>CM074723.1:383637637-386307637 GCA_037306005.1 Rhinophrynus dorsalis | reverse complement strand
GGTCACAGTGATGATGAAGCTGAAGAACTTTATGATGACTTATTACTCTCTACAATCAGGACAATTACCTCTACAAATTTATAATGGGAAAGTTCAATGCAAGAATTTGTAAGATCCTAAATGGTGAAAAATTGATGAGACCACATGAAACTGGAAAAATAATTAATTCTAGGCCAAAAGAAAAACGGACATGGAAAAGCCCTAATATTAATACAAGTGGAATCTACTTCATACTTGCAGATCATAAAGCAATATTCACTCACTACTCAGTCTTAAATAGTTTAAAATGGAAGTTTCAGATAATAGCAAGTCGCCATGCATTCATTAACCCCTTAAGGACCCATGACAGTCCTGCACTGCATGGGTTGTTATACCCTTAACGACCCATGACGGTGCTGGATCGTCATGGCTTAAATGATAGCAGCGTGCCTCCGTGCATGCTGCTATCATTAATTCCAGACTGAGACTGAGCGCTTCGAGACCGGGACATTCAGTCTCAGCCCTTCCTGCTTGTGCCAGTTCATGTGATCGCCGTAGCAGCGATCACATGTACCGGCATAGTGACAGACAGAGGCAGCATGCAAAGCATGCTGTCTGTGCCTGTCTCATCTGCCTCTGTCTCCCTTGCTATCAAAGTAAGGGAGACAGAAGTAGACGGGAGACACCCAGTGGTTAAAAAAAATACAGCAGCTGGGGGTATTAACCCCTTCACTGCTGGTGCAGGAGGCTGGATAAATGCAGGTCAATTTTTTACCTGCAATTATACACTTTCTTTAAAAAAAACAAAAAAAAACCAACACACTTTTTTTTACAAAAAAATGTTTTATTTAAAAAAAAAATATATAATTAAACAATATTGCAAGTGTGATTGTTGTGGAGCCATGTAATACATTTATATACACCACCAAATGCCAGGGACAAAAAAATGTCAAAATAGGGTGAGAAAAAGGGACATGGGGATTTTCACCCGGGGGGACAGTGGCCACTTTAAACTGCGCATTTTGTAGGTATGATTGACCATTCATACTTTTCATGCAGTCTCCATAAAAATTTAACCCTTTGTGGCCAATTGATCCCAAGAGAAAAATCAAAAATATTTTTATTTTTTATTTTTTTACCTTTTTTTTTTATTTTAATAAAGTAAATGGTGGGTTATCCATATAAATAGGGTATCAAATGAAAGCCCTATTTGTGCTTAAAAAAACAGTATATAATTTATGGGGGTGGAATAAAAGCCTAAGAGGGAAAACACTGTTGAACAAAGACATAGTCAAAAAGGTCAGAATTGCTCTGGTCCTTAAGGGAAAACGACCTCAGATTTTCCCGGTCCTTAAGGGGTTAAATGCACGGCGACTAGCTTGAAAATAGATGTCCTACCGTAAAAAAATACATGTGTCTAAAGGAATCCTTGCTATTATCTGAAAGTTCCAATTTAAACATTGCAAGTGACCATTGTCTAATGAGAGCAAAAATCAAAATTGACTGCAAGAAACAAATAAACAGAATGATCAACAAACTTGAAGATGAACACTAGGCAGCTACTGAAAAATCATAAGACTTTTGAGCTAGTACTGTCTAATCGCTTCAGTGTGCTGCAAGACCTTCCAGACAGAGACGTTTCAACATACAACAAGAAATAAAGAAAATGGTGGTATTAGAAACAGGGTAGAATAAAAGGAAGCAAATAAAAGAAGAAACATGTAAGTTCAATGTTGAGCTCATCAAAACCCTAGATAAACTATTTTCAAAATGCCTACTACTCGGCAAAATGCCTCAATCATGGAAAAATGCAGAAGTCATCCTACTGCATAAAAAAGTTGATAAGCCTATTGCCAGTGGTCTGCAAGGTTTTCACAAAGGTACTATCAAGAAGAATGGACAAAATACTTATAAGAAGCAGGCTTCAGGAGCAGTTTCAGTACAATGGACCACATCCAGACAGTGCAACAAGTTATAGAGCGACATAATGAATACAACCTTCCATTATACATAGCTTTCATTGACAGTGAAAAAGCAAACAATAATCGATGCCCTGATCAACCAAGGAATAGATAGAGCTTACATCAATATCCTCCAATTAATATATTAAAATGCAACTGCATCAATACAGGTAAACAACGATAAAGTCCAGATCAACATGAACAAAAGCATCTGAAAGGAAACACAATATCACCAAAACTATTTTCTGCTTGTTTAGAAGAAGTTTTCTGCAAACTGAACTGGAATCAAAAAGGACTTACTACTATGTAGACCACCTAAATCACTTACGTTTTGCAGATGATATCTTTTCCTATAGTTCTGATGAAATGCAAGAACGCATTGAAGAGCTACAACAGGAAAGCAAAAAATTTGGTCTGAAGATGAATATCAACAAAACACAAGACATATTTAACCCTTTGAGTGTGGGAAGGGTATGCAAAGCATTAGTTTGCAGTACATTGCGTACCCTCTGGCACTCAAAGGATTAACAAATTTACCAGACCAAGGAAAATCACAGTAGATGGACAAGAACTAGAAGTTGATAAGTATGTTTACAGGAAATGTTAGTAGATAGAAACACCATGATGAAAACCAGGTAATGAATAAAGTGGAAGCATTTATAAAACTTAGTAGTACCATCTTAAAGACAAATTTACCACTCGGCCTCAAGCGAGAGGTTTTTGACCAATGTGTCCTCCCAGTCATTACGTATGGCTATGGAACTTGGACACTGAATGCCAAAGCCATAGAAAAACATAAGGTTATGCAGAGAACTGTGGAGTGGTGAATTCTAAACATAACAAAAAGGACCAAAAAAACCTGAGCATGGATTCATCAGCAAACAAAGGTCTATGACATCACTGAATGAGCAAAGAGCCTGAAATGGAAATGGGCAGTCCACATAGCAAGAAGTAAAGTATGAGAAAAAAATGCACCAAACTATCTAAAAAATACCTAATGTTTTTAATTTTAGGTGAGTGCTCACTGGAATGAGTGCAGCAATGTGATACAAAGAAGAAAAAAGGAAACCAGTAAAACTTAAAAACTTAACTTTTACTACACATATTAAAATACCGAAATCATCAGTCTCATGGTGTTAGTAGAAGTTGTGAATTATGTTAGGGAAACTCACTGGTATGAATCATGGAGATTCCTTTACCTACAGGACCTCCAAATAGTGTCCCAAATACAATAGATGGAAATATGTACAATAACAGTCAGATCATGAGACAGTCCCTTAAAGGGATAATATTGTTTCAAAATAAAAGCAGCTTCATAGTATTTGGGCCATGGATTTGTAGATTTGTAGTTAAAGAGTAATTGAATGATAAAGTATCCCCCTACTGCTCCTTTTACCTAGTGCAAGCCTCCTCCCCTCAGATGTGGAATCTTAAGACCAGACAGCTCACAGCAAGGGACAATCTTCTTACTGTAAGTACAATGAAAGCCCTGTACCCATTGACAGGTTTTTCCCTTAAGCTAATTGAAGACTGTCTCTATCTGCAAGCCATCTGGACACCACCTTTCTGTTCTGAGGTGAGCAGTGTTACATTAGTAAAAGGGGCTGGAGGGGGATACTTTTGAAACATTAGTATCCCTTTAAGATCCTAATCATAAGTGCTGTTTAAGGGAACCTATACATGCCGGTCATGTACATGTGATTGTTTGGCTTATAGGTACAGTTGGTTCCTAAATACTGGTCTCCCTTGCTGATGGTAACGAAGTCTGTGGATAAAGTTAAAAAACCACAAATCAGAACTAAAAACAAAAGTAATTCGCTAATACAAGGTTGTGAGTCACAGTGATTCCTTTATCTACAGGAACTCAAATAAATTGTATATAGCAGATAATTTGATATGTATGCCAGATTTGCAAATCATAAAACAGTACCCCTAATAGCTAGAAGTACTTATTAGTTCATGATTATAGTCTTCCTTACTGATATTGGAGAGGTTGGTTAGTCTGTACATAACCCGTGAGTCGGTGCTGGAAACAAAGTACTGGGAAAATAAACTATGTATTAATACTAATCTTAGAGACATAGCTGTAAAATAGCAAAAAGATGCGTGGCTCATAATATCACTGCATTTTCATCTGAAGTGATATAATTTGTTTCTTGTTGCTGATTGTGCTTAAAATAATACATTTCTGATACTACATTTTCCTCACCTGGTAAACACAACATTGAAGATATATGTTTCTTATGCTAAACCCACTTGTCAGGGCGCCATATATATGCGTGGGAAGAAGAACTATGTAAATGTAATAGTTCCAGGAAACTTGCCGCCAGAATGCAGTAGATGGTAAATCAATGACATCCCAATTATCGCTAGTCCACAGGAATCACTCCTATGGGTTGTATATGTGATAATCAATGCTCACAAAGTCTAACTCTTGGCTAAATAAAGTAAATAGCCAGCCTTTGTCAGCAAGAGAGATATGGTGATAATTCCCCATGTGTAAGTAAATATATTTGGGTTCTCTCAGAAATATATATACTCCTTTTATGGTATTAGAAAATTATATAGACCTTGTTATTTCACTAATGCTGCAGCCATATGATTAGATTAATCACTGTGAACTGATTGTAAGGTTATATAAAACTTATTCACTTTGATCTGGATCAGTCTTCCAGATTGGCGGCTCATAAAGCAAAGGCAATTAAACCGGGATTCATCAAGGTGAGAATGGATTAATGCGCAGAAAAATTAGAGGATTTGTCTGCGTACTAACCATTCACCCATTCAGCAACTTTCTGTTTGTATCTGGCCGTTGCTTATTCTTCATTAAGGGATGGCCAGATAGATCCGCAAATGTGATCCGCTATCTTCAAGCTGACGAATACCATTTGATTGCATGGGGTGAACACACGCTTGCAAATTTTCGCTTATGCGTATGCATGGGTTTTTCCCCGAAAAGCCGTGAAACTTGCAAAATCATTCATGAATACCCATAGGTATCCATCAATGATCATGGAGAAGAGCAGCATATTTGCTTTGCTGCTCTTCCCGCATTTTGATGAATCCCAGCCTTAAAGGGACAGTAATGTCCCAAAATTATTTTTACAGTTATGTAGAGTTTAAAATATTAATCAAATCACTCCTAACCCTATCTCTCAAACCACTATGGTTTGAGAGATATAGGGATTCAAAGTTCCCCCTCCCTCCCTTTCTCCTGATGTCAGCATCTAGATGGTATGGGGACCAGCAGGTGGCTCTGCAGCAGAGTCGAAATTGCGGTACTTAAAAAGAATTGATTCATTGGAGATATCTACAAAGTGTGCTTGCAAACTAGGCACACTTTGTAGGCAGTTCAAATTAATGAATTATTTTTAAGTACCAAAATTTCGGCTCTGCTGCAGAGTCTCCTCAAGTCGTATGACTCGATTCTCCTGCTGTCAGCTTTACATCTGACATCAGGAGAAGGGGAGGGAGGGGGGAACTTTGAATCCCTATATCTCTCAAACCATACTGGTTTGGAGCGATTTGATTAATATTTTTAAACGCTACATAACTGTAAAAAAATTGTTTGGGACATTACTGTCCCTTTAAAGTCAAGAGGAGGAGCGTACAATACAAATCACTCTGTTGAGTAGTGAAATGGTTAATCATTGGTGCATTTAATGGACTGTCTAGAGCACTTACAACCCTTCACGGCTACTCCATTGTGTATTTTTAGAGGACCGTGCACACCAATTGTACCATTAATTAGTATGGTGATTAGCATCATTACATGCACCTAAGCTGTGAACACGATTAAAGACTTTAAGCATGAGACCTTGGCCTTTGGCCTCCTTAACCAGTACCTAACAGTGCTTCTGGTTGGATGTGTTTTATGTTGGATTTGCCCTTTAAAGGGATAGTATTACTTCAAAATTACTATCCCTCATATTGTAGCCCTTAACAAACCGAGTTAAATGACACCAGTGGCATCTCTCAAACCTTTATGGTTTAAGAGATAGCCGCTTTCAAAGTTTCCTCTCCCCTGCTGTCAGCGTTCTGCTGCCAGCAGGAGAATCCGGTCTCTGAATGAAGCGGAGGCTCTTCAGCAGAGCTGATATCTCGTTATGGAAGGATAAATGATTAATTGAAAGAGTCTTCTACGTGTGCTTGGTAACCAAGCACACGTAGAAGACTGTTTCAATTAATCATTTTTCCTTCCATAACGAGATATCGGCTCTGTTTCAAAGCCTCTGCCTGTCCCGGGACCAGATTACCCTGCTGGCAGCAGAACGCTGACAGCAGGGGAGAGGAAACTTTGAAAGCGGCTATCTCTTAAACCATAAAGGTTTGAGAGATACCGCTGGTGTCATTTAACTCGGTTTATTAAGGGCTACAATATGAGGGATAGTAATTTTGAAGTAATACTATCCCTTTAAGTTTTTCTAGAGGCTGGCTGTAATGCATTGACTATATGCTGCTTTTTCAGGACCTATACAGTTGTTGCTTATTGTTACATGTTATATAATTGTAATTGTTTTGTAGCTCTATTTAAATGTCCTGTTGCACTATACAGCTAAGATATTTTGTGGTTTGCATTCTATAACTGCCCCACTGTTTACTGTAGACTTGGTGAAGTAGGAGACTCACAAAGCATTTAGGGGGATGAAATATTACATTTTAGCAAGTTATTTATTTTGTTGTGCATAAAGTATGATTAAAATAGCAGTTACTGCTATGGTAATGCAAGTATTTTGTATATCAGCACTGCAGAAATATTTTTTAAACCTCTTTTGTCTTACGTCCTATGTGAAGACAGGAACCATGCGTAAATGATCCTTCTGCTGTAGGGCAGGACACTTGACTAAAAAGGGTTTCAAAAGAGGAGACTCCCTTTCTAATCCACTTTACCTACACCTTATCATGCTCAGTTTTAAAAGTGATCTCACATAGGTTTGAAGCAATGCAAATATTCTCTCTTAGGGCTCGATCCAAATGTTGGCATCGCCAGAAAAAACTGGAGACGCTGGTTTTAACGTCAATTGAGCAATGCAAATGTTCTACTAGAAACAAGAGACGCCAGTTCTGAAACAGACATTGCCCGTCGCCAGAACAGCAAGATCTCACCCATAGAGGATAATGTACAAACGACGCCAAAAGCTATTCAAATGTTGGAGTTAGGGCTAACTCGCGTTAAATTGCAACATTTCTCTCCAGAAATCTAATGCCTATTTTTTTTGGAGACCAGCACACAAGTAAGAGTAGAAAACCCACGTCTCCAGTTCTGAACAGCATTCTCTGTGCTTTTCCCTACCCAGCCACTAGGGGAACACAGAGAAGGCTTTCAGCACCATAGACAGCTTTGAATGCCATAGGGATGTGCACTGCTCACCCCTGTGGCATTCAAAGGGTTAAAATCAATAAAACTAGTACACCAAGCACTACACAATGCCCCCTTCCACATCCCCCCCCCTTAGTATGTCACATATATTGCATATATGGGACATACTAACCCCATCCACATCCACCTCATGGACTTCCATGTAGTGGACAAATCTGTCTTTTATTCCACAATTAACCCTTTGAGTACCAGAGAGGTAGGAAAGCGTTGCTTAGCATGTTTCCTACCCCTCTGGTACCCAAAGGGTTAATAGGCAACGTATGGACTACATACCTTGCCTGTATATGTGTGTGTATGTGTTTTAAACTTTTTTTTAATTAAAATACTGTGATTAGACAGTTTAACTTAGATCTCATTCATTGTTAACCCCCTACCTCCTGTGTCCCATTGCTATTAGTACTTTTGCTCCACTCTTCTTCAAACTGAGAGTGGAGCAAAAGTACTAAAAGCAAAGGGACACAGTAAGTAGGGCATTATGAATGGTTGAAATCTAAGTTAACCCTTTGAGTGCCAGAGTGGTTCGCAACGCATTGCAAAGCAATGCGTTGAGTACCACTCTGGCACTCAAAGGGTTAACATACAACTGAGGGAGCAGCCTGCACTGTGAATGCAGCGCTTCCCTCAGCTTTATTTATACATTCTTTATTTTTTATTATTTATTTATTATTCTTATTTATTTTTTCTTATTATTTATTTATTATTTATTATTTATCCCCTTGCTGCGGGGAAAGGTATGTAAAACACTGAAGTTCAGAAACACAAAGGCACTTTCAGTTAATTTGTTTAAATCCATTAATTAATTTGTTGGTTCGTTCAGTCACACATTTATCATTCCTTGATGCTTGTGGTACAGTGGTGTCCTTGATGCCCTTATCCTACAGCATTTTCATTTTAAATATAAGAAACAGACCTCTGTGAGAAGTTGTGTAATGTAAAGCAGTGATGTGGTTGTCCCTTTACAGAGTTGCTAAACACTACAGAATTAACGAATGGCTAGTTGAAGGGGTGAGGTTACATCATCTGTGACCCCTCCAGATAGATGCTGATTTGCTGGGAGGTGAAGTTACTCCAGAGCATGTTCCATGTCCTATGTAATCCCACAGTCCCCGCCTGTTCATTTTTTGCTCATACTGGGTCAGGCAATGACCTGAATAGGACTAAGGGGGAATTTATTTATTTTATTTATTACAGGAGGCAGTGGCAATGGCGATGTAGGGGGTATTAGGTTTTTTAATTTTTCTTTTATTTATACTGAAGATGATGGAGGACAAGGGAGGCCTGTCACTCCAGGCCACTGTGCCAGCCAACATCCTTTTATTAATTTTATAAATGGCATTAACTATGCGAAGTAAGGTGGACAGTAGAAATGGTGCTACATTACTTATACCACAGAGCTTACAATTAAAAGTGAGCTACAATAGCAATACCACAGAGCTTACAATTGAAATGGAGCTAGACTAGTAATACTACAGAGTTTACATTTGAAGTTGAACTACAACAGTGAGACCACAGAGCTTACCATACTGTGATACATTTGACAAAACAGAGCTAGAAATTCATAATGAGAAACACAAAACACAACAGAGATAGCAGTTGGTATAGGTGAATTAAGCTGAGAGGATGGATGGCTTTAGCTAAGAGAGAGGATGAGTGGATGAAGCTGAGAGAGAGGATGATAAAGATGAGAGGATGGGGGGCTGAAGCTGAGAGAAGGTGGCTTTATTTAGAAAGAGTGGAGATGAGGATCAAGCTGAGAGAGAGAGAAAGAAAGAGAGAGAGAATGGGAGGATGAGGCTAAGATAGATGGGAAAATAAAGGTGACGATCAGATAGATAGAAGCAACTGAGAAATAGAATGGGAGTATGAACCTGGGAGAGAGGATGGGAGGGTGAAGCTGAGAGAGGATGAAACTGAGAAAAAAGATGAGAGTGTGGATGGTGGATGGAGCTGAGCAAGTGGATGGATGGAGCCGACTGAGTGTATGGGTGGATGGAGCTGAGAAAGTTAACGGTTGGATGGTGCTGAGAAAGTGGACGCGTGGATAGAGTTGAGAGAGTGGATTGGAGGATGAAGCTGAGAGAGTGGATTGGAGGATGAAGCTGAAAGCGGATGGGATACTATAGCTGAGAAAGAGAGAGGATGGGAAGATGAAGCTGTGAGAATGGGAGAATAAAGCTGAGAGAGCAGGGCTGCCATCAGTATTTATGGGGCCCAGGACAAGAATATATGGAGGGTCCCACAATCTTTTCAGTGTCTCACCCCACTATTTGACCCTACCCAATACTGTCATTAAATTATTAGCCTATACCCATGTAACTACTTATTACACATGTATATGCCTCTTGCACAAATCTACTACAACAGAAGGGACAAAAACAAACTGCCATTGAGTTATTAATGTTTCACAATTAAAGGAGCTCCAATTACTCTTCATAGCCCATGGAAAATGTTATTTCAATACTGTCAGAGTTATAGTTCAAGAGTAATTGAATGATAAAGTATCACCCTCCCACCCCTTTCACTGATGTAACACTGCTCACCTCAGATCAGCAATATGGGTCGCATAGAGGGACAATCTTCAGTGAGCATAAGGAAAGACCTGAAAAACCTGTCAAGGGGGGCAGGGTTTTCCTTATGCTCACAGTAAGAAGATTGTCGCTTTCTGTGAGCTGTCCGGTCTCAGGACCAGATTCCACATCTGAGAGGAGGTGGCTAGGTAAAAGGGATGGGGGGGGATACTTTATCATTCAATTACTCTCGAACTACAACCCTGACAGCATTGAAATAACACTCTCCATGGCCCAAATACTATGAAGATTAAGTGGAGCTGATTTTTTTGTGAAACATTACTATCCCTTTAATGTGTTCAATACTAGAGAGATCTGCACTGCTCTGCATCATTCAAAGGCTTAAACCCCTATGAAAAACCAAAGGGGATTTGGGGAACACACACACATGGCACAAGGGCAAAATTCAGAGGAGCCATTAGGATTTTATGTCCATACTAATGTAAGTATGCATGTGTGGGGTGGGGTTATTGTGAGGAAGTGTTACATCACATTTTATGGTGGAAAATATCCTGGTAATCCATAAGAACTTCAGGGCGAACCTTAAGCTCATTAGTATAATAAAAGACATAAGAAAGTCAAGACTTATTCTGGCTTGCAATATCTTGTTAATATTAAATATCATTATTACTCCTATTAAGGTGTATGTATTTGGTATCTTCTGAAAACCATCATGCAGTGAACCATTTGAACAGAGAACATTTGCAGAGAATGACATTTTAGGAATGCAACCTGCTTTGAGGTCACTTAAAGGTTTTTGAATCAGTCTTGGAGCAGAGCAATTATGGAGAGCAAATGAGACAAGGTGGAGGGTTTCACAAATGCAAAGATAATTGTGTACAATGCACTGGTAAAAAAGGAAATAAATGCCCAGAGATCATGTGAAGCTAGCAAATGGTGTGAGTAATCTAATGCTTCAATGAATGTCTTGGTCAGTCAGTAATTATTTTACTTGTAATGCAAGAATCTTCAAATTAAAGGGCAACTACCATGAAATAATCACTACTGCTCTGTGAGTAGCAGCATTATAAACTTAATTTTGCAGGTCTACCCTAAGCTTCTTGTCCTTCTTGTACAGGAGATCCTTAGGCTGTCAGCAGCAGCATCATTCCTTCTGTGTGCGTAGACATCAGTTACCTACCCGGATGTCACAGAGCCAGAGTTGGAGAATCTCATGGAGATTCGTAAACCGAGGATCGATACATCTCTAATATTGCTATTCTGTGTAGATAGCAGCAATAAACCTCTTGAGGATCAGAGTGATACATAACATATTGAAAAGCAATTTATTTTTCCCATAGCGGTTGTCTTTTATTCACTGTGCTAGGTTCACAAGTTATATCATGGCCATATGTTATGTGAAGCAATATGGAGACATCTCTAACCTCCAAGGAGTTAATGTATCTTGTTTTTTTTTTAATCCTTTAAGGACAAGAGCACTGTTCAATGTACTGTAAAGTAATGTATTGCACAACTCCCAGGTATGTGAAGGGCTAGATCAGTGGTGGGCAACTGTGATTAACTAGCTGTTGTTGGACTACAACTCCCATCATTCTGGGAGTTCCTCTTCAAAACTGTCCTGTGTGGCTCAGGTTACCCACCCCTGTGTTACATTCACCCTCTCTTGGTTGTTCATTTCTTTTCCTTGTGCCTGATTCTGTTTCCCTGTATTCCCGTATCTATTGTCAACCTGAGATCCTGAACCCCTTTTTCTTCCTTGCTTGCACTAGTACGTAGAGCAAGGCTTGCTTCATCCATCTTCATTTATAGGGACAATTAGACTGTGTGTACACTGGGGGAATGAACAAGTATGACTCTGCAAAAACAGCATATGAAATAGATTTTCAGGTCCTACAACTGCCTAACACCTATTTACTAAGTCAGTTACCCCAAAAATTCTACCTTGCACCAAAAAAAAAACCTGGATTTGATGTGCAGACTAGTGATGAGCGAGCATGCTCGGCCGAAGCTCGGTTCGGCTCGAGCATCGCTCTGCTCGGCACATGGCGGTACTCGTACGAGTACCGCATGTGCTCGCCCGCCATGTTCGGGTCTCCTCCCCGCACGTTTCGCGGCTGCTGCGCAGCCAATAAACGTGCAGGGAGGCTCTGACATCAGTGTAATGCCAGCTGCCATGTTGGCTCCTGGCTTTACACTGATTGGCTGGCCAGAACCCGTGATCGGGTGCTGTATAGCACCTGACCAGCGAGTTCGGCTCAGTCTTAGCCAGGAAGAGATGAGGATAGGAAGGGAAAGTCAGTGTAGGGAGAAGAAAAGTTTGTTAAAAAAAAAGACCCAAAAGTCCTTTTTAGGACTACTGTGTGTGGGGGCAGCAGTTTATTTTGTGTGGGGTGGCAGAGATATAAAAAAAAAACTTCACATATTCTGTTCACTGTGCCTAGCCGCAGATTAGCAGCACATTCTGTTTAGTGTGCAAAGTTGCAGATTAGAGCACATTCTGTTCAGTGTGCAAAGTTGCAGATTAGCAGCACATTCTTTTTAGTGTGCAAAGTTTCAGATTAGGAGAACATTCTGTTAAGTGTTCAAACTGTAAAATATCAAAGTCACATATTCCATTCACTGTGCGTAGCCGCAGTTAAGAAGAACATTCTGTTTACTGTGCAAAGTTGCATATTAGGAGAACATTCTGTTAACTGTGCAAACTGTAAAATATCAAAGTCACATATTCCATTCACTGTGCGTAGCCGCAGTTAAGAAGAACATTCTGTTTACTGTGCAAAGTTGCATATTAGGAGAACATTCTGTTAACTGTGCAAACTGTAAAATATCAAAGTCACATATTCCATTCACTGTGCCGAGCCGCAGTTAAGAAGAACATTCTGTTTACTGTGCAAAGTTGCAGATTTGCAGCACATATTCCGTGTAATATGAAGAAGGCGGGTAAAAAGGGACGGGGAAGTGGACGTGATCCTGATAGTTCAGGGCGCGGGTCAGGACGCGTAGAAACTGTGCCTGGTGCCAGAGCACAAGACAGAAAGACATCCACCATACCTAGCTTCATGTCTCAGTTTACAGGGCGTCGCAGGACATCACTCTCGAGGTCCGACCACTGCGAACAGGTGGTCAGTTGGATGTCAGCTGATACTGCTTCCAGTCGGTTAAGCACCACCCTGTCTTCCACCAAGTCCACTCTCAGTAGCCAAGAGTCTGGTCAACATAATCCTCACCCTGATCATCCTTCCTCCCACCATAGAGGATCTGGTCAAAGAAGTGATCCCACACTGGGATATAGTGAGGAGCTCGTCTCATCACCAATCCTTAATTTGAACCTCTCTCCAAGCACGCTTGCAGAGGAACATGACATCTTGTGCCCTGATTCACAACCTCTAGAGGGTACCCAATCACAAGAAGATGACAGAGGTGAACGGCATTTAAGGTCAAAGGAAGTGGATGATGATGATGATGAGACACAGTTGCCATTAAATCAACCACTATTACTGTCTCAAGACCTTGATGAGGAGGATGATATACAGTTGTCAATGACTGAGTATGTGGTGGGATCAAGACATGAGGAGGATGATCAGAGTGAGGAAGTGGAGGAGGACTTGGTGGACGATGAGGTGACTGACCCCACCTGGGAAGGTGTAGAGCCGAGCGATGACAGCAGTCCTGAGGGTGAGCCATCTGCAGCACCGCAACAGGCTGGAAGAGGCAGTGGTGTGGCTACAGAAAGAAGGCGGACCGCACCAAACCGGCCCGCAAATGTTCCACGAAGCACCCCCTTGCGTAAATCTCCCTTGCCAAGGGGTAGGTGTTCCGCGGTATGGCGTTTTTTTAAGGAAAGTGCGGACGACAAAAGAATTGTAGTTTGCAACCTGTGCAACACCAGAATGAGCCGAGGCATGAACACTAGAAACCTCACCACCACCAGCATGATCCGACACATGGCATCCAAGCACCGTAATAAGTGGGAGGAACGCCCGGATCGCCAATCTGTGTCTGCAGGCCACACCACTGCCTCCTCTTCCCCTGTTTTCGGTGCTGGCCAATCGCCTGTCGAAGGCGCAGGCCCGCATACTTCCCGCCCTGCACCTGTACCATCTGAAGCACCATCAGCGACCACATCCACTTCCCTGTCCCAGCACAGCGTCCAAATGTCGTTACCCCAGGCATTTGAGCGCAAGCGAAAATACCCAGCCACCCACCCACAGGCCATAGCACTAACCTCACACCTTTCCAAATTACTGGCCATCGAAATGCTGCCATTTAGGCTTGTGGAGACTGAGTCCTTCCGCAGCCTGATGGCAGCAGCTGTCCCTCGGTACGCAGTCCCCAGCCGCCACTACTTTTCCCGGTGTGCCGTCCCAGCCTTACACCACCATGTGTCCCGTAACATCACCCGTGCCCTGACCAACGCAGTTACTGGGAAGGTCCACTTAACGACTGACACATGGACAAGTGCTTGTGGCCAGGCACACTACATTTCCCTGACGGCACACTGGGTGAATGTCGTGGAGGCTGGGAGCGACTCGGACCCTGGGATGGTACAGGTGCTACCCACGCCGAGGATTGCGGGCCCTACCTCCATCAGGGTTTTCGCCAGCACCTACGTTATTGGCTCCTCCTCCTCCGTTTCCACCTCCGAATTCTCTGCGCGCAGCGCCACTCACCCATCAGCCGGTAGCTGGAAGCAGTGTAGCACTGCAGTGGGGAAGCGTCAACAGGCCGTGCTGAAGCTGATCTGCCTTGGGGACAAACAGCACACGGCCTCAGAGCTGTTGCAGGGGATTAGTCACCAGACCAAGCAGTGGCTCTCGCCACTCAACCTGCAACCAGGTATGGTTGTGTGTGATAATGGGCGTAACTTGGTGGCGGCTTTGGAGCTCGGCAAGCTCACACACGTACCATGCCTAGCGCATGTATTTAATTTAGTGGTTCAGCGATTTCTAAAAACCTACCCCAATGTGCATGATCTCTTGACGAAGGTGCGCCGCGTGTGTGCACATTTCCGTAAGTCATCTACAGCTTCAGCCGGCCTGTTGAAGCTGCAGCAGCGCTTACAATTGCCAGCTCACCGGCTGCTGTGTGACGTGAGCACGCGCTGGAACTCCACCTTCCACATGTTGGCCCGGCTTTGTGAGCAGCAGAGGGCAGTAGTGGAGTACCAGCTGTTACACGGTCGTCGCCTCTCCGTTCAACTTCCTGTAATCAGAAATGAGGAGTGGGAATGGATGTCAGACCTCTGTGAGGTTTTACGCAATTTTGAGGAATCGACACAGATGGTGAGCGGCGATAACGCTATTATCAGTGTAACCATCCCACTTCTGTGTCTACTGAAACGCTCGCTGCTCACAATTAAAACTGACGCTTTGCATGTGGAAGAGGTGGAAATGCGGGAGGAAGAGCTTACACAAGGTGATAGCCAGAGCACCCTCACTTCGTCTTCTCAGCGACAATTGGAGGAGGCGGAGGAGGAGGAGGAGGAAGACACGGTTGCCTCCGCTAAAGAGGGTAGCCATGGAACTTTAATTCCATCTCTTCAGCGTGGGTGGGCAGAAGAGGAGGAAGAGGATGAGGAGATTGAGAGTCATCCTCCTGGTGAGGACAGCGAAATCTTGCCTGTTGGTACTCTGGCACACATGGCTGACTTTATGTTATGCTGCCTTTCCCGTGACCCACGCGTTATACGCATTTTAGACAACACGGATTACTGGGTGTTCACCCTTCTGGACCCCCGCTACAAAGAGAATTTCTCATCTCTCATTCCTCCGGTGGAGAGGACAAGCAAAATGGTGCAATACCAGAAGGTTCTTGTAGAAAAATTGCTCCAAAATTTTCCATCTGACACCACTGGCGGCAGAGTACGTGCTACCTTGGCCAACCGAGAAGGGGAGAAAAGGGGAGCACACAGCAGTTCCGACAAAGGCAGGGCAACACTCTCCAAGGCGTGGGACACCTTCATGACACCCCGCCAGCACCCTCACCCTGATGCGCAGCCTAGTGTCACAAGGAGGGAAAAGTTTTGGAAGATGGTGAAGGAGTACGTAGCAGACCGTGTCAGCGTCCTCAATGATCCCTCTGTGCCTTACAACTACTGGGTGTCCAAGCTGGACACGTGGTATGAACTGGCACTCTACGCCTTGGAGGTGCTGGCCTGCCCTGCTGCCAGCGTTCTGTCTGAGCGGGTATTTAGTGCTGCTGGTGGCATCATAACAGATAAGCGTATCCGCCTTTCCACCGAAAATGCTGATAGGTTGACACTTATAAAAATGAACAAGGCCTGGATTTCCCCTGACTTCTCCACTCCACTGGAGGAAAGCCCCGGGGGAACATAAGCTCACTTTATATATGTTATTTACAATGATGGGAATACTCTGTATTCCCATTCACCCCTTCCACCCAAAAAACGGGTATATGGTTGACTCTCTTCCATATGCCCAGTGATATAATTTTTATATAGGGCCAGCTCACCAGCGGGCCCAGTGATATAATTTTTATATAGGGCCAGCTCACCAGCGGGCGCAGTTTGACAATTTTTGTATAGGTCAGCTCACCAGCGGGCCTTCTCATATAATGTTTTATTGGGTCAGCTCTCTAGCGGGCCCTCTCATATAATGTTTTATAGCGTCAGCTCACTAGCGGGCCTTCGCATATAATGTTTAGGATGGTCAGCTCCGCAGCAGACCCTCACCCATAATGTTTTAGATGGTCGGCTCAGCGCACGTTTCCCTCTTAATCATGGCCCCAGTTCAGAAAAATCGAGGAAATTTTTGGGAGAATTTGCCTTTGCGCACGTTTCCCTCTTAATCATGGCCTCAGTTCAGAAAAATCAAGGAAATTTTTGGGAGAATTTGCCTCTGCGCACGTTTCCCTCTTAATCATGGCCTCAGTTCAGAAAAATCAAGGAAATTTTTGGGAGAATTTGCCTCTGCGCACGTTTCCCTCTTAATCATGGCCTCAGTTCAGAAAAATCGATGAAATTTTTTGCAGAATTTGCAGATGATATACAAGTAAATATACAGCAAATACTGTTTGGTAACAATTTTTTGCCTAAAGTCGTTTTTATCTTCCTTTTTGTGTGTTTTACGGTCAGTCTGTAAAAATGGCGTACTACGGGCGAAAGATCGTTCCCAGCAGCGATGTTGGAGTCCAAGATGCATCCAGACATCCTCCCTATGCTGTCCCTGAACCATTTCTGTGGTGTTTCCATCATTTTCTGCCCTTTTCCTATGGACCAGGCACCCTCCCCTCATCAGAGCAGGGGGTGCCTGGTGTAATGCTCGAGTCCTCCCATTGACTTCAATGGGGCTCGGGTGCTCGGCCGAGCACTCGAGCCTCTGGGGGCGCTCGGTCAGAGCACCCGAACACCCGAGCATTGGGGTGCTCGCTCATCACTAGTGCAGACATTTCTTTTTGTTTACTTTCTGTATTTAGCCAAAATATTGTCCTTGCTGCTCTCTTGGCTATAAACATATGTAGCTAATTGAACACTAGTAATAAAAGCTATGTTGCGCTCCCCAGAATCCTTATGTTTTATATTTTCAGCACAAATGAGACACCTTTCAAAACTTGGAGCTTTATCCTACCCTGCCTAATGGGAAATTCAGACCTGCAAGTTGCATATGAACAGGATGATGGGACAAGCCCCCACCTCATCTGCTGTGTAGGATTCTGCCCTTCAGTTATCTAAAAAAAAAACAAAAAAAAAAACATGGTACCTTAGGGAAAAAATAAAAAATCCATGGGTTTATATGGGGTTTTTAAACCCCTGAATGCTAGTGATCTCTCTGTTTTTAAATTCTGGATTTAAGTTCAACATTTTTTTGAGCATGTAGCACTTTTGCTATTGCTGTCTATATGGAGTGGTATGTGTCAGACACTTGTTGCTGTGCATTATTTAGTGCTACTGTCCCTATAAACCAACACTCTGGATCCAGTTGGTACTGTAATGAAGGTACCTCCTTTTGTTAATTATAACAACCCTCTTACACAAAGACACACTTACTTTCACACTTGTAGACACTCACTTGTATTATAACAATATTTTATTTTGCTAAAATAGGAGTTTCGAACAGTTAGAGAGGTTACTGTACTCAGAACAATTAGAGGTTGTTACACTGATTAGGAGGCTAATAGACGACTTGAAATGGTGAATGAGAGTAGCAGCTTTTTTGAGCCAAGACACTTCATTCTTTGATGGGTACAACCGAAACACACTGAGCTAAGAGTAGTGCCTCAAAGATGGCTAAAGCTTACCATGACAAACTCCTACTGCCTTCTACTACTGACCCCTAAGATACTTGTAGCATTGAGCTGTTATCTGGCCAGCCCTCTGTTTGATGGACAAGGAGCTGCATTCATGCCCACCCACCAGTGTGCACACAGAGAGGGTTTTCGCAGTTATGGGACACATCCTCAACTGTACTCATAGCTCTCCAGCACCTGGTGGAACAGATAGCCTTCTTAAAGGTTAATCTGCACAAGCTTTGACACCCAGCTCTAAATTTAGGTGATTATCCCACCAATTGAATCATCATCCATCAATATGTTAGTGTGACAGACTTTTCTCTACCCTATACTGTTGTTGTATGTATCTGTCCATTTTGGCCAAGTTTTTCTGCTGCTGAAGGTGCTGCAATATCAGCTCTTGCCTCCTCAAATACCTCCTGAAGCCCATTCCATGCCTGTAACAACATTACAGATGCTGTTGCGATTTCCCTACTCTCACCGAGATCACTGCTTGTTTGTTGTGGAGCTTTTTGTTGTTATGCAACCACCATCAGTACCTTCTCAGTAATAGACTTCTGTATGACATGCTGCTGTATTTGTTTATCCTGACTGGTCTAAGTCTAGTGTTGCTGCTGGTGGTACTGCTTTGACAACAATTGCTTCCATTATCACCACCTGAAACCCATACTGTACTTTTAACACAGTCACAGGTGCTGTGCTGATGGTTGCATTAATATGCCATATTGCAGTACTGAAATGCCAACAATCACCTACTCTATCACCGCCTGAAACAGTATGTGTACTCATAAGAATGGGGAGGCATTTTTCTTCTAAGAGCTCTAGCTAATGAATACAGTTTAGAAATTCCATAGTTGTCACAGATTTCAGTACATTTGACCCCTCATTTTAAGCAGGTTATCTTCTTTCCAAAATAGTATGCTTTGTCTACAATTTCTTCATTTATCCTGTTGCTACAAGTTTAGTACAGGCAAGTCATGTTTGAGAAAATATAAGAAAAATCAGAGGCTGTAGTTGGTGTAGTGTTGTACTTCTAGCACCCCCTAAAGTATGTGATCTTATACCAGTAGGGTGTCATTTGTTCCCTACAAATACAAACTAGTGACTACAGTATGAAATCCAGTAGTTTTAGTACATTTTTGGGGGTGGAAATGTAAAAACATGCAATTTTTTCCTTTAGCTCCACCTTCTGGAAGCATTACCAGGCTAGGGGTATAAAGGCAAGCAACACCTTATTTTATGTGATAGGATATCTACTTTCTGGAAATATATAATTTATATAGTTATTCAGCTGCTTTATGATAGTTCACCATGTAACCACCGGAATGTTCCTTTTAGTTCATAAAGTTGAAAATACAATTTTGCACTCTTGGTAATTAGGGCTCTGAGCAGGCCATGAACGTAGAAGAATCTATATATATTTGGTATTTCTGTACTTGAGGGATTCAGAGATGTAGGTTACAATTTTAACAAAAGAAGTAATTTTTACATTTTTGTAATTATGTCATCATAGCTCACTGAAAGATGCAAAAATTTACTTTATGTGAGGCACCATGCAAAAGCTCAATACGTTCTGAAAAAACTATACATGGTTTTCCATATGTATCTAGAAAGTTACCTATGGGAATCATGCCTAGATGGGTAGCAAAAATGCTGAAAATGTTTTTGGACTTCAGGGTCTAAAAATGGTCCAAGACCCTGACACTCAGAGGGTTAAGCATGTATAACCCTAGGCCTTATTGCTCCTTCTAATTTTGTTTACCATCCATATTGTATGGTCGATTGCTGTTTCAATATATTTTGAAACACTTCTCAGAAGGTAAATGCCAAAGTAATATTTAGAGCCCTGTGACATTGAGTACCAGAAAAAGGTTGTATATCATTGTACATTAAATGAGACACCCACTGCTTTGCCCACTGCCATTCTACGTATGGAATCCTCATTAGTGAAATATTTAGGAGCATTGATCGACAATAGTCTTCACAGCAGTGTACACTGTCACTCAGATGCTGCAAGAGCCAAAAAGGTACTAGGATGTATTACAAAGGGATATAGATGCATGGGATGTGAATATGATTCTACATTTATTTAAATCTTTGGTATGGCCTGGAATATGAATGTATAGTTTTGGTCAACAAAATTAATAAAAAGATTGGGAAATATGAGTTATAAAGAGAGAATAGCAAAACTGGGTTTGTTTACATTATAGAAAAGACATCTAAGGGGTGATATGATTACCATTTACAAATATATTCAAGGTCAATTCTACGAATACTCTAAGGAACTATTTTTATTCAAAAAGCTGATCATCCACTAGAGGAAAGGCACTTTTTACCAAAATAAACAACGTAAGGGCAGTAAAGTTATGGAATTCATTTCCTAAAGATGTTGTACTTACAGATACTGTAATTGCTGTCATAAGTAAAGGATACTTGTCTAGCTCAGAACAATATTGAGGATTATGATAGTTGGTTTCAAAGCAGATAGGATGTTGTTTCAGGGAAACAACTGATTCTTATTTTGGGCTTAAAGGGATAGTAATGTTTCACAATAAAAGCAGCTCTAATTAATCATCGTAGTATTTTGACTTTGGAGAGTGTTATTTCAATTCTGTCAGAGTTGTAGTTCCAGAGTAATTCAATGACAAAGTATCCCCTTCCCCCCCTTTTACTGATGTCACACTGCTCAGCTAGATCAGAAGGGAGGTGCCCAGGTAGACTGCAGAGAGGGACAATCTTCAATTAAGATAAGGGAAAAATCTGAAAAGCTTGTCAAGGGGGGCAGGGATTTCATTGTTTCCATAGGAATAAGAGTGTCCCCTTCTGTTATCTGTCAGGTCTATAGACTGCATTCCACATCTGAGAAGAGATGACTTACACTAGGTAAAAGGGGCGGGAGGGGGAAACTTTGCTTGTGAATATCTCATAAACCATAAAGGTTTGAGAGATAAGACTTATATCATTCTTCATGTTTTTTTAATGCCTGCAAAATAAGATAAAGTTAAAACGAAGTATTACTATCCCTTTAATTGGTAATGGCTTCAGTTTTTTTTGCCTTCATCTGGATCAAAATGGGGTGATATGGCATGGGTTTAACTTGACACATGTCTTTTCAGCATTATCAAATATGTTACTATGTTACTAAAAAAATTGAAGAAAATGTATATAAATTAAATATATAAGTTTGTGCTTATGCATTGCTTATGGCTAGTAAGAGGCCATAGAACCTCAGCATCTCCTCCACAGTCAACATTTTTAATGCCATTCTATTGCTCAGTGTATTGCTACTGTGTCCTTCAAGTTGAACTTTTCCTAGATCACTTTGATGATCCAAATGACATTGAACAAAATTCAACGCTACCTATATGTGCAAACTGACAGCAATACATTTGTGTGGTTACTAAAACCTGTGGGACAGTTGCCGTGGGCCCTAGGCAGTAGCCTAGGTTGCCATAATGGATGATCTGGCTCTGATTTTGGGGGCTTTCTGTTAGACACAGCCACCTGTACTTATTCTTTCTATATACTTTTCTATGCCATATACCAGTGGTTCTCAACACATGTCCTCAGGACCCACTGACAGGCCAGGATTTGATGATTTCCTTGTTAGAGCACAGGTAAGTTAACTAATGTGAATGAGCCTCTGATCACCATACCTGTGCTCAAGCAGAGAAATCCCTAAGTCCTGGCCTGTTAGTGGGTCCTGAGGACAGGAGTTGAGAACCACTGCCATATACCATGCTGCTGCTGTATGTGTCTGTCCTTTGGTCTAATTCTGCTGCTGCTGGTACTGCAATGCAATCTCTCATCTCTGTTATCTCTTAACCCCCATAACATGCTTCTAACAATGTCAAAGATGCTTCCTTACTGTCAGAGATCAATGTATATTTTTGGGGGCTTTGCTCATGAGCATGCATCTTAGGCACACTCATTGTGAACATGAAAAATAATAAAATAGTTCACATAAAATGCAGACCTTTATTATTTATATTTATTTTTTATTATTGTTCATGTACCCTTATGAAAACTCTGATGGTATGGATGTCCAAGTTTTATGTAATTGTCATGGTTTGTTTTGACTCACAGACACAGAGTTAAGATAAAAACACAGCTTTATTGAAAAGATAATAAGAATCCTCACAGGTCCTGAACATCACACATATGTTACAGACACACGACAGGTTCAAGTAGTATAGCATACAATGATACAATGTATAGGTTTTACCGGCCTTACCAAAATACCCGCTAAGGCAGCCTAGAGGATGGTACAATGGGACTGAGGAGGCTCTACCAGCCTTGCCAATATACCGGGCAAGACAGCCTAGAGGATAGCACAATAGGACTGAGGAGGCTCTACCGGCCTTGCCAATATACCGGGCAAGGCAGCCTAGAAGATGGCACAAAGTACTAAGGGAGCTCTACCGGCCTTGCCAATATACCGGGCAAGGCAGCCCAGAACCTGGCACAATAGAACTGAGGAGGATCTACCGGCCTTACCAATATACCGGGTAAGGCAGCCTATTGCAGAAGTGACACAGTGTAGC
Source organism: Rhinophrynus dorsalis (assembly GCA_037306005.1). NCBI lineage: Eukaryota > Metazoa > Chordata > Amphibia > Anura > Rhinophrynidae > Rhinophrynus > Rhinophrynus dorsalis. Next base: position 386,284,998 of record CM074723.1, on the reverse strand, counting down.
GGAGGCCCTACCGGTGCTATAACAGAGGCAGTACTAGCAACCGGTGTTAGAGTGGAGCAAACCAGTACCATGTACTGGACAAACACGGAGGCCCTACCTGTGCGATAACGGAGGCAGCACTAGCAACCGGTGTAGAGTGGAGCAAACTAGTACCACATACTGGACAAACACGGAGGTCCTACCGGTGCTATAACGGAGGCAGCACTAGCAACCGGTGTAGAGTGGTGCAAACCAGTACCACGTACTGGACAAACACGGAGGCCCTACCAGTGCTATAACGGAGGCCAGAAGCCTGAAATCAGCGGTGCCAACCAAGGAAGGCACCAGAAGTCAGAATGTCACCGAGGCGACCAGAGTCAAGTGGAATGCAACCAAGGGATCCAGGAACAGGAACGTCAGCCAGGCCGTGTCAGGATACCAGAGCAGAAATGTCAGCCAAATTGGCTCGGATACAGAAGCAGGAACGTCAGCCAGGCCGGAGTGGTACACATGAATGACTCTGGAGAGTAGACAGGCTATCCGGGGCAGTACACAGGCGCAGGAACAGGAGAGAAGTCAGACAGGCCAAAGAGATACACAGGAATCCATAGTCAGGCGTAGCACTGGCATAGAAACACCATGAAAGAGCAGTGAACGGGTGCAGGAGCCCAGTCTATATAGGCAATACTGGGCGGACTAATCACAGGCAACCAATGGAAAGCACCCATTGCTAACTGACAAGAAAAGCCAGCAGTCACGGGCACCGTGATAGTAATTTATTTGAATGAATCTTGTTCACATGTGTCCACAAAAGGCAGCAGGGGCCTTCTCGTTGTAAATAGTGCTGAAAAAATGTCATCCAGCAACAAAAACTTTCAACAAAAGTCTGACTAACCAACTGTGTTCACAAATTAATTTTGATTTCCCTAAACCTTTTTCTTTTTTTTCATGAATAATTTGTATTAGGACCTTATCCACAAAAGAAGACATGAGCAGTTCTAGAGAATAACAACTACACCATAGGTAGAAATGGAAGTTAAGATTGATTTGGTATTTTTTTAACGGGTTAAAAGTCACATTTAAAGTAATGTGAGTTTAGATACATTTTATTACTCTCCATGATGCAGTTGATTTGCTCAAGAATTACTCATTGATTCTTTTGAGGATAAGTCTCTCAGGGCATTTGTACATAAGCATTGGTGTAGGTATAGGATTTTCAAGCTTATGACCAAGCTCATAAAATAGTCTGTTCTGGTGGATTTGTACAGTACCCTATTTCTATACATAATGTACACAAAATCCTTAGACAATCTAAACGTGTTTTGTTCTGTTGTCGAAATAGAAGAATTATTGTTAAATTTAAATAATTACTGAAAATGAATAATACATAATGACTCTCATACCACTTTTTACACTTCATTAAGCACGGTTTTGATAATTAAGCTGCTTAATATAATAGACTGAAGCCTGAGGGAAATTTATTTTGTGAATGATTTGGAAAGGAAAACTGATAAATGCTTGTTATATTTGCTACATTACAAGAACAGACACTGATTATTAAAGTGGATCTCTCACAATCCCAAGGCTACTTATGAACTTAATGGAATCATTTTAGGGGACTCATTGCTAGAGAAAGACCTGGGTATCCTTGTCAACTACAAACTTGGAAACAGTGACCAGTCTCAAACAGCAGTAGCAATGGCAAACAAAATCCTGTCTTGCAGAGGTATTGAAGCAAGAGTGGATAACATTATTTTGCCATTATACAAATCATTTGTAAGACCTCACCTTGAGTATGCAGTGCAATTTTGGGCACCGGTTCTGAAAAAGGATATACTAGAACTAGAGAGGGTACAGCGAAGAGCAACAAAATCAATTAAAGGAATGAAGGACTTGATATATGAGGAACGACTAAACAAATTTGGTTTATTTACTCTAGAGAAAAGACGACTAAGAGGAGACTTTATCACATTGTACAAGTATATGAGAGGTCAATACAAGGATCTCTGCAGTGAGCAATTTATTCCAAGGCCTGATCAGATGACCAGGGGACACCCCTTGAGATTAGAGGAAAGGAGGTTTAGACTTCAGCAGAGGAAGGGTTTTTTACAGTAAGGTCTGTTAAATTGTGGAATTCATTGCCCAAGGAGGTGGTTATGGCAGATACAATGGATACATTTAAGAGAAGATTAGATACATTTCTTTCAAAAGGCAACATACAAAGTTATACTGTTTATAAGCAGGCAGGTCAGGAAGGTCTGATAAAGACTAACTTAATTGGTAGCAGGAAAGCTATAAAATTCTTAGTTACTGGAGTAGGAGGAGAAGGTTGAACTTGATGGACTTGTGTCTTTATTCAACCTAATTTACTATGTTACTGTGTATCAGATAAGGGATTTTGAAAGAGTTTTCAAAATTGCCAATATTCATTCTAGCCATTTTTTTTATTTAAAACAATCATCCTATATAATAACTCGCTAAATCATGTGTAACGCCGCGTCATGCGCAGTAGACTCATGACTGCGCGTGCTGCAGTCATGCGCAGTAGAGACTGCCAGTGCTGCGGCTGATACAGAGCTGGGCACTCCGAAGGAGCGTCCAGCTCTGTATCAGCCGTGGCGCGGGCAGTCTCCACTGTGCGTGACTGCTCAGTGACCTGGTGGCAGTGGCACTGTGGCCCATGTAACGGGCTGTTCAACTAGTTTATGGTATATTTAGCTTATTTGCTATTTGATACAAATGAGCTAGTACTGACCAGCAGGAAGTTGCAGCAGAGACGGGGAGTGTTGTAAATTGTTAGTATTTGGTTTGCATGCCTAAAGGTTTGCAATAAGTAACAAATAAGTAAAGCTAAATACCTCTGAAACTATTGTTTTAATTAAAAATGGCTAACATACATATAGTTGAAATAAAAAACACAGAATATTGAGGTACATCCATATTTACTCAGTAGTAAATCTTAACCCTTTATACTGTGGCATATTGATTGCATAAAATAACTGTATTAAAGATGAGGTTTTAATCACATAACATGGCTACAGTATGCTAAGCTTGCCACCACACCAAGGTACCCTACTTTTAGCAAGTTTTAAATGGGATTTTATACCTTCTGAATGCTAGAGAGGTCACCACTAAATCAATGGTAATGTTTGTGTGTCCTCAGTGTTGTACTTGTTTTGCCCCAGATTTAGGCAAGTTTAGTTTTTGAAACTTTCAAGTTAATCTCAAGGAAATTATAAACAGGAGTGTTGTCTGAGTCTTTTCCTTTCAAATACAAATGCCATCAGCATCAGCAGCAGTTCTCTTCCTCACCACTATGTTCATATTCTTGTAGGTTTTTTTTTTTTTTTGCTTTTCTCCTTTGGGGTATTTATATTTCTTACAAGAATTTTCATGAAAAAACTAAAATTTCCCACATTTTTTCATAAAAATTCCACCCACAGAAATAACATTTTCACCTTTTTTGCCCCTGACAATAAATTTCCTGTGTGAAATTTCTCACACTTTTCCCCATCCCTAATTATTATCACTGGTTTCAGCAGGAAGCACATTTCACTGAAATTCCCACGAAAGGCGGAAAGCACCATTTTTCATATGAAACTTTCACCCTCCTAACCTATCATCTTGAATATGTGTGCATATTTGAAAGTTTCACAGAAAATGCATATATGTAATTATATCAGCCAAATGACCAGCAGATATATAGTATAGGAGATACTGATACTTTTATTTCTGTAAAACCAGAAAGTCTCTCAGTGAACAACAGGGCATAATTAGCATATGAAACTGCCCAGAGTGCTTCATTCACATACAATAACTTATGGTACAATACTCAGAGAGCTCACCATACAGTAATAAAAATATATATCCTAAGCTAGGTATCTACTGGTCTTTTGGCTAACAATACGTAGGTAGTTTTAATTACGTTTTCATATAAACAAACTTGAATTAAGAGTGACAGGACTACTTAAAAAAGTCAGTTTGAAAGATTAAATCAATTTTTTCTTTCTTTCTCTTTCTTTCTTTCTTTCTCATATCTTCATATTTACATTTTGTACCTGACGTCACAGAGCTGACTTTCATTATAGGGTGTATTTTTTCAAAGCTTATATTTTGCCATTGCGCAATGAAGGCATACAGTATCTCTAATTGGATCTCTGCCTTGAAAATTGCATCTAGCAACCTCAGATAAGGAGTAACTTAAATTCACTCAATGGAAACATTGACTAGTGGCAACATGTTATTTCACAACTGACTTCTTTAGCCTGCTTACAAAAATAATTTATGAAGACTTTCCATAAATGCGTAGTTGGAAAATGAATGGAAACTCCATTAAAGGAAGAATTGTTGCATATCAGAAGTCTAATGACATGCAAGATTCATAGAAATATGCCTTTACAACAAGATATTGCTAAACAAATCTCGTTTCATTTTTAGATTGTTTTTCTCAAGTGATAGACAACAGTAGATATAGTCTATAGTCTATATTATTAGTAAAGCTGTTAACACTGTACCACAGAGGAGACTAATTAATAAGACACATAGTTTGGGACTGAGACTCAAATATAGTTGATTGGATAAATAATTGTTTGAATGACAGGAAACAGCATGTCTTAATCAATGGGCTTCATCGAGGAAGGATGGGCTACTAGTGGATTGCCATAGGGGTCAGTGCTAGGGCCTGTTCTCATCAATATCAGAATTACTAGGAGGCATTCAATGTAAGGTGTGCCTTTTTGTAGACGATACAAAAATCTACACAAGGTTAACCCTCCAGGAGGGATAAACCAAATGAATGGGAATTTAGCAAAACTAGAAAAATGGACAAGAGTAGCGTGTCTAAAGTTTAATGCAAGATAATCCATTTAGGACACAGAAACCCACCGGCAGAATACAGGCTTAATCTAAGGAAGGGGCCTTGGGATTTCTTACTTCAGATGACTTGAAGGTAGGCAAGCAAAGCAGTAAAGCTGTGGGAAAACAGAACCAGGACTTTGGTTGTATAGAAAGAGGGATTAGCAGCAGGATAAGAGCAGTTCACTCTATAGATGACTGGTAAGGCCTCATCTGGGGCAGGTGATAAATGTTACCTCCCGTTTTATCAAATATTTTCCTATTGAAGTCTATGGGGAAACCTGGAGATAAAGATAGAGATAAAATAAGAACCTGCAATAGAGCCTCTGGAGTACTATATACCTTTCAGAAGTCCACATCTCCAAATGGAAATTCATAAATTCCAAAAAAAAAAAAAAAAAAAAAAAATGGAACAGGTTCTTCATGAAACAGGGAACAAGACTCAAAGATGTAAATATGTACAGCTTGAAAGAAAAGAAGGAGAAAATTGATATGATAGAAACCTTTGTACATATGCTGATTATTATGGGGTCTCCAAACTGATATGAATCTTTGTTTTTCTAATTTCCTCTCCCTTAGGGAGGGTAGAGAAAGGGGTCCCAAATTCCGTCCTTGGAAATGTCTTCAGGTTAATGTGGGGGCTCTCTAAGATAGGTGGAGTCTTGGTTTCCCTTTCTTGGACTTTGAATAAAACAATAAACCCCATATTAATATATTTAGTTTTTTTCTTTTGTGTGTGATTTTTTTATGTATTCATCTAGAGCATATGTACCCCATATTCAATTATTTTGTTTAAAAAAGTATTGGGTGAATGTGCATGGTTTATTATCAATTTATCAGTGAAGCAAACAGGAGTGTCAAAATAGCACATTCACAATGTTGTGGGTTTCAAAACAGCACACTGAAAATGCTGCAGTTCAAATTGTCACCATAACATAGCCTTAAGCTACCTAAGCTAAAACAACCCCCAAACAGATACTTACCATAACTTAACCTGACAGTCTAACCTAACAACTAACCTTAACCTAATCCAGCAGATATTAACCTTACAACCTAACCTGACAGAGAGATATTAATCTGACAACATAAAGAATAGGGACATATTGCGGGCACCATTTTGATGCCCATGACATTGTGAGTTTGAAGAATTATGTTCTGAACTTTTTTACCAAGCTTGCTATATGTCCGGAATTTCCTAATACATAAAGTTGAAATGTAATGGCCAGTGCCACTTAAAAAGGTGAAAAAAAATGTTTTTTCTATCTCCTTTTTTAAGAGTCAAGTAACTATTCTTACATAATAGAATATAGAGCTTTATGTATAAACACAAACTGTAACACTTCTGATTAAAACCAAATGCACAATAAGACACAAATAAAAATCCATATTGACTTAAATAGGACTCTTAAAGGGATAGTAATACTTCGTTTTATCTTTATTTTATTTTGTAGGCATTAAAAAAACATGAAGAACGATATGTCTTATCTCTCAAACCTTTATGGTTTAAGAGATATTCACAAGCAAAGTATCCCCCCCTGTTCAGCCAGATCAGAAGGGAGGTGCCCAGGTAGACTGCAGAGAGGGACAATCTTCAATTAAGATAAGGGAAAAACCTGAAAAACTTGTCAAGGGGGGAAGGGCTTTCATTGTTTTCATACAAAGAAGATTGTCCCCTGCTGTTATCTGTCTGGTCTTACAACCAGATTCACATCTGAGAAGAGATGGGTTACATTAGGAAAAAGGGGCGGGAGGGGGAAACTTTGCTTGTGAATATCTCTTAAACCATAAAGGTTTAAGAGATAAGACTTATATCGTTCTTCATGTTTTTTTAATGCCTACAAAATAAAATAACAATAAAACGAAGTATTACTATCCCTTTAACACCTTGAAGAGAATTTTGCAATGCATTGCTTCACGATGTATTGCAGACCTCTGTAGCATTCAAGTGGTTAAGCAGTGGCCATATGTGGAAGGAGAGCTATGTCTGAAAGGCACTATGGGCTCGATTCTATCCCCTCCGGTAAAACAGACAGACGGTAAGGAGAAAAAAACCACAGCATGAAACCCACTTGTGTGCTACCACAGTTAACCCTTTGACTCAAAGGGTTAAAAGAAGTGTGGCATCTCTCTTCAAAATAATAGGTTGTCATTGCTGTTTTATGTTTAAAAAAGTAATTCTTATATTGTGTAGATTAAAAAAGGATCTAAATCACTGATAAATGCCCTCTGCTTCCGGCTCTGCTGGCAGAAGCAGGCATGTTCAATACATACCGGGCCATTGCCCGAGTCCCAATGAGAGAATTTTGAACAGAGACTGTTCAAAATAATTATAAGCCTCCAGCTGGCTGGGATGTGTGCTTACATACCTCCCAGCTAATCAGCTTCTAGTGGGGGGATGATGAAACCCGCAAGAGCCAACAGGATACTCTCCAGTATAAAAACGTGTATAGATAGATAGGATGGGAATATGATTCTACCTCCATATAAATCTTTGGTATGGCCTGGAATATGATTGTACAGTTTTGGTCAACAAAATAAAAAAAAAAAGTTTGGAAAATCTGAATTATAAAGAGTGAATAATAAAACTGGGTTTTTTCACATTATGGAAAAGACATCTAAGGGCTGATATGATTACCATTTACAAATATTTTCAAGGTAATTACTACAAACTCTCTAAGGAACTATTTATTAAAAGAGCAGATCAAAAAACAAGAGGTCATCTATTAAAACTAGGGTAAAGGCACTTTTTACTAGAACAAAGGCATTCATTTTTACAGTAAGGGCAGTAAAGTTATGGAATTCTTTGCCTCAGGATGCTGTACTTACTGTAGTTGCTGTCAAAAAAGTGATGAATACTTGTTTAGCGTATAACAATATTGAGGATTTTGATAGTTGGTTTCAAAGCAGATAAGATGTTGTTCCAGGAAACATTTTGGACTTAATTGAAAATGGCTTAAATTTTTTTTGCCTTCCTCTGGATCAACAGTGTTTGATATGGCATCGGTTGAGCTTGATGGACGCTTGTCTTTTTCAGCATTATCAGATTTGCTACTATGTTACTAAAATATCTGAAGAATGGTTATCTAAATGAACCTCAGCATCTCCTCCAAAGTCCACATTAGTCAACAGTATATTGCTATTGAGTCCTTCAGGTTTAGTATTCCTAGATCAAAATGTAATCACTTGTCTGTGTGCACTGACAGCAATAAGCTTGTGTGGTTGCTAAATCCTGTGGGACAGTTGGGACTTGATGGACACTCAGTGTACGTGAGATCATCCCTACCTGGACTAGTCCCTAGGGCAGTAGTCTGGATCTTTTTTTGCTCAAGGAAACCCTAACAATCAGTATGGAATTTTCAGGGCAGCCCTAACATCTTATAGATCAATTGGCAAGGTGTATTGAAGTGTATCAATAAATAAATAAGAAAATAAATATTTACTCATTTTAGATATCCCAATCAGAATATTAAAACAGACATATTGTATAGTATTTCACAACTACCAGAAATATACAACTGAAATTCAGCATTCACATTTTTGGCAAAGATTTTATAGACATGAAATCGCACATTAAGTGAATGTCAGTGGCACTCGGCACTACTGCCCTAGGGACTGAGTGTATGTATATGCAGGGTGGTTGCTGCACTGTTCTTTCGCTCTCATATCTATGGAAGACCAGGGAGCTTTGCATCTGTGCCTGCCTGCTTTTTCTATGCACTATGATAGTCTGACTGGCTCACAAGGCAAAAATCTGGAACATTTAATACTCTCGCTCAATTTTATTTGTGACACAGGGATGGACTCCAAATAACCTTGGTTGTCCCAGATAAAATGAGACTTAAGAAAGACCTGTTATTGAAAGAAAAGTATTTTATCTAAGACTGCATACTGTCTGTTCCCATTTAACCTCTTGAATGTTAGAAATGTCAGCAAAGCATTGCTTCTCATTGTATTAGAGATTTCTCAGGTGTCCAAGGAGTTAACAGAATAAATATATTTTCAACAGATTGATACAATCAGTGTCCAGTGAAACTGGAAAAAGCAGCTGTTCTGTAGTGTTGTCAGACCATTTACAGAAAATGTTTTAAAAGTTCATGTTCACTGGTATTATGCAGGCAGAACAGATTAACAATGATGAGAACAGCAGGTTTGTCACAGCTGTCATTTCCAGCATTTGAGTCGATTAGTCATTTCATTTAACTCTTGTGACAAAGCATCCTATAATTATGATGTACACATCCTTGCTTGAGGAAGAAAAAAAAAGAATTTCTACATTTTCAGCAACAATTAAAATATTTCAAGCCAAATTTTAGGAAATTGGGATACTGCTATATTGTATATTCTCAGACATTTCAGGTAAATCAATGATAATGTTGAATTGCCATTTACCAAATAAATGTATAATCTGGCTCTAAGAGATCATTTGAAGGGCAAAGGACCTTGCATTCAAACAAAAACTACAATGATTGTGGAAGAATCATTCTGGAGATATAAAATTCCTATTGCTTTAAACAGGACTATCAACCGCTTGAATATAAGAGGTCTCCAACACATTGTTTTGCTAAAATTAAAATCAATGGATTTGTGGGACCTGTATATTCTCTTTCTAGTATTGTTGGTTTGCCCCATAATTACACCAGTTAGCTTCTCAACATAAAGCCTAAACAATGAACCTAGAAAGGTGACTGCATAGTACCTCTCATTCATTTTAGCCCTGCAGAGTAAAAAAAGAACATGCAGGGATAACCCACTGGAATGCAGAAAGTTACAGGAACACTACCATCTCCTAGAAATAAACTGCCACCTTACTCTGGGAAGAAAATCGTAATGGACACCTTTGATTCATACTTGATGTTATGTCCATGACGTCAGATATGACTCCAAACTTCTCCCATTGAAGACTTCTAAAGAATACTTTGAAAGGATGAGTATCTGTGTGAGTGAACTCTAAGTCAGGCTACCAGTTCAAATGAACTTACCAGTCAAAAGACTGGGTGAACACTTACTCAGGAGAAGGCACGGATGTCAGGGAAAGTAAAGGAGGTGAGATGTTTAGAAATTGGTGGTAACTGAAATTGTTTGTAATCAGAAAAAAAAGTTCTTACTTCATGGCCCGCCAATTCTCAAACATATTTCCGTCATTTTTTGTATTCAATTCCGTCATCTCTGTCAAAAGGAAAATGCTGTCTTAAAAGTGGGTGTGGTTTAATGTACCGTCATATCGTAAGGTATTTTCAGAAAAAAATATTTGTTTCAACGTCTGATTTTTTCTTGACAAAATAAAAATGGTCTAAACTTGGAGAAGTCAAATCAACCCCTTAACGACCCATGACGTACATGTATGTCACGAGGTGGCTGTCCCTAAAGGACCAAGGATGTACATGCACGTCATGGAATTCCGGGCTCCCGGCGAGGCTTCACGCCATTTGGGGAGTCCGGAATCGGATAAGCAAAAAAAAAAAAAAAAAACGCTCCATGGTCCATAAGTGATGACCAGGTGCGAGGTGGGTCCTTAAGGGGTTAAAGTATTGGTAGCAGGAGTGAGAAGCAATTTGCTGTTTCAAAGACAAAAAAATGTCTTTGATTCTTTGAAAATTTTTGTTCAAAGACAGGCTGCAATTATATTTTATGGGTATTATCTTTAATTTGGGTGACAGTGCATGATGGGGGTACTGCCCCTGATTTTCTGGGTCAGTATCTGGTTTTGGTTCTTTCTCCTTGAATCATATTTTTTTCCCTGGTTTTCAGATTTTCTTTCAAACCCATATTCCATGTGCTTGTTATTAAAAGGTTAATAGTTTCTGAGCTCCCTGCATGTTAATATTGTTTATATGATTGCATGTGTTACTTGGGGTGGATAAAGTCTATTAAGTGAATTTCAAGGGTTTTTTTTTGCCCAGAATAAGTGTGTCCCTGAAATGTTTTATTTTTATTTTTTAAAGTATGGTGTTGCACACTTCTCTGTCACTCAAAAGGTTAAAGAGTGCAACATACATCAATCACTATCTCAAATACTTTTGAATTCATTTAGGGAAAGAAAATACAAGCATTATTATCACTAAACAAAAATGAAATAGGTTGGTATAAGTCTAAATATTACACCTAGAATATGTAAACATTAAGTTTAAGCCATGGCTTGAGAAAGATCCCGTGGAGAGGATCGAAACGTTGCTGTTTGTGTCTCACATTGCTTTTTGACATGCTGTGAAGCTGCTTTAAATATATTGACGAGTTTTATACCCATATCCGTAAGTGCGTCCAGTTCCTTCATATTCATTATATATATATATATATATATATGGGTATATGGTGGATAGCACTCACTCCTATGTATCGAATGCCCAGGTGCACAATCCCTTGTAAAGGATAAACAATGTGACAAATGAATGGGCAGAACCCGTGGGACTTAAAATATAAGATTTATTAATCACAAAAAGCACATCAATAGGTCAACGTTTCGGTCCTTTGCGGACCTTTCTCAAGACAACAACTGAAGAACTCACCTCCATCTTAAGGCCCCCACGCCGTGCCGGCGTTGTCCGAGAGGATGGTGACGTCATCACTCAGACAGCCATGATTGGCTGGCCGCTAGAGTGGACGTCCCCCATTGGACACTCTGAGATAGGCTCAAAAGCATGGCGGTTCGGAGTATAGAGCAAACTTAAAAAAGTAGTGTCTCGCAACTGAGACAAACTGCAACATCAAATTACCAATATACTTATGAAGCAACCCATGTAGCAACATACTGCGTTGACCGGGAAGCGTAGGACTCACACACACATATATCGTGCGTGTAGTCCATTCCGCTGCCCGTCTCGTGGCAGAGTGCTATCTTGAGTATATGCAGAACGAAAATCCATCAGTCAACTTTGCACCGCAATTCCCATTGTCAGATAATAAATGTCACTGTTCCAGCGTCTATGCATAAACCCATACAGGATCAAGGGGTTTCGTCAGATCGTAAGAGATCATAACAGGGCATGTGTCCACCAACACTATGGTATTACTCAGTGATAGACCTTCACAGGAACACTATGATATTAATATGTACATAAATGCACAGGTATACTGGTGATAATGCTATAACATGGAGAGTCCTTTCAGTGCATTCTGAAGAGAAAATTCTCAGGAATAAATGGTAGAATACAGACAGATCGAATTCCACAAAAGCGCCCCCCAGTGGAGGTTCCTTAATTCCTCAGATCCGTAGGGGCCATAGGTTGTTACTGAAGCTAAACTGGTATCGACCAGACATAGAAGGGAGGCGATTTAAGAGGCTAATCATGTGGATTCACGTGAGGTGTAGGAGGATCATGACCCATAGGTGTCTGGAGCAGCTAAAATCAGGTGATGATGTGAACAGAATACCTTCCATCAAGTCCTATTATGAGACAGCGTTTGGTGTAGCAACGCCCCTGTGTTAAGGGGTTCTATGCCCGCTGTGCTCTGGAGAGATGGAGGTATACATAGCAACGCTGTGTGGGGCGGCAAAAGTTTCAACACACTCCTTTATCTTGTCTGGAGGGTCTACTACCGTCCCTACAAGAAGCTGCTTAATGGTAACCTTTCATTTAAGCCTCTAGGTACCAAGGTATCCAGTCTGTATATCCACCGGGCCTCCCTCTGTAGTAACAATCTCCCTCTATCGCCTCCTCTAGTTAATTCAGGCTGTACATCAATGGCCATATATCTTAGATCCGCCAGTGTATGCTTTTTTTCAGCAAAATGTCTGGCCACTGGTTTGTCTGTAACCCTACCTTGAATGGCCTCACGAATACTGGATCTGTGGTTGGCCATTCTTTCCCTCAGACTGGTGACCGTCTTGCCCACATACATCAAACTGCATGGACAGATAATAAAATAAATGACAAAATTGTTAGTACATGTTATCCTATTCTTGATAGGTATTGGGTGACCTGTGTGTGGATGCTTGAATGTCGAGCCAGTCAAGAGGTACTTACACGTGGTACAACCCACACATTTAAAACAACCATTCCTACTGGGGGGAAACCAGGATTTATAATGATCCGTATAGCAGTGTGTGGGATCAGTACGAACCAGGATATCTCTGCGGTTACGGCCTCTTTTGTAGCACATTCTGGGGCTAGTCTTAAATGTAATAGGTAATGTCTTATCCGTCAACAGGATCGGCCAGTGTTCCTGCACAACTTTCTTAGTCTGCCTACTTGAGGTGGTATAAGTGGAGATAAAGGTCAATTTGTTTTCCTTGCCCTGAGTGTTAGATCTCTGCAATAAGTCTTTTTGAGTCTGTGTTTTGGCTCGTGCCAATGCTTCATCTAATAGATCATTCTTGTAGCCTCTGTTGAGGAAACGTAAGTATAGATCCTCCAATTGGCAATCAGCTGTAGTGGAGTCAGAGTTATTTCTTATAATTCTAAGAAATTGGGCATAGGGCACCCCTTTTTTTAAATTAGGAGGATGGTAGCTCCTATAATGCAGTAGGGTATTTCTGTCTGTGGGTTTTCTGTAATTAGTGGTACCCAGACCATCCAAATGGCGGAACACAGACAAGTCTAAAAAAACAACTTGCTTAGGGTCAACATTATGTGAAAATTTGACCGGAGTGTTGAGGGAATTAAGCTGATTGACATATTCCTGGAATGATGTTATATCACCCTTCCATATTAGAAACAGGTCATCAATATATCTACGATAAAAGATGATCTGTTTACCCAATAGGGGAGTGATATGTCGTGATTCGAAAACCGCCATGAATAAATTGGCAAATGTGGGTGCCACGTTGGAACCCATCGACGCTGGAACAGTGACATTTATTATCTGACAATGGGAATTGCGGTGCAAAGTTGACTGATGGATTTTCGTTCTGCATATACTCAAGATAGCACTCTGCCGCGAGACGGGCAGCGGAATGGACTACACGCACGATATATGTGTGTGTGAGTCCTACGCTTCCCGGTCAACGCAGTATGTTGCTACATGGGTTGCTTCATAAGTATATTGGTAATTTGATGTTGCAGTTTGTCTCAATTGCGAGACACTACTTTTTTAAGTTTGCTCTATACTCCGAACCGCCATGCTTTTGAGCCTATCTCAGAGTGTCCAATGGGGGACGTCCACTCTAGCGGCCAGCCAATCATGGCTGTCTGAGTGATGACGTCACCATCCTCTCGGACAACGCCGGCACGGCGTGGGGGCCTTAAGATGGAGGTGAGTTCTTCAGTTGTTGTCTTGAGAAAGGTCCGCAAAGGACCGAAACGTTGACCTATTGATGTGCTTTTTGTGATTAATAAATCTTATATTTTAAGTCCCACGGGTGCTGCCCATTCACTTGTCACATTATATATATATATATATATATATATATATATATATATATATATATATAATGCCTATTTTTATTTTTAAGACACATTTTATCTATAAATATAAAAATCTAAGTGAATCTGGTATTCTGTCAGGGGGCATGTCCCCTGCTTCCATTCTACCCAGAGCACCTTGGTAAGAGTGGGAAGAATTGGGAAATAGTTTTTTTTAAACAGAGTGGCTGCGATTGGTTGACATAGCCCCCTACCTCCTCCTCAACTAATCAGCTCTTTCCAACCATGCCCCCTGACAGCAAACCAGATTCACTTAGACTTTATATAAAAGTCAAAGTGAATATATATATATATAAGTCGCGGTTACAAAATACAGTTGGTCTATCGTCCAGCTAATCATTACCAGCAGACCTTTCTGACCACTTCCCTACCAAAAAGAGATTTGTTTTTTCTGCAAGCAGTAGACATTTTTGTTAGCAGGTGTTCCTTCCTTTTCCCAATAGCACCTATTCCACACTCTTTCTGGTACCGAAGACCTTTGCAGAATACTGGCACATCATTGACATGAGATTTATCAAAAAGTCTATCAGGAAGCAGAAATTCAGAATGTAAACTCCAAAATAGAGGCTGTCATGCCAGGGGACTTCATGATCACAGTATATGCATACCTTCATGTGCCAGTGCATCCTGCCCGCCAGAAACTCCTGAGGGTGGCCATACAAATTCAGTGGAAAGTGAGCCATTTACAGTTCCAAGTCCTACCATTTAGCCTTTCTTCAGCCCCCATAATACTGACAAAGATTCTGGTCATGGTAATGACTTAACTCATTCAGCAGGGCATCTAGTTTATTCGGTAGCTAGACAATTTTCCATCCTGTGGTATCAACCAATGCTGCTTCTGCAAACACTTCAGGGTGTATAAACCGTATCCTGACCCATCTCGGTTCAGAATGTCATCACCATGGATACCAGCAGTGCCGGATGGGGGGCACACCAAGGGACTTGCCCAGAGGAGATGGACGATGTACTCCAGCCATGGAACTTCACCAAGAATACTTTTTCCCCTGATCCCAGTCATGCCATGTGCTTTGAAGAAGCTGAAGCAGGAGAAAGCTGTAGTAATTGTCATTGATTATTCCCTTCTGGCCCAGAAGAGCCTGATTTCCAGATTCCCACCAACTCTCGTGGAGATCTTCTTTCTGTCTGTCTGTCTTCCAGCACAGGCAGATCTACAACATCAGGGCCTGTCCTCCACCCCACTCCATGATTCATCTTCCTCATGGCTTGAATGTTGAAAGGCAACTCCTGAAATTACAATGCATTTCATATGCAGTTGTTGAGACATTGTTACACACCCCAAAAGATGTCACTTATTTGTTCAGTCTAAAAATATGAATTCTTTTTTTACCTGGTTTTCTGCTTGGAATCTATTATCTATCTCTGCTGACTTTCAGACCATTTTGGACTTTCTGCATCAAGGCTTCGAAGTGGGTCTGCAACCTTCAATTGTCAAAGTCCCGATTGCTGCACTGGGATCTTTACAAAATGCTCCTCCAGCAGATAATTCAATCCTTTTGCACTTTGCCAGAGTTATATCCAAACTAAGACTGAGAATTCTCCCCCTGTGGCCCATCCATTTGAACCAACGGACTTAAGATCAGTCAAGGTCATGAATATGAAGATGGCCTCTTATTGCCACAACATGAGCTGGAGAATTGGAGAAATCCATGACTTCTTTATGAGATAATCATACCTGTTTTTCCTTCCAGACATGTTTGTGTTTTGATTGTCTCCAGAATTCCTGCACAAAGTTGAGTCTGCATTCCATTGATCTTAGGAGGTGATCCTACCTACTTTTTACCCCAATTCAAATTCACAATATGAAGCAACATCTACAGATTGCCTGGTGGCAATAATCTGCCTTCTTTCATTTTTGGATCCAGTCAACAGGAGGAGTGAATCCAAAAGCTCTGTAGCATGCTGGATTAAGCAAACCATCCTCTTCACATATGTAACTTCAGGGATTGATCTCCTCCACTCCTTTAAAGTACATTACACAAGGGCCTGGGCAGTATCATGGGCAAAGAGGGCAGATACATTTGCAGAGCAGAGCAATGATTTAGAGGGTCCACACATTTGGCAAACATTACCATTTAGACCCTCTGATGGCTGAAGAAATATCCTTTGGGTTGCATGTTCTCCAAGCAATGCGTTGCATACCTCACTGACACTCAAAGGGTTCAATAGTAGTGCGCCATAAATATACCCATATGATATGCTTCCATGTAATGCCCCAAAGAATAAACATGACAATAAATAAAATGATCCACATAGACATAAATAAATGGCACCCATTAATGCCCAGTATGACGACTTAGCTTATTAATCTGTGTCTCCACCTCTTGGAGTGGCCGCGAGGGCGGAGGCAGAGGAGAAACAAATGTCCCACGGTGCTCCCCTTCAGCTGTGTATGGGCTGATGCCCGTAACACACTAATGGCAGTTGAAGTGAGTCTGCCTTTATATATGGGCAGACTCACTTCCATTGTCCTCACAGCCATTGGCTGGGATGTTCTTCACATCCCAGCCAATCATTTTCAAGAACAGCTGCTCAAATCTGAATCTTACCAACATCTTAATTCCTTTCATCCTGTGAAAATGTTCTTGACAAATATCAACATGGATGCAGATGACCAGCATTCAAAAAGAACAACACCTTCTACAAATTCAAAAGCATGCACGTCCAGAATAAATGCCCAGAAGTATGTGAAGAAATAAGAGTAGATGCAGAAAAGTTTTAGAACATCGCCATGTTTCCAGTTTTAATTGAAATTTACGCAGTTCAAGTCCTGTATATATATATATATATATATATATATATATATATATGCTGGCAATTAATGACAGGGTTTTTTTTCCGGCATCCTGGACGTACATGTACGTCCTCTGTCACTAAGTGATAGTTTCTGCGGGACGTACATGTACGTCCATTGTCGGCATGGGGTTAAAACGTGATTTACACAACCCTTGTGACTTGAGATAAGGTGGTTACAAAGACAACTGCAAGTACAGAAAGTCATGTTAAACAAATGAAGAGTCTCTTATTCCTAAAGGTGTTTTTTTCCTTTAAAGGGATAGTAATGTTTCACAATAAAAGCAGCTCCAATTAATCTTCATAATATTTGGGCCATGGAGAGTGTTATTTCCATACTGTCAGAGTTGTAGTTCAAGAGTAATTGGACGATAAAATATCCCCCTCCCGCCCCTTTTACTGATGTAACACTGCTCACCACAGGGCAGCAAGACTGTCTAGATGGGTCTCTGAGAGGGACAATCTTCATTTAGCATAAGGGAAAAATCTGACAAGGGGGGCAGGGGTTTCCTTATGTTCACAGAAGATTGTCCCTTGCTGCGAGATGTCTGGTCAAGTGACCAGATTCCACAACTGAGGGGACAAGGCTTACACTAGGTAAAAGGCGCAGGGGGGGGGGAACAACAACTCTGACAGTATTGAAATAACACTCTACATGGCCCAAATACTATAAAGATTAGTAGGAGCTGCTTTTTTTTGTGAACCATTAGTATCCCTTTAAATACTTCCCTGTCAGTGTTACTAAAGAAGGTTTAAGTAGTAACTGCAGATGTAAGTGTGAACAAGACAAAAATATAAAAAATGTAGATATCTTTATATGCTTGTAATACACTAATACCTCACTTGCAGATTGTTAACCCTTTACATACTAGAGATAATAAGGCTAATGTACTAAAAGGAACTGGAGTCATTTTGGTACAAACTGCACCACTGGGAACAAATAAACGCTCCTAAAATCCTCATTAATTTAAATGTGGTTTTTAAACCTTTGAGTGCCAGAGTGGTATCCAATCCTTTTGGGTCGCAATGTGTTGGATATCTTTCTGTCACTCAAAGGGTCAACCCCTTGAATGCTAGTGAGATCTCAAATGCATTGCATCTTAATGTATTGGAGACCTTGCTACTATTCAAGGGGTTAAAAAACCCCTTTAAATCAGTACGAATTTGTATTTGATCCTTATGATTCTGTTGATGTGCATTATTATTACTGTAGTTCTTCTGAGTACATCAGCCACATTCTGTTCCATACAATATAAAGCAACTGACTTGCCTTACTTTTAGATGTGACCATTGCTAAATAAGGTAGTAATGCATATTTTGTTCAAAATAATCTCATAAGTACCACCTGAGAATACTCATACGATCTTTAAGCTTTGATCCATGGCCCCTACAGAGAAGCAATGAGTCATTTGCCATACAGCTCACTGCACACAGTGTTACTACAACACCGCTGTGCACTTTGTACTCTTGCATTCATATGCTCAGTGTCTGTATTGGTCCAGCTCATTCACTGTAATATTATTAACAGCTTATTCCTCAACAAAACAATTCACAGCAGATGAACCCACAGTGTGTAGTGACAGCAAGCTTTTATATCAATGGTTTTTAAGTGGTGCTAAATTATCCAAGTATTATACCAGAGGATTGGTTCATAATTTACTTAAAGCTATAATAGCTACCACCTGTGTGAGAGGCCCTTTGTTATTAATAGTCTGAGAGTTATCATGACTGTGCTCACTAAGCCCATTATGTTGAGTTGTTAGCGTGATCTGCACAATCAAAATTCCCCTGCACCCTACGTGAAATGTATACACCTCTTTACTAACAAGCTCATTTTGACCTCATTGATGGTAGCTAGGACTCCAGTGCATTGCAAAGAAACACAGTGCGGACCTCTGGCATGAAAGGGGTTAAGCTCTTTTCTTGAGTTTGCACTACATAGGCTTATGGCATTTTATGTGACAAGCAACAATGGATGAAGCTCATATAAGGAACAGAGGTACAGCCACAGGAGTGGCTAAGGGCACCTGAAATGTAAATCCGGTCATGGAAGCCAATCTTGGTTCGAGACTGCTTTCTTGAGAAAGGAGACACCTGCATACAGCATTTGCCAGGAGCCTGCTCTTTCAGGGGGACCTATCTTAGATTGCATGTGGGCCCAGTTTTCCTGCAACAAACCAATTTATTCCTGTGGTCAGATAGGTGAGGCTGTCCTGTGTGCAAAAAAGACCAATATGGCTAGATTTGCTACAAATAGTAAAGGGCCTAAGGAAATGAATGGTGAATCATGTTTCACATTCCTCAGTCAACGTGCAAGTACCAGTTTACTGACACTAATAGATACATTCATTGTTGAACTGGAAACATGATAGAAATTGCCATATTTGTTGTCATTTACAACTGAACCTTTATTAAATGACCCCTTAGTTTGTGTTGCATAATACAGGGTATGGCTACTGTAGTGCATAACAGCGGACAAACATTGTTATAACATTTATGCCAGCCCTAAGCTAGTCGTAGCAATGCCCCAATAAGCCCATAAACTGTGCTCACTCCTGTGGCACTCAAAGGGTTAAAAACGTACACCAAGCAGTGCACAATAATCCCTTCAGCTCTGTATCATATTTTATACTCATACATTTTGTGCACTCCAAAGGGAACAAGGCTGGGGGTCAGGCAGCATCCATGGGGATCTGTGACAACCAGCTGCCCCACAATCTTGTTTCCTTGCCCACTGGTAGCCATAGAACCCCATGTACACTGTCTGGCCCCCACACTTGTTGCCTTGCCCACTGGTAACCACAGATCCCCATTTACACTGTCTGAACCCCCCAGCCTTGTTCCCTTGCCTACTGGTAGCCACAGCTGCCTGGGCAAGAGAACAAGGCTGGGGGAGTGTGTATATGGGGCTAACACACAATGGTGATCTTCCCCATGCTGCCCCACTTAGTTAATATTCAACATGCTGCCCCTCCACAGTAATCTATGTGTTCTGTAAAGCATCATGGGTTGAGTAGGAGAATGCTCAAGACCCACTCTCATCACATGGGTCTTGAGAAACCTCCTACCCAACTTGGTCATTCATAGAATGCTGGTTTGAGTAGGAGGTGGTTGCCTTTCTGGTCACCACATTGATCACCTATCCTATTGGATAGGTGATCAGTGCCAGGGGACATCAGGAGGAGTCTGATTTTCTTAAAAAAACAAAAAAAACAAAAAAGAAAATGGAGCATAGTGCAGGATTAGAGATCCTGCACTATGTACATTTGTAATATATATACACACAATGCGTTACAGAACAGGACAGAATGTTGAAGATTACTGTTTGGGGGTACATCATGTTAAAGATTACTGTGGGTGGCAGCATTTCACATGTTAACTATGTGGGGGGTGGACGCATGCCGAAAGGAGGCAGGCACGCTTTGTAGACCGTTCCAATTAAGTATTTCTTTGTAGATAACGCTATTTCAGATCTGCTGAAGTCAAATGACCAGAATCTCAATCTGTCAGTTAGAGTGTTGACGTGAGTAAAAGAAGAGGGGGGGACTTTAAAAGTGTATAAATCTTAGAATATACATTTTTAAGCAATGGGATTTACTGCATTTCATTTATATTTTTCAGATGGACAATATTAAACCTTCTTACATCCATGTATTACTATCCCTTTAAATACATTGTTATCGTATATGGATCCATGGATTTGACCTAGTTTGTTTATCATGGAGTAATACCAACTGGCAGTCTGAGAGGATGCAAATACTGACAAAAAGTGTGATAAAGAGGTGCTAAAGTAGAGATGACTTCTCCAGTGATATCACTTCTCCAGTTCCTGAGTTATTCTATAGAACCTATGCACTAAGACCTCCAAAGTTGGAGAAATGTTAGTGCATTAACTCCATAGAATAACATAGAACTGGAGAAGTGATATCACTGAAGAAGTCATCTCCACTTTATCACCTCTTTATCACCACTTAGTGCATAACCGCACAGGACTGCTAATTGTAGAAATGAGAGTAGGATGCTCTGATCACAAATATTGTAAGAACCAGCATGCAAAAATTGAGTATTTTGAGATAATAAAAACCTTATTAGATGTAAAATTGTATATTGTCAGTGATAAATGTACAGGTAGAAATATCGTGATATAAACATCCAGCACCTGATAGAAAAGCAATTAAACACTAATTATAAGGAACCAAGAGGCTTAATGATGATTCCATATATTCTCAGTAATCCAATACTGAGAAAGGGCATTGGATCAATTCCTATCATCCTCGATTAATAGGCACAGAGACAGTAATTGCAAGGGAGAATTAAGATCCAGAACTTTAGATATCTATAGACATCACAAATTCTATGCAATTATCTATACAGCTTTATAAGTTACAAGCAAAAGAAGGACTGTGTTCTCTTTGTGAGATGAGGCAGGGCAAAGGGAGTGTTATTCCATTGTGTCCATGATAGTCACACTTTCTGATTCTCCAGCCCTGTTCTGCTGTTCACTGGTAGTCATGGGCCTGTAGATGGGATTTGCAGTGGGGGTTAGATGGAGGAAGGGATTTAATGAGCAAGTGAGGAAGTTGAAAGAGACAGGGGAGGAGAGGGGATGAAAAGGTTTTGAAGGAACATGCTAGCAGGGGTTTTGATATATAAGAAGGAACCCATTGGGTGCTGGAGCAGCCTATCCCGCTCCTTCCAGCACTCTGCCTGCCCAAGCCAGACTGGGAATAAAAAACAACCCTGGAAAAATGGAATACTAGCTCCACATTTCTTGCTTTTTGCATTGACCATTAAGGTCAACAATGTATAGTCCAGCTGATTACTGCATAATCACACAAACTGTATGCGTAAATACAGAAGCCCTTGGAGAAAACCAACTACACCAAGGGACATCTTCCATTGGTTTAAACAGGGGTTTATATCCCTTGCGTGCAAGCAAGATTGTGGGATATATTTAGCATTCATTGGGTTAAATGACCCACTTTAAATAGCTGAGAAATTTGTTGGATTGCTCCAATTCTTACCCATCAACCTCAGAAGATGTGATGCTATTGACTAACCAAGGAATTACTCTCCCTCTCCTTCCTTTTATCTTTCTTCCTCAGTTCTCTTTCTCTCTATGCCTACACACTCTCTCTCTTTATGTCAGTTATCTCTTTATCTCCCATCATTTTCTCCCCCTATCTTCTCTCTCCCCTTTCCCTCTTTCTCCTCTCTCTTGTTACTACCTCTCCCTCTCTCTCATATATGACAGTAGGGTGCCCCAGACATCACAGGTGAGGTGGTGCACGTACTGTACATTTATATAACATGTTCAAAATATTTGGGTGCCCTATAAATCCCAGGCATGGTGGCATATATAAATAGATATATGGGTATATGTGTTCAGGACACTGGGATGACTGGGAAGATCCTAAGCATGGTGGTACGTATACATGTACATGACGTTTGCAGAATTATGAGGTGTCCCACTGATCCCAGGCAGGGTATTAAATATGCATGTAAATATAATATGCAGGAATTTGGGGAACTTAGAGATTCCAGGCAAGGGTGTACATGTATATGCAGTGTTCAGGAATGTGTGGTACCCCATAGCTTCCAGGCAGGGTGGGACTTAAGTACATGCAGTGTGCAGCATTTGTGCATGCAGCAGAATTCACAGGTTGCAGTCAGGGGCAGGGGAATGTCCCAAAAGGCTATGGGCCTAAAGGTACAAAAGCCTCACAGTGAAAGATAGTGTAGGACAGGACAGCTCCAGGCAGCATCAAAATGTCATTCCTCATTAACTGCTGTTCCGCCTCCATCAGCCTCCCATTGGTCATCTCTGCCTTAACTTCCAGCCTAGCGATCAGATCCCTGCTCGATCTCCACACCTAGTACCCCGGAGTTGCTGTTACCTCAAGGTCTGCGTTATCTGATTCTGTTTCCTGTGCTCCGACATTGGCCTGTTTCCTAACCTTGCTACCCATTTACCGATTCCAGTCTTTACCTGCTTCTGGCTTTCGACTACAATTCTGTCTCATCTTTTAGTTCTATGCTGCCCGACAGTTACCATTCTCAGCCTGTTTCTGACCACTCTTTTGAATCCAGCGTCTCTGACTATGCATCAGCCCCTCTGTAGTCTGGGTGATACCACAGGTCGGTGCTCCATGACGCCTTTGACCTAGCTACTAGTCGATGCCTTACTTACTTCCTGAATCTTCTGCCAATCCTGCCTTAGGCCTTCCATCTTGTTGAGGGCATTGTTGGCTGGTAACCTATGACTAGCCACCTTGGAGTTTTGACTTGTTGAGGGAGCAATTGTTGATAGCCTATGACTACCTGCCTGTAGCCTATGGACTCGTTGAGGGCGTTGTTGGTCAGCAACCTAAAACTAAGTGCCTCACTCTCCTGACTTGTCAAGGGCATTGGTAGCTGACCCCTTAGACCTTTCTGACTTGGACCAGACTGCTAGTCGACCACCGTGAAGTAGGAGTCCTCTGACCCCTCTTCCAGTTTGGAAGTTGACGCTCCTAAATTCAATTACCACCTCCAGAGGGTTTCCTGCCAAGACTCAAACTAGGTCCAGTACATAGACTACCTTGATCCCTGCTTCTCCCTATTGTTCCAGTCCTGAACCCGTGTTTTAACCTCTTGAACCCCGGATACGTCTTCTGTACCCAGTGCTGTCAGCTCCCAGCTCTGCTGGGGCAGGATATCTGGACTTAAGGCCAGCTACTGTTTCACTAGCCTGAGTCAGCTGTACACACCAGTAGTCTCATTCTCCCTACTGCCCTAACACCATTCCTAGCTCTCTAGTAATGAGACTTCCTCATTACTTAGGGGAGAATTGACAAAAGCTATGGATGAGTCCTCAAGAAGGGGGTGGGGAGGCATCTCTTGTGTCCAGCTTAGCTAAAAAGAACCCCAAAAAAACAGGCAAAGAAAGCCCATTTTCTGTGTATAAAAGAACACTGTCCCCATAGAATGGGACAGGATTGGCAGAGAGTAGGGATTTATAGAAACCATATTAGAACATGTGATTTGTTTGTTGAAATCAGATTTATGACAAGTTAATGAAGGTCCATTGCACTGCGTTCCAAGCTTGTACAGGGAGCAGCAATGAGCAAGGGGCCATCAAACCGACTG
Organism: Rhinophrynus dorsalis; assembly: GCA_037306005.1. Taxonomy (NCBI): domain Eukaryota; kingdom Metazoa; phylum Chordata; class Amphibia; order Anura; family Rhinophrynidae; genus Rhinophrynus; species Rhinophrynus dorsalis. The sequence continues at coordinate 386,260,867 of CM074723.1, read as the reverse complement.
ATAGTAGGTTCAAAGTGAACCCTTCTACTGGGCAGATCAAATAGCTGCTCTGTCAGTCCCGGACGGCTCTAGGGACTGACAGAGCAGGTGCGCAGACCTCACTATGGCAAGATGTCTGCGCTCTGTCCTGCCTGTCAGTCCATGAAAAATAGCTATTTCTCCTTAACAAAGTAATCATTCTGACGACTAGCGTACTAAGCAACTAGTCGCCAGATGGGGACTTATTGAAGCTAAAGTTGATTAGATGTGGTAGTTCCGCTTTAGAGAATGAATACATAGATAGTGAAAGAAAGGGAACAATGATTCAGGTTGAAAATATCTACATTATGCTAAATTGCAAAATATATATTGCTATAACATACACAATCCCCATAAATGAGTGGTATTAAATATGCATATTACTGGGTAACTTTAAGGTATACAAATGTATTCCTTCAAAAATAAAAAGCTCCATATAGTGATCCAAAGAAATAAGAACTGAAAAATATATACAATGTTATTTTGTAAGACATATATTGTACAGTTCCATTTGTGGAAGCATGCAAGAGGGTTTTTTTTAAAGTCACATATATAGACTTATGTTCTTCTTCAGCATATCCAAAAGTGGACCTTTATTTTGATGCTTCTTCACAGCATATCAGGATAGTCAGTTTAACCTATTTTTTTAATCACAGTTGAAAAATGTATAAGAGAAAACAAAATGAGTTATATATATATGTGGCTTTAAAGAAATCCTCTTGTGTTCTTCCAAAATTGGAACTGTAAAATATATTTATTTATTTTTCAGTTCTTATTAATTTGGATCATTATATGACACATTTCTTTTTTTTTTTGAAGGAATACTTTTTTTATACTTTAATGGTACCCAGTAATATGCATATTTAATAACACGTGGTACAGATTTATTGTGTTTTTAATTATGTGAGTTGTGTCTCTTATGTTGCTCTATATAGGTAAATTTTACCAGATTGTTTCAACTTGAATCATTGTAACCTTTTCCTCACTATGTATTCATCCTAGGAGCCTTTTTTTCTTTTTCTGAAAAGATGCAGCAGCAATGTGTGCTAAAGGTGTAGAGGTGGGAACATATGTTTAGGAAGAATTCTATAGGGCGAATTATAGTGATAGGTTATTTTGTACAAGCAAATTTATATATCTCCAACTTCAGGGTGGTCATACTGCTGGTGATGAGCAATGGACAGCATCCCTTCCATGCCAACAGCAGTTAGACAGTTATGTATGCTAATGGGGACCTTCTCCTCCCCTTCCTGTGCATTCCTAAATTTTAGTGCATATGGGTATATGTGTCGACATCTAAAAGTCGAAGTGGTGTCTGTCATATAAATTTGTCTCGGTAAGATACTATAATGAAAAACACCTCATGTGTATTGAACATATTTACAGTTGCTGCCTGATGTCACCTGAATGCATCCATAGAGATAAGACAATATCCAGAATAAAAAGAAAGAGAAATAGCTGAACATTCCACACATCAGGCTTTACTGAAATTGTTACAATTGACACAGACAATGTAAAAAAAATAATTTACCACAAAAAATTGTCCAGGTAAACAGAGAAAATAGCCTTGGTATTGACATAGCCACCAACCACCCCATGAGGGAATAAAAAATGAAAAGACAACACCAAATTGCATCTCTAGAGCAGGGATGGGTAATATTTGGCTCTGTAGCTGTTGAACTAAAACTAACATTGTCCTCAGTGGGAAGGGAACTGTAGTCCAGCTGCAGGATGTGCCATACAAGTTGCCCTCCCATGCTGTAGTACCATTGTTATCTATGCAGTCCTGCAGTGTACATCTTTCCTAATGACCAGAAGTAAAGGAGGAAGGTTACAAACATGCATCCACTGTTTTGCTACATAATGAGGGAAATGCACCAATTCTTCTTGAGAGACATTGGGTGTTATGTACTAAGGAGTAATAAAGAGGTGATATAGCAGAAATTACTTCTACAGTGCTATCTCTTCTCCATGTCCTATGTTATTCTATGGAGCCAATGCACTAATATTTCTCCAGCTTTGGAGATCTTACTGCACAGGCACTGTAGAATAACATAGGAACTGGAGAAGTGATGTCACTGGAGAAGTCTTCTCGGCTTTATCACGCCTTAGTACATAACCCCCAATGTCTCTCAAGAAGAAAATGGGTTCAACATGCCTATGGTCCTGCTGGGTTCCAGGCTTAGTTCTCTGTAGGGCAAGCGTGTCCAAATCTATCATTTATGGCTATATAGTTAATTAGTGGCTCATTCATTTTGACTAACCCATCTGTGCTCAAAAAGGGACTTATACAACTCTTGAGGGCACATATGATAATTTTGATTCTATTTAATTTCATGTTCCCATTGCTATTAACTTTTTTTTTTTATTAACCTTGCTGGACTATGTGTGGCTTTCACATCCTATTACACCTGTTAGCAAGTCCAACATGTTAATCCTGCTCATGGTTTTGGATATATCACCTACTGGTATGAATTAGAGTGGTCCAACAAACATGATGTAACAGCCGCCATCCCATGTAACTGAGATTAACTTTTTGGGTGCCACAACCAAGCAGGGGCGATAATACATGGGTGTTGCATCACCTAGGTGAATAGTATATTACAATCCACTATACAAAGATCTTCTTAACAGCCTAGCAGGTGGAGTGTGTGAGATTATGAACACAACAGGGAGCCAGGGGTTTTGAAGCAAAGTGCATGTAACATTCATTAATTGATTACATGAACAGAATGGGATCAATCAACAATAGTGTATGGCTTCAATAATTTATTTTTAGCAGTTCTTAAAGAACTCCTTCCCATCAGATAATTCTGCCCTTGGCTCAGTGAGACTCCTGCTGTAGATCCTATTTCATCCTTCCCATTCCCACCCACCCATGAAACAGGTGAGGGTCTTGACACTTTTGGAAGTCCTTAGAGGCCCTTTGAGGGTAGCCCCATCATCTCCTTTCATTGGTGGCTGCTACTGGAAAAGAACATCCCTATCTCTGGGAACATCATCTCTCTTCCCATTTAGTTGCAAGATAATTTGTAAACCTCCTTACCCCTCCTAATATGATATAACCCAAAATAAATGTAAGTATCTGAGAACCTGGCCAATGTAGATGCATTTGCAAATGTGTCATTGAAGGCTAAAAACAGGAGGAAAGGAGAGAAAGAGACAGTTCACAGGAGTTACACAAAATAAGAATGTAAAGTTAATGATGTATGTGCTGTTTCTTCTACCATTTGTAAGATTAATTAAATCCAACTATCTAAAGTACTGCCTGACTCATATATTGAACAAATCTGATTGCTGTCTGAGATCTAGGGAATCAATTGCTCACTAGGAACATATAAATCTAGAACAACATTTCCCTTTAACACTAGTTTTGTAGCCATTTGTGCACTGACTTTCTGTTTCAGGCTACAACTGCAAATCCTTTAGAAAAGTATATATTATAGGATTTAATGATAATCCTTACTTAATTTATTTTTGCCATAATCAGTGAATAACATGTACATAATTTTTGCTAGAAATAATTTCTTTGCATATTTTTCCAGTGCTGCAGTTGGACTCACTGATACCAAAAGTAATTAGGTTATTATATTATCACTTATAGGCAGAGAGACAGGCATTGCATATGCTTGCTTCTGGGGGAGACCTTATGGAATACAGAATTAGAATGTTTTGCGGGTTTGAGTATTAACGGTCATATCCAAAGGCAGACCAGTTATGGAACAAGCCACAAACACCATAGAAGGCAAATTTTCATTGACTTCTAACCCTTGAATAGTAAAGAGGTCTTCAATGTATTGTGAAGTGATGTGTTGGACAACACACTAGCATTCCAAGGGTTAAAAGCCTCATTTAAATCAATGTAATGAGAATTTGTCCCCTATGGTACAGCTCTCATTTGCCCCAGCATTGTTCCCCTTTTCATTTGTACATATGGCCTCAAGTTTGATAATTTGCATTTTTCCATCTAGCTGTATCACTATCCCTGCTTTCACAGCCCCTGACAGGAAATCCTTTGGGAACAGAGATCCAGGGAGGTCACTGTCAGAGACATAAATGCAGGGCTGGATTTACATCCTAGGCACCCTTAGCCCTGCCCATGCCCCCCCCCCTTACGCAACCTACCCCTATTCCCATCCACTCTTTCCTGGCAGAGAAAATATCCTTGGCCTAAAAAAATCAAGAACAAGAAAAGCTTTAACCCCTTGGTTGATAGATCTTCAACGCAATTCTCTGCAATGCATTGAAGTTCTCCGTAGCGTCCAAGGGGTTAATAATATGCTGGAGACAGGTATAAAACTGTGACAGGGATATTGTAATTACTTTGGCCAAGCCCACAACTCTAGGCAGTTGCCTACTCTGCCTACTGGGAAATCTGGCCCTGAATAAATGTATAGGCAATCTGATATTTTAGGCAGCTGCAGAATAACAAACCAAATGTACCACTGCTTTAACACTTTGAGTGCCAGCGAGGTACACAATGCACTGTGTTGCACTGAGAGGGTTAAATATTCATTGAGTTAAAAGCCCCATTTAAACCTTTTAAAATTTTGCATTTTTTTTTATCTGTTCCCTATAGTGCAGTTGGATTTGCCACAAATTGCATCACTGTTGACTGTATACACAGACCTCATTGTGTCTGTTGTCTCACTTTTATCTGAGAACTGAGCATGCTGTCAATATTTTGAACACTCACTTTGTCCCATCTTGTGACTTTCTTGCTTTAAAATAAACCTGATAAATTACATTCATTGGAAACGGCAAAAGTTAATGTGAACCTTTTTAACAGAAGTCAACATCAAAGCTCCTGGCAATTCATTGTACGCTGTGATTATAAATATTCAAGACATTTTGACACTGACATGCAGATAAAACTAGAGGACTGGTGATGTCTTTATTGCCTGATCTATGTTTCTGTGACAGCTGTGATAGAGACAGAAGATATTTATTTTGACAATTACACAGGGTGCTAAGTGCTTGAATGTTTATATGGGCTAAAAAGAATAAACACATCTCTAATTCTATCCATGTTAGGCATACCCTCAGTGAATCCCTACGGGTGAAGTGTTTATCTGTTTTTGTAATAGATCCTGTTATACTGTAGAACCTACTTGTATGCTTAGTTTTCACTTTATATGCATTTCTGTGGACGTCAGAAATTCCTTGGAATTTATCTAATACTAGTGTAAAAGCCCGTGTACACGGGCCAAGGTCCAGGTGAAGTTAACCCTTTGAATGCCAGAGGGGTACGCAAAGGGTTAAGAGGCCGGTCCTGCTTTGTGTCCTGCCGCGGATGCAGTCGTGCACTGTAGAGACTGCCTGAAAGCACAGAATGCTCCCAGCACAGAACTCCCAGCATTTTGTGCATTCAGGCAGTCTCTACTGCGCATGATGGCTTCTGACAAACATCCTAGCGAATTATTATATGGGATATGACTAATGTTTTGCCTGTGTCATGTGTCCAGAAGTCTATTTCTGAAAACGACACCATTGTATAAAGAACGTGAATGAATTCTGGGGTAAACCAACTACACTGAGGCTGATGTACTAAGAATGTTGGCCAAAACAAATGCACTATAGTTAACTCCTTAACGACCAGCAGTCCTGGGGTGTGTGGTCCTTTAAGGACCAGATATGGAATTTCGGCGTGCCGCCCCACTTGACTGATCACGTGGGGCGGCACATCAAATGGAGGGACTGAAAGAGATCGCTCTGGTCTTGGAGCAATCAAATTCAGTCCCCGGTATTACTCACCGCACTCCTGCAGGAACGCGGTGAGTAATAGTATGTGATGTACCAGGACCGCCACTGGCAGGCCCGGACTGGGACAAAAAATAGGCCCGGGCATTTAAAGCGGAGCAGCCCATTTTTATTTTTTGAGCAGCCCATGGGGTGGGGCCGCGTTCGCTCTTTTTTTTTTTTTTAACGCCCGGACCCAGGGCCGGTGCAAGGATTTATGTATACACAGGGCGAAGGTGCATTTTGATGTCCCCACCCCCCTCTGACACAATCCCCTGCCCCCGCCCACATATTCACCTCCACACTCTGCCCACCCCATCCTCCTCCCCACACTGTTCACCTCCACAATGCCCCACTCCACAATGCCCCCTTCATCTCCACATTGCCCCTTCCACAATGTCCCCTTCATCTCCACAATGCCCCTTCCACAATGCCCCCTTCATCTCCACAATGCCCCTTCCACAATGCCCCCTTCCACTCCACAATGCCCCCTTCATCTCCACATCGCCGCTTCCACAATGCCCCCTTCATCTCCACAATGCACCTTCCACAATGCCCCCTTCATCTCCACAATGCTCCCTTCTACAATGCTCCCTTCATCTCCACAATGCCCCTTCCACAACGCCCCCTTCATCAACTGCCCCTTCATCTCCGCAATGCCCCTTGATCCCCTACCTTAAATCCCTGGTGATCTAGCGGCGACGCGGCTTACCATTAGTGTGATCTGTGCCTCCTTCGGCACAGAGCTGCATCTCCCGCGCGTGGTTCGCAGTAATGCAGTGCGCTGGGAGATAATGTCATCTCCCAGCGCTCTGTATTACTACGGAGACTGGGTCACCGGACCGGCCCACCGGGCAAATGCCCGGTGTGCCCGATGGCCAGTCCGGGCCTGGCCACTGGTCCTTAAGTGCCGGACCAGCGTGACGGTTCGGGTACGTCACCGGACGCGAAGTGGTTAATGAATAAAAATTCCCCAGATTCCCTTTGATTTAAATTGAGTTTGTTACTCATTGACTGCTACTGTGATCTCCAACAAAATGAGAAGATTGAGAAGCAATGTGTTGGAGACAATTGATGTTTCCAGATCTCAATTTTAACGTGAGATGCTTACAAAAAACACACACTACACATTTGCTCTAGTTCTTGCACATTCTTGCAGAATTATATTTTATTAAGTGTCTCCATTAAAATGGAGATCTGGTCACATTAAAGACCCTTCTAGCATTTAAATTAACGGACACTCGGGTATTTCTTTTTAATTTGTTCCCTGTGATGCAGTTGGCTTGATCTACAATTATTATTCCACTTTTGGTCAGCCTCACTGTTGTTAATGACTAGCCAGATTCTGACCCCCGATGTTTATTCATCTGGCATATTATGACACAAAAGGCAAAGTGTGGACAAATTTGAAGATACATGTTCTTAGTAAATAAGGCACTAGGCATCCCTAAGCCAGGAGTTGGGAACCTTTGGCTCCAGCTGTTTTGGACTACAACTCCCATCATCTCCATCCAACCATTAGCTGGCTGGGGATGATGGAGCTGTAGTTTTCAGCTTCTGCCCTAAACCATAAGAATCTTCAATGATCCAATAAAATAAGGTGCACAGTGGATTTCCTACAACATTTATGGTTTTCTTCCTTTTGAAGGGATGACCTGAAAAGAAAGTCACAGTTTATAATAATTAATAGTTATCAGGAATTCTGTGCAATGATGCAGAGCTAAATTGGAAAAGGCTCCCCAGTGGAGTAGCAGAGTGGAGGGACCCCTGTGTCAAAAGGCATCCCCACAGTCAAAACTTTTAAATGCTATTTTCTGTAGATAGTTGTGGTGGGTTCCATGTTGTCATGAATTTCATATAGTGTGGAGTCAATCCACTCCAAGCTTTCTGCCTTCTGTTTTCATGTGCATTGAAGTACCACTCATCTATGTTTCATCTAGAACTATCAGAGGAGGCAGTATGGACCCTGGCAATGTATCAGCTCTATACTGTATGAACCTGAGGAGTGATTAGCTCATGACCACTAGCTACAGAAATATAATATAAATAAGGTGCTATAAATGATAAATAAGAGGTGTAATCTCTTCTACATCTTCCTGCAGTGCATACAGAACTTTGTAAAACAAACCAAGGGGAGGAAAAATGTGAGAAGAACAGCAAGTGTGAGACAGAGGGAAAGCAGTAGAAAATAAAAAGAGGAGAAACAATAACACATGCCACTAGTTTTATTTTCAGAATGAAGACAGGGCCTGGAGGGAGAAGCATGAGAGAAGAAGCAAGTGATAGGCAGAAAATCAAAGCAGAAATAAAAAGCTTTCCATTAACATTGTTTTCAGTGTACATGTCCTTGTAGGAGGTGAGATAGGTTTTAATTGAAATGGTGTCCTCTCTCCTCCATCACAGCTTGTAATTGCAATTGTGTCCAGAGAGATCACAGTGTGTGCATAAAGAAAATGAAGGTGTTTCAGGCATCTGTATATACACTCGTTGATCACTCTAGTTGACACTCCAGGCATCACACAGAATTACAAGATGTGATGGAAGAGAGAGGACAGTATATAAAATAAATCCCCTCACACCTCCTACAAGGATATGTACAATGAATATAAAGTTAATTGAATGCTTTTTATTTCCACTTCGATTTTCTGCCTTTTACTTGCTTCTGTTCTCATGCTTCACGTCTCAGGCCTGGTCTTCATTCTCCCTCCAGCCTCACTCTGTCTTCTCAACCCCCAACCCATCTCACACCCTCCTCTGTAGTGGATCTCACCCCCAAGTCCAAAGCACGACACTGCCAACCATCATGCAGTCTAACTTCTCCAAAGCCTCCCTGCCTTACCTACATCAGTCTTTCTGCTTCCACTGTCACTCTCCTTTCACCAATAATACTCACTTGCATCCCTCCACAGTGCCTAACTTCTTCACTCATCCCAAGTACATCTCTCATTCACCTCTTCCCAGCACCCCTTTTCTTCACCTATCCCCAGTGCCTCTCTTTTCTTCACCACTCACCAGTGCCCCTCTCTCCTTCACTCTTCCCCATTAGCCCCCACTTTTCTTAACCCTTGAATAGTGCCCGTCTTCTTGACCCCTCCACAGTGCTTTCTCTCCTTCACCGTTAACCAGTGACTCTCTGTCCTTCACTTCTCCCCAGTTCTCCTCTCTCCTTAACATTTCTACAGTCACCTTCTACTTCACCTGCCCCCAGCACCTCATTTCTTCATCCTCCAGTGACTCTCTCCCTCACCTTTCATGACAGCCTCTCTCTCTTTCACTACTACCCAGAGCCCATCTCTCCTTTGCCTCCCAAAAATTTCACTAGTGGCTAGCAAGGCTTCCTCAGCTGACGCTCCCCAGGTGTGTTTATATGTATATATTTAAATATCACTCATTTTCTTTCTCGTTTAATCTTCTTTCCCCTCCATTCTCTTCCTCCAGACATCCTTTCCATCTCCGCCTTCGCTCTTCTTCTGCCCCTCCTATTCCCTCATCTTTCCATCTTCTACCTCTCTCCAGCTCTGCATATTTGTCCTTATTTCCTCTATCTCAAACTTCTTCCCCCTCTTGACAGCTTTTTCCTTCAATTCCACCAACTTCTTCCTCCCTTCCTTTCTCACACTATCTCACCCTCCAGAGGAATTGTTTTAGTAGAGAGGACTATATGGTGCTAAGTAATTATTATTTATATATATATATATATATATATATATATATATATATATATATGTTGTGTGAGTGTGTGCTATTGAATGTTTTATCATTGGGGACTGTGGGGTGCTGTTGTTATGTTTCTCAAACAAGACAAGGAGTCAGACAATATAGTTAAAATCACCTTTATTTTGAATGATAATAGAAATGATATAAACTGTAATATAGAGCAGAGGGTGACTAGATAGGCTAGAGAGTATCAGGAATAGGAGCTGCCACAATGTCAACCACAACTGCTGGAGACTAGGCCAGAGCCAACTGGTAGTCTCAATGGTAACTAGCAGAGTCCAGGATGGAACCCAAAGTCTCCCGCAGGTAGCTACAAGGGAGAACACTGACTCACGCCTGCAGTCACTAGGGAAGAGCTCATCTCCAATAAGGATAGCAACAATGGAGACTACTGACTCACGCTTGCAGTCAGTTGGGAAGAGCTCGTATCCAATAAGGGTTGCAACAATGGAGACTACTGACTCATGCCTGCAGTCAGTTAGACTGGAGTCTGCCAGAGCCCCAGGTCTGCACCAAGATGGATGTCTGTGGGAAACGGGCAACACAGCAGAGTGAACAGACAGAGCCACAGGTCAGCACCAGTTAGGATAGTCAGACAAGCCAGGGTCATACACAGAGTGGGTAGTCAGCCAGAGCCTCAGGTCTGCACCAGATAGGATGTCCAAAAAGAGTAGGCAACAATGGGAGGATATTAGGACAGAGCCCCAGGTAAGCACCAGGTTGAATAGTCAGACAAGCCAGGGTCATACACGGAGCGGTTAGTCAGCCAGAGCCACAGGTCTGCACCAGATTGGATGTCTACAGACAAAAGGAGCGCACAGAAGAATGGTCAGACAGAGCTTCAGGTCAGCACCAGAATGGTCGGTCAGACAAGCTGGGTGTATTCTGATGAATTTAAGCAATTCTAGGGTAAAAAAGCAGTGTTGAAGGGAAAAAAAATATAGTGTGCATTGATTTCAATAGGGCCTTTTAATCCTTAAATTTCTAGAGGTCTCCTGTCCATTGTTTCTCAATGTATTAGAAACATTTGATAACACATGGGAGTTGGTATCCTGGACACATACAACAGCAGGTTTGCACAGCAACTATGTACCAGGACTTCCCAGAGGCTATTCAACAACCTTATTAGGATCTACTATAACAGGAAATCAAAGCTAAAAGCAGAAATATCAAATCTCAATGAACAGCTTGGACCAGACAGTGACGACATACAACAGGCCCTTAAACAATACTATAAGAAACTACAAACACTCCTCATCAAAACCAAGAGGAAGAAACTACAGAGACTGAAATACAAAGCAGGTTTCCCAGCAGAATCTGTAAATCAACCAGAACAGAACTGCATTGTGAACCTTTCCAGACACAAACCAAGCAGAGAGGAAATATCTGTACTTTCAAAAGGCCTGTCATTCTGTCCCACTAAACCTGTGGACAGGGTAGCACTCTGCAGTGACATGGAGGAATGTTTCAGAAAACTCAGACTTAAGGAATTCTTCCATGACAACATAGATAATAATGATACCGACACCACAGAGCAACATCACAATGTCAATGCACCCACAAAAAGATCCACCTGGAAGTAATCCTGCACTGGACAGATACATAGATAACTTCAGAAACAGAGTCACTGCAGAAATACTTGGGAAACAATGTGAACCAACACCCAACCTAAACCACAAGGAACAGAAAGCCACACAGTCTCTAAAGAATAACCAGGATATTATTATTAAGGCTGCAGACAAGGGGGAGCTGTTGTTATTATGAACACTGCGGGCTAAATTCAAGAAACAGGCAACTCTCTGATGAAAGATACTATGTGAAATTACAAGATAATCCCACAAAAAATATATACTACAACTTAACAGGATCATAAAAGAACTGCCCTCCAACGCTGGAGAACAGATAAGGCCCCTAATAGCAGATCCAAAAAATAGGCTCCTTCTACATGCTACCAAAAATACACAAAGTAGGAAACCCGGGAAGACCTATCATTTCAGGAATTGGCACACTCACTGAGAATATCTCTGCCTGGGTAGAAAAGACCCTGAAACTGGTGATGAGCGAGCATGCTCGGCCGAAGCTCGGTTCGGCTCGAGCATCGCTCTGTTCGGCACATGGCGGTACTCGTACGAGTACCGCATGTGCTCGCCCGCCATGTTCGGGTCTCCTCCCCGCACGTTTCGCGGCTGCTGCGCAGCCAATAATCGTGCGGAGAGGCTCTGACATCAGTGTAATGCCAGCAGCCATGTTGGCTGCTGGCATTACACTGATTGGCTGGCCAGAACCCGTGATCGGGTGCTGTATAGGACCCAACGCGCGAGTTCGGCTCATTCTCAGCCAGGGAGAGATGCGATCAGGCAGGGAAAGTCAGTGTAGGGAGAATAAAATTGTTGGTACTCTTTCAAGACCCAAAAGTCCTTTTTAGGACTGTTGTGTGTGGGGGCAGCATTTATATTTTGTTTGGGGAGGCACAATTTCCTTTTTTTTTGTGGGGGGGATATTAGTAAGGTGACATATAATACTAGATGCACAGGAAGTCAGTGTAGGGAGAATAACATTGTTGAAACTCTTTCAAGACCCAAAAGTCCTTTTTAGGACTGTTGAGTGTGGGGGCAGCATTTAATTTTTTTGGGGGGTGGCAGAATTTCATTTTTTTGTGGGGGGGACATGTTCTAAGGTGACATTGTACTAGGTGCACAGGGACAAATATTTTACAACGCAGCGACAAAAAGGGCCATTTTAAACGTGTGCCTAGCCATAGATTATTGTCACATTCTGTTTAGTGTGCAAATTCACAAATTAACGTCACATATTCCGTTCACTGTGCCTAGCCGCAGATTAGCGTCACATTCTGTTTCGTGTGCCTAGCCGCAGATTAGCGTCACATATTGTTTAGTGTGCAAATTCACAAATTAACGTCACATATTGTTTAGTGTGCAAATTCACAAATTAACGTCACATATTCCGTTCACTGTGCCTAGCCGCAGATTAGCGTCACATTCTGTTTCGTGTGCCTAGCCGCAGATTAGCGTCACATTCTGTTTCGTGTGCCTAGGCGCAGATTAGCATCACATATTGTTTAGTGTGCCTAGCCACAGATTAGCGTCACATATTGTTTAGTGTGCCTAGCCGCAGATTAGCGTCACATATTGTTTAGTGTGCAAATTCACAAATTAACGTCACATATTGTTTAGTGTGCAAATTCACAAATTAACGTCACATATTCCGTTCACTGTGCCTAGCCGCAGATTAGCGTCACATTCTGTTTCGTGTGCCTAGCCGCAGATTACCGGCATATATTCCGTTTAATATGAAGAAGGCGGGTAAAAAGGGACGGGGAAGTGGACGTGATCCTGATAGTTCAGGGCGCGGGTCAGGACGCGTAGAAACTGTGCCTGGTGCCAGAGCACAAGACAGAAAGACATCCACCATACCTAGCTTCATGTCTCAGTTTACAGGGCGTCGCAGGACATCACTCTCGAGGTCAGACCACTGCGAACAGGTGGTCAGTTGGATTTCAGCTGATACTGCTTCCACCCTGTCTTCCACCAAGTCCACTCTCACTAGCCAAGAGTCTGGTCAACATAATCCTCACCCTGATCATCCTTCCTCCCACCATAGAGGGTCTGGCCAAAGAAGTGATCCCACACTGGGATATAGTGAGGAGCTCGTCTCATCACCAATCCTTGATTTGAACCTCTCTCCAAGCACGCTTGCAGAGGAACATGAGATCTTGTGCCCTGATTCACAACCTCTAGAGGGTACCCAATCACAAGAAGATGACAGAGGGGAACGGCATTTAAGGTCAAAGGAAGTGGATGATGATGATGAGACACAGTTGCCATCAAATCAACCACAATTACTGTCTCAAGACCTTGATGAGGAGGATGATACACAGTTGTCAATGACTGAGGATGTGGTGGGATCAAGAAATGAGGAGGATGATCAGAGTGAGGAAGTGGAGGAGGACTTGGTGGACGATGAGGTCACTGACCCCACCTGGGAAGGTGGAGAGCCGAGCGATGACAGCAGTCCTGAGGGTGAGCCATCTGCAACACCGCAACAGGCTGGAAGAGGCAGTGGTGTGGCTAAAGAAAGAAGGCGGACCGCACCAAACCGGCCCGCAAATGTTCCACGGAGCACCCCCTTGCGTAAATCTCCCTTGCCAAGGGCTAGGTGTTCCGCGGTATGGCGTTTTTTTAAGGAAAGTGCGGACGACAAAAAAATTGTAGTTTGCAACCTGTGCCACACCAGAATGAGCCGAGGCATGAACACTAGAAACCTCACCACCACCAGCATGATCCGACACATGGCATCCAAGCACCGTAATAAGTGGGAGGAACGCCCGGATCGCCAATCTGTGTCTGCAGGCCACACCACTGCCTCCTCTTGCCCTGTTTTCGGTGCCGGCCAATCGCCTGTCGAAGGCGCAGGCCCGCATACCTCCCGCCCTGCACCTGTACCATCTGAAGCACCATCAGCGACCACATCCACTTCCCTGTCCCAGCGCAGCGTCCAAATGTCGTTACCCCAGGCATTTGAGCGCAAGCAAAAATACCCAGCAACCCACCCACAGGCCATAGCACTAATCTCACACCTTTCCAAATTACTGGCCATCGAAATGCTGCCATTTAGGCTTGTGGACACTGAGTCCTTCCGCAGCCTGATGGCAGCAGCTGTCCCTCGGTACGCAGTCCCCAGCAGCCACTACTTTTCCCGGTGTGCCGTCCCCGCCTTACACCACCATGTGTCCCTTAACATCACCCGTGCCCTGACCAACGCAGTTACTGGGAAGGTCCACTTAACGACTGACACATGGACAAGTGCTTGTGGCCAGGGACGCAACATTTCCCTGACGGCACACTGGGTGAATGTCGTGGAGGCTGGGAGCGACTCGGACCCTGGGATGGCACAGATGCTACCCACGCCGAGGATTGCGGGCCCTACCTCCATCAGGGTTTCCGCCAGCACCTACGTTATTGGCTCCTCCTCCTCCTCCTCCGTTTCCACCTCCGAATTCTCTGCGCGCAGCGCCACTCACCCATCAGCCGGTAGCTGGAAGCAGTGTAGCACTGCAGTGGGGAAGCGTCAACAGGCCGTGCTGCAGCTGATCTGCCTTGGGGATAAACAGCACACGGCCTCAGAGCTGTTGCAGGGGATTAGTCACCAGACCGAGCAGTGGCTCTCGCCACTCAACCTGCAACCAGGCATGGTTGTGTGTGATAATGGGCGTAACTTGATGGCGGCTTTGGAGCTCGGCAAGCTCACACACGTACCATGCCTAGCGCATGTATTTAATTTAGTGGTTCAGCGATTTCTAAAAACCTACCCCAATTTGCATGATCTCTTGACCAAGGTGCGCCGCGTGTGTGCACATTTCCGTAAGTCATCAACAGCTTCAGCCGGCCTGTTGAAGCTGCAGCAGCGCTTACAATTGCCAGCTCACCGGCTGCTGTGTGACGTGAGCACGCGCTGGAACTCCACCTTCCACATGTTGGCCCGGCTTTGTGAGCAGCAGAGGGCAGTAGTGGAGTACCAGCTGTTACACGGTCGTCGCCTCTCCGTTCAACTTCCTCTAATCAGAAGTGAGGAGTGGGAATGGATGTCAGACCTCTGTGAAGTTTTACGCAATTTTGAGGAATCGACACAGATGGTGAGCGGCGATAACGCTATTATCAGTGTAACCATCCCACTTCTGTGTCTACTGAAACGCTCGCTGCTCACAATTAAAACCGACGCTTTGCATGTGGAAGAGGTGGAAATGGGGGAGGAAGAGCTTACACAAGGTGATAGCCAGAGCACCCTCACTTCGTCTTCTCAGCGACAATTGGAGGAGGCGGAGGAGGAGGAGGAGGAGGAGGAAGACACGGTTGCCTCCGCTACAGAGGGTAGCCATGGAACTTTATTTCCATCTCTTCAGCGTGGGTGGGCAGAAGAGGAGGAAGAGGATGAGGAGATTGAGAGTCATCCTCCTGGTGAGGACAGCGAAATCTTGCCTGTTGGTACTCTGGCACACATGGCTGACTTTATGTTAGGCTGCCTTTCCCGTGACCCACGCGTTATACGCATTTTAGACAACACGGATTACTGGGTGTTCACCCTTCTGGACCCCCGCTACAAAGAGAATTTCTCATCTCTCATTCCTCCGGTGGAGAGGACAAGCAAAATGGTGCAATACCAGAAGGTTCTTGTCGAAAAATTGCTCCAAAATTTTCCATCTGACAACGCTGGCGGCAGAGTACATGCTACCTTGGCCAACTGAGAAGGGGAGAAAAGGGGAGCACACAGCAGTTCCGACAAAGGCAGGGCAACACCTTCATGACACCCCGCCAGCACCCTCACCATGATGCGCAGCCTAGTGTCACAAGGAGGGAAAAGTTTTGGAAGATGGTGAAGGAGTACATAGCAGACCGTGTCAGCGTCCTCAATGATCCCTCTGTGCCTTACAACTACTGGGTGTCCAAGCTGGACACGTGGTATGAACTGGCACTCTACGCCTTGGAGGTGCTGGCCTGCCCTGCCGCCAGCGTTCTGTCTGAGCGGGTATTTAGTGCTGCTGGTGGCATCATAACAGATAAGCGTATCCGCCTTTCCACCGAAAATGCTGATAGATTGACACTTATAAAAATGAACAAGGCCTGGATTTCCCCTGACTTCTCCACTCCACTGGAGGAAAGCCCCGGGTGAACATAAAGTCACTTTAGATATGTTATTTACAATGATGGTAATACTCTGTATTCCCATTCACCCCTTCCACCCAAAAAACGGGTATATGGTTGACTCTTAATCTTCTCATCCTCCTCCTCCTCCTCTTCCATATACCCTGTGATATAATTTTTATATAGGGCCAGCTCACCAGCGGGCCCTGTGATATAATTTTTATATAGGGCCAGCTCACCAGCGGGCCCTGTTTGACAATTTTTGTATAGGTCAGCTCACCAGCGGGCCTTCTCATATAATGTTTTATTGGGTCAGCTCTCTAGCGGGCCCTCTCATATAATGTTTTATAGCGTCAGCTCACTAGCGGGCCTTCGCATATAATGTTTAGGATGGTCAGCTCCGCAGCAGACCCTCACCCATAATGTTTTAGATGGTCAGCTTAGCGGCATGCCCTCGCCCCTAATGTTTTAGAGGGTCACCAGCAGGCCATTAATCCTAATTTTTCAAGGGTGTGTATGATGCCCTCCTTTATGTGTAATAAAGGGTGTATTGGAGTGACATTTCAGTCTAATTTTTGGCAGCCCTTTCACTTAGTGCATAGGCTTTATGAGTGTTGGACCACTACCTGAACTATTGTACCACAATGTGAATGAGGCCCTCCATTTTGTGATATACAGGTTGTATCGGAGTGCCTCAGGTCCTCCCATTGAATTAAATAGGGCTGGGGTGTTCGACAGAGCAGAAGGTAGTTCTTGGCTTCATCCACTAAGTCACTTCGTCACTTTTACTCAATGGATCAGACCCCACTGTTCCGACTATAAATTTTGGACTTAACAAGGGCAAACGGACATGTTGTAAAACCTGTGGTAGCTGCGGCCTCCGTTCCTGAATGCTGTACCTTACCCGGGCCATAACCACGTTGAACACCTGCTTTACGCTGCGCACGTTTCCCTCTTAATCATGGCCCCAGTTCCGAAAAATCAATGAAATTTTTTGCAGAATTTGCAGATGATATACAAGTAAATATACAGCAAATACTGTTTGGTAACAATTTTTCGCCTACAATCGTTTTTATCTTCCTTTTTGTGTGTTTTACGGTCAGTCTGTAAAAATGGCGTACTACGGGCGAAACATCGTTCCCAGCAGCGACGTTGGAGTCCAAGATGCATCCAGACATCCTCCCTATGCTGTCCCTGAACCATTTCTGTGGTGTTTCCATCATTTTCTGACCTTTTCCTATGAACCAGGCACCCTCCCCTCATCAGAGCAGGGGGTGCCTGGTGTAATGCTCGAGTCCTCCCATTGACTTCAATGGGGCTCGGGTGCTCGGCCGAGCACTTGAGCCTCCGGGGGCGCTCGGCCAGAGCACCCGAACACCCGAGCATCTGGGTGCTCGATCATCACTACCTGAAACCCATGGTAAAACAAACACCCTGTTTCCTTCAGGACACTATAGATCTCTTAAGCAAACTAACTGACTTGAGCCCCATTCTAGAGAGCACCATCCTGGCCACTATGGATGTAGAGTCCATTTACATCAACATTCCACACACAGATGGCATAACAGCATGACAAGAATATCTGGAACAAAATAATACACCCATGGAACCGGTAACAAAACTCATATAGTTTATACTCACTCATAATTACTTCAAGTATGGACAGGACCTCTACCTTCAGAAAATGGTTACTGCAGTTGGTACCCGAATGGCACCACAATATGCCAACCCTTTTATGGCAAAATTAGAAGAGGACTTCCTGTCCACATGCCAGATAAAACCCCTGGTCTATCTCTGCTACATAGATGATATTCTTATCATTTGGACCATCATTGAAGAGAAACTTCTCAAATTCCATGAAAATTACAATACATTTCACCCCAGTATCAACCTAACACTCAGTCACTCACGCACAAACATCAACTTCCTAGACACAACTATCAGTATTAAGAACAACTCCATCCACACATCCCTGTACTGCAAACCAACGGACAGACCAACCTACCTGAAAAACAATAGCTTCCTCCCGAAACACACAAAGAACTCCATCGTATACAGCCAGGCCATCAGATACAATCGCACCTGCTCTGACATGTCAGACCGTGACAAGCACCTCCAGACCCTCGTCAGATACTTATTAAACAGGGTTACAGTGCAAGGATTATTGACAGTCAGATACAGAAGGCTACCCAAATACCAAGAAAAGATCTGTTAAACTGCAAAGAAAAACATAAGGGAAACAGGGTGCCACTGGTATTCACTTATCATCCCCAGGCCGAAGTTCTACGCAAAATATCAAGAAAACTACAAACATTACATACGGATGAAAGACTTATGCACATATTCCCACAGCCTCCCTTACTCTCCTTCAGACAGCCTCCCAATTTAAAACAACTGATGGTAAGGAGTGTCCTGGATAATAATATGGCACATCTCCCTGCCTACAGAGGAGGTGTAAAACCTGTGCACACATTTACACCACTAACAAGGTACCCATTCCAAACACCCAGTTACACCATAAGATCAATGGTACCTACCCCTGCAAATCATCCAATGTAATATACCTAATCTTGTGTGCAAAATGTCCAACAGCAATTTATGTGGGTGAAACTGGACAGCCATTACATAAGAGGTTTAATTCCCACAGATCCAGTGTTAACAACAAAAAGACAGAGACAACAGTAGGAGAACATTTTTGCCAAAATGGACACAGTGTCAGTAATATCAAATTAACTGTATTAATGGGACTGTTTCACACTCAGAGAGAGAGAAAAATATGGCAGGTAAAATTAATGATCCAATTTGGAGCTTTGAATTGTGGTTTGAATAAAGACATAGAATTCCTGACACATTATCACATTGTGGATTAACCTTTACGACAGCCTCCTGGGATTGTAAATACCTTGGACCACTCAGAGGAAGACTGGAATTTACAGCACTCTCGTCTAGCATTGACTGATCAAAGAAGCAGAGTCTGAACTAAACTTCCTTATCTGATTTCCATTCTAAACAATGCAATGTGTACTTGTATATAAGAGAGATGTTTTCATACTTATCTGTATAACATGCCTGAGGAAGAGAACTGAGATGTCTTGAAAGCTTGCACTCTAAATCTGTTTAGTTAGCCAATAAAGGTACCAATGACTATATTTGCCTTAGAAACATTGGAACATGCATGTGGCTAAAGTCCCCACTGAAAGTTCCAGTCAACTTGATTTTTGTCTTTATATATTCTGCAAGTGTATAGTATACAAATTTAAATTATATCAATAAGCCTGCTTTCACGGTCCTTAACAGAAAGCTCTCTGGAAACCTTACTGAGCTCACAGTCAGGGATATAAAACTGTAAAAAAAATGAATAGATGGAGATAGGAAGAAAAGTAATAAAAAGTACAGACAATCTGATAATATGCTGAATATGTGACATCAAAAAGGAGGTTGACTGTCACATTAAATCAATGAGAATTTTGGAAAATGTTATTTATTCCCCTCTGGCGCAGTTGGTTTGCTCCAGAATTATTGCAGAATTGTCTTGGTATATCAGGATGATTTCCCGTGACGCAGGAAAAGTGCATTTTCACAAATAATCTAACTTTTTCTCATAGTACTTGGATAGATCTTCTCCCTTCATCCTCCCCTTTTAGGGTATTAATTATTAAGTTAGAAAGGGTAATTTTCATTGATAAGGGAGATGTGTCTGCAAATCCTCTAGAGTTACACTTCCTGCCATGGTTAAACAGAAGCAAAAGCAATGCTCATGAAAAAACAGTGTTTTTTTCTAGGCTTTTGATGTGAAGAGAGTTAATTAAACTGTCAGTTTATATTAAGCCAAATATCAAGCTAATAGCAATTCTCCTGCAGTAGAGAAAGGTAAAAAAAGTAAAAAAAAAATATAGTGCTGGAACCAGCAAAGACACTTATCAATGAACGTCACAACACTGACAGAAGTGAGCCCCAAGTCACATTGGTCCATATTTATAAAAAACTGGAGTTATTATGGAATAAACCTACTGTACCATAGGGGACAAATACAGAATCTTAAATACTCATGCATTTGAATAGATCTTTTTAATCTCTTGAATGCCAGAGAATGTATTGGAGACCTATCTACAGGGCTGGCTTAACATCTCAGGAGCCTGTAGGCACAGATATCTGAAGTGACCCCCCCCGCCATCTCCACAATGCTCCAAATCTCCATATTGCCCTCACATTGCCCCCCATCACCTTCACATTGCCCCCATCTGCTCCACATTGACCCATCATCTTAACATTGCCCTCACATTGACCCCCATCAGCTCCACACTGACCCCATCACCATCAGCTCCACATTTACCCCCATCAGCTCCACATTGACCCCATCACCATCAGCTCCACATTGCCCTCACATTGCCCCCACATCAGCTCCACATTGCTTGCCCCCATCATCCCCATATTGACCTCACATTGCTCCCATTATCTCCAAATTAACCCTTTGAGTGTCAGAGTGGTACACAACACATTGCTTTGCAATGCGTTGCGTACCACTCTGGCACTCAAAGGGTTAAGCCTCATTCTCTCCCCCACATCCGTTTCCTACCTCCCTGGTGGTCCAGTGGCTGGAGAGATCTTTGCTTGTGCACAGACATGGAGCTGCTGGAGCTCCCGCGCTGCCTTCCCTTTAGTAATGCAGAGTGCTGGGAGATTTATCTCCCAGCGCTCTGCATTGCTAAAGAGCCAGGAGAGCTCACAGCTTACAATGCGGCGGCTGGCGACTCGGAGCGGCATGTCAAGCCGCGTCAAGTCAAAAAAAAAAAAAAATTCAATTGTAGTGGCAGGCGCCCCTCTGTAGGGTGCGCCTGTAGGCAGATGCCTACTCTGCCTTACGGAAAATCCGGCCCTGCCTATCTAGCATTCAAGGAGTTAAAATCCCAATTTAATTTACCAGGATTTTATTTTGTTCTGTATAGTGCAGTTGGTTTGCCCCAGAATAAATCCAGTTTGCTTTTATAAATATGGGCCATTATCCTTCGTATTACCTTATTTTCTTAACCTCTTTGGAACTACAGATGGTTCCAACTGTAAAGCAATATGTTGAAGATATATTTGGCATGTATAATATTTATTTTTAATTGGAATTGGAATTTCAATTTGTCTACTTGCAGAGCTCAAGTCACAGACAGGGACTAAGACACTTGAATACTTGGTGCTTCTAGTTCTTCCCATGGTCACACCCCCACTCATTACATAACCCAGCCCCAGACCTATCCACATTTACCTTACACAGAAATGAACCCTTAACATAACATACAAACACTAGCAAGATCTTAAAAGAACTGAAATTACACAGGTCACATCCCCCAACTCAACAGAGTGGATGTAACTGAGGTGCCTCTCAAAATTTGGAGCTTAACGCAGTTGTCTACTCCTAATGAGAAATAAAGGTCTGGTAAAAAAATATGGGTATTTAACACTGAGTGCCAGAGAAGTGTGCAAAGCAATGTTTTCCATACCTCTCTGGAACTCAGAGGGTTAAAAGAATTACACATCCAAATAAAGTTCCAGATAACATATTAAATTCAGATTTTTAGTTTTAGGGCAATGAAAACTGGAATAATTCTGTAGCAAACCTACTGAATGACAGAGCAAACATATAAATCTACAAATACTGTACCCATTGATTTAACTGGGGCTTTTAACCACTTGAATGCTAGATGGGTCTCCAACTCATTGCTTCGAGAAATTCCAGGGTTTAAAGTGGAAACACTTCTATTGTTTGTGCTTTGAGCAGGGGCAGATTTATTTTCCAAGCACCCCTACACAAGGTGCTCTCAGTACCCTTAGCTCTGTCTGTGGCCTCACTTCCACTCCACACACAAAACCCTGTAGCCGTAGCCTGGTGTACGAAGAGGAAGCCTGACATAGCTCATCAGGCAGGAAGACGAGTACCGGAAGTACTGGCTGCGGGGCATTGTGGTCCTGCAGCCATATTGGAAAAAGTTGGAGAACCAGCGTGTAGCGAGTTCCCCGTTCTCCCTACCTCTCCTCACTGCGCATCAGGTCACTGCTCTCCCTCTCTTTGCCTGTCTCTGCTTGCTATGTCGGAGGCTTTGGAGATTGACCACCTCCTTGCTGGGATGCGGAAGGAGGTGCATAAACGGGGTGCCGGGTCACTAAAGTGCCTCCTAGCTGAGTCACCCGGTGGGGCTGCTGGGGCTTCCTCTCACCCATCCCACTTCACTAGACCACCCCGGAGGCTTAGCTCTTCTGCCTCCCCGTGGCACAGTGCAGATGGCAAGAGGGGGAGGAAGTCTGCTCCACCTGTCTTGGGGACTGCTGGCCCCCTGCGTTGGGGGTTCCGCTCAGCAGGGGAACCCCGTTCCTGTCTCTTCCATGGGGGCTTCCTTGGACGGTGGGAGTGCGCAAGATGGTACGGCCTGGCCTGGGCCAGTTGCTTCCGGCTCTGGTGATGCGGTTTCTGGATCTGGGCACAGTCACGTTTCATTCATGGCCTCTGCGGTTCCTGTGGTGGATGGCGATGGCTTGTTGGCTGGTGATTGGCAGATGGGGCTGTGGCTGGATCGGTGGTGTCACCCAGTGGTTCTGTAGGAGAGGCGGGGTGTTGCGGTCGAGGGTCGCTGCTTGGATGGAGTTTGAAGGAGGTGGAGGACCGGATGTGGGTCAGACGGTCTGCTGTCTGATGAGGACCTGGATCCAGTGGAGCGGGCGCTGGTGGTGGATCCGGAGGAGGCAGTTGGTGGTACGGCCGCTGGGTTTTCCCTCCGGGCAAGCGGTTCCCTTTCTTGTGGCCTGCGGAGTGTCATTGTGGTCCCAGCAGCTTCTGGACATCACGGTGCTCGTGGTGCCCCTGGCCCTGGATCTTCAGCTCTGCCCCCGCGTGCGGGAGCCTCCGGTGAGTCTCTCTCTTTTGTTTCTGGGGGTGGTTCGTGGGAGGGTGTAGGTTACACCCTGGGTTCCCCCCATTGCAGGGGTTTTTAGAGGGGCTTAAGCAGCTGATAGGGCAGTGGGAGGCTGGGGGGGCGGCTCCTGCATTTAGTCCAGTTAGTGAGTGGGGCAGTTCTCCAGCTCCCGCTCTGGTGGTGGCATTGTGGGTTTGTCCCTGGGGTTACAGGTGGGGAGGTTGCCTCCGGGGTTGGAGCGAGCGGGGCTGCGCACAGTGTGGGTGTTCAGTTGGTGGATACGGTGCTCGCTGGTGTGTACGTTTGTTTTGCTGGCCCACGGGGGGACCATGTGCGGGTTGAGCTGCGGGAGCGCATCTTGAAGGGTGAGTTTGTTCAGTTCTTTGCGCTTTTGCCTAGGGACGATTTCATAGATGTGAGGGAAGAAAAGGAGAAAGATAGCAAGTGGGAGGAGGAGGAGAAGAAGTGTTACCGTCGGATTCCCAAGACGTTTGGGAACTGGCTGTGTGCCTTTTGTATTTATGTCAGCATCCTGGGTGAGAGAGCGCCTGAGCAGTGCTCGGCTCTCTTTTGCTATGTGGATGAGATTTGGTGCATGTATAAGGATTACGGGGGGCTCGCGTGGTGGCGGTACAACGGGCACTTTCGTCAGCATAAGGCGGTTCACCAGTCGATGCTGTGGGACCACAAGGACATCCATTTGGATGAAACTGCTGGGCCCTCAGAAGTCCTCGTTGTTTTTTCCAGGGGGCACCGTCGTGTCGTGTCCCAACAACTAGTCTGCAGTTCAGAAACGGGAATACTGCTGGCTATTCAATGACAGCCAGTGTAAGTGGGGTGTGGGGTGCCACTACAAGCTTGGGTGTTCCGGCTGCGGGGGCGCTCACGCCTTCTCAAGGTGTTTCTGCCATGGAAAGCCTGGGCAAAAACCCGGAGAGCCCCCTGTCTCTGGGGGCGATGCCGGTGAGACTTGGCTTGATGCTGCCGTGGCTAGACCGTTATGGTAGGGATGCAGATGCGGCTCTTTTGCGGGAAGGGTTTTCACAGGGTTTTTTCATTCCTTTCCATGATGTTCAGGGGGTAACTTGAAGTTGGTAGGGGATTTTCCGGCGGTTGTGAGAGACAAATTGGCTAAGGAGGTTGCTTTGGGTAGGATGGAGGGGCCTTTTCATTCCCCTCCATTGGACTTGTGGATTTCGTCTTTGGGGGTGGTGCTGAAGTGCGAAGTGGGTACATTTTGGCTTATCCATCACTTGTCATATCTAGCAGGGGCTTCGGTGAATGATGGTATTGACCGGGAGCTGTATTCGGTGCAGTACACGTCTTTCGACTGGGCGGTGGCCCTGGTGCGGCTGGCTGGTTCCGGGGCACTGATGGCCAAGGTGGATGTTGAGTCTGCCTTTCAGCTCTTGCCTGTTTACCCATGTAGTCATCACCTGTTGGGCTGTTGCTTCGAGGGGAACTTCTACATTGATCTGTGTTTGCCTATGGGGTGTTCGCTATCCTGCTGGTATTTTGAGGTGTTCAGCCGTTTCCTTGAGTGGGTTGTTCGTGAGGAGTTGGGGAATAATGCTCTTGTGCATTATTTGGACGACTTTCTTTGCGTTGGCCCGGGGGACTCTCAGGAGTGTTTGTATCTCTTGAGCACGTTGCAGTGGGTGGCAGCGTGTTTTGGGGTCCCTTTGAAGTTCCTGGGCATTGTCATTGACTCGGTCACTGTGGAATGTCGGTTGCCTAAGGATAAGCTTACGGACCTTTGGGGCCTTATTGAGGAGGTTTGGGGCGCCCGGAAGGTGACATTGTGTCTGCATCAGTCGCTCCTTGAAAATTTGAACTTCGCCTGTTGTATCATTCTGATGGTGTTTGGCAGGTGGCTGACCATGGGGCTTGCGGGGGCGTCACGGCCCCAGCACTTTGTGCGGATCACTAGAGGGATGCGGGATGGCTTGGTCGTCTGGGATTTCTTCCTTGCGGGTTTTAATGGTCATTCTCTATTCCAGTTGGAGCAAGTGGTGGCGGATGATCTGTCCCTCTTTACTGATGCGGCAGGTGGCTGTGGTTTTGATGCCTTCTTCGGCAGGTGGTGGTGTGTTGCAAAATGGCGACTTCTTGGGAGGCTGCAGGCCTCACCGGAACCTGGCTTTTTTGGAGTTGTTTCCGATTATGGTTTCTGTGTTCCTTTGGGGTGTGGAGTTGAGGAACAGATGGGTTTGCTTCTGTTCTGACAACCTTGCGGTGGTATAGGTGATACATTTGGTTTTGGCTATTTCTCCTCCCCGTGATGTGCTTGCTGCGCCTGCTGGTGTTGCGTTGTTTGAAGTTGAATGTCTGGTGTAGGGAAAGGCATGTGCCAGGGTATTTGAATGTAATTGCCGAAGCGGCCCGGTGGAGTTTGGAGGATGATATGGTTCAGAAGATTGGGCGGTGGGAGTCTAGCCGTTTTAGGTTGTATGTGCGGCTGGGGTTGTTGTTGTGAGATGGTAGGCTTACGTTCTTTTTTCTCTCGTTTCAGATGTTCGTTTGAAGGTGGTCTGGTTTGTTGGCCACTCTTATGTCTGCCGGGCCCAGGGGAGAGCTGCAGTTCGGAGAGCCAGCACACGGCTGGGTTTTCCCGAGGGCCATATGGTAGTATGTTGGTTGGGGGAAGGGGGTATGCATTGGGAACAGGTTTTGCTGTTGGTGGTGAAAATGGCTAGGGTCAGTTCCCCTCTGGATGTGCTGCTCGTGCATGCTTGGAGGAATG
Source organism: Rhinophrynus dorsalis (assembly GCA_037306005.1). Lineage (NCBI taxonomy): Eukaryota > Metazoa > Chordata > Amphibia > Anura > Rhinophrynidae > Rhinophrynus > Rhinophrynus dorsalis. The sequence continues at coordinate 386,235,095 of CM074723.1, read as the reverse complement.
ACTTGGCTTTCCTTTCTCAGCGGGAATTGGCTCGGGTGTTTAAACGGGATTGGGAGCTATTGGGGGTGCTATTTCTGGACACCTTGTTGAGTCACAAGGAGCTGTAAAGGGGAGTAGGAGGAAGGTCAACAAGATGCTGTCCAGTTTTGTGCGTAGAACTGGTGGGGTGGTGGTTAGGCATGGGGAGCTCAAGGGTGAGCCGAGGCTGTTTTTGCAGGATGGTGTCCACCTCTCCGATATTGGGTTGGACATCTTCCTGGAAGGGTTTAAGGATGGCATTGAAAGGGCCTTGTTCCTGGTGGGTGGCTGGGCCCAGTCGACTTGTGGGGGTCAAGCGGCTGGGCCTTGGCGGGGTGCTTGCTGGTAAAGCACAGGCTTAGTGGTGATGGAGATGGTTCACGACTCCTGGGAATGGTCCTAGAAGTCAAGGTATGTACGGCTGTTGGGCTGCAACTTGCCACATCCAAATAGATAGGGTGGACGGAGTAGGGACCTGGTTAGTCAGGCTATGTGAATGTACTAGTAAACACTAAGTTTATAGGGGATGGTTATTTATTTTGTAAAGCGGTTTAATACAATTGTTAAAAAAGTTAAAGTTTAATGTTTGATATTGAAATAAAAATGCTGTGGCCTTTTCAATCCATCCAAGGTATATGTTTCAAGTTATTGGGGAGAAATGGGGAAGTAAAGTTATGTTGAAGGACTAGATGTCTTGATGATGTGCATGTCACGAAACCCCATAGCCGTAGCCCAGCATAGGCGTAGGGGTCCTGACATAGCTCGTCAGACAGGAAGAGTAGTACCGGAAGTACTGGCTGCGGGGCATTGTGGTCCCGCAGCCATATTGGAAAACGTTGGAGAAGCAGCGTGTGGAGAGTTCCCCGCCCGCCCTACTTCTGTGTGGATAATACCCCAAGGTGGGTATTGCTAGTGGCACAGGAAGGGGTGGTGGCGATAGGGGTTGGTATGTTGGAGGCCCTTTAGTGGCCGATGGTGTTTTACGTGTGGTTGGTTTTGTCACAGCCCGATGGGGTGCTTTCTGTGGCCTTTTCAATCCATCCAAGGTGTATGTTTCAAGTTATTGGGGTGAAATGGTGAAGTAAAGGTGGGTTGAAGGACTGGATGTCTTGACGATACGCATGTCATGACCCTGCCCCAGTCCCATCAACTAATTCCTGGTACAGAAAACCCGCATGGCGTATTACAAGCAGGAACAAAAAAAAAGCTCTAATCCTTTCTCATTTCTCCCCAATATGTTCGAGATCTATCTCGCACCCAAGGGGTTAAATAATAGCCTGTAAAGGGCTATACAACTGGTGTAGGACACAGAGATTGCTCTGTCCACACCTACAATTCAGAATCTCTGTAGGAAGTTGCCTACTCTGCTTATTGGGAAATCCTACCCTGGCTTTGTGTGCCAGAGAGGCATGTAATGCAGTTACTTATATCATCATGCTATATCATCTATCTCAAACAGATCTAATTTTCTTATTCCAGATTTCCATACCAACATGAATGCAGTAGGCAGACCTCCCAACATTTCAAATGGCCAAAGAGGGACACTTTTTCTTACGGGTGGCATGGCTGGTGGACGGGGCATTACAGAGAACATTTAGATTATTTCATTATCTATTGACAGCTTTTTATGTAAATGAATAAATGATTTAAAATAATACCAAATCATCTTACTTACACAGAGTAATTTAAAAACACATATATTGAAGTTCAAACAAACATTAATGTGTGTTTTATTGCTATGGAGCAATCCGATACACATAAACACATCACACAGCCTGATCTCGTAAAACGAGGGACACCAGGGTGGGAAGGGGGGGGAGAGTTAGGAATATAGAGGGACACTTGGGACATATGAGTGAAGTTCTTCTACTAGGTAGAAATGGATCAGTTCTGGGGAAAAGTAACACAAGGAACAAATAAAACTTCTCATTGATTTAAATAGGGCTAGAGAAAACTTCTCATCGATTTAAATAGATACTAGAGAGATCCAGACCATGGAAATAAAGGGCTCTTATGTAACACATTTACTTACATAGCACTTATTCTCATAGTACATTTCCCATTAAAAAACCCTCCCATTTAACTCAATAGGAATTTGGAGAATTGGAGAACTGATTTTTTTACCTAAGGCTCAGTTCCTATACTCCAGAATTGCTCCACTTTATATATATATATATATATACTAGCAATGTGGGACGGCACTGCCTGTCAGAATATATAGGGAATTAATGCACACGGATGCAAGACAAACACACACAGAGACACACACGCAAATGCACACGCACGAATGAATGAATTAATATATCAGTGCACAGGCATGCACTGAGATGCATAAAGAGCAACACAGTCATACACACATACATGCAATGTACAACATGCAGACACATAGAGTGTGATACAGACATGCAACACACACAATGAGAAACACACAGGCACACACAGAGACACAAACATACAGAAGTGAGTCATAAGGGGGTGACTTATGTGTCATTGTAATGAGTTTGTGTTTGTACTTATGCCTCCACTGTGGCATTCATTCATATAGTTGAAATGCATGTGGTAATTCCACATACTATGGTGGAAGGTGGATTGTGCTGGCTCCCGGGTGTGAGTGAGTGTGTGTGAGTGAGTGGCATTCATTCATGTAGTTGAAATGCATGTGGTAGTTGCACATACTATGGTAGAAGGTGGATCGTGCTGGGTCGCGGGGTGTAAGTGAGTGTGAGTGAGTGCGTGTGAGTGTGAGAATGAGTGATTGTATGTGAGTGATTGCGTGAGTGTGTTAGTTAGTGTGTGTGAGTGTGTTTGAGTGAGAGAGAGTGTGAGTGTGAGAGAGTGTGTGTGTGATTGTGTGTGTGAGTGAATGTGAGTGGGAGAGTGTGAGTGTGTGAATTATTGTGAGTGTGTATGACTGAGTGTGAGTGAGAGTGTGTGATTGAGAGTGTGTGTGTGTTTTTTGTCTGATGTGTTTGTGTCTGTGGTGTAGGAGCGAGTGGCAGCCATTATGTTTTTTCAGTTACTTGGATAGTGGTGAGCGGGCTGGATAGTGGGGGCAGGCCAACTCCCTTCATGATTTAAATCACTCCCCCACTGAATCACCCAATGGGAGCAGTAACTCCTCCTTACTTAACCCTTTGAGTGCCAGAGGGGTACACAACGCATTGCTTTGCAATGCGTTGTGTACCCCTCTGGCACTCAAAGGGTTAAGTTATGGTAACACAGCAATATAACACACCGTGGCTCTTCAGTTGAGACAGCGTAGCAATATGCTGAGGGAACAAATAGATAGTGGTGTTTGAAGCTTGCCCTCTGTAACATACAGCAAAGCATCTCTCTCCCTTTAAGGAAAAAGGGTAGGAATCAGGAAGCAGGAAGTGGAGGAGTGACAGTTGAAAACAGACAGTGAGGTGACTAAAGAGATAAATAGAGTTAAATAAAAGAGTTGCTGTTAAGTTTATCCCTGAGTTTGTATTTTATGGAAACATTACACCCTCATACTGAAACAGAGTGTATGGAGGGTTACAGATAGCTGTGGGAGGTGACACAGAGTGCATGGAGGGTTACTGTTATCTGTGGGAGGTGCAACAGAGTGCATGGAGGGTTACAGTTATCTGTGGGAGGTGAAACAGTGTGTTTGTGGGGTCATGATCCTGAGTGACAGTGTGTGTGGACCAGGAGAAGTTATTGCTATCCCCTACTTCAGGAGTGAGTGGCAGCTATATTTTTTTTTTTGTCAGTTGGATAGTGGTGGGCGGGCTGAAGGGGGCAGGCCAACTCCCTGTATGATAAACATGCCCCCATTGAATCACCCAATGGGAGCAGTAAAGTCCCCACTGAATCAACCAATAGGAGTTGTGTCTCCTAATGAGACATAAATTATGTAATGAGGCATTCTGTTCAATGTGTGTTTGTTTTCTGAGGAGACATAAATTATGTTCTGTGTGTATATATATAGCGCACTCCTGCGAAAATCTTTACATGGACTCACACCAGTTTACACTAGCCTGTCTGCAAGGACTTTACAGTGGAAAGTCATTTTCACAGACATGAGCATGGGGCCTTCGGTCCCATGCTCACTCCTGTGAAAATGTCTGCAAGAAGTCACACCGCTTTCTAATAGCCTGTCTGCAAGGAGTTTACAGCGGGGCAAGGAGTTCCTGCCCTCGCTATCCAATGCTCCAACAAACAAAATCTTTGGCAACTCACCCCGTATAAACTGCAACATCACTCAACAATCGACTCCATCATTCTCCTCACATACTCCATAAACAAATCTCTCTCCTGCACCGCTCTACCCACCAAACTGTGGTTCGGAGCCTACCTATCCACAACACCCTCCACCTCACCTCCTCACCAACGATATGTTCATCAGCACCAGCTCAAACAGGCATTCACCGGGGAACACCTGCACTCACATCACTACATACTGATCACTGGTCTTGCACTCAAAATATAATCCATGCAGAACATACAAAAGCAAGTCACGCAATAAAGTAACCTATAATCCGCTTTGCATTGGGACACCAATTCTTTATACAATTCCACATTTAAATAACATCACTCACAGCTTCAGCACTTCCTTAGCCCTCTCAATGTCAGAGGGCTACACAATACATTGAAAAGCAATACATTGCGTGACCCTCTGTCACTCAAATGGTTACTGGATGCGGCATTCAAGCTTTCCACATTTCTCTTTATTTCTGTTCTTTTGCTCTACTTCAACTACAGCTTCACGCACAAGTGTCACCCCCTCCCTCACTATCAGTTCACTCTTTCCTACTCCATACTTGCTCACTGCACACATCAGGGGGAGGGGGGAATCTCACTGCAACCACTTCTTATAACTGCAGGGAGTGGTGCCTTCAACCTCCCCCATCCTTTCAGCCAGATTTCAAACGATGACACAGCAGTAAATCATAGGGATATAAGTGGAGGGCTGCTGGAGTGCTGCATCATGAACATGCGGAATACTGTCCGTGAGGTCAAGCAGGAGGTTGCCTGAAGTTTAGGTCAGGTTCAAGAGTTAGGAAGAGCTGTCCAAATCACCTCAGTTAATCCCTGCCTTCCTCTACCCCATGTATCTTATCCTGCCACTGGTCTATTCAGCCCTCAGTCAATCCGGGGGGGGGTCATGGGATGCGGATCCTGAAACTAACATATGGGTGAGTTATGAAACCTTTGTGTGACAGGGTGTTCAACGCACGGCTTAAAAATGCTTTGGATGCTCAAGGGGTTAATATGCTGATTCCCTAACTGACACAGTTAGACAATCAGCATGTTAACCCCTTGAGTGCCACACAAGTGTCCAAAGCATTGATAAGTTGTGTGGTCAATACCCTGTCATGCAAAGGTTTCATAACTCACCCATTTTTGCACTGAACATCCTCATTCTGCTCCTCCCCCCCCCCCCACAGTGATCATATGCAGGGCGTCAGGAGGACATTGTGAAAGTGTCTAAACACTGGAAGGGACATTTCTTCAAAGATCATGACAGCTTTTAATTCAGGGGCTGTGTACTACACTTTATGAGTGACAGTGCAGAGTAGGAACAGCTGCTTAAACCTTTGAGTTCAGCAGGAGTACACAACACATTGTTGTGCAATGCCTTCGCTACCCCTCTGACACTCAAAGGGTTAATACCATTATCCTTCTTTTCCCTTACTCTACTCCCACCCTCCCCTCCATATGAGCCCTAGGGTCACAGAGGTAGGTAGCTATGTATGTATGTATGCATGTGTATCTGTGTGTATGTATATGTGTGTGTATCTATGTGGTGTAACTATGTGTGTCTGTGCATAATAATATCTATATATGTGTCGCTATGCATGTATTTGGGTGGGTGTATGTCTGTATATGTGTGTCTCCATACCTCCCAACATTTCAAATGGCCAAAGAGGGACACTTTTGTTTGAGTTGGTGTTACTGGGGGCGTGGCAGGTGGGTCAGGCATTACCATAATTTTTAGTTTTCTTTATGACCTAGTGACACCTCTTTGTGGAACTGAATAAATGATTTAAAACAAGACAAATATATTTTATTTACACAGACAAATTTATAAACACATATACTGAAGTTTAAACAAACATTAATGTGAGTGTTATTGTTGTGGTGCAATGTGATACACTTATATATATATACACCACACAGTCTGATCTCCTAAAAGAGGGACAACAGGGTGGGAAAAAGAGACAGAGGGATTTGGGTCTCAAAGAGAGACTGTCCCTCCTAAAGAGGGACATTTAAGAGGTATGGTGTCTCTGTGGGTGTAGGTATCAATGAATATGTACATTCAGTGTGTGTGTGTGTCTGTGTCTATGTATATTTGTGTCAACTCTGTAGTACGAGTAACAAACCCTTTACAACATACTTGAACCAATAAAACACAGACGGGTACTGCTGTCCCACTTTGCATATATATATATATATATATATATATATATATATATGGCCTACTATGTTGAATGATTAAAAAAATGTGTTTTATAAACATGTCCTTTTTTTTAATGATTATTTTAACTCCTTTATGACGACAGGGTTGTGCAATACATTCCTTTACACACCTCACTGGTCCTCAAGAGGTTAGTGAATGTGCTACTGGCACGGTTCTGCCTACTGAAGGAACCGCTTCCCCCAGGACATGTAGTGACAATGCTGTGCTGTATGTATGCCAGTTCCATGAGTAGAGTCACCTCCTGAGCAGAGCAGCTGAGGGACAGCAGATCTCACAAGCAGTACTGCCCTCTCTCTTGAACCAGAAAATATATAAATTTACCTGTCACAGTAGCTCAGCTCACACATACTCCAGTGTGATACAGTTACAATTATACTAAACTCAGAATCTGAAGCTGGGATTTATCATTTAGTGAGGACTTTCAGGAATTGCTGAATAATGTGTGTGCTTCAGGGTAAATTAGGAATTTTACTCTACATTGAATCACTACTTATAATTGAGCAGGGCTGGTAAAAGGGTACTTGGATCTCTTGGTGAACCTACAGGCTGGCAACCCCCCCAAAAAACAAACAAACAAACAAACATGTGACCAAATAAATAGTATATATAAAAATCCAACAACAATTTAATCTATTTCAAAAATAAGTTTAGCAAAAAGGAGCAGAAGGCAATCAGGCTGATGTACCAAGCGGAACGGGAGTAATTCTGAAGCAAACCGACTGCATCATAGGGCAAAAATAAATATTACAACTGATTTAAATATGATATTTAACCCCTTGAATGCTAGAGAGGTGTCCAAACAATGTTTTGGAGACTATTCTAGCATTTTTATGGTTGAAAGACCTATTTAAATCAATTAGTATGGGAAAAATTATAACAATGATATAGAAACATAGAAAGGAGATTTTTATATCCAGCAGGAGATGAGGAAGGATGGACAAAACCTTGGGCCAGGCTGCCCTTAATATATGTTTTATTCAACCTCCTTCAGAAAGCAGCCTTTAAGGCACTGGGCCCCAGTTGGGATCATGTTCCACAGTACAGAATTCCACCATGTATTGTAATAGGTTTCATTGCCCCTGGGTTATCTCCAATAGCCCCGGTTTCTACTTTTGACTGACGCCCTGGAGTGTTGAAAACTGACCGAAAGGCAGTTAAAAAAAAGTTAAAATCATCCAGTAAGGGGGACTGATGGTGCAAAAAGGGGGAGACCCAGGCCAAGGCCTGTTTCTTGAGGAGCGAGATGATAAATTTAACTTTGGCCTGAGGAGACAGGAAAGCATCATGCTGGCAACAGAAGTGCAATAAACATTGATTGAGAAACCCTCTCAGGTCTGATGTTGTACCATCAAACCAGACAGGTAGAGGTAGCCATGGAGGTAGTGAGAACAAAGGACTCCAAGAAGAGTGGGCATACACAGCAGATGCAGGTAGGTCTAGGAAGAAATAAACATTTTTCCATATGTTGCAACAAACTGGTAATTGAGTTCAGTTTCTGGTTCAGCCACATGATTTGTGTTGCATGTTGTTCTAATACAGCGTTGGATAATTTAGCAGGGTCAGTAGCCATAGTGATGGCATGATTATAATGTCAGGTAACCTATGTGTCTGACCACAAGGATAAGAACTCCCAGATCACAGGAAGACGAACCATAGAAAGATGGACTAAGAGAATGTATTCTCCTTCAACAAGGGTCGGTCGGGTGAAGGCTACGGTATGGCACTAGAGATCAAAGATAGTTTTAGTAGGTCCACTGTGATTTGTTGTGTTGCGGTCAGGGTCATTTAAAGTTGCTAGCCATGGAGCTAGGTGACCCCCTTCATTTGAGTTGAAGGCGGACCAGAATTACCCACCACAGTAAGGTCTTACACTACCAACCCCAGGGAGAATATTTCCAACAATGATATAATTAGGAGGAGTAGGAGACTCTCCAGCAGGAACTGTGGTAGCCACACTAGAGATGAGCACATCAACTCCAGGAACAGGCTATGGTCAGCAACAGGCAGGCTAGAGAAGTACCAAATAAGCAGGCAAAGGATAGTACAGGAACAGGCAAGGATCAGCAAGCTAGAGAAGTACCAATTAGGGATGGGCGAAAATTTCTGCCTCAAACTGAAATCAGCAAAAAATGGCACTTTCCACTTGGCGAAAAATTTCCTGCGAAAAGTGCAGATTTTCCACTTTTTCCCACTTTTTTAGCCTAGGTCATTCCATTGAAATTAATGGGAACATAGACGTTACACACAACACATAACAAATATTATTTGCTATAAAAGGGGCATGAGGGTGTCTGTGTTGGTGGGGAGTTGGGAAAGAATCAGTTGAACAGGGAAGGTTTTTTGGGGGGGTTGTTTACTGGGATTGGGGGGGCAGTTAATAAAAAATAAATCCTAAATATAATTAAAAAGCCCATAAGACATGATATAAAAGGGGTCTGAGGAGGGTGTCTGTATTGGCAGGTAGAGTCTGGGGAAGGAATCAGTTGAACAGGGAATTTTGTTTTGGGGGGTTCTCGGCTGCTATTGGTAGGACAGTTAAAAAAATAAAAAAATAAATAAAATCAGAAATTTGTATGCAAAGTGATAGAGACAGGAACCCCCTGACATAAGCTGCCACTGGGGTGGACTGTTACTTGACTTGATAGAGTATTTTGTAGATGATGATTTGTTAGATTGTTGTTAGAGGCCCAAGCTCTGAGGAAACATTGATTTGTAGGACTTAAACTTATTAGAGGCACAAACCCTGAAGAAACATATGATTGTAGGACTTAGTCTTGTTAGAAACAAAACCCCCCCAATTTTTTTTTTTTTTTTTTGTAGGACTCTGTTTTTTTATTTATTTATTTTTATTTATTTATTTATTTTTTTCAAAGCACAAGCATTGAGAAAAAAATAAAAACGCCCTACTGGACTAGTGCCAGCAGGTCATGTTGGCCAGTGGCCACTGGCCATTGTCAAATGTCCTCCTGAGTTGCAACTGCTGTTCTTACTGCTGCTGCTGAGTTGTTTAAGCAGCAGGATGATTAGGCAGCTGAAAGGGAATGAGATCAAAAATAGCAGTAACATGGAAGATGGTTGATGAAGGTTCCGCTTGCCAGGACTGGCTCCAGTGATGCGCCTGAGGCAGTAGCAGCACAATAAGTAGCTCCCAGGGAGCTTGTGCCAAGGTGTGTTCCCTCCTTTCCTCTTCTCACTGACTTGTCACAAATTGTGCACAGTGCCATTGCTAATGACTGCACTGTGCCTGCCCCAACAGAAAAACAGTCCCACACCCATGATGACTTCGGGGGGAAGGGAACAGATGGAGAAGAATGGCCTCTTTCTTCTTGTCCTCCACATTCCCCTTCATTTTCTGTGGCAACGGATAATATTGCTGCTGTTGCTGCTACTGCCTCAGATTCAGCAATGCAACTAGGACCAGGAGTATTGCTGGCACTGGCAAGTGGAACCTGTCCTAGTCCCGCATCACTTGTTGACCCCATTCCCACTGTGTCCACGGCAGTCTGTGGCACACTAGCTTACTCCTCAGCATCCTGCTGCCCTTGCAACTCAGCATCAGAAGGAATTAGACCAGTTGCAAATTCATCTAGTTCCAAAATCTCACTGCTAGTGGTGCTGGTAATGCCCATCTTCATCCCTGTCTCCCAGGGGAGTTGCTGTTAAAAAGGCCATCAATGTCTCTTCCACCCCCAGCTTCTCCAGCATCATCATCACTACCTCCGCTAGTCCCTATGTGCTGCTACTCTATTACAGACATCTCACTGCTGCTTGGAGGAGGTGACGAGCAATGTGACAGAGGGTCCCCTAATGTCACATTTGGCAGTTCCTTTTGACCTGAAGAAGGCAGACTAGCACTAGCAGCAGGCAGAGGTAGGTGATCTGTGCTTCTGCTGGTGGTGGCGGTATTAATTCTGAGCCTACTCCTCTCCCCCAACACCAGTTATGGCCTCTTCAGGATTATGTTCCACCTGGACACTGTAGTGAAGAGAAATTGAGGAGGACTCCCAGAGCCAGAGGAATGGTGTGGGCTCCCTTGATCACTAGTCTGGACGCTCTCAAATGTTTACCCTACCACTCCGACTGCTTCACCATTACTGATACTACTACTAACACCATCCACATCAAGTTCAGTCACAGACTCTTTCTCCTCAGTCTCACAGTCATGAATAATAAGTGGATATTGTCTATTACCCCCTCCTTCACTCCTAATGCTAACAAACTGCTGGACCTTAGTAGCAGTAGTACTAGCACTAGCGGGACTGCTTGGGAATGGCAAGTGTGATTTAGGATCCCTTACTGTCACACTTGGCATCATTTCCCCCCCCCCCTTCCTGAGTACTACAAGACACACTAACGGCAGGCAAAGTATTGGTGGCAGCAGGTTCAGCACTGGCAGCAGGTACAGCGCTGGTGGCAGCAGGGGCAGCATGACTGTCAGCAGGTACAGCACTAGTGACAGCAGGTACGGCAATGGTGGTTGCAGGTACAGCAATGGCGGTTGCAGTACAGCACTGGTGGCAGCATGGGCAGTATGATTGTCAGCAGGTACAACACTAGTGACAGCAGGTACGGCAATGGTGGTTGCAGGTACGGCAATGGTGGTTGCAGTACAGCACTGGTGGCAGCATGGGCAGTATGATTGTCAGCAGGTACAACACTAGTGCAGCAGGGGCAGCACGACTTGCAGCAGGCACAGAAATGGTGGATGCAGGTACAACAATGGTGGCAGGGGCAGCACATCTTGCAGCCGGCACAGGCCTCTGACCTGTCCTGCTCTCACTAGTACTACCCTTTTCTCCCTCCCTTCCCATTAAATTCCCCATGATCCCTTGGGGTAATTTAGTGGGACTGGACAGCATTGGTGCAGTACTGCTAGTCACTTCCTCCTCCTATTCAGACTCAGTGGACATATAATAAAGATCATTCCAGTTCCTCCTTTTGCTGCTCATAGTGATAGCAGTCACTATAAGCCTCTCCTTCCTCAATTTTGGCAAAATATGACAGCAGAACAGCACAGCACATCTATCTCGCTCTGAAGCTGCTTCAATTGTGTCTGACTTATGCAAAAACATCATGTTTTTACTGCAGAAATGTGAAAACAACGTAAATTAATGGGTGGAAACTTTCTAGCCCTTGAAAAAATGGCAAAAAAGTTTGGGTTAAGGAGCAAAAAACGCAAATGTTTTAGTCGCTAGTTTTAAAGCAGATTTTCCCTCGATAAAGTGGACAACAAAGTGGTTTTTGCGGAATTTCTCACATGAACATGGCTACAACTTTCGCCCATCCCTAGTCCAAATAGGCAGGCAAAGGAAGGTGCATCGGTCAGAAACTGGTAGGCAAGAGAGGTAGGAAATCAGCAGGCACAAGGAATGTCCTGGGGTCAGGCTATGGTCAGTAATCAGGAACAGGCTAGAGGAGAATAGAAACAGCAACTGAAAATGCACACAAGAAACATTATAATCGTGTTCTGGGAAGACAGGTGCACTCCCTCTTAAAGCCTGCAACCGGAAGTGCAGGCCGAAAACGAGGCTGTACACCAATGGGTGGAAAAGAGACCATAGAAAACCAGGCAACCATAGAGAACAGCCACAATTTGGCAAAGCACCAGCAGATGTCCATGACAGTTTTCAGAAATTTACATTATAGTTACTATTTACTGTGTAACAAAAAAAATACAGTAAATATGAATGCCATATACTGTATCTCCTGAAAAATATGTATAGGAGCACACAACTGGTACCAGCACAGAATTTTAATTGTCATGTTTATGGAGATAACTAAGAGGCATTATATGTGGTTTGAAGACTTAAGTACCCCATAACATCAACATAAACCCCTAAAAGCATACATTTCAGCAAGTAGATATCCCATTTCATCAAATGAGAGGTCACTTGCCATATTTTTTTTTATATTTCACACCATGTGAAAAGTACTTAAATCTTTAAAAACTATGGAATTTCCTACTTTGTTCATTAGCTACTGCTCTTCTGAGAAAAATGACAACTCAGTGATATGAGTTGACATATTGCAGGGGGTGCCAGAAAGATACACCAACTACAATCACCAATTTTCCATACTTTTTCCAAATAGGATTTATCTGTAGTTCGTGGTTGCAAGAACTACAGAAATGAAGAGAAAATAAATGATACCAATTTAAAACAGACAACCAGCTGCATCAAATGAGTGTAAACATAGTTTTTTTTATATTGCCCCCCCTTAACAGATACTGATATCTCTGAAAACCATGGAATTTCCAGCTGTATACAGCCAGGGTTCAGTTGCCTTTCTACACCTAGTATTCACAACTATTTCCTGAATGTGGTCCTATATGAAAATCACATACTTTATTACACTCAGATTACTTCACAGATAATAACATAGTTCAACAGCATACAATTTCCTACTGTTTTCATTGGGTTGACATGTCTTAGGGGGTGTCAAGATGATTGCTGGTAGTGGAACAAGGCTGGGGAAGCAGACAGTGTATGTGTGGTTCTGTGGCTACCAGTGGGACAAAGCTGGGAAAGCACACAGCGTTTGTGTGGTTCTGTGACTACCAGTGAGACAGTGGGATCAGGCTAGTGAATCAGTGTGTGTGGTTCTGTGACTACCAGTGGGACATTGGAGCAAGGTTGGAGTGTCAGGCAATGTGTGTGTGGTTCAGTGACTACCAAAGGACGGTGAAACAAGGCTGGGGTGTCAAAAAACTGCCAAGCGTGGTTCTGCTGTTGCAACCAGCTGGACAAGGCCGGGGAAGGAAACAGTGCGTATGTGGGTTGATGGGTACAAGTAGGACAGCAGAACAAGGCTGGAGAAGCAGAGAGTGTGTGGGTTTATGGGTACCAGTAGGACAGTTAAACAAGGTTGAGGAAGAGATATGTGTGAGTCTATAGGTACCATAGGACAATGCAACAAGGCTGTGGTGTTTTTCAGAGGAGTGTAAAATGCATTTCAAAGCTATGCAGTGAACACTTCTCTGCCACACATGCCCCGTTTCCCCTATTTAGATCCCCTTGGGGGGCATCAGGACCCTCCCAAAGCTACCCTCCAGCTATTGATCACCCAGGCAATATAGCTGGGTGACCATGCAGGGGAGCATTACTCTCCTGCTTACTTGCTAGCTGGACTTCCACGCAGGAGAGGGCAGGATTCGAGAAAGACAGCTACATCATCTGTGTCTTCAGTTATATCACCGGTGATGAAGGAGGGCTTGTCTTAAACCTGTCTACTCCTACCCTGAAGTTCGGTTAGTGTGGGAACAGGAGAACCATGCTCCCTTGCACAGTCTTATGTATTTATATAAAGATAATGGGGGAGAGACAATCTGTGCAGGGAGAATGTAAGAAACACTTAATTGTCCCTGCTTAGTACATTGATCTAGAGAAGATGGAGAACGAAGGACTGCCCCTGAAACCCCCAAAGTCTCTTCCATTGTCCTGCCATTGGCACTAATAGCATTAAAGGGATGGAATCTGGTTTAAATAGCTTAGTAAATTGAAGTTAGCCAGGTATGGGAAATAAAAATTGATTCCTGTGCTTGATTTAATCAGAATCAGTTCTGTACATTTACCCCACTGTGCTTTGAATTACCATAATCTAGTCAGAGTCCCCACATGGGACATTTCAGCAAGTTGTATGTTTGTCCTCAAACAGAACTAATTGGTATATGTTGCAGGGAATAAGCATAAATTGCCACACTCTGCCACAGAAACATAAAAGGTTACCTTCTGAAAAATGCATAATTTTACAGATAAATCTTAGTGCAATAAATATAATGCACTTATAATCACTAACACAAACAAAACTTTTTTTATGGTATCAGTTCCACTTTAAGACAAACATCAGGTTAGGTCTTTTGAAAAGTGTATTTTCATGAAAGTTATTTCCAGCAACTTTGATTAATATTTGTGACATTTGATTAGTAAAAAAAGCTACCAACCTTGTGAGTCAATGCAAGATGTTTTTACAAACACTGCACTTGGGCTCTTTCATCCTATTTTATATAACACCTGTCAGCCTACACAGATGAACCTAATATTTCACAGAGAGCTTAAAACCATCGGTATTTATCTACAACTACAACCTTATTATTCTTTATTACACCTTTTATTTAATTTGCAGTAATTCATTTGACTTCCTAAACTTACTTCATTGAAGTATAACCTGATTTTCCCATGAAAAGATAATTTTTTGTCTGCATAAAAAAGAAAGCATAGTTCACACAGCAAACTTGATGACTCACAAAATGTATAGTATAAAGAAAGAACCTGCATTTTTTGAACATGTGTTTTACATAATAAAGAATCCTCACAATGCATAATGATATGCAAATCTCATCACACAGGTGGTGGGCATACAAAAAAGGAAAAGAAAAATCAGTTTTCTTCAGTCTGATAGCATACATTTTATGTACACCATTTCCAATCCATGACATGCATATAAGATTTAAAAAAAAAATTGCAAATATTGTTAATCCCTCAATTGATGTTTCCAACTCATTCCTTCATGATATATAGAATGTGTCTCTTGCAGCCAAAGGATTAAAAAATGTATGGAGAGACAGTTCGATATCTGGACACCATATTAGCTTCATCCCTAAGGCTAAGTACACATGGACGATTTGAATGTACTGTAATGTAGAGCAGTTCAACTTGCCAGTGTTTACTTACCTATAATGTCTAGAATGTACAGACACACATACACACAGATCTATGCAACACACAGACATGTATGTGTCTCCATGTTGCTCATTGCATCTTTGTGTCACTCTTTCTGTATGTCACTGAATGTGTGTGCATTTCTATGGGTCTGCATGTCTGTATGTCTCTATGTATGTTGCAACCATAGAAAAAATACGTGCACTGCTTCCAAAGTGTTCTAACAAGCAGGGACGTTACAATTCCATCTTCTTAAAAACAGTAATCTTTATTAAGAAACATAAAAACTTCGTACCTGCGGTAGATAATCTCTGCAACATAGTAACAAGACTCACGAAGTGGGCACAAACAGGTTACATTCTATGGTGATTATCAACACGTTTCACGCTCACACGGCGCTTACTCATGATCAAACACACAAGTAATCAAATAAACTGATCTCATATTTAAACTCTAATTGCCCAATCACATTTGAAACAATATTCACCTATCAACTCACTCTCCTGTCCTCAGATCTCCACGTCATCTACCCTAAGAAAGTAACTCTCTTAAAGATAACATATTATATATATAGATGTGTAAATCTAAATGGAGCGAACCAACACAGAAGTCCGAGCACGCTGAGAAAGTAACTCTCTTAAAGATAATGTACCCAATATATAAACATGTAAATCTAAATCTAAATTGAGCGAACCAGCACAGAAGTCCGAGCAACAAAAGCACCGACAAAAATCTATCAGCTGAAACCATCGCCGACATATATGTCAGCGCATATTATCTCTGACTCTAATCATGTGCAGGCAGCTCCATAAATAGATCCACACAAACTGACAGATATCCAGCGATACGTGAGGATCTAAAGACAACAAGAGTTAAAATAAGTGTCAAATGGGATAACAGGCAATTGAAAACTAGTACGTTGCGGATTTATCCTCTTTCTACCTTTCTCTTATAAATCAGTTAAAAAGAACATATATAAAAACATATGTATTTAAAAAGATAAGGATCCAAATACTATATAGATGAAAAACATGTGGGAAATAATTATTGTATATGAGAGTACAACTCTCAATCTTAAATTAACCCAGGATATTTATACCACAAGGAGCAACAATCGTGTATTATTTCACCCTAGGTATAACACATAAGGTCATAATCTTTATTCAAACCCTCAGGATATCGAGTACCCATAGTAAAAATCCAATACACCTCTCGTTTAATGAGGAGTGCATCTAAATCTCCTCCCCTAATACCTGTCCTTACTCGCTCGATACCCTGAATCTTTAAAGAGTCTACCTTGCCTCCATGTTTATCCTTAAAGTGAGATGACACAAATGATTTAAACTCCAAACTTCTAATGTTACTAAGGTGTTCAACAAATCTTTCTCGTAATGTCCTCAAGGTCTTACCTATATACTGAAGTTTGCAATCTGTACAGCTGATAATATAAACAATACCCTTCGTTGCACAGTTGATGTAGCTTTTTATTTTATAATCTTTTTTGTCTTAAAAGACAAAAAAGTGTTAGATATATCAATATACTTACAACAGCTACACCTTAAACTACCACATTTGAAAGAGCCAATAACATTCAGCCAGTTCAACTTTTCTTATAAACATACTGGGTGATATACGATTGGCTATAGTTGTTGCCCTCTTAGGAACAAACCTAAACCCTTCTGACACAACTTTTTGTGGTCTCTCCTCCCCATTTAGCACTGATATATGTTTCTTAATGATCTTTATGATCCTATTATATTCCAGGCTATATGGGGTAGAAAAAACCACTGTTGAATAATCCAAATAATTTTCTTTCTTGTTATACTTTAACAGGTCAGTGCGATCTTTACATTTTGCTGTATAATACGCACGATCTATCATCCATCTAGGATATCCTCTCTGTTTTAGTCTTTTACTTAGATCTCCAGACTGTTGTTCAAAACTATCTTCCATGGAGCAGCATCTTCTGAGTCTAATAAATTGGCCCACCGGGATACCTCTCACAGTGTGGATCGGATGACAGCTATCAGCATGCAATATAGTATTCCTTGCAGTACTCTTTCTATATATGTCTGTAGCAATAATCCCATCCACAGGATTACTGATCAGTTGTAAATCCAAAAATGAACTGACTTTTCCCAACATTTCAGCTGTAATCATTATAATATACTCAAGCCCTCTCACTGGAGCATGACCCCTAGTTTGGGAATTACTGGTCTAAATAATCCCTGAGGACTATATTAATATATCCAATCCAATACATATAATATGCACCTTGGGGATCTGAGCAACATAAACATAAATGGTACTTGCAGCTCATATGTTGTGTGGAATAAATACATCACAAACAACACACTCAGAACCATGAATAACACATTTCAGGAATATATACCTCCCCTTTGTGTTGACCTCGAGGTCAATTCATTCTAGGCCCAATTGCTTCTTAACTAGAATGCAGACTCCTCTGGAGTTTGAGAATTAGGATGTGTGATAATATGATCTCACCTGGGCATTTTTTTCTTTACATTTTTATTGGGTTTTTCAATAAAAAATTATTTTCTTTACATTTTTTGCGCACTGTGCCACAATGCACTTTACATTTTTCAATGCACTTTACATTTTTCAATAAAAATGTTTTTCTTTACATTTTTATTGGATTTTTCAACTAGAGAGTCAACTGGAGAGTGTGTTGATTAGGTAAAGAAATCCATATTTCAGCAGAGTATTAATATACTGATTGGGATTTTATTTGTTCATTTGGGCTTGGGGAAAACTGAAGGACATTCCAAGGTAGATCAGCTAAGAAACACCCCTTGGTGGTGTCAGTGTTTGTGTGCAAAAATGCATGGCAAGTGTGGTTTTTGTGGTTTAATCCTCACTTTTGTCCCTGCATAGAAAGTGAGGTATTATCTGAGTGGTTTGACTGGGTATAACACCTTGGAGTCATGTGCTAGTCATGTGTGCCTGAGAATGTGTACTGACAGAAACATTTTGGAGAATGATAACAATTGTAAGCATCTTGCAGATAAATATGCAGGACTTTCCTCGATCCTCTGAGAATATCATGGAGACTGATGCCCCTCTCAACACCAACCCATCCTCCCTCTGTTTCTGCTCTTTCATTCTCTCTATCCTCTACTTCGAGGTTGGAGTATACTTATTGTGATCACTTGTCTGCATCCAAGTATTACACCTAGCAGTCTAATAACTCCAAACCCATGTGATTAGTAGAATTTACATAGTCTCAAGACTGTTTAGGTGAGTATTGCCCATGATGCTATGTTGTGTACTATATCTCTTGTTGGAAACTAACAAAATATATGCAAGAAGTAACCCTGTTCAGGTGTATTTATATTATACTTAATTAGCATTTTTATTTTGTAGATCATTGGATTTCATTTTTTGTGTCACAAACATTTCCAAAAACCAGTATATATAAGCTTCTGCCAGTTGGAGTATACATATTGTTATCACTTGTCACTTGTAGAATTTGAATATATTCTTCACCTGTTGGTTTTCTATACATACTGTTTGGGTGAGTGTTGCCCATGATGCTATGTTATGTACTGTTTCTCTGGCTTTTTCCTAACATTTCAGTTGTAATCACATTTAAACGATGCAGATACGGTTGCACACCCACATTTAAAGTTGTTTCTTAAATTAACCGTAGCTCACCACTATAATATCCTTAAGCCTTCTCCAGTGGGGCATGAACTCTAGTTTGGGAATTACTGGTCTAAATAATCCCTGAGGACTAGATAAATATATCCAATACATATAATATGCACCTTGGGAATCTGAGCAATATAAACACAGCAATATCTTTGGTCCTTGCAACTCATATGTTGTGTAGAATAAATACATCACAAACAACACACTCAGAACCATGAATAACACATTTCAGGAATATATATCTCTTATTTATGTTGACCTTGAGGTCAGTTCATTCCGAGCCCAATTGCATTTTAATTAGAATAGAGATTCCCTTGGAGTATGAGAATTAAGATGCGTGATAATATGAGCTCTCCTAGGGGGTTTACGAGCTATTATTTTGCTGCCAGCCAGGTGAGTCTCCTTTCATGGATTTATGAGTTTGAGACTTTAGATATTTAAATACAAGAGTTATATTTATTTTTTCTTGAGACTATGCAAATCCATTTTATTGTTGTTCTAGGAAGACCTAGCACTTTTGTTCAAGCCAACTGCCCCCTAACAAACAAATAAAAAATCCCAAAAATCATAATGAATTAAATGGGGCATTTAAGCCCTTAAATGCTAGGGAGATCACCAATTAATTATGAAGCAATTAGACAGAGATTTCTATAACATTTAAATGGATAAAAGCCCCATATAACTCAGTGGGATTTTTTATTTGTCTCTTGTGGTGCAGTTGGTCTGATCCTGGACTTCTCCCCTTCTTTTTAGTACATCAGCCACTCTGTGTCACATTAAAGGGACATACCTACCTTCTAATTGCATTCATGTAACTTTATGTATAGTCTGAGAATCAAACTACAGACGGCATTTTTACACTAATACCAGAGGATTTGGTAGTAGGCATTGAGAAATGATTTTCTGTGAGTGTAAGAAGACACTGAAATTATTAAAGGAATGTGAAAGAAAACTAAGGAAAGAAAAAGAAAAGTGATCACAATTGTTCTAAAGAAAAGAGGAATAATTCTGAGCAAAAAAAGTCACCATAAGGACAAATACAAATTCCCATTGATTAAAATTGGGTTTTAATCCTAAGAATGCTGGAGAGGTCTCTAGGAGGCAAATATAGTTTTTGATACCTTTTATTGGCTAACTAAGCAGATTTAAATGCAAGCTTTCAAGACCTTAGGTCTCTTCCTCAGGCATGTTATACAGATAAATATGAAAACATCTCTTATATACAAGTACACATCACATTGTTTAGCATGGAAATCAGATAACAGAATGCAGTCCAGATCCAGATATCTTTGATCAGTCAATGGTAAATTGCACTCTTCCTATATTTGCCTCCTGTATTTCTACGGCTAACATGGTACCAACTCTCATCTGTTATCAGAGAGGTCTCCAAGCATTGTCGATGTCTTAAGCACTCAAGGGCTGCTAAACGCATTTAAATTAATGAGCATTTAAAGAATTTGTATTTGTCCCTTATGGTGAAGCTGTTTGCCCCAGAATTACTTTTGTTTTCTTTGGGATATAGGGCCCATAACAAATAAAACATTTCCTCCACCCTGTTTACACAATAACCTTATAGACATTAGTACAAATTAACTAGTTAAAGATAACTTTAAACAAAACTACCTTAAAGGGATAGTAATGTTTCACCAAAACAGCAGCTCCAATTAATATTCAGAGTATTTGAGCCATAGAGAGTGTTATTTCAATACTGTCAGAGTTGTAGTTCAGGAGTAATTGAATGTTGAAGTATCCCCCTCCCGCCCCTTTTACCTAGCGTAAGCCACTCCACTCAGATGTGAAATCTGGTCTTGAGACCAGACAGCTCACTGCAAGGGGCAATCATCTTACTATGAACATGAGGAAAACCCTGCCCCCCTTGACAGGTTTTTCCCTTATACTAACAGAAGATTGTCCCTCTCTGAGATCCATCTGGACAGCCTTGCTGCGGGAGGGGGGATACTTTATCATGCAATTACTCTTGAACTACAACTCTGACAGTATTGAAATAACACTTTCTATGGCTCAAATATTAAATTGGAACAGCTGTTTTTGTGAAACATTACTATCCCTTTAACCCTTCATGGGTAGATTCCACTTAAGGACCCATGATGGTCCTGGACCGTCATGAGTTAAACTCTCCCATCGCCACTGCACGGAGCAATGGGAAAGCGCCAGCTGGCTGTAACTAAGTGCTCCGGTACCAGAGCACTTAGTTACAGCCAGTAGCAACATTGTTGCAACATGTGATCTCTCTGCCTCCCTCCATCTTAGACACTTCTGAGGTGGAGAGAGACCGAGAGACATCTGCTGTGCTGTGATCCAGAGCCGTTCCAGTGTTCCTGTGTGAAAAAAAAGTAAAACAAAAGACAAATAAACCCTTTGATCACTGTAGCTGAAGTGATCAATACAGTTCTCCCCATCTGATCACTCTAGTAGTGATCAGTTTGCTGCAGATCAGCGTCTGCTGGTCTGTGGTACATCCCCCATCCCCCTTGTATTTTTTTACATTTTTTTTTAACTTTTTTTAGTTTTTTTAAATAAAATTTGATTATTTTGTTTATTTTAGGTAGTTTAGGTAGGCAGTTGGGTAGGTTTAGTCTACGAGTGTTAGGGAAAGGTTTAGGGTTATATTTAGGTTTAGGAGTAGAATAGGGAAAAAAAACACAAAAAAATATAATTATAGTTTAGATAGGTAGTTGACTTGGGTTAGGTAGGTTCAGGGTATACCTCGGTTAGGGTAAGGTTTAGGGTTATATTTAGATTTAGGAATAGCTTAGGAAAAAAAAAACAAAAACGTTTATTTTATTTAAAAATTGATTTCATATTATAAACTAGTTTAGATAGGTAGTTGGGTTGGGTAGGTTCAAGGAATACGTGTGTTAGGGTAAGGCTTAGGGTTAGATTTAGGTGTAGGAGTAGCGTAGGAAAAAAATACAAAATACAAAAAAAATGTATCATAGGAATAGTGACCATTTGGGGTGAGAGTTAAGCATAGTTAGGTATAGAAGTTAGTCATTTATTTAGTTTAGAGTAGGTGTGTACAATGCAGCAGAGGTACACTTTAGAAGAGGAGTATTTCTTTTTGGCATCTGACTCAGAAGCTACAGGCACTGCGTCAGACTTCGACATCACTCAGTTTTCTGAGAGTGAGAGCAGCTCTAGTGATGACGCAGGGCCGTCTGTCAAAAAAGACGTACTGCTCCAAGAGCTGACCCAGCAACTGCCCCAAAAGCTGCCCCAGCAAATGCCCCAAGAGCTGCCCAAAGACCTTCCCAAAGAGATGCCCTAAGAAATGCCCCAAGACCTGTCACAAGTACTGCCCCAATACCTGCCACAAGTACTGCCACTCCTGCTGATGAATGGGTATCATCAGCCAATTTATGCCCACAAATTCCTGAATTCACAGGCGACCCAGGAATTCAAGTGGATGTGGCAGGATTTACCCATGTTCAGTTTTTTTTATTTATTTTTGGGGTAAGAAATGTTGGGGTAAATCGTGTCTCAAACTAATTTATATGCAACCCAATATATTGCCGCCAACCCATCAGCGTTCGTTTCCAAGGAAGAAATATGGCAACCCACAGACCTTGTAGAGTTTAAGAAATTCTGGGCCCTAACAATGACAATGGGAATAGTTAAAAACAAGTATTAGATCATACTGGAGTAAAAACCCCATATATGATACCCCTATATTCGTCAAAACAATGACCAGGACTAGATACAAAATTATTTTGCTTTTTATACACTTTAGTGATAATACTCTGTGCCTCCCAAAAGAACACCCCCAGTATGACAGACTGTTCAGAATTCACCCCCTAATAAATCATTTACAGGAAAAGTTTTCCCAAGTATATACCCCCAAAAAACACATAAGTATAGATGAATCCCTTATGAAATATAAAGGCAGGTTAGGTTTCAAGTAATACATCCCCTCCAAGCGATCCATATTCAGCGTTAAATTTTATAAATTGTGTGAAAGTGCCACAGGCTATACCCAGGCTTTTCGAATTTACGAGGGCAAGGACAGCCAACTTGACCCTACTGGTTGCCCTGAATCTCTGGGAACAAATAGGAAAATTTACCCCTTATTAAATAAAGGATATCATTTATATGTTGACAACTATTACACCAGTCCCCTTTTATTTAAGTCACTTTTTTATTTTGACACTGTGGCCTGTGGCACTGTCAGGTGCAATTGCAGGGAGATGCCCAAAGAACTGGTAGCAAAAAACCAAAAAACCGGGATGTCCTCAGCTTTCTGCGAAGAAGAGTTGCTGGCAGTTAAGTTTAAAGCCAAAAAAGAAGTATACATGCTCTCCACCATGCATGAGGACAAAACCGTGGCAGTCTCTGTTCGTGGCAGAAGGGGGGGTACTAAAAAAGCCAGTCTGCATCAAAGACTACAATAAGCACATGGGGGAGGTTGATCTGTGTGATCAAGTCATGCTGCAGTACCTCACTATGCAAAAGTGTAGGGCATGGTACAAAAAGGTTACCATTTACATGATGCAGACTGCAGTATTCAATTCTTTTTTTAATTTTCAAATTGGCAAACCCCACTCTAAAATTTAGTTTTCTGAAGTATCATCTCCAACTTATTTCACAATTTTTGTTTCAAGGGGAAACAGAAATAACTCCACAAAAACCCAGGGTAGTACACTTTATTTATAAAATCCCCCCAACCCCCCAAAAGAAAACCCCACAAAAGACCTGCAGGGTTTGCTTCAGCAAGGGAATACGGAGACAAACCCCAAAGCCCTTCCAAACCTGGTCTCTGCATGGGTGACTGCTTCAAGCAATACCATGCAGGCACAATGCAATATTGTTGTAAAGTTTATTTTATTATTTGGCCACTTTTTCCTCCTGAAATATCCTGTTTTTTATTTTTCAAAACACATCCCTCCTTAGATCTAACACTATCAAAATATAATGGGAAGCAAAGCACCCTAAATTTTTTCCATCTCTGATAATGGAAACACACATGTTCCCTACTGGGCCCAGTAGCTCCCCCAAACCCTGACAAACCTATACATATGGAGCATTGCTGTACACAGATGATGTAACTCACCATTAATGAAAAAATTGTGCTTCTCTACCTTACTGCAGGTTTTTGGGAGGGACTGGTGATAATGTGGCAGCGAAAAAATTTATAAAATACAAATAGAATGAAAGCCAGGGTTGTCTACTCTTCTACAACATATACTTTTGGGGGTAAAATGAATTGCAGCATTGCCAAACAGTCCGAAATGAGACAAGGCATCAGCTGTAAAAATGGCATGTCTGTAAAAGGAAACTAACATGTTCCAACTGGGCCCAGTAGCTCCCCCAGACCCTGACAAACCTATGTATATGGGGCATTGCCGTACTTAGAAGAAGGAGTCAAACACTAACTAATGCAGTTTATAAAATATTCACCTATTCTGTGCTGAAATTCACATCGATACTGAAGTCTAAGTGTGAAAAATGCAGTTTTTTTTTTTTACTTACGTCAAATTTTACAAGGGATTGGTGATAAAATGGTCATTTACAAAATTTGAAAACACACATTGAAATGAAAGCCTGGGGTGTCTACTTTCCAAAAATATACACTTTTGGGGGAAATCTTAAAGTGGAGAACTGTTACACAGCCCAAATGAGAAATGGCACCAGTAATTCAAGCTCTGAAAATTCAAAGTGTGAACCTGGAAATGCACATGTTCCAATTTGGGCCCCGTAGCTCCCACAAACCATGAGAAAACTACACATATGGGGTATTGCCGTACTCAGAAGGAGCCGAACACTAATGGAAGCAGTTTATAAAATCCTATTCTGTGCCTGAAATTCACATCAACATTGAAGTCAATATGTGAAAAACACTGATTTTTTTTTTATTTACATCAAGTTTTATGTTCCAGTTTGGGCCTGGTAGTTTCCCCAAACCTAGAGAAACCTATGTATATGGCGTATTGCCGTGCTCAGAAGAAGGAGCTGAACACTAAACAATGCATTTTTAAAAATCTTCACCTATCCTGTGCTTGCTTCTCTGAAGCAAGGAGGTGTTGCTTCTGATAAACAACAGAGGTCTGCATATTGAATAAGTGTGTGGGGGGGCATCCACATAAAACGTGATTGGGGTAGAAAGTTCATGTCTATCCAGTAGTAGTAGTAGTTAGGGCACATGGCATTGATGTAGCTGTTTTGGTCTCCGAAGCTGCTACAGATTGGTTTCTGTTGAGCTAAAGCTTCTCAAGCTATAGACTTTTAATAATGTCCACCCCCTGGTCACTCTTTAGCATGTTCTGTGAGAGGTTTAATATTTTCAAGCTGAGTTGCTTTGAGGTGAATATTTGCTTGTTATTACTAATATCCAAGGACGGCAGTTCTTGTACATTGTCCTCTATGACCTTCAACATTGTCAACATATACTTCTTCCTGCTTTGAGTCTAGCCTATTTTATTAGCAACAAGGTCTGTGTCACTGCTCAAATCCTTCATATCCAATGCTTCATGAACACCATCACATATCATCGTCATAGATTTCAAAAATGTCACATTTCTTCATCTCTCATTGTTCTGTTGGTTAAGAGATGGACATGGAAAAGTAAAAAAACAACCTTATAGTTCACTTTGTCAATGCATATTCTTTATTATTTGCTTCAGAGTTAAGCTGCTGTAGGCTCCTCCTCAAAGCATACAGTAATACTCCACAGCAGTGAAAGTAACATGGCAGACCTTTTACAAGAGGTCAAGCAGCCAGTATTTCGCATATTTCATTCAGTATGATATTGTGACCTTAAACCATAACTTCCTAATTTCCCTAGCGTCTGCTCTGTGATTGACATGATATGACAACTAGCATGACTAGTGAGCACAACTAGGTTGCAAAGGGAAGCTGAAAGAACAGATAAACTGGAACAAAGAGGTCTGTTATAGATCTGACACCCTTTACTCCCCAGTGTTCTCCAGAAGACGAGAGAAAAAGAGGGGTGCAGCAAAGACTGCCAAAAGAGGAGTGCTGAGGTGAAAAAATGCTAAGGATGTAGCGTAGACCACCAGAGGAGGAGTGAGAGGAAAATGGTAGAAAGAAGTGTTGAAGATTGCCAGAGGAGGAGTGAGTGGAGAATGGTAGAAAGAAGCTGCAAACGCAGCCAGAGGACGAATGCTAGGAGAAAGGCAGAAGGGAGCGGAGAAGACCATCAGCCAGAGGAACATGGTATGGTAAAAGGCTGTTAGTAGCAGTGAAGACCATCAGAGGAGACAAAAGAGGAGACAACAGTGGAGCAAAGAGTAGACAGAGTAATCATTGAGAGCCACCTAAGAGCAGGGTGAGTGGTTAAGAAGGAAGTCAGGACAGAGAATAGCCTAGAGTGGCAAACAACTTCAAGAAGAAGAGAGAGGTGAGTTGGAGGATGTTAGAGGAGCCAGAATGCAACTCAACACAAGACCGCTGAAGTAGATGCAGAGTCTAAGGACAGCCAAGGTTAGAACCGGGAAGTCTCAATCGCAGTACCAGGTTGAATCCAGAAGAGAAGTATCAGAGAAGAAGAGATCAAAACCAAGGTAAGGCAAGGTATAGAATCAACAAACAGCAGGGAAGGTCAAACAGGAGAACCGAGTTGAATCACAATCACCATTGTTGTCTTTAAGTTGAGATAAACTGTAGGTGAACCTTTTGGTCACCATATGACACTGTGAATGAAAGGAAACAACAGTTTAACCCTTTGAGTTCCAGAAAGGTATTGAACACATTTGCAATTTTTTGGACAGTCCCTGACACTCAAAGAATTAAATAAATGGGAAGTTTTATTTTCTTCAGTGCAGTGCCATTTGTTCCAGAATTACTTATCCTTTGCATTCTGTATAAGGCCATGTTGTTAATAGAAAGCCCAAACAATATTTTATAGACTATTCCTTAAGGATTTGTTGCAGTTTTCAAACGTTCCTTCATATGTCAAGATATTCTCCAAAGCAACTTAACTCTATGAACCCACTGATTTTATTGGAAATTCCTCTTCAGTGAACCTAAACAATGAGAAAAACCTTTCCTCTTTCTGAATGGAAACATTTAATTACAATCCTTGGCTTTTACATGCAGGGCAAATCAATTGCAGTTCTAGCACCCTCTGAGAGAACATGGTATTGTAGTTTTGAAATGATAATTTTCTCTGCATAACCGGCTTTTAAAGGGCAAGTACCAACTTTCCTAAATGTTTAATGAATTCCTGTTTGTGATTTTGACCCTAAGTTGACTCAGAAGGATAATTAATTCTTCAAATTACAATTGATCATATTATTGTTAATGCATTTCAGTTGCTCATTTATTGTGGCTATTTGGCAAACCTAGTAAAGATAATTACATCTCCATTCAATTGTATTATTATAGATCTGATTCATAATACAATTATGGCCCTTTGGCTCACTTTGTAAAAGCAAACTGGAGTCATTCTGGAGTAAACCAACTACACCATAGGGTGACAAATACAAATTCTTACATGCATCTGCACGTAAATAGAGCTTTTTAACCTCTTGATTGCTAGAAATGTCTCCAATGCATTTGATACCTCTGTGGCATTGAAGGGATTAAAAGCCCAATTTAATTCACCAGGAATTGTTTCCTATGGTGCAGTTGATTTACTCCAGTATAACTCTGGTTTGATTTTATAACTATGGGCCAATGGTCCATATTTGTAAAAGCAAAATGGAGTTATGGAGTAAACCAATGGCACCGTAGGGGCAAATAAAAATTCCTAAATTCTAATGGACTTGACTGCATTAGAAACCTCTAATGGACTTGACTCTATTGGAGACACATTCATTGTGTTAAAAATAAAATCAAATTTAATGTAACAGGAATGTATATTTATCCCCTATGATGCCATTGGTTTACTCCATAACTCCGTTTTGCTTTTACAAATATGGGCCATTGGTTATACTGGAGTAAATCAACTGCATCTCCAATAACTGTATCTGTTATTTTAGTGGCTGTGTACCACTATGTACCACTATCAAGTACCATGTGTGTATGTGTGTGTGTGTGTGTGTGTGTGTATATATATATATATATATATATATATATATATATATATATATATATATATATATATATATATATATACACACACACTAGTGTAAAAGCCTGTGTACACGGGCCAGCATTCTGCGTGTTTGGGCAGTCTCTACTGCACATGACTGCTTTAGACAAACATACATCTGGCCTTTTATATTATAGGATATATACACAAAAGTCCAGGGACTCGATTCTATTACCAATGCTAAAAAAAAAGGCATTGTGTTTTTTTAAGTCAGGTTTTAGTATCCTATTAACCGAGGTGCGAAAATAAAATCAGAGGTAATTATACGCACCGCCAGTCAAAAAAAAGGCTATAGGAAACAACTAGAAACAATGTGCAAGTAGCATTCTATTATACAAGCTGCATACCTTGCTTGTATATGTGTAAAAGGTTTATTATTGTATGTTGAAAAAAACTTCAGACCTCAAGGGGGGAACCTGGACCCCTCCTGACACCCCCCTAGCATTGATCACCTATCCAGTAGGGATAGGTGATCAATGCAGGTGACAATTGCCAGCATTTTCAATAAAGCCCATATAAAATATGGGTCACATATGTTATATGGCCTTGCTTCTTATAATTTTTTTATGTGTTTTAAAAATATAAACTTCAGACCTCGAGGGGGGCATCAGGACCCCTCCTGACACCTCCCTAGCATGGATCACCTATCCAGAAGGATAGGTCATCCATGGGGTGACGTTTTAAAAATATATAAAATCATTTCAGACTTTGAGAGGGGCATCAGGACCCCTCCTGATATTCCACCCTATCATGGATCATCTATTCATCTGCCTTCCTTTCTTACTACTGAAGCCGCTGTATAAGCCGGCTCCAGTAGTAGCTTGAAGTGAACCCTGTCACTGGGTTCATTCATAGAAAGCGCAGCACTGTACTTTCATAAATGAATCAGTCACCTGGGTCTTCATGTTATGTGAAGAAAAGAAAAAAAACAGATAAAAAAACCACTTGTAAACGTAGCAGTATTGAAACGATAAATAAAGATAATCAAATCTCCCTCTCCTTTCTTCTTATCTACTTACTAGAGTGAGAGGTTTTCCTTGTCTCTCAGCACTGGATTAATAGGGTTAATAGGCATGTACTGGATTAATAGGGGTTACTCCAGGCTAATGACACTTCTTGTTATTATCCACTGTTGGTATTAGGGTTCAGTTGTAGCTCCTAGATGATTATAGCCTCACACACAAATTGAAACCTAATACCAACAGTGGATAATAACAAGTGTCATTAGTCTGTGGTGCTCCTATTAATCTATTGCATGCTGAATATACTGAGAGGCAGGAAAAACCTCTCACTCTTGGAAGTAGATAAGTAGAAGGGAGCGGGAGATTTGATTATCTTTATCACTTCAATACTGCTATGCTTACAAGTGTTTTGGGATGTTTTTTCTTGTCTTCAAATGCAGTTGGCTGTGAAGTGGGGCCAAGACAGTGACACCTACATCTAACAGCACCAGCACACAAGGAATATATTGTTGTCACTTGCTAATTAAAAGCCTTAGACTTTTTCTTTTGAACTTCTTGCTATGTGGCCTGCCCATTTCCATTTCAGGCACTTTACTCTTTCAGTGATGCCACTGGCCTTTGCACACATTTTTCGGTCTGTTTTTGTTATGTTTAGAATTCTACGTTCCATACTTCTCTGTGTAACCTTAAACGTATATTAATACTTCTATTAAAGGGCAGCTCCGAGTCTTCTTTATATATTTTTTTTACATGCAGCACTATATTTAATTACTTACAGTGTTGTAGTTCAGCTGCTCTTCAAGCCGAAAGATTCCTTTAATTTTTTTGTATGGTTTTGGCTTTCAGTGTCCATGTTTCACAGCCATACGTAAAGACTGGAAGGACACATTGGTCAAGAAACTTTCACTTGACACAGAGTGGTAAACTTGTCAAACACTGTACTACTAAAGTTTTCCAAATACTTGCCATCCCAGTTTTATTCATTGCTCTATCATGTTGCTCTATCTGTTGACATTTCCTGTCCAAGGTAAACATGCTTGTCAGCTTCTTATAGTTCTTGTCCATCTACTGTGATTGTCCTTGGTATGGCAAATTTGTAAAACATAACTTGTGTTTTGTTAAGACCATAATTTTTGCTTTCCTGTTGTAGTTCCTCAATGTGTTCTTCCAGTTCTTTAGGACTATTGGCAAAGAGTATGATATTGTCTGCAAAACATATGTGATGGATATAGTCTCCATTGATCTTAAAGGGGAAATTTCACCCTCAAGACACTTAACGTAATTTCCTATTTCATACAGATTGTATTTTAACCTTACCCTGTTCCTGTGGCACAAGCTGTGCCACACAGCTCTGCTGGATGTCCCTTCCACTGAAATTCCTCTCCTGCCTCCCAGCTCCCCCTAGGAGCGAGTTTTTTCCCATAATTACAGTGATTTGAGGGCCTAGAGAATGATAGTGCTTGCTGCCCCACTACTCCTTCAGTTCCCATTAGTTTACTACTACTAGCCTAGTGGGTTTTGGGTTTTCCTGTCCTGAATATGGAATGCATTTTGGCTGAAATGTACCTATCAGTAAAGTAAATCAGTCAGCTCAGAAGGAAAAAACAGACAGCCTGAACACAGCAACGGTGAGCAACATATGGTTCTCCATCTATTAGGTTACAACTACCATTGCCTTCAATAGAGTGGCATAAAACTGCAAATGACAGCTTGATAATAAGTTGCCCCCACTGAAAGCTTCCTCTCGCTCACGTTGTTTTTTCTGTTGCATTAACCCTTTGAGTGTCAGAGGGGTAACTGCATTGCAAAGCAATGTGTTGTGTACCCCTCTGGCACTTAGAGAGTTACACCCTTCCTTTCAGACTACCATAGCTGTACCTGGATATAATCAATTGCCCCCACTGAAAACTTCCTCTCGTTTGCTCTGTCGGTACCCCATAGTACCACCACTGCCATAACTGAGAAAGGTTCCAGAAAAACTATTTCCTTGGTCAGCCCCAAGTCTCACCACTCAGACCAGTTCTCAGCACTCTGCTTTGATCCAAAAATTGCACCAAAGCCCAAGGAACCATCCGTATCTGTGTAAACAACAAGGTCAGATTTGGACTCAGATGTCTGCTAAAAGGCTCTCCCAATAAAGTAATCCGGAAATATCTCCCAAACCCTCAAGTTCACCCTCAAGGAAATGCTGTTAGTTTCACCTGGGTCAATCAGCAACCCACTGGTATCATGCGACATGCAAAATTCAATTTCCCTAACAGAAACTGCAACTGCTTGAGCGTCACCTTTTTGTCCATCCTTACCAAACCCACCATTCCTTTTAGTGGGATTGTTAGATGCCAGGTCTCCTCTGGTCTGGAATAGAGAAGGTAACTGCTGCTTAGGGATCAAGTCTGAATAGAGCTGTGTGGAAGCAGGTAAATCTTTCACAAGTATATCTGTCAGGCCTCGGTGGCCAACAAAACGTGGGGTTGGCTATTTGGATGAATTACCCCTTATATATATTTGAACTCTCTGTTCAATATCACATAGGGCACTCCCATCTTTTATTCTCTTTCTTGAGAATGACACCCAGAGGGAAAATCCAGAAATTCCCAAGCAACAGGGTATGCAAATTGTCCAGCAGTACGACCCAGCACCAGAGGGAATAATAATACTGATCTCAGGTTTCCCACTTCTTTCATCCCTGAACAATACCTAAATGGAAAGTGAAAGCCTCCTTCAGCTCACTTGCTGCTTCCTTTTCCCTGTACACCTTTAGCCAAGGGTACATCTTGTCGACGAGCACTAATGTCCTCCCCTTTTCATGCCACTTCAGACTCCCTGACCCCTCCCATTTTGACACTAGATGGGAACCAACTCATGTTGGAATTTACAGGAAGTACCCCACTTAGTGTTCTTTGTTAAATTGCCAGAAGTACCCTTTTCTGGCAGCAAGGTGGGAAGCCCAAATCCCCCACAGCCCACCTGAAAAGATGGTAGGCCCCTTGGAAATCAGTTGATCTCATCTTGATGGACAGTAACAGACCGATTTCCCTTTGATCCTATGACATTGAGGGTCAGACAGTCATTCTCTGATGACATTGTTCGTCATAAATCCACCAAGCTAATTGTCCCGGAAATAATGCAAGCATTCCAGATCATATCCCGATCTTGTGTGGACTTGTGTGGAATTGATTTGCATTTCACACTGGCCAAAATCATGAATGCAGGTACCCAGTTGCCAAATGTTTTTTCTATCCCTATACTCTGTTCCGGCACTCCTGCTTACTGTGACCCAGTCTCCGGCTATTGTGCCTCGTGATTCTGTCACCTCGGTGGTTGAGATCAATAAGGTTGCACCACGGTACTCTTGATCTGTTCATTGCTATTACCCGAGGTTGGTTGTTACCTGGGCACCTCGGTTGTCCCCACGGCCTTGCAGCCATATTCAGATCTGATCATTCGTTTAACCCCTTGGGGTTGGTGCGGTTGCACTTTGGGTCACAGAGTACAGTATCAGTCACCCTTGACTGTTCTGGCAGTCTGTCTCCTCCAGGGCCTTCGTATACCTCCGTGTGGCCTCTGTTGCTTTGTGTCACTCTCTGCGGAGAGGGTGTTCTGTGGGCATTAGTCCTATTAGGGCCTGTCCATACATTCTGGCCTAATAGCACCCATCTCTCCACGGTCTCTTCTAGGATTCACATGAACTGTAACCTGACCTGTGGCAGTGTTGTACTTTTGTGTTTCACTGGACCCGTGTGGGTTACTAAATACATTTGTAACCTGACCTGTATCAGTATTATTTCTGTCTGTATATACTGGACCCATGTGGGTTACTCTAATTTCTGTGTTTTCAATAAAACTGTGTTTTTACCTAAACCTTCTGTGTCTGAGTGTCCTAAAAAAATGTTACAATCACTCCCTGTTCCACTGAGCCACCTGCAGCAAATAATTGTGGTCCAGCATCTGCACCAACTGTAACCCCCATCTCAGTACCTGGGCTCAAAGCCATACCCCCAGCTTGTGCTGGCAATGTCCCCTCATTAATGCTCAATTCCCTTGGGGTACTGTGTTGCCCTATCAGTAATGCCTGGCCATCCTCCCTGCTGAAGTGTGCCCAACCACCACTGGCAACCTTCCTGATTGCCCTTCCGCCTCCCTATGACTCATTAGTGGGCTCTGCCCACCCCCAAGTTCCATACCTGCCAGCCCCCCCAACTATGTCAATTGTTGTCCCAGGCTCACAAACCCTTATGAGCCCTCACCCATAAGAAGACATACTGGCCAGCCCCCATGAACCCTAGTGTCCATGAACCCCAGTGTACTTACTCTGGTCCCCCCTTTGGCAACCTTCATACATTGCTCCCTCAATTGGCCCCTCCTGCACCCCATGCCCTGCATTCCTGTTGCTGCAACGTTTGACTACTTAGAGCACTATCTTGCAACAATCCCAATGAATGTTGCACATTACTTCACATGTCAGGCTAACCCCCACCCCCTCCCCCAGTGACAATTTTGGTTATCCCATGCCTGCCATCAGGGGTACAGATTGTGCATTCACCAAGCCAGCATCCGGTCTTGACAAGTGGCAAGAACTTAGCACTGCACACCCTGTAAAGTGAAAACCTATCACCAGAACCACGCCACCACCATCTGCACTTATTATTGCAGTCCCCCTATTCTCCACATATTCTATGGACTTTCAGCAGCCCTAACCCTGATACCCCCACTGACATGCTCCTACTCCTATGGTACATGCCAAGGAATCCCCCATGTGTATTACACCAGGTGCAGGTGATAACTAACATGCTGTTTCCTCAGCCAACCCTGTTTACATATTAATGATACCAGTTCTCTATACTAGCCTCCCCATTCACATTGCTGGAGTACCCATGATCCGTGGAGGAAATTCTGCTGCCATGGGGCCTGGTAGGCTTCTGGGCCCTGGAACATCCACTGCACCCATCACATCCCCCTCCTCTACCTCTTTCCTCCCATG
This sequence comes from Rhinophrynus dorsalis, assembly GCA_037306005.1. Taxonomy (NCBI): domain Eukaryota; kingdom Metazoa; phylum Chordata; class Amphibia; order Anura; family Rhinophrynidae; genus Rhinophrynus; species Rhinophrynus dorsalis. The sequence continues at coordinate 386,201,284 of CM074723.1, read as the reverse complement.
CATGCCTAAATAAGGAGGATCTGCTGGGCTCCCTCCCTCAATTCACTGCTACTCTATTAGCCTCCACTGAACAGAGATATGCACCCTTGCCTCACCATCCCCTGGCTGCTGCTTGTCGTCTGCCTTGTTCTCTCACTTGGGCTAAGTCTTTCAGGGGGCCTGGCCCTCATCTTGCAAACTGGCCTCATTGCTCCAATGCTAGTCATTTTTGCAACCTCCAGCACCCTCAAAGACAGCTGCTCTTGCAGCCAGATGGCACCGTTGTTCTCCAGCAACCACTTACCTTCCTCCATTATTCTGGCGGCCTCCACAGCCATGAGACCTGTCACAGGTAACACTGCTGAAGAGATGCCCTCCTCTAAGATGCCACTCCTCTTGTTAATTTTTGTCACAAAAACTCAAAATGGCGATCTCGTCTGAACTTTGAAATATCTCCTACACCCACCCTAGTCCGAACACTAGCAATTCCTATACCCACCAATGCAACCTGTCTCTACACAGCAGCCCAGACTTGATTCCCCTTTTGTTTTTGTTCTTTTTGTGGAATTCTGGTCTACTGCTTTAAAATGACTAAATGCGTGTTATGTCCACATTTCAATTTTATGTTGCATTAGTTAGTATTTACTATAGCAGTAATCTATATTTAATTTTGTTGTGACAGAACAATGTAAGTAGTAATATGATATTTGAAAACATTTGCAACATAAATTTAGAAAATGTTCTAACATTACACTTCTTTATCTCCAGCAGAGTAGAAGAATTTATAATGATGGACTGTTTTTTAACATTTAGAAGCAATAATTATTTATTTGATTTCTTCTGTAGTGCTTTATTTTGTGGAAAATTATATGGGTTGTTTTGTATAAACTTATAGAGCTAATCTGTATGATTTCTGAGTGCTAGAAATTATGTATAAAGCAAATGATAGTAAATAAAGCAGATACATTTCCAAGTAGCCCTCAATTACATGGACATATATAAAATGTACTCAACCTAGGCCTCCAACACATGAATGCACCCATGGGCATATGATGAAAAAAGCAAAGCAAGGTTTATTATTTCATATCTCCAAAATGGCCAGACGTTCAAATATCTGGACAAATACTTTAAAATCTAGGAGCCAGCAAATGTTCTAATAATTAATGTCAGCTCATGAAGCAAAGAGGCATCCATTTTACTCTAACAACAAAAGCAAACAAGCCCAAAACACAATGGGGAAAATGCACTGAGGTGTGATAAGGCAGTGATAAAACAGAGATAAATTCTCCAATTTTACAAACTCTCCAGTTCCTAAATTATTCTTTAGAACGTATGCACTAATATCCCTAAAGTATGAGAGATTTTAGTGCATAGGCTCCCTAGACTAACATAGGAATTTGAAAGTTTGTCACACTGGAGAAGCTGTCTCTTCTTTATCACACCTAAATGCATAATTCCCACTGTTTCATACTCCTCTGGCCCTTAATGTGTTAAAGGAAGCCTGTGGGCAAGAAAGAAGAAGCCCAGGGCAAAATAGAGGGGGTAGAAAGCAACCCACATAGTAGCTGATGCAAGTCCCTAAAATATATTTTACTATAGAACCAGGAGCAGCAATATTTTAATATGCATTGTGTTGAGTCTATCATCAAAGCGAGTGAGAGTCAAGACAACCTTGGATCATAAAGTGCTGGGAAGAGAGAAATTCACTACACTCAAGTTAAATTAATTTAAATCACTTCTTTTATTAATGGAACACAGAACACCAGGGCATCATAGTCTCATGCGTTTCGCATACATAGTGCTTACTCATAGACTGTTTTAACATACAAACAACCAATATCTTCATAAAAAACGGGTTTAACGGCTTTCATTCAAAGAGACCAATCCTCTACTACAAAGAATTAACCAATTATCCCCATGACCACAGGGAACAATTAACTCTTTGACGATATTTATATTGCTATGTTTAAATAACCTCGGTCTCGAATGAATTCAGCCAATTAGTTCTAAAGGACATATCTCATCCTTGTCATCAAAACATTATTACAATGGAAAAAAAGAGAAAATTACTGTACATATTAAAATCCATTTTTTGTGAAACTATTGCTGTTTTCATTATACATACAGGGACACATCAAGGGAAATGAGTTCATCAAAAGATTGCGTTACATTATATCCATTCTATTTACTATACACTTATATCTTACTATAAACTTATATCTTATATCAAATTATTCATAAAGAAACATAGACAAACATGTACCCTATCTTGATAAGTAGTATCCAGTATCTGATGTGGTTAAACAAACACCCTGTCCATGTACCACCTTGATTTTAACCTGTAAAATGTCAGTGAGATCATTAGAATATGGTCAGACTCACAGTGATGTACATGTAAAACTCCTATCATTTATCTCAATGAAATGTAAACAAACTTTCAACTGTCAATAGCTGGGAGAAGGAAAGCCCTGTCCATATTTATACAGCGGTCAGTTGCCGGGAGGGGGAGATATTGTATCAATAAATTAAATATTTTTTTTACTATCTTTGAGATATCTATATTTGATACTGTTTTTGATACATATAGACTTAAGTAAGATCTGAGCGGGAGGCAGAGACAGGCAGGAAAACATGGTGATATGAAAGGCAAAACTAGGGGGTAGAGGGAGGCAGAAGAAAGACAGGTAGTGAGTTAAAGTGGACCTGTTACCTGCACAGAATTTTGTCACATTAAAAGTATTTAAAATGACCTTGTATTTTTTCCTTTACAAAACAGGTTAATTGTTTTAGAGATTTTTCTTTTAGTAGTTGGGGAATCTAATCAACAGAGTGATGTTCTGTGATGGTCAGATACAACATGCTTAACTAATTCCTCAGATGTCCAGACTTTTTTTTCCACCTTCTTAGGCTGCTAAAATCAGTTTCCACTAGGGGGTGTAATAAGTTGATAAGGAGGAATACTCATGCAAATCCTTTCAAATTGGAAGCTACCACAGAGGGGAGAAGTTAGAAAGGAGATAAGTTCACTTTAAGGTTTAGAGGCAGGGGAGGAAAAGACACACATGGCGCAGGCAGACATTAAAGGGGAGGCAGGAGTGTAGTATGAGAGGCAGATAGACAGACTGTAGGGTGGAGAGATGGCAGGGTATTGTTAATTATATCATGAAGGTAGACCACAATAGGCTGCATTTGCAATGTGTCACCAACAAGTCTATTCTGGCATTGCAAATTGAAAAAAGTCTGATGAATGGTGTTAATGCATCATAATGTTTTAATAAATGACTTTCAAAATTACATTAATATCTTCACTATAGAGGTTGTTGTGGACTGCGAGTCCATAATCTGGGCCCTTGAAGACGCATAATTAATAAAAGTAGATGCACTAAGATTTGACAAGGGGCCAGGTTGGCAATATTGTGTCATATTTGCTTCAATTACATCTGAGCATATGCATTTAAATGTCTCACTCATCATATCCATGTGAATAAGCAAAAATGTGCCATTGCCATGGTTTCTAATATGGCACTATGCCACATGTAAAATACTCCTATAGCTGACTGTCAGTCCTTCCTTAACCCTTTGAGTGTCAGTGGGTTTATGCAACACATTGGTATGCAAAGAGTTCATTTGCTTTGGTCTTGCTTTGAACTAATCAGCCAAGTGGATGCCCAGAAATGCTACAGATCCCATTGATTAACCTCCTTCAGGACCTCAGGGATGTGCAACCTTTGAAATGATTTGCACACACCTCTAGCATTCAAAGGGTTTTAAAACAAAAAGTGGGTTTCCACGCTATGTTGTTGTCAGCTGTAACAGTACACACAGAAGCCGGCCACTTCACAGCTGATCTTTGTAAACAGATACTTTGACACACTTCACTAGGCCAGTGGAGCTACTTCATTTTGACTTTGCAAATTAAACAGAGTAGCACCGCTGGCCTTGTGAAGTGTGTCTGACTGTTTTTTTACATAGATCTGGTGTGAAGTATCTGGCTACTGTGTGTACTTTAACAGCTGATAGGAACATTGTGTGGAGAACCACTGTGCATCTTATAAACCTTTGAATGCTAGAGGGGTGTACAACGCATTGCAGACAAATATGCTGTACATCCCTGTGTCACTCAAGAGATTAATCAATTGGATTATGCATTTACTCATACACATTTACTATAATGTAGGACTGGTATGCCGAATCAGATTAATATGACAACCACAGAACATGTAAGCAACATGGTAAGTAACCCCATTCAGTTTCATTAGTCCTCAATGCATAATGTATCATAAACAGAGTCTGCATTAAGATCACATCACAAGTTTACTCAATTGTATCTGCTAGCAGTGTACCCCTAAGACCTCTGGTGAAATGACTCTCTACGGGAGTTGCTTTAGTCACAACGGATCTGTTCCAAGGGAGCTGCTTTTGCTAGACACTCCAAGGACCTAAGGAGTAGATTGTTAGCAAGAAACTATGCATAATATAGGAGTCTTCTCCCTGTGTTAATGCTTCAGAATACCTGCACGTTTGATTCTCATCTAAGAATCCTCCCTATCATATTAAAACTTGCTGTGCAGTCACTCCTGTGTTCATTCATAGAGACTGAGTCTGTTCATGGAAATAGTTCTTATCTATTGCTAGTGTCTAATCCCAGTGTCAGAGTCTGTTGCTAACATCAGGTCCTGTATTCTTTCCTGTGAATTGTCAGTATCTAATTATGTCAGCTATCCAGCTCTTATTCCTTTCAATCAGTGTAATTTGTTGCCTTCAGACACTGTGATCTCTCAAAAATCTCCTTTGTAGATTCCTTATTGGTTCTTGCTAAGTAAAATTCCTATCCATGGAACTCTGTGAGTAACAGTTGAAGTTTTCTCAAGTATTGCAAAGACTTTAAGGACTGGTAGATCAAATCCAGAGCCAGCTGCAGGATTTTTGCAAAGCTGGAGACATCCATATGCCAACAGTTCCAGTGGGCCATTACAAAAAACGTTCAGAGGTCGCCGCAAATTGTTCAGGATATTTTTGAATCAGCGCAGACTGATCTTCCAAATGAAACGTCTCACTCATTCTTCTGACCAGGTGAGAGTTGACTTAATACTGAAATTCCTAAAAAGAAGAGCTTTGGCATGGTCATCACTTTTGGCTGAGTAAAATAGTCCCCTGCTGCTTAACGTGGTGGATTTTGTTGTGGCAGAGTTCATGATTATTGATTATCCAAATCACACCTCAGTCACAGAGACAACTATTTTTCACTTCAAGCAGGGTTGCAGAGTTTCATTGCTGGTTTGTGGATACTTCATGGAATGTGGCATCAATGGTTTCAATTCAGGAGAGGTCTGTCTCGAGATATTAGACATGAGTTACCTCACTTAGAACCTCCTGAAACTCTGGAAGCCTTCATCCACCTCAGCATCAGAATTGATATGAGGCTTTCTGAACGGTGAAGGGAATGCATGGGTGCAACATTTCAATACACGGTTTCTCCTTCTACAAGTTGGACCATGTAGAACGAATCAAGAAACATTTATATGTACTAATAGTGTAATAATGTAATACAGTACTGACTTAAACCCTTTAATGCCAGTACTCCAGATAGCTCTCTGACATTCACAGGGGATTTTAATGCTTTCTTGATTCATTCTACATGTTATGAATGTACTTTGCCGGTACAGGCTGCTATCACTGCAATGCAGAACGCAACTTTGTAGAGGTGCCAATAGTTCCCCATCCTCCGATCACTGCTATAATTCAGATCCAGTCTTAGCTGAACTTCAACTCCCATCATACTTAATCCATCACAGACAAACACAAAGTGATGCAGATACACAGAGAGACCGAGATGGACACATTAGGTGAAAAAAGAGCTACACAGCAAGAGAATGGGGACAGAGTGAGACAGAGATACACGGACAAAGAGAAAGTCTGAGTGATGTTGAGAGACTCGCCTAGAAACTACAAATACAGCAGGAAATCATGTGGGAGAGATAGGGAGATATAAAATGAGGCAGCAAGAGAGAGAGAGAAGGTGAGAGAGAGAGTGATCAATACAATGAGACTGACAATGTGGCGTCTGTGTATGATAGCGTGTGTTACATACCCTGGGCAATGACATTGCAAATGCTGTCAATTAATGAAATGTCGCAGTCTACTTTGTGAACTTTAAGTGGGCGATAGCAGAATGTCGCTCTTTTGATTGGGGCAACATTCTGATATCACCCTTTTGATTCCAGTGCCGTTTTCATGGTCAGCCAATACATGGCGACATTTCAATAATGAACCATTCTAGTGCACCCTTAAACATTGGGGCTCAACCCTTGGGAGCAAGCAGTTGCTACTGGTCCTCGAGCTCCTGGCTTGAAGCATTTGGATTCTAGTTCCTGTGCCTGTTTTGGATGATCCGTTCCAGCTTCTTTGCCTGTTTTTTGGTACCTGGATATCTTGACCTGCCTATACATGGACACTCAATGCAGGCCTTCTGTTGGCTACTCCCTGCACCAAGACTCCATCCCCAGCCCAAACTGAACCCACATGTATTTGGTGTATAATTACATAAACTCTCAATAATCTTACTTTCTTCTAAAAAAAAAAAAAAAAAGACTTTGAACATGGTTATGTAGTCACATAGTAAATTTGGTTGAAAGAATCACATAACCCTTCTTGACTATTTACTGCAATTTCCTGCAGCATGATAGACAAAATGACTGGTATTTAGGTGTGGGGAGGCACATCCTACCTAAGTCTTCATTGTTCTACATCCATGGTTGAACCAGCAAATCTGGCACCCGCCCAAAACCAGCCTTGCCTGTCCAAGTAATGCTCTCTGTTGTGCAACAGCTGCAGGGTCTGAGTCATTACATCTGTAAAATCTCTCAGGCTGACCAACAAGACAGGAGGAATCCATATGGAAAAGTGAGCCTAGTAAACAGAACAGACACAGACATATCAGTTAGGAATAAATACAGGAGTAAATGCAATTAGAGAATCAAATCTACTTACTCACTTGCATAATGGAACAGGATGCTGGGGAGTCATGGATCGGTAGACAAAACAAACTCTCAATGTTCATAGAAGAACTGCTTGAGAGAGGCTGTAGTGCATAGAAAGTGAGCGATGTCAACTGTAAATGCAACCTTATTATAGCTACAAGCTGTGGGAAATGTCAGTCGCAAGGCCGAATAGCCAGGACTGGTTGACTGGTTGAGCCAGACATAGACTAGGATGTTCCCACTTTGTTGTCGATGAAATGTAGCATCAACCGGCTCACACAGGTGATAAACATAACTATAAGCTCACAAACAAACCTCATACAAAATTATTTAATTAAAATGATTTTTGCAAAGGCTAACACATGCTTTACTGTGGGATTGTATTAATCACCTGGGTACCTTGAGGCTGGCCTTTATAACTCATGCCAGAGCCAGGAGCAATATTTGTAGTAACCTGCTGCTGCATGCAGTTGCCCATTGATGGAAAAAATATCCACTGAGTAGTGACAGTCATGTAGTCTGTACTCTTGTCATTTCTACACATGTCTGTTGTCAGGTTAAAGGGATAGTAACACTTCGTTTTAACTTTATTTTATTTTGTAGGCATTAAAAAAACATGAAGAATTATATAAGTCTTATCTCTCAAACCTTTATGGTTTATGAGATATTCACAAGCAAAGTTCCCCTCCCCGCCCCTTTTACCTAGTGTAAGCCATCTCTTCTCAGATGTGAATCTGGTTGTATGACAGGACAGATAACAGAAGGGGACAATTTTCTTTGTATGAAAACAATGAAAGCCCTTCCCCCCTTGACAAGTTTTTCAGCTTTTTCCATTATCTTAATTGAAGATTGTCCCTCTCTGCAGTCTACCTGGGCATCTCCCTTCTGATTTGGTTGAACAGGGAAGGGATACTTTGTTTGTGAATATCTCTTAACCCCTTAATGACAGGGTTGTTTTTTTTCCCCATTATAGTGAATGACTTCCTGGACTTACCAGGTAAGTCGTCTGTCACTAAGGGGTTAAACCATAAAGGTTTCAGAGATAAGACTTATATCATTCTTCATGTTTTTTTAATGCCTACAAAATAAAATAAAGTTAAAACGAAGTATTACTATCCCTTTAACATTCCCACCATATTATGTTTCCAGCTCTTTGCTCACCACACTAACTCCCTACTAGTAAAACTCTGGCACAGCTATCCTTGAAAAATAACTGGCAGTGGGGTGAAAAACATTTTATCAGTTCCTTAGAACTCTGTTTTCACAAAAATACAGGACATCATGTCAACCTTCATTTTGTCAAATTTGCTATTCCACAACCTGCACATTCAGATAATTTTTGTGCAATTTTGACTAAGAACTTAGCAAGTGTGCGTTGGCAGTACACAGAACAAAAACTGTGTAACATCAATGCTTTAATAACAACCTTACTACTACTGGTGATGGTGGTTGTGGTGGGTCTGGCACTTGTGGTGACTCTCTGACTATTGTTACTTCCAATAAACTCATCAGTAGGTTACATTGGTTTTATTGTAACAGAGAAAAATGCTTCAACCCAGCTTCTACTGATGCTAGTCATTGGTTTGTCTCTCAATCAGCTCTTTTGGGTCTCAGCGAGGATTTACAGTGATCCTGCTTTCCCCTTGCTTACATTTTATTTACAGACAAGAGATAGCACCATATTTAACTTTTGGGTTATGAGTGAAGTATCTCTATACTGGAGATTTAATGGATTTAATGGTTCCTTAGGGACTACTACTTCAGGGGCTAGATGTTGCAACAGTACTAGCAGTATGTGTTAGTAGGATACTGTCTAAGAGCTTGAGTTGTTTATGTTGTCCTGTATTGCTGCTTAGTCAATAATAGTGAGTGTGACCAGGTAGGGGTTTGACTTGAAGTGGTGGCAGTGATGATAACCAATATGATTGTGTATATTTAGGCATGTTTATTTTTCCAGAATCAGTCTTTCCATTTGATCATCTAAGAGTTTATAAGCAGACATATTGCTCCTTTTTAGCGACGGAAGATTGAGCCTTTTCATTTTTGTTTTTAGTGTGGCCATATTACATAACTTTGTCTGTATCAGAAGAAAGGGGGTAGAGTGGAGGGTCATATTGTGAGGCAACATCATCATCAATAATTAGATAAACAACATCAGCAGCAGCATCTGCGTCTTGTATTCTTCTAGGTTTTTTAAACCCTGAAAAAAGTTTATTTTTCTTTTTTCCTTAGGGAGACATAAAACATGGACCAGTAGTTTGTATATTTGTATATGGGTGCTATCATCATTGTCATAGGCTGATTCCTCATTTGGTCTCATTGCTAAATCATCCCCTCTTATGGAAATAACACTAGAATTTGACTCATCGTCTTCAATGTTGAAAAGGTTTAGTACTACTACTGGTGATAGAAATTTTCATATCACTTTTACAAACTGCCTCCTCAGCAGGATCAGTATAATTATCATTTATTGCATAAGCTGCAGCAACAATGGCCACAGTGAGTTTTTTTAGTACAATTGCTATCAATATATCCATGCATTCCTTCTACACATTTGTCCTTACCTTTCCCTCCGCCCCTTGGGGACATAATGATAGCATTGTTGCTTTTTGCTATAGAGACAAAGCTCTTAACTCGTGGATTTTTTTCTGTCTGTAACTAATGTATAATGTAAGACTCTGTCTCTTCTCTAGCATTTGTCAATTTTTGCAACTCATAAGAAGTATCTCCTGCCTGTCTCTATCACATATCAGTAAAAATTTTTTTTTATTTTTTTAACTGTTGCTGTCTGTGACTGTCTACAAAATAAATCATATCCACACTCCCTGCAACCAAAAACAACTCAATCTCCCTTATTTGCCTGTCAGCCTGTATATATATCTAATGCCAAAATTTCAGCAGCTACTTTCTCTTTCTTCTCCAACTTGACAGCCGTGTTCATTTTTAAAATTCAGTACAGGATAGACATGTTAGCTTCAGCATCAGCATGTTTTAGTAAATGAAACACATGCCACTCAGCAGCTGAAGTAGTGAGTGTATATATAAGTGCCCACAGTATGTCAAGTTGTACCTGTCTGTTTATATTGAATGTATAATGTGTTATATCTGTCTTAGTAGTATCTGTCATGACCTGAGTAGAGTCTCAGGCTTAGCCAGCTGGTAGGAACCTGGATCACCTACGTGTCTGACTGTTACATTTTTTAATTAATTAATTTATTTATTTAATTTCATTTATTTAACTCTACTGAGTCCTTTACACATACACCCAGAGAACAATTGGTAGAGACTACCACCAATACTATTAACAAGGAACTCTAGCTCCATCTTGTTTGCCTGTCTGCCTACACCAACTAGCATCAAAAATTCAGCATTTCCTCTTCCAAGCACAGACTGACAACATAAGGTAAATTTATGCTCCCTTTTATACTTTTGCAGAGCGGGAATACATGGGGAAACTCCAACTGGGGGAAATACATTATTATCATTGATTTCATTGAAGTGAAAAAAATAATCAGAAAAACTGAACTTTTCCCAGGTATTCCCATGGAAGGTGAGAAGTGCTAATCTTCTTGTTTCACTTTGACTTAAGACATTTCATTGATCCTTACTTTTAACTTCTTGAATTCTACAAGCAATGCGTTAGAGACCTTTATAGCATTCAAAGGTTTAAAATCCCTAATTACACCAATGGAAAATTTGGGCAATTTGATTTGCTTCCTATGGGAATGTTGGTTTGCTCCAGAATTTGTTCACTTTTGTCTTTGTCTGTATGACTCTAAATTTACTAATTCATAAGACTTCAAAATATGACCATAAACCGTAACTATTCTGCTGATATAACAGTCACTTGCCACATATTATTACTTATAGTAAATGAAACATTATGTAAATGGTTAGCTTTGTTTCATTAAAATTATGCAATACTTATTTCTCAATAGCTTAAATACTTTACTTACAAGTACCCTCAAAATTAATATATTCAGAAAGCCCCGCAGTTGCAATGAAATAAAGTACAGGAAGCTTGACGCTTAGCAAATTTGTACTTCTCTTATACCATAACAGATGAGATTCATTAGCTGATATCCTTCAGTAACACGATGCAGAATGGTTTAATTTCTTCAGAAAATGTAATCAAGCATTAACATTATTAGGATGCGCAGGGCTAGAGGGACAACATACTTATTGCTATGTGGCACAAACTTAAATTCCAGCTTATTTGCATGCTTTAGTGATATCATGCATACAGAAAATTGGCCAGCAGGATTGTTATGTTAGAACAGTCAGAAAAGAATCATAAACACAGAGGAACAATTTTTTTTTACTTTGACAGTTTTAAAGCTTTTCACTTGATAAGAGGACAAACTAAATCCTACAGTATGTTCTTGAGTCTAATGGACAATTATTAAGTCATGCGAGTACAAAATATTACATATTTTATGTGCTTTCAGATCTGAAGAGCTCATCTTTCTATAACGATTAGGGTACCTTGATCCTACCTTGGTTGCCATTGAATTAAATGTCAGGAGAAGCATGACTGAAGTTACTGAATCCTCCAAGGATATGATTGCTAAATGGTAAAGTATTGGTGTCTTGTTAACTTCAAGCAATTTTTAAAGTGCCTTGTATTTTAGAACAACTCAAAGGGAAGCTATCATTAAATTTGTATATTCTTATTTACACATCATTAACCACTTGGATATCAGATGCATTGCTCTTCAATTAATTGGAGATGTCTCTATCATCCAAGTGCTTAAAATTTTCTACTGCATTGTAGTCTGTGCACAACTGTGTCATTTTGCACTACATTGCACTACTGTGCACTGTAGTTTCTACCACAACTGTGTCATTTTGCACTACATTGCACTACTATGCACTGTAGTTTGTACCGTAACTGTTTCATTTTGCCTAAACCTCAGTGCTTTTGATCCACTAGTGTTATTTTCTGTAAGGTCTCAGCACTTAATTGACTGGTTAGGTACTAATCTAAATTAGGTGATGACAATTCCAGAGCTTAATAAATTCTGACTCTTCAGACCTCTCCAGGGGGTAGATTCACTAAGCAGTGATAAAGAGGTGATAAAGTGGGGATGACTTCTCCAGTGATATGACTTCGCCAGTTCCTATGTTATTCTATGGAGCCTATTCACTAAGATCTCCAAAGCCGAAGAAATCTTAGTGCATAGGCTCAATAGAATAACATAGGAACTGGAGAAGTGATATCACCGGAGAGGTTATCTCCACTTTATCACTTCTTTATCACAGTTTAGTGAATCTCCCCACTGGTGTTGTTCTTACACTCAACAACAGTGGGCTTTTATAAGCATCTGACTGAGAATCAGAAAATAAAATAATTTACCCTTACAAAGAAAGGAAAGAATAGAAAAAAATATTTAAATGCTTCCGGCTGGCAATATCCACTGTCCAAAATGTTAAAAAATGGAAGTTAAAGGGAACTGTGAAGTCAAGACAAGATCTGGAAGACCAAGAAAAATCTCCAATAGAACTGCTTGCAAACTGATCAGGAGTGCAAAGCAAAACCCTTGTATCACTGCAAAGGAACTTCTGGAAAGTTTATCTGTCACCGGAGTGGTGGTACACAGTCCATTGTGCAGTGTTGCTTACACAAACATGATCTGCATGGAACAGGCAACAGAAAATGAAGCTAACTGTGGCATAAATGGTAAAATCAACTTTGCGGGTATATGCTACAAACTGCCAAATATTGATGAAATTATTGAGGCCCAATTTTATTGCAAATAGAAAAAGCTCTGCATCTTGGGCATAATATAATTCTAGGTGATTTTAAAGCGGAACTTTCACCCGCTATAAAGTCACCCTGCAATAATTAAGCAGGTAACGACTAGCTTTATAACAGATATGTTACCTCTGAAATTGTAGGAGACTGACGGGCAGGTTAGTGCAGTCTGCGCCTGCGCAGTCAGTCCCTTCTGGTTACCATGTGGCACACTGCAGAGCTTCTCAATGGAGACCGGGACTGACAGCGCAGACATGTACACAAGATGTCTGTGCTGATGCCTGGCTTCCAGTCTCCTACAATAAAGGATTTCTTTATAATCATCTACATTTCAGAAGTAACATATATATTATAAAGCTAGTCGCTACCTGCTTAATTATTGCTGGGTGACTTCATAGTGGGTGAAAGTTCTGCTTTAACTATCCAGATATAAACTGGAGAAATAAGACCTGATAGAATGCTAAGGGAAGCATGTGTGTGAGCAAGTTTTGGAATAGCTACGTCACAAATGGTGTAAGTGCCAACAAGAAATAACAGTGGATTGTACTTGGTGATAACAAATAACAGGAGGATTTAGATAAACTGAGTGAATGGGCAGAAAAGTGGCAGATAACATTTAATATAGATACATGTAAGGTTATGCATTTGGGCTGTAGAAACAAACATGCTACATATACTCTTGGTAAACAACTTGGGGATTCCTCTTTAGTAGTAGTATAAATTCTTGGGGAACAAATGAAAAAGAAGTAGAAGATGAATGAAAATATAAAGAAGGAAATGGCAAGGAAAAAAGGCATATCAATTACATAATTCTGAAGGAACAAAAAATTATTTATTTCTTGAACTACAGGGAGTGTAACAAAGCAAAAATAGATAATGAAACTCGAATTGCAAGTGAGAACAAGAATAATACAAAAATGCTTTACAAATATATAAATAGCAAAAAACTTAAGAGAGAGTACATTGGAGCTTTCAGAAGTCAGATTGGTGAATTATTTTAATTGATATATACTAGGGACCAAGAAATGGTAGACAAGACTCAACAGTTACCAAGTAAAACCATACCATTATCACATTTTGGGTTCACAAAAAAGAGGCCAGGGGAAAACTGAAAAAAATGAAGACTCACAAAGCACCTGGTCCTGATGACATCAATCCAAGGGTTTTGTAGTGCCTTTATTTAAGAAGGGAACTAAAACAAAACCTGGGAATCATAGATCTGTAAATTAGACTCCTATAGTGGGAAAACTGCTAAAAGGGATAATAAGTGATTATATTCTAACACCACTTGGACAGTAGAAGGGATAAAAAACAAAATATACAAAGCAAGTAGTCCAAAATGTCATTTATTTAAATTGCACTTAAAATATGTTTACATAAAATGACCCACAATAATTCAAACTAATAATAAAGTTGACTACAGCAAGTGCCACCTCCCTCTCACAAATGGCAAAGAAAACCAAGTAGCCTAATACCGGATCCTAAGGTACAAAAATATAATCAGACAATGAGTCCAAAAAAAGGTAATCTCCCCTATATATAATTCACAGGACAAAGAACCCTGGACCCATAATAATCCAATATAAAGAAGAAGTCACTACGGATCTGTTCCGGTCAAAATATTCAAAATCCTCCCAAAGAAGAGAAATTGACACAACTTCCAGTTCACAATGCTAAATCTATCACCATAGAAACAAAATCTATAATATACTAATAGAAGATGTGTACCAAAAGATAGCTCAAAATGCAAGTGATAGGTTACAGGGCCAAATGGGCACACGTCTGCCACTGGTCCAAAAAAGATCCACCTCAGACAGTGTACCCAGTTAGCCCAGCAAGATGAACATGCAACATATGTAATAACATATATATCCAAAAAAGAAAACTACAGTGTATAAAACAAATAAGTAAGTATCAACAGGATAAATTAACCCTAGAAAGCAAATAGCAAATTACAGGGCTAAACGGGCCCACTTCCACCACAGTTCTCCAAAGATCCATCTCAGACAGTGCACCACGTCAGTCCTGCAAGATGAGTATACAACATATAACAGCACGAGATTGTCACGTCGCATAGCCAATGGGCGCATGCTGCAGATAAGTGTATTGCTTTATTTTTTTGCTGTCTTCACTTCTCTGAATTGTTTGTATCCTTCCCCGGATTCTCAACCCGTTTGATAAGCACGCGGAGGAAGCTGGAACACCTCCATGTGCTGCAGATAATAATCAGTCCTCTTCCTGCCTCCTGCTAGCCTGTGCCTTCTGATGGACGGAGTATTATCTGCAGCACACGGAGGTGCTCCTCCCTTCCAATTTCTGTACAATCTATCAATTGCCATAATAGAAAGTTCCTTGGCTCTATGACACACTGCAAAATGTAGAGATACAGTATGATTTTATATTTAATCTTAATGTTATACACATGTTCCTTCACTCTATCTCTTAATCTTCTCTTAATCTGTTCCGCCGCAAAATGTGGAGATACACTATGAGTTTTATATTTATTCCTAATGTTATACACATATTCCTTCACCTTCTCTCTTAGGGCTAGATTCTATTGCAGGTGCTAAATATTAACACCTGTTTAATCAAACATTTTCCTATTGAAGCCTTTGGGGAACACCGGAGATAAAAGCAGTGATAAAATTAGCACCTATAATAGAATCCAGCCCTTAATCTTCTCTTGGTAATCCTGATATTTTGTTTTTTACAGGAACATTGTAATAAATGCATAACTCCTGTTAGAGTATCTTTAATTCTATATTTGTGACTGTAGAATGGAACTCTTTTATATTCCTTTTATTATCACAGCTTTTGCAGCCAACACATTCACCATGTTCTTATTGATCCACAATTTATCAAAATAAGGTTTCAGTTGGTGCTACTCTAATATTTAACTACCTTTACTGAACACCGCTTTTGGTTATATAATTTTAACACCAATATTTTGCCATTCTTCAGAATCTCCCAGTTTCTATCAATAATTTTTTTTGAAGATGTTAAAATCCATATTGTAAGGACAACTTATAACAATATCATCATTTTTACCTCTAACCATACCTTTTTCCTAGTTCCTCCCATTTACATTCTTTTACTGGATTCTATATATTTTTGTGAATCTTTGGTTGAAAATTAAAGATTGGAATTCTATGGTATAATATATTAATAAATCATTATTCTTTCTCTGTAATAATTCCCTGATCTAATCTGGTCTCAATTATTTCTTTCAAAACATTTTGATATTCTTTAGTATGAGCTTGCATTAGTTTTTTTTAATAAGTTTTAACACCTGATAATAATCTATTGGCCTCTTTATTATATTGATCTTTTGACAAGATGACTATTCTGCTTCCCTTATCGGCCAGGTGGATAACAATATTTTCATTTTCCTGAAGTTTCCAGACTGCAGTGTGTTCTACTGTACTCAAATTAAAATTTTTATTCTTATAACTTACTGCCCTTGTGTCTCTCTCAACTAAATTTTGGAAAATATATATACCCTCACTTATCTCATTATTTGGAAAAAACATTAGATTTGGGTTTAAGACTGTGTTCTGAAACCTAGAGTATTCCTCTTGTTTAATAGAGGGATGTTTTACAAAAAACTTTTTGAGACAAAGTTGTCTCACATACTTCTGTAGTCCTATATATGCCTGGAATTTATTGAACTGTTACGTGGGGGCAAATTTCAATTCTTTTGACAAAACTGACATCTGTGTTTTATTCAGAGGAGTTTCACGTAAATTAAAAATCCCTCCCCCTTTTCCTGATCTCATTTCTTGGTTCTATTCCTGCCCCTTCTTGTGCCTCTTTTTGTCTTATGTATTGATAATTCTGATATCTCCGTGGGTGTTCCACTTCTCTCCAATTTTGATTTGGATTCCCATGATATGATCTTGTGTCTCTCTCTATCCTTTTGTTTCAATATTGATAATTCTCTATAATATCTCTTAGTTTCCATGGATACCATGGGGCAACATAGTTCCTCTGTTTCCATGGATTCCACGGAGTGGTATAATTCCTCCTCTCTCTGTTCCTCTCCGTCCTGTATATGCCTTTATCCAAAAAACATTATCCTCTGTAGCTGTATGGAAGTTCTTATTATCTATACTTACATCCTCCATATTTCCTATCCTTGTAAGAGGAAAATCACTTGAATTACTTGCATCAACATTTTCTTGCAAACAGGATAATCTGTTTTCGACTACAAGATCGATTTATTAGGGATCTGGGGTTCTGAAACATTAATTTCTTTTTCATTCTCTGCATGTTTTCTTTTCCTTGATCTCTCCTCTCTTCAATTTTCTTCCAGTCTTTTTCCTCATGATATACAGTGTTGACCTGTCTGGATGTATTCCACTTCAATTTTTTTTGTTTACTCATTATGATATTGTTTTCCATTTTTCTACTGTTTTATATTTCCTACACTCTAATGAAGTACATTGTTCTGTATCCTTAATTTCTTCTATACTGGCTAATAATCCGTCTACCTCCTTTTCCATCTTAAACCTATCCTCTTTTCTAACTTCTATATTAAATTTAATCAAACTGATAGAACATACGTGTAACTTCTCATTCTACTTCTGTAAAAATCCTTAATCCTTCAGATCATGTACTGGTGTTTTAGATATATATATATTCCCTTTGGTATCACATCTAGATTAACATATTTCTGCAATGTCACATGATCCAAATAATATTTGGACTCTTAATAATGAAACCTCAATGGATTTAAATGTTTTCTCCACTTTCTCATTTTTATCACTTTCTATAATACTAGTGTCTGCAAGCCAGTTATACCTGGCTAGCATTCTGCATTCTCTTCTATCCTTAATTCTGTAACTAGACATGTCTGCCCCATATATTGCCATATAGTAGAAGGAGGCACACAAATCCATAAAGTATGAACACTGCTCAATATTAAATCACTCTACTTCCAGAGTGTTATAGTATAAGAGGATTTTAGTCTTACCTGTTAAATTCTTTTCTCTTAGTCCATATAGGTTACTGGTAACTTTGGGTAGGCGATCCACCCCTTTAATTGTAGGCAGGAACAATTCTAGAATTGATTGCAGGGGGTGGAGCCTACCTTCCCTCCTTGGCTGCAGCTAGCCAACCAGCTTCAGAAAGATTTGAGACACTATTGACTTGATGAAGGGAAGGGAAAGAAGACTCCTGTGAGCATGACCCCGAAGGACCCCCACAGTCTGCCACAGGAGAGCCAAGCATGGTCCCTTGACAGGGTGGGAAACCAGTAACCTGTATGAACTAAGAGAAAAGGATTTAACAGGTAAGACTAAAATCCTCTTTTCTCTGTTGTCCAATATAGGTTACTGGTAACTCTGGAATGTCTAACCACTGAGTTTCCCAGAGGCGGGAAGTAAGGCAAGGACCAGGAGCAAGGCCCCCAAAGTCGCCAGTGCAGATGTGAACCATCAGATCAGAGACAGCCCAACAAAACAACTGAAGTGTAAACAGACACTGAACAGGGGTAACACCCCAAACTGTTACACAGCAGACTGAACTAGAGCCAGCAGGGCTCAAAAGTGAAGGAAGCACCAAGAACCGAAGGATATCCTAGACAGGCAAGACTTCCTCCAGGATTTTCCTCCCAAAGCTGGCGTCAGCTGGTGCAAGCACATCAATACTGTAGTAGTTCGAAAAGGTGTACACAGACGCCCAAGTGACAGCCTTACACAACTGATCAGCGGAGGTCTGATTCTTGTAAGCCCAAGAAGCCCCAATAGATCTTGTAGAATGAGCCGTGACCCGAAAGGGGACAGGCTTCTTCCTCAGCTCGTAAGCCTTACGAATAGTGGACTTGATCCAAGAAGCAATAGTCACTTTGGATGCAGGTCTTCCTGCCCTGGGACCCTCAGGAATGACAAACAGTGCGTCAGATTGCCTGATAGACGCAGTGTGATGTAAATAAAACTTGAGACAACGCACCACATCTAACAAGTGCAAATCTCTCTCCTTGTCAGAGGTGGGGTCAGGGCAGAAAGAAGGCACCACAATCTCCTGACTGTTTCGAGTGAAACTCCTGAGAAGTTTGAAGCATGGCCTTGTCCTTATGAAACACCAAATAGGGTGGCTTACAGGACAGAGCCAGGAGAAAAGCCATTTTCCATGTCAACAGGCATAGAGAAATAGTAGCCAAAGACTCAAATGGAGGGCGCTGAAGAACACCCAAAACAAAGTTAAGATCCCACGGAGGAGTGGGATTCTTGAAGGCTGGACAAGTATGAGCAAAGCCCTGGAAGAAAACCTTGACATCAGGAAGGATGGCAATGCGCCTCTGAAAGAAAAAAGAGAGAGCAGAAGTCTGAACCTTAAGGGAACTCAAACTGAGCCCCTTATCCACACCGCCCTGCAAAAAGGCCAGGACCATAGGCAGATCAAATTCCTGAGACAGGTCCTTGTCAGCACACCAAGATAGAAATGTTGACCAGATACGATGGTAGATCTTGGAAGAAACAGGTTTGTGGGCACTGAGCATAGTAGCCACCACCCCAGAAGAAAAACCTTTCTTCTTCAGTATTGAAAATTCAACTTCCAAGCTGTCAAAGTTAGCCGATGAACATCCTCCTTCCACAGGTAACCCCGTAGAAGAAGACCCGGATGGCAAGGGAACTGGAATGGCTCCGCCACTGACAGATCCAGAAGCTCCAGAAACCAATCCTGGCGAGGCCAGTATGGAGCAATCAGAATGACTGGACAGCATTCCAGTCGCAATTTCCGTAAAACCCTGTGCAACATTGGGAGGGGAGAAAACATGTAAGCCAGAGGAAATAACCAAGGTATGGACATTGCATCCACCGCCAGGGTTAGAGCAGAACCTCAGAACCTTCCTGTTGTGTCTTGTCTCCATCAGGTTGATGTAAGGAAGACCCCATTTCTGAACAATGAGGGTGAACACCTCTGGGTGCAGCTCCCACTCTCCGCTGTCCACTGTGTGTCGACTGAGGGAGTCCGCCATGACGTTGTCTACACCAGGAATGTACACTGCGGATATAGCAGGAACGTGTTCTTCTGCCCAGGACAAAATAGCCTTGACCTCTAACCAAGTGGCGAGACTTGTTCCGCCCTGCTTGTTGATGTAAGCCACGGCCGTGGTGTTGTCGGACTGTACCCGGACTGGACAATCTTCCAGCTGAGATGTCCAATGACGAAGGGCATGAAATACTGCCCGAAGCTCCAACACGTTGATGGGAAGGAGAGATTCCTCCAGAGACCACCGACCCTGAGCACTCAGGCGACCAAGGACCGCTCCCCAGTCAGAGAGACTGGCATCCGTCGTCACCGTGGTCCAGAAGAATACCAGGAAGAACTTACCTTTCAGCAGATTGGAGAGGTCGAGCCAACATGACAAACTCAGTTCCACATGAAGAGTTAGGGACACTGACATCTTCAGTAGGTCCGGCTGACCCCTGCACACCTGGATCACAAACCTCTGGAGTTCCCTGGTGTGTGTCATTAGTGTCCCTGGTGGAGGACGGACACTAAGGCTCCCAGGACACGGTTGAAAACTTGAGGAGCTGTAGTCAGACCAAAGGGAAGAGCTGATAACTGAAAATGCCCTCGGTCGCAGGCAAATCTGAGATAATGTCAGCTCTGGATGAACGGCGATGTGTAAATACGTGTCCTGAAGATCCAGAGGTGCAAGGAATTCCCCCAGGGACATAGCAGCAACCACCGTCCTTTTTGGAGACCACAAAGAGGTTTGAGTAAAAACACATACCTCTGTCCTGAACTGGAACCAGCTCTAGAACATCCTAGAGTCTGAATAGCGCCGTTGAACAGCCGTCGTTTCTCTGCACCCTGAGGCGTATGAGAAGGAAAGAAGCAAAAGGGAGGAAGAGAGACAAAAGGGATCCTGTACCCTTCCGTCACCACCTGTAAAACCCCCGGTCCGTCACTAAATCCTCCCAGATGCTGTGGTAGTAATAAAGACGACCACCCACAGCGAAGTGGGGACTTGGGTTCTGTGAGTCATGCCGAAGAAGGCTTGGAAGCCTTGGGCTTGGAGGAGACCTTGGGCTTCCATTGCTGTTTGGGCTTGGAGGAGGCAAGCAGAGCTGAGAGAACTGTCTGGTTTGCCGGACGTGTCTCAGCCTGAAAGGAACGAAAATACTGATTACGCTTCAGCGGCGTTTTCTTCCTGGGGACCAAGGGAAGAAATGTACTCTTACCCCCTGTGGCCTCACTGATCAGATCTTTAAGATCTGGCCCAAACAAAGAAGTACCTTGAAAAGGTAAGGAGAGCAATGCTTTCTTGGAAGCAGTGTCAGCAGACCAGATCTTGAGCCAAAGAGCCTGTCTGGCAACCACAGACATGGTGGAAACCCTAGCCACTAAACAGATGGCATCAAATAAGGCAGCAGAAACATAGTGCTGTGCCTCAGAAATGTTGGCAAGTAGGCGCAACATATCCGAAGTAGGAGCACCCTTACGGACAGCCCGGGTGAGCTGTTCAGTCCAGACCGCAATAGCCCTGTTCACCAATGCTGCAGCGAATGCTGGATGCATGGCAGTACCAGCAGAGACAAAAATGGACTTGAGGGAGACCTCAAGTTTCTTGTCAGTCCAGTCCTTCAGAAACTGGCAAGGCAGCAGACTTAGATAGCCTGGAGATAGGAGCATCCACTTTGGGAGGATGAACTCACTGAGTAAGCAATGCCTCAGAGAAGGGATAAATCTTGGCAAATTTCTTGGACACAGAAGGTTTCTTGTCCGAAGATTTCCACTTTTCAGACACAAGGTGGTGAAGAGTAGGGTTAGGTGGAAAGCAAGTAAGGGGCTTTTTAGGCTCCTGAAATACATTTATCACGGTGCCCTGTGATTGCCTGTGACTGACATTGCCCTGGAGCGACATTGTTTACTAACTGTCACTCTTGCTGAGTTGCTATTCTTATAGGGCACCACACTGATGAGATCATTGCTCCACCTACCCATCAGAGTTTTTAAACCTCATCCTGTGTCACTTCCAGTGCCCTTTCGTGGTGTACCTGAGCTTATTTCTGTGTTGGTGCAGTACTGTCCCTGTGTATTACCTGGCTATGTCTGGCTACCCGTTCCAGCTCTGACTCCTGGTTTGTCTGACTACCGTTCTGGTTCTGACTCCTGACTCGTCTGACTACCCGTTCCGGCTCTGACCCCTGGCTTGTCTGACTACCTGTTCCGGTTACGACCATTGGCAACGTCTGACTATCCAATCCGGTTTTGACCTTTGGCTGCCTTCCGTTTACCCTCTGTGTTGCGTTCCGTGACCATTCCGTTTTACGGTTTGGTTTCCGTGCTGCCTAGTGTCTTCCGCTTAGCGCTCGCTTCCGTGAAGCGGCGCTTGTCATTCATTTCCGTGTGTCTGACCTCCCGTGGCCATACCGGCCTGTGTTGCCTAGCCGTCTCCACCTGGCTACTGCCTAGTGTATCCCTTGCGGGGATGCTGGTCTTCTCCACTCTTTGCCGACTTTGTGTTTGGGAGTGCTCTGCACTGCCCTCTCACATTTACGTGTAGTCTAAGGGCCATTCCGTTTCTGACCACCTGTCCTGTGAAGGGTGACGAAAGTGCCTACACTGTTCCTCTCTGGTCTCGTGAAGGTGTGCCATCCGATCCTGGTACGAGAGTGCTCTGCACTGTACCCTTATCTCCATGTAGTCTAAGTGCCATTCTGTTTCTGACCACCTGTCCTGTGAAGGGTGAGGAAAGTGACTGCACTGTTCCTCTCTGGGCTTGTGAAGGTGTGCCATTCCACTTGTGTATGGGAGTGCTCTGCACTGCCCTCGCATTAACCGTGTACTCCCAGGGCCATTCCGTTTCTGACCACCTGTCCTGTGAAGGGTAAGGAAGCACCTCCTGTGTTCCTACCTGGTCTCGTGAAAGTGTGCCACTCTCCACTGCCACCGTTGTCACCTGAAAGACGTGCTACTATCTACTGTCACTTGTCTCATTGTTATACTACTGTGTCATTTATTGCCTTTTGCCTGTTGCCTTATCTACTGCTTTTCATACTACTCGATAAAGTTTTATATTTAGTTCAATTGTACTTGTCAGTGTGTTCTATTCCTAGTCACTCCGTGACAACATTAGAGGGATCAGAAGGAACCTCCTGAACTAAGGGAATGTTAAGGGTATGCAAAACAGCCCTGATCAGGCCCTCAGCCTCAGTCCACAGCAGAACATTCCTCAACATCTGAATCCACCAGCAGTTCCTCCTCAGAGGAATCTGATAAGTCAGGTACTCCCTGAGGTTTTGGCAGTGAAGACTTGATGGAGGAGGGGGTCTGCCAAGAATGGAAGACCCCCTTTAACTGGGATGGGAAAAAGTTGCAATGTAGACCTAAGGTCCCTGGTAGCAGCCTTGAACTCTTGCACCCAAACTGGCTCTAATGCATGGCTGGAGGTCCCTGGGAGACTCTCAGGGACATCAGAACATGTTGGGCATAAATGACCTGAGAATTCTCTAGGTAACCCTGAATGACATGAAGAACAATGCGCAATAGGGGATACAGAGACCCCAGCATCCTTAGTCTTAGGTCTGGCCCCAAGCTCCAATAGTATAGACATTTTCACAGTGTCAAATAACCTCACAGTATAAGAAATCACCCAAGTATAGTGTGTAGGATTAAGGTTTCACCCCAGAAATTGCTAAAATAGACTTATCTGGCAGGCGAGGGGTTAATCAGCAGAGGAGAGAAGGTGAGTCCAAGCCCTGTGTAGGATACTTGTTCTGGAAATGGCACAAAATGGCTGCAATGGGTCACTCAGAAACAAGCGTGCAAAGCAAGCGCTCATGGGAAATATGGTTTTTCCAGAAAAAGTACCCAAACAGTGCCCGAAGCCCCCTGAGCCCCCCAACACACTGGAAACATGAACCGGATGATAGAGCAAGGGCAGACAAATGAGCCATCTCTGAAGTCGCTAGGTTAAGCAGTTGCAGAGATATGTCCCAAACTGTACAGTCCCATAGGAGTGAATGGAGCAATGGCACCTATGCAGTAAAGCATGCCTTTAACTCAAATTTTACAAAATTGAAACAGTAAAATAAAAATGCATGAAACATCACTAGAACATGTTAGGATACCCAAAAAACACTGAAACAGTAGGAAAATGTCAGAAACCCCCCTCCAAAAGATGATAAACCAGCAGCTAAAGGGTTAAAGCACCACATAAACATACTCCAAAACACCCAACAGACATACAGATAGACCCAATGAGTGCAGAAGTGGGCAATAGGAACTCTAAATGGTAAACCCCTGTGTAGAGGGGCACTGTGGGACATGTGGACCTGCAGCATTCAAAGGGTTGCTCACCTTTCCTGCAGACCTTCTGTCTTCAGACTACCATGTATTAAGAAGACACCTCGGTGGGCAACTCCTGAGGAAAGAACTTGTAGCCAAGATTTTCCACCTAGGGCTTAAGGTCCACAAAAAGCACCTGGTTACTGAGCTAGCCACATCTAAGAGCATTGTCAGTTATGGTAATCTGCCTAATGATGGTATTCCATTTCTAACAGAAAAATAAAACATTTCTAAAACTATAGCAGAACTGTTCTCTTGCCTGTGTCTTCACCAAGGAACAAATCTTTCTGGAGCTGGTTGGCTAGCTGCAGCCAAGGAGGGAAGGTAGGCTCCGCCCACTGCATACAATTCTAGAATTAAAGGGGAGGATCGCCTACCTAAAATTACCAGTAACCTGTATTGGACAAGAGAGAAAATCAAAATTACACAAAATTTTATTGACCACTAACACCACTTGGACAGGAAAAAGTAGAAAAGGCAAAAGTTACAAAGCAAGTAGTCAAACATGTAATTTATTAAAATTGCAGTTAAAATATGTTATCCATAAAATGACCCACAAGAATTAAAAATAATAAAAAAGTGGACTACAGCAAGTGCCACCTCCATCTCACAAAAGTCAAAAGAGAACCAAGTACTCTAATTCCGCATCCAAAGGGACAAAAACCTAATCAGACTGTTTTTTTTGGTACACATGTTTTATTAGTATATTATAGATACTAGTTGAACAGCCCGTTACACGGGCCACAGTGTCACTGCCACCCGGTCGCCGGGCAGTCACGCGCAGAGAAGACTGCCCGCGCCGAGGCTCATAAAAGCCCAGCTCTGTATCAGCCGCGGCGCAGGTAGTCTCTACTGCGCATGACCGCAGCACACGCAGCAGTGTGTACTGCGCATGTCGCGCGTTACACACGATTTACCGAATTATTATATAGGATAGTTTTTCTGTGATACATTTAGTATCATGGACTGGAAGTTGTGTCTCTTCTTACTATTGTTTAGGAGGATTTTAAATATCATGGCAAGAACAGATCCATAGTGACAATTCCTTTATATTGGATTATAATGGGTCTAGGGTTCTTTGTCCTGTGAGTTATATTACAGGCAAGGTTACCTTTTTTTTTGACTCATTGTCTGATTAGGTTTTTGTACCTTAGGATCCGCTATTAGGCCACTTTTTTTCTTTTTCCCTTTGTGAGAGGGAGGTGACACTTTTTATTATTTTTAATTCTTGTGGGTCATTTTATTTATAACACATGTGCCATTTAAATAAATTGTATTTTTAACTATTTGCTTTGTAGTTTTTGGCTTTTATCCTTTCTCTGGCCCGAGTGGTGCTAGCGCTCAATATAATTTTATATAATTCTTATTTATTTATATTTTACACTCTGGAAGTGGAGTAATATCGAGCAGCTGTCATACTTTCTGGATTTGTGTGACTCCGCCAGTGAACTGTATTATTGTTTGAAATTAGTTTTAGGATTACACTGCAGAAAATAAGATTATTAGCTGTAATCAACATGGTTTTATGAGGTATAGATCTTGCCCAAATATTGTGTGCTTCTCTGGAGAAGTATGTAGCAACCTATATAATGGTAAAGCAGTAAATGTAGTATATATCTAGATTTTGCAAAGGCATTTGATACAGAGTCACATAGGAGTGTGGGGTATCAAATAAGGAAATTGGGGCTAGAGGATAACCTTACCAACTGGTTAGAAAACTGTCTGAATTATAAGGAACTGTGTATTGTTGGAAATAAAAAATCATCCAGTACAGTTAAACTTGAAAGTGGAGCATCTCAGGGTTAAGTAATTGGTTCACTGCTTTTTTAATATGTTTATAAATGATCTGGAAATAGGTATAGGAAGCAAAATTTAAATATTTGCAGATGACTAAATTATGCAGGGTAATAAATTCAGAGCAGAATGTTTGTTCTCTACAGAAGGATATACATAAAATGACAGATTGGACAATCAAATGAATATGAAGTTTAATGTGGGAAAGAGTAAAGTTATACATTTGGGAAGAAAAAATCCTAACACTTCTAATGCACTTGATGGAATGATTTTAGGAGGATTGTTGTTAGAGAATGATCTAGGAATCCTTGTAAGATACAAAGAAAACAATGACCAGTGTCAAACAACAGAAGAAATGCAGAGTACTGTTTTACTAAAAAGAGGTATGCAAGAGAGTGTGGATAACATCGTTTTACCACTGTACAAATCATTGGTTAGACCTCACATCAAATTTGCAGTGCAGTTTTGGGCACTAGTTTTGAAAAAGTTTATCATAGAACTGGAGAAAGTACAGCGAAGAACAACAACATTAAGGTAATGGAGGACTTGAAGTATGAGGAACGTCAAGACAAACTTGGTTTATTTACTCTAGAGAAAAGATGACTAAGAGGAGATTTTGTTATACTGTATAAGTATATCAAGATCAATAAAATGATTTTTCTAATGAGCTTTTCATCCTAAGGCCTGATCAAATAATTTGGGGCCACCAACTTAAGATAAGAGGAAGATTTCATCTTAAGCAGAAGAAGGGTGAAGTTGTGACATTTCATGCCCATGCATGTGGTAATAGCAGATACAATGGATATATTTACGAGAAGATTAGATGCATTTCAAGCTAAAGGGAATATACAGTGTTATGCTGTATATTAGTAGGTAAAACAGGAAGTTATATTAAACAGAGCAATACCTATTTAGGAGTCAGGAAGGCTTAAATAATTTCCATTTTTCTGGTTATACTGTGGCAAAGGTTGAATTTGAAGAAGTTTTGTATTTTTTCAACATAATTTGTATATGTAGTTTGTACTGGGAATGGGATGAGCCTATACAAGGGGACTGCTGGTGGGGCTCCAGTACTTTTGGGTACCCGCTAACTCGCTCACTGCAAATGATTTCTGTTTGAAAGCATGTCAAGTTTTACCAGGAGAATATTAGACGTGTTATTTCTTTATGAGTGAGTTTTAGGTGTTTATAACTAGACTTTTGATGTGTTTCTTTAAATTTCAGAAGGAAGAATCTTCAAATCTTTAAATTTAGGAGACTTTAATTTGGAATGTTTCTGTAAGTCATAAAAATGGCAATATATTAGTTAAGACTCACTTCAAATGGGGTACCTTGGCAAGGCAAGATAATTGAGCTTAAATATGGTTTGGTCAAACTATGCAACAAAAACCTTATATTTGCAAATAAGTACATTAACTAAATCAACACATTGGTGGGATTTATACTCTACACAGGTAAACATTTAGTTAATTTGCATGGAGCAGCGTAAGATTGTTTTTTCACCCTTGCTTCTGCTCCTTCTGTCCTATCCTTTGTCCCCCTATCACGGTGCCCCACGTTCCTGGTTGCGGGCAGTGACATTCTCACTTCCTTGTTTGAATGAAGCATGTCATATTGGTCCTTGTAATTGACGCCACCCAGGGCCAACCCTTTTTATACCCTGTCATGTCAATAGACTAGCGCCCTTTAGTGGTGTACCTGTACTTAGCGCTAGTTCCTACTGCTGTTTTGTTCGTGTATGACCTGGCCTGTCTGACAACATTCCTGTGTATCCTGATCTGTCCTGATTCTGTTGCTGACTGGACTGGCTGAGTACCCGCTACGCTGCTGACTGATCTGGCTGAGAACACGCTCTGTTGCTGACTGACCTGGCTGAGAACCCGCTACGTTGCTGACTGATATGGCTGTGAACCCGCTCCGTTGCTGACTGAGCTGGCTGAGAACCCGCTCCGTTGCTGGCCGATCTGTCTGAGAACCCACTAAGTTGCTGACTGATCTGGCTGAGAACCTGCTCCGTCGCTGACTGATCTGGCTGAGAACCCGCTACGTTGCTGACTGATCTGGCTGAGATCCTGATACGTTGCCAACTGCTCTGGCTGAGTACTCGTTACATTGCTGCCCGACTGGCTGAGTATCAGCATCCATTGCTGACCCTACTGGCTAAGACAAAGCGGTTGTGGCTGGCTGTGCTGTGCTGTGCTAACCTGTTACTTTGCCGACTGTTGGGCTGAGCACACACTGCTGAGTTCATTCTGGTATCTACCGCCTCTGGCGGTGTGCACGCACGGAGTACCGGATCTCGGGCTATCTTTAATTCGGCCGTGTTACTCACTACTCTAGACGTGTCCATATACCACTACCTTAAGCTGGGCTCACTCCCTGTGGGGAGTTACAGGCTGTTCTCTGGGCACAATACCATCTGTGAACCTTGCTGTACCTAGGTATTCCTAGGCCTGGTTCACTTCTTGTCCAGCCTTTACATCTGCTGTAGCCTTTGGGCTAAAGAGCCAGCTGTAGGGTGATGTACTGCCTCTGTACCCTCGTGCCTCTACACCAGTGGCCTTCCGTGTTCTGTTGCCTCCCTTTCACCCATAGCATTCTAGGGTCTCTGCTACCAGTAGCTGTGTCTTGGGCCTCCCTATACCCTAGTACTCTAGGGTCCTTGCCGCCAGCATCAGTAATTGGGCCTCCAATTAACCCTAGCGTTCTAGGGTCTGTGTCGCCAGTTGAGAGCCTTGGGACTCCTAGCGTTCTAGGGTCCTCCTGCCATTACTAGTTGTCAGTATGCCAGTGGTT
This sequence comes from Rhinophrynus dorsalis, assembly GCA_037306005.1. Taxonomy (NCBI): domain Eukaryota; kingdom Metazoa; phylum Chordata; class Amphibia; order Anura; family Rhinophrynidae; genus Rhinophrynus; species Rhinophrynus dorsalis. The sequence continues at coordinate 386,172,679 of CM074723.1, read as the reverse complement.
ACCCTAGTGTTCTAGGGGCTAAGTTGCCAGTATCCGTTGGTCTTGGGCTTCCAGTCATCCCTAGAGTTCTAGGGTTCTATGGTCCTGTATAACGTCAGCAGGTTGCTGCCTTTCCCTCACTCTAGCTCGCTAGGGAACCTGCCACTTGTTTGTTCTTTGCTGACAGCCTATACCTTCATACCATTGTGTATTGTAGACAGTACGTGTACCGTCTTATTCTGCTCTGTGTAGGTATGAATGTTTATGCTGTTCGTTCTTTATTTTCAAAAAAGATTTTTTAACCTTACAAGTCTTGTCTGAGTGTTCATCAAAAACCGTGACACCCCCCTTCTAGGCCATCTGTATAGTTTCTCATTTTTCTTTGTTTTTGTTTCTCCGTGTTTTCCTTTACCCCTATGGATTCTGCGTCATTCCCTATATGCCCCTATCTCTGTCTTCTCTAACTCCTCCTGTCTCTCCATCTTCTCCTAGCAACAGGGAACTTGTTTCTCATTTACTATGCTACTTTCTACCTGCATCCTCTTGTGGACTTTCCTTGGTAGCTTTCAATGTATCTTTAATCCTAACTCTCCTCTGCCCTCTGATGGTATACTCTTGTCTAGTTATTCTCTGTTCATATGCCTTGTTCTCCTCTGTCCACTGCTGGCTTACTTTTGTCTCTTTTTCTAGTCATTTCCCTCTGCTTTCTATGCTGGCTTTTCCGTTTTTGTTTTGATCCTTTCTTTTTCCACCCAACATTATTTAGATTCACTAGGTTATACATTTAGGGATCTTCACCAGACAGTAGGGATCTTTTACACATAGGTCAGACTCCAGCTAATTCGGTAGTTTGGTACTCAGTGTTGCAATTTAACCCTGACATAAATGTTTCCCAAGAAGCTATTCTCACAAGCTATGCACTCCATCACTGTACCCTAGCAAAATATTTTGTAAACTATTATTTAAAATTTAAAAATGCTCCCTACATTGTATTTGACAATGGGATATTTCCACTTGAATGAGTGCAACCTGCTTCATAAAAAAAGGGTTATCTGAGAGTGCACTTACCCCGGGGCCATCTGTCTGGTACTGAAATGTCTAGGTTTAGTGACCAGCAAACCAGCAATCACCTCTCTGTCATAAAATGAGCAAATATATACAACTGTACTTTGGGCTTCATACACAAAAGCCTGTATGTTCAGTCAATGGTGGAAACAGGTTATGAGCATTATATAAGCATTAGTGATGAGCGAGCGTGCTCGGCCGATGCTCGGATCGGCTCGAGCATCGCTCTGCTCGGCACATGGCGGTACTCGTCGAGTACCGCCATGTGCTCGCCCGACATGTTCGGGTGGCGGGGATCTGTGCCGGAAGAGGCACAGATCCGAAGAAGCTCCGCTGGACCACCAGGGACTGGAGGTACGGGGGCATTGCGGAGATGAAGGGGGCATTGCGGAGATGAAGGGGGACATTGTGGAAGAGGGGCATAGACTCTATGCCCCTCTTCCACAATGTCCCCCTTCATCTCCGCTATGCCCGTCTTCCACAATGTGCCCCTTCATCTCCGCTATGCCCCTTTTCCACAATGTGCCCCTTCATCTCCACTATGCCCCTCTTCCACAATGTCCCCCTTCATCTCCTCTATGGCATAGAGGAGATGAAGGGGGACATTGTGGAAGAGGGGCATAGCGGAGATGAAGGGGCACATTGTGGAAGAGGGGCATAGCGGAGATGAAGGGGCACATTGTGGAAGACGGGCATAGCGGAGCTGAAGGGGGACATTGCGGAGCTGAAGGGGGCATTCGGAGATGAAGGGGGCATAGCGGAGATGAAGGGGGCATTGACCAGGCACCCTCCCCTCATCAGAGCAGGGGGTGCCTGGTGTCGCCCCATTCATTTCTATGGGGCTCGGGTGCTCGGCCGAGCACTCGAGCCTCAGGGGGTGCTCGGTCAGAGCACCCGAGCACCCGAGCATCGTGGTGCTCGCTCAACACTAATAAGCATTATATAAGCTATGTAAGGAAATACATACAGAGCTCGATGTTTTTTCCCTACAGAAGGATTTAGATAAACTAAGTGAATGGGCAGAAAAGTGGCAGATGTCATTTAATGTAGATAAATGTAAGGTTATGCATTTGGGTTGTAGAAACAAACTTGCTACATATACTCTAAATGGGAAACAACTTGGGAAATCCTCAGAGAAAGATTTAGGTGTACTGATAGACAATAGCCTTCACAGCAGTGTGCAGAGTCACTCAGCTGCTGCAAGAGCAAATAGAGTACTAGCCTGCATAAAAAGAGGTGTAGAAGCAAGGGATGCTAATATTATCCTACCTCTGTATAAATCCTTGGTTAGGCCTCATCTAGAATATGGAGTACAATTTTGGGCGCCTGTTCTAAAAAAAGACATTACTGAACTGGAAAAGGTGCAGAGACGTGCAACAAAACTGATAAAGGGATTGGAGGATCTGAGTTACAAAGAGAGACTAGCCAAACTGGGTTTGTTTACATTAGAAAAGAGACGTCTAAGGGGTGATATGATTACCATTTACAAATACATTCAAGGCCAATACAAAGAACTATCCAATGAATTATTTATGCAAAGAGCTGAGCTAAGAACAAGAGGTCATCCATTAAGACTTGAGGAAAGGCGCTTTCGACTAAAACACAGGCAGGGATTCTTTACAGTAAGGGCGGTAAGGCTATGGAATTCTTTGCCTCGGGATGCTGTGCTTGCAGATAATGTAACTGCATTCAAAAAAGCAATGGATGCCTATCTAGCACAGAACAATATTGACAGTTATGACAGATGGCTTCAAAGCAAATAGGATATTGAGCCGGGGAACTATTTGACACACTCACACACACACCTACATTGGAAATTGCTCCAGAGGGCTTTTTTGCTGCCTTCCTCTGGATCAACAGGGGTGTTATTGGCATGGGCTGGACTTGATGGACGCATGTCTTTTTTCAGCCTTATCTACTATGTATTTTGTGCCTCCTGGTTCTTAGTCTTTCATGTCCTGGGACATGAATGGCGTGAGAATGAGATGGGATTCTAGAAACGCTGCCTACATCCTGTTGCTTCAAAAACATTTTCCTAAAATAAATAGCCTCCTGTGCATGAAGTGGTGTTGCAAATATTTGCTTGTATAATACATGAAAAACTGCAGTTTATGCTTAAAATTGCAATGGCTACTTGCAGAGTTTATCCTTATACATTTTCAGCCACATTAAACCCCTGTCTTATGAAAAATGTTACTATCTGTCTCAGGCAAAATTGCAGCTAATGTGGGAATTGAAAAAGGCTTCCCTATTTCACACTCAATAACAGAGCGCATGTAATTATCCACTGCTCCACTGAATCTCCCAGGAGATGATGTTACAAAACAAAATCACCACAGTAAGAAGACAGGAAATCACCCTGAGGCTGAGGTGCTAAGAAGAAGGTGGACCAATTCTGGATCAAACCATAGGGAGATAAATAAATAATCTATTGACCTAAAGTGAGCTTTTAACCACTTGTATGCCAGGGAGGTCTGCAAAACTCTGGTACATAGTGCATTTGAAACCTTTAAAACATTCAGAGAGTAAAACCCCATTTGTATCAGAGATGGATTATGGCTCCATAAGGCCCTAGGCAAGGTATCAATTTGGGGCCCCACTTCTCTTGATCCAGTGCTTCTGATCCAGTGCTGTTAGCAGGTATTGGCATTGTGGGTCTAATGGAAGTCAGAGCAACTGGATGATGCTGGTCTTTTTCAACAGTAAAAGCTTCTGACACAAGGAGGGAGATGCACTAATGACAGATAAAGGAGGAGACAAAGAGGATAGAACTTCTCCAGTGATATCACTTCTCCAGTTCCTATGTTATAGTGTGGAGCCTATGAACTAAGATTACTCTCACTTGATAAATCTTAGTGCATAAGGCTCCATAGAATAACAAAGGGAATGGAGAAGTGATATCACTGGAGATGCTATCTCCTCTTTATCAACACTTTTTCACACCTTAGTGCATCTCCCCCTAGATGTTATTGACAGCAACAGCAGGGCCTCTGTCTGTGACCCATCAGTTACAGCCAGGGCCCATAAAATTGCCATGGGCCCTGGGCAGTAGCCTAAGTTACCATAATGGATGATCCGGCTCTGATTTGTATCACTGGGATTTTGGGGAATTGCCCGTCTCAGTACAATAGTCTTTCTGTGTCAACATCAAAACTGACAACTGTCTAACTACCAATGTCCCCAGGTACAGCTGTAGGTGCGCTCTACCTATCCAGTGCAACCAGTACCTTGCCTGTAGAGTTGCTAGTTGCTTTCACACTTTGTGAGAACCATTGCCTCTGGGCTCTACCCACCTGGTACAACTCTACCTTAATGGTAGCATTGTTAGTTGCCTCTGCACTGTGCAATCTCATTGCCCTCGGGCTCGTAGTGTACCTGTATCTCTTTACCCTTTGTGTCTTGGTACACTACCTTAGAGTGTTCCCTGCTGTCTCTGCCTGTACTCACTTTGGCTGAAGCACTGTGCTACTGCAATTCCGTAGTTGGCAGCTCCTAGTGTACCTCCGCTGTGTGGCCTTCGATCTGTACTTTGCTGGTACGTTAGCGGTGCACTATCATTTGACATCCCTCTCAGGAGGTTGTCTGGGTACTTTCCTTTCTATCCCTGGCGTTCCAGGTTCCTATTTGTCAATGAGAGCCAAGTTTGGTACTGTATCCGTGTTATATACTGTCCAATTGCAGTTCAGTGTCAGCTTGAGTAGTGGACGAGACGCTGTCCTTACGCCTGTCTCACCAAGGGTGAGGAAGTGTTTGTTCTTGTCATTCATATTATTTCATTGTTACTATTATTTTCTTCAATAAACTGGTTAAATTTACTTGTACTGTGTTGTGTGATTATTTTCCTGGGTTACTGTGACAGAGAGGTGTTTAAAATTGCGTTATTATTATTATTATTTTTTTAATGTTTTACTTTGGATTTATTAACCTTTTGTCTTGATACATATGATCCACAATAACTGATTTGAATTAAACAGCAAAAATACTGTATTGTATCAGCGAAAAGTGGAGCAATTCTGGGGCAATGAAATGTCACTAGATTTAACCAATGCTATAAATGTAGCATATTGTAACTTGGGTAGAACGATCACCTTTATAGGATTGGACCTCCCTAAAACATTAATAGGGAGTTTTTGCCACGTCAGGATCTTTTCCTGAAAGTGGTCAATAAGTGGATCGAGATTATCCCGCAAGAACCTCGCTGGTGAATTCACCACCATGAGTCCCAGGTAGAGGATAGACTACTCACACAAGATAGGTGTTGTTGGTAGGGTCCCCTCTGCACCCGGTGGATCCAGCAGTAGCAAGGAAGATTTAGCCCAGTTAATTGATAGCCCAGAATAGATACCAAACAGCTCAACATCATGAAACGTTGTGTCCAGAGATGCCTGGGAGTCCCCCAAAAACAGCAAAATGTCATCCGCATATAACGCAAGCTTCTCCTCAGCATAATCCACTAGAAACCCCCTAATGCTGTTGTTGGCTCTAATACTTTCTACCATAACCTCAACAGCAAGCAAGAACAGCCCCGGTGACAGGGGGCAGCCCTGTTTGGTGCAAATGTGTAACGGAAAGGGATCAGATCTCGCCCCCCACCCCCCGATAATGACCCTGACCTGTGGAGTGGCATATAAGAGCTGTATCCAAGCAATAAATGTGGAGCCAAAGCCAAATCTGCCAAATCAGGCTTTCTGTCTGTAAGCTGGAGCAGTCTCATTGGCTAGATATCGATCTCTGCCAGTGAGACTGCTCCAGCTTACAGGCAGAATGCCTTCATCATCGGAGGAGGCTGGCTAGAGGGAGGGGAGCAGAGACAGAGTGATGAACTGCAGTTACAGAGCAGGTAACTGCAGTCTATCCGGAAGTAGGTGCAGGGCAGCATTTTTAACTTCAATTTCGACCAAAGAGAGCATTAAAAGAAATTAATAAACTTTTACTCATATTTGCGATATGATCTAGCTATTCAGGCTAACTTGTATAGGAGTGATACATCCCCTTTAAATTTGTGTTTGTCATCTGAACCAATTAGCTATCAGGATATATGATCTTGTAATATCCATACAAAACTGGGACAGCAGGTTTGTGCACCTCCAATGTCATTTAAAACAGTTTCCTGTCAGTATTACTATTTATCTGAATAAGTCTGAAGAACCTCTATATAAAAGGCAGGACTGATAGAGGTCTATCCTTCTCCACCTCTTCCTCCCTCCCTATTTCTCTATTTCTCCACCCTTTCTGCTTTCTTCTTCTGCTCTTCAATCCCCTCTCCCTCTGTTCCCCTCTCCAATGTCTCTCTCCCTCATCCTCTATGATTCCTTATGACAGTGTTTCTCAACGTTAGTCTTCGGGGCACACCAACAGTGCAGGTTTTCAGGTTGTTCCTGCTTAATCACAGGTGAGCAATTAGTGGCTCAGTCATTGTGATTGATTCACCTGTGATTAATTAGGGATATCTTGAAAACATGACCTGTTGGTGTGCCCCGAGGACTGGAGCTGAGAATCACTGCCTTATGAAGTGATTCAGACAGAACCTGAGTTTTCTCACAGTCTACAAAGTTGATCCACAAAATTAATTGCAGAGTTTTTGTCCTTTTTTAAGTTATAAACCTGATTAAAATCGTGATCCTATATCGCTAATTCTGTTTCCCTGTTTTTATTTGTCTGTCATTGGTAAATTGAGGTCTCTGAAGACAAATAATAACTGTAGTAATTCAGGGTCAGTGCAACTCCACCTTAGTATACAATAAGAACTCCTGGTATAATTGTGTGCTCTCAATATGTTGAAATCCTCTGTAGCATTCGGTGGGTTATAATTCCCATTTAGAAGCCTGCCAAAATAATCAACACAGTAATTCTACTTCTGGAATATAATGACCTTGGACATAAGAATATGTTTTAAAAAGCAGAACACCTGGGGGATTAATTAAACCATTTAAGTGATAACCTGGTTGCACTGGCTACAACACCCATTGATTTGACCTACTGACCTGAATATTTAACTAGATAAATCAGACATACTAAAAGCTCTCTCTATGTCAACACAAACTAATTTAGCAACAAATAAATGGGTCATTAATTCGATGTACTGGAGTGGCAGGTACATATACATTATTTATGGCATTTTGTCAACTATAATATATTCATTAGTGTTTGATAACAACAATGGAGGCCTACAGACCACATCAGACCCATGTAATACAAATAGATCAAAGATCTAAATTCTGCCTGTTTACACACTTGAGGTGGGGCAGGGGATAGTCATTGGCTGCTTAAGAACACTTCAGTGCAAGGCATTTGAGGTCCTTTAGTCCGATCACAAAAATCCTGTTCACTTTTAGTGGACTTAACATCCATTACTAATTAAAGATTCATTTTGGGGAACCAATCAATGAAGAATTGAGTTGAAGCGGCCATTAGGAGTTTCTGCTCAGACTAGCCTTTTAAGGATCAGAGGTACATACAGCGCATTTCTTCTCTGGTCATTAACCCTTTGAGTGCCAGATAGGTATCCAACTCATTGCAACGCAATACGTTGGATACCTCCTTGGCATGCAAAGGGTTAACTTGTTAAGGTAAATAAAGGTTTATTATAGGAAGGTGTCAATGTACCTTTAAATTTTAGATTGTGATTTGGAAATCTCACTAGCATCCAAATGTGTGGATAAACATATGTAAACCGTACAGTATTTTCGACGTACAAAATCTTAGGAAAAATACCTCTATTTTGTGTATGAAAAAATATTCATATTTCAAGTCCAAGTACAAGCCTTTATGAAGATGCACAAAATAAAGAGGTGTTTTTTCTTAAGACCCATGAGTGCTCTAATACTATACTGTTACCTATCAACTGTGGATTTCAGTGTATCAGAAGTGAATTGCCTGAGCTGAATGAATTTGTAGGACACTAATCAGATTTAACTACTCTGACAGATATATAACCTGCTCCCACACAATAAAAATGCTTTAAGATTGCCTTTAGCTAGGGAAAGAACCACAAGTAAAATGACCGTTCAAGTTAATTCAACATTGAAAAGTGAAGCATATTCCTGGTAAGATAGAAGCTTCATGAGCAAAGATGATTGAACGTTTGTCAATTGACAGTACAGGTGTTTAAAAAAGGAATACTTAATGGCAGGGTTCTCACCCACGCGGGTGATTCATCTGTCAGGTTATGATTTTGTGATTGTTGTGGCCACAAGCAGCTGAAAGATGTGATTGTCTTCCAGAAAGAAACAAACACATGACGAGTTTTGCTTTAAATATTCTAAAGTTTGAAGAGTTTCATGATTTATAAATAATCCTTATCTAGAAATATAGAAATATTAACCTTTTAAGGAATGCATACTCCTCTGGCCATTGAAGAATTAACCCTTGGAGTGCCAGAGAGGTACGCAACACATTGCAAAGCAATGCGTTGTGTTCCTCTCTGGCACTCAAGGGTTAAAGGGAAAACATGTCCTCAAGTTATGAATTCTGGCAATGATAATATGTAAATTCTGAAAACTAGTCGGTTCTCTTTGTGAAATACATTTTCTTTATTTGTCACTAGAAATTGTGAAAGCTATAGTACTGGTGGCAGCCATTTTATACTTGCAGCGAACTCAAATGCAACAGGTGCACTTACGCTTACCTGCATGTTTTTTTCTGAATTTAAAGGGATAGTAATGGTTTGATTTATTTATTTATTTTTTTTTTATTTATAGATCTTTATTAATTAAATAAAGCATACAGGCAAAAATAGAAAGCACAAGATATTTCAATAAAGAGTGCTAACAGAATCCAGGGCTGATAAGTCGCCAAATTGCAAAAAAATAACATACATCTTGTAGTACAATAAAACATCAGCATAACAAGAAGTAAAAGGAAAGACATAAGCGCCAGAGAATGGCTAATGTCAAAACAGAGAACTAAAAGGAGAGAAAAGGACAGATATGAAGATAAAAGAACACACATAGACAAGGAGGAAATGGGATAAGAAGAGAGAAAGAGAGAGGGGGGGTCCATTTACCAGGGAGCCAAACAATGCATCGCTTTCAAAAAACAGTGTCAAGAAAAATAAACAATCAAGCTTCTGTATCTGGAAGTCAATTCCCTTCTGCAGAAGGACAATCTAAGTTAGATGTTTGTGTTCTAATTAGTGATGAGCAAGCACCCCAATGCTCGGGTGTTCGGGTGCTCTGACCGAGCACCCCCGGAGGCTCGAGTGCTCGGCCGAGCACCCGAGCCCCATTGAAGTCAATGGGAGGACTCGAGCATTACACCAGGCACCCCCTGCTCTGATGAGGGGAGGGTGCCTGGTCCATAGGAAAAGGGCAGAAAATTATGGAAACACCACAGAAATGGTTCAGGGACAGCATAGGGAGGATGTCTGGATGCATCTTGGACTCCAACATCGCTGCTGGGAACGATGTTTCGCCCGTAGTACGCCATTTTTACAGACTGACCGTAAAACACACAAAAAGGAAAATAAAAACGACTTTAGGCGAAAAATTGTTACCAAACAGTATTTGCTGTATATTTACTTGTATATCATCTGCAAATTCTTCCAAAAATTTCCTCGATTTTTCTGAAGTGAGGCCATGATTAAGAGGGAAACGTGCGCAGAGGCAAATTCTCCCAAAAATTTCCTCGATTTTTCTGAACTGGGGCCATGATTAAGAGGGAAACGTGCGCTGAGCCGACCATCTAAAACATTATGGGTGAGGGTCTGCTGCGGAGCTGACCATCCTAAACATTATATGCGAAGGCCCGCTAGTGAGCTGACGCTATAAAACATTATATGAGAGGGCCCGCTAGAGAGCTGACCCAATAAAACATTATATGAGAAGGCCCGCTGGTGAGCTGACCTATATAAAAATTGTCAAACAGGGCCCGCTGGTGAGCTGGCCCTATATAAAAATTATATCACAGGGCATATGGAAGAGGAGGAGGAGGATGAGAAGATTAAGAGTCAACCATATACCCGTTTTTTGGGTGGAAGGGGTGAATGGGAATACAGAGTATTCCCATCATTGTAAATAACATATATAAAGTGAGTTTATGTTCCCCCGGGGCTTTCCTCCAGTGGAGTGGAGAAGTCAGGGGAAATCCAGGCCTTGTTCATTTTTATAAGTGTCAACCTATCAGCATTGTCGGTGGAAAGGCGGATACGCTTATCTGTTATGATGCCACCAGCAGCACTAAATACCCGCTCAGACAGAACGCTGGCGGCAGGGCAGGCCAGCACCTCCAAGGCGTAGAGTGCCAGTTCATACCACGTGTCCAGCTTGGACACCCAGTAGTTGTAAGGCACAGAGGGATCATTGAGGACGCTGACACGGTCTGCTACGTACTCCTTCACCATCTTCCAAAACTTTTCCCTCCTTGTGACACTAGGCTGCGCATCAGGGTGAGGGTGCTGGCGGGGTGTCATGAAGGTGTCCCACGCCTTGGAGAGTGTTGCCCTGCCTTTCTCGGAACTGCTGTGTGCTCCCCTTTTCTCCCCTTCTCGGTTGGCCAAGGTAGCACGTACTCTGCCGCCAGCGTTGTCAGATGGAAAATTTTGGAGCAATTTTTCAACAAGAACCTTCTGGTATTGCACCATTTTGCTTGTCCTCTCCACCGGAGGAATGAGAGATGAGAAATTCTCTTTGTAGCGGGGGTCCAGAAGGGCGAACACCCAGTAATCCCTGTTGTCTAAAATGCGTACAACGCGTGGGTCACGGGAAAGGCAGCCTAACATAAAGTCAGCCATGTGTGCCAGAGTACCAACAGTCAAGATTTCGCTGTCCTCACCAGGAGGATGACTCTCAATCTCCTCATCCTCTTCCTCCTCTTCTGCCCACCCACGCTGAAGAGATGGAACTAAAGTTCCATGGCTACCCTCTGTAGCGGAGGCAACCGTGTCTTCCTCCTCCTCCTCCTCCTCCTCCGCCTCCTCCAATTGTCGCTGAGAAGACGAAGTGAGGGTGCTCTGGCTATCACCTTGTGTAAGCTCTTCCTCCCGCATTTCCACCTCTTCCACATGCAAAGCGTCAGTTTTAATTGTGAGCAGCGAGCGTTTCAGTAGACACAGAAGTGGGATGGTTACACTGATAATAGCGTTATCGCCGCTCACCATCTGTGTCGATTCCTCAAAATTGCGTAAAACCTCACAGAGGTCTGACATCCATTCCCACTCCTCACTTCTGATTACAGGAAGTTGAACGGAGAGGCGACGACCGTGTAACAGCTGGTACTCCACTACTGCCCTCTGCTGCTCACAAAGCCGGGCCAACATGTGGAAGGTGGAGTTCCAGCGCGTGCTCACGTCACACAGCAGCCGGTGAGCTGGCAATTGTAAGCGCTGCTGCAGCTTCAACAGGCCGGCTGAAGCTGTAGATGACTTACGGAAATGTGCACACACGCGGCGCACCTTGGTCAAGAGATCATGCACATTGGGGTAGGTTTTTAGAAATCGCTGAACCACTAAATTAAATACATGCGCTAGGCATGGTACGTGTGTGAGCTTGCCGAGCTCCAAAGCCGCCACCAAGTTACGCCCATTATCACACACAACCATGCCTGGTTGCAGGTTGAGTGGCGAGAGCCACTGCTCGGTCTGGTGACTAATCCCCTGCAACAGCTCTGAGGCCGTGTGCTGTTTGTCCCCAAGGCAGATCAGCTTCAGCACGGCCTGTTGACGCTTCCCCACTGCAGTGCTACACTGCTTCCAGCTACCGGCTGATGGGGGAGTGGCGCTGCGTGTAGAGAATTCGGAGGTGGAAACGGAGGAGGAGGAGCCAATAACGTAGGTGCTGGCGGAAACCCTGATGGAGGTAGGGCCCGCAATCCTCGGCGTGGGTAGCACCCGTGCCATCCCAGGGTCCGAGTCGCTCCCAGCCTCCACGACATTCACCCAGTGTGCCGTCAGGGAAATGTAGCGTCCCTGGCCACAAGCACTTGTCCATGTGTCAGTCGTTAAGTGGACCTTCCCAGTAACTGCGTTGGTCAGGGCACTGGTGATGTTACGGGACACATGGTGGTGTAATGCGGGGATGGCACACCGGGAAAAGTAGTGGCGGCTGGGGACCACGTACCGAGGGACAACTGCTGCCATCAGGCTGCGGAAGGACTCAGTCTCCACAAGCCTAAATGGCAGCATTTCGATGGCCAGTAATTTGGAAAGGTGTGAGGTTAGTGCTATGGCCTGTGGGTGGGTGGCTGGGTATTTTCGCTTGCGCTCAAATGCCTGGGGTAACGACATTTGGACGCTGCGCTGGGACAGGGAAGTGGATGTGGTCGCTGATGGTGCTTCAGATGGTATAGGTGCAGGGCGGGAGGTATGCGGGCCTGCGCCTTCGACAGGCGATTGGCCGGCACCGAAAACAGGGGAAGAGGAGGCAGTGGTGTGGCCTGCAGACACAGATGGGCGATCCAGGCGTTCCTCCCACTTATTACGGTGCTTGGATGCCATGTGTCGGATCATGCTGGTGGTGGTGAGGTTTCTAGTGTTCATGCCTCGGCTCATTCTGGTGTGGCACAGGTTGCAAACTACAATTCTTTTGTCGTCCGCACTTTCCTTAAAAAAACGCCATACCGTGGAACACCTACCCCTTGGCAAGGGAGATTTACGCAAGGGGGTGCTCCGTGGAACATTTGCGGGCCGGTTTGGTGCGGTCCGCCTTCTTTCTGTAGCCACACCACTGCCTCTTCCAGCCTGTTGCGGTGCTGCAGATGGCTCACCCTCAGGACTGCTGTCATCGCTCGGCTCTACACCTTCCCAGGTGGGGTCAGTCACCTCATCGTCCACCAAGTCCTCCTCCACTTCCTCACTCTGATCATCCTCCTCATGTCTTGATCCCACCACATACTCAGTCATTGACAACTGTATAACATCCTCCTCACCAAGGTCTTGAGACAGTAATAGTGGTTGATTTAATGGCAACTGTGTCTCATCATCATCATCATCCACTACTTCCTTTGACCTTAAATGCCGTTCACATCTGTCATCTTCTTGTGATTGGGTACCCTCTAGAGGTTGTGAATCAGGGCATAAGATGTCATGTTCCTCTGCAAGCGTGCTTGGAGAGAGGGTCAAATGAAGGATTGGTGATGAGACGAGCTCCTCACTATATCCCAGTGTGGGATCACTTCTTTGACCAGACCGTCTATGGTGGGAGGAAGGATGAACAGAGTGAGGATTATGTTGACCAGACTCTTGGCTACTGAGAGTGGACTTGGTGGTGCTTAACCGACTGGAAGCAGTATCAGCTGACATCCAACCGACCACCTGTTCGCAGTGGTCGGACCTCGAGAGTGATGTCCTGCGACGCCCTGTAAAATGAGACATGAAGCTAGGTATGGTGGATGTCTTTCTTTCTTGTGCTCTGGCACCAGGCACAGTTTCTACGCGTCCTGACCCTCGCTCTGAACTATCAGGATCACGTCCACTTCCCCGTCCCTTTTTACCCGCCTTCTTCATATTACACGGAATATGTGACTTTGATATTTGAGTTTGAAGACTTAACAGTATTTCTTCCTATTCTGCAACTGTGCAGAGTACACAGAATATGCTGCTAAACTGCGGTGACGCACACTGAATGGAATATGTGACTTTGATATTTGAGTTTGAAGACTTAACAGTATTTCTTCCTATTCTGCAACTGTGCAGAGTACACAGAATGTGCTGCTAAACTGCGGTGACGCACACTGAATGGAATATGTGACTTTGATATTTGAGTTTGAAGACTTAACAGTATTTCTTCCTATTCTGAAACTGTGCAGAGTACACAGAATATGCTGCTAAACTGCGGTGACGCACACTGAATGGAATATGTGACTTTGATATTTGAGTTTGAAGACTTAACAGTATTTCTTCCTATTCTGCAACTGTGCAGAGTACACAGAATATGCTGCTAAACTGCGGCGAAGCACACTGAATGGAATATGTGACTTTGATATTTGAGTTTGAAGACTTAACAGTATTTCTTCCTATTCTGCAACTGTGCAGAGTACACAGAATATGCTGCTAAACTGCGGCGACGCACACTGAATGGAATATGTGACTTTGATATTTGAGTTTGAAGACTTAACAGTATTTCTTCCTATTCTGCAACTGTGCAGAGTACACAGAATATGCTGCTAAACTGCGGCGAAGCACACTGAATGGAATATGTGACTTTGATATTTGAGTTTGAAGACTTAACAGTATTTCTTCCTATTCTGCAACTGTGCAGAGTACACAGAATGTGCTGCTAAACTGCGGTGACGCACACTGAATGGAATATGTGACTTTGATATTTGAGTTTGAAGACTTAACAGTATTTCTTCCTATTCTGCAACTGTGCAGAGTACACAGAATATGCTGCTAAACTGCGGTGACGCACACTGAATGGAATATGTGACTTTGATATTTGAGTTTGAAGACTTAACAGTATTTCTTCCTATTCTGCAACTGTGCAGAGTACACAGAATATGCTGCTAAACTGCAGTGACGCACACTGAATGGAATATGTGACTTTGATATTTGAGTTTGAAGACTTAACAGTATTTCTTCCTATTCTGCAACTGTGCAGAGTACACAGAATATGCTGCTAAACTGCGGCGAAGCACACTGAATGGAATATGTGACTTTGATATTTGAGTTTGAAGACTTAACAGTATTTCTTCCTATTCTGCAACTGTGCAGAGTACACATAATATGCTGCTAAACTGCGGTGACGCACACTGAATGGAATATGTGACTTTGATATTTGAGTTTGAAGACTTAACAGTATTTCTTCCTATTCTGCAACTGTGCAGAGTACACAGAATATGCTGCTAAACTGCGGTGACGCACACTGAATGGAATATGTGACTTTGATATTTGAGTTTGAAGACTTAACAGTATTTCTTCCTATTCTGCAACTGTGCAGAGTACACAGAATATGCTGCTAAACTGCGGTGACGCACACTGAATGGAATATGTGACTTTGATATTTGAGTTTGAAGACTTAACAGTATTTCTTCCTATTCTGCAACTGTGCAGAGTACACAGAATATGCTGCTAAACTGCGGTGACGCACACTGAATGGAATATGTGACTTTGATATTTGAGTTTGAAGACTTAACAGTATTTCTTCCTATTCTGCAACTGTGCAGAGTACACAGAATATGCTGCTAAACTGCGGTGACGCACACTGAATGGAATATGTGACTTTGATATTTGAGTTTGAAGACTTAACAGTATTTCTTCCTATTCTGCAACTGTGCAGAGTACACAGAATATGCTGCTAAACTGCGGCGACGCACACTGAATGGAATATGTGACTTTGATATTTGAGTTTGAAGACTTAACAGTATTTCTTCCTATTCTGCAACTGTGCAGAGTACACAGAATATGCTGCTAAACTGCGGCGAAGCACACTGCATGGAATATGTGACTTTGATATTTGAGTTTGAAGACTTAACAGTATTTCTTCCTATTCTGCAACTGTGCAGAGTACACAGAATATGCTGCTAAACTGCGGTGACGCACACTGAATGGAATATGTGACTTTGATATTTGAGTTTGAAGACTTAACAGTATTTCTTCCTATTCTGCAACTGTGCAGAGTACACAGAATATGCTGCTAAACTGTGGCGAAGCACACTGAATGGAATATGTGACTTTGATATTTGAGTTTGAAGACTTAACAGTATTTCTTCCTATTCTGCAACTGTGCAGAGTACACAGAATGTGCTGCTAAACTGCGGTGACGCACACTGAATGGAATATGTGACTTTGATATTTGAGTTTGAAGACTTAACAGTATTTCTTCCTATTCTGCAACTGTGCAGAGTACACAGAATATGCTGCTAAACTGCGGTGACGCACACTGAATGGAATATGTGACTTTGATATTTGAGTTTGAAGACTTAACAGTATTTCTTCCTATTCTGCAACTGTGCAGAGTACACAGAATATGCTGCTAAACTGCGGTGACGCACACTGAATGGAATATGTGACTTTGATATTTGAGTTTGAAGACTTAACAGTATTTCTTCCTATTCTGCAACTGTGCAGAGTACACAGAATATGCTGCTAAACTGCGGTGACGCACACTGAATGGAATATGTGACTTTGATATTTGAGTTTGAAGACTTAACAGTATTTCTTCCTATTCTGCAACTGTGCAGAGTACACAGAATATGCTGCTAAACTGCGGCGAAGCACACTGAATGGAATATGTGACTTTGATATTTGAGTTTGAAGACTTAACAGTATTTCTTCCTATTCTGCAACTGTGCAGAGTACACAGAATATGCTGCTAAACTGCGGTGACGCACACTGAATGGAATATGTGACTTTGATATTTGAGTTTGAAGACTTAACAGTATTTCTTCCTATTCTGCAACTGTGCAGAGTACACAGAATGTGCTGCTAAACTGCGGTGACGCACACTGAATGGAATATGTGACTTTGATATTTGAGTTTGAAGACTTAACAGTATTTCTTCCTATTCTGCAACTGTGCAGAGTACACAGAATATGCTGCTAAACTGCGGTGACGCACACTGAATGGAATATGTGACTTTGATATTTGAGTTTGAAGACTTAACAGTATTTCTTCCTATTCTGCAACTGTGCAGAGTACACAGAATATGCTGCTAAATTGTGGTGACGCACACTGAATGGAATATGTGACTTTGATATTTGAGTTTGAAGACTTAACAGTATTTCTTCCTATTCTGCAACTGTGCAGAGTACACAGAATATGCTGCTAAACTGCGGTGACGCACACTGAATGGAATATGTGACTTTGATATTTGAGTTTGAAGACTTAACAGTATTTCTTCCTATTCTGCAACTGTGCAGAGTACACAGAATATGCTGCTAAACTGCGGCGAAGCACACTGAATGGAATATGTGACTTTGATATTTGAGTTTGAAGACTTAACAGTATTTCTTCCTATTCTGCAACTGTGCAGAGTACACAGAATGTGCTGCTAAACTGCGGTGACGCACACTGAATGGAATATGTGACTTTGATATTTTAGTTTGAAGACTTAAAAGTATTTCTTCCTATTCTGCAACTGTGCAGAGTACACAGAATATGCTGCTAAACTGCGGTGACGGACACTGAATGGAATATGTGACTTTGATATTTGAGTTTGAAGACTTAACAGTATTTCTTCCTATTCTGCAACTGTGCAGAGTACACAGAATATGCTGCTAAACTGCGGTGACGCACACTGAATGGAATATGTGACTTTGATATTTGAGTTTGAAGACTTAACAGTATTTCTTCCTATTCTGTAACTGTCCAGAGTACACAGAATATGCTGCTAAACTGCGGCGACGCACACTGAATGGAATATGTGACTTTGATATTTGAGTTTGAAGACTTAACAGTATTTCTTCCTATTCTGCAACTGTGCAGAGTACACAGAATATGCTGCTAAACTGCGGTGACGCACACTGAATGGAATATGTGACTTTGATATTTGAGTTTGAAGACTTAACAGTATTTCTTCCTATTCTGCAACTGTGCAGAGTACACAGAATATGCTGCTAAACTGCGGCGAAGCACACTGAATGGAATATGTGACTTTGATATTTGAGTTTGAAGACTTAACAGTATTTCTTCATATTCTGCAACTGTGCAGAGTACACAGAATATGCTGCTAAACTGCGGTGACGCACACTGAATGGAATATGTGACTTTGATATTTGAGTTTGAAGACTTAACAGTATTTCTTCCTATTCTGCAACTGTGCAGAGTACACAGAATGTGCTGCTAAACTGCGGTGACGCACACTGAATGGAATATGTGACTTTGATATTTGAGTTTGAAGACTTAACAGTATTTCTTCCTATTCTGCAACTGTGCAGAGTACACAGAATATGCTGCTAAACTGCGGTGACGCACACTGAATGGAATATGTGACTTTGATATTTGAGTTTGAAGACTTAACAGTATTTCTTCCTATTCTGCAACTGTGCAGAGTACACAGAATATGCTGCTAAATTGTGGTGACGCACACTGAATGGAATATGTGACTTTGATATTTGAGTTTGAAGACTTAACAGTATTTCTTCCTATTCTGCAACTGTGCAGAGTACACAGAATATGCTGCTAAACTGCGGTGACGCACACTGAATGGAATATGTGACTTTGATATTTGAGTTTGAAGACTTAACAGTATTTCTTCCTATTCTGCAACTGTGCAGAGTACACAGAATATGCTGCTAAACTGCGGCGAAGCACACTGAATGGAATATGTGACTTTGATATTTGAGTTTGATGACTTAACAGTATTTCTTCCTATTCTGCAACTGTGCAGAGTACACAGAATGTGCTGCTAAACTGCGGTGACGCACACTGAATGGAATATGTGACTTTGATATTTGAGTTTGAAGACTTAACAGTATTTCTTCCTATTCTGCAACTGTGCAGAGTACACAGAATATGCTGCTAAACTGCGGTGACGGACACTGAATGGAATATGTGACTTTGATATTTGAGTTTGAAGACTTAACAGTATTTCTTCCTATTCTGCAACTGTGCAGAGTACACAGAATATGCTGCTAAACTGCGGTGACGCACACTGAATGGAATATGTGACTTTGATATTTGAGTTTGAAGACTTAACAGTATTTCTTCCTATTCTGTAACTGTGCAGAGTACACAGAATATGCTGCTAAACTGCGGCGACGCACACTGAATGGAATATGTGACTTTGATATTTGAGTTTGAAGACTTAACAGTATTTCTTCCTATTCTGCAACTGTGCAGAGTACACAGAATATGCTGCTAAACTGCGGCGACGCACACTGAATGGAATATGTGACTTTGATATTTGAGTTTGAAGACTTAACAGTATTTCTTCCTATTCTGCAACTGTGCAGAGTACACAGAATATGCTGCTAAACTGCGGTGACGCACATTGAATGGAATATGTGACTTTGATATTTGAGTTTGAAGACTTAACAGTATTTCTTCCTATTCTGCAACTGTGCAGAGTACACAGAATATGCTGCTAAACTGCGGTGACGCACACTGAATGGAATATGTGACTTTGATATTTGAGTTTGAAGACTTAACAGTATTTCTTCCTATTCTGCAACTGTGCAGAGTACACAGAATATGCTGCTAAACTGCGGTGACGCACACTGAATGGAATATGTGACTTTGATATTTGAGTTTGAAGACTTAACAGTATTTCTTCCTATTCTGCAACTGTGCAGAGTACACAGAATATGCTGCTAAACTGCGGTGACGCACACTGAATGGAATATGTGACTTTGATATTTTAGTTTGAAGACTTAACAGAATGTGCTCTAATCTGCAACTTTGCACA
The DNA here is from genome assembly GCA_037306005.1 of Rhinophrynus dorsalis. Taxonomy (NCBI): domain Eukaryota; kingdom Metazoa; phylum Chordata; class Amphibia; order Anura; family Rhinophrynidae; genus Rhinophrynus; species Rhinophrynus dorsalis. Next base: position 386,153,357 of record CM074723.1, on the reverse strand, counting down.
CTAAACAGAATGTGCTCTAATCTGCAACTTTGCACACTAAACAGAATGTGCTCTAATCTGCAACTTTGCACACTAAACAGAATGTGCTCTAATCTGCAACTTTGCACACTAAACAGAATATATGAAATTTTTTCTTTTGTTGTTTTTTTCCCCCCACACAAAATAAACTGCTGCCCCCACACACAGTAGTCCTAAAAAGGACTTTTGGTTCTTTTTTTTCACAAATTTGCTTGTCTTCTCCCTACACTGACTTTCCCTTCCTATCCTCATCTCTCCCTGGCTAAGACTGAGCCGAACTCGCTGGTCAGGTGCTATACAGCACCAGACCACGGGTTCTGGCCAGCCAATCAGTGTAATGCCAGCAGCCAACATGGCTGCTGGCATTACACTGATGTCAGAGCCTCCCTGCACGTTTATTGGCTGCGCAGCAGCCGCAAAACGTGCGGGGAGGAGACCCGAACATGGCGGGCGAGCACATGCGGTACTCGTACGAGTACCACCATGTGCCGAGCAGAGCGATGCTCGAGCCGATCCGAGCATCGGCCGAGCATGCTCGCTCAACACTAGTTCTAATCCAAGGGTTCCAGACATCATTAAAACCTTGCATATTGCCCCTGAGAGTAGCAGCAGACCTCTCAAGAGTCATATGTGAGGCTACTGAAGTAACCCATTCTGCATGAGTAGGCGGTATGTCTGACTTCCAATGTGCCGGAACAAGCGATTTAGCAATACTAAGGAGAAAAAGTAGTAATTTCCTAACAGGTTTAGTTATCTGAGGTGATGCAGGGAACACCAGAAACAAACAGATCACCGGATTTTGAGGTAAAGAAAAACCAAGGGAAGAGGCAATCGTATTCATAATCGCAGACCAGTATTGGGTAATTTGAGGACAACTCCACCAGATGTGTAGCATCATACCCGTCTGTTGTCCACACCTCCAACAAAGCGGAGAAACAGAGGGGCACGACCTATGTAGTCTATGTGGCGTATAATACCATCTAGTAATAAACTTAAAGTTCATTTCTCTAGTTCGTATATCAGGCGGAGCAGTAGTTAAAAAGGTTTGAACCTGCAACCAAGTGTCAACTGTCCATACCACTGCCAATTCTGTCTCCCAAGCTATCATATAAGCTGTTTTTTGCAGAGGACGAAAGGATTGAAGGAGTTTATACATTTTAGAGGTGGACTTAGTAGCATACGTTCCCTTAAGTAGAGCCTGTTCAAAAGGCGTCAGTGGGCGAGGTAAGATCCCTGGGGACAATAAAGAGGAGAGAAAGTGTGAGACCTGCCGATATTGCCAGAAATGCGAGGCTGGAATGTCACGCTCAGCCGTCAATCTACTCCAGGAAATCACACCCTCACCCTCTATCAGATGGTGTAACAAATGTGCCCCTTGTGTCTTCCACAGTGCAAAGCGAGAGCTCTTAATCCCCGGTGGAAAATCCAGATGTCCAACTATTGATAACAAAGGGGACGGGCATGGAGAGAGGCCCAAAGCCTTATTCTGCATGTGCCAAAGATGCGAGAGGTGGTGCAAAACCGAATGATCTTTAAAAGAAATAGAGGTGTGTTGTGGAGGGTGAAATAAAATATTACTTGGGAGCGCACCCCCCAGAAAGGGACAAAGACAGTCTATCCAATCCTTGCCAGGGTCATATACACAGTCTAGAAGCTTTGAGAGATGAGCTGCCAAGTAATACAGTTTAATGTCCGGAAGTCCCATCCCGCCCCTGTTCGGCGAGTGAAACAACAAGGATGATTTAAGACGAGGGTGGCGGTAGCTCCAGACAAAAGCATTAAGAGTGGATTGAAGTTTGGAGAGCCAAACATTAGAGATAGGAAGGGGTATACAATTGAAGAGATATACATTTTAAACAAATTCACCCGCCCAAACCAAGACAGGAACAGCCTATGCCACAGTTGCATGTCCTGTTTCAAAGTAAGTAGGAGAGAGTCTAGATTCCTTTTAAGTATAGAACGTGGGTCTCTACATAGGACAATACCCAAGTAAGTAATCTCAGTATCAGACCACCTTAACGAAGTGAGCGTCTTATATCGAGAGGAAAGGTGAGAAGGGACAGATAAGTTCAAAATTGTGGATTTAGCAAAATTTATTTTAAAGTCAGAAACTCTGCTATAAGCGTCCAGTTCTTTAATTAGTCTAGGCAGAGAAACAGCAGGCTGCGACAGAAAAAACAAAATGTCATCTGCAAAACTAGCTATCTTCGTGTGCCCTGCTTTCGAAGGCAAGCCTACAATCTCTGGGTCAGATCTCACATAATATAAAAGAGGCTCTAAAGTCAATATAAACAGTATAGGTGATAAGGGACAGCCTTGTCTGGTACCGTTGGATATGGTGAACGGCTCTGACAGATAACCATTAGCTCGTACTCTAGCAGAAGGAGCACGATAGAGACTAAGTGCAGGCCACGAGGACCTAAACCAATAAACTTCAAAAGTTCTTCCAAGAAATGCCAGTTCACCCTATCAAAAGTACCGCCGGGATCTGCCGCTGGAGCGCGGTAAACATAAGAATAATAGCTTTGGTGGTGTGGTCCTTAGTCATTCGACCAGGAACAAAGCCCGCCTGGTTGGGATGAATATAAGTGTTCAGGCATGGGCGAATACGAGTAGCTAAAATCTTAGCATACAATTTCACATCACAGTTCAGAAGGGAGATCGGGCGGTAACTGGAACATTGCGAAGTGTCTTTGCCAGGTTTAGGGATCACCGTGATATGGGCTTCTAAGGACCTATCAGGGAAATGACTACCGGAGGCTATGTCATTGAAATACCTAAGCATGTAAGGTAGAAGTGTAGATTGGAACGTTCTATAATATGAAAGAGTATATCCATCTGGACCAGGGCTCTTATGTAGTGGGGATGATTTTATGGCATCCTCCACTTCTCTTTGTGTAAAGGGTGACTCCAAACAAGCAAGCACAGACGATGGCAGTCTCCCCATGCCCGACCCTTGCAGATAAGAAAGGACAGACTTCCTCGCTGCTGAAGTATGGTCATGTGACGGTAAATTATATAATGAGGAGTAAAAAGCTTTAAATGCATTTGCAATCTGTGGAAGAGATCTATGAACAGTCCCCTTGTCATCCTTAATTAAAGGAATATGATGTTGCTTCCGTTTAATCCTAACCAGCCTTGCTAAAGTCTTACCACAACGATTCCCAAACATATAGTTCTGAAAGCGGTGCCACTGAAAAGATTTGGTTATCCGTGACATTTGCAACTGTGCCAATTCTTGTCTAGACTCCTGGAGGATAGCAAGATCAGATTTAGAAAGTGATTTCTTATGCTTAGATTCAAGAGCTTTAATACGTGCAATAAGCGCATCCAATTTAAGCAACAACCTTTTCTTTCTCACGGCCCCCAGTCTAATGAATTCACCCCTTAATACGCATTTGTGAGCTTCCCACACAGTCGGAAAGCACACACCCTTATCCAAATTAAGGTCAAAATATTGTTGCAATTTCAACGCAATTTCCTGAACCTGAGCAGGGTCATCCAAAAGAAGCTCATTCAACCTCCAGGTGGGGGACCCCGCCTCTCTCAAGCCAACCGAAATCTGCATCCAGACCGGCGCATGATCAGACCAGGTTATTGCTTCAATTTCAGCTTTTTGGATAGTATGCAATAAGGACTGATGTATCAAGATATAATCAAGTCTCGAGTATTTATTATGGTTAAACGAATAAAACGTATAGTTTTTAGCAGTAGGATACATAGTCCTCCAGGAGTCCAGCAGATCCCTATCTCTAAACACAGCTCGTATAACCCGTAAGGCAGAGTAAGGCACCGCTGAGGTACCTGAAGAGGAGTCTATTTCAGGTGCCAGAGGTAGGTTAAAATCGCCCCCTAAGACAAGGGAGCCCTCACAGAAGCTGTCAAGTTTAGAAAACATACTCCTAAAGAAGGAGATCTGTGACGTATTAGGTGCATACACATTGGCAAAAGTAAAAGTACGATGGTACATGGTACCCTTAATAAACACAAATCTACCCTCTGGATCAGAAAGAGTGCCCAAAGAATGCCAGGGCAGTGAGGCTCGCATCAAAATTGCCACACCTTTAGCTTTGACATCTATAGAAGAAGCACCCGCCAAGGTATATACATGATTTGACAGCTTCGGAGGGCTAGGCAGCTTAAAGTGCGTTTCTTGAATAAAAGCTACATCTGCACGTAGGCGAGTCAACTCCCTCAGAAGCATAGACCGCTTATAAGGAGAGTTGAGTCCTTTTGCATTAATAGACAGTACATTTACATTGTGTGATGTCATAAATAGTGAATACAAAGCAGAATGCAGGTAAATTGGTATCCGGCAGGCAGCTCCCCAGGAACACAAGGGTAGGGAAAAATAGTGACAGATCAAAAAGGGTAAAGAGGGGAAAAGGAGGAAATAGGACAGAACAAAAGAAAGAAAAAGAAATACCAGGAAAACATGTTAACATAACGTGTCCTGGAATTTGGGGCAACATCTAGCCCCAAGTTACCAGGGATGAAATAACGTGTTTGCTCTGAAAGAGCCAGGAGGGGACCAGCTAATTCAAAGAAACACAACAACCAAAAGAGTTGATATGTCTCGGTATTGCAAGGGAAATCTCCCGCACCGTGGCATACCAAGGCATAAAACTAGTAAAATGCAGTATGAAATTACAACACAACTAAAACATGAAAACAACAGACTGCTGTGGAAAACATTTAACAGACCGCCAACGCAGATATCAAACGTCCCAGTCTCTCAGAGGAGAAGCCCTCGCTTTCTTGTTGGAGGGCCCGCGAACTGTGGACCATCTTTCTCTCCTCTCCTTCCCAAGTGCTGAGGAAACCGGGGTTGACACTGACATCGCAGGTGGAGTCAAGAAAATATCCGGAGTCGATATGCCCAAAGCCTTGCAGAAGGATGGGGCGTCTTCCAATTCCCGGAGAGTAGCCGTGGCGCCCTGATGTTGTACTGACAATTGAAAGGGATATCCCCACTTGTACTTGATACCCAGGTTGCGTAGATGCGTAGTAATGGGTCGAAAAGTGCGCCTCAGTTGTAGAGTTCTGGGTGATAAATCTTGAAAAAATTGCAAGGAACAACCAGCATAGGTAATATCTTGCATATCTCTGGTCTTGCGTAGAATCAGATCTTTGTCAGCAAAACTCAACATGCAAAAGATCACATCTCTAGGGGGATCCGTAGCGGCACCTCTAGGCCTAAGTGAGCGATGCGCCCTCTCAATACGCATAGGTGGGTCGGATGGTAGACCCAGTACATCAGAAAAAATAGATTGTAGTGCTCCAGGTAAATCTTTAGCAGGCACACTTTCCGCCAAACCTCTCAAACGGATATTACACCTGCGACTTCTATTGTCTAGGTCATCTAAGCGCGCAGTAAGCATGTTAATGGCGTCTTCTTGTTGAACCACCAGTTGTTCCAGATTTTGTTGATTTTCCAGCAGTTCTTCGCGGTCCTGTTCAAGAATATGCACGCGAGAACCAAGTTGTGTAAGATCTCTTTTTATCTCCGCCAGTTCAGAACGGACCATGTCTCGTATTTCCAAAACCAATGCTTTCATATCTTCTTTTGTGGTAAGATGGCCAATATCATCTTTCGATAGGTAAGTAGTCTTCACTATCTGCGCATCTCCAGAGGGTGGGGATGAGATCGCCCCAGAATCCACAACAGAGTCCTGAGGAGATCTAACCAGAGTATGGGCATCAGCCTGTAATCCACAATCATTCTCCGCGGGTCGCTGCGCCATCATAAGCGCGTCAGCGCCTAGGCCTGATTCTGTACTCGCTCGAGTTGGAAGAAAACTGGTGATCTTCGAAGATCGCAGAGTAACTTTTCTGCGTCTTCTGGACATGTGGAGTCAGTAGATCGGCAAATGTAGCTGGGTTTAGTTGTTTGTTGCTGTGTATGCTAAGTTTTTTCAGCCGCGGTGCTGGGAGCTCCAACTCACACGTCCATCTTGGTGCGCGGTAGCTCCGCCTCCCCGTAATGGTTTGATTTAATATTGTAGACATTAAAAAAAAAATTAACATCAATGTAAGTGTTATCTCTCAAACACGTATGGTTTGAGAGATATAACTTGCTAAAGTTACCTTTTCCTGGCTGTTTTACTCAAGTCTGCCATCTAGCTGACAGCTGCAGATTCCAGTCATTTGAGTAGACAGAGGCTCTTCAGCAGAACTGAAATCACACTATTTAAAATAAATACTTCATTGGAACGGTCTACAAAGTGTGCTTGCAAGCCAGGCACACTTTGTAGACCGTTTCAAATTAAGTATTTATCTTTAGATATCGTTTTATTGGCGCTGCTGAAGAGCCACATCTCGTCAAGTGACCAGAATCTGCTTCTGACAGCTTTACAGCTCGTCAAGCAGAAAGGGGAGGGAACAGAGAACTTTATTTTCCTATTTCTCACAAACCATAATGGTTTGAGAGATATGAATAAGTGCAAGTACTCTCTTTAAATTGTATATACCATATAGCTAATACTTTTTTTTCTGACATTACTATCCCTTTAACACAAGGCTGGACTGAAAGGAACAGTAGGTCTTATTTATCAAGAAAAAGCAGACTAATTCTGGAGCAATCCAAATGCACCATAGGGGGAAGTGAAAATTCCCATTAATTTTAATGGTCTCTTTAACCCATTGATTGCAGGCATTTATATAAGGGGGTTATAAGTCCCATGTAAATCTATTGGGATTTTTGGAATTTTTATTTCCCTCCTATGGTACAGTTGGTTTGTTCCAGTACTCCACCTCTGTATCTTGATGAATAGGTCCCAGGCGTGATTTCTAAATTTCTGAAGATATGTTCTGAATGAAGCAAGCTGTACTCACAACTTCTTAATTTGATGAAAAAGGAAATATTAAATAGATGCTTACAGAACTGCAGCTTTCACAACCTGTTCAGTTAATAACTGACCAATAAAATTTATCAGAGGCTGAAAAACATTGGCCGGTACATAAGTCTGTTTTAGATCTGCCACATACCAGCTTTTAGTCTCATTAAAAAAATAATATGCTTAGAAGCTTTTATTATATGCAAAAAAAAATTGTCAACGTTTCGGTCCACACAGGGACCTTTGTCAAGACTGGAAAAAGGTCCCTGTGTGGACCGAAATGTTGACAATTTTTTTTGCATATAATAAAAGCTTCTAAGCATTGGTAACAAGACCCACGGGTGCTGCCCTCTTCTGTCTACACTTTACGTACATTTAAGGTATTGTGCACCTGGGCTAAAGCAATTTTATGAGTGAGTGCTTTCCACACCTGTAATATTATATATATATATATATATATATATATATATATATATATATATATATAGCTTTCGCTTTGTGTTTTTCCAATCTGTATGATAGTTTTAGATAATTTTGGTTTAATAGTTAGGTACTCTAACTTCAGCAGAGCTGATGTTTTCTATCCTGGGTGGCACAGCTGGCATCTTTACTTAAATGTCTTTTATGAAGCTGTCTTGTGCCTCCTAACTTCTCCTGTACCTGCCAGAACATAACTTCTATCAAAGGGAAAGAATATATTAATGGGGAAGAATAATCGTGTAAATCCTGACAAGACGGATTTTCTCAGTAAGGTGAAAAGTTGGACAGATGACAGTGCCTCTTTGTCATATATTAAAATATATATTTTTTTGTTGCCCTTATTTTTTTAAAACTACAGAAATTCTGTTAACATTCTCTGTGATAATATACTGAATTTGAAGACAATATCAGGTTTGGTGCATTTAAGCATATCATACACTAAAGTAGAGAGCAAGTTTAAATTATATTTCAATTGTGGGAAACAACTCTATATCTGTTGTCACTCTGAGGTATTTCCAGACCTTTTCAAACCTGAGAACATTTGAAGTAATATTAATTTTTTTCTGAACTATGTTCCATCTGCACATATTTTATGCTTTTTTGTCACTGGCTCAGCACAATGTATTACTCCTATTCAAGCATTGTTTTATTGATCATTTAGAGTAGATAATCAGACAGTATCAAAATAATTTTTGTATGAAAGTATAAGTAAAATTAAATGTTAGGAGAGATAAAAGTGAATGATAAGAAAATTAGACACAATGTTGTTTCTCATGTTCAAGTTTGCTAAAAAGTAAACTTTTTATATATGTATTATATGTATCAGTCAGTTAACCCCTTAACAACCCATGACATACATGTACGTCACGGGTTGGATGTCCCTAAAGGACCACGGACATACATGTATGTCATGGAATTCAGGGTTCCCCGTGTGGCTGCACGCCGTTCGGGGAGCCCTGAATCGGATGGTTAAAAAAAAAAAACATGGTCCGTGGTCATTAAGTGTCAGCCACGCGCGTGGTCCTTAAGGTGTTAAACATGGAACAGAAAATCAGTTTCAGTTAATATATATATATATATATATATATATATATATATATATATATATATATATACGTATAAATAGTAACATAGTAGATGAGGCTGAAAAAAGACCTGTGTCCATCAAGTCCATCCCATGCAAAATCATCCCTGTTAATCCCAAGGCAAAAAAGAAAACAAAAAGAAACACCCATGGAAGCTATTTCTGATTAATCTCTAAGTGGATAAAAAGATTCCTTGCTGACTCCAATTGGCAGTCAGATATTTTCCTGCATTAACATCCTATCTGCTTTGAAGCCAACTGTCATAATTCTAAATATTGTTCTGTGCTAGATAGGTATCCATTCCTTTCCTGAAAACAGTTACATGCTCTGCAAGCACAGCATCCCGAGGCAGAGATTACCATAACGTTACTGTCCTTATTTTAAAAAAATCCCTGCCTTTGTTTTAGTCAAAAGTGCCCACAGGTTTTTTAATATTCTTATACATTTTTTACTTATCAATTGATACTGATTTTTATTTGAATAAACGTTTTTGAAGAACATTGAAACTGTATCTGGAGTGGATCCTGTTTTGCCATTGGAGCTGACAAGAACATCTGGCTGTAAGCACCAAGCAGAGACAGTAGAAAAATCTCTGCAAGCCTCTAATGCTGTATATATGTATATGCATATAGACAGCCATTATATCATGTGAGTGCTATATATTATTTATTGTCAACTCTTTTTCAGTGTGATAAGGCATTATTGGCACCCCATTTTTCTTGTTTGTTTGTGTTTAATACCCACACATGTCTCCTATGGGAGTCCAAGTCCTTGGAGTAAATTATAATGTCGTCCAAGTAGAAAAGAACATGGGACATAATCATATCTCAGAAGATGACATTCATGAGGGCTTGGAAGACTGCTGGAGCATTACAGAGGCTGAAGGGCATCACCAGATATCCATAAAGCCCGTAATGTGTATTGAAGGCAATCTTCCTTACACTGTATGTCCCTCAGAGATCCAGCTTTGTGAATATGGTAGCCCATTTGAGTTACTCAATAGGGGTGAGTGAAAAGTGAGAAAAATTTCCCACGTGACTTTTCGCAACAAACTGACTATTTTTATCAAAAGTTTTCTCCTTTTCTCCAATGCAAAATTTTTCTCCTTTTCACTTATTCCAGCAAATTTTTCACCTATTCCAACACATTTTTCTCCCATTCAACAATTTTTTCTCCTATTCTAACACATTTTTCTCATAGTCTAACACATTTTTCTACTATGTTTCCTCTGGTGCGACATTTTCCAGCGCAATATTACTTCTTCTGAGGGCTGTAGTGGAGAAATAAGTAGCTGGAAGTCATAGTTGTGATTCCTACAGCAACATACACATGAAAAATGTGTTAGGATGCAGAGTGCATTTGTCCTTTGCCCAAAACACTAACTTCCTGTTTGAGTGACACTGGCACATATTCATGATGATGTCAAGTGATAAAAAAAGCCCAAGAAAGTACAACCTACAATGTGGCAGATATGTATGACAGTGGTGGGGGGGACTGGCGTGGTGTGATTGGTGGGACCTTGACAAACTACATCCACCCCTGAAGGAGAAGGATCATCATCATTTATTGCACATGCTGCAGCAACCATTGCTGCAGTCAGTTTTTAAACTACCACTTTACTCCCATGTCCCTGCACTGCTCCACCTTTCCCCCTGCCCCTTGTGCATTTGCTCAACATTATACAACTATTGTGTGTGTTTTTACTCTCTACAGCACACAACTGATGTCGTCTGCTGTCTGTCAGGTCAACTCAGTAACAGAGCTCACATCCGGCTCCCAGTCAGCTGTCTGTCACCTAATATATTTATTTGTTAAGTTATTTATGTATTATTATTTTTTTATTTTTAATGTTTACTTATTTATTAATTTTTTTAAGTTGTTCACCCTATCTTATCACAATCAGTCCAAAAATATATATATAACTAAAAACAAAGTCAACAACTACTTTCCCCAGACCTCCTCAGCACAGAGACAATAAAAGCAAAATCAGGAAGTAATTTGGTCCCCAGCTGCCTGTGTCTTGCCAGTCAGTCACACCAAATTTTGGGGTATTTGGAGTCAACCTCCTTCCCCCCTTCTTCTCCATTAGATTGCCCCCAGACTCCCCTAATCCAGAGAACAAATGTCCTTCCTAAAATACTCCCTAAACTAAACTCAAATTATTATTTGCCTCTCTTCTCTAGCTCAAAAAACACATTGCTTCTTCCTCTCACAAACACAAAATGGCATGCTGTGAGACAATGACACCTTTGTAGATGGCTGTAGAAAAGTAGAGAAAACTTTCATGTGGTGGAAAAAAATGTTTCCCATTGATTTTAATGCAATGAGCTAGATGAAAAAAAAAAAACGGGAAAATGGCACTTTTCGTCAGAATTTTTATGCCAAGCGAAAAGTGCCATTTTTTGCCAATTTTGGTTTGAGGCGAAATATTTCACCCATCCCTATTTCTTAAACAACTCCGTGATCAAGGGTAAGGGGTACCTATTCTTAATTGTGACCTTGTTTAACCCACTATAGTCGACACAAGATCGAAGGGACCCATCGTTCTTAGCCATAAAGAAGAATCCCGCACCTGCAGGTGAGGAAGACGGATGGATACAATTTTTCTACAAATTCTCCCAGATATATGCTTCTACGGCAGCCTTCTCTGGTCCATAAAGAAGGAAGATCCTACCTCGGGGAGGAATTGGCACTGGATGAAGATGAATATGACAGTCATATGATCTATGGAGAGGCAAGGTATTAGCTTCTTTTTTGGAAAAGACATATGCGTATTTGTATTATACAGAAGGGAAATCTGCAGGTATTTGACACTCAGAGATGGTGGCCAACAGACTGAATCTCTGAACTTGTTTAAGACAGGATCTGTGACATGAGGATCCCCAAAAGATCAGTTCACCAGAAGTTCAGTTGAAAGTTCAGTTATGCAGTCTGAGCCAAGGAAATTCCAAGATCATAGGAGCTGTAGGAGATTGTATAAGGTCAAACTAGATAGTTTCAGAGTGCAGTTGACCCACCATGACTAGGACATTTCAGATTTGAGAATTACTAGGCCCTTTCCCAGGGGCTGACCAACAGTGGTGACTTTTGAGGGGTTGGTCTTTCTATGTATGGGCAGACCAGATTCTGAGGTCCAAAGCTGATCAACAAAAATCCCAGCAGCCCCAGAGTCAATGAAAGCTTGTGTAGAGACCTAAACTCCAGACCATGAAAGGTTACGGGCAACAAGATGTTATTAGTTACCCAGGAGGCAGCTGTCTAGGCTTGGGGATGGTCTCCTCTATCCTCTAAACCCAAACTTTTCTAGGACGAACTGGGCATGAGCATAGCAAGTGGCCTTTCTGACCATAATGGATGCAAAAGCCCGTAGACTTCCTCCTGTTATTTTCAGCTTCTGAAAACAACAATAAAGTCTGGAAACAACATTAAAACTCCAGAGGCACTGACTCTGAGGAGGTATGATTGGGCACTGTCATCTGGACAGGAAGTTGGGACCATCTGGACCTACAGGACCTTCCTGTCTTTCTTGTATCTGCCGGTCAAGATCATGACAGAGAGTAATAAATTCTACCACATCATCTGGAATTTCTTTACATGCTAACAAATATTTGAACCATTCATTGAGCCCTCTGCGGAAGGCACCTGAACTCCGATCAGCCTCAAGTGAGAGGGTCCGAAACTCTAGATAGAACACTCACTAAGAGACTGGAGAACTTGTTTTGATAAACACCACTCTAGAGAAGGAGGCACTGGTTTGGAACCAAGCCTGCAGAGGCTGGGATCTATCCAACCAGTGATTGAGGAGAGATGTAGCCCAGTCAAGATCTACCTGCCCGGATACCTGGCAGGAATCAATCCAGCAGGCCATCAAAGGGATGCAGGGCCTGCAGGAGATTGACCTGCCACAAGCAGATAACTGGGATCGATTCAGCCGGTGGGTAGGTGGTAGCTGGCCTAGTCGGAGATCAATCAGTGAGAACAGGAAGCTCTTGAATAAATGAACAGCAATGGGTAGATGGAGTCGGATGCCAAGGTCAAACCTGAATATCAGCAGAAATAAGCAGGATCAAAGAATCAAGCCTGGTCCTTACTGGAAGTCAAGCAGATCAAGGAGCAAACAGGAACTGCAGTCAGGAACAAAGCCGGGGTCAAGCAGGGAACAACATGCCAGAGATTCACTAGTAACTCAGGATAGCTCGAAGATCGGGTGCGCGAAGCTAGAAACAGGAAGACTTTAAAGGGCTATCTTCCAATCATGAATGAGAGAATGAATAGGACCACAGATGAAGAAAGGAGATGAAGGACTGAGAAATGACACACACTTCATCAGTGACATGACATGGTCAGCTTCCCTGATTTCTCCCACTCAACCTGGATGTTTGTATTGCATTGAGGCAGGGGTGTCACACTCACCAGCACTGTTATTGTTATTAAGAGCTCAGCTATATTAATTTGGCCATCAACAGCTGGTGGGGCCAATGCCCCCATCTTCTGAATCCAATAAACAAAATATTATTTCATTGGACAGCCCTCTGGCACCCTCACATACACGGTTTTCTTCCCCAAGCTTTGTTTCAATGTCCCCTACTAGTCACAGAACCACACAGCCTGGTCTCTATGGTAGCCACAGAAACAAAGCTACAGTGTTGCCTTCCCATCCTTATTCAACTGGTAGGAACAGAGCCCTATATATACCTTCTAACACTCCAGCCTTGTTCCACTATCCCACTGGGAGTTAGAGACATACACATACACTCTCTGTTCCCTTGATCTTATTTCACTGTCCCACTGGAAGTTAAAAGGCCACCCATACACTGTCTGTCACCCAGCTTTGTTCCACTATCCACTGGTAGTCACAGAGCCACACATGCATTATCTAACATCCCTTAACTCCTTAAGGACTACATGACGTACTATGACCGTCATAGTACGTCACATACTTTTTACTTACAGCGCTCCACCGGGAGCGCTGTAAGTAAAAATGGGGCCTAAAATTGACTGATCCAAGACTGGAGCGATCTCTTTTAGGCCCCAAAGCGGCGTACCGATACACGAAACAGGTCATGTGTACCGGCACATTGGCAAAGATCAAAGCGGTCCTTATGGGACGGAAACATCCCAGGACTGCTGGTTAATCCACTGTGCAATGGTAATCACAGAAAAACACATACACTGCCTGACACTCAAGCTTTGTTTCAATGTCCCACTAGTTACCCACAGAGCTACACATACACTGTCTGAAACCACAGCCTTGTTCCACTGTCTACTAATAGCCACAGAACCACATATATACTGTGTGATAGCCAGTCTTGTTACACTGCCCTACTGATAACCACAGAACCACACATACACTGTCTTTTTCCACAGCCTTGCTTAACTGTTAGCCACAGAACCACACATTTCCCTTCTGATACACCAGCCTTCTTCCACAAGTAGTCACAGAAACACACATTCACTGCCTGCTTCTCCAGCGTTTTTCCACAAGTAGCTGTACTCGTGGCACCACCACTGTATATCAACCCATACCAATAAGGTACCATTTTAATTGGGCTGGTAGTAGGTACTCAATACAGTTGGAAATTTCAAAGTGTGTAAATATTATAGTATACAATTCAACCCCCAGTGCAAATCAGGTTTATTGTCAAAATTTACAGACTTTCAGCTGTTTACAATGAACAAATCAAACAAGAGCAATTGAAATAGCTCAAAACAATAAAATGCTTCAAATGGTTTCCCCAAATTCAACTGATAATGCAACTTATAATGACTTCGCCAGTCTCAAAATTATTCAACCCCTTCATGGCAAGCATCTTTAGTACTTAGTAAAGCACCCTTTTGCTGTTATGACCTCCTGCAAGCGAGGTGCATAGCCAGACACCAGCTTCTGGCAGCGTTCATGAGGAATCTTAGCCCATTTCTCATGAGCAATGGCTTTGGGTGAAACCACTTGAAGCATTCGTTGTTTTGAGCTATTTCAATTGCTTTTGTTTGATTTGTTCATTGCAAACAGCTGAAAGTCTGTCAATTTTGACAATAAACCTGACTTACAATGGGGGTTGAATAATTTTGATTACAACTCTGTTGTCAATGAAGTTTAGAAAAGTATGTGTTTTTTCTATAGCACCACTTTCTGGAACTTGTTGTACACACATATTTAAAAACAAATCATGAATCCATTGCCTTTCTCTACTATGTCATGAACAGAGCAGGCAGAAAGGAAAGTTTCCTATTTGTTAGTACCTCACTGTATTTTGCTAAGAAGAACTGGGTCAAACCAACTGCCCCACTGTGGGAAAATAAAATATAAAGTCTTAGGGCATTAATATGCTCAAAAGAAAACTGGAGAAATTCTGGGGAAACCAGTTGCAATATATAGTACAACAAAATTACCATTGATTTAAAGGGATAGTAATACTTCATTTTAGCTTTATTTTATTTTGTAGGCATTAAAAAAACATGAAGAACGATAAGTCTTATCTCTCAAACCTTTATGGTTTAAGAGATATTCACAAGCAAAGTTTCCCCCTCCTGACCCTTTTACCTAGTGTAAGCCATCTCTTCTCAGATGTGGAATGCAGTCCATAGACCAGACAGATAACAGCAGGGGACAATCTTCTTCCTATGAGAACAATGAATTCCCTGACCCCCTTGACAAGTTTTTCAGCATTTTCCCTTATCTTAATTGAAGATTGTCCCTCTCTGCAATCTACCTAGGCATCTCCCTTCTGCTCTGGCTGAACAGTGTTACGTCAGTAAAAGGGGCGGGAGGGGGACACTTTGTCATTGAATTACTCTTGAACTATGACTCTGACAGTATTGAAATAACACTCTCCAAAGTCCAAATACTATGATGATTAATTAGAGCTGCTTTTATTATGAAACATTACTATCCCTTTAAATTAGAGTTTTTACCCCTAAAACTAGAGAAGCAATGAACTGGAGACCTCTCTAGCACTCCATGGGTTAAAATCCCCTTTTAATAAACTGGATTTTATTTCTCACCCTAGATTGCACTTGGTTTACCCCAGAATCCATCTACTTCTTTTGGTCATACATCGCTTAATGAAAGCGATGTTTGTGCTTCGGATACACCAAAGGTATAAGCTTACAAAAATGATCTGGCATTAACTCAAGTATATAGTTGAAATATTAGTAATGATAATGATTAATATGGGCAGACTAGATGGGCCGAATGGTTCTTACCTGCCGTCAAATTCTATGTTTCTATATGGCTATGTAATCATATAACATATAATTGTTTTACATCAACCATATCTATTATTTTCATTGACATTTTTTCAGAAAAAAATCCCTTTGTCCTTGTTATTGTGAAAACCCATGAACATTGTACTCAAGAAATGCATTCCCACAGGCAATTAGTAAATATTTTTACTGACTATTTAACTCTGTTCATGACTTCCTTTTCTTAGATTTTTTAACTTAAAATAGAGGTGGGAAATCAAGCATTTCTCTCTTGAGCAATATTATGTGAAAATAGGGGTAGTTATGGTATAGCTGTTTATGATATATGTCATTAGACTTTTGTTGGTTATAGATTTTGATTGGACACCTAGAGATTGAAAGAATGTGCATTATGCTTGTTAGAGGTAACACACACTAATAGTACTATCTCCACTGGGACTTTTTTTTCTCATAAGCCTAATTTTACCACAAATGGACCATAACAAAGTACAGTAATGTATATTTTCAGGTCTTGTATCTTACATTTACACTTGCAACAAGTTGAAATAGTCACTTTGTTCCACATATAATGTAGATGCCAGAATATGTTTTCTCTTTAACCCTTTGAGTCCAATGCCTTGCGTACCCCTCTGCACTCAAAGGATTAACACCTTTAGGACCAGAGAGTTTGCAAAACACTGCTTTGCAAAGCATTGCACACTCTTTCAGTCCTCAAGGGGTTAACTTGATTTTTTTCCATCTTTTTTCCATCTTTTTCTCTTTATTCAACTTAATTCTATTATTTAGCACTGAAAACGTATTTTCTAAAAGATCAGTAATTATTTATTTTAAATTTAATTTTAATAGTACATAGAGACTTCATTGCAGGTCATATTTTGCAGTCTCTATATGGTTGCACTCATTAATGTTATTTTTTAAATAATAAATAAAATCATAAATGTGGGTCTATGTTTCTGAAAATGATTTAGCAATACTGGGGCAAATATACAGATCTGCCAGCTCTGCTCCACTGATGCTGGACTACAGTGTATTTACTACAGCATAGTGTTGCTCTAGTGCATAATGGTCAGCCACATTCTGCCATTGTTAAAGGGATAGTAATATTTCATAATAAAAGCAGCTCTAATTAATCATCATAGTATTTGGACTTTGGAGAGTGTTATTTCAATTCTGTCAGAGTTGTAGTAATTCAATAATAAAGTATCCCCCTCCCGCCCCTTTTACTGATGTAACACTGTTCAGCCAGATCAGGAGGGAGGTGCCCAGATAGATTGCAGAGAGGGACAATCTTCAATTAAGATAAGGGGAAAAACCTAAAGAAAGACAATTCTGCGCTCCTCCATATAGACTATCCAAATGAGAACCCTGTGTAAAGCATATATCATACCACTTTAATAAATTTTGGGGTCTTCGTTGCATAGATTGGCCAAAGTATGTCTAAGCCCGCCTGCCAACGTCAAGGCTCTCCAATCCATGGAGACCTCTCCAGTATTCAAGGGGTTAAGTATCTCTTATTAAGCATATGTGCAAGTTACTATCTGTGTAAGTTGTTATTCTTGGCACTTACTACAAGCAGGCTTTTGATACAAGTGACGTTTTAAAGCAGTTGACATTTTGGAGTTGGGCTTTTGATACAAGCGACATCTTGATGTTGCCTTTTTTAATTAGGCGACATTATAAAGTCGCTCTTTTGAGCGTCAGCATGTAGGCAGCACCATTGCAATAGGATACCTTTACAAGAAGGTATATTTTCCCGGCTTTGAAGACGTTAAAAAAGTCTTGAAGCTGTATTGAGTTTTAGAGGGAGGCATATGGAGGGTGGAAGAGAGAGTCAAAAGTAGAGACGAGACAGTGGGAGTTGGATTTATGCATGTGAACCAATTGTGAAAAATATTGTTTTTAGCCATTGTGTTGTCATATAGCCCTGAAAAAACAGCATCCCTGCTTAGACATCTAATAAAGTCAAAATAAAGAGGTACTGGGGGATGTGTGTGTATGTGCTTATATGCATGTTTCATTGCAACAGTATGGTTGTATGTGAATGTTTGCATACTTCTGGAGGCACCACCTTAGAGTTTGCTATAGGAAGAGCCGGTAACCTGCCCATGTCACCCTCTATCGTGCACTGAGCTTCTGGTCAGTGCACAATAGAGAAACACATATGTTGGTAATCTGTACAGTATTATCTGAGCATTGTGGAGGAACCTCCAAAAGTAAGCAATCTGAATATGGCATTCATTAGCCTTCAATAAGCATTGTCTTTCAACAGCTTGTGCACTACAACTGCCATCATACACAGAAGGGTATTGGCCTGCTGTGGAAAATGCGAGTTGTAGTACAACACTAACTGGAAGGCCACAGGTTGAGCTGAGCAACCTTGGTATATGAAATATGTAGGGAGAGAAAAGGGCCTCTTTTGCTATCTTCTGTCTAACCTCTCCTTTCTTTCCTCTTATTCCTCTTTCCATCCCCGCATCCCCCCTCATTCCTCTCTATCTCTTCATTCTGCTCTCTCCCCACATTTCTCTTTCTTTCTGCCCACATTGCTCTCTTTCTCCCTATATTCCCCCTCTCTCTCCCTCCCCACACTCCTCTCCCACTTTCTATACCCACATTCATCACTGTCTGTCTGTCTGTCTCTCTCTCTCCATTCACATGCTTCTTTCTTTGCCTATCATTTCTCGCTTCCTCTTTTCTTCTCCATCATACTCTCCTTTCTTCCCCACACACTCTCTTACTCCCTTGTCTCCCTCCATCCAACATCTTAAAAACAGAAAGTGGGGCAGAGAAAAGGTGGCCCACAAAGTGTAATATAGATAAAAAAGTCACTGAGAGCTAAAAGTATTATTGTAGCCTGATATCGCTTGTATAGTTAAGTTCAAATAAACGTTCCATGTTATTTGACAGTTTATTTTACCCTTAACCCCTTAAACACGCGGCCGTCACTTAAGGTCCAGGAACCATTTTTTTTTCAGAATCCGATTCCGGAGGAAAAAAACATATTGCCCCCAGTGTCATCTCTCAAACCTTTATGGTTTGAGAGATGAACGCTTCTAAAGTTGCCCTCTCCCTCCCCCTTCCCCATAGTCAGCATTTTAGCTGACTGCAAGGAACAGAGTTGTACGACTTTCAGGCGGCTCTCCAGCACAGCTTGATCGCGTTAACTAAAAAAAAACTTTCACTGAAATGGTCTTCTACGTGTGCTTGGTTTGCAAGCACACGTAGAAGACCTTTTTAGTGAACGTTTTTTTTTTAGTTAACGCGATCGCGGCTCTGCTGCAGAGCCGTCTGATGATCTCTGACCAGATTTCCCTGAGTCAGCTAGAATGCTGACTACGGGGAAGGGGGAGGGAGAGGGCAACTTTAGAAGCGTTCATCTCTCAAACCATGAAGGTTTGAGAGATGACACTGGGGGCAATACGTTTTTTTTACTAGGGCTTTAAGGTGATAATGACTGATCACAGCAGAGAAATTCCAGGTCTGACTGGTAGTCCCTTCAAACCCTACAATTTCTATAAACACCGGATATGTAGTTTTCATGTCACACAAGGCTGAAAAAGAGAAAAATTGTTTCAGCTTACGTTAATTTCCTTTCCTGTTCACAACGAGGCAGCGTTCACCCAAGGATTAAGTCTTCTCTACACCTGATGAGAGAAAACACCTCCTTAAAGCTATAAATTACCCCTCCCTTCTTTTACCATCTATCTGAGCTAACAGTCAACAAGGATTGGGAGAGATAACAGTGAACACTGCCTCGTTGTGAAACAATGTTTGCTCTTTCCTGGTCCCTTGAGGCAACATTCACTCAAGGGTAATACCCAAGCAGTTAAGAACCTGTTATGGCTGGCAAGCAAAACCAGGAGTCAGACGGTATAGTTAATAGAACCATTATTATGAGAATAATGACAGTAATGCAATATATAATAAACACACAGTGGGTGATTGAAACAGCGAGCACTGTATCAGGAATATCAGTCTCCCAATCTCTGCACCACACTGTCTGAGACTAGGCCTCAGTCCACTGGAGTCTAGTGGTAAGTTAACGCCCAAGAGATACTGACTCAGCCTGCAGTCAGTAGATAGGAGTCTGCTAGTGTTACGGTTTTATTTGGCACTCAGACACAGTAGGTGAGATAAAACACAGTTTTATTGAACAGGCTCAGAAATGATAACCCTCGCGGGTCCAGTAGCATATATACACAATATAGTACTGACACAGGATAGGTTACAGCAAAAATATACTCACACGGGTCCAGTATATGTACAATACAGAAGTTACAGTATACTGACACAGGTCAGGCAAAGTTCGTGTGAAACTCAACCGAGTCAGCAATGAATGGGTTACTATTAGGCCAGGAATGTTGACAGGCCCTAATAGTGCGAGGCCCTTAAAACTCTCACTCTGCAGAGAGTGCTTAAATAGCGAGAAACGCCCAGAAGACAATGGATAAGCTTAAGGACTGCCATAGCAGTAATGGAGGACAGAGAGAGTATGCCTGGGAGGGCACCCAACGGAGACTGCCCGGTAGAATAGCTGGTGAATAAAAGCACCTTCCCCGACAATATTTTTGTGTGTGTATTTTTTGTTTTTATAATAGAGCTGCTCCTTGGGATAATGCATGGCCTTCATTATTGGTGAATATAAAAATATTATATTTCATGAGGGGAGTAATAGTTTTTTGGGGGTGAGCATATGTATACAATTATTGTCTATATTATCGGTGTTGACCTATGGGGTATTATATTTGAAGATACATGTGTACATATGGTCTTTATTTTATTAAACTCATGATATTTTTGGTAGATAAGGACAATAAAAACTGTTCTTTGATAACTATGAGTGATTTATTCATATGAAGATGTGGACATGTATCTATTAAATAAACTTATATGTTTTTTGGCGCATGCGCATGTTCGCCTTCAATTTAAGTCATCCCGGCAGTGTTCCCTTCCAGTAACAAAGATGGAGTTCGATGGTAAGACGCATGCGTGCTATCCATTGATTCTATGATTCTATTTTGTTTATTCTTTTAAGGACAAGTTGGGATGTAACCTTTGTGAGTTTGGGTGTACTTATCTAATCACCCAATAGAAATAAGAATAAGTAGTAACATTATGAGTCTTTTTCTATCGGCGACTTTTTGATTTTGAGTTGCGGCGCATATGTATGACGTCATGTGTTTTTGAAAATACGGAAGAACCCTTCCTTTTGAGATGTATGTGGAGATTCTGCTTATATAAGGTATATTTACATTTGAAGTTAAGCGTCCCTTGTTCTTGAAAGATATAGATATATATTTTTTTCATCTTTTTAAATATCGATCTTATGATGGATGTTGGATTTTTAAACGCATGCGCTTACCAGGGTCCCTCTTCGGTTTATTTGTGGGAGCAATACGGTATGACTTAACTCCATTAAGCAAATAGAAACATAAATGTGAATGCTACTATATCATGTCTATATTGTTGACATATTTAATTACTGAAATGTTTCGATAAATATACCACTTGTTTGCTGGATCACCATTGGAGGCCTGCATGTATTTAAGGGAGCAGCTCTACCCACAATGCATCCCCTGACGAAGCCGTTTGGCGATACGCGTTGGGCTTTTGTGGTTGGAGGTGCTGTCTCAGTCAGGTTTGCTGCTTCTACCTGTGGTTGATTTATCCTTAATCTTGTCTTTTAGCGGGGTTTACACTTTGATATTTTTGACTATTGTATGTAGTGATTGTTGCACTTAGCACATATGATTCTAGCACTTTATTATTAATGTATTTGCATTTTTTCGAGAACGTAAGTGGTGATTATTATTATTAGCCACAGTTAGTTGCTGTATTATTTGATTTACAGCCATAGTATAGCAATACGTTGTATATTACAATTTGATTATTTTGTGATTATTTACATGTGAGCTGTGTGTATTAATGAACCTGCTACACGGCACCTCTTGTTTTTAATTTTGTTTTAATATGTGTCCGTTTGGAATATAATGAATAAAGATAAATATACTTGTATATTATTTTTGACTCTTGTTTGAGTGCCTCTGTTAAAGGTCTTGCTTGTTGGGGATTCCTTTTTGTCCCCCTTTAGTGTTGTGTTGATTCTTGTTTAGACCTTGAGTGCACCGGACCATTGGTAGTCTTGATCTATAGAGTCTTTACTGTTTATATACTAGTGCTGACCAGAATTCTTTCTTTTGGTAAAAAGACCTACAGCCCAAACTAACTTATGTATTGTCATCAGAACTGGCAGGAAGAAGGCTCCGATGGATTCTCTGGATAAGATAAGCCAGAGATATTATTCTTTAAAGAGAAAAAAAACAATAATTTATGCTCATAATGTAAAGCCTGCACATAATCAGTACATTGCTTATAGTGAAACAAATCAGTCTAAATATAGTAACCTGCTTTCATCAATTGATGGCACTGTAAGAGTACAATTGAGATTTCATGAACCACATTATTTCCTCTAGGGTGGTATATTTTGTATTGGACCTGCACACTCGACTTACTCGTTACATCACTGCATATGTCAGTTACAGGACTGGAGGCTTGAGGAAAAAAATTCTATTTGTGTGTAGTGGGAAAGCCTGATGTAAACACCAGTCTCACCAGTTCAGAATTTGCTTTCCCAAGTCCCCAGCACTGTTACTGGCAAACAGAGCAATGGTATTGTAGTTGTTAATAGAATTCTAAATTACAGATGAAGGGCTTAATGTGTTAACAGTTGCCTGATCATGTAGGTCTAGGTCATAATTTGTGTCACTGTAGACAAGAAATGTAAAGTGTGGTTTCAACAAGAATACAATTCATTATTGATTTTAATGAAGACTAAGTGATGATCCTGTTCAAAGCATGCAACAATGTGATTCACCAGCTTGTACATGTCTATTAGTGATGAGCGAGCATGCTCGGCCGAAGCTCGGCTCGGCTCGAGCATCGCTCTGCTCGGCACATGGCGGTACTCGTACGAGTACCGCATGTGCTCGCCCGCCATGTTCGGGTCTCCTCCCCGCACGTTTCGCGGCTGCTGCGCAGCCAATAAACGTGCGGGGAGGCTCTGACATCAGTGTAATGCCAGCAGCCATGTTGGCTGCTGGCATTACACTGATTGGCTGGCCAGAACCCGTGATCGGGTGCTGTATAGCACCTGACGCGCGAGTTCGGCTCATTCTTAGCCAGGGAGAGATGAGCTTAGGCAGGGAAAGTCAGTGTAGGGAGAATAATATTGTTGAAACTCTTTCAAGACCCAAAAGTCCTTTTTAGGACTGTTGTGTGTGGGGGCAGCATTTATATTTTGTTTGGGGGGGCACAATTTCCTTTTTTTTGTGGGGGGGATATTTTTAAGGTGACATATAATACTAGATGCACAGGAAGTCAGTGTAGGGAGAATAAAATTGTTGAAACTCTTTCAAGACCCAAAAGTCCTTTTTAGGACTGTTGTGTGTGGGGGCAGCATTTAATTTTTTTTGGGGGTGGCAGAATTTCATTTTTTTGTGGGGGGGGACATGTTCTAAGGTGACATTGTACTAGGTGCACAGGGACAAATATTTCACAGTGCAGTGACAAGCTGACATATTCTGTTAGGTGCACAGGGCCAATGATTTTACAACGCAGCGACAAAAACGGCCATTTTAAACGTGTGCCTAGCCATAGATTATTGTCACATTCTGTTTAGTGTGCAAATTCACAAATTAACGTCACATATTCCGTTCACTGTGCCTAGCCGCAGATTAGCGTCACATTCTGTTTCGTGTGCCTAGCCGCAGATTAGCGTCACATTCTGTTTCGTGTGCCTAGCCGCAGATTAGCGTCACATATTGTTTAGTGTGCCTAGCCGCAGATTAACGTCACATATTGTTTAGTGTGCCTAGCCGCAGATTAGCGTCACATATTGTTTAGTGTGCCTAGCCTCAGATTAGCGTCACATTCTGTTTCGTGTGCCTAGCCGCAGATTAGCGTCACATTCTGTTTCGTGTGCCTAGCCGCAGATTAACGTCACATATTGTTTAGTGTGCCTAGCCGCAGATTAGCGTCACATATTGTTTAGTGTGCCTAGCCGCAGATTAGCGTCACATTCTGTTTCGTGTGCCTAGCCGCAGATTAGCGTCACATTCTGTTTCGTGTGCCTAGCCGCAGATTAGCGTCACATATTGTTTAGTGTGCCTAGCCGCAGATTAACGTCACATATTGTTTAGTGTGCCTAGCCGCAGATTAGCGTCACATATTGTTTAGTGTGCCTAGCCGCAGATTAGCGTCACATTCTGTTTCGTGTGCCTAGCCGCAGATTACTGGCATATATTCAGTTTAATATGAAGAAGGCGGGTAAAAAGGGACGGGGAAGTGGTCGTGATCCTGATAGTTCAAGTAAATATACAGCAAATACTGTTTGGTAACAATTTTTCGCCTAAAATCGTTTTTATCTTCCTTTTTGTGTGTTTTACGGTCAGTCTGTAAAAATGGCTTACTACGGGTGAAACATCGTTCCCAGCAGCGACATTGGAGTCCAAGATGCATCCAGACATCCTCCCTATGCTGTCCCTGAACCATTTCTGTGGTGTTTCCATCATTTTCTGACCTTTTCCTATGAACCAGGCACCCTCCCCTCATCAGAGCAGGGGGTGCCTGGTGTAATGCTCGAGTCCTCCCATTGACTTCAATGGGGCTCGGGTGCTCGGCCGAGCACTCGAGCCTCCGGGGGCGCTCGGCCAGAGCACCCGAACACCCGAGCATCGGGGTGCTCGATCATCACTAATGTCTATGTTGTCGTTATTGTAAGAATCACTGGCCAAGCTCTTCAATTTTTCCTGTCTCACTGATTCTTATACTACCACAAATAACCAAGAAGGTGGCCTCCTCAAAAGGCTTCATTAGCTAACATAAGTCACACATTATCTATTATTGACTAGGTGACAAAGAAGCCTTCTGCAAAGCCTTCCAGTTAAGATTTGTATGTTCACCATTGGCCTTTTTCTGCTCATGAAAATGCTGCAGCATGCACAATGTGGAATTCCTCCAGTTAGGGACCTCAGTTTTAAGTTGGTGATGGTGCAGGTGGTTATCTTCTTGCAATGCACTGTGAGCAACTATAAAAGTGGAGCCATTGTTAGCAGGCACAAAGCCATTTTACAAGGAATGGAGGAAAAGTCATTCATGTATGACCTGCTGCAGTTTGTTTAACACATCTACAGCTTTTTTAATACTGTTTCTCAAAGCTTTGCATACATGAAGTGGCATGCCAATGGTACTACTCTGCTGCTGATGTTTACAGCTTGTACCAGAGACACCACTAGCTTTGCCCTGCTTGTGCCCACTGAGAGAAAAGATAAAATGCAAGCAATGACTATCATATAGACTGTAACCTGGCCACGTGTCCAGATATCTGTGGTCTGGTGACCTTTCTTGCCGTATAATGTTTCCAGCCCTTTGCCCATAATATTTACCACCTGCTTGTAAAACTCTAGCAGATACATTTTTGAAAAATAACTCTGGCTTGGGATATTCCAGCAGGATACAATGTTCTTTAATAGCTCCTTTTTCTACAAAACAATAGGGTACCATGTCAACTACCAATGTTATAATATTAGCAAGTTTTCCATTCCTCCTGATTTTAAACACTTGTAATCAATCTGAAACCCAAGTGTTCAAACTTTATATGAAAAGAATCAAAACATGACAAGTAATGTGACCTGTTTTCAATTACAATTATCCGCCTTACATATACACTCTTTTAAACTTCTAAACAGGCTTCATATCGGTAATCCGTCTTCAATGAATATTATTCATAAAATCTTGGTGACCTTGTTGATGCTGAACAACCAAAAGAGTGTTTAGAATTAGTGAGGGATTTCACAAAGAGTTTTTAAACAGGCATATTGGTAATTTTCATTGGTGGAAATGTGAACCTTTTCCTTTTAGATATAGCTATTTTTTTGCTATTATTATCCACATCATCCCTCTCAGCCTCTACTTGACTTGTATTAGAAGAATGTGAGGAGAGTAGAGGGACTGATTCTAAAATAGTCATCATCATCAATCTTTAGTGGGTCAAGTTGTACCAGTTGTCTTGAATGTGTGATGTATTAGGTCTGGTTGTGTAGTGTCTGACTGTCACCCAGCCTTAATCCAGCCTCAGTTTCAGCAAAGTGAGGTAGGATCATATGCTTGTCTAACTGTCACCTCAATTATCAGAGAAAAAGGGCTTTTATGTTTTTGTTATTTTTAACTCTTACCCAAACTACCCACAACTTACCATTCCAGACATCAAAAGCTGCCACTGATACTCATATCAAGTAACTCCAGCTCCCCCTCTTTGCCTTTCTACCTCTACATTTGCTAGCTCAAATTTTCATCAGCTCTTTCCCTCTCTCTCAAGTCTAGACTGTCAACATACAGTGAACTGACACCCACTTTCATACTGTCAAGATAGCACAGCTGGAATAAGAATAAGAACTTTGTTTGGGGGGGGGGGTTAACAACAATATTACCATTTATTTCAATGCAGAGAAAAAAGTAGAAATAGAACCAAAAACTGCACTTTTTGCAGGGATTGGTGCATTCATACATTATTGCAATGGCAAGTTTTACTAATGTGTTTCAAGGAATAAGACCAGAATTGCAATGAAACTGAGCCAATATTGCAGGTACTTCTGTGTCTTTTCCTTTTGTTTATAATGAGAGCAAGGGAAGCTGAGACAAAAAAAAACTCTTGCTTCAAATTAATATGTACAAATAGTAAAACACATCTTGTTAGTCTGATGTACTAACAACTTTGTCAGTTCTGGGGCAAACCAGCTACACCATAGGGGACACATAAAACCTCCATTAATATAAATTAGGGTTCTAACCCCATTCTTGAGATGTCCCTGCTTCAGAAGAGTAGCCAGTGAGAACAAAGCCAGGGTTTCTGTGGCAGATATCCCAAGTATGCCTGTTACAGCAGGGATTGTAAGTTCGTTTGGCCTGCAGCTGTTGGGGACTTCAACTCCCACCATCCCCAGCCATCTGGTTGGGGATAATGAGAATTCTAGTACCCAACAATGGCCCAATAATTAACTAATCCTGCACTTACTGTATACAATATTGCATAATGTAAAAAAAAAACAACTGAAATTGCAAGTGGCAGAATGTTCACACAAGATTTATTCAAAATTACACCACCAGTGAAAAAATATATTTACAGCAGTTTGGCTCTTTGGCTAAGTAAACTAATTATTTTTAATTATACTTTTTTTAATTATGAACAGTACATTTTCCTATGTCTGTTTCCACTACTTGGAAAGTGGGAGTAACTCCTAGCATTTACTTTCTTTTTCTTTTTTTTGTTTGAATCAGTCCCCATACTAATAAAGTAGTTGTAGGTGCACAATATAAACTCAGTTTAAGATTCATGATTCATATGTTCTAGGAAAATGCAATATATCATTAAGTGGACATATTGCCATAAGAGATTCTATTATATTTCTCAATTACCACTAGAGGAAGCCACATAAGTAATAGAGAATGAAATAAAAAACCCACCATGATTAAATCTGAATCCCACCATTAACTAAAAGCTTTTTTGTTTGCGCTAAGAGGAGGGATTTTGTGACACAACCTCACACTGTGCACTTGAAGGATTAACAGTAAGTGACATCTATTTATACAGAACACTTGAAAAGAGCTAAACAACCTTGGAAATAAATCTGTGCAATAAAAACTGAGTTCATACAAGGGCATATTTTAAATATACATACAACAAAGCAATATATTTATATAAATACATACATATATGCATACACACACACACACACACACACACACACACTCATAAAATTAGGCCTAGATTATAGAACAGCTAATAAGCAATATCAGATGTTTTAGCAGATCTCATTGATGTCTATGGAGACATTTGGAAGCAAAATTTGGGATTAAGTTGCAAGATTCAGTATAATACAAATCATAATCCTGCTAGCACCAGAACCTTTCACAATCACACTATTCTATCACCCAATATGTTAAAGAATTGTGTTTTAAAACAAAGAATAAAACAAGGTTCGCATTCACACAAACAAAAGTGGATCATTTCTGACCGAACCCACTCTAGCATTCAAGGGGTAAAAGCCCCATTAAATTAAATTAGAGGTGTAATACGTTCCTTGTGATCTAATTGATGTGCTTCAGAACTGCTCTGTTTTTGGCCTTGTGATTAAGACAAAAATGTCTGTCAAGGCCTTATACTTCAAAGCTTTCTCAGTTTTTTCATCACGTGTTGGAGAACTCTCTTAAATTCAATGGATTAAAAGCCACCTTTCAGTCAATTGGAATGTTTATTTGTTCCTTGTGTTGTCATTGGTTTGCCCTTGAATTGCTCCTGTTCTTAGTACATCAGCCTCATTGTTGTATTGGATGGCAATACATAAATGGTGTGTGCAACTTGCTCTTTAAGGAACAGGTACTCAAAGATTTAAAGGAAAAATGCTTCCTCATAAAACGGGTAGTCCAGATGGTCAATGCATTATGGGGGCGATGCTATGGCGATCTGTGTCTTGAGATGTGTGGTGAGCTATCCATCAATCAGCTGACACAGGACTCGCAAGATGCTCATTACTGGATGATCGCCGCTCTGCCGGTCTCCACCTCAGGCCAACGTTCACCTGCTTGCTCCCACCTTTGCCTTTCATGGCAAAGGCTGGTTCGAGTTGGAGATGATGGAGTGATGATCATCTAGAAATGAGTGAGGAGAACAAGAAGTAGGGACTGTTTGATGAAGGTCCCATACCAATAATTGGTCTGGTTAGAACAATGGATTTATTTTAAAGGATTCTGCAACTCATCTGTGTAGGAGACATTACACCTTTACAGTGAGTTTGTGAGAGCACAATATATATACTTTTAAGATCTTCATACTTTTATCTTGTCTGATTTCATATCAGTGCCATTATATTGTTGTTTTTTGTAAATACAGGACTCACAAAGAACTCCTTTGATCCCTGTATTTACCTGAATTAAAGGATTGATGGATAGTCAGCCTAGCTGGTTCATTCAGTACAGAAAAACAGAGAAGCTGTGATATATGTCTTCTCTGCCATTCTCTCATGTGGGAACTTTTTCAGGGCCACAGGGGTGTGCAGTTCACGTACCTATGGCACCAAAAGGATTAAGGGAGGGCAGATGCTGTCTTTGCTCTCCAGAGTAAAGACAACAAACTTTCCGCTGGCTACACAGAAAACTACAAGGAGATCCCAACATCGCCAGACTAAGGCTGGTGATGTTGGGACTGAACTTCAACAGCAGAGGCAGCTATCAAAGCTTAGTGCATGTGGTGATGTGCTACATTAACATATAAAGACACCAGCATGAATAAAAGAATGGCTCATTAACCTGCATTTTCATATGCAAATGAGCCATTGTAGGACAGTTAGTACAAAATTGTGAACTTGTCGAAGGCATGAAGGATTCATGGCAATGACAGAGAATTGTGGTGGATTGGTGGAGGATGAGATGGTGAAGACATCTCAGTGCATACTGTTATTTCGTCATCAACACAGATCCTGCACAACATCATCATCATCAGTCCCTTTTCACCCTTTAGTGCATCTCCCCACCACCCCAGTTTCCCCGAAATCCCCTTTGCAGTCTATTGCCCCCATCAGACAAAATGTTACCAGCCTTGATGGTTACATTTTTTTTATATAGTTGCACACATGACTTCATCAGGGGGTGGGGAATCTGCATTCATCCTGCTGCTGTTGCACTACAGCTCTAATCACCTTCAGTCAGCCTTCAATTGTAATTCAGAAAAAGCTGGAGGAGAGTCAAAAGGTTCCCATTTCTAGTCTTTTCTCACATAGTAGTTATGACTTTTGGAAGAAAATCACACAAAATTAATTATAGGTATTGAAAATGAATACTGATTTTAGTTTTTGGATATACTATTTTGAAATCCTGGGTTTGCTTCTGTATTTTGTGATAAATATGTGCCTATGAAATACAGCTAATAATTTAAGTATTTGGTACTGCTAAATTAAAGCAAATGAAAAAAAAAAAGATAATCTTTTTCTCTCTGAGTTTTAAACTTCAATTTCATGGTTTCTTGCTCTTAATACAGTTTTTTTGTTGCTGTTAAAGGAACACTAACACCAAAAATGTGAAATAGGTTTTAAATATCACGTATGTACAGCTACCATTGGAGCTGGAAGCTAATGTCATTGGTGTTGCAACGTTTGTACATTCCCCCATTACATACATTCAGATAAAATGTATGCTCCTTAATGATATGTTATTATATATATATATATATATATATATATATATATATATATATATACATGAAAAATAATGAATTATTTGAACGAAATAGTTTACAGTACTGTAATGAACCCTGCAAACTTCTTCATTGCTCTGCAATACACCACAGAGCAACTCACAATCATCTTTAAAGGACAAGTACTGGAAGGCTAGCAAGCTGTTCAAAATATGATCAAAAAAGAAGAAAAGGCACCAATGTATCATGGAGTGAGATTGGAGTGCTCAGCTATTAAGAAGCTAGTAACTAGACATGTGAGATAGCTCCTTCTCAGCTGTTAATGAAAAAGCAGCATCTGTGGGCAAATGCCAGAGGGTTGACAAAGATGTGATCATTATAGCCTCTTCAAACATACACTAAAAAAGACAAAGTACAGTGTAACTAATTGTTAAAGGCGAAAGTATATCCTACAAAAATGTAGAAATAATTAAATGTAAAGATTTTGTAATCTTTCCTGCCAATAATCTTTTTACAGTTTCATGTATTTTTTCCCAATGAGACCAAAATAGGAAACAGGAATCATGAGAATCCATTTACGTTGTAAAATACATCTTGAGATATCTACTAGAAGTAATTAGGAAGCAGTGTTAACCCATTCTTTATTTTAAGACTTGTATGTATTAAAAAGAAGTGTTGTAAGTCCTAACTGAATCTTTACCCAACACATGCTAGACAGCTGTCTCCAAAATAAGCATTAAAGTAGATGGGTACTTTAATTCGTTATGAGTCTTTGAAGTAGCATTCAAAATCACCTATATGTTGTATTGGCTATTTCTTATTTTAAATAATAGTTTTGTTAGTTAAAGTTGTTTTTGTGTTCTGTGTGTATGTTTATGTTAACGGACCATGCTCTCTTGATACTAATGCACCTTCCCTACTTCCCACAACCTTCTATCTCCATATTACTGCTAGGGCAATATGAAGTTTTGGAAAGATAACTCGATGGAGGACTATTTCAAATGTCAACAATTGGCGAAGTAATATTTCTGTATGATTTTAATTTGTCAGATGCAGACTAAGTGGTCTCTGTGGCATAACTGGCTAGAAGCAGCAATATCCTGGTGTAATGCCAAGGTACATACCAGAGGCTTTGCAGGCCTCTGGTATGTACAATTTGTTTGTTTATTTTGTATGTGTATTTTATTGTAGCCTTTTAAAGTGTTAGCTAAACTGGATGAATAGATAACATCACCAGAGCTGGACAGAGGGTGTCATAAAATGTATTGGGACATCGGCTCTGAGGAGGGGACAGCCACATAATATGAAATAGGGAGAACATGCGTATATATTGTAAAATAGTTCAACACAAATATATATTTAGAATGGCCACTTTGCAAGCAGTTAGACACAGCATATTTGGTGTACAGATATTCACACAAATATGAGTATAGTGATTAGGATAACATTATGTGCTGTGGGTTGCATGTTTTGGGAAGCCTTATGTCTTTTCAGATTAAACTCTGCAGTAGTGTCCCTGACAGGTCTGATTGAGTGGGCTGTAAACTGTCAGGCCAAACCGCTGATCCTCCCAGGTAACACCCAGGGGGTCTAGCCTCTTAGAAACAATTGTGTAATCTATTTAATATGGGTCTTGGCTAAAAAAAAGTTGAATTTCTTTTTAACAACTGAAAGGGGAACTTTTACCATCTAAATTTCCCACAAGGACTCATATATATCGGTAATTATATGTAGAGATTTCTTGTGTTTCTCCCCTTTTATTTTATGGACCGTTTTGCCTATGTGTAATCTTTATTTCTGTATTTCCTTTATTTCAGTATTTTTGTACCCAGCACTGAGAAACTTTTTTTCAGATTAAATGTTCAATTAATCAGCTCTGGGCTTTGTTCTCTGATATGAACTTACTACTCTGAAAGAAGCTCAGTTAGAACACATTACTAAAAGGTTAATTCTATATGTCTGATTATTAAGGTGATTTTATACTGTAATTCTGTTGTGTTTGGGGTACCCTAAGATGCTCAGATATAAAGTATTGGTGGTTGCTAGGAATAGTAACAGGTAACCACGGATCTATTGTTGTTAACCCTTTCACTCCCATACACTCTCCACTGTCTCAGCCAGGCCTATAGCCCTCACCTGTGACACCTTGATTCATGGCAGGGTAACCATGTAAACAACTGCACTGGCAGTTAGAGAGCTCTCTCTAAAACCATACATGATGTAATATTTACAAATGGTAGTAGAGTATCTGATGTATTGGAGGGGAAAACTAAGGCTCCACTTATCACTAATCAGTGTGGTTTAGCATACAAGAAACAGAAGAGTGTAATCTCAGTAAAACAAAATCTTATTGTATATGTGAATATACTTGAGTTGTTCTCTAGCAGAGAGCATATTGTTATGTGGAATGAAAAAACAGTGGGAACAAATAAAGCATGTAGTGTTAGATGCAACTGAACTTGGCATCAGGCATGTTTGTAGAAGTAAAAAGAAAAAAGCCACTATGTTTCTCTAGAAAGGTAAAAGGTATTATTAAAGGGATAGTAAAGTCCCAAAAAAAGTATCTTCTAAATGGCAGCTGCACTAAAAAAAACACTTATTGCACTTAATCCTTTCTCTCAAACAGTTATGGTTTGAGAGAAATAAGAAAATAAAGTCCTCCGTTCCCTCCCCTTTCTGCTTGACGAGCTGTAAAGCTATCAGAGACAGAATCCGGTCACCCGACTGTAAGCTGCTCTTCAGGAGAGCTGTCATCGGGATATCTAAGCATAATTACTTCTTGCAAGCACACGTTGTAGACCATTCCGATGAAGTAATTATACTTAGATATCTAGAAAACAGCGCTCCTGAAGAGCCGCCGTCTGGTCCCGGAAGCAGGATCTCATGACATCAACTGTACAGCGGACGCATGAGAAGGGGGAGGGAGCGGAGTTCTTTATTTTATTATATCTCTCAAACCAAAACGGTTTGAGAGAAAGTATTATGAGCATTACATTTTTTTGTGCAGCTACCATTTAGAAGATACTTTTTTGGGACATTACAATCCCTTTAAAAAAAAATATTGCTTATAAAAATATATAAGCAGGCTCTGTTGAATGAAGAGAGTAAAGTATACATGGATAAAAATAGCAAGGCTAAAAGTATAATCAGAGAAGCTAAAGCAAAAATTTTAGCCTCAAACCAAAATAGGCAAAAACAGCACTTCCTGCCTAGAAAGACCAAGCCCTGAGAAAAAAGAAATGTCCTACTGGCCTGGTTTCAGCAGGTCATGTTATGGTGGCTACTGGCCATTGGCAAATGCCACAGTGTCATTGCTATTGCTGTTCATGCTGCTGCTGTGTTGTTTAAGCAGCTAGATGATTAGGCAGCTCCAAGGGATTAACAACAGCAATGATATAGGCGCTGATCATAGTTCTACTTGCCACTAGCTCCAGTGATGCACATGAGGCAGTAGCACCACAACTAACCCACACCACTTTAGGTAAATGTGGAGAAAAGCTGTTGGCCAATAATGCTTCTTCTCCTGCCCCTTCTCCAAAGTCCCAGGTTGGAATACTGATTTTTCCCTTGACAGCAGGAAGGAACTGTGCACTGCAATGTGCACAGTGTTTATAGGAAAGTTGTGAAATTGGGGGAGGACTGGAAACAATGGGTACATCTGCAAAGAGACCCAAAAGGGAAAAGAACAGTAAAAGAGGGATGCCAATAGTGTAATACTTTCATCAAAATAAGTGCACTTAAATGTATGATAAATTACATTCACATTTAGAGGTGGTCAGTAGGGATGACCGAAAATTTTCTCCTCAAAATGAAATCGGTGAATGATGGCACTTTCCGCATGGTGAATAATTTCCAGTGAAAAGTCCTGCTTTTCCTCTTTTTACCACCTTTTTCACCAATTGAAATCAATAGGAAGAAAAATATTTCTCCACCACACAAAAGTTTTCTACAGCCATTTAAAAGGCTGTCAGGCTCTCACAACATGCCATTTTGTGTTTGTGAAAGGAAAGAGCAGTACGTTTTTTGAGCTAGAGAAGACAGAGAGGGTGTAACGGTTTGTTTGACAAACAGACACAGTGGTTTAGGATAAAACACATTTTTATTGAAAAAACAGTAATACAATAACCCTCACAGGTCCTGTAGTATTTTAATAATACAGACACATGACAGGTTACATATACATATGCCTACACAGGTCCAGTATAACCATAGAGTCCATAACAAAATATACTGACCCATGTTAGGCAGAATACGAAGGATTCCCAGGGTATCTGTACTGCATGGGTTAATGGCCTTCAGCGACTGTAAACGGTCCCATGTGAAGAGAGGTCTGTGAAGGAGCTCACTTAGGATAGAGAGCTTAAGGATGAGTAACGCCCAGTAACAGGTTAGCAGACAAACGTGAACTGCCAGAGCAGTATCAGAAACTGAGCAACATAGAACACTGCTGTAGCAGTAACGGAGACCAGGCAACTTGTATTCTGCTGTAGCAGTAAACGTAGATAGCCCACTAGAACTCTGCAGGAGCAGTAACGGAGACAAGGCCACTTGCACACTGCCGTAGCAGTAACGTAGACTAGGCCACTTTCACTCTGCAGAAGCAGTAACGGAGACTAGGCCACTTGCACACTGCCGGAGCAGTAACGTAGACTAGGCCACTTGCACTCTGCAGGAGCAGTAACGGAGACAAGGCCACTTGCACACTGCCGTAGCAGTAACGGAGACTAGGCCACTTGCACTCTGCAGGAACAGTAATGGAGACTAGGCCACTTGCACACTGCCGGAGCAGTAATGGAGACTAAGCCACTTTAACATTGCCAGAGCAGTAACGGAGAATACACAACTGAGCACTGCCATGACAGGAACGGACTGAGCAACTGAGCAACTCGCCCTGAGGTTGCAACCAACCAGGAGCGTCACGAATGCCTAACCAGTAGGAATGTCGCCAAGGCGACACAGAGGCAGCCAGAGCAGGAATGTCAGCCAAGCCGGGTCGATTCACGGAGCAGGAACATCAGCCAAGCCTGGTCGATACACGGAGCAGAAACGTCAGCCAAGCCGGGTTGGTACACGGAGCAGGAACATCAGCCAAGCTGGGTCGGTGCACAGAAGCAGGAGAAGAAGAATGGTCAGGCGGTCCAGGTTGGTTCACAGGCAGGAGATGAGATGCAGAGTAGTCAGGCAGGCCGGGTCGATACACTGGGAATACTGAGAGCAGGAACAAGCACTGGTACAGGAACACAACGAAAGGGCACCGGAGAGGTGCCAGAACCCAGCATATAAAGGCCATATGGGGCGGGACAAGCACAGTATAGCCAATAGGAGTGAAGCAGAGTGTAGACTGACAGAATGTCGCAAGAGGAGCACTGGCACCGTGATAGAGGGGGATTGAAGTTTAGTTTAAGGTATCTTTTAGGTAGGACATTTGTTCTGTTAGGAGAGTAGTGGGTCACTCTGGGGAGAAGAAGAGAGGAAGGAGGTTGACCCCAAATACTCCAAAATTCCATGTTACTGACTGGCAAGACACAAGCAACTATGGACCTATTTACTTGATGATCTTGTTGTTATTGTCTGGGTGAGGAAGTCTGGGGAAAGAAGTTGTTTATTTTGCTTTTCAGTTATAATTTTTTGGGGACAGACTGTGATAAGACAACAGGGTGGACAACTTAAAAAAAAAAAAAATAAATAAATTAAAAATGAATAAAGAACTAAATATATTAGCTGACAGTGACAGAGCTGACTGGGCTTACGTAAGGCATCATACAGCTCCATCAGTTGTGTACCGCACAGTAAAAAAACACAATGTAGTTATGTAATGTCCAGCAAACACACAAGGGGAAGGGGAAGGGGTGGAGCAGTGCATGGACGTGAGAGTAAAGTAGTAGTTCAAAAACTGACTGCAGCAACGGTTGCTGCAGCATGTGCAATCAATTATGGTGATCCCTCTACTCCAAGGGAGGATGCAGTTTGTCAAGGTCCCAGCAAAACTAGTTCCAGCACCACCAGTGCCAGTTGAAATAAAGAACCATATAAGAAGAACACTGAAGACGACAAGTCGCATTCTAGTGTTGATGATGCTGGCAATAGCATAATAGAGGAAGGTGTACCAGCTGAACCGCTTGCTGCATCGGATAGTGAGACAAACAAGCACCAAAACACCAATCCTCAAAGTAGTAGGGAACTTTGTTACAGTAAAAGTAAAAATAAATTGTTTGAGGCCTCTAAAATCTTAGAGGAATATAAGGGATAGTAGTGGGCAAGAACTGTCAGGTGATGCTGATGCTGCTGAAAATGACCTAATGATGACTGATGATGATGCAGATCTAGAATATATCCCTCCAGCATCCTTCTCTTGTTCAGATACATATGAATTTGAGAGTGAGGATGATGACAGGGCTATAAGGTTAGCAGAAAGTAAAAGGCTGAATCTTCCACCACTTTTAAGGAGAACTGTGCCTATCTATAAACTGTTTGAGAAAGCCAGTCAAAAAGCACACAGTCACCCTATCAGTCATCAAGCAGCAATGTTGGGAGACTAATATTCTTAAAAATGAACCAACATCTCAGACCATCTGAGTATTATGTAGCAGAAACCACACAACAGAGAAAGCCAGGACAAATATATTAACAGCAGAACAGATGCGTAGGTGGAGGAGGGATGTGAAGAAGCGTTGCCACCATCTACCCCATTTGGGACCACTGCTATGACCGACAAGTAATGTGTGTCAATAATCTGAGAAGGAGGATAGCGTATGACAATGGCAAAAACAATATACATACACAAATCACACCACGCCAGTCCCCACCATCACCACTACAATACACATCTGCCACATTGTAGGCTGTATTTTGTTTTTTTTTATTACTTGATATCATCCTGAATATGTGCCAGTGTCATTTAAGCAGGAAGTTAGTGTTGTGGACACATTTTTCAAGTAAAATGTTGCTGTAGGGGTCACATTTTTGACTTTCAGACACTTATTTCTAAACTTCAGCCCTCAGAAGAAGTAATATTACAGTGGGAAATGTAGAACCTATAGGTAATACAGGCAAAAAATGTGTTAAAATGGACGAAAAGGAGGACATTTTTGCATAGGTGCAAAGGAGACATTTTTTTCACAGGAAAAGCAAAAAATCAGCAAGTTTTTGCAAAAAAAGTCATGCGGGAAATTTCATACTGTTTGCTCACCCCTAGTAGTCAGGAATCTTATATCAAAGTCTACTGACAAATTAGAATACAGAGAGTTCAACCTGTCTCCGTTCAGGTCACTCACGTATTCTTGAGATGATTTGTAGACTTTAAATAGATTGATTAGGAGGAAGGTGTACTTATTGAAACTTATTTAAAAAACAAAATAAAAATTGTCAAGGCTTTAAACGCTAACACAATTCATGGCTGGAGGACCACTTTTTCAAAGCTGCAAAAGCCATTTCACCCATAGTAGCAAGAATATAGAACTAACAGAGAGGATAATGGGAATGGTATGTACCATAGAACAATTGCACAAATCCCCAAATAGCACCAAACTAGACAAAATGAACAATCGGATGAACAAAACTACTAAGCAAAACTAACCAGATGATGACCCAACTTACTCCGGTCCCATACCAGTGTGTACATGATTGGTATAGGCATAATATAACACCGTGTCTCTAAAGTTAAAGAAGCCCATCTATAAACTTGACATTGTCAAAATATGAAAGGACCGTAGGTGAGGGAATTAAAAATGATAAGCTTATCACTAAACCTACCATGTAGTATGTTCCCATTGATGGACACCATCCTGTTCTCCAAAAACAAAAGGGAAGTTAAACTCACGTTACTTATCAACGCGTCCCTTATCTACTCTGAGTCAAATCGAGTCAAAGAGACACGTCATTCAGTCAAGTGCTTGTTTAATCGAATATAAACCCATAATTTAATATATGCAAAGTAAATTGTTACATAGGGAAAATAAAGTGATACAAAATAAATAAAACAAAAATAAACTGAAAATAATTGAAATAAGATAAAATGAGATGTAAATAAAATTGGATAAAGTAAAATGAAATAAACTAAAATGAAATGAAATATAAAATGAAATAAAAGGTAGGATAACATTAAAAAATAGATGGAGTAGAAAAATGTGATATTTGGGGATTTGTGAGATTGTTCTATGGTGCATACCATTCACATGATCCTCTGTGTTAGTTATTTATTCATGCTACTATGGGTTACCTGTGTGGATCCCGTTTTAGAATCAGAGGCAAACTTCATATATAATTTATACAATTTTATTTCATATTCATATACATCTGTGATTTTACGTTTGTACATTTTTCATGATCCATGATGGCAAATGTGACAGAGGGGTCCCTTACTGTGACACTTGCCATCTGTTCATTAGCTGAAGAAGGCAGACTGGCAGCAATAGCAGCAGGCACAGGCAGCTGATCTGTGCTAATGCTAAAACATCAGGTCCCAGAAGCATAATGCAAGGGGGAAAGAGAATCACAGGGTCAGAGAGATATTGTGGGCTCCCTTGATTCGACATCACCCCTTTCACCTCAGCAGGAGCATCTACAGTAGTCACACTAGTCCCACCCCCATCTTCTTCACTATCATCACTATCATTATCCTCTCCCTCACCCCCAACACTCTAGATGCTGCGTGGAATTAGTAGTGTGACTGCTGGGTGATGGCAAGTGTCACTTGCCATCATCTCCTCCTCCTCCTGAGTATCAGAAGGCACACTGGCAGTAGTGACAGCAGGCACAGGTAGCTGACTCATCATGTTCACACTGCTACCCACTTCTTTATGTTCCTTTGCTGGTTTGCTCACAAATTTCTCCTAGATCCCAAGGGACAATGTTGGGGGACTGGGCATCATTAGGTCTGGGAAATCAGGGCTCCCAGATCCTTCTATGCTGGTGGTGGTCACTTCCTCTTCTTACTCACTGGACGCATCATGGTCCTTCCAACGCCTCCATTTTTTCTTTTTAGATGGCTGTTCATCCTCTTATCCAACAGTTTGAGCCTCTGATGCCTTATTTCGCTATATAAATCAGTCCAAAATTGCCTAGCTCCCTCTCTATTTCTCTAGCTGCTTAATTTTGTTTTTCACTTCCTGGAAATGTCAGTTTTTTGGCGTGAAAATGTACACATAAGTTAACTGGTGGTAACTTTTTAGCCAATGAAAAAAATAGAGAAAACATTTTGGCAGTAGTCAAAAAAGGCACACATTTTAAGGGATTTGTTAAGGCGGATTTTCATTCAAAACAGCAGACAACAATGTGTTCTTTGCAGATTTTTTCCATGGTACACAACAGGACCACCCACCTCTACTTAAAAGCACATCTAAATTAAAATTACTTCCAAGGCTATCATATACACATACCTTGGCTGTGCTTTTAAAGCTGTGCTTTTAAATCAATTGCTATTTACAAGAACAGTGCCTGGAAAAGTACTAATGTAACCCCATTTTACAAAAATGGTGGCAGAGAAGACTCTGGCAAATAAAGGCCTCTAGTTGGAAAATTAATGGAAACACTTTTTAAAAAGAAAATTGTTGCTTATCTGAAATCTTCAGTTTTGAAGATCAGTGTCTGCATGGATTTACTTCACAGACCTGAGCTGTGAAATAAATGTAGCTTTTCTGGACTATTGTAAAGCCTTTTGACGTGGTCCCACATAGAAATGTAATCCCCAAGGTGCATTGCTTATAACTGATTTGAATGTAGATGGCTAGATAAAGAATTTTGCTGAAGGATAGAAAACAGAGTAGTAATCATAGAATATGTTCAGGGGAAGGATGGGTTACTAGGGAGTACTTACGAAGAGGTGCACCAGCACATACAATCACAGCCAGCAATGTGGAAGTTTAAAAACACCAATTCTTTATCGGATATAATATAAAAAGACATAACAGTACCTCAGTCCAGGTGGTGAACTAGCAGAGACTATAATAGGTACCTTTCAGCAGAACTTGCTACCTGCTGTTACTGGGGGAGTACCTCAGAGGTCAATGTTTGATATCTTCTGTTTAATATCTTTATGAGTGATGTTACTGGTGGCCTTCCAGGGAAGGTGTGCCTTTTTGCAGATGACACTAAAATTTCTAACAGATTTGACATTTCTGGAGGGGTAAGTCAAATGAGACATGATTTAAAGTCAGAGGAATGGACATACCTATCTTTCCCTATGGGGCAGGATTTCCATAATTATAGAATAAAAAACTTCAACTTCCCCATGCACCACAGAGCCATATAGGCAAATTTAAAGAAAGAGAAAGACTTAGAGAAACAGAAAAATGTGGAGGTGTTCTACTGTCGTGGAGAAGGATTCTTTGACGATCAGCAGCAGGGAGTGTCCCAGCTCAGAGATACCCATAGAACCCCCCCATGCTAGCAGTAGATCTCCATCAGTGAAAAAGGGTTATAAATATTGAAGAAAGCAGAGATGTGTAATGTGTCCCCATACCCTCCACCAGGTCTCCCCACCATGTCCCACTTTCACTCTGACTTGACTACCATGTCCCAGTATTAGCACCTCACTATATACCACTCTGAGTCCCTGTAGCAGCACTAGCATAAACACAATACAGCTGCTTCAGGCTGATACAGCTGCAGTGTGTGAGAGAGTGTAATGTGAGCATGTGTACCTCACCATAGCTGTTTGAGCTGAATGCAGCTGCATTTATGTTTAGTAGTGTGAGAGAGGACTCTGATGATGATGACCAACATTTATTTATTTTTTGCTAGTTTTGTTTTTGAACAAGTATTCCTCAATTGTCTGCATGCAGTGTCATCATAAGTGGACACAGTTTGTATACATTTTGTCCATAAGGCATTGCTGAAACTGTATAACTCAATCAAGTCAGCCAAGACGAATCTTCCATAGTCGGGCATAGGAATTACAGACCTGTAAGAACTCGTGAGTTAAAAAAGTCAATTGCTGAGTCTAGATCAGGTATTAGGTAAATGCTATACCACAATCAATTTCTTAAATCATTTAGGGAAGACTGGAGATCAAATTTGCTAACTGATTTAATAAGTATGAATTTGGAACACAATTTGAATGTTTTTATTTTGCGTACACCGTAGACTATGGAGTGACCACTGAAAACATTTGCTAGTACACCTGAATCTTGGATTCTACTTGGGCAGCATGAAAGGATCCAGTCAAGCAGCGTATAGTTGGAAGTTTTAAGATTAACGCAAGTAGGGGAAGATATTAGCTGTGATAAGTTAAATGTCCTAAATAATGAACAGAATTTCATTCCAGAGTCTAGCCAATTAATATTAAAGTATCCAAGAACCAACAGCTTGCTCTTCTTGTTTTGCAAGGTAATTTAATTTAGGTTTTGGGTTATGTCTGAAAGGGACTATGCTAGCGTATTTGATGGTTGGTAGGTGCCAACAATTATGATTTGTTTTGAGAAGAGAATAATTTTACCAGCAATGTATTCAAATGAATCAGCACTATAAGAGTCATTTAAAGTGTAAAACTTATAGGCTCTTGTGTGTATATAATTACACCTCCTCCTCGCTTTCCTCGGTCTGTCTGTCACAGTCACTGTATACAACCCACTCACACACCCATATTCCTTACAACAGCAAGTAACTAGCTCGCCTCTTTGCATCTAGACTAATCCAACATAATAATTCACAAATACTCCATGTCTAAGATAGTCAGCATAGTGATGTAAATGGTGGCTTTCAGGCAGTTATTTGTGCAGATCGCTGGATCTCATAGACACAAAAATACCCACAGCTTTCTTGATGTTAGGAAGTGCTGATCAATTCATTAAGTGGAAGCTTAATATTTGAAATGCTGGGGCCAGGAAGAATTACTACACTGTCCTGATAGAAAAAGAGAGGGTTGAATCTTTGTGTGTTAAGTAATCAAAGATCCACAAACAAGCCAAAGAAAGTTGCTTATCAAATTATGATGGCTTAACCCAGAAAGTCTGCAGTTAAGGAGACCTATATCTGTATGTCTAGCCCACGACTTGTTGGAGAAGCATTTGCAAATTGACAAGAGCATCCTGACAAACACAAGTATTGGAGTGCATCTTTTTAGGATATAATATTGTTCACCTATCAGTTTTTACTTTATAAAATCCAGTGTTTTCATATTGTATTGATGGTCAGTCTTTAGAATATATTTGTTTTCAGGCCGCTTGCAAGTTGAATATTGGTGTATAAACAGCAAAATATTCTGAATAATTAAAGTGATAACAATGTATTTCTTATGCTTCATATATTATGTAAGAGTAGAATTAATCCTTTCAATGTAATTTATATATATATGGATCCAATCGGGACTGTAAAGTCAGAGACAGAGATACAATGGGGAATGTTCTTATATAATTTTGAGCTAAACTAGGCACTGGGACCAAACTGTTAGTGTTTGCCTTACATCAGTTTTTTCAGTTTTCTTAAACTGGTCCCCTGCAGGGCATTTGGTTAGTGTATGAACATTTTGGGGAGTAACATTCATCTGCACTTTGTTTAAAGCTAGTACCAACAAAGCACAGAAAAAAGTGCCACAAATTTACTTCATTTTCCTGCTCATGATGTAGGTTGTTTGAGGCCACTCGAATTAAACTCAAATTAAACTCTTACCGAGTACTCTAGTATGCACTGAAGCGTTCATACACTAGTGCATGCTCTGAACACTGAAGAAACATTCCCCATGCATTTCTCCTCAATGTTTAAAAAATAAACCACACCATGACAGAAAAATATACATCTGAAGTATTAACTTTGAGCCTGCAGACCATAAAGTAAAAAAAACATATCTTAACACATACGTTTTTTAAAATATATTTCACAAACACTATGTCAAAGGTTCAAATAATGAGCCTTATGTGGTCACTATGGGACAAGTGTTTGGTGGATAAGCACTTCATGATCAAAATTAGAGGCTGATGTACAAAGAGCTATAGCTATTCTGGAGCAAACCAACTGCACCATAGGGCTCAAATTTAACTTCCCAAAATTATAATTAATTAGAATGGGACTTTTAACTCCTTGAATGCTGAAGCAATGTGTTGGAAACCTCTCTAGCATTCAACTGGTTTAAAGACTCATTTAAATCAATGGGGATTTGTATGTGTCCACTCTAGTTTTTTTGCTCTAGAACTGCTCTCGATCATAGTACATAAGCTCTGTAAGTCTATGTAGCACTTATTCAGAAATAACTCTAGAATCTAGTCTTACTTGGATGAAGTAGGTCCTAGAGATAAAAGGGTAATCCACTAGGTATCCCTCACTCTTGTTAATCTTAAGTGCTGGCATGCTGCTGTGTGTGTATGTGTGTGTTTGTGTTCTTGTCCATTTTGGTCTTATCATAGAAGGGTTCTCCCAGATTTTGGGGGAATTACCTTGTTGATCTTAAGGGTCGCATGCAAAATGTAATATTGGATCAATTATTGAGAAAGAAAGCCTCATTGATTTTAGATGTGGTTTTCAACAGCTTTAATGCCTTAGAGACCTCTCTAGCATTCTAAGGCTTAAAAAGAGGATTTTAGTCTTACCTGTTAAATCCTTTTCTCTTAGTCCATACAGGTTACTGGTAAGTTTAATTAGGCGGTCTGCCCCTTTAAGTAGGCAGGAACAATTCTAGAATTGATTGCAGGGGGTGGAGTCTCCCTTTCCTCCTTGGCTGCAGCTAGCCAACCAGTTCCAGAAAGATTTGAGACACTAACTAATGACTAGGTAGTGAAGGGAAAGAAGACTCCTGTGTGCATGACCCCAAAGGACCCCCACGGTCTGCCACAGGAGAGCCAAGCATGGTCCCTTGACCAGTAACCTGTATGGACTAAGAGAAAAGGATTTAACAGGTAAGACTAAAATCCTCTTTTCTCTGTTGTTCAATACAGGGTACTGGTAACTTTAGGATGTCCAACCATTGAGTTTCCCAGAGGCGAGAAGGAAGGCAAGGACAAGGTGCAAGACTCCCAAAATCACCAGTGCAGATAGGAACCATCAGATCAGAGATAACCTAAGA
The DNA here is from genome assembly GCA_037306005.1 of Rhinophrynus dorsalis. NCBI lineage: Eukaryota > Metazoa > Chordata > Amphibia > Anura > Rhinophrynidae > Rhinophrynus > Rhinophrynus dorsalis. The sequence continues at coordinate 386,109,497 of CM074723.1, read as the reverse complement.
AAAAACAACTGGTGTCAACGGACACTGAACAGGGGTAACAACACCCCAGGAACTGTTACACAGCACACTGAACTAGAGCCAACACGGCTCAAAAGTGAAGGAAGCACCAAGAAAAGAAGAAAATCCTAGACAGGCAAGACTGCCTTCAGGATTTTCCTCCCAAAGCTGGCGTCAGCCGATGCCAGCACATCAACACGGTAGTGCTTCGAAAAGGTGTGTACAGATGACCAAGTGGCCGCTTTGCACAACTGATCAGCAGAGGCCTGATTCTTGTAAGCCCAAGAGGTCCCTATAGATCTTGTAGAATGAGCCGTGACCCTGAAACGGACAGGCTTCTTCCTTAGCTCATAAGCCTTACAAATAGTGGACTTGATCCAAAAAGCAATAGTCACCTTCCTGCCATAGGACCCTGAGGAATGACGAACAGCGTGTCTGATTGCCTGATAGACTCAGTGCGATGTACATAAAACTTGAGACAACGCACCACGTCTAACAAGTGAAGATCCCTCTCCTTGTCAGTGGTGGGGTCTGGGCAGAAAGAGGGCACTGCAAAATAGTAAATTGAGGAGATGAAGGCGTATCGCAGGTCTCAAATTACTATATCTCAGAATTAAGAAAAAATAAAGAAGATAGACAGAAAGAGGATACAAGAACTATCCTCAGGGAGAGACCAGTTCAATACTGTAATATAGCGGGGCCCATAATGGCCATTATGGGCCCCGCTATATTACAGTATTGAACTGGTCTCTCCCTGAGGATAGTTCTTGTATTCTCTTGTTGTCTATCTTCTTTATTTTTTCTTAATTCTGAGATACAGAAAGAGGGCACCACAATCTCTTGAATGATGTGGAACTCAGAGGCCACCTTCGGGAGAAACTCCTGAGAAGTGTGAAGCACCACCTTGTCCTTGTGAAATACCAAATAAGGTGGTTTACAGGACAGAGCATGGAACTCCGTGACACGGTAGACAGACACAGTCTCCAGGAGGAAGGCCATTTTCAACGTCAAGAGGCATAGAGGAATAGTAGCCAAAGACTCAAATGGGGGGTGCTGAAGAACGCCCAAAATAAGATCCCACTGAGGAGCAGGAATCTTAAAGGCAGGGCAAGCATGAGCAATGCCCTGGAAGAAAACCTTGACATCAGAAAGGATGGCAATGCACCTCTGGAATAAAACAGAAAGCGCAGAAGTCTGAACCTTAAGGGAACTCAAACTGAGACCCTTATCCACACCGTCTTGCAAGAAGGCCAGGACTGTAGGCAGATCAAAATCCTGAGACAGGTCCTTGTCAGCACACCAAGACAGAAAAGTCGACCAGACACGATGGTAGATCTTGGAAGAAACAGGTGTGCGGGCACTGAGCATAGTAGCCACCACACCAGAAGAGAACCCTTTCTTCTTCAATATTGAGGATTCAATTTCCAAGCCGTCATAGCTAACCGATGAACATCCTGTTTCCACAGGTAACCCTGTAGAAGAAGATTCGGACGGTAAGGGAGCCGAAATGGCTCTGCCACAGACAGATCTAGAAGCTCCGGAAATCAAGACTGACAAGGCCAATACAGACCAATCAGAATAACTGGACAACGCGCCAGTCATAATTTCTGTAACACCCTGTGCAACATTGGGAGGGGAGGAAAGATGTAGACCAGAGGGAATAACCAAGGAATGGACATCGCACCTACCACCAGAGCCAGAGGGTCTCTCCACCGAGAGCAGAACCTTGGTACCTTCCTGTTGTGTCTTGCCGCCATCAGGTTGATGTAAGGAAGACCCCATTTCTGAACAATAAGGTTAAACACCTCTGGGTGTAGCTCCCACTCTCCACTGTCCACTGTGTGTCAACTGAGGAAGTCCACCATGACGTTGTCTACACCAGGAATGTGCACTGCGAAAATGGATGGAACGTGATCTTGTGCCCAGGACAAAATAGCCTTGACATCTAACCATGTGGCGAGACTTCTTGTTCTGCCCTACTTGTTGATGTAAGCCACGGCCGTGGCATTGTCGGACTCTGCTCGGACCAGACAGTCTTCCAACTGAGATGTCCAATGTCGAAGGGCATGAAATATCGCCCAAAGCTCCAATATGTTGATCTGAAGGAGGGATTCTGTAACAGTTTGTTTGACACACACAGTTTTATTGAAATCACAGTAATATAATAACCCTCACAGGTCCTGTAGTATTTAAGCAGAATAATACAGACACACGACAGGTTACATATACATAAGCCTACTCAGGTCCAGTATAACCATAAAGTCCATAATAGCATATACTGACACAGGTCAGGCAGAATATGTTGGATTCCCAGGAGAAAGGTACTGCATGGGTTAATGGTCTTCATTGAGTGTAAACAGTCCCATGTGAAGAGAGGTATGTGATGGAGCTCTCTCCCTATAGAAAGCTTAAGGATACATAATGCCCAGAAATAGGTTAGCAGAACCAACGGGAACTGCCAGAGTAATATCAGGGATTGAGCAACATATGACACTGCCGTAGCAGTAACGGAGACCAGACCACTTGCACTCTGCCAGAGCAGTAACGGAGACAGGCCACTTGCACTCTGCAGGAGCAGTAATGGAGACAAGGCCAATGGAACACTGCCTTAGCAGTAATGGAGGCAGACACTTGCATTCTGCAGGAGCAGTAACGGAGACAAGGCCAAAGGCACACCGCCGTAGCAGTAACGGAGACTAAGCCACTTGCACTCTGCAGGAGTAGTACAGAGACACGATTGCCAGATGGATAGAAATGTCGCCAAGGCGACACAGGGACAGCCAGAGCAGGAACGCCAACCAAGCCGGGTCGAATCACGGAGCAGGAACGTCAGTGAAGCCGGGGGGAATCACGGAGCAGGAACGTCAGCCAAGCCAGGTCGGTACATAGGAGCAGGAACATCAGCCGAGCCGGGTCGGTACACAGGAGCAGGAACGTCAGCCAAGCCGGGTCGGTACACAGGAGCAGGCACAGAAGAATGGTCAGGCAATCAGGGTCGGTACACAGGCAGGAGACGAGATGCAGAGTAGTCAGGCAGACCAAGTCGGTACACTGGGAATCACTGAGCAGAAACAAGCACTAGTACAGGAACACCACGAGAGGGCACTGGAGGGGTGCCAGAGCCCAGTATATAAAGGCCATACTGGGCGGGACAAACACAGAGTAGCCAATGGGAGCAAAGCACAGTGCAGACTGACAGAAAATAGCAAGGGGAGCACGGGCACCATGATAGATTCCTCCAGAGACCACCAACCCTGAGCACTCAGGTGACCCAGGACCGCTCCCCAGCCGGAGAGGCTGGCATCCGTCGTCACCATGGTCCAGAAGGATAACAGGAAGGACTTGCCCTTCAGCAGGTTGGAGAGGTCGAGCCACCACATGAAGAGGAAGAGACACTGACGTCTTCAGAAGGTCCGGTTGACCCTTGCACACCTGGATAACGAACCTCTGGAGCTCCCTGGTGTGCACCATGGCAAACAGGACCCCTTCTATGGTGGAGATGAATTTTTCCACTAGAGAGGACAGCTTCTTGGCTGGAACTGGATCTTGAGTCAGAACTGCAGAAACCCTGTGGGCAATCTGGTGAGCCACCTTGTCCGTGAGAAACACCATGCTCTTCTGAGTGTCGAAGAGAAGGCCCAGGAAGACCAGATGCTGGGATGGGATAAGATCTGACTTGTCCATGTTGATGATCCACCCATGATGGGTGAGAGCATGAATGCATTGCTGAACCTGCTGATGAAGAAGTTCCGCAGAAGGGGCTTTCAGAAGCAGGTCATCAATGTATGGACTAACTCTGATGCCGTTCCGGTGGAGGACGGACACTAAGGTTCCCAGGACCCAGTTGAAGACCTGAGGAGCTGTCATCAGACCAAATGGAAGAGCTGAGAACTGAAAATGTCTCCGGTCGCAGGCAAACCAGAGGTACTGCCGGCTCTCCGGATGAATGGGAATGTGTAAGTACGTGTCCTGAAGATCCAGAGAAGCAAGGAATTCCCCCATGGAATGCAGGAATCACCGTCCATAGAGACTCCTGATGATAATGAGTCCAGGTCACAAAGGAATTGAGATCCTTCAAGTCCAAAATGGGACAACAACTGCCATCCTTCTTGGAGACCACAAAGAGTAAAAACTAGTGTTGAGCGAGCATGCTCGGCCGATGCTCGGATCGGCTCGAGCATCGCTCTGCTCGGCACATGGCGGTATTCGTACGAGTACCGCATGTGCTCGCCCGCCATGTTCGGGTCTCCTCCCCGCACGTTTTGCGGCTGCTGCGCAGCCAATAAACGTGCAGGGAGGCTCTGACATCGGTGTAATGCCAGCAGCCATGTTGGCTGCTGGCATTACACTGATTGGCTGGCCAGAACCCGTGGTCAGGTGCTGTATAGCACCTGACCAGCGAGTTCGGCTCAGTCTGAGCCAGGGAGAGCTGAGGATAGGAAGGGAAAGGCAGTGTAGGGAGGAAAAAAACAAAAATTGTGAAAAAAAAAGAACCAAAAGTCCTTTTTAGGACTACTGTGTGTGGGGGCAGCAGGTTATTTGGTGTGGGGGGAAAAAAAAAAAAAAAAAAAAAAAAAATATATATATATTCTGTTTAGTGTGCAAAGTTGCAGATTAGAGCACATTCTGTTAAGTCTTCAAACTAAAATATCAAAGTCACGTATTCCATTCAGTGTGCGTCGCCGCAGTTTAGCAGCACATTCTGAGTACTGTGCAGAGTTGCAGAATAGGAAGAAATACTGTTAAGTCTTCAAACTAAAATATCAAAGTCACATATTCCATTCAGTGTGCTTCGCCGCAGTTTAGCAGCACATTCTGTGTACTGTGCAGAGTTGCAGAATAGGAAGAAATACTGTTAAGTCTTCAAACTCAAATATCAAAGTCACATATTCCATTCAGTGTGCTTCGCCGCAGTTTAGCAGCACATTCTGTGTACTGTGCAGAGTTGCAGAATAGGAAGAAATACTGTTAAGTCTTCAAACTAAAATATCAAAGTCACATATTCCATTCAGTGTGCTTCGCCGCAGTGTAGCAGCACATTCTGTGTACTGTGCAGAGTTGCAGAATAGGAAGAAATACTGTTAAGTCTTCAAACTCAAATATCAAAGTCACATATTCCATTCAGTGTGCTTCGCCGCAGTTTAGCAGCACATTCTGTGTACTGTGCAGAGTTGCAGAATAGGAAGAAATACTGTTAAGTCTTCAAACTAAAATATCAAAGTCACATATTCCATTCAGTGTGCTTCGCCGCAGTGTAGCAGCACATTCTGTGTACTGTGCAGAGTTGCAGAATAGGAAGAAATACTGTTAAGTCTTCAAACTAAAATATCAAAGTCACATATTCCATTCAGTGTCTTTCACCGCCGTTTAACAGCCTATTTTGTGTACTCTGCAGAGTTGCAGAATTATAAGAAATACTGTTAAGTTTTCAAACTCAAATATTAAAGTCACATATTCCATTCAGTGTCTTTCACCGCCGTTTAACAGCCTATTCTGTGTACTCTGTACAGTTGCAGAATTATAAGAAATACTGTTAAGTTTTCAAACTCAAATATTAAAGTCACATATTCCATTCAGTGTCTTTCACCGCCGTTTAACAGCCGATTCTGTGTACTCTGTACAGTTCCAGAATTATAAGAAATACTGTTAAGTTTTCAAACTCAAATATTAAAGTCACATATTCCATTCAGTGTGTTTCAACGCCGTTTAACAGCCTATTCTGTGTACTCTGCAGAGTTGCAGAATAGTAAGAAATACTGTTAAGTTTTCAAACTCAAATATTAAAGTCACATATTCCATTCAGTGTGTTTCACCGCCGTTTAGCAGCCTATTCTGTGTACTGTGCAGAGTTGCAGAATTATAAGAAATACTGTTAAGTTTTCAAACTCAAATATTAAAGTCACATATTCCATTCAGTGTGTTTCAACGCCGTTTAACAGCCTATTCTGTGTACTCTGCAGAGTTGCAGAATAGTAAGAAATACTGTTAAGTTTTCAAACTCAAATATTAAAGTCACATATTCCATTCAGTGTGTTTCACCGCCGTTTAGCAGCCTATTCTGTGTACTGTGCAGAGTTGCAGAATTATAAGAAATACTGTTAAGTTTTCAAACTCAAATATCAAAGTCACATATTCCATTCAGTGTGCTTCGCCGCAGTGTAGCAGCACATTCTGTGTACTGTGCAGAGTTGCAGAATAGGAAGAAATACTGTTAAGTCTTCAAACTCAAATATCAAAGTCACATATTCCATTCAGTGTCTTTCACCGCCGTTTAACAGCCTATTCTGTGTACTCTGCAGAGTTGCAGAATTATAAGAAATACTGTTAAGTTTTCAAACTCAAATATTAAAGTCACATATTCCATTCAGTGTCTTTCACCGCCGTTTAACAGCCTATTCTGTGTACTCTGTACAGTTGCAGAATTATAAGAAATACTGTTAAGTTTTCAAACTCAAATATTAAAGTCACATATTCCATTCAGTGTCTTTCACCGCCGTTTAACAGCCTATTCTGTGTACTCTGTACAGTTCCAGAATTATAAGAAATACTGTTAAGTTTTCAAACTCAAATATTAAAGTCACATATTCCATTCAGTGTCTTTCACCGCCGTTTAACAGCCTATTCTGTGTACTCTGTACAGTTGCAGAATTATAAGAAATACTGTTAAGTTTTCAAACTCAAATATTAAAGTCACATATTCCATTCAGTGTGTTTCAACGCTGTTTAACAGCCTATTCTGTGTACTCTGCAGAGTTGCAGAATAGTAAGAAATACTGTTAATTTTTCAAACTCAAATATCAAAGTCACATATTCCATTCAGTGTCTTTCACCGCCGTTTAACAGCCTATTCTGTGTACTCTGTACAGTTGCAGAATTATAAGAAATACTGTTAAGTTTTCAAACTCAAATATTAAAGTCACATATTCCATTCAGTGTGTTTCAACGCCGTTTAACAGCCTATTCTGTGTACTCTGCAGAGTTGCAGAATAGTAAGAAATACTGTTAATTTTTCAAACTCAAATATCAAAGTCACATATTCCATTCAGTGTCTTTCACCGCCGTTTAACAGCCTATTCTGTGTACTCTGCAGAGTTGCAGAATTATAAGAAATACTGTTAAGTTTTCAAACTCAAATATTAAAGTCACATATTCCATTCAGTGTGTTTCAACGCCGTTTAACAGCCTATTCTGTGTACTCTGCAGAGTTGCAGAATAGTAAGAAATACTGTTAATTTTTCAAACTCAAATATTAAAGTCACTTATTCCATTCAGTGTGTGTCACCGCAGTTTAGCAGCCTATTCTGTGTACTCTGCAGAGTTGCAGAATAGTAAGAAATACTGTTAAGTTTTCAAACTCATATATATTAAAGTCATATATATCGTGTAAGATGAAGAAGGCGGGTAAAAAGGGACGGGGAAGTGGACGTGATCCTGAAAGTTCAGGGCGCGGGTCAGGACGCGGAGAAACTGTGCCTGGTGCCAGAGCACAAGAAAGAAAGACATCCACCATACCTAGCTTCATGTCTGATTTCACAGGGCGTCGCAGGACATCACTCTCGAGGTCCGACCAGTGCGAACAGGTGGTCGGTTGGATGACAGCTGATACTGCTTCCAGTCGGTTAAGCACCACCCTGTCTTCCACCAAGTCCACTCTCAGTAGCCAAGAGTCTGGTCAACATAATCCTCACTCTGATCATCCTTCCTCCCACCATACACGGTCTGGTCAAAGAAGTGATCCCACACTGGGATATAGTGATGAGCTCGTCTCATCACCAATCCTTCATTTGACCCTCTCTCCAAGCACGCTTGCAGAGGAACATGACATCTTGTGCCCTGATTCACAACCTCTAGAGGCTACCCAATCACAAGAAGATGACAGATGTGAACGGCATTTAAGGTCAAAGGAAGTAGTGGATGATGATGATGATGATGAGACACAGTTGCCATTAAATCAACCACTATTTCCTTCTCAAGACCTTGTTGAGGAGAATGTTATACAGTTGTCAATGACCGAGTATGTGGTGGGATCAAGACTTGAGGAGGATGATCAGAGTGAGGAAGTGGAGGAGGACTTGGTGGACGATGAGGTGACTGACCCCACCTGGGAAGGTGTAGAGCCGAGCGATGACAGCAGTCCTGAGGGTGAGCCATCTGCAGCACCGCAACAGGCTGGAAGAGGCAGTGGTGTGGCTACAGAAAGAAGGCGGACCGCACCAAACCGGCCCGCAAATGTTCCACGGAGCACCCCCTTGCGTAAATCTACCTTGCCAAGGGGTAGGTGTTCCGTGGTATGGCGTTTTTTTAAGGAAAGTGCGGACGACAAAAGATTTGTAGTTTGCAACCTGTGCCACACCAGAATGAGCCGAGGCATGAACACTAGAAACCTCACCACCACCAGCATGATCCGACACATGGCATCCAAGCACCGTAGTAAGTGGGAGGAACGCCTGGATCGCCCATCTGTGTCTGCAGGCCACACCACTGCCTCCTCTTCCCCTGTTTTCGGTGCCGGCCAATCGCCTGTCGAAGGCGCAGGCCCGCATACCTCCCGCCCTGCACCTGTAGCATCTGAAGCACCATCAGCGACCACATCCACTTCCCTGTCCCAGCACAGCGTCCAAATGTCGTTACCCCAGGCATTTGAGCGCAAGAGAAAATACCCAGCCACCCACCCACAGGCCATAGCACTAACCTCACACCTTTCAAAATTACTGGCCATCGAAATGCTGCCATTTAGGCTTGTGGACACTGAGTCCTTCCGCAGCCTGATGGCAGCAGCTGTCCCTCGGTACGCGGTCCCCAGCCGCCACTACTTTTCCCGGTGTGCCATCCCCGCATTACACCACCATGTGTCCCGTAACATCACCCGTGCCCTGACCAACGCAGTTACTGGGAAGGTCCACTTAACGACTGACACATGGACAAGTGCTTGTGGCCAGGGACGCTACATTTCCCTGACGGCACACTGGGTGAATGTCGTGGAGGCTGGGAGCGACTCGGACCCTGGGATGGCACGGGTGCTACCCACGCTGAGGATTGCGGGCCCTACCTCCATCAGGGTTTCCACCAGCACCTACGTTATTGGCTCCTCCTCCTCCGTTTCCACCTCCGAATTCTCTACACACACCGCCACTCCCCCATCAGCCAGTAGCTGGAAGCAGTGTAGCACTGCAGTGGGGAAGCGTCAACAGGCCGTGCTGAAGCTGATCTGCCTTGGGGACAAACAGCACACGGCCTCAGAGCTGTTGCAGGGGATTAGTCACCAGACCGAGCAGTGGCTCTCGCCACTCAACCTGCAAGCAGGCATGGTTGTGTGTGATAATGGGCGTAACTTGGTGGCGGCTTTGGAGCTCGGCAAGCTCACACACGTACCATGCCTAGCGCATGTATTTAATTTAGTGGTGCAGCGATTTCTAAAAACCTACCCCAATGTGCATGATCTCTTGACCAAGGTGCGCCGCGTGTGTGCACATTTCCGTAAGTCATCTACAGCTTCGGCCGGCCTGTTGAAGCTGCAGCAGCGCTTACAATTGCCAGCTCACCGGCTGCTGTGTGACGTGAGCACGCGCTGGAACTCCACCTTCCACATGTTGGCCCGGCTTTGTGAGCAGCAGAGGGCAGTAGTGGAGTACCAGCTGTTACACGGTCGTCGCCTCTCCGTTCAACTTCCTGTAATCAGAAGTGAGGAGTGGGAATGGATGTCAGACCTCTGCGAGGTTTTACGCAATTTTGAGGAATCGACACAGATGGTGAGCGGCGATAACGCTATTATCAGTGTAACCATCCCACTTCTGTGTCTACTGAAACGCTCGCTGCTCACAATTAAAACCGACGCTTTGCATGTGGAAGAGGTGGAAATGGGGGAGGAAGAGCTTACACAAGGTGATAGCCAGAGCACCCTCACTTCGTCTTCTCAGCGACAATTGGAGGAGGCGGAGGAGGAGGAGGAGGAGGAGGAGGAGGAGGAAGACACGGTTGCCTCCGCTACAGAGGGTAGCCATGGAACTTTAGTTCCATCTCTTCAGCGTGGGTGGGCAGAAGAGGAGGAAGAGGATGAGGATATTGAGAGTCAGCCTCCTGGTGAGGACAGCGAAATCTTGACTGTTGGTACTCTGGCACACATGGCTGACTTTATGTTAGGCTGCCTTTCCCGTGACCCACGCGTTGTACGCATTTTAGACAACACGGATTACTGGGTGTTCACCCTTCTGGACCCCCGCTACAAAGAGAATTTCTCATCTCTCATTCCTCCGGTGGAGAGGACAAGCAAAATGGTGCAATACCAGAAGGTTCTTGTTGAAAAATTGCTCCAAAATTTTCCATCTAACAACGCTGGCGGCAGAGTACGTGCTACCTTGGCCAACCGAGAAGGGGAGAAAAGGGGAGCACAGAGCAGTTCCGACAAAGGCAGGGCAACACTCTCCAAGGCGTGGGACACCTTCATGACACCCCGCCAGCACCCTCACCCTGATGCGCAGCCTAGTGTCACAAGGAGGGAAAAGTTTTGGAAGATGGTGAAGGAGTACGTAGCAGACCGTGTCAGCGTCCTCAATGATCCCTCTGTGCCTTACAACTACTGGGTGTCCAAGCTGGACACGTGGTATGAACTGGCACTCTACGCCTTGGAGGTGCTGGCCTGCCCTGCCGCCAGCGTTCTGTCTGAGCGGGTATTTAGTGCTGCTGGTGGCATCATAACAGATAAGCGTATCCGCCTTTCCACCGACAATGCTGATAGGTTGACACTTATAAAAATGAACAAGGCCTGGATTTCCCCTGACTTCTCCACTCCACTGGAGGAAAGCCCCGGGGGAACATAAACTCACTTTATATATGTTATTTACAATGATGGGAATACTCTGTATTCCCATTCACCCCTTCCACCCAAAAAACGGGTATATGGTTGACTCTTAATGTTCTCATCCTCCTCCTCCTCTTCCATATGCCCTGGGATATAATTTTTATATAGGGCCAGCTCACCAGCGTGCCCTGGGATATAATTTTTATATAGGGCCAGCTCACCAGCGGGCCCTGTGATATAATTTTTATATAGGGCCAGCTCACCAGCGGGCCCTGTTTGCCAATTTTTATATAGGTCAGCTCACCAGCGGGCCTTCTCATATAATGTTTTATTGGGTCAGCTCTCTAGCGGGCCCTCTCATATAATGTTTTATAGCGTCAGCTCACTAGCGGGCCTTCGCATATAATGTTTAGGATGGTCAGCTCTGCAGCAGACCCTCACCCATAATGTTTTAGATGGTCAGCTCAGCGCACGTTTCCCTCTTAATCATGGCCTCAGTTCTGAAAATCAAGGAAATTTTTGGGAGAATTTGCCTCTGCGCACGTTTCCCTCTTAATCATGGCCTCAGTTCTGAAAATCAAGGAAATTTTTGGGATAATTTGCCTCTGCGCACGTTTCCCTCTTAATCATGGCCTCACTTCAGAAAATCGATGAAATTTTTGGGAGAATTTGCAGATGATATACAAGTAAATATACAGCAAATACTGTTTGGTAACAATTTTTCGCCTAAAGTCGTTTTTATTTTCCTTTTTGTGTGTTTTACGGTCAGTCTGTAAAAATGGCGTACTACGGGCGAAAGATCGTTCCCAGCAGCGATGTTGGAGTCCAAGGTGCATCCAGACATCCTCCCTATGCTGTCCCTGAACCATTTCTGTAGTGTTTCCATCTTTTTCTGCCCTTTTCCTATGGACCAGGCACCCTCCCCTCATCAGAGCAGGGGGTGCCTGGTGTAATGCTCGAGTCCTCCCATTGACTTCAATGGGGCTCGGGTGCTCGGCCGAGCACTCGAGCCTCAGGGGGTGCTCGGTCAGAGCACCCGAACATCCGAGCATTGGGGTGCTCGCTCATCACTAGTAAAAACCCATACCTCTGTCCTGAACTGGAACCGGCTCTAGAAATTCCTTGTCCAGAAGAGCCTGAACAGCGCCGTTGAACAGACGGCATTTCTCTGCTCCCTGAGGCATGTGAGAAGGACGAAATCGAAAGGGAGGAAGAGAGACGAAAGGGATCCTGTACCCTTCTGTCACCACCTGTAAAACCCATGGGTCCATCACTGAACCCTCCCAAATGCTTTGATAGTGCGCAGATGACCACCCACAGCAGAGTGTGGACTTGGGTTCTGTGAGTCATGCAGAAGAAGGCTTGGAAGAGACCTTGGACTTCCATTGTTGTTTGGGCTTGGAGGAGGTACACGGAGCTGAGGGAACTGTCTGGTTCACCGGACATGTCTCATTTTGAAAGGAACGAAAATACTGATTACATTTAAGCTGCAGTTTCTTCCTGGGAACCAAGGGTAGAAGAGTACTCTTACCCCCTGAGGCCTCACTGATTAGATCCTTAAGATCTGGCCCAAACAAGGAGGTACCCTGAAAGGGTAGAAAGAGCAATGCTTTCTTAGAAGCAGTGTCAGCAGACCAGATCTTGAGCCAAAGAGCTCGTCTGGCCACCACAGACATGGCGGAAACCCTAGCCACGAAACGGATGGCATCAAATAAGGCAGCAGAAACATAGTGCTGTGCCTCAGAAATGTTAACGAGAAGGCGCAACTTATCTGAAGTAGGAACATCCTGACGAACAGCCCGGGTGAGCTGTTCAGTCCAGACCACTATGGCCTGGTTCACCCATGCAGCAATGAATGGTGGACACATGGCAGAACCAGCAGTAGCAAAAATGGACTTGAGGGAGACCTCAAGTTTCTTGTCAGTCCAGTCCTTCAGAGCAGATGCATCAGAGACTGGTAAGGCAGTAAACTTACATAGCCTGGAAATAGGAGCATCCACTTTGGGAGAATGAACCCAGTGAGTAAGTGCAGCCTCAGAAAAGGGATAAAGCCTGGCAAATTTCTTGGACATAGAGGGTTTCCTGTCCGGGGATTTCCACTCCTCAGACACAAGGTGGTCAAGAGTGGGGTTAGGTGGAAAGTAAATAAGGGGATTTTTAGGCTCCTGTAACTCATCAGAGGGGTCAGAAGGAACCTCCTGAACTAAGAGAATGTTAAGAGTAGTCAAGACAGCCCTGATCAGGCCCTCAGTGGAGGGCTCAGGATCAGCCTCAAAAGGATACCCAAAAAACAGAGAGGAGCCCACAGCAGAACATTCCTCAACATCTGAATCTACCAGCAGTTCCTATTCAGAGGAATCTGACATGTCAGGTACTCCGTGAGGTTTGGGCAGGGAAGATTTGACTGAGGAGGGGCCTGCCAAGAATGAAAGACCCCTGTAACTGGACTGAGTTGCAATGTGGACCTAAGATCCCTAGTAGCAGCTCTGAACTCTTGCACCCAAGCTGGCTCTAATGCATGGCTGGAGGTCCCTGGAATACCTTCAGGGACATCAGAACATGCTGGGCATAAATAACCTGAGAATTCTCTAGGTAGCCCTGAGTGACAGGAAGAGCAATGGGGGATACAGAGACCCCAGCCTTCTTAGTCTGGCCCGAAGCTCCAGCGGTAAAACATTTTCACAGTGTCAAATAACCTTACTGTATAAGAAATCACCCAATTATAGTGTGTAGGATTAAAGTTTCACCCCAGAAATCTCTAAAATAAACTTATCTGGCAGGTGAAGGGTTAATCAGCAGAGGCGAGAAGGAGAGTCTAAGCCCTGCATAGGATACTCATTCTGGAAGGAGCACAAAATGACTGCCACGGTGGGAGTCAATCAGAAATGAGCGAGCGAAGCAAGTGCTCATGGGAAATGTAGTTTTCCCAGAAAAGTACCCCAAACAGTGCCCGAAGCCCCCTGAGCCCCCCAACACACTAGAAACATGAACCTGGATGATAGAGCAAGGGCAGACAAGCAAAATGAGCCATCTCTGAAGTCGCTAGGTTAAACGGTTGCAAAGATATGTCCCAAACAGTACAGTCCCATAGAAGTGAATGGAGCAATGGCGTCTATGTGGGAACTCAAATTTTACAAAATTAAAAGTGTAAATTTAAAATGCCTAAAACAGCATTAGAACATGTTAGGACACCCAAAAAACACTAAACCAGTAGGAAAAGTGTTAGAAACCCACAACCCAAAAATGCCAATCCAGTATCCAAATGGTTAAGTTACCACATAAACCTGCTCCAAAACACCCAACAGACATACAGATAGACTCAATGAGTGCAGGAATGTTCAATAGGAACTCCAAATGAAAACACCCCTGAGCAGAGGGGCACTGTGGGCCAAGTGGACCTGCAGTACTCAAAGGGTGGACAAGTGGACCTGCAGTACTCAAAGGGTTGCTCACTTTTCCTGTAGATCTTCTGTCTTCAGATTACCATGTAGTAAGAAGTAACCTCAGTGGGTATCTCCTGGGGAAGCACTTGGAATCAAGATTTCCCCCTCCGAGCTTAAGGTACTGGATACTGAGCTAGCAACATCTAAGGGCATTATCCGTTATGTTAATCCGTCTAATGGTGATATTCCACATCTAACAGAAAAATAAAAAAGTTTCTAAAACTATAGCAGAACTGTTCTCTTGCCAGTGTTATCTTCACCAAGGAACAAATCTTTCTGGAGCTGGTTGGATAGCTGCAGCCAAGGAGGGAAGGTAGGCTCCACCCCCTGCAATCAATTCTAGAATTCTTCCTGCTTACTTAAAGGGGTGGATCACCTACCCAAAGTTACCAGTAACCTGTATTGGACGACAGAGAAATCTCAATTTAAATCAACACAAATTTATGGTGATGTTGGTTTGCCCCCAAAGTACTCCACTTTGTTAGTGTATATGGACTTTAATGTTTAAAATATCTTGTTGATCAATAACAATACTTTAGGACTTTCTTGATTAATTCCCTAACGCCTTTTTTAGTAACTAACTAATTAACTAACTAACTAGTAGGGGTAAACAAACAAATTATTGCTTAAACCCCTTAAAGGGATAGTAATACTTCGTTTTCTCTTTATTTTATTTTGCAGGCATTAAAAAAACATGAAGAATGATATAAGTCTTATTTCTCAAACCTTTATGGTTTAAGAGATATTCACAAGCAAAGTATCCCCCCCCCGTTCAGTCAGATCAGAAGGGAAGTGCCCAGGTAGACTGCAGAAAGGGACAATCTTCAATTAAGATAAGGGAAAAAGCTGAAAAACTTGTCAAGGGCTTTCATTGTTTTCATACAAAGAAGAGTGTCCCCTGCTGTTATCTGTCTGGTCTTAAGAGATGGCTTACACTAGGAAAAAGGGGGAAACTTTGCTTGTGAATATCTCTTAAACCATAAAGGTTTGAGAGATAAGACTTATATCATTCTTCATGTTTTTTTAATGCCTACAAAATAAAATAAAGTTAAAACAAAGTATTACTATCCCTTTAAGGACATTTTTTTTAATGTGTTAAAGGTTAATAAAAAATAATAGAGGTTAATAAAAAATAATAAATAATTTAAATTAAAATAGCCTTCTTTCTCCAAACGATGACCTTTATACTAATAGTTTTATAAAATATGTTTTTATTACAGACATTTAACAATTTAAGTGCTAGACAAATATGCACTTCATTGCTCTGCAATGGATTTCACACCTTCTGGCACTCAACTGGTTGCATGTCTATTGCATTTGTGTCTTTCCGTTATAATATTGTATAATATGTTTCATTTTTATCACCTATACATGGAGCACCTGCAGACCATTATTCCTGTTTATTCTTTACCATTCACTCTAGTGTATATAGGGAGGATTACAGTTAATTGCAACCAAAATGCACAATACTGTTTCTATAATTTTCCATGACTAACAATTGTTGCAAGTGATTGTAATGCTATGATTACTACAAATTAAAAATGACCTTCACATAAATGCTAAACAAAACACATACACTGTTATCAGGCATTAATAAAACAGTAAATCTTTCCATGAGGTTTTTATGTCTTTACAAATAAAACTGGAAACAATTTATATAGAACACCCACACCAAACCAGCTACAATCAAATGCTTCATGTTCTCCATATTCACCCTATGGTAAAGTGAGACAAGTATTATATTATACAGAAATAATGACATAAATATCTAGACTTTATTATATTCAAGCTTTTGTTTAAAATGTTGGCTATATGTATCTGCCAGTTTTTGTTTTGCAGTGAATGACTGAGGAATAGTTATTTTGGGGCAGCAAGACACAAATCACATAAAGCAAATTAATACTATGCTGTGTAGTAAAAGACAGTAGTGGCAATGTACTAATGTGATTATGCATTACACTAGAAGTAGAACCATTTTTTTGGAGATGATCCTGACTTGCTCCTGTGTACTATATGGAGTATACTCTCAAAATAACTTGAGAGTGTAGAATAATACACTTTATCCACTCCAATTATTAAAACAGGCTAAGCAGCTATATAGTATGCAGGATCATGAACTTACCATGATCAGGGAGAGACCACTGATATCCATATTATGTATTAAGCTTTTGAACCCCAAATTATCCTCTTTATGATGGTATTCATTTTTCCTGTGCATGCTATGGGGCAGTTTGGGCTTACTTGCATTAAAGTCCTAGGGTAAGCGGTTAAAAAGGTTGTGGTAACTTAAATTGTCTATAATTACCCTGAAAAAGTACTTATGCCTTAGTCTATTGATTCTCAGACATATCTTCATCATCATTTTTATGCAATCAATTCCACTGTCTCCATCAAAGTGAGTGTGGTTTAATCTGTCATCATATTGTTAAGTATTTTTTTTAAAATCTTATTTGAGCCATAATTTTTTCCAACAAAATAAAAATGGTCTTGAAGACAACAGTTTAGCAAATGCACATTTCAAAAGTAAATAATTTAGAAAAATACTATCCTTTTGCCACCAACTCACGAGCCAATATTTTTTTCATTGTGATAACTTTCTGCCTTTATTGCTGGTGTAGAGCAGTGCACTGATAGTCACTAAAGGGTTGATACAGACCCATAGGCTTTTTAATCCAATGTATAGGAGCAGAATATGAGCTGCTCTGTTGGATTTGTACATTCCCCTTTAGAAGCTGATACACTGAGAAGGCCAGAAAAAGCAGCAAACAGCAGCAAACAGCTGCACCATTTATAAGGGTGTTTTAGCTATATTTAACTTGATGGGATTTTTGATAATTTTTATTTTAAAGTTGGCTTGACACAGAATTTCTCCCTTTTTCCTACCGTACTAGGATTTGATTTGGATGCATTGTATTTGATGGTCAGAATGATATTCAGAACTGTGGATCACATGCACAAAGTCAAAGATGGAACAATTTTGAGGAAAACAACATGCACCATAGGGACAAATAACATTTCCCCACAGTTAGATTGATTGAAATAGAGTTTTTAACCCCTTGAATGTTAGAAAGGTCTCCAATACATGTGTTGGAGACATTGCTAGAATACAAGAGTTAAAAGCCCCATTTGAAACAAGTTGGGCGTTTCTCATCTGTCGTGTTGTTGGTTTGCCTCAGAATGACTCCATTTTGGCTTTGTGAGTACATCCTGTATGTTTCTAAAAACCATGTTGATTTTTCTGCCAAAGAACTGGAGTTAAATAATCCGCCTCTCTCTTCATCGATCAGGATATTTACTGGAACTCTCTCCCACAGGAATCTCAGGGCTCAGTTTTTGTTGACTTAAATCTAATCCTCTAGATACCATTGCATTTGTCATAATTGGTCATTAAGTCATTTTGCCACAAATGCTACACTGTAAATGGGTTGTCATTTCCAAATCAAAATATTGGCAATCAAGAACATTTGCAATAATGTGCAGGTACAGGTATTGATCGCGTGTCCTTTATTTTGGATGTTATTATTCACTGTTTAATTGCTTATAGGGTTGCTGCTTGCCCATCACTAGCTAATAGAAATGTTCAGATAAATTGTTTTGTATATGAGTGTTCCCACTTCAGAAGAGCAATAGTGAAGGTGACAATTATGTGCATTCTGTGACAGTAAAAATATAATTTATATATTGATTTAGGAAATCATTACTCAGTATGACAGAAATGGCTTATTTTATTTCCTTCTTTTATTCCCAGGGGGAAAGTGTTAACCCTGAATGATCATGAGCCTAACCAGAAATGCCATATTAGCTACAGATATGAAACCAGTTGAGTTGGCCATTAGAATATGATAGAAATTAAGTGCATTTATTAGACGAATATATTCAAAAGAGTTTAAAAGAAAAATAACACCTCCTAATTATAACAACTCCCTACATATCTTACTATGGAGATAAAATCTTACGGCCCTGTATATTTTGCCCTTGTGTCTTTTGTTCAGGAGGTATCATCTTCAATCATTTCTTGATGTCATATCCTTGGAAGCGGAGATGACAGGTGTGGTGGCAGCCTGAAATGTCTAAGGACCATAGAGGTGTGAAACTCATTCCTTTGTAGTTACATACTCTCTAGTCACTAAACGGTTTAGCAGGCTCATTCCCAATACCTGTTTCATTTTGAAAAAAATGTCAAAAACTGTCATGTCTGCCTCCACTGACATGACATTCAGTACAGTTTGAAAATGTTATCTCTTGAAAAAAAGCACAAAGGAAAAATTCAGAGCTGCCATTAGGACTTTCTGAATATAGTAAAGTAAGGGCGTGTGTGCATTTTCCTTTGATGTCCCACAATATCAGAGACAAACTAATATGTATATGGCATTTTTTTTCACTGCAGTAGCCCATTAGTGAGAAAAATGCAACTGAACAGCACCTCAGGATATACCATCCTCAAAATCAGGCTACTGTTTTTTATTTATTCTTGTTGTGCAGTTTTGCTTCCTCTTTTTTAGTCTCACTAAGTGGAAAGGTGTCCCAGGTATGGTCCTCTTCATACGTGCTTAGAGTGAGTCAGCTGCAGCTCACTGACAAGGCCCACTAAAGGCCAAAAGGGTGTGACTGTTTTTCTCCTGCAGACAAGATTTCCTTGACATCTTGGAGCTGGACCAGGGTGGGCAGGGCCAGACTGATGTGAATATGTACATGAGAGTGATAACTATGACTGAGCAGGGACCTAAGAAGGCACCAACCCCATGAACTTTTTTTTTGGTGTGTACTTGTCACATCGCTTGTTTTGCTGCCTCCATGGGGATGACATACAGGATGGACTGAGGATGTTATCTCTTGAACAAATTCAGAGAGGCCTTTAGGATTTTCTGTCTATGGTAAGGTAAGTGGTGGGGTAATTAGTCGGAGTTGTTAGTTCACCTTTAAAGCAGAACTTTCACCTTATTTAAAGTTGTCCTGCAATAGTTAGGCAGATGGTGACTAGCTTAAAGGGATAGTAATACTTTGGTTTATCTTTATTTTATTTTGTAGGCATTAAGAAAACATGAAGAATGATATAAGTCTTATCTCTCAAACCTTTTACCTAGTGTAAGCCATCTCTTCTCAGATGTGGAATCCAGTCCATAGACCAGACAGATAACAGGAGGGGACAATCTTCTTCCTATGAGAACATTGAAAGCTCTGCCCCCCTTGACAAGTTTTTCAGGTTTTTCCCTTATCTTAATTGATTGTCCCTCTCTGCAGTCTACCTGGGCACCTCCCTTCTGATCTGGCTGAGCAGTGTTACATCAGTAAAAGGGGCGGGAGGGGGACACTTTGTCATTGAATTACTCTTGAACTACAACTCTGACAGAATTGAAATAACACTCTCCAAAGTCCAAATACTATGATGATTAATTAGAGCTGCTTTTATTATGAAACATTACTATCCCTTTAATTATAGTTATCTTACCTCTCAGAACTAGCCAATTCTAAAGTAATCCTTAATCTTCAGAGACTGGAAACCAGGTATCAGCGCAGACATCTTGTCTGCGTACCTGCGCTGTTAGTCCCGGTATCCATTAAGAATCATTACAGTGTTCCACAAGGTAACTGGAAGGGACTATGGCGCAGGCTCGCAGACCGAACTAACCTCCCCATCAGTATCTGAAGATTAAGAATTACTTTAGAATCGTCTAGTTCTGAGAGGTAAGAGAACTGTTATTGAGCTAGTCGCCATCTGCCTAACTGTTGCAGGATAACTTCAAATAAGGTGAGAGTTCCGCTTTAATGTCCCAAACCATCAGAGACAAAGACTGCAAAGTACCAGATTAGGGGAGGGAGTGGGTCAGATGCTCCCTTCTATGTGAACCACCCTTTAATAAAAATAAGGGAGCGTATTAGCTGTCCTCACAAAGCTCTGTATTTTCACCATAGGGAGGAACAAATACATATCCCTCAAATTGTTATTAGTTTAATGGGGATATTAACCCTTTGATTGTCAGAGTGTTGTGTACCTCCCTTTGGCACTCATAGGGTTAAGCCCATGAATGCTACAGACGTCTCCAAAGCAATGAGAAGCAATATGTTGCAGACATCTCTAGCATTCAAGGGGGTGAAAGTTCCACTGAAATCAATGTGGATTTTTAGTTTTCCTGTAGGGTGGGTGGTTTGCTTCAGATTTAACCCACATATATATTGAAAATTCTTCCCTAAGTAATAACTGTGTAAGGACATTAAATCATATGTACAATGGAAAATAAGGGGGTAAACTGATGGCAAAAGAAGTTAAAAAAGAGCAAATTCACAATATTCCCAGGTAATATTCCCAGAAAACCTGAGTGCATTAATGATCGAATGGAACCCTAGAACGTATGGAGACATATGCTATAAAACATGAGTAATTCTGGTTCAAACCAACTACACAATGTGAAGTACATGAACATTCCCACTCATTTTAATAGGGTTTTTAACTTCTCGAATGCTAGAGAGGTCTCAGGTATATTGCTTAGCAATGCGTTGGTGTCCTCTTTATCATTCAAGGGGTCAGAAGCTCAGTTATATCAATAGGAATTTGGGGAATTTTTAGTTTATTGTACAGATTGTTGTCCCAAGTATTGCTCCACTATTGTTTTGTGCTTACATGGTACCCCCCCAAAAGAAAAAAAAAGAGAAACCCTAATAACACCAAAATGGACGAACACTGCCCCACGTTAGCACCAAAGTTTTTGGAAGAGTGAGGAATTCCAGGGGTCACTGAATTATGTCAAGGACATACTTTGTTCCAGGTACATCAAGTAAGGCAAGATTCTAGATCAATCAATTTTGAAAATGTGCTACATCAATTTATTGATCTGATGTACTAAGAAGAACTGGAATAATTCTAGGGTAAAACCAACTCCGCCATAGTGGATATATACAAATTTCCATTGATGTCAAGTGGGACTTTTAACCCTTGGAATGCCTGAGAATTCTCCTGGCCTCTCTAGCATTCAAGGGTTAAAACCCCAGTTAAATCAATTGGACATTTTCACAATAATGTTCTTCAAAATGCGTAGCTTTTTATGCCTCTTATTTTACATACATGCAGTTGCAATCTTCTGAATCTATATAAGTTAAATCACAAAAATGGGGTCTTTCACATGGGTGACTGATATGGAGTAGCATTCCAGCCCCATTTCAATCAGCTTGTTATGAACTTATCTTCTCCTGCATTCCCCTGGTGATCATGTAACAAGGGAATATTTCTGAGGGCTGCATGGATCCACCATTCATTTCATCCTCCAAAGTAGCTCATATGAAAGATCTGCTGGGGGCCTCAAAGACCCTTGAAACTGCATGTCAGCCATGCTGTAACTTTACTGCATTTGTACATAAATGCAGGAAACATGCAACATTCAGCAACTTTTTGAATTCATATGAGATATTAGTGTCACTGTGAACAGTACCATCTGATTTCCATGCTTAAAGTTATAGTAACACTTAATACTGAAAACATATATTTGAGGGTCCTCTTACTATAGCCACATTTTGTAGATACCTCCAAATCATCCTGTCTCATCTAGGTCTCAACCCTAACAATTTCTCAGCCCACTCCTTTAGAATCAGGTTCCCCCATACATTATCCAGAAACTTGGTAAATGATAGTCATCCTGCTTCTCTAGATACATTCCTGAACCAGCTCATGAAATGCGTTTAGCCCTCACTTCCCTCACTCACTAACCATGTCATCTTTACGCAAGTCAATAAAGCATTTCTGA
This sequence comes from Rhinophrynus dorsalis, assembly GCA_037306005.1. Classification (NCBI taxonomy): domain Eukaryota; kingdom Metazoa; phylum Chordata; class Amphibia; order Anura; family Rhinophrynidae; genus Rhinophrynus; species Rhinophrynus dorsalis. Next base: position 386,087,523 of record CM074723.1, on the reverse strand, counting down.
GCACTTTTGCCTTTAATTGGCTTGCCTCATCATTTATTCTCCGGGCTAGGTCACACCCAGTAAATCCACATTACCATACCATCCACTGCTTCCCTGGAAGCCCCGAACACAAATTAAAGGCCTGTCCTGTATTTGTCGGAGGGGCTGCAAGCCCTTAAATACAGGCAACAGCCTCTACTTCAGGGCTCTCTGTCAACTGAGCCCTTCCACTGCCTCCCTTTGTTTTAAAATCCTCAAACAGGTGGCCCTCTAATTGGCTTCCCTTGTCATTCATTCACTGGGCTAGGTCACGCACAGGAAAATCCACATTACCATACCATCCACCACTTTAAGTGGCGTAACAATAGGGGTCGCAGAGGTCGCACCTGCGACCGGGCCCGTCACTCCAAGGGGCCCGGCCGCCCCCTGCGAACCCATCGCCACTCGCCCACAGCCCTGCCCGCAGCAGCTCAGCTGATCCCGGCGCTCTAGTAATGCAGAGCGCTGGGAGATTACATCATCTCCCTGCGCTCTGCATAACTGAGAACACCGCGAGAGATGGAGTTAGGAGATGTACATGGGGCAACGTGAAGATGGGGGGGGGGGGCAGCGGCAATTTCTGCACCAGGGCCCGGTGGCTTCTAGTTACGCCACTGCACCACTACCATACCATCCAATGCTTCCCTGGAAGCCCCAAATGCAAATAATTTCCATAGATTTAATTGGGGTTTTTACCCCTTGAATGCTAGAGATGTCATCAACGCATTATGTCACTCTAGAATTAAAAGCGGTAAAAAGCCATATTTCTAGCAATAGAAAATTTTAACTTTCTCCTATAAATGATATAACCAGCAGTGTAAACTAGCTCGTTGTCTTTGTCTATATAGATGTCTGCATTTGAGGAATTGGAATTGTATGGAAAAATAAAAGATGGGTTTTTACACCTTATATACTTTCTTCATACATTTCCGATGCATTTGGAGACCTTTCTAAATTTAAGGGGTTAAAACTCCCATTTAAATTAATGGAAAGTTTTGTTTGTTCCCTATGGTAAAATTGGGGTGAACTGAATGGCCCACTTTGTTCATTATATGCATACATAAATTGCAGGTAGTTATAGTGACACATGGCTATTATTTCCTACCTGAGGTTTAAATGTTTTTCTTCATCTCAATGATAAGTTCATCCAATGAGGTCAAAAAGGTATGAAGTAAAAATAGGTAGGGCTGATAACTTTCCTGCATGTACGATGGTTGGGTCAGATGGAACACTTTATTCAGCTTCTGTTTTTGTTTAGAGTAACTGAGGCTTTATTTAAAAGTCATTGGTCTATGACAGATCATTTATTTTAGCCAAAAGGCATAGCAGTAATCTCACTGGACATAATAACAATGGGATCTCTAGAGGGTAATTACAGGACATCTTGTTTGCTCCCCTGCCTTTCTTTCCATAAACTGAGTTTGTCATATATATTCAGAACATTCTGCACACAAAGATATTCTGGCATGGGAACACTGTGGTATGTATTTATCAATGCTTGCTAAGATGTAATACTGTCTACTTCCCATTTATATGTAATTGCAGAGTTTTCAAACTTTATTAAGTCATGAACGCTCCCCCGCTCTTGTTGGATAACTCCCATCATCCTCAGCTCGCCCATGCTTAGTTGAGGATAATGGGAACTGAACTCCAACAACATGCAGAGAACCTCAGTTTTCCCTCCATTTCCTTATTGCTAGATTTATCAAGAGAGATGAAGAATTTTGTTTAGGAAAATTCCTGTATAGTTCTCCCATATTTTCGCGAGTGGTGTTTGTGTAGTTTAGTAAATTGGAGTTAGACAAGCATAGGGCTAGTAGAAACTAATTTCCAGTACCTGTTTTTGCACAGCATTATATTTGTATACTTCTCCCCACTTCTTAGTAATAAGGTTGAAATATACTTGCACACAGGAGCATGCACAGAGTAATTCCACACATAAAGATATCAAACATATTGAACAGCAATAAGTAAACATATATGTCACACAATTAGTGCTTGATTGATAACAGTGTTTTCTCAAATAATCCTGATTCATATGGGAGATATGTAAGACTGTAGATTGAAACAGACAGAAACTGAGATAACTATCTTGTTAGGGAAGACAAACAGCAATTAGCCCACTATAATAGTAGCCCAATTAGTAAAAGAGCTTACATAATTAATTGTAATGATATTAAAATTATAAGAATGTCAGGTATCAGATGGACAGTACATTTAAGCCTCAGAAACAGATTGATACTGGTCAGCACTTGAATAGAAAAAGGTATAATAACAGATTAATACATTTACAGTTTTTATCCACAGATCTCTCACATCGAAATGACTTTCATATAATTTGAAGTGCAAGTAATTCCTTATAGGGGTTATTATGTTAGTCAGTTTATTAATATTAGACAGTACTGGTCAGCAGTGGCATAAGAAAAGTTATGGGGCCACTGGGACATAAAGGGCCCACTGGTAGTTATAGTATCACACATACACAGTCTACAACCCCGGCCTTTTTCTACTCTCTACTGGTAGTCGCAGAACTACATATAAACTGTCTGACATCCAGTCTTGTTCTGCTGGTAGTAAAAGAGCCAATCATACACTAACTGACACCTCAGCCTTGTTACACTGTTCATTGGTAGTCACAGAACCACACACACACGCACACACACACACACGCACAGACACACACACACGGACCCCAGCCATATTCCACTGCCCACTGATTGTCACAGATCCCCACATACACTGTCTGACCCCCCCCCCAGCCTGGTTCCACTGTCCACGGTTAGTCAAATATCCTCACATGCGCTGTCTGACCCTCAGCCTGGTTTTACTGCTCAGTGTTATTCACAGATCCCAACATATACTAACCTCTCCAGTCTGGTTCCACTGCTCATTGGTAGTCATAGATCTCAACATACACTGACCTACCAGACTGGTTCCAATGCCCACTAGTAGTCAAAGATTCAGTCAAACATACACAGTGTGACACCCAGTCTGGTTCCACTGGTCGTAATAGATCCCAAAATACATGTCTGACCCCCCCAAGTCTGGTTCCACCATTAGCCACAGCTCCCCACATGCATTGTCTGTCCCCCAGTTTGGTTCCACTGGTCGTATCATGTACTCACACAGTCTAACCCCCAGTCTGGTTTCACGCATAATCACATATCCTCACTTACTGTCTGACCCACCCCAGCATTGTTCTCTTGCACACTAGTGGTCACATATTCCCCAGATATGCTATCTACCTGACCCCCACCCCCAAATCCTTATTTTCCTCTCCTCTCATAGTTGCAGATTCACCAAATACACTGCCTGTCCCCCTTGCCTGTTCCCCTGTCCACTGGTGGCCACAGATCTCTACATACATTGTCTGACCCCACGCCTTGTTACCCTGCCCACTGGAAGCCAAAATCCCAATATACTCTGTCTGACCCAATCAACCTTGTTACCCTAGTTGCCACATATCCTCATTTACACTGTCTGACCCTCCAGCCTTGTTAACCTGGTAGCCACAGATTCACATAAACACTATGAGACCCCATTAAGGTTGTTTCCCTGATCACCGGTAGCCACAGATCCCATTATACACTGTCTGATCCTCACTAGTGTTCCCTTGGCCATTGGTAGTCACAGATTCCCCTTATACACTGTCTGTCCCTCCCCAGCCTTGCTACTCTGCCCATTTGTAGCCATAGATTCCCTGCATATGCTGTGTGACCTCCCGGACGTGTTCCACTGTTCACTGGTAGCCTCTGGGCCACACATACACTGTGTGACACTCCAGCCCTGTTTCCCCACTCACTGGCAGTCACAGATCCACATTTGCACTGTCTTAGCGCCCAGTCTGGTTCAACTACCCAATGGTAGGCACAGATTCACACACTCACAGTGTGATTCTATGCCCCAAGCCTAATTCCACTGATCACTGGAGAGTGATCAGTCTTGTTCCCCTGCCCATTGGTAGCCAAAGATTCACCAAATACACTCTCTGACTCCCCAGACTTATTCCCATAAAGACTTGTAGCCACAGATCCCCGTATACACTATCTGACCAACCACACCTATTTCCTGCCCACTGGTGGCCACAGATCCACATACACATGGTCTGACTGCCCACCACAGTTGCACTGCCCATTAGTAGTCAAAGATTCCCCACACCATCCTTGTTAATCTGCCCATGGGTAGCCACAGATACCCCACATAAATTGTGTGACCCCCAAAAGACTTGGTGCCTTGTCACTGGTAGCCACAAATCCCCATATACACTGTCTAACCCCCCCCAACCCTTGTTGCCTGCCCACTGGCAGCCACAGACCCCCCATATACACTGTGTGACCCTCTAGGCTTGTTCTTTTGGCCACTTGTAGCCATAGATCCCTATATACACTGTCTGTACCCACCCCCATGATGTTCATTTCCTGACTGGTAATCATAGATCCCCATATACATTGTTTGAGCCTCACCAGTCTGGTACCCATGCCCACTAGTAGCCACAGATTCACTAAGTACATTGTTTGACACTGCACCCTACCTTTACCACTTTTTGAAAATGTGGGTTTCTGTAGTTATTGGTAGTGCAGCCCTGTACTGTCCTCACTTTTACACTATCTCCACACTGCCTCCACTGGTATTTCCTGGTGCACTGAGGTGACATCTCAGTGCACCTGGAAGTACTAGAAGAGGCAGTGTGGAGCCAATGGTTCCACAATGAAACTGACTACAGCAGGGAGCTCACTACCTACAGAAATTGTAATTATAGCTCAGGCTACACTTTCTGAGGGCCCCAGAGTCCAGTATAAAAGTCTAAAGCAGCACAGGGTCCAATTTTCCACCATATATTTCCCTTCCACCAATTCATGATGGAGGACATGGATGAAGCTTTTGAGGTGCTGTGTGGAGGTTTTGAGGCTCATGGACTGGGTGCTGTTGAGGATCTTTGGGAGAGGCCAGAACAGAGACCTGGTGGCAGTTACTGGGCCAGTAGCGGAAACTGCAACCAGTGCAACCAGACCAACCCCCCAAACTTAGCCCATGTTAGAACTCCCAGGCACAAGAGGAAGAGCAGAGGATGTATGAGTGGCTCTTCCAGGAGGCTTTGGCAAGTTGTTTTGGAAGCAGAATGGGAAAGAAAGAAAGGCTCCTGAGTGGTATATCCCCAGTAGGGACAATAACTTCCTCAACAAATGCACTGCCGAGAACTTACAACATTAGACACCCTGTATTTAAATGTTATATTATATATATATTGTGATGATACGGCCCTGGTGTCTCTGCCATGGAAGGTATAGCCCATGAGTTTCTTCCACTAACCTGCACAGCTAACTGCTATACTAAGCTATACTAAGCACTAAGACCCAGAGTCTTGTATCCACCGGCAATGCAGGACATACTGCACTGATAGTTACGGTTTGTATAGGATATTCTATCTATCTAGTCCCCTGGCACTTCTCTATGAGTAACTGCTCTATAGTGGACGAGAAACAGCAATATACCTGGATATTTCAGGGAGAGGTAAACACTCTCCTTCTTGGTAAATCACAAACTACTTTATTTTCAACCAACACAGCATTTTAATACAGTTCAGAGAAAGGGGCAGTCAACGCATGGACAAAATATGACATGCTGGGTTTAACATCAGAGATTACTAAAAAGGGAGAGGTGGACACAAGACTCTATTCACCTCCTGTAGAAATATCCATGGGGGGAGGGGGCTTAGCACAAACAACAACACTGTATACATTCCCAGTGAATAGCTTTTTCCCCTATAAAACCATCAATCTCAGTTTATAGTCATCTGCCTCTGAGTCTGGGTGGAGGAAGGTTGGAACAGGCTTCCGTGAAAATCCCTACCTATTCTCTCTATACCATTTAGTATTAGTGTCCACATAATTCCAGCTAGGGGGAGGAGAGGCTCTGCCTCTTGTGTTGTGTGACCTGTTACAGTCCTGTTCGTCACACTTATATATAGCCATTCTGAATGCTCTTGGTTCAAGAGAGCCAGAAGTCATGTCTATGTCATGATACTCAAGTTTCAGTGGGAAGTTTGAGATCTATTAGTCCTGCAAGCAACTGCGAACACCTCCATGGATATGACATTCAGAATTGATTGAAGCTGTATCTCTTGACCAAGGTGTAGCGGATCCTACTCCGTTACTGAAATCATTATCTAGGTGTACGACTACTCAGCCAATTATACAAAGAACTAGACATTTTGTCGGGTATGGAACCCTTATTATCTGGGCATACATCTGTACAGGCCTTGGTACAGTTGGTTGAGAACTTCTAAGAACATTATGACTTGTTTAGGAGCATCGGCGATGCTCGAAATGGCCAGTGCCACAGAGACTCTTATGTACAGGGCTGTCGGGCATGGAGAAATACACGTTTACACATTCAACAACAATTAGTCGTAAATCCTATCTCGGTGCTCAAATTGTCGACACGTGGAGTTGGGGACAGTGAGTCAACGTTGGATTGGTCGAATCCATGAGCAGGAGGTTTAAAGGTCTTCCATAGACTTAACATGGAGAAACATGGAGAAAAGTAGGCGACTCAGGGATTGGTTATCACTTTTGCTGAGTAGCTATTCTGATAGGGCACCACACTGATGAGGTTATTGCTCCACCTACCCATCAGGGTTTTTAAACCTCAGCCTGTGTCACTTTCAGTGCCCTTTCGTGGTGTACCTGAGCTTTTCTGTGTGGTGCTTACCGTTCCTGTGTATTACCTGGCTCGTCTGACTACCCGTTTCGGTTCTGACTCCTGGCTCGTCTGACTTCCATTTCGGTTCTGACTCCTGGCTCGTCTGACTATCCGTTACGGTTCTGACTCCTGGCTCGTCTGACTCCCTGTTCCGGTTCTGACCTCTGGCTTCACCGACTACCTGTTCCGGTTACGAACATTGGCGACGTCTGACTTCCGATCCGGTGTGATCCTTGGTTGTCTCCTGGTTTACCTTTATGTTGTGCTTCGTTACCTTCCCATTGTCGGGTTGGTTGTTGTTCTGCCTGTGCCTTCTGCTTGCTTCTGTTAGAAGCTGCGCTTGTCGGTCACTCCGTGTGTCTGACCTCCCGTGGCCGTGCCAGTCCATGTTGCCTAAGCCTCTCCCCATCAGCTACGTTATTGTGTATCCCCTGTAGGGATACTTGTCTGCTCCGTTTATTGCCGACTCAGTGCTGGGGAGTGCTCTGCACTGCCTCACACTTACTGTCTAGTCTATGGGCCATTTCGCTGTCCTGAGAAGGTTGAGGAAAGTGCCTACACCGTTCCTCTCTGGGTGATGAGATCCTGCCGTCACAAGGCATTGCTCCTTTTGAGAAACCCAGTGAGAAATGTTTTGTAGCTGACAATCTCCGCACTAAGCTACTTGAGACCTATCATTCATCCAAAGCAGCCGGGCATATTGGTCGAGACCAATTAATTTGGTCAATCTCACAGCTATTTTGGTGGCCCAGCCTAAGAGCAGATTGTGCAGCCTTTGTGGAGGCTTGTTCCGTATGCGCCCGTACCAAGACTCCTAGGCATCTACTTCTAGGACTACTCCAGACTGTTCCTAATGGGGAACGCCTGTGGTCTCATATCACTTTGGACTTTATGGTAGAGTTGCCTAGATCCAAGGGCTGCACACTAATGATTGTTGACAGATTTTCTAAAATGGCACATTTTGTTCCACTTCCCGGTCTACCCTCCTCTAAAGAATTGGCTGTGGTATTTGTTAAAGAGGTATTCAGGCTTCACGGAGTACCTCGAGTTGTGGTCTCTGATCGTGGGAGTCAGTTCGTATCAAGGTTATGGAAGGCCTTTTGTGACCAGATGGGTTTCAAACTGCTATTTTCTTCCGCCTATCACCCCCAGACTAATGGTGCTGCAGAGAGGGTTAACCAGGGACTGGAGCAATTCCTGCACTTGTTTCGCTTGTGACCATCACGATAATTGGGTTGATCTGTTGCCGTGGGCAGAGTTTGCCAGGAATTGTGCCATAAAAGCTTCGTCCAGGAGCTCCCCTTTCCTGATCAATTATGGGTTCCAACCCTCTTTGCTCCCGGATACATTTCGGGCACAGGACATTCCAGCTCTGGATGAGCATATGGAGTAGCTCCGCTCCACATGGGCACAGGTTCAGGAGAATTTACAAAGGTCCTCAGAGCGATATCAGAGAAATGCAGATCGCAGGAGGCTTCCTGTTCCGGTCTTTCAGGTGGGGGAGAGAGTCTGTTTGGCCACCAAGAACTTGCACCTCCAAGTGCCATGTCACAAGATGGCTCCACGATTCATAGGACCCTTCTGGGTACTCCGTAGAATTAACCCAGTGTCATATGCCTTAGACCTCCCAAGGAATATGCGTATCCACAACGTATTTCATGTATCTCTCTTGAAACCATTTGTTTGTAACCGTTACACTGCCACCCAAGTAGCCCCAGGTCCAGTGCGCATTCAGAGTCAGGATGAATATGAAATCCAGCGCATCCTGGATTCCCATAGGGTGCGGGGGCGCATCCAATATTTTGTCCACTAGAAAGGTTATGGTCCGGAGGAGCGTTCATGGGTGGACCAGGGTGATGTTCACGCTACTAGACTTTTACGCAGTTTCCACATGAAATTTCCCAAAAAGGTATGGGCTCCTCCGCGGGGGGGGGGAGATCATTGAGTGGGGGGTACTATCACAGTACCTCGTGATTGCCTGTGACTGTCATTGCCCTGGAGCGACATTGTTTACTTTCTAAATGTCGCTCTTGCTGAGTCGCTATTCTGATAGGGCACCACGCTGATGAGGTCATTTTTAAATCGTAGTGTACCTGAGCTTTTCTGTGTGGTGCTTACCGTTCCTGTGTATTACCTGGCTCGTCTGACTACCCGTTTCGGTTCTGAATCCTGGCTCGTCTGACTTCCGTTCCGGTTCTGACTCCTGGCTTGTCTGACTACCCGTTCCGGTTCTGACTCCTGGCTCGCCTGACTACCCGTTTCGGTTTTTACCTCTGGCTTCACCAACTACCTGTTCCGGTTATGACCATTGGCGACGTCTGACTTCTGATCCGGTGTGACCCTTGGCTGTTTCCTGGCTTACCTTTACGTTGCGCTCCGTTACCTTCCCGTTGTCGAGCTGGTTGTTGTTCTGCCTGTGCCTTCTGCTTGCTTCCGTTAGAAGCTGCGCTTGTAGGTCACTCTGTGTGTCTGACCTCCAGTGGCCGTGCCAGTCCGTGTTGCCTAAGCCTATCTCTGTCGGCTACGTTATTGTGTATCCCCTGTGGGGATACTGGTCTGCTCCGTTTATTGCTGACTGGGGAGTGCTCTGCACTGCCTCACACTTACTGTCTAGTTTAAGGGCCATTTCGCTGTTATCCACCTGTCCTGTGAAGGGTGAGGAAAGTGCCTACACTGTTCCTCTTTGGTCTCGTGAAAGTGTGCCATCCTATCTGGGTACAGAGTGCTCTGCACTATACCCACCTAACTGGGTAGTCAAGGGCCATTCCGCTGTTATCCACCTGTCCTGTGAAGGGTGAGGAAAGTGCCTACACTGTTCCTCTCTGGTCTCGTGAAGGTGTGCCATCCTATCTGGGTACAGAGTGCTCTGCACTATACCCACCTAACTGGGTAGCCAAGGGCCATTCCGCTGTTATCCACCTGTCCTGTGAAGGTTGAGGAAAGTGCCTACACTGTTCCTCTCTGGTGTCATGAAGGTGTACCACTGTCAACTGCCACTTGCTTCATTATCATACTACTGTGTCATTTATTTGCCTGCTGCCTTGCACCCTGCCTTTTCATTACTTAATAAAAGTTTTACTTTAAATTCAGATGTACTTGTCAGTGTGTTATTCCTAGTTACTCCGTGACATTGGTCGACCAGCAGACCCACTGTAGCATCTGATTTGCCAGGGTTGAAGCGGAATGTTCAAACTAGTCGAGGACGTGCTTCAAACCCTGGCCATTGTCCCCTGAATGTGTATTCCCGCCCCTCAATCCTTGCTGTCTATTGTTTATCCCAGTCAAGCCTTTTGTGTAATAATGTAATCATGTCTGCCTTATTGTGTTGCCCTGAACCATTTGTTGTTGGTTCTTTGTCTTATGTGTTATGACTGTATTATCTCTGTAAACTCACCCATTGCGTCATGTCTACTGTGCCCAAGTCAATGTAGTTTGGAGTGTATAAATATGCTGTGGTTTCACCTAATAAAGAGTTAGTCTTTTTGCACTAAGAACGAGTCCTGGTGTCTTTGTACCTGTGTGGTTGAAAGTGTTCTCTCTGACGCCCATACGAGTCCGGTATCCTGTGTCGTTGACGGCCTGCTGCCAGTTACCTGCGAATCCGGACCAGAGTCGGGGGTTTTGGGATTCGTAGACTGTCAGGTCTATTGATGTGGACTCCGCTGTTCCTCCAGCTATCCTTCGACCGGGTGTAGAGCTATTTGCTCTCTACGACCTGTGATCCTGTCCGCGACCCAACTCCTGCTTCGATTCCTTTGACTGTTTCCTGTTCTCCTCAACGCTTCCAACTTCCTCCGACTCCAACAAGGAATCAACGACTTTTCCTCCTTCATTTGACTCCAACACGGAGTTTGTGACACTGCAAATGCTCGATCAAGCCGGTTATTGCTCGACCAGTAAGAACCACGCTGTGTAATCCGCCTTCGATAAGGAGAGACCCGGAACGATAGCTGAGGACGACCTGGTGTCCTTCCAACTTCTGTTACACAAGGGGCAGGCAAATTTATAGAAGACGTTAGGATTCTTTACCCATAGTAATTTAAATGTGTGATTATTATTATAGGTGTTAATATTCCTTTTACTAGTGGTAGCATCCCTCACATACAAATACCATTTTTATGTGCATGTTTCCACAAAATCTCTATTAATAGGATAATAATTTGGCTAGTTATGTCTGATTTGGGAGGAAATATGGAGGAAACCTGGTTCAAACTAACAACCCCATAGTAAACACATAAAAATTGCCAAAATGGCCATTTATTGAAATGGGGCTTTTAACTCAATGAAAGCTAATAGAACCATTGTACTGGATACCTCTCTAAAAATAAAAGGATTAAAAGCCCTATTTTAATGAATAAGAAATTGTATTTGTTGCCTATGGGACAGTTGTTTGACCCCAGGATCGCTCCAATTTTCTTTATACATATACCCCAAAGTCCCCAGTGACTTTCTGTGTTTTAAAATATTAAAGACACCAGCACCAGGCTGTTTAAAGTGAAGCTGCCATCACTTTTTACAATGACAAGGACTGCTTTATTCACTCAGGCAGAGGTCGATGTACTAAGAAGAAATGGAACAATTCTAACGTATATTCCCCTAATGTATCATAGGGTACAAATAAAAAATTCCCAAGATTCTCATTTATTTGTAAGGGGCATTTAACCCCTTGAATGTTTGATAGATCTCCAATAGATAGTGAATCAATGTGTTAGAAACCTCTTGAGCAGTCAAAGTTTAAAAGCATTGGTTTTCCCCAGAATTACTCCAGTTCTTAGTACATCAACTTGACACACTCATAATGCAAGGAAAATGGAACATTTAAGCCAATCTTGATTCTAATTGCTTTTTTGGGATGAAAAATCCTATTCAAACTTTGACTTTCATGAATCACCGTAGGGTTACAAAAATAATATTCTCTCTGATACATGCGTGAGTCAACAACTTTAAAGCTTGTCTGTTACTAAAATGTGTTGACAAGCAGAATGTGTCATTAATGTACTCTGTGCACCTGCACCCGAAAGAGAAGAATCCAAGGCTGTCCTTTATCATTTATGTGTATGACAGTAAAGCTTTACACATGCAGGAACATTAAATTCATATTCCTGTTTATGAAAAAGGAGCTTGTAAAATCACATTTGTCAAATATGTTTTAATGTATGTCACTTTATTTCTATTTACAGAAGAAAACCTATTGATGCTATTAAGTGTTGTGATTTGTTTTCGAAACACGGAAGAGAATATGAAATGGAAAAATCTGCTATGACAGATATTATGTATGTATTATGTATTAAGTATGAACACAGTGGATCTTTGGTACTTTATTGTTTTAAAAGTCAGTGGGGTAAATATATGAATCCGCCATCTCTCCTGGCATTAGCCTCCAACTTCTGTGGACCCTCTTCAAGATTTGCACAAGAATGTGTGATCGCTTTAGTGCATGTTGGCTGAAATAGGCAGCTGTCATTAGGACCTTAATGCCAGCCCCTTACACCAGCTACATAGCATGTACAGAAAATGGGGTAAAGTTAAATCATTAGCTCTGCACTTTGTTTGCTACATAGTTTTAAACAATGTGTAGATTAAAGGAACAATCCAAAACACCCACAAACTGCTCCACTGTCTTCCCCTTGATGCCAGCAAGGAGTGAATGTCTGGTGTAAGTAGTTTACTAAACTGGGATTAGGGAAGTGTAAGGCAGAAAATGGATAGCAGAGTTTGGTTTCGTACAGATTAGTACTAAGAAAAAGTGGTGCAATTCTGAGCCAAACCAGGTGCATAATAGGGAGGCAAAAAAATTCCATGAATGTAAATGGGGCTCTTAAATACTAGCTATATCTTCTAAAACTGCATGCTAAAGCTTATATTAGATTTTCACCATTTTGACCTTATGTTAAATGACCTTAAAAATATTGTATGCTCATGCTAGTTTACAGAGTGCCAAGCATTTACAAGAGATAAATAGCCAGAATAGCCAAAGGTTGCTACAAATCTTCAGACATTGATACAATGATCACATTCACTCACCTGGCCACATGGCCGTGCGGATCCAGGGCAGCCCCCGACAACCTCGACAAAGGTTTCCACAAATGAGAGGACAACTGGAAGGGAGCGCTCAACAGATCCGCAAAGCTGGATACCAGTCAATCAACAAAAGTGATTTAAAATTCAAATCTTTTATTGAAAATCCATTAAAAGTGGTACAAAACCACAAAGTACTGTGGAAGATAATGCGTGGCAAGTTTAATGACACTACTTGCCTTTCCACAGTACTTTGTGGTTTTGTACCACTTTTAATGGATTTTCAATAAAAGATTTGAATTTTAAATCACTTTCGTTGATTGACTGGTATCCAGCTTTAAGGATCTGTTGAGCGCTCCCTTCCAGTTGTCCCCTGCCAAGCATTTACACCTACAGCAGCTTGACAGAATACTTCATTTCCATACCCATGTTCACATAATGTTGAGTTTTCACACCTGGCTTTACACATTGATAAGAGACTGTATTTTATTCTCCAGATCCTCAGTGAAAGGTGATCCCTATAACAAGCAGAGATTTTGCTTGACTATGGGGCTCTTTTGACCAGTGAGCCCTGGGGCAGCTACCCACTTTGTCCTCCACTTTGCCTTCCAGAGGAGTTCTGTGCCAATATGTAAGACAGAGGTCTTCAAACTTTTTCCCCTCAATGTCATAACTGATAAAAGTACAGTGAGTCGAGGGCTACATGTAAAGCAATTAAATGAAAGACAAGCATGCTGAAAAAGAAAGTTTATTCAGGCTAATGCATGCATTTCAAAACTAGACTAATAAGCTACCTTACATTTTGCTACATGAACTCATGCAATAAGTAATAGGTAGATAAGCTAAAGGGTATTATGCATTGAAGCAGGTTGCATTTTTATTTCTTAATAGAATTTTCATGAAGGGTCATACTGTCGATGTTCACAGGGCACAAGTGCCCCCCCCATTATATTGTAGAGGAAAGATGAAAGAAAACTAGTTATATAGGCACACTTAAATTTGCCCTATAAATCCTGTTTGATGACTAACTGTCATAGTGGTACCTTTTGGAAGCCGTGGCAGGGGATGGCTGGCCGCTTCCTAGTCCTGCTCCGATGGACTGTGTCTGAATGAGCGGCCGACGGCTTCCATTGGCTCTCATGTGGGCAGCCGCATCAGCTGGGTCTGTTTCCCAGTGACATTGCGCCGACTCTTGTAACTGGTTCCATGTCTGCTCTGCCTATTGGGTGGAGTTATAAACTGCCTGGACACAGTCGCCCTTACGTTGGTGTCCAGTGCAGTACTGTTATCTTGGCTCCCTACTCCTGTGTATGACTTTGGCTTGGCTTCTTAATCTCTCCTGTGGTCCAGTTGTGTGGCTTGTCCAATTACCTGTTCTGGCACTTGACCCTAGGCATTGGCTGACAACCCGCTTTGGCACTTGACCCTAGGCATTGGCTGACGACCCGCTCTGGCACTTGTCCCTAGGCATTGGCTGAAGACCTGCTCTAGCATTTGACCATTGGCTTTGTCTGATTTCCTGCTTTGGCTCCAGACCCTGGCACTGGCTGGCTACCTGCTCTGATATTGACCAGTGGCATTGGCTGCCCCCTTGCTCTGGTATTTGTCCTTAGCTTTGTCCTGGTAGTTGTCCTGTCTGACTACCTGCCTAGTATCCCTGGTGGCTTTGGATACTACCCTGGGTCGGGGCCTTCCTTGTCTGTGGGAGGCTCTGCCTAGCACTACCCTGTGTCTTAGCCTTTTGGGGCATTACTCAAGTACTTGTTTTATTTTATATGTTCATTATCAGAATAAAGGTGGTGTTCGTTTAACTGTACCTATCGCATTGTGTTATTATTGAGTGCCATGACACTAACCAATCAACCCCCCCCCAAACACACACACACACACACACACACTACTTTGGTCAATAGAAAATAATACTAAAATGTTAACTTTTATTACAATGGAAATAAAAACCCTAAACGGGGGGGGGGGGGATAAGTACTAAAAGCAACCAAATGTATGGGATACACTACTCTGCTGTCTTCGTTTTAACTCATATTATGATAGATATTCCCAACTGGCAAAAGAAAAAGGAAAAATCTTCACTTGGCCCCATACAAGTAAGGAGTGTTCATTACCAGGAATCTTTGTATGACATTCGGCATCACCATACAACAGAATTTGTATAATGAATGAATGAATATGTTTATTTATATAGCGAACCATACAGAGTCAAGTGTTGAATACAGTGCTAGAGTTCTGATGATGATAGGGGACAGAAGTAAAGTAAATAATTTATGAGAGCGTTCTTTGTACAACATCCGTGCCTTCTAGAGTATTGAGGTTTTATCCAGGAGGTGCATTTTCAAGTGAGACTTGAAGACCATCAGAGAGGTACAGTGGCACAGGATAGGAAGTAGAGCATTCCATAAATATGGAGCAATGAGAGAAAAAGGATTGATATGTGAGACGGCTGCAGATACAGAAGGAGCTGAGAGAAGACAGTCACTGGCTGAATATAAGTGGCGGGATGGGGTATAGCGGGAGATCAGAGTGGAAATATAAGAAGGAGTAGAGGAGAGAAGGGTCTTGAATAAGAGAAGTAAGATTTTGTAAGATATCCAGAGTTTGATAGGCAGCCATTGGAGAGGTATGAGGAGGAGTGAGGCAGGGACAAAACTACTACATAAAAAGTGGTCCAATACTGGTGCTGCATTGGCTCTGCTGAAAAAGTAAGAAAAAAATAAAACTACAATGTTTGTATATGTATACTTGTATATAAAAGTAAGTATAAAATACCAGAGCAGTAGAAGATCCCTTAAACAGCCGCTTCCATCTTTAGATTCCTGTGACAACATCCATATTTTACCAAACAAAAATGCTAGCTAAGAGAGCGCTGAAGAATCATAAACGTATCACAAACGTATTATTGATCCAACCCGTCAAACTGACAAGTAGTAAATATGTGGCACAATTTAGATATTAAATTTCAATATAGTTCAATTGTAATAATACAACACATACATAAAAATATCTAAAACAACTGCATATGCATATGGAGATTCAAAGTAATAAAGTACCAAGAACTAAATAAGTCCCTTAATGACTGTAAAGAATCTGAATTAGTGTTCCACTGACTGACAGAGTGAGTATAGCAAGTATCTCAATTATACCTCTCCTGTCCTATTTGAAGCACCCAGCTGATTTTCTGCTCTCTCGTCCTCTTTGGTATTGTTAATCAGGGCTCAAAATTTCCAATCACCACTAGCCAATGGCGAGTGAAAATTTAGCCCTGGCGAGTAGAAATTCAGCCCTGGTGGGTATGTTTTGGCTTGCAGTGGCGAGTAACTTTTCAGGTCTGGCTAATAGCAAAGGACTTAAAATTATAAGCCCTGTGTTAATATCCGATTTATATACACTGCAAGTATACTCTACATTCGGAAACCATCTAATTGCAATCTACCTCTGCCCGCTGTTCACATCCGGATCAAGTGCATTGTTGTTCTGTCTGCTGTGATCAAAAGATCAGCTGTAACTAGTGGAGATTTTTTGGATCAACTACAAACTGTTGCTCTGCCCCCTGAGATTGAAACATAAATGGTCATTAATGGAGACCCAGCTACTGACACCGAAGGGGAAACTCTAAGGCAACCCGAGGTACCAGGTTAGTCTGCTAGAGCATTTGTATAGCAGTGGTCACCAGAGGGGAAACCCTTCATATGCATATCCTAGTGTCTTGTAGCTTTATTTCCAACTGGGTCTTTGGCACCAAAGAGGATGGGAGAGCAGAAAATCAGCATACAGCTGGGTGGTTCAAATAGGATGGGAGAGGTATAACTGAGATACTTGCGATACTCACTCGGTCAGTGGAACACTAATTCAGATTTTTTACATTCATTAAGGGACTTATTTAGTTCTTGGAACTTTATTACTTTGAGTCTCCATATGCATATACAATTGTTTTAGATATTTTTATGTATGTGTTATATTATTAAAATTTAACTATATTGAAATTTAATATCTAAATTGTGCCACATATTTACTATTGGTCTGTTTGACGGTTTGGAGCAATAATACGTTTATGATACTTCAGTGCTCTCTTAGTTAACATTTTTGTTTGGTAAAACAGGGACAGAACTAGGTGACAAAAGAGTAATTTGTGCTGCAGCATTCTGTATGGACTGAAGTGGATGGAGATGGGAGGCAGGAATGCCAGACAGCAGAAGGTTGCAGTAGTCATGTGGGAGAGGATGAGTGCTAGTATAGGAATTTTAGCTGTGGAGAAACAGGAAGGGATGGATTTTAGCAATGTTACACAAAAGAAAGCTACAGGATTTAGCGATGGACTTAATATGAGGGGAGAATGAGAGAGACGCATTAATAATCACCACTAGACACAGTGCTTCTGATACTGGATTTATGGTAGTGCCATTTACAGTAACCTGTAAGGGAGCTACAGGGCCAGGCCTAGGTGGGATGAGGAGTAGATCCATTTTAGACATACTGAGATTGAGGTGCCTATGAGCCATCCAGTTTGAGATGGCTGAGAGGCAATCTGTGACTTAAGCCTGAATATCAGAAGTCAGTCGAGGTGCAGATAAGCAAATCTGGGTGTCATCTGCATAGAGGTGATATTTGAGACAAAAGGAGTTAATAATCACCAAGTGTTATTGTGTAAAGAGAGAACAGAAGTGGTCCTAGAACAGAACCTTGAGGAACACCAAGAGAGAGTTGGACGAGAGAGGATGAAGAGGTAGCAGAGGCGACACTAAAGGATCAGTTAGGTAGATAAGAGGAGAGGCAGTCCAGTGCTATGTTATGGATTCCTAAGGAGTGAAGAAGGCAGAAGAGGAGAGCATGTTCAACATTGTCAAAAGCTGCTGAGAGACCAAGCAGGATAAGTATTAAATAGTCCTTGCCATTTGGCAATGTGAAGATCATTGACCACTCATTGACCACTCAGTAAGCATCAAAGTAATGCAATGCACACCCCTCTGGTTCTTAAAGGGTTAAGATCAGATTTTAGCACTCCTGTGCAAAATAAACATTTTTCTTATATATATCTAAAAAAGGCACAATTTTAAATTAAGATGTTTATTTTGTTATAATGAACTGCTCTGTAGTATACTAGTAATCTTGTGGGGGCTTTCATTATTTTCTTTTTTTTATGCTGTGATGAGAAATTTGCAAAAAGATATATGTATTAAAGATGAGCGAGCACCCCGATGCTCGGGTGCTCGGGTGCTCTGACCGAGCACCCCCTGATGCTCGAGTGCTCGGCCGAGCACCCGAGCCCCATTCAAATGAATGGGAGCACTCGAGCATTAAACCAGGCACCCCCTGCTCTGATGAGCGGAGGGTGCCTGGTCAATGTCCCCCTTCATCTCCGCTATGCCCCTCTTCCACAATGTCCCCCTTCATCTCCTATGCCATAGCGGAGATGAAGGGGGACATTGTGGAAGAGGGGCATAGCGGAGATGAAGGGGGACATTGTGGAAGAGGGGCATAGACTCTATGCCCCTCTTCCACAATGTCCCCCTTCATCTCCGCTATGCCCCTCTTCCACAATGTCCCCCTTCATCTCCTCTATGGCATAGGAGATGAAGGGGGACATTGTGGAAGAGGGGCATAGCGGAGATGAAGGGGCACATTGTGGAAGACGGGCATAGCGGAGATGAAGGGGGACATTGTGGAAGAGGGGCATAGAGTCTATGCCCCTCTTCCATAATGTCCCCCTTCATCTCCGCAATGCCCCCTTCATCTCCGCAATGCCCCCGTACCTCCATTCCCTGGTGGTCCAGCGGAGCGTCTTCGGATCTGTGCCTCTTCCGGCACAGATCCTCTTCACCCGAGCATGTCGGGCGAGCACATGGCGGTACTCGTACGAGTACCGCAATGTGCAGAGCAGAGCGATGCTCGAGCCGATCCGAGCATCGGCCGAGCACGCTCGCTCAACACTAATATGTATGTGTCTTTCACAATGAACTAAGCTGAGTTGGACATTGATGGAGGTCCAGCAACAAATACTCAACCTTTAAATTTGCAGAATAATGTAAATCAATTTTATTTGTCAAGGACTGACAAATCTGTAAATGCACAGATGATTAAATTCATGGTGTTCAGAAGCCTGTCTTCATTAGAACATATGGGCGGGAAATACAAATCTGCTTGTGCTTCTCACTTTCTGCCTCTTGATGTTAGATTAAAAATCATGTGGCTGCAACTATTTTTTTGTTGCTCAAGGCAGCCCTAATCTATTTTATTTAATCAAAAGCATAATGACGCATACAGTGCATTAATGTACAGTTATTAAGAGGTCTCACAATCATAATAACAAAATTAACATACTGGACATAGCAATTTCTATAAACAACCATTTAACACTTGGAATTTACATTTTTGTACAGGTCTTACCATGAAAAAAGGGGCACCTTAAAGGGATAGTAATGTTTCATAATAAAAGCAGCTCTTAATCATCATAGTATTTGGACTTTGGAGGGTGTTATTTCAATTCTGTCAGAGCTGTAGTTCAAGAGTAATTCAATTACAAAGTATCCCCCTCCCGCCCCTTTTACTGATGTAACACTGCTCAGCCAGATCAGAAGGGAGGTGCCCAGGTAGACTGCAGAGAGGGACAATCTTCAATTAAGATAAGGGAAAAACCTGAAAAAAATTGTCAAAGGGGGCAGGGCTTTCATTGTTTTCATAGGTAGAAGATTGTCCCCTTCTGTTATCTGTCTAGTCTTACAACCAGATTCCACATCTGAGAAGAGGTGGCTTACACTAGGCAAAAGGGGCGGGAGGGGAAACTTTGCTTGTGAATATCTCTCAAACCATAAAGGTTTGAGAGAAAAGACTTATGTCATTCTTCATGTTTTTAATGCCTACAAAATAAAATAAAGATAAAACTAAGTATTACTATCACTTTAAGTACATGTCTGTGGAACAACAAAGTGCCACTGCATCCTATCTGGGTACTGTACTATAGCTTATGATGAACACTTTAGTGTGTACTGGCACACGCACTCCACTATATTAAGACTTGAATGCAAGCAAGATCCAAATTCTTTTTCTAAAACATGCACAGGAAAAAGGAAGTATTTTACTCAAGTATTTACTACAAGTGCAAAACACTGTTTTTTTGGTGTGAAGAATCCTGTGTTTGCCAGTTGCCTGTCTATAAAGCTTTTTGAACAACAAAATGTCTACTTTGAGCTCCATATAGCTAGGGCTGGGCAGGGGGGTACTATTTGTGCATATGGAGTGTTCCATTCATTCCTCAGAGCAAAAGTGTTCCTTTTCTCTGATTCTGCTGTATGGTCATTGTTAAGTACATGTTAGCACAGAAGCTGTAGGCTGTATCATAATATTTCCTGTACATTTGCACAGCTAAGGTTTAGCAAAACTGTAGAAGGACAGATCATGTAATGATACCTCATTACATGTATTTCATTCAATGACTTGCTCATAGGAAAACTAAAGCCTTGATTTTGGCAGAAAATCCTACTGTCTACTATGAATCATTTCCCCCAAATGAATCTTTAATTAGTACTTCATATTATGACCATGGAGGGACGTGATTTTTTTGCTAAACTCCAGGGCCTAGATTCACTAAAGGTTGTTGCTGTGTTGATATGATCTTGTCGAAGTGTTCAAAACACTGCAACATTTCAATCTACACACACATATATTGACATATTCACTAAAATTGTCAGATGCAAGGGGAGTAATGGAGAAGGTCCCTATTAGCATAAAGAATTGTGGAATTGCAGTTGATGTGAAAGGGTCCTCCTCCTTTCAAACATCTCCAATACTATGACAATTCTGAAGGTGAACAGCATTCTCTCTCTGCTTCCCTACTTGGCCAGTCAGAGAAAGGATGCATGCTTTGAAATCTTCTAGAAATATTAGACCGTTTTTCTCCCAATTTCCATTCAGTGGAGATGATGTCCTGTACGGAGCTATGGACTGGAAATAGAGGAGCTGCTTTTTTATATCCTATGAAAGCTGCATTGATAATATTCAGATCCTTCTGTGTTTCTGAGAGACCTAGGGTTTTTCCTCATAGCTTTAACTAGACTAAGATTGCCTAGCTTGTCTGTTATTTCCCCTTTTTCTGCTGAAGAAATTGTCAGTTCAAGCTCCATGATACTTCCTTCCTCATCATTGTCTAGTAGATGTGATGGATCTTCATCAGCATCAGAAGCCCGTTGATGTTTCCTTGCAGTCTTCTGTATAGAATTGAATATCTCCTGCATGGACGACTTATCCATCCTAAAAGTCTTTAAACTGGGATGGAGCATCAGAGGCAGTCACTTTTTGCAAACACTAAGTACAGAGTTTAGCAGTTTCAGTCTGGGGCAATTTATTCTCACATCCTGCACAGGTTTTTGCTTTAGGAACTGATATGTCCTCTTTAGGGGCCTCTGACACTGGTTTCAGTTTGTCCCCTTTTCCTTCTTTTGCTGAAGACATGATTAAGGCATATGCAAATAGACAGGGCAGATATGGAGATCTATATATATAACTTCTGAGATACTAATAACCTGCACCATAAACAACACAAGGCAAAGATGTGAAATATAAAGCACTTACATTGCAGCCCAACCAGCCCCAATGTGCTGTTAAGTACTGGCATCCTTGTTCACTGCTTCCTTGGCTATGCATTCCAACAGTGTAATACAGGTGACCACAAATCCGGTTAAGAGGTTTAAGAAAACAGCCGTCACTACCGTACGTCTCTTCTTGCCAGGTAAGCGGCTGGAGCAGAAGGGGAAAGCATTGTAGTCTTGAAACTCAGCCCTGTGTTTTGTATGCCAGCGTATCCTTGCGGCCTATTGACTGAAGGGTACATGATCTCGCCATATGTATGGTCAAATATGTAATACACTCCTTGTTGAAGGCAGACAACATAAGAGAAAGAAAGAAAAAAAATGCAGAGAAGGAGGCCAACTGCTTCTGTTCTCCAGCTTTGTATAACCAAAATAACTGAGGTCAGGAGGAGAAACAGATGCTTTTATATTTTAATTGGTCCTACCAGCTGGGAGGCGGAGTCAGTACCCACAGTCTTATCTCTTAATCAATTATTAGAACAGCCAAGTAGGAAGGAAGCCATAATAGATTTATGATTTACAAATGGAGACTTGGTATCAAGTAGGAGAGTAAGAAGAAAAGCTCACAGTGCTAACTAACCTCAGTGTATACATATAGCTAATAAAGTTTGAAAGAAATAAAGTGACTGAAGTATGCAGCAAGGAATGAGAGGGTTCTCCAGTCCCCCAAACATCAAGCCGAAGCCCAAATTGCAAACACCAAACAAATAACAAACCTGTGCTCCTCCATTCTAATTGTGAAAAGTGTGTCCTGTATTAGGTACGTATAATAACACTGTTGATAAATATGAGGCTTTAGTGCCCACACCATCAAGGTACCTCAAAATATGGCAAGCACCTACTCTAAACACCTAAAAAACCCTAAATTCAAAACATTCCGTGACGGAAATGTTATAATAGATGTGTTGGAGGGGGACCATTTAATATAATATTTATAATGCTTGGGGGTCCCAATGTGTGTAATTAAAAACAAATGGCAAACAGTAATTTAAAAAGGTGTAAGAGTTGACTTGCCTTTGCGTTCCTGCATTGAGTGGGATCTCATCTAACTAGACTTCTTATAGGTAACATTTTACACCCCCTCAGGCCACATGAGGAATAATTTATTACCAAGACAGGTCGTATGAAAACCAAAAACAGGCCATTAAAGGCCTATAAATAAAGAAAGGAAAGAAATACTTCAATTAAACGTTTATGTCTAATAAATGGTGAAACATTTATGTCTAATAAATGGTAAAACATTTATGTCTAATAAATGATGAAAATCAGAAGCAGCTAGAATGAGCAAAGGAGATATATAGAAACAAAGAAGAATAGCTCACAGCACTAACTCACCTCAGTGAATACATATAGTTAATAAAGTTTGAAATAAACAGAGTGACTAGAGTATGCGGCAAGAAATGAAAGGGTTCTCTAGTCCCCCAAACATCAGGCCAATGCTCAAAGTGCAAACAACAAACAAATAAAAAACCTGCACTCCACTGGCAACAGAAGACCAGTAAGTTATGTCAGTAGTGGTAAAATGAATAGAAACCATGTTAAAATAAATAATTGTTAAATATCTGAATTTAAGTGGCTTGCAAGATCCTAAGCAACACCGGTTTACAGAAGGGAGATCTTGTCAAACTAACCTTATAGATTTTGACTGGACAAGTAAAACAATAGACCAAGGGGGAGCAGCATATAAAGCTTATTTAGATTTCGGTAATACATTTGACATTGTACTTCGTAGAAAACTCGAATAAATTGCAATGTTTTAGTTGGGATGTAAAAATTGTTGAATGGATAAGGCAATAGCTGAGTGACAGGAGACAAGGGGTTTTAATTAGTGGGTACCTCAGGGATGTGTACTGGGGCCCATTCTTTTTAATCTTTTATTATTGATATTGCAAAATGTCTTCAAGGTAAGGAATGCCTTTTTTCAGATGATACTAAGATCTACAACAGGATAGACATTCCTGGGGAATAAGCCAAAATACAAACAATTACTTATTAAGGATATTTTACTGTCGGAGACAACAGATGAAAGGGACATAGGGTTCATTACTTCTGATGATTTAAAGGTAGGAAGACAATGTAACGTGGAGGGAAATACAATCTGGGTTCTGGGTTGAATAGCTAGAGGCGTTAGTAGCAGAAAAAGTCATACCACTCTGAAGATCTCTGGTTAGATCTCACCTAAGGCTTGATTCAATTGGCACCGTTAGGAAAATTATACTAATGTCAGTAGTTTGAAGTCACAGTTAGGTATACTATTACCTGCTCTGTGACACGCTACTGAATAGTAAGAAAAACACAACGGTCATTAATTTGCACCCATTGAGATCAATGACCAAGGTGACAAAATTGCGATGGCTAGTAACAAGAGTTAGGGGACTCACTTTTGTAACCAAAAATTTGCACCATAAAAATCGAAGTTGAGTTCCCTAACACATGTTCCTAACCACCAATTGTGTAAAAAAAAAAAAAAAAAAACACGCATAAGCAACTAGGGATCCCTACACTAATGAAATGTGGATTTATTGATATGGGGCCTTAAGCCTGATTTCAATACATCCAAAGCACCAAAAACATGAGTTACACCCAAAAAATTAACCCTTTGAGTGCCAGTGGGGTATGCAATGCATTGCAGAGTGTTGCAAAACCCTCTTGCATTCAAAGGATTAATCCCCCTAAAGCTAACACCATCCCATTAACATCCAACACTTTCCTTGCTGCAGGGATGATGAAACATGCATTTGTGATCCCTCCAGCTAGAAGATTATTGGCTTAAAGGTTTGGCATTCCGTGCCCTGAGTAGCCACACATCCCAGCCAATGGGAGCATGGGAACTATTTTGAACAGGGACTCTGTTCAAATTTCCCTCAGTATGGATTGGGCAATAGCCTAAAAGGTAACACAATGGGGGCTTTTTGTTATTTTTACCAGTGTTGGCAGCAGCAGCAGAACTGTAATGGAACCATTCATTTTAATACTTATTTTTCTATTATAGGGGCAACAACATGTTTACAGATGAAGACAGAAAAGAGGACAGATGAAAAAAAGAAGAAGATGACAGATGAAGTAGAAAACATTAGAAGAATTAAAGAGGAAGACCAGGGTGCAGAAGACCTTGTGGACCAGACTTACAGGTAAGTGTTACAGATATGGGGTATGGGTTCTAGATAGTGTTAGGGCTAGTATTTGTAAACTATATTGTTATGTTAATATTAGGTTTAGTATACAGTCAAGGGTAGGTTAGTGTTTGGGAGGGTGATGGAGGGGGACTGGTTTTTAGCTCACATTATGTCAAACTCTGAGCATTAGCTAGTTTCCTTTGATGTTCCCATTTTTCACTCTATTCAGCGTGCATTGCGGGGAAAAACTATGGAAAACATTAGGCTGCATGTTAGGTTCTGTGGGCCAACACATGGCATGATTCATTTTGTTAGGGCAATTGAATTCCGATGGTAGCACTGTGTATACCGTTCGGTATTCATTTTTGCCCTGCCATGTGTTTTACCGGTAGTAATTGAACTGAGCTCCTAGAGTATTGTATTCAGTATTGATACCCCATCTTCAGAAGGATGCAGATATTCTGGAGAGAATTCAGAGAAGTGTTAGTAAAATGGTGGATGCTTTATAGGACAAACAATATGTATCTGTTCAGGACATTCTCTCGTTATAGTCTGAAAACTGACTGAACACACTGGTATGCACTAAAAGACTGGTACATACCTAATATCACCAGATCTCCATTTTAATGCAGGACGATTATGAAAACACACATTGCAGATCTGCATTGTGAAATGTTTGCTTCCTCCATGCAGGTAGTGCTTGAGGGTAATGCTGTGGTGTGAGTCCAGTGAGCAGTGTCAATATGCTACCCTTTCTGCAGTCAAAGCCAAGATAGAGTTGCTGGCAGCAAGGCCAGATGACCCCCCCCCCAAGAGGAGCAGGGCAGTGGACCTGGATAGGGAGCCAGTGAACTGTTAGCTGAGTGGAGGAGAAAAGGAGAACCTTGTGAACCTGGGACAAGTTTCATCAGAAGTCAGAGTCCCTTTGTAGGACAAGTTAATAAATAGTGTGTGGTCCCTGGAACCACCAGTGGATGGCCAACTGAACTGGAGAGCTGAGGTCAGGCCGGGAGATGCTGAGCCATCAGACTTGATAGAAAGCAAATGCTGTGAAAGGTGAAGGACGAACCAGCAGATCTGTCTGCTGTCGAAAACAATGGATGGAGAGGATGAGCCAGAGGACTCACAGCTGGTGAATACAGGAACTCGATCTTCTGGAATGACTGCTGGAGAATGCAGGAAGTGGTGGAGGTTGATCTGCCATGCTGACGGCTGATCAATGCAGGAACTGGCAGAGGCAAGCCAAGAACTGGGGGCTGGAATCATGTGTAGTTAGGAATAGCCGTGATCACAACCGAGGAAGTGAGTACTGAGGTACAGGATTGACAAGAAGAAGGGAAGGTCAAAGAGCAAGCTGGATCATACCAGGATGTCAAAGTAGGAGCTAAATCACAAAGAATGAAGAAGAGATAATGAGGCTACCCAAAGTCAGAGGCGAGATGGCCGAACATAGCTAAATCAGGAATCGATTGGACTGAAGTCCAAGAGCCAAAGCCAAGGTCAGGAACAACAGAGCATAACAGCATAGCAGCAAACGTCAACATGCTAGAAGGCACTGACTTTATTTAACTAAAGTTCTTATACTTTATTTACTTTATTTGTGTCACCTATCATGACCAGAACTCTAGCACTGTATTCAATACTTGACCCATATGTACTCTGGATGTCTCCCATTACCCCTTTAGATTGTAAGCTTCTGGGCAGGGAGTTCACTTTCAGTGTTTCACTTTACAAGGCACCTGTAACCCTGTATTTTCTAAACCCTTAAATTGTAAATCGCTGAGTGCATTTGTGGAGCTATATAAATAAACATATTCATTCATTACAGGATCACAGAAGAAACACTGTAGGCAGCTAGCAGATTGGGCACAGGTGACAGTAAGGAAGCAAGTAATAAAGGCCAGGTAGCCAATCAAGGTTAATGATGGAAACCCCACCTCAAGTGAATGAAAATGGAATGACACCGTGGTTCCTGTACAGTTCTGTAGAAGCACATTTCATAAGCATTCTAAATAAAAAAGATCTGCTCATCTTGTTCATACACATAGGCAATAGGAGCATAATTATGTTTGAGAGGGAGACCCTTATGGTTTTTAAAGGGTTGAGCATTATTCTACAACAAAGCTTCAGGGACTAGAGAGGAAAAACGATGCATTAGTTGTCTAGCCAGCTGTCTTTGTAAATTTATTAGACAAATATTTAGTAGGGTAATAATCTCAAGTTACAAAATAAAGAAAAGAAAAAGATGGACTCTAGAAAGGCACTCAGACCCAAATAGTATTTAACCATGTATAGTTTATAACTAATTCAAACAATCGAAATACCAATAATAAAATTCAAAAATATTGTTTATTGAATAGCAAAAGAGCAGCACAGCACAAAAACCACATGGCTCCCCCCCCACCATCCACCCAACCTAAAGGTCAACAACACGACCAGGATATACCAGTCATTGCCTATGTGGATGAAACAGAACCACTGCCCAACACAAAGGGCAAAAATAAAGGTACCGAATCATCCACACAGGCAAAGAACTACAAATAGTACCCAGCTGTCCCTCAAAGGTTCTAAATAAAAGAACACCTCAACAAGATATCTACAGAGTATTGATCCAATCTCATCTAGATGTTGAAAAAAACCATGCATGGTATAAAAATAATACACTATAGTGATATCACAATCAGAAGAAAAAATTCCTGAAGGTATACTTGTTGAAAGGTATAATCAAGTCAAATAGTTCGTATGGCAAGGCAGGAGAAAATAAACCAGCATATAGGTGCATATATAAGTGTTCAGCAATAGAATCCTTCTGGACATCCAGTCATAACATCAGAAGAGAGTTTGTAAATAGCCGAAATATTGATAGCACACAGGGGGGTAGGCAAGCAACATATAGGCAATGGTCACGATAAATAAATCAAATCTTCAAATGGCCGATACTTCTCACCAGATGAAATATCTCCAAACCTTCTGGAAATCTCTGTATCGCCTTAAGTCTTCAGACCATCTTATCCTGAAATCATCTTGCCACTAGATTCACTCCCCCACCGCTCTCTAGTAACATCTCTCCAAGTCGAAATTCTTAAATTCAATACACCAAGTGCTGGTCTCCCGATCATCATACGCTGATACGCCATACGCCGTTATTCATGAGCTCGGTACATAAAGTGTAGGCATCCCGGTCGTCCAACGCCAATACTCCACACGCCAACGCGTTTTCCAGCTGGACGACCGGGATGCCTACACTTTATGTACCGAGCTCATGAATAACGGCGTATGGCGTATCAGCGTATGATGATCGGGAGACCAGCACTTGGTGTATTGAATTTAAGAATTTCGACTTGGAGAGATGTGACTAGAGAGCGGTGGGGGAGTGAATCTAGTGGCAAGATGATTTCAGGATAAGATGGTCTGAAGACTTAAGGCGATACAGAGATTTCCAGAAGGTTTGGAGATATTTCATCTGGTGAGAAGTATCGGCCATTTGAAGATTTGATTTATTTATCGTGACCATTGGCTATATGTTGCTTGCCTACCCCCCTGTGTGCTATCAATATTTCGGCTATTTACAAACTCTCTTCTGATGTTATGACTGGATGTCCAGAAGGATTCTATTGCTGAACACTTATATATGCACCTATATGCTGGTTTATTTTCTCCTGCCTTGCCATACGAACTATTTGACTTGATTATACCTTTCAACAAGTATACCTTCAGGAATTTTTTCTTCTGATTGTGATATCACTATAGTGTATTATTTTTATACCATGCATGGTTTTTTTCAACATCTAGAGGAGATTGGATCGATACTCTGTAGATATCTTGTTGAGGTGTTCTTTTATTTAGAACCTTTGAGGGACAGCTGGGTACTATTTGTAGTTCTTTGCCTGTGTGGATGATTCGGTACCTTTATTTTTGCCCTTTGTGTTGGGCAGTGGTTCTGTTTCATCCACATAGGCAATGACTGGTATATCCTGGTTGTGTTGTTGACCTTTGGGTTGGGTGGATGGTGGGGGGGGGAGCCATGTGGTTTTTGTGCTGTGCTGCTCTTTTGCTATTCAATAAACAATATTTTTGAATTTTATTATTGGTATTTCGATTGTTTGAATTAGTTATAAACTATACATGGTTAAATACTATTTGGGTCTGAGTGCCTTTCTAGAGTCCATCTTTTTCTTTTCTTTATTTTGTACACTGTATTTCATTATGGACTTAGGGCACCCTACATGTACTTTCATGTGGTTATGACC
Source organism: Rhinophrynus dorsalis (assembly GCA_037306005.1). Taxonomy (NCBI): domain Eukaryota; kingdom Metazoa; phylum Chordata; class Amphibia; order Anura; family Rhinophrynidae; genus Rhinophrynus; species Rhinophrynus dorsalis. The sequence goes on along the minus strand of CM074723.1, from coordinate 386,058,822 downwards.
TAGTGAAGTGATAATTATATGTATGTGCTCTCCACAATATATTAGGTTTTATAATAATCTCAAGTTCTTCTCGTTGCTGTGTTTTCAAGAGTCTTATACAGATCTAATTTATTAAATGACCACAAATAAATCTTGTGTCTGCTGCTTAGTTTCTAAAGGATACTTTCATGCCAAACTTGTCTGTGAATGTAACCAAACCATTACCTGGGGCACCTGATCTTGACAACAAAACCCAGGAATGCCTGTTTGTTTATTTCAACACCTGGGTCTCCTCTTAGTTTCAATGTAATATTTCTAATCTATTTCAAAAGTACGTAGAAGATCATGGTTGTACTGTAACAATTGTTTTGACTTGCAAATTCAGGAAAAATAATTCTTCTGACACCCAAAAGGTAAAAATAAAATACTTGCCATTGCTAATAATAAGAATAATAATGTATGCTTTTAACAAGATCCAATATGTGCCTGTTTACAAGCTACAGCTGTTTTATATGTCCTCCCTTGTATGCAAGAGAAAATTTTTAGGGGGGGTGAATACTCTTTCATTGTGTTCCTGTGAGAAATCCTCCGAAAACCATTTTGTTGTCCGCTTTTTCACGGGAAAATCCCCTTTAAAACAAGCGATTAAAATCTTTGCATTTTTCGCCCATAAAAATGTGACGTATTCCAGGAAGTGAAACACAAAAGAAGCAGCTACAGAGTGAGATAGATGTGCTGTGCTGTTCTGCTGTGTATTTATAGCAAAATTGAGATAGGAGAGGCTCATAGTGACTACTATCACTATAAGCAGGTTTAAAATAATAAAAAGAGGAACTGGAAGGACCCTTATATGTCCACTGAGTCTGAGGAGGAAGAGGATGTGAACACTACAGAACCAATGTTGTCCCCCTAAATCACCCCTAGGGATACTGTAGAATATAATGGAAAGGGAGGAAGAAAAGGCCGTAGTCTGCTGTCAGACATGCTGCCCCTGCTGCCACCAGAGCTGTGCCAGCTGCCAGTGCTGCCCCTGCTGCCACCAGTGCTGTGCCTGCTGCCAGGGCTGAACCTGCTGCCGCTAGTCCTGTGCCTGCTGTCAGGCATGCTGCCCTGCTGTCACTAGTGCTGTGCCTGCTGTCAGACGTGCTGTGCCTGCTGTCAGATGTGCTGCCCCTGCTGCAACCAGTGCTGTGCCTGCTGCCAACGCTGAACCTGCTGCCACCAATACTGTGCCTGCTGTCAGACATGCTGCCCCTTCTGTCACTAGTGCTGTGCCTGCTGTCAGACATGCTGCCCCTGCTTCCACCAGTGCTGTTCCTGCTGCCAGCGCTGAAACTGCTGCCACCAATACTGTGCCTGCTGTCAGATGTGCTGCCCTACTGCAACCAGTGCTGTGCCTGCTGCCACTGTTGAAGCTGCTGCCCCCAGTGCTGAACCAGCTGCTAGTTTATCTTGTAATACTTAGGAGGGTGGGAAGGAGAAGATGATACCAAATGTGACAGCAGGGGCCCTAAATCACACTTGCCATCCCCAAGCAGTCCCACCAGTGCTAATACTACTACTACTACTACTACAGTCCAGAAGCTTGTTAGCATTACGAGTGAAGGAGGGGGTAATCAATATCCTCATATTAATAGTGACTGTGAGGAGGAATACTCTGGGGCTGACCTTGATGTGGTTGGTGTTAGTAGTAGTAAGAATAATGGTGAAGCAGCTGGTGGGACTAACATTAGGGGAATGGAAGGGGAATCATTTGAGAGCATCCAGGCTAGCAGTCAAGGAAGCCCACGCTATTCCTCTGGCCCTGGGATTCCCATTTCCTTCACTGCAATGTCCAAGTGGAACATGATCCTGAAGTATGGGAAAAAATATAAGAAATGTTAGAAATCACACTATGGAAAACAGTAAATAACCAGAGTGCGATCCAACAAAATTAACCCATTCAGTGCTCCAGGAAAGTGCTCTCGACACAGCAAAGTATAAAACGTAACCTTTAATAGCTAATATCGTTTAAAAAAAATGAGTATTTGACATTTAAAATTACTCCAGCCGATAAAACAATCAGGCTGTGTGTAACCAAATTATAAGGGGATTCCCCAAAATGGCTATAATAAGTATACGAGTATTCACTAGCAGCGTAACTTTCTGTCCCTGTATTCTGATAGAACAGAGAGAAATAGCAGAGGTAAAGATCCCTAGAGCTTGTGTCAGAGGAACACCAGCACTAATATTACCTCCCGGATCAGTCTAGGACTTCACCAGTAACCGTCCCTAGTATAAAGTGAACAAAACAGTATTAAAATAACACACCTCTCAAGTATGGGTGTTATAGCATCTCACCTAACTTCTATTTACTAACTAAGGCAGCACTGCAATGAACACTCTTATAGCCATAAAGGAGAAAATTAACCCTAAGAAATCACCCACCCTACGCGTTTCGCTGCATCTGTATAGCAGCTTCGTCAGGGGAAAAAACTTATTATAGCCATTTTGGGGAATCCCCTTATAATTTGGTTACACACAGCCTGATTGTTTTATCGGCTGGAGTAATTTTAAATGTCAAATACTCATTTTTTTTAATGATATTAGCTATTAAAGGTTAAGTTTTATACTTTGCTGTGTCGAGAGCACTTTCCTGGAGCACTGAACAGGTTAATATTGTTGGATCGCACTCTGGTTATTTACTGTTTTCCATAGTGTGATTTCTAACGTTTCTTATATTTTTCCCCGCATTTATATATTTTTTGACCTGCGGTGCAGTGTCACAGTTATCTGGATAGATATCAGGTTCTTTTTTGTTTTTCAATGATCCTGAAGTAGCCATAACTGTTGGGGTAGCTGTCGCAGAAATAATACCACCACCAACACCAGGAGCTCAGATCAGCTGCCTCTGCCTGCTGCTACTGCTACCAATCTGCCTTCTTCATGTTGCCAAGAAATGGCAAGTGTGACATTAGGAGATCCTCTGTCACATCACTCCTTGCCTCCTCCAAGCAGCAGTGAGATGTCTGTAATGGAGCAGCAGCAGCACGTAGGGACTAATAGTGGTGGTGGTTATGATGATGATGATGGTGGAGAAGCTGGGGTGGAAGAGGCATTGATGGCCTTTTAGCAAAAACTGAGAAGGAATGAGATATAGGGATGAGGATGGGCATCACCACCACTACCACCAGCAGTGAGCTTTTGTAATTTGCAATTGCTGCTGCTGAGTTGCAAAGGCAGCAGGACGCTGAGGAGCAAACTAGTGTGCCACAGACCACCGTGGACACAGTGGGAATGGGGTCAGCAAGTGATGCTGGACTAGGACAGGTTCTGCTTGCCAGCAGCAACAATACTCCTGGTCCTAGTTGCAGTGCTGATTCTGAGGCAGTAGCAGCAACATCATCCACTGCCACACACAGTGAAGGGGAATGTGGAGGACAAGAAGAAAGAGGCCATTCTTCACCACCTTTTCCTTCTCTTTATCCCCTGAAGTCATGGATTTGGGACTATTTTTCTCTTGGGGCAGGCACAGTGCAGTCATCACCAATGGCACTGTGCACAATTTGTGAGTCAGTGAGAAGAGGAAAGGAGGGAACACACCTTGACACAATCACCCTGATAACACACATGAAACACAGACACCATGACATTTATGTCAAACATGTTAAAGCCAATCATCCTCCACAGAAATCAAGCACCGCAGTTGCTGTACCCCCTGACATTCCAGAAAGGCAAAAAGAGGGGGAGATCAAAGATGAGGAGGAATAGAGAAACCCAGGCAGAGACTGGAAGTTCCATGACGAGTGAAACATCTAGCTCACCATCACCTTCTTTCTCCAGAGTAACTACATCTTCTTCCAATCCACCTCGTTCATCATTACCTCCCCCACCAAGTGATAGCCACTCTGTTAGGATGTGGCAGTTCGTCTCCACCCATTGCACACTGTGTGAATCGCAAGCAGGGCATCAAGCGGCATCTGAGGAGATACCATCTCGCAGAATATGCTAAGATGCTGGCAGGGAGGGTTCATCATTACTATTAAACTACCAGCAAGTTGTCATGTGTCCTTAGCGGGTTCTGGACAAGGGGTATAGTGATAGCAGCAGTATTTGGGTTCTGGTGTCATGGTGTTTGGATACAGTTGGGCCCAGATGTTATTTACCACACGCACTGTGCACAATGCAGTTGCTGATTAGAGACACATTTCCTGTTCTCAAGGGAAACATTTATAGCCTAATAACAACATACCCATGATTTTGGAGGAGGGGCAGGTGCCGAAGTATTATTGGCCAACTTCTTCTTTTCTCTAAATATACTGGGGGCTACTTATTGTGCTGCTACTGCCTCAGGCTTATCACTTGAGCTAGTTGTAGCAAGTGGAACCTTCATCATCCATCACTCATGTTACTGCTATTGTTGACTCCATTATCTTTCAGCTGCCTAATCATCCTGTTGCTTAAACAACTCAGCAGCAGCAGCAAGAACAGCAGTTGTAAATTCTGCAATTATAGACTCAGGAGGACATTTGACAATGGCCAGTGGCCACTGGCCAACATGACCTGCTGGCACTAGGTCTTGTGCTTAAAAAAATACAAAGAAATAATTTAAAAAAAAACATAGTACTACAAAAATAATAAACAGTTTTTTTTTTTTCTAACAAGCCTAAGTACTACAAATCAAATGTTTCCTTAGGGCTTGTGCCAAACAAGCGTAAGTCCTACAAATCAATGTTTCTTCAGGGCTTGTGCCTCTAACAACAAATCTAACAAATCATCCTCTACAAAATACTCTATCAAGTCAAATATCAGTCCACCCCAGTGACAACTTATGTCAGGGGGTTCCTGTGTCTATCACTTTACATACAGATTTCTTATTTTATTTATTTCTTTATTTTATTAAAGCGGAACTACCACATCTAAGCAACTTTAGCTTCAATAAGTCCCCAGCTGGCGACTAACTGCTTCGTAATGCTAGTCGCCAGAATGATTACCTTGTTAAGGAGAAACAGCCATTCTTCATGGGCTGACAGGCAGGATGGAGAGCAGACATCTTGCCATAATGACATCTGCACGCCTGCTCTGTCAGTCCCTTCCAGAGCTGAGCGGCTCCTTGAAACGCCTCCTAGAGCCAGCTGGGACTGACAGAGCAGGCGCGCAGACGTTACTATGGCAAGATGTCAGCGCTCCGTCCTGCCTGTCAGCCTGTGAAGAATGGATATTTCTCCTTAACAAGGTAATCATTCTGGCGACTAGTGCTACTAAGCAGTTGCCAGATGGGGACTTATTGAAGCTAAAACTGCTTTGATATGGTAGTTCCGCCTTAACTGTCCCCCCAATACCAGTCAAGAAAAAAAAAATCCCTGTTCAACTAATTTTTTCTCTACACCCCACCATCACAGACACCCTCATGCCCCTTTTATATTATAAACTAATATTTGTTATGTGTTGTGGGTAAATTCAATGCTCTCATTGATTTCAATGGAATGAGCTACGCAAAAATATATTCGCCAAGCAGGAAGTGCCAATATACACCGATTTCCGTTAGAGGTGAAAATTTTCACCCATCTCTAACATTTTCAGCACATTGCTTTAACCCTTTGAGTGCCAGAGGGGTACGCAACGCATTGTTTTGCTGTGGCACTCAAAGGGTCATAAGCATGGGATATGCCTCTATCATCCATGAGATTAAACCCTTTTAGTGCCAGTAGATGTCCAACATATTGCTTCACAATGTGTTGGATACCCTCTGAAATGCAGAAGGTTAAGAAATTAACTTATGAAAGTAAGAAAATTATGATTTGTAACACTCATTTTAACTGAATGTATAGCTGTTACTCTCAAACTTGGGGGGCATGCCTCTCAGGGGGAGGGGCATAAGGCACTTCTTGGGGAGTGGGAGATGAGGCTGTGTTTCAGCACTAAACTTCGACATTGCCGTGCAACTTAAAAATAACTGTATTATTAAAAAGTGATTATGGTCAGACATTTTAGACAGGCTGGTTTAATATAGGTTCATAACAGTACAGTCTGCAATGTCTGCACTTGTGATTGAGATGTTTATGGCAAATAAAAGGTTGTATAATAAACTAGTTTCTTTGAAATCCTTCTTCAAAATAAAATGAAAATTAATGATAATATAAATGTGTGAAAATCGTTAACTTTATAACTGTAAAAACTGCAGGGGCATCAAAGATTGGTGGAAAGAAAAAGGGGGGGGGGGCAGGGGGAAATGTCAAAACTTTAGAAACCACTGATATATAGGTATATGACAGATTTTATTTACACCAGAAAACATAATTATATTTTAAATCTTTTGATGTTTATTGCAGATTATTAAGGTAAATATAGGGCTCATTTTCATGATGGTCAATGATACCTTACTTTTTTATCTGGTAATACATAAGACCAGTAATGCAATACAAAATTACATACTACTATCGGGGCAATAAACCATTGCAGAATGAGTTATCCTGATACCTTTCTTTTTATAACATTGCACATGGTTAAATTGTTCTCTGTAATTCCACATTTATTGCACACGCCTGTGTGAAAGTAGCAACCTTTGAAAAAAATTCAGTTCCGTAAATGATGTTGGATTTCCTTACTTAAATGAAAGTGGCAAATAATTAATAGCCTACACCTTTAACATTGAAAATGTTACTGTATCAAAGTCAAATGCTTTAAAAGGATTCATTTATTTTTGAATTTATTAAAACGTACAATTGCATGTACTGCAAAGTCAAATTTATGTTTCTGATACTGAGCTCCCTGGAGCCATGTCCATAGAGCTTTCTGTCAGGCACCTCTGAAAGCTTGGCTAATGCAAAAATGTTAATATTATACAGAAATTTCAGGCCCAAATTCATAAAAGCAAACTAGAGTTTTTGGGAGTAAACCATTACACCATGGAGGACACATAAAAATCCCCATCAAATTAAATTAGGCTTTTAATCCCCTGAATACTAGGAAAGTCTTTAATGCACTGTAAAGCACTGTTTTAGAGACTGTTCTAGCATTCAATGGGTTAAAAAGCTCTATGCAACTTCATGGAAGTTTAGGAATTTTATTTATCTCCATTGTGCAGTTGGTTTACTCCAGAATAACTTCAGAGGGGAGATGTACTAGGGGGGCAATGTTATGGCGATGTGTGCCTGGCGATGCGAACACATTGTCTTGGTGATGGAGTTACACATCACCATATGTACTAAGGATTAGTGATGCAAGGGGAGGGGGAGAATGTATTCAATAAAATGCAAGGTTGTCGTACTGCAGGCGATGTGTAAGGAATGCCTTGCCTTACACATCACCAGCTGTGTGGGGTGCGGAGAGGATCTGCTCCAACTTCAGCTCCACATACAGCATCACTCCCTATCCTTTTCAGTGACATAGGGATGTGTACTGCATACCCATGTGGCAGCAAAACTGGCAGGACCAGACCTATGCTACAGTGTCTTACATTGCACTTATACCTACTCTACTTTAGATTGTTTGTTATCTCTTGAATCCTGTATCGGTTACATTTACTTTGATTACCTATTTATAAAGCACCAACTAATTCTTCAGCCTTTTACTTCCACAATTATTTTTTCAATATATGGACCTTTAACAATCTTAAACATAAGAAAAGAGACTAAGGCCAAAATCCACAATAGGGCAGTTGGTATCAAAGCTAGCATCAGAGACCACTAAAAGGCCATATTAAGTGGAGCTCCTTGGTTGAACACTGATGACTTTGTAGTGCAAACAATATTCTAAAAAATGGAATTTAAACCCTTGGCTAGTAGAAATGTCTCCAGTGCATGGCAGACATATTTTGCAATGCGTTGGAGACACTTCTAGCAGTCAAAGAGTTAAATACTTTAAACAAATTACACAAACTGATTCCATCTCTCCTGCATGTATCATGAGGAGCCCATATAGATTTAATGGAGGGGCTGCCACTTGCTGATCAGAGATGACTCAGTCCTGAGCTCTCTACTGGCATGGCACTGCTTTCCCTGTGCTGCCTGTGCTGTGATATGCATCGAGAACCAGTGAAGTGCTAGGGCTTCACTTTTCCATCCCTTCTCCACTGAGCAAGTGGATAAGCAGAGAGAAGGCTCTCAGACTTGAGTGTTGTTTACTGATGGCAATGAGGGAACCCTTCCACACTGCCAGCAGTTCAACAAACTGGTATGCTAACAGAGAACTTCGCCAGAAACACATCACCACAGCATCAAACCTTAGTGCATTTCCCCCATATTGTCTGTTAGTGTTACCTCAGTATAGGTTCATTAGTATGGTTCATTAAAAATTATTACAGTCCAAACATGCATTTGTGAGAGTTTCAGTTAAACATTTATGTGATCATGTGGACCTGTTTCTGTTCTTGTCTATGGATAGATTGTATCTCAAATGAAGCAAAACAATGCACTGCAGATATCTATATTATATCCATGTTATTAAAGTAGGCCCATCACTCTCTTCATTCCTCCCCTCCCTTCTTCTTTACTGGAATGCAGTATTTTCATTGACTCCCCACTTCTTTGTGTGGTCCCAGAGTTTTTCCCAAGCCACTTACTCAAGCTTGTCTTATTTTCATTTCCCTCACAGAAGGGAGCTTCCATCTTGCACATATGTCATGAGAGTTCCCTTGTGTCTTCCCACCATTCTGGTTTAGGAAACTCAATCCAATTGATACCCCTCCTGCTCCATCATGTTACACATATGGGCCTGCACAATACAGAAGCATGGCCATAGGTGTGCAGCAACAAGGGGCAAGTGAAGTGTAGCTCTGTGCATGGCCACTAAGTAAATACAATTAGCATGTGCTCCATGTTTTGCTATTATGAGATTACACAGCAGGGTGCATTGGGAGAAAAACAACTGTCAATGCCAAAGGGTATGATTTAGGCTGGCAAGCCACTGAAAGGAAGAAGGAGTTAATGAAATAGGGTACCAAATACAGAAAGCAGCCACAAAGATTGAAATCGGATAAAAATGAGACAATAATGCAAGGTTCAAAATTTAAGATTGGAAAGAGATGACATCCACTTTAAATAATGGAAATAACTGTAGTTGGAAAAATGTCATTTTTAAGCATATCATGTATTTTTTGGTGCTGTTTTGATTCTCCGTATAGTCTTTATTCTTCACAGCTATATTTAGATAATAATTACCTTCAGGATAATTAGACTGCATGAGACCTTTTTTTGCATACTTTGGATAATTACAGAAGTTTTAGGTTAAGTGGTAATTGTTCAGTTTGAATACACAAGGGGTCATACATTTGTATTAAAGACTATTAAGTGAGAGATAGAACACCTGGTAACATCTTCTTTGAATCCCACATTGCACTTTCAATCTAATAAAAACAAGCAATAAATTACTTAGTAAGTAAAACAATATAATTTTGTTATTTTTGCACTTGATATCTTAGCCAATATCTTGTATAAAATACTGTAAGATATAATCCAGAACTAGAGGACAATTTAAAGCCCATTAATTGTGAGTGAACCATGTAGGCTTGAGCTATGTTTGGATGAAATGCCTGGAACTGGATTTAGCAAGTGCTTCCCTTCTAGAATTTGGTAATTGTGGCATCATTCTTGACATGTGTGAGGAAATGTGTTGAGAGTGAGTCTGCTGGGCTTGTGTGCTGACTCCATTGGCCGGGCTGGGGCCTGGATTGACTCAAGCTCGGCATGTACTTGTTAATGACATTCCAAGAGAATGAAGGCAGACAGTGGCTAGGGATAGAGTCTTTCCTTACCGGGTGTTTTTCTCTGACTGACTACATGTGACTACCTAGAGCTTTCAAACTCAAGGTGGTCTCTATTCTCTCTACATATCAGGTGGTGTGTAGGATATGGGATTGGTGTGGTGGTAGTGGAGAACTTGATTTCTAACCCAGCATTGCTTCCCCCCCATGTAAGAGCTGGGCTTTCACGTGAGATTCAGAGATGGAAAAATGTGGACTAGGTAGACTTAGTGATCTGTGGTTGATGGAGAATCCTCTACTCTTTACTGAACTGCAATGGAAGATTGACTTACCAGATATTTACTTCTTGTTCCATAGGAGGTGTTTTGCTCGTGAATATGTTATGTTCCCTCTGGCAGTCTCTCTGGCCACCCCATTTGGAAGACTGCTGCTGCTGAAGTGGAGGAATTCAGGATCAGTTTTGGTGACCAGTTTAACAAAGCCCCCAAGAAGAAAGGTGCCAACACCCTTACAACATTGTCAGAGATGCTACGGCCTACAAGCAGATAGACCTGCCACCAGCCATCCACATTCCCTGATACTCAGAACCCCCCAGCACCAGATACTGTTGTACTTGCTAATACCCCCACAGATCATCCCCTGTGACTAAGAGACCACCAGCAGTTAGTCATGTTGCCAGACACTGCCTGCTGTTGCTGTGTCTGTGAGTGAACACCAGGTGCACCACCTAAACTTATGTCCACTTACAGTCACCACCACCACATACAAAAGAGGAGGAAGAATGTGGTGGTGATGATTAAGATATAATGTTGAGTGGTTTCTTAGATCATACAAGCCAGGAATGGGAGAGAGATATTGTGGGTCAGAGTATCACTGGCAATGATATTCTTTGGTGATATAGTAGGTTCTGAACTTCCTGATGTTGAACTGTCTGATTCCCAGTTCAATCAACATCATCAAATGTTACTGCTGTTGTATACATCATGCTGGTTATTAGAAGGAGTGTGGTCATAATCCCTGCAACAGACTGTGACGGTGGTAATGAAAGAATTATGAGATAGGTGGACATAGTACTTCCTACTACCAGTGCTATTGATGAGGCAGAAGCAGCAGCAACATAAACAATGTCAAGTTTATCCAGGGAGAAGTTATGCAGTCAGGAAGATCTTTCCTTCCTTCCTTCCCTCCTAAAATCATGGATGAGGGAATACTGTTTCATTGGGGAAGAGACTGTGCAATTGGGGAAGGAGAGGTTAAACTTTGGCACATCCATCCTAATAAAGCAGATGCAGAATAACTAACTACTGTATGTTACATTTGAAAAATGTGACACCATCCCCCAAGACAAAATCAGGTGCTGTTGTCACTGTATCCTCTGTCCATTCCCAATGATGAGAATAAAATGGCACAAAAAATCCAACAAAAAAAAAAAGAAATCCCAACCAGTCCAGAACATCAACAATGTCACATGTGTTGTTGTCATCGAATGCAAGGTTCTGGGGTAGGGGTTCTACTAATATCCCATTTGTCCCCCAGTGCCCAAAGAGTCCTACTCCTACAATGACCACACGTGGCAATAAAGTGGAAACTAATTGGATTTAGTAAATAATGAAGCATGTGCAGACTTACCACTCTGCAGAATATTCCAGGCTCATTCATATCAGGGAGGGTTGGTTATTTTTATTGAGCTGGAATGATCTATTGGAAATGTCAGCCAGTCATCTACTAACACCACCATCAGTTACTTGTTTTTTTTTAAAAGGTGCCGAATATTTCCCAAGTACATCTGACATACAACAAAGCAATAAGAAAAGTTACTGCACTTTTTTAGGGTTCCAGAATTAAAGAACAAAAAAGAATGTGTGTTCTTTTTTGTTCTTTAATTCTGGAAAACTTTCAATTTCTTGTTTAATAAACAAGCTTTTGTCATCAGTCGTTGTATAGTGTATTTATCTGAATTTCTACACTTTAAGTGTTCCAACTTATAATTAATAACATATTATGTAATCCAGTCAATTACACAATAATGACTGTGAGACATATGTTTAGAGGTATGAACAAATAAAATATGATTAATATGTAATTAGCAGACATATAAAAATTCCCACAACCATAATCACTGCACGTCATTAGGTATACACATGATTATGCAATTCTCCAGTCTGATTTTGTCTGCCTAATTTCTTGACTTTGTACAGTACATCATGATACATATACAAGGAAACTACTAAACAAACTGTTCATTACTTAAAATACTAATAATTAATAAATTAATTCATTAATTAGTAAGTTTATATAGCGCCACAGGTGTATGCATCGCTTTACAATGTAAGGCTTTAGACAATACAGGGTTTAAAAAGTGAAACACTGGAAGTGAGGTCCCTGTCCAAAAGCTTACAGTCTAAAGTGGTACAGGGAGACATTCAGAGTACATAAGGGTCAAGTGCTGAATACAGTGCTAGAGTTCTGGTCAGGATAGGGGACATAAATAAAGTAGATAATTTATAAAGAGCCATACAAAATCAGTGCCTTCTAGCATGTATACTTTTTGTGAAGGAGGTGTAGTTTTAAGTGTTACTTGAAAACCATAGGAGAGGAGCAGTGGCGCATAGTGGGAGGTAGAGCATTCCATAGATAAGGAGCAATGAGAGAAAAAGGTTTGATACATGAGATGGCTGTAGACACAAAAGGAGCTGAGAAAAGAATGTCATTGGATGATCATAAGTGGTGGGATGGGGTGTAGCAAGAGATCAGAGTGGAAGTGTAGGAAGGGGTAGAGGAGAGGAGAGAAGAGTCTTGAATGAGAGAAGAAACATTTTGTAAGCTATCCCGAGTTTTATAGGCAGCTATTGGAGACATTTGAGGAGATGGGGGGCAGGGACAAACCTAGGTGACAGTAGAATAATTTTTGCTGCACCATTCTACATAGATTGAAGTGGGTGGAGGTGGGAGGCAGGAAAGCCAGAGAGAAGAAGGTTGCAGTAAGTAAATATATTTATTGTTTACATAATATTCCCCTTAACATCTTGTTGATCTGAATAAAGGCATCAGCATTTTTGTTTGCTTGTTTATGGTAAATACAGGCACTTGGCTATGCTTGAGGTTTTCTTGTTTACTCTTTTTAAACTTTGAGCACTAAGTTTCAGATGTTATATTTGCTTGGATATGCAAGTTAATTTCTGAAATATGGTTCACATAAAAATGGTAAAATCATTCAAAGGGCAGTTTCTATGAGGAAAGTGATTCTGTGCCCAATCTGAGTATTTACAAATCAATTTGTGTTTCACTATGGCCATTTTGTGTCATCTGTGCTTCTTTATGAACTCTGCTCTTAAATTGTAGGTAATATGGATAATGTGGGCATGATTGGCACTTTGTCTGCATGAGGGGGTGCTCTGGACCCATGACCTGAAAGTTACTGGGTGAGTGAAACTTTAATGGATAAGGATAAATGTACATGGCTGGTAGCATTCCAAAATTATAAAGAATTTTTCATATGCATGTAGATGTAAGCTGTGTTTCCTATAGAAAAAAAGGCCAAGATGCAAAACTCTTATATTTCTTTACACGGCTCCCGAGTTGGTGTCACTGATCTGGGTAAGAAAACTGGATCTGGGAAAGGAAATCTGAGGTCCTTCATCTGTTGAATGCAACAATTCCATTATCTCTGACCAGCTATTGTATCTTGTAGTACTCAACAGCTGGAAGGCCACATATTGCTCCCCCTAACCTAGATTGTTTGCTTCAACAGAATTTGTATATGTACTCATTGCGGGAGTTATTCAAATTTCATAAATACTTACAATTAATGTATATTCTTCATCAAAAATCTATTGTTTCGTTTTCCATTTGACTAATAATAATACATTTTACAACCTTAGATTAAAGTGTTCCTTCATATTACTAAAAAAAAAGTAGTGAATGAAAGCCAAAAGTAAATTACAGGAGATTTATTATAGTATCTCTCATCACTGCTTAAAGGCGGAAATATACTTAAAGCAGAACTATCAACCTCATAACATTGCCCCTCAATCCATTACTAATATAGTGATAGGTAAAGCCATAATTGTATTATGATGAATAAGTCTGCAGTATTGAAGAAAATCAACTTCTTCTGCAGGCGTCCACTGCACAGAGCTTACAAGAGAAGGTCTGTGCACCTGCTCTGTCAGCAACTTCCGTTACCTTAAGGTACCAATGAACGTCACCACCAATCCAGGCAGTGACCAATGATATAGGTAAAATAGAGGAACGGTCAAGAGTGTGGCAGATGCAGTTTAATGTTGATAAATGTAAAATAATGCACTTGGGACATAAAAATCCAAAGGAAAAATATACTATTAAGGGTACTGTACTGTCAGAGACAACAGAAGAAAGGGATTTGGGAATAATTGTCTCTAATGACTTAAAGATAGGCAGGCAATGTAATAAAGCGGCGGGGAATGTAAGCAGGGTACTGGGTTGTATAGCTAGGGGCATTAGTAGCAGAAAAAAGGAAGTGGTCATGCCACTCTACAGATCTCTAGTTAGACTTCACCTAGAGTATTGTGTACAGTACTGGAGACCCCCTCTCCAGAAAGATATAGATACTCTAGAGAAAATTCAAAGAAGGGCTACTAAAATGGTGACTGGTTTACAGGAAAAGAAATATCAGGATAGACTAAATGATCTGAACATGTATAGCTTAGAGGAGAGAAGAGAGAAAGGGGATATGATTGAAACATTCAAATACATGAAGGGATTCAACAAAGTGCAGGATGGAAGTATATTTCAAAGGAGTAAAAATGTTAGGACAAGAAGGCCATAGTCTAAAAATAGAGGGACACAGTTTTACTTCACCGAGAGGGTAGTAGATAAGTGGAATAGCCTACCAGCAGAAGTGGTTGAAGTTAATACAGTGACAGAATTTAAGCATGCATGTGATAGGCATAAGGAGAATTTAAGCATGCATGGGATAGGCATAAGGCTGTCCTTAACTTAAGAAAAGACCAAGGACCAAAAAAGGTTTGAGGTTTTTACTGTAGGAAAATGGGCAGACTAGATGGGCCGAAATGGTTCTTATCTGCTGTCAAATTCTATGTTTCTATGAATGGGACAGACAGCGCAGACTCAGAGGAACCTTTCCTCTAAGATATCTGTGCTGTTGTCCGCTGGTGGCTACAAAAGAAGTTTATTTTCTTTAATAACATAAACTGAAATGTCACTTGAAGATCCGCTGAGAGGCTATCATGCCTTGCTGGGTGCTTGTCCCAGATTTGTTTTTAAGCTTTTTTAGGTTGTAAGATTTTGAGCAGGGACTCCATTTCCACTGTTTCACTTCCCCAAAGAACTGTAATCCTGTACAGTCTAAACCATTAAATTGTAAAGCTTGGTGTGCGCTTGTGGCTCATAAATAAACATATTCATTAATTAATTAATTTCTTGATCTCTGTTTAACAGGGAAATAAATATGTGTAAGAATTCTTGTAGTCTAAAGTATGTGAATGCTCCTTCTATGTTTTTAGTGTAGAGGAATCAAACAGCAGAGTTTCTGTTTCATTAACCATTTCCTGATAAAATAACTTGACACAGTAAAAGCTTGCATTTAATCTCTGTGTTTTATGCAGTGGTAAGTTTATCTTGATCTTGTTGCAGAACCTTAGTAAATGTATTTTCTTATCTCTGTTCTTCAGTATCCAGAATGTTCCTGCATTGGTACCAGATTGTTTATCTTTCTTAAATTTAAACCATTCTATGATGTCACATATTTTTCTCTTATTTTGTCAAAATCAAAGAATATGGCAGGAGCACTTCTGAGTACTTTCTCCAATTGCATTTCTATTAATTTCACCTTATGTATTTAAATCATATATAGAAAAGTTTTAACCCTCTGAGTGCAAAGCAATGTGTTGCGTACCCCTCTGGCACTCAAAGGGTTAATAAATGACTTTATGTAGGTTTTTATGACAGAATTGGTTAAAATTAGACTTAGCAATCCATTGTAGATGTCTGTACCATCCAATGAGTTAAGGGTATACAGATATAGCCTGAGTTACAGTATAATTTTCTTTCTTAATGATTATTACAGTAAATGACCATGATAGTGAATTACGTGCTTCATGGAACCAACAGGGCACAGTGCACTAAGTAAGGTACGAGAATTGATCTTTAGTCCCTATGTCTGCCAAAGTGACAAAGCTACGTATCTAAAATATTCACCCCTTAATGTGGCTAGAGTCAAGTGGAGGACAGTGGGGAAGCCTTTGGGTGTTTCAGGGTGTTCCTTTCCTCTACTACCTTTGGGGCAGGCAAACGGAGCTTCCTGGAATTCTTGCAGTCTCTTGTGGTCTTCAAGTCTTATTTAAAACGACTCCTTCTCAACAAAACAAGCTAGAAGGCACCAACACTTACATTTAAGGCTCTTATAATTTACTTTACTTTAATTGTAGCACTGTATTCAGAACTTGACCCTTATGCACTCTGTATGTCTCCCATTACCACTTTAGATTGTAAGCAGGGACCTCACTTCCAGTGTTTCACTTTGCAAAAGCACTTGTAACCCTGTATTGTCTAAACCCTTATTTCGTAAAGAGCTGAGCACGCTCATTCATTCATTCATAGTCCAAACAATGGAGGATACTGTCCTCACATATGCATTATGACACTAATCTACTGTAGTGGTTACCTTCTAGTGCAGCCACTGGTATTAGAGACTAACATCTAGAGGTTTCACTGGTGAATTTGCATATTTTCCATTTTCCACAATATTATAACAGACAACCTCCATCATACTAAAAAATTTATCTTACAGAGAACTCTTAGCCATCAAGACTGAATTAACACTGTCACCATTCATAGAGTAATACCTACAAGCCTGTTAAATTAGCTCCTTACACCTCAGTGTTATTATCTCCTTCTGACTGAGATTATGAAGTGGTGGCTGATGCCTTGTTGCACTAAATATCTAACCCCCCTCCCCCCAGGAGCAGGGCTACCGCATCAAATTCCTTAATAAAAGCTCTTGCACCTAACCTTCAATGATTTGGTTAAGTCATCAGTACAAATGTATATTTTATTAGTTTACTACTTCTGTCATAAACAGAAAAATATGAAAAATGTCTTTGGGTAAAGAATAATTTTTGTGAGTCATAATTTTAGGTTTTTGGGACATTTTAGAGGAGTGTATGAATCTGTCAGTGCCTCTCATTTTCTGTTTTGATATGTTGCCAAGCAGCTTAGGCTCTTTGAACCAGTGACAGCTGTCTCAACATACACACAGCAATGGCCTCCGGGTCCAAGCTCGTCTGTATTTACCTTTTTTGCCCAGTCTATTTGAAAAGGCTCTCGCTAACATTAGTACTGGCAGCCTGATCTGCAATTTTGGAGCTGTCAGTGGAGCTCCCGCTGCTGGTGGGTCTACCCAGTCTACTGCATCTTCTGGTGGAGCCACACCAGCTGATGAGAAGAAGGAAGAGGAGAAGAAAGAAGAATCTGAGGAATCTGATGATGACATGGGCTTTGGTCTCTTTGATTAAAAACATTTGTAACCAGACTTGTAACAAAAAAACAACCCCCCCCAAAAAAAACCAAAAAACAAAACAAACAACAAGCAGCTGAGTTCTGGGGTATGTACATGTCAATATGATCACTTTACATGTACACCAATGAACATTATTCCAGTATTAAAAACCTTTATGTGAGTAAACCTTGATCCTCTACCCCTACTAATTTCATATTCATTTCTACTGCTTCTTGTTTGTACATGGAGTTAAAGAAGGAGGAGAGAAATGGAAAGACCCAAAATGCCCATACACACTCATTGTCCCCCACCCCCCTTGTGAGAAAGCGGAATTAACTGAGAATTGTTAACATTAACAGCTTAATCAATAGGCAGGCACAGCTCACTAAAATCAATTTTGCAGCCTATTTTAGGACACAATAATATAAGTACAAGACAAACAAACCTTTAAAATATTTCTTCTGATTATCGAAATGGCAGACTAAGGTTCAGAAATGTGTTATATCCTGTAAAGTATGTGCTCTCTGATTATGGCGTTTATTTTCCAATATCCAATGGATATTATAAGGTACTTGAGCAAGTTAATTGACTGACGTAGATGAATAATTTCTTCAATATTAAGTCTGCCTCCAAAGCTGAACATCTTCTGAATCAGGGAGGTATTTGGATTCATGGAATCCCAGAAGCAGAGATGGGTGAAAAGTCCAACAGTCAATTTTCTGCTTCTTCTGTGAAAATTCCCACAAATAGAAACCCCACAAAATGTCCTTCTTTTCACTAACTCCAATAAATGTCCTGGAACTTTGCCTGTTTCTATAGAGGTGGTGTGTTTTTGCATGTGTGGGGGCACAGAGTCAATATTTGTGGTTCTGTGGTTACCAGTTTAGTATGACAAGGCCGGGAGATCAGTATGCGTGGTTCTATGGCTACCATGAGACATGACTGGGGAGTTAATATTTGTGGTTCTATGGCAAACATAGGATAAGGCTGGGGGGGGAGTATTTGTGTGTGTTTGACTACAATGGAACAAGGTTGTAGGGTTAATATGTGTGGTTCTATGGCTATCGTGCGACAATGCTGGTGGTATCAGCAGTGGTGGGAAAAGTGAGACCCTCCGGCTGCTGCCAGACTACAACTCCTGCTGGTCTCCAACAACTAGTGGGGATAGATGGGAGTTGTAGTCTGGTGCAGCTGGTGGCTTCATGTTGCCAGTCCTCACTCCCAGACAGCAGGAAAAGGGTGGGTGCTCAGTATGTAGTCACTATGACTACAGTGGGACAAGAATTGTGGGGTTAGTATGTGTGGTTCTATGGATACTATTGTAGTGAGAAAAGGCTGGGGGGTCAGTATGTGTGGTTCTGTGGCTACTGTGGGACAAGGCTGGAAGTCAGTATGTTTGATACTAGTGCACAGAATCATACAATTTGACAGCAGATAAGTAGGGGTACTTCCATGTTCCTGTGAAAAAATCAGCAAAAAACATGTTTTTGTACGCTAATTCGTGGGAAAATCCGCTTTAAAAACAGCAATTAAAAAGCAATTAAAAACCACACATATTTACAGTCAAACCTTATATTGAAATACCTGGACCAAGCAGATACAATAGGGACATAATCCAATCACCATACAGTAGACAAAAGTCCAACAGCAGATGGTCTAACAAATACAATGACTCAGACATCATTACATTTCACACACAAAAGGGTTGCTGAACTCAGACAGTGGACACAAAGACTTGAGGGCTTGAATGAATTACCACATGGCAGGGGGTCTCAGTACAGTTCACAATATACTGGCTTGAATGGCTACAATACACATTGAAAGAAACTTTAGGTAAACTCAAATAATTAACACTTAATGTCCATTGCCTTGGAAACAAGCCAGCAGTCCATGGTTGTCAGTCTCTTTGGGCCCAGAAATTTCCACAGTCTCTGGGGTTCTTGGGATAACAGTTCCTTGTTTAACAGACTCAGGGAGAGGCCATAGCCTGTTCCAGGGCTAGGTACATAGTCTGTGGGCAGGAGGCTGGCCCTCAGGCCCCTCCAGGAGCCAGGGGCCCAGTGGTTCCTGTGACAACCTCTACTAAGCATCCTTGCTCCTTATGAAAATCTGATAGGCAAGATCTGGCTTGATCGGTATCCCACATGTATAGTAAACACCCCAGGCTAATGATGCACTGGTCAGGTACCCAGTACCACCATAAGATGGTCATTTAATCACTGCTCTGTTTACACTCTTTCACTTTAAAAATGCATCAGGAGTATTTGCTTTATGCTTGATGGGTAAACTGTAAAGTACCCAAAGAAAACGTATGTTGCTACAACAACTTGCAACAAAATTTCAACAATGAAGTCAACCATGAGATTCTACCTTAGTTGTTCTCCTCAAACTTTATCACAGAATGATTATTTTGTTGATTAGTAAATTATTTATTTTTTATGTTGCTTCCATTGATAACTTAGCCTTGAATTACATTTTGTATGTTCACTGATACCTCCGATAAATAAACCTGAATGTGTTAATGTTGCATTAATACTTCATCAGCGACTGTGTAATTAACAGTAAATTTGGGTTTCATCAGAATGCATTTTTTCACAGATGTCTTCTATTTAGTTTCACTCAATTACATGTATGTGTATCACTCAATCCTATAACAATTAATTTGAGAACTTGAGTGTAGTAGCTCACTTCATTCTCTTTTGTATTAGAGTATTATAATCTATTTTATGATGTGCCAAATATTTTGCTTTCTCTGTTGTGCTTTGTACAGCTCTTTGCCATTGTGATAATGCTTACGAGAAAGCTTTAATAATTTTTTTTGTTTTATTTTCCAAAAAAAGTCTTCCACTGCTGATTTTCCTCTTTAGAAATCAGGAGTCATCCCAGCATCTCGACCTTATCACGTTATCATTTTTACTCCATGGACTGAAAGACCATTAGGTTTGGGATGCCATGGACTTCAAGTAATGTGCTTAAAACTGAGTGTGTCTATACATTTTACATCCAATTAACTGCACACCGTTCTTTGTTTTCACAGCAGTAGGAAATCAGTATCTGCAAAATATGGGATGGATGCACAAATATGATTCTGCCCTAATCAAGGCAATGGAATTCTTCTTCTGGCCCTACACCTGAATAATATCAATCTAATAGGCTACTGAAGCCTATAATTCTCCCTTAATGCTGCGTGCACCAAGGGGTGGGTAGTTGGGGGTTATATCTGGTTTTGGGGTGTTTCATGTAGTATGCAAAGCAGTATTTTCTGCATAGCAGTTTTAAAAATCCCTGAGGTCCCCAGTGGAATGTGAATGGAGGCCCTCAAATACAGGTTAACATTTTGTTTAATTGCAGCCTTCCTCGTCCTTTCTTCCTATTTCTGGGAAAAGCAGCCACATTAACATGTTACACACCCAGAACTGCCTCACTCCACACTGGCCATCTAACCAAAGGACTAATTTAATTATTTTCTGTAAAAATGAAAGACCCACAGCAAACACCCAGGTATGCACATGCATAAAAATGCCCCTGATTTTCTGTGTATCCTATAGGGCATTCAAAAACAGCTTCCTAGCATTAGAGTCTTATTGATTTGGAATGTGGATGTGCTGGTGCGGTATACACTAAGAAATCATATGTTCTAGTGCAGGCATGTCAGACTAAAATACAGTCGAGTGCCACATATGCAACATTTCCCTACACATATACAATATAATTCATCTCTTAGTAAATAAGTACATTTTACACAGTTGTTTCAGTGCAAAGGACTATAAAAATTCACATCATATGAGTAGTAGGAATTCATTCAGGCTGATGTACTAAGAACTAGTGTAAAATTCTGGGGAAAACCAATATCATCATAAGGGATGGCAAAAATCCATTGATTTAAATGTGCTTTAACCCCTTGAATGTCAGTCTCCAAAGCATCAAAAGCAACGTGCAGGAGACATTTCTTGCATTCAAGATGGTAAAAGCCCCATTTAAATCAAGAGTAATTTGGGGGATTTTTATGTCACCTATTGGTGCATTTGAACTTGTTCCAAAATGTAACATGAGGGCAGGGTAAATACCCCATATTACTGCGAATATAATACTATTTTTACTACTATCCATTGTATTGTGTTTCTCAAAGTCAGTATTAATAGCAAAAGTAGCTACTTGAACTGTTCTTGAACTACAACATTTTCAGTTTGTCATTGGCAGGATGAGTATAATGGAAAGTCATTGACTCCATCAGATGAGGTTCAAATATTACATACATTTTATGATGTATTTTGCTAAACTAAAATAAAGAAGAAATCAAATGTTTAATATCCCATGGACATCAAATTCAATAAATCTGCTTTAAAACAATCCTGTAGCATCACTTCATTTGCTTTGCCAGGCAGTTATTAGCAAAGAGAATTCTTAACCTTTCAATTGCCAGAGAGATATTCAATGCATTGCAATGCAATGCCTTGGATGCCTCTCTGGCACTCAGAGGTTTAAAGACTGATGCACTTGTTCATGAGAGTCAATCTTTTTTCCCATTAAAGAACTGTTAGAATTATCAACTGATAAAACAGGCTGCCGTCACTGACCACACACAGAGAAAGATAATGAAATGTTTTATCAAATGATTGTATAATGCCTTCCCACACCAAATTCAGTTTTGCTCCTTTTTTTAGTACACCAATTTAGCATGACACAGATTTAATGATAACGTTGATTACTACATGTAGGTGTTGTTTACTGCCCCATGTGATCATAGTTTCTTTATCACTTTTCCCATCTTATTTTGCTTTGTATAAAGTTTGTGAAAATATGTGACCTGGACTTTTGACACATGACGTATATTAAAGGGATAGTAATGTTTCACAATAAAAGCAGCCCCAATTAATCTTCATAGTATTTGGCCCATGGAGAGATACTGTCAGAGTTGTAGTTCAAGAGTAATTGAATGATAAAGTATCCCCCTCCCACCCCTTTTACTGATGTAACACTGCTCACCCTCAGAGCAGCAAGACTGTCCAGATGGATAACAGAGAGGGAAAATCTTCAGTGAGCATAAGGAAAAACCTGAAAAACCTGTCAAGGGGGGCAGGGTTTTCCTTATGCTCATAGTAAGAAGATTGTCCCTTGCTGTGAGCTATCTGGTCCTGGGACCAGATTCCACATCTGAGGGGAGGTGGCTTACACTAGGTAAAAGTGGCAGGGGATACTTTATCATTCAATTACTCTTGAACTACAACTCTGATGGTATTGAAGTAACACTCTCCGTAGCTCAAATACTATGAAGATTAATTTTAGCTGCTGTTTTTGTGAAGCATTACTATCCTTTTAACTCCTTGAATACTAGAAAGGTCTCTCTGACTCATATGTGAGACCTCCATAGCATTTAAGGGATTAAAAAAAGTAACGGACGGGATAAAAATGGCTATTATATGTAATACCCTGTTCTTCCAAGACACACAGATGATAAATTTCTAATAATTCTAATGTAGCCCATTTAAATTAATATAGCTTTTATCCATGCCATGTAATTTTGGCAAGAAAAGCTCAATTTCCATAACAATTTATTACAGATTATGTTTAGGAAATTATATAGTGTTTTAACTGAAACAAAACAAGCTAGTTTTAGAAAGAATTACATATTTTAAGGAGGACCTATCTACCTTATTTTGTAAATGTTACCAACATGAATTCTAAAGATGTTCCAATAAATTTTGCTCATGAAGAGTAAAGTAGACAAGATACTGGCACTTTTTTCAGGAATTCCCTGATTAAACATAAATACATCAGTGACTAAGGGCTCGATTCAAATGTTGGCGTCGGCAGAAAAAACTGGCGATGGTGGTTTTGTACCGCCATTAAGCAATGCAAATGTTCCCACTAGTAAAAATAACCACAGTTCTGAAACACACGTCGCCCGTCGCCAGAACAGCAAGATCTAGCCCATAGAGGATAACTAGCAATGTGGGACGGCGTTGCCCGTCATATTATTTACACAGAGAGACATTGTGTGAAGCAGAAATATGCAGTGTTACAGACATGCACTTAAAGAGACAGAGCGTGTCACACACTGTGAAACGCATACATACAGAGAGACACACATACATGACGTATGTCACATATGTAGACAGTGTGTGACAGACGCAGTGGTGATGTAGATATGCTGATAAGAGTTGTAAAAAATGTTTTAATTGCAGCTCTTCAGCTTGATGAATAAGGCCCTGTATCCTTACAGTTGAAGTGAGTGTGCTATGCTACTTGGTGAATAAGGCCCTGTATCCTTACAGTTGAAGTGAGTGTGCTGTGTTACTTGATAATAAGGTCCTGTATCCTTACAGTTGAAGTGAGTGTGCTGTATTACTTCATGAATAAGGCCCTGTATCCTTAGAGTTGTAGTGAGTGTGCTATGTTACTTGGTGAATAAGGGTCTGTATCCTTACAGTTGAAGTGAGTGTGCTGTGTTACTTGATGAATAAGACCCTGTATACTTACAGGTGAAGTGAGTGTGCTGTGTTACTTGATGAATAAGGCCCTGTATCCTTACAGTTGAAGTGAGTGTGCTGCGTTACTTGATGAATAAGGCCCTGTATACTTACAGGTGAAGTGAGTGTGCTGTGTTACTTGATAATAAGGCCCTGCATCCTTACAGTTGAAGTGAGTGTGCTGTATTACTTCATGAATAAGGCCCTGTATCCTTACAGTTGCTGTGTTACTTGATGAAAAAGGCCCTGTATCCTTACAGTTGAAGTGAGTGTGCTGTGTTACTTGATGCATAAGGCCCTGTATCCTTACAGTTGAAGTGAGTGTGCTGTGTTACTTGATGAATAAGGCCCTGTATCCTTACAGTTGGAGTGAGTGTGCTGTGTTACTTGATGAATAAGGCCCTTTATCCTTACAGTTGAAGTGAGTGTGCTGTGTTACTTGATGAATAAGGTCTTGTATCCTTACAGTTGAAGTGAGTGTGCTATGTACTTGGTGAAGGTCACAGTGAGAAGATGTTTGTGAGGAAAGGAATAATTCAGATTACAGCAGTGGATACTGCAGTACATTTGAAGAAATAGGTTGGCAGACAGAGGGTTAAGTGACAGATGCAGTGATAGATAATGTAATAGTGATGTGGGAGTAAAATGGCAAGATTGGGACTATGGATGAATGGCTAGGGGATAGGTGAGTGGGGATGACAAGGGAGGAGGAGATGAGAGATTGAGGAGAAGAGGGACAGTGAAGTGTTACAGTAAAGTAATGGGTGAGGGGGAGAAATGACTATACATAGACAGTGAAGTAGACATGAAATACAGGGCTGTAGGGTTACTGCATTATACAGACATAGTGTAGCAGTTGGTTGGAGTGTAGCACTTTAACTCTGAGTGTGAGAGAGGTACGCAACACATTGCTGTGTAATGAGTTGTATAGTCCTCTGGCAGTGAAAGGGTTAAGTGACACATGTTGGGCGCTTATACACTATGTGGGACGGCGTTGGCCGTCATGTTATGACCCGTTGGGCGCACGTGTGTGTGTGTGTGTGTGTGTGTGTGTGAAATGTAGACACACTGATAAACACAGATATATGCAACACACAGGCAGACACATACACACAGTGAGCGGCAGAGACATGCAAAAGACATGCACACACACACCGGAGATGCACACATGCACACAAATATGTAGCAGAGTACACACACACGCAACATATATGCGCAGAAACACATGCACGCATGAGTTGTGCACCCCTCTGGCACTCAAATGGTTAAGTTATAGAGAGGCATGTCAGAGTTAAATAGCAGTGGGAAGTGTGTTCATACCTGGGAACTTTGATTTGTGTTGTCTCTGGAGGGGAGTTATGTGGTGCTGATGTGGGCAATTTGGGTTAAAAGTGGGCGGGGCTTAATCACGAGTAGGGGGCGGGGCTTAAGAGAAATGTGGAAAAGTGTTAGTAATAGGCTGGGGAAGGAGGAGAAGTGGGAGGGAAATGCAAGTTTACAGTGTGAGGGCTTTGAACACACTCCCTGAGCGGTAAAACTTGATACCCAACCCTGTGGCAGTCAGTGGGTTAAGTGTGTACCTGATGGCTGTCTGTCCTGTGTCTTGCATGGCAAATGATGACAGTGAAGAAATAATTCAGCAATGAGGACCTATTTTAAGCCTTTGAGTGCCATTTTGTTCCCCTGGTGATGCAGCACCTTTTAGTGGCTATACTACAGGTCCTGCTGAGGCCACTGGGAGTCAGGGTGAGTGACTGTGTGTCAGCCATATTTCTTTCTGGCTTTGTGTGTGTGTGTGTGTATGGGTGTTTGGTGCTGTGTGAGTGGGGCATGAGTGTGTAATACCTGGGAACTTTTACTTGTGGAGTCCCTCATGTGGTGCTGATGTGGAGAGAGCAATGGGGCAATTTGGGTTAAAGGGGGCGGGGCTTAATCGCGAGTAGGGGGCGGGGCTTAAGAGAAATGTGGAAAAGTTTTAGTAATAGGCTGGGGAAGGAGGAGAAGTGGGAGGGAAATGCAAGTTTACAGTGTGAGGGGGTTGAACACACTCACTGAGGGCTAAAACTTGATACACAACCCTGTGGCAGTCAGTGGGTTAAGTGTGTACCTGATGCCTGCCTGTCCTCTGTGTTGTATGGCAAATGATGACAGTGAAGAAATAATTGAGCAATGAGGACCTACCTTAACCCTTTGAGTGCCATTTTGTTCCTCAGTGGCTGTAGTACAGGTCCTGCTGAGGCCACTGGGAGTCAGGGTGAGTGACTGTGTGTCAGCCATATTTCTTTCTGGCTTTTGTGTGTGTGAGTGGGGCATGTGTGTGTGTGAGTGGAGCATGTGTGTGTGTGTGAGTGGGGCATGTGTGTGTGTGGTGCTGTGTGAGTGGGGCATGTGTGTGAGTTTGTTGCTGTGTGAGTGGGGCATGTGTGTGTTTGTCTGTGGTGTAGGAGCAAGTGGTGGCCATATTGTTTTTTTCTGACTTTGATAGTGGTGGGCAGGCTGCATAGTGGAGGTGGGCCAACTCCCTTCGGCCACTGCAATTGGTGTGAAAATCACACCCCCATTGAATCACCCAATGGGAACAGTAACCCCTCCTTATTGCCACCCCTGGGTATGTGTGTCTCCTGAGGAGACATAAATTATGCAATGCGCCTTTCTCTTTTATATATATAGATGTACAAGCAACGCCAAAAGCCATTCAAATGTTGGAGTTAGGGCTAACACGAGTTAAATTGCAACATTTCACTCCAGAAATCTAACACCTATTTATTTTGTCAAACATCACACAAGTCAGAGTAGAAAACCACCGTCGGGGAAAATAAAACAGAGAGTTAGGGATAACATGAGTCTGCGCTTCCCTACCCAGCCAGTAGGGAAATACAGAGAAGGCTTTCAGCACCATGGACAGCACTGAATTCCATAGGGATGTGCACTGCTCACCCCTGTGGCATTCAAAGGTTTAAACAGAAACAGTACACCAAGCACTACA
Source organism: Rhinophrynus dorsalis (assembly GCA_037306005.1). Lineage (NCBI taxonomy): Eukaryota > Metazoa > Chordata > Amphibia > Anura > Rhinophrynidae > Rhinophrynus > Rhinophrynus dorsalis. The sequence continues at coordinate 386,032,207 of CM074723.1, read as the reverse complement.
CAATGCCCCCCCTTTGACACCCCCCTTAGTATGTCGACTCACATATAGTAGTCAACCTGTCTTTTATTTGACAATTAACCCTTTGAGTACCAGAGAAGTAGGAAAGCATTGCTTAGCACTGAAGAGGACCAGAGACATCGGAGGAAGCGGGTGGCAAGCTTGTATTTGCTGCCCGCTTCCTCCGATACCTCTTTCCCCTCCTCACTCGTCGACATGGACTCGCACACTGAGCGACTTCTTGCATGCAGGGGACAATGTCCCCAGCCATCGGATGTCAATGAAAGTATATGAAGGGAGCGCTGAGGAGGGCTGCTTCCTTCAATAGTTTCTTTATTAGATTGATTCATTCATAATGTCCCACTTACTGTGTCCCATTGCTATTAGTACTTTTGCTCCACTCTCCGTTTGAAGGAGAGTAGAGCAAAAGTACTAATAGCAATGGGACATAGGATGTAGGGCATTAGAAATGAATGAATCTAAGTAAATATATGTTTAATTAAAGTATTTTAATAATAAAATGTTTAAAACACACACACACATATATACAGGTAAGGTATGTAGTCCATACCTTGCCAATTAACCCTTTGAGTACCAGAGGGTTAATTGTCGAATAAAAGACAGGTTGACTACTATATGTGAGTCAATAAGGTGAATGTGGGATGGAGTTAGTATGTCGAATATATGCAATATATGTCGACATACTGAGGGGGGTGTCGAAGGGGGGGCATTGTGTAGTGCTTGGTGTACTGTTTCTGTTTAAACCTTCGAATGCCACAGGGGTGAGCAGTGCACATCCCTATGGAATTCAGTGCTGTCCATAGTGCTGAAAGCCTTCTATGTATTCCCCTACTGGCTGGGTAGGGAAGCGCAGACTCATGTTATCCCTAACTCTCTGTTTTATTTTCCCCGACGGTGGTTTTCTACTCTGACTTGTGTGATGTTCGACAAAAAAAATAGGCGATAGATTTCTGGAGTGAAATGTTGCAATTTAACTCGCGTTAGCCCTAACTCCAACATTTGAATGGCTTTTGGTGTCACTTGTACATTATCCTCTATGGGTGAGGTCTTGCTGTTCTGGCAACGGGTGACATGTGTTTCAGAACAGCCGTTATTTTTACTAGTGGGAAGATTTGCATTGCTTACTGGCGGTACAAAACCACCGTCGCCAGTTTTTTCTGCCAACGCCAACATTTGAATCGAGCGCTTAGTTACTAATTTCCCTTTTCATCAAGCAGGGATATTTAGGAAACTTGACCTGCTGGCGTGTCCTGAGGACTAACATCAAGAAAAACTGTATTGTTGCATACAGTTAATTTAAAGGGAGACTTTGCTCTAGGAAAGTGGCTCCCAACTCCACTTCCCAGGAACAAAAAAACAGTACATGTTTCAAGATCTCCACATAGCAACACAGGTGGATCAGTCAATGGTTAAGTCATTGTGGAAGTTCTACCTTTGCCAATGGGAACCAATTCTCAAGGATTAAAGTAGCTCTTTATCTGTTTAACAGACAGACATAAAGGGATAGTAATGTCAGAACAAAGTATTAACTATATGGTAGATACAATTAAAAGAGTACTTGCACTTAGTTGTATCTCTCAAACCGTTAAGGTTTGAGAGATATAGGAAAATAAAGTTCTCCACTCCCGCCCTTTCTGCTTGAGAAGCTGAAAAGCTGTCAGATGCAGATTCTGGTTCCCGGGTCAGATGGCGGCTCTTCAACAGCGCTGACATAGTGATACCTAAAAATAAATACTTCATTGGAACGGTCTACAATGTGTGCCTGGTTTGCAAGCACATGTTGTAGACCATTCTGATGAATAATTTATCAGATATATGTGTTCCTTTCACTTTCAGACATCTATTATTATAAAAAAGGCTACTTGACAATGTTTTAGCTACAGAGCTATATAGTTCTTTCCTATATACAAATCTAGTTTTTTTTATAAGCTCGTCATATATATTAATCTAGTTAGTTATTTAATTAAATCATCCAATATATAAATCAAATATGTAAACCCTACTAATTTTGTGATATAGTTAAAGGGTGGTACAGTGTTAGACCTGAATGCAGCTGACAACGAATAGACATACCATTATTGGCTAACTGCACTCTAAAGCTTTTGGTTAGCCAAGAAAGGTACCAATTTTACTCTACTAATCTCATACTAATTTTCTGGAAATTACTTACTGGGATTTCAAGAGTGGTCATGGCAGCTTTCTGCCCCCAATAAAGTTGTGGGCCTTATGCTCACAGGGCAAGAGTAACAATTCTGGAGTAAACCAATTGCACCATAGAAGTAAAAAATTAATCAAAACTATCACTGTTTCAAATGGGTCTTTTAACCAGTTGAATGTAAGAGAGGTCTCAAATGCATTGCAAATCAATGTCTTGGTGACCATTCTAGCATTCAAGGAGTTAAAATACCCATTAAAATCAAAGAAAAGTTTTATTTTTGTCTCCTGTGCTGCAATTGAATTGCTTCTCTTTTCTTTTGTGCATAAGGCCTAGTATTTCTATGTGATAAAACGTAGTGAGTGGAATGCATGAATCACCCAGAGCAGTGAATCAGCTGCACTTATATTCAGTTTTGCTAATCCAGCACCACCAGTCTGTTTATATGAACAAATACTCTATCAGAGCACAACTTCTACCAGAATAGACCCTTATCACCACTCCTATGGCAGGTGTAAGTAAAAGGAAGGAATTTTGTACTGCTTTACTCATCTCGTGCATGGCATGAAACAGGTTGCAAAGGAATTGCATGCCCAAAACGCCCATATATTCCCATACTGCCTACCCCTATAATCTATTCTTCATCGCTAATACACTTTTTTCTTATTTTTGAAGATAGGCCTATATGTACCCCACCTCTCCCTTAGTGTGTTCATCTAAGATACCTTCTCTCCTTCTTCCCCTGAAATCCCTCTTCTGATTATCCAACCTTCCACCTACTCATCTCCTGAATCCTGAAATCCTCCTCTCATTTAGCTCAGTTTTCTTTCTCTGCATCATCTTACATTTCTGTTCTTATCTCTCTCTATACCCACCCATGCTCTGCTTAAGATTTCTTAATGTCAACTCCACACTTACCTAGCTCCATCTCTCTTTCACCAACCTTCTGATTGACTTCCTCTCAGCTTTGGAACACTCCCCCCATAACCATTCTTCAGACTACCACATTAACCACTCACCTGCTCAAGGAGAAGACTCTGTAACAACTTTCACTTTATCTGCACTTACATTTACATCAAAATCACTTTTCCTACAACCATCGTGTACCTGCACATATTTTCCTACCACTACCTCTGTGTGTTGTAATTTGCAACTATAACAAACTGGATCATATTCTCTGTGAGGAATGGTTCCCTTTACAATTTATCATTCCCCACTATTAATGCAGTGTTTGCACTATTGACTGATGCAGTTATCCCTTTCTTGTATTTTTGTAATATACTATCACAACTATTTCTGTAAAGTGCTGTGTACATGTATGGTACTATATAAATATATTTACCTACAAAGTATTGAAAACCAAATCAATACATTATATTTGTTTCATCATAAAAATTAGTTCTTATCTATTTAAAAGGCAAGGCTTATTTAATCCTTAAAATAGCCACATAAATATCCCAAGAGTTCATAAATTCCTTTACTCTTTTAGTCCCAATATATTTTACACTGGGAGTCTATTCCATGTATATATCTGTTTTATTTGCTTCTAGCAGTCCCTAAAAAAGTCTTCACAGTTTGTCATTACATTTATTATAATAGTCTGTTATTACCACCATCAATTGTTTGGTACATTGAGTGAGCATTTGACTCCACTTTTCAATATATTTAAAACCAATGTCAGGAGCATCAAAACCCAGAAATGCATTTAGCCTCAACCCTCAAGGTATACTTCCCTCCTTTATCCAGGCTACTTATTTCCCACAAGATTCCTAATTCACATGATTTTCACATGATTTTCCTCCCTAGTGCTTCTAAATGTGTAAAAAATCTATAACAAAGACAGAAATGACATATCCAAAGTGTAGAAACTATACTGAAAACTTGTTATCACTATCAAAAACTAGCTTAGATTTATATATAGGAAGTATTTAAAGGTTATGAATTGTCACCTGGCTTTCTTTTTTCAATGAAATTAAGAGCATTGGATGAAAGTAAAAATACATATAGATATGTGGAAAATAAATGTTAAAGCTTCAATGTAATAAATGATTTGACATGTTTCATAACTACAGTAACTGATGAGACAGTTTCCTTAAAAAGATACATAAACAACAAAAGTTAACTGAAAAAATCAGGATATATGATATACTATTAGAGGCTTGAATTTTAAGGGGTATTTATTTGCTTAAAACTAAATCAAGACTGTTATACAGTTGGGCTGTGACCTTTCGTACCTGTTATCCTGTCAGGTAACCTGGAAATTCCTCTAAGGTATATTTGAAGCAGCAGTACTAGTAGAGACCCTAAGAACAAGTTTCACTGTTAGCATACCTGTGTTCTATTACTGCTGTGTAAAAACAAAAAGAAAACAGGGGGCACTCCTAGTGTAATATCATCAAACTGAGGCTGGATTGCCAATTCCCATACCAACTTTAAGAAATGTACTCACATAGATGGTGTCTAGAATAACACCTCCGTGTATTCTGGAAATAGAGCAGGAGGAATCTTAATACTGCCCCAACCACAGTACAAGCAATCATCCAGTTTTTATCAGCAATCTTCTGAACAGGCAGCTCCTCAGTCCATCAGGAATAAAGATATATATGGAAAACACACACAAGAGGGTGCCCGATAGTGCCTGATAACTAACCAAACAATAGGCATAGCAAATAGAAATACTCACAAAAATGATGATATACCATATATATATCAGCTCACAACAGAAAATGCCCGCAGAGGTATTAAACATGTATCTGTTCAGGTAGCCTTGTAGATGTTCTGAAGAACTCGGTGCTGTACCAGATCGTCAAGAATGCTGAAAATGTTTTAATATATATATCAACAATATAAACAATTAAAACACATTAAAATACATATTGTATTAAATATGCCTTTACCGGTTGACACGTTTCGCAGGTATACTGGTTTTTCAAGATCAAATGGCGCTATCACAAAAAAAAAATACCATTTGATCTTGAAAAAGCAGTATAACTGCGAAACGTGACTATCAGTGATGGCATATTTAATACGATATGTATTTTTATTGGTTTTATTGTCGACATATATTACAACATTTTCAGCATTCTTGAAGATCTGGTACAGCACACTGTTCTTTACAACATCTATATGAGAAGAGACCACACAATAAGGGTTATGTTTGTGCACTCCAGCCTAGGGTTAGAAAGTCAAGTAACCCCTCATTTGGTGTGGGTGAGTGTCTACTTTAAAAAATGGTATAACTTGCATACCTTTCCTTCCTATCTCTGTTCGTTATGACCATTTTAGTAAAGGCAGCCATTTTCCAAAAAGAAAATAGGTAGGTCTAATTTTGTACTTTTGGCACACTCTACAGTATGTGAAATCAAACCAACTAGGGTACCATTTTTCTCATAAGAGCAGTAGCTAAAGAACACAGTTGGCAATTCCATAGTTTCCATAGTTTTCAAAGATTTTTGTACATTTGAAGAGTTGGAATTGCAATTTTTTTTTCCATTCGCATCACCTCCTGGATGCATTTATGCACATTAGGCTTTTGGTAGAAAGGCAAGGGGCCCCTCATTTGATGCGGCGGGTATCTTCTTTCCAAAATGGTAGGCTTTGTCTACATTTTCTTCACTTCTGTAGCTGTTATAATAGTTTTAGTACCGTCAAGTCATGTTTGAAAAAATGTAAGAAAATTCAGAGGTTGTAGTTGCTATAGTTTTATGCTTCTAATGTAACTAATGAAAATAGTTGGAAATTCCACATTTTCCAAAGACTTCATTACATTTGAATGGGTGGAAATGTAAAAAATGTAATTTTTTTCCTCTAGCACACCAGGCTGGAGTGGAAAGGCAAATGACCCCTCAATTGTTATGGTGGGTTATCTTCTTTCCAAAATGGTAAGATCTGTCTACCTTATCTACACTTCTGTAGCTGTAATAATAGTGTTAGTACAGCCATGTCATACTTGAAAAAATGTAAGAAAAATCAGAGGTTGTAGTTGATGTAGTTTTGTGCTTCTGGCTCCCCCTATAGTATGTCAACTCATACCAATGAGGTGCCATTTTTCTCGTAAGAGCAGTAACTAGTGAATACAGATGGACATTCCATAGTTTCAAAGATTTCAGTTCATTTGAAAGGGTAGAAATATAAAAAAATAAAATTTTTTCCCCTTTTGCGCCAGCTTCTGGAAACATTTGTGCATACCAGTATCACAGCGCCCGTGTTATTGCTGGCGACATTGTTACTATGCTTCTTCCTGAGTCATTCTTATTGGCTAACATGGTGTTGCTCCACCCAGTGAATACCTTTATATACTGTGCCTTGTCACTTCTGCAGTGCCCTTTCGTGGTGTTTCCGTTACCAGCGCTTGTTCCAGAATTCGTGTGTTTCCTGTGTATGACCCGGACTGCCTGACTACTCTTCCTGAATCATTCCTGCTCTGTGTACCGACCCGGATTGGCTGACATTCCTGTTCTGTGTACCGACCCGGCCCGGCTGACATTCCTGCTCTGTGTACCGACTCGGATTGACTGACATTCCTGCTCTGTGTACCGACCTGGCCCAGATGACGTTCCTGCTCTGTGTACCAACTCGGATTGGCTGACGTTCCTGCTCTGTGTACCTTTCCGGTCCTAGTTCCTACCCATACGGTATCCGTTTGTGGACCAAACGCCAGTCTCTCTCTCTCTGTCCACGGACAGATCCTCTGTTGCTTCCTTTGCTGCTCAGACAGCCAGTTACTGTAACCCAATCAGTATTGTGCCTTGTGATATCATCTGTTGTTGCGTGTCCCGCTGTAGCACCATGGTACGCTTGACCTATACTGCCCTAGCTGAGGTTTGTCTTCCTGGACGCCTCACGCTTTCTCCATCTGGTACTCGATTCTAGGTCTGAGCGTTCGTTAACCCCTTGTGGGTTGGTGCCTGGCACACTGGGTACAGCTTTAGCAGTCACTGATTGGCGTTACTCCGTGCCTCCATGGCAGTCCTCCTCTGGCAGCTCCGGTAGTCTGTTGTTGTCCAGGTCCTTCGTTGCAGTTGCTGCCTTGGTCGCCATTGTGTTACTCTCTGCGTAGAGAGTATATTAAGGGCCACTGCACTATTAGGGCCTATCTGTCCTCCTGGCCTAATAGTAATCGTTATATGTATCTTTTGGACTCACACGAATTGTGCCTGACCTGTGTCAGTATATTATTGTATATATATATACTGGACCTGTGTGGGTACTGTTAACTGAAAACCTGTCCAGTGTCAGTATAGTATTGTATTGTATATATATATATATATATATATATATATATATATATATATATATATATATATATATATATATACTGGACCTGTGTGGGTATTTTGTACTGCTACCTGTCCTGTGTCAGTAATATACTGTTGCATACATACTGGACTGGCGAGGGTTATTCGTTACGGTTTTCTATAATAAAATTGCATTTTACCCAAACCTTCCGTGTCTGAGTGTCAATAAAACCGTTACAACCAGGCTAGGGGTAAAAAGGCACCTGAACTCTCATTTAGTGCAGTGGGATATCTACGTTCAGGAAATATATTGTTTTATATAGATATTCAGCTGTTTTAGTGTCGTTTTAAAATCTAACCACTGCAATGTGCATTTTAGTTTATAAAGTTGAAAATACCACTTTCCGCTCCTGGTAATTAGGCGTCTGCACGGGCATGCATGTAGGTAAAATTATACAACTTTGGTGTTTTGTACTTAGATGATTCAGGCCTTTTTAAGATAATAGAAACTTTCACAAACAGCAAATATTTTGATATATAGTGTGTGATTTCAGTAAAACACTTTCTTTTTTACTTTTTGTAATTATGACATCATAGCTTATCGCAAAATTTACTGTGAGGCACCATGCAAAAAAAAAATGTAGTTTTCCATTTGTAACTAGAAATTGACATGCAGGAATCATATTAAGCTATCAGTACAACTCTAACCACTAGCTTGACATTTATGTCAACAATGTTAAACTAACCCCTATGAAATCACGGTCTGCTGTGTCATTCACTATTACTTTTTATGCTCAATTAAATACAAGGGAATGTGGGTGCCGTCAGTCTGACATATTCTGCTGAATGGACTGTCTGTAGATGCTCCGTGATTTCCTCCATTCAGTTGCTCTCCACCACATTTCCATCTGTGGTAAGTGCACCACACATCGTGTGATGGATCTAAACAAACTGCCACATCCTCATTAAGGAAGTCTCTGCGATTAAAAGGGCAACATGAGAATCTTGCACTGCATATAAGTGGGAGATTCTCATGGTGCCGTATGAAAGGTCGCTTCTTATACTCCTTTGCTGATCCAAGAAAGGTCGCTTCATAGCATGGTCTCCCAGGCTTCTTTTACTCCTTTGCTGATCCAAGAGAGGTTGCTACATGGCTTGGTCCCCCCAGGCTTCTTATACTCCTTTGTTGATCCAGAAACCCCTTCTTATGCCCTTCCTTATTAGAATGAAGAAAGTGGATGCACTGCATACAGTGACCCACCTGCTGCTAGCCCAGTGTCTCTGTACTCTAGCAGTCTGTCTCAGTGGGTGCAGTTCTACCTTCCGTTGCTCACACACACAGTGCAGGCTCAGGCCGTGGTGCTCAGGTCAGACACTTGTTGCCTCCAGTCAGGCTGGTATGAGGAGAAGATTTACCAGCCGGTCAGTGCCCAGCGGGTCTTGAGGACATGTAGAATGAGGGTCCGGTCTAGTAGCAGGTGAGTGCACCTAATGCCGTCTATCCATTTTCTTCATTCTAACAAGGAAGGGCATAAAAAGGGGCTTCTGGATCTGCAAAGGAGTATAAGAAGCCTGGGGGAACCATGCTATGCAGCGACCTTTCTTGGATCAGCCATGGAGTATAAGAAGCCTGGGGGTCCATGCCATGCAGCGACCTTTCTTGGATCAGCAAAGAAGTATAAGAAGTGACCTTTCATACGGCAACATGAGAATCTCACTCTTATACGCAGGGCGAGATTCTCATGTCGCCCTTTTAATCACAGCAACTTCCTTAATGCGGCATTTAGCCGCACAATATTTCAATTGCAACCTTTTAAAAGGATAGCCAAATTTGTGCCATGACAATGAAAAAACCTGTAGGCAAAATGCCACCTGGCGAAGGAACAAGTATACAAATGTGCTTACAGATCCCCCTTGAGTGTACCTACAAATTGCCCTGGACTCACTCCCCAATCCTACAATCCACAACCCACCAATGTTTGCCAAGCAGTATGCCAAGCCAAATGAATACATTTTGCCCAGAGAGGTGCTAATAATCATAGCCAGATCAAACATACTGCTTCTTTAACCTATAACCGCAGAGCAAGAATTCAGATCAGCCCATGACCAATTAGACCCGTCACACAAGAAAAAAACAGCCCCAACAATCGATAGTCACCCCTGCTAAGCAAATCAATTAAATTTACCCTTCCATCCTAGGAGCATTACAGCCAATTAATCAGCTAAAAAAAAAAAAAAAAAAAAACCACGGTAAAGAGCCAGCAAACACACCATGTCTATATAGCTCCTTAACTGCCTCATAGCATTTGCATAGCTACCAACATTTCAAATGGAGAAAGAGGGATAATTTGTTTTAGGTAGTGCTGCTGGGAGCATGGCTGATGGGGGTATCCATAGAAAATGTTGCAGAGAAAATATTGTGGCACTAAACACCGCACTAAGCATGTTGTTATGATGAAAAGGGCAACATTAGAATCTCACCCTGCATTAATAGTGTGAGATTCTTATGTCTCCTCCTTAAACATCCATTAGTGCTCGCATAGCTGCACTACATGTAACCCAACCAGGAAGAGAAACCATATAAATATATTATCCACCAACCATTGTAGGACACATGAAGTGTCATGGATTTCAATCTGAAGTAAGAACTAGCATACATTAGCATAGCGCTGTGCTGGGCTCTCTCTTTTCTTCTCTGTGAACTCCTTAGACTTGCAGAATGACAGGGTGGAGCAGAGCATGCAGATAGGGGCATAGGAACAGGGGGCTTGGGGGGACGCATCCCCTCCAGGAAATCATGTGGGGGGACAGATATCTTAGAAATCCCCCACAGGTGCTAGGCTCACCGGCCCAGGGGGAGCAGGCTATGGGAGACCAGCAGGAGGGGAGCGCACTGCACAGAGCTTCCTCCTGCTGGTCACCTCCTTGTAGCGTGGCCGAACAGAGCAGACCGTGGATAGAGGAGCTTCTGTATCCTCTACCCAGTGGTGTATCTTGGCCTAGGCACTTTACAGGGGGCCTGGTTGAAAAGGGCACTACCTGGTCTCTTCTGCATCCTTGTAGTGAAGGCACGCTAAAAATGTAACTGCTCATACGCATCACACTGCTCATAAGCATCGCACTTAAAAATATGCACACACATGAAGCGTGCTATATAATACTCTCCTTGCCTGCCTCTGAGTAGTGTGAGTCTTTCTACTGCACTGAGCATCACAGTACAGCGAAGGCTCTGATCCTGAGACCAACTGATATGAACGGAAGTCATTCCAGAGGTACTCAGTGTGTGTGTGTCCAGCAAGTTAATTAGGGGTTGAGGTAATTATAGAACAGGAATCAGTGGAGTTAATGTGTCCAGAGTTATAGACAGTACTGTAACTGCAGAACAGGTTTTCTGGAAGTGGGTTCTCACACATGCCCAAAAAGGAATACATACCAACACATTAAATATAAGATTATATCTTAAACCTTAAGTACCACACAGATAATCTTTAACAGATACCAGACTGGAGTATAGAGTATTTAATTCCTTGGATGATAAAGACGCCTCTGACAGATTCATTGACCCAGTTAGGCATCCTTCATTTAATAGTCAGGCATGTCTATGTTGTGTTTTTGTTTTTGCATTATATTTCCACTTTTCTGTACATTGTGACTTTTCTTAAAGTCTTCCTCTAGATCACACTGCCTCACAACAAACCATAGACTTCAACAGACCTGAAAGGCTAGTAAGGGATACTGGTTTGTATCAGATTGTAAACTAAAACAACTAGCATTAGATGAAGACCAAGATTAAATGCAAATAAATACAGTAAATAGAAGAAAAGGAATGCTGTTTGATGGACACCAACTTAGGTAAGTCCTTCTCATAAACAAATTAATAGGATCTTATACTTATGGTATAGTTCCACTTTAACAACATAACCCAGATTTTGTTTCTTAAAACTTCACACAATATTTGTGTTCATGCATGTAAAAGTCTAATATTAGACAATGCTTCTGGAAGGTAGGCCAGTAGAAATGAATCTTGCTGTAGGACCTAAGGGCTGCCCAAAGATAACTTGAGTATCTGAAAGTCACTTAAGTAATATTATAATTGCAGTTACTGGATGGGGGCCAGTGCAAATGACCAATTATTGTATTTGAAATCCTGAGAAAAACATTTTGCTCCTGAAAGCCTGGAGAAATTAATATTCAAAAGTTCATTTTATGCTAAAATGAATAGTCATTTGGCTCTACAATTGTTAGAGATTACGGCTCCCATCATCCCTAAACAGCTGTTGCCTTTTTGGGGATGATGCAAGATGTAGTCTCCATCTCCAACAGCCTGAAAGCAAAGGTTGCTCGGCCCTGGTTTAACCCCTTAAGGACCCATGAAGTGCCAGTATCATCACGCAGGTCCCGGCACTTAAGGACAGGTGACCGTCCTGGCACATCATGGAATTCTGGGATGGCAGCTTGGCTGCACGCCACTCTGCCAGCCCAGAACTCAGTGAGCAAAAAAAAAGCTCTGTGATCCTTAATGGCCGTCCACGTGCCAGATCGGGTGATTGTTAAGTGATTAAGACAAAGGTAGGCAACCTGTGGTTCTTCAGTTGGTCATAGACTGCAATACCCACTGTCACAAGCAGATATTCCCCCCAACATCATCAGTAGTGCCACAGGTTGTCCACCCCTGGATTAGTGCTTTGAGAGCCAGGGTAGTATCCAAGACCTTGCATTGCAATACAATTGATACCTCTCTGGGGTTTGTGGGGGCAAAGTGACACACAGGGGAGCTGGAGGGGGCAAAGTGCAGTGACAGTGCTTTCCCCCTCCATATTAGTGGGGTTTCCTATGCCTCTGCATGCAGAGAAGGGAAGAGAGCTCGGACCAGCGCTCAGCAACTCTAAGGAGTTGTAAGTGTGCCTAGTGCAATCTCAGTGTTCTTGGACCAGTTTTATACTACTTTACAGGCTATTACTTAACCCCTTGGATGCTAGAGAGGTCTTCAACAATTGCAAAACAATTAATTAGATATCTCTCTAGATTGTTTGGTGCTTCTTTCTTTGTGTGCTTGTTTTTTTAAAGGGTATTTTCTGTGCCAGGAAACAGTGTAAGGGAATGTGGGTGGGGTCATGTGAGGAGTGGGTATGTCATCAAGGGCAGAACTATGGGCCTAGGGCATTTTGCTTAGTGCGAGCCAGGGATGTAAATCTGGTACTGCTTGTTGAGGATGCTTAGGGTTAGATTGTGTAAGTCTGATGTAATAAGAACTTAAAGCAGAAGTATCACTGAAAACAAATCATTATACATATAGCGATACACATATCCATATTAAGTCCAGGTTATTGATAAATCCAACTCATTCCCAGATGCACAGGTAGGCATCTTGCTGTACCAGCATCTGTGTGCCTGCGTCGTCAGTCCCTTCCTGTACCTTAAAGGGATAGTAATAGTTTGTTTTATCTTTATTTTATTTTGTAGGCATTAAGAAAACATGAAGAACGATATAAGTCTTATCTCTCAAACCTTTATGGTTTGAGAGATATTCTCAAGCAAAGATTCCCCTCCTGCCCCTTTTACCTAGTGTAAGCCATCTCTTCTCAGGTGTGGAATCCATCCCATAGACCAGACAGATAACAGGAGGGGACAATCTTCTTTCTATGAGAACAATGAAAGCCCTGCCCCGCTTGACAAGCTTTTCAGGTTTTTCCCTTATCTTAATTGAAGATTGTCCCTCCCTCCAATCTACCTGGGCACCTCCCTTCTGCTCTGGCTGAACAGTGTTACATCAGTAAAAGGGGTGGGAGGGGGATCCTTTGTCATTGAATTACTCTTGAAATACAACTCTGACAGAATTCAAATAACACTCTCCAGTCCAAATACTATGATGATTAATTAGAGCTGTTTTTATTATGAAACATTACTATCCCTTTAAGGTATAATGCAATACCTCCTAGAGGAGCCGGGATCGACAGCACAGGCACACAGATGTCTCTTTGGCAAAATGTCTGCTCTGATGCCTGCCTGTGCGTCTGGGAACTACTTGGATTTATCAATAATGATGGACTTATTCAGGGTAATACTAGAATGGATATGCCTATTGCTATATGTATAATGATTTGACAGGCACTTTATTTTCAGTGATAGTTCTGCTTTAAAGTATAACTGTCACTTTGAAACAAAGCTCTTTTAAGCAATAGTACATAAGATATTTTGATTTATTTATTTGTTAGTTAATGCAAATTAGCAAGCACTTGCCAGTAGGGAGACAGGTGGGAAGGAGAGCAATGAGGAACGTTAGTATCTGGTAGGCATGCCAGCCATTACTGTATAATATGCATACATTGATAAATAAAGCAAAATATCTCATAAACTATTGAAAGGGAAAATTCCACTTTAAAAAATGCTGGGTAAACCAACTGAACCATAGGAGACAAATAAAAATTGCAATTGATTTAAATGGAACTTTTAATCCCTTGGATGGGGGGCTATTTTAATGCGTGAATGTTCCCTTGGGAACTCAACAGTCCAGTTTTATGGAAAAGAACCATTTTATTCCTGTGGCCGGAAGGTCAGGAGTAAGGCTGTTTTCATAGAACACCACGTAAACAGGGCTGGATTTGCAACAAGGCAGAGTAGGCACCTGCCTACAGGAGCATCCCACAGAGGGGTGCCTGTCATTGGGATAGTTTTTTGGCTTCCATTTTTTAAAATTTTTTATTAGCCTCGCCAGTCACCCCTGCCCTCCCCCTCCCCCCCCCCCGCTTGGTGCCTGCAACAACATGGAGAGGAGAGGTCTGTGCCGAAGACCTTTAGCTACTGAGCTCCCTCTCATGACATCATCTCCCAGCGCTCTGCATTACAGTCCATGTGGGAGCTCCAGCAGCTACAGCTATGTGCCAAAGGTGTCACAGACCTCTCCTCTAAAGCGAGGTAGGAAAAGGGGGTCAATATGGAGATGATGGGGCAATGTGAGGGGCAATATGGACATGATGGGGGAAATGTGAGGGGATGTGGACATGATGGGGACAATGTGGGCAATATGGGCATGATGGGGCAATGTGAGGGGATATGGACATGGTGGGGGCAATGTGAGGGGCAATATGGGGGCAATGTGAGGGGCAATATTGAGATGATGGGGCAATGTGAGAGGCAATATGGACATGATGGGGGCAATGTGAGAGGCAATAATGAGATGATGGGGCAATGTGAGGAGATATGGACGTGATGGGAGCAATGTTGAGATGATGGGGCAATGTGAGGGGCAATATGGACATGATGGGGACAATGTGAGGGGATATGGACATGATGGGGCAATGTGAGGGGCAATATGGACATGATGGGGGCAAGTTGGAGCTGATGGGGCAATATGGAGATGATGGGGGCAATGTGAGGGCAATATAGAGATGATAGGGGGCAAGTTTGAGCTGATGTGGGCAACGTGAGGGGCAATATGGAGCTGATGGGGGCAATGTGAGGGGCAATATGGAGCTGATGGGGGCAATATGGAGCTGATGAGCATTGTGGAGGTGTCCAGTGGAGTTGGAAAATCGGTGGGGGGGTGGGGCGCTTCAGAATTCTGTGCCTACAGGCTCCTGATATGTAAATCTGGCCCTGCACGTAAATGTGGATGCTTTTCTCACAGATAGGAATAAAAGAAAAATATGTCTGCAGCTCAACTTAAGAGGATCAGTATACATATTCTACTTTAATTGGGGGCCTCCATTCACGATTCCTTTTGAGAGCTTCAGGGTTTTTTAATGCTGTCCTGTTTGAATGATAATGCGTTCTCCTGTGTATTGCTTTGCAATGCGTTGGATCCTTGTTCATGGCATATAAGTACTATTCATTTTAATTTTTATGCTCAACAAAAATGAAAAATGAGATGTTCATTATATAAAATATATCTTAAGAAATAATATACTGTAACTCTTAGTAACCAAGAGTAATTAAAAAGCAGAGAATTGTTAGAAGCTCATTCATAGGTTAGATACGTTGCTATTGAATATTATAGAAATTGTACATTTTTTGAACCTGGAGAGTTTTCTCATGATGGCCATGGAGGACAAAAAAATGTTCACATGACATTTTGATTTAAATGGGGCTTTTAACCCTGTGAATGCAAGAGGTCTCCTACAAACTGTGAAGCAATACGTTTAACACCTGTCTACCTTTAAGGTGTTTTATTTCCCCCTTATGGTGCAGCTGGTTTGCTCCAGAATTGCATGTCATTTATTTCATGGATAACGTACCTTTTGAGATATTATGGGTGCTAGAGTTGCAGCCAGAAGATTTTAGAGGTATAAGGCTGACCAATTTGCCCATTTTCTTTTTAGATGAAAACTGTCAAGAATTTTTTTCCTCATCAAAATAGCATTGTTTCAATTTGTACAAATTGCATCCATTAGCAGGGCCATACGTTTTCTGGGATGTTGATAAATGTTATCCATTGACTTGAAATTCTGCAAAGGGATCACAAACGTGATGGCATTAAAAACAGCTCAGACCTTCAGACATTTGTGAAAGGGTAAAGGTAATGACTATTTAATGTCAGAGCTGTCTATATATGCAGTTGACCCTCTAAAAAAAGATATTCAAAGGACACATATAAAAAACTGAAGAGCATCAACATAACCTTTATTAATGACCTGATGTCCTTCACTCAGTTATGCTTTTTTAAGTATGTTTCTTCTATGATCAAAAAGAATTCTATTAATTCAGATGGTTTTTTAATAATCTTCCTTTTATACTGCATGAACTGTGAATTTGGGAGAATTGACTTGATAAGAAAACAAGGAAGTATCTAGTGGTAAAGTACTGCAGTTTTGAAAACGGAAATGGGCATGTCACATAGCAAGAAGACCTGACTGTAGATGGACCAAACACATTTTGGAAAGGATTCCGCTGGATACAAAACGCCCAAGAAGAAGACCACAGACAAGATGGGTAGATGAAATTACCAAACTTGTTGATACAAAGTGGCAACAAAAGTCACAGGACCGAAGCTGTAGAAGGCTTGTTGAGGAGGCCTTCATCCTGCAGTGGATCAACAACAACCAAAGATGATGATGTACTACAGATAACCTGAAAAGAGATAAACTGCACTTATGGATTTAAATAAACAGAAATAACAAATATTTATTAAGTCAGGTCTATAAGCAGCTGACATTTAATATTGATTCTTTGCTATTTAATGTACAGTAGTGCACATCATTATTTATTTTTACTTGTATGTTGTCTCCCTGTGACTGCAGTTTGATCCATTTGTGTTATGTGTTTCTAGTAAATGTATATATCACGTTAGATATATATATATTAATATACTTTATATACTACATATGGTAGGTGATGGTGACAAATTAGATATCAACACAATCTAGTTTTGAAGCTTTATGTGGAAATTGAGTAACAGTTCTAACATACCAACTGAACTGTAGTGGGTAAATACAAATTTCAATTTATTTAAAGGTACTTTCACACCTTGAATGCTACAGACACCTTCAAAGCATCGCAAATCAATTTTAAATACATCTCTAGCAAGGTGTTAAAAACCCTATTTAAATGAATGCAAATGGGGTAATTTTTTTTTAATTATAATGCAGTTGGGTTACTCCAGAATTTCTTTCTGCATAAGTTCTTTAGTGTACAAGTATAAAGGCATATGATTAATTCCTTAGCACAATGTGCTTTTTATGGTAGATATTAGTGTTGAGCGAGCACCCCGATGCTCGGGTGCTCTGACCGAGCACCCCCTGAGGCTCGAGTGCTCGGCCGAGCACCCGAGCCCCATTCAAGTCAATGGGGCGACACCAGGCACCCCCTGCTCTGATGAGGGGAGGGTGCCTGGTCAATGCCCCCTTCATCTCCGCTATGCCCCCTTCATCTCCGAATGCCCCCTTCAGCTCCGCAATGTCCCCCTTCATCTCCGCTATGCCCCTCTTCCACAATGTGCCCCTTCATCTCCGCTATGCCCCTCTTCCACAATGTGCCCCTTCATCTCCGCTATGCCCCTCTTCCACAATGTCCCCCTTCATCTCCTCTATGGCATAGAGGAGATGAAGGGGGACATTGTGGAAGAGGGGCATAGCGGAGATGAAGGGGCACATTGTGGAAGAGGGGCATAGCGGAGATGAAGGGGGACATTGTGGAAGACGGGCATAGCGGAGATGAAGGGGGACATTGTGGAAGAGGGGCATAGAGTCTATGCCCCTCTTCCACAATGTCCCCCTTCATCTCCGCAATGCCCCCTTCATCTCCGCAATGCCCCCGTACCTCCAGTCCCTGGTGGTCCAGCGGAGCGTCTTCGGATCTGTGCCTCTTCCGGCACAGATCCCCGCCACCCGAACATGGCGGGAGAGCACATGGCGGTACTCGACGAGTACCGCCATGTGCCGAGCAGAGCGATGCTCGAGCCGATCCGAGCATCGGCCGAGCACGCTCGCTCATCACTAGTAGATATGTAAACTGTGCTGTCTTTGTGGTCTGATATGGGTAAAACAAAAAGGGAGATTATCAGGTTAAAGTCATAGAAGGGTTAACAGTGCATATTTACAGGGGTAGAGTAACTGTAGGAACAGGTGTCTCTTCATTTGTTTAATAGCAATTACTTACCACAATCAAGCAAAACAGTCATGCAACAGTCTCGTATGTTTATTTCTATAGTTTGCATAATACCTGCAGCTGCCTCTAAGTACAGATCTCCAGTGAAGTGAAATACATAATAGGTAAATAAACTCTGAATGAGAAATTCTATATAGAAAGGGCCTCATCAGTGGTTCTGAAGAGGTCTTGTTCTTATCAGACAGTAATATGAATCAATAGCCAGCTATAAATGTAGAAAGAATGTTAATCCAGGGAACTGCCCAACTGCATTCTGGAGTCAGAATAATTTTAAATGACTTTAATAGTTTATTTACTGTCAATCAACAATGATGATATTACAAAGGTCGAACTTGATTGATATCTTTTTTTTCAATCTCATCCACTATGTTACTATAGATTACAACAGAGTTATAATGGAAAACGCTGCATACATTCGAGTGACTTCTATATGTCGCACACCTACCTAGGTAAGTCTTTCAGGTAAAAAAAGGCTTGGGGGAATTTTTGCACCCTGTAAGCCAAACATATTTTCAAGATTTTTTTGTTCTCCGTCTGTTTAAGTAACATTCTAGAGATATATGGAAACTATAATTTTTTTTCGCAAACCAAAGTCAGCTTTTTCATTGTCCCCCATGTGAGGTACATTATGAATTCTGTGACTTTGATTTGATTTGATGCTATAAATACAAAATATATATTAAACAAACTACTGAGTCTGCTTTTATGATACACCATAAAAAAATATTAATTTTGGGAAAATGTATTTTTAAAAACCCTGTATCCCTCGAGAAGGCCAACATATTGTTTTACCTTCACGCATGGCCTGAAAAGACCTCCTTATCAAAAGTTTTTAACTAAACTGCACATTCCATTGGTAAAACAATCCTAAATGGTTCAGTTATTATATAAAACATAAATATTTCCTGAAATTATTAATTAACATATCAGAAATGGAACTTACAAATCAGGAAATGGCTGACATTTCTTACTACAGAAAAAGATGAAGCAAAGAAACTTTATTAAAAATAGGGTTTTTTTAAGCTAAAGTCACAATTAACTGCACAATACTTCAATCAGGATTAGGATAGTACACAAAACAGTAGGTAATATCAATGCCACATATTTCCTGAGAGCACTGATACAAAACATGCATAGTTGAACAATCATATGTCCTTCCATGGGACCCCAAATTGGTAACAGCACATGAAATAATTTGGGGAATTTTCATGGAGATAACCAAAATACACTAAATATAGCTTTAAGGCGAATTACCTCATAATGTCAAAATAGCGAGTTAAAACAGCCATACATTTCCTTAAATTAGATATTCCACTGCATCAAGTGAGGGGTCGCTTGTATTCTACCCCTAGCCTGGAATACACAAATTTCCAGAACATGGTGCTAAAGGAAAACAAACATTTTCCTACATTTCCACCCTGTCAAAAGGTACTGACATTTCCTGAATTTCCTACTGTATTCATTAACTACTTCTATTATGAGAAAAATGGCACTCCATTGGTATGATTTGACTTACTTTATGGAGTACCAGAAGCACAAAACTACTCCTATAACAATCTCTTATATGTCAAACGTTTTTCAGATATGACTTGCCTGTACAAAATAGTTGTAACAACCACAGAAATTAAGAAAAGGTGCAGAAAAAAAAATAGTTTGGAAAGTAGACAACCAACCCAATAAATGAGGGGTCACTTGACTTTCTACCAATAGGCTAGTGTGCATACATGCTTTTTAAAATTGTAATCACTTCAAAGATTCTAAAACCTGTCAACACATGTAATTTATTACTACAGGAGGAAAAAAAGGTACCTCATTGGTATGGGTTTACATACATTAGGTGGTTCCACAAGCACTAACCTACACCTATCTGGGGGAAGTATGCAAAGCAGGGGTAGAATGCTGGCTGATGTGGGCTGGCAGACCCAATATGAACCATCCAGTGATTGTATGGTTGCAATGAACATTAGAAAAATGCAGTAACTTCTGAATGGGCTGCATGGTTGCCACATACAAAGTCATACATATCTTCATTACTACAACACCTGGTGGGAGTCCTGATGCCCCCCAAACAATGTCTATTTATGGAAAATATATTTTCCATAAACATCTGATGCCCCCCAAACAATGTATGTTTATGGAAAATGTATTTTTTATGAGTGATGGTCAGCTGATGCAGTCTCTCATTTGAACTGCTCTTTATAGTACAATCCTGTCACTGAGCGACTATGGAATAACGATACTGAAAAGTACAGATACAGTAAAATCAATATCTTTATTAAAATAATAACAGAAATGATACTGAAAGCACTTCCCCAACCCTTACAGGACCAGGTGTGGAGACAGTGCACAAGCACTTCCCCAACCCTCACTAGCCAGGTATGGAGACAGTACACGATCCACAGACTGAAGGGAGGCTTATCCCAATCTGACTACAGCGTGAACTAGTAGCAAGGATAGCAGTAGCTACTGATATAGGTGAAGCGGAAACGCCCAAGCAAAATGAGAGTAACTCCCCTAGAAAGCTAGGGTAAACCCACAGGCAATGGCTACTAGAGATACCCCAGAATGGTAGGGTAGCAAAGGCAATGGTAACTTAAATCCCCATAACGCTAAGGAATACCCAAAGGCACTAACCGTTGGTAACAAGCAGAAAAGGATAGCCAGGGCCAATGTGCAGCGCAATGGGAGGATACTGAGCACAGCTTGTACTAGCTAGAGCACAGTCTAATTAGAGAGCTAATGCAGTCAGGCCAAGGGTCGGAAACAAACGGATAGTCAGCTGGAGCCGGAGTCAACACAGAGTAGTTAGTCAGCCAAGCCAAGGTCGGTACCGTATCAGATAGTCAGCCAGAGCCAGGGTCAACACAGTGCGAATAGTCACTTGGAGTGAAAGATCAGACTGGAGTGGATAGTCAGACGGAACCAAGAGTCAGACTGGAGCGTTGTCACGGTTTTTGATGAACACCCAGACCAGTTGCACAACTAGATGCAGGACATGCGCTGAGCAGCGCACACCCACAAATCTGCCATCCTGGAGAGCCTTGATCATGTTAGCTGCACCATCAGTAACCACAAACCCCACTTGCACCTGTGTGCTCCCCTAGCCACTGTGCCACCATGTTCTGCAGTGCTTTGCGAATGTTATCTGAGGTGTGCTGCTGATCCATTACCTCAGCATGGAGGAGGATAGAGCGGTGGCCTGCCTGCTTGGCTACTGCACTTGAACTTGTTGTTGCTATCGGTGTGTCTTGCAACACATTGGGCTGCCACCAATGCACCGTCAACGACAGGAAGCCATGCTGGCCACTTGGAGCACTCCATAAGTCAGTGGTAAAGTACACTGACTGGCCACCAGCAGGCTAGGTAGTTGACCTCCCAGTCCTAAACAACTGTGAGATTCTGTCACTCTGCAAATTATTCAAACAAAATCCTGAATTGGTTTTTTAGATTGAACACTGGAACAATGATGATTCTCCCTTGTGGTGGCAGTAAGCTGCTAGGCCTCCCAGTCCCTACACAACTGTGAGATTGTGTCACTCTGCAAATTATTCAAACAAAATCCTAAATCGAATTTTAAAATTTAACACTGGAACACTGATGATTCTCCCTTGTGGTGGCAGTAAGGTAGTTGGCTTCCCAGTCCCTAAACAACTGTGAGATGGTCACTGCAAATTACTCAAATTCCTAAGTTGAATTTTTAGATTTAAAGGGATAGTAATACTTCCAAATTACTAATCCTCATATTGTAGCTATGCTAAAAATAAATGTATTGCCCTCAGTGTCATCTCTCAAACCCTTATGGTTTGAGAGATAATAGTGCGTAAAGTTCCCCCCTCCCTCCCCTTTCCCTGAAGTCAGCGTTCTAGCTGACTGCAAGGGAAGCTGTCGTATGACCGTCTTATGTGCATCAGGCGGCTCTGCAGCAGAGCCGAGATTGCGTTTAAAAAAAATTATTCTTTCACTGAAACAAGCACACATTGGTTTGCAAGCACACGTAGAAGACCGTTTCAGTGAAAGAATTCTTTTTTATAAATGTGATCTCGGCTCTGCTGCAGAGCCGCCTGATGAACATAAAACCGGATATCCCTGCAGTCAGCTAGAACTCTGACTCCAGGGAAAGGGGAGGGAGGGGGGAACTTTAAAAGCTATTATCTCTAAAACCATAAGGGTCTGAGAGATGACACTGGGGGCAATAAATTTATTTTTAGCATAGCTACAATATGTGGATTAGTAATTTGGAAGTATTACTATCCCTTTAACAATGGAACACTGAGGATTCTCCCTTGCTGTGGCAGTAAGATAGATGGCCTCCCAGTCCCTACACAATGGTGATATGGTCACTGCAAATTACTCAAACAAACTCCTAAGTTGCATTTTTACATTTAACACTGGAACACTGAGGATTCTCCTTTGCTGTGGCAGTAAGGTAGTAGGCCTCCCAGTCCCTACACAATGGTGATATGGTCACTGCAAATTACTCAAACAAACTCCTAAGTTGCATTTTTACATTTAACAATGGAACACTGAGGATTCTCCCTTGCTGTGGCAGTAAGATAGATGGCCTCCCAGTCCCTACACAATGGTGATATGGTCACTGCAAATTACTCAAACAAACTCCTAAGTTGCATTTTTACATTTAACACTGGAACACTGAGGATTCTCCTTTGCTGTGGCAGTAAGGTAGTAGGCCTCCCAGTCCCTACACAGCTGTGAGACTGTGTTTGTCAGTCTGCAAATTATTCAAACAAACTCCTAATTTGAATTTTCATATTTTACACAGGAACAAAGGTGACTCTCCCTTGCAGTGGCAATAACTGGCACTAATGCTGGCTGCCTACCTATGCCTATCTGCGTGCCTACACAAACAACTGGACAATCACTATCTCTATCTCTCTATCTGTTTCTTCTCTCTCCCAGCTCCAACAATGCAATAAGCACTAACAGGAAATGCAGGAGCTGTCTAGGTGTATGTGATGTCATTAGTCCATCCCTCATCATGAAAAGAAGAAGCTAATTGCTTGGACTAGAGACATCATGAAACGAAGAAGCTAACTAGACTAGAGGGGGAGGGAAAGCAGCACGCACGCGGGGAGAACGTCATCCGAATATCCAAATATTGTTATGAAATTCTGCCCAGTTATGTTTCGTATTCAGCTTCTAAAAACGAATGGCTCTAAGATTTTCACCATGTCCAAATGGCTCTGAATCATCCTTATCAGTCTGAAATCCGAATGTGGACGAACCGAATCACACAAGCCTAGTGTAGCTTCATTCCAACTGTAATATCTGTGGTATAACTTGTGTTGCTCCATTTCAACTGTAATCTCTGTGGCGTCATTGGTGTTGCTCCATTTCATTTGTGAGCTCTGTGGTATCACTAGTGTAGCTACATTTCAATTATGAACTCTGTAGTATTACTGGTGTAGCTACAATTCAGTTGTAATCTATGTGATACCAGACCTTACAGCTGAAATGGAGCTACACTGGAGTTATAGCTCAATTTAAATTGTAAGCTCTGTGGTATCACTTGCTTAAGTCACCATATGAATACATCCACTGGGAAAAGTTAAAAGTTGCTCTAAAAGATTCTATGCCCAAAAAAACTGGGTCTAGAATCTCCCACAATAAAGTGGGTCCCTTAGCACATCTTACCACCTAATGCAATCCTTTGAATTGCAGTTTGTAGCATATTTTATGGGGTGAAATGGCCTTTAACTTTAGCTAACTTTAACGGCCGATATGCTTCTTTTTCTGACAGCGGTTCTTCATAGCACAGATATTTGAATTGCTTACTGTGCTTGAGAAACTGCCAACAGGGTTTTTTTGCCATCGGAGTCCTTTAAATTAAGCCCTACCTGACCAGTATACTCGTTCCAGCTCTCCATACTAACTACAACTTCTGCTAAACTTGCGGAGTATTACATAATACAAGAAAGAAGCTGGTCGATCTTCCTTCTCCTGCAGAGCTCCACAAGCCTGGAAAGAAAAATCAGATCTTCCAGTCTAAAATCCCTAAATTAACTGTTTCTTTTGTATCTAAAAACAATAGTTTATTGTATACTAGTTGAACAGCCCGTTACACGGGCCACAGTGCCACTGCCACCCGGTCGCGGGGCAGTCACGCGCAGTAGAGACTGCCCGTGCAACGGCTGATACACAGTTGAACGCTCTTCCGGAGCGCCCAGCTCTGTATCAGCCGCCGCGCAGGCAGTCTGTACTGCACATGACTGCAGCACGCGCAGCAGTGTCTACTGCGCATGTCGCGGCGTTACACACGATTTAGCGAATTATTATATAGGATATACATATTTTAATGTATGTTTATGTTTGTGTGTGTATATATTGTTTCAATATATGTGTTAATATGTAACTGTTAACTGTAAAAGTCTCCTGGACATGCTTGCAAACCACAGAAATCTCAATGTACTCTTCTTGGTAAAACATTTTTCTAATAAATTAAATGTGTGATATCTGACAATGGCCTCTGATTAGTCTGCCTGTGCTCATATGAAGATATATTTCAAATTTGTACTCTAAGTTCTTGTTCACACAGGGGTAATTAGTGAAGCTGGCTAAATAGAGCAGATGGCCCCCTATATGACTGATGCTGGTGACTGTACATGATTCAGCCTGTTGTGGCTTGGTTCAATCTCTCTGCTTTCTGCATTGACGGAGCAGATCTGTACAAAGACTATGAGAGTGACTTGCATGTTGTTTACATGGCTAATTTGGACATCATGATACATTCTGCAGTGTCAAATAAATGGTGAGCCCTCATGGGTATCAGGCATCATGTATGGATAAGGTCTACATGGGGCAACCATCTGACATTCCCCCTTCTGGAAAATGCAGTTAAGTAAAACAGGAAGCTTGAATTCTGTAACATGTCATGAGCATAGATTAAGGGGAATCTTAAGGCCAATTTTGAGAGCCATTTAATTTCACATACTCGTATTGAATTCAGTGGGATACACTAGACAAGGACCTGGCTTACTGAAATAGTGAACACCTGCAGTGTATCTCTGCACTTGATAATTGAGCAAGTAACGATCCATTGATGGCAGCTTTCTGAGTAATAGAAGAGTAAGCCCGCTATTTGCAGTTTAGCTTTTTTGCCACATGAATGTTATGGAGGTATCAGGGTGCCCGTGATCCCTTGTTTATATATTTCTATCAGTTATCCTATGTGTGGTTCTCATTGGTTGCCCTGTGTTAAGCCTGCCCAGTATGGCCTTTATATACTGGGCTCCTGCACCCACACATTGCCCTTTCGTGGTGTTCCTGTGCCAGTGCTACGTTTGCTCAAATAGTTTCCAGTGTACCGACTTGGCTTGCATGACTACTCTCCAGTTCCTGCTCCTGTGTACCGACCCGGATTGCCTGACTATTCGTCAGTGTCCGCTCCTGTGTATCGACACGGCCTGGCTGACATTCCTGCTCCTGTGTACCGACCCGGACTGGCTGACGTTCCTGCTCCTGTGTTCTGATCCAGCCTGGCTGACGTTCCTGTTCCTGTGCTCTGACTCAGCTGATCTCCATTTGGGTCCTTGTCGCCTCGGCGACATTCTGATTTCCGGTACCTTGATTGGTCTGGCTTGCCAAGTGTTGTCCCATTTAGGCTCTACGGAGTACCTCTGGCCTAGTCCTCCAGTCAGTCTAACCGGTTGCAGGTGTTGCCTCGGTGATTGATCCGGTACATTGCCATTCGCTACGCTCCATTCAGTTTAACCGGTTGCAAGTCTTGCCTCCATGATTACACTGGTACATTGCCATTGACTACGCTCCATTCAGTCTAACCGGTTGCAAGTGTTGCCTCCGTGATTGCACCGGTACATTGCCATTGGCTACGCTCCATTCAGTCTAACCGGTTGCAAGTGTTGCCTCCGTGATTGCACCGGTACATTGCCATTGGCTACGCTCCATTCAGTCTAACCGGTTGCAAGTGTTGCCTCCGTGATTGCACCGGTACATTGCCATTGGCTACGCTCCATTCAGTCTAACCGGTTGCAAGTGTTTCTTCCGTGATTGCTCCGGTACATTGCCATTGGCTTACGCTCCATTCTGTATAACCGGCTGCAAGTGTTGCCTCCGTGATTGCTCCGATACATTGCCATTGGCTTACGCTCCATTCTGTATAACCGGCTGCAAGTGTTGCCTCCGTGATTGCTCCGGTACATAGTCTTTGGCTTACGATCCACTCTGTCTAACCTGTTGCAAGTGTTGCCTCCATGTCTGCACTGGTAGCGCTCCTGTTACCTCAGTGGACTGGTAACTGTCAGTGGATGAAGACTTTGGCATGTTTAAGAATCAGTTCAATACCTTCACATATGGGACTGTTTTCCTGCCTTGATGAACTTTAACTCCTACATTGCTGAAACCTGGAAACTTTATCCTCTGCCTGACGCGTGTCAGCATAAACTGTTTGTCTCCTATATTTGTGCTGGACCTGTGTGGGCCTAAATATTACCTGTCATGTGTCTGTACTATACGTTGTATATTACAGGACCTGCGAGGGTTCTTATTGTATTATTGTATTCAATAAAACTGTGTTTTTTTATCCTAACTCTGTGTCTGTGAGTCAAACAAACCGTTACAGTACGAAAGGGCCATGACCTCAGACAATAAGGGTGAAGGTAATACACAGAACATCCATTGGAGGATGGATGTACTTGAGCAGCGTTTGGATCAGTTGGCATTGGCTATACAGACTATTCTCGAGTGTACAGTGCACCTTGACAAGCCTGTCCCTAATCCGGTGGTCTCCTCAGCTTCGACACCGGAGAGTCAATCTGTGACTTCTGTGGCCTCAGTCAAAGGGATAACCACTTCTGCCCCATTGCCACTCAGATATGATGGTGAACTCAGTCTATGCAGAGAGTTTATTAACCAACTTGAGATATTTCTAGAATTAACCCCTCATGCCTTTCCTAATGAACGCAGGAAAGTTGGGTTTATGATATCTTTACTGACTGGCAGAGCCCTGGCATGGGCCAATCCCTTATGGGAGAGTGCTAAACCTTGCACCAGGAATTTCAGGGAATTTGTGCAAACATTTCAGAGAGTATTTGAAGTTCCTGGTAGAACCGCCTCTGCTGCTAAACATCTGATGGAAATACAACAGGGCAATCGGACGGTGGGCGACTACACCATAGAATTCCGCACATTAGCAGCAGAGGTAGGTTGGAATAATGAGGCATTGGTGGCAGCATTTGCCCAAGGTCTGGCTGACCATATCAAAGATGAGACCGCAGAGAGAATTGCCTAATGATTTGGATGAATATATTGATTATGCCATTCTGATTGACACTCGGATCCGTGAGAGACTTGTGGCTAAAGACCGTAGGCTACGGCCTAAAAGCAGTGGGCTCAGCAGTCCATTGTGCCCACCCACCCCTCCCTCGTTGCCTAAACCTCATGACCTTAAACAAGAATCCTGTGAACCTATGCAACTAGGGTTTACTAGGTTAACCAAGGAGGAACGGGCACACTGCAGGAGGCAGGGGTTATGTTTGTACTGTGGTAAAGCTGGGCATATGTTATGAACCTGTCCCGTACATCCAGAAAACGAACGCACCTAGGGTACCTTGGGGGACAGGCCCTAGGTGGTGTTCAGTCGTCCCCAGATCCTATCATACAGAAACCCACGATCCAGGTGGTATTCTAGTGGGCAGATCACTCAGTGGAGGTTCTGGCCCTGATTGATTCTGGCGCGGCCGGTTACTTTATGGATAGTGCCTTTGCTGCGCTACACAAGATTCCGCTGGTTAAAAGGGAATCGCCTCTAGCCATTGAAGCCATTGACGGCAGACCATTAGAACCAGCACAGATTACAATGGAAATCATACCACTACCTATGATGATTGGGGTCCTTCACAGAGAGGAACAGCAGCTCCAGATAATCCATTCGCCTCACCATGCAGTCATTCTGGGGTTCCCTTGGTTGCATCTGCATAACCCCCAGTTTGATTGGCAGAATTGTGAGATTATTTCTTGGTCTCAATATTGTATGAAGCATTGTGTGTCTCATCCTGTTAAGATCCTGTGTGCCTCTCCTTCCTTGCCAGTTGAATACCAACAATTCAGTGACATTTTCAGTAAGGGAGAGGCTGGCACCCTGCCTCAACACAGGTCGTACGATTTTGCCATTTATTTGCCCCCGGGGGTGGTGCCCCCTAGGGGACGTACGTACCCACTATCATGCGATGAAAATCGAGCTATGGAAGAATACATTGAGGATGCCCTCAAGAGAGGGATCATTAGGAAATCTACCTCGCCTGCTGGAGCTGGGTTCTTTTTTGTTAAAAAGAAGAATGGCTAATTAAGACCGTGTATTGATTACCGTGGCCTAAATAAGTTAATGCCCAAGAATGCCTATCCGATACCACTCATCACCAAACTATTTGATAGGTTAAAAGGTTCCTCCATCTTTACAAAATTAGACCTACGTGCGGCCTATAACCTGATCAGGATAAAAGCTGGGGATGAGTGGAAAACGGCATTTAATACTAGATCCGGGCATTATGAATATCTAGTTATGCTAT
This sequence comes from Rhinophrynus dorsalis, assembly GCA_037306005.1. Taxonomy (NCBI): domain Eukaryota; kingdom Metazoa; phylum Chordata; class Amphibia; order Anura; family Rhinophrynidae; genus Rhinophrynus; species Rhinophrynus dorsalis. The sequence goes on along the minus strand of CM074723.1, from coordinate 386,003,654 downwards.
TTGGTCTCTGTAACACACTTGCAGTTTTCCAAGAACTTATTAATTATATCCTCCGTGATATGCTACAGTCCTGTGTTGTTGTCTACCTTGATGATATACTTATACACTCGGCTAATTTGTCCCAACACATCAAGGATGTGTCTGAGGTGTTGCTCCGCTTGCGCAAAAATAAACTATTTTGTAAAATGGAAAAATGCGAGTTTCACAGATCCAGAGTGCCCTTTTTGGGTTTCGTGATCGCTAAGGAAGGTATCGCTATGAATCAGGAAAAACTTGCGGCAGTATTACAATGGACACGGCCCAAAGGGTTAAAGGTGATCCAGCGCTTCTTGGGGTTCACCAATTATTACAGAAAGTTTATCAAGAATTTCTCCACTATTGTGAAACCACTGTCTGACCTCACGCACAAGGGTGCTAATCCTTCCCAATGGTCTGAGGCAGCCGAACATGCCTTTGAGACTGAAATCCGCTTTTGCAGCTGCTCCTGTACTATCCCACCCCAACCCGTCTCTTCCATTTACGCTAGAGGTCGATGCCTCAGAGACTGGGGTAGGGGCAGTACTATCTCAACGCCCGGTGGCAGGGGGCACTCTCAGACCATGTAGGTTTTTCTCTAAGAAGTTGTCGAGTGTCCAAAGTCATTATGAGATGGGTGACCTATAGAGAACTGCTGGCTATCATTCTTGCCCTGAAAGAATGGCGTCACCTACTGGAGGGTACCAGAAGTATTGTGTTAATCCTCACTGACCAGAAAAACCTGACCTATCTTTCAGAGGTTAAGAGACAGGCCAGATGGGCTCTGTTTCTATCCCGATTCAATTTCGTAGTATCATATTTGCCGGGTTCTAAGAATGTTAGGGCTGATGCCCTATCTAGACAATTTGAGCCTGACACTGATAGGGATGAGGTCCCAGTACCCATTATACAGCCTGACCGCATTTTGGCTACCCTACGTACTTGTATCACTTCGCCACTGGGGGAAGAGATTTTGGCCACCCAAGCTACGGCCCCCCCGGAAACCCCAGCAGGCAAGTGCTTTGTTGATGAGCCATTTCGTACTCGATTACTTGAAACATACCACTCATCTAAGGCTGCTGGGCATATCGGTAGGGATCAATTAATATGGTCTCTCTCACAACTTTTCTGGTGGCCCTCTCTGAGGGCTGACTGTTCTGCATTTACCGCAGCCTGTGCCACCTGTGTGCATGCCAAGACCCCTAGACACCTCCCTGTGGGCCTACTTATCACGGTGCCCATGATTGCTGCCTTTTCCTGTCAGTTACCTGAATGGGCTCTCCATTGGCTGCCTGTCTTCGGCCCGCCCAGTATTGCCTATATAGACTGGGCATGGGCACCCTTTGGTTGCCCTTTCATGGTGTCTCTATGTCGCTAGCACCTACTCTGTATTCCTGAGCTTCCTAGGCCGTGACTGATTCTATTACTCTCCAGAGATCGACTGTGTACCTGCCTGACAGCTTCCTCTGTGTCTTGGTTCCTGCCTCTGTTCCTGATCCGGTTTGGTCTATTGTTCCTGCTACCGTCCCTGATCCGGTTGGCTGCCGTTACTGTTCCTGTTTCCTGTTCTGGCCTGGCTGTGTTCCTGCTCCTGGATCGCGTGCAGAGTGTCTCCTCCTTCATGTCGCCTTGGGCAACGTTCTTATCATTCAGTGTCTTGTGTAGTCCAGTATGCGGGTACTGGTTTGCTCCATACATAACCGGTTGCTTGCTGCGTTCCACTCAGCACCGGTAGAGTCCTGTGTAGTCCAGTACGCGGGTACTGGTTCGCTCCATAAATAACCGGTTGCTTGCTGCGTTCCATTCAGCACCGGTAGAGTCCTGTGTAGTCCAGTACGCTGGTACTGGTTCGCTCCATATATAACCGGTTGCTTGCTGCATTCCATTCAGCACCGGTAGAGTCCTGTGTAGTCCAGTACGCTGGTACTGGTTCGCTCCATATATAACCGGTTGCTTGCTGCATTCCATTCAGCACCGGTAGAGTCCTGTGTAGTCCAGTACGCTGGTACTGGTTCGCTCCATATATAACTGGTTGCTTGTTGCGTTCCATTCAGCACTGGTAGAGTCCTGTGTAGTCCAGTAAGCGGGTACTGGTTCACTCCATACATAACCGGTTGCTTGCTGCGTTCCATTCAGCACCGGTAGAGTCCTGTGTAGTCCAGTACGCGGGTACTGGTTCGCTCCATATATAACTGGTTGCTTGCTGCGTTCCATTCAGCACCGGTAGAGTCTGTGTAGTCCAGTATGCGGGTACTGGTTCACTCCATTTGTTACCGGTTGCTTGCTGAATTCCTTACAGCACCAGAATTGTCTTGTATAGTTGGTCCAGTACGCGGGTACTGATTTGCTCCATCATTACCGGGTGCACTCTGCCCATATACAGCCCCGGTAAGGCCTCTGTGTGTCCAGTATAGGCGACTAGTTTACTCCATCTATAGTCTAGTTGCTGAGGCCATCTCCGCTTATGCACCAGTACTTGCAGTTCTCTGGGCCTAGTGAGGCTGCCTTGTCCGGTATATTGGCAAGGCCGGTAGAGCCTCCTCTCTCGTTGTGCCAGTCTCAAGGCTGCCTTGCCCGGTATATTGGCAGGGCCGGTAGAGCCTCCTCTTTCGTTATGCAAGTCTCAAGGCTGCTTTGCCCGGTATATTGGCAAGGCCGGTGAAGCCTTCTCTCTAGTTGTGTCAGTCTCAAGGCCGCCTTGCCCGGTATATTGGCAGGGCCGGTAGAGCCTCTTCTTCCGTTATGCAAGCCTTCAGGCTGCCTCGCCCGGTATATTGGTAAGGCCGGTAGAACCTATTTCCATATTGTGCCAGTCTTAAGGTTGCCTTACCCGGTATTGGCAGGGCCTGTAGAGCCTTACTATTATTCACTGTACCACTATTCTACGTTGCATTGTACAAATCACGTGTTGTTATATCTGTATGCCAAACCCGCGAGGGTTCTCTTTAAACTTTCAATAAAGTTGTGTTTTTATCTTAACTCTGTGTCTGAGAGTCAAAACAAACCGTGACAGTACGAAAGGGCCATGAGTAAGAGTGAGGGTAAAGCACAGAACATCCATTGGAGGATGGATGTACATGAGCAGCGCCTGGATCAGCTAGCATTGGCGATTCAAACAGTACTCATGGACAAGCCTGTCCCGAATCCGGTGGTCTCCCCAGGTTTGACACCGGAGAACGATACTATGCCCTCAGGGGCTGCAGTCAAAGGGTTAACCGCTTCCGCCCCTTTGCCCCTCAGATATGGTGGCGAACCCAGCCTGTGCAGAGGGTTTATCAACCAACTTGAGATATTTATGGAATTAACCTTGCATGCCTTCCCTAATGATTGCAGTAAAGTTGGGTTTATGAGATCCCTACTGACTGGCAGAGCCCTAGCATGGGCCAATACCTTATGGGAGAATGCGAAACCTTGCACAAAGAATGTCAGGGAATTTGTGCAATCATTTCGGAGAGTGTTTGAGATCCCTGGTAGAACCGCCTCTGCTGCTAAACGCCTAATGGAGACACAGGGCAGGCGTACCGTGGGAGATTATGCCATTAAATTCCGCACATTGGCAGCAGAGGTAGGTTGGAATAATGAGGCGTTGTTAGAAGCCTTTGCACAAGGTCTGAGCGAGCAGATCAAAGATGAAACGGCAGCTAAAGAGTTGCCTACTGATCTGGACGAATATATTGATTATGTTATCCTAATTGACACTCGGATCTGTGAGAGATTGATGGCTAAGGACCGTAGGCTAAAAAAACAACGGATCTAGCAGTTTATTTTGCCCACCCACCCCTCCCATGTCACCTAAGCCTAATGGCCAGTTACGGGAAGCAGGTGAACCTATGCAATTAGGCTTCACCAGACTAACCAAGGAGGAAAGAGCACACCGCAGAAGGCAGGGGTTGTGCTTATACTGTGGCAAAACTGGGCACCTGCTAAGATCTTGTCCCGTACGTCCAGGAAATGAACACACCTAGGGTACCTTGGGGGACAGGCCCTAGGTGGTGTTCAACCGTCCCCAGGTTTGATCATTCAGAAACCCACCATACAGGTGGTACTCTCCTGGGCAGATCACTCGGTGGAGGTTCTGGCCCTGGTTGACTCCGGCGCAGCTGGATATTTTATGGATAATGCCTTTGCTGAACGGCATAAGATTCCGTTGGTCGAGAGAGAATCCCCTCTCGCTATTGAAGCTATTGACGGCAGACCTCTAGAACCTGCACAGGTTACCTTTGAAACAATACCATTACCTATGACCATTGGGGCGCTTCATAAAGAGGAACAGCAGTTCCAGATTGTCAATTCTCCACACTACGCAGTCATTCTGGGATTTCCCTGGTTGCAGCTTCATAATCCTCAGTTTGATTGGCAAAAGTGTGAAATCTCTGCTTGGTCTCAGTATTGTATGGCGCATTGTGTATCCCACCCGGTTAAGATTATGTGTACCTCCCCTTCATTTCCTGACGAATATCAACAATTCAATGATGTGTTTAGTAAGGGAGAGGCTGGCACCCTACCCCAGCACAGATCCTATAATTGCGCTATTGATTTGCCTCCGGGGGTGGTGCCCCCTAGGGGACGCACATATCCACTGTCTTGCGATGAGAACCAAGCTATGGAGGAATACATTTCAGATGCCCTCTAGAGAGGGATTATAAGGAAATCCACCTCTCCAGCTGGGGCAGGATTCTTTTTTGTGAAAAAGAAGAATGGCTAACTAAGACCGTGCATTGATTACCGTGGCCTAAACAAGTTAATGTCTAAAAATGCTTATCCGATACCACTCATCACCGAATTATTTGACAGGTTAAAGGGTTCCTCAATTTTTACTAAACTGGACCTACGTGCTGCTTATAACCTGATTCGGATCAGAGCTGGTGATGAGTGGAAAATGGTCTTTAACACCAGATCCGGGCACTATGAATATCTAGTTATGCCGTTTGGTCTCTGCAATGCACCAGCAGTATTTCAAGAACTGATTAATGATATACTCAGAGATATGCTGCAGTCCTGCTTTGTTGTCTACCTGGACGATATACTCATTCATTCTGAAAATGTGTCACAACACATTAAAGACGTGTCCGAAGTATTGCTCCGCCTAAAACAAAACAAATTGTATTGCAAATTGGAAAAATGCGAGTTTCATAAATCCCATGTGCCCTTCTTGGGGTTCCTGATTGCCAAAGAAGGCATTGCCATGGATCAGGAGAAACTTGCGGCAGTTTTGCAATGGCCTCGGCCTAAGGGCCTAAAAGCGATTTCTGGGTTTCGCTAATTATTACAGAAAGTTTATTAAGAACTTTTCCACGATTGTTAAACCATTGTCTGACCTTACGCACAAGGGTGCTAATCCCTCCCAGTGGTCGGTGGCAGCTGAAGATGCTTTTGAGAGGTTGAAATCCGCTTTTTCAACTGCTCCTGTGTTATCCCACCCCAACCCATCTCTCCCGTTTACATTGGAGATTGATGCCTCAGAGATCGGGGTTGGGGCAGTACTTTCTCAATGACCTGTGAAAGGAGGAACTCTCAGACCATGTGGGTTTTTCTCCAAGAAATTGTCCATGGCTCCAAGTCATTATGAGATAGGTGATAGAGAATTACTGGCTATCATTCTCGCCCTGAAAGAATGGCGTCATTTATTAGAGGGCACCAAAAATCCAGTATTAATTCTGACTGACCACAAAAACTTGACCTATCTCTCTGAGGCTAAAAGATTGTCCTCTCGCCAGGCCAGGTGGGCATTGTTCCTCTCTCGATTCAATTTTGTTGTATCATACCTGCCTGGGTCCAAGAATGTTAGGGCTGATGCTCTGTCTAGACAATTTGAGCCTGAAGTAGACAGGGACGAGGTCCCAGCACCCATAATACAGCCTGATTGTATATTGGCTACTCTACGCACAAGTATCACTTCACCACTGGGGGAAGAGATATTGGCCTCCCAGGCTACCGCTCCCCCAGAAACCCCAGTGGGCAAGTGTTTTGTCGATGAACCATTTCGCACTGAGACATACCACTCCTCTAAAGCCGCGGGGCATATTGGTAGAGATCAACTGATTTGGTCTCTCTCACAAGTCTTCTGGTGGCCCTCCTTGAGGGCAGATTGTGCTGAGTTTACCAATGCCTGTACCACCTGTGCCCATGCCAAGACCCCTAGACACCTCCCTGTGGGCCTACTCCAGCCTGTGCCTAACGGGGAACATCCATGGTCTCACGTTTCCATTGATTTTATGGGAGAGTTGCCAGTGTCTAGAGGGTATTCCTTCATACTTATGCTGGTGGACAGGTTTTCTAAAATGGCTTATTTCCTGCCTCTCCGTGGCCTTCCCTCTGCCAAAGAAGTATTTTGGTTGCATGGAGTACCCAGAGTGCTGGTGTCCGACCGGGGGAGCCAGTTTGTGTCGAGATTTTGGAGAGCATTTTGCGAACAAATGGGCATCCAATTGTCCTTTGCCTATCACCCCAAGACTAATGGGGCCGCTGAGCGTGCCAATCAGGGACTGGAGCAGTTCCTGTGCTGTTTTGTTACTGACCATCATGATAACTGGGCAGACCTGTTGCCGTGGGCAGAGTTCGCCAGGAACTGTGCGGTTAATTCTTCATCCGGGAGCTCCCCTTTTCTGATCAATTATGGGTTCCAGCCTTGTTTGCTCCCGGATTCATTCCAGTCACAGCAGATTCCAGCTCTGGATGAGCATATCGAGCAGCTCCTCTCCACATGGGCACAGGTCCAGAGGGCACTCAGTCAGTCGTTCCAGCGCCATCAGCGTCATGCCAATCGTAGACGACTGCCAGCGGTTTCCTTCCAGGTTGGGGACAGAGTATGGCTTTCCTCCAGAAACCTCAAACTACAAGTTCAGGTTTATTGGTCCTTATAGGGTGATTCGTACAATCAACCCTGTCTCTTATGATTTGGATATCCCTGCTTCAATGCATATTCATAATGTGTTCCATGTGTCTCTCCTCAAACCTCTTGTATGCAACCACTACTAACCCTGTGGTGCCAGGGCCTAAAGAGATTGAAGGTCAGGAGGAGTACAAAGTTCAGAGTATCATTGATTCCCGCAGACTCAGAGGAAAATTGCAGTATTTGGTACATTGGAAGGGTTATGGTCCGGAAGAACGATCCTGGGTGGACAGTAAGGACCATCCTGCTCTCAAATTACTGCAAATTTTTCATTCCAAGTACCCTCAGAAACCAGGTCCCTCTTCTAGAAGGGGGGGTCTTTGAGAGGGGGGTACTATCATGGTGCCCGTGATTGCTGCCTTTTCCTGTCAGTTACCTGAATGGGCTCTCCATTGGCTGGCCTATGTTCCTGCTCCTGGATCGCGTGCAGAGTGTCTCCTCCTTCATTTCGCCTTGGGCGAAGTTCTTATCATTCAGTGTCTTGTGTAGTCCAGTATGCGGGTACTGGTTTGCTCCATACATAACCGGTTGCTTGCTGCGTTCCACTCAGCACCGGTAGAGTCCTGTGTAGTCCAGTACGCGGGTACTGGTTTTCTCCATATATAACCGGTTGCTTGCTGCGTTCCATTCAGCACCAGTAGAGTCCTGTGTAGTCCAGTACGCTGGTACTGGTCCGCTCCATATATAACCGGTTGCTTGCTGCGTTCCATTCAGCACCGGTAGAGTCCTGTGTAGTCCAGTACGCTGGTACTAGTTCGCTCCATATGTAACCGGTTGCTTGCTGCGTTCCATTCAGCACTGGTAGAGTCCTGTGTAGTCCAGTACGCGGGTACTGGTTCACTGCGTATATAACCGGTTGTTTGCAGCGTTCCATTCAGCACCGGTAGAGTCCTGTGTAGTCCAGTACGCGGGTACTGGTTCGCTCCTGTAGCAGTAAAATGGTGAAGCAACTACACTATAGGGGACAAGTAACAATTATCAAAAATCCCATTGATTTCAATGGGTTTTTGAATCATTTGAAGGCTTTGCAATGCCTTGGAGGCCTCTCTAGAATTCAAGGGGTTAAAAACCCATTTCAATCAGTAAGGATTTTTATTTTCCCTCTGTGGTGCAGTTGGTTTACCCCAGAACTATTGGCTGTTACAAATAAGGCCTTTTCTATCTTAGTTATACTTTCGATATATAGGAATAGACATCTTTCAGTGCATGAGCACAGCTGGGGAGCCATTTGCCTGATTGAGTTCTATGTTTTTACCAGCACAGGAAGATGTCTTATATAATAGCGCTGCTTAGTAACCATTGACTCATTTTATAGAAGAAGAATATATTGTGCAATTGCTTGTACCTTCAAGTATTATGCTTTTTATAAACTTATGCATTCTTTATAAGTAACCAATACACTTAAAGCTATCAGTCAGATATTACAGAACTATATTGTTTTTTGATATTGTCACATGTTAGGACTCGGGAAGGGGACAGAAATGACAACGAAAAACTGATTTCAATTACAGTTGTGGTGCTTGAAAGTAAAATATGGATTTGAGGCTGTGAAGACTGTCGGCAAAACTGAGACTTAAATTTGACATGCAGTTTTACTTCTTAGAAAAACAAATGTAATAACATGTCATTTAAAAGACAATCTAAAATATTGTTTCACGGATTGTCATAAAAATCACAATATAGATCTCCATCACAAAAAAAATGAAATATATGGAAAGGTGACAGCTGTTTGGTTGAATTCGGGATAGTTTACATTAACATATTCAGCTGTGAACAAGTAGCAAGCAATCAGGAACATTTTGTCAGTCCATCTGTGCCAAATACAATAGTGAACAATTCTTTTACGGGACAACTTTCTATATGCATGCAATGAATTTTCATGACAAATACTAGTAGATATACATAAGTTACAATCACTATTTTAAAAGCAGCAAACTAACTATACAACAAACATTCTCAAAATTATGCTTTGCTTTAGCTAGATCTCAAACACGTGGCTTTGAAATGCGTTGGGGACCTCTCTAGTATCCAAGTAGCTAAAAGTTCAGTTTAACCCTTTGAGTGCCAAAGGGGTACACAATGCATTGCATAACCCTCTGGCATGCAAAGGGTTAAAAGATTAAGAATTTTGATCCGCTATGTTACAGCTGGTTTGCCCAAAAATTACTCCACTTCAGAGTGGCTGATATACTGAAAAGAATAAAAGCAATTCTGGTGCAAACCAACTATACTGTAGGGGGCAAATAAACACTCCTCACATTCCCTCACAGGCCTCCAGTGCATTGCTTCCTGTTAGCTGTTGGGGAAGGGGGGTTGGAAAACTGACCCTCTTAGCTAGTAGAGGGTGTGCTTGTGGCTTAAAGACCAAGGTGTCCCTGGCTGCATGCACAGTCCAGTTCAGACTGCTAGGGTTGGGTTGGAAAACCTGTCCCTAGTAGTATAAGGAAACTGAGATCAAGGACACATACGGATGTAGCCTTCCTGAACGTCCCATTTTCTGAATTAAGCCATATTGGCTTCCCTGGCTGCATGCACATCCCTATAGACTGCTAGGGTTGAGTTATAAAACTAGTAGTATGTGGAAACTGAGATTGTGGCCACATACAGATGTAGCAGTCCTATACTTCCCATTTTCTGAATTAAGCCATCTTAATCTGATAAGTAACTCCCATTGACATGCATACGAATCTTCATTTACTTAACACAGAAAGTCACAGATAGTGAGAAAAATTTTGTGTAATGTGTAGAACTAAATCTATATGATCTGAACTAAGAAACTTAAAAACTCACTATCTATCTATCTATCTATCTATCTATCTATCTATCTATCTATCTACCTACCTACCTACCTACCTATATATAATGATCTCTATTTAAGCTTACCTCTCAGTCACATCTCCTCACAGCAAACAATGGGCTTTAAACAGAGTTTAATGGATCATTAGGTAAGTTGTTATCAGATTGAAACATATTGAAACTGAAAAATCTAGCAGTGGGCTAAACCAAAGAACAAAAGTAAACACAAACAGAATATTGAACTGATTTCTTACTGAAGGATACCTACCAAGGTAAGTCCTTCCAATTATCAAGGTGAGTCACTTAATCTTAGTAAATAATTCCACTTCCAAGCTTCAGTATAGGGAGATAAAATACGTTTTTTAACCCCTTAAGGACCGGCCGCGCAGGGAGCCCGCGATTCCATAACGTAGATGTATGTCTTTGGTCCTTTGGGGACATCCACCCATGTACGTCATGGGTCTTTAAGGGGTTAAATGTTTAGCAGTGCCCCAAGAACAGTTCAAAGCTGCTCAGTTTTGTTCTAGTTTGCATCACAGACCACAGACATCTGCAAGGCTGAGTGATGTCAGAGCCTCACTTGGTACTCATGGGAGATTCCTCTTCTCTCTGTAAAAGCCCATTTATGGTGGAATTATTGACATAGGAATCTATAGAGCTTAATACAGCTTTGGCTATCTCAGTGATCTGCAATGTAAATGGGAGGAAAATGAAGGAGTTTTGAGCTACAGGTAAACAACAAAACATTAAAAATGATATTTCTTGGACCCTATGCTACCCCTTCTAGGGCAGAAGTGACATGTTGGACACTGACACCTATACTGGATGAAAAATGGAACTGCTCCGAATCCACACAGATGTGGTTTTAATGATGTGTATACACTTCAGTAGGGTAAAGGTTTTATTTGAATTAGATAGAGGATACTGCTGGGAGGTGAAGTTTAGAACAGAGGTTCTCAACCCGTGCCCTCAGTGGCCACTAACAGGCCAGGACTTAGGAATTTCCCTGCTAGAACACAAGTGTGTTGATCAGAGGCTCAGTCGTATTGATTAACTCACCTGTGCTCTTAAAAGGAAATTCTAAAATCCTGGCCTGTTAATAGCCACTGAGAGAACAGGTTGAGAACCACTGGTTTAGAGTGTTTAAAATATTGGCAAATGTGCACTAACCCTTTGAGTGCCTGATGGGTACGCAAAGCATTGCTTTTGCAATGTATTGTGTACCCCACTGCACTAAAAGGTTGAACCTTTTTGTAACTATAAACATCTCCATTGTGAAACAATGTGTTGGAGATCTCTCTAGTATTCACTGTGTTAAAAGAAATAAGATCCATTTGAAATAAGTAATTTTCCTTATGACAACCAACCATAAATACGTGTTAGATTTAATCATAATTTGAATTTGAACTTCTAGGCAGAGCCTTACTTACATCTGTCACACTTCCTGAGGCAAGGCATCATAGTTCCCCTTAGCCCCACCCATAGTTGCACTCCACGCTTCATATGACTCCACCCTTACACACTTTTGCCTGGTGCAGACAATACTTTTAGCCTTTAGTAGAAAAACACAAAAAAAACCTTAACCCTTTGCGTGCCAGAGGAGGAGCCAACATATTGCATTCTTCTCTGGCTCTCAAATGGTTAAACCCTTGGTTGGTAGCTAGGTCTCCAAAACATTTCTTTGCAATGAGCTTGAGACCACTCTGGCATCCAAATGGCTAAATAACAGTCAGTAAAAGGATATATAAACTGGTTAATAAACTGGCTGCCATAATCCAGGAGCTAGTATTTGGCAGAGGCATTCAAATTGCACTTCCTATATCCACAACTACACAGCTGAGACTCCCCTGAAAATTAGGAGATCTAGGCAGTTGTCTAAGCTGCCTAAACGGGATTCCAGCCATGCTGCTATAACACCTTATACTAAACCCATGAAAGACTAATTGTAACATCTGTGCTGTGAACACAGCTTTCACATCATATGACTAAAACATGACAAGCTTTGATATTTTTGTGTTAATTTCCCAAAATGGATATATGCATAACCAACATAATCAATAAATGCTGAAACCAAAATGCACAATTTCATTTGATTGCAAGCTATCATATTATGTAGCAGCTGCATAATTTTGTAATATGTTAGTCAAGGTTATTCAATGAAGTCCAGAAGATAATTTACAAAATCATTTTGCTATCAACAGCAGACTGATCAGAAGGAATTTAGCACTGCTTTTGTTCGCAGCATCTGTGCCGAGACTGAATTGAAGACAAATTCTATCTATGAAGGAGTCATACTCTAAAATACATTTTTTTAAAGATGCTTAACATCCACATTTGCACAGGAGCAATCTGAATAGGAGCAAACTCTGAAAACGTAATGGTTCCACCATAAAATGTCACTGGAATCATGTATTTATGTTAAAGTACATCTCTAAATGTGTGGGGAAAGGAAGGCACTTTTTAACATTTACCATAAAATATATTCAGATTTCCCTATTATTTTTGAAAGGTGATTTAACTATGAATAAGATGCAGCAGTAAAGCTGCCTTAGTAAAGGGCTGAAGAACACTGTACAAGAACTGCCACTGACAATGACTCTATTGGATTTGCATAACTGAATCTACATTGCAGGCACCAATTAGCAAAGCTTTCAAGGTGTCCTTAGTTCCGCACATGGCCACACCTCCATTCCTCACATAGTCCCACCCCTGGTCCCATTCAATATTTCCAGGTTTTTTGGGCGCAGATTTTCACCAATTAGAGTGGGTCCTTTAACACATGTTAAGGCCTAATGGATGAATTGAATGGGAAAATAGACGACATTGAAATGCGATTTAATTGCTTAAAATGGGCTCTAACTTCAGCGATGGATGTGTTTACTTAGCCAGTATTTCTTCATAGCACAGCTAATAGAATTGCTTAACATGCTTGAAAAAATGGTGGTGGTGTTTTTTATTGGCCGTCAGACATAATTGAATTGAGTCTGAAATCCTGTGATTTAACCCTTTGTGGTACATGCTCATTGCACTCCATTCTGCAATTGCAACCCTACTCTGTCTAAAGCCTATGATTTAACCCTTTGTGGTACGTGCTCATTGCACTGCATCCTGCACTTGCAACCCTGCTCTGTCTAAATCCTACAATTTAACCCTTTGTGGTACATGCTCACTCCACTCGATTCTGCACTTGCAACTCTGCTCTGTCTAAATCCTATTATTTATTCCTTTGTGGTACATGCTCACTGCACTTCATTTTGCTCTTGTAATCCTGTTCTGTCTAAATTCTATGGTTTAACCCTTTGTGGTACATGCTCTCTTCTTAACTCCTTGTCCCAGTCTCTGCATTGTCTGCCTCCCCCACTCCCCTTAAATATCTCCCTTGGGCCTTCCCAGTAGTCTTGATGTCCAAAAGGATTGAACCACCCGTTTCTGTGTGGATTACCGGAGGCTCAATGATATGACTGTAACTGACGCACACCCCATGCCCCGAGTAGATGAGCTGGAGCTGCCTATGTATCGACCCTCGATCTCAGTCAGGTGTACTGGCAGATCCCCCTCGAGGCGAAGGTTATCCCCAAGTCAGCCTTCATCACCCCCTTTGGCCTCTACCAGTTTAAGGTAATGCCCTTCGGGATGAAGAATGATCCAACCATGTTTCAGAGGTTGGTCAACCAGCTGTTAACATGGGCACAGGAATTTCCCTGAGCCTATCTAGATGACATAACCATCTTCAGCAAAACCTGGAAAGATCATTTGCTTCACTTAGAGGCCATCCTGGAGAGGGTTCGGGGAGCAGGGCTGACCATTAGACCAGACAAGTATCTGGTAGGGATGTCAGAGGTCCAGTACCTGGGTCACAGGGTAGCTAGTGGGAAGCAGTGCCCCAAGTACACCCAGGTAGTTGCTATAGTAGACTGCCCTGTCTCACAGACCAAGAAGCAGGTGTTAGCCTTTTTTCGGGACTACAAAGTATTATAGGAACTTTGTCTATATAACTATAGAGACATTGCCAAGTCCCTGACTGACCTGGCCAAGAAGGCCATTCCCTGTATAGCTGCCTGGTCTCCGGAGTGTGAAGAGGCCTTTGTGACCTTGAAGACAGTCCTAGGCAATGCCCAGGGGTCAGTTCCTGGGAAAAAAAATGTGGGAACTCACTCAAGATCCCCCCCCCGCCCAAAATAAATATGTATGGCTCATGTCAAGTGTGTCTCTCTCTATACGTGTGTGTATCATTGCATGTATGAGTGTGTTTTTCTCACTCTATGTATGTCAGTGCAAGTGTGTGGGAGTTTCTGTGTCTATATGTGTGTATGTCTGTTGCATGTGTCTTTGTCTCTATCATTGTTGCATGCATGTACACACATTGCCCCCCCATCATCTCCACGTTGCTCTCACATTGCCCCACATTAGCTCCAACTTGCCCCCCATCATCTCCACATTGCCCCCACATTGCTCCCCATCATCTCCACATTGCCCTCACATTACCCCTCATTATCTCCACATTGCCCCATCATCTCCACATTGCCCTCACATTTCCCCCCATGAGCTCTATATTGCCCCATCATCTCCACATTGCACCCATCATCTTCACATTGCCCTCACATTGTGCCCCATCATCTCCACATTGCCCTCACATTGCCCCCCATCATCTTCACATTGCCCCTGTCATCTCCATATTGCTCCATCATTGCCCCCATCATCTCCACATTGCCCTCACATTTCCCCCTCAGCTCCATATTGCCCCATCATCTCCACATTGCCCCCATATTGCCACCCATCATCTCCACATTGCCCTCACATTGCCCCATCATCTCAACATTGCCCCCTTCATCTCCACATTGCCCTCACATTTCCCCCCATCAGCTCCATATTGCCCCCATCATCTCCATATTGCCCCAACATTGCCCCCATCATCTCCACATTGCCCTCACATTTCCCCCATCAGCTCCATATTGCCCCCCATCATCTCCATATTGTCCCAACATTGCCACCCATCATCTCCACATTGCCCTCACATTGCCCCCGTCATCTCAACATTGCCCCCTTCATCTCCACATTGCCCTCACATTTCCCCCCATCAGTTCCATATTGCCCCATCATCTCCACATTGCCCTCATATTGCCCCCCATCATCTCCACATTGCCCCCATCATGTCCACATTGCCCCCACATTGCCACCCATCATCTCCAGATTGCCCTCACATTGCCCCCCATCATCTCCACATTGCCCCCTTCATCTCCACATTGCCCTCACATTTCCCCATCAGCTCCATATTGCCCCCATCAGCTCCAACTTGCCCCCGTCATCTCCACATTGCCCCCGTCATCTCCATATTGCCCTCACATTGCCCTCCATCAGCTTCATATTGCCCTCCATCATCTCCACATTGCCCCCTATCATCTCCATATTGCCCTCACAAGCTCACATTGCCCCCATCAGCTCCATATTGCCCTTACATTCCCCTCATCATCTCCACATTTCCCCATCATCTCCATATTTACCTCACATTGCCCCCATCAGCTCCATATTGCCCTCATCATCTCCACATTGCCCTCACAAGCTCACATTGCCCCCCATCACCTCCCTATTGCCCTCCATCATCTCCACATTGCCCCATCATCTCCATATTTCCCTCACAAGCTCACATTGCCCCCATCAGCTCCATATTGCCTCCCCCCATCAGCTCCATGTTGCCCTCACATTGCCTATCCCCCCGTGTCCGTTTCCTACCTCCCTGGTGGTCCAGGGATGTGACAGGAGATGTCTGTGCCTCCTTTGGAATAGTCCTGTAGCTGCTGGAGCTCCCGCGCTGTGTTCTTTTCAATAATGCAGAGCACTGGGAGATGATGTCATCTCCCAGCTCTCTGCATTACTAAAGAGCCTACGAGGGAGCTCAGCAGCTACAGGTCTGTACAGAAGAAGACACAGACCTCACTACTCCTGCTAGCTAGAATGGCGTTCCTGCTGTATAAAATGTACAAGAATGCTGTTCCCATGCATTCCTGCAGGGCTCGAGCCCTGGCAATGCCCCTGTGTTGAATGCCCCAGACTCTGATGCAAAATTTCAGGTCCAAACAGATGCCTCCATGTATGGCCTAGGAGAAATGATCATCCAAGTGAATGGCCAGGGAGAGGAGCACCCTATCGCCTACCAGAGCCACAAGTTGCTGGAGAGGGAAGTAGGGTATACGGCCATTGAGAAAGAATGTTTGGTGATCGTCTGGGCCATCAAGTGCTTTCAGCCTTATCTCTATGGCTGGAAGTTCACTGTATTGACTGAACACAACCCCTTGGTATGTCTTAACAGGGTGTCCGGGGACAATGGGCACCTACTACGCTGGAATCTGGCACTTCAGCCCTTTAACTTCAAGATGCAGTACTTGTCGGTCAAGGACAATAAGAATGCCAATGTGTTTGTCCCTAAGAAGAACTCAATACAACCAGGGCACCCCTCTCCAAGCCACCTCCAAAGATTTTACACTGGCTTGGGACTCAGGAGGGGGAGTGATGTAACAGACCCCTCTGGACTGTTATGTGCACCTACAATGTTATGTTTACTGTGTGTTCACCTTTTTGTATGCATTGCAGGGTATTATGTTCATTGTACTTCCTCATGTAAAGGTGTTTACTAGGGATGAGCGAGCACCCCGATGCTCGGGTGCTCGGGTGCTCTGACCGAGCACCCCCTGATGCTCGAGTGCTCGGCCGAGCACCCGAGCCCCATTCAAATGAATGGGAGCACTCGAGCATTAAACCAGGCACCCCCTGCTCTGATGAGCGGAGGGTGCCTGGTCAATGTCCCCCTTCATCTCCGCTATGCCCCTCTTCCACAATGTCCCCCTTCATCTCCTATGCCATAGCGGAGATGAAGGGGGACATTGTGGAAGAGGGGCATAGCGGAGATGAAGGGGGACATTGTGGAAGAGGGGCATAGAGTCTATGCCCCTCTTCCACAATGTCCCCCTTCATCTCCGCTATGCCCCTCTTCCACAATGTCCCCCTTCATCTCCTCTATGGCATAGGAGATGAAGGGGGACATTGTGGAAGAGGGGCATAGCGGAGATGAAGGGGCACATTGTGGAAGACGGGCATAGCGGAGATGAAGGGGGACATTGTGGAAGAGGGGCATAGAGTCTATGCCCCTCTTCCACAATGTCCCCCTTCATCTCCGCAATGCCCCCTTCATCTCCGCAATGCCCCCGTACCTCCATTCCCTGGTGGTCCAGCGGAGCGTCTTCGGATCTGTGCCTCTTCCGGCACAGATCCTCTTCACCCGAACATGTCGGGCGAGCACATGGCGGTACTCGTACGAGTACCGCCATGTGCCGAGCAGAGCGATGCTCGAGCCGATCCGAGCATCGGCCGAGCACGCTCGCTCAACACTAGTGTTTACTATATTTCACAAGTTTCTAGTTTAAAATGTAGATGGTCTCCTGAATGGTCACCTTGGTCTTTGACAAGTAGGTGGCCTGCTGATTGGTATCCACTTGTCTATCTTTTTCCCTTTGTCTGTCTGCGTATGCGTGACAAGTAGAAGCCTGCTGATTGGCCAGCACTTGTCAGTCTTTTTTCCCTTTATTGCCCGAGTCTGCTCGACACATAGTAGGCCCCCTGATTGGTCGCCTCTTCTGCAACTCTTGTCGCTCAGATCCCCATTGGCTGGAGATTGAGGTGACAAGCTTAAACTCCTATTTGTGTTCCCTCTCACCCTCCCTCCACCAGGTTAAAAATGTAGGTGGCCTTCTGACTGGCTGCAATGTGTGCATTCCTTGCCGCTCCGATCCCCATTGGCTGGAGATTGGTGCAGCAAGATTATATTCCCTTCCTATATATAAAATTGTTGGATCCCTGTTTATCCTGTCTGGTGTGTGTTATTCCAGGAATGGTCTAAAGAGTCCCCTCTGATTCCCATTCACTGGATTTAACAGCAGGGCTGGCCCAGCTACCCTCCTTGTGGCTGCATCTTGGTGAGAGAAGCCTGGCAATGCCAGGGATTTACTTCATCACCTGGTTCCTATTACACCCATCTATCCACTGTAACAGAGTCTAATCATAACTTGGCCCCAGTGGACTCCTACAAATATTTTGGTATATGTCTTGACTAAAGATGAGCGAGCACCCCGATGCTCGGGTGCTCGGGTGCTCTGACCGAGCACCCCCTGATGCTCGAGTGCTCGGCCGAGCACCCGAGCCCCATTCAAATGAATGGGAGCACTCGAGCATTAAACCAGGCACCCCCTGCTCTGATGAGCGGAGGGTGCCTGGTCAATGTCCCCCTTCATCTCCGCTATGCCCCTCTTCCACAATGTCCCCCTTCATCTCCTATGCCATAGCGGAGATGAAGGGGGACATTGTGGAAGAGGGGCATAGCGGAGATGAAGGGGGACATTGTGGAAGAGGGGCATAGACTCTATGCCCCTCTTCCACAATGTCCCCCTTCATCTCCGCTATGCCCCTCTTCCACAATGTCCCCCTTCATCTCCTCTATGGCATAGGAGATGAAGGGGGACATTGTGGAAGAGGGGCATAGCGGAGATGAAGGGGCACATTGTGGAAGACGGGCATAGCGGAGATGAAGGGGGACATTGTGGAAGAGGGGCATAGAGTCTATGCCCCTCTTCCATAATGTCCCCCTTCATCTCCGCAATGCCCCCTTCATCTCCGCAATGCCCCCGTACCTCCATTCCCTGGTGGTCCAGCGGAGCGTCTTCGGATCTGTGCCTCTTCCGGCACAGATCCTCTTCACCCGAGCATGTCGGGCGAGCACATGGCGGTACTCGTACGAGTACCGCCATGTGCAGAGCAGAGCGATGCTCGAGCCGATCCGAGCATCGGCCGAGCACGCTCGCTCAACACTAGTCTTGACCCTAGCCTCACTTTTGCTCTACATATTGATAAATTAACATCCAAACTTTATCCCAAAATAGGTGCTCTGTTCAGAAGTCCACTGGTAAAAAACATATCCATCTTGTTAAATTTGACACTGTATAACTCATTAAGCTGCTTTATCCTCCAATTTAATTACACTACCCATCACTGAGATATGCTTAAATAACTAAACTGGTTATATCTAAACTGGTTATATCTCAAATCAAGAGGTGCCCTGCACCTTTCTTGCTTAGTATGCAACAACTTCTCTGGAAAGCTACCAAATTACCTGTGAAGTAATCTTACTCCAGCCCTCCAAACAAACTATAACCTCCACTTCTGCTAACAACTCACTGAGTATACCACACTACAAGAAAGAATCCAGTCTATATGCCTTCTCCTTCAGAGCTCCAAAAGTCTGGAATAACTTGCCTGAAAAAAATCAGATCTTCTCCCAGTTTAAAATTCCTAAAAATAACTGCTTTTTTATATCTAAAAAAAGATGTAACTGCATATAATGTTTTAGTATGTATGCATGTTTATGTGTGTGTGTGTGCATATATAATGTTCCTCTATTTGTATAAATAAACTCTCCAGGACATACTTGGAAATGAGAGAAATCTCAATGTATTCTTCCTGGTAAAACATTTTCTAAATAAATAATAATATTTTAAATAAGCTAACAGCACAAACATCCTTTTCCATTCCAACTGAATTAGGTTCCAGTGATTTTACAGACTGAGATTGTGGAGATACTCAGATAATGGTGGTAAATTCACTGTTGCTTATACCGGTTTGTACCTTCATACCACCCAGAGAATCTATGGATGTGAGTACGACTACTACCATTTGTTTATTTATAAATTATATTAATGTTAAGGACGACATGCTTTCATTTGTGGATACATAAACTAAATGAATGGGTTTTTGTGGAATTTATATTTCAATTTCATGTTGTCATTGATTTGCTCCTGAATTGCACTTCTTTAGCTTGATGAATATGGCACTTAGCATTAATGTTATTAGCATTAATTCTTTGATTCATCTTAGGTAGACTTTCAGATAACAGTCTGTCATTGCATTTCCCTTTCTCCATATCTGGATTGTGGCTAATTAATTTATTTTCTCAGTCAAAGCTATTGGGAAGCAAGTAACAAAAGAAAAAAAAAGCAAATAGTTTTATGATAAATGCTTATGATCAAACCTCTTTAAACAGAGCCAATACTAACTAGTATAAGCCTTTAAGTTGGCTGCAAGTTCGTCATTACAAGTAAAATGAGTCTTCCAGAAAGCAACTGTGCTCATTCTATCTTGTTCTATTAGTACAATGATAAATATTGCCTAAAGTTGTTATTTATATGCACCTGCAACATAGGCTGGACATTGCCAGGAAATATTATCACAGTACTAAAGAAGATTTAAGGAGACAAGCTTGAGGCAGCCTCCTATGTTACATACTATACATCCTGAAGAGAAAATAATTAGACATCTAACAGGACACAAATGTATATAAGATGGGCAACATTTATTACTAAGTCAATGGTGTTGCAAGAGTTATTTCTGATCTTTGCAGTCTCCAGTGGCACATTTATGTAGTAGTTTAGTTTAGTTAGCTGGACCTGCTGTTTTTCTCTGACAAATGATTCATCGGTGCAGGGCCATTTTAACAACAGGGCAAAGTGGGGAGTCTCCAAGGGAGATCCACTGATGGAAGGGGGCTGCCACAGTTAAGGAGAAACTCTATCATGCAACATAGCGTGTAACCCTGTGAATAACACCCTTTCAAATGATCTGGATCATAGAATGTATTCTGCTCTGTGGTAGGGGGTGGGTGAAAAGTGAGGAAAAATTTCCCTCATGACTTTTCGCAAAAAATGTCAGATTTTTCACTTTTTTCGCAAAAGTTTTCTCTTCTTCTCCAATGCAAAATGTTCTTCCTTTTTGTCTATTCCAGCAAATGTTTCTCCTATTCCAACATGTTACTCTCCTATTCTAACACATTTTCCACCTATTCAACATGTTTTTCTCTTATTCTGATACAGTTGTCTCCTATTCCAACACATTTTTTCCTATTGCAATACATTTTTTTCCTATGTTAAATATGGTGCAACATTTCCCAGCACAATATTACTTCTGCTAAGGGCTGTAGTGGAGAATAAGTAGCTGGAAGTCAAAGCTGTGAGTCCTACAGCAACATATACTTTAGAAAATGTGTTAGGATACATAGTGCCTTTGCCCACAACTCTTATTCCTGTTTAAGTGATACTGGCACGTATTCATGATGATGGCAAGTGATTAAAAAAAAATAAGTACAACCTACAATGTGGCAGATGTGTATGGTAGTGGTGGTGGAGGACCGACGTAGTATGATTGGTGGGATGTTGACAAACTGCATCCACCCTGAGAGAAGAGGGATCATCATCATTTATTGTACATGTTGCAGCAATGACTGCTGCAGTCAGTTTTTGCACTAACACTTTATTCCCATGCCCCTGTACTTCCTCCACCTTTCTCCCTCTCGCTTGTACATTTGCTAGACATTACTCAATTACTGTGTGTGTTTTTACTCTCTACAGTACACAACTGATGGATTGTGATGTCTTGCCTTGGTCCTCAACAAAATTCTCAATGTTGTCTGCTGTTTATCAAGTCTGCCTTATTCACAGAGCTCCCAGTCA
Organism: Rhinophrynus dorsalis; assembly: GCA_037306005.1. Lineage (NCBI taxonomy): Eukaryota > Metazoa > Chordata > Amphibia > Anura > Rhinophrynidae > Rhinophrynus > Rhinophrynus dorsalis. The sequence goes on along the minus strand of CM074723.1, from coordinate 385,982,405 downwards.
GCTGTCTAATATATTTAATTGTTTAATTATTTTTTTTATTTTTTTTTTATTTTTTCAGTTGTCGACCACATCTTATCACAGTTAGTCCCAAAAAAAGATATATATAACAAAAAAAAAAAAAATCAACAATTTTTTTCCCCAGACTTCCCCAGCACAGAGACAATAAAAGCAAAATCAGTAAGCAATTTGGACCCCAGCTGTCTGTGTTTTGCCAGTCAGTCACACCAAATTCTGGGGTATTTTGGGTCAACCTCCTTCCTCCCTTCTTCTCCCCATTGTGCCCCCAGACTCCCCTCCTACAAAGAACAAATGTCCTACCTAAATGACTCCCTAAACAAAGCTTCAATTCCCCTTTATTTGTCTATCTTCTCTAGCTCAAAAACATGCTGTTCTCTCCTCTCACAAACACAGAATGGCATGCTGTGAGAGCCTGACACCTTTTATATGCCTGTAGAAAACTTGTGTAAGATAGAGAAAATTTTTTCTACCCATTTATTTCAATGCAATGAGCGAGGCGAAAAAAGTGTGAAAAAGCAGAAAAAAACTGTTATTTTCGCAGGAAATATTTTGCCAATCAGAAAGTGCCATTTTTCACCGATTTCAGTTTGAGGTGAAAATTTTCGCCCATCCCTACTCAGTGGGCCTTATTCAGTAAGATAAAAAGATGCAATTCTAGGGCAAACCATGTACAATATAGGGAGCAAATTAAATCTCCCCAAATTATCATTGACTTAAATTGGACTTTTAACCCCTTGAATGCTAGAGAGCTACAAAGGATTTCATTACAATGCATGGAGACCTCTCTAGCATTCAAAGGGTTTACAAGTCCCATTTAAAGCAATGGGGATTTTCATGTGTCCCCTATATTGCAGTTGATTTGCCCCAAACGTACACCTCTTTAGCCTAATGTAGGAAGCTGGGGGGAGACCCAGTCACTTGTCAGTTAACTCTAGGTTTAAGTGCTCAGTCAGTAAGCTGAAGAGGAACAATTCTTAGGCAAACTGTACCATAGGGGACCATTCTAGCATTCAAGTTGTTCCTACTGGTGGACATCCCTCTGCCTGACAATGTATTCCACCGTGAATTTGCTGTTACCCAATCAAATGAAAAGAATGAGGCAGAAGAACAGTGGAACGTAACTTTATTCAGCATTCATAAGAACATGGGGGCATTGACGCACTGACAAGGCTTGTTCTCACCCCATTGCAACATCAGAAACATCAGAAACATACCACCCAAACATTGCCACAGAACTCCTAAAATTCTTCTTCCCTGAATGATCCAAATCAGCCACTCAGGAGACTGCCAGGTTACAAAATAAATAATAGGCTGATTTAATCCCCAAGGTAATCCTTTTAGGCCTGAGGACCCCATGTAGTGTCTTACATTGTTCTGTAGAAAAATGGGCACAAAAGTAGGAGTAATGTTTGTTCTACAGACATGCAAATACCCAGGAGCTGGCAAGCTTGTTATTTACTGATTCAGCCATGGTACTGAATCAATGGGTTCACATGCATTTAAATACATTTATGCAATAGTATAACACAAAACATATAGTTATGTGAGTAGTAAGTACATAATGCACAATAATGTGGAACTTGGATGCAGGACAAACAATAACAGGGAAAGTGCTTAAGTGCAGCAAACTGAGCTAAATAGTTACTCTGGTGGTCATGTCACGTTACCAAACACCCAGAGAAATCGACATTTAATCCAGGTGTCTTTTCATATTCAAGCTATAATCCAGTGAATACAAGAGATCACATAGGCCAGTGTTAATAGTGCACTATAACTGTCCCTCACACCAATGTATTAAAGCTGTAGGTAGTGAACACACATAACTGTATGGTCAATGATGGTTTGCTTATCATCAACAAACCATTATAAGCCTCTGTATCTGCAGCTCTCCATCATAAAAAGCAAACTAAAAAGTTCATAAAATGATTATTATTATTATTATACAAATTATAAACTCACTCTTATTTAATATGGACAGAAAATGTCCTCCAAAATGAATCTCTGATTAGTACCTGATGATACCCTGTACTTGGAGGCAAACATAATGCACTGTTGCAGGACTCAACAATTTCAATGAAGGCCGAAGAAGATTTTAGTGGCAGGAGTTTGGAATCCTAAATCCTGCTGAAAGAACCAAGTCTGCCTCTATGGATGATATCCAGTAATAATTACAGATTATTTTTGGAGAATCATTACACAATGAATTAATTTATAAGAAAGAAAGTAAAAACACATGATGACGTCACAAATGGCACTCAGCTGTAAGAAAAGCTGCCCATATAAATATTATTTTATCAGAAGCAAATATGATTAGACAAACATGTCAAAATAATTCCAAAAGTATTATTCTAAGCAGTTTGCTAGCCAAATGATACTGTAAATACATTAATTATGATAGGACTTTTCTAAAATGGGGTGACTTGACTCATTAGAAAATTTAGAACACATTTGGGCAAACTAGGAGGTTGGTCCTCAGGGGCCACCAACAGTTCAGGATTTAAAGGGATAGTAATACTTTGTATTATCTTTATTTTATTTTGTAGGCATTAAAAAACATGAAGATTGTCCCTCTCTGCAGTTTACCTGGGCACCTCCCTTCTGCTCTGGATGAGCAGTGTTACATCCATAAAAGGGGCGGGAGAGGGATACTTTGTCATTGAATTACTCTTGTACTACAACTCTGACAGAATTGAAATAACACTCTCCAAAGTCCAAATACTATGATGATTAATTAGAGCTGCTTTTATTATGAAACATTACTATCCTTTTAAGGATTTTCCTTTTTGAGCACAGGTGCTTAATCAAGGAAATCCATAAATCCTGGCCTGTTGGCGGCCCTTTAGGATTGAACTTGTATACCCCTGGGCCAAACCATACAACAAAAACCTGCATTTGAGACATTTAGTGCTACATTTGACTAATCTCAATTTACTAAGCTATCTGTGGGAATTTCTGAGCATTCCTTTTCTATGTGCCTTGTTTCTAGAGGAATGTGGTACAAATTTACTCCATTTTGCTGCTAAATAAAACATAATTATGGAACTGACATTCAATCACCACAATATCTCACAAAAACAATGTCTATAAGAGACTAAAAAACTCCAAACCAATAAATATTAAGTTAATATCACATTAAGAAGGGTCCAGATATGTAACAGAAAAATGGACTATTGGGCTGCTTCTATTTTCTGTAACCAATGAGGATCTTAGTAAGTAAATGAGAATACAGAAGGAGAAAAGGAGAGCACACAAATACAGGGTAGTGTTTTTCTAAAAGCACTTTCAAGTACATACATTTCTTTCAGTAAATATTACACTTTTACAATTAGAAGATGCACTAGACTGGCCTTAAAGTATATACGCCTAATGCACAGCCTCTGGATTCTCTGCACTAAAGCCATCATAACCTGAAGTGCATAAGAATAAGTAAGTATCCAAATATAGAAAATTATTTACACTAGTTTATTTGTTTATCCACCACATCTCTCCAAAAGGATATCCATAAATTAAATGATAGATAGATAGATAGATAGATAGATAGATAGATAGATAGATAGATAGAGATATATACGTTGGTGTATTGAAGGAAGAGTGATGATATGATTGAAACCTACAAAAGTATTAAAGGATCTAATAAAGTTCAGGAAGGAAACATTTGTCAGAATAAAAGAAACACTAGAGCAAGAGGACAAGCCCTAGAATTGAAGGAAAAGGATGATAGATCATGGAATAATCTCTACCTGGAAGAGTTAAAGGCTAAACAGTAATTTAATTTAAAAACTCTTGAGAAAAGATATAAGGCTCTTCTAATAATTAAATATGTCTGAGCTTTTTAACAGATAGGGAAATGGACAGATAGATCGCTTTATTCTTCTATTAAGTTCTATATTTATGTTTCTGTGTTAGTATGTGGAAAGGAAACCCCTATAGTAACATAATTGGTAATGCTAAAAAAAAGAAGTGTCTATCAAGTTCAGCATATGACATATCAACCAAGTTGATCCAGAGGAAAGCAAAAAACAAACAAACAAACAAAATACATTGAAGACATTTACATTTAAGCACCAACTGGGTAAAAAAAAAATCCTTTCTGACTCCAAATAGCAGCCAGATATTTCCCTGGATCAACATCTTATCTGTATTGACACCAAATGTCAAAATTCTTCAGAGATAGAAAGGTATCCATTACTGCAGTATCTGCAGTCTCAATGTCCCCAGATCAAAATCCTATGTACTTTGAAACCAACTGGCACAGCATCCCAAGGCAAATATTTCCATAACTTTCCTGCCCTTACATTAAATAAATCCCTGCCTTTGTTTTTGTCGAAAGCACTTTTCATTTAGTTTTAATAGACAACCTCTAGTTTTTTGCTCATCTCTTTGAGTAAATTGTCCCTTAGATAATTATTTGTATTGACCTAAATATATTTGTAAATAGTTATCATATCATTGACATCCCTTCTAAAGGAAACAAATCCAGTTTGGCTCGTCTATAACACAGATCCTCAAATCCTTTAATTACTTTTGCTGCATGCCTCTGCACTATTTCCAGTTCAACAATGTCTTTTTAAAGAACTGGTCCCCAAAACTGTACTGCGTGTTCTATATAAGACCTTACTAAGGTTTTATACAGAGGTAGAATTATATTCCTATTTTTTTAAAGGATAGTACCCTACTGTCTCTTGCCGTAGCTGAGTGACACTGCACATTGCTGTGAAGTCTATTATCTATCAGTACTCCTACATTTTCTCTCACAAAGATTTCCCCAACTAGTTCCTCTTTTAGTGTATATGTAGCATGAGAGAAAAAGACATCCTGCTCTGTATGTATTTCCCTATATGATTTAGTATGATCAGCAAAGACTGAGACACAACTTTCAATACCCATGTCTAGATAATTAATAAACATTGGGCCCTGGAGAAAAAGTGAAAAGTACAGTTTTCCTATATTTTTTCGCCAAGCTCATTGCATTGAAATCAATGGAAAGACTACATTTCTCTCACCACATGGTAGTTTTCTCTTTTTTTTTTTTTAAGGAGCTTTATTGATCAGAAAAGAACAAGCATAGTACAGAGAAAAAATGTCAAACACTTCACAAAACTGTACATAATACAAACAATCAGAGAATATAATGTCCAACTTAAAGGTTAAGTGCCACATATCAGTGATTAAGTGTCATACTTATGATCATAACGTATGTTCAGTGCAATATGACGCCACCCCCCCAACGGGCAGAATAAATCAACATATCAAAAGTATTAGTTGAGCAGGGGCTTTAGTAGGAAGAATCAAAGAGAATGAAGAGAGTGGAGGGCAAGGAGGAAGGAAAGGAAGAAAGAAAAGAAGAAGAAGGGGGGGGGAGAAGGGGAGGGGATGTCCTTGTCACCATTCAAATGTCAGGAAAAAGGACACACGGTCCACTAGCCAGGCTCCAAAGGAAGTTGTGGGGCAGGCATGCATACCAGACACCATTTAGGTGATATCATAATTTTAGTAGAGTGCGTGTGGGTGCAAAATGTATTGCAGTGACCCAGGAGCAAGTAATGAAAGAGGGCCAGAGGAGGCCAGCGGCGGTAAACAGTTCATCAGATTAGCCCATTTATTATCAAACTCAGCATAGGAAGCAGTGGACAGAGCATGTAAATGTTCCATATCCCTCAGTAAACAGAGTCTGGACCTCCAGTGCGTACCTAGGAGCACATCTAGCGAGTTCCAAAATTTATGAATCAGAGATTTAGATGAATTTAAGAAGATAAACAAAAGAGCCCGGATGTGCCTGTGAGAGCCTTCGGGAGACAATTCAAGGTCCTGTAAGAGGCTCAACAGGAAAATTGCTGGGGCCAGGGGCTAATTAATATGAAGCCAACCAAGAATATCAATGTGTACAGTAGTCCAGTAGGGCCACTATATGTGCAAGAAAGTTCCCCTATGACTAAGACAGCGCCAACACTGTGAAGAGATATTGAGGTCCATGGCTGCTAGGGAGTGTGGGGTTCTATACCAATGTGTAATAATTTTGTAGTTCGACTCCATAGTCACTACTTCATGAGGAAGTAACAGGTTAAGTTTAAAGATCCGGTTCCAAAGTTCGGGAGAGTAGTCAACTGATATTTCTGATTCGTTCGACAAAGGAGGTGCGCCCTAAGAGGGAGATGGTGGAGAGAAAAGAGTATAGCTTGTTAAGTGGGCATATGCGCAAGGTCAGCAACTGGGGCAGTGATTAGAATTTAGCCCTTAGTCATCAGTCTTCACAAAGTTCGTCCTGCCAAACCAGCAGACATAAAGCAGATGCCATTGCCGAAGGGATTTTGTGATAGATTCCGCGAGAAGTGGACAGTTAGCTCTAAATAGATTGTGAGGTGGAGGAGTAAGACAAATACCCGGATATTTAACTGAGTGTTTAGCCCAGTGGAAGGAGAACAGTCGAGATGTTTTCAAGACACATCGTGGGGAGAGGGAGAGTTTGAGAATTTCAGTTTTAGTTAAATTAATTTTGAACAAAGATAGGTCACTGTATGTGGTAAATACCTCAAATAGAGCTTGGATGGAAGTGTCAGGTTTGCTGAGGAAAAGCAGGATATCATCAGTGAAGCATGCTAATTTCTCAGAGCTGGAATTAGTAGGTATGCCATGAATTAGTGGATGGGACCTAATGGTGTGAAGAAGTGGTTCCAGGGAGAGCATTCCTGCCTCGTGCCATTGGTGATGGCGAAGCTATCAGACAGAAAACCATTTGCCTTCACTCTTGCACTTGGAAAAGAATATAGGCTAAGAATAGAGGAGAGAAAAGTCAGGCCAATTTGCGTAAAGATTCCTCGAGAAACAGCAAGTGAACCTTGTTGAATGCTTTTTCTGCGTCGACTGAGAGTATGAGGGATAGTATGTGTTCATGGATCGCCAACTGTATTAATGATATAGCCTTACAGGTGTTATCCTTCACCTCCCTACCTCTGACAAATCCCGCTTGATTAGGGTGAATCAAAGACAGAAGCAGGGTATTGAGTCTAGTACCCGTCGATTTCGCCCAAAGTTTGACATACACGTTGAGGAGCGATATTGGCCTATAACTACTACAAACCGAAGGGTCTTTTCCCGGTTTGGGTATGATGTAAATAAATGCCTCTAAGGCCTGTGGAGGTAATTTCTCCCTGCAATGTTTCTGATTAATTTATAATTCGACGCAGGAGCCGGGCTTTTACCTTTAGGCGTTGAATCTATAGCTCTGGTAACTTTGTCTAACATAAAGGGTTCTTCTAGCTTCAGAATGTCTGTGGGAGAGAGAGCGTGTTAACACTAGCGTTAGATACAAATTCACCTAGGTAGTTTTCTCTTCTTTTCCTGCAGGCATATAAAAGGATGTCAGGCTCTCACAGACTGCCATTCTGTGTTTTTGAGAGGAGAAAGCAGCACATTTTTGAACTAGAGAAGATAAGAAAATAAAGTGAAGTTGAAGCTTAGTTCAGGGAGACTTTTAGGTAGGAAATGTGTTCTCTGTATTAGGGGAATCAGGGGGGGCACTCTGGGGGAGGAGAAGTGAGAAAGGAGATTGACACCAAATTCCCCAAAAGTCAGAGTGACTGGCTGGTAAGACACAAGCAGCCGTGATCCTAGCTCCTTCCTGATCTGGCTGTTATTAGCTCTGTGCTTCTGGAGATGGGGGTGTGAGAAGGGAGCAAAGGAGGTTGACCCTGAATACCCTGATATTCTCTCAGGCTGATTTGATTTGAAAAACACAGGCAGCTGTAGTTCAGGTTCCTTGCTGATCTTGATGCTGGGAAAGTCTGGGAAATAAGTTGTTGCTTTTGTAGTTATTATTTTTTGTGATAAGATAGGGTGAACAACTCAGTTTAAAATATAAAAAAGAAGCTAAAAATATTATGTGACAGACAGCTGACTGGGACCCTGAAATGAGTTGTGTGACTGAGGCAGACTTGATAGATAACAGACAAGATTGAATATTGCATTGAAGGTCAAAGAAATACATCACACACCATCAGTTCTGTTGTGTACTTTAGAGTAAAAACACACAGTAGTTAATAAATGTCCAGCAATTGCACAAGGGGTAGGGGGAGGGGGAATGAGTAGAAGCAGTGGAGGGACATATGAGTAATGTGGTAGTTCAAAAACTGACTACAGCCATGGTTGCTGCAGCATGTGCAAAAATTATGGTTATCCTTTTCCTCCCAGGGACGATGCAGTTTGTCAAGATCCCACAAAATTTCCACCACCGCCAGCTCCAGTACTATAAAAAAAACCCCAGAAGAATAACATTGAAGATGACAATAAGTCACGTTCAAGTGTTGATGATGGTATAAAAGAGGAAGGTGCATCAGCTCAACCAAATGCTGCATCTGACAGTGAGACAAACAAGAAACAAAACATCTGTCCTCAAATTAGTAGTGAACTTGGTGAAAGTAAAAGTAAAAAGAAATTATTTGACACCTCTAAAAGCTTAGAGGAATATAAGGGTAGTAGGCAAGATGCGGTGGGCAGTGCTGAGAAGGACCTAATAATGACTGATGATGATGATGATGATGATGTAGATTTAGAATATATCCCCCCAACATACTCCTCTTCAGACATGGACCCCTTGCTCACAGTGTGTAGAGAGAACAGCTGCACCTCACTGACGAAGCCCAACAAGGCCGAAACATACGTCTGGGGTTGGTTGCTTCTCTTGTTCAGAGATGAATTGCCTGGCACTTCGTGGCTGGACTGCCTTTTGGTAAGATCAGTTTGATGTGCTTTAGGATATTTCCTCTCTGTGAAAGGCACTAGTGAGCTAAAAGAGATTGCACCCTGGGTAGGATATTTATCCTATAGATCCTCATCAATTCGAGGGCAGGCTCGCTCCTAGTTGACCATCTCTGACTATCTCTTTGCATATGCAAATTACTCTTGGGATTGGTCACCTAAGGGTAACAGGGTAATCCAGACGTGGATCCCTTGCTCACAGTGTCTAGAGAGATCAGATGCACCTCACTGGCGAGACCCAACAAGGCCGAAGCGTATGTCTGGGGTTGGCTGCTTCTCTTGTTCACAAAGGAATTGCCTGGCACTTCGTGGCTGGACTGCATTTTGGTAGGATCAGTATGATGTGCTTTAGGATATTTCCTCTCTGTGAAAAGCACTAGTGAGCTAAAAGAGATTGCACCCTGGGTAGGATATTTATCCTATAGAGCCTCATCAATTTGAGGGCAGGCTCGCTCCTAGTTGAGCATCTCTGACCATCTCTTTGCATATGTAAATTACCCTTGGGATTGGTCACCCTAAGGGTAACAGGGTAATCCAGACGTGGACCCCTTGCTCACAGTGTCTAGAGAGATCAGCTGCACCTCAATGACGAGGCCCAAAAAGGCCAAAACGTACGTCTGGGGTTGGTTGCTTCTCTTGTTCAGAGAATTCAAAAGCTAAGCATGTTGCTAACTGCTATCTGTGCAAAAAGCAATTGAGTAGGGGAAAAGAAGGCTCACACCTAGGCACCTCCTCTATGAGATCCCACCTGAAGCACCACCACAGGTCCGACTGGAAGACACTCTATCAACAGGCCAGAGGTGCCACAACTAGCAGCAGCAGAAGCACTCCAAAAATTCACAGGGCTCTTGGGCAGATAAGAGAAGCAGTGGTATTATTGATCAGTTAGGGAGTGTGCCATTACAAATAACACCAATGACTCAAGTTTTAGAGGAATATGATCACTCTGGGTTTGTTGTAGGATATGAAAAGAGTCATAGAGTGCCAATACATATCACCACCACCCACAACACCTCCTTGAAGAACTGATGTCATGTGTTGCACCCTGCTAGAATAGCCCAAGCCGCAGTTATTTTTCAAGGATGGTTGTGCCAATGTCACATAAGCAGGAAGTTAGAGTTGTGGGCAAAGGACACAGGCACTCAGCCTGGTAACCACCTTTTCAAGGAATATGTTGATGTTGTAGGACTAACAACTTTGACTTTCAGCTATTTATTTCTCCACTGCAGCCCTCAGAAGAAGTTTTATTGTGGTGGGAAATGTTGCATATGAAGCATAGGCAAAAAATGTATTGGCAGTGGTGAAAATGGAGAAAACATTTGCAGTGGAAAAAGGAGCACACATTCAAGAGAAATCTTTTTTTTTCTAAAAGTCATGCTGGAAATTTTTGCGATTTTTTGTGCCAACCGCTAATACTGACGAATATATTTATCTAAGGGCATTTTAATCTTCCCACTAAAGGTCCTCTAATGTTGCTTTTAGCATGATAAAATTTACATTTCAAAAAGTTTAATCTTTTGGTTAAGTCCTTTTTGATAGGTTTCTCATAACAAATTTCAAAGGATACCATGTTGTGGTCATTGCCATCTAAATGGTACCTTACCTGTATTTAACCCTTTAGTGACCGGCCTCGCGCGCGCGCAGCCGGCACTTGACAACGGGTTTTTTTTTTTGCCATTCTAGCGACTGGCTTCTGGGATGTACATGTACATCCTCTGTCCTCCTGGGACATCTGGTGAGGACGTACATGTACGTCCGCGGGTGGGACGGAGTTAAGAGCACTTGGTCCAGGAAGGCCTCTTTTCTTTTGGCTTATCTACTAGTTGGCACATGAAATTTTCATTAACCAGAATGTTTTTCCTTTGTTGTCATATTTCTCCAGTAATTTCCAGGGTAGCTGAAATTTCCTTTATGATTGCATTTCCTGACTCAGAAGCCTTTTCCATTTGCAGTAACAGTTTTGTTTCTTCAAACTCCCCAGTAGCAAATTCCCATTAACATGGTATTAATGTGTAAGCTCCCAGTGTGTATTTCATCCCACAGGGTCTCCACATTTTCATTGGACTCTTCATTAATATTTTTCCTTATACTTGGTTGTAAGGCATGCTCTAGATATAGGCATACCAACCCTATCCCTTCTAAAATTGAATAATCCTCTAGACTGGCTGCCAAGAAATGTGTATCATCTAACCAGGTTTCAGTCACACTAATTAAATCACACTGATTATTCACTGCAATTAGTACCAATTACCTTATCTTATCAACCTGACTATGAGCATTTCCATGCATATATTTTATGCTAGTGCCATTCTGAAGAATTGTAATTGTAATTTTTTTAATTTGCTTTTTGTGAGACATAGGCACCTCTCTTTTATATGAACTAGTCTATCTCCCCTCTCCACCCTATGACCTTTCTCTTTGAAGTGGTTTAGGAGGAAGGTGAGCAGGGCCAGATTTACATCCCAGACTCCTCTAGTCCAGGCACTTTAAGCACCCTTAGCTCCACCCATAGTCACATCCTCACTCTTCACATGACCTCTCCTTAGTCCCATCCACTGTTCCCTGTCACGGAAAATATCTTATCATATAACAAACAAGGGCAGAAAAAAGCTTTACCTCTTTGATCGCCTTCTTCGCCTTACCAGAAGTGTCTTGGACAGGACAGATGGGGAACCTCCACACATTTAGATGTCTAGAGAGTTGTCTGCTCTGTTTAATGTGAAATGTGACCTTCAATATCAGAGGCTGATGATCAGAGCCGGATCATGGGCAAGGCGACCTAGGCACCTGCCTAGGGCCCGGTGACTTGTGGCACTCAAAGAGAGAGAGAGGTAAGCGTGCAAGGTGGGCTATTCTGGCTGAAAAAAGAAGGGAAGTGACAACACAGACAAGTGAGTGAGTTAATAATTAACGCTTTGAGTGCCAGAGGAGTATGCAATGCATTGTTTTGCCCTCTGGCACACAAAGGATTAATATACAGTTTTACATATGAGGGGCCAGGGGTGAGCAGGCTGGCAAGTGAAGTGGCAGGGTAGCAAACATATGTAGGAAAGAAAATCTACACAGGGGAGAGATGGGCAAAGGAGGATAGGGATGAGTAGAACAAGACAGAGATGGACTGCAGTAGGGCAAGATGGGCTGATGAGTGGATGGTGTGTGTGGGAGGTAAGATATGGGTTGTGGGAGGGAAGAAATGGGTTGTGGGATAGAGAGATGGCCTGTGAGTGTGTGAGAGTAAATATGAGTGTAAAAAGTGAGTGTATGGGTATATAATTGTGTGTGTATGTGTATAAGAATGTGTGACAGTATAAGATTGAGTGTATGTGAATATGCATGTTTGATAGCCCATCTCTGCACAACAAGTATATGTACATAATTACTGTGTTTAAATGAAGGACTTAACTAGTTATATGTCCTTCAAAGAGCTGTTGGTTACATCCATATACCTTTTTAATTTTACATTTTTAAGTTGGTTTGACAGGCAGCTACTGGACTAGGGCTGGAGGGCAAACCCAGGGGTATGCAAGGTTTTAGGACACGTGGATGGGAGATGTGGGCAGCATTCTATGTATTTAAAGAGGAGGCCTAAAGTCAGTTACTAGAGTTGGCTTTATTGTGAGTTATGGGAGTGAGGTTACAAGGTGACATTTATAAGGATGCCAGTATGAAACCTGCCAGTGTGAGGGTGGGATTGGAGGGGGGCCCCAAAATGGTACTTTGCCTAAGGCCCTGTGGAGTGTTGACCCGGCTCTACTGATGATTACTTGTTTAGTTGCTCAAATGTATTTATAATTGACATTTTTAATTTGGAGCCTTTTAAAGTATGAACATTTGTACAAAAATGATACTAGGTAACAATTACATCTTGTGTTACTTCCCTTTATTAATAGTTATATAGCAAATATATTCCTATAATCATTATAATGTAATGAGTTGTGTACTAATTATACATGTTATGTTAATTGCCTTGGGATGCTGAGAGTCATTCCTTTTTGCAGTTTGGTTTAACATCTGTACTTGTCATTAACTGATAAATTACGGTGCTGCTGTTGTTAGAATGAAGAAGTGGTAAAACACTGAATTAATTGTTATAGATGCAAGTGGAATATATTTATATTCACATATATATATGTGAAAAGAAAAAAAATGTAGATGTTTGAGGGGGGAAAGGCACACTGACGTATGAGAACAGCTGGGAGTGATATTGTGAAATAAAGTCAAGAGTAACAAGTCACAAGCCAACGTCATTGGCATGTAAAACTTCCTTTCCAACCAGAATAATTATACTTACAATGGTACAATTTATGCCTCAAATGTGCAATGAATATAAGTCACTGGTGATGTAAATGGGGAAAATGGAAAATCATTTTTCATTATGAGTTAAACGGAGCAGGAAATAAATCTGCTGAATAATTTTCCAATTATATATTTTCTTAAAATGTTATTGTCTTGTAGACTGATACAATGATCAGTGCTATAAGTAAACGTAGTACATCATATTGAAGCATATGGCACATCGTAGATAAATGTCACTGTCTTTGATCTATATGAAACAAACATAGTAGTCTATATAAAACAAACATATTCCAAATGATCAGGGATTGGTGAAAAATTTCACTGTAAAAGCAAAACATCCAAAAGACAGCACTTTTAAACTTGCCATGAAAGTGACATTTTTCTGATTTTTTCTTTGCATTGTAATGAATTATAATAATGTATCCCCCCACTTGGAGTTTTCCACATGTATCCTAGCCGTGCTAACAATAAAACGGGAGTTGGTTTTGATGTAGTGTCACGGTAGGCAATAAAGACAACAATGTAAGGTAAAGGAACACCACTTTATTGAATAGATAAGCAAGCAAGATAGCACACTCCAAGTGAACGAGAGCCCGTACTGAACCTGAGCAAGGCGACCCCACCAGGAATGGGAGACTGCTGCGGGGTGGCACCTAAGCGAAAGACCCACTGCTGGGTAATGAGCAGAGCCCTGATTAGGATAGACAGACCAGGCCTAAGTCAATCTTAACGGGCTGGGTGGTCAGAGACACATGTCAGGGACCAGCAGGGAGAAGGAGGCCAGATCAGGGCTAGTATCAGAGCAGGCAGTCTACCAATACCGGGGTCAGACAATGGAATGGGCAGTCAGCCAATGCCAAAGGTCACACCAGAGCAGGCAGTCAGAAGTAGCAAGAGGTCAGAACCAGAGTGGACAGTCAGCCAATGTCAAATGTCAATACCAGTGTGGGCAGTCAGCCAAAGCCAAAGGTCAGAACCAGAGTGGACAGTCAGCCAATGACAAGGGTCAATGCCATAGAGGGCAGTCAGCCAATATCAGAGTGTCAGACACAGGAGGAATCACAGTCAGGCCAAGGGTCATACACTGGAGCAAGGAGAGCAAGGAGTAAATGTACTGCACTGGAACACCCGTAAGGGTAATGACTGTGGTGTTCCACGCAAAAATATAGGGCAACTAGCAGGTGGAGCACACAACTAGCTCCATGGGCAAAATAATAAGAATTGGTGTGTGATGTCACTGGTATGCTGCCAGATAACGAGCGCCCAACAAGCTATCTGGATGCAGAAGCAACCCACATCCTGAGATGCGGTCGGGCTCAAATTTCTTGTTGAAAGGAATGTGGGAGTGATTTCGTAGTAGACAGTGACAGGCAGTGATAGTTTCGTTAGCTTAGCAATAAATGAGTACGATCCTCCTCTTTCTGAGGAGGCTGTTTGTAAAGGTGGCATGAAAAGTTCCACAACTACCAATAACAGTACTAAACATTTCAACCCTTTGAGTGCCAGATATGCACTCAAAGGGTTAACAATAAAGATGATGAGTCACATTCTAGTGGTCAATGTTCTATATACCTCCCTAAGGGAAAAGTAAATAGAAACCTAGAAGAATGAAAGTAGTGGGATGAAGGGTATCCTATTAAAATGTTGCCTTCGACATGTCGACCCTCAGAATTTTGCCTAACTTAAAAGGGCGACACCAGAATGTTGGAGATCCTGCGCATTGCCTGAACGACACCGTACTAGGGTGAGAGCCAGTGAATGCCTGTTCATCTGGAGGTAGGATTTTGCCTCTGAAGAATGTGAGTAGATCCCTTAGTAAGATTTTTTTTTCTTGGTGATGGTGATGGACTCAGAATTTTAATACATATATATGCATATGCTTGTGTAATATATATATATATATATATATATACTAGCAGTTTGGGACGGCGTTGCCCGTCATGTTATGCAGGAAATGTTTCTTTTTTTTTAAATAAATGTTATGATAGTGAATTATAGCGTAGGGTGTACGTGTCAGAAAGGTACACACAGTGATAGACAGAGACACATGCAACACACACATATACACACACATGCACTGACAACACAAACAGTGACACACAGCTGCAAATCAGAACATAAATACATACAGTGTGAGCAGTGTAAGTAACATACCTCCCAACATTTCATATGGCCAAAGAGGGACACTTGTGTTTTCGGTGGTGTTACTGGGGGCGTGGCTGGTGGTGTATTTTAGAGAATTTTTAACCCTTTGAGTGCCAGGGGGTAAGCAATGCATTGCATCCCCTCTGGCATTGAAATGGTTAAGTTACTCTTTCTGTAAGTGAATGATTTAGAAGAAGATGAAAGTATTTTTTTTACACAGACTAATTTAACAGATATATACAGAAGTTTATTCCCACATTACTGTGGGTTTTATTGATGTGGAGCAATCTGATACACTGGTATATACACCACACAATGTGATCTCCTAAATAGAGGAGCAGAGGGATTTGGGTGTCAAACAGGGACTGTCCCTCCTATACTGTATAGTGCCAGTCCTTATACACAGACACATGCAGACTGTATACTATACAGCAGAGGTTCTCAGCCCATGCCCTCAGTGGCCACTAACAGGCCAGGACTTAGGAATTTCCCTGCTAGAACACAAGTGTGTTGATCAGAGGCTCAGTCATATTGATTAACTCACCTGTGCTCTTAAAAGGAAATTCTAAAATCCTGGCCTGTTAATAGCCACTGAGGGCACAGATTGAGAACCACTGCTATACAGTGCCAGACCATTGTAGAGAATTTTTAACCCTTTGAGTGCCAGGGGGTAAGCAATGCATTGCATCTCCTCTGGCACTGAAATGGTTAAGTTACTCTTTCTGTAAGTGAATGATTTAGAAGAAGATGAAAGTATTTTTTTACACAGACTAATTTATAAGATATATACAGAAGTTTATACCCACATTACCGTGGGTTTTACTGATGTGGAGCAATCTGATACACTTGTACATTAGGCTGACCAGACCTCACCTTTAACCAGTGACACATATGAAAAATGCATACTGCAGGGCTGCTTTGATTTTGGTGCACTCCTGAAATATGCTTATTTCCTATGTGTCCCCGGTTAAAGGTGAGGTCTGGTCAGCCTACTGTATATACACCACACCGTGTGATCTCCTAAATAGAGGAGCAGAGGGATTTGGGTGTCAAACAGGGACTGTCCCTCCTATACTGTATAGTGCCAGTCCTTATACACAGACTGTATACTATACAATGCCAGACCATATATAAATAGTTTGTCATACATGCTATACAGTGAGCTATGTACAGCATGGAGATGATTGCAGGAACTGGCACCTCTACTTACAGACAGACTGACAAACAACCTGCTCTCTTTCTCTCTCTTTGTGCAATATATAAATACAGTCACATCCATGTCTCTGCCATTTACCAGCTCAGCTGAAGCCTTGCTCTGCACTGCCTGATCACCTCTCTGCCGTTGTTTCCACTTTCTCAGCAAGCCAGTATCCTCCTGCTGATTGTTTAGAAATCAGCTCACTTGTAGTAATTAGCAGAGCTGTGTAGGCTCAAAGACAGGGAATGAAGAAGCTGCATAATACAGATTGGACCATGGCCTTCCAGCTGTAGCTTGAACATTGTTCCCATCATCCTCAGCGTGCGTGTGTGTATATGTGTGTATGTGTCTGCTAGTGTGTGTGTGGGAGGGCATGTGCATGTGTCTGTGGTGTAGGAGTGTGTGGCAGCCATTTTTTTTTTTCAGCCTTAGATAGTGGTGGGCGGGCTGGATAGTGGGGGCAGGCCAAAAATCACACTCCCACAGAATCACCCAATGGCAGCAGTAATCCTTTTTACTGCCGCCCCTGGGTGTGTTTTGCCAGGCACAAAGTCTTCTTTTATATATATATATATATATATATATATATATATATTTTTTTTTTTTTTTTTTTTTTTTTTGTACCTTTTTGTGAATAATTGTATTTGGAGATAGATTTGTGTATATACCAGAATGTTACCTGCATAAAAAGGGAGTAATCTAAATGTCACCTCTGCATACAGGTAACCCAGAGGAAACTGCAGCAGCCCCCCAGGGCATTGCACATCTATACTGGTTCAGTATTCCCCCCAAATAAATCATAGCCTGCATCTGCCTGCTTTGTCTGCAGCCACATGCAGTGCACCCCGCAGGATGAAACTAGAAAGAGGACATAATTAATTAAGTGTGTGTGTCATTTGGGCAAATGATCAGGATAATTTACCTGTGCCTTCTACCATAGAAGAACTAGATATATTCAATACACTCTCTTACTATACATTGGATATCACCAAATAATAAATTCTAAATATTAACTTATCCGATAGAAATGTTGCCTACTTAAAAACACTGGCTCAGTTTAAGTGGTCAGATAAATGTATGCGGTATCTGAGTATACAGATCACTCCCACAATGAATCTGCTGTACTCAGCTAACTATATTTCTTTAGTAGATAATGTTAAAAGAGATTTGATCAAATGGTCATTTTGACCTCTCTCTTGGTTAGAAAAGATTAACTTAATTAAGAAGTCCATTATACCAGGATACTTTATATATTGCAAACCATACCAATATATCTAACCACCTCTTAATTGAAGTCAATGTATAATAAATAAATGTATATGGGGGTACAAACCTGACAGGCTTAATTTTAGTTATGTGTCTAGATGGAAAAGGGAGGACTGGAGTCCCAGATGTTACAAAATATTATCACTAGTGTTGAGCGAGCACCCCGATGCTCGGGTTCTCGGGTGCTCTGACCGAGCACCCCCTGAGGCTCGAGTGCTTGGCCGAGCACCCGAGCCCCATTCAAATGAATGGGGCGACACGAGCATTACACCAGGCACCCCCTGCTCTGATGAGGGGAGGGTGCCTGGTCAATGCCCCCCTTCATCTCCGCTATGCCCCCTTCATCTCTGAATGCCCCCTTCATCTCCGCAATGTCCCCCTTCATCTCCGCAATGTCCCCCTTCATCTCCGCTATGCCCCTCTTCCACAATGTCCCCCTTCATCTCCGCTATGCCCCTCTTCCACAATGTCCCCCTTCATCTCCTCTATGGCATAGAGGAGATGAAGGGGGACATTGTGGAAGAGGGGCATAGCGGAGATGAAGGGGGACATTGTGGAAGAGGGGCATAGCGGAGATGAAGGGGGACATTGTGGAAGAGGGGCATAGCGGAGATGAAGGGGGACATTGTGGAAGAGGGGCATAGAGTCTATGCCCCTCTTCCACAATGTCCCCCTTCATCTCCGCAATGCCCCCTTCATCTCCGCAATGCCCCCGTACCTCCAGTCCTTGGTGGTCCAGCGGAGCGTCTTCTGATCTGTGCCTCTTCCGGCACAGATCCCCGCCACCCGAACATGGCGGGAGAGCACATGGCGGTACTCGACGAGTACCGCCATGTGCCGAGCAGAGCGATGCTCGAGCCGATCCGAGCATCGGCCGAGCACGCTCGCTCAACACTAATTATCACATTATACAATTAACCAATGTATGGAATTGGTTTCACAATTATAGGGACAAACAATGGGTACAGATGCAACAAGAAATGGTGCCTAAGGTAGAGCTTCACCTGCTTCCATGGGTGTTTCTGAAAGACTACTCATTAATGAAAGACACCACCATTAGTCAAATCAGCATTACTCTCCTGGACAAAATACATAGCTCTAGATTTAATGATATCTTCTGAAACCCCCCTGCTCCTAACCCTTTATGGAGGTGGGATTTTGTTTAAACAAGATAAATCAAGATGTTATTTGTTGGAAACAAGGGAACAAATTCCTTGTATGAAATATAGTGGAAAAGGGTCGGATTAATCCCTTTCAATTGCCACAACATAACCTGAACCTTTACTCTAATCGTGAATATGTTTAATTTAATTTGGTAGATTGGATACATAATATGTGTTAATGATAACCCTCCAAATTGTATATCTCCTATGTATAATATGCTAGTTATGGTAGAAGATGTTTTCACTCCACAAAAAGCACAGTGCAGTGGGAAAAGGAATTGGGTATAGATATATCAATGGTGGTTTGTTACAAATGTTAACAAATGTGCTTCAATAAATATTGAGATGGTACAGAACTGCAGACTGCTTGTACAAATTATGCCTTTCTATAGATGATCACTGCTAGAGATGTGGGATAGAGGAGGGGGAGCATGACCCATTTTTTGGTGGAGATGCTCTTTAATTAACACATATTGGGAGAGAGTTTTAGGCAAAATTATATGCATCACTAAAATCCAAATTCCTAAAGAAGCCAGATTTTTATTATTGAATGTGAACGCTATTTGTTCATTTATTAAATGCAGCTAAGTTGTGTGTTTCAGTCTTCCGGAAAAGGAATGCATCACCAGTGGTTACTGACTGGGAAGAGATGGCTTGCTCCATTATGTTAATGCAAAGATTAACATACACTTGCAATGAAAGCAGCTCCATTTTTGCATACATACTTTTGCATACGATGTGGCTTACATGGGTGGACCAAGGGCCATATGTTCAAAAAATTTGCGAAAAAGCTTTTGTCGTATGTAATGACTTTTCAAAATACAGTGTTGTTGGGATCATTAATACTTTCAGACAGTGTCAGTTGTGATCGGAAATATGTTGTTTGTCCCGACTGAAATTGTCGTATGTAAAGACAAAAAGATATCTTAACTAATGAAAAAAATGTCTTAAAAGTTTCTTAACTAAAGAACAAATGTCTTAAGTAAAGACAAAAATTCTCACATTCAGATCTTTACATTCCCTACACTTTTTTCTTAACCCCTAGAGTTCCAGGTGGGTACAATGTACGAGTGAGCACAGCTGTACCTGCTGTGCCACGCTCGTACATTTGACAGCTAAAATGCGGTCACTGCTTAAGCCGGTATAACCGGCTGGCAGTGGCCGCATTTCAGCTGAAATGCAGCCTGGCACTCTTGGGAGGACATGAGGATTACTCCTCATGTCCTCCCAGGTATTGATCTCCCAGCCGATCGCGCTGGGAGATCAATATCGCCAAGGGAGAAGCTCTGAGAAACAGAGCTTCTCCCTCTTCCTCCCTCCTACCCCGAACTTCCGGGTAGGAGTGGGTGGGACCGGGGGAAACCTCCTAACGTCATCGGTGACATGATCATCGATGACGTTAGGGAAGTTTCCCTTAGCCGATTCACTCCTACCGGTGGTAGGCGTGAAAGGCAGGAGAGCTTCTGCTCTCCTGCAGTCGCCAAATTGATCTCCCAGCCTATCGGCTGGGAGATCAATAACTGGGGGGACACCAGGAGGGGTCCTGATGTCCCCCACGAGGTCTGAATAGATTAAAAAAATAAAAAAAAATAAAAAAAAAAAACAATAGTAACCCTGTGAGTGCCGCAGTGGTCCCCAGCACATTGCTTTGCAATGTGCTGGAGACCCCTGTAGCACTCACAGGGTCATTTTTTTTTTTGAAAGACCTCATTGGGGGGATCAGGGGGGATCCTGATGCCCCTCAATGAGGTCTATTATTAAAAAAAAATAAAAATTTTTTTTTAACCCTGTGTGTGCCACAGGGGGGGTCCAATGCACCCCCCCCTCCTGTGGCACACACAGGGCTTCTATCATTACTTTGTTACTAGAGATTGTTGGGGGGCCATCAGGATTGGTCCTGATGGCCCCCCAACAAGCTCTGATTACAAAGTAATAATAAAAAAAAAAAAATTAACCCTCTGAGTGCCAGAAGGGTCCAATGCATTGCTTTGCAATGTGCTGGAGACCCCTTTGGCACTCACAGGGACATTTATTTTGATTCCTTTTTTTTTTTTTTTTTTAAGACCTCATTGGGGGGAATCAGAGGGGTCCTGATACCCACCAATGAGGTCCATAATAAAAAAAAGTAAAGAAAAAAAAATTAACCCTGTGTGTGCCACAAGGGGGGCCAATGCAGCCCCCCTTCTGCGGCGCACACACAGGGCATTTATCATTACTTCGTTATCAGAGATTGTTGGGGGGCCATCATGATTGGTCCTGATGGCCCCCCAACAAGCTCTGATTACCAAGTAATGATTAAAAAAAAAAAATAACCCTCTGAGTGCCAGAAGGGTCCAATGCATTGCTTTGCAATGCGCTGGAGACCCCTTTGGCACTCACAGGGACATTTATTTTGATTCCTTTTCTTTTTTTTTTTTAAGACCTCATTGGGGGGAATCAGAGGGGTCCTGATACCCACCAATGAGGTCCATAATAAAAAATAGTAAAGAAAAAAAAATTAACCCTGTGTGTGCCACAAGGGGGGCCAATGCAGCCCCCCTTCTGCGGAGCACACACAGGGCATTTATCATTACTTCGTTATCAGAGATTGTTGGGGGGCCATCATGATTGGTCCTGATGGCCCCCCAACAAGCTCTGATTACCAAGTAATGATAAAAAAAAAAAATTAACCCTCTGGGTGCCACAAGGATCCAATGCATTGCTTTGCAATGCGCTGGAGACCCCTGTGGCACTCTCAGGGTCCCTCTGTTTGTGGACATATATATTTTTTTTTTACTAAGACCTCATTGGGGAGGGATCAGGGTGTCCTTATGCCCCTCAATGAGGTATATAATAAAAAAAAAAAATTAAAACACAAATTAACCCTGTGTGTGCCACTAGGAGGGGAGTTCAATGCCGACCCCCTTCCTGTGGCACACACAGGACTTTTTATCATTACTTTGTGATCAGAGCTTGTTTGGTGGCCATCTGAATACAAAGTCATAGATCTCCCATACACACTATCAAACACTGCCCCACCATCACCACCATCCTTGCTCCTCTGCTCATACCCACACACACTGCCTAATCCCTTACCCTCCCACATACTTTGTAACACTTGTAGTCACAGGTCCGCACGTACACCGGCTGACGCCCTAGCTTCTTTCATCTGTTAGCCATAAAATCACACATACACTGTTTGCTTTACCATTTCTGTTTCACTGGTAGCTACGCTCCTGTAGCGTAAATTGGTATGTCAACCCACAGCAGTGGGGTACCATTTTTCTTAGGCTGGCAAGAAGTCCTCCTAGGAAATCCCACGCCATTGAACCATTTTAGTATCTTTGAAGTGACTGATGTGTAAAACAAATTTTTTTTTTCCTGTAGCACCACATTCTGGAAATAGTTGTGCCAACTAACTTAGGGGTAAAAAGGCAAGTGACCCCTCATTAGATGCGGCAGGTTGTCTTCTTTCCAAAATGGTATGGTTTATCTACCTTTTCTTCAATTCTGAAGGTGTTATAGTCATTTTCGTACAGGCAAGTCATGTTTGAGAAAATGTTAGAAACATCAGAGGCTGTAGTAGGTGTAGTTTTCTACTTCTAGCACCCCCTAAGGTAGTTCAACTCATACCAATGGGGTGTCATTTGACTCCTAAGAGCACTAGCAAACAAATGCAGTTGAAAATTCCATGGTTTTCACAGCGCTCCATACATTTGAAGGGGCAGAAATGTAAAAAAATGCATTTTTTTTCCTATATCGCCTCCTTCTGGAAACATTTATGCACACCAGTATTGGGGTAAGAAGGAAAGTGACCCCTCATTAGATGCGGCAGGTTGTCTTCTTTCCAAAATGGTATGGTTTATCTATCGTTTCTTCAATTCTGAATGTGTTATAGCCATTTTTGTACAGGCAAGTCACATTTGAGAAAATGTTAGAAACATCAGAGGTTGTAGTAGGTGTAGTTTTCTACTTCTAGCACCCCCTAAGGTAGGTCAACTCATATCAATGGGGTGTCGTTTGACTCCTAAGAGCACTAGCTAATGAATGCAGTTGAAAATTCCATGGTTTTTACAAAGTTCCATACATTTGAAGGGGCAGAAATGTAAGAAAATGCCTTTTTTTCACTAGCACCACCTCCTGGAAGCATTTGTGCATACCAGCCTTTGGGTAAGAAGGCAAGTGACCCCTCATTAGATGCGGAAGGTTGTTTTCTTTCCAAAATGGCATTGTTTCTCTACCTTTTCTGCATATCTATTATGGTTATAACCATTTTAGTGCAAGCAGATAATTTCAAAAATAAAAGTGTCAGGTTTACGTACGTGTTCCTAGCACCCACATATTGTATGTTAACCCACACAAATAGGCTACCATTTTTCTCATGTTGGTAGCAGGTACTGAATACAGCAGCAAATGTTATGGTTTTCAAAGATTTTAGTATCTTTGAAGTGGTGGAAATGTAAAAAAAACATGTATTTATTCCCATAGCGCCACATTTTGGAAATATTTGTGCACTTCAGCCCAGGGGGTAGAAAGGCAAGTGACCCCTCAATTGATGCGGGAGAATGTCTACTTTCCAAAATGGTATACCTTTTATACCTTTCCTTCATGTCTCTAACAGTTATGGACATTTTAGTACAAGCCTCCATTTTCGAAGACGCAAACAGGTAGGTGTAGTGATGTGCTTCTGGCACCCCTAAGGTAGGTCGACTCATTCCAGTGGGGTGTCATTTTTCTCCTAAGAGCACTAGCTAATGAATACAGTTGGAAATGCCATGGTTTTCACAAATTTCAGTACATTTGAAGGGGCAGAAATGTAAGAAAATGCCTTTTTTTTTCATTAGCGCCACTTTCTGGAGGCATTTGTGCACTCCAGGCTTGGGGTAACAAGGCAAGTCACTAGTGTTGAGCGAGCGTGCTCGGCCGATGCTCGGATCGGCTCGAGCATCGCTCTGCTCGGCACATGGCGGTACTCGTACGAGTACCGCCATGTGCTCGCCCGACATGTTCGGGTGAAGGGGATCTGTGCCGGAAGAGGCACAGATCCGAAGACGCTCCGCTGGACCACCAGGGACTGGAGGTACGGGGGCATTGCGGAGATGAAGGGGGCATTGCGGAGATGAAGGGGGACATTGTGGAAGAGGGGCATAGACTCTATGCCCCTCTTCCACAATGTCCCCCTTCATCTCCGCTATGCCCCTCTTCCACAATGTCCCCCTTCATCTCCGCTATGCCCCTCTTCCACAATGTCCCCCTTCATCTCCTATGCCATAGAGGAGATGAAGGGGGACATTGTGGAAGAGGGGCATAGCGGAGATGAAGGGGGACATTGTGGAAGAGGGGCACATCTCCTATGCCATAGAGGAGATGAAGGGGGACATTGTGGAAGAGGGGCATAGCGGAGATGAAGGGGGACATTGTGGAAGAGGGGCATAGAGTCTATGCCCCTCTTCCACAATGTCCCCCTTCATCTCCGCTATGCCCCTCTTCCACAATGTCCCCCTTCATCTCCTCTATGGCATAGGAGATGAAGGGGGACATTGTGGAAGAGGGGCATAGCGGAGATGAAGGGGGACATTGACCAGGCACCCTCCGCTCATCAGAGCAGGGGGTGCCTGGTTTAATGCTCGAGTGCTCCCATGCTTTTCAATGGGGCTCGGGTGCTCGGCCGAGCACTCGAGCCTCAGGGGGTGCTCGGTCAGAGCACCCGAGCACCCGAGCATCGGGGTGCTCGCTCATCCCTACAAGTCACCCATCATTAGATGCGGCAGGGTGTCTTCTTTTCAAAATGGTATGGTTTGTGTACCCTTTCTTCACTTCTGTAGTTGTTATAACCATTTGTGTACAGACAAGTAACGTTTGAGAAAATGTTAGAAAAATTTGAGGTTGTAGTAGGTGTCGTTTTGCACTTCTAGCGCCCCCTGAGGTAGTTAAACTCATACCAATGGGGTGTCATTTTTCTCCTAAGAGCGCTAGCTAATGAATACAGTTGGAAATGCCATGGTTTTCACAAATTTCCGTACAATTGAAGGGGCAGAAATGTATGAAAATGCCTTTTTTTTCATTAGCGCCACCTTCTGGAGGCATTTGTGCACATCAGGCTTGGGGTAACAAGGCAAGTCACCCATCATTAGATGCGGCAGGGTGTCTTCTTTTCAAAATGGTATGGTTTGTGTACCCTTTCTTCACTTCTGTAGTTGTTATAACCATTTGGGAACAGACAAGTAATGTTTGAGAAAATGTAAGAAACATTTGAGGTTGTAGTAGGTGTCATTTTGCACCTCTAGCGCCCCCTGAGGTAGTTGAACTCATACCAATGGGGTGTCATTTTTCTCCTAAGAGCGCTAGCTAATGAATACAGTTGGAAATGCCATGGTTTTCACAAATTTCAGTACATTTGAAGGGGCAGAAATGTAAGAAAATGCCTTTTTTTTCCATTAGCGCCACCTTCTGGAGGCATTTGTGCACTCCAGGCTTGGGGTAACAAGGCAAGTCACCCATCATTAGATGCGGCAGGGTGTCTTCTTTTCAAAATGGTATGGTTTGTGTACCCTTTCTTCACTTCTGTAGTTGTTATAACCATTTGTGTACAGACAAGTAATGTTTGAGAAAATGTTAGAAAAATTTGAGGTTGTAGTAGGTGTCATTTTGCACTTCTAGCGCCCCCTGAGGTAGTTAAACTCATACCAATGGGGTGTCATTTTTCTCCTAAGAGCACTAGCTAATGAATACAATTGGAAATGCCATGGTTTTCACAAATTTCAGTACATTTGAAGGGGCAGAAATGTAAGAAAATGCCTTTTTTTTCATTAGCGCCATCTTCTGGAGGCATTTGTGCACACCAGGCTTGGGGTAAGAAGGCAAGTTACACCTCATTAGATGCGGCAGGTTGTCTACTTTTCCGAAATATATAGTTTTATATAGTTATTCCACTGTTTTAGGGTAGTTTTACCACAAAAACCCTAGAATGCGCATATTAGTTTATAAAGTTGAAAATGTCATTTTGCGCTGCTGGTGATTAGGGCTCTACGCTAGCCATGGACGTAGGTAAAACTATACAAATTTGGTATTTTTTTACTCGGGGGACTTAGGGCTTTTTCAAATAATTGAAACTTTTTCAATCAAGGTAAATGTTTTTGATACATATTATGTGATTTTAGGAAAATGAGTACATTTTCACTTTTTTTGTCATTATGACATCATAGCTTTTTGCACAATGTAAAATTCTCTTCATGTAAGGTACCACGAGAAAGCTCAATTCGTTCTGAAAAAAACAATATATAGTTTTCCATATTTAACTAAAAATCCCCAGAGGAAATCAAGCATAAACAGAAGGATAGCAAAAATGCTGAAAAAGTGTCTGGCCTGCAGGGTACAGGAAATGGCCCAAGCCTCTGGCACTGAAGGGGTTAAATGATTGGTAATGTTTCATAATAAAAGGAGCTCTAATTAATCATCATAGAATTTGGACCTTGGAGAGTGTTATTTCATTTCTGTCAGAGTTGTAGTTCAAGAGTAATTGAATGATAAACGATCCTCCTCCCTCCCCTTTTACTGATGTAACACTGCTCACCTCAGAGCAGCAAGGTGTGCCTAAGTGGATTGCAGAGAGGGACAATCTTCAATTAAGATAAGGGAAAAGCCTGAAAAACTTGTCAAGGGGGGCAGGGATTTCATTGTTCTCATAGTAAGAAGATTGTCCCTTGCTGTTACCTGTCTGGTCTAGCAACCAGATTCCGCATCTGAGGAGAGATGGCTTACACTAGGTAAAAAGGGCAGGGGGGATACTTTATCATTCAATTACTCTTGAACTACAACTCTGACAGTATTGAAATAACACTCTCTATGGCTCATATACTATGAAGATTAATTGGAGCTGCTGTTTTTTGAAACGTTATTATCGCTTTAACATACAAATTTTGTCTTTTGCAAGACTTTTTTTAGTCATTAGTTATGACAAATTTTCTTTTCCTCTATACAACACTGGAGAATAGTTTAGCCATGCCCCTTTGCCCATCAATTCTGGAGTTGTGTCATACACAATGAACATTACTAGTTTTTTGTCGTACACACTATAGAAAATATGTTCATGCATACAGTTACTAATTTTTGTCTTTCATACAACATTTTTTTGTTGTTATCCCTTTGAACATTAGACCCTATGTTGAAACTTGTTAATTGATAACAGTCATCTTAATCTATTATTAAATTTACATATGAGATACCAGCCTCTGTATACTCTTGTTGTTTGGCAGCACTCTGACACAGCATGGACATATCTCTTACATAGTGTTTTACTTCTCTTTCCATTATACATGGAAAACACACTGTTGAAATTATTCTTCTAAATGCATACTTTCTTCTTTGTTATACATGAACTTAGAAAACAATTCTGGACTTTGCTCGGATTTACTGCTCTTGATGCCTTGATATAGCTTACGTTCCTTCTTTCATGTCAATATATGATTCAATGCTTTAATGTATATGTCAAGCCTGTATCGTGTAATATGATAACATTTATAAAAAAAATTATAATAAAAAAGTACATTTAAAAACATTATTGCTATGTGTTGAACCCAGCTGGCATAATCTGCAATTGTTTTTCAAAGGGATGAGTCACAGGTGATGTGGTAGGGCATGATGGAATCACCATCTGCTGGTGAGATCTGGTGTCTCTAAATATGAGAGGATGTGGTGTGGGTGGGAACAGCACTAACTACTGGTGGGCTCTGCTGAAAAAAGGCAAAATAAAGCAATTCTGGGTCAAAAAGTGGGAAAATGAGAATTCCCATTTAGAATGACAGATACCTGCAATGCATCATAGTACATTTGGAACCTCTCTAGCAATCAAGGGGATGAAAGCCCAATGTAAATGTAAATGAATGGTACATTTGGGAAGTTTTATTAGTAACAGAATAACATAGTTGATGAGGTTGAAAAAAAGACATGCATCCATCATGCTTATCCCAGTGATAATCCAGGGAAAGGTAAAAAAAAAGTTGAAGCCAGTTCCAATGGTGTCAAAGTGCACACTTTAAAAATGGAAGATATCAAAACCAAAGACAGTATAAGGAAAAATTTGATCTAGCAATTGTAGTACCAATAAAGATTTCTTGTGGGAGATGCACCAAGGTGTGATAGGATGGTGAGAAAGTAGAGATGACTTCTCCAGTGATATCACTTCTCCAACTTTGGAGATCTTAGTGCGTAGGCTCTATAGCAGTGGTTCTCAAACTTTCTAGTGCTAAGACCCTTTGATAAAATTTCCCAAGTTGTGGTGACCCCTAACAGTAATATTATTTTTGTTGCTCCTTCATCGCTGTAACTTTGCTACTGTTATGATTCGAAATATACATATCTGATTTGCAGGATATATTTTCATTCTTACAAATTTAACATAATTAAAGCGTAGTCGTGATTAATCACACAAACAATGATATGTAATATATATTGTGAAATATTTATTTCTAATTAACAACATATAAATTACAAATGAATAAAATGTTTACGACTTACGTTATTTTTTATTCATTGTGTATTATTGAACTGTATTCATCGTATTGTATAATCATGTGAAAATGTGAAAACAAAGCTTAACAACAGTAACAGAGACAGTCTCAATATAATATATTAAGACTGTCTAATTAAGACTGTTGCCATTGTTACACTTTGTTTTCACATTTTCACATGATTATACAATACGGTGAATACAGTTCAATAATACACAATTAATAAAAATTAAAACGTAAGTCGTGAACATTTTATTAATTTGTAACTTATATGTTAAATAGAAATAAATATTTCACAATATATATTACATATGTAATCTAACCCTGTCCGCCTGTCCAGTGAAGATAATCCTGGCTGGGATACAAAGGGCTGATAAGAGCCTGTTGGTGGCTGGGTTCCTGGCTGGGTTGGTGGCAAACTCAGAGAATGGCTGCTCATCACTTCCATTTCTCTATCCTACTTCCATTTCTCTATCCCTTAATCTCAAGCCAGTCCCACTTTCTCACCCCCCCAAATAATAACAAATAAAAGAAGCCCC
The DNA here is from genome assembly GCA_037306005.1 of Rhinophrynus dorsalis. Classification (NCBI taxonomy): domain Eukaryota; kingdom Metazoa; phylum Chordata; class Amphibia; order Anura; family Rhinophrynidae; genus Rhinophrynus; species Rhinophrynus dorsalis. The sequence continues at coordinate 385,953,538 of CM074723.1, read as the reverse complement.
AGGCCAGGATCCCACTCAATTATATATTTTTTTTCAAAGCAACCCCGCAGGCGATTGCTGATATGCAGAGATTGTCATGTTGCCCTTTTCAACATAGCAACCAACTTAATGAGGCTTCAAGCAGCGAGCTCTTACAAATGCGCTATTTAAAAAAAACTAAAAAACTATTGTTGTGTGGTCATGTGGATTCCTTAACCCCCGTCATTGTTTAAACTCATTTGTGCAGTACAGTACAGCATACAACAACCCATCCCGATTCCCGTAGCATCATTGTCAGACTCACTCATTCACTCGCGGCACTCTGTCTCTGCTCCCACTCACGCTGCTCTCTCTTGCATCATCTGGCGGCAGTGTGCAGATAGGGTGCGTGTGTGCATGCACCTGATGTCATCATGGATAATTCAGTGTGAGTCAGTGGGTGGACTCCGTCTCCAGGTCTCCTGCGCTGCTGCCTGTGGCTCACAGTTGCTGCCTGCTGGCTGCCTGCCTCAGTCACTATCACATCATATGAGACTGAGACCACCAGTCACTATCCACCAGCTCAGGCGACGTCACTTAAGTCACAGCAGATATAAAAAAAATAAATAAATAAGTGAAAAAAAAATGAATTCTCGTTGTTTCAGTGCCCCTCCGCTGCAGCGCCCTAAGCAGCCGCCTTATGCTAGTGACTGCCCTGATTCATACTAACTCACGCTATAAATGAGACAAGTTAGACATGTTTGAGCTTTATTAAGGTGTACATTAGACACATTTTTGGCGACCCTTGTCAAATCGTCATTCAACCCCCAATGGGGTCGCGACCCACAAGTTGAGAACCGCTGCGCTATAGAATAACATAGGAACTGGAAAAGTAATATCACTGCAAAGTAATTTCTACTTTATCACCTCTTTAGCACTCCTTAGTAGGGGTGGACCAAGTTAGAAAAATTTCCTGCGTGACTTTTTGCAAAAAACTGATGACTTTTTTTTTTTTTAGCAAAAGTTTTCTCCTTTTCTCCAATGCTAAATTTTCCTCCTCTTCACCAATTCCAACAAGTTTTTTGTTTATGTTTCCTATGGTGCAACATTTCTCACCACAATATTACTTCTTCTGAGGGCTGCAGTGGAGAAATAAGTATCTGAAAGACAAAGTTGGGAGTCCTACAGCAACATTTCCCTTGAAAAATGTGTTCCTGCTTAAGTGACACTGGCACATATTCATGATTATGTCAAGAGATAAAAAATAAGTATAACCTACAAAGTGGCAGATATGTGTATGGTATATATATTTCTACAGCATATTTTTTCCATTATCATGTCTGTGCCAAATGTAAGTTATCCTTCTTCTCATATTACTGATACACATAATTTATTGGCTATAGCAGTGGTCCCAAGTCTGGTAGATGGTAGCAACCCTTCTTCACATCCCTCCTCCTCCTCATCTGTGCTGTTGTTAATACATTTGGCCTGGCTTTCTTTGTAATACATCTAAGATCCTGATTGAAGTATCTTCATATTGAGGAATTCATGTACTAGGTGTTTTCTGAGAGGCTGCTACTACTACTACTGGGGCTAGATGTTGATGCAATTCTTCTGCTGCTACTACTAGGTGTCAAAGGTGCAGCACTTCCAGCAACAGCAGAGGCACTCATTATAGCTAAGGTTGTGGATGTTAATAGCCTGTTGTTGTTGCTTCTGGTTACTCAACACAAATGTGTGTGGCTGAGTCAGACTTGGACTTGGAAGCGGTGATGATGCGGATGGTAACTGACAAGATGACTGCCATCTTTGCCTGTCCAGGGTCAGAGTTTCCAATTGTTTTCTCAAACAGTTTATAGACAGGCACAGTGTTCCTTTTTAGTGGTGGAAGATTGAGTGTTTGCCTTTCTGCTAACTTTCTGGCCATATCATCATCTCTCTCACTCTCAACTTCATCTGTATCTGAACAAGAGGAGAATGTTGGAGGGATATATTCTAGATCTGCATCACCATTATCAGTCATCATTAGGTCATCCTCAGTATCAGTATCATCCTCTTTTTGCCCACTACCCTTACATTCCTCTAGGTATTTAGAGGTGTCAAACAATGTCTTTTTACTTTTACTTTCACAAAGTTTGCTACTACTTTGAGGACAGGTGTTTTGGTGCTTGTTTGTCTCACTGTCGGATGCAACATTTGGTTCAGCTGTTCAGCTGCTACACCTTCCGCCATTATGCCATTGCCATCATAAATACTAAAATGCGACCCGTTGTTGTCTTCAGTGTTCTTCTTATATTTTCTTTTGTTATACGGTGGTGGTGGAACTTTCTGCAGACCTGGTCAAACTGCATCCTCACTTGGAGGAGAGGGATCATCATAATTTATATTGCACACACTGCAGCAACCATGGCTTCAGCTGGTCCCTGATACCAAACAACTAAAATATATGTTATATATCATAACACATATATATAGATTAATACCACCTATAGTGCAAAATCATATGGTGGTTACGTTTGCAAGCTGATCAAGAGGAGATAGGATTTGAAGAAAGTTTGTAACCACCTCATTATCAATGTGTTATTGGCATGTTACATTGTTGGTTGGGAAAAAAAGAATTCAGATTTGACTTGATCGTTTTATTTTTTTTATGAATTTCACTTATTCATCATTTACTTTTATGATATTACATTTTCTAGTATAGAAAAAATGAATTTACTTTTTATTTATTTTTTAATCTGATTATTTCACAAAATTACGTTTATTTATAATCATCTATCATTCATCATTTCAGACATTTTTTGGATTAATTTGATCATGATACAAGAGTTTATTCTATTATCATTGATATTTATAGCATCTTTATATTCTATAGACATTTGAGAATACTCACATGAGTGTATTCAATAATTGTGTATTAAACATTTGGGTAGTTTGTACTTTATATCATCTGTACATATTTACACTGTTGATCTGTTAATGAATTTCTGATTCTTAACATATTTTATAGATTTGGTGTTTTTTTTTACCATATGTGTGGGGTCTTGACAGATGCACAAAGTTTCCCCTTACATGATAAAGGTGCCATAGATATCGGGTCAATCAGGTTTAGGTCTTCGTGCACTGGAAATCCATTTATTGAAGTATATGCGTATACATTTATTGAAGTATATAGGAGAGTGCCTTATTGCCTCTTGCAGCAGTTGAGTGATAATGCAAACTGCTGTGATGTCTATAGTCTGTCATATTTATCTGCATAACTTGCCTGGCAAAGAGACCTAAGAGGTCTTGAAAGCTTGCACCCTAAATCTGCTTAGTAATAAAGGTATCAACTGGTATGAACTGGACTATATTTGCCTCCTGTATTGTCTATAAGTACTCTTAAATCTTTCTCTAATCTGTCTACACTTAATGTATACGTATCATGTTTGTTTCTGCATACCAAATGCATAACCTTACATTTATCTATATTAAACTTCATATGCCACTTTCTGCCCTTGCACAGTTTATCCAAATATTTCTGCAGAGAAAAAAGTAATCCTGCTCTGTATTTCCTTACACAGCTTAGTGTCACCAGCAAATATTGAGACACTACACCCACTTCTAGATAATACAAAGCAAGTTGAAAATAATTTGGCCCAGTACTGAACCCTGTGGCACCCCACTCACAGCTTTAGACCAACTTAAAAATGGTCAATTTACCACAACTCTCTTCCATCATTTAACCACTTCTCTATACTTGCAAAAATATCACTTTCCAAACTGAGGCCTTTTAATTTATCTAGTGACCTGTTGTGAGGCAAAGTATCAAAGACGTTTGCAAAATCCAAGTATACAACAGCAATACCCTTTCCCAAATTACTTCTTACCCTTTTGTAAAATGCAAGTAAATTAGTTTGACATGACATGATCAGTTTTTCATAAAACCATTCTGGCTCCAACTAATAATGTTGGTTGTCATCACATAGTCTTGAATACTATCAATTAATAACCCTTCTAATATATTACCCACTACTGAAGTCAAGCTAACAGATCTATAATTTTGTGCTCCCAGAGTATGGGTTGGAACCTGATTCACACAAACACTGTGTAGCTTCTAGGGGTAGTTCCACTGCATGTGAGATGGTTACAACACACTTGCAGGATAGCTACATATTAGGAGACAAAACAATTACCCCATTGACTACTGGCAAACAAAATAGTGTGTTTGCGTGGTCAGAACTGTTGCATACTGCTGTGGAAACCCTTAGCTTCCCACCAGCAAGTACACAGTCTGAGCAGTTTTTCAATGCAGTTGGTTACATTAATGACTGTAAGACACTACTGTCATGCAGCAGTGTTGAGAGTCTTAGATTTAAAAAAATGAACCAGTATCTAATACCATCTGAGTCTCTTGTAGCAGATGTGTACAAAACAGCACATGACAGGAACGCCCACAACACATGTACTGTTAATAGCAGCAATAAGGATGAGTAGGAGGAAGAGTTGAAATTTGCAAAAGTTGCTGTCATCTACCACTGTTGGTACCACTGGTACAAACACTGATTAATGTTTTAAAATAATTCAAGAATAATGCAAGTTTAAGTTGGATTCAAAGATAATAATGCAAATAATCTGTCTAGTATTAATTCTGAATCATGATGATATATGTACATTAATCCCACCCCCCATACACATTTGCCACATACAGTGTAAGCTTATTTTTATTTTGTTTTTTTATCTGTTAAAAGTAATGGTTGTTATAGCAGCAGGCTTACAGAAAGAAAAGACTGAAAGAAAATTTGTTTTCAAACCTCAAACTTGCAAATAACAAGACCCTATAAAATAAATTGGATTCTTTACAAGCCTAGTGACAGCAGTGAAAGATGGTGGTGGCAAATGCCACTAGTGACATTCTGGAATTTGCTACAGATATAAGTTCTGCTGCTGAGACAGACTGTGATGTGATGACGCTTCCATTTCCCTCTAGCCCCAATACTGCTGAGGCTGTAACAACAATGCAACAAGCCCCCACACCACTTCAGGTGTATCTAAAGAGAAGAAGTTGGCCAGTTATGCTTCTCCTCTTCTACCTCCTCTAAAATCATGGGTGTGTTGGAATATTATTTTTTCCCTTGATAGCAGGAAGTAACTGTGCCTTTTCATCAGCGATGTGCACAGTGTGTGTATAGAAACATTGTGAATTAGGTGAAGGTCTGGGATCAATTGACACATCTGCTCTCATATTAAGCAACAGGCACAACTGCAATCAACCACCTTGATGCTTAGGCCAGTGGTGTTAAACCATCCCACAATAAACCAAGTACTGTGCTGTCACCATGGCCTTCGCCTGCTCCGTTATGGACCCATGATGTCAAGAAGACAAGAAAAATAGCGAATCCTCCCTGCCACCAGCTTAGCATATTCAGTGGCATGGAATGTCTGCAGATGCTCTCTGACACCCTGCATTCAAATGCTCTCCATCACATTGTTATGTATGGTCATTGCACCACACAATGTGCAGTGGGTGGACACGAACTGTCAGATCCTTACATCTACAGATACACTATCACCTGGTGGAGGAGGTAGTGGAGAAAAAGACAGGAGGAAAGTCCTGGGGCGGGGGCGATAGGTACATTTTCTCTCACCCGGGACCCTAGCACAAGATGGCAATAACAAAGCAGGTGTTACTCTGTTCTTGAGACCTTGAAGAGAGACAAGAGGAATAGTGGAAGTGACTATCAATTTTATTGGGGTGTTTGGTATATTGAGTCAGGGAAATGTGGGCTACCTTTACCGCTGGAGGTGTTGACTTCTTCCTCTACCTCTTTAGCACTCCTGCACTCCAAACAGCTTTATTTTTATTTTAACTTGTGTGCTTTTCCTCTTTCTCTCTATGTCCCTCCCTCCCTGACTCCCCTCTCTGCTATGCTTTGTACACCTCTCCGCATGGCTGGTAATTCTGATTTTTATACAATGGGGGTGGGGCGTTTTGGTTCCATTGGAAAACATAGGTGGTAAATTTAACCATTCTCAATAGCAAATCTCTGGTGTCAATGAAACGGCGGAAAATCTATTGGTTTCTCTAATGCTGGGAATTTCAGTGTGAAAAGTACAAAATTTCCCATTGGAACAAAATGGGAATTTTTTTTTACCCATCCCTAGTATTTACTTATTAGAAGAGAAGTTTTATAGCCCAGGGGACATTATCAGGGTAGTAAGGTACATTGAGTCAGGGAAATGTGGGCTTCCTTTACCACTGGTGGTGCTGACTTGCTCCTCTACCTCTTTATCAGCAGAAGAGTCCATACAGCTTCTCTTGCTGCTTATCATAGTGCTCTCCACTCCATCACTCCAAACAACTTTATTTTTTATTTTAACTTGTTTCAATCTCTCTCTATCTCTCTGTCTCTCTCCCTCCCCAGCCTGCTTTCACTCTCTCTGCTATTCTATGTACACCTCTCTGCATGACAGAATGGTGGAATGCTTTGTTTCCATTGCAAAACATAAGCGGGAAATTTAACCGTTCTCACTACTAAATCTGTGGTGTCAGTGTAAAGGAAAAAAATCTAATATCATCCATTTGCCTGACTCCTCTGCTTGTTCAGTTAGCAACTCTGCTTGCTTCAGACCCTTCAGGATTATATATTTAGTGTATAACTCCACTTTCTAGTATGTTGGGGATCTCTTTAGGGGTTACAAGACTATCTAAACTAATAGGGATTTTTATTTCTAACATGTGGTGCAGTTGCTTTGCCCTAGATTAGAACCAGGTCATCTTAGTACATTATCAGTCTCACTGATGCTTTTGCAACTTCTTTTCTACCCCCACCCCCACATTTTACTTTTCCAGAAATGCCATCGTCATTCAGAAACTAATCAACATGATAACTGAACACAAAATGCAACATGATTTAAATACCTATGGCCTCATAATTTTCATAATATTCTTCTCCCATTTGTTACGCTGTAAGCTGGTGATTAAACAGGAAGCGTAGTTAGAAACAACAGAAAGATTATTGTCATGTCTCATAGATTCTGACCAGGTGCAAGCTTGTTGTTTTCCACTGAGCATGTTGGTGTCTCGAGAAATCTATTGAATCAAGCAGAGGAATTTTATTCTGTGTTAACCTCTTCTTATTTTTAACATTGTTAATATGGATCTGTCACCTTTGGATGAGTCTATTTTTAAAGCAGATTACAAACTGACTATATGTATATATATACTATTTATATATATATAAATATGTATATATATAATCACTGAGCAAGTAATCTTTATGTGTTGCTGGCACAATGTGGCACTTTATGTTAATTAGTTTCTGTGCTGGGACAGTAATACTACATACTATTGATGAATTAATATAGACATAGCCCCCACACACTATGGCCATTTCTTACAGCACAACAAGCAATAAGTTTAGCTTCAAACATAACTAAACACCTACCATTCAGGGAATTAGCATTAAAGGGGAACTTTCACATTTTAAAGACTTTTAGCCATGTGCTTCAGTTATTAAAATAATATTAGGGTTGGTGTGTGTTTTTTATTTTACTTACCTACCTCCTAAGATATCCACACTTCATTACTGGCACCTCTGCATTCTGCTGCACACTGAATCTTCAGCACAGCTCTACAGGACTTACCAGTGCTGTACTTCTCCTCCCACCTCCCTCCCAGCTGTCCCAGGGAGCGCGTTCATGCTTCCCTTCGTAGTGGTGTGAATCATGTGTATCTTTACAGAAAGCTCCATTTATCATTATCCTGAGCTTGCACAATATGTATAATGATAAACGTAGCTTGCTGTAGAGATAGACGTGAGGCACACTACTACGAACTGAAGCAAATGGCTAAAAGTCTTTAAGATGTGAAAGTTCCCCTTTAAGTGCCTGACTGTGCCACAAACAAATGAAAGTTATTTTTTCAAAAACTATTTATTTAAAAAAATGGTTAGTATAACATAAAGACACATTTTAATTCTTTGTTTATCAATTTAAACTTTTGAAGGGTGACAAGCTATATTCTTGGCATAAGAAGTCTTTCTTCGGCATTGGAACTGAAAACGGATCCCAGAAAATGTAGACTCAGCTCTCAGGATAAAGTAAATTAAGATTAGTAAATGCCTAACATAATAGAGATTCAGCTCATAAGACAAAGCATATTAAGGTTAGGTGCTTGCCAAAAATGAGGTACCTTGGCACTGGTGGAAAGCTTAGCATTCTATGGCCATATGATGTGACTAAATCCTCATCTTTAATATAGTAGTGGTATGCCAGCACAATGCTGCAGAGTAAAGAGTTAATGGTGATGAAAATTTGGATGTGCACCAATACTTTGTGTAGTTGCTTTTAGCTATTTTGGTCAAAATTGGTTGCATCCAGCAATTTTAAATGTGTTTTTTTCTTTGGGTGTGCTTACCAAAACCCGGACTGGAATTGTACTTTTGGAAGTTCTGACCAGCTTCTATTGGTTCAAGCACCCCTCCCACCCCCAGGTGCAATGCTTATTGTCTTTAGGACACTATATAATGCCTGTCAGAGAGTCTCTCTCCATTAATGAGTATAGCTGACAAAGACTCTCTCAGGATAAAGTAAATTAAGGTTAGTAAATGCCTAAAGTAGGGAGATTCAGCTCATAAGGCAAAGCATATTAATGTTAGGTACTTGCCAAAAATGAGGTACCTTGGCATTGGTGGCAAGCTTAGCATTCTATGGCCAAATGATGTGACCAAATCCTCATCTTTAATATAGTAGTGGTATGCCAGCACAATGCCACACAGTAAAGGGTTAATGGTGATGTGCACTAATACTTTGTGTATTTGATTTTAGCTGTTTTGGTCAAAATTGGTTGCACTCCAGCAATTTTAAATGTGTTTTTTTCTTTGGGTCTGCTTACCAAAAATTTAGCTTTCCTGATGTAGATCTTCAATGTGTCCTTGCAGTTCATCGGGACTACTGACAAATAGTATGATATTGTCTGGAAAACGTAAGTGATGTAGGTAGTCTCCATTGACCTTAAGTCCTTTTTGTCCCAATTTAGTTTGTGGAAAATTTCTTCTAAACAAAAAGAAAATAGTTTGGGGGAGCTTGTGTCTCCTTGTTGGACGCCTATTTCTATGTTGATTGGAACTTTATCATTGTTAACCTGAATTGATAAAGTTGCATTTTCATATATTGATTGGAGGATATTGATGTAAGCTCTATCTATTCCTTGGTGGATCAGGGCAGGGATTATTGCTTGCTTTGTCACTGAGTCAAAGGCCTTTCCATAGTCAGTGAAGGATATGCATAGTGGAAGGTTGTTTTCATTATGCCGTTTTATAAAATGTTACACTGTCTGTATATGGTCCATTGTACTGAAACCCCTTCTGAAGCCTGCATGTTCTAAAAGTTGTGCCTCATTAAGTATTGTGTCCATTCTTCTTGATATTACCTTTATGAAAACCTTGCAGATGGCTGGCAACTGGCTTATTGGTTGGTAGTTTTTTTTTTAGATCCGCCTTATCATCTTTTTTGCACAGTAGTATGACTTCTGAATTTTTCCATGTTTCTATGACTTACAACTTCTACTTCTTCTATCAAAACTTCTGGCACAGCTTCAGGCTCTGGCACCTCATTCAGTTGATGTTATTTAGTTCTAGTACTAGTTCCTCTAAGAGTGAAACTGTACTCATAGATTGAATATAACACTATCTAAATAAGCTCTTGCTCTAGTATTCCTATTATTCCTGAAAAAAGCATTCCTTCCTAAACTGTATTAAATCCATTAATATATTTAATGTTTTCTTTCTTATCAAAATTCAATGGCTTTGCAAGAGTTACTAAAGTCTTCTCCTCCGCCCACCCTCCACTTTGCCTTATAAATGAAGACAGTTGCCTAGTGTACCCTGTGCACAATGGCATAATCACTCTCTGCATTCTACTGCCCCTCTGTATGGATAAGAATCTGGTACATGACACAGCTTGCAGAGAGCAGAAGTATGAAATAATGACATGTTCAGTGGTGGTACTAGCTCCAGGCCCACCTACATCATACTTAACCCCCTTCAATGCTAGTGAGGCCTTTATATATATATCTGTCTAGCACTCAGGAGGTTTTCTGGTCACTGGGCTAAACATTGGTGTGGATATAACCCAATAGGGGAAGCCTCCTTCTCATATCTGGCATCATGTGCTCCTTCCTGCTCACTGTCTCTGCATTGCTGCTCCTCCCTCAGTCAGCCTCCTGAGACATGGCCTCTAGTAAGTTTGTGCTGACTCCTCTAATCAGTTTATTAATTTTGCTTTATTTTGACCTTCTCTTCTGTTCCCTTTCTACCTCCCATTATACCCTTTACTCTACTGTGTCCAACTTTGCCTCTCTGTGCCAATTATGTTGCCCTTCATGTGCCCTGGCCTGTCTTTGCCCCTCTGCATTGATAGCCTCTTTCTTCTCCATATTCTCCCTGTGCCTTTCTCTGGATCCTGTAATGCTTTGCCTCTTAAGTCTCCCCACTTTTGCGTCCTTGTTTCTCTCACACTATGCCAACCTCACAGTTGTCGAACTTACTCATATTGTGACCTTGCTGTCAGTAACACAGACCAAGGAAGGATCATATGTATAAATTCACTGACACAGACAAGAGTAGGTTTTATGTATAACGTCAAATACACAGACCAAGGCAGGTCTTAAAGTGATAGTAATGTTTCATAATAAAGGCAGCTCTAATTAATCAGCATAGTATTTGGACCTTGGAGAGTGTTATTTCAATTCTGTCTGAGTTGTAGTTCAAGAGTAATTGAATGATAAAGTATCCCCCTCCCGCCCCTTCTACTGATGTAACACTGCTCAGCCAGAGCAGAAGGAAGGTGCCCAGGTAGATTGCACTGAGGGACAATCTTCAGTTAAGATAAGGGAAAAAGCTGAAAAACTTGTCAAGGGGGGCAGGGCTTTCATTGTTCTCATAAGAAGAAGATTGTCCCCTGCTGTTATCTGTCTGGTCTATGGACTGCATTCCACATCTGAGAGGAGTTGGGTTACACTAGGTAAAAGGGGGGGAGGGGAAACTTTGCTTGTGAATATCTCTCAAACCATAAAGGTTTGAGAGATAAGACATATCGTTCTTCATGTTTTTTTAATGCCTACAAAATAAAATAAAGATAAAACAAAGTATTACTATCCCTTTAAGTTTAAAGTCAGTAACACAGATCAAAGCAAGGTCTCATGTATAAAATAAGTGACATAGACCAAGGTTGGGTCAAATATATGTAAAGTCAGTGACACAGACAATGGCAGGGCCTTATGTATAAAGTCATTGTGATGCAGATCTGAAGAAAAAAAACATCTGGACTATGTCATACAGATTAGTATTCCTATAATCCACATTTCTTTAAATAGGACTTAAATGGATAGTAATACTTCGTTTTATCTTTATTTTATTTTATAGACATTAAAAAAACATGAAGAATGTTTTGAGAGATATTCACAAGCAAAGTTTCACCTCCCACCCCTTTTACCTAGTGTAAACAATCTCTTCTCAGATGTGGAATGCAGTCCATAGACCAGCCAGATAACAGAAGGGGACACTCTTCTTTCTATGAGAACAATGAAAGCTCTGCCCCCCTTGACAAGCTTTTCAGGTTTTTCCCTTATCTTAATTGAAGATTGTCCCTCTCTGCAGTCTACCTGGGCACCTCCCTTCTGATCTGGCTGAACAGTGTTACATTAGTAAAAGGGGTGGGAGGGGTATACTTTGTCATTGAATTACTCTTGAACTACAACTCTGATAGAATGGAAATACTCTCCGAAGTCCAAATACTATGATGATTAATTAGAGCTGCTTTTATTATGAAAGATTACTATCCCTTTAAACCCCTTGAATGCTAGTGGGATCTCCATAGCACTGTGAAGTAAATCTTTGGAGAACTCTGGGTTAAAAGCCCCATTTAAAGCTTTGGGAATTTATATTTGTACTCTATTTTAGCTTTTCTTCTTTTAAATTATTCTGATGTATTAATGTCCTTCTGTGAGACCTTTCCAGTCATCCAGTATGTGGCATAAGTACCTCTCTTACTGTTGCAAATGCTTATTATTATTATTATTATTATTATTATTATTATACCACAAATTGACAAATTTGTTTTTCTCACTGATTTACAGCCTTGCTTGCCTAGCTTCAAGTTATGTGAATAAATAGCATTTAATTTCTTTCCCCCTGATGTTTTTTGCCAGCAAACTACCTGTAATCCTATATTCCACCTCTGGGATTCCTTATCCTAAATGCATTATATTGCAAACTGAATGGACAAATACAAAAACAAAAAAAAGCTGATGTTTGTTCAGTAGACGGGGAAAACAAGGGTGCATATTATACATGGGCACTCTTGTTTTCCCCTGGAATTTTGGGTATAATTTGCACCTGCATATTATATACAGATTTGTATTATACCTGAAATTTTACGGTATGTTACCATTTAGAAGTTCATTTTGCGGTGTCCACACTCTTTTTTCCATTTTACTTTACCAAGGCTGTAATTCAGCACAATTTTGCCATCTATGCATTCAGGCAATAATATTCATTCATTTTCATTTTTTTATTTTATAATAACCTTGTTTAAGATAAGCTTATTGAAAATGTTATTTTATGAGGATCTTAGGAAAAACCTAATGGACCGAATTATCTTGCCAATTTTCTTTGCTGGGTTTATTCATTTAAAAGACATGAGTAAGTCAATTTTGAAGTCCATAGAGAGTTTGCTATAAGAAATATGTGCTTTTATGTTTTTTTTTGTGTGAAAGTTTGGCCATTAGTTATGACATTATTATGAATGCTAAGTTTTAGTGAGCTTTACACCCAATACTCCTGTATAAGCCTACTCGGGAGACATCAAGCATTCATATTTAACAAAGTTTTTTCCCCATGTCATCCAGTTTACAAATCCACATTCAAACTCATATATTAACTGAAAGTTGGGGGAAAAATTATGAAAATCTACATCCAGGACTATTCAAGCCTAGGAACATTCATGAAAAAAGGTAAGTGACCCAGTTTTGAATTCCCCAGCGGGTTTTCATATATGTACGCCTTTATGGGTTTATTTTGTAGTTTTGGGGTAGATTTGCCAAAAAAAACATGATAGGTGAATTTTAGGTAAAGATCTAAAAATTCCTTGAGTTGACACCATTATGCATGCTAGTGTTTTGGGGGTAATTTGTGTAACCATAGGCATGCACAGGGAGGGGCAAAATAGGGCACTTGTGCCCTCCTACACTTGCCCCGCCCCAGAGCTGCATTCATTAACCCTTTGAGTGCCAGAGGGGTACGCAACACATTGCAGTACCTCTCTGGCACTCAAAGGGTTAAGGAGTTGGGTGGGCTGGCCTGTGGGGCCTGTTTTGGATTTGTTCCCTTGAAAAAATATCAGTGGATGCCCATGCACATACATATCTGGTATCAGCATACTTGGGTGTCACTGGTCATTCATATTTAACATTTTTTCCCACATATACCCACATGAGGAATCAAACTTCAGTTTCAGATGTTTAGTGAAAAATTGGGGAAAAATGATGATCCTCAATATTCCAGAGTTATTCATGGCTGGATGCATTCACAAAAAGTAAGCAACCTAGTTTCAAAATCACAGTGGATGAGCTTTTCAGAAATGTATGCCTTTATGGGATTATTTTTTAGTTTTGTGGTAGATTTGCCAAAAAAAAAAACACAACAGCATGATGGTTGCACTTTGGGTTTAGAGCTAAGGACTCCAAACACAGATTTGCATGATAGTGTTTTGAGGTCAATTTTGACCCCTTACCCCTGTTACCCCATACATATTTAGTACTCAATGTACTCAGGAGACATGAGACATTCATATGTAGCATATGAAGGCATTCTAGCTGGCATTGTACTGAATTTATTTACTGTATTGTGGAATTGGTGGGCTTGAACTTGGAGCTGATGTTTTGATTGATTTGCTTGTTAGGACAAGAGGGGTGCGTCATGCATTGAAAAGCAATTCATTGTACCTAACTCTGGCCCTTACAAAGTTAATATCCTTTTATTTTCTGGTTTTTCACATTTTGAAAAAAAAACCAGCTCCTCTCCAGATTCTAATATGGTACTGCATATGAGTCTGTGATGGGGTGAATCAGATTCCATTTCCAAATCTGATACATTTGATCTCAGACTCAGAAGCTGTTGAAGAAGTACTGATGAGTGACAGAATTTACTGTTTAAGAAAAAAGTGCTTGATAAGCTGGGAGTGGCATGCTAACATATAAATGGCATTGCCTGATGCAGAGTCTCTGACTGTTGGTTAACAGATGGAAATCAAAGAGGAGGAAAAATAGAAAAGTCTATCCTGAGACTGAAAGGTCAATGATGAGCAAAACACCTGACCCGCCATGGGCAAACTGTAGTAACATCTTCTGGTGATCCACCTCTGTCATTATTACTGCCCCCACTTGCTGATATTGATTCTGTAGATGTGAGGATGTGGCAGTTTGTGTCCACCCATTGAACATTGTATGCTGTGCTGACCACGTATGGCGTGGTGGAGTACAATCGCAGGCATGAAGTCAAGCAGCATCTGCGGACATTCCATCCTACAGAATATGCTAAACTGGTGGCAGGGAGGATTCATTATTATTATTAAGCCTGCAATCCTGAGTTCAAAAAGCATCACTGATTCCTCAAGGCTTGCGACCCTAACATGCCTGAGTCCAAAAAATCATCACTGATTCCTCAGGACTTAGGACTCTAAGAATCCTGAGTCCAAAAATCATCACTGATTCCTCAGGGCTTGTGACTCAGATTCCTGAGTCAAAAAAATAATCACTGGTTCCTCAGGGCTTGTGACTCTAACAAGCCAATGTTTGCTTAGGGCTTGGGCCTAACACAAGTCTAGGTCCTACAAATCAATGTTTCCTCAGGGCTTATGCCAAGCAGTGTAAATTCTATAAATCAATGCTTCCCCAGGGCTTGGGTCTAACACAAGTCTAAGTCTGACAAATCAATGTTTATTCAGGGCTTATGCCACATAAGTATAAGTCCTACAATCAATGTTTCCTCTGGGATTGGGCCCAACACAAGTCTAAGTTATACAAAACAAAGTTTCCTCAAGGCTTGTGCCAAAAAAGTGTAAGTCCTACAAGACAATGTTTTCTTGGGGCTTGGGCTTCTAACAACAAGTCAAAGTCCTACAAATCAATATTTGCTCAGGGCTTGTGTCTCTAACAAGTCTAAACCTACAAATCATCACTGATTCCTCAGAGCTTGTGACTCTAAGAAGCCTGAGTATAAAAAAATCATCACTGATTTCTCAGGGCTTGTGACTCTAACAAGCCTGAGTCTAAGACATCATCACTGATTCTCCAGGGCTTGTTACTCTAACAAACCAATGATTCCTCAGGGCTTGAGCCTAACACAAATCTAAGTCCTACAAATCAATGTTTCTTCATGGCTTGTGCCAAACAAGTATATGTCCTAACATCAAAGTTTTCTTGGGGCTTGGGCCTAACACAAATCTAAATCCTACAAATCAATATTTCCTCAGGTTGTATGCCAAATAAGGGTAAGTTCTACAAATCAATGTTTCCACAGGGCTTGGGGCTAACAGAGGTTTAAGTCCTACAAATCAATGTTTCTTTATTACTTATGCTACACAAGTGTGAGTTCTGCAAGTCAATGTTTCCTCAAGGCTTGTGCCAAACAAGTGTAAGTCCTAAAAATCAGTGTTTCCTTAGGGCCTGGGCTTCTGACAACAAGTCCAACTAAGTCCAAAAAATCATTACTGATTCCTCAAGACTTGTGACTCTAACATGCCAATGTTTCCTCAGGGCTCGGGCCTAACACAAGTCAAAGTACTACAAGTCAATATTTCCTCAGGGCTTGTGCCAAACAAGTGTAAATCCTACAAATCAATGTTTCCTCATGGCTTGGGCATATCACAAGTCTAAGTCCAGCAAATCAGTGTTTTATCAGGGCTTGTGTCTCTATCAAGTCTAAGTCCTACAAATCAATCCTGAGTGTAAAAATTCATCACATATTCCTCTGGGCTTATGACTCTAACAAGCCTGAGTCCAAAAAATCATCACTGATTCCTCAGAGCTTGTGACTCTAACAACCCAATGTTTCCTCAGGGTTTGGGCCTAACACAAGTCTAAGTGCTACAAATCAATGTTTCCTCGAGGCTTGAGTCTAACACAAGTCTAAGTCCTACAGATCAATGTTTCCTTAGAGCTTGGGCCTAACACAGGTCTAAGTCCAATAAATCAATGTTTCCTCAAGGCTTGTGTCTAACACAAGTCTAAGACCTACAAATCAATGTTTCCTCAGGGCTTGGGCCTCTAACAACAGGTCTAAGTCCTACAAATAATTCTATACAAAATATTCTATCACACCAAGTATCAGTCTGCCCCATTCACAGCTTACATTGGGGGGGGGGGTTCTGTCTTTGTCACGTTACATATTTATTTGTTTTTTTATTAACTGTCCACCCAATCCCAGTCAACAACACCCCCCAAAAAATTCCTTGTTCAACTGATTCTTTCACCAGTCTCCACCAACACAAGCACCCTCAAACCCCTTCTATACTATACCTGTCGGAAATAAAATACTATTTGTAAATTCAATCTACCCATTGATTTCAATGCAATGAGCAAGGTGAAAAAAAGCTGAAAAACTGCAATTTTCACAGGAAATTTTATGCTAGACGGGAAGTGATATTTTTGCCTATTTTGGTTTTCAGGAGAAAATTTTTCGCCCATCCCTCATAATTAGTCATAGACGTAGCAATCTTTTTATTTTTTTTCAATCTCTTTCCAGACAATACAGTGTAAAATATTACTATGATATTACTATTTATATCATCATTAACCCCTTTAGAACAAGAAGTGCAGAGATGTTGATGTCACCATTCTCTATAGTCTTTCCAGAAATTAACAGATCTACCTTTGCTGTGTCGAAAGCAGCCCTGTCAGCTTCCTCGGCTGTACATCCTCTTTTGCCTCTTGTTTGTCCTGATCTGTCTGCAGTTGCCGCTTCATAAATCTGAGTGCTAACATTAAGGTATCTGGTTGGCTATTAGTAGGATAGGCTAGCATTTCTTTAAAGGGGGAACTTTGTCCTAACAAGTGGCCCTGGACTGAAGAAATTAAGATACCTGGTGATGTGTTGTTCATACCACTGTCAGGTGTATCTGGTTATATTTACTAAGTTAATTGACCTTCACTGTGTACTCAAATAATTTATTTCAAATGTATGTCATAATCTGTATATTTAAATGCAGTGTTATTCTAGCTTTGTTTGTTAACCCATGCCTGAAGAGGGGGTCTTAGTGTCCTGAAAGCTTGCACTTTCTATGTTCTCAGCTATTAAAAGGTATCATGTTTTTATCACTCTTGTGAGTTTTTTGCTACACTGAATCCCATCTATTTTAAGCATTATATCTGAAGTTTACTGTATATAGTGATCTCTGAATTTGGCATCTAGGGTAAAAGCCCTGATGAAGTGAGCAGTAGGACACGCGAAGAAGCTTTGGGTTTTTTAAAAGCACTCAACCGAGTCCCTCCCAACACTCCCTGCGGGTTTCCACGGCCCTGAACTAACAGAGCGAATCCATCGAGATACTGCCTTGGCCCTGTGTCTAGCTTGAACGCCGACACGGCTATATTGCTTCTGGGATTTCCAACATTTGTGCCGGCAGTGGAGACAACATTTGGCCGTACGGACAACATCTGGAAACCAGCCTTTGGATAGATTTTCAGGAGTCGTAAGGACGCAGTTCATGGCTGTACCCCAAGATGGGGAAAATGTGAGTGCATTTGATATTTGTTTTTTTTTCTTTATGGTGTTTTAATAAATACTGCACTTAGATATCTACCCCTTCTTGTCTGCCTGGTGCACTTGTTTCCTTTCTGTTTTGCTAGTTCTTCCGACAGGTGATCGACAGAATCACCATTGGATTAGCAGGTGTCACGGTTTTCAAGACACTCAGACCAGTAGGTGAAATAAAATGCAATTTTATTAAGAACAAAATAAATGACAGAGAACGCCCCCAAAGGGTAGCACTGCGTGATAGCAAAAAGGCACTAGTATGCACCATATACAATATAGTAGAACAGAGAACAAGCACTGACAGGCACTGAGTACTGATACACAAAGGGTTAATGGAATAATCAGTCCGTCTCAGTTGTGTTGTTTGGCACGCCCAAGGTGTTAAAGGTGGAGATTGGTGGAGAAGACTCAACACCAACAGACTGTAATACTGAGGAAACTGTCCAGCAAAAGAGGAACCTGCCACCCAGAGCCTGCTGTACTTGAATGGTAGCCCCCACAGGCGTATGAACAGAGCGAGTAGACTGCCAGAGCTAGAGCGAATAGCCCCCACGGGCGTAACGGAGACAACTGAGTTACCAGCACTAGAGCCACTAGCCCCCATGGGCGAAGTGGCAGGAACTGGATTGCAAGAGCTTGGACCAATAGCCCCCACCGGCGTAAAGGAGACAACTGAGATACCAGAGCTTGAGCCAATAACCCACATGTGTGTAATGGAAGCAGCTGGATTGCAAGAGCTTGAGCCAATAGCCACCTCGGGCGTAGTAGTAGTGACTGAATAGCAAGAGCTTAGACCAATAGCCCCCACGGGCGTAACCACAGAGACGTGCACAGAAGCAGCCAGAGCCGTGCCCCACCGGGCGCGGTAATGAGCTACATCGGACTGCAAGGAGAGGAACGGCTCAGCACAAAGCGACTTTCTGTATAGACTGAAGGCCCTGGACCGTGACACAGCTCTGCACGGGTTAACGGCTCGATAGATGGAACACCGCTCTGCACTAGTTAACAGCTCGGTAGTTGGAACACAGCTCTGCACGGGTTAACAGCTCTGTCGTTGGGACACAGCTCTGCACAGTTAACAGCTTGATAGTTGGGACACAGCTCTGCACGGGTTAACAGCGCGATCGTTGGAACACAGCTCAGCAGGAAGCGGCTCAGAGGCAGGAACCAGCACAGCACGGCAACCGCTACAGCCGTACAGAACAGCAAGTGGGACAGTCACAATGTCGCTGTGGAGGCAGGCAGACAGAAACGCAGACCGGGCCACAGTAGCTGGAACAGGTCATGGAGCAGGAACGTCAGCAAGCCGGGTCGAATCACAGAACAGGTTCTCACTCAGACAAGCAGGATCAGGATACAGGCAGGAATGTCAGCCAGGCTGGGTCGAATCACGGAGCAGGTTCTCAGACAAGCCGGATCAGGAAACAAGCAGGAACGTAAGCCAGGCCGGGTCAAATCACGGAAAAAGGAACACAGGATCGTAGTCAGAGACAGCCAAGTTGGTACATCGGAAATCAGGAACGCAGGAACACAGCACAGCAAAACTGGCTCAGGAACACCACGAAAGGGCACCTGACAGGTGTCACTAGCCCAGAATAAAAAGGTCACCAGGGGCGGGCCAAACAGACTCAACCAATCAGAGCCCAGCACAAGCGAGAGTGACAAGTAGAGAAACTGCACCGTGATAGCAGGACAGGGGGCTGAGCAAGCGGGGAACTATCGAACTTGACTGATTCATTACCATCACCATTGATTCATTTCATCTTGTCATCATCCATCTATATCATCTTCATCCCTTGGTTTTTTTTTTACCACAAAGGACTGTGTAGTGACTCTACACTCAGGTTGGATTTTATATTATATGCAATGAAATATTTATTGTAAAAAATTCTTTCATCTAAGTTTGAACTTTTGGTATTTGTATTATTAATATTCAAGACATGATTGTTTCTTGTTGGTCTGTTATATCCTGTGGTTTTCTGTACACCACACCTCTGTATTATTCGGTGTAGCGCTAACTCATATTGGGATTGTTTACCCCCACATACAATGTTTGATTCCCAGCCTGAATCCCTAGACTGTGTCTACGAATAGGCAGTGAAATCAGGCTGGAAGGGGGAATGGGACTGCCAGTGGGCTGTGGAACCAGGCTGGGTGGGTTAGGGTACAATGGGGGGACTGGAGGCAGCTTGTGTACGTGCCACAGGGGTAACCCCCCATTGGCACACACACACAGAGGATTATTTTTTTCCCCATGATTTTTTATTCAGACCTCATTGGTGAGGGGGGGGGGGTTCTTATGCTCTCAGCAAGGTCTGAATAAAAAATAAAAAAATATCCCATTGTTTGTCATGGTGGGGGTCCAACAAATTGCAGAAACTGAGGCACACACAGGTTTGTTTTTTATCATTATATTTTATTTAGACTTCGTTTGGGGGGGCATCAAGGAGGAGGTTTTCCCTGATCCCGCTCACTCCTACATGGAATTTCATGTAGGAGAGGAGGAGAGGAAGCTGCTCTCTTCAGTTGCAAACACTGATCTCCCAGCACGATAGGCTGGGAGTAGGGATGGGCGAAAATTTTCATCTCAAACTGAAATAGGCGAATAATGGCATTTTGCCACGAAAAGTGCAGTTTTTCAGCTTTTTTTCCACCTTTTTTGCGCATTGAAATCAATGGGAAGAACATTTTTTCTCCACCACATGAACATTTTCTACAGTCATTTAAGAGGCTGTCGGGCTCTCACAGCATGCCATTCTGTGTTTGTGAAAGGAGAGAGCAGCACCTTGTTTGAGCTAGAGCAGACAGAGAGGGGAATTGAAGTTTAGTTTAGGGAATATTTAGGTAGGACATTTGTTCTGTATAAGTGTGTATTAGGAGTGTCAGTGGGGCACTCTGGGGAGAAGAAGGGAGGAAGGAGGTTGACCTCAAATACTCCAAAATTCCATGTGACTGACTGGCAAGACACAGGCAGCTAGGGACCTATTTGCTTGCTGATCTTGCTGTTATTGTCTCTGTACTGAGTGGGGAAGTCTGGGGAAAGATGTTGTTGAGTTTATTTTTCAGTTATAATTTTTTGGGACAGATTGTGATAAGACAACAAGGTGGACAAAAAATAATAAAATAAAAATATAAACAAAAAAGAATTAAGAACTAGATATATTAGGTGACAGTGACAGACAGCTGACTGGGCTTAGGCAAGGCATCATACAGCTCCATCAGTTGTGTCTTAAATTGTAGAGTACAAAAACACAGAGTAGTAATGTCCAGCAAACTCACAAGGGGAAGGGGAAGGGGAGGGGTGGAGCAGTGCAGGGACGTATGAGTAAATGATGATGATCCCTATACTCCAAGGTAAGATGTAGTTTGTCAAGGTCCCACCAAAACTAGTTCCAGCACCACCAGTGACGATAGAAATAAAGAACTATACAAGAAGAACACTGAAGATGACAACAATTTGCATTCAAGTGTTGATGATGCTGGCAATATCATAATAGAGGAAGGTGTAGCAGCTGAACCACCAGCTGCATCAGCTAGTGAGACAAACAAGCACCAAAAAACCTGTCCTCAAAGTAGTAGGGAACTTTGTTACGTAAAAGTAAAAATAAATTGTTTGAGGAATATAAGGGTAGTGTGCAAGAATTGTCAGATGATGCTGATGCTGTTGAGGATGACCTAATGATGACTGATGTTGATGCAGATGTAGAATATATCCCTCCAGCATATTTATCTTGTTCAGATACAGATGAAGTTGAGAGTGAGGATGATGACAGTGCTATAAGGTTAGCAGAAAGTCAAAGGCTGAATATTCTACCACTTTTAAGGAGCACTGTGTCTGTCTATAAAGTGTTTGAGACAGCCACTGGAAAGTGTGAACCTGGACAAGCACATATGTCAAAAAGCACACAGTCACTGTATCAGTCAACATCAACATCATCGCTTCTTCAAAGTCCAAGTGCTGCACTTTTGGCACCTAGTGTCACGGTTTTTGAAGACTCTCAGACTTAAGGTTTGGTAAAATTTAACTTTATTAAAAGTTAAAGGCAGTCCCCATAGGGTAAACATACATAACAACATAACATCAATAGAACATACAAAAGGTTCTACCGGCCTTGCCTATACCGGGCAGGGCAACCTTTAAGACAAATTAATGACAGGCTCTACCGGCCTTGCCTATACCGGGTAAGGCAACCGTGAGATGATAATTCCGGTTCTACCGGCCTTACCAATACCGGGCAAGGCAGCCCAATGGGATGCTGAATGTAGGCTCTAACGGCCCTGCCAATACCGGGTAAGGCAACCTTTAAGATGGTGAGTTACAAGGTTCTACCGGCCTTACCTATACCGGGCAGGGCAGCCCAAGGAGGTACTGTAGTAGGCTCTACCGGCCCTGCCAGTACCGGGTGAGGCAACCTACAGGATGGTAACGTCAAGGTTCTACCGGCCTCACCAATACCGGGCAGGGCAGCCTGAGCAAATAGACCAGCTGTTAGGTGACTAAGACAGCAGAGAGCATAAGTCTAGAGGTCTACTCAGCAGAAGTCTATAGCCAGGGATAATCAGACAACTGCAAGGAAGTGGACAGCGACTGACCACAGTACTGGATGTTCAGGAGCAAACCAACGTCCGCACGTTGGGACTAATGGTAAATAGCGCCACCAGGTTTAAGGAGTAAACCAGCGTCCGCACGCTGGAATCAACAATGTAATTTGCAACCAGGTTTAGTGGAGCAAACCAGCGACCACATGCTGGAACCAACAATGTATATCGCAACCAGGTTTAGTGGAGCAAACCAGCGTCCGCACGCTGGGACCAACAATGTATTTCGCAACCAGGTTTAGTGGAGCAAACCAGCGTCCGCACGCCGGAACCAACAATATATATTGCAACCAGGTTTAGTGGAGCAAACCAGCGACCGCACTCTGGAACCAACAATGTATATCGCAACCAGGTTTAGTGGAGCAAACCAGCGTCCGCACGCTGGAACCAACAATGTATATCGCAACCAGGTTTAGTGGAGCAAACCAGCATCCGCACGCTGGAACCAACAATGTGCATGCAATAGCGAGGAGAACAATGTCGCCAGAGCGACAGCTGGAGCGCGAGACTCAGGAACTCGTACAGGTTAACCCGCACGGTGCTGGAGCACAGGAACCTCGGAATACAGGCACACCGGAATGCTGGAACACAGGAACACCGGAACGTTAGCATACAGGAACACTGGAACGCTGGAACACCGGAACATTAATGTACAGGAACACTGGAACACCGGAATGTAGCATACAGGAACACTGGAAACAGGCCCAGAGATCTGACAAGCAGGTCAGGCAGAGTGGAGTCAGAGACACCGCGAAAGGGCAACCTGGAAGTGCTCAACCTGGGTTTAAAAAGGCTGTGTGAGGAGGGCTAATGACAGACAGCCAATCAGGAATACTCAGCAGGTGATAGACACAGAGCAGAACGAATCACGGGCACCGTGATAGTACCCCCCTTTCAAAGACCCCCTCTCCTAGAGTAGGGTCCAGGCTTCTGAGGGTATTTGGCATGAAATACTTGTAGTAATTTGGGTGCATGAAGGTCCTTACTGTCAACCCAGGAACGATCCTCATGACCATAACCTTTCCAATGCACCAGATACTGTACCCCTCCTCTACGTCTGCGAGAATCAATAATGCTTTGTACTTCATACTCCCCCTGCCCCTCGACTTCAACAGGACCTGGCATCACAGGTGTGGTAGTATAACGGTTACAAACCAGAGGTTTAAGGAGAGACACATGGAATACATTATGAATGCGCATAGAAGCAGGCAATTCCAAGGCATAAGAAACAGGGTTAATTTTGCGAATGATCTTGTACGGACCAATGAACCGAGGTGCCAGCTTATTAGATGGGACCTTGAGTTTTAGATTCTTGGAGGACAGCCATACTCTATCCCCGACTTGGAAGGAAACCGCTGGAAGCCTTCTGCGATTGGCATGATGCTGATGTCGCTGAAAAGACTGGCCCAATGCCCTCTGAACTTGTGCCCATGTGGAACAGAGTTGCTCTATATTCTCATCCAGAGCTGGAATCTGCTGTGATTGAAAGGAATCCGGGAGAAGACAGGGTTGGAACCCATAATTGATCAAAAACGGAGAGCTCCTGGAGGAAGAATTAACTGCGTAGTTCCTGGCAAACTCTGCCCAAGGCAACAAGTCGGCCCGATTATCATGATGGTCAGTCACAAAACATTGCAGAAACTGTTCCAATCCTTGATTAGCCCTCTCAGCGGCCCCGTTAGTCTGGGGATGATATGCTGAGGAAAATGATAGCTGTATGCCCATCTGTTCGCAAAATGCCCTCCAGAATCTGGACACAAACTGGCTCCCCCTGTCAGACACCAGCACCCTGGGTACTCCATGTAACCGAAATACTTCTCGAGCGAATACCATTGCCAGTTCTTTGGCCAAAGGAAGGCCACGGAGGGGTACGAAGTGTGCCATTTTAGAGAACCTGTCTACCACCATCAATATGAAGGAGTACCCTCTAGACCTGGGCAATTCTACCATAAAGTCGATAGAGACGTGAGACCAAGTGCGTTCACCATTAGGCACCGGCTGAAGCAAGCCCACAGGGAGATGTCTAGGGGTTTTGGCACGGGCACAGTGGCACAGGCATTCGTAAAATTGGCACAATCAGCTCTCATATCCCGCAGCCTTAGAGGAATGGTAGGTCTCAAGTAATCGAGTACGGAATGGCTCAGCGACAAAACATTTGCCCACTGGAGTCTCATGAGGAGCAGAGGCTTGGGATGCCAAAATCTCCTCCCCTAGTGGTGAAGTAATACTAGTACGTACGGTAGCCAATATTCGATCAGGTTGAATGATAGGTGCTGGTACCTCTTCTCTGTCAACCTCTGCTTCAAATTGTCTAGATAGAGCATCAGCCCTAACATTCTTTGATCCTGGCAGGTATGATACAACGAAATTGAATAGGGATAGAAACAGTGCCCATCTGGCCTGGCGAGAAGACAGTCTCTTGGCCTCAGAAAGATACGTCAAATTCTTGTGATCAGTTAGAATCAAAACTGTTTTTTTTGTGCCTTCAAGTAAATGACGCCATTCTTTGAGAGCGAGGATAATGGCCAGTAATTCTCAATCACCAAGCTCGTAATGACTTTGAGCACTAGTCAATTTTTTTTAGAAGAATCCACAGGATCTGAGTGTACCGCCTTTAACCTGTCGCTGAGAGAGCACCGCCCCGACCCCAATATCTGAGGCATCAACTTCCAAAGTAAAGGGAAGTATTGGATTAGGGTGGGACAACACAGGCGCTTCAGCAAAGGCTACCTTCAACTTCTCAAAGGCCTCTTCAGCAGCCACCGGCCAGAGGGATGGGTTAGCGCCCTTGTGCGTGAGGTCAGACAGAGGTTTCACAATTGAGGAGAAGTTTTTAATAAACTTCCTGTAATAATTGGCAAAGCCCAGAAATCGTTGGATGGCTTTGAGGCTATTGGGTTTAGGCCACTGTAAGACTGCCGTCAATTTCTCTTTATCCATGGCAATGCCGTCTTTGCCAATTATAAACCCCAGAAACGGTACACTGGTTTTGTGGAACTCGCATTTCTCCAGTTTACAGAACAATTTATTTTTTCATAAGCGCAGCAAGACTTCAGACACATCCTTGATGTGTTGTGACAGGTCTTTGGAGTGGATAAGTATGTCGTCAAGATAGACTACAACACAAGATTGTAACATATCTCTAAGAACGTCATTGATCAGTTCTTGAAATACTGCAGGAGCATTACATAGACCAAATGGCATGACTAGGTATTCATAATGCCCAGATCTCGTATTGAAGGCAGTTTTCCACTCATCACTGATACGTATCAAATTGTTGGCTGCCCTTAGGTCCAATTCAGCCCATGATAGTCTATGCAAGGTCGCAGTTCGCCACTTTTTTTCTTAACAAAAAAGAACCCGGCACCGGCTGGAGAAGTAGATTTCCTTATGATCCCTCTACTAAGGGCATCTGCTGTGTATTCCTCCATAGCTTGGTTCTCCTCACAAGACAATGGATACGTGCGTCCCCTCGGTGGTACTGCTCCAGGACTCAGTTCTATGCGACAATCGTATGGTCTGTGCTGAGGTAGGGCGCCAGCCTCTCCCTTACTGAAAACGTCTCTAAACTGCTGGTAGGCATCAGGTAGTGAAGGGGAGGTGCACAAGACCTTAACAGGATGGGTAACACACTTATCCATACAGAACTTGAGACCAAGCAGCAATCTCACATTTCTGCCAATCAAACTGTGGGTTGTGCAACTGTAACCAAGGAAAGCCCAAAATCACGGCATGGTGAGGAGAATTAATCAATTGGAACTGCTGCTCTTCCTTGTGAAGAGCCCCAATAGTCATGGACAAGGGCATTGTTTCAAAAGTAACTTGGGCGGGTTCCAAAGGTTTGCCATCAATTGCCTCAATAGCAAGAGGGGTTTCTCTCTGAATCCGTGGTACCCTATGCAATTCAGCAAAGGTATTGTCCATAAAATACCCAGCAGCACCAGAATCAACCAAGGCCAAAACCTCAACCGAGCATTGTGCCCATGATAATACCACCTGTATGGTGGGTTTAAGTGTGCCCAACAATGGGGATGACTGGACACCACCTAGGGCCTGTCCCCCAAGGTACCCTAGGTGTGTTCGTTTTCCGGACATACCGGACAAGATCTTAACAGGTGACCATTTTTACCGCAATACAGACATAAACCTTGTGTCCTGCGATACCTTCTCTCCTCCTTAGTTAACCTAGTGAAACCCACCTGCATAGGTTCACTTGGTTCCAAAATAGGTTCACTAGGTTTGGATGTCGAGGGAGGGTTGGGTGGGCAAAATATGCTACTGGACCCATTATTTTTTAACCGTACTCGTCGCTCTCTGGCGGTTAATCTTTCACGTATTCTGGAGTCAATTAGAATCACGTATTTGATATAATCATCTAGGTCAGTAGGTAAATCTTTTGCTGCGATCTCATCTTTAATCTGGCCACTCAATCCTTGAGCAAAGGCTGCCAACAGGGCCTCGTTATTCCATCCTACCTCTGCTGCCAAGGTGCGGAATTCAATGGCAAAATCGCCAACCGTGCGCCTGCCCTGTTGTATCTCCATGAGACGTTTAGCAGCAGAGGTAGTTCTACCAGGAGGCTCAAATACTCTCCGAAAGGATTGCACAAAATCACAGAAATTCTTTGTGCAAGGTTTAGCGTTTTCCCAAAGTGGGTTGGCCCAAGCCAATGCTCTGCCAGTCAGCAAGGATATCATGAACCCAACCTTGCTGCGATCACTAGGAAATGCGTGTGCCGTCAATTCCATAAATATCTCAAGTTGATTGATAAACCCTCTGCATAGTTGAGGGTCGCCGTCATATCTCAGCGGCAAGGGTGCAGAAGCCGTTAACCCTTTGACTGCGGCCCGCAGTGTCATAATTGGCGAGACCACCGGGTTAGCACCGGATTTATCTGCAAGTACCGTGCATTCAAGAATAGTTTGGATAGCCACCGCTAGCTGATGCAAACGTTGCTCGAGCGTATCCATCCTCCAATGGATATTCTGTGCGTTACCGTCACTCTTAGTGTCTGAGGTCATGGCCCTTTTGTACTGTCACGGTTTTTGAAGAGTCTCAGACTTAAGGTTTGGTAAAATTTAACTTAATAGTTGAAAGGCAGTCCCCGTAGGGTAAACAGACATAACAATATAACATCAATAGAACATACAAAAAGTTCTACCGGCCTTGTCTATACCGGGCAGGGCAACCTTTAAGACAAATTCATGACAGGCTCTACCGGCCTTGCCTATACCGGGTAAGGCAACCGTGAGATGATAATTCTGGTTCTACCGGCCTTACCAATACCGGGCAAGGCAGCCCAATGGGATGCTGAATGTAGGCTCTACCGGCCCTGCCAATACCGGGTAAGGCAACCTTTAAGATGGTGAGTTACAAGGTTCTACCGGCCTTACCTATACCGGGCAGGGCAGCCCAAGGAGGTACTGTAGTAGGCTCTACCGGCCCTGCCAATACCGGGTGAGGCAACCTACAGGATGGTAACGTCAAGGTTCTACCGGCCTCACCAATACCGGGCAGGGCAGCCTGAGCAAATAGACCAGCTGTTAGGTGACTAAGACAGCAGAGAGCATAAGTCTAGAGGTCTACTCAGCAGAAGTCTTTAGCCAGGGATAATCAGACAACTGCAAGGAAGTGGACAGTGACTGACCACAGTACTGGATGTTCAGGAGCAAACCAACGTCCGCACGTTGGGACTAATGGTAAATAGCGCCACCAGGTTTAACCCCTTAGTGACGGCCGCGTGCAGACGCGGCCGTCACTTAACGCCCGTCTAACAATTTTTTTTTTGTGTAAAAGAATCCGGAGTCCCCGAACGGCGTGCAGCCGCGCGGGGAGCCGGATTTCCGGGACGTACATGTACGTCCTCTGTCACTAAGTGACAGCCACACAGGACGTACATGTACGTCCTGTGTCGCGAAGGGGTTAAAGGGATAGTAATACTTAAAATGTGAAAAAAAATATGTTGTAGGGTTTACCCCCCAGAGTAAAATAAGGGCACTCCCACTGCTGAGAGGTGTTTCATTCAAAAGTTATTAATTTTCAAAGTTTAATTTTTAGGTGCAATATCACAGTGGCCTGAAATTGTACAGTGGCGCTGTTGCTACACAATCCTATGGACAGCTCTGGTCAGTTGACCATAAATCTCCATAGGATGGTGTAGCAACAGCGCCACTGTGCAATTTCAGGCCACTGTGATATTGCACCTAAAAAATTCAACTTTGAAAATTAATAACTTTTGAATGGAACACCTCTCAGCAGTGGGAGTGCCCTTGTTTTACTCAGGGGGATAAACTCTACAACATATTTTTTTTTACATTTTAAGTATTACTATCCCTTTAAGGAGTAAACCAGCGTCCGCACGCTGGAACCAACAATGTAATTTGCAACCAGGTTTAATGGAGCAAACCAGCGACCGCACGCTGGAACCAACAATGTATATCGCAACCAGGTTTAGTGGAGCAAACCAGCGTCCGCACGCTGGGACCAACAATGTATATTGCAACCAGGTTTAGTGGAGCAAACCAGCGACCGCACGCTGGAACCAACAATGTATATCGCAACCAGGTTTAGTGGAGCAAACCAGCGTCCGCACGCTGGAACCAACAATGTATATCACAACCAGGTTTAGTGGAGCAAACCAGCGACCGCACGCTGGAACCAACAATGTATATCGCAACCAGGTTTAGTGGAGCAAACCAGCGTCCGCACGCTGGAACCAACAATATATATTGCAACCAGGTTTAGTGGAGCAAACCAGCGTCCGCACGCTGGAACCAACAATGCATATCGCAACCAGGTTAATGGAGCAAACCAGCGACCGCACGCTGGAACCAACAATGTATATCGCAACCAGGTTTAGTGGAGCAAACCAGCGTCCGCACGCTGGAACCAACAATGTATATCGCAACCAGGTTTAGTGGAGCAAACCAGCGTCCTCACGCTGGAACCAACAATGTGTATGCAATAGCGAGGAGAACAATGTCGCCAGAGCGACAGCTGGAGCGCGAGACTCAGGAACTCGTACAGGTTAATCCGCGTGGTGCTGGAGCACAGGAACCTCGGAATACAGGCACACCGGAACGCTGGAACACTGGAACGTTAGCATACAGGAACACTGGAACGCTGGAACACCGGAACATTAATGTACAGGAACACTGGAACACCGGAATGTAGCATACAGGAACACTGGAAACAGGCCCAGAGATCTGACAAGCAGGTCAGGCAGATTGGAATCAGAGACACCACGAAAGGGCAACCTGGAAGTGCTCAACCTGGGTTTAAAAAGGCTGTGTGAGGAGGGCTAATGACAGACAGCCAATCACGTATACTCAGCAGGTGATAGACACAGAGCAGAACGAATCACGGGCACTGTGATACCTAGTACTAGTGGCAGTAGAATTGCATCAACATCTAGCCCCAGTAGTAGTAGTAGCAGCAACAGCAGCACCACCTCAGGAACCCCTCATTCCATGAAGTCCACAGTATGGAGATACTTCACTCAGGATCCTCAAGCTAAGCATGTTGCTATCTGCTGTCTGTCCAAAAGCACATGAGCAGGGAGAAAGCAGGCTCACACCTAGGAACCTCTTCTATGAGGTCCCATCTGAAGCACAACCACAGGCCTGACTGGGAGACACACTATCAGCAGGACAAAAGTGCCACAACTAGCAGCAGCAGAAGCTCTTTAAAAAGTTCCCAGGGCTCTAGGGCAGAAGAAAGTAGTGAAGTTATGTATGTGTCAGAGAGTGTGCTACTGCCAGTGCCAACAGTTAGTTCAGTCCAAATAACACCTATGGCTCCTGCTACAGAGGAGTATGACAGACAAAGCCAGTACAAATATATTAACAGCAGCACAGATGAGGAGGTGGAGGAGGGATGTGAAGAAGGGTTGCCACCATCTACCCCACTTGGGACCACTTCTATGACCGATAAGTAATGTATGTCAATAAACTGAGAAGGAGGGTAGTGTATGACAATGGTAAAAACAATATACAAACACAAATTGCACCATGCCAGTCCCCCACCACCACCACAACAATACACATCTGCCACATTGTAGGTTGTACTTTATTGTTTTTTATTACTTGACATCATCATGAATATGTGCCAGTGTCACTTAAGCAGGAAGTTAGTGTTGTGGGCAAAGGACAAATGCATTCTGCATGCTAACACATTTTTCAGGCCATATGTTGCTGTAGGACTCACAACTTTGACTTTCAGCCACTTAGTTCTAAATGTCATCCCTCAGAAGAAGTAATATTACAGTGGGAAATGTAGTACCTATAGGAAATATAGGTGAAAAATGTGTTAAAATAGGTGAAAAGGAGGACATGTTTGCATAGGCGGAAAGGCAAAATCTTTTGTGGGAAAAGAGAAAAATCAGCAAGTTTTCGTGAAAAGTCATGCAGGAAATTTTTTACACTTTTTGCCTACCCCTAGCTGGGAGATCAATAACTGAGAGAGGGCATCAGAGGAGGTCCCGATATCCTCCCAAGCAAGGATGACATTTTCTTTATTTTTTACAGCCACTGCATACCGACAATTCAGTTCGTTGTACAAGCTTGGCACAACGGAAACAGCGGAAACAGCTTTCCAAGCTCGTACGCTGTACCACTTGGTATTTTGGAGGTTAATTAAATGTGAAATCTACTTCTCTAATTTTGGATCATTTAGCATTCAAATTGAGCATTTTCTGTTGTCCTCCCCTAAAGTCTCAGGTAAGGAAGTATCTTTATAGAAAATGGCAGATACAATGGATACATTTAAGAGAAGATTAGATACATTTCTTTCAAAAGTGAACATACAGAGTTATACTGTTTATCGGTAGGCTGATCAGGAAGGTCTGATAAAGACTAATTTAATTGGTAGTAGGAAAGCTATAAAATTCTCAGTTACTGAGGTATGAGGCGAAGGTTGAACTTGATGGACTTGTGTCTTTTTTCAACCTAATTTACTATGTTACTATGTTACTATGATGAATATGTAGTAGTTTGTTACTTTGTCCAGGTACTGTGACAATATAAATACCGATATTATTTTCTATATGTAGATAAGAAAAACATCTGCTTAAATAAATATAGTGTGTTTTCACACCTCCAGGCAATTAAAAAAAGATCAATAGTACTACTGTGTGCATTGTAAGTTACTGCTTTGGCAAATATTTTCCTGTACTGACTCAGAAAAAGTTAAAGTAGATTGGAGTAACTACTGACCTAAGTACTTGTGGCAATGAAAACAGTGATGCTGTATCTGTTTTCACAGGCACTCACCTCTAGTAGGCTGTGGTGCTGGGTCCAAGTGCAGAGCCGGATCATGGGCAAGGCGCACAAGGCGCCTGCCTAGGGCCCCGTTAAGTTAGGGGGCCCGCAAAGCCGAACCGGCCCCACAACAAAAAGCTCGGATGGTGAGACAGATCTCCCCATGGGCAAACTGATATCTGTGTGCATCTGTGATCTTCCTCGCAGCTCGATGTCTTCTGTAATGCAGAGCACTGGGATATGACATCTCTGCATTAGTTTAGAGTGGACTGCGCAGGAGCTGCTTTTAGAGGTCTGTACCGAAGAAGGTATGTACGTCAGGAAATAAATATATAGTGGCAGATACTTCATCAGCCCCTTAGTGCTCATTTGTAAAATACAGAACTAGTTAGTCTGAGAAACCCGTTTAGGATTTTTGGTTTGGGAACCCAGATCACATACTGTTACCCAATGATTTTTGATGTCCGGTGTTTTCCTTCCAACGGGTATCTCTTTATTTTTTCTGCTTTTCATTCTTATGCTGAAGGCAGTATACTATTTGAATGATGAGGATACGTATAGTATAGCTACTCTGGTGCTATATTGCCTCAGATTACATTAACAGAAGTTGTTAGCAGTACTAGTATAGGACCTACTTTGATTCTATATCGCAATGAATGCAGTTTTTCATTGAACTCTTGAGCACTGCGCTCACATGTGTGGACGATATAGTGATTCTGCCACTTAACTACCTCATTTTTAATAATTGGGGTGTTGATATTTATACTAACACAGGAGATACTTAGACTATTATAGTGGATGCAGTGTCTCACTGAATTTGTAAGCGTGGCGGCTATGTGTATCGGCGATTGATCAGCTGGGAGAGCGACTTGCCACATTGTGTCTCCAATCAGTTGATACATATGCTGTTTAGGAAGTTATTAATCTAGGGGGGAGAATGCATGCACTAACTCCTTAGGCTTCTAATTCTAACGACTGTATGGAATATGTATGGGTTATAATCCTCTTGTGTCTCTACTGAGGATCATTTATCAAATATGCTCCTATGAGAAATTCTATGGTGGAGCTGATAGGGGAAAAGTGGAGCTGGTGGGGGCAAGTTGGAGCTAATGGAGCAAAGTGGAGCTGGTGGAAGCAAGCTGGAGCTGATGGAGCAAATTGGAGCTGATGGGGGGCAAGATGGAGCTGGTGGGTGCAAGTTGGAGCTGATGGGTGCAAGTTGGAACTGATAGGGGCAGGTTGGAGCTGATGAGGGGAAGTTGGAGCTGATGGAGCAACATGGAGCTGATGGGGGGTAAGTTGGAGCTGGTAGGGGCAAGTTGGAGCTGATGGGGGGCAAAGTAGTGCTGGTGGGGCAAAGTGGAGCTGGTGGAGCTGAATCTCTCCTACTTTAGGCAATTACTAACCTCAGCTCATAAGACAAAGCATTTTAAGGTTAGGTACTTGCCAAAAATGAGGTACCTTGGCGTTGGTGGCAAGCTTAGTATTCTATGTCCATATAATGTAACTAAATCCTCATCTTTAATATAGTAGTGATATGCAGGCATAATGCCGCAGAGTAAAGGGTTAATGGTGATGAAAATGTGGATGTGCACCAATACTTTGTATATTTGCTTTTAGCTATTTTGGTCAAAATTGGTTGCACTCCAGCAATTTTGAATGTGTTTTTTTCCTTTGGGTGTGCTTACCAAAACCTGGACTGGAATTGTACTTTTGCAAGTTCTGACCAGCTTCTATTGGTTTAAGTACCCCTCCCACCCCCAGGTGCAATGCTCATTGTCTCTAGGACACTATATAATGCCTGTCAGAGAGTCTCTCTCCATTAATGAGTAAAGCTGACCAGGACTCAGCTCTCAGGATAAAGTAAATTAAGGTTAGTAATTGCCTAAAGTAGGAGAGATTCAGCTCACAAGACAAGGCATTTTAAGGTTAGGTACTTGCCAAAATGAGGTACCTTGGCGTTGGTGGCAAGCTTAGCATTCTATGGCCATATAATGTAACTAAATCCTCATCTTTAATATAGTAGTGATATGCAGGCATAATGCCGCAGAGTAAAGGGTTAATGGTGATGAGAAAAAAAAATAAAATAAATATATATATAAACAGATCTGCTTATCCTGCTGTGTTTTTCACATACTCCGTGCAGTATGTGTCAGAGTCCACTTGATTCTATTTTTTATAGCCTTGTACCAATTTTAAACATTTTAAATCAATGTTTTAAGGATTGTTAAATTACTTGTGTATGTCTTGTTTATGTGTTTTTATTCATTTTTATTTTATATTCAAACTTTCCAGAAAATAAATGCATTACAAAATCCCAACCACTTGCTGGAGAATGAACATTTCAGAATGCAAACAAAAACCTCACTGGGAATAATATATGAGTGGGTATTTACAAATCCAGCACAGCTTGTTTTTTGCAGATCATTCAGCTGCACTTCCTTGACTGTTCAGGACCATATGATTACCTTAGTATATACTGGTACACACATTCCTCCATCATTAAGGCTTTAATGAGAAGAAGCCCAAAAATGAACTCTCTATAGCATGAACATTAAAAGGGAGTCATTTTACATTGATTACCTCTGCACCTCGTTAGTCCTTAGCATTAAACATACTGTAGAGGAACAGACTGCCCCCAAAGAATATACACTTCACCGGTATCCTGCCCCTGTCACATAAGGCATACAAACATCCATTTTCACCTGAAGTAGCTTAGTACAATGACGTTAGGCAGGCATAGCACAAAGAATCTGGATCCAGGGCCTATTTTAGCAAAGACGTGTATTAGTATACACACAAAACCCCTGCTGAGTTCCAGAATGCATTGTGTTCCAAAACATATTAGTTAATTACTGTATACAATAAACATGTGATTACAATTGTATTCACATTTATTAATTACTGTAGCCGGGAAAGCACTATGTGGAGCTTTAACAATGATTGTTCCCACTTCTTTAGCAAGCAAAATGAAATGTATTTGAATATTCTCTGTTGACATTTTAATTATAATAATTTTCCCAAATAAAACGTTTTTGCATGAGTTAGATCATATATGCCTTACAAGTACAACACAATCCCTTCTCCCTGCAAGAAAAGGCAATAATTATTCTCAATTCCTATGCTCTTAAATCAGAGATTGACCTAAAGGGCAGTAACTGCTTGACATTATCTGGTAGAAAGCAGCCTAAAATGTACGCTGGCGCAGATTCACAAAAGGTAAAACTAAAACATGTTCTTTTTTTTCTTTTTTAACCTCTTGAGTGCCAGAGGCTTATTCAATGCATTGCTGTGCAATGTGTTGCATACCCTTCTGGCACTCAAAAGGTTAACCATTTAAGTCCTAGAGAGATGTCTAATAATTCTCAATTATTTTGTTGTGCTTTAACCCCTTTATTTCAAAGAAGATACCAAACAACCAAACTTTGTAACCTTTTAGCTGCTAGAAAGGTCGTTGACTTGTTTCCTTGTGGACTGATTGTGTAAATCCGCCAATTCATGTCCACTGGCATTAGCCTTCAGCTTCCAATCCTACACTTCTGGGTATGCACTAAAGTGTTTGATTGTGAAGCATTTTCCTTAACTGAAAGGGTTAAGGAAAGAAGTTTCAGCATAATTAGCTTAGTGAATTGACTTTTATGAGACTTAGCAGTAGAACATTGATTCTAGCACATGGTTTAGTGTGAAATTGTATTAGTACATCTTCCCCTAAAATGTTGGTGACCATTCTAGCGAACAAGGAGTTAACGTAGTATTAATATGAAATTAATTTGATTGATAATTGTTATTTTTAATTTAAACCTTAACTGCTTCAGAGTGCATTGATGATGTTTTTATTTGTGGAACAGTTGGTTTTGCTCTAGAAATGCCTTTGGCCTGATGAATAAGGCCCACAATTCTTATAGTACAATGTGTAATGCAATGTAAAACACCTAACTGAAGTCCATATAGATATGGCACGGAATACCCCGACATATACATCCTTCCCCCCACCAAGAAGGAATGGGCAAGGCTCAAGTTAGACTTCTACAAGTGTGTGTGTATGGAGGGGGTCCCCTGATGTTATGGGTCTACTGGTTGTACCCATGTGAGGATTGGTGCATGACAGATTAACACAAAATATCATTACTCTTAGGCTTCCATCAGTTAATGACTTGAATATAGTAATGTGCATGTAAAGCTTACTATGTTTGATGTAACATTAACATTTCTCTAACTACTGCACAATACCCATCAAGATAAATGTCTAATAGAATGTTAACCTCTTAGAGTTGTTGGCTGTCAGTAGAGTGGCTTGAATGCCTCCATTGTTAGGGAAGTTCAATGTATTTAATTCTAGCAAACCCTGTACACACAGAAGTGTTGGACAGGATGATATTATGTGGCATTCCCTAACAGTGGAGGAGTTCAAACTACTCTGCTCTAAGGGAACTACAATCCCCCCCCCCCCATCATTTTTACCAAAACTGTACAAATAGCAGTCTTGGTCAGGAATGATTATGTGATGTGGAGTTCCTTAACAGTAGTGGTGTTCAATGACCCAGAACCATTATCAAGCAATATAATTCCTATATATATATATATATATATATATATATATATATATATATACACATGTATTAACGATGGAGACAACACATGGACAGAAAAGAAGCAGAACTGTTTTATTTTCTTTTACAGTCCTGTGGAATGTCCTTTCAACTGGTCAGCCTCCTTGGCCTGGGATCTGGGAAGGTGACACATTTGAGGAGGTGGAAGGTACACTGTGCTGGTCCATATGGATCCAGATGATTTTAATTATCTCAGCCAATTCAGTGACCAGCCTATGAGATCAACCATGTTCCTTTTGAGGAGGTCAGATCTTGAAGACAACGTGACTAGAGTGATCTTCTGACAGCGGCAATATAATGGTCTAATAAGATATGTGCTCTGTGTATGGCCTTGAGGTATCCTGTCACCCTTCTCTGGTGTCTACACTGCTGTCTCTCCTGTGTTCTCTGTATGTGACATATTCCTCATCCAGAGCCTGTAATGGTATATGTGGGACAGTGAGCAGGGGCAGGGAAAGGCACTCACCAGTCGCTGGTTATCACCAGTGCTTTAGTCATTCAGCGTGCATGTTGTACATATATATTCTTTCAAGGCAGAAATGCCCTCAGGCCATTACACGTGTTGAGGAGATCCCACTTCCACAGCTTGGCCAAGAATTTGAAACAATTTGTATGACCAACATGTACGTTGAATGAATAAAGCACTGGTGATAACCAACCGGTGAGTGCCTTTCTCTTTCTTTGCAGTGGATATTAATGCTCTGGCTGGAAGCTAAGGAGCTGGGAGAAATCACCTGGACTGAGATTGCTTAAGTCTGTTCTTTTAGTTGTGTTAGTGTGCTGCTGTCACCCTTTTGTGCAAATATGAGAGCGTTGGTGGGTGGCAGTTTCTATGAGGGTGGTGACTAAGGGTGGGCGAAAAGTGTGAAAAATTTTGTGAAAACACACCGATTTTTCACTTTTCCCGCGAAAAATTTTGCCTTTCCACCTATGCAAAAATATCCTCCTTTTCGCATATTTTAATAAATTTTCCGCCTATGTTAACACATTTTTTACCTATATTTCCTATAGGCACTACTTCTTCTGAGGGCTGAAGTTTAGAAATAAGTGGCTGAATGTCAAAGTTGTGAGTCCTACAGCAAAATATGGCTTGAAAAATGTGTTAGCATGAAGAATGCATTTGTCTTTTGCCCACAACACTTTCTTGCTTAAGTGACACTGGCACATATTCAGGATGATATCAAGTAATAAAAAAAATAAAGTACAACCTACAATGTGGCAGATATGTATTGTAGTGGTGTTGGTGGTGGAGGACTGGCATGGTGTGCTTTGTGTATGTATTTTTACCATTATCATACTCTATCCTCCTTCTCAGATTATTGACACATATTACTTATCAGTCATAGCAGTGGTCCCAAGTGAGGTAGATGGTGGCAATCCTTCTTCACATCCCTCCTCCACCTCCTCATCTATGCTGCTGTTAATATATTTGTCCTGGCTTTTTCTGTCATGTGTGGTTTCTGCTAGTACTACTACAACTACTGGAGCTGGATGTTGATGTAATTCTATTGTCTCTATTACTAGGTGTCAAAGGTGCAGCACCTATAGCAGCAGCACCAGAGTTACTCGCCATATCTAACACAACCTGTGTTGCTGGGTAGTCAAAACAGGTGTGTGTGGCTGAGTGGGACTTGGACTTTGAAGAGGCAATGATGCTGAGGATGACTGATAGGGGGACTGTGGGCTTTTTGACATCCGTACTTGTACAGGGTCAGACTTTCCAACAACTTTCTCAAACAGTTTATAGACAGGCACAGTGCTTTGATTTTCTGCTAACCTTGTAGCCCTGTCATCATCCTCACTCTCAACTTCATCTGAATCTGAACAAGAGAAGGATGCGTGAGGGATATATTCTAGATCTGCATCACCATCAGTCATCATTAGGTCATCCTCAGCAGCATCAGCATCACCTGACAATTCTTGACCACTACTACCCTTATATTCCGCTAAGCTTTTGTAGGTCTCAATCAATTTCTTTTTACTTTTACTATAACAAAATTCACTACTACTTTGAGGACAGGTGTTTTGGTGTCTCACTGTCTGATGCAGCAGGCGGTTCAGCTGCTACACCTTCCTCTGTTATGCTGTTGCCAACATCATCAACACTTGAATGTGACTTGTTGTCGTCTTCAGTGTTCTTC
The DNA here is from genome assembly GCA_037306005.1 of Rhinophrynus dorsalis. Taxonomy (NCBI): domain Eukaryota; kingdom Metazoa; phylum Chordata; class Amphibia; order Anura; family Rhinophrynidae; genus Rhinophrynus; species Rhinophrynus dorsalis. The sequence continues at coordinate 385,915,178 of CM074723.1, read as the reverse complement.
TTATATGGTGCTGGACCTAGTTTTGCTGGGACCTTGACAAACTGCATCCTCCCTTGGAGTAAAGGGATCATCATCATTGATTGCACATGCTGCAACAACCATTGCTGCAGTAGGTTTTTGTACTACTACTTTACTCTCACATCTCTACACTGCTCCACCCCTCCCCCTTCCCCTGGTGTGTTTGCTGGACATTCTACAACTACACTGTGTTTTTTTTACTGTACAGTGCACAACACAACTGATGGAGCTGTATGATGCCTTGCCTAAGCCCAGTCATCTGTCTGTCACTGTCACCTAAGATATTTTGTTTTTTATTCTTTTTATTTTATTTTTTTTTTTTTTAAGTTGTCCACCCTGTTGTCTTTTCAGAGTCTGTTAAAAAAATGATAACTGAAAAAGAAAATCAACAATGTACTTCCCTAGACTTCCCCACCCAGCACAGGGACAATAACAGCAATATCAGCAAACAAATAGGTTGCCTGTGTCTTGCCTGTCAGTCACATGGAATTTTGGAGTATTTGGGGGACAACCTCCTTCCTCCCTTCTTATCCCCTAGAGTGCTCCCAGAATCCCCTAATACAGAGAACAAATGTCCTACCTAAATGACTCACTAAACTAAGCTTCAATTCCCCTTTATTTGCCTATCTCCTCTAGCTAAAAAACATGCTGCTCTCTCCTCTCACACACACACAGAATGGCTGCTGTGAGAGCCTGATAGCCTTTTATATGGCTGTAGAAAACTTTTGTGTGGTGTAGAAATATTTCTTCCCATTGATTTCAATGGGCGAAAAGGCGGAAAAAAACGAAAAAACACCACTTTTCGTGGGAAATTTTCGCCAAGTAGAAAGTGCCGTTATTCGCAGATTTTTTGCCCATCCCTAGTAGTGACTGTGGGGATGGATGGTGTTACTATAGCAGGCAAGATCTCAGTGGCTGCTGGGTCTTCTGTGGCTACTGATGCTTCTGTGGCTTCTCTGACTGTTAAGGCTTCTCTGGCATCTGTGGCAAGGCTTTGGGGAAACCATGCCAAAAATCAAATATTTTTGGCTGTTAGGGATATCATGGTCAGCACATCTTCCCAGTTTTGGAGACACTAAGTGCACTTCTGGAGCAAAACAACTGAATCACAGCGAACTAATAAAATTTCTATAAATCCACTTAAATTTCCGTTGATTTAAATGGGGATTGTAATCTCTGAATAATAATTGAGCCTTCAACACATATGGAGACCTCTCATTAGAGGTGTTAAAGCACTCCATTTAAATCAAAAGGAATTTTCATTTCCCCCTTCTATGATGCAGTTTGTTTGCTTCAGCATTCAGTCATTTATGAATGAGGCCCTATAACCTTGCACCCTCTAAGGAAAAATACTCACTAGATACAATTACCAGTTGACTGCTCCCTGATACATTTAATAACCAATACCAATTTTAATCCACATGGTCTGTTCTCTCAGTACCCACTTTGATTTCATCTCACAAAATAGAGGGCTGAAATGAGAGCCCCAAAGAAACACAGGACCAATAGTGATCTGCTCAACCAGACACTGGTGGATTGTATATTCCCACACTGCCTGTTGTCCCCCCCCTGACTCTTTGTTACAGCACCTCACCTCGCTTTTCCCATAATGAGTTCAGACCTTGTTCTGATTAAAACACTATGCCAAAGGGAAGTCACAAGCCTTTGATGAGGATTATCCTTTTACAAAACTGCAGAACTGGTAGAAAGTTATCACGGTGCCCGTGATTCGTGCTGTTCTGTGTCTGTCACTTGCTGAGTATTCCTGATTGGCTGTCTGCTATCAGCCCTCCTCACACTGCCTTTTTAAACCCAGGTTGAGCACTTCCAGGTTGCCCTTTCGTGGTGTTTCTGACTTTACCTGGCCTGTTCTGCATGTCAGGTTTCTGGGCCTGCTGATCCTGCTGATCCTGTTGATCCTGCTGATCCTGCGTTCCGGTGTTCCAGTGTTCCAATGTTCCTGTATGCTAGTGTTCTGGTGTTCCTGTGTTCCAGCGCCTAGCGGGTTAATCTTGCTGAGTTCCTGAGTCTCCTGCCTGCCGCTTCTCCAGCTGGTTCGCTCTGCACCGGCGGTTCCGGTGGTTCCAGTCATCTGTCAGTGCATCAGTCTCGCCCTGGTGGACTCCCCGTTGGAGTGTGGGGCTCCTGCTCTAGCCCGTTGCTTCGGCGACATCGTTCTTTTCGCTGCTGCGATATACACTGTTGGTTCCAGCGTGCGGACGCTGGTTTACTCCATTAAACCTGGTTGCGATATACACTGTTACTGTTGGTTCCAGCGTGCGGACGCTGGGTTACTCCATTAACCTGGTGGTGATAATTATTGTTGGTCCCAACGTGCGGACGTTGGTTTGCTCCTGATCTATCAGACTGAGGCTAAGTCGCTGTCCACTCCTATGCAGTCGTCTGATTTTCCTTGGCAATAGACTTCTTCTGAGTAAGACCTTAGTTCCTATTCCTCTCTGCTGTCATAGTCATCTGACAGCCGGTCTACTCACTCAGGCTGCCCTGCCCGGTATTGGTAAGGCCGGTAGAACCTTTGTCGTTACCATCCTTAAGGTTGCCTTACCCGGTATTGGCAGTGTCGGTAGAGCCTACTACAGTGTTCCTCAGGCTGCCCTGCCCGGTATTGGTAAGGCCAGTAGAACCTTGTACATCACCATCTTTAAGGTTGCCTTACCCGGTATTGGCAGGGCTGGTAGAGCCTACACTCAGTACTCCTTTGGGCTGCCTTGCCCGGTATTGGTAAGGCCGGTAGAACTGGTACATGTCATCTCACGGTTGCCTTACCCAGTATAGGCAAGGCCGGTAGAGCCTGTTATCGCTACTGTCACTTGGGTTGCCTTGCCCGGTATTTTAGGCAAGGCCGGTAGAACCTATTGTATGGACTATTATTGTTGTATTGTTATGTATGTTTCCCTATGGGGATTGCCTTAACTTTTCAATAAAGTTACGTTTTTACCAAACCTTACGTCTGAGAGTCTTCAAAAACCATGACAAAAGTATCACCTTCCATAGTTTCTTTCTCATGTCATTTTGGCAGTGATAGTAGGGGATGTTGACTTTAATGAGTGTGGGGTTCTGTAGTACTTTCTAGAATGTTGAGTCCCAGCTTTCATAAATCTTCTCCCACAGTGTCTCACATTCCTTCACTAAGTTCCCCTCCATCCTCTCCGTACTCATTTCCCTTCCTTCCCCAATCTTTCTTTCTACTATACTTTCTTCTTCCACCCTTGCCTTTCATAACTCCTTCTTATCAGTTTCTATCCCAATCTCTCCTGCTCTCTCTTTCTCCTAGTTCTTCTCTTTAATTCCATGTTTATATAAACTCTTTTTTTCTTCTCAGTCTCTCTTTTCCTCTCAATATCCCTTTTCTAATCTAACACCAAGTCTCTTTTCTTCCTTTCCCAGTCTCCCTCCCTTCCTATCCTCACTCCTTTCAGTCTTTCTTTCCTCATCCTTTGTTGTCCTTTCCTTTCAACCGCTCTATTTTTCCTCCCCAGTCACTCTTTCCTACCCTTTCTCTCACTCCGTTTCACCAGGTACTCCCATTCAAACTGTACTTTTCCCACTCAGGTGCACTATGCATAAAGCTGTGCACTAATTACATACAGGTGTCAATCTTTAGAAAAATTGTATGTTGGAAGGTATGATAACTGACAAAAATGCTGAAAAACAAATATACCGGGGTTTTTTTGTTTTTAATTACAGATAATTAGTGAATTTTAGGAGCCCTGAATATCCTTGATGTTTCTGTTTGTTATAAGTCAAGCAGTGCATGTTAACTCTGTTTTCTACTGCTACTTGAAAACCAGAATGCATGTGGAAATACAGTATTGTTTTTAAAGGGCGCTAATCCTATATAATAATTCGCTAAGTTGTGTGTAACGCCGGACATGAGCAGTAGACACTGCTTCGCGTGTGGCAGTCATGGCAGTACAGACTGCCCGCGCCGCGGCTGATACAGAGCTGGGCGCTCCGAAGGAGCATCCAGCTCTGTATCAACAGTGGCGCGGGCAGTCTCTGCTGCGCGTGAGTGTCCCGCGATCGGCTGCCAGAGGCACTGTGGCCCGTGTAACGGGCTGTTCAACTAGTAGATAAATAAGCAAGTACAATTTTACTGATAAATATGCAAATGGTTATACACACACACTGAAATACTTTTTAATGTCCCTGATATTTAGCTATTTGTCTTTTAAGATAAAGAATCTTGAATATAAGTACTGATATAAGTACAGATATTATATCTTGTACACCTGATCGTTATGTCTCCTACTAGTCATTCATTCAGGTCCCTACAGTAAGAGAGGAAGATCGATGCCATTAACAGTCCACTCTCCTCTCTGGTCATATGCAGAAGCACGAGTTTAAACACGACGTGATTGCAGGGAGCCAATGCAATTTGATTCCTGAAATAACAATGGATTCAGACTGTTGGTGACAGTTAAAGGAGCAGTAAACTTTTTTTTATGAAAAAATATATATTGTAGGGATTTTATTACTGAGTAAAATAAGGGTACCCCCACTGCCAAGAGATTTATATTTCCAGAATTATTACAGTTTAAACCCATGTTCTTTTTACATTAGCAGTGCCCTCTAGTGGTCAAATTCGAATTAGTTTTTCTGTTAGATTCTAATGGAGAGGAAAGTTAGAAAAGTCAGAGACATACAATTCTCCATAGAATGTGATAGAAACTGCCTGTCACTTCCTGTCAGTTAGAACTTCCAGGAAGTAAACACAGTAAATTCACTTCCTGATTATTTGAACTGCTATACATTTTGAATAAAACATCTGACAGCAGTTGGAGTGACCTTGTTTTATTCAGCAGGAAAAGATCTATACAATATGTGTTTTTATAAAAATAAGTTTACTGCTCCTTTAAATCTCATCTTCAGCAGGCCATTGGGAATGTCTTCATTTTTGACTGTGCTGCTACTGCATTTTCATCTATAGACACATCCATTTGGTATAAAGGTCAGAAAAATATGTTTTCATATGACCAAAGTGATTTTAAGGGGTTAATCAACAGTATCCAGTCAGTAGCGATAAATAACTGCTTTTTACATGGTATAGGATATTATATGCACAACATTAACCACTGTCAGTGCCCAAAAGCATGTTTCATAGTGAAGTTAATGAGATATGTGGCCTTGTTGTAAGGAATGATCAGCCTGCTACTGGGAGTTTGGCCACAGACTGATTTGATTCTGAGGTGTAAAGCACACGTCACTGATATGCAAGGAAGGATTACAGACACCTCAGAGGTGTTGGTAATTCTACGCTATTGGGCAGTGACTCAGGGGATATTATTAATCAAGCAGTCACAGCATATTTAATAAATATACATGGAGAAAAAAATGCCTTAAAAATAGCATTTATGATGATAAATATGCCCCAGGGAATTTAATCATTCATACTCCTGGTGGGACTGTGAAATAATGCTTCACTTTACAAATTGGAGGTGACTCTAAAGTTGCCACATCATGTCTTTAATACCAGATATGTATGAAAGGTCTATATCACAGGGCTATATAGGCATCATTGCTGAACAAGAGCAGGAACAGACAGTAGGCAATCCTCCAGTGATGTTGGCTGGCTGTGCATGATGGTATAGGTTGGTGATCCTTTTTTTTTTTAAAAGATAGATTTTTATTAACCCTTTGAGCGCCAGAGGGGTACGTAATGCATTGCAAAGCAATGCGTTCCGTACCCCTCTGGCACTCAAAGGGTTAAGGTTTTGAATGCCATTTTAACATCACTTGTCAACTTGTGTGGATCAAGACAATTAATATCGTTTCAAGATATACATAATATCTGATGAACGTGTAAGTATATGATTTAACAAACATTAACAAACTAGCCAAAATACATAATATTCTCATTTACATGTGCACCTTGGACCTGTGATGTAAGGCAATGCTAAGTCCATTTGGCATCCGAATCTTATAATTTTGATTTGATTAGGAAAGAGGAGGAAACAGTTAAGAAGCAATAGCCGAATGTACATAATATACACATTTTTCATGTAATTAACTATTCATATACTACCATGGCTGGGAGTCTCAATCAATGAGTGAACAAAATGTTACCCACACAGTATTGAAAGTGAATTTTCTAGTATCTATTCCACTGGTTAGTTTTTCCATTGTCACAATGCAATAGACTTTTAATTTCCATTCACTAATCATGTGAGATTTATTTGTCATTGACAATAAAGGAATGCACATTTTTGCAGCATTTAGAAGCTGAGTATATAAAACACGTGCACTTTATTATTCTGGGATGTTTTTATGGGGGACATTGAGAAGAATAGATTGTGGCTTCCTAGGAATAATAATTTATACTTTTCGAGATAAGAGACCACCAGACATGCAGCAGAGTACCCTTATCATTGTTGCATCTCCAAAATATATCTGTAACGGATCCTACCCATTACTGAGCCCTTGTCTGGACCACAAACTATTTACTTAAAAACTATGGACCTTGTTGCCCTGCTTGGATGTAGCTGTGGGCTCTGGCATACGAACTGGCCAGCTATTGCCAGGAGCAAAGACTTATAGTTATGAACATTGGTTTGTGTATAAAGTTTGGTTTTATGTATTTTCAAATATCGTATGTGTTTAATTGTATTTGTCCAATTTGAAGGTTTGTGCAATCACCAACTACCAGGTATGCAAATATCTTCCTTAGCTTAACCTGGGAAATGGTAGGCAGACCAGTGATTGATCAAAGTTGGGGCAGGGCATTCAAAATAGTCAATCAAAGGCTCCAACCTTGGGCCACTGTCCCTAAGATGTGGATTATAGCAACTCCAGCCATTCACTATGTTGACCCCCTGCCATGTGGTAATTAGTTCACGCCCTCAAGTCTTTGTTCAATCAAACCCCTGTGTATCTGAAATGTAACCCTGTCTGAGTCATTATATCTGTTAAGACCAGCTGTTGCTGGCTTTTGTCTGATGTGCTATGATTTAATCATGTTCCCTATTGTATCAGTTTCCCCATGTGATCCAATGCACTGTACTGTATATAAATATCTTTAGTTTGTGTCAATAAAATGAGTTATGTTTTGGAGTGAACAAGGAGTCCTGGAGTCTTGTATTGCTCATGGTCTAAAGTATCCACTCTGATACCCATCTGCGCCAAGTATCCTGAATCGTCGACCGCCTGCTGCCAGTTTCCTGTGACCTAACTTTGTGGACTGTCAGGCGGCGACATGGACTCTTCCCTGTTTCCCTGCTTCCAGTGATCCTGCGACTGTTTCCAGTGACTGTCCATACTTCAACTGGTGCATCCGACGGCGCTTATCTGCGTTGAGAAGGAGAGACCCGGGAACGACGGCGGAAGGTGACACGGTCCCTTCCCAGCTTCCGTTACAATATCATTCACATCAGGAAACATATTGTGTAAGATATCTGCATTTCTGTACCATCTCATGACTATTTTAAAATTAATTCCTATTGCCAGTATATTTGTGAGTGTGTTGTGTAATATACCTGTCCATGCTTGATCTGTAATTGATAATTTTAGTTCAATCTCCCGTTGAGCCACAAATGGAATCTGTTTATTTTCCAGCAAATTATATATTTTAGCAATGCAATTATTAGGCAAATGATCCCCATATTTATTTCTTCAAATTGTTAAAAGCCTAGTGAGGTTAGATTTGTGTGAATGTATGTATAAGTAATACAAAATTAGCAAATTAAATTGTTAATCAGAGTGTAAATCCAGTCTTATCCATAAAGATTGAAAGGGGAAAATATCCCCATCCCCCAATAAATAATAAATTAATAGACCATGGTGAGCCAGTTTTGTCTGCCTCTGCTCTAGAGCAATAAGGGTCCTTATGTAGCCCTGTATTATGCATCTTTCATAATACATTCTGTAATACTTACTAAAGAGCCACATTCAAAAGACAAATAGACTAATTCTGAGGCAAACCAACTGTACCATGGAGGAAAAATACAAATTTCCTACATTTCCATTCATGTAACTATTTTTTTAACCCTTTCAATGCTATAGAGGCCTCCAACACATTACTTTGCAATGTGTTAAGAGCTCTCTAGCATTCAAGGGTTAAGAAAAACACTATTTGATTCCTGTGGCATAGTCGGTTTGACTCAGGATTACTTCTTTTCTTTTGAACACTGGCCCCTGTATTATGTGCCAGTACATGAACATCTTGTTATGTGGGAATAATTGATTGTAAGGCTTATTTATTAATCAGGGGAATTTTAATACTTGAGCTTATCTGCCATTCACCCATGGCCTCTGGTTTCAGAGGGCCCCACCCTGATTTTCCTAAGGTGCCAGATTTTCAGAAAGGAACCAATTTGTTGCTATGATCAGAAATAAGAGGTTGTGCTTTTCATACAGTTATTAATGGGCTTAAGGAATTTAACCATAAACTCTAAAGGGTTTCTAAGCGTATTCCTATATTTGCAAGACTTTATTCACAATTTCATGAGGGGCCTCAAAGGTTTTAAAAAACATCTGTTATTGCTATCCCATATTCTCAAATAAAGTAATGTGTACATGTCAATTTGAAGACTAACAACTTGTCACACCACTTCACAGACACTTTATGCAAGAGGAACTTGAGATAGCCTCAAGGTTTAGCTACAGATTACCATTAGCATATCTAAGACAGGTAGCCTAGATTGGCCTGCAGCTACTGTAGTTTTTGCATCCTGAGCCTGTTATGCTAATCACATTTCATATGCCCTGTAGTATTAATGCCACATGGAAATTTTCAGCTGCAAGCAAAGAAAACTAAAGGGATAGTAATGTTTCACAATAAAAGCAGCTCCAATTAATATTCATAGGATTTGGGCCATGGGGAGTGTTATTTCAATACTGTCAGAGTTGTAGTTCAAGAGTAATTGAATGATAAAGTATCCCCCTCTCAACCCTTTTACTGATGTAACACTGCTCACCTCAGAGCAGCAAGACTGTCCAGATGGATTGTAGAGAGGGACAATCTTCCTTATGACCACAACCTGTCAAGGGGGCAGGGTTTTCCTTATGTTCACAGTAAGAAGATTGTCCCTTGCTGTGAGCTGTCTGGTCCCAGGACCAGATTCCACATCTGAGGGGCAATGGCTTACACTAGATAACAGGGATGGGGGGTGGATACTTATCATTCAATTACTGTTGAACTACAACTCTGACAGTATCAAAATAACACTCTCCATGGCCCAAATACTATGAAGATTAATTGGAGTTACTGTTTTTGTGAAACATTACTATCCCTTTAAAGATCTGCATCCAAGAAGTCAAGGGATTATTAAACTCGACCTTGCACCTAATAAAACATGTTTTCTTTTTTGCAAATATGAACAAGTTCCCAATCACAATATCGTAGAGGGGTGTTTTGGAAGGAATTTAAGATTTTATTCCTCCCCCTCCCAGGATATCTGGTAGTGATATCCTCAATCTCTTTGCTTGCTATTTTATGCAAATCAGTTATGGGTTTCAGTCTGGGCTGTGACAGAAGTGAAGGCATGAGATGCTGGGGAGGTTGTTATGAGAGTGATATAGTGAGGCTGATATAACATAGTGGACCAATAATCAATGTGTTGGAAATTCACTAGCATTTGAGGGGTTAAAAACCCCATTTATTTGTCTCCTGTGGTGCAGATGTTTTACCCAAAGTTTGCTCAGGTTCTTAGTATATCAGCCTCAGTAATATCACTAATGAAGCACTTAGGATAGCATCTGTGTCAGCAGCACTTACGATGAGGTCACAGAGCCCTGCTCTGTGCTAACTGTATACAGTATAAAACAGTATAAAGTGTAACTCTTATCCAACAACTATGTCTGAGGCTAGGACTCTGGTTAATGGTGGTTTTACTGGCTTGGCAAAGCCCTGGGATTTGAGTTCAGACAAAAGCAAGATCAGATAACTGCAAAGTGTTCTGGACACGGAATCTACTTGCTATTGTACTTGGTTCTGCAGTTGACGTAGTTTGTTTTGGTTTCACATCTTTGTATAAAATGTTGATTTCTTACCATATGTGAATAAAGGGAACACTGGGCAATATGCACAAATAAAACAAGAACATTCTGAAGTAAATCACCTGTGCCATATGGTAGAAATAAACATTTCAATAATTCCGATTTTAGCCACTTGAAGATAGAGGACTCGAATATATTGCTTTGAAATATATTGGCGACCTCTTTAGCATTAAGCATATAAATGAAATGATGGGAATATTTTTTGCCCACTATGGTACAGCTGATTTGCTCCAGAAGTGCACCTCTTTTCTTTTGTTCCTAAGGCCCAGAGTGTGTGGTTCTGTTTAACACTACTACTTATACAATTTCTTCTAAATCTTCTCTGGATCAATAAAAGCAAGAGTGGTAAGGCAGTGATTGAACTTGATGAATGTATGCCTTTATTAAACCTCATCATCTGTGTTACTTCTTATTGCTTTATCTTTGAGCATTTTGTTTCTATTGTATGTAATGGTACTATGGTTTCCAGGACATGATCTAACAGGAGTATTTCCCAGTATTCACTGAAGATACCCTGAATATGACTGTGGCATGTGCTGTATTGGATCAACAGTAATCTAATCTAACTGCTTCCTAACTGTAGTGCCTGCCATCTTCATGACCCTCCTGGAGCAAACCAGCTGCACCACAGGGAATAACTAACAATACCGTGAGTTACCATTTGGTTGAAATGGGACTTTTAACCGCTTGCAAAGCAATGCACTGGAGACTTTAATAATAATAATAATAATCTTTATTTATATAGCGCCAACTTATTCCGCAGCGCTTTACAATAGGGGACAGACATACAGAGATATTAAATAGTACAAATCATATGTGGAGAACAGAAGGATCAAAGGGCCCTGCTCATGAGAGTTTACAGTCTAGCAGTCTAGTAATCAAGGGGTTTAAAGCCCCATTTCAGTCAATACAAATTTGCATTAGTTCCCTGTGGGACAGTTAGTTTGCTTCAGAACTGCACCAGTTGTTTTAGTGCATCAGACTCACTGAGTTTTATTAGCTTAGAGTCTTAGGAGTAGGATGGTGAAGAGTTTCAGATTTTTTAATGGGAATTTTTTAACTCATAGATTGTCTGCCTTTATACTGACTCCACAGATTTTCCTGAAAGAACAGTCCCATTTTCCACTTGTGTTTTCCAACACCTAGCATGCATTCCTATGAATCATGGTGATATATATATATCACACCACCACCATACACATCTGTCACATTCAGTGTTACCTTCTATTTATTTAGTTTTTTTTATCTATCTCTTTAACCCCTTAGTGACGCGGCCGGCACTTAACGCCCACCGAACATTTTTTTTCATTTCTTTGAATGACTTCCGGGATGTACATGTACGTCTTCTGTCCACCTGGGACATTCGCTCGGGACGTACATGTATTGCCTTGGGTGGTAAGGGGTTAAAAATAATGGATAGCATGGTAGCAGGCTTATAAAAATAAATTTGTTTTTCAAATGCTTCAAATAAACCCTGAAAAAGTGTTCATATTCATGTGTATCCGTTACCAATCCATACTCTGGGAGCAAGTCCCATAGAGATATACCACCACTGCCATCAACATTAGTTTGATGCCCCTAAGTACCTCATCCTACTTTCTGTGATAGCAATTAAATGTGTTAGGAAATATGCTGGGATGTTCTTGTTGATTTTGTTGCTGATGCTGCTTCTGGTTAATACCTTTTGCTGACTTCTTTTTCATTATGCTTTTTACTGTTTTTTTTGCTCTAATTCTCTCTCTCTCTCATCCTACACATTGCAACCCTTCACTCAATCTATAAGCATACCTTTACAGTCTTTGACAGAATCTGATTTAGAGAGGTGCTGCTGAGTATCACACCTTAGCACACTTTGGCAGAAATTAAGAAATGTTATGTTTAAAGCAGGGATCCAGCAAAGTAACAAAAATGTATTCCTTACTGCTTTTAAAGGTCATCATACAAGGATTCTGCTCACAGCAGACTAACATGTCCTTTACTACCTACTGCATATCTGTGTTGTCATTATTGTAAGATTAGTTATCCACACTCCTCAGTTTTTTCTGAATTAAATATATTAGTTGGAGAATCTCTATAATTCCTACCCCTACACAACTAACCAGCAAGGTGGCCTCCTCAAACGGTTTCAGCAGCACACATAGATCACACATTAGTTCTCATTGCCCAGGTGACAAAGATGCCCCCTCCAAAGCATAACAGTATTATATTGTTGATTTGCCAATGACCTTATTTGATAGAGACCTCCATTTTCAGCTGGTGATGTAGTAGGTTGTTACACTCTTGTATGGAATAATGCATTGTAAGTACTGTAGAAGTGGCTAAAATGGGCACAGATTTTGTGGGAGATATTCAGCAACTCTCTGAGGGTTCCAAATTCTGAGAATAATCTTGTTATTACTAAATTTAGAACATGGGTAAAAGGGTACATACATCATATCATCAATTATCAAGGCAGCTAGTATGTTGTAGACATAATCAGCAGACACAAATTACACCAAAGAGGGGGGACACAAGCCATTCCTGTATTACCTGCTCTAAGTTTTTTTCTGTGGCTTTGTGGAATTGTCTCTCAAATCTCCTCATGCACAAAGTGGCATACCAATAGTATGGGCCACATTCAAAAAGACAGACCTGTGCTCCTCTATATACTGTGAACATGTGTGCCTTGTATTGGGCATATATAATAATTCTTAGTAAATCTAAGTAAAATAAGTGAGAATTTAGTCCCACAAATTGGCCAATCCGTGTATTAGCTTACCACCTCACCAAGGTAAGTCCTACTCTAATACACCTGTAAAAACCCTAACTATATAGAGGATTGCAGGTCTGTCTTTTTGTATGTGTTTCCACTTTTGGGTTTAGGCCTAATGTCAGGGGGACTGGATGACCCTCTCATTCCTTGCTGCTATCTATATTCTTATCTTTATACTTACATTTAATTTATATTTATCATATGGATATTTTATGATGAGTAAGCACTGTGAGCTTTTTTCTGTTTCAGTAGTACGGGCCACCCTGCTACTGTCCTTTAAAGCTGAACTTTCACGTTAATTACATTGCCCCAGAATATATTATTAACCTAGTGATATGCAAAGTTATACTAGCCTTAATCTCAATAAGTCCATGGTAGTTCAGTAAAAACATATCTTCTGTAGGCATTGAGCTGCACAGAGCTTACAAGAGAAGCTCTGTGCGCCTGTGCGGTCAGTCCCTTCCTGTGCCTTAAGGCATGAAGGAACGTCACTGCTGGCAGAGAACTGGGCAGACAGCACAGACTCAGAGGGACATTTCCTCCACGATATCTGCGCTGTCTGTCCTCTGGTTCCTGCTGAAGATGTGTTTTTACTGAACTACAGTAGACTTATTGAGCTTAAGGCTAGTATAACTTTGCATATCACTAGGTTAGTAATATATTCTGGGACAATGTAATTAACGTGAAAGTTACACTTTAATAATACTACAACAACAAGGGGCAAGATTACTGGCTGTACCTGTGGCCTGATGCTGCATGCTTTTGTTTCTCACTGTTGGGAGGGTAACCCAGTGAACAGTGACAGTCTTGTAGTCTGTACGCTGCCCACATGACCACATATCTGTTTCTAGCCCTTTGCCCATCAAACTAACCACCTATTTATACAATTCTGGCACAGTCATCCTTGAAAAATAACTGTAGCATGGGATATGCCAGAGGAGTGAAACTCATGACATCAGTTCTTTGAAATATCAACTGCTAACATCTTGGCAACTTTGCCATTCCACAGACCTACTTTGAGATTATTTCTATGAAGTTTTTGTCTACTTCCTAAGAACTCAGAAAGTTAGAGTTGATAATACGTGGCAGAAGAATTGTGTAAATTTATTGCTTTAACAGCATGATTTTAAGAGTTTGTGGGATGGCAACGGCATGTGTGGGCAGTCTATAATTCATGTAATCTCCTACAACAAACTCAGACCCAAATCATCTATAGCAGGATCCAAATGTGTTAGTACAAGGAAAGGAAATCTTGACACTTACTGACACATCAGCCTCATTTCTATTATGTGTCCAGGAGCCCCGGGCACTTTTAAGAGTGCTTCTACTGCTGCTAGTTGTGGTACCACTGAAATGTTGAAATATGTCTCCCAGTAAGACCTGTAGTTCTGCTTCAGGATGGATCTCAGGAGGTGCCTAGGTGTGATCCTGTTTTCCCTCTGCTCACATGTTTTAACACAGATTACCCAACAGACATGTTTAGCTTTTGGATTGTGAGTGAAGCATCTCCATATTGTTTACTTCAAAGACTGAGGGTTTCTTGAGGGCTACAAGTTCTGCTTGGGCTAGATGTTGCTGGAATTGTACTAGCAGTAGGTGCCAGTGATTCTGAACTTCCAACAGCAGCAGAATCACTCATCATAGATAGAGTTGGATGTTGTTGACCTGTGTTGATGGTGTTTAATCAACACTAGTGTTTGAGGCTGGGGGACGGATGATGCTGTTGATGACTGACAGGATGATTATGTATTGTTTGGCCTCTTTATTGACCAGAGTCAGACTTTCCGATTGATTTCTCAAACAGTTTATAAACAAGCGCAATGCTTCTTTTCAGTGATGGATGACTGAGCCTTTGCCTTTCAGCTAATTGTCTGACCAAGTCATCATTTTTCCAAGAGGATGCTCGAGGGATATGTTCTACATCAACCTCATCATCATCATCAATGATTAGGTCATCCTCAGCTATTCCTACTACTTCTTCCTAACTACTTTTATTTTCATCTAGGCTTTCTGAAGTCTCCAATATTGTGAAGATTGGTGTTTTTATTCTTACTGTTAGGCACAACATAGAAACATAGAATTTGACGGCAGATAAGAACCATTTCAGCCCATCGAGTCTGCCCATTTTCCTACAGTAAAAACCTCAAACCTTTTTTGGTCCTTGGTCTTTTCTTAAGTTAAGGACAGCCTTATGCCTATCCCATACATGCTTAAATTCTTTCACTGTATTAACTTCTACCACTCTCCCTCCACCCTCTCAGTGAAGTAAAACTTTCCTACATTACATCTAAACCTGTGTCCCTCTATTTTTAGACTATGGCCTCTTGTCCTAACATTTTTACTCCTTTGAAATATACTTCCATCCTGCACTTTGTTGAATCAGATCCTTTAGTCTATCCTGATATTTCTTTTCCTGTAAACCAGTTGACAAGATCTCCCTGCTGTAAACCCATGCTGTTTGCTATCTTGCAAGCCATTTCAATTCAGATATTCAACAATTCTTTCCTTTAACATAGTCTCCATTAATTTTCCCACTACTGATGGAAGACTTACTGGTCTTTAGTTACCAGACTCTTCCCTGCTACCTTTTTTGTGAAGAGGTACTACATTTCCTAACTTCCAATCTTCTGGAACTATTCCTTTTGTTAGTGACTGAATAATTATGTTAAAGGTTTTGTCAGAACACACTTAAGTTCTTTTAATAACTTTGGGTATATCCCATCTGTTCCCATTGATTTATCTGTTTTAACCTTAGAAAGTAGAACTTCTTCCTCTGTAAACATGCATGTTTCCCATGTCTTGCCTTTTTGTTTTTCTAACAGAGGTCCCTTTCCTTCATCTTCCTCTGTAAAAACTGAACAGAAATATTCATTAAGACAGTCAGCTAGCCCTTTATTCTCATTTACATAGTTTCCATTTTTTGTTTTCAGTCTAACTATTCCTTGTTTCATTTTCCTCCTTTCACTTATATATCTAACAAATGTTTATCTCCCTTTTTTATTGACTGAGCAATGTTTTCCTCTGTCTGTGCTTTGGCACATCTAATAATGCATTTGGCCTCCTTCAACCTAGTCTTGTACCAATTCCTATCTTCTTCCTTCTGCGTCTGCTTATATTTCTTAAATGTTTCTTTTTTCTCCTTTACTATATTTGCCACTTCTGCTGAGTACCACAGTGGTTTTCTTTTTCTTTTACCCTTGCTGACATGTCTAATGCAGTTTTTTTTAACTGCTACACTTTCCTCTGTTATGCCACCAATTACTAGAATGTGACTATTTGTCATCTTCAGTACTCTTAAAAGGTTTATTAATATTACTAGTGGTGGTGGAATTTTTTATGTGAGTTGGACAAAGCTTCCTCAGGAGGAGCATCATAGTTTATTCCACACTCTGCAGCAACCATGGCTGCAGTCAGCTTTCAGACTATCATTTTACTACCATGTTCCTGCACTGCTCCTACTCCTTTCACACTAACCCTGCTCCTAACACATTTCCTGGACATTATTAAGCAATATAATATCAAAAAGAGAGAAATGCTACTTACATTCTCTTATTTCTAGAATGTGTTTATTAGTAGCAAGTATCGCTTTTGGAGGATATTTTCACTGTCTCCACATAGATATCAGGATTCCCAAGCCGCTCAATCACTCTGAAACATTCATCCACAGTGACCGCTGGAGAGTAACACAAAGAGAGTATACACAGGAGGACAGCCCAAATGCTAAAGAGTGATCTCAAACAAAAATAGAATGAGGAATACTACTCATGCTGAAACTTCCCACAGGCCCATGGTTTCAGGAAACTGGTGTGAACTCCAGTAGGGAAATGTTGCTGGGCTTCCCCGCAACTGGACAGCAATCAGAATTGCACTCCAGGGGGTTAAAACCACCAAGAAAACAAGAAAACTGATGTTTAGAAATACTTAAGCAGACCAAATTAAAATTAAATATTTTTATTAAAATCTTAAGAAGCAAGTATAAATCTCCTAACATTTTTTGTGGTGCTACTGACAACTTCATCACACTGGTTCCCTGGAATCCTGGGCCAGTTGGACGTTGCAATGTGAGTAGTATTCCTCATTCTATTTTTATTTGAGATCACCCTTTAGCATTTGACCTTTCCTCCTGTGTATACTGTTGTATTATTAAGCAGTGAACAACATAACAACACTGATTTTTGTGGGACATCTTGAGCTTTACAAAATACTCTGTCTTGTCAAGTATCTTTCTGTCTCATTAACCACTCATGTAAGGGTCCCTGTCTCTGTCACCTATCAGTCAAACTATTTTACATTTTTTTAACTGTCTCTATCAGAGTAAAAAACAAACAAACACACACACACACTCCCTGTGCAACTGCTTCTTCCCACAGACTCCAGTAACACAGAAAACAGACAGCAGAAAGGTACTTGGATCACATCTGCCTGTCTTGTTCAGTCACACAAGGTGTTTGGGTACTTGGGATAAATCTCCTTTGTTCCCTTTACACAGCCTCAGACTCATCTAACACAGAGAGCAGCCAGTTGGAAGGAACTTGGATCACAGCTGCCTGTATCTTCTCACTGACACAAAATGTTGGGATAGTTGTGTAAATTTCCTTTGCTCCCTTCATACACACCCAGACTCCGCTACCACAGAGAACAGCCAGCAGAAAGTAACTTGGGATCATAGCTGCCAGTCTCTTCTCTGTCACACAAGATTTTTGGTTACTTGGGGTAAATCTCCTTTTCTCTCCTTCACCCCCCACACATATACATACACACACACATACTCTCCCAGAGAACAGCCAGCTATAAAGAACTTAGATCACAGCTGCCTGTCTCAGTCAAAAAAGACTTTGGCATATTTTGGGTCAACCTCCTGTCTCTCTTCATGCTTCACTGTCCAGAGTGCTGCAAGACTCCCCAAACACAGATAACAAATTTCCTGCCTACAAGACTCCCTAAACTACACTCCAACTTTTCTTCATTTGCCTAGCCTCACTAGTTCAAAAATATGGTGCTTTCTCTATCTCTCACAAACATAGACTAACATGCTGACACCACCACCTGACACCACGTTTATACTATCCAAGTGGAAAAAGAAGGAACACTTGCCACGTGGGTATGTGTGGCAAGTATGGAGGTGGGGTGGAGAATTCAGTCTTACTATTGATTTTAATGCAATGGGCTAGGTGGGAAAACGTGGAAAATTGGCACTTTTTGCAAAAAAATTCCTGCTAAGTGGCAGGTGCCATTTTTCACCTGTTTTGCTTTCGATGAGAAAAATGTCTCTACATCCCTAATTAGGAGCCTCAGGAAATAGAGTATAGATACACAGGACTCTTTTCAACTAGCTAGAAGTCAGATGTGTTTGCTGTTTTTTGATTGAAAAAAATGCACAGCAAGTAATTTATTTCCACTCAAAAACATTATTCTGAAGTTTTGGATCACTATTGATTTTTTTAGTAATCGTAATGCATTGTGCACCTGTACTCACATGGTTAATTCTTCATTATACAGTCTGTAGGGTACCATGCAGAGGCCTCTTCTTGCTTACGTGTAAAACACAAGAGGATTTACAGTGTTTACTTCACCTCCATAGTACTTTTGATAGAAAAAGAAAAGTTATTTTTCAGAGAGGACACAAAGTTTTCTAAATTAAAAATAAAATAAAAAAAAGCATTGCCAATTTCAAGCAAGTTGTCTGGAACTGAATCCCTTGTTTAATCAAAAATCTTTTCAACACTATCACTTCAAAAAACACAACTAATTAAATAGAGACAACTGATTCCAAAAAGCAAATTAAATAATAATAAGAAGGAAAACATTCCAGTGTAATTTGAAGACTAACTAAAATTTTGTTTACCTTTTTTTGGGAATTCCCACAAAAAGGGCAGTTTCTTCTTTATCAATTTATTTAATTGAATTAAAATAATTAATAATAATGTATTTCCTCCACAGTTGGAGTTCCTCCTATATATTCCCACTGTAGTAACTATAACATGAGTGTCAGTTTCCAGAATGTTGTCAGTCTGTGCTTGGGAGAGAGAGATAGAGATAGAGAGAGAGAGTAGCAGCTGAATTCATGATGCTAGAGGCAGACATGCAAAGAGAGGGAGCTGAATTTGCTTGAGAAGAGTATTGGTGGAAGCCAGTTGTTCCATGGGTGTGGGTGGGAAGGGTTATTAATTATTTAAATAAATAAATAAATAAACCTTTTTAATGATAAGTGACAAATGGGCAGGCGATCCAAGTTCCTACTTCAGAGCTGGCTGAGCCTTGACTGAGGCTGAATAACTGAGCGAGAGATACTCTGCAGACAGACAAAAATTCATAATACATTCAAAACAGACATACAATTTGGCAAATTGTGGGTACTTATATACATTCTCTGCTATATCTGCATGAACAAGAAGGGCAAGCATAGACTTTTTGACTAATAAGTGACAGAGACAGGCAGAAGTACCTTCACCTAAGCTGCAACTGTGACTGAAAGTGACAGATTCTAGATGCAGAGACATACATCATACATTATATTCAGATGGATAAAATATGAACTGTACTTTAATTATGTCCACCAAATATGCTAGAAGCAGAGGCAAAGTCACACTACATTACAAAAGCTGACTGCTTCAATGGTTCAATTTCTAACTAGAGCTGTGTTTTTCAATATTAATCCTTGTGGAACACAGCAGGTCAGCTTTTCAGGTAAGTGGCTCAGTCATTGTAATTGAGATGCTCTGCCTGTGCTTAATTAGGCCTATCCTGAAAACCTGACCTGCTGGTCAGCCCCGAGGACTGGATCTGAAAAGTATTTTAGAAAAGAGGGAACATAAGAACTTGTTTTAGTTTGGGATATGTTGCTTTAATTAGTGGCCTCACTTGATCCTCGGGACCCAGGACGCTAGACTCCACTGGAAAGGAGGCTCCTGATAGTTGCCCCTGTTTCTCCCCCGTGCATTCTTATACAGCACAGTCCAGTTCTCTGCTCCCTGACATATCTGAATAGCATGCTGTTACAATTCCCTGTTATCTTCCCAAACAACCATAAAAGGGAACAACCATCAGAATTTCCTAGGGAAGCAAGAAACCCCATTTAGAATCCAGTGGCTTAAAAATAATGGCTCGTTTTTTCAAGTAAATATGCCTAACTAGTGTAAAAGCCCCACACGATGCAGCCTTGTGTCACTTCACTCATGAGATGCAATCATGCGCAGTAGAGACTGCCCGAACGCGTGCAGTCTCTACTGCACATGATGGCTTCTGACAAACATCCTAGCAAATTAATATATAGGATGTGTCTTTCAGTGAAACTTCATGGTGCTCTTGTTTTAGATAATTAATGAAAGGTTGAGTGATATGCAGTGATAGGAGCTCTTGCACAAGGTAAAGTACAATATACATAAAAATACTCTGGTGGTGTATTTATCAGGGGAATTAGTAAAGAACTGTTATATGGAACATTTGTTATGCTCAGAATTGTTCTGATCCCTCAACTTAAAACGAAAATGGTTTGCTCTGTCCAGATAGTTTCAAAAATATATCTGCAATACAGGTAATTTAAACCTTTCAGTGACACATTGGTGTGGTTCTGGTACTGAAAAGGTAACAGTGATTTTTCAAATATCTGTTTTATCAATTAAACAATATGGAGCAGAATTCATATAGTATATGTAGGGCAGTCAAGACCACTGAGACCGCTTTAAATGGATAGTAATGTTTCACAAAAACAGCAGCTCCAATTAATCTTCCTAGTATTCTACCCTTAGAGAGTGTTATTTCAATACTGTCAGAGTTGTAGTTCAAGAGTAATTGAATGATAAAGTATCCCCCTCCCCCCCTTTTACCTAATGTAACACTGTTCACCTCAGATGTGGAATCTGGTTGCTTGACCAGACAGATAACAGCAAGGGACAATCTTCTTATGTTAGAACAATGAAAACCCTGCCCACCTTGACAGGTTTTTCAGATTTTTCCATTACCTTAATTGAAGATTGTCCCTTTCTGCAATCTACCTGGGCACCTTCCTGCTGCTCTGAACTGAGCAGTTATATCAGTAAAAGGGGCGGGAGGGGGATATTTTATCATTCAATTACTCTTGAAGTACAACTTCTACAGAATTAAAATAACACTCTCTGCTTTTATTATGAAACATAGGATAACGATATATAAAATCACCCAATATAGTCCGAAATTGAAAATAGAGGGTATCCATTGTATTGCAATGTAAGGTGTTGATTACCTCTTGCCACTCAAAGGGTTAAGGATCTGAACCTGAAAACATGATTTATGCATCACTCTGGGTCTGAAAGATTCTGCCCCTAGGGGCATGGAACTCCTCATATTTAAAGTCTCAATCATTCTAAGCATTAGGGATGGGTATTATAATGCCAGAGAAGCTTTATTTGTAACCAGTCAAAATGAAATTATCACAGCTTCTCTCAAAACCAAATAAAATTAACTGAGACATTCACCACATATTCTCTCTGGAAAGCAGTGCTGGTCTATTAAAACTAACAAGCAGGACATGACTCATGCAGGAACTGTACGTAGATTTGAGACTAACCCATGAACTGTCACCTCTGCTTAATGGACAATTAAAACATCCTTCTTGTGATCAGTAGGTTCATCTTGTAGGCACTGAGTAAAGTAATGAGGTTTGACAGAAATGGAGTTAATGGAGCTTTTTCACTGGTCTGTCCTCCACAATACACAGCGCTTCAAAATTAATTTAGCTTCTCTGTTGTCTCATTTTTGTGTACCGCATCTCCCTTTCATTTACTTACTGACAGCACCATGGACTTCCATGTCAGAATTTACCAGCAGGACACCTGAAGAAATTTCGAAGCAGTAAACTTAATTGTGTTTCAAACATTAACATAAATGAAATTATAAGGAATCTTTAACAAACCCACCTGCTAAGTAGATGATTTATTCTGGGTAAAATTAAAAATGTTTTGTATAAAACTAGACATAAAATATATCCCATGAAGAACACACATTTGATGTGATTAGTATAGCGCATAGTGTCTCTTGTTACAGTACAAGCTTGGAATATTTGTCTCTTTTACATTTTTTTTAATACATTTGAAAATATCTGCTTTACACAGTATAGCTAATATACTAAAAAAAGTGATGAATTTCTGGAACAAACCAACTACATTATAGGGAACAAAGGACCACATTTATAAAAGGAAACTGGAGTTATTCTGGAGTAAACCAACTGCACCATAGGGGACAAAAAAATGCCTGTTAAATTACATTGGGCATTTAACCCCTTGAATGGTAGAGAGGTCTCCAATGAATTGAGAAGCAATGCATTGGAGACCATCTTAGCATTCAAGGGGTTAAAAAGCTCTATTCTAGTGCATGGGAATTTTGGAATTTGTAGTTGTCCCCTATGATGCAGTTGGTTTACTCCAGAATAACTGTAGTTTACTTTTATAAATATTGGCCAAAGAAACATTTCCATTTATTTAAATTGGGATTTTGACCCCTTGAATGCTGGACAGGTTTCCAGTTGTTGCTTTGCAATGCAATGGAGACTTCCCCATTATTCAAAGGAGTTATGTCCCCATTTAAATCAATGGGATTTTTGATTTGTTCCCTATGGTGCAGTTAGTTTGCTCCAGACTCAGTGGGGGTTATGCACTAAGGGGTGATAAAGAGTTGGTAAAGCCATTATCCAAGTTCTTTCCTGATCTGGCTTTTCTCTCTGTCCTGGGTGAGTCTGAGGGTGTGAGAAGGGAGCAAAGGAGAATTACCCCAAATACCCCAACATTTTGCGTGATGTTTCAGAAGACACAGGCAGTGTGATCCAAGTTTCTTCCTGATCTGGTTTTTATCTCTGTCCTAGGGGAGTCTGGGAGTGTGAGAATGCAGCAAAAAGAGGTTTACCCCAAACACCCCAACATTTTGTGTGATGTTTCAGAAGACACAGGCAGCCGTGATCCAAGTTTCTTCCCGATCTGGCTGTTATCTCTGTGTCAGGGGAATCTGTGAGTGTGAGAAGGGAGCAAAGGAGAATTACCCCAAATACCTCAAAGGAACACCCAGGTAGAGATCAAACAAGTTTCTTCCTGATCTGCCTGTTATCTCTGTGCTAGGAGAGTCTGGGGAAAAAAGCAGTTGAATAGGGAGTGTGTTGTTTTTTTGTTGGCAGTGGTAGGGATGGGAGGAGAGTCAGTCAATTAAAATAAATAAAATAAAAAAACAATTGATATGTGACAAAGACCCTGATGTGAGCTGTGACTGAGGTAGACTAATACTAGACTAGATAGAGTATTTTGTTAAGAAAAAAAGGGAAGGCAGCAAACACAGTCAGTTCTATTGTTTACTTTATGGTAAAAACACATACAGTAGTAGAGTAATGTCCAGCAAAAGCTAAGGGGTGGTGGGTGAAAGCATTAGGAGCAGTGCGGGTGCATGCAAGTAAAGTGGCAGTCAAAAAAACACCTGCAGCTATAGTTGCTGCAGCGTGTGCAATAAATGATGGCTATCCCTCTTCTCCCAAGGAAGATGCAGTTTTTCAAAGTTCTACCAAGAGTTCCAGCACCACTAGCACAGTGCTATCATTAAATGATCTAAAAACTCTGAAGAAGATGAGTCACATTCCAGTGTTGATGGAATAGTGCAAGAAGATGCAGCAGCTCAACCAACTGCTGCATCTGACAGTGAGACAAAAGTCCTGTCATTCTTAAATCCATGGAGTTAAATGAATAATATAATTTTACAGTATGATACTCAAATTATTATAATTACAGTATTTCTGCAAGCCTAAAACTCATGAATTGTGCATCCCAGTCTTAAAGGAGCAGTAAACGTTTTATGAAAAAGCATACATTTAGGGCTTTTCTTGGAGATGTGTTTCCAGAGTTATTACAATTTAAGTTGCTGTTTCTTTATATTAAAGTACTCCCTAGTGGCCAGATTCCAGATTGTTGTTTTGTTGCACTCTATGGCCAAGGTCAGTCAGAGAAAACATATCTCCATATACTCTGATAGTTACAGCTTCATCAGTTCCTGTCAGTTTAAATTTGCAGGAACTAAGCTCCTTTGAGTACTCTTGTTTTACTCATCAGGGAAAGCCCTACAACATATAGGTTTTAAAAAAAAGTTTACTTCACTATAATAAATATAGAGCCATGGGAAATTACAAAGTGCCTCACACAGCTCAAAGAGATTGAACTGAGAAACAATGATGTCTTACAGTTCAGTGTACATGGTCAGCTTATCAAACTTAAAGATGACTTCTTTCAGATCTGGCAGCCTCTGAGATTTATAACATATTTCATATGCTTTTATGATTATTCTTGGTGTCCCACCTGGATAAATCTTGACTTTTGGGAAAGGGCACTAAAAGTAAGAGTAAAAGCATACAAAACATGTAATAAATCTCTGAGGGTCTGTAGCTTCAAGCACCTTCAAAATTAAAGTTCAGGAATCAGATGTAATTTGTAATTCACATTAAACCATCTGATTGCCAGACAGGTGCCTTTACCCATTGCAAATAACTGTGTTTCTGCTTCCCTGGCACTCAAATGAACATAAACGCTCTTGTACCATACATCGAAGAATGCAATACAGAAGGACTGCTACCCGGCCTGTTCACACGCACACACACAAACACTTCTACACTTTAGGGGACAAACATAAAAATATTGCTTTTAATGAGGCTTGGAAGGATAGAGGTCTCCATCTAATTTCCCTATTCTGCCTTTATAATTAAGCCCCAACTCTGTCACTTACCGCTCTTTTTCTCAATTTGTCTTGTCCTTCTTCTGTTTCATTACACCATTACTATCAAGGTGCCAGTGATCCATCACCCATTGCATACCTGCCTTTCCCCGCTTGTGACTCGTCTGCAGTGTGTCTGGTCGCTACCTAGCTATGGACTTCCTGTTTGCATACACACGTCACTACAGCTCGCTCGCTATTTTGTAGCCTTGGCCTAATTTGCCGATTCATTTTTCACCTCTCCGCTAGGCCTTATATGCAGCTTTCAGACCTAGCTTCAGTGCCCTTTCGTGGTGTATCTGAGCATTACTTGTATTCTGCTTCTAGTTGTGACCCGTTCTTGGCTGCTGATTCAGATTCGTGTACGACCCTTGGCTCCGTCTGACTACCCGATTTGTGCCTGAATCTCTGGCCTTGTCTGACTATCTAATCCATGCTCAATCCTTGGCTCCGTCTGACTACCCAATCCGTGGTCAATCCATGGCTCCGTCTGACTACCCAATCCGTGTATTACCACTGGCCTGGCTGACTACCCGCTCCGTGCTAAGTATTGTGGCTCTGTATGACTACCCGATACGTGGATGACCTTGGCTTTGTCTGACTCCGATTTTATTTTCCTTGGGCCTGACTCACTGTCCATGCAGGTCTCTGGGCATGGTCTCTGCCACCATACTACTCCGGGTTTGTCTTTACTCATAGGCCTTGTAGCACTCTGGTCTTACCGGTATACTGCTTGGACCCTAGCATTCTAGGGTGTTGCGTCTCTGTGACCCTAGCATTCTAGGGTATCGCGTCTCTGTTGACCCTAGTGTTCTAGGGTAGAGATTGTCCACTTGCCACCCTGCTTCATCTCAGGTGGCTCCCAGAACCTTAGGCTAGGTTCTCTTCCTTGCTCCTGGTTCCAGTATTTCGGGCTAAGTTCAGTGTCAGCTCCTGGTAGTGGATTGTAGCACTGTCTCCATGCCTGACCCCGAGAAGGGTTGGGGAAGTGCTTATTACCATTCAAAAATGAGATGGGTGAGTTGGTTAGTGAGGATAAGGAAAAGGCCGATGTTTTAAACACTTTCTTTGCATCAGTATATACAAGGGAGCAAGGAATGGTAGAAGAGCCTCCGCAAGTAACAAATAAAACAATAGAATTAATAGATATTGGGTTAACTCAAGGAGATGTCATGGGAAGACTGAACAAAATTAAGACCGACAAAGCACCGGGTCCTGATTGTATACATCCAAGGGTTCTTCAGGAACTCAGTGCAGTGTTAGCAAAACCCCTATATTTACTCTTTAAAGATTCTATTACCACAGGCTCAGTGCCACAGGATTGGCGAAGAACGAACATAGTGCCTCTATTTAAGAAGGGAACTAAAACAGAACCTGGGAATTATAGACCAGTGAGTTTGACCTCTGTAGTGGGAAAACTGTTAGAAGGGATAATAAGGGACTATATTCAGGATTATAACACAAAAAATAAGATCATTAGCACGAATCAACATGGTTTTATGAAGAATAGATCATGCCAAACTAATCTTTTCAGCTTCTATGAGGAGGTAAGCAGCAACCTAGATAACGGCAAGGCAGTAGATGTAGTATATTTGATACAGTGCCACACAGAAGGCTGGTGTATAAAATAAGGAAATTGGGGCTAGGAGATAACCTTTGCAATTGGATACAAAACTGGCTGAAGGATAGGGAACAGTGTGTGGTTGTAAATGGAAAATTCTCCAGTACAGTTAAAGTGGAGAGTGGAGTACCTCAGGGTTCAGTATTGGGTCCGCTGCTTTTTAACATGTTTATAAATGACCTGGAAATAGATATAGAAAGCAAAATATCAATATTTGCAGATGATACTAAATGATGCAAAGTCATTAATTCAGAACAGGATATTTTCTCTCTACAGAGGGACTTACATACAATGTCAGATTGGGCAAACATGTGGAATATGAAGTTTAATGTGGGGAAGTGTAAAGTCATGCATTTTGGAGGAAACAATCCCAAGGCTACTTATAAACTTAATGGAATAATTTTAGGTGACTCGTTGCTAGAAAAAGACCTGGGTATCCTTGTCAACTACAAACTTGGAAACAGTGAACAGTGTCAAACAGCAGTAGCAAAGGCAAACAAAGTCCTGTCTTGCATAAAAAGAGGTATTGAAGCAAGAGTGGATAACATTATTTTGCCATTATACAAATCATTGGTAAGACCTCACCTTAAGTATGCAGTGCAATTTTGGGCACTTGTTCTGAAAAAGGATATACTAGAACTAGAGAGGGTACAGCGGAGAGCAACAAAATTAATTAAGGGAATGGAGGACTTGACATATGAGGAACGACTAAACAAACTTGGTTTATTTACTCTAGAGAAAAGACGACTAAGAGGAGACCTTATCACATTGTACAAGTATATGAGAAGTCAATACAAGGATCTCTGAGGTGAGCTATTTATTCCAAGGCCTGATCAGGTGACCAGGGGACACCCCTTGAGATTAGAGGAAAGGAGGTTTAAACTTCAGCAGAGGAAGGGTTTTTTTACGGTAAGGTCTGTCAAATTGTGGAATTCATTGCCCAGGGAGGGAATTATGGCAGATACAATGGATACATTTAAGAGAAGATTAGATACATTTCTTTGAAAAGGGAACATACAGAGTTATACTGTTTATCAGTAGGCTGATCAGGAAGGTCTGATAAAGACTAATTTAATTGGTAGCAGGAAAGCTATAAAATTCTCAGTTACTGAGGTATGAAGCAAAGGTTGAACTTGATGGACTTGTGTCTTTTTTCAACCTAATTTACTATGTTACTATGTTACTATGTTATTTGCTATTTTATGTATTATATTTTTTAATAAAGTGGTGTTGATCTTAACTGTACCTGTCAGAGTCTTTCTTTGTCTAAGCTACCATGACAGTGCGAAAGGACCATGACTACTGAAGGTACAGGCAACTCACAGGTGCCTAGCATTCTGGCCAGAATGGATGTACAAGATCAACGTATTGATCAGCTTTACTTGGCTATGCAGACCCTCCTTAATCACACAGCGCACCTCAACAGGGCTGTGTGACAACCGGTGGCCTCCCCTGACCCGGCACCGGTGGTGATTGCTAATTCAGAGTTTGGTATGTTCCGAGGGCTGTCCGGATCCTCTCCACTCCCTCAACGCTATGATGGGAAACCTACAATCTGCCGTGGGTCCATCAACCAATTGGGCATTTTTCTGAAATCGGTGCCGAATGCTTTTCCGAGTGAATGAAGCAAAGTTGGCTTCCTGATTTCTCTCCTGTCTGGCAAAGCATTGGCTTGGGCCAACCCGTTATGGGAAACACAGAAACCCATAATTTCGAATTTCATGGAATCTGTGACCGCATTCCGTAGAGTCTTTGATGTTCCAGCCCGGGCAATGTCTGCTGTGAAACAACTCATGACTATCTGCCAGGGTGCATGCATGGTAGCTGAGTACGCAATTGAATTTCGTACTCTAGCGGTGGAGGAGGGCTAGAACAATGAGGCTCTAGTAGCTGCTTTCTTACAAAGGCTAAATGACAATCAAAGATGAGACGGCAGCCCGTGAGTTGCCGGAGGACCTAGATGAACTCATCACCTTTTCAATTCTGATCAATACTAAGATCAGAGAAATATCCTCGTTCAAAGAACGGATGTGTAAGTCTTCCTCCCGATTAGCACCTAATTTTACGCTCCCACCCAATCCTCCCTCACCTCCTAGTGCTGAGACCATCAGGACAGAACCTAGGCAACTGGGGTTCATGCGTCTTTCATGGTGTATCTGAGCATTACTTGTATTCCACTTCTCGTTGTGACCCGTTCTTGGCTGCTGATTCTGATTTGTGTACTATCCTTGGCTCCATCTGGCTATCAGATTTGTGCCTGAACCTCTGGCCTTGTCTGACTACTTGATCCATGCTCTATCCCTGGCTCTGTCTGACTACCTGATCCGTGTATGACCCCTGGCCTGGCTGACTACCTGCTCTGTGCTAAGTACTGTGGCTCCGTATGACTACCCGATACGTGTATGACCTTGGCTTTGTCTGACTCCGTTTGTACTTACCTTGGGCCAGGCTCGCTCTCAATACAGGTCTCTGGTCCTGGTCTCTGCCACCATACTACTTTGGGTTTGTCTCTACCCATAGTTCTTGTAGCACTCTAGTCTTACAGGTATCCTGCTTGGACCCTAGCATTCTAGGGTGTTGTGTCAGATTGCTGTGGACCCTAGCGTTCTAGGGTATTGTGTCTCTGTGACCCTAGCATTCTAGGTTATCGTGTCTCTGTTGACCCTAGCATTTTAGAGTAGAGATTGACTGCTTGCCACCCTACTCCATCTCAAGTAGCTCCCAGAACCTTAGGCTAGGTTCTCTTCCTTGCTCCTGGTTCCAGTATTTCGGGCTAAGTTCAGTGTCAGCTCCTGGGTAGTGGACTGTAGCACTGTCTCCACGCCTGGCCCCAGGAAGGGTTGTGGAAGTGCTTATTTGCTATTCTATGTATTATATATTTTAATAAAGTGGTGCTGATCTTAACTGTACCTGTCAGAGTCTTTCTTTGTCTAAGCTACCATGACAATTACCTTCCTTTTCTCTTACCACTCCATGAGCACACTAACTTTTACTGTTTCTATGCAATCCCCTGTTTAGCCCTATTCCGCCTGCAATTGTGCCTTAGGATTATTTTGCCATGCCAGCCTGCATATTGGTGTCTATTAGGACACAAAGTTACTATTTCACCTCAGGCTGTCTCAACAACATCAGCACCATCTTAAAGGAATATTTGTATGCCATCACATGCAGAGAAACTTTGGACCAACAAAGGAAGTTGCATTCGGGACACAGGGCAAAGGCTGTTAGAGGTTGGGACCTCTTATATGCATAAAGCCCAAAACAGGCCAAATATGAGTGTACTGGCTGTATTTGTGTTTTATGATTGTATATTAAATACTACACTTAGATCTGACTATTTTGTCTAGTTTTGCTCTTTTTCAGACTATAGACTGCTCTCCTTCTGGGTGAACAAGGACAGAAAATGCTGCAAGCAGCATCGGGCTATTTCATAGGAGTTGTAGGATCCATTACATGTTACAGCTCATTGAATCTTTCAGTCATTTCATCAGTCTGTCATCCATTTCCATCCCCTCATCATCCCCCATCATCTGTATCATCATCACTGAATCATGAACTTCTGGTACTGTCCTTTATATTTATAGTTATATCTGACTACTTTCCACGTACTGGTTTTTATCTAATATTTGTATATTGGGCATTCCTATTTTTATTTTCAATTTTGGACTATATTGGGCAATTTTATATATATTGTTATCCTTTTTGTTCTTTTAGAATATGCAACATTTGGCTTTCAAGTAATTGGATACTACAACACACATCTTCCCCAACCAGCCAAAATCTGGAGAGCCAAAGGTTGCCTACACTTGTTCTAGAAGGTGAAGCAAACCAAAGTGATCAAAAATAGGAACTGAACCAGCAGATCTGCACTCTAGTTAAAATGAGAAATCCTGTTGGGGTCCAAAACCTATAGGCTAGGGGGCTGCAAGTGGCACAAGGCCACATGTCTGACATGCCTTCTCTGTGGCATGCCAACCCATACTAATGGGGTCTCATAGTTCTATTAAGCAAAGTAACTAGCAAACATGGAATGAAAAGCCATAATTTACAATAATTTTGGTATCTTTGAAATTAAGAAAAATAAAGAAAAGAAAAAAAGTCCTACCATGCTTACCAGTCTTGATGTAGAAAGGCATGTGAAACCTCATTTGCTATGACTAGTTGTCTAGTTTCTGGAATGGCAGGCTTCATCTACTTTTTGTAAATCTTGTATAAAAGTAACGCCATCTTAGTGCAGGAATATAATTTTCAAAAACTGTAATAAAACCAGTATGTTGTGATATGTATAGCTTTGTGCTTCTGGCAAATCTTACAGAAATTCAACGTATACCAACATGATTCCATACTACTAAGGAGGCCTCCAGCTATCTAAAATGGCATTGCTTTTCATCTTTTTTTAAGGTTTCAGTATCTTTTAAATAGTGGAATAAACAACATTGGTCAAAAGTGTTAAAAGGCTCTATGCATGCAATACTCCTCCCTAGAGTTATATGTTAAGTCAGATTACCCAAAATAATGGTAATGGAAACACAAGATTGGCTGTCCTAACCTAATACTGATTACATATGAGAAAATTGAAATCAGAACCTCCTTTAAAGAGTTAAAGATGCAGCAAGTATTATGGTTCCTTTTTCTGCAAAAAAAAAAAGATTTCTGTGCATTCAGATATTTCAGAATTACCCTTTGTGGTATGTACTCACTGCACCTCCAACCCTGTTTCTCCCTCCATCTTAACTTTTAACCCTTTATGGTATATACTCAATGCTCTTTCTAACTCCCTGTTCCAGACTCCATATTGTCTGCCTCCCCCGACTAATCTCATATGCCTCCCTGTGTCTGTTTAATATCAGATGTTTTAATGGTGTCACACCTGATGGCAATCAGGGCATTCTCTATGCAAAATAATATGCAACTGACCTCACCCAGTCAATCAGTTTTGTAAGAGATTTCTAACTAGTTTAAATTAAAACACATTTAGTGGGTGCTTTAGTGGGGATGCTTTAGCTAGGTGGAATTAGCTGGCACCTTTATTCCAACTACACCTTTGTCTAAATACTTTGAGTTGTATATGTATCTGGTATGCTGCTCTGTATGATTTATAATGATCGTCTTCTTACCATATTCATCTTTTATTTACTGTATTCATCTTTTTCCTTACAGGTGTGTGCTCACTGGCACCTCAAACTGCACCCTGTTTCTCCCGCCATCCTGAGTTTTAACCCTTTGTGGAATCTACTTACTGTGCTTTCCAACTCCCTGTTCCAGTCCCCGTATTGTCTGCTTCCCCCAGTAATCTCATATACCTCCGTGTCTGTAAATATCAGATATTTTAATGGTGTCACACCTGATTGCATTCAGAGCATTCCCTATGCAAAATAGTTATTTTGCTATTCCTGACTTTTCCTGTGTTCCAGGACTCACAATCATCATCCAGGATTATCTTTAAATGGATTGAGATAAGATATCAATACAAGAGCAGTGGGTGCTGATCACAATCAGGTAACTGATGTTAGCTCTTTCTCTGAATGCAAACAGCACACACACAATTAAATATGTGTGCTCTCTTAGCAGGGAAATGTATACATGTAACATATGAAAAATTAATTTTCCATACACTATCTGCAAGTACGTGATATTTAAAATGTTGTCAACCGTTCTCATTTTTTTGGTGTTAGTGTTCCTTTAAGTTTCGACATTTAACACCAAGACTAAACAGGGTCTGTCAGTGAGTCACATAGCTTTAATTCTGAAATATCTGAATGCATGAAACCTTTTTTTCTAAAAGATCATGGCCCTTAGGACCTATCTTAAAAAGCATGCACTGCTTCAAAGGGACAGATGTTGAAAGCCTTAATAACCTTTTTTTGAAGACTCACAGATTCAAAGTCATTTTTTTGTAGATTCTCAAAGGACCAGGATCATCATCTTGGAGACCAAAATATTTACAGGAATAAAAGCACCATTAAAAATAATAGATTAATTAATAATTGGCAAGTATGTACACATCAGTGCACAACTAATCACATAACCAAAATTATATATTTACTGATTATATAGACATTGTGAATATGATTTAGCTATGAAACAATACTATATGATTTATTTCTCTGTTGCACATAAATGAAGTATGTTGGAAAGTTAATATAAACTGAACAGATCAATAATGTAAAAGCCAAACTTTGCAACATGTCTAAAACTGAGCATCTCATAAGTTCCTAAAATTGTAATACTAAACAGTATAAATTATAGTCCCCTTACCTTAGAAATAGAAATACCAAAAAGGATCATTAGTAGTACAAAAATTTCTCACAATGCCAACTCAGGTATTCTTTTATACCAAACAATGAAAAGGGCAGAGGTTTAATAAAGGTAGACTTGGATCTGCACAAACAAAATAAAAGTGAGTGAAAACTTTTTTTGCTATTTTACATTATTTCTTAAGAAGTGTAAACCAATTAAATTCAGTAAAAATAAGCATATAAGCAGTCCAGAATCAATGGAGCAATAAGCACAAATATAATATTTTCACTTTCATTGATCCATTCATGGTGGGTATCCCTTTAATTATTCTATGAACTGATATCGGGTAGGGATGGTGAAACACTTTGAAGAGGGAAAAATATGTGGAAAACTGCCTGTCTCACCTCCTGCAAGAATTCCTGCAGGAAAGCTGGTTTTGCTAACATCTTCCTGGCCCAATGTGAGGTGAGTAAATGTATGTGTGCTCTTGAGCAGC
Source organism: Rhinophrynus dorsalis (assembly GCA_037306005.1). Taxonomy (NCBI): domain Eukaryota; kingdom Metazoa; phylum Chordata; class Amphibia; order Anura; family Rhinophrynidae; genus Rhinophrynus; species Rhinophrynus dorsalis. Next base: position 385,882,322 of record CM074723.1, on the reverse strand, counting down.
TGAATGTATTTCTGTTCATGCTTGTGTGCATGGTGACATTTCTGTGTGTGCATAAGTGATTAAGTGTTCTCATAAGTAGGGAAATTTTCAACTCAAACTGAAATCGGCAAAAATGGCACTTTCCGCTTGGTGAAAAACTTCCCGTGAAAAAGTGCCCTTTTTCCAGCTTTTTCTAGCCTTTTTCTCCTAGCTCATTGCATTGAAATGAATGGGTAGAAAAATTTTTCTCCACCATATGAAAGTTTTCTACAGCCATATAAAAGGTTCTCAGGCCATTCTGTGTTTGTGAGAGGAGAGAGCAGTATGGCTTTTGAGCTAGAGAAGATAGGCAAATAAAGGGGAATTGAAGCTTAGCTTTAGGGAGTCATTTAGGTAGGACATTTGTTCTCTGTAGTAGGGGAGTCTGGGGGCACAATGGGGAGAAGAAGGAAGGAAGGAAGTTGACCCAAAATACCTCAGTGTGACTGACTGGCAAGACACAGGCAGCTGGGTTCCAAATTGCTTGCTGAGTTTATTGTCTCTGTGCTGGGGAAGTCTTGGGAAAGAAGTTGATTTTGGTTTTTAATTATATTTATTTTTAGGGGGAATAACTGTGATAAGATATGATAGACAACATAAAAAAATAAAATAAAAAACATAAATAATTAAACAAATAAATATATTAGACAGCTGACTGGGAGCTCTGTGACTGAGGCAGACTTGATAGACAGCAGACGACATTGAGAATTTTGTTGAGGACCAAGGCAAGACATCACACTCCATCAGTTGTGTACTGTAGAGAGTAAAAACACACACAGTAGTTGAGTAATGTCTAGCAAATGTACAAGTGAGAGGGGGAAAGGTGGAGGAAGTGCAGGGATGTGGGAGTAAAGTGTTAGTGCAAAAACTGACTGCAGCAATTGTTGCTGCAGAATGTGCAATAAATGATGATGATCCCTCTCCTTCCGGGATGGATGCAGTTTGTCAAGGTCCCACCAATCACATCATGCAGTCCCCCAGCACCACTACCATACACATCTGCCACATTGTAGGTTGCACTTTATTTTTTTAGTTATTTGACATCATCATGAATACGTGCCAGTGTCACTTAAGCAAGAAAGTGTTGTGGGCAAAGAACAAATGCACTCTGTATCCTAACACATTTTCTAAGGTATATGTTGCTGTAGGACTCACAGCTTTGACTTCCAGCTACTTATTCTCCACTACAGCCCTTAGCAAAAGTAATATTGTGCTGGGAAATGTTGCACCATATTAAGTATAGGACAAAAATGTGTTGGAATAGGAGAAAAATGTGTTAGAATAGGAGAAAAATGTGTTAGAGTAGGAGTAAAATGTGTTAGACTGTGTGAAAAATGTGTTAGAATAGGAGAATAATGTGTTGGAATAGGCAAAAAAAATTGCTGGAATAGGCAAAAAGGAGGAAAATTTTTCATTGGAGAAAAAGAGAAAACTTTGGTGAAAAAAGCAAAAAAGTAATGCGGCAAATTGTTCTCACTTTTCACCCACCCCTACTCATAACAGTGGATAATTGCAGTGGACATAAAGGAGTGGGGGGATTGTTTCAGTGGCAAGAAAGGTAAGAGTGGTGGTGGTGGCCAGGAATGCTACAGTGAGTATAATGGTGAGATTAAAGAGGGAATACTGGTAAGTGGAATGTAACAGGAATAATATGGAGAAAGGAACATGTAAAGAGTTGTTGCTGGCATATATATATAGGCAAACACATACACATAAATTGTCAGAGATGCTCAACTGGGAACGAGTCTGTAAAATTAGCAGGATCCAAAGGACTTTATCCAACCAAGTTGCAATCTCTTTTACCTCACAAGTCACACACACAGAGAAGAAATATCCAGAAGCTTATTGTACTGACCAGCTGAAGTCTACCATGAAGTACCAGGCAATTCCTCCCTGATGATGAAAAACAGCTAAACTCAGACATACATTTTAACCTACTTGAGCCTTGTTAAATATATATATTTGATGCACACAACATTTCTTTTTGTCTATATGTATCAAAAATATTGTTCTTGCTGCTCTCCTGACTATATACATATGTACCAAATTGAACACTACTAATAAAAGCTATTTTGAGCTCACTAAGAACCTGCATGTTTTATACTTTTGTATGTATTTTTGGAGGTTTTGGCTCCTCCTCTCTTTGTTGGTAGCTCCTCAAACAGGGTGATAGGTGAATTAGGGAAGGTATAGATGTCTCTCTCATTTCCCTCACAGTAGAGGTAAAGTGGAATCACTGTTTTAACTGCATTATGCTAAATACATGTTCATATATTAGAGACAGATAGGGACTTGCCTGAATCTGGGATACCTTGAAGGGACAGGCAAGCTTTCCATGCCTTTGGCCAAAAACATGATACTAAACCCCACTGTTTTATTTGTAGCAAGTCATAGGTTGTTTATTTGTAAAAATCAGGAATTGATGTGCAGACATCTCTTTTTGTATACTTACTATATAGCCAAAATATTGTTCTTGCTGCTCTCTTGACTATACACATTTGTAATTAATTGAAAACTACTAATAAAGACTACTGTGAGCTCACCAAGAACCTGTATGTTTCATATATATATATATATATATATATATATATATATGAAAAAAAAATATATATATACAGTAATGTATAAAAGTTTTAGACGTGTGTCAAAAATAGATATGTTAATAGATTATATTTATCAATTAACAAAATGCATAGTGATTGAACAGAAGAAAAATCTAAATCAAATCAATAGTTGGTGTGACCACCCTTGGCCTTCAAAACAGCATACATTCTTCTAGGTATATTTGCACAAATTGTGGAATTTTGTAGCACATGGTCAAGTGAATGATTAAACAATTATGCCAAACAGGTGCTAATGATCATCAATTTAATAGGTAGTTTAAAACACAATCATTAACTGAAACAATGGAAACACCAGGACGCATCCCTGGGTGCACATAATCGGCTTCACACATGCATAGTATCTGAAGGTCTAACTACAAGGCACCTTCAGGAAATAAGGAATAAGATAGGAGTAAAAAACAGTATGAGACCTGGAACATAGATAAACTAAAAAAAAATGCAAGACAGAGCTAGGCACCCAGACTGAAATAAATATGGAAAAAGCAAACGAGATAGAAATAAGAGGCTCAAGAAAATAAAATAGGGCAAAAGAAAATAAATAAATGTTGGTGAATAAAAATAAAAAGGAATAAGAAAAAAGGGGTCAGCATGGGCTACCACAAATCTGTCTCCAGTGACACATAATAAAGAAAGGTATAAATAGCAATATGCTAAGAACACGAATGAGCTATCAATTGCAAACTGCTAAAGTGTGTCGCCTTCATCCACAGGGACCCAGAGTCCCAAAATTGAGGTGCTCACACACTTGGGAGCACCCCTGGTGTATAACGCATAGACTGGAACCCGCAGACCTACATAAAAGAGGCGAAGGACAGAACCTCATTGGGACCCCTAGATGCTACTGAATCTAAATAGGCTTCCCCTGCTTTAACACAGTCTCTGTACCACATGGTGGGAGGAGGATAATTGATCAATAATCATGCTTTTTAGACTTGAGAGTGCCCATCTCTGTTTCAAGGAAATGTCTTGCATCTGGTTTATCTGAAGTCTCTTTGTCAAATGTTTGTTGTATAGAGGATCTATGATTGGCTGCTTTTTTCAAATGTAGTGTAGGCTACAGTGTTACTCAATAAATTAGACCACAAATTTAGATGTACAAGGAAATCTCTGACTAGTATAATCTATTCATTGGTGTGTTGGTGTCTAAAATAATTTTCTACCATAGAGTTACACTTAGTACAATTTTGGCATTTTGCACATCATTTTTCGGTTTTGGAAATCAGCAGCAAGATCTGCTTGTTTTATTCTGTCTTAGTTTTTCAATTGCCAGGTCTGTTCTCATAATAACATCCCTTAATCTTAAGCCTCTACTGTATGCAATATATGGAGGGGTGCAAAAAAATGATAATGAATAGTCATTAGAAAGGATGGGCCAAAATCTTCTAATAGTCCAATTAATCCTCCTAGCAAATGGCGAATAGCTGAACACAAAGGCTAGATGTTCCTTAATATCATCACAGTGTCTCTTCAGTATATCATCTTGAATAAAGTCTTTGTATAATTTCAGTTGATCATCAACCAATTCTCTAGAGTAACCTCTTTCTAGGAATGTTTTATGCATGCCACTAAGCTGTAAATCTCTTAATTCTTGATTGTGTTATTCTGAGTCACTTAAAGTGCTACTAATTTGTGAGGGAGCTTGAGCACTATCTGCCCGTATTACAGACTGGGCTTGCTAAGCTCAGTGGAACACAGGATAGATCGCTCAATAAATGAATCTGTTGAGTGCCGTGCCTGATCTTGATTTGAACAGAACTAGGCAAGTAATTTAACTTTGAACCATGACATCAGCCATGTCTCTTCTCTTTTTCAGTCTGCCTCTCTGAGTCTGTCTATGTCAGTCTCTGACTCCCTCTGTATGTGGTTGTCTCTCTCTCACAGTCCGTGAGTCTTACTCTCAGTTTGTAGACATCTTTCTGTGGATATTTGTTTCTCTGTCCTTGTCTCTCTCTCTCTCCCCCTCCCTCTCTCTCTCTCTCTCTCTCTCTCTCTCACAATCTGTCTCTCTGTGTCCCTTTTTCTGACTCTGTGTGTGTGTGTCAGTCTTTGGGTCTCTGTCTGTGTGTCTATATCCATCTCTTCATCTGTCTGAGGATGATGGGAGTTGAAGTCTAACAGTGGAAGAGACACATCTTACCATCCCTGATTTTGTCTGTGCTCATTATACCAGCAGGTATTTGCTGAGTCTGGAAACTCTGCCAAGTTGAATGATATTAGAAATAATTATGTCATTGGTGATGGACATTGTCTTTCAGTTTTACTGCTTTCTAGTTCGCTAAGCTAAAGATCATCCATGAAATATAGAAAAAATACTAAAGCAGGGATACAAATCCCAGAATGCACCACAGATGCATTACAGCATTCATTACCTGATAATTGGATCATTGGTTTCATCTCTACAGTTACCCACAGAGTTTAATTGAAATCATTTGCAATTAAATTCAGCCAGCAAACCATAGGGTGGCACACCATTGACATCAACATAACAACGTTTGAGAAAGAACCTATAAAGGTCATGACTGAACCATGAAGTTGTAGGAGTGCATAGGACCATGGACACAGGCTAACAAGAATATAATTTGTTTTCCTGTTTTTCTATCACCCACATGTTTAACAGTTGACCTACCTTTCTAACATAGATCTATTCAATCACTCGTCAAATAAGTTCATCAGGTGCTTTCCCAAAAGACTTCTACTAGCACACAACAAAAGATTTTGAACCATATTTCTCCAGTTGTAATTGTGATAACCACCATCTACCTTCCATAAACATCCAGTTACACTGTTATCCAGAAATAAGAGTCCAGGCTTCCACTGATGCTTGTCTAAACCAATGCTCTGATTTGATAAATAATTTAGAAATTGCAAGCATCAAGGCACCTTTCTCTACTCTGTTGTTTAAACCTTTAAGGAGCAGAGTTGTGCACACTGTGTTGCAGAGCAATGCACTGAACACTGAACTGGTCCTTAAAAGGTTATCAGTCAAAAAATATTTATTTACCTCATAAATCATTGAACTTCAACTAACTTATAAACGTGTTTAATCTTGCTGTTTTAGGCCAATAAAGCATTTGTATTTGCAGACTATTTCAGCATATTCACATTGCTGTTATAGCTACAGGCATGGCATGTTCATGATAGTGGTAATGAGACCCATGTTTGAGTATGGCACACACTCTCACCTCCCTCAGGAAAAATAGATTACCTGTTGTCACATGTCAGAAGGTGGAATAACAGCAGCTACAGCTGCATGCTGCTAGCACTCCTAATATTAGGAGTGTGACATATCTCAGCAACACTTCCATATCTTGCCAGTCTAGCAATGTCTTGGATGTAGACTTTAATTATTAATTAATGATTGCATATGATATAATCTATCATTAAAGCAATTAAAATCCAGGAAATAAAATGTAGTGTATTTTAAAAATTGATAACAGCTTTCATGAGCAATATGTTTGGTTAACTATATCCTTGAAATATGTGGTTTTTAATTTGCTTAAAGAATAGTAATCCTTTAATTTAATTTACTTATTTCTCAGTTACATAAATATGTGCATTACACTTTAATGTTCCTAACAGTGAGATACCTGGTCTATAGACCGTCTGTCCAAGTTCTGTCCTCAAGGGCCACCAACAGGATTTAAGGATTTACTTGATTAAGCACAGTTGAGTTAATCAGTGGCTCATTCATTTTGGCTGACTCACCAGTGCTTAAGCAGGGAAATCCTTACATCCTGGCCTGTTGGTTGCCCTTGAGGACTGAATTTGGACACCTCTGCTATAGTCCATTAACCCCTTAAAGACCCATGGGGTGTATGTCCCTAAAGGACTAAAAGACGTACATGTACGTCATGGAATGTGTGCAGCCGTGCAGGGAGCTCTGAATTGGATCGCAAAAAAAAAAAAGTCCATGGTCTTTAAGTTCCGGCACACACATGGCCAGTCCTTAAGGGTTTAAAAAAGGATGTAGTACAATGTTACTCTTTTTCTGCAGGACTGAATGTCCTGTGTGCTTCCTTTTTTTATACTGTTTCTGTTTTCATGTTAGCTGACAAAAAGGTCTAGAAACATAGAAACATAGAAACATAGAATTTGACGGCAGATAAGAACCAATCGGCCCATCTAGTCTGCCCAATTTCCTACTGTGTTAAAAAAAACACACAACCTCAAACCTTTTTTGGTCCTTGGTCTTTTCTTATGTTAAGGACCGCCTTATGCCTATCCCATGCATGCTTAAATTCTGTCACTGTATTGACATCTACCACTTCTGCTGGTAGGCTATTCCACTTGTCTACTACCCTCTCAGTGAAGTAAAACTTTCTTACATTACATCTAAACCTGTGTCCCTCTAGTTTTAGACTATGGCCTCTTGTCCTAATGTTTTTACTCTTTTGAAATATACTTCCATCCTGTACTTTGTTGAATCCCTTCATGTATTTGAATGTTTCTATCATATCCCCTCTCTCTCTTCTCTCCTCCAAGCTATACATATTCAGATCCTTTAGTCTATCCTGATATTTCTTTTCCTGTAGACCAGTCACCATTTTAGTAGCCCTTCTTTGAATTTTCTCTAGAGTATCAATATCCTTCTGGAGATGGGGTCTCCAGTACTGTACACAATATTCTAGGTGAGGTCTAACTAGAGATCTGTACAGTGGCATGACTACTTCCCTTTTTCTGCTACTAATGCCCCTAGATATACAACCCAGTGCCCTGCTTGCATTCCCCATCGCTTTATTACATTGCCTGCTTACCTTTAAGTCATTAGAAATAATTACTCCCAAATCCCTTTCCTCTGTTGTCTCTGACAGCACAGTACCCTTAATGGTATATTTTTCCTTTGGATTTTTATGTCCCAAGTGCATTATTTTACATTTATCAACGTTAAAGTGCATCTGCCACACTCTTGACCATTCTTCTAATTTACCTAAATCATTCGCCATTTGGCTTTTTCCCCCTGGAATGTCTACCCTATTGCAGATCTTTGCATCATCTGCAAAAAGGCATACCTTTCCTTGAAGACCTTTTGCAATATCACTAATAAAAATATTAAAACAAATGCAAACAAATCCAGGTTGCTCATTGTTAAGGACATAGTAAGTGTAAAACATAGGTGAGTAGGAAATAATAGTACACACAATATGACTGTTCATATTATGTACTTGCAGAATATTTATTCAAAATAAAGGGTTACTATTCCATTACTAGAAAGATTTGCTGATGAATTTGTACTGCATACAACAGTTAATTACACCTTTTTACTACTTTCTGCATGTGAACACTGCTGTAGTTTAGAACTAAACATATTGCTCCCTGAGAAGGTTCCTAGTTCTGAATAAAATCATAGTTGGGGCTCGCTCCCTATGTCTAATCTAATTCATAGTGATTAAACCTGCTGTTTACTGTGTGGTAGACTTGTGCACAGGAAAAAACTCAGTAAAATTCAATTTCAGATTCATTTTTTTTTCTTATTTGGTTGATCAGAAAATTGTACCGGATCTGTTCGACGAAATTCGGAAGGAATCTGAATCATTCGGCTGAATTCACCATGCTTTTAAAAATACAATAAAATCAAAATTAGATAAATAAAAATAAGTGGAACCATTTCCAGGGTCTAAATGAAGATGGTGGAACAGGGTAAGGTGGGTTATAATAAAAAATCACTGGTTTAATCACATTTGCAGTCTCTTGCCACTTTTAAGTAATATAATAAATAATTCCAGTTGAAGGCTTATTCATATGTCACAATTTACCTCACCGGGATCACATCTGCACACCCGTTGTGTGCCGTCCCAGTTACAATGTGCTGTAGCAAAGGGGTTGTTACAGACTATTGGTGATCAATCAATTTACATAAAGAATCCACTACAGTGATTTTTACGCTAGTCACCAGCACTTATGAACAATGAAATGGTTGATCCCTAAGCTATCCCTCGTGGTCGTCATTTTGTAGCGAGCCACATCCTAAAGCTATAATCTTCATCAACCATTCCATCAGAAAGAGGATGAAATCAATCCAATTTTTGTGCAGTTCTTAGTAAATGTTAAGGTGGTTGGCACTGACCCAACGCGTTTCGCCGCTAGTAGCGGCTTCATCAGGGGCTATAGTGTTGGAGGTCCTGTGTTTGGAGGTTTTTATACCCATCTTCCATTTTGAAAGGTGGGAGTGTTTACAATGACGTCACGTTTCCACGTCCAAATTACCTAGTTGATTGACAGGACAAAGTTCTTCGTATTCTATTAGAAGGAGCAGAGTCCGTGATCTTCTGACATTATTAATCACAGAATACATATCATATTTGTTTTACCTCATCTAGTGTTTTTAACTCTTTTCACATGACAATTATTTTTATGGAAATAGTTACAGAACATTAGTATTATATTAGGCATTATTCAATAGAACTTGAAACTGGCTTTTCTGTTTGTAGTGACAGAGATTTTGAGAGCAAACTTCTCCCCTTTTGTTTCTAATCTTTCTTTTTGATTTTGTATTTAATTGATTAAAGCCTGCAAGTTCAACCTTATAATTAACATAATTTAAAGGTTTTCCCCAACCAGAGTTAGTTTAGTGATTATACAAAACTGAGGAAGCATGGAGCAGAAAGGACTCAGTAGATAAATATATACAACTTTTCTTAGATTAGAGTTAGACTACAATATCGAGGAAGCCTGGAGCAGGCAGGACTCATAGACATATGACTTTTCTTAGATTACTGTTAGACTACAAAATTGAGGAAGCCTAGAGCAAGCAGGACTCAGTAGATAAATATATATGACTTTTCTTAGATTAGAGTTAGACTACAAAACCGAGGAAGCCTGGAACAGGCAGGACTCGTAGACAAATGACTTTTCTTAGATTCGAACTAGACTACAGAACTGAGGAAGCCTGGAGCAGGCAAGACTCAGTAGATATATATATATATATATATATATATACAACTTTTCTTAGATTAGAGGTAGACTACAAAACTGAGGAAGCCTGGAGCAGACAGGAGTCATAGACATATGACTTTTCTTAGATTAGAATTAGACTACAAAATTGAGGAAGCCTGGAGCAGGCAGGAGTTTACTGATGCTGCCACTTGTTTGTGAGTGTGAGTTTAGTAGTCACCATGTGGCAAATGTCTTAGGGATCCGGTGTCTTTGACTTCATCCCGTTTCCACCGAAAAGAGGTACCCTTGGATAACAATACGAAAATCATACAGGAAGCCTGGAGCAGGCAAGACTCATAGACATACGACTTTTCTTAGAATAGAGTTAGGCTACAAAACTGAGGATGACAGCAACACTGGAGATTTAAACATAACTGCAGAACACTGGAGCAGGTAGGACTCAGTCAACAGATGGATACAGAGATTGAAGATGACTGGTGTGAGGCAGACTCAGGATGATAGCAACACAGGAGATGTAGGCAACAGCAAACTGCAGAACGCAGGAGCAAGCAGGACTCAGTAAATGGATACAGCATCTGAGGATGACTGGTGAAAGGCAGACTCAGGATGACAGCAACACAGGAGATATAGGCAGCAGCAAACTGCAGAACACAGGAGCAGGCAGGACTCAGTAGATGATACAGCAACTGAGGATGATTGGTGAAAGGCAGACTCAGGATGACAGCAACACAGGAGATGTAGGCAGCAGCAAACTGCAGAACACAGGAGCAGACAGGACTCAGTAGATGGATACAGCAACTGAGGATGACTGGTGCGAGGCAGACTCAGGATGACAGCAACACTGGAGATATAGCCAGCAGCAAGCCGCAGAACACTGGAGCAGGCAGGACTCAGTCAGTAGATGGATACAGCAACTGAGGATGACTGGTGTGAGGCAGGCTCTGGATGACAGCAACACTGGAGATATAGCCAGCATCAAACAGCAGAACACTGGAGCAGGCAGGACTCAGCCAGTAGATGGATACAGCAACTGAGGAAGACTGGTGGGAGGCAGACTCAGAATGACAGCAACACTGGATATGTAGCCAGCAGAAACCCACAGAACACTGGAGCAGGCAGGACTCAATCAGTAGATGGATACAGCAGCTGAGGAAGACTGGTGCTAGGCAGACTCAGGATGACAGCAGCACTGAAGATATAGCCAGCAGCAAACCACAGAACACTGGAGCAGGCAGGACTCGGTCAGTGCATGGATACAGCAAATGAGGATGGCTGGTGTGAGGCAGACTCAGGATGACAGCAACACTGGAGATATAGCCAGCAGCATACCGCAGAACACTGGAGCAGGCAGGACGCAGTAAATAGATACTGCAGAGCCAGACTGAACAACCTGTATAGTGAACAACAATGTAGATTTTAAATTCCCCCCTGAGTCCCACCAAGTCAAGGGGGTGTCCTTTGCCCAACCAACCACTGTTCTAGAGCTGGGTAAGCTGGAGCACTCAGCGTTTTATGGTACTATGGATGATTCTACATTAAGAATTTTTTGTTTTTCTAATCTGCATCGAACCTGAGAGCAGGGTAACCCAGTTTTGGCAGGTTGACTTTTAAAAAAGCAATTTGCTCCTTGAGCTGGGGAGGACAGTTGAGAGCGCTGGGGACTAAGTATATTTCCAGTTACCGAAAGTACCCGTTCACTCTGGACAGTGGCTGGGGGGCAAGAAAGCAACTCCTGGGCTATCAGGGACAAAGTGGGCCACACAGCTCTCTTGTTATCCCAGAAAGTCAAGGGATCTGTACTTGGGGGCAAAGAAGGTTCCGCAAGGTAAGCCTTAACTTCAAACTCAGCACCTTTTCTACTGATTGTGAGCTGTTTGTTTTGTCCGAAACATAATATGTCCATTGCTTCAGCATAAAAAGCAGCAGCTGCTCCCCTGGAACAAGATGACTTGCAACTGGTGCTGCTACTGATAGGTCCTGGAAGACCACCACTCCAGCTCATCTGCGGAATCTTCTCCTCCCTCGTGTAACTGCATCCTGTTTTTCCTTTATCTCTCACGCACCCTCACTATCAATTGTTCCCTCCATGCAGTGAGTGAATTGGAAGTAAATGCCATCTTTCCTTTGATTCGTGGATCGCACATTGTGCAAGCATTAACTAGGGACAATTGTTCATGCGCTCTTCCATGCGCAGAGTCAGTTCCTTCGTCAGCCTCATTAGAGGGGCAGCAACATCAGGAAGTATATTACCATCAACACCAGGCAAGCGTTCCCTATGGGCAAGGAAATCGTCCAATTTTAAGGAGAGGTGTGTGAAGAGGGGAATAACTTCTGCCAGGCTAATGTTCTCTTTGCTCAAAAGTTCCGTCAAAGCAAAGAAAGATGTAAGGACTGTCACTACCTGTTCCATCAGGGCCCAGTCAGCCCTGCCCAGCGTTCTGTTAGTGCCAATGAAATGGTGACATGACATTGCGTGAATTGCCTTTTTCTGCTATGTTCTAGCATATCTAAAGTGGAGTTACACCTGGTACCCACATCCTGTTTTAGACGGTGCTCTGGGAGGTCTGCCTTTTTCTGTTCCTCATTGAGGAGCTGGCTATCTTTGACACTCCGATGGAAGGGGCCAGCAATTTGTCAGCACAAATCCAGAAGTGCTGACAACCTTCCAGTGTTACTGCGATCCTCCAGAGCAGCCTTCACTACTAGATGCAGGACATGCGCTGGGCAGCGCACACCCACAAATCTGCCACCCCGAAGATCCTTGATCATGTTAGCTGCACCATCAGTAACCACAAACCCCATTTGCACCTGTGTGCCTGTCTGCTCCCCTAGCCACTGCACCACCATGTTCTGCAGTGCTTTGCGAATGTTATCTGAAGTGTGCTGCTGATCCATTACCTCAGCACGGAGGAGGAAAGAGTGGTGCCCTGCCTGCTTGGCTACTGCACCCGAACTTATTGTTATTGGTGTGTCTTGCAACACACTGGGCTTCCACCAATGTGCTGTCAACAACAGGAAGCCATGCTAGCCACTTGGAGCTCTCCATAAGTCAGTGGTAAAGTGTACTGACTGGCCACCAGCCTTTCCTAGCAGGTCCTTCAAAACAGCAACGCACGACCGGTACAGTGAGGGCACTATAGTTCTACTGAATGTGGTGCAGGATGGAATTTTATATCTGGGTGCAACAGCTTCCAAAAGTTGCTGGAATGGCTCGCCGTCCACCAAATTAAAAGTAGCACCACCAACGGCTATGAGCTGTTCAATGAGGCGTGTGATTTTCCTGACCTGCTGTCTGCACATCCCCTTGGAATGAAACCCACCAAAATCTTCCAGTATGGCCTGTACTAATTTTGCTGTGACTGTCTGCTGCTCTTACTAGGGCCAGATATGGCATGATCCCCCTGCCCTTTCTCCTGCTGCCTACTGGTGGTGGGTGTGACACTGGTATATGCAGTACTAGTACTGCCACCTTCTGCACTTATCAACACCGACTTGTGGTAGTTGTTCAGGTGTTGGTTCATCCCGGAGGTGGTCAGAGGACCCAACACCTGCCCATGGCTGACTTCCCTGCCACACAATTTATATTTTGCTAGCCGGCCATCACCAAGTGCCACAAAATGGTGCCACGCTTTGGAGAGACAGATGACTCTGGAAGGTGGTGAAGAAGAAGAAACTGAGTTGACACTTTCTTCATCTTCACCTGCTGGAGCAACCTCACTCTGCTTTTTCTTTCTATGTACTGTTACAGGGATACCAGTAGACCTAAAGAGGGCAGCAGGGATGTTGGGACTGGGATTGGAGGAGTATTGTGGAATAACAGTGGTACTGGTGGCAGAGACACAAGCAGCTACTACCTGGCTGGGAGACTCAAATGGAACTGGAGATGCAGGTGTTGAGTTGTCAATATAAGACACAAGTGTAACTGGAGAAAAAGGAGGAGTACTATGGGAAGCAGGTGAAACATTAAGCTCAGGGGAATAATCAAGGTCACTAGAAAAATCATGCTCAATCAAGCTTAGGAGACTTTGATCCCTCAGATTCTTCTTCTAACGCTTTTAGATTTTGAAAGGAAGAAATATCATCATCAGCAGCAGATTTTGTGGAAACCTGATCAATTCCCTCTTCTGCCTGGTGACTACCGGGAAATGGTAAACTATCTCCCTCAATGACATTTTCTGGAGTAGATATGCTCTCAGTGGCAGTGACAGTGGTGGCAGGAAAAATGTTATCCAAATACTGCAATCATTTCCATCTGGGCTGCTCACATGGACGTTCGCTATAAAAATCCAGCGTTGATACTGCCCGCAGTGTCTGACAGTACTGTTACCAACGCTAGGTGTCCCAAGGTTTATACAACTGGCTGTAGTGGAGGTGGTGACTAAACTGCCAGTGGCACTAGTCATTGTGCAGGTGGTTCTGAGGGGATCATCAACAAACAGCTGACGAGACACAGGTGATGGCTGCTTCATGGTCTTAGAGGAGGACCTGGACCTCTCTACCCTACTAGTAGAGGTAGAATGACCTGCAGTTCCCTTCTTTTTTAATTTTTTTGTTTTGAATTCTGCTGCTAAGTCTGACTAATACTAGTACTCTTCTTTGCCCACATGCTTTGCTAGGTCTGCTTGAAAGCAACATCACTGCGGTGGTGTTGGTGTTTGCTGGGTCACTGCAGCTGGTACCAGGGTGAGGAACATCAGGTTGTTCACTAGGACTCAAATCCATTACAGATAGGTAGGTAGTGTATTATAATAATCTGACAATTTTACATCCTGGCCACACGACAACTGTCAGATTGGCTGTATCCCTCTGCAAATTATGCAAACATACTCCTAAGTTGAGTTTTATATTTTACACTGGAACAATGATGATTCTCCCTTGCGGTGGCAGTAAACTAGTAGGCCTCCCAGTCCCTACACAACTGTGATATTGTGTCACTCTGCAAATTATTCAAACACACTCCTAAAATTTAACACTGGAACACTGAGGATTTTCCCTTGCTGTGGCAGTAAGCTAGTAGACCTCCCAGTCACGACACAGCTGTGAGATTGTGTCATTCTGCAAATTATTGAAACACACTCCTAAGTTGAATTTTAAAATTTAACACTGGAACACTGATGATTCTCCCTTGCGGTGGCAGTAAGCAAGTAGGCCTCCCAGTCCCTACACAACTGTGATATTGTGTCACTCTACAAATTATTCAAACACACTCCTAAGTTGAATTTTAAAATTTAACACTGGAACACTGAGGATTCTCCCTTATGGTTTCAGTAAGCTGCTAGGCCTCCCAGTCCCTACACAACTGTGAGATGGTCACTGGAAATTATTCAAACAAACTCCTAAATTGAATTTTTAAATTTAAGACTGGAGCAGTGAGGATTCTCCCTTGCTGTGGCAGTAAGATAGATGGCCTCCCAGTCCCTACACAACTGTGATATGGTCACTGCAAATGACTCAAACAAACTCCTAAGTTGAATTTTTAGATTTAACCCTGGAACACTGAGGATTCTCCTTTGCTGTGGCAGTAAGGTAGTAGTCCTCCCAGTCCCTACACAACTGTGATACTGTGTTTGTCAGTCTGCAAATTATTCAAACAAACTCCTAATTTGAATTTTCATATTTTACACAGGAACAAAGGTGACTCTACCTTGCAGTGGCAATAACTGTCACTAATGCTGGCTGCCTGCCTATGCCTATCTGCCTGCCTACACAACAACTGGACAGTCACTCTCTCTATCTGCCTCTTCTCTCTCCCAGCTCCAACAATGCAATAAGAGCTAACAGGAAATGCAGGCACTGTCTGGGTGTCTGTGATGTTGTTAGTCCATCCCTCATCATAAAAAGAAGAAGCTAATTGCTTGGACTAGAGACATCATGAAACGAAAAAGCAAATTGGACTAGAGAGGGAGGGAAAGCAGCACACATGCAGGGAGAACGTCATCCGGATATCCAAATATTGAAACAAAATTCTGCCCAATTATGTTTCGGATTCGGCTTCTAAAAACAAATGGCTCTAAGATTTTTGCCATGTCCGAATGGCTCTGAATCACCCTTATTCCTCCGAAATCCGAATGTGGATGAACCGAATCTCATAAGCCTACTGTGTGGAGGTAAATCCTAAATACAAACCTAAAATGGTGCACAGCTCATACTGGCAGATTCAGATACTATGCAAAAATATATAAATAGTTAGACCTATCTATTCTATGAAAAATACCATCCTAGATAATCACTTCTGGTAAACACATTAAGAGCTCCTTATTCCTACAAGTATAATTGCCCTTTAAAAGAAAAACTTTGTGTAACATTTTCCTAAATTTAGGTTATGATATGTAATGTGAAGCAAGAAAATTCAGGATTACATTTCTGTAAACATTAGCTCTGCCTGCCCCATGTGCTTTATTAATTACAATATACACAACATCCCAGTAGATGGAAGGAAACCATGATGTCTCTTTGAACAGTGTTGTAGATCACACGCCTGAGAGTGCATTGTCACATCTGACTACTCCAGTGAGGTAGCTCATTGCAAACCACAGATTCACCAGTTCTATAAAAAAAGTGCAGGGAACTGATTGGCAGCTATTCGTACTTGCAGGAGACCTGGGGAGAGATGTACTAAATATTATGATGATATGTGTGTGTAACAGTGTATGTCGAGAACATCGCCTGGGCAATAGAGACACATAATCGCCATATGCACTAAGAATTAAGGATGCAAGGGGAGGGGGAGACTGTGATCATTAGAATACCATCCTGGTGTAAAGGTATTGAAATGTTTGGGATGGAAGGAAGGGAGCAGCGAAGATGCAGAGAGACTTAGGCACCAAGAACAGCAGCAGCCACTCTCAGCCATTTGAGTGCCAGTGGGGTAAGTAACACATAGCAAAGCAATACATTGGATACACATGGATTCTTATCTCCAATATGCAAGCTCAAGGGTGAAGTGTCAAAGCGGTGTTGGGAGGAGGTTGAAAGGGGTGTTGGAAGAATGGTAAAGTAGCAAAGGGAGCGTAGGAGGAGATCCCTGATGTTTATAAGCCTTGTTTTAGGTGCTTCAATGTAAGGGCGCATCCTAACTAGATATTTACATTATATTAAGCTTACATAATCAAGATAAGAATTGATATTACCTTGGTTAATGGAGCTATACATTAGTATTTTTCCTTTTATCTACTAGCATTTTTTTTTTTTTTGCCATCCGTCTTCCCAACAAACATATTTGGCCTTACTGGCACTCATAAAATCCATATTTACTGCAATACCATACTGTTATGATATTTAAGAGGAAGTTCTGTCCCTGGCTGCAGCTAAGTAGAAAGCTAATGGGAGATCTCAACATCACCAACCTCAAAGTGTAAGAAACTATGTATGCTTAGAGAATGTACTTCAATCCTAAATATATCAGGGTTGAAGGAATTGGTTCCATTGTTCCCTAGTACTACATTAGATCTTTGGAAAATATGGTGAAAAGCCATTGAGAAGATTTTACTACAGGTATTAAAAAAATAAAATGTAATGATAAAAACTTTAAAATGAGAAAGATGTATTCTTTTCATCCCACACAGTCTCCAAAAGTACTGAACACATTTATAGAAACTTTACAGAGATTACAGGGACTGGAAATGTAACATGGAATCTCAATTTTAGGCAAATAGATCATTCCATTCAAATGTTATAACAATTTGAAAAATCTTTTATTCAAGGCAGAGCGATCTCCCTGTAATATTAAGGCTGGCAAAAATGAGCAATATTCACTGTTTCTGCTAACATTTACTAGTATTACAATAACAGATTCCGAATCATACAAATTTCACTTTTCGTGTACAGCATTATAATTATCAATAGTTACATATTCTTAACCCCATAAGGAACAGGATAAAGTACAACACATTGTTTTGCAATGCATTGCACACCCCTCTGGTCTTTATGGGGTTAAACTTAAGATAACATAGACTGGATTCATAATTTTCAGATCCCAGTTCAAATGATGTGATTTGATATATTTGGAATCCATAATTATGTTTTTGAAATTTTAAGCATAATTTGTAACATTTTGTGCCCATCACAAATGTCAAACTTTTTATTCCCAAAACATTTTATAATCTTATTTAACTTTGATGCAATGTGTTGGATAACTGTATGGCACACTAAGGGTTAAACAGCACTAGAGAAATGTAGTATAGTATCTGCTAGTTTTCATAGCATTGCAGGGGACGTGTGCTAATACAACTCAAAGCTGAAATAAGCAGTAGAATCAAATCTGATTCTACTAAGTGCTAAACTATCTACACCAGGGCAGGATTTACATAACAGGAGCCTGTAGGCACATAAATCTGAAGCATCCTCCTCATTGGCCATCTGCACTGGACACTTCCACAATGCTCCTAATCTCCACATTGCCCCCATCAGCTCCATACTGCCCCCATCATCTCCACATTGCCCCCCCATCATCTCCATATACCATTTTGCCCTCACATTGCCCCCATCAGCTCCATATTGCCCCATCATCTCCACATTGCCCCCCCATCATCTCCATATACCATTTTGCCCTCACATTGCTAGCCATCAGCTCCATATTGCCCCCATCATCTCCACATTGCCCCCAACATCGCCATATGCCATATTGCCCTCATATTGCCCCATCAACCCAATATTGCCCCCATCATCTCCATATACCATATTGCCCTCACATTGCCCCCCATCAGCTCCACATTGCCCCCATCATCTCCATATACCATATTGTCCTCACATTGCTCACCATCAGCTCCATATTGCCCCATCATCTCCACATTGCCCCCAACATCTCCATACACCATATTGCCCTCACGTTGCCAGCCATCAGCTCCATATTGCACCCATTATTTCCACATTGCCCCCCATCATCTCCATATACCATTTTGTCCTCACATTGCCCCCCATCAGCTCCATATTGCCCCCATCATCTCCACATTGCCCCCATCATCTCCATATACCATACTACCCTCACATTGGCCCCCATCAGCTCCATATTGCCCCCATCATCTCCATATACCATTTTGCCCTCACATTGCTCACCATCAGCTCCATATTGCCCCCATCATCTCCACATTGCCCCCAACATCCCCATACACCATATTGCCCTCACATTGCCCGCCATCAGCTCCATATTGCACCCATCATCTCCACATTGCCCCCCATGATCTCCATATACCATTTTGTCCTCACATTGCCCCTCATCAGCTCCATATTGCCCCCATCATCTCTACATTGCCCCCATTATCTCCATATACCATACTACCCTCACATTGGCCCCCATCAGCTCCATATTGCCCCCATCTCCATTTACCATATTGCCCTCACATTGCCCCCATCAACCCAATATTTCCCCCATCATCTCCATATACCATATTGCCCTCAAATTGCCCCCAATCAGCTCCACATTGCCCCCATCATCTCCATATACCATATTGCCCTCACATTGCCACCCATCAACCCAATATTGCCCCATCATCTCCACATTGCCCCCATCAGCTCTATATTGCCCTTACGTTGCCCTCCATCAGCTCCATATTGCCCCCCATCAGCTCCATATTACACATTGCCCCCCCTTCTCCCAGTGTCCATTTCCTACCACCACCTGGTGATCCAGCGGCAGGAAAGGTCTGTGCCTCCTCCTTCTGCACAGACCTGTAGCTGCTGGAGCTCCCGCGCGGTCCAATCTTCAGTAATGCAGAGCTCTGGGAGATTATGTCATTTCCCAGCGTCTGTGTTACTAAAGATCCAACGAAGGAATTCAGCAGCTACAGCTCTGTGCTGAAGAAGGCACAGACCTGTCTTCACCATGTTGCAGTGGGGAGGCTTTAATAAAAAAAAAAAAACCACAACACGATCCCAATGACAGGCGCCCCTCTGTGGGGTGTGCCTGTAGGCAGATGCCTACTCTTCCTAATTATAAATCTGGCCCTGATCTACACTGGAAATTCACCCATTGAGGCTGCTTGCTCCAAGGAGAGTGCAGTGAGGGAGTGAGCATTACAAAGCATTCCTTTTATCTGCCCCTTTATTGCCATGTACTAATAAAATGAAAACAAATTAAAGTAAAATTGGTCCATTTTTCTGCGATTTGAACATGTTTGCTCGCATTATATTCTTAAAGTGATAGTAAAGTATCACAAAAACAGCAGCTCCAATTAATCTTCATAGTATTTGGGCCATGGAGAATGTTGTGGTTCAAGAGTAATGGAATGATAAGGTATCCCCCTCCTGCCCCTTTTACCTAGTGTAAGCCACCTCCCCTCAGTTGTGGAATCTGGTTGCTAGACCAGACAGATAACAGCAGGGGACAATCTTCTTCCAATTAGAACAATGAAAACCCTGCCCCCCTTGACAAATTTTTCAGGTTTTTCCCTTATCTTATTTAGAGCTGCTTTTATTATGAAACATTACTATCCCTTTAAAGATTCTGTAGTGTGTTCGCCTACATGCATTGCTACATCCAAGTAAAGAAAATGAGCTGTGTTGGTGGATTCATACATCCCCTTTGTATGTTTTCATTATTATGTTCTTGGATTCATATACTTCATTTTGGAAAGTTTGCTATTCTTATCTCTCCCATCAGCCTCCTTAAAGGAACAATAACCCCTATAAATAAAATGGGGTTATATAACTTTTGAAATGTAGGTGTTTTAAGTTAGAGCCCAGTAGTTTAATCATAGACGTGTATTTTGATTCATGTGTAGATAATCCTATATAGATTATCCATATAGAGCTAATGCTCCAAAATTCAAAATTTATACAAGGTAAACCAATAACATCCTCAAACCTTCAGCACCTCTAATTGCTTTCCCTCTCCGCCCTGTGGGAGTTTTTGCCCATCTCAGTTGTTGCCAACCTGCCTCGACTCAACAGGGAATAAGGAGGAAATGGCCTGAAATCTTAATATGGCCATGTTGCGTCCTCTGATGTTTTATCAGTTTAGTGCAAATTCAACGAGCAAATTCTGCACCAAAACCCCATTGGTAATCACTTAGGTGGCAGTGATCAGTTTCAGACTGATGCAATGTGCTCCTTGGAGTCCTTAAAGAGTTAAAATAACTAAATATCATCCATAAAATAATGCAGTTTGTACTTATGTACTGATTTGGCACATCTGTTACAGACTGGTATAAAAGGAAATAATATAGCACTGTTATTTTGCTAATTCCCAACTGTCACAGCACCACCACTACAGACCGATGTTCCAGTTCAGCAAAAAACATATAACATTTAAATGTACATTAAGAGTCACTGAAAAAACCTTTTGATATAGAATCCCTCTTTAAAAGGTTTGTGCTTTTGGTGACTTTTTCAAGAAAGAATTCAAGAGGTATAATGCACCCCTAAATCCCTTAATTACTAAGAAGCTGATAATGGGCTGGACTTCAAGCAAAGCGTTGCGTATCCCTCTGGCACTCAAAAGGTTAAAAAGCTCCATTCAAGTGCATGTGAAATTATTTGTTCCTATGGTGCAGTTGGTTTACTCCAGAATAACTCCACTTTTATAAATATTGGCCTGTGGGACTTATGTGTGAAACCCGACTATGTGAGAGAAATAAAATTCCTCAAAGTCCCATTGATTTAACCCTTTGAATGCCAGAGGGGTGTCCATTGCAATGCTCTGGCACACAAAGGGTTAAATGGGGATTTTCACTGCTTGAATGCTGGAAAGTGGTTTTTTTTGTCTGTGTGTTTAGAACTGGTGACAGTCCTGGCACATCATGACTTTTTTAATTACATCGCTTCAGGGGATGAACTGTGATCATGTGGAGAGTCTATTCCTGACTGCTCCAGAGCAGTCAGTTTCAGCCTCTCCTTTGGTGAGATGGTACATGTGATCAGTCACATGTACTGGATCCCCAAATGTAGTCTATATGATCATTAAGGATGTAAGTACCCTTGGCCTGCTGAATGCTATACAGGTCTCTGAAATCATTGGTTTTCTGTGGCAGATATGCTAAAACCTGGAGCAATTGTGCAGCAAACCAACAAATACAAATTCCCAGAATTTCATTGATTGAAATTGAGCATTAAATCACTATAACCCAGAGAGGTATATAGTGCATTGCCATGGCAATAAAAGGGTTCATGCTAGAAAGGTCTCTGACACATTGAGCAGTAGTGAGTTGAAGACCTCTATAATATTGATAGGGTTACAAAAACTAATTCAGTCTGTGGGAATTTTTATTTGTTCCCCGTGGAGCAGTTAGTTTGCTAGAATTTTAGCATTTGCCCAGTTCTTAGCACATTAGTCCCAGTGTCCCTTTAACTGCATGTGCTGTAGACCTGCAGACTTAATCACCTGGAAACCGAATGAAAGCAGTGAGGTCTCGGGAGGAGACATGTGCTTATAACTACCTATTAGCGGCTGCCTGTTCCAATACCTCTTCTCATTACTCTTTCCTCTTCCTCCAGTTTCTACATTTGGAAACACATGATTTTCTTAAGGTTTGTCTCAGAGGTGATGACATTGTCTAAAATGCTATTATAATGTGCTAAAAAAATCTACATCTATACCTGAAAATGTATGCAGGGGAACATGTTGATATATTTACACTGTTATATCTCAAAAAACAACATAGATTGATTTGTAAAATTCAATATAGAAACTAAGATTAATGGCTCTATAAATGACATGGTTTAACCCATTGTGTGCCATAGAGGTACGCAACGCATTGCAGAGCAATGCGTTACGTTCCTCTCTGGCACTCAAAGGGTTAAAAATAATACTATTGCCTAGATTACATATCATCCATGAAGGTTCTTCCAGGCTTTGCTCTGCCATGCGTTGGATACTCATCCGGCATCCAAAGGGTTAAGCATTGTAATATATATCTGTCAGGGAAAGGTGTGAGTTTTAGAAGAGTCCATCAGTTGGGTTCTGATAGATGCTTTATTGAAGTCTGCTGCTAATAATCACCCTTTTTCCAATGCTCAAGTGATCATTTCATCTTACTAGAATGACTACAGGAGGAGACAGAGACTAATGTACCAAGACAAATAATTGTACCTTGAGCAGATGCTGCTGTTGTAAGCTGTAAAAACAGGATATATCTCTCTTTATTATGGATTAGAGATGCCTCCAACACATTGAACTGAAGCTGTCTCTAGCTTCCAAGGAATTAAGAAAATGATTTTGTATTTTCAAACAGGAGCTGCCTATGTATTTATATTTTCTTTATACATAGAAATATGCTAATTATGTATATCTATTTACTTACTACTAAACCATTGATTCTCAACTCCATGCCTTGGGTTCACAAACAGGTCAGATTTTCAGGATTCCCCTTCTTAAACATGGGCACATTAATCACAATGATCAAACAGGGATGCTCCAAGGACTAACAGTGCGAATCACTGTCCAAAATCTGAGACTCTGAGAGGGCATCTGCTACAGGAAGTAACATTGAACTTAAAGGAGAAACCTAATAATACTACTCCACATACTTACCTTATAATGACCAGAAAATCTTAAAGCGGAACTACCACCCCACCTAAAGAATTACCCATCTGGAAACTAGCTGCTCAATAGTGCCACTCACCAGAATTATTACCTCCTTTTAGAGAATTCCTACTGCTCCCGGGACTGACAGCCAGGAAACAGCACAGACATCTTTGCATAGTGACGTCTGCGTGCCTGCGCTGTCAGTCCCAGTCTGCTCTAGGAGGCGTTGCTAGGAGCCACACTGTGTGGAAGGGACTGACAGCGCAGACATGCAGACGTCACTATGCAAAGATGTCTGCTCTGTTTCCTGGCTGTCAGTCCTGGGAGCAGTAGGAATTCTCTAAAAGGAGGTAAAAATTCTGGCGACTAGCACTATTGAGCAGCAAGTTGCCAGATGGGTAATTCTTTAGGGGCAAGTTTAGGCGAGGTGGTAGTTCCGCTTTAATGCTTCCTATGAATTTTGTGCTTTCACCTGTGATAACTCCTTAAGAACCATCTTTTTTTTCTTCTTTACATTAGAGGACCAGAATCGTTTAGTTCACTGAAGCAGCACATGTGAGAGATCACATGCTGGCTCGCTGGAGGAAAGACTAAAACTGTCTGCTCCAGTCTTGGAGCAGTCAGTTTCAGCCTCCTGGCATTATCACAGTGTGTCTTCAGACATCTAAACAATGATGTGCCAGAACTGTCACTGGTTCTTAATGGACGGAAATCTGTGATGGTTCTGCCACTTCCATGGATGTTAAGTGGTTAAAGAGATAACATCAGTCCTGGATGTCATGTCCATGGAGGCTAACATGACACTTGCAGTGAAGCAATGCTTTGTACACCCCTTTGGTCATTAAAGGATTAAAATTTCCATATGCAGTGAGCCTGAGGTCCTTTGGTCCTGCTAGTAACTGTCATGTCCATGACATCTAGGACATCTAGGACCAACTGAAGATGTTATCTCTTGAACAAAGGCACAAGAACAAAATCTATAGGGGCCATTAGAATTTTCTTGCCATAGTAACACTATTGGGGTGCTATTATTTGGAGGTGTTGGTGCTTTTCTGGCTTGCTATCTCAGTTGGGAAAAGTTATAGTAACGGTTTGAATATAATTGTATAAAAAGAAGACTGAAATTAGAATCTACATGATAAAATGTTGTTCTTTAGTGTTGTATAATTTATAGATGAATTATTTTAGATATAGATATATATATAATTCATAGTAGCCAGGAGGTATGTGTGCGCTTGCTCAGTTGACAAGATATAATTTGTAGTTATTTCTTGTTGCACACAAACAGTTGAATCTAAAGTCCTAAATTATTCTTAGTAATGGTGGAGGCTGCAATAAGTTATTCTCTTTCTCTTTACTTGCCTTCCATTATTTCAATAAACATTATTTTTTTATGTTTGCTCAAGAATTTCCGAGGTAATGGCTGAAAAGGTTTTTTTCATATATTAAGAGCAGATATATTTACATTTCAGAATTTTTAGACATAATACCAAAGAAGCAATACTGCACAAGCAAATCACTCTCTATAGTCCTTTACCCCTGCCCTGACCACATCCCCTGTGGTCCACCATCCACCATTATATGTCATAGTAAATACCCTTACTCTATAGCAAACAAACGCAATGCATTGTAGAGCTCTAGCAACCATGGGGTTGAATAAGCTGACCAAAGGGTTATGTAAACTGGTAAATTAAGTGGACAAATTAGTATATACACTGGACTTTACATCAGGGTAAAGTCTAAAGCAGCCATGTTTAAACCAAAAGCTGATGTCCAGTTTAGGGGCATTGAGATTGCAGTGGACATGCACTTATACTCCCAACTCAGTTTAATGGCTGTGACCAGCATAGGTGAAGCCCCCTTGCAGTTAGGTACTCATGGGTGATGGCCTACTTTTTCTAATGGGAAATCTGGCCATGGCCATCATGCATTGCAAAAGAAATGAGAAGTGATTCTGGGACATAGTAACTGCACCACAGGGGAACAATACACATTCACACAAACAAATGCATTGGCAACATCTCTAGAATTCAAGGGTGTTAAAGACCCATTTCAATCAATAAACATTTGGAGACATTGCATTTATTTCTTATGATGGTCCAAAATTACGCCTCTTTTCTTTTGTGTGTAAGGCCCAGTGATTTTCTTCAATGAGCAGGTTTCCTAAAGGAGAAAAACACAATATATTTCTTAATAAGTACAGCACTGGGGGCTTTCTGTTGACACTTCTTTGCTGCCTCACAGGCCTAGAAAATGGAGAAATGTTTACTTCTTTCTGAATTTCTCATGGTCCAGTAAATTCAGCTGGTCTTTTCTTCCTCTATTTAACTCTCACATGACCCTGGCATGACGGTAAAAGACCAGTCCACTGAAAGAAATGTAACGAGACAACTTAGAGGGCTGGGTGGGATTCAGCAGCTGATCTGACTGGAAAAGGGGGTAAAGTGAGAACCCAAACCATAGCCACAAAAGAAGCTAAGTAAACTCATTTTAAAATTAAATTATCATGGTTTACTAAATATGCTCCTATTTTAGGGTATCACAATACTGAACTCAGTCACACAAAAACATATACTGTCAAAAACATATACTGTTAAAACAATAATATTTGATTAAAATAGCTTTATGGCTAGATCTCTTAGAGTTAGAAGACATCTCATTGTGTGTTAGTCAATTAGCCTATCTTTTTGTGATATTTGTGTTATATCCTCAGTTATACTTATTTTATTTACTCTTAAATACCCTTGCTGGACACATGTAATGTCGAAATAACTCTTTTATTCAACAGAACAGAACATTGCTTAACTTTTCTGCATATGTAGGGTCTCTATTCAGTAACTGCAGTTTAAGACATACATCCTTTTTCAAGATTGATCCTGAAGTCCTTCCTGTCTATGTTAAATACAATACTTACTTATAATGATGTCTAATGCTAGATATAACAATATGTGTAATGACATTTTTCCTTTCTTTGCTTGTCAAAAAGAAATGCGACACAATTGTATGATCTTTGAGTATAGCACCTGTGAGTTAACAGCTTGCACACTGGGTAGACTAAGGTCCTTTATAGCTTGCTTTAGTATTTGTCTGGCTTGTCCCCAGTTGAGCATCTCTGGCCTTCACTTTGCATATTTAAATAAGCTTTTAGTTTGGTCTCCCTAAAGGTTATAAAAGATCTCAGATGTGGCACCTTGCTCTCAGGGACCTAGAGAGAACAATTGTGTAATAGGATATGTAGCAGCAATAATACTCTATACCATTGGTTCTCAACCTGTGCCCTCAGTGGCTACTAACAGGCCAGGATTTGAGAATTTCCTTTTAAGAGCACAGGTGAGTTAATCAATATGACTGAGCCTCTGATCAACACACTTGTGTTCTAGCAGGGAAATTCCTAAGTCCTGGCCTGTTAGTGGCCACTGAGGGCACGGGTTGAGAACCTCTGCTCTATACACAGTAAAAGCTGCATCTTTTATTGAGAATATTATAAACAGAGGAAAATTAATAAGCACTAATAGGTGGAACAAAAAGGGGCAAGACTCCAAAGTGGTCTTATGCATGTCACACTAAAACTAGCACTTAATCATAAACAAGGATCAAATACCAGATGTGTATGTATACATCTAAGGTGTGTCAAATAAAAAAAGAAGTTAGATGGATAAAATGAATGCAGTAATTCGTTATTTATTCCATTAATTTTAACCAATAAGCTTTTTTATTTGATACACCTTCTATATACTTCTCCATCTGGTCTTGCTCCTTTTCTATCCTTAAGCTCTAGTTTTAGTGAGAAGAGCATAAGAATATTTTGGAGTCTTCGTGGCCCTTGTTTGTGCCACCTTCCAGTTCCTGTTTAGTTTCTTATGTTATTAATATTTCCATGGCCCTTGTTTGGCCCTTGTGCCACCTTCCAGTTCCTGTTTAGTTTCTTATGTTATTAATATTTTCATTAAAATATACAGTTTTATGGAGCCAGTGTACAGCATCTCATTGGAGTACTGCTACAGATCCTGTTTTGGAATTGTCCTACTACTGGAGTGGATCACCTTTGTGGACAAGTACTCACCTTTTTACTACCTGCAATGATTTCTCTTATGAGTTATTGTTGATAGCCTCCTTATTATTTATTTACATGCGCACCCTTTCTTTCTTTCTTTCTTTCTTTCTTTCTTTCTTTCTTTCTTTCTTTCTTTCTTTCTTTCTTTCTTTCTATACCTAGAAAGAATAGCTGTATCTCACTGAGGAGGCCCACAAAGACTGAAATGTACATCACCTGCTTTTCTAATTCAGATGAGAATTTTCTAGCACTTCATTCATGGATTGTCATTTTTGGGAGGAATCAGTATGGTGTGCTGCAGACTGTTTCTTCTATGCAGCTATGTTCTATGTGCTAAAAGATATTGCAGCCAACATTTGGTTGGCTCACCTTCAGTTGAGCATCTCTGATTCTTACTTTGCACCCTAGACACAATGAAGCAAATATACTAGAACTGGAACAATTCTGTGGCAAACCAACGGCTCCACAAACCAAGTACAAACTTTTATTGATTAAAATGAGGTTTTTAACCCTATTCTTCTAGAATTATACCATGGTCTCTAATGCACTGTTATGCTCAACAATTGAAAACAGGAAAGATGCAACAAGATGCATTTAGCTGTCTTACATGTGGTGATCAGTGTCACTGTGAACAGACACACTGTTGGGACAGCTGTTGTATTTTCTGCTTATCAGCATTGCTTTAAAATAGAAGCAAACGTCACCAGTTTGATCAGAGCCACACACACACTTAAAGGGACAGTAAAACTTTGTTTTATCTTTATTTTATTTTGTAGGCATTAAAAAAACATGAAGAACGGTATAAGTTTTATCTCTCAAACTTTTATGGTTTGAGAGATATTCACAAGCAAAGTTTCCCCTCCCGCCCCTTTTACCTAGTGTAAGCCATCTATTCTCAGATGTGGAATCCAGTCCATTGACCAGACAGATAACAGAAGGGGACAATCTTCTTACTATGAAAACAATGAAATCCCTGCCCCCCTTGACAAGCTTTTCAGGTTTTTCCCTTATCTTAATTGAAGATTGCCCCTCTCTGCAGTCTACCTGGGCACCTCCCTTCTGATCTGGCTGAACAGTGTTACATCAGTAAAAGGGGCGGAAGGGGGATACTTTGTCATTGAATTACTCTTGAACTACAACTCTGACAGAATTGAAATAACACTCTCCAAAGTCCAAATACTATGATGATTAATTAGAGCTGCTTTTATTATGAAACATTACTATCCCTTTAAGCAACTACTATAAAAAATAGATTATTTTGAAAGACATTCGATAATTTCACATTTCAAACATTCAATCTGAAGCTAAAATGTACAGTACATAATCATAACATACCTTGTTTGAGGTGACATAATTTATTTTAGTAATGTCATATACTCATATAACACTTTTAGTGTCATTTCTAATTATGCTTTTTGATGTATTTGATTCAAAAAAGATTACTTGAATGTTTTCCGCACTCTCCCTATTAAAGAAAAAATATAAAAGCTTTTCAGTGATTTGCACTTTATTTCCATGTATCTTTATGTACTTTTAGATCTGCTAATGAAATTACATTTTCTACCGCATAGTATTCTGTATCTTGTAATGCTCTCTTGTCGCAAGTTGTTCTGTAAAGTAATTTTTTATCACAACCTACAAAGAATATTTAATACTTGTCAACAAAGTTATATGTCATTTGAGCCCAAGAGTAAAAATGAATTTCCAATTAGCTAGTTTTAATTCTCAGTTTAAAGAAATATTGTATTGAATTTTCTGTTTTACACAAGAATTAGATGACATACTGGAGTGGTGTACATTTCATATTTATTTATGTTATATTATGTGCCAAGTGTAATATCTTTCATTTTATTACAAATTTAATACAAATTATGGGAAGGCCTCCATAGAGCACATTGTAATCAGATGGTCTCACAAAGCTAAAATAACAAAAGTTTAGGCCAGTTTATGAACAATATAGAATGTCATTGAGGATTCAATTCTCAGATCCTCAAAATATTTAGGGCTCTATGTTCAAAAGAAAAGAGAAGTAATTCTGGTGCAAATGAAATGCACCACAGGGGATAAATGTATTTTCCCATTGATTTAAGCTGGGTTTTTAGACCCTCGAATTCTAGAGGGCTCACTAACATGTTGTTTCCCAATGCCTCGGAGACCTCTCTAGCACACAAAGGATTTAAAGCTCCATTTTAAGAAATGGAACTTTTTATTTGTTTCCTAAAGTGCAGTTGATTTACTCCAGAATCATTGCAGTTTTGGAACATCAGTCTTACTGTGTCATGCTGAAAAAAGAAAAGCAATGACCTGTGGAACTCACAGGATAATTGTGTTTGTCAGTTCCATAGGCAAAGTGGCAGAAAAGGAGTTAATGCCTTGGTTGCTACAGGTCTCCAGTGCGTTGTGAATCAAGAGGTGAAGCATGATAAAACAGTGCAAAGAAGGATGGCAAGCTTGAGTAGCGTTTCATTTGAGATGTACCAAAGAGACTGAATCTGGGATAAAAAGAAGGCAGTGACTGTGAGACATTTTAACATTTTAACAAGGATATAATAGGGATATAACAATAAGAATCAGGGGAGCAGCTTGGTACTCGCTGACTAGGCTTAAAGGGATAGTAATGTTTCATAATAAAAGCAGCTTTAATTAATCATCATAGTATTTGGACATTGGAGAGTGTTATTTCAATTCTGTCAGAGTTGTAGTTCAAGAGTAATTCAATGACAAAGTATCCCCCTCCCGCCCCTTTTACTGATGTAGCACTGCTCAGCCAGATCAGAAGGGAGGTGCCCAGGTAGACTGCAGAGAGGGACAATCTTCAATTAAGATAAGGGAAAAACCTGAAAAGCTTGACAAGTGGGGCAGGGATTTCATTGTTTTCATAGGAAGAAGATTGTCCCCTTCTGTTATCTGTCTGGTCTATGGACTGCATTCCACATCTGAGAAGAGATGGCTTACACTAGGTAAAAGGGGCGGGAGGGGAAACTTTGCTTGTGAATATCTCATAAACCATAAAGGTTTGAGAGATAAAACTTATATCATTATTCATGTTTTTTTAATGCCTACAAAATAAAATAAAGTTAAAACGAAGTATTACTGTCCCTTTAAGTCCCAGGTCTCATGCTTAAAACCTGGGTCTTGATTCCTGCTTGGGGCGTTGTATTGGTGCTGATCTCCCTACTGGTAAAGGTGTGATTAGGCTGCATGGCACAGTAATAATGCATTAGGTTGGCACAGGCTCCAGGTCTTTTGGGAATTTAGCATTTCCCTTGATAATCTGGAAAATAAGTATAGATGAGTTAGAAAAAACAAAGGGTTACCCTGACAACAGCATGTTGAATAGACTTTAGGTTAAAAAGCTGTGGGCTAGGGAGGTCTGTGAGATGGAGCCTTCAATAGGAAATAGGAAAAGAGTACACACTAGAACTTTAGTGGCATAGAAGCTGAGGACTGTTTTTGTTATATAGTAAACGTGTTGCATACCCCTCTAGCACTCAAAGGATTAACACAATAACATTGATTTCCTGGAATTAAAAGATTGTCAGTTTAGACACATAATGACTAATGAGTATTTATGACGTACTCAATAGATTTTGTTGTTATTATATATGACTGGGTAGGGTCTAATATGGGATGATATTGAGAAATGCCCATTTTAAGCTGTTCAGGTCCAAAGGGGTGTGCAATGCGTTGCCAAGCAACAAGTCATTGGAGGGCCATGTGCAAAAACATTTTTGACATCCTAACACAAAAATATATCTGGGCCATAAGTAAAACCTGTTGAACTCTGGAGCTGGTGCCCCCTATCCTTGGATGTCAGGCCCAGACACCCCCCTGCGCTTCCTGTAGTCTCTAGTCCCAAAAGGGTTAAAATACTGGTCACATAAGGAGAAATGCAAAATAAATCATGAGCGAGTATTTATCCGAGAAGAGAAGAAACTTGCACAGTCAATAAAAATGGGGGACAATACATTTTTCGATATATTGAAGTGAAAGGAGAACAATGAAACAAGGAATTGGTAGAATGAAGACAAAAGCAGTGAAATATGTAAATGAGTATAAAGGTCTAGCTTACTAACTCAATGAGGGTACGGGACCTCTGTTAGAAAAACAAAGAACTAGAGAAACATGTGAAATATGCATGTTTGCAGAGGAAGAAGGTCTACTTCAACTCTCTAAGGTAAAATAGATAAATTAATGTGACCAGATAAGTTACACTCAAAATTATTAAAATGAGTGTTCTGGCAAAACCTTTAACAACATT
Organism: Rhinophrynus dorsalis; assembly: GCA_037306005.1. Taxonomy (NCBI): domain Eukaryota; kingdom Metazoa; phylum Chordata; class Amphibia; order Anura; family Rhinophrynidae; genus Rhinophrynus; species Rhinophrynus dorsalis. The sequence continues at coordinate 385,851,012 of CM074723.1, read as the reverse complement.
ATTCAACCAGTTACCACTGACAGAAGTAGTTCCCGAAGACTGGAAGTTATCAAATGCAATATCGCTTCACAAAAAATGTAGCAGGAAAGAGTATGACAACTACAGACCAGTAAGTCTTACATCAGTAGTGGAAAAAATTAATGGAAATCATGTTAAAGGAAAGAATTGTTAAATATCTGAATTTATGTGGCTTGCAATATCCTAAACAACATTGATTTACTGTAGGGAGATATTGTCATACTAATCCTATAGATTTGTTTGGCTGGGAAGCTAAAATAATAGATATGGGAGGAGCAGTAGTTATAACTTATCAGTAAGGCATTTAATACTGTCCCTCACAGATTTAATAAATTACAGTGTTTGGATCTGGAATAAAAACTTGTTGAATGGATAAGGTAATGACTGAGTGACAAGACACAGAAGGTTGTAGTTAATGAAGAATATTCAGAGGAAGGTCATGTTACTTGTGGCATACCACTGGGATGTGTACTGAGGCCCAGGGCTTATAATTTTAAGTCCTTTGCTACAAGCCAGACCTGAAAAGTTACTCGCCACTGGAAGCCAAAACATACCCACCAGGGCTGAATTTCTACTCGCCAGGGTTACATTTTCACTCACCATTGGCTAGCTGCTGAGGCCCATTACTTTTTTCAATATTTTTATTAGTGATATTGCATAAGGTCTTCAATGTTAGGTATGCATTTTTACAAAGATCTGCAACAGTATAGACAATCCTGGGGATTCAGCCAAATAGCAATGGTAAATTTGAAGAATGGATGAGAGTGTGGCAGCTACGTGGTAGTGTTGATAAATGTAAAATAATGCACTTGGTAGATAAAAATCCATAGGGACAATATAATATTAAGGGTACTGTGCTGTCAGTAACAAAGGGAAAGTGACTTTGGAGTAATTATTTCTGATGGCTTAAAGGTAGACAGGGAATGTAACAAAACAGCAGGGAATGCAAGCAGGGTGCTAGGTTGTATAGCATTAGTATCAGAATGAAAGAAGTGGTCGTGCTACCCTACACATCACTGGTTAGACCTCCCCTAGAGTATTGTCTAAGGTACTGCAGACCCATCTCCAGAAGAATATATAATCTGTAGACCATTCACTGAACAGTACTAAAATGGTGAATGGTTAACAAGATAAAAATTACCAGGATAGTCTAAGGGATCTGAACATGTATAGATTGGTGGAGAGAAGAACGATTCAATTATAGAATGGGACTCAACAGTACAGGAGGGAAGTATATTTCAAGTGAGTAAAAATGTTAGGACAAGAGGTCATAGTCTAAAATGAGGGACAGAGGCTTAGAAATGACATAAGAAAGTGCAAAATAAGTGGAATAGACTAACAACAAAAGTCTTAGAGGTTAATACAGTGAGGGAATGTAAGCATGCATAGTATTGACATAAGGGTGTCCTGAACATAAGACAAAATCAAGTAGCAAATAAGATTTGAGGTTGTTCCAGTAGGAAAACAGTCATACTAGATGGGCAGAATGGTTCTTATCTGCTGTCAAATTCTATGTTTCTATGTTTCAATGTATTTGTTGCAGGTAGCGCCATTCATAATGCTTAGAGGGTGATTTAGGGCTCGATCCAAATGTTGGCGTCGCCAGAAAAAACTGGAGACGCTGGTTTTAACGTCAATTGAGCAATGCAAATGTTCTACTAGAAACAAGCGACACCAGTTCTGAAACAGACATCGCCTGTCGCCAGAACAGCAAGATCTCACCCATAGAGGATAATGTACAAAGGACGCCAAAAGCTATTCAAATGTTGGAGTTAGGGCTAACTCGCGTTAAATTGCAACATTTCTCTCCAGAAATCTAACGCCTATTTTTTTTGGAGTACAGCCCACAAGTAAGAGTAGAAAACCAACGTCTCCAGTTCTGAACAGCTTTCTCTGTGCTTCCCTACCCAGCCACTAGGGGAACACAGAGAAGGCTTTCAGCACCATGGACAGCTTTGAATGCCATAGGGATGTGCACTGCTCACCCCTGTGGCATTCAAAGGGTTAAAATCAATAAAACTAGTACACCAAGCACTACACAATGCCCCCTTCCACATCCCCCCCTTAGTATGTCACATATATTGCATATATGGGACATACTAACCCCATCCACATCCACCTCATGGACTTCCATGTAGTGGATAAATCTGCCTTTTATTCCACAATTAACCCTTTGAGTACCAGAGAGGTAGGAAAGCATTGCTTAGCATGTTTCCTACCCCTCTGGTACCCAAAGGGTTAATAGGCAACGTATGGACTACATACCTTGCCTATATATATATATGTGTGTGTTTGTGTGTGTTTTAACCTTTTTTTAATTAAAATAGTATTATTAGACAGTTTAACTTAGATCTCATTCATTGTTAACCCCCTACCTCCTGTGTCCCATTGCTATTAGTACTTTTGCTCCACTCTTCTTCAAACTGAGAGTGGAGCAAAAGTACTAAAAGCAAAGGGACACAGTAAGTATGGCATCATTAATGGTTGAGATCTAAGTTAACCCTTTGGGTGCCAGAGTGGTTCGCAACGCATTGCAAAGCAATGCGTTGAGTACCACTCTGGCACTCAAAGGGTTAACATACAACTGAGGGAGCAGCCTGCACTGTGAATGCAGGGCTTCCCTCAGTTTTAATTATACATTCGTTATTTTGTAATAATTTATTTATTTTTCTTATTTATTTTTTAGATGAATTATTTATTTATTTCCTTGCTGCGGGCGGCTGTGAAGCCCGCAGCATAATAAACCCTTGTGCAGAGAGGCATTGGCGACAGCGGGAGGAGGGGACAGAGACATTGGAGGAAGCGGGTGGTAGGCTTGTACTTGCTGCCCGCTTCCTCCAATACCTCTCCTCTAGCGGTGGCATTGTGCCAGGCTGCCTGATCGCCTTGTGCAATTCGTCCCTTTGCACAAGGCGTTGTACAACGTTGTACAACGCCTTGTGCAAAGGGACGAATTGCACAAGGCGATCAGGCAGCCTGGCACAATGCCACCGCTAGAGGAGAGGTATTGGAGGAAGCGGGCAGCAAGTACAAGCCTACCACCCGCTTCCTCCAATGTCTCTGTCCCCTCCTCCCGCTGTCGCCAATGCCTCTCTGCACAAGGGTTTATTATGCTGCGGGCTTCACAGCCGCCCGCAGCAAGGAAATAAATAAATAATTCATCTAAAAAATAAATAAGAAAAATAAATAAATTATTACAAAATAACGAATGTATAATTAAAACTGAGGGAAGCCCTGCATTCACAGTGCAGGCTGCTCCCTCAGTTGTATGTTAACCCTTTGAGTGCCAGAGTGGTACTCAACGCATTGCTTTGCAATGCGTTGCGAACCACTCTGGCACCCAAAGGGTTAACTTAGATCTCAACCATTAATGATGCCATACTTACTGTGTCCCTTTGCTTTTAGTACTTTTGCTCCACTCTCAGTTTGAAGAAGAGTGGAGCAAAAGTACTAATAGCAATGGGACACAGGAGGTAGGGGGTTAACAATGAATGAGATCTAAGTTAAACTGTCTAATAATACTATTTTAATTAAAAAAAGGTTAAAACACACACAAACACACACATATATATATATAGGCAAGGTATGTAGTCCATACGTTGCCTATTAACCCTTTGGGTACCAGAGGGGTAGGAAACATGCTAAGCAATGCTTTCCTACCTCTCTGGTACTCAAAGGGTTAATTGTGGAATAAAAGGCAGATTTATCCACTACATGGAAGTCCATGAGGTGGATGTGGATGGGGTTAGTATGTCCCATATATGCAATATATGTGACATACTAAGGGGGGGATGTGGAAGGGGGCATTGTGTAGTGCTTGGTGTACTAGTTTTATTGATTTTAACCCTTTGAATGCCACAGGGGTGAGCAGTGCACATCCCTATGGCATTCAAAGCTGTCCATGGTGCTGAAAGCCTTCTCTGTGTTCCCCTAGTGGCTGGGTAGGGAAGCACAGAGAAAGCTGTTCAGAACTGGAGACGTGGGTTTTGGATTTTCTGACTGAACTTGATACTTTGCAGTGCTGTGATTGGCTGTGGTGCTAGGTAACATTTTTATTGTGTGTTTTTAGGTAAGATTTTCTATGCGACGCAGGTTTAAGATTAACGTGTATTTTGTTGGTTATCGCTCGTTAGGCTTTCTAGGTAAGGAAGATTTGAATCTCACGTTACCTGGTCTTGCTTAACGAGCGAAGGCAGTTTTTTTCTTCACGTTGGTTTTAACGCCAACATTTGAATCGAGCCCTTAATGAGAAAAACTGAAATCAAACCAGCTGCACCTTAAGATACAATAAAAAAAATCACCATTAAGTTAATTGGGTCTTTTAACCCTTTGATTTCTAGAGAGGTTTCCAGTGCATTACTTTGCAATATGTTGTAGACCTCTCAAGTATTCAAGGGTTAAAGCCCAATTTAACCCTTTGAGTACCAGAGGGTTATGCAACGCATTGAAGAAATGCACTGCGTACCTCTGTGACACTCAAAGGGTTAAAACAACAGAATTTTCATAGTTTGAATTTGCTCCCTATGGTGTAGTTAATTTGCTCCAGCATTTATCCACTGCTTCCTATTAACCCCTTGAGGACTAGATGACTTTGCAATATATGGCACACCCCTCTGACACTCATGGAGTTAAATCAGCCTCCAAGCCTTTATTTTAAGTGCTCCCTTTGTTTTGTAATAGTAGTGTAGAATTATATTATACAGTCCATCTGACAGCTTAATTGCTGCATTTACTGACATGCTTCAAAATCCTACGCCTGCTACCATGCTTACATGCAAACAATTTAGTACATAGCAGTGAACAGAACTCCGCTAGCATTTATACTTAAAAGAGCAGTAAACTTTTTTTAACGAAAACCTATATGTTATAGAGCTTTTCCTGCTGTGTAGAACAAGGACACTCTCATTGCTGTCACTGGTTCAATATTTCTAACTGTTCAAATAATCAGAAACCGAAAAGTTCTAATTATCACATTCTATGGAGATCTGCCTTTCCTCTCCATTAGAATGTAACAGAATAACTAATTAGAATTTGTCCATTAGAGGACACTGCTAATTTAAAAAAGATGTGTTTCAACTGTAATAACTCTGGAAATAGGCTTCTCTCAGCAGTGGAAGTACCCTTATTTTACTCAACAGGAAGCATCCAACAATATATTTTTTCATATATCAGTTTACTGCTCCTATGAATGCAGTCAAGGCTGAATGCCACCCGTCTATCATGTGCAGGTTTTACATTGGTTTCCTCTGTATCTTGTTAGTTCGAGGCTTTGAACAAAGGGCAGAGGAACAGAAAGCTTGGAACAACCATATATGCCTTTTCTGCTCACTACTTGGACAGTTTTTGCACATATAGTTCAGTACACAGGCATTAGGCTGGTCAGCATATAAAAACAGACCACTACTGCCTATTTTAGCAAGAAATCACATTAGTACTTCCCCCCATTCTACATAAAGACATATTAACCACCCAAACTGAAAGAAAGCAGTGTGTGTGTGTGATACCCAGTAAGGTTAAACCCTCAGTGTACTAACAGCTTCAAAATGCAAAATATTAATAGAAAACAAGAGCAGCACTAAGAGTTGAATGTCACTACTAATTAGAATGACAATACTAACCAATATGGACCAATCAAAGAGGTAGAGTGAAATATTTTAGGTTAGGAGAAAAGAATAGAATAAGCTGTTAGAGAACAGGGAAAAGTACCCAGATATATACAAACAATCACTACAATGATAGTATCAAAAACAATTATTTTTATTGTTTGCAAAGGTTAAAAACATGATTCTTAAACTATACAGGGCTGGACCTATACAATGGTTCTTATATTATCCCTCTACTGGAGTGGCACATCTCACTGTGAAATCCTCAGTAGGGTAGTAATGTTTCTGGATTGCTTCATAAGTAAGCACGGTAACTCACGCACACTAATAGTACCCAGAATAATCAAATTAAATCAATGATAGGAACAGCAGCTTGTGTATTGGTGCTACAGGGAACAGAATCATGAAAACAAGAAAGAAAAAAAGATAACCCTGCTCAGCTAGCACACAAAGATGCTCCCCCTTCCTAGATATCTTGTTTTAAATAATTAAAACATAACTTTTAATTGGTCAACCAAAATATATAAATAACACCGGGGCATATCCAGCTACATCCTGGTACACTGTCCAGTCCCTATATCAAGATATCTATGAAAGGAAGAGCTTCAATGTGTGACAGTTTTCAGGGTTATCTTTTTCCTCTCTTTATTGATTTATGGATGGCTTTAATGATAACCTCACATCCTCATGGCTTTACTGCTCCTCCACTCCACCTCTTGTTACTGTCAGTGTCCTCTTGACTGGATGGTTTGCTTGTTGGATGCCTCTTTCCATCAGTCCAAATTATCACCATTAAAGTAATCATTTATGCCTTCAATGTGGCTGCATGATGATTGATTAGTATTCTTTCTCTAAGTTCTTGTACCTGTTGTATTACTGGTATTTACTGACACTGGCCACTGTGTTACCATATTCTTCTCTAGCTGTACGAAGGATAATATAGAATAGCCATTGTATAATTCTGCACCTATATAGTTTACTGATACAGAGTTGACGAATATCATTTATTATATGTGTAGATCCCCAGACATGATGCAATTGGTTTTAACTGTTTGAGTGTGAGACAGGTATCCAGCTCCTTGCACTGCAATGCATTAGATACCTCTCTGACACTCAAAGGGTTAAACTATGTATCTATATTTTACACTTTTGCTACCAATAAAGAAAATTTTGATTCCATTAGGTTAGTGCAAAAAAGTGAACAAGATGATATTAGATGGTTATAAACAAATCTGGAAAAATACTGAATGAGTGAAATACTTATGTGAAAATGATAACATTCCTCAGTGAAATATATAAAGTTTTAATATACTTGTAGATGGAGCGTCATGGCTGGTGAACTTTCCTACTGGGTAAAACATTGCAATATAAATCAACAGGGGATACTCTCAGGTGATTAAAACAAGGACAATATTAATCATGATGTAAATATTTAAAAAAATATTCATAGGACCAAATAAATGTACATTCACACTAAAGCATTGTAGACAACTGCATTCACAAGTCTTGGCATTAGAGACCAAGGTTCTAGGGTTAGATCCAAAAATAAGTTGTATTTCAGCTGAAGACAAGTGTTAACTTAATGTATTTATAATTTTTGATGAAATTTGCACTCAACTCGAGCTGTTGATTTTCTGGACAGTCACATATAATGAGCAGATAGTGCATATTTTCCTTGCACTTCATGCTTCAATAGATTGAGTCTGCTTCATTCTAATGAGCTGCCCACTCACTTTTCCTTCTCAACAGATCGTTTAAATTTTCTAGGTCAATGTCCCAATGCAACCATTTTTATGTGCAAATGGAATCAGGGAGAGGAGCAAATTGGGTGTAAACTGTCTTTGCACCTAAAACCTGCAATTTGCATTTCAATTTTCCAATCAAGTCTCCCATCATTTTTCAGCCAAGCTATGTCAAGTGTTTGCTAATGCTTCCTGATGTTATTCTTAGTATTGTGATTTCACCGCTAAATGGACAGTAAACTTGCATTTTATGATAGCTTGAGTTCATCATGTGTTTCTGTAAGGAGAAAAACATGCAAAGAGTCTGTGCCATGATTCAGGATAACCAACGGGTGAGTATCGATGAGTGGCATACCATCTGATCATCAGTCATGGTCCTGCTCACTAAATCATCCACAGCCGAGTGATGAAGAAGTGAAAGAAGCAGACATACATGGCATGTCACTCAATTAGAAGCTTGTAGACCGAGAGGGATTATACAGAAAAATGATACTCGTAATTGCATTGAATGAAAATAAATTATTTGTGCGTAATTTCTGTCTTACCTTCATATAAAAACAACGAGGAGCAACTTGGGGGCAAACCAATTGTATCATTGAAATCAAATAAAATCCTGATTGCTTTAGATGAATTTTAGAGAATGCCATTCAAATTAGTTAAAATGTATGTAAGTCCCAGAATTGCTCTGCTTTGCCTTTACATATTAGGCCCATTATTTGTAAAATAAGACTTTGCTATTAGTAATTTCTTTAAAGATAAAGTAGAGACAACAATTAACACTAAGGCAAGTTACCACTGCTTCCAGTTTTTCAACTACAGTCCTCAGTTATGCTAAATAGCACATGTTTCGCTACCTGCATACTTGAGACACCTCCACTGCATTATTAAGTACCCAAGGGATTAAAAAAGAGCCATTATGATAAAACAAGTCTGCTATAATATGAGCCCATATAAAAAATTGGTCATCATTACAGCAGACTTGTGTGAGGATTCAGCTCGTAGTCCCCCTTTAAACTCTTGAATGATAGAGACAACATGGGGCTGGATTCTACTGCATGTGATAAATGTTGACATTGGTTTTATCTCACAGATCTCTATTAAAATATATACTGAGAAAGCCAGAATAAAGCCTATAGTGAGGCTGATGTACTAGGAACGAATGGACAATTCTGGGACAAACTAACTGCAGGATAGGGGAGAAATTAAAATTTCAAAAATCTCCAATGATTCAATTTAAATTAGGTATTTAACCCCCTGAATGCCATAGATATCTCCAAAGCATTGCTTTGTAATGAGTGTGAGACCTTTCTAGCATTCAAATTATTAAATCCCCATTTATATCAATGGAAAATTATATTTTTCCCCTGTTGTGCAGTTGGTTTTGCCCAGAATTGTTGCATATCTTCTTAGTACACCAGCCTTATTGCTTCAAAATGCTTTTGAGATGTCTATCTGAGATCATATGCATCCAGTGGTGCCTCACCCATAAGATGATATGAGTTGTGCTCAGAAAAAAGGTCTCCTTATCAGTGATGTAGCTACAGGTGGCCTAGTGTGGTCCAGGATAACCAACCCAGTTTGAACACACTCCCATCCTCTCAGAATTCCATAATTTTATTTTATTGGATACATGTTTAAAAAATTAAAACCTAGGAATGTCTTGTGCCCATCTATATTAACCTCAGAAAAATATGAAACCTGTCTATGCCACTGCTCCTTAATCTGAGGATAGAAAATGGACACAATGGGGGAGATTTATAAAAGTGGAGTTAATAAAAAAGAAGTGTTAACATGCCTTTAATATTGTCTCTTGTAGTTATAAAAGCATTAAGGGCAGTTTAGGAGGACATAACACTGTGTAGTATGTTTTTTTTAAAAAATGGAGTAAAGAAGCTTGTAAAAAGTCATGCAGGATATTCATAAAAGAATGCTACTATTTGTGACAATTTAGTGACAGAATTTTTGCTAAATATTTAAGGCCATGTCCAACCTGTTCTTATTCTTTATGGTCACCTTATTTATAAATGTAACTAGAATACTTTTATAAATATCAACACTCATAATAAGGAATAAGGACCTTTTAAGGATCTGTTCACAGAACGATCTAGAACACTTTTTATAAATCTTCCCCAGTGTACTTTAGTTTAGCTTCAATCTAATACGCAAAGACCAGAGAAGAGATGCACTAAAGGTGAAAGAGGGCTCAGGATGATGATGTTGTGTTGCAGGCACATTGCTAGTATGCATTAATGTGTCTTAAACATCATATCCCTCTCAGTCGTACAATAATCTGCCTACATCGACATCCATCTGTCATATCTCCAACATGTTTATGAATTTTTACTTCACACATCGACAATGGCTTATTTGCATATGGAAATGCAGCATAATGATCCATTTCCATATGGAAATGCAGGGTAATAAGCCATTGTTGTATTCACGTGGGTGTGTTTATATGTTAATGTAGCTGTTCACCATATGCACTAAGCTCCAATAGTTTCCTCTGCTGTTCACAGTCTCAGCAACTCCTACTTGAGGTTGGAAATGATGGGACCTCCATGTACTTTCTTATGCAGTGACAGCCCTCAATCATACGTATGGAGAGTTGTCATATTGCTGGTGATGTGTGAGAAATGCCCTCCCTTACATATCGTCAGCAGTAGAAAACCCTGAAGTCTGAGAGAATTCTCTCTGCTTCCCCACTTAATTGGGGGGAAGTGGAGAGGATCCTTTCAACACCACAAACTGCATCACTCCCTTAACACACTGAGTGCCATAGGGATGAGAATTGCAAACCCCGGTGGGAATCAAAGGATTAGAAAAAGTGCACCAGCCAGTACACAATCATCCCCTCAGTTCCATATAATTTTTAATATTAATATTTGTAGTGCAATCCCATTATAACAAAAAATGGAATTTAACCCGTTGGCTGGTAGAGATGTCATAGCTACAATTTAACTATCAGTTGTGTAATAGGAAAATGTATCAAGTGGTTTATGGGTAACTTTACCATGATTATAGGCATACTTAGAGCTAACTCCACCGTACACCGGGGGGAGGGGATTCACTAAGCGGTGATAAACTGGAGATGATTTCTCCAGTGATATCACTTCTCCAAGTCCTATGTTATTCTATGGATCCTATGCAATAAGATTTCTTCAGCTTTGGAGATCTTAGTGCATAGGCTCTATAGAATAACCTAGGACTTGGAGAAGTGATATCACTGGAGAAGTCATCTCCACTTTCTCACCTCTTTATCACCGCTTTGTGAATCGCCCCCCTGGTGTATAAGTGCTTTGCAAGAATTTAGAGACAATTAGCCTCAATCTGTCAGAGACTCATTTTATATGAAACTGACATCAGTAATGCACAGACATGTATTTGCCACATCAAGTTACATGAATGATACAAGTTTGGTATTTATGAATACATTTTAGAGCTGAATCAGGACTAGGATTGACTGGTACTAGTGCTACTTCCCAGACCAAATTACCAACATTTTGGAAACAATGGAATATATGTGTCAATATTTCACTAATTCAAAAATATGAAATACAGTTATGAATGAATTCCTATTAGTTACTGTGTAGAAGATTAAACAGTCAGCAGGGCCAATAAAGATAGGGCTAAGGTTACAAGGAAATAATTTTATTAAGATGAAGGACACGCTATGGGATGTCAGAGCCTGACCATATGCATACACACAGAGTGGCTGTTGGCTTTCCCTGGGAATGGACCCACACTAATGTCAGTCTCATTTTAGTTCTATTCCCACCCCTTCTCTGCCAGATCACCAATCTAACACACTGAATGACATTCTGACACACAATGGTGATGTTCGACATTCTTACATGCAATGGAGATGTTTGCCAATGTGTGTCAGAATGGTGAACATCTCCATTGTGTGTCAGAATTGGCAACATCACCATTGCGTGTGTCAGAATGGTGATCTGGCAGAGGCTGTGCCCCGGTGACTGGGTTCTCTACCCCGCTGCCTAACTGAGCTTCCATCTCTCCTGCTGGGTAACTGAACTATGCCAATGTCTCTTTCACCTCTCATTTCCTTACCCATTTCCTTACTCATTTCCTCACCTCTCATTTCCTTACCCACCACATACACGCCCACATGTGACGACACAAATGCAGCGTGCCATTCAAAGTTTCAGACACAAACATTCTGACAGAAATTCCAAAGAGTGCCTCCCTCTAGGCCAATGAGACGACATGTATTGAGCATGTCCCCGCCTCTGTGTGTCCGGGTGAAGACTAGGTACTTCGCATGGCAGAAATGTGTTAGTGATAAGTAGCCATGTTTTGTAAAATATGTATACATTGATTATAGTGACTTTAATGTAGGGACAACTCTCAGCAGTAGTAATATATACTAAATCCTAAACCACCAGAAAGGGCATGCCTTTGAAAGCAAAAGGGTTAAACCTTCTTTGAAAAGTGTTGGGCTATACATTTTTAACCCCTTAAGGGGAGGGTTGTTCAGTGTTGTTCACCGATCTGGATCTCTTTAGGGGTTATAAAATCAGAATGTAGCTTTCCTTTCAAACTGCAAAGGGCAAAAACGTATCCTTCAGAATGCTGTTCATATGTTGTTCTAGCTAGTAAAGGGTTAAATAGGATTTGTAATGTGCAAAAATAGTAGGATGTAGCAGGCCCCTTTCACAAGGAAGAAGTCACCATTATTTTTAGTTAGTTGTTGTGTTCCGTATAAAATAGAAGCTTAGATCGCAGGGATACCTGGAAACCTTGAAACAAACAAACACTGAGATGTTTTGACGTGATGTGGCTAATACACGTCTGTGCATTACTGATGTCAGTTTCCCATAAAATGAGTCTCTGACAGAGTAAGGTTAATTGTCTATAAATTCTTGCAAAACACTCATACAACTAGTGTAAGATGGAGTTAGCTCTAAATGTTCCTAAAATCATGATAAAGTTACCCAAAACCACTTGATACATTTTCCTATAACACAATTGATAATTAGTTTGTAGATATAACATCTCTACCAGACAAGGGGTTAAATTCCATTTTTTTAATAATTGGAGTGCACTGTAAATATGACTATAAAAAATGAGACAGAGCTGAGGGGATGACTGTGCATTGGTTGGTGTAACTTTTCTAATCCTTTGAATGTCACAGGGTTGTACAATGCACATCTCTATGGCATTCAAAGGGTTAAGGGAGTGATGCTGTTCGTGGTGCTGAAAGGATCCTCTCCACACCCCCAAAGACCAAGTTGGGAAGCAGAAAGAATGCTCTCAGTCTGGTGATGTGTAAGGAAGGGCATCTCATCCACATCGCTAGCAGTTCGACAACCCTGTATGCTAATGGGGAACTTCTCCTCCCCACCACTTGCATCCCTAAATTTTAGTGTGTCTGCGATGTGTCTACATCAAAAAGGCAATGTGCTCCCCACACATCGCCAGACACACATTGCCACAGCATCAAACTTTAATGCATCTCCCCGGTTGACTTAAACAGTTCAATAAGTAGCATATATGGAAATGAAAAATTCTCAGCTACAGCCCACGGGGCACACCAACAGATCAGGTTGTATGTATATCCCTGATTAAGCACAGATAGACCAATCACATTGTTTGAGCCTCTGGGTACCCACCTAAGACCACAACAAAGTCCTAAAAAGAATCCTATATAATAATTTGCTAAAATGTTTGTCAGAAGCTGTCATGTACAGTACAGTTGGCTGCGCAAGCTGCAGTCATGCTCAGTCCAGACTGCCCGCAGCGCAGCTGATAACGGAGTGGCCCGCTCCGTTATCAGCTGCGCCACTGGCAATCTCTACTGCGCATGACTGCACAGCGGCTGTTTCTGGGGGGCACTGTGGCCCATGTACATGGGCTCTTCAACTAGTTCTTATATAATGAAGCAGCCAGTGGGTACAATACAAAATATATGTTTACTGGATATCAGAATTGGATTAAAGACAATTAAAAACCCATGGGAGAAAGTAACTCATTCATGTAAGAATGCAATGTACACATATGTTGCAGAAAATAAGTAGAACATGCTAAAATATAAGAATATACATGCACAAAGAGTATATTAAATCTGAATACACATGAACAAGACTATCCTAAATGTATTTCCTAAAACAATTATTGAAGAAAGGAACATTAATGTGATCCCAACAAGTGACACAAAAATAGTAAAACGTGATGTAGTTCATAAAATGCAAACAGTGCTAAAAAGATCTTCAGAGTATTAGAACACCTGAGAAGTAAAGACGGATCCAACTAGAATGAGAAATGTAGATTCTGTCAGTACTAATACTGTAGTAATTTGAGTCTAGCCTTGATATTTTTCCAGTGCCAGTTTTTGGTCTAATAAAAAATGAATTACCCACATGTTTATGAAGCAGGAATATCCTAAAAACATGACCTGTTCATGTGTGATGAGGACTAACGTTAGGGCACATTGATTTAGAGAAAAAGACTTACAATTTTCTTCAAGGCACTTGAGATAGTAATCACCATCTGTTGGCCTACGTCTTGGCTTACACTTGGGATGAACTTCAAGAAGCCTCTTTAGAAAATAACATTGAAGGTAAGCAAACAAAGCAATATATATGTCCTCCCACTGAACAGAATACACAATACCTTTATAATGCACATTTACATGTCTGAGACAGAAAATAAATGTAGTCTCTTTTTTGAGTCCCAGCCTGTATCAATATTGGTCTTTTAGCTTATGCTTTTCCCAGCTTCTATATCAAAGCACATGTTGGAAATGTATTGCATGCTTTAAACCGCATGTTTCCATATGGAATTCTGGTTATGCAATGAAAACACTGTAAGCTTTAGATTTTTTGCACGAAGCAGGTTTCTTAACTACTTCAGACATGTAAACAAACCCACAAGTGTATTATATAAGTGCTGTGTGCTGCAGGTTGAAGACATTTTTTTACACGTTTTTTGCCCATCTTAATCTTATTGATAATTTGGCACACTGCCCTTTACTAGAGTTCCTATCATGAGTCAGTTAACTAGTCTCACACAGATGAGATCCATGTGGTTGCAACAGCTGTGTGTGGGTAGGTTGATTGGCTAATGAATTCCAACCATTTCTTTGCTGTAAAAGCTCTGAAAACAGCAAGAATACGCAAAGGGATATGGGGTTGGATTTGGAAAAGTCACTACATTGTTTTCGTTCATTTGCATGTAGATGCATGGAATTTGGGGAATGCAATAGAGACATTGTAAGCTGGAAGCAGGTAGTCTGATATAAACCTACACAAACGTATGAGACATAGGTAGAAATACAAACAGGGGAGGCTCTAGGTTTTGGAGCCCTAAGTGAAAAATTTACATGGGGTCCCCCTTAACTCCTGTGTCTGTATTTCTAATAGCACATTGCCATCTGATTTTCTTTACATGTGCCAGTGATACTATGTAAGAGCTGGGGGCCCTCTGACCAAGTGAGGGCATTAATTCTGCTTATATTGTAGAGCCACCACTAAATATTATTATTATTATTCTTTATTATTATAGCACCAACGTGTTCTGCAGCAGGGTACAATAGGGACTAGACATACAGAGCTATTAAATAGTACAAATTGAATATGGAGAGCAAACAGATCAGAGGGCCCTGCTCATGAGACCTTACAGTCTGGAGGAAGGCGGGTTGGACACAGAAGGAATAAGTGCAATTGGGTGGACACATTTTGGAGACATTTTGGGGCAAATCAACTGCAAGAGAGAGAAAAATAGGAATGTCCAAAATTCCCATTGATTTAAAGGTGACTTTTTTTGCAATGTAATAAAGACCTGTCTAGCATTCCATGAGTTAATGTCCCTTTTTAAGTCAATGGGCATTTTTATTTGTCCCCTATGAATGTGAAGATGGTTTGTCCCAGAACTGTTCCACTACTTTGATAAGCCCATTGTTCTCTTTCTATCCATGTCTTCTTACTGGGAATTAGGAACAACTGGGCCATATTTTTTAAAAGCAACCTAGTGGTTATTCACTACGGTGTGATAAAGAGGTGATAAGGTGGAGAAGACTTCTCCGGTAATACCACTTCTCCAGTTCCTATGTTATTCTATGGAGCCTATGTATTAAGATCTCCAAAACATAAGAAATGTTAGTGAATTGGCTCCATAGAATAACATAGGAATTGGAGAAGTGATATCACTGGAGAAGTCATCCTCTCTTTATCACCTCTTTATCATGCCTTAGTGAATAATCCCCTTAGAGTTATTCTGGAGTAGACCAAATGCAAAATAGGGAACAAATAAAAATTCCTGTTAAAGTAAATTGGGCTTGTAACCCCTTGAATTCAAGAGAGGTCTCTCTAGCATTCAATGGGTTACAAAGCTCTATTCAAGTGCAAGGGAACTTAGGAATTTTTATTTGTCCCCTGTGGTGCAGTTGGTGTACTCCAGAATAACTCCAGTTTGTGTTTATAAATATGGGCCAGTTTCTCTTACTGTTCTTTCAGTTCCATCACAGACATGACGGTACAGTGAGGCCGATGTACTAAGTAGAATTGGAGCTATTCTAGGACAAACCAGCAGCACCACTGGGAACAAATACAATTCCCAGTAGATTTAAATGGGGATTTAAAGGAGCCGTAAACTTTTTTTTATGAAAACACATATTTTATAGAGCTTTTCCTGCTGAATAAAACAAGGTCACTCCCACTGCTGTCAGGTGTTTTATTCAAAAACTAGTTGAACAGCCCGTTACACGGGCCACAGTGCCACTGCCACCCAGTCACTGGGCAGTCATGTGCAGTGGAGACTGCCCGCGCCACGGCTGATACAGAGCTGGATGCTTTTCAGACCGTCCAGCACTGTATCAGCCGCGGAGCGGGCAGTCTCTACTGCGCATGACTGCAGCACGCGCAGCAGTGTCTACTGCGCATGTCGCAGCGTTACACATGATTTAGCGAATTATTATATAGGATTATAGCAGTTTAAATAATCAAGAAGTGAATTTACTGTGTTTACTTCCTGATAGTTCTAACTGACAGGAAGTGACAGGAAGTTTCTATCACATTCTATGGAGAACTGTATGTCTCTGACTTTTCTGACTTTCCTCTCCATTAGAATCTAACAGTAAATCTAATTAGAATTTGACCACTAGAGGCCACTACTAATGTAAAAAAAACATGGGTTTAAACTGTAATAACTCTGGAAATGTAAATCTCTCCGCAGTGAGAGTACCCTTACTTTACTCAATAGGAAAATCCCTACAATATATATTTTTTCATAAAAAAAGTTTACTGCTCCTTTAACCACCTGACCACTGACTGCTTTGCAATGTGCTGGAGATCTCGTCTGCATTCAAAGGGTTGTGAGTCCCCTTTAACTCAGTGGAAATTTGGTGGGTTTTTATTTCTTTCTTATGGTGCAGTTGGTTTACTCCACAGTTGCTCCAATACTACCTAGTATATCAGCTTCAGTATCCTGATATGTGCAACATCTTTTAAACACCAGTAATATGTGAAAATATTAACTTATTAACACTTAGATTAACATTGTGATGTCAAAAGCATTGCAACTCCACAGGTTAATAACAGTAAACAGAATCCTTTCAAGGTAACATTTAACCCCTTAACGACCCTTGACGGTCATAGCACGTCAAGGGTCGATTTGACTTAACGACCAATGACGTACTATGACCATCATCGAGTTCGGGGAGTCCGGAACGCAACGGAGCAATAAAAAAAATTGCTCCGTGGTCGTTAAGTCACGGATTCCCCGGTCGTTAAGGGGTTAAACATACCTATGGTTGAGCAAATGTCATTTATGCTAAGATATAACATTCAGCATCCCTATGTCATGAGGCAGGGGTATGCTCACTAGTTAATTTTGGTTCTCTGGTTACATTTCTTCCTTCTTCAATACACTACCTTGTATAACATGGTCTATTATTTTTAGTCAAATCCTTTCTTATAATTAACAGCACTATGATCAAGATTAGCATCAAAGATATTGATGCTGATGTTCTATAAAGAACTGGAACAATTATGTGGTACACCATATGAACCATAGAATAAAACTTTCCATTGATTTAAATGGGGATTTAACCTTTTGAAGGTTAGCGGTGTCCATCACATTTATATCATTGGGGATTTGTATTAGTTGTCTATGGTGCTCGTAGTTTGTTCAAGAAATATTTCAGTTAAGAGATATACTATGGTTCAGTATTATGTGACAAAAAGAAAAAAGCAGGAGGCGCTCCTACTGTATTATTGTCAATTGGTTTCGGTATCACCCACCACCACCAGTAAATCGTACTCACAAAAAAAGTGGCCGAGACACACACATATCTGTTGCCCAGCTTCTGTGTTTTGGGGATATGATTATGACTGCCCCATGGCAGTATCATCTGGCAGCTTCACCTCAGACCAGCAACATTCACAACGTGGAGGCAGGATACATGTATCGAGAAAACAAAATTAGAGAAAGCAAGGAAGCACCATTAGTGTGATATCTAATAATTGTATGTGTATTATATTAGGCAAATCTCATATACACCCACATTTGTTATATGTTGACAATCAGACATATACCTGTTACCAATTGATAAAGCTTGCAGGGTACTTTACCCGTCCCTGCTTAGGTATGGTAGACTCACCCCTCCTCCTCCTTTCTTGAGTATGATTGCAACAGGCGTACAAGGTTGAGAAAGTGGATAGCTGTGAAATGTGTCCCAGTCTAAGCTTGCTATATGTAATAAATATATTTTTTATAATAGAGGAATGGCTATATCTATATTTTATTTTTTATTTTATTATTTTTAAAATGTTTATATACACACACCTTTTATCAGTGGGGGAATTTTGTGCCTTTTCCCAGAGAATAAATTAACCCTATAAGGGATGGGAAGGAGAATAATTCCCTGCACTCATGCAAGGATGAGGAGGAGTGAGTCTACCATACCTTAGCAGGGACCCTGCAAGCTATATCAGTTGGTAACAGGTATATGCCTCAACACATAACACATGTGAGTATGAGATTTGCCTAATATAATACACATCCATTCATTGCATAACGCACTATTGGTGCTTTCTCTCTCTTTTTATTTTATCTATACATGGTTCAGTATTATGGCATTTCACCATGGAGAATAAGATATACCTTCCCATGAGCAGTAAGAATTAGATATGCAAGGGGGGGCATTATGATCATTAACATATGACATTGAAATGCAAGTAATGTGTTGTAATGGTATATCTGCAGTTAGGTTAATTACCAAGTGTCACAGCTTAACTTGGCTTCAGCAGCCGTTCATGCCGCACAGATGACGCAGGTAGATGGCAGCGGCTGGACGCATTAGAGCAAAATGCATCATCTGCAGGCGTGAGGCTTCAGAGTGTAGCAGGCCTCTGTTTTATGCCATGTTTCCTGTAGTCTCCTCCTACCTACTTCGTTCCTCTGAGCCTGCTCCTCCTACCTACTTCCTGAGGAGGGGTTTAAAGGGCATTCTGAGCCCTGACTCAGTTGCCCTTGCGTTGTTGTACAAAGCAGGTCTGTGTCCTTGGGCTCTGTGTATGACCTGGATTGTCTGACCATCCAATCTGGTGCTGACCTGTGGCTCTGTATGACTATTCTCCTGCCTTATCCTTATAGTGGACACCCAATCTGGTGCAGACCTGTGGCTCTGGCTGACTATCTGAACTGTGTATGACCTGGCTTGTCTGACTACCTTCTCTGGTGCAGACCTGTGGCTCTCTCTTACTATTCTCTTGTTATTCCCCTGTAGCTAGCAGTCACCTAGATGGTGCGGACCTGGGGCTCTAGTAGACTAGCCATTTACTGACTGCACGCATGGGTCAAGCTTCCGCTTTCTCCATACTGACTGCTTGCGAGAGTCCGGTATCCTCTGCTACATTGCTGACTGCAGGCATGAGTCAGGTAGCTCCTCACTACGTCGGATCAAGATCCTGTTTTCCAGTTCCTGCTTCTGGTTGCAGCAGAGGCTTCCAGTGGCTGAGACCTAGTCTCCAGCAGTGTGGCCAATCTGGGCAGCCTACTATTTCAGATAGCAGTGCTTGCTGGCTTAGGACCCTCTGCTTGTTCTTGCTATATTGCTATTGTGGACTACCTTACTTATACTTTAATACATTGCATTTTACTATACCATACTGACTCCTGAATATCTCTGGGGAACTGTGACACCAAGCTAATGTGAAATATGGCAAACTATTTTCCACTTTGAACTAGGCAAATTGTTTTCCACTTTGCATATGGGGAACCAGTCTCCACATTGGAGTATGGGGAGCTGTTCTCCACTTTGGATTATGGAAAACTGTTCTACACTCTGTAGTGTGGTGAACAATAATCCACTTTTGAATATGGTGAACTGTTCTCCACTCTGGACAAAGTGAACTATAATCTACTAATCCACTTTTGAGTATGGTGAAATTTTTTCCACTTTGGAGTATGGAAAACTGTTCTGTTCTCCACTTTGAAATATGGAGAACCAGGGCCGGTCCTTACATGGGTCCCGGTGGGTCCATGGACCCAGGTGGCACTTTGACAGAGGCAGAAAATTGCTGCCTCAAGGCATGTTTATTTCGTGCACCAGCCTCCAGGTCTGTCAGTTTACAGTGTGTCCCATCAGTGTCACTGTCACTGGCCAGGGGGCGGCCCTATGCTCCTTGTATACATTTTACCCCTCCTCCCCACACAGTGATGACACAGAGCCAGTAGGAGGGGTACAAGGAGGTGGTGCCCCGGCCCCTGCACCGGAATATGATGGAGAGCAGCCCTTGGTGCTGGGGCCGAACAGCCCAGTGATGGAACTGCCAGGATGGCCCAGGCTGCCTGCAGCAGCAATGGGGGGATCGCAGGGGGGAACGGGGAGCTGTCCTTGGATGAGCTTGCCATCTAACTGGGTGTCAGTGGAAGAAAAGCAAAAGGTAGATTACCTATTGTACTAGGCACAGAGATTATGGAGGGCAGAGATGCATGGAAAGTCACTGAGAAGCTGAATGGGAAGTGAGGAAGACTGTAAGGCATAAGGGATCTATCAGATGGCATAATAATAATAATCCTTTATTTATATAGCGCACACAGATTCCGCAGCGCTTTACACTCATATTGGTTCCTGTCCCCATTGGGGCTCACAATCTAAATTCACCTATCAGTATGTTTTTTGGAGTGTGGGGGGAAACCGGAGTACCCGGAGGAAACCCACGCAAACACAGTGAGAAAATACAAACTCATTGCAGATGTTGTCCTTGCTGGGATTTGAACCCAGGACCCCAGCGCTGCAAGGCAACAGTGCTAACCGCTGAGCCACTGTGCTGCCCTATAGAACAAGGGTATTCCATTTCTGGCCACCAGCTACTGGGATAACAACCCCAAGGCTGTAATCCCCAGTAGCTGGGCGTCTGGCAGTTAACTACCCCTTGTATAGTTGGTACACGTATGTTCGCACAGAGAGGGCAGAAATAACTATACAAGCATGGGACAGTTCTAAAGTATCAAATAATGGATGTGGGCGTGTTTTGGTGGGTGTGGTTTTGGGGGCAGCATTTCATCCTTGGACCCAGGCAGCACAATGTCTTGGGCCAGCACTGTAGAGAACTGTTCATGACTGAAATATGACAAACTGTTCTCCATTTTGAAGTAGGGCTAACTGTTCTCCAGGATGGAGATCTGCATGGAAAGCTATGGCAAAATCCACAATTTGCCAGTCTCAGGGAGGCAAATTTATCTCTGGGAGCTATGACAGCATCTTTAGTCATTGGGCTTAATGAATATGGCGAACAGTCAAATCTAAATGTAAACTCTTTCAGGAATGCAAAAATGTCTCTAAGTTGGATTTCAAAATGCAAATGAGCCATTGGCAAGAAGACACTGGAAAGTTATCTGTGTGGCGAATGCATGGAGAAGGCATGGCTATGTAAGTAGGAATATGAGACAAGATGGCGAAGAAGCATTAGTGCTTACCTCAAAATGGATTTGGGACCAGTTCATCAAAATATCCCCAAACTGGACCTGTATTAACGTTTAGTGTATCTCCCCCTGTTTTTCTTAACACATCAGCTCCTCTGTACAAGTAATTCCTGAAAATAGAGTCTGAAAAACTTTTTTCTATAACAAACAAGTCATAGAACTGTCCCTATTCTTGTACTTTATTGTTCCATCCCTAAAAAGCTTACCATTCTAGTACATAGGGATATACTTTTATAAATTCTTATTTCTTATATTTTCTAAAAGTCAGATTTTCCAAATATATAGGGCCTTAAGAAGAGGTGAAATCCTGGTGTAAACTAACTGCAACATAGGGAGAAAATAAGCCTTTCCACTGAGTTAACTGGAGTTTTTCATCACCTTGAATGTTAGACAGGTCTCAGAAACGTTTTGAAGCACTGCATTGGAGACCTATCTAGCATTATAGGGATACGTTTCCATTTGAATCAATGGGTATGTGGGGATATATTGTTTGTACCCTGTGGTGCAGTTGATATGCTCCAGAATGGCCCATTTTCAACTTCCTTCATAAGGTTCATGATACCCATGAGAGCAGGTAGTCACACTCACACTGTACTAAGGATGGATAGATAGATAGATAGATAGATAGATAGATAGATAGATAGATAGATAGATAGATAGATAGATAGATAGATAGATAAAAGATGTTAGGAAAAAAATTGCAGATGTGTAGAGTTATCTTGAGCAAAAGGTTATTGAGAACCACTGCCTTCAACACTATGGAAAGCAACTAGATTAATTATATTTTATTTAACCATTTGAGTTCCAGAAAGGTATTAGAATTAGATACGTCTCTGGCACTAAAATGGTTAATGTCCATGCAATTTAGTCTATATATGGTTTATTTTCAAAAAATTATATAATATAGGTTAAAGCAGCAAATGATTATGCTTGGAAGTCGAATTGCACGATAAAGTGTGTGTGTGTTGGTTTCATTCTGACATACAACATGAGGCATGTCTATTTGTAGAATACAGCTTTGTATGGCATCAGCTATCTTAAAACATTTTAAACGTTTCGTGTGTTTCATGCACACCTCCACAAACGCTTTGCAGATGCAATCTATAAATGGGTTAGACATTCTTATCCCTGGTTCCATCGCAGAAATTCAAAATTAATAATTTTCCAAGTCGAAATCTTCAAGTTACAGACTGATGAGTCAGATCCTCGTCATAGACTATACTTGCAAGTTTGTGTGAGATATGCAAAAGTAATAGTTTTCTAAGGACTGCAGCTGCTTTAGATGCTAATAACTGGAATGAAAGGAGGTGAGGGTCAAATCAGCTGAAAAATCGTGCAGCTAAAAAATTGCCATCATTACATTATATGCAGTGGTATTTACTTGAGGGCTGTAATGTGATTGACGGTTTTATTTTGTTTAACCCTTTGATTGCCATTGGGTTGTGCACTGCCAGGGTGTTACAACCCTTTGGCACTCAAGGGGTTAACTTTTTCATACCAGCGTGTTCTTTTTTTTGCATATCACATTCCCAAGATATGGTTTCATTCTTCAGAAGCACAACTGATATTTTGACATCTCAAAGAATAAGAAGCAAATTGTCCTCTTTTCAACGTGACCCTTGTCATTAAGGTCCAACTTATCCATGACGTGGGGACAGCTCATAGGAAGGAGGAGATACGAGGTTTGGAGTCACGGAGATACGATTACCCTCAGGCCCCTCCTGCAGAAGACTGAAGAGTATAAAAACCACAGCATGGTCGGGAGCCGACCCAGGCTGGTGATCAGGGAAAGCACAAAAAGGCGAGTTTAACAACTCATTGCAGTGAAGACAAAGTCCAAGAAAGGGGAAATCATCGGACTGTAGAAGAGAGAATATTAGAGTCCTACTATCCACAATGTAAGTACTGATATCTGCCCTTACACTGACACGTGTCTACTGGGTTCCCTCGGGTTCAGCAGCTCACAGGAGCTGTCAGTGGTGCTGAAAATGCCATCATTACAAAGCGTTAGAAAGGGTGCAATTAACTCCTGGAGGACCACAGAGGAAGTAACGCGTTTCACACCCCTCTGGTCATCAAGGTTTTGGGGGCTAAACCAAATGCACCATAAGAAACAAATGCACGCCTGAATAGTGATTTAACCCCTTGAATGCAAGCGAGGTCTCAAACGCATTCTATAGAATTCAAGGGGTTAAAAGTATATTTAACTCGTTGAGTGCCAGAGGGGTACGCAATGCATTGTTTTGCAATGCGTTGCGTACCCCTCTGGCACTCAAAGGGTTAAATCAGCGAGAATCTTGGGAATTTGTAGCTGTTCTATATGGTTTGTTTTGCTCCTGAGTTGCACCACTTTTTCATAGTATATCAGCCTCAATTATACGTTTCCTGATGTCTTTTATTGTTTTTAGGACAAAATGAGCAACATGATTATAGCAATTGTGGGGTAAAGACTACGGCTCCACTGGGAAGAAACAAATCTCCCCACATTCCTATTTATTTAAATGGGACTTTAATTCATTGAGGGTGATGATATAAGAGGAACGGGAGTAATTGTGAGACAAACCAGCTTCAACATGGGAACAAATCAAAATAGAAATTGGTTTAAATTGGGATTTTAATTCCTTGGTTGTTAGAGAGGTTAACAACGCACTGAGTTAATTTTGACTTTTAACCCTTTGGATGCTAGAGAGCTCTCCAATGCATTGAGTTAAATGGGACTTTCCAGTCCTCGGGGGTTAGCGAGGTGTCCAGTACGTTGCATTGCTAACCTCTAGCATTCGAGGGCTTAACCCTTTGCAAAGCAATGCGTTTCCTACCCCTCTGACACTCAAAGAGTTAAAAGCCACATTTAACCCTTTGAATATCAGAATGCTAGGGGCGAACCCAAGGCTTTTTTGCTCTGCAATACTTTGGACATCCCTCTGACACTCAAAGGGTTAAATCAGTGGGAATTTTAGGAATTACTCCAGTTCTTTAGAGCACATAAGCCTCTATGGATGGCCGATTACAATCAGTTATATCTGTATTTGGTTTGCTCTTTAGATGTAATACCACTTGTGGATATAGCCCAGAGCTTAACCCTTTGAGTGCCAGAGGGGTACGGAACGCATTGCTTTGCAATGCGTTCCGTACCCCTCTGGCACTCAAAGGATTAAAAAAGACTCAACTGGGAACACAATTCCCAAAACAATTTTGCTTGCTTTGATTTCGCATTTAATATAAAATAATATCCAAAGCTTCATCATGATAAAATTAGGGCACATGATTCTGGTATAACCTAGATATTAGATAGCACATTAAACCCCAATATTTTGCACAAACGTCCCCAACTGGGTCAGTAATTAGAGTACTGTGAGTTTTTTAAATACTTCAATGCCAGAGGTGCAGACAGAGGTCTGTGCAATGCATTTTGGCTGATGCAGCACATACCTTTGGGACTCAAAAGGTAAAATGCATTGCATTACATTATTTCCAAAAACCCTCTCTTTCTCTCTCTCTCTCTCTCTCTCTCTCTTTCTCTTTATATATATATAAATATATATATATGTGTGTGTGTGTGTGTGTTAGTTATTTTTTTAACCATTTTTTCCCACACAGGCAACATTTTAAGTAAATCTACGTATTTTATTTGCATCTTGCAACGTCTCTTAGGAATAGTTTTGAGTATCTAGTATCCGGTATTCGTATTGTGTATACTTCATGGGAGAAATGCTCTAAGGTGTGATAAAGATGAGATAACCTCTACATATGTATCCTATAGAATAAAACAGGAATTGAACAAGTGAACTTACTAGAGACGTTATCTCGTCTTCATCACATATTTATCACACTTTAGTGCGTCTCCCCCATGAGTCCTAATCACTGAGCTGAAGAGGTGCACTTCTGAGACAAACATCTGCACCACAGAGGGGGGAAGAAAATCCCCAAATCCCCATTTAAATAGAGCTTTGAACAATTTGGATGATAGTGAGGATAAGCAACCCATTAGAGACCTCTATTTCATTAAAGGAGTTAATATTTATATCATTGGTAATTTTCATTTTTTTTCCTATGTTGCAGATGATTTGCTCCAGAATTGCACGTCTTTAGCTTATCGAATACGACCCCATGTGCATTAACCCTTTGAGCGCCAGAGGGGTTACAATGCGTTGCCCCACTGGCACTCAAATGGTTAATGTCTAAAATGATTTAAATCTTTTGAGTAACAGACGGGGTGCAAACCAGCTGTACATTATTTATCAAATTAACCCCTTGGATTCTATAGAGCTCTCTCTCCTGCAATGCTTAACTATCTAGAGCTCAAATGGTTAAAACGCATTAGCAAGAAGGCACTCCAACTAAAGTTTAACGAGTTTTATAATCCAACAGTATGCAAAAGTAGTTTCTCATCGTTTTTCTATTCAAAAAACCTCAACGTTTTGTAAATATCATGTGTATTATTTATGAATACCGCTAATGAGCGGAGTTAATTGCACCTCGATGCTCTGAATGCAAATGAATGAACTGACAATCATCTTCCCTTTTCTTAAAAAGCGCATCTTTCCCATTATAAAGGAATATATGTATTGCACTTTTCGAGGAAAAAGGAAACACCTTTAAAGCCTTGACTTCAAGAAAGGTCTCCAGTAAAATTCAGGTATTAACCCTTTCGGTGACAGAGGGGAGCGCAACTTATTGCTTTGCAATGCGTCGAATATCCCTCTGGCAATGAAAGTGTTACGTCTTTAGTTTTAGGATATGTCTATAAAGGTAAAATTAGATCAATTCTGGTGCAAATAAAT
Organism: Rhinophrynus dorsalis; assembly: GCA_037306005.1. Taxonomy (NCBI): domain Eukaryota; kingdom Metazoa; phylum Chordata; class Amphibia; order Anura; family Rhinophrynidae; genus Rhinophrynus; species Rhinophrynus dorsalis. The sequence goes on along the minus strand of CM074723.1, from coordinate 385,824,924 downwards.
TACACATTGAGACTGATTTACTAACGAGAAGAGGAGTTATTCTAGATCAGATCAACTTGCACCATAAGGGATAGATTCCAGTTTATTGAATGGTGCTTTTAACCCCTTGGATGTTAGAGCGGTCATAATGGGAATGGGGTAGTTGGTTTGCACCATAAGGATCATCTTAGTACATCAGCCCCATTATTTAATAACAAAGTAACTCCTTGTATGTTAGAGTGATTTCTGTTGCATTACTTCTCAGTGTGTTTACTACTTCTCCAGAATCCAATGGGTAAAACGCCCCTGTGAAATCTGTATAGTTATGTTTGTCCCCAAATTACTCTTTTTCTTCATATATTTGTCTTTTTTTCCATTTATAGGGTCAAGGCTGTTTCTAACACTATGACATTGTCACGTTTGGTTCTATTGCAGATGCAGGGAAACATGAGGTTGTGGATGTCAGTGCTAACTTTATGTCTGTCTTTGCTGATCTGCTTGGGCACATTCGCAGAGGCTTACCCATCAAAGCCAGACAACCCGGGGGAGGATGCACCAGCAGAGGACATGGCCAAATATTATTCTGCACTGAGACACTATATCAACCTCATAACAAGGCAAAGGTAGGATCATCTAGTCAGTCATGGGACCGCAGGGAATCTTTTGTACATCAGTCTTTACATCCTCTCCTGACTTTTACACTGCTCACAGGTAACATAGCCAGTGAGGCTGATGTTTAGAGTCGAAACGGAGCAATTATGTGCAAACCAATTGTACAAGACAAGACAATATTTCACATCGATTTAAAGGAGGCTTTTATTCAATGAATGCTAGAGAGGACTCCAACTAATTGGAAATTAAGCCTTTGAATGCTATAGGGTGTTCAACGCGTTGGACACCCCTTTGGCACTCAAAGGGTTAATCAACAGGAATTGTTTCCCATGCTTCACTTGGTTCGCTCCATTTTTAACATTATACACATTGCTGTCTGCAATAAAAAAAACTGATCACATGAACGGAGTTAATGCAAACACATTATGCCATCCACATAAATATCATTAGGCTGTAAAGAGGCAACATCAGTGGTAGAGAATTATGTATACTTATTTAACCCTCTGAATGCTAGAGGGGTTTGCAATGCATTTGATACCCCCTGTCACTCAAAGGGTTAACCCTTTGAGTGCCAGAGTGGTATGGAATGCATTGCAAAGAAATGCATTCCTTACCACTCTGGCACTCATAATGCTCTAACAATTCTAAGGATTTGATGCATATAATGTTGCTTTTCTTTAAGTAACATGGCAGATAGGAGGGGCAGGGGGTGATATGACATAAATCTTCAATGTTAAGTCAATAAAGGCATATAATAAAGTTTGGATTGGGTGGGAACATTTTACAGAAGGAGAGGGATACTAGAATAGGGAACATGATCTTTTGTTATAGGGTTGAAGATTCAAGGGTAGGGAGGCTGGTGCACTTAGACAAAGTGGATACATTCAAGAGGAAACTAATCTCACCATAGGGGAGAAATAATTCCCATTGTTTTGAAAATATGAATAGCAGAGAGTTCTCCAAGGGAGACAATGGGGGGGGGGGAGATGCATTAAGGTGTGATAAAGAGCTGAAAACGTGGAGATGTCTTTCCCAGTGATATCACTTTTCCAATTCCTGTGTTGTTCTATTGAGTCTATTCACTAAGGCAGTGATTCTCAACCAGGGTGCCGTGACACTTTGGTGTGCCATGAACATCAACTTAGGGTGCCCCGTATTTTCTATAAAGACTAAATAAAATGGACCTCTAAATAAAGATTTATAGAAATTAATATGTACAATATGTTTAGTTTTGTTATGATTATAAGGCCTAATAATAACTGTATATTTATGTATTGTACCCTTCATTATGTCATTGATAAATTACATTAAATATGTTAGGGGTGCCCCAAATGTTCTAGATTATGTGTTAGGGGTGCCCGAGCAAAAAATTTGAGAACCACTGCACTAAGGTTTTTCAAGTGAGAGGGAACTTAATACATATCTTCCATATAATAATATAGAAGTAATATCACTAGAGAAGTCATCTCCACATTATCTCCTCTTTATCACAACTTAGAGCATATCCCTCAATGTGTTGGAGACCTTTCTAGCATTCAAGGGGTTAAAATCACCATTAACATCAATAGGGACATTAGAATTGCTCAAGTTCTTCATATTATATCAGTCTCATTAAGGCTGAGGTACTAATAAGAGCTGGAATAAAACTGGAGCAGATCAGGAATCAAATAAAAAAGGCTTAATTCAAGTGGTTAAAAGTACCATTTAAAGTAAGAATTACTTTTTATTCATCCCCTATCGTGAATTTGGTTTGTGCCATAATTTCACCAACTTTTCTTAGTAGATTATTTTCAATGTGTACGTATCATTTTAGAGAAAGGGTGCTAGACTAATGTACTGTTGTTCCATCAGACATTATAGAGGCTAATAGGGGACAAGGTGCTAGATTAATGGACTAGGGTTCTATCAGAAGTTATAGTGGAAAATACAGGAAATGGTGCTAGATTTATGGACTGGTGTTCTATCAGACTTTATAGTGGCTAATACAGGAAAGGGTGCTAGATTTATGGACTGGTGTTCTATCAGACTTTATAGTGGCTAATACAGGAAAGGGTGCTAGATTTATGGACTGGTGTTCTATCAGACTTTATAGTGGCTAATACAGGAAAGGGTGCTAGATTTAAGGGTGCTAGATTAATGAACTGGTGTTCCATCAGACATTACAGAAACTAATACAGGACAGTGTGCTAAATGAACTCTTTGAGTGCCAGAGGGGTACACAACACATTGCGTTATGTACCCCTCTGCACTCAAAAGGTTATTGGACTGGTGATACATCAGAAGCTATGGGGGCTAATCAGGCACGTACACACATAGACACCAAGGGGGGCTTTAGCACCTGCCCTTTTTGTCCAAAGTGCCCTTGTGCCCTTTTAACAAAAAAAAAAAAATAATAATTATGAGAAGTGCCCTTTTTTTTCTTTTGAGCCCCTGCCCCCCAAAATGTCTGTGCATGTCCTTGGGGCTAATACAGGAAAGTGTGCTATATTCATGGACTGGTGTTCTGTCAGACATTATAGAGACCAGTACAGGAAAGGGTGCTAGATTCATGACTAATGTTCAAGACGTTATAGAGGCTAATACAGGAATGGGTGCTAGATTCAGGGACTGTTTTTCCATCAGATGTTATTGAGTCTAACACAGGAAAGGGTGCTTCATTCATTGACTTTTGTTGTATCAGATGCTATAGAGGTTATTACAGGAAAGGGTGGTAGATTCATGGACTATGGTTCCATTACACATTTATGGACTGTTGTTCGTCAGACATTCTAGAGGCTAATACAGGAAACGGTGCTGGATTAATGGACTGTGTGCGCCATCAGACGTTATGGGGCTAATACAGGAAATTGTGCTAGATTCATCTACTGGTGCTCTGTAAGACGTTATGGAGGCTAATACAGGATAGGGTGCTAGATTAATGGACTAAATTCCATCAGAAGTTTTATGGGCTAATGCAGGAAATTGTGCTAGATTTATTGACTGGTGTTCTGTAAGACGTGTCAGTTTGGACAGTTATGAGGTAATGAAGATGTTACTCACTTCATGACCATTTGAAGAAATGGATAAAATAAATTCCAACAGTGGCACTATCATTGTTTTACATTGCAGGAAATGTTCTATAAGAAATAGAATATCATACAATAATACTGTTCCTTCAAATAGGGCTTTTAACCTCTTGAATGCTAGAAAAGTTGCAATATGACATTTAAGGGGTTAAAAGTCACATTTAAATCAATGGCCCTTGATTTTTTTTATGTTGATTAATTGGCGAGTTAAAGAAAATTAAAAAACTAATCCTACTCTGATTATTTTATAGAATTTGGAAGAGAGTAGTGGAAAGAGATGCAGTAAACCCACAGAGACTTTCAGCGGAATGCATTGTGGCACAGTGCGCAAATACTCTGCAATGACATAATTAAATATGCACTGGGAAATCAAAACTAGCTAAAAGGACTAAGCCTTGCCAGAAATTACCTCTAAATTTAAAGTAAATCTGTAGGGGACTCATGCTGCTGGCAGAAGAACCCAATAGAATAGGAAATAGGTGGCTAAAGAGCAATCACCACCGCAGAACTGATTAAGATCACTTCATTATCCTATTGCTGATGGGTAAGCTTCTCCCCCTACCCTTCCCTATCAACAGTAAGATACTGAGGCTGACAAACTAATGATTGGAACAATTCGGAATAAACCAGATGCATTATAGAGAACAAATAGAAATCTCCACAATTACTATTAATTGAAATAAATTGTATCCTTAAAGGAGCAATAAACTTTTTTTATGAAAAAATATATATTGTAGGGATTTTCCTATTGAGTAAAATAAGGGTACTCCCACTGCCAAGTGATTTATATTTCCAGAGTTATTACAGTTTAAACCCATGTTTTTTTTACATTAGCAGTGCCCTCTAGTGGTCAAATTCTAATTAGATTTCCTGTTAGATTCTAATGGAGAGGAAAGTAAGAAAAGTCAGAGACATACAATTCTCCATAGAATGTGATAGAAACTTCCTGTCAGTTAGAAATATCAGGAAGTAAACACAGTAAATTCACTTCATGATTATTTAACCTTCTATGACTTTTGAATAAAACATCTGACAGCGATGGGAGTGACCTTGTTTTATTCAGCAGGAAATGCTCTGTAAAATATGTGTTTTCATAAAAAAAGTTTACTGCTCCTTTATTGCCAGAGAGGTCTCCAATGCATTGTTTTGCCATGTGTTAAAAATCTCACTAGTATTCAGGGTTAAAAGACCAGTTAAAATCAGTAGGAACTTTTATCTGTCCATTATGGTACAGCTGTGCTCAAGCTCTCCTTTGCCCCAATAGTACAGACTTTGAGTACCACCTCACAGGTGGATCAATCAGTGATTCATTCATTATCAAGCTTTTGCCTCTTTTTGCACATTTATTTGTGCTCATCTGAGAATATCCTGAAATAGACACTGCTGGGGAAACTCAAGGACAAGTTTGGGAACCAATTGTTGAGAATAATGCATATTTTGGAATTGGACTAAAGTGTAATTTTCCTTTTGATTGCTGGAGCTGTTGCAATCACATTCTATGAAGAACTGCAGCCAGTAGCTCACCTCTCCCATATAATGCAATATCATAATGTCAGAACACCAGATAAACTCTCTGTACAGCAGGTGGCACTGGTGCTAAAAGCTTACAAAAATAATAGGTTGGACTGTAATACCTTTTGAATGAAGCATTTTTATATTAACAAGATTAATCTTGTTTTACTCAACAGGAAATAACCTATGATATACATTATAAAATGTATGATCCTTTAAAAGAATTTCAGATATAAAGTATAGTTCGTTTTCAATAGGTTGGCTGAAGAAATTTCTTTTCTCTCCTGGCTTACTGGTCACAAAACTAGTTATCTGTAGTTGGATTATATTAGTGCACAGTACTAGATTGCCCATTCTCCCATTTGAAAGCTTGTTTATATATGCAGCCAATGAGCATGTCCAATTCCACATTCCTGCATTCAGTATGTGGCTACTGAGACTGATTTTAATAGGTTGATTGCTTATATAAGGGATGAGCAACCTGAGACCTTCTAGCTGTTGTGAATTACAAGTCCCATCATCGCCAGCCAGAGAGTGGGGCCTTATGTTTCCCATCACAGGCTTATATAAAATGTTTTCATATATTTGAGGCTAATTAAAACTACAGCATTGAACATTTTCATAGTTAACTAAGGTATATCTTCTCAAAATGAACTGGAATAATTCATAGGCAAACCAAACACATCATAAGGGACAAATTAAAATTACCCAAAATCTCATTGTTTTAAATGGGACATTTAACCCCTTGAATGCCAGAGAGAGGTATCCAACGCATTGCTTTTCAATGTTTGGGGACCTTTTAGACATTCAGTGGGCCAAAAGTCCCATTTAATAAATTAACCCTTTGACTGCCAGGGGGTTACGCAATGCATTTGTGTGCAATGCATTGCGTACCCCACTGGCACTCAAAGGGTTAAAGAGAGTTTTCTCCAGAATTACCCCAATAAATGCAATGTCTGTATGTGAAAGAATCAACAGAGACAGCCACAACATCACATGCAAAACCTGCACATTAATACAAATATTTAAAATATATTAACCTCTGCGCTGAGTTGCATACCCCTCTGTCACTCAAAGGGTTAAGACCAAAATCCATTAAACATCCAATTTCAAGATGTGTAGGAAAATACAGCAAATCCTGTCATTTTTGTCAACAGAATAATAAATCACAGGTAAATAATTGTATGTACCAGGGAAAGCATTTATCAGATAAAAACAAACTCCACCAAATGTTAGCAAGGAAAAAAGCAAAAGTCAGTGTTCACACAGTGTTACAGACAAACATCTCCTGCTCTGCATGCTATAAGCAGGACAATATGTTAGACACAGATCTGCTGTAAATGCAGATTATTTCTGACAATTACAGTAAAGACACAATAGATGCTTAGACACAGCTGTTTATTTTCCCAGTTTTACCTTATGTTAACCATATGAGTGCCAGCCGAGCATCCAGTGCATTGCACAGCAATGCATTGGATATCCACAGCATTAATAAGTGGCCCATACACAGTACTATTCAGTTGGCCCATTTCAACAAATCTGGTGGAAATCGATCAGATTGGTTGGTTATCTTACTGTGTATGGGATAAATCAATCAAGTCGTGCTGACCAAATTGGTGATTATGGTTGGTCGGCCCAGCTTTGGCTTGAAAATTGTAACCACCTGGCGATTAGGCGATCAACAAACCAAACCTCAGCAATCTTTAATGGAACTATGACGTCATTTCAATAAGACCTGATTGCACAAAATCCCCCCCCCCCTCCACACACAGATAAACAGGCAATCTGATTGCAGATTGCCTGGATTTGGTTTGTGTGTGTGTTGGCAGGAGCAAACAACAATCTAATCACTTAGCAATCAGATTGTTGGTTGTCTCCAGCCAAAATCTCCCTGTGTATGTGCACCTTTAAACTCTTTAAAGAAATTGAAGAAATACAAAAAATGTAAAAGGGTTGATATAACTTTAAATATCACTAATTATAATTGATTATTCATATGCTGAATCCCTAAAATATAATCCTAAACTTTATTTTAAACTCATTGCTAAATTGTCCTGTTTAGAGAACATTTGTTTAATGTTGTTTGTGCTATTTGTATTGTGCTCTTGTATTCAGATAATCCTGGACAATCAAAGGGATCCCTGGAACAGGCAGGAATATCTGCTCCCTCGGAGCAAATGAAAAACTAGATTTTAGGGTTCAGAAAACAAAAGATATTTGTTACATATGCTGTGTGAAGTACATGGTTAAGTGTATAGATAACCCCAGTTTATTTTTAGGTGTTAGAGTCCCTTTTGGCAACATTCAGTTAAACATTATCACTGGCAAGTTATATTGAATTGATCAGTTATGTTCTTGACTGGGCAGTTTAACTCTTTGGGGTGTCCAATGCATTGCAATCAATGCACTGGACCCCTTTCAGGCACCTAAAAGGTTAATGGTCTACTAACTGTTAGATTTGGTTTAATCAGTTGCATAGTGAAAACACAGAGTTTAGGGCTTCTTCATCTAATGGAGAATTTTGGTTTTTAAATCTTTCAGTGCCAGAGGGCTATGCAACGCATTACAGAGAAATGTGTTACATACACTCTGGCACTAAAAGGGTTAAAATTATAGTGCTGTGAGTAGTGTTGGTGAGTTCAAGAACTAAGTTCCACAGATTAGTGGCTAAGGCATCTGGCCATTGCAAGGTGAGAGTGAAATTCTTTCTGAAGCATGATGTACTGAACATTTGAAAAGTGTTGGTGACATCTCTAGCATTCAGTGGGTTAAAAGACCAGATTAAATAAATGGGAATTTTTATTTGTTCCCAAAGCTACTGCTCTAAGGCATGAGGAACTCGCCAAGTCTATTCTATGGAGCCTATGTACTAAGATCTCACAAGTTGGAAATATCGTAAATATACATTTAATAACATTGGAACTAGAGATTTTTTCTCACTGGAGAAATTATCTCTTCTTCTTTATCTCCCATTTATTACACCTTAGTGCATAATCCCCTGGTTTTAGGAATCAGCCACAGCATTTGCAAGTGGTTTTTATGGTTTGTTTTTCAATTTTAGCAGTATCAAAAAATCCTACTTTCTATTAACAGCACAATATTCATTTGTTTCAATCAGTTGAGTGTAGTCACACTCCTTTGGTAGTGGTAGGGTTAAATGAATCGTAATGCTTTGCCCAGTTATATAAATCAACTTCTTGTATATGCCTTAAACACTTTGGTGAATAGAAAAAATCACCAGGGCAGCTACACCAATATTAGTATCTAACATGGCTCACCTCAGTGCCGGCATTACAGTGAATGATCACTGTAATAGTGCATAGAGGTGGAAACACTTTACCAGCTTTGGATTTTAATGCCAGGAAGCTCCTCACTGCCCGCTCCATAATATGTATATAGAAATAGCAACAATAAAATAACTTCCTCAATCCCTTGCATAGTACATCGGTCTAAGCAAGGGGCAGAGGTAAGGACAGCCCCAAAACACTCACAGACTGCCCCCTTGTTCTCCCCTTGGTACAAGTGGTGTTAAGAGGAGGAATTTGTGCATCTGTAGCTTAATAAATGGATATTACGCAGATATATGGACAGGGTTCTTGTTTCAGCGCGTTTTGTTGCTCAGAATTGGCGTGATACATTTGCCATTCTGTCATTCAGAAATCTGTTGGTGAGAAGGTAGATGGCATGCAAGTCTTGTGTATTGTATCAACATCAATTCCTATCATCAGACATTAATCTCCTATTAGCTATAGCAGACAATGGGGTAGATGCACTAAGGCGTGACAAAGCGGAGTTGACTTCTCCAGTGATGTAATTTCTCCAGTTCCTATGTTGTTCTATGGAGCCATTGCACTAACATTTATTCACCTTTGGAGAGCTTATTGCATAGGATCTATAGAATAACATAGGAACTGGAGAAGTAATCTTCTCTTTATCACCTCTTTATTACACCATAGTACATAACCCCCATTAACCCTCTTAGTGCCAGAGGGGTAGGCAAAGCATTGCTTTGCGTACCCATCTGGCACTCAAAGGCTTAACTCTATGAACACTAGAGGGGATCACAAAGCATTGCATAGCAATGTGTTACATACTCCTCTGATCCTCAAAGGGTTAACCAGAACTGGAGCAATTCTAGAACAAACCAGCTGCACAATAGGGAACAAAAAGAAATAAATACTGATTTAATTGAGGCATTTAACCCTTTAATTGTTAGCGAGATCTCCAGCACATTGCTTTGCAATGAATTAGGGACCTGTCTAGGGTTCAGAGAGTTAAAAGACCCATTTAAACCAGTGGGAATTTTGGGAATGTTTTTTCTTCCACTATTGAGTAGTTAGTTTGCTCCAGAATTGCTCCGGGTTGTTATAGTACATCGGATTGTTTCTAGTGTCTACTTGGTGTTCAAATCCTGTTGATGTAACTGATGTTAAATCCTTAGGGATCAGAGGTATATACAAACCATTGTTTTGTAATGTGTTGCATACTCCTCTGGCACTAAAAGGGTTAAATAAAGTTTTTCATTGTAAATGATCAACCAATATCTTCTAATAGATAATGTGGTATATATATATGTGGATATTCTAAATTAGGATTTGACTGATTTCAGATTATAAGACATTGTGGCATATGTGCCATAGGTGTAATGAATGGAAAGCAAAACAGTTGCACCATGTGTATCAGTAAAACAATCCTCATATTTCAATGGGATATATTTTGTTTGGTACATAATGTACAGCTTTTTTGTACCAGATATACTAAGCTTTTGGGTTCATACACATGGCCAATTGCAACAAAGATGTTGAGGGTCAAATACAAAAATCTCCTGTGTACAAAACTGGAACAAAGGCAGGACAAAACCTATGCACTCTATTAGACTGGTGCCTATACCTGGGAACTTTCTCATCTTTAGCCCCCTGAGAGGGCTCATGTGCTGCCAACATGAGGCTGTCAGTGACGCGATTCGCATTCTAAAGGGGTGGGGTTTAATTGACTGGGTGGGGCTTATGCACATCTGTGCCATAAAGTGGGTGGGAAGTGGGTAGGACTGGGTGGAAATGAGAGGAAATTTAGCAGTGCTGGCGAATTAACCTGTGTCCATGGAAACCCGGTAATTCAGTGTGAAAACCAGAATCTCTGGGGTAAATCTGGAGAGTTCCTGGTATGCTGATGCACCAAGCAAAACTGGAGCGATTCTGGGGAAAACCAGCTGTAACACAGAGGGAAAAAGTCCGCGTATTTCCATTGATTTAAATGAGTCTTTTAACCCTGTGTATACCACATAGCAAATCGTTGGAGACCTTTCTAGCATTCAGGGAGTTAAAAGCCCCATTTAAATCAATGGGAAATGCTATATGTCTGCTGTGATCTGGATGGTTTGCGTTAGAATTGCTTCTGCTCTTTAAGTACATCAGCCTCATTGTGACATAGGTGCAGTTGTGTTGTATGGTTATGTATGGCAGCTTATTTATCATACTAGTTGAATAGCCCATTACACGGCCACAGTGCCCCTGCCACCCGGTTGCGGATTAGTCAGGCGCAGTAGAGACTGCCCGCGCCGCGGCTGATACAGAGCTGGGCGCTCCGAAGGAGCGGCCAGCTCTGTATCAGCCGCGGCGCGGGCAGCCTCTACTGCACATGACTGCAGCACGTGCAGCACTGCGCATGTTGCGGCGTTACACATGATTTAGTGAATTATTATATAGGATATGTTCTCTTCAAACACCATCTTGTAACATATTGTGATAGTTTTATTCCGACTGTGATCCTCTTTTTGTTTTTAAGAACAGCTTAAGGAGATGGTGTTTTTTAACCATTTCACTGCCAGAGGGGTACACAACGCATTGCTTTGCAATGCACTGCAAACCCCTCTGGCACTCAAAGGGTTAACTGTTTCAGTGTCATGATGGGTGCAGAGCAATGTGCTGTGCACTCTTCTGGCACTGAAATGGATTAAAAGTAAATTAAGAGTTTTATTAATAGAAATATTTCCCCAAACTGCTCCTTTATGTCCTAGAAATAAGAAGAGATTAGCACTCTGATTAGAAATCCCATCATCCTCTCTTTATTATACGTCTTTCAATCATTAGCAATGATAGATATGTCAGAAGTATTGAGCTACTTATGCTTGCGTATACCTGTCATCCTACAGGTTAATTTTATAGATAATTAAATACTGCCTATATGTTTTGTTAGTGATCTTTTATAATATAAATATTTTTTGATTAATTAACTTTTATTTGCTGGTGATACAGTTTAACACTTTATGCTAATTACTTTTTAGTGCATGATCTGGGTTAATGTTACCGCACTCTATAATAAACTATGAATGAATCTAGACAGAGCCCTCAGGGTGCGGACATTCTAATAATTAACAGCAAGTGTTACAATTGGCCTTGAATAGAACCAATTAGCATAAGGTGCCATGGGAAATTAGCATAAGGTGCCATGGGGAATTAGCATAAATTGCCACAAAAAATGGTTACTTCAACATATAAACAGATTGTAGTTCTCTATAAAACAGACTACACTTGTCTTATGTTGACAAATGCTCCTTAGTGAGGAGATCCTTAACCCTTTGAGTGCCAGAGGGGTACGGAACGCATTGCAAAGCAATGCGTTCCTTACCCCTCTGGCACTCAAAGGGTTAAAATCTTCACTTTTGGAGACACTAAGGGGTTGAGTTTGAGAACTATGATCAAGAAAACATAGATCACTTGCATATTAGTATGCAATGAAATATATTTTTTACAAATTATGTCCTCTAAAATTGTTCTCAGTTATTGTCATGAAATTTTATTCCTGTGATGAATGTATTAGAATATATAAGGAGATATATAGGGGGTAAAGCACTAAGACTTGATAAAGAGGTGATAAAGTGGAGATTACTTCTCCAGTGATATGACTTCTTCAGCTCCTATGTTATTCTATGGATCCTATTCACTAAGATCTCCGAAGTTGGAGAAATCTTAATGCATTGGCTCCACAGACTAACATAGGAACTGGAGAAGTGATCTCACTGGATAAGTCATCTCCACTTTATCACCTCTTTATTATATCTTAGTGCGTCTCCCCCATAGATGCTTTTCCAATCAGATCAACAGGAGCAATTCTGGGTTAACCACCTGCATTATAAAGGAATAATACAAATTTACTTTTGTGCAATATACAACATTTGCATGCCATCTATCTGAAAAAAGGGGTTAATTTATATAAATGGGAAATACCATTGAGTTAACCCTTTCATGCCACAGATGTATCCAGAACACTGAGTTGCAATGCATTGTATACTTTTCTGGCCCTCAAAGGGTTTTTAAAATTGATTTAACCCTTTCAGTACCAGAGAGGTGTCTAGTTTATTGCAAAGCAACACACTGCACACCTCTCTGGTACTCAAATTGCTAAAAAAAATATACATATTACACAGTTAATAGAAAGTGGTGTTTTAATGTACTAATTAGATTGTAAAATAAACCATAAAATCTCAATTTAATTATAACTTCCAAAGCTTCCAATATGCCTCACGTTGTTACATTCAGAGACTGGGGCATTAAGAAGAACTAGACTAATTCTGAGCCAAACCAGCTTCACCAGAGGGGTCATATCCAATCTCCTGTTGAATTTAAATGGGTAGTAAACCTTTATTATGAAAACATTCATATCGCAGTTTGTTTTTTGCTAAGTAAAACAAACTGAAGGGAAATGTTTCAGTCAAAAGTTATTACAAAGCAAACTTACATGTTATGCCAGTCTAAAGATATAGTAATGTTTCACAAAAAAGCAGCTTCATAGTATTTGGGCCATCAAGAGTGTTGTTTTAATTCTGTCAGAGTTGTAGTTCAAGAGTAATTGAATGATAAAGTATCCCGATCCCTCCCCTTTTACCTAGTGTAAGCCACTTCCCCTCAGATATGGAATCTGGTCCCTTGACCAGACAGATCACAGCAAGGGACAATCTTCTTACTGTGAGAACAATGAAAACCCTGCCCCCCTTGACAGGTTTTTCAGGTTTTTCCTTATGCTCACTGAAGATTATCCCTCTCTGCGATCCATCCAGACAGTCTTGCTGCTCTGAGGGTGAGCAGTGTTACATCAGTAAAAGGAGCAGGAGGGGATACTTTATCATTCAATTACTCTTGAACTACAACTCTGACAGTATTGAAATAACACTCCCCATGACTCAAATGAAGATTAACTGGAGAAGATTAACAGGAGCTGCTTTTATTGTAAAACATTAATATCCCTTTAAGTTCAAGATCTGCTGCAGCCAGGTGGTGCTGCAATTACAATTACAGCCTATGAAAAACTGAGTGTTTCCATAGAATGCAACAGTAACCCCCTGGCAATACAAACCCTTGATCTCAAAATCTTAAAGTATACAATTTTTCTCTGTAATAACTTTGAAGGAAGCATATCCTAGAATTGTTATTTTATTCAACAGGAAAAGTCCTATAACATATGTATTTCATAATTAGATTTTACTGTCTCTTTAACCCTTTGAATGCCAGAGGGGTGCACAATGCATTGCAAAGCAATGCATTGTGACCCCCCCCCCGGCACTCAAAGGGTTAACAGCCCCATTTAAATCTTTGGGATTCTGGGAAATTATTTTTGTCCCCTATCGTGCGTTTGTTAAAGGTTTTCCTTATGGGCAATGCTTTTGTCTGACTGAATAGTAGTATAATATATACCATTACTCTTAACAGATATGGGAAGAGATCAAACCCAGAAGCAATGCTTTCAGATGTTTGGTGGCGAGAAAGCACAGAAAATATCCCTCGATCTCGGTAAGAAACATATCACTTCTTATCCATGTAATTAAGACATGAACTATGTTTTCTTTTATATAAATGTGTTATTCAGCATTAAAGGGATAGTAATACTTAAGTATTACTAATCCCTATATTAAAGTCCTATTAAAAATAAATGTATTGCCCCCAGTGTCATCTCTCAAACCTTTATGGTTTGAGAGATGATTGCTCCTAAAGTTGCCCTCTCCCTCCCCCTTCCCCGTAGTCAGCGTTCTAGCTGACTGCAGGGAAGCAAGTCATACGACTGTCTGGTGGCTCTCCAGTACAGCCGCGATCGCATTAATAAAAAAGAAAACGTTCACTGAAATGGTCTTTTACGTGTGCTTGGTTTGCAAGCACACGTTAAAGACCGTTTTAGTGAAGGATTTTTTTTAATTAACGCGATCGCGGCTCTGCTGCAGAGCCGCCTGATGATCTATTACTGGATTTCCCTGCAGTCACCTACAAAGCTGACTTTGGGGAAGGGGGAGAGAGAGGGCAACTTTAGGAGAGATCATCTGTCAAACCATAAAGGTTTGGGAGATGACACTGGGGGCAATACATTTATTTTAATAGGATTTTACTATAGGGATTAGTAATACTTAAGTATTTCTATCACTTTAAATGTGATGATCATGAGGAAAACATGTATTCAATGTTTTTCCACAGGTGGATACCTCACATTCATATATAAATACTCAGTTTATCATTTCCTTTCATTCAGGGCTGGATTTCCAATTAGGCAAAGTAGGCAACTGCCTAGAATTCTAAATCTGGAGGGGAGCATTAGCTGTACTGACCACACCCACATTATGATTGTGGGTGTGGTCAGCGCATTTTAATGTCCCTCCAGATGATGTACCATTTTACTGGCTGCCAGAGAAACCTTTAGTGCATTGCAAAGCAATGCACTGGAGATCTTTCTGCAACCAAGCGGCTGAAAGCTTTTCTTTTTTTTTTTTTTGCTTCCATGTTATAGACTGAGGTAATTTTCTGTGCCAGGGAAAAGTGGATGGGCAAGACCATGGGTGGAAGTAAAGGCACCTGGGGTGCCTTGGCTAGGGGCACCTGAGATTTAAATGTGGCCCTGGGGAAAAGCTTGCTAAATAAAAGGGAACTGTAGATATAGGGAACCAGTACTACATAGAATATCAGCCTTAATGTGGGGAATATACGACTTTGTCAGCACAGCTCCACTGGCATTGGCCTACAATGCCAGGGGCTACACCCATACATATACAGTAGAGAGTTGTTGTCTAGTAAATGTGTGTTCAGGATTGACAAATTAAGTCCAGTGCCCTATGTGTACATCGCCCCAGTGTCTCTGACTTTGCTTAAACCATTGAATCCTGGAGTGTATGCAGCACATTGCGAAGCAATGCCTTGTATACCTGCCTGGCATTCAAAGGGTTAAAATAGACCTCCATGCAGTAGTCTGGTCTATATGTTTATATATTTTGCATTATATCTACAGCTGAGTGAGCTCACTTCTAGCATGCCTTTAGTTTAAGGCTATTGTGAAGAAGTGTAAATATTGTCGGGGGGGATGTAAAAATCTGTCAGTGCATCTAATATCCTGCACTTAAACAGTGGTATAAACTTCATGCTGTTGCACATTTTGGGGTATGTGCTAGAGTGTATAATCACCTTAGTACACACCAGCACATAAATTTGAAGTAAGCCCCAAATGCAGGGAAATTGGGTAATTTTACAGCAATTTCATTTGCACCTTCTTTATTTGTGTTAAAGGGATAGTAATACTTCGTTTTAACTTTTTTTTATTTTGTAGGCATTAAAAAAACATGAAGAATGATATAAGTCTTATCTCTCAAACCTTTATGGTTTATGAGATATTCACAAGCAAAGTTCCCCTCCCCGCCCCTTTTACCTAGTGTAAGCCATCTCTTCTCAGATGTGAGTCTGGTTGTATGACAGGACAGATAACAGAAGGGGACAATTTTCTTTGTATGAAAACAATGAAAGCCCTTCCCCCCTTGACAAGTTTTTCAGCTTTTTCCATTATCTTAATTAACTGTACATGGGCCAAGGTCCAGGTAATGTTAACCCTTTGAGTGCCAGAGAGGTATGCAGAGGGGTATGCAACTCAAAGGGTTAAGAGGCCGCTACCTCACTGCTTCACGCGATGCAATCATGCGCAGTAGAGACTCCCCGAACGCAGGCAGCATGACTGCATCATGACAAACATCCTAGCATTTTTTTTATATAGGATAGCAGTAGCTGGTTGCAGATGATGGGAGTTGTGGTCCCCTACATCTGGATTGCCAAAGGTTGCCTACCCCTAACCTATATAATTAATCATATAAAAGTCAAATTGGATATGTTCTAGGGAAGTACAACATAGTGATTATCTCTGGGATCAGGAAGTCAAGTTCAGTTTACTGTCTAGTGT
Organism: Rhinophrynus dorsalis; assembly: GCA_037306005.1. Taxonomy (NCBI): domain Eukaryota; kingdom Metazoa; phylum Chordata; class Amphibia; order Anura; family Rhinophrynidae; genus Rhinophrynus; species Rhinophrynus dorsalis. Next base: position 385,808,557 of record CM074723.1, on the reverse strand, counting down.
AGAGAACTCTGTGAGTGGTCGTGACCAGACAGATAACAGCAGGGGACAATCTTCTTCCTATGAGAACAATGAAAGCCCTGCCCCCCTTGACAAGTTTTTCAGCTTTTTCCATTATCTTAATTGAAGATTGTCCCTCTCTGCAGTCTACCTGGGCATCTCCCTTCTGATCTGGTTGAACAGGGAAGGGATACTTTGTTTGTGAATATCTCTTAAACCATAAAGGTTTCAGAGATAAGACTTATATCATTATTCATGTTTTTTTAATGCCTACAAAATAAAATAAAGTTAAAACGAAGTATTACTATCCCTTTAAGAAGCAAGGCGCAACAGAACTGAATGCCCCACATTATTATTATTGTGAATTTGGCAAATATGGATATTTGATTTTATTATTAGTAAGTAAATATGAATCCATACTTTTGAATGGAAGGTTCTTTGTTGAACTGCCTTGATTACCATCTAAGAATACATACATGAGAAGTAACATTAGGTGTGGAGAAATACCCAGTGCCACAAAATGTACTATGGAAGACAAATGGGGAATGTACAAATCTGGTGCCAAAACTCATATAGCTATACTATACTATAATGTGTTAATGCTTTAGTGCATACAGGCACACACACTCCACCATCTCTAATATTCTAATGCAAGCATGCACCAAAATCCTCTATTATAGCATCCACAGGAAAATGGAGTCGTTACACTATTTTATCCTGTGCCTTGTTAATACATTACATTACAGGGGAACTACCACCTCTTCAAGAATTTAACGTTAATAAATCCCCATCTGGCGACTAGCAACTTCGTAGCGCTAGTCGCCAGAATTATTACCTTATTCCAAAGAAATGTGCATTGTTCTGGGGCTGACAGCAGGAGCTCTCGGACATCTTGCCATAATGACGTCCGCGCTCCTTCGCTGTCAGTCCCAGCCAGGTCTAGGAGGCGTTGCTAGGAGCCAACCCTCTGGAAGGGACTGACAGCGCAGGTGTGTGGACGTCATTATGGTGAGATGTCTGCGATCCGTCCTGCTGTCAGCCCTAGAACAATGCACATTTCTTTGGAATAAGGTAATAATTCTGGCGACTAGCACTACGAAGCTGCTAGCCGCCAGATGGGGATTTATTGAAGTTAAATTCTTGAAGAGGTGGTAGTTCCCCTTTAAACAAGGTTCAGTGCAATTAATTGTTTAGAAGCACTCATACACTTCCCCATTGCCCTCCCCTTGGCACATGTAGCAGATAAAGAACCATTTTACGGGACAGTAGCTTAGTAAATTAACATTAGGCAGGCATGGAGCTGTATTAGTACATTCTCCCTAATGCCTTTAGGACATATGTATTAAAGCAAATGTGGAACAATGTGTAGGAGCTGTATGTAGAAACATTTCTATTGACTTCATCAATCTTGTTAAATCTGATAAATTATTTTTGCTCCAGAATTTCTTTAGTTGTGCCTTGCCCCTTCATCATCTGGGTGATTGTTCCTATGGCATTCAACATACATTTGGGGTTAATTGATTGCATTTCCCCTCCACTAATCTGAGGCATATTGACTGCTCTAGATTTGTATTTGAAAAACAAATGCTCAATTTGTAGCTAATTAAACTTTCCTGGCCTGTTAATGGCACTTAAGAATAGGTTTGAGAGCCCTTGGGATATAGCAATCATTTCTTAAATTTAGCTGTTTATCTCCTACTAGTGTAATAGCCCGTGTACATGGGCCAAGGTCCAGGTAATGTTAACCCTTTGAGTGCCAGAGAGGTATGCAGAGGGGTATGCAACTCAAAGGGTTAAGAGGCCGCTACCTCACTGCTTCACGCGATGCAATCATGCGCAGTAGAGACTGCCCGAATGCAGGCAGCATGACTGCATCATGACAAACATCCTAGCATTTTTTTTATATAGGATAGCAGTAGCTGGTTGCAGATGATGGGAGTTGTGGTCCCCTACATCTGGATTGCCAAAGGTTGCCTACCCCTAACCTATATAATTAATCATATAAAAGTCAAATTGGATATGTTCTAGGGAAGTACAACATAGTGATTATCTCTGGGATCAGGAAGTCAAGTTCAGTTTACTGTCTAGTGTAGAGAACTCTGTGAGTGGTCGTGACTGGGGAGATATTGTTCATCTATCCCTATTGGCTCCTGACATCACAGTAGTCAGCTACAGACACAATGACAGACAGGTGAGGAATTTTAAAACATATTTTGGAATAAAACATCTCTCTGACATATACTTAAGACTTTTTTGCTATTTGTACTGCAATGCAACATCAGATTTTACTTTCTTACATGATTCATTCTCTTTTAGACTTCTTATTCTAATTGCATTCATTTAGTTCTGAATTACAGTCATTAGAAATATTTTATAAGGAATAAAAAAGGTGCCACTTGTTACCTTTTGTAAAGATAAAATTACCTTTCTCTTGATTCAAGATTTATTGTGTTGGTGGGTTCATAAGGGCATATTCAGGAACCTAAGGAGGAGCAACTCTATAGAAAACCAATTCTACCATAAGGGAGAGAAAATCATTCCCATTGATTTAAAGGTACACAACACCTAAAAATGATCTGCGCTTATGCACACTTAAATACCTTGAACGTCGTGTTAGCCGCTTTAAACATTACCTAATTTTTCTCTGAGTCCTAAAATATAGTTTTACATGTATGCTGTTTGTGGTGTCCCATTCCTCTTTTTTTCCAGGGTTTCAGGGGTCCAGTTACCATTTCAGTCTAGATAAGAATCTCAGAAATGATAGTGTTTTATTGTGTGTTAAGTGCGCTTAAATAATGTAAAAGGCTTTCTCAATTGAAGAGTAGATGGTACTTATCAAACTAATAAAAACATACATAATTAATCATATCCAAATAACATATCTACAGATGCATTAAAAATGCAAGTTCATGATATTTAAAATTTTATAACCAATTTTTTTAGGTGTAGTGATCATTTACAGAGTAAAAAAAACAATTTAAACCAGAAGGCATTTGGAGATATCCGGTACAGATGGTCTGCTCCAGATTTGATCCTCTTCAAATTATATAATATAGCCTATAGCCCTAGTGTTTTACTGCTTGGATGTTATGAAAGTCTCCAATGCATTTCAGAACAGTGCAGAGGAGACCTCTGTAGCATTCAATGTGTTAATGGCTTTCAGACCACCAATGTAGAAGCTTTGTTAGTTGTAAAATAAAGATGTGTCTCCTTTACGTACGCAATGAAAACATAGGTACAAGATGCTGGACCTTAATGTTGGCCTATCAGAGAAAATAGCATTTATAAATTCAAGAACTAAAAAGTGGTATTTGATGCCAAACAATATAGCCTAGACTGGGACATGCTGGAATGATAAATGATTGTGAGACGAGGACTGTGACTGCCACAGCAATTACCAACTGTCCTCCTGCTTTAAATGTATTTTCATTAGGCTGCACACAGAGATAACCAACTTATATCAAACAGGCAGAGGAAGTGTATTCAAGGGATAATGTGCTTTCCTAAAATGCATTCACCATGTAGAGCTGACTTGCTTTTTAAAGGTAAACATCTTACACTGTGCCGTGGATGCAAAGTCAGTTCAAAAAGCATTTGCAACTAGGTAAAAAAAAGATAAAAGGAATATTTTAATGTTTCATGTTAGAGTTTTTGAAATTTTCTTTCGTATATAGAAGCCATTCATAAAAAAAGTTATTTTAGTATTCACAAACTATTTATTAATCTTTCTAGCAATGGATCAAAGTAATATGCCTTCAGTTTAACTGTTAGGCCTCTTTCACATGGGTGACCAAAACTGTAGCTGCACCCTGAGACAATTCTGTCTCCTGTGTATGTTCACTCACCTCTCTCCTGAATTCCACCTCTCAGTGAAGCACAGTAGAGGCATGTCTGATGCCTGGCCCACATGGGCACCTGCCAATAGCTGATTTCCATGTGGATGAGCATTACTACCTCCAAACCTGCTGCTGTGATAGATCTGATGGGGGCCACATAGACTGCTGTGAAGACCCTCCCTATTGCAACTTTACTGCGTTCCAGATGGAGCGCAGTAACATTTCTACTTGTTGGACTTTGGTGGGATCCCACAAGGTGATAGTCGCCCAAGTAAAAGGAACCAGAGTCTAGCATGTTACCTTTTGCCATTGACGACAGATTCAGCTCAGCATCTCTGTGTCGATGTTGTCAGTGTGAAAGGAGCCTAATACTTAAGATAAGACACTATTGTAGTTGTTGCTCATTAATTGGTGAGTGTGGGAAGATGTGTGGGAGGTATACAAATCTGCTAGCACAGCTCATTTAGAGTGGGCCTTTAACTCATGAGCTTACACCTCTGCACTACGTATGTGCTAGAGTGTATAAATTCTTTAGTACATACCAGTACACCCACACTCACATCTTGACATCGTTAAGACTTTAATATTTGCAATCCTTTAATTTCTTCAAGTAATACCTATTTTCTCTGTACAATTTCATATACATAAATCAAGGCTGATAAAAAAGGAAGGTGTTGAAATACAGATGCACCACACTACTATTCTTCTCATCATGCAAACGTCATTGAGGGGTACATTTTTGATGTAAGTAGCTTAGCAAACTAACACTAGACAGGAGTAGCACTGTGAACTAATTCCAATCATAGTTCATCCTTCCTATTAATCTTGATGTGCAAAATGAGGGAGAGGAATTTACACTGCACCCGTATTTAACCATAACAAAAGGAGAGCCTGGAACCTGTGTTTATGTACAGATGCCTTAGTACACATTAGAAAATATCTCATCCATCATATATTAAGGCTGATGTATAATGAAGAACTGGAATAATTTTAGGGCAAACTAAAGGGGATTAGAAAAAAAATGCAGCTATTTAAATCAGACTTTTGTAGTGCATGCACTAAAGCTCAGGCATCGGATTTAGAGGCTAATGCCAGTGAAACTGCAAGTGAAGCTATTCGTACATACCCCAGTAACACATAATAATAAACTCCCAAGTAATTTTATCTTGACAGAAAATACTAATGGCAGCTATCACTCAATTCTATGTGGATTAAATTAGTAATGGATATTATGTTCACGTAAGTGGACATGATTGTTTGTTGTCAGACTTCAGGAACCCAAATTTATGAAGTAAATGATGAGGGAAAGAGTAAAAGGGGCTTGGGGTCAATGAGTCCAGCAACACAAAATCAGATCCACCTCTGTACTAATTAAAGATTAATTTAGGCATCACTTATCCCTACAGTTATAGTTCTATTTGAAAGATCAGCAGCTGCCTCTGATGTAAAACTATTGGTTCGACTAGTCTAGTTGCCATTATTACATGAATTAAGGGAAAAGCCCTGAATTATTTCTGCATCACTCCCAGCCATACGCAGGGGTGGCAGTGAGGAGGAGTTATGCAAATTCCCCCTACTGATGTCTATCACATGGTAGGGAGCAGTAATTCTGATAGGAATGTTTTAGGCAAAGAATTCCCTACAAGGACCTGCTCAGCTACAGGTACACGGGGCTCCCACACTAACAAGTGGGGAAGGAATCCTTTAAACAACAAATAAGTAAAAAAAAAAAAAAAAAAAAAAAAAAAAAATATATATATATATATATATATATATATATATTTTTTTTTTTTTTTTTTTTTTTTTTTCCCCAAATGTATCTGCAAGTACCGTATTTACTGAGCTCCATTTTAACACTTTGAGTGCCAGATGGGTAAGCGCTCAGAGGGTTAATTTATCAGATCTTCAACAGAATGAGAAAGTACATAGAGAAGACCAAAACCTATATTCATGGTTCATTAGAACTCTTGGAGTTTCCAAATAGTAAGATACTATGTCCAGCTATGCTGAAACATTAATGATGGTTTGTATCTAGATTTCCAGCACTTGCTTATCAATGGGTTCTATGTTCAAAATAAATGTCAAATAATAGAGAAGAATCCAATGCATTGAATAAATGGGAAATGTACTATTTTATATTTCATCTCTATTGGTTTGTCAACTTTTATTTTACCTTAATTCCTAGCGAGTTATAGTAGAAAAGTGGACTCCTGATAAGAATGCATGCTCAAGCTAAACATAACCTGAGCTCAAAGGGAAAAAGTTTGAGTATCAAGGTTTGCAGTGGGCTGTTGAATAGGTAGCTGATATGAGCTGCAACACTGCGTGGCCTGACTTAAAGGAATAGTAATACTTTGTTTTATCTTTATTTTATTTTGCAGGCATTAAAAAAAAACATGAAGAATGATATGTCTTATCTCTCAAACCTTTATGGTTTGAGAGATATTCACAAGCAAAGTTTCCTCTCCCACCCCTTATACCTAGTATAATCTCTTCTCAGATGTGGAATGCAGTCCATAGACCAGACAGATAACAGCAGGGGACAATCTTCTTCCTATGAGAACAATGAAAGCCCTGCCCCCCTTGATAAGTTTTTCAGGTTTTTCCCTTATCTTAATTGAAGATTGTCCCTCTCTGCAATCTACCTGGGTACCTCCCTTCTGATCTGGCTGAGCAGTGTTACATCAGTAAAAGGGGTGGGAGGGGGATACTTCGTCATTGAATTACTCTTGAACTACAACTCTGACAGAATTGAAATAACACTCTCCAAAGTCCAAATACTATGATGATTAATTAGAGCTGCTTTTATTATGAAACATTACTATCCCTTTAAGCTCAATGTGGCTAGTTACCCTTATAGCTGCAGTAATACCACATCTTATATAGACAGTATGCCCCTCCCCCAGTGGATAACTTGATTCTTACTCTATATACAAGAGTATGAACTGTCTATGATGCTTCAGTAGGGTATAGATAGACACTTTTATGTAATTTCATAAAAACATCATGGGATGATATATGTATCTGAGTACCAGTAGCATCTGTAAAATAATGCAGGATCTGTTGTTATATATATTTTTTTACTTTGCAACATTGATAAACTCTAAATGTACATTATACATATTTTGGTGATTGGATTCTGCTCTACTTTGAACAAAGCAATGCAATTTGGAGGCAAACCAACAGCAGCATAGGGAAAAAATTAACATTGCCAATTGATTTAAATTGGGCTTTTAACCCCCCTCCCCCCCTCAGAATGTTAGCAGCATCACCAACACATTGCTTTGGAATCTATTGGAGACCTTTCTAGCATGCAGTGGGTTTTAACCCTTTAACAACCAGCCTCGCAGTCTGAGGTCGGCAGTTAAAGAGCTTTTTTTTTTTTTTTTCCAGATTTGATTCAGGGGTCCCCTGAATTCCATGATGTGCCAGGACTGTCAGTTGTCCTTAAATGCAGAACCCTGTGACGATCCTGGCACTTCATGGGTCCTTAAGGGGTTGAAGTCCCATTTCATCAAATGAGAATTTTCATTTGTCCCCTAATTCTGCACTTATTTTACTCCAGAATTGCTCCTCTTTTTCTCCTGAATATGACCATATTATTCAAAAGGGCTAGGTGTATTCATCCTATATAATAATTCGCTAGGATGTTTGTCAGAAGCCATCATGTAGAGTAGAGACTGCCCGAACGCACAGAATGCTGGGAGCACAGAATGCTGGGAGTTCTGTGCTAGGAGCAGTCTGTGCTTTCGGGCAGTCTCTACAGTGCATGACTGCGTCGGCGGCAAGACACAGAGCAGGACCGGCGTCTTAACATCACCCGGACCTTGACCCGTGTACAAGGGCTTTTACACTAGTTGATATATAAAAAAATAATGGAATTTGTTGACTAAAACTAAGACCCATATTTCTAAAAGCAAACTGGAGTTATTTTTGAGTAAACCAACTGTTCCATAACAGACAAATGCATTGCATCTAGCATTCAACAGGTTAAAGGCCCATTTTAATTGAACATACATTTTTATTTGTCCCTATGATGCAGCTGGATTACTCCAAAAAATACAGCCCCAAGTTTGTAGAAAAACATATCTTTATAACAATTTTTAATTTTCAGATGTGAGAAAATACTTGACAGAATTGCAATGTGATTTAGGCATCATAAGCACGTCTAGATAAATTGTACTGAAGTATATTTACTCTTCAGTTTCTTAACATATCAAAATGCGTAAGTGCTTCAAAAAACCATTATAATATAATAAGTGCAGGTGAGGGATTTTCATAAACATTTTAATGGGTACCAAAGCAATTTAAAATATGTATTTTCTGTATTTGTGCTTCAGAATGTTTTTTATTTTAATTTCCTGCCTCTTTCATGTTTTTTTTTGATATTTTGTTGAATAATGGAGAATTAGGGATGCATTTAAAATTTGAGTGCTATTACTTTTATATATATATATTTTTTAGTTTGTTTAAAGAAACACACCACAAAAATGGCATTGTACTAGCAACAACACTAGTTACCTTTAACAAGTTACTGCTATGTAACTTACATTAAACTGCTTATTGTGTTTTAATTATGAATTTGTGGATTGCTTCGGTGCAATGCAGCCATTAGTTGGAGAACCTAGTAGATGTGGGAGCACTTGGGAGACAGGGAAATGGTTTCAAAGCTTTCCTGCTCTGGCATGCTATTGAAATGTCACCCTCTATTGGTTGACCATCAAAAGGGTGACATTTTGATGCGGTCGACATTCTAATATTGCCCTTTTGATGGTTGCCAAAAAGAGGTCGACATTACAATTGTGAACTCTATGTCAGTGTTTCAGGCGGTGAGAAAATATACCTTCTACAGAAAAATCTGACTTGTGCCAAGGAGACAGTCTGTGGGCATTTGTGATTATCCTTTGCACTATTAGATAAATGCAGTAAGAAAGACACAGAGGAAAATGCCATTTCTCTACACGTTATATAGCTGGCACATGGGGCTTGATGGTATTAAAGTCCTACACTGGCAGAGTATTGCTGCCAGTTCATTTTTTTGCATGCAATGCAGCCACTGGCTCTGGAGTCTAATTCCAGTGAAGTTACTCTGGAAAATTTGTACATTCACACACAAAAAGGACTGAACTTCGACACCACTGCATTAATAGTTCCTCATTCTGTACAGTAGGAGGAAATTAGAACAGTTGATTGACTGTGTACATTATGTTTAATAAATAAGGTACAACAGTGTACATAACAGTGAGGCTAACATACTAAGACAAGTGTTGAGGTTCTGGGGCAAACCAACTGCGCCTTAGGGAAGAAGCAAAAAAATCCAATTGATTTAAATTGGGGTTTTAACCCATTGAATGCTAGCAAGTTTTCCCAACACATTTCAAGATTTTTAATGATTCCCAAAAGTACATTTGGTTTTATTTGAACCCTAAAGTTGGCATTTGCTTTTCTGTGTCTATTTTTGGTTTACCCATTAAGTGCCATTAACTGCCCATTATTCTCCTGTTAAATATACCAGATATGGATGCAGCCAGCTCCCAAGCTCATAGCTGCCACATCTTATGTCACTATGCTCCCAAATCCAAGAACCTCTGTTTCACTCACTCCCTGCTCCTGTTCTTTCCTCTTGCACAGTCCCTGCTCTCACTCCTTTGGTGTCTTCCAGCACCTTCTCTCTCCCTCTCTTCATCCCATCACTCTCACCAACATTTAACTCCTTTATATATTTGGAATCAGTTCAAATAATCCCAGAATTTTCATCGGGTTCTCCGAATTGAACCTCAAAATGAATAGCAGAATAATTACTTTCACCTTGTTCTCATCATTGGGTAGCATGGTATACCAATCATAGATACTCAGAGTCAAAGCTTTATAAACTTTCTGGAATGCCCACACTGCTTGGTTGCTTGGTACTGGTAACAGAAGCTTTAACGCTGGCCATCAGTTCTGTTAATAGAATGTGTGGTTCATATTTTGCCCATTCAAAGCTTCTAACTAAATTATACCTCCTACTGGACTGTCATCTCCATTTTATCACCTCTTTATCACAGCAATATTGAGATCCTATTTAACGGTAAAAAAAATTAATAATTCCAATCATCGAGGCCCTTTTCTTGGAACAATAACTTGCTACAAGCACACAGGATTTTCCTGGACAGCTTGCAGCCTATCTATCCACATTATACCACTGAACTTAACAGATCCACATCTTCCTCATGTAATAGGGCTAGACCTCTGAGCTTCATATGGTAGAGTGTCAACCATAGAAGACTTAACAATTTTTGACATGTCTGAAGCATCCATCAGCACCTTCCATAGCAGCTCATTATCTGTACTGAGCAACCTCAATTATTCTCTTTTCCATGCCATTTATTTATAGTCTTCATAGTAATGACACTGGATTCTCCTTCATAACAGCTTGGCATTGACAAGTCCTGTCATTTTCTTTCTTGGCAAGCAGTCCCTTATGTAACACCTATCTGACAAGCTTAGGGGATCATTCCCTGCTCCCCTGGATAGCAAGCACCACCCTGATGTCAAAGGCGCATATCTCACAAAATTAACCACTTATGGATTGGACAGATGTGAAGCACATTGCATCACAAATGTTTTCCATATCCCTCTGGTCCTCAAATGATTAATCTCTAGTTTTATGCAATTTTTGACTTACTTCTTCCTCTAGGACAGAAACAGTACTCGCAGGCAAACATGCTTTCACATTAGGCTTATACTGGGGGAATTTCTGATGAGCATAAATCATTGGTTCTCAACCAGGGTGCAGTGGCACTTTGGTGTACCACAGACACAAGCTTAAGGTGTCCTTTTCTCTGTGAAGATTCAAACAAAAACTTAAATATTGAGTTAAAATGTATATTTAAGGATATGTTACTCACAGTATGCTCCTTTTGTCATTTTGATTGTGAGACCTAAACATAACTATATATTTCTGTTTTTTCCCCTTTATTAATCATTGACAAATACCTTTAACATGATAGGCGTGCCCTTAAAATGACAGACTGAGTTTTAGGGGTGTCATGATGAAAAAGGTTGAGAAACACTGGTCTAAACTGAATAAATAGTATTCTGATATAAGGTTTATGTGCATAGCTCCAGTATAAACTCCTTCAAGGATGGATATTTGCGACTGAGGCATAGCTAAAGGTTAATGACAAATATTTTAATAACTCAAAAAAGAATACAATTTCAATAGTTATCTAATACTCATAACTACATCTGTAATTGAAGAAATAGTGCCTTCATTATCACAACACACTCAATAAACTGTAAGATAGTAACAGCTAATAGCTATGTTGACTAGGATTTATAATGCATACGTAATAAATGTAGGTAACCTCTAGACCTGGCGTTCTGTACGATCAATACTCAAGGGCAACAGATGGGCCATAATTTCAATGCAACACTTAACTTGCAAAGATACTTGACTGGAAATCCAAGCCTGGTTCACTGATTAGTTAAATGTTATTTACAGAAACAATAAATCAGGCAAGTTGAGTTGCTCTGTAGATAGTACAGTTCTGTAAATTTGGTCTGGCTTTAGGGGACAAAATAACATTTATGAAAAATGTTACACAGAAAATTGTTAACCCCTTGGATGCTAGAATGTTCTGCAGTGCATTTATTTGCAATACTTGGGGAGTCATCTAGCTTCTAAGGAGTTAAGTATTAACTAAACAAAGAAAAGGTAATAACCCAAAACAGATTTGTTTAATTTTAGGGAACCAATAAACACAGAATTGATGTAAAGTAGTAATATGGATTTTCTGCCTGGATTAAAGTAAACGTGGGTTTACTATTAGGAATTTATATGTTTCCTTTAACCCTCTGAGTGCCAGAGGGGTTCTCAACGTATTGCAGTGTCAGATCTAGGTTTTTGGGCAGCCTAAGCAAAAAATTTACATGGAGTCTTCATTGCACCTGTGCCTGTATTTGTAATAAGACATTGCCATCTGATTTGTGGCAGCGGTACTGTATAAGCGCAGCAGGGCCCTCTGGCCATGTGGCGGTCCTAAGCAGACGCTTATTATGCTTATACTGTGGCACCATCACTGACATATTATGTGTTTTGCAATACGTTGCACACCTCTCTGGCATTCAAAGGGTTAAAGGGACAGTAATGTCTTAATTATATAAAAAGTAATATTGTAGACCATAAAATAAGAAATCTATTAATGCAATTCCTATCTCTCAAGCCATAAAGGTTTTTAAAGTTCCCCTTCTCATGGTGTCAGCTGTAAAGCTGACAGAAGGAGATCCGTGTCGGCCGACACAAGGAGGCTCTTCAGCAGAGCCGCAATAGCTCGATTTAAGAAGAAATACTTCTTTGGAACAGTCTAAAAAGTGTGTTTGCAAACCAGGCACACTTTGTAAACAATTCCAGTAAAGTATTTCTTTTTAAATCACACTATTTTGGCTCTGCTGAAGAGCCGTCTGTTGGTCCCCGGACCAGGAATTCCTGCTGTCAGCTTACAGCTGACGTCAGGAGAATGGGAGGGAGATAGGAACTTTAGAACTCTCTATCTCTCAAATCATAAAGGATTGAGAGATAGGAATTGCATCGATGGATTCCTTATTTTATGGTCTACAATATTACTTTTGATATAATTAAGACACTACTATTCCTTTAAGTAAGAGGGCACATAAAAGCAATTACTGCATTTAGTAATACATTAAAAGTATAATGAAGATGAATGTGATAATATGTATTACAACAGATATATTTTATGAAATGTTTGCGTAGTAGATGCAGAACAAATTATGATTGATTTGGAAGAGCTAATGGGTTGTATCATTGTTTCCAATTTTCTTTGAGTAATGACAAATGCCAATAAGAGAGTACAAGCCAGAGGACAATATTTCTCAAGACAAATAGAGAACTCATGTACTTTATTAGGCATTGCCTCCATAACAGGTTCATTTCAGATTGTGTAAGATTAGCTACATCGGGACCTCTTTATCACTCAAGGTTATAAAAGTCCCATTTAAATTAATGGAAATTTTGATATTTTTTATTTGCCCACTGTGGTTTGCTCCAGACTGATGAATAAGATGCATTGGGGTCAATTTTTAAAAGATCATTTTTAGTGTATGTTTAACCCTTTGAGTGCCAGAGGGGTATGCAACGCACTCAGAGGGTTAAGAACGGTTTCTAAATTTCACAACAAAGAGTCATATTTAGAAAGAAATAAATTCAAGTTTGTAAATATGTCTATCAGAAATAGACTGTCAGCAAAAATGTTTACATGTATCATTATATCTCTTTGCCACAATTTTACTGACACTTACTTTATTACTCTAGTTTTCTACTCCATTGGGCCTTATGTGAAAAGCCAAAGTAGAGCAAATCTGGGGCAAGCCAAGTGCACCATGGGAAATGAATTAGAATGTCAGTTGATTTAAATGAGACTTGTTTGAGGGATTTCCAATGCATACCAGTGTCCTAATGGTGACAAGAAGAGATTCAATTGAAATATGATTGGGAGAGAGCATTGCACACATTTAGCCTCTGTTTTTTTATACCACATAACCTTCAAAAGCATCCCAGTCTAGATAAAGTCGATCAACCATCCATCATCCGCTCATTCGGAGCATCATATTGAAAACATAAATGTGCCCTGTATGAAGGGTGCTCACCTATGTAGAATATAAGGCATTGTTCCTTCAGATAAAGAAGTCCTATAATAGAACAAACTAACTACACTGTAGGAGGACACATATTAATTTCCATTGATTTAAATGGGGCTTTTAACCCCTTGTAGGCTAGATCTCCAAAGATATGCTTTGCAATATGTTGGAAACCTCTCTAGCCTTAAAAGCCCCATTTAACCCTTTGAGTGCCAAAGAAATGTGTTGTACACCCCTCTAGAACACAAAGGGTTAGCTCAATGGGAATTTGCTGAATTTAAATGTGTCCCTTATGGTGCAGTTGATTTGATCTAGAACTGTACCTCTTTAGCTTGATGGATTAGGCCCATAGGTAGATTGATCACATATCCCTTTAAATTAGGAATGCTTACTACACTGTGCAGAACTGCACAGAAATTGGTGCACCCCTGCAGTGTGTTTTTTTTTTTTTTGTACGTTTTCCAGTATAGAACACTCAGCCAGCATTTAAACCACGAGGATAACTGAAAGTGATTGAGAAGGAACCCAAGATATAAGTTTAAAGCAATGTTTCCCAACCCTTTCCTCCGGGACACCTAACAGGCCATGTCTTTAGGATTTCCTCACTTGAGTACAGGTAAGTTAATTGGTGGCCCAGTGATGTATTTTGCTTACCTGTACACAAGCCAAGAAAGTCTAAAGACATAGTCTGTTAGGCACCCCTGAGGAAAACATTGTGAACTACTGGTTTAAAGGGTATGTACCTTGTTTTTTTTGCTTAGACTGACAGAAAAGCTGACCTCTCATCTTCAAAAACCATAGGACTCTGTAGAAATGCACATGCAAATAATGGGTGTCTATACCTTTAAACGTGTGTAGCTGCCATATCCATCTTGGGAACTCTGCACTGTTATGAACGATATGCTTTTGAAATGTTGCCCGACTATTAAACATGTCAGCTCAAGAAAAGGGTGATATCAGAATCTTTCCCACATCAAAAGGGTGAGATTCTGATATTACTGGCTTAAAGAGTTCCACATTTTAATAGTTAACAATGAAAATTATAACCTACATGCTGCACACTCTGCTCTGCTCTGCTCTGCTCCGTGGTTTTCATCTTGCAGGTCTTACACACAGCAAATGAAGGAATCACACATCCAACCACTACTAGTGCTAACATCCATATATGTTAAACTTTTGAGCAGGCCTTAAAAGTCCTTTGCTACTAGCCGGACCTGAAAAGTTACTTGCCACTGCAAGCAATAGCATACCCACCAGGGCTGAATTTCTACTCGTCAGGGCTAAATTTCCACTCACCATTGGCTAGTGGCGAGTGGAAGTTTTGAGCCCTGCTTTAAGCGTGAGAGTGATTCCGGAACAAGCATATCCCTCTCGTACTCAAATGGTTAACATTTATGGTTGGATGTGTGATTCCTACACGTGCTGTATGTAAAAGCTGCAAGATTAAATATACGTAGCAGAGCAGAGTGTGCAGAATGTTGGTTATGATTTTCAACATTAACTATTAAAATGTGTGACACTTTAAGCCCGCAATATCAGAATCTTACTAGTGTTGAGCGAGCATGCTCGGCCGATGCTCGGATCGGCTCGAGCATCGCTCTGCTCGGCACATGGCGGTACTCGTACGAGTACCGCCATGTGCTCGCCCGCCATGTTCGGGTGGCAGGGATCTGTGCCGAAGGAGGCACAGATCTTACAGACGCTCCGCTGGACCACCAGGGACTGGAGGTAGGGGACACGTGGAGATGGAAGGGGGCATTGCGGAGATGAAGGGGGCATTGCGGAGATGAAGGGGGATATTGTGGAAGGGGGACATTGTGGAAGGGGGGCATTGTGGAAGGGGGACATTGTGGAAGGGGGGCATTGCGGAGATGAAGGGGGCAATGCGGAGATGAAGGGGGACATTGTGGAAGGGGGGCATTGTGGAAGGGGGACATTGTGGAAGGGGGGCATTGCGGAGATGAAGGAGGCATTGCGGAGATGAAGGGGGACATTGTGGAAGGGGGACATTGTGGAAGGGGGACATTGTGGAAGAGGGGCATTGTGGAGATGAAGGGGGGCATTGACCAGGCACCCTCCCCTCATCAGAGCAGGGGGTGCCTGGTGTAATGCTCGAGTCCTCCCATTCAATTCAATGGGGCTCGGGTGCTCGGCCGAGCACTCGAGCCTCCGGGGGTGCTCGGTCAGAGCACCCGAACCCCCGAGCATCGGGGTGCTCGCTCAACACTAAATCTTACCCTTTTGAGAGATTCTGATATTGCCCCTTTCATTACGCCGACATGTTTAATGCACCATTTTCTTTGTTGCCCAATAGTGGCTGACATTTTGATAGTGAACTGTTATGAACAGACTGTGTGATTGAACAAACTTTGTGATTCATTGATGCTTGATTTGAGGTAGAGAGCTGATTTCACATAGAAACATAGAATTTGATAGCAGATAAGAACCATTTGGCATATCTAATCTGCCCATTTTTCCTACTGTAAAAACCTTAAATCTTATTTGGGTCTTAGGCATGTCTTATGTTCAGGATAGCCTTATGCCTATCCCACGCATGCTCAAATTACCCCACTGTATTAACTTCTACCACCTTTACTGCTAGACTACTGCACTTATTTCTTAAGATTTCTCAAAAGCTTGTTTTAAAATATAATATCACCAAATACCGAAGTACTCATTTCTTATTACTAAAACTGAACTATTACAGGTACTAGAAATTAATCCATGTCTTTAAAAAGCTACAACCGAAGGTACTATACATAAATCATACAAAAATCCAAAATCTTTTGCATTTAATGAATCCAGAGACAGTTGGTTAATTGGCACAGAAGATATACAAAATACATCTACACCTGGTCAGAGCTTGTATTACAAACAGGTTAAAGTTGTAGAAATATATAATTTAGAAGTTGGGGAATCTTATCTCAGCACTGCTTTGCTCTCTGCATAACTAAATATTCACATGTCCAGAAAATTACCACCCTCTACCTTCTTAAGCTGCAAAAATGGGCTGGGTAACACAAGGCCTTCCAGCTGCTGCCAAACTACAACTCCCATCATCCCCTGACAACCCATGGGAGTTGTATTCCAGAAGGAGATGGAAGGACTCATGTTGCCCACCCTCATGCTAGTCCCAGAGAGGTAAGATATATTGAAAAGGTGGAATAATCATGCAAATTATTTAAAGATGGAAGCTCTCACTGAGTGGAGGACAAGGAAATGTTATAGGTCCTCTTTAAGACTTTAATGCAAGCAAGCTTTAAATGCCTTCCACGTCACATGTGCATGAAAACGGGGTAAAGTTACACTGCTTTCCTCTGATTTATGTTCATATAGAGTAAATGAATCCCCTGAAATGTCCATGCATTTCTCCACTACCCTCTCTTTGACACAAATGAGGTACAGAAACTTTGTAAATTGGTGTTAAGCACTCACAGCACTAAGAAATTGGTCCCAGCTCCTAGTTTTATGTGGAATATATTAGTACATCTCCCTTATCATTCCTATAGAGTTTAAATGGGATTGAATTGCAGGTGATGAATTGAATATATCATTACATTTTATCTTGAAAAGTCCTGTTGTGGACTATAGAGACATTTGAAGACAAAACATGAACTGTATTTATAACCTGCAATTGAATTTAGATCTTTAACCCCTTAAGGGTCAGAGGGGTGTCCAACACTCACCTCTCAGGAACTATCATGGTTAATGGGGGAATTTGAGACAATAACCAACAATATCCTTTCCACAAGTAATATATTCAAGCTGGAGAGTAATCGTGATTCATTTTAGGCTTCTCATTATTTTGTTGTTACTTTACCATCCAGCTGAAGATTGAACATTGTTATATGATACAGAATGAGTGAATAAAGCTCCCAAGCATGTAATAGTTACTAAAATATATGCAGATTTGCCTTCCATTATCTCGCCTCAGCTTTCTCTGCAATGAGGCGGCTGGGTGAAATGGAAACATGGGAAACGTATATGATTCTGCTTATTTTTATGTTTACCATTTGAGTGCTAGGCTGCTACATAATGCATTGCATTATTGCATGAATTGTTTGTGTGTATGTTTGTGTGTTTGTGTGTGTGTGTGTGTGTGTGTGTGTGTATGTTTGTGCGTGTGTTTGTGTGTGTGTGTATTTGTGGGTGTGTGTGTATGTTTGTGTGTGTGTGTGTTTGTGTGTGTTTGTGTGTGTATGTGTGTGTTTCGTGTGTGTTTGTGTTTGTGTGCATGTGTGTGTTTCTTGTGTGTGTGTGTGTTTGTGTGTGTATGTTTGTGTGTGTGTATGTGTGTGTTTGTGTGTGTGTGTGTGTTTGTGTGTTTGTGTGTGCATGTTTGTGTGTGTGTGTTTGTGTGTGTGTATGTGTGTGTTTGTGTGTGTTTGTGTGTGTGTATTTGTGTGTGTGTATGTGTGTGTGTGTTTGTGTGTGTGTTTATGTGTATGCGTGTGTGTGTGTGTGTGTGTTTGCAATGTGTTGGATAGCCCTCTGACACTCAAAGGGTTAATGTCAGCAAACTCTAAGGGACAGATGTTTAGAAAGTGGTGTTAACTGAAATTGTCTGTAATCAGAATAAAAACGTTCTTACTCCATGATCCGTCAATTCTCAGACATGTTTCCGTCATTTTTTGCATCCAATTCCGTCATCTCCATCAAAGGAAAAAAGCCGTCTTAAAAGTGGGTGTGGTTTAATCCTCCGTCATATTGTATGGTATTTTCGGAAAAAATATTCATTTGAACGTAAGTTTTTTGTCTGGTTAACGTCATTTTTTCCCGACGTAATAAAAATGGTCTAAACTTGGAGAAGAAAAATTAATTTCAAAGGCAAAAAATGTCTTTGTTTCTTGGAAAATTTTCGTTTCAAAGAGAAAATGAAAGTCAATTTTTAAGATCAGAATTTTTAACGGCAATGTTCAATGGTATCTTCTTACCGTCATTTTTAATTCTTTAGATGAATTTTCAAACGTGACGGATTTACTTCTGAAAATATTGTCCTTCTTTTACCACCAACTCATGATCCAACAAGTTTTTCATTATGATGACATTTTGAACAGCTCGCTCTAAATGTCCCCCATAGAATGTGCAAGGAAATTGAATACATTTACACAATTTCCTCTTCTGCTTGTTCAATACATGGTTTTAAAAAGCCATAAAGGAAAGGAACACCTTGAAACACATGTAAACTGTCCCACTGCCCTCCATTTGGTGCAAGCGGATTTAAGGGGAGAATTTTCAGTGTATGTAGCTTAGTAATTTGCCTTTAGACAGGTATAGGGCTAGAACATAGATTCTAGCACCTGAACACAGCAATGTTATTGATAAGGCTTTCAAGGGTTTGATTACAAACATCTCAATAGACCAATCAACTGCATTGTATTCTAAGCATATGTCAGTTTTATTTTATCAGTACTACCTTCACAAAGCATGTCATCTACTGTTTATTTTCTTGGATATATAAAGTCCATATATATGTGTTCCAAGGTTTTATAATTTTATGGAATTACTTATTCATACTACAGCAGTGTTAGGCAACATGAGGTGATTGGCTGGCAGTGAATGATGAACTATGTAGTCTAACAGCAGCTGGAGGGCCTCACGTTGTCCACCCCTGTACTACGGAACTGTAGCCAGAACTGATCTTTTTGTTTTTTTGCCAGGGCCCACTATGAACATGAGTAGGAACAAGGTATATTATGTTACTAGTTTTAAAGCCCGTTTACACGGACCATAGTGTCACCTCTGCAGTCATGCGCAGTAGAGACTGCCCGAGGCTGATACGGGCGGGGCACTCCAAATTCAGACCGGAGTCCTCTCTGCGCACCTTCCTGGGACCGCTTGGGAAATCTATTTAGTGCTATATTGTAAAAAGGACCTTTACCATATCAAAACTTCTGATATAGCCTGTTACATCTGTACCATTTGTTTTTGTAAATAGACTCATTTTCTATCATTGTAATTGAACTAAAATATTGGAAATCTGTGATTAAGTTTTGCTTTGACTTATGTACTGAAGCAGTTCTGGGACAAACCAACTATACCACAGGGGAGGAATAAATATTCCCCAAATTCTCATAGAATAAAAAAGGGACATTTAACCCCTTGAATGTTTCGCAAACATTGGAGACCTCTCTAGCATTTAAGGAGTTAAAAGACCCATTTAACCCTTTGAGTGCAGAGAGGCGTGCAAAACATTTTAAAGCAATGCGTTGCACACCCTTCTGGCACTCAAAGGGTTAAATAAAGGGGATTTTCAAGTCCCATTTGGTGTACCTATTTTTTTTTTACAGAATTGCTTCAGTTCTTCTTAACTCTAGCAATGCATTGGGTACCCCTCTGGCACTCAAAGGTTTAATACATCAGACTCAAGGACTATAGATTTAATCAGCGAACACAATAATAAATATCAGGAGACGGAAGAGTAAAAGAGATACCATTATTGGCTAACGAAGTGGCTCTGGGATGCAAGCTTTCAACACACTTTAAGTCTTGTCTTCACATATAAAGGTATCACTTTTACTCTACCAGTCTTCTTTTTCTACTGCTATCACATTTCTACCTTTTACCAATAATAAATATGTTTCTGTGTTACAGGTTTGAAGACCCTCCAATGTGGTAATGAAAATAGAAGCTCATTTCCAGTTTTTTCCAAGTTTTTGATCCATATTTCATCTCTCTATGACAAATCAGACTTTATCAACCCACTGAGATACAACCAATGCATGCAGACATTCACAGAATTCTGTAGATTCCTTTTATTTCTTCATCATGCCTGTATATAAACACACTGAAACAAATCAACTGTGCGTTGTAAAATGCAACAGGAGAAGAAATAAGACTTTGGTAGTTGCCGGCGGCCCAGAAATACCTCCGCTTCACTGCCAGTGGGGCTTCTAACCCATTACAGTCACTCTGACAGCAAAGCGGTAACAAATTGCAGATTTGTGTATACTTAAAGGGCTGCTATACCCTTGGATATAATTCAGATCATATAGACTCTAAATAATAAGAATAATTTAGAATTTATATCTTGAAATAATTAAAATTATAAGGAGTAAAATATCTAAATTATCCCAAAAGCTCCACAGCAATAGGCATAAGGAACTCCATCTTGCCAATTATAACTTGTGATTGGTCCATTCAGGATCTGGGGTTGAACAAGCATGTAGAGGCAAGACAAAATGTTGCTCACTATGCCTCTTGTTATAGAGCTTTTGGCTTAGTTTATATATTTTACTGCTTATCATTTGAAATATTTAAACAATATATGATATTATAATTATCTGATCAGTCTACATATCCTCAGTTATATCTAATGGCATAGTTTCCCTGAGACCCCTTGAAAAGCAGAGGGGTGAGCAAATCATTGCAAAACAATGCATTGCATACCCTTCTGTCCTTGAAGGGGTTAAACCCCATTAGATGCTAGAGAGGTTTCCAACTCATTGCTTTGTAATGCATTGGAGACTTCTCTGACATCTATGGGGTTCATTTTATAGCCAGTCCCTATTTTTGGTACATCTTCAGCTGGATCTTTCATGTGCCTCTCTTCATGTGTATAAAGTATAATACTGTATGTTGGTAAAGTTTACGGTATGTAACACAGTTTAGCAGAATAAAATCCTTTAAAACACTTTTCAAAACCAGCTCTCAAATACAGCATTATTTATTACATTACTGACATTATAATTAGCTTTAAAATGGTTTTCCTTGATTTAAACAAATCAATGACCAAATTAGCCTTGTGTTGCCAAAACACAGGTTTACTGTATAGTTCCCTTTTACTTCTATTGTATTTTATTTACTGGTGCAAATTGAGATATTGACTAATCCTGATAACCGAGACGGCCAGTGACTGCATGCATGTTATGGAATCCAAATTAGAATCTAACCCAATCATCTCCTACTAAGTTACGTTCAAAAGAAAGGTTGAGTAATTCAGGGTCAATCTAACTGAATGACGGGACAAATAGAGGTTCCAAAAATGTTGCACTTTTTGGAGATGTCTCAAATGCATTGCTTCACAATGTGTTGGACACCTATCTAGAATTCAAGGGATTAAAACCCCCATTTAAATCAATGGATTCTATTGTCTCCTATGGTGCAGTTGGTTTGCCCCAGAATTATTCTATTTTTTTACACAGGGTAAGAGAATCTTGAAAATCAATCATATTAATTTAGTAATCTTAAATAAATAAACAATAGTCAAGGATAAATGGGGAATTCAACACGTTTCAAATGAATAAGTTCACAGGGAAATAAGAGGATTCTCTTGCATATTAGCCATTCATCAAGTCATCAATGGCTGAATCATATCGATCCTCATTTATTCATGAATGAGCAAGTGGCAGAAAGATCGGCCAGTGGCAGAAAAATCTATGGGGCCTAACACATGCATACACATACAATGAATTACTATGAAGGAGATGCACTAAGAGGTGATAAAGTGGAGATTTCTCCAGTGATATCACTTCTCCAACTCCTATGTTATTCTGTGGAGGCTATGCACTAAGATATCTCCTTCTTGCATAGGCTTCATAGAATAACACAGGAACCAGAGTCGTGATATCATTAGAGAAGGTATCTCAACATTATAACCTCTTTATCACGCCTTAGTGCATCTCTCCTTGTGCATATCACTGGAATAATAACATTTATGCTACATTTTATTTATATTTTCTTGTCTTGTATTAGAGTATGATCAATCAGTGGTACTGCATATCTGATAAAATGCTCTTCCCAGAGCTTAATGAAGGAAAAATAAAACACAAATCTTGGAAAAAATTAAGGGTGATTTGAAAACATTTTGGATACCAGAGACCAAGAGATTGTACTAAGGTTGAAATCCTTAAAATATGGCCACTGTGGTGTGTATGCATCATAGACAAGTTAAGAAGCTAAGGTGGTATGGAATGTAGGCTGAATCTTATTAGTAACACTATGAGGCATATTTACTAAGAGGAAATGAAGTAAGTCTGGGGGCAAACCAGCGGTACCAAAGAGGACAAATAAAAATTCTGATTCACTTATAGGGGGCTTTTAATATCTTCACTACTAGCGCTGTCTCTTGTGAAGCAATGTAGCAGAGACCTCTCTAGCATTCAATGGACTACAAGCCCCATTTAAATCAATGGGAATTTAGCCATTTTTTTTGCTTGTCTTCTTTATTGCAGTTGGTTTGTTCTAATTATTTTAGTAAAGTCCAATCATAACCCCAAAATAATGCAAGCAGAGTGAAACGCTCCTATTACCTTTTAGTTGGAAATAACTGGATAATCAGGGACTAACAGGCCAGTCAACTGAGCTTCATTTACTGACCAAGATCTCATTCACTATATTTTGGTGTCAAAAGAAAATGAATAATTATAGGGAATCAACAGTTAAAGGAACACTAACACCTAATGATAAACACCGACTTACTATATTCTGAACATACAACTCTAATGGCCATCTTGAATCAGTTTGGAGTGGATTGACTTTCAAAATTAATATTTGATTATTAATGATCATGTTCAAGGAGGACCCATGGACTACAAACACTTCCCACTCAAGTCTTCTTGGGAAATCTTTAGTGTAAGGAGCTTGGAGTCCTTAAATAAGCAGTGCACTTTTATTATGAAACCCTATATTTACCACTGAGCCAGTGAGATAGTTCAGTGATAAATGCCCCGACTGCAGAGCCTGCTCAAACTTCAAGGTTTCATGTTCGATTCCTGGCAGGGTCTACTCCGCCCTTCATCCTTCCGAGGTTGATAAATGAGTACCATTGATTGGGTAATAATAACACCTATTATTCAGCTGCCAATCTGGTTAATTCTGAGAGCGTACGCTGACAGTGCTTTGAAACCCACTAGGAGAAAGGCGCTATATAAATACTAGTTATTATTATGTTATAGAGCTTTTCCTCTCACTGCTGTCAGTTGTTATTCAAATGATATAACTGTTCAAATAATAAGGAAGTTAATTTACTGTGCATTTACTTCCTGGAAGTTCACATTCTATGGAGATTGGTATGTCACTGACTTCCCTCAATGTAACAGGTTACTATTTGGAATTTGACCACTAGAGGGCACGCTAATATGAAAAAACAGAGGTTTAAACAGTAATAACTCTGGAAATATGCATATCTCAGGAGTGGGAATACCCTTATTTTACTCATTGGGAAAAGTCATACAATATATATTTTTCTTAAAAAAAGTTCACTGCTCCTTTAAGTTCTAGAGACATAATCATGTCTGCCTCAGTGTACATGATATCCTGTACTAATTAAAGATTCATTTTGGAAAACCAGTCCATGTAGTGTTTATTCATAATGACTATTATTTAGGATTTCTGCCCAAATTAATATAAAATGGGGCTATTATTAGCAGATGTTATTGTTCCTTTAAGGTCCTTATGCGCAAGTAGAAATTGAGTAATTCTGAAGCAAACCAACTGCACTATAGTGGAGAAATATACATTTCCAGTTGTTTAACCATTTGAGTGCCAGAGATGTATCCAACTTGCTGCAAAGAGTAAATGGGGCCGGCCGGCTCCAAAAGGGACTGACAGTGCAGATGCACGGACGTCACTATGGCAAGATGTCCGTGCTTCCTGCTACTGTCAGCCGCGGAATAACTCATAAATCAGTTAAAACAGGTAATATTTCTGGTGACTAGCGCTTCTAAGCAGCTAGTCGCCAGATGGAGACTTAATTTAGATATAGATTTTATGGGGTGGTAGTTCCCCTTTAAGTAGTTAATTTGCCCCAAAATGACTCCACTTATCTTTTTTACATACAACTCTATTAGTAAAAGCCTTCAACGTGCTGCAGGCATCTAATTTAAGCTATTATTCATGGTGTGTTGTCTGTATATTGTATCTACCTCCCAACAGCCAACTCATTCTTTAACCCTTTGAGTGCCGGAGGTGTATGCAACGCAATGCGTTGCATACCCCTCTGGCACTCAAGGGGTTAAATAGTACTGACAGCTATATAAGGTTTCTTAGTTCACAGGTTTGATGCATTTCAATGGCTTCACATATCAATAAATATTCTGGTGCATAAACTCTTCCAACTGTAGAGGGCTCTTTATCAACTACTAATTCACCAATAGATGATCATATTAAACTTTTCATACTGTACTTCCATATCTTTTTAACAATGTAAAAGTAACTGTGTGCAATATGAGAAGTATATTCAGAACACATTCTGGGAGATGTATGTATCCCCTGTAATTCTCAGACTAGGTGTGTGATTGTGCAAAGCAGCAGAATGTGCAATGTTGCCACACATCTTCTGCTTAGACTGCAAAGAGCATAAAGGCTGATGCACAAAGAACTAGGGAAAATTATCTGCATCAAATGGGACAGATAAAAAAATGTGAACTGATTTAATGGAGCAGTATGCTTTATTTTATGAAAAAAATATTTTATAGGGCTTCTCAGGTACTAGGAGATTTTCCTTCAAACATTATTACAGCTCAAACATGTTTTTTGCTTTATTTAAAGTGCAGTTTTCTATTCCGGTCACCAGGGTTTTGTTTTTTTTTGTTTGTTTTTTTGTCATTTGCCACGCTGAGCCATAGCAGGTAACTCAAGCTGTCATATAGAATGCATTAAAAATGTTTAACCCTTTGAATGTCAGAGATATGTCAGATATGTGTCCAACACATTGCTCGCACTGAAAGGGTTAAGAAATTCAGTCATTTATCCTTCTCAGCCCTCACAGCAGACAGTGACCAATCAGACTAGAAGTGAAGCAGCCATTCACCCAACCCTCCAAGTATCAGAGCAGGATCAGGTCAGCCACCAGATGAGGATTCCTTGAGCTACCAGGGTAATTTAGTGGTAATTATGGAAACATGGCCAAGCTTTTAATTTAGATAAGATTTATGGATTACCTTTCATTTAATTCAATTTAATTCAATAACGTTCAAATAAAACATTTAATCATTTGATTGTCAGAGAATTATGCAAAGTATTGTGTTGCAATGCATTGGATACCTCTCTGGAACTCAGTGGGAGAACCCTTGTTTTACTTGTCAGTACAAGCTCTATTATATATATTTTTTCATAACAAAGTGTACTGTTCATTTAATTGGCACGTTTAAGCCCTTGTATGCTATAGAGGTCTCAACCACATTGCTTATCAGTGAATTGGAGACCTCCGTAGCATTTGAGAGGTTTATAGCCCCATTGACACTAATGAAATTATTTGTCCCCTATGGTGCAGCTGGTTTGCTCCAGAAGTGCTGCAACCTCATTGTTTCTTACTGGGAGTATGAAAGATAAAGGAGGAGAAAGCTAGGATATATAAACACATCAGCTCATAAAAGTACCCAAATTTGATGGGAAAAATCGGGAATAAAGCTATTTTATTATGTGCGATGTTGTTAAATTGCAATCCTCCATAATTCAGGTGAGTTTTAATAGTATTAACAAATACATTGCATTTCTTTAACATTCGTACAAAATACTTATGTCATTCTTCCATTTTTGGTATAAAGGTAAGAAATCAATCCTTTGTTGTAAATTGTCATATTATGCTCTTATGATTTTATACCATTTCCTTCAATTTTTTTAGCACAAAATTAATAAAATATATAACATTTTAAATGCAAAATTTTGAAGATTTCATTGAGTGTAATAAATCATAATCAAAAAAGCAAGACAATGTGGTTTCCATTTTGTTACTGTTTCTCTATTGATTGGTTTAATTGATTATTCTCTTAGGGCTAGATCCTATTGCAGCTGCTAAATGTTACCACCTGTTTTAACAATTATTTTCCTATTGAAGAGTATGGGGAAAACTGGAGATAAAAGCAGAGATAAAATTAGCACCTGTAAAAGAATCCTGCCCTTAGAGTCCCAGGAGATTTATAAAAATAAAACTTCCTAGGGATGAATCTCATTGTAGGGGATACATGTTACCACTGGTTTTGTTTCAAAATTCCTATACATGTTTATGGGAATATTTTTTTAGGTAAAACAAAGTTATTACATGCAGTCTAGCCCTAATTTAAGCATGACTTACACTGCAGGTGATAAATGTCTATTCTTTGTGAGAAAAATCACAGATTTCAATTGAAATCTATGAGGAAATTTGTAGATAAAAGTAGGGAAAAAAGTTATGAATGGAATTCAAGCCTATCTTCATAGGAGAACATAATGAGTAGGGATGGGCGAAAATTTCCACCTCAAACTGAAATCGGTGAAAAAATGGCACTTTCCGCTTGGTGAAAAATTTCCCGCGAAAAGTGCCGATTTTTGACTTTTTTCGCCTAGCTCATTCCATTGAAATCAATGGGAACATTGAAGTTACACACAACATAAAATAAATATTATTTCATTTCCCAAAGTCATACTATAAAAAGGGCATGAGGGTGCCTGTGTTGGTGGGGTGTGGAGAAAGAATCAGTTGAACAGGGGATGATTTTTGGGGGGCTGTTTACTGGGATTGTGGGGCAGTTAATAAAAAATAAGTTGTAAATAAAATTAAAAAACAACCCGTAAGACATGGTATAAAGGGATCTGAGGAGGGTGCCTGTGTTAGTATATGAATTTGGGGGGTTTCTTGACTGCTATTGGGGGGACAGTTAATAAAAAAATAAATCAATAACATAAAATAAGACATTTGTATGTAAAGTGATAGCGACAGGAACCCCCTGATATAAGCTGCCACTGGGGTGGACTGATACTTGACTTGATAGAGCATTTTGTACAGGATGATTTGTTTGATTTGTTGTTAGAGGCCTCTGTAGGACTTAGACTTAAATTAGATTCCCAAGCCCTGAAGAAACATTGATTTGTAGGACTTAAGCTTGTTTGCCACAAGCCCTAAGGAAACATTGATTTGTAGGACTTAGGCTTGTTAGAAACAAACCCCAAAAAACTGTTTATTTTTTGTAGGACTAGTTGTATGTTTTTCAAAACACAAGCCCTGACAAAAAAATAAAAATGCCCTACTGGCCTAATGCTAGCAGGTCATGTTGGCCAGTGGCCACTGTCAAATGTCCTCCTGAGTCCTGAGTTGCAACTGCTGTTCTTACTGCTGCTGCTGAGTTGTTTAAGCAGCACAATGATTAGGCAGCTGAAAGGAAATGGGATCAACAATAGCATTAACATTAGTGTTGAGCGAGCATGCTCGGCCGATGCTCGGATCGGCTCGAGCATCGCTCTGCTCGGCACATGGCGGTACTCGTACGAGTACCGCATGTGCTCGCCCGCCATGTTCGGGTCTCCTCCCCGCACGTTTTGCGGCTGCTGCGCAGCCAATAAACGTGCAGGGAGGCTCTGACATCGGTGTAATGCCAGCAGCCATGTTGGCTGCTGGCATTACACTGATTGGCTGGCCAGAACCCGTGGTCGGGTGCTGTATAGCACCTGACCATCGAGTTCGGCTCAGTCTGAGCCAGGGAGAGCTGAGGATAGGAAGGGAAAGGCAGTGTAGGGAGGAAAAAAAAAAAATTGTGAAAAAAAAGAACCAAAAGTCCTTTTTAGGACTACTGTGTGTGGGGGCAGCAGGTTATTTTGTGTGGGGGGAAAAAAAAAAAAAAAAAAAAAAAAAAAATATTCTGTTTAGTGTGAAAAGTTGCAGATTAGAGCACATTCTGTTTAGTGTGCACAGTTGCAGATTAGAGCACATTCTGTTTAGTGTGCAAAGTTGCAGATTAGAGCACATTCTGTTTAGTGTGCAAAGTTGCAGATTAGAGCACATTCTGTTTAGTGTGCAAAGTTGCAGATTAGAGCACATTCTGTTAAGTCTTCAAACTAAAATATCAAAGTCACATATTCCATTCAGTGTGCGTCGCCGCAGTTTAGCAGCACATTCTGTGTACTGTGCAGAGTTGCAGAATAGGAAGAAATACTGTTAAGTCTTCAAACTAAAATATCAAAGTCACATATTCCATTCAGTGTGCTTCGCCGCAGTTTAGCAGCACATTCTGTGTACTGTGCAGAGTTGCAGAATAGGAAGAAATACTGTTAAGTTTTCAAACTCAAATATTAAAGTCACATATTCCATTCAGTGTGCTTCGCCGCAGTTTAGCAGCACATTCTGTGTACTGTGCAGAGTTGCAGAATAGGAAGAAACACTGTTAAGTTTTCAAACTCAAATATTAAAGTCACATATTCCATTCAGTGTGCTTCGCCGCAGTTTAGCAGCACATTCTGTGTACTCTGCAGAGTTGCAGAATAGTAAGAAATAGTGTTAAGTTTTCAAATCAAATATCAAAGTCACATATTCCATTCAGTGTGTATCACCGCCGTTTAGCAGCCTATTCTGTGTACTCTGCAGAGTTGCAGAATAGTAAGAAATACTGTTAAGTTTTCAAACTCAAATATTAAAGTCACATATTCCATTCAGTGTGTATCACCGCCGTTTAGCAGCCTATTCTGTGTACTCTGCAGAGTTGCAGAATAGTAAGAAATACTGTTAAGTTTTCAAACTCAAATATTAAAGTCACATATTCCATTCAGTGTGTTTCACCGCCGTTTAGCAGCCTATTCTGTGTACTCTGCACAGTTGCAGAATAGTAAGAAATAGTGTTAAGTTTTCAAACTCAAATATTAAAGTCACATATTCCATTCAGTGTGTTTCACCGCCGTTTAGCAGCCTATTCTGTGTACTCTGCACAGTTGCAGAATAGGAAGAAATACTGTTAAGTTTTCAAACTCAAATATTAAAGTCACATATTCCATTCAGTGTGTTTCACCGCCGTTTAGCAGCCTATTCTGTGTACTCTGCACAGTTGCAGAATAGTAAGAAATAGTGTTAAGTTTTCAAACTCAAATATCAAAGTCACATATTCCATTCAGTGTGTTTCACCGCCGTTTAGCAGCCTATTCTGTGTACTCTGCACAGTTGCAGAATAGTAAGAAATACTGTTAAGTTTTCAAACTCAAATATTAAAGTCACATATTCCATTCAGTGTGTATCACCGCCGTTTAGCAGCCTATTCTGTGTACTCTGCAGAGTTGCAGAATAGTAAGAAATACTGTTAAGTTTTCAAACTCAAATATTAAAGTCACATATTCCATTCAGTGTGTTTCACCGCCGTTTAGCAGCCTATTCTGTGTACTCTGCAGAGTTGCAGAATAGTAAGAAATACTGTTAAGTTTTCAAACTCAAATATTAAAGTCACATATTCCATTCAGTGTGTGTCACCGCAGTTTAGCAGCCTATTCTGTGTACTCTGAACAGTTGCAGAATAGTAAGAAATACTGTTAAGTTTTCAAACTCAAATATTAAAGTCACATATTCCATTCAGTGTGTTTCACCGCCGTTTAGCAGCCTATTCTGTGTACTCTGCAGAGTTGCAGAATAGTAAGAAATACTGTTAAGTTTTCAAACTCAAATATTAAAGTCACATATTCCATTCAGTGTGTGTCACCGCAGTTTAGCAGCCTATTCTGTGTACTCTGAACAGTTGCAGAATAGTAAGAAATACTGTTAAGTTTTCAAACTCAAATATTAAAGTCACATATTCCATTCAGTGTGTATCACCGCCGTTTAGCAGCCTATTCTGTGTACTCTGCAGAGTTGCAGAATAGTAAGAAATACTGTTAAGTTTTCAAACTCAAATATTAAAGTCACATATTCCATTCAGTGTGTTTCACCGCCGTTTAGCAGCCTATTCTGTGTACTCTGCAGAGTTGCAGAATAGTAAGAAATACTGTTAAGTTTTCAAACTCAAATATTAAAGTCACATATTCCATTCAGTGTGTTTCACCGCCGTTTAGCAGCCTATTCTGTGTACTCTGCAGAGTTGCAGAATAGTAAGAAATACTGTTAAGTTTTCAAACTCAAATATTAAAGTCACATATTCCATTCAGTGTGTTTCACCGCCGTTTAGCAGCCTATTCTGTGTACTCTGCAGAGTTGCAGAATAGTAAGAAATACTGTTAAGTTTTCAAACTCAAATATCAAAGTCACATATTCCATTCAGTGTGTTTCACCGCCGTTTAGCAGCCTATTCTGTGTACTCTGCACAGTTGCAGAATAGTAAGAAATACTGTTAAGTTTTCAAACTCAAATATTAAAGTCACATATTCCATTCAGTGTGTTTCACCGCCGTTTAGCAGCCTATTCTGTGTACTCTGCAGAGTTGCAGAATAGTAAGAAATACTGTTAAGTTTTCAAACTCAAATATTAAAGTCACATATTCCATTCAGTGTGTTTCACCGCCGTTTAGCAGCCTATTCTGTGTACTCTGCAGAGTTGCAGAATAGTAAGAAATACTGTTAAGTTTTCAAACTCAAATATTAAAGTCACATATTCCATTCAGTGTGTGTCACCGCAGTTTAGCAGCCTATTCTGTGTACTCTGAACAGTTGCAGAATAGTAAGAAATACTGTTAAGTTTTCAAACTCAAATATTAAAGTCACATATTCCATTCAGTGTGTATCACCGCCGTTTAGCAGCCTATTCTGTGTACTCTGCAGAGTTGCAGAATAGTAAGAAATACTGTTAAGTTTTCAAACTCAAATATTAAAGTCACATATTCTGTGTAAGATGAAGAAGGCGGGTAAAAAGGGACGGGGAAGTGGACGTGATCCTGAAAGTTCAGGGCGCGGGTCAGGACGCGGAGAAACTGTGCCTGGTGCCAGAGCACAAGAAAGAAAGACATCCACCATACCTAGCTTCATGTGTAATTTTACAGGGCGTCGCAGGACATCACTCTCGAGGTCCGACCACTGCGAACAGGTGGTCGGTTGGATGACAGCTGATACTGCTTCCAGTCGGTTAAGCACCACCCTGTCTTCCACCAAGTCCACTCTCAGTAGCCAAGAGTCTGGTCAAAATAATCCTCACTCTGATCATCCTTCCTCCCACCATACACGGTCTGGTCAAAGAAGTGATCCCACACTGGGATATAGTGAGGAGCTCGTCTCATCACCAATCCTTCATTTGACCCTCTCTCCAAGCACGCTTGCAGAGGAACATGACATCTTGTGCCCTGATTCACAACCTCTAGAGGCTACCCAATCACAAGAAGATGACAGATGTGAACGGCATTTAAGGTCAAAGGAAGTAGTGGATGATGATGATGATGATGAGACACAGTTGCCATTAAATCAACCACTATTTCCTTCTCAAGACCTTGTTGAGGAGAATGTTATACAGTTGTCAATGACTGAGTATGTGGTGGGATCAAGACTTGAGGAGGATGATCAGAGTGAGGAAGTGGAGGAGGACTTGGTGGACGATGAGGTGACTGACCCCACCTGGGAAGGTGTAGAGCCGAGCGATGTCAGCAGTCCTGAGGGTGAGCCATCTGCAGCACCGCAACAGGCTGGAAGAGGCAGTGGTGTGGCTACAGAAAGAAGGCGGACCGCACCAAACCGGCCCGCAAATGTTCCACGGAGCACCCCCTTGCGTAAATCTACCTTGCCAAGGGGTAGGTGTTCCGCGGTATGGCGTTTTTTTAAGGAAAGTGCGGACGACAAAAGAATTGTAGTTTGCAACCTGTGCCACACCAGAATGAGCCGAGGCATGAACACTAGAAACCTCACCACCACCAGCATGATCCGACACATGGCATCCAAGCACCGTAGTAAGTGGGAGGAACGCCTGGATCGCCCATCTGTGTCTGCAGGCCACACCACTGCCTCCTCTTCCCCTGTTTTCGGTGCCGGCCAATCGCCTGTCGAAGGCGCAGGCCCGCATACCTCCCGCCCTGCACCTGTACCATCTGAAGCACCATCAGCGACCACATCCACTTCCCTGTCCCAGCACAACGTCCAAATGTCGTTACCCCAGGCATTTGAGCGCAAGAGAAAGTACCCAGCCACCCACCCACAGGCCATAGCACTAACCTCACACCTTTCAAAATTACTGGCCATCGAAATGCTGCCATTTAGGCTTGTGGACACTGAGTCCTTCCGCAGCCTGATGGCAGCAGCTGTCCCTCGGTACGTGGTCCCCAGCCGCCACTACTTTTCCCGGTGTGCCATCCCCGCATTACACCACCATGTGTCCCGTAACATCACCCGTGCCCTGACCAACGCAGTTACTGGGAAGGTCCACTTAACGACTGACACATGGACAAGTGCTTGTGGCCAGGGACGCTACATTTCCCTGACGGCACACTGGGTGAATGTCGTGGAGGCTGGGAGCGACTCGGACCCTGGGATGGCACGGGTGCTACCCACGCCGAGGATTGCGGGCCCTACCTCCATCAGGGTTTCCACCAGCACCTACGTTATTGGCTCCTCCTCCTCCGTTTCCACCTCCGAATTCTCTACACGCAGCGCCACTCCCCCATCAGCCAGTAGCTGGAAGCAGTGTAGCACTGCAGTGGGGAAGCGTCAACAGGCCGTGCTGAAGCTGATCTGCCTTGGGGACAAACAGCACACGGCCTCAGAGCTGTTGCAGGGGATTGGTCACCAGACCGAGCAATGGCTCTCGCCACTCAACCTGCAACCAGGCATGGTTGTGTGTGATAATGGGCGTAACTTGGTGGCGGCTTTGGAGCTCGGCAAGCTCACACACGTACCATGCCTAGCGCATGTATTTAATTTAGTGGTGCAGCGATTTCTAAAAACCTACCCCAATGTGCATGATCTCTTGACCAAGGTGCGCCGCGTGTGTGCACATTTCCGTAAGTCATCAACAGCTTCGGCCGGCCTGTTGAAGCTGCAGCAGCGCTTACAATTGCCAGCTCACCGGCTGCTGTGTGACGTGAGCACGCGCTGGAACTCCACCTTCCACGTGTTGGCCCGGCTTTGTGAGCAGCAGAGGGCAGTAGTGGAGTACCAGCTGTTACACGGTCGTCGCCTCTCCGTTCAACTTCCTGTAATCAGAAGTGAGGAGTGGGAATGGATGTCAGACCTCTGCGAGGTTTTACGCAATTTTGAGGAATCGACACAGATGGTGAGCGGCGATAACGCTATTATCAGTGTAACCATCCCACTTCTGTGTCTACTGAAACGCTCGCTGCTCACAATTAAAACCGACGCTTTGCATGTGGAAGAGGTGGAAATGGGGGAGGAAGAGCTTACACAAGGTGATAGCCAGAGCACCCTCACTTCGTCTTCTCAGCGACAATTGGAGGAGGCGGAGGAGGAGGAGGAGGAGGAGGAGGAGGAAGACACGGTTGCCTCCGCTACAGAGGGTAGCCATGGAACTTTAGTTCCATCTCTTCAGCGTGGGTGGGCAGAAGAGGAGGAAGAGGATGAGGATATTGAGAGTCATCCTCCTGGTGAGGACAGCGAAATCTTGACTGTTGGTACTCTGGCACACATGGCTGACTTTATGTTAGGCTGCCTTTCCCGTGACCCACGCGTTGTACGCATTTTAGACAACACGGATTACTGGGTGTTCACCCTTCTGGACCCCCGCTACAAAGAGAATTTCTCATCTCTCATTCCTCCGGTGGAGAGGACAAGCAAAATGTTGCAATACCAGAAGGTTCTTGTCGAAAAATTGCTCCAAAATTTTCCATCTGACAACGCTGGCGGCAGAGTACGTGCTACCTTGGCCAACCGAGAAGGGGAGAAAAGGGGAGCACACAGCAGTTCCGAGAAAGGCAGGGCAACACTCTCCAAGGCGTGGGACACCTTCATGACACCCCGCCAGCACCCTCACCCTGATGCGCAGCCTAGTGTCACAAGGAGGGAAAAGTTTTGGAAGATGGTGAAGGAGTACGTAGCAGACCGTGTCAGCGTCCTGAATGATCCCTCTGTGCCTTACAACTACTGGGTGTCCAAGCTGGACACGTGGTATGAACTGGCACTCTACGCCTTGGAGGTGCTGGCCTGCCCTGCCGCCAGCGTTCTGTCTGAGCGGGTATTTAGTGCTGCTGGTGGCATCATAACAGATAAGCGTATCCGCCTTTCCACCGACAATGCTGATAGGTTGACACTTATAAAAATGAACAAGGCCTGGATTTCCCCTGACTTCTCCACTCCACTGGAGGAAAGCCCCGGGGGAACATAAACTCACTTTATATATGTTATTTACAATGATGGGAATACTCTGTATTCCCATTCACCCCTTCCACCCAAAAAACGGGTATATGGTTGACTCTTAATCTTCTCATCCTCCTCCTCCTCTTCCATATGCCCTGGGATATAATTTTTATATAGGGCCAGCTCACCAGCGGGCCCTGTGATATAATTTTTATATAGGGCCAGCTCACCAGCGGGCCCTGTGATATAATTTTTATATAGGGTCAGCTCACCAGCGGGCCCTGTTTAACAATTTTTATATAGGTCAGCTCACCAGCGGGCCTTCTCATATAATGTTTTATTGGGTCAGCTCTCTAGCGGGCCCTCTCATATAATGTTTTATAGCATCAGCTCACTAGCGGGCCTTCGCATATAATGTTTTATAGCGTCAGCTCACTAGCGGGCCTTCGCATATAATGTTTAGGATGGTCAGCTCTGCAGCAGACCCTCACCCATAATGTTTTAGATGGTCAGCTCAGCGCACGTTTCCCTCTTAATCATGGCCTCAGTTCTGAAAATCAAGGAAATTTTTGGGAGAATTTGCCTCTGTGCACGTTTCCCTCTTAATCATGGCCTCAGTTCTGAAAATCAAGGAAATTTTTGGGAGAATTTGCCTCTGTGCACGTTTCCCTCTTAATCATGGCCTCAGTTCTGAAAATCAAGGAAATTTTTGGGAGAATTTGCCTCTGCGCACGTTTCCCTCTTAATCATGGCCTCAGTTCTGAAAATCAAGGAAATTTTTGGGATAATTTGCCTCTGCGCACGTTTCCCTCTTAATCATGGCCTCACTTCCGAAAATCAAGGAAATTTTTGGGAGAATTTGCAGATGATATACAAGTAAATATACAGCAAATATTGTTTGGTAACAATTTTTCGCCTAAAGTCGTTTTTATCTGCCTTTTTGTGTGTTTTACGGTCAGTCTGTAAAAATGGCGTACTACGGGCGAAAGATCGTTCCCAGCAGCGACGTTGGAGTCCAAGATGCATCCAGACATCCTCCCTATGCTGTCCCTGAACCATTTCTGTGGTGTTTCCATCCTTTTCTGCCCTTTTCCTATGGACCAGGCACCCTCCCCTCATCAGAGCAGGGGGTGCCTGGTGTAATGCTCGAGTCCTCCCATTGACTTCATGGGGCTCGGGTGCTCGGCCGAGCACTCGAGCCTCAGGGGGTGCTCGGTCAGAGCACCCGAACACCCGAGCATTGGGGTGCTCGCTCATCACTAATTAACATGGAAGATGAATGATAAAGGTTCCATTTGCCATGACTGGCTCCAGTGATGCACCTGAGACAGTAGCAGCACAATAAGTAGCCCCCAGTCTATGTGAAGAAAAGAAGCAGTTGGCCATTAAATCTTCTCCACCTGCCCCTCCTCCAAAATCATGGGTGCGTTGTTATTAGAATATATATTTTTCCCTTGAGAACAGGAACTGTGGCTTCCATCAGCAACTGCAATGTGCACAGTGTGTATGTGGTAAATAACATCTGGGAGCACAACTGGATCCAAACACCATGACACCCGAAACCAAGTACTGCTGCTGTCACTGTACCCCTTGTCCAGACCCCACTAAGGACACATGACAACTTGCTGACAGTTTAATAGTAATGATGAACCCTCCCTGCCAGAATCCTAGCATATTCTGTGGAATGGAATCTCCTCAGATGCCACCTGATGACCTGGTATCGATTCTCCTCCACCACACTGGCATGTGTGGTCAGTGCATCACACAGTGTGCAATGGGTAGAGATGAACTGCCATATCCTAACATCAAAAGAGTGGCTATCATTTGGCAGGGGAGGTATCGATGAACGAGGTGGATTGGCAGGAGAAGTACTTGTTACCCTAGAGGAAGAAGGTGATGTTGATGGCAAGCTAGTTGTTTCACTTGTCATGGAACTTCCAGTGTCTGTCTGGGTTTCTTTATTCTTCCTCCTCCTTGACCTCCACCTTTCTGGAGAGTCAGGGGGTACAGTAACTGTGGTGCTATCAGGGAGCTTGTGCCAAGGTGTGTTCCCTCCTTTCCCCTTCTCACTAACTTGTCACAAATTTTGCACTGTACCATTGTTGATGATGACTGCACTGTGCATATCGGCGAGAATAATAGTCCCACACCCATGACTTCTGGGGGGAGGGATAGGGAACAGATGGAGAAAATTGACCTCTTTCTTCTAGTCCCATTCACTTTTTATGGCAGCAGATAATGTTGCTTCTATTACCTCAGATTTAGCACTGCAACTAGGATCAGGATTATTGCTGGTGCTGGCAAGTGGAATCTGTCCTAGTCCCGCATTACTTGTTGACCCCATTCCCACTGTGTCCACGGTGGTCTGTGGCACTCTAGCATGCTCCTCAGCGCTCTTCTGCCTTTTCATCTCAGCAGCAGCAGAAATTAGAGCAGTTGCAATTTCTGCAAATTCCAAAAGCTGATTGCTAGTGGCGGTGGTGATTCCCATCCTCATCCCTGTCTCCCATTCCTTCTCAGTTTCTGATAAAAAAGGCCATCAATGTCTCTTCCACCCCAGCTTCTCCAACACCCCCACCACCACTAGTCCCTACATGATGCTGCTCTATTCCAGACATCTCACTGCTGCTTGGAGAAGGTGACGAGCAATGTGACAGAGGGTCCCCTGCTGTCACACTTGGCATCATTTTCTCCTTCCCCCTGAATACTACAAGAAACAATAGCAGTAGGTAAAGTATTGGTTCACAGGTTCAGCACTGGCAGCAGGTACAACACTAGTGGCTGCAAGTACAGCAATGGTGGCACTGGCAGAAGGGGCAGCATGTCTTGCAGCAAGCACAGGCAGCTGACCTGTCCTGCTCTGACTAGTACTACCCTTTTCTCTCTCCCTTCCGATTCCCTTTTCTCCCTCTCTTCCTATTAAATTCCCCAAGATCCCTTGGGGCGATTTAGGGGGACTGGACAGCACTGGTTCAGTACTGCTAGTCACTTCCTCCTCCTCTTCAGACTAAGTGGACACATAAGGGTCCTTCCAGCTCATCCATTGATTATTTTTCACCCTGCTCATAGTGATAGCAGTCACTATGAGCCTTTCCTGCCTCAGTTTTTGCAAAATATCACAGCAGAACAGCACAGCACGTCTATCTCGCTCTGTAGCTGCTTCTATTGTGTCTGCCTTCAGCGAAGACTTCACCTTTTCATAGTGGAAGTGTGAAAACAATGTAAATCAATGGGCAGAAACTTTATTGAAAAAATGGCGAAAAATTTTGGCCAATGGGCGAAAGAAGAGAAAATTTTAAGCTCTAGTTTTAAAGCAGATTCTCCCACAAAAAAGTGGATAACAAAGTGGTTTTCACTAAATTTCCCGCAGGAACACGGTGACAACTTCCCTAATAATAAGAACTAAATAACACACTAAATAACACAGGGGCTCTGAAGTACTTACTCTTTGTGATGATACACGTCATAGCTAAAGCATATTAGTATAAGTAACCACACAGAACACAAATTATGGAGAGAAAAGGCCCCACACAGCTTTATTGAACATTATTGGTAGAACAAATATTTTTGTTTATTGATCCTCTCAACAATTTGCTCCATCCCAATAGCCAAACTTTAAACATAGCAGAGCCAACTCAAACCAGTTGCCTATTAAGACAATAAAACCTCCATTTCAAATCTGTAGCCCCAACAAATGAATCTTTTGTTAATTTGCACTGAGCTCCAAGGGTAATGTCAACACCAGCAACCTCAGTCTGGGGGCTAATCTGCCCAAGATGTGACAAATTAAAACAAAAAAGAACAACAAAATGTAAGGGAAGAGGGATACTGCCTCTTGTTCCAGATAGCTGCAACTAAGGAACAATTTCCTCCACCCAGGTCCTTTCCTTAACCTCTGCACTGTTCTTCCCATCTGGTCCCCACAATCCCTGGTAAACCCTCCCTCAGATATGCTGCTCCTGCACCTCTGTTTTACTCCAGCTCTTTTTAAGTCATGATTAGTTAAAGAAACTGTGTCTCAAAAATACATAATGATTCTGATATATTAACCCTTTGAATGCCAGAGAGGTATACTATTGGAACAATTGGAATTGGAACAATTGCAGGGCAAACAAACTTAATTTAAATCAAAGGAACTTACACCTTGAATGTTAGAAATCCAGCACATTTTTAGCCATGTGTGATAGACCTCTCTAGAATTCAAGGGGTTAAAAGTGGCATTTTGGTCCCTTTGGAGCAGCAGATTTGTCCCAGAATTATTCTATTTTTCTTAGTACATCAGCTTCAAACGGAATGCAGCCGCGGGGGGAGCCCGGAATTCCATGACGGTCATAGTACGTCATGGGTCGTTAAGTCAGATCTACCCATGACGTTCTATGACCGTCAAAGGTCGTTAAGGGGTTAAACACTGGCAAAAGGTGACAATGGTATTTGATACAAAGAGCAAATTGTGCAAACTTCAAAATACCCATTTAACCATCAAAGTCTAATCATAATTTGTCTCTGGTCAATTCCTACACATAACTTGGTATGTGGTTTGATTGCCAATCTCACTTTTGGTCTTCATATTGATATATTATCATCCAAACTTTATCCTAAAATAAACACTCTGTATATAAACAAATACGGTCTATGCCCCTGGTAAGAAAACATATTGTCCAACAAATGTTAATGTCAGTCATTGACTACCAGGATGTAGTGTATACATCTGCTCCCCAAATCCATCTTGGCAAGCTCATTACTATGTATAATTCATGATGTCGCTTCATTCTTCAATGTAATTACATGACCCATCCATCCATTGTGATATGTTTAAAGGACTAAATTGACTATCATCAAATCCAGACGTATCCTTCACCATTCTTACCTTTTTTTAAGCCGTTCAATCTGCCTTCTCCTTCAGAGCTCAAAAAGTCTGCAACAACATAGAGAGAAAAAACAGATATTCTCCAAGACTAAAATCTCTAAAACTAACTTTGTATTTAAAAACAAC
This sequence comes from Rhinophrynus dorsalis, assembly GCA_037306005.1. Classification (NCBI taxonomy): domain Eukaryota; kingdom Metazoa; phylum Chordata; class Amphibia; order Anura; family Rhinophrynidae; genus Rhinophrynus; species Rhinophrynus dorsalis. Next base: position 385,769,200 of record CM074723.1, on the reverse strand, counting down.
ATGTAACTATATATAAAACTGAATGTTATTTTCATTTATTATTTATCTATATATGGACATTTTTTTGTTTCTCTTTTTTATAAATATATAACTTTGGTCTTTAAATGTCTCAATGCTCTGAAAACAAGAAAAATATCAATAAACATTGATCCACGTATTTCTTTTTTCTATAGACCCAAGTAGCTAGAGAGAAAAACAAATAATAAAACTAAAAAAGTATATAATACATTATATTATTTGAACAAATGCTGCCAGGTCTATGTCCACATTAAGACATTCAGTATGTAGTATCAACCCTAATATACAATATGTTTCAAGTTTTCTTTACTGTAGTAACTTATTCCCTCCATTCTTATAACTGGACACTTGAGCTATAGTTAAAAATTGTAAATTCTGGTGAAAAAAATTAATGTTTCTCCATACAATGTTTTCATATGTTGTCTTTTTATTCCCCCAATGTCACAGGGGACTAAAATATGCTTATTGTTTTTTCTATAAGAGAATAAACTCTTTTCCATTGGTAGTATGTTATCCTTACCCAAAAATATTGAACTGAAACCACTCTTCCTATATGAGGAATGTTTATATGCAGGGCAGCCACATGTATCCAACCAGTGGTCCTCTATCCACTCCACTGTCTTAACTTTATTGATAACTTGAATATTAGCCTTCAGAAACATGGAAGAAAGAAAACCAATGGTTGAAGAAAAGGTGTCTTTGATAGGTTACATGTGAGTGAGTCTATGCTGGATAAAAAGGGCTTCCTTGATGGATATACTATATTCTTATAAAGTTTAGGGAGGTGATAAAAGATTGGGCACAAAAGTTGCTCTCTAATAATTGATTTATACTGGGGACATCTTGGGCCAACTTCTTAAAGACACGGGCCACCAAAAGATTTGTTTCTTCCACTTTCTGTCTCAAAAACCCTATCTTTCTCCCAATCCTCCACCACCATTTCTGTGTTTGTTAGGACTAAATTTTGTATCATTTTGTTTTGCCTCTCTATAGATCCCTCTTTCTGGATAATATAATATATTACTAAAAAGGTCTGTGATCGAATATCTCCTGAATTAATTCCATCCTATCCGACCCTTAACCTGAACCTCTTCCTTCTTATATTGACTATCCCTGCTCATAGATTCTGTGGTAGTTACATCTTTATGCTTAATTGTCCTTATTCTCCTTGTGAGGAGGGCAACAATGGAAAAGGGGGGACTAGCATCTTGTCTCTGAGATCAAAGGAAAAATGTTAAAGGTTACAGGACTGGGGTAGATCTAAAAGAGGGAATCTAGTAAGAACAATGTGTCTTATGAATTGTTGTTAAATAACCACTTTTAGAGGTTATCTTTTGGTGTTCTTTTTTTATAGAGTCAGGTATGCTTTTGGTGGAAGAGGTCATGTTGTAGTAGCAAAATCAAGGAATTTTGGAAAGTAAAGTCGGTATTATATTAGTCCTATAAGTTTCTGAGGAAGGGGATTTGGGTGTGCAGTATAAACAATTATATATAACCCCTTGATTTGGACTCCCCATTCAATGGGTTGCAATTAACTTCTACAAGACTTGAACACTGAGTTCAGTGTCCACATGAGTTTTGCTGCCCTTCTGTATTCCATGATTATCATATACATGATTACAGATGACTTTTCACTGCAGCCTCCAAAAGTTACTTGGGCATATAATTAAACTTCATGCCATGTTCCCAAAGTCAAAATTTATTGTGGTTGATAACAAAGTTAAAGGGCTCCCAAGCATACAGTATGTGTTATAAATCTCTTTTGCTGCTTAGAAAGATTCAGAAAAGAGCTAGCTTTAACAATAAAGCAGTGCAGAGGGAAGCCTAACTTGTGTCGTATTTTGCCTACCCCTTTCACTTTAGCCATGTCATTGTAAGGGGTTTTGACAAATAAATATATAGACGAACCAGACTTTCCCACAAAGTAGTAAAAATAACCTTGTCTATATTCTGTTCACTGTAACATGTTAGCATGAACCTTGCTTTAAGAAGTGATAGGCTGAGAGTGACTCAACCTGTCTTATCAACTGCAGCTCCACAATTCCCTTCTCAATCTGATATCTCCATGAGAATTTTATGTGGGTCGCATGATCACAAAGGGAGTGAAGGTCAGTACACATTACTCTGTACCCTCTCTCCACAAAACGATTTTGAGGTCACCTTAAAATGCTATGCCTCCTGAGACAAGGTGAGATACTCTATGCCTCCTGATTATAGAAATACCTAAGATGTGTAGGTTTACCCTGTATATGAGGTAGTCATGGGTTTCTAAACCTTATGACAGGATATGATTAGCACCTTATATGTCTGGAACATAAATAATCAATAAACAATATTTATCTAAGTGTATATCTACTTTTCCAATAGACAGTTTCAGCACGTGTTTACACCAATCCTAGCTATAATTGTTTTTGTATGCTGGTTATTTTCAAACATTTCAGAGGCTTTTATGGTATTCATGTGAAGCTGCAGAAACAATGCATTTAATGGCATTTGATACATCTACTGATTTTGAAAATATATTTATAGGCTAATTTATTTTGGTGAATTACAGGAAATATCTTAGGAGTGCATTTCTCATCCCAAAGATTTAATTTATTCATATGTGCACCTATATTGGTGGTGGGATGGAGAATTTACCAATATTAAAGAAAAGTGTGTTAGGTCTTGAAACATTAACTGATTCAGAGGCCTGACTTGGAAGGACAGACTGCATAATAATATCTTGTGTAATTTTTTACACCCCATTTGCTGAGCAAACTGCAACATTTATGTATATTTTTATTTTTTGTCTATTACAGTGCCTGAACATTGTCTAGCAGTCAATAAGATCATAAATTCAGACATACGTGCAGAAAGTGTGACTATGCCCTAAAATATTAGGCAAAAAAATTACCTCTAGCTGGAAACCCAAAAATGAAAGCTTGTTTTGGGGGTCAGAGGTTTTATACAAAAAACAAGTTATATGTTACAATTTGGATTAGGTATATTGCTGTTTTTTTGTTTTTTTTTAACCATACTTTAGATTCTTTGTGAGGTATGGCTGTAGCATCTGCTTTAAGAGGTCCATTCTCCAATAAATGTATTATAATCCAGGATGAAGACGTGGGAGCTTTTGTGGCAGCTCTATCACAGAGAGTAATTTCCACAAGGATCTCATTATATGTATGGTGTTCGGCATGTGCTCATCTTTTTATCTGGGTGCTTTAGGGGCAAGATATCTTGCATAGTTTATGCTTTTCCTGTTTTTCATTTTGTGAAAACTGTTTTTTGTGGGGAGAGCTTGCTATTTCTTCAGGCTCTGCCACAACCAGTATATTAAATGAAAATAAAGCTTTAAACAGATGAATACTTGTGACACAGTTATCTATTAACAGATAATATTGTTTGTTATAATTAGATGAATTAGGACACAGACAATTTTGTAATTTATGCCCAGAACTGATGGGCAGCCTGGCAAATCCAGTTTTTGGTCATTCCCAGTTTATATGCAATAGAAATGCGTATGAACTGTGTAGCTGTCACAAACTTTATATAATTTCACACCATATATGGCTTGTTTGGAAGAATATATTGTTGCTCAGTCTGCATTTTTTTGCCCAATAAGAAAGAATGACTTAAAGGTAAGCAGGCAATGACTTAAAGGTAAGCAGGCAATGTAATAAAGCGATGGGGAATGCAAGCAGGGCACTGGGTTGTATAGCTAGGGGCATTAGTACCAGAAAAAAGGAAGTGGTCATGCCACTCTACAGATCTCTAGTTAGACCTCACCTAGAATATTGTGTACAGTACTGGAGACCCCATCTCCAGAAGGATACTGATACTCTAGAGAAAATCCAAAGAAGGGCTACTAAAATGGTGACTGGTCTACAGGAAAAGAAATATCAGGATAGACTAAAGGATCTGAACTAGTGTTGAGCGAGCATGCTCGGCCGATGCTCGGATCGGCTCGAGCATCGCTCTGCTCGGCACATGGCGGTACTCGTACGAGTACCGCATGTGCTCGCCCGCCATGTTCGGGTCTCCTCCCCGCACGTTTCGCGGCTGCTGCGCAGCCAATAAACGTGCAGGGAGGCTCTGACATCAGTGTAATGCCAGCAGCCATGTTGGCTGCTGGCATTACACTGATTGGCTGGCCAGAACCCGTGGTCGGGTGCTGTATAGCACCTGACCAGCGAGTTCGGCTCAGTCTTAGCCAGGGAGAGATGAGGATAGGAAGGGAAAGTCAGTGTAGGGAGAAGAAAAGTGTTGTTGAACAAAAAAAAAGAACCAAAAGTCCTTTTTAGGACTACTGTGTGTGGGGGCAGCAGTTTATTTTGTGTGGGGGGGAAAAAAAAAAAAAAAAAAAAAAAACATATATTCTGTTTAGTGTGCAAAGTTGCAGATTAGAGCACATTCTGTTTAGTGTGCAAAGTTGCAGATTAGAGCACATTCTGTTCAGTGTGCAAAGTTTCAGATTAGCAGCACATTCTTTTTAGTGTGCAAAGTTGCAGATTAGAGCACATTCTGTTTAGTGTGCAAAGTTGCAGATTAGAGCACATTCTGTTTAGTGTGCAAAGTTGCAGATTAGAGCACATTCTGTTAAGTCTTCAAACTGTAAAATATCAAAGTCACATATTCCATTCAGTGTGCGTCGCTGCAGTTTAGCAGCACATTCTGTGTACTGTGCACAGTTGCAGAATAGGAAAAAATACTCTTAAGTCTTCAAACTGTAAAATATCAAAGTCACATATTCCATTCAGTGTGCTTCGCCGCAGTTTAGCAGCACATTCTGTGTACTGTGCACAGTTTCAGAATAGGAAAAAATACTGTTAAGTCTTCAAACTGTAAAATATCAAAGTCACATATTCCATTCAGTGTGCTTCGCCGCAGTTTAGCAGCATATTCTGTGTACTGTGCACAGTTTCAGAATAGGAAAAAATACTGTTAAGTCTTCAAACTGTAAAATATCAAAGTCACATATTCCATTCAGTGTGCTTCGCCGCAGTTTAGCAGCATATTCTGTGTACTGTGCACAGTTGCAGAATAGGAAAAAATACTGTTAAGTCTTCAAACTGTAAAATATCAAAGTCACATATTCTATTCAGTGTGCTTCGCCGCAGTTTAGCAGCACATTCTGTGTACTGTGCACAGTTTCAGAATAGGAAAAAATACTGTTAAGTCTTCAAACTGTAAAATATCAAAGTCACATATTCCATTCAGTGTGCTTCGCCGCAGTTTAGCAGCATATTCTGTGTACTGTGCACAGTTTCAGAATAGGAAAAAATACTGTTAAGTCTTCAAACTGTAAAATATCAAAGTCACATATTCCATTCAGTGTGCTTCGCCGCAGTTTAGCAGCATATTCTGTGTACTGTGCACAGTTTCAGAATAGGAAAAAATACTGTTAAGTCTTCAAACTGTAAAATATCAAAGTCACATATTCCATTCAGTGTGCTTCGCCGCAGTTTAGCAGCATATTCTGTGTACTGTGCACAGTTTCAGAATAGGAAAAAATACTGTTAAGTCTTCAAACTGTAAAATATCAAAGTCACATATTCCATTCAGTGTGCTTCGCCGCAGTTTAGCAGCATGTTCTGTGTACTGTGCACAGTTTCAGAATAGGAAAAAATACTGTTAAGTCTTCAAACTGTAAAATATCAAAGTCACATATTCCATTCAGTGTGCTTCGCCGCAGTTTAGCAGCATATTCTGTGTACTGTGCACAGTTGCAGAATAGGAAAAAATACTGTTAAGTCTTCAAACTGTAAAATATCAAAGTCACATATTCCATTCAGTGTGCTTCGCCGCAGTTTAGCAGCATATTCTGTGTACTGTGCACAGTTGCAGAATAGGAAAAAATACTGTTAAGTCTTCAAACTGTAAAATATCAAAGTCACATATTCCATTCAGTGTGCTTCGCCGCAGTTTAGCAGCATATTCTGTGTACGGTGCACAGTTGCAGAATAGGAAAAAATACTGTTAAGTCTTCAAACTGTAAAATATCAAAGTCACATATTCTATTCAGTGTGCTTCGCCGCAGTTTAGCAGCACATTCTGTGTACTGTGCACAGTTGCAGATTTGCAGCACATATTCCGTGTAATATGAAGAAGGCGGGTAAAAAGGGACGGGGAAGTGGACGTGATCCTGATAGTTCAGGGCGCGGGTCAGGACGCGTAGAAACTGTGCCTGGTGCCAGAGCACAAGAAAGAAAGACATCCACCATACCTAGCTTCATGTCTCATTTTACAGGGCGTCGCAGGACATCACTCTCGAGGTCCGACCACTGCGAACAGGTGGTCGGTTGGATGTCAGCTGATACTGCTTCCAGTCGGTTAAGCACCACCCTGTCTTCCACCAAGTCCACTCTCAGTAGCCAAGAGTCTGGTCAACATAATCCTCACTCTGATCATCCTTCCTCCCACCATAGAGGGTCTGGTCAAAGAAGTGATCCCACACTGGGATATAGTGAGGAGCTCGTCTCATCACCAATCCTTCATTTGACCCTCTCTCCAAGCACGCTTGCAGAGGAACATGACATCTTGTGCCCTGATTCACAACCTCTAGAGGGTACCCAATCACAAGAAGATGACAGATGTGAACGGCATTTAAGGTCAAAGGAAGTAGTGGATGATGATGATGATGAGACACAGTTGCCATTAAATCAACCACTATTACTGTCTCAAGACCTTGATGAGGAGGATGATATACAGTTGTCAATGACTGAGTATGTGGTGGGATCAAGACATGAGGAGGATGATCAGAGTGAGGAAGTGGAGGAGGACTTGGTGGACGATGAGGTGACTGACCCCACCTGGGAAGGTGTAGAGCCGAGCGATGACAGCAGTCCTGAGGGTGAGCCATCTGCAGCACCGCAACAGGCTGGAAGAGGCAGTGGTGTGGCTACAGAAAGAAGGCGGACCGCACCAAACCGGCCCGCAAATGTTCCACGGAGCACCCCCTTGCGTAAATCTACCTTGCCAAGGGGTAGGTGTTCCGCGGTATGGCGTTTTTTTAAGGAAAGTGCGGACGACAAAAGAATTGTAGTTTGCAACCTGTGCCACACCAGAATGAGCCGAGGCATGAACACTAGAAACCTCACCACCACCAGCATGATCCGACACATGGCATCCAAGCACCGTAATAAGTGGGAGGAACGCCTGGATCGCCCATCTGTGTCTGCAGGCCACACCACTGCCTCCTCTTCCCCTGTTTTCGGTGCCGGCCAATCGCCTGTCGAAGGCGCAGGCCCGCATACCTCCCGCCCTGCACCTGTACCATCTGAAGCACCATCAGCGACCACATCCACTTCCCTGTCCCAGCACAGCGTCCAAATGTCGTTACCCCAGGCATTTGAGCGCAAGCGAAAATACCCAGCCACCCACCCACAGGCCATAGCACTAACCTCACACCTTTCCAAATTACTGGCCATCGAAATGCTGCCATTTAGGCTTGTGGAGACTGAGTCCTTCTGCAGCCTGATGGCAGCAGCTGTCCCTCGGTACGCGGTCCCCAGCCGCCACTACTTTTCCCGGTGTGCCATCCCCGCATTACACCACCATGTGTCCCGTAACATCACCCGTGCCCTGACCAACGCAGTTACTGGGAAGGTCCACTTAACGACTGACACATGGACAAGTGCTTGTGGCCAGGGACGCTACATTTCCCTGACGGCACACTGGGTGAATGTCGTGGAGGCTGGGAGCGACTCGGACCCTGGGATGGCACGGGTGCTACCCACGCCGAGGATTGCGGGCCCTACCTCCATCAGGGTTTCCGCCAGCACCTACGTTATTGGCTCCTCCTCCTCCGTTTCCACCTCCGAATTCTCTGCACGCAGCGCCACTCACCCATCAGCCGGTAGCTGGAAGCAGTGTAGCACTGCAGTGGGGAAGCGTCAACAGGCCGTGCTGAAGCTGATCTGCCTTGGGGACAAACAGCACACGGCCTCAGAGCTGTTGCAGGGGATTAGTCACCAGACCGAGCAGTGGCTCTCGCCACTCAACCTGCAACCAGGCATGGTTGTGTGTGATAATGGGCGTAACTTGGTGGCGGCTTTGGAGCTCGGCAACCTCACACACGTACCATGCCTAGCGCATGTATTTAATTTAGTGGTTCAGCGATTTCTAAAAACCTACCCCAATGTGCATGATCTCTTGACCAAGGTGCGCCGCGTGTGTGCACATTTCCGTAAGTCATCAACAGCTTCAGCCGGCCTGTTGAAGCTGCAGCAGCGCTTACAATTGCCAGCTCACCGGCTGCTGTGTGACGTGAGCACGCGCTGGAACTCCACCTTCCACATGTTGGCCCGGCTTTGTGAGCAGCAGAGGGCAGTAGTGGAGTACCAGCTGTTACACGGTCGTCGCCTCTCCGTTCAACTTCCTGTAATCAGAAGTGAGGAGTGGGAATGGATGTCAGACCTCTGTGAGGTTTTACGCAATTTTGAGGAATCGACACAGATGGTGAGCGGCGATAACGCTATTATCAGTGTAACCATCCCACTTCTGTGTCTACTGAAACGCTCGCTGCTCACAATTAAAACCGACGCTTTGCATGTGGAAGAGGTGGAAATGCGGGAGGAAGAGCTTACACAAGGTGATAGCCAGAGCACCCTCACTTCGTCTTCTCAGCGACAATTGGAGGAGGCGGAGGAGGAGGAGGAGGAGGAAGACACGGTTGCCTCCGCTACAGAGGGTAGCCATGGAACTTTAGTTCCATCTCTTCAGCGTGGGTGGGCAGAAGAGGAGGAAGAGGATGAGGATATTGAGAGTCATCCTCCTGGTGAGGACAGCGAAATCTTGCCTGTTGGTACTCTGGCACACATGGCTGACTTTATGTTAGGCTGCCTTTCCCGTGACCCACGCGTTATACGCATTTTAGACAACACGGATTACTGGGTGTTCACCCTTCTGGACCCCCGCTACAAAGAGAATTTCTCATCTCTCATTCCTCCGGTGGAGAGGACAAGCAAAATGGTGCAATACCAGAAGGTTCTTGTTGAAAAATTGCTCCAAAATTTTCCATCTGACAACGCTGGCGGCAGAGTACGTGCTACCTTGGCCAACCGAGAAGGGGAGAAAAGGGGAGCACACAGCAGTTCCGAGAAAGGCAGGGCAACACTCTCCAAGGCGTGGGACACCTTCATGACACCCCGCCAGCACCCTCACCCTGACGCGCAGCCTAGTGTCACAAGGAGGGAAAAGTTTTGGAAGATGGTGAAGGAGTACGTAGCAGACCGTGTCAGCGTCCTCAATGATCCCTCTGTGCCTTACAACTACTGGGTGTCCAAGCTGGAGGTGCTGGCCTGCCCTGCCGCCAGCGTTCTTTCTGAGCGGGTATTTAGTGCTGCTGGTGGCATCATAACAGATAAGCGTATCCGCCTTTCCACCGACAATGCTGATAGGTTGACACTTATAAAAATGAACAAGGCCTGGATTTCCCCTGACTTCTCCACTCCACTGGAGGAAAGCCCCGGGGGAACATAAACTCACTTTATATATGTTATTTACAATGATGGGAATACTCTGTATTCCCATTCACCCCTTCCACCCAAAAAACGGGTATATGGTTGACTCTCTTCCATATACCCTGGGATATAATTTTTATATAGGGCCAGCTCACCAGCGGGCCCTGTGATATAATTTTTATATAGGGCCAGCTCACCAGCGGGCGCAGTTTGACAATTTTTGTATAGGTCAGCTCACCAGCGGGCCTTCTCATATAATGTTTTATTGGGTCAGCTCTCTAGCGGGCCCTCTCATATAATGTTTTATAGCGTCAGCTCACTAGCGGGCCTTCGCATATAATGTTTAGGATGGTCAGCTCCGCAGCAGACCCTCACCCATAATGTTTTGGATGGTCGGCTCAGCGCACGTTTCCCTCTTAATCATGGCCCCAGTTCAGAAAAATCGAGGAAATTTTTGGGAGAATTTGTCTTTGCGCACGTTTCCCTCTTAATCATGGCCTCAGTTCAGAAAAATCAAGGAAATTTTTTGGAGAATTTGCCTCTGCGCACGTTTCCCTCTTAATCATGGCCTCAGTTCAGAAAAATCGAGGAAATTTTTGGGAGAATTTGTAGATGATATACAAGTAAATATACAGCAAATACTGTTTGGTAACAATTTTTCGCCTAAAGTCGTTTTTATCTTCCTTTTTGTGTGTTTTACGGTCAGTCTGTAAAAATGGCGTACTACGGGCGAAAGATCGTTCCCAGCAGCGATGTTGGAGTCCAAGATGCATCCAGACATCCTCCCTATGCTGTCCCTGAACCATTTCTGTGGTGTTTCCATCCTTTTCTGCCCTTTTCCTATGGACCAGGCACCCTCCCCTCATCAGAGCAGGGGGTGCCTGGTGTAATGCTCGAGTCCTCCCATTGACTTCAATGGGGCTCGGGTGCTCGGCCGAGCACTCGAGCCTCCGGGGGTGCTCGGTCAGAGCACCCGAACACCCGAGCATTGGGGTGCTCGCTCATCACTAATCTGAACATGTATAGCTTGGAGGAGAGAAGAGAGAGAGGGGATATGATAGAAACATTCAAATACATGAAGGGATTCAACAAAGTACAGGATGGAAGTATATTTCAAAAGAGTAAAAACGTTAGGACAAGAGGCCATAGTCTAAAACTAGAGGGACACAGGTTTAGATGTAATGTAAGAAAGTTTTACTTCACTGAGAGGGTAGTAGACAAGTGGAATAGCCTACCAGCAGAAGTGGTAGATGTCAATACAGTGACAGAATTTAAGCATGCATGGGATAGGCATAAGGCGGTCCTTAACATAAGAAAAGACCAAGGACCAAAAAAGGTTTGAGGTTGTGTGTTTTTTTTACACAGTAGGAAATTGGGCAGACTAGATGGGCCGAATGGTTCTTATCTGCCGTCAAATTCTATGTCAGATTCTATGTTTCTATGTAATAGATGTTTTTTTTGTTCCATTTTTTCCTCATTTCTAATATTAGATCTCAATTTTTATAAATTCAAATAGGTCAGTAGGAGTCCAGCATGTTGTCTTCCATAAAAGAAAGAGGAGTTTAGGTCATGAATTAGTCAGCATAAATATATGTTTGAGGAATCATTTGTGTACAAATCAAGAGGGAAAATCCTGCAGCATTAAAGATTAGTCCATGAATTACGGTAAACAGCGGACTAGGATTAAATAGGGCATGCCCACTGTCATTGGGTAAATAAGCCAGAATCACCTCTGATATCCACATATTCCTCACTAACACTCCCTCTTTTTGTTAAAGGGATAGTAATACTTAAAATGTAAAAAAAAATATGTTGTAGAGTTTATCCCCCTGAGTAAAACAAATGTACTCCCACTGCTGAAAGGTGTTTCATTCAAAAGTTATTAATTTTCAAAGTTTAATTTTTTAGGTGCAATATCAGAGTGGCCTGAAATAGTACAGTGGCGCTGTTGCTACACAATCCTTTGGACAGCTCTGGTCAGTTGACCATAAATCTCCATAGGATGGTGTAGCAACAGCGCCACTGTACAATTTCAGGCCACTGTGATATTGCACCTAAAACATTCAACTTTGAAAATTAATAACTTTTGAATGAAACACCGTTCAACAGTGGGAGTACTCTTGTTTTACTCAGGGGGATAAACTCTACAACATATTTTTTTTTACATTTTAAGTATTACTATCCCTTTAAAGGCTCAGCAGTAACACTCACAGAAGAGCTGCTCTAAAGCAAAACCTTCTCTGCCCTCAGATCTTGTACACTGCACGTCATATGACTCCTCAGCTCAAAATGTTCATGCCATTATAATATATTTTGTTTTTTTTTTAATAAATGATAAATAAAACAATAATATCTTAGAATTACAATTACAAAATCTGAAAAACGAAACTGCCCCTCCCCCAACAAAAAATGAATAATGAAATCCCAGCACAGAGAGGGAACTATTACAGCTGGCTGGATTCAGGCATATATCTTGTTTATTTTATAACGTCTCTGAAATTGAAAACCCAGATGAGGAAAAAAACTTCCACAAGTAACCTGGAAATTATATACTTAGTTACTGAACATATATGTCGTTACTGGCTCTGCTGCTGACAGTTTTATGTATTTTTATATTTTCCAACAGTTCCTTGTAGATATAAGGCACAACTATAGAAATTAAGCGAAGTTTATCTGCTCTTGTATCCACCCTGACTAGAATCAAGTGAGACAGTAGCAGAGAAACTTGGTTTACTATGAGGAGTTTGACAGACACATGATTGACATGAACTAACTAAGCAAAGCAATCACCGAGGTTGGACTTTCCCCACTATCTGCTACTCCCAGCTGTCAGATAGAGCTTGGAATATGACGTACCCAAGAGTGCCAGTGTGTCCACATAATTTAAAGGGCAATCCTTTTATAAATGGCACTTTGGCAAATAGCTCAGCCTGTGTGTTGTCTATAAAGACATTAAGGGCTCCATGCAAATGTAGGCGACTGCTGTTTTTTCTGCCAAAGGCATTTTTGCAAGCACAGTAAGCGAGTAAAATACCTGTGCTGTGAAAAATACCAGCAAAAAAAGCCATAGCAAATAATGAAAACACAGTAATTAGCAATTAAAATGTCTGCGTTAGCCATGAAGATCTGATAAGGGACTTTAAGACCCAGTTTTTTGGGACTAGAGTCCCTCATCTGAGTTGCAGACCTCTAGAGCAGTCAGGGATAGTGTTTCTTATCCCATGCTCTCAGGGCCCACTAATAGGCCACTCATTGCAATATACACAACTGTGCAGGAGCTGGGAAAGCATCAGGTCTGGGCTTGCTGGGGGGCTCTGAGTACATGGGGTGGGAAAATGTATTTTTCCTGTATTTCTTCTTTTACAGTCTTAACATCTAATCAGGCACAGCAGAGGCAATGCCCTGTGAGCCCACCACAGAAAAGTTAGAAACCATTAGTCAGTAGGAGTCTGCAAAGAACCAGGAAGTGCTGATCTTCTTTCCTGATCCTAGCTCTGCCTACTATGATGAGCCAGTTCCTGGGGATCCCTTTGCCACCTCACATCAAATGGTGGCAAGAGGTTGCAGCAACCACCCCTAAAGAACTGCCAGCTGTGACCCTGCCACCAATATCAATACAGACACTCACAATAGCAAAATCCCTGGCAACACAGCCTCTTGGGTCATCTTTTGGGTGAGTGAGAAGGCTCTGGTCTTGGATGCCTATCTCATGAGTCATGAAGGAATTATGATCTCATGGCCATCAGTCAGATCCTCTGCACCGTTAGCAGGAGCCTCAGAATCAGCAGGGCCCTGTGGCAACAAAAGACAGTCCACACAAGCAACATAAGCAGTTGCAGACAGAAATCATAGGGCTTCCCACTGAACTTTGGTACGACTGGCAGGAACTGACTAAGTCAGTGACAGCCCTGGGATGTGATAAATTGACCGTCTCCCTTGTGACCACCATCCAGATACCGGTGCCCAGCATAGGTTCATAGGGAGCCTGGACCCCCAGAACCCCTAGCTAGGAAATGGCTATTTAGGTGCTTTAGACCATAACACCTGTAAAGCCTATGGTAGATTACACATTGTACAAACATAGAGATATATTGGTGTCTCTGCACTCAAAATGCTTAAAAAGGATGTTTCAACAGGCTGGCACTGCTAAATCTAAACAAAAAGGCAATTTGTTTGCAGAAATATTTCTTCTGGTGTAATGGAATAGTGGATCCATAGAGATTTCCTCAATGTCCCAGCTATTTGCTTTGCAGTCTATCACATTTTATTCCAGCTGGGGTTCATTTGGAATTAGTGAACACAGATGCTCATTGGCTGTGCTGTAATTGCCACACTGGGAAAATATGGCCAAAATGGCTCCCAGAGCTCCCACAGAACTGACTGCTTGTAATGCAATTTAGACCAAAATGTGAAAAAACAGCTTTTCACATGTAGTGGAATAGTCCTATAAAGGCTCATGTACTAAAAAGCAATCCTGCAACAAAACAAATGCACCAAATGGGGCAAATAAAAAGTCCCAAAAATCAATTTGAATTACCGTAAAATCTTGGTTATCATATGCACCTGTGTATAATATGCAGGTGTAAATTATAACCATGATTTTTGGGTATAATACATACCCTTTCTATCCTCCCAAAAATTAAGTATCTCCCTTGATCTCTCTCTCCCATTCACGCCCACCTGCATAACAAGGACAGCTCATCCGGAGGTAGCTGTGACATTGGGGCAGCAATGGCATTCTTGCATTCACTGCCTGCTTCCTCTTATGTTGCAACTCCTCTCCAGTGAAAATAGCTTACACAATACCAAAATTCAATGAACATAGGGCTGTGAATTTAATCTGTGGTATTCAGGTCCTGGCAGAGAACAACCTCTTTCCACCAGAGAGGACTTCAAGCAGCTGAGTAAGCAGGCAGCGCATGCAAGAATGCTACGTGCTGCACCAATATCATGGGTGCATCTGGATGTGGGTCCTGGTTATGCAGGTCGGGTACATGGAGGAAAAGGGGAGCACACAGGTAGTGGTATTGATGCTGGGGAGGGTGGGAAGGGGAAAAGAGATCAAGGAGAAATGTTTTTTTGGTTTTTTTTTGCTAGTGTATAATACCACCCTCACTTCACATCAGGTTAAATGGGGTAAAAATGTGTGTATTATACTCAAGATTTTAAGGTAAATGGGTATTCTAATACCTTCACTTGTAAAACTTGGTAAAGCTATGTGATAGAGACTTTTCTGGTATCAATGTGGTTGAATGCCAAAATTAAAAAATACAAACATCTAAGGTACATTGGGAAAGGGATACAGAGGAGGAAATCCACCCTGAAAACTAGTGTTACTATATTTGGGCTAGTGTAGGTAGAATCTCCAATGTCATATTAAAAGAAAACAACAACTGCAAGTTGCTGTTTCACTGGTATAGAGCACCAACCGGTATAGCCAGCTTAACAACCACAGATCTGTCTCCTGTTCCTGTGGCTGCAGTAACAAAGATGGCTATCTCCAGACACTGTAGTCATACCCAGGATGGGATGAACTCCAGATATTGGTAATCCTAGTCTACAAACATCCCTAGTACCTGATATTGGAATCTCTGCTTTTCTTAAGGCCCAATGACTGTTCTTAAAAGAAAATGGAAGAGTATCTAATCATCTTATTGCCACCATATCATTAATTGTCACATGCTGGCTACAAAACTGTGCACTTTTTTAGATTTATAAAGAAGTGGAGAAAAGGCCAGAATATAAAACCCCAAAGCATTCTGGGTGGTTAATTAGTTTGAAAGCAAAAGAGAACCTAATAACATGATTGGAAGCATCTTGGAGATTCCGGATAGAGTTCTTATAATCTATTTACTATTTACAGGCGGTCCAGCATCAACAGACCAGGGTATTGGTCTTGGTATTGTTAACCCCTTGGCTTCTAGAGATGTCTCATACCCATTGCTTTGCAAACATTTATAGGCATTTCTTGGTTCCAAGTTGTTATAAACATTAAGAGGAATCAAGGATAACTGAAAGTACAAATAGTAAATGATGAGATATTCTGGGGAAAAACAAAGAGAAAATCTTATGTTCGAAAGAGGTAGAGAGAGCTCTTCAGCAGAAAAATGCAATGTAATTGCTAAATGAGGAGTTTAAAGGGAGTTATACTCAATCCCCTGCCAAGTATTACTTGGTATTAAAGCATAGTTAGCTCTTTGTTGGTGATGTCACCTGTCATGGAATGCTTGAAAACCTCTTTATCACTCAAGGGGTTAAAAACTCCATTGTAATTAATTGCAATTTTTAACATCTTCCCTATAAAGCAGTTGGTTTGCCCCAGAATTATTCTAATTCTTGTTAGTACGTCAGTCTCACTGATATGTCTATAAATATTAAACTTGCTTTGAAACAAAGGATGCATTCCATTAGTGCTGGTAAACAGATCAGTTAGAAGTGATATCCATTCTTTTCTATCCACAATGAAATTTTGACTTCAGCTGTCTGGACTATTATGTGTTGTGTTCAGAAAAAAAACGATAAGAAATCCATTATGTTGATGACAGAGAAATTAGCTCAGTGTAAGAAATATAATCTGTAGATTCAACACTGTAAAGTTAATTTGAATCTACATTTGAAATGGCTTCTACTTATGTAACTGGTTGAAATAAATTGCTTAAATTGACTTGCTTATCTTACACAGCCAGACACATTTTATATCCCTTATTGCACATGGATGTGTTTATACGTCAGCTTCTATTGCTTTACAATGTGTAAGCTTCAAAAGTTCATGGACATTTTTTCACTGTGTCCTGAAATGTATTTATTGTTGCAATGTGCCAGACATGTGGAATAATGGCTGAGCTTCATTAATTACCTGTCCTGACACATTTTGCTTAAGTCAAGTGGATCATTTAAACATTCTTGTACAGTAACAGCATAGTTTTAATATCATGACCAAGATACACTATCACAGTTATTCAGTGGACCTAAAGGTGCTGTAGTTATTGAAATTGTTATATTGATTAAGGGAGTTCATCATTAAAGGGATAGTAATACTTCGTTTTAACTTTATTTTATTTTGTAGGCATTAAAAAATATGAAGAATGATATAAGTCTTATTTCTCAAACCTTTATGGTTTAAGAGATATTCACAAGCAAAGTTTCCATTTTACCTAGTGTAAGCCATCTCTTCTCAGATGTGAATCTGGTTGTAAGACCAGACAGATAACAGAAGGGGACAATCTCCATACAATGAAAACAATGAAAACCCTGCCCCCCTTGACAAGCTTTTCAGGTTTTTCCCTTATCTTAATTGAAGATTGTCCCTCTCTGCAGTCTGCCTGGGCACCTCCCTTCTGATCTAGCTGAGCAGTGTGACATCAGTAAAAGGGGAGGGAGGGGGACACTTTGTCATTGAATTACTCTTGAACTACAACTCTGACAGAATTGATATAACACTCTCCAAAGTCCAAATACTATGATGATTAATTAGACCTGCTTTTATTATGAAACATTACTATCCCTTTAAGGGTGTTCATTTAACTTCCTTTTATTCTATTTTCTAGGTTTTTTTTCTATATTCTAACTATTGTAACACTGGAAAATTGTTCTTCTTAAATTACAGCATAAACGAATATAGTTCTTCATAATAAAATCCTTACGGACCAAAATGCTTAAAGGGAATGTCATAGATGTATCAGTAATTAGAGTCACACTTAATCCCAGTCTTGGAGACCTGCTTACATGGATTGTGTCAGAGTAATTCACAGGTGGTGTCAGTAGATTTAAAATAGTATGGTTTGTGACAAACAGAAATGATATAATTTATTTTAAACGCCATAGCTGATAGCAAATCACAGACACAGTTCCTTGATAACTTCCCAGAACACTGTAAATAATGATTTCAGTCAAGCCCTTCTTGTCCCTGTTCACATTGCCTATCAAATAAGCCTCTAAAAAACATGATTATGTTGTGAGTTTCATTGACAGCACAGATTGGGGAAAGCCTACACCCAGAACAATGTGAGGTCCTAATAGTTTACTTTGTACAGCTGAAGTGAAATATGAATCAGTTTAGCTTAAATGATGTCAATCAATAGGGTTATCAAGAGTAAGTAATGCAGAAGACCAATGCATATCCATCAAAATAAATAACAAACTGTGCTGGAACATCTAAGCAGGAATGTTAAAAACTGAAAACACTTGCCAAGAAGCAGGAGAGTCTCAAAACAAAACATATCATGCAAAAGACATAGGTGAGAAAATATATAATTGAATTCAATAAAATAATATCTACACTTAAAAAAGAAAGTGCATGAATAAGGGAAGTGGGAAAATAATATTAATGCCTATGAATCATATAAAGACTACTCTTAAAGATTGGTACTATAAACCCGAACGGACAACATTATTTATTTTTGAAGTATACTGATATCATGTAGTCCAAATAGATGGCATTTTTATATTTTGTAATGTATAAATATTGTACTGACCTTGAATCAGGAATACATCTAGGGTTGTATGTACATTAAACACTCCTGTTTTATAACCAAGGAGAATGTCATAAAGTTGGGAACTGCAGAATGTGGCCGAAAATCAGATGATTTCCTATTGTATTAGTTATTCACTGATCATTAATGGCCAGATTGTATCTAATACTTGCACTTAAGACATTTTAATGCAATCAATGATAAATTCCCAAAGTTATCAGTTAATGATCACGGCCAAGAGCTATTTTTGGCTGCTTGATGAATTCCATCCCAGGTGGGGAATTATTAAAAAGATGAAACCTAAAGAGAATCAAATAACATCTTGAAACCATATAAACATTCAGATATTATTCTAGGTTATAATAGGAATAGTTTAATTAAAACCCAGCTAATAAATGGATGCAAGTAAAATGTCATGAATGGAGTAATGCATGCCACTAGAGGACCTCTTCCTCCAAGTCAATTAATGGGTTTGGAAGAAGATATCATGCAGGGGAACCCATTATTCCATGTATAACCTCTTACTCCCAGCCTTTGAAAGTAATAGGTCCAGGGAGGATATACATTTTGGTGACAGGTCTTTTTAACTTTCATTTTTAATCACTTTTTTAATCTATTTTTGTACAAGCAGAGACAGCTACGATGTAATAGTCCCACCAAGACACCTATCTCAAGGTAAGAAAGAAGTATTTTGTATATCTGAATTTTATCTGAATTTAGCCTCTCTTCTCCAGGAATATAGGGAGGTGCTGGAGTATCCTTTCCTTGGGTGCTTTTAATTAATTTGGGGCCCTGAACCCTGTATTAATTATTTCATACACTTCTTCTGCAATAGTGAGAGTAAACAAAAGGGTCCACTGACCCCTACTTGGGCAAATTTGGAATTAACACATGAGCTACAGTGCCATATTAATTGCTTGAGAAAACTTCTATCAGAACATTGGCATATTCTAACCAACGACCCTAAAATTAGGGAAATTGTAGGTGAGAAACTATCTATGGTGGCAAGACGTTCCTCGAATTTGAGGGATCGTTTGGTTAGATCAGAATTCATTAAGATAACAAAAGAGACAAAATATAGGTTAAATAAATCTGAAATACATGGTATGTTTAGGTATGGGAGGTGTAAGGCTTGTAGATATATTAATGTGAGTAAGAATTTCTACAATCATAATAAAAGTAAAAAGTATTTTGTGAAGGGATTTTTGAATTGTAATTCAGAAGAGGTAATTTATCAACTCATATGTCCATGTGAAAGGATTTATATAGGTAAAACTAAAAGGAAATTAAAAATCCGCATTTTGGAACATGTGCGGGATATATTACATCAGAGATTGGAAAGTCCGATTGCAAGACATTTCAGAGATAAACATGCGGGGTCCCCGAATGAACTTAGGGTGATGGCGATTTCCTCTCTTAAAAAGATTTTACGGAGAGGAAATAGAGATAGGATTTTACTTCAACAAGAATCCCGTTGGATATATAATTTAGGGGCTTTAGAACCGCAAGGCCTGAATAAGGAAATGAAATTTAACATGTTTTTGTAGACCCAGTTTTTCCTATTTATCTTTGAATTTAAAGGACCTAATAAAATTACTGTAAAGGGGTTAAAATTTATGCTGTATTAATCTTTACATGTAAGGTTATAGGTGGGCTATGGAAATTTCCGATTTGAGTTATGAGTTAAATAAAGATGATAGATATATTGAGACGTCGATAGCTCATCTATGGGGAAGTGATGAAGAGGTTAACGCTAAAGCAGAGAAATGTGTGTGCAAATATTTTTGATCCTTATATGTCCGCATCGTAAAGGAGAGGATCTGATAACGAATGTGAACTTGGTATTTATAGCCTAATTGAACGGTGTGGAGCAAAAATATCTTAACACACTGGGGGTTAATTACGTGAAAGCAATTGGGAAATGCTGGTTGTCCACTCAAATATTTAAAATGATTGGATGAAAACTTTGAGGTTTCCCATTGAAAGGTATTTAAGTGAAATATTATGGATAAAAGAAACACTTACCTTGAAAAAGTTCTAGTAATGGGACGAAACGCGTAGGTGATTTGGGCCTGCTGACTACCTGTCCAGTTTAATGGAAGAGATAGAGGACTAATGGCCTGATTAAACTAACTATATCCGAAGTTGATGTGGATGCTGAACAACATGCTAATGGAAGGCATAATTCACTGCAAGATGAGATATATTGTGGCAATATTGATTTAAGGAATGAAAAATTTGTAACAAGCCTTCACACTACAGCCTGATACTGCAAACGTGTACTGGAATGCAAGGACCACACATACCTGGAGGATCATTTATTCGCTGAACAGGAGCTGATCACTGTGAGAAGGTGAGATCGTTCTTACCTGCCATTAGTTGTAGATATTTATGAATTTAATGATCCCAGTGTGAATAATATATGGCTGAATAAATGTGTAATATGTGGGCTTGTGAGAAGGATGGAGCCACAATTATGTTTTAAGCAATACAGTGACTGCATATTATATGACAAGGTGCCTTCTAGCATGATAAGCAATGCCATAAGTTGAAGCGGAAAACTCTGAATATAATAGGAACAACTAAGATTTATTTATTTTTCTCAGTGTCCTTTTTCAGATACTGGATATTCCTATAATTGACTTTATATGGAAGTTTTATATGGAGTCTAGACATCCTATACTGTATAGTTTTCATTATCTAGCTTAGGACTTCTACATTTTATTTTGATTGTCCTAAGGAATAAGCCGGCATTAGGTGTGTGGGAGGTAGGGTCAAGTGTGTGTTGTTTTTTTTTAACACAACATTGTAATTTTATTGCGACTGGGGAAATCTCTACATAGCAGATATCATCACTGGTGCATTATGGAGAGCTTCCTCGCTCCGACAGATATGTGTCTTTTGGTGATAAATAAATGTATTGTTTTTTGATACTATTCTGTAACGGTTTTGTAAGACACTCAGACCAGGAGGTTAGAATAAAACACAGTTTTATTAAAAGACAAGGAACACTGCCCACTACAGGCTAGAATGGAATGACAGGTAAATGATATTCAGGTATATGTATGCCCTCTCAGGCCCAGTAAATAGAGCAAGAACAAATACTGTCACAGAACAGGCATAAATAAGAAGTATCAGTAGCAAATGGGTTAAAGTTCTAGGTAGGTAATCAGGCTCTGTTGTGGTGTGTTTGACAACACCCAGTAGATGTTAAAAGTAGCAAGAGACTGTGGTGCAAGATGTGGAAGCACCTTAGCAGTGAGGCAGAACTGACACACTCCCAGGTTAGGCAAGGAGCGAAGATACACAACACTCTGCGAGAGCTAGCACTACTGTTGAGCCGTGGGCACCCGTGCGGTGCCGTGACGGAGGCAATGCACACTGCTAGAGCTGAGGGACCAGAGCCATTAGCACCCTTCCGGTGCGGTAAAGAGTCACAAACACTGCAAGAGTTGAATGGGACCAGAGCCAATAGCACTCTTCCTGTGCGGTAACGGAGTCACAAACACTGCAAGAGCTGAATGGAACAAGAGCCAATAGCACCCTTCTGGTGCGGTAACGGAACCCTGTACACTGCAAGAGCTGATGGAATCGCCCAGTAGCACCACCCAGTACGGTAACGGATGCACTGCGCGTAGTAATGGTTAAGCGGAAGCACAGTGTTAACGGAGGGCACAATGCTCTGCAAGTGTAACCAGGAGGCTCGGTATAACTAAGGCAATAGTGCTCAGCAAGTGTTAATGGAAAGGCCCGGTATAATGGAGGCAACAGTGCTCTGCAAGTGTTAACGGACAGGCTCAGTATAACGGAGGCAACAGTGCTCTGCAAGTGTAAACGGACAGGCTCAGTATAACGGAGGCAACTGTGCTCTGCAAGTGTAACGGAAGGCCCAGTATACGGAGGCAACAGGCTCTGCAAGAGTTAACGGAATGTTCAGTCTGCACAAACACTGCTACTAAGAAAGTTCAGAATGTCGCCAAGCGACACAGGATCAGGATCGCAGCTGGAACACTCTCAGGATGTCAGGATAGCCGGAATAAGGTCACGGAGCAGGAACGTCAGCCAGGCCGGGTCAATCACGGAGCAGGAATGTCAGACAAGCCGGGGCAATCACGGAGCAGGAACGTCAGCCAGGCCGGGTCAATCACGGAGCAGGAACCAATGAGCGTAGTCAGGCGGGCCAAGTTGGTACACAGGAACGCAGGAACACAGCAACAGTACACTGGTACAGGAACACCACGAAAGGGCACCTGACAGGTGCCAGGGGCCCGGTATATGAAGGCCATACTGGGCGAGCCAAACAAGCTCAGCCAATGGGAGCGCATCACCGCAAAGCGTGACAGAGAGATCACTGGAACCATGATATATTCCTTGTTTTATTATCTTAATAGAGAGATTTATTTTTGAGGAGTCGAGTGCCTGTAAGTAATCTACTTTTTTGTTTGTGGTATAATCCAGTATACTTTCCCTAAGTCATATCAGAAGTAATAGAATGATCTGAGTTAAAATCACAAAAAAAAAAGAAAAATTAAGAATCCATTCAAATCTATTTGTTTTACAGTTTTTGATTACCAGATGAAAAAATTCAGAAGTCTGAAAGAACCCTTTGTACTTTGCCCTATGAGTTCTGCCACTCATTCTGGCGCCTTTTTAGGGGCTACAAAGTTATGGGGCCCCACCCCTATCCTCTCTATAAGGCCTAAGATAAGGTCAGGATTGTTTGTTGTGTTTAAACTCCACCTTCATGTTTTTATTGGTAGTAACTGTGGGTTTGTTAGCTAGTACCACCTATAGTTGAAAAAGGCTTTCTTTTTGGTCTGTAGAGTAACTGATAGAAAAGCACTGTTTTGATTAACCCTTAACAGTAAACCATTACAGAATGGATCTAAAAAATATTTTTAAATATATCTTTCTTTTTCACCTTAGTTTTGCCTTAGTATTGCAACTCTGTACTGCTGACTATATCCACTAGTACATTGTTACCAATATAGGGGCTTAAGCACTAAGGCATGATAAAGAGGTGATAAAGTGCAGATGACTTCTCCAGTGACATCACTTCTCCAGTTCCTATGTTATTCTATGGAGCCTATACACTATGATCTCCAAAGTTGGAGAGATCTTACTGCATTGACTCCATAGAATAACATAGGAATTGGAGAAGTGATATCACTGGAGAAGTCACCTCCACTTTATCACCTCTTTATCATGCCTTAGTGAATCTCCCCCATAACCTGTAGGAATTTCAGCTGAGATATGATCTTCAGACCAAACCTTAAGCTATGCTAGTGAGTAGGAGTGGGCAAAAAGTTTCGCCTCAAACTGAAATCGGTGAATAATGGCACTTTCCACTTGGTGAAAAATTTCCAGTGAAAAGTGCTGTTTTTCCGCTTTTTTCCTGCCTTTTCCACCCATTGAAATCAATGGGAAGGAAAGTTTTCTACAACCATATAAAAGGCTGTCAGGAGCTCACAGCAGCCATTCTGTGTTTGTGAGAGGAAAGAGCAAATAAAGGGGAACTGAAGCTTAGTTTAGGAAGTCATTTGGGTAGGACATTTGTTCTCTGTATTAGGGGAGTCTGGGGGCACTCTAGGGAATAAGAAGGGAGGAAGGAAGTTGTCCCCCAAATACTCCAAAATTCCATGTGACTGACAGGCAAAACACAGGCAACCTATTGCTTGCTGATCTTGCTGTTATTGTCCCTTTGCTGGGTGGGGAAGTCTGGGGAAAGACATTGTTGATTTTCTTTTTCAGTTATATAATTTTTTGGACAGACTGTGATAAGACAACAGGGTGGACAACTTAAAAAAATAAAATAAATAAAATAAAAAATAAAAAAGAATAAAAAACAAAATATCTTAGGTGACAGTGACAGACAGCTGACTGGGCTTAGGCAAGGCATCATACAGCTCCATCAGTTGTGTTGTGCACTGTACAGTAAAATAACACAGTGTAGTTACAGAATGTCCAGCAAACTCACAAGGGGAAGGGGGAGGGGTGGAGCAGTGAGAGTAAAGTAGTAGTCCAAAAACCTACTGCAGCAATGGTTGTTGCAGCGTGTGCAATCAGTGATGATGATCCCTTTACTCCAAGGGAGGATGCAGTTTGTCAGATTCCCAGAAAAAAAAGGTCCAGCACCACCAGTGCCAGTAGAAATAAAGAACCATATAAGAAGAACACTGAAGATGATAACAAGTCACATTCAAGTGTTGATGATGCTGGCAACAGCATAATAAAGGAAGGTGTAGCAGCTGAACCATCTGCTGCATCAGACAGGGAGACACCAAAACACCTAAAGTAGTAGTGAATTTGTTATAGTAAAAGTAAAAAGAAATTGTTTGAGACCTTCAAAAGGTTAGAGGAATATAAGGGTAGTAGTGGGCAAGAACTGTCAGGTGATGCTGATGCTGCTGAGAATGACCTAATGATGACTGATGATGATGCAGATCTAGAATATATCCCTCAAGTATCCTTCTCTTGTTCAGATACAGATGAAGTTGAGAGTGAGGATGATGACAGGGCTATGGTGTTAGCAGAAAGTCAAAGGCTGCATCTTCCACCACTTTTAAGGAGCACTGAGCCTGTCTATAAGCTGTTTGAGAAAGCAATTGGAAAGTCTGACCCTGGACAAGTACAGATGTCAAAAAGCACACAGTTACCCTATGTAATGGTTTTATTTGACACTCAGACACATTAGGTTAGATAAAACACAATTTTATTGAACAAACTTAGAAAAACAATAACCCTCACGGGTCCAGTAATATATAACACAATATAGTACTGACACAGGACAGGTTACAGTAATATATACCCACACGGGTCCAGTATATGTACAATCAGCAACGACAATATACTGACACAGGTCAGGTAACTTTCATGTGATACTCAAACGAGGCAGCACTGAAAGGGTTACTATTAGGCCAGGAAGACTGACAGGCCCTAATAGCGTGAGGCCCTTTAGACTATCACTCTGCAGAGAGTGCACAAATATCGAGTAACACCACAATAGTAAACGGAGGCCCAGGACAAGCTTGTGTACTGCTGTAGCAGTAGCGGAGGACTGACTGTATGCCTGGAAGGGCACCCAACGGAGACTGCACAGATGGATAGCCGGTGGAATCGGGCACCTTCCCAGAAGGTGTTAACAACACTTAGACCAATGTCGACTGCCCGATCGAGAGAACAGCCTGAAGCGCCCAGAGTAAGACCAGCCTCATTGTTTATGGCAGGAAGAAGGGTCAAGAGTACCGTGGTGAACAGATGGAAGAAACACACCGGAAATGTCACCTGCACGACACCAACAGATAACCGGGACTAGACTGCAGGAATATAGTGAGGCCACAGCGACGCTGTCTGGAGACAGAGAGGAGCCCGGATAACAATCCCAACCGAGGACCGGATGGGGCCGTAGGCAGGACTGATAAACGGACAATGGAGCCCAACCGGGCCGGTACACAGAGCAGGAATGTCAGCCAATCCGAGTCAGTACACAGAGCAGGAACGTCAGCCAGGCCGGGTTGGTACACAGAGCAGGAACGTCAGCCAATTCGAGTCGGTACACAGAGTAGGAACGTCAGCCAGGCCGGGCCGGTAAACGGAGCAGGAACGTCAGCCAATCCGAGTTGGTACACAGAGCAGGAACGTCAGCCGGGCCGGGTCGGTACACAGAGCAGGAACGAGATGCAGAGTAGTCAGGCAGTCCAGGTCGGTACACAGAGATCACACGAAAACTGGAACAAGTGCTGGTAACGGAAACACCATGAAAGGGCACCGGAGAAGTGACAAGGCCCAGTATTTAAGGACAAATACTGGGCGGGACAAAGCCACTTCAGCCAATAAGCGTAAACAGGAGCAAAATTGACAGAATTTCGCCAGCATAGCATGGGCACCGTGATACCCTATCAGTCATCCTCAGCATCACTGCCTCTTCAAAGTCCAAGTTCCACTCAGCCACACACACCTGTTTTGAGTACCCAGCATCAGCAACACAGGTTAACATCCACAGTGTTAGATATGAAGAGTACCTCTGGTGCTACTGCTGTAAGTGCTGCACCTTTGACACCTAGTAGTAGTGGCAGTAGAATTAAAGTTAATCAACATCTAGCTCCAGTAGTAGTAGGAACAGAAACCACACATGACAGATAAAGCCAGGACAAATATATTAACAGCAGCACAGATGAGGAGGTGGAGGACAGATGGGACAACTGCTATGACTGATAAGTAATGTGTGTCAGTAATCTGAGGAGGATAGAGTATGACAATGGTAAAAATACATACACAAATCACACCATGCTAGTCCCCCGCTACCACCACTGAAATGCATATCTATCACATTGTAGGTTGTACTTTATTTTTTTTTTTATTTCTTGATATCATTAGGAATATGTGCCAGTGTCATCTAAGCAAGAAAGTGTTGTGGGCAAAGGACAAATGCATTCTGCACGCTAACACATTTTTCAAGCCATATTTTGCTGTAGGACTCACAACTTTGACTTTCAGCCACTTATTTCTAACTTCAGCTCTCAGAAGAAGTAATATTACAGAGGGAAATGTAGTACCTATAGGAAATATAGGCGAAAAATGTGTTAAAATAGGCGAAAAATGTGTTAACATAGGTGGAAAATTTGTTAAAATAAGCTAAAAGGCGAAAATTTTTGCATAGGCAGAAAGGCAAAATTTTTCACGGGAAAATCAAGAAATTGCCACGTTTTCGTGAAATTTTTCATACTTTTTGCCCACCCCTACTACTGAGTAATCTGATATGCCATTGTGTTAATGAGAATACATATATAGTAGTAACACAATACATGTCAATAAACAATTTTTTTTTCTATCTTGTTGTTTATAAATAAAGGCAACCTTCTCAATTATATCCTCACAATTGGATTGATGGGCTGTATCCTGTGGTGTGTGTGAATAATATTAAATATCCACATAATTGGATTCTTGCCATTCCAAGCTTATTCCATTAAAAGCTAATCTGAATAGCCGCCCCTACCTGCAAATCATTTTTGCATAAAAGTAACCAAAGTTACTGCAGCCATTTTTATCTCATGTTTGATAGTTATATGTCTGCTCATGGTATCAACCAATGATACTTGTACTAGCAGATGCACTACGAATGCCATCAAAGAATCATGAACTGGCAAAAAGAGAGATTTCTTTAATGTCTTACAGGATTAATCAAAACAGTACTTTGCCTACAACAAGCTCACATTTAGTACCAATAAAATATATGAAAGTCACATGATAAACAATCCCACCAATATATTAGGCCTTAAACAGAAGCTTGGAGGAGGGTCCCATAAATTAGTTATCCCTGAGGAAGTTGCCAGAAGAGTGGCAAAATGTGCAGGGCAAAGTATAGGGGGACAATTAAGACTTCTGTACCTTTTCAAACAACTAGTAATCTAAAATTGTAAAGCAAGTATACTTGAAAGGCTTATTCATTTTCTTTCTTTTTCTATGATCAACTCAGATTGTTCTTTTACCTCTGATGTTACTTAGGTGAGGTATGCCAGGTTTGAGGATCCAGCCCTGGAAGTAAACTATCTAATTTACAGCTAAATTTAATGCTGAATATACTTCAACAACTGATGCTAGTGGAAAAATGAATCTATTCTAACTTATATATGCAGGTGTGAAGCTCTGAACCCCAATACACTGATTTTTTTTTAATCAGAGTGTTGTGAATACAGGGCTTATTCTACACTGTGTGGGAATTTTACCTCATGCATCTAAACTATGGACAAGAAAAGGTTAAATTTTTACCAACCACATATTGTTCATACCTGGTAGTGATAAGGACACCAACAGCATTGAACTGTTTTATAGCTGTAAACAAGAGAGCTGGGGGAATCTTATCCTGCTATGTTGAGAATCCGCACTCTCTTTTTTCCTTCTTTCTATATATGATAATAAATCTGTAGCACATTTTACTACTGATCATAGGTAACAAAATTAAAAATGAGAAAATATTAATATGTGGTTTGAAACCCCCAAATCATTTTTGTTAACAATATTATTGGATATATTATTGATCCTGTATTAATTTATTTTTATTTTGGTGTTTGTTTTTTTGCTTTTTTTCAGTTGTCAATATATTTTCTTTTATCATTCTCGATCCTGATCTCATCAGGATGGAAAAAGGAGAATAATATTATCCTCACATAATTATTTAAGATCATTTCAGACTTAAACAGAGACAGCATACTTACTTTAAAATGTTAAACCTATGTGTTACTGGTGCAAATGCAATGCTATGATTGCAGTGCATGCCAATAAAATCTGGTAATGGGGTGTTACTCATAGATCAGGTTACAGTAGTGTGTGGGGGTAGGATATTTAAATGATGATATTAGTGGAGTTATCAGTGCATTGCATAGCAATACATTCCAGACTCACATTCCACCAGAGGTGTTAAAGTAGACAGCTGTAACTGTGGAAAAAGTGTTTGATGGCACTTTAGAATGTGAACTTTGGCTTCTGATTGGGCGTTTTTTTCTGCTTCTATAACCTTGAGCTGAAGAAGCAGAATTGTCCAGATAGGGGCCAAAGGCATGTTGGAAAGTCCATTCAAATGTTATGTAATCTTTAGAATAGCTGTTTCCGGAAGGGCTCTGTGGATTTTTGATCAGCTTCCTATGAATTCCAAAGTATCCTCTTTGGGAAGAGTAACTAGCTGAATGTAATCAGTCAATTTTAAAAAAAGATCCAAATTTCCTTTTTAGCAGTTATTTTGGCTATTTGGCCAGGTGGCCATTCATCTATAATACAATCAAAGTCAAATATAGGTGCTTTGTGCAAAATAGTGCTGACAACACTGAGCTGTATGGCCACCAATTCATATTCCCTAGGGGACAAAAACATTTCTAAAAATTCCCATTGATTGCTAGAGAGGTCTCTAATTCATTGATAAGCAATGCATTGAAAATGTGTCTAGCATACAAGAGGTTAAATATATATTAAATATAAATATAAATTAATAGGAATTTGTATGCCACCCATGGTGCATGGTTTGCCCCATAATTTGCTTTTTTTTACTGGTTTACTTTAATGGCAATACATACAAGGGTAGGTAAGCACTGCCCCTCCATCTTTGGAGACTATAACTTCCATTATCTGCAAACAGCCAAAGAGTTAGAACGGCTGCAAGATTATCTCTGGTAGTTAAAAAAGTATTAAGGACAGTTTAGGAGGACATAACGCTGTGAAGTATGTTTTAAAATGGAGTAAGGAAGTTTGAAAGAAGTGGTGAAGCATATTTATAAAGAAATATCGATATTTGCTACAATTTAGTGAAATCATTTTTACCAAATATTTAAGGCCATGTTTGACTTGTTTTTATGTTTTATTTTTATGGGTCACCACATTTATAAATACTTTATACCAAGGACATTTTATACTTTATTCCATAGAATACTTTATACCAAGGACATTTTAAGGATTCGTACACAAAAACAAACATGGACACTTGTTATAAATCTCTCCTATAGTTCCCAATGGCTGGAAAGCCAAAAGTAGCCCACCCCTCAGCTAATATGATATTAGATAAACCAATCTGTCCCTGATGAATAAATCCAACAAACTTTTATTTTTGGAAGTTTTCTGAGAGATTGAATGAAATGGCCAGTATTGCCCATAAGTTGTAAAATCTGCCATCAAGTCTTTTTAAAATTTATTAATTTTAAAATGTAGTTTTATAATTCCCAGTATGTTGAAGTAAAGTTCAGAAGTTTAATTGGTTTTATGTAACTGACAGCTTGCATTAGACATGGATTTGCTGAAAGTCACGTTGGATTGGAACTAAAGGCCACGCAGCCCATTTTGGCTCAGTAAGTTACAAATGGGTTTTATTGGTCTTATTGTTTTAAAGCTCATTCTACACAGTAATGGATTGTTTCATATCTTGTTTAAGTTGCACTAATCCTTATTAATATTCATTGGCCATATTGTGAGCTAACTACAGCTATACAGTCTGGTATTGAGCACTTGTATAACTTTATAAATCCTCAAACATCCACAGTTCTTTGTTTCTTTTAAAAAAAAATCTGAAATAATTATAAAGTGAATGGGTATTACAGAAGCTGAATGAACATAGCAACTCATACCGTAGGAAAGCAGTATTTTGAGAGAAATATATACAATAATGACTTGGTATCTTCAGTATTTTTACTGGACACATTTAGCCATAAATTATAATATTACTGCAATGCAAAATACTTTTTCTTTCACTTCTCTTAAACCCTTTAGAACCAGAGGGGAGTACAACACATTGCCAAGCAATGCTTTTGCAAACCCCTCTGGTCCCTTCTTTTTACTTTTCTGGGAACACATTGCCCACCCATACTAGAGAGCACAGTTAACGTAAAAAAAAACAAGATTTTAAACTGTAATAACTCAGCAAATAGGCATCTTTCAGCAGTGGGAGGGCCCTTATTTTAACCCCGTAACCACTGTTGATGGTCATAGTATGTCATGGGTCGATCTGAGTTAACGACCCATGGCATACTATGACCGTCATGGAATTCCGGGCTCCCCCCGTGGCTGCACGCCTTCTGGGGAGTCCGAAACCGGAAGGAGCAAAAAAAAAATGCTCCGTAGTCCTTAACTGACCGTGACGATCAGCCGGTCGTTAAGGGGTTAAGCAACACGTAAAGCCCTACAATATATATATTGCCATAACAAAGTTTACTGCTCCTTTAAGTGGACAGTGAGGCTGATATAGTGTACAAAGGTAGAAGAAATCAAAGGCACTATTGGGCACAAATAAAAATTTCCATTGATTTAAGAGGGGTTTTTAACCTCTTAAATGCTGAAGAGCTCACCAAGATTTGCTCCGCTCCCCTTTTCCTCAGTACATCATGTTTCTCATGCTTATTCCTGTGTTTTGTGTAACAGGTTGCAGGCAATGTAACAGTATAAATACACCAGCGCAGCCCACTGGGTATGCACTACAGGGCATGATTCCTGCAGCACACACTGGCAGGTACATTCTGCTGTTGTTAAGTCTTTAAAGGGATAGTAATGTGTCATAATAAAAGCAGCTCTAATTAATCATCATAGTATTTGGACTTTAGAGAGTGTTATTTCAGTTCTGTCAGAGTTGTAGTTCCAGAGTAATTCAATGACAAAGTGTCCCCTTCCCGCCCCTTTTACTGATGTAACACTGTTCAGCCAGAGTAGAAGGGAGGTGCCCAGGTAGACTGCAGAAAGGGACAATCTTCAATTAAGATAATGGAAAAAGCTGAAAAACTTGTCAAGGGGGGAAGGGCTTTCATTGTTTTCATACAAAGAAAACTGTCCCCTTCTGTTATCTGTACTGTCATACAACCAGACTCACATCTGAGAAGAGATTGCTTACACTAGGTAAAAGGGGCGGGAGGGGAAACTTTGCTTGTGAATATCTCATAAACCATAAAGGTTTGAGAAATAAGACTTATATCATTCTTCATGTTTTTTTAATGCCTACAAAATAAAATAAAGTTAAAACGAAGTATTACTATCCCTTTAAAATAAAGCACTTAAAATCTTCACAGTTTTTACCTATTGCCAATTAGTGTCCCTAATGCATCCCTTGGGATCGGGGGGAAATAGTGTCACAGCCACAGGCACAATTAATATAGAAAGATGTGTCTGCACTAGCTCAAAGTAAGGGTACCCTTTATGAAGGCACTAATGTCCTGGGTGTTTTCATGGGCCAGAAAAGACAGGCTGGTTGACTACCTACAAACAGAAGACCCATCCAAATGAGGTATACAAAAATAGAAAAAGGCTTTATTCAAAATACAAATGTTAGAAATAGCAAGCAGTACATAAAATATATAAAAACAACCACGTGGGCGAGGTGGATTATAACCAAAGTTGTAAGGACACAAACCCTATATCACCTAACTTCAAAAGGGGACAAGCATATTGTGAAAAAATCATAACATAAATATCCAAGAAAGTGCATGTGCATAAGGAAACTAATAAACAATAATACACAATATACTTATTGGCCACTTGGGTGGCTATACGCGTTGGGTGTAGGAGCACAGACAAATCAAACCTTGGACACTTTCCCTATGGGCCATGGCTCCATTTATTATATTTAGGAGATAAGTATATTGTGTATAATTGTTTATTATTTTTCTTACGCACATGCACTTTGTTGGATATTTATGTTATGATTTTTCCACAGTATGCTTGTCCCCTTTTCAAGTTAGGTGATGTAGAGCTTGTGTCCTTACGATTTTGGTAATAATCTGACTCACCTGTGTGGGTGTTTTTAGATATTCTTTATGTACTGTTTGCTGATTCTAACATTTGTATTTTGAATAAAGCCTTTTTCTATTCTAGGATACCTTGGTGTGTGCCTCATTTGAATGGGTCTTCTATTTGTAGGTAGTCACACAGCCTGTCTTTTTTTGCATGATTTTTCCTACTTTATAAATAGAACAGCAACAGACACAGATACATGAAGAAGTGGGAAAGAGTGTGAGTAGGACCAGTCAGCTACCTGTACCTGCTAAATACCTCTGCCAGTATGTCTTGTGATACTCAGAGGGGGGGAGATGATGGCAAATGTGCCAACAGGGGACCCTAAGTCACACTTGCCACCCCCGAGCAGTCCCACTACTACTACCATGCAGAAGCTACAGAGTGGGTGAGGGAGAAGATGATGGTATTGAAGCAGCGGTGGTGGGACTAGCATGAGTGCAGTAGATCCTCCTCCTGAGGTGGAAGGGGACATGAAGGCAAACAGCCAGACTACTGGTTAAGGGAGCCCACAACATCCTCCTGTGATTCCCCTTCCCCCAGTATTGAGCCTCTGAGACATGATACTCAGGAAGGCAGAACTGGCTAACAGCAGTAATGTTATCAGTACAGATCAACTGCCTGTGCCTACTGCTACTGCTGTCAGTATGCCTTCTTCTACTCAAGAGATGGCAAGTATGACAGTAAGGGACCCTCTGTCACATGTGTCATCACTGGCAACCAGTGAGACTCTCATAGAGCAGCAACAGCAGCATCAAGGAAGGACTGGTGGTGGTGGAGATGACAATTTGTGAGAAGTCAGTGAAAAGGGGAAAGTAGGAACTGCACCAAGACACAACCACTATCATAACACATATGAAATACAGACACCATGACATTATGTGAAGCATGTTAAAGCTAAACCCCTACCAAAGAAAGCCGGCACTGTTGGTTGCTGTACCCTGTGTCTCTCCCCAAAAGGAACACGAGATGAGGTGTAAATCAAAGAGGAGGAAGAATAGAGAAACACAGCCAGAGCCTGAAAGTTTTATGGAGAGTGAAACATCTGTCTGGTCATCTCCTTCTAAATCTAGGGTCCAGGCATTACCTTCCCCACCAGCTGATAGCCATTCTGTAGATGTCAGGATGTGGTAGTTTGTGTCCCCCCATTGCACACTGTTTGGTGCACTGACCACACATGGCAATGTGGTAGAGGATAATCTCAACCAGGGCATCAAGCGGCATCTGAGGAGATTCCATCCTTCAGAATACTCTAAGCTGGTGGCAGGGAGGGTTCATCATTATTTTTAAGACTGAAATTTGTCACATGTTGTTAGCGGGGAGCGGACAAGAGGCACAGTGACAGCAGCAGTACTTGGTTTCTGGGGGATTATTGATTTTACATTGCTGACCTAAGCATCAAGGTGTTTGCTTCCAGTTGTGCCAGTTGCTTGATGTGAGTGCAGATATGTCCATTGTCCCAAATCCTTCTCCTTCCTAAACACACTGTGCACATTGAAGTTGCTGATGAGAAGCACAGTTACTTCCTTCTCTCAAGGGAACAATTTTTATTCCAACAACACACCCATGATTTTGGAGGAGGGGCATAGGGAGAAGCATTATTGGCCAAATTCTTTTTTCCACACATACTTGAAGTGGTGGCGGCTAATTCAAATCATCCTGTACAAAATACTCTATCCCATCAAGTATAATCTGTCCCATTCCCAGCTTATGTCAGGGAGTCACTGTCTCTGTCATGTTACATTTTTTATTTTATTTTTTTTTATTTTTTTTTAACTGTCCCCCCAGTCACAGTCAACAATCCACCCCTCAAAAAAATTTCCTGTTCAACTGATTCTTTCCCCAGAGTCCAGGAACAGAGACACCCTCCTCAGTCCCCTTTTATACCTTGTCTTTTTTTAAATTATTAACTGTCCTCCCAATCCCAGTCAACAACCCCCCCCAAAAAAAAAAAATCCCTGTTCAAAAGATCCTTTCCTAGATTCCACCAACAGAGTCACCCTCAGACCCTTTTTATATTATGACTGTTGGAAATAAAATAAAATGTGCTATGTGATGTGTGTAAATTCGGTCTTCCCATTGATTTTGAGTTAGGCAAAAAAATGGAAAAACTGCCCTTTTCACAGGAAATTTTCAGGAAGTGCCATTTTTCACCTAATATGGTTTGTGGTGAATATTTTCACCCATCCATACTCTCTAGTGGACAGATTCCAATGAGTTATTCCGTTACATTCAATTTGAGATGAAAGGCACTGACAAACAGCTCTCCATAGAATGTGATAGAAACTGTTGTCTGTTAGAATTCCCTGATTATTTATAACATTTAAATAAATCAACTGACACAACTGACAGCAGATGGAGTGCCGCTGTTTTACTCAGCAGGATATAGGTGGTCGATAGAGTTGAACTCGAAAAATGTGGTTGACAGAGTAGAACTCAGCAAAGGTGTCAAACAGTGTCAAACTTGACAACGTGGAAGCAGGAGATCCTCTGGAGTCAAAGTAAGTCATGTCAGTAACAAAGTCAGCAGAGATGTTACCAGGAATGAGACAGGAGAGAAGTTGAACAAGCCGAGATCAAAACCAGTCAGGAAGATGCAGCACACAAGTAGCAGGCAGAAGAGGAGTCGATGCAACAGAGCCAGAGTCAAACAGAACAGGATACAGATCAAAATCAGAAGACCGTAAATGGAGTCGAAGGAAAGCCGGGTCAAACACTGGAATCACAGGAAACACTGGAACATTACTGAACTAGGTCATGACAGGAACACTTTGATGAAGCACCGACACAAGGTGCTGGCACTTCATAAAGGCTCAACAAGAGCATCATGCAAATGAACCAGAAGATAAAACGGATTATCTGGCAAGAAATGCCAGGAAAACCCAGAAAACTCAGAAAAGCAGGGAAGGACATGACAACATGTAAACTGCTTCTTGGTCGATGATATATTCTCAAACAAGTCCTCATTTTTATTAAGATATAATGGTCAATGCACATGAGCAGAGCTGAGAACAGGCTCTTTTACTCAGGTGACAGAACTACAGCAACCCCCTTCTACTGTTCTGTTACCTGTGATGTGAACTCACCATTCTCCTTCTTTCTCCGATGGAAGGTGGCTGTCACATGAGCATCAGACAAGTATTATTGTCTGGCACTAGTGTTGAGCGAGCACCCCGATGCTCGGGTGCTCGGGTGCTCTGACCGAGCACCCCCTGAGGCTCGAGTGCTCGGCCGAGCACCCGAGCCCCATTGAAATGAATGGGGTGACACCAGGCACCCCCTGCTCTGATGAGGGGAGGGTGCCTGGTCAATGCCCCCTTCATCTCCGCTATGCCCCCTTCATCTCCGAATGCCCCCTTCAGCTCCGCAATGTCCCCCTTCAGCTCTGCTATGCCCCTCTTCCACAATGTGCCCCTTCATCTCCGCTATGCCCCTCTTCCACAATGTGCCCCTTCATCTCCGCTATGCCCCTCTTCCACAATGTCCCCCTTCATCTCCTCTATGCCATAGAGGAGATGAAGGGGGACATTGTGGAAGAGGGGCATAGCGGAGATGAAGGGGCACATTGTGGAAGAGGGGCATAGCGGAGATGAAGGGGCACATTGTGGAAGATGGGCATAGCGGAGATGAAGGGGGACATTGTGGAAGAGGGGCATAGAGTCTATGCCCCTCTTCCACAATGTCCCCCTTCATCTCCGCAATGCCCCCTTCATCTCCGCAATGCCCCCGTACCTCCAGTCCCTGGTGGTCCAGCGGAGCGTCTTCGGATCTGTGCCTCTTCCGGCACAGATCCCCGCCACCCGAACATGGCGGGAGAGCACATGGCGGTACTCGACGAGTACCGCCATGTGCCGAGCAGAGCGATGCTCGAGCCGATCCGAGCATCGGCCGAGCACGCTCGCTCATCACTATCTGGCACCAATGTGGGTCAACCATTCTTGAAGGTTGTTATGAACATAGCATCCTCAAATATACAGGTCATACAGGTGCATCTTTACTGAGTTTTTGCTTGAGCCCCAAAAAGAGGTGATGTTCACCCAGCAACTTCCCTTTCACTATGGGTGACATAACCAACACACCATCACTGATTTCATGTCACCCGTTTAACCCTCTGAGTGCCAGAGGGGTATTCAACACATTGCTTTGCAGTGCATTGCGTACCCCTCTGGCACTCAAAGGGCTAAAAGGCGCCAAAGTGATCACCATGTTTAAGTTTGTAATTGGGTGTTATATGTTGTAAGTTATATGCATGTACATAGGGCAAAGAAGTGCATTGGGTATCCCTCTGTCACTCAAAGAGTTAAGTATAAAAGCCCCATTTAAATAACTGAGAATTTTCATTTCTTCACTATGGTACAGATGATTTGCTCCGGAACTGCTTTTTGTTAGCTTCTGGAATACAACCTAAAGTCTTCATAATGTAAAATGATGCATAAAGAAAAAGAGAAATGGGAAAATAAAAACGCAAGAGAATAATCAATAT
Organism: Rhinophrynus dorsalis; assembly: GCA_037306005.1. Lineage (NCBI taxonomy): Eukaryota > Metazoa > Chordata > Amphibia > Anura > Rhinophrynidae > Rhinophrynus > Rhinophrynus dorsalis. Next base: position 385,732,526 of record CM074723.1, on the reverse strand, counting down.
AGAGATGGTGAGCACTGAGGATTGTATGATTACTGGGCTCACCTCAAGTGGAAGCACATTAAATATAGAAGTCATCAGCTTTGTATTAACACAGAGTAGACAAGGTAGCTCAGCATGAAATAGAGAAAAACAACCCCAAAGGAATAAAGCACAATACTGTCGTAAAATAAATAGCTGTTAGATTTATACCACTGCACTCGCTATAACTCACAAAGTGAAGTGTATTAAGCACATAAATATTATTTGCTACACCACTTGTATTTCTCTTCTCAAAATGTAGTTATGTTATTTAGTTTCTTAAATGTAACTTCTTTAACCCACTTAATGCCAATGATGTCTCCAATGCATTCCAAATGAATTGGAGATGTCTCTATCATGCAACAGGTTAACCCTTGGGTGATTGGGCTGATTAAAGGGAGGACACCATTACAAACTGAAATAGTTGCAGAATGGCTACAGCTTAGGCCATATTTCCATCTGCTGAATTTTGCAATCAAATTCTTCTCAAAACTCTGATTTCTGTTTTATTAGTCCACATACGCATTTGGAATATTTTAGGAGAGGCGAAAAATTATTCAAAATGACCCCAAAGCAAAGCTCAAGGAGCCAAAGGGAAGTGGCTGGATATCACCCACTTCCCATGGGGTGGATCAAGCAGGGGAACTGGCTTGGGGACAATAATCCATTTGTTTTCCTGCAGGATACTCCATGTCACTGAGTGCCCTCCCCACATCCCCACGTCCATGGTTAACCCCTCCACAGCCAGATTGCAATGACCTCACTGATCTGGCAATGGAAAGGTTAACTATCATGTATAAAACCCCACCCCATCAAAAAATGTGTTTGACCCTGCTTTGATGTGACAGCTACAATTAGACTCACTGGCCGTTCGGTGGGAAGAGCTAGCACAAATATCTCAACTCTCCATTCTGATGAGATCAGAATAGAGAGTGTGAAAAAATACAATATGGGGTCTAGTTAACCCATATTATTTTTTTAAAGTACAAGAATGTGCAGAGCCTCCATTTTTTAAAGAACATGGAAGAGGTCCCCTCCCCATGAGCTCTTCCACCAAATACACCAAAAAAAATAAGATTATTAGCAGGAATCAACATGGTTTTATGAGGAATAGATCATGCCAAACTAAGTAAATAGCAACCTAGATAATGTTAAGGCAGTTGATGTAGTATATGTAGATTTTGCAAATGCATTTGATACAGTGCCACACAGAAAGCTGGGGTATAAAATAAGGAAACTGGGACTAGGGGATAACCTTTGCAATTGGATAGAAAACTGGTTAAAGGATAAGGAAAAGTGTGTGGTTGTAAATGGACGATTCTCAAATACAGTCAAAGTTGAGAGTGGAGTACCTCAGGGTTCAGTACAAGGTCCACTGCTTATTAACATGTTTATAAATGACTTGGAAATAGATATAGAAAGCAAAGTATCAATATTTGCAGATGACACTAAATTATGCAGGGTAATTAATTCAGAACAGGATATTTGCATTCTTCAGAGGGATTTACATAAAATGGAAGATTGGGGAACCAAATGGAATATGAAGTTTAATGTGGGAAAGTGTAAAATCATGCATTTGAGAAGAACAAATCCCAATGCTACTTATGAACTTTTTGGAATACTTTTAGAGGACTCATTGCTAGAGAAAAACCTAGGAATCCTTGTAAAGTACAAATTTGGAAAAAATGACAAGTGTCAAATAGCAGAAGCAAAAGTAAACAAAGTCCTGTCTTGCATGAAAAAGGGCATTGAAGCAAGAGTGGATAACATCATTTTGCCATTGTACAAATTATTGGTAAGACCTCACCTCTAATATGCAGTGCAGTTTTGGGCACCGGTTCCTAAAAAGGATATTCTAGAACTGGGAAGGGTACAGTGAAGAGCAACAAAATTAATTAAGGGAATGGAGGACTTGATGTATGGGGAACGACTAGACAAACTTGGTTTATTTACTCTAGCAAAAAGACGACTAAGAGGAGATCTTATCACAATGTACAAGTATATAAGAGGTCAATACAAGGATCTCTGTGGTGAGCTATTCATTCCAAGGCCTGAACAAATGACCAGGCGACACCCCTTGAGATTAGAGGGAAGTAGGGTTAGACCTCAGCAGAAGTTGTTTTTTTTACAGTAAGGTATGTTAAATTATGGAATTCCTTGCCCAAGGATGTGGTTATGGCAGATACAATGGATACATTTAAGAGAAGATTAGATACATTTCTTTCAAAAGGAAGCATACAGGGTTATACTGTGTATTAGTAGGCAAATCAGGAAGGTCTGCAAAAGACTAACTTATCTGGTAGCAGGAAAGGTATAAAATTCTCATGTCACTGGGTAATGAGGTAAAGGTTGAACTTGATGGACTTGTGTCTTTTTTCAAGCTAATTTACTATGTTACTATGTTACAAAACCCCCAGAAATGGTATGTGCATATTTAAAAACACATACTGCTTTGGGTGCCGGAGGACTTTCAGTGTCTCCATGGAAGTTTCCTTTTTACAACACCCATGATAAAGTGGTTTTTCCAGTAAAACAACATTTTTGTCTGGGATTTAGTATTTTACAAATGTTGTAATGTTTATCTTTTTTATTACTTCTTGGTATCAATTTGCCCTTCCCTTATTTATTGTAATTTTTAAATGCATTTTTGTAATTGCCTTTATTGCATGTATGATTTTGGAACAACTTTAAAATGTAATGCATACTGGGCTGTATTAAAGAAGCCAAAGTGGAGTAATTCTGGAGCTAATCAATTAATTATCATTTCACTACTATGATGCACTCCAGAGTTGCTTTTCTTTCGCTAATTCAGTAAGGCTGATTTTTATGGAAAGTGTAGACCATCTAATGGATAAAGAAACAAAAGCACAACCACAATTCCTCTAAGTGCATTATTTTTAGTTTGTTTAAGGAGTATTCAACTTGTAATTACCTCTCCCCCTGATGGATTCTATTCACATTACAGAGAGGTTTCACCTGCCTTTCAGCTAAACTGGCTTTCCTGTAATATATAAACGTCACTTCCAGGCTGGTGACTTTTCTACCAGATCAAAACTGATGTAAGTTTTGGAATGTTGTTTCCAGAGTTTCACCACACATTAAATATCGAATATGTGGATCCCACTGGTAACTTTTGATCTCAATTTTAATTTTAAAAAGTCATAGAGTATATAACCCTAACATATATATGTATATGGGGGTTATGAGGGTTCTTTATTATAAAACTTTAAAAATACAATTTTGATTATATAAAAAAAAATATGTCTATAATATTTATTTAAAAAACAACATAAGACTATGGATATCTTCACCCACAGTGCTGGAGACCTATGTTGGGCAATACCTCAACACCTTTGAGGGTTGAGAATCAAGTCGTTCTGCATACAGTTAAGACAACTATAAAAACAAATAAAAAATGCAAATGAAAATAAAAATATATTAAAAATATTGGGTTAATTAACACCAAAATTAAGAATCAATATATTACCCACTATGGGGATATACCTCTACGCATTTCATGGCTCTTAAATATGCCACTTCCTCAGGAGTAATATTAAAAGTAACACTCACCATGGAGTCCTATTTCTATCTTTTCCATTTTCGCGCCATATCACTGTGTGTATTTCCCAGCCTCCATTGCTCCCTGCGCCCGCAGCAGCCTGAAACTGGAACTACAAATTACTTCTGCGTTCCACTGTTGGAATGCACGTTCATCGTGTCCTTCCATCTGCCCGGTTACATGATATAATTTGTCTCCTCCCTCCATGCAGTAGCCCCACAGTCTGCATTACCTATAGTCACTTGGAGCTATCAAGCGCATGGACTTGGAATGGACTTAATCCTCCAAGTCCTCCAGACTTCGTGTATATATATATATATATATATATATATATATATATATATATATTATATATCCATCGGTTATTTGGGATATGTGACGTCATCTTGTCGGATTGGTTGGACTGTGATACACAGATTGTGATTGACTAATTTGAATCCTTATGTTGTTATATAGGATAATTGGTTAACATTGTGTGTCATGCCTATGATTAAGTACGCTTAGGCGTACGAAACGGGTTAGGTGTTTACCCTTTTTTTGTCTCTGTGTGTGGGTATCTTTGAACCACAATACTGTTTTACAGAATCCTTTTATTTTACCCGTGATTGCTGTGGACTGAAGCTTTTGGCGGACGCCGTGAGCACCTTTTTCCTGTGTCTTCTCGTTTGCTGAAATAAATATTATAGACATATATTTTTTTTATATAATCAAAGTTGTATTTTTAAAGTTTTATAATAAAGAACCCTCATAACCACCATATACATATATATGTTAGGGTTATATACTCTATGACTTTTTAAAATTAAAATTGTGATCAAAAGTTACCAGTGGGATCCACATATTTGATATTTAATGTGTGGTGAGAGTCTGGAAACAACATTCCAAAACTTACATCAGTTTTGATCCGGTGGAAGAGTCACCAGCCTGGAAGTGACGTTTATATATTCCAGGAAATCCAGTTTAACTGAGAGGCAGGTGAAACCTCTCTGTAATGTGAGTAAAGGTTTGAGAGATGCCGCTGGTATCGTTGAATTCAGAATTTTAAGGGCTACAACATGGGGGATAGTAATAATGAAGTATTACTATTCCTTTAAACAAACTAAAAATACTGCACTTAGAGGAACTGTGGTTGCGCTTTTGTTTCTTTATCCATTAGATGGTCTACACTGTATATTGGATTGTGACTGTGAAATCCTATTATACAAAGCGGTACCCTGTCATCTTTTTCTAGGTAAGTGCAAAGAGACTGAAACTGTGTTCTATACCAGCTTAGCGCCCAACTTTTCCATTTCCTTTTTGTTTTTTATGGAAAGTCAGGTATTATTTTGCTCATCAAAAATACAATTTAAGTTTCACAATTTATCTGTTATAAATATTACTTTATACATTTCGGTTACTTTATTTTGTATTTTTGGATGTCCAAACACCAATTTTGAAATGTCCTATTGGGCATGTTCCTATTGTTATACAGTATAATAATGTAATTCCTCCAGTACACATAATTCATGTAGTAGTTAAATAAAAACCCAACCGTTACATATCTCCTGTTGTCTAATAACAATTTATCTCCCAATAAACTAAGCCCACTGATGACCTTGCTATTTTACATCTTCAACATTTTTTTCTAGTGGTTCCAGAAAAATGGCAAATAAAATTACAGCACTGCAGCTCTCATTTATTAAGTCTGCAAATCACCACAGTTGCTTACTATGTCATTACTGTCTTCAGCTGTCACCTTTTTTGTGATCCACTTTTCAAAGGAACTTATAATTAGTAGTGACAGAACTACACAAAAGACAAAAGTATTGCATCACTTTAACAACTCACAGGCATTTCTGATTGAATTAAGCAAAGCAGAGTCGCACAGCTTTCTGAGACACTGGTAATTAAAACAAGATAATAATCCTTAGTATCTCTTAATAATGGACAAATATAACCTTAATGACAAGGCTAATGTGTACACTAAAAAAGGAGTTCACTCTGTGACAATGAATTACTTTTTTACTTCTTTTAATGTAGAATAAAGAATAGTTTAGGGGCACATCAAAATGAGCTCGACATCACATAAATTAAAAAACAGGATTAGTCATAGGCATTGTAGAGAATAGCATTTGGAATATACAGCACAAAAGAAAAGGTATTGCCTTGTGCAAACACTACCAGTAATAAAAAACAGATCTGGGCTGTCCAGCAGTTAGAACTCTGAACAACATACCAATTTATCCTTCATTGTTGGAATCCATAATGATGATTTATTTTCCCTTTACACTCACCTTTTGAGTGCATGCATCATTTCTAATAATGGTAACTGGTAGAAGATCCACACAGAATAAGAGGTTTCATGCTATCTTTTTGTCATTAGCAGAATGAGTCAGAAAATATGTAGGTTCTCTTTAGCTGTTGGCTTATTGTTCTCTCAGTTATGTTAACTTTTAAATAAAGAATACAATATTAAAGTGTCTCTATCGTCCAAAGAAAAAGTTTGCACTTTTTTAAAATTGTTATTGTTTTTTAACGTGTAGAGAAAACAAAGACTCTTTGTATGTTCTCTTTAGCGGTTGTCTTATTGTTCTCTTATTTGTGCTTACAGTGAAATTAAGAATACAATATTAAAGTGGTTTCATCATCCAAAGAAAAAGTTTACATTTTTCTTGTTATTTTTTTTACCAAGTTTAGAGAAAAATAAGAAGGGAAAAGCGAGGTGGTAGAGTAATAAAGGGATAAAGAGGGTTGGAAAAAAAAAAGGTACATCCAATCAGATAATCTCTGGTAATAAACGTTGTAGGTGAGGGAAGAAAAATAAAAAGGTACATCCAATCAGAAAATCTCTGGTAACGTACCCGGTAGGTGGCAGAAGTAAAAGATAAAGGTACACCCAATCAGATAATCTGTGGTAACATAGGTGGTAGGTGGGGAAAGAAAAAGAAAAAAGGTACATCACATCAGGTAATTCCTGGTAACAAATGTGGTAGATGGGGTAAGAAAAAGAAAAAAGTACAACCAATCAGATAATTTCTGTTAACATACATGGTAGGTGGGGGAAGAAAATGAGGAAGGCACATCCAATCAGATAATCTCTGGTGAAATACTTGGTAGGTTTACAGAGGTACAAAGGTAGAATTACACTTTGTGTACAATTATTAGGCAAGTGAGTATTATGACCATATCATCATTCTTATGCATATTTTGCAACTCCAAGCTGTATAAACTTGAATGCTTGTTGGATTTAAGCATATCAGGTGATGTGTATTTGTGTAATGAGAGAGGGTGTGGCCTAAAGAGATGAAAACCCTATGTCAAAGTGTGCACAATTATTAGTCAGCTTCATTTAATCAGGCAAAATGGGCAGAAAAAGAGATAAAACTGACTCTGAAAAGTCAAAAATTGTAAAATGTCTTTCAAAGGGATGCAGCACTCTTGAAACTGCTAAGATATTGGGGCATGATCACAGAACCATCAAACATTTTGCTGTAAATAGTCAACAGGGTCGCAAGAAACGCATTGAGAAAAAAAAGACTCAAATTGACTGCCAGAGATTTGGGAAGAATCAAACATGAAGCTACCAGGAACCCATAAACCTCCAATGCTGTCATATTTCAGAACTGCAACCTATCTGGAGTGTCCAGAAGTACTAGGTGTTCAGTGCTCAGAGACATGACCACAGTAAGGAAGGCTGAAACCCAACCACCACTGAACAAGACACATAAGTTGAAACGTCAAGACTGGGTCAAGAAATATCTGAAGACACATTTTTCAAAGGTTTTATGGACTGATGAGATGAGAGTGACTCTTGACGGTCCAGTTGGATGGGCACGAGTCTGGATCAGTAACGGGCACAGAGCTCCACTTCGACTCAGACGCCAGCAAGGTGGAGGAGGGGTACTGGTATTGGCTGGTATTATCAAAGATAAGCTAGTTGGACCTTTTTGGGTTGAAGATGGACTCAAACTAAAATCTCAAACCTACTGCCAGTTTTTAGAAGACACTTTCTTCAAGCAGTGGTACAGGAAAAAGTCTGTATCTTTCAAGAAGACCATGATGTTTATGCAAGACAATGTTCCATTACATGCATCGAAGTACTCCACTGCGTGGCTAGCCAGTAAGGCCTTAAAGATGATAAAATAATGACATGGCCCTCTTCCTCACTTGACCTAAACACTATTGAGAACTTGTGGGCCCTTCTTAAATGGCAGATTTACGTTGAAGGAAAACAGTACACCTCCCTGAACAGTGTCTGGGAGGCTGTGGTTGCTGCTGCACAAAAAGTTGATCGTCAACAGATCAAGAAACTGACAGACTCCATGAATGGAAGGCTTATGACTGTTATTGAAAAGAAGGGTGGCTATATTGGTCACTGATTTTTTTTTTTTTGGAAACGTCACAAATGTTTATTTGTAAATTTTGAGTTGTTTGCTTGGTATTCTCACTTTAGATGAAAATAAACATTGAAGATGGGAAAATTATCATTTTCTCATTTAGTTGCATAATAATTCTGCACACTAATAGTTGCCCAATAATTGTGCACACATAGATATTCTCTTAACAAAGCCAAAACCTCACTTTCACTTTCTTAAATATTCAGGTTTAAGGTTTCTTAACATTTTGGATTGACGGAGAGCACTGTAGTTGTTCAATAATAAAATGAATCCTCAAAACTACAACTTGCCTAATAATTGTGCACACAGTGTAGAAATATCTTGCATCATAATGCAAGGGTTATAATGAATGGATGTCTCTGTACATGTCATGCTGGAGGGGTCACTGATATGTGTTTCATCATCCCTCCAGCTATTCAATGATTTGCTAGCTGGAGGGAGGACAAAGAGTGCATCTGAGACCCCTCCAGCTAGATGTGGATTGGCTGGGAGCCATTGAGGTTACTGCAGAGCATGTTCCGTACCCTGTGTAAACCCATACCCCAGCCAATGGGAGCATGGAAATCAATTTGAACAGAGATTGGCCACATAAAAGCCAATCTCTGTTCATATTTCCCTCATATTGGTTTAGCTAAAGGCCCGAGCAAGACCAGCAAAAGTTGTTTTTTTTTTTATTTTAAAGTAGATGGTGGCAGCGGGAGTGGCAGCAGCAGTGGCAGAGATGGAGGTAGCGGTGGGGGGTTTTTTTTATTTCAGGAGAAGACCCAGGAGGACCAGGATGAAGGAGACACCCCTGGAACTCAGACTTCAAGGCAAGTATGTTATTGTTACAGTTGTGGGGAGTGGGAATAAGTCATAGGTTAATGTTAGGACATGGATTTTATATTATTGGTAATGTTAGGTGTAGTGGAGAAACAGGAGGTGCTTTTACGGTTTGTGTTGGCTAGCATGACTGAGTAACTAGCTCAAGGTCGATGTTTAATTATGTGTCAGTGTTGGCTAGTTTCCTTTGATCTTCCCATTACTCATACTTCTTAACATGAGGTGGGGGAACAGAAAGCTGCGACATAGGCCATAACATAATTTCTTGTGACCAACGCTTGTTGTGGTGGATGCTGGCCAAGGAACAGAATTCTGACAGTACAACGATGTGTCTATTGGCCAGAACTCATTTTGTCACTAACACAGGATTTAGCTGCCCTGAAATAATCTCACCCGAGATTAGCAAACTTGTCATTTGTTCTTCCACCAGCTGTGAACCAACCTGGGTTTTGATCCTATTAGGTCTGGTGAATCTAAAAGTGGCAATGGCAGTTTTTTTAGTCAGAGTTTAGTATTTCAGTGCTATGAGACACCAACTCAAGTAAATTACTCATGATGGTCGCTTGATTTCCTCCCATCAATGGGACAGCATGATCCATTTGTGATTCTACTGTATGTGGTGTGTGTTAAGGTACATTAAGGGATAAGAGAATGTGTAGGAGAAGTTTCAGCTGCATCATATCTTCAGCCCAAACCTGCAGACATCTCATAGCCACATGCGCCCATTCAGCCTGAGGAAGATGGAGCTGATGGTTTGAGTAACATGTGATGCCTGAAATAGGGTCAGTTCGGGCATATACTAACTGTACCACAAGGGGGGCATGTTTAAAAATGTCACTGTTATACCATAGACACTTAACATGTGGAATGATAGAGTGGTCTCAAATATGATTTGTATTCCATTGTGTTTGAGAATCTTCTACATCACAGGGCTTTTAAGCAAAACGTGGAGTAATCTGTTTAACAGCCCTACAACGTGATCTCTCTTATACTCAGGGGGTGAAGACACCCATGCCATTAATAGGCTTACCATTTATTGCCATACATACCATGTCAATGGACTGAGATAGGATAACACCCTGTCTGACTAGCAGAGCATTGTACAAGAATCACAATCAGTTATTTGAAATTACCTCTCATCTCTACATCTGCAACAAAAGGATCATATATTGAGGATATAACAAATGCAGCTAGCAATGAGAACATATGTTAGATGGATTCCAATCTAGTTAATAATTGGACATTATTAATGTTCCTCTCTGGATTCCATTTAGATGTTAACTTCATCACTGGTTTCAGTAATAAAATACCATATAGGAATCAGTGAGCTAAGCAAGTGATAGCATTCATCAGCTGCAGTGGAATCAAGCCCCACGATGTGTTTATCATGGTGTGCTTTATTACCCACATCATGCCTTGTCTGTTGTAGCCCAATTCACATGGAACCAGACTCCATTACAAATCATGCATCTTATCAGTGATTTCACATCACATAGTCCCATTTGGGTCCATGTTGAACTTTGAGGATATCCCCAGCTGCAATGGAATCAAGGCCCTGATCCCTAAGATTACAGATAAAGTGATGGCAGTGATGTGGGTTGAACTAAAGTGACAGAAGCAGAAGAGATAGTTGTTGCACACATCAGCATTGTATCCAGCTGAAGCAATACACAATGACCTCTTGAGTGCAATGGTGGTGACCAATAGGGATGGGCGAAAGTCTCAAAAGAGAAACAGTAAAAAAAAGTGCACTTTTCATCAAGTGGAAATGTTTTTGTGAAAAGTGACATTATCCCATTTTTTTGCCTAGCTCATTGCACTGAAATAATTGGGAAGACTGGATTTCTTCCAAGCTCATAGCAAATTTCCCTTATATTCCCACAAGTGTACTATAAAAGGGGTGGAATGTTCCTGCAGCATGTCATTCTGTGTTTGTGACTGAGAGGAAGAGAGAGTAGCTAATATTTGAGCTACAGAAGACAATGGAATTGAAGTTATTTCAGGGAGTCTTGTAGGCAGGACATTTGTTTTCTGTATTAGGGGAGTCTAGGTGACAGGAAGGGAGAAAGGAGGTTGACCCTAGTTTGGCCCAAGCTGATATTGTTGTTATTATCTCTGTGTTAGATATGTCGGCAGGTGTGAGAAAGGAACAAAGGAGGTTGATCCCAAATACCCCAATGTTCTATCTGATTTGATTTGAAAGACACAGGCAACTGTGGTCCAAGTTCCTTGCTAATCTTGCTGTTATTATATCTTTGCTGTGGGATTCTAGGGAAATATGTTGTTGAACTTATTTTTTTCGTAATGATAGGATATGATGAACAACAGTTTTCAAAATTATTTGACAACTGACTGGGACCCTAATATGAGCTGTGTGACTGAGGTAGACTTGAGAGATAGCAGATGAAATTGAATATTTTGCTGAGGGCCAAGGCAAGACATCACACTCCATCAGTTCTGTTGTGTACTTTACAGTAAAAACATACACAATAGTTGAGTAATGCCCAGCAAACTCACAAGGGGCAGGGGGAGGGGGAAAAGAGTAGGAGCAGTGCTGGGACGTGGGAGTAAAGTGGTAGTTCAAAAACTGACTACATCCATGGTTGCTGCAGGGTGTCCAATAAATAATGATCCCTTTCCTCCCACGGAGGATGCAGTTTGTCAAGGTCCCGCCAAAAGTTACACCACCACCAGCACCAGAACTATAAAAAAGAACATATAAGAAGAACAATACAGATGACAATGAGTCACATTCTAGTGTTGATGATGGCATAATGGAGTAACTGTTGCATCTGACAGGGAGACAAATAAGCACCAAACACTTGTTCTCAAAGTAGTAGAAAACTTTGTGAAATAAAAGTAAAAAGAAATTATTTGGGACCTCTAAAAGTTTGGAAGAATATAAAGTTAGTGGGTAAGAAGTGGCGGGTGATGCTGAGGATGACCTGATGATGATGATGTATCTATTGTCTGTGCAAAAAGCACATAAGCTGGGGGAAAGTAGGCTCATACCAAGACACCTCCTCTATTAGATCCCACCTGAAGCACAACCACAGGTCTGTCAGGGAGGCACACAATCAACATGTCAGAGATGCCACAACTAGCAGCAATAGAATCACTCCAAAAAGTTCCTAGGGTTCTGGGGCAGATAAGAGAAGTAGTCATGTTATTGATGTGTACCACTGTCAACAGTTAGTTCATTCCAAATAAAACACCTATGGCTCTTGAAGCAGAGGAGTATAATAAGTCTGGATTTGCAATAGGAGATGGCAAGAGTCATAGACTGTGGACACATGCCGCTTCCACCTCTACCACCTGCTCTAGTCATGTTGTTAAAGCAATAAGGTTACACGGTTCTTCTTTCATGTACTGCCAACCCACACTTACTGAGTTACTGGGAAGGAATAAAAAACTTCACAAAAACAATCCCAAAATATGACTGTGGAATGGCAAGGTTGCTGTGATGTTGGAAGTGGACATGCTGCCATATTCTTTTGTAGCTCTGGTCTATCATTTCCCAATCTGTAGTTAGTTTTCCAGGACATGTGTTCCAGAATTGTACAAGCAGGTTGTTATTTTGGTGAGCAAAGGGCCGGAAAGCATGTATGGCCAGACAGTCCACCTGACAACAGAAATGTGGATAAGTGGGCACAGCGCAGACTATATGACTGTGACTGCTCACTGGGTTTCCCTCCTACCACCAGTGAACAACACTACTAGTTTACAATATTAGGTGACAGCCAATAATCTTGCCTCTGATACTGGCAGTATTATCAAAAGGCAGCAGCAGGATAGTCCATAACATCAACACGCTAACTTGTACATGCAGAGTTTTGACACACAGTCCAACAAAACTGTAGATGTATTAAGTAAACTAGGGCAGGTGTACCCCACTCTTTAAAAGCTGGTTTTGTGTCTGCTGATAAAGGCTCCAATATAAAAGCTGCCTTGAGAATAGGTGATATGGCACATGTTCCCTACTTTGCCCATATGCTAAATTTAGTTGTGACAGATTCTTGGCAGAATCCGAAACCTTCAGGGAGATGCTGAAAATCACCCACAAAATCTGTGTTCATTTAACCACTCCTACAGCTCACGCAACACTCATACAAGAGCTTAATAACCTGTCCTATCCCCAGCTGAAAATGGAGGTGGAATTCCACACTGTACATGCTAGAGCAAATTTATTAACGGAATAAGGCCATTAACAATTACACAATGCAAAACTGTAAGGCTTTGGAAGAAGTTTCTTTGACACCTGGGCAATGTCAACTAATGTGTGATTGTAACGACGGAGACCCAGGAGAAGGGATACCTACAAGTAGCCCTCTCTAACCAGATCCAAGAGTGAGGAAGGTCAGACTCCTCCAACAAGGGATAGAGGAGCGAGCGGCTAGGGAACGACGCTGGGGTGCGTCGCTCGCGTACGGAGGTTGTCAAAAGGGTGACGTGCAGCGGCCACGGCCGTATAAAGGTGCTAGCCGCAAAGCTAGATTGGACCCCTTTGGTTGAGCCAAAGAGATCCCGCGATGCCCCCCTCCAGACAATCTATACTACCGCTATCCCCAGGGAGAAAACAAACTCCAACAGGAACAGTACTCACTCAGGTGATCAGAAGGACTAAGAGGAGGTCCCAACACGAATCCGAAGGATGGTCAGCCAAGCCGGGTCATACACAGGAGCAACAGGAACACCGCCGGAGCCGCTAGCACAGGACACAGACGGGCATCAATCAGGACACTCACGGAGGCCTACAGGAGACAGAAGAAGGCACAGGATCAGGACTAGCAGGAACGCAGACAAGAAGAGCAGAGAGAGAGTCAGAGACAGCTCTACACAGCAACAGGACGCTATAACAACGCGTCCATACAGACAACTTACCCCCCTGATAAGCAGAAGAGACAGGAAGGGGCAGGGCTGGAGGTCCACACGCTGGGCACCGCAATGCGCATGCGCCCAGTACCGCAGGCCAAAAGAGAACGGCGCATGCGCTAGGATAGCCGGATCCGGCTACTGCGCATGCGCACAGCGAGATGCGGCCCCGGGAAGGAAGACGCCGAACGGGGATCGCGCAGGATGCGGCGCGATCCCCACCGCCGGTATGACAGTGATATATGTGAGCTGCTGAAACACTTTGAGGAGGCAACCATGCTGGTGAGTCACATAGTGCAGTAAATAGTGAAATGATACCACTTATATATTTATTGCAGAAAAAAATGATGAGCATGGATAAGGAATCTTACCATAATGACACAGACATGCACCAGCTGTTAAGGACATGTTAACGTGCTCACACAGTGAATACATTCTTGCCACTCTGCAGGACCCCCGCTTTAAACACAAAATTTCAGAATTTCTGCCAGAGCCTCATCAGCAGTTTGTGACATCAAGCAGACATGAGGATCAGCAGCGTCTCTCAGAGGAACTGGATTCTGTCAAGGAATATAGGATATGCTTAGTAATCAAATGGAGGCTTGCTTTGTGGAGAATGAGAGGGAGAAAGTTAGGGCACAAAACAATTCTAAACAGTATAGTGAAAAAGAAGGCAGCAAAGCATTTAGAACAGCAGCAGCAGGAGCAGCTAGATCATCAACCAGAATATCCTATTCTAAACACAGAGCAATTCATGGGTCTCAGCAGCCCAACATTGATGATGGTGGGGATGGTGGCATCAGATCTCTTTGGAACTTGCTCCCTGAGTATGGGTTGGTAACTGATACACAGGAACACCTCTCCTAGGAGTGGCATGTGAGATGGTTTCAGCACTTGCAGGATAGCTAAGTTATAGGCAGAAACAACAACCCCATGGACTACTGGCAAACAAAGCAGTGTTTAAAAGAGTAAAGGACAAAGGCACTCAGGGCTCAATTCTGTTACTAGCGCTAAAAATAAAACAGGCGTTTTTTTTAAGTCAGTTTTTGCTATCCTATTACCCGACTTGCGAAAGCAAAATCAGCGGTAATCATACTTAACGCCAGTCTAAAAAAAGCCCATAGGAAACAACTAAAAACAACATGCAATTAGTATCCTATTACCCACGGTCAGTATTACCGCCTGTTTTATGGTTACATTTAAGTCAGAAATTTTGCGCCTCAGAGGTTGAGGTGTAGAAGCGATAACAACAGTTTCAAAACCATTGTTGTTCGAACAAAAGCAGTATATAATAGAGTATACAGCATAGATATCTGACATAAAGTACCCCCTTTGACATATTAACCCCCTTTTAAAAGTTGACTACAGTGCTTTCTCTCAGCAAATTAATCCGACAAATATTGTTCATAGTCGACAAGTAACCGTTCCCCTACCAAATCCGACTTACAGCGATATTTTACACCATGTTAATCCGACAAATATTGTTCATAGTTGACAATGAACCCTTCCCCTACCAAATCTGACTTACAGTGCTTTCTTTCACCATATTAATTCAACGAATATTGTACATCCAGCATTTTAACCCCCCATTCCACCTTGCTCCCATGACTTTCTTTCACCATTTTTATCCAACATTTTTCTTCTCCTATTATATTCGACATGCCCTCGTATTTTGTATTGCAAGATTAACCCTATGAGTACCAGAGAAGTATTGTAATATGTTTGCTACCCCTCTGGTACTCATAGGGTTAATAGGAAACCTGTATATGTATAAAAAAAAGGTGTTTATTTTTATTATATATGTAAGTGGGTGCGGGTAGGAGATTACGATTTGCCTGGAGCTCCTGGGATTGTTATGAGCATCACAACGACTCTTGGACCTGCACCCATGTGGAACGGATTCGCTGGAGATGATCCTCCAATGCCGGGATCCCCTGGGGAGCGAACAAGTCTGGAATCATGGAGGGTTGATAACCATAATTCACCATGAAAGGGGAGAGCCAGGTAGAAGCTGAGACAGCACTGTTATGAGCAAACTCTGCCCAAGGTAGCAGGTCTGACCAATTATTCTGATGGTTTGAGATGTAACACCGCAGGAATTGCTCCAAGGCCTGATTAGCCCTTTCCGCCACCCCATTTGATTGTGGGTGATAGGCCGAGGAGAAGGAAAGTTGGATACCTAGTTGCGCACAGATAGCCCTCCAGAATCTCGAGACAAACTTGCTACCCCGGTCGAAACTATGACTTTGGGAACCCTGTGTAGCCGATAGACCTCTTTGACAAAGGCCGTGCCCAACTCTTTAGCGGATGGAAGTTTTTTGAATGGCATGCAATGAATCATCTTAGAATATCGGTCAACGACCATGAGGTTGGCAGTGTGACCATTAGACAAAGGGAGGTCGACCATGAAGTCCATGGCAATATGTGACCATGACTTCTCCCCATTGGTTATGGGTTGAATAAGGCCCACTGGAAGGTGACGGGGTGATTTGGTCTGCACACAGACTGGACAGGCAGAGACAAAGGCAGCAACATTTTTGCAGAGTTCTGGCCACCAGAAGAGACGGGAAACCAACTAGAGGAGCTGGTTCTTTCCGGGACACTGATTTAGTCTTATGGTAGGTTGCAAGCACCTTGGTACGGAGGTCAATAGGTACAAAACAGCTCCCAGAGGGAGTATCAGCAGGTGCATCTACTTGGGCTGCCCTTATTTTCTCCCCAAGGGGAGATGTTGTGCTGGTACGTATGGTGGCCAGTACTTTGTCCTTAGGAATAATCTGACAAGAAGGACTCTCCTCTTTAGCGCCTGAGAACTGTCTGCATAGGGCATCAGCCCGAACATTTGTAGTACCTGCCAGGTACGAGACCACATAACTAAAATGAGACAAAAATAAGTCCCATATGGCCTGTCTAGGAGACAAGCACTTAGCTTCAGACAAGTAGGTAAGGTTTTTATGATCGGTGAGGATTAGGACTGGCATGGAAGTTCCCTCGAGCAAATGCTTCCATTCTTTGAGAGCCAGTATTATTGCCAGAAGCTCTCGATCGCCAATCTGATAATTGCACTCCGCAGGACTCAGCTTCTTCGTGAAATACCCACCCAGTTGCTTTGTTGCCCCTGCCCTGGGGAGTGGGACCAAGGTCCTCCCCAGTTGCTCTGTTGCCCCTTCCCTGGGGAGGTCCTCCCTAGTGGCTATGTTACCCCTGGCCTGGTGAGGGGGAGTGTGATCCTCACCAGCCCCTCTGTTGCCCCTGCTGTGGTGAGTGGGACCAAGGTCCTCACCAGCAGCTCTGTTGCCCCTGCCCTGGGGAGGGGGGATCAAAATCCTCACCAGCGGCTCTGTTGCCCCTGTCCTGGGGAGTGGGAATAATGTCCTACACAGTGTCTCTGTTGCCCTCTCCCCAGGGCAGGGGATGGATGCAATGCCAACCTGCTGTTTGGACCCCTGAGCCCACACAAACTTTTTCTGGTCAGGGATGAGAATGCGGTAACAACCCTTAGGTTGCTCAGAGCCATGGACCCCTGCCTTCTCCACTCCGTCTAGGACTGTCTGAACCCAACCCCACAGACTCTGGACCCCAAGGACTAAAGACCCCTCTGACTACCAAGCCAGAAGGGAGACGGAGAAGTAATGTAACAGACCATAGGCTCTTACTAGGGGCTCTTTTAAGAGCCATGGAAAATACCCCAAAAGAGACTGAAAGGTACTGGGTGAAGTCCCAGCTCTGGGCAGCTGGACAGCCACAAAACAGGGCCGGGCATTCATAATTCACCTTCCCCCATGTTGAAAATAGGTGACATTCTGGGAATGGTTAATGTGTTGTCATGTACTGTAATACATGCTGGACCCCTGGGTTAAGTGTTGACCTACCATCTTACATGGGCAGGCAGGGGTTAAATATTTGTGTTTGTGCAATGCTATTCCAAAGGTGTATTGATATCACTGCCTGGTCCAGAATTTGATTATGGTTTCACTTTACTAATCCCTTCACCTCTGTTGTGTATTTGCTATTGTCTTTGGTGTGATGGGATTAGTCTGGGGTTCTGATTGTATGTGACGTCTGTTTCTATTGTGCTGTTTTGTTGATTGTATCAATCCCACTGTATTATCCCATTGTCTTGTGTGTATACTTTATTGTTCCATTGTCTGGCCCAATGTTTACTGTATATACCACCATTAGTCATCATTGTTGTATTGCCACCGAATTCTGTATAAAATGTTCCCTGTCCCCTCAATAAAGCAGTAGTTGTTGGACTAGAACTGTGTCCTGTTTTATTCCTGAATGGTTTAAAGGGTCCCCTTTGACCCCCATTCGGGAGAGCTATGTTCCAGTGATCCAGCCTGCTTCATCCATCTACCTGACCAGCTACCAAGGAGAGAGGACCCTGGAACGATGGCTAAGGACAACCCAGCGTCCTTAGCTTTCATTACAACCTCATTCACCATCAGACACCACAAGACCATTTCTTTCCTCCAATCATTAGATACAGGAGACAAAATACACTGAGATTGGCAGTGGCTTAGAGAACAAGCCCAGGCCTCCCTTCTAATCTGGAGTTGGCTGTCCACCCTTGATAATATCCCTGCTTTCAGTGTAAGAATATGTCAGAGTAGTGTCCAATACATTGTTTGTAATACTCTGGAACACTTTTGGCACTGAAAAAGTTAATGGGCTGAGGCAACTGACCATTAGGAAGTTCATCTATGGATAGCTAATTATCCCCAATTAGTGTTGAGCGAGCACCCCGATGCTCGGGTGCTCGGGTGCTCTGACCGAGCACCCCCTGAGGCTCGAGTGCTCGGCCGAGCACCCGAGCCCCATTGAAATGAATGGGGCGACACCAGGCACCCCCTGCTCTGATGAGGGGAGGGTGCCTGGTCAATGCCCCCTTCATCTCCGCTATGCCCCCTTCATCTCCGAATGCCCCCTTCAGCTCCGCAATGTCCCCCTTCAGCTCCGCTATGCCCCTCTTCCACAATGTGCCCCTTCATCTCCGCTATGCCCCTCTTCCACAATGTGCCCCTTCATCTCCGCTATGCCCCTCTTCCACAATGTCCCCCTTCATCTCCTCTATGCCATAGAGGAGATGAAGGGGGACATTGTGGAAGAGGGGCATAGCGGAGATGAAGGGGCACATTGTGGAAGAGGGGCATAGCGGAGATGAAGGGGCACATTGTGGAAGACGGGCATAGCGGAGATGAAGGGGGACATTGTGGAGTCTATGCCCCTCTTCCACAATGTCCCCCTTCATCTCCGCAATGCCCCCTTCATCTCCGCAATGCCCCCGTACCTCCAGTCCCTGGTGGTCCAGCAGAGCGTCTTCCGGCACAGATCCCCGCCACCCGAACATGGCGGGAGAGCACATGGCGGTACTCGACGAGTACCGCCATGTGCCGAGCAGAGCGATGCTCGAGCCGATCCGAGCATCGGCCGAGCACGCTCGCTCATCACTATCCCCAATCATGACTAAGTAATGTCCTGAACTTCCTTTTTTGAGAAAATAACCTTTATGGATTGGTTGCACAATGTGGCACTTCATGATAAATTCCTGCATAGTATGCAAATTAGTTCTGTTCCAGGCTAAGCTTACCTACCTTGTGCTATTATAAATGCCCTCAATGTAAAACTCTGCCTAGATTAATTCATAACACAGTGGCCCATATTTATAAAAGCAAACTAGAGTTATTCTGAAACTAACCAACCCACCACAGGGGACACATAAGTATTCCATTAAGTTAAATTGGGATTTTTTTTACCCCCTTGAACGCCAGAGAGGTCTCCAATGCATTGCAGAGCAATGCATTGGATACCTCTCTATCATTCAAGGGGTTAAATTCTCTATTCACATACAAGGGTGTCATGCCAAGGCATGAGTTGGCCCTCTGGGTTGTATAATTTGTTTGTTTGTTTGTTTGTTATTCAAAGTGCACCAGTCCTAGGCCATAAAATTAGCTAAGTAGGTAACATCACCATAAACTAAATGAGCATCGCCAGAGAAGAACAGAGTGTCATAAACAATATTGGACTTTCTGTTCTGATGGGAGTTCATGTAGAGGACAGTCAAATATTATGAAATAGGGGGAACATGTATATACAGTATAAAATGGTTCAATACAAATATATATTCAGAATGCCCAGGTTTTACCTTTGTGGTGGGTACCAGACATGCCAAGTGGAGGTGTTCCTGCTATGAGTTACAAGAATAGCCACTTTGCAACCAGTTAGACCCAGCATGTTTGGTATCCAGATAATCACACAGATATGAGGAATATGATTATTATAACATTATAGAGGTGTTGTGTGTGTTGCATGTTTTGGGGAGCCTTATGACTTTTCAGGTACAAGTCTCCAGTAAGATCTGACAGGTTTGATTGAGTGGGCTGTAAACGGTCAAGCCAAACCCCTAAACCTCACAGGTAACAACTGAAGGGGGTTGGCCTCTTAGAAGGAACTGTGGAAACTATTTAATTTGTGTTTTTTGGATAAAACAGTGAATTTCTTTGTAACAACTGAAGGGGATATACCATCTGAAGTTCCCAAGGACTCTTAGAATGCCGGTAATTGTATTTAAGGATTTCCTGTGTTTCCCCCATTTTATTTTATGGACTGTTTTGCTTATGTGTAATCTTTATTTGTGTATGTCCTTTATTTCTGTATTTTTGTACCAGCACTGTGAAGCCTTTTTTCAGATTAAATGTTCAATTAATCAGCTCTTGTCTCTGTTCTCTGATATGAACTCACTACTCTGAAGGAAGCTCAGTTAGAACACGCTACTAAAGAGTTAAATCTAAATGTTTTTTTATTAAGGTGACTTTATACTGTAATTCTGTTGTGTTTGGGGTAACCTAAGACGCCCAGATAAAAAGTCTTGGTGGTGGCAGCGAATTGTAGTACTGGGGAGATAGTGCAGGAGGGATTCCAGGGGTTACTGTGGTGGTTGCTAGGAATAGTAACAGGTAACCAGGGGTCTGGTATTGTTAACCCTTTCACTCCCACACTCTCCCCATTGTCTCAGCAGGGCCTATAGCCTTAGCTTGTGACAAAGGGAATTTAGGATTTTTTATATGTCCCCTATGGAACATTTGGTTTATAAATTTGGGCCAATGTGTCTTAATATTGACCCAACACATAAAGTAATTAACATAAGGTGGCACACTGTGCTACCAACAGATAAATGTTAATTTCTCAAAAACTTTTGTTATTACAAACAAATGGCTAGCACGATACTAGACTCATTTTTACTTTCCTTTAAAATGAGCTAAACATACTGTATCTAAAGGTGACAGGTGCACCGGAGAATGTACCTCCTCTTTACCACACCTTAGTGCATCACCTCCAGTTCTTCTAAGTACATTAGCCTAGGTAGCTCTATAAAAAGGAGAATGAATTACTTAGAGACACTTGTGCTTTTACAGTAGTTGGTATGAAGTAGGGAATTGTATTTGGTAGCTTCTCTTAATTTATTGTGTCAGGCTATCATTTTACCTTGTCTGGTCAAATTAAATGATGCATTTTATCATCAAGGCTGTCGGTGTGCATATTATTTCTGAAATAAAATAACTAAATAGATTCTGTCATTTCCTAGACTAAGAATGCATTTATATTCCACTGTTTATGGTTGATATGAAGAATTTGATATAATCTGGCTGTAAAGGAATTTTGTGTTTTAAAGCTGATTTACATGTAATCACATAACTGTATTGCCAGTGGATGTGGGAAAGTCTAGAAGCCCAATTGAAATAATTCAGTAAATTCTCCTCACCTCAAAGCAACTCTTTCTTTCATCCATAATGAGCAGGTAACTCTAATCAACCATACACCATCCAAAAAAAATTGCTAAATGAAATCTAGTATTTCTTCTTCAACAGTCAGCTGTAAGTCATTCACCACACATACTACATTTATTCCACATCACTGTATATTTCTTACTCATTTCTTCATAGTATCTAAAACACAGCTAGGATGTGTCACGGTTTTTAAGCAAAGAAGGACAGACACAATAATATAATAAATAACCACCTTTATTTATTATGTAAAGCAATAATAGTATTGGCCCACACAACCCCAGACCACAGGATAATAGGACCCAGGCTCCTACCCAGAACTGCACACTGTGCTGCACACTGCACTACTGTGAGATACCAGAGACTAGGACAGAGTTACGGGTGGAACACCAGCTGGAACAGTAGATGATGCACCAGTCTCCAACCCGGGTAACGCGACCTTAGGCAACAGGGAGCTAGAGCAGGCCTGAGCCACGGAACACCGAGACTAATGGTCAGGTGCACTAGGAGTGTAATGAGCAAGTAGTCAGCCAGAGCCACAGGTCACAACTGATGTGGGTAGTCAGACAAGCCGGGGTCATACATAGAGCAAGTAGTCAGCCAGAGCCACAGGTCAGAACCGAAGTGGGTAGTCATACAAGCCGGAGTCATACATGGAGCGAATAGTCAGCCAGAGCCACAGGTTAGAACCGATGTGGGTAGTCAGACAAGCCGGGGTCATACACAGAGCGAGTAGTCAGCCAGAGCCACAGGTCAGAACAGATGTGGGTAGCCAGACAAGCCGGATCATACACAGAGCGGATTCTCAGATAAGGCACAGATCACAATGGAGCACAAGAGACACTATCAGAAACACCACATAAGGGCAATGACTTCTAGGCCCAAGGAGGCAAATAAAGGGGAAGAGAAAGGTGGGAACCAATTAGGCAAAACAGAATAGGCCCATAAAGAGGCGCACGATACAGTGCCCGTTCCATGACTTCAGAAATGCGGAAGTAACCACAACCATGCCGGCCAACCTCCCAACAGAGGAAGGAAGCACAGGATCGCTAAGGCCTCCTTAGGGGGACTGTGATAGGATGTTGTACAATTGAGAAAGAGAATCATTCTGGGGAAAACCAACTGCGTTATAATGGACAGTTAAATACTCCTAATACTCCTATTGATTTCACTGGGTGCTTTAACTCTTGAATGCCAGAGGTCTCACTAGCATTAATGCAGTTTAAAGCCCCATTTAAATCAAGGGTAATTTGGTGTTTTGTTTTTTTTTGTCAGCTTCAAACTTCGTCTGGTCATGAATTGACTGCCACTGCTCATGAAGACATGGTTGGTAAGTAATGGATTGATGAGTGAATAATGAAGTTGAGGACCAGAGGGGTATGCAACATATTGCATTCTCCAGGGGTTTTTGTGGACCTTTCATTTTAAGAACAGTTTTATAAATGTTGTATTAGACAATTTTATGTAAAGTAGATCGATTCTGACAAATGAACCTTTATGTGTTGGTGATTCTTTCTGAAGAGTATGCTACTTACTCCAGGCCAAACTTATGACTCACTGTACTGTGCCAGGGTGTGTGTCTTCATTCATTCATAGCACAGAGTGTGATAATATTGTCCCAGCGCAGAAATGCATTTAAAGTAGCAGACTTGTCATCAAGAAAAAATATTAATTCCATAACAAATATTTATTTAAAAAACATGGCAGGCACAGTTTTTAATTCAGTTTAAAACTAAATAAAACTTATCTTAGGGTGACAGGTCCACTTTAACTACAATGCTATTAGGACTTATATCAATGATCTTCAAGTCTTGGCAATTAGTTTAACCCTTTGAGTGCCAGAGTGGTATGGAATGTAGATTACAAAAAGGAAAAAACACCAGCACACCCATATGACATAAAATGCACAACAATTCTGGCTAGGCTCTCAAACTATACACTATAGACTGGATAATTAACAACATGCAGTTCCATCTCTTATCCAGAGAGGTTCCCTTGACATGTTCAGACCTTGATTCGAATTAGGTACTATGGCTTTTCTGTCCAGATTCCATAAACAACAGGTAATAGCAATCCAACAAGGAAATGGACTATTGCTACATAAACCAATATTCTTTATTGGAGATACAAGATAAAACCTAGAGTGTAATGTTCACAATCATCCCTCAATACATGATTCAATACTGTAACAAACAGCAAACACATCCTTGGAGTACTGACAACCATGTGGCCTTAACTGGGTTTTCTCCAGGTGGGAGTACAAGAGGTAATTATGGTTCTCCATGCAGTCTAATACCACATCTAACTGCCCTTGCAGCTGGGGAACATTGTTGACCTATCTGTCAAAGCTTTTAAAAGGATGATGGAGTGCAATATCCCAAAGAAATCTTACAATAGTTGATACAAACAGAATATGATGCTTACTAACTTAAGGGACACCAATGCAAAACCAGCTGATAATGGTGGGATATTGTAGTAATGTCTACTAGCTTTTACCAGCAGACAGTGCTGTTCTGACTGAGTATCAGAGAAGTGTATATAAAGTTGTGTATTGAAGTGTCAGCCATGTAGTCACACTCTTTAATACCTTAGAATGTAAGGGAAACACATTTGAAGAATCACTATCTCTAAACACAAGTGAAGCTAAATATATTTACTGTTGATTAAATTAAGCTTATTAAAATTAACTTTGAAATTGCTATGATTATTATATTAATTTGTAGTCAGGCACAGGAGTACTATTACTACATGTATCTAGCCTACTGAATTGCTCTTACAGTTGCTGGCAGCTTTGTGTCTCCTTTTTCTCTCTTGGTGTCCCTCCATGTGCTCTTTTAGATGTGCTGCTGTGCAATTTACTTCTAGGTTTTGTGGGGCATCTGTTTGGTCCAGACTGGACCATTTTCCCTATTTAGTTTTCCCTTTCTCTTGCTCTTTCCTAGATTATCAAGTTCCTTGAGCTTAGATGTGCTTTTTCTGTTATCAGACTGGCTTCAACAAAGGCTTTGAAAATTGGACTTTGCATAAACTCATCCTGTCCCAATCATCTTCCTGCCTATTATTATTATTCTTTATTTATATAGCACCAACATATTCCACAGAGCT
Organism: Rhinophrynus dorsalis; assembly: GCA_037306005.1. NCBI lineage: Eukaryota > Metazoa > Chordata > Amphibia > Anura > Rhinophrynidae > Rhinophrynus > Rhinophrynus dorsalis. The sequence continues at coordinate 385,707,987 of CM074723.1, read as the reverse complement.
GTACAATAGGGAATAGATATGCAGAGATATTAAATAGTGCAAATCAAGTGTGGAGAACAGAAGGATCAGAGGGCCCCACTCTAGAGGATGCCTACCATCTTGAATAAACTCAACCTGACCTGACTTTCTACCTGTATACTGACTTGAAAAAACCAACCTGCCCCAACCTCAGATCTTTTGACTAAGTGATGCCTTGACCTTTTGTACCTCGACTCTGTACCTGAGACAACTGGTGGATAGCTCAACATCAGGCTGTGAGTGGTTTATCTGCATGGCCAAAGCTTCTATTTATTTCCTCATAGAAATCCATGTCTCCAGCGTAGTGGGTTCATTCTTCCGTTTTCTGACAAATGCACTTTATTTGTACAAATTGGAGAACAAGCCATGTTTGTTTTCCGTGCAGTAGCACAGCTGTAAGTGCAGTGTTTGCTTATAAGCACAGTACCCCTCTATCATTCACCACACACATTTTTTCCTATCCCTTAAAAGTCTCTCACGCAAATGAAAATTAACAAAATTCACCATTGTTTTAAATAGGGATGTTAACCCCCTTGAGTGCTATAGAGATTCCCTACCAATTACTTTGAAATTATTTGGATACTTATGCGGCATTGCAAGAATTTAATTCCCCATATAAATCAATGGGAATTATCATTTGTCCCTATAGTACAGTACAGTTGGTTTGCTTTAGAATTACACATCTTTAGCCTGGTAGGGCACATCTCTTCTTGGAGACCTGCAGGGAACATGAAAGCCTTATCCAGGAAGCCAAGGAAAAGCAAATTAACTACAATAAAGGGGGAGGGGTACGCTATCAGAAATTGCAATTGATTTTAAAGGCTTTTAAACATTAGAGAGTCCCCTAGCATTCAAAGGAAAGTACTGTTGGGGGGGGGGGTTGAGGACATGTTTGAGATCCCCTGATTTGACACACGCAGGCACGTCTGTTTAACACAAACATACTTTTTACTTTATTTTTATTATATTTTCTAAAACAAGTTAATAACAGCATATCAAGATTTTTAAATGGAATGACAAAAGAATTAAGATCTCAGTAGGGATTTTTGTAAATCCCAATAGAAACTAATAAGCCAAACTTCCCATATCAGAAGAAATTTGTCATAATGATCATCAGAAACTGAACACAAAAATTCACTATAACAAATAATTTTAATCCTTTCCAGAACTCTAAACACACATATCCACACATCTGTCAATATTCCAGTTATCAAATACTGGCCATATCACACTCAAACTCAGACCCTAAAAAAAGCTCTATACCAGGATTGGGCAACAGTCTCTCCAGATGTTCTTGAACTATAATTCTCATCACACTCAACTGGTCATTGGCTACCTGAGGATAATGGGAGCTGTAATTTGACATCAGCTGTGGGACAGATGTAGGGAGGATTTCACACTCTGGACCTATACAGAACTGCAAAGAGGTATAAGATCCTTACAATCATCCCTTTAATAGTAAATAATTCTCTGGCCATTTAAGCTACTATACAATAAATGCAAAATTTACAGAGGCGCCTTGAGAATCTCGTGCTTTGATACGGTGCGAGATTCTCATGTTGCCCTTTTCAACAAAGTGAAATACTTAATGCAGCATTGCAGCTTGTACTTTCACACCGTTTTAAATGCGACATTTTAAAAGGATACCTTAAGCTACCATGTTTAACCATGTTTAGCCCTTTGAGTGCGAATGGGGTATGCAACGCACTGCAGAGCAATGTGTTGCATACCCCTCTGGCACTAAAATGGTTAAAATAGATGAATACAATGATCCATGCTGACACACACACACTCATGCACACCTAGAGCTGGGTTTACATATCAGGCTACCCTAAGTAAGGCATTATAGGGACCTTTAGTCCCACCCATTCCCACACCTCTTCACATGACCCTAGAAAATAGAATTTTCTAAACAATAGGAGTCACATCATGAATTTATAATCTTCTTAGGCTGATGAGTTAGTTGGCTCAATTCAATTGACTCAATCTATGAACATACAGAAAACCATTCAATGGTAGATGAAAGAAATAAGAAGTAATATAGTACCGTATTTCATAGGGGACAAATTAAAATGGCCATTCATTTAAATATGGAAATTCATTGGCGACGTCTCTTGCATTCAAGAGTTTAATAGCTCCATTTAAACTACTGTGAATTTGGGTAATGTTAATTTGTCCCCTATGGTGCAGGTAGTTTGTCCCAGAATTGCTTAGTTCATATTAGTACATTAACCTCATTATCTGATCACCGAACATTAGAAACCAAATGTGAGTGTGTATGGGGGCCCTTATACAAGACAGGTTTTCGTTTGGCATTTTATACATTGCTACATGTTGCACATTATAAGCAGAATCTAATTGAACATTGAAGATTCCAATTAAATGTAATTTTTTTAAAATTTAACCTTGATTCTTTCAACAGAGACTGTTTGGACACTGTTTGCATTATTTTCGAACTGAATGATATGAGAATGTCAAAGAAATACTTTCAATGACATTAAATATTTTGATGTGACAAATAACATACTGTATGATTATTGGAATGTCAAGTACAATCTGAAAAGACAGAAAAAGACATTGAAATGGGGCCAACTACAGTATATTTCAGATGGAATAATAACACCCTCTAGTGGGAAAGTCAAATAACATGTTTTATTTATTTTCCTGAAGTGAATATATTGTAAAAGCAGATAGAAAAAAATACATGAATGTTAATCTCCCAATGTAACCTCTTGGATGCTGGGAGGCATATCCAACATATTGCAAAACAATTCTTTGGAGGTGTCGCTAGCATCCAAGGTAGCTCATGCCTAATAAATAATGTAGTCATTGCAAAGTATCAACATTCATTTATGCATTAAACAGTATCATAGATGAAAAGCAGTGTTCATGTATGGTTCTCTATATGGTGAGAATTCTAGCAGGGAAGAGTTAAAGGAACACTAAAAACTAAAGATATCAGATTTTTTTTACTATGTGTTGTTAAATCCAATGCATTTCCTGGGCAATTTTAAATTTAGCAGAGATAGTAATATGTATTAGATAGGACTCACTTAAAATGGGGTAGCTTGACGAGGTAAGCATTCTTAACCCCTTCGCGTCCAATGATGTACCCGGACCGTCAAGCTGGTCTGGCACTTAAGGACCAGTGACGGTCCTGGTATGTCACGTACTTTTACCCACCGCGCTCCTGCAAGACCACGGTGAGTAATACTGAGGACTGAAGTTGATTGCTCCGAGACCGGAGTGATCTCTTTCAGTCCCCTTTTTGGCGTGCTGCCCCACTTGATCAGTCACGTAGGACGGCACGTCAAACTTTCCTATCTGGTCCTTAAAGGACCACACACCCCGGGACCGCTGGTACTTAAGGGGTTAAACATACTTTGGCAAAAACTATGAGACAAAATCCTCATTTTTTAAAAAAAGATAACTAAAACAGTTTAATATATGCCCTACATAGGGTTCACATTAAACCTTTTGCTTGAGGCACAGTGGTAAATTTGTCTTAAAAACTGTACTACTAATTTTTCCAAATCTTTGCAATCCCGTTTTTATTTATCTCTCAGTTTCCGTCATGGTGTTTCCATCTGTTGACATTTTCTGTCCTGGGTAAACATTCTTGTCCACTTCTTCTAGTTCTTGTCCATCTACTGTGATTTTCCTTGGTATGGTACATTTTGTTAAACACAACTTGCATTTCGTTGATATTCATCATCAGACCCACATTTTTGCTTTCCTGTTGTAGATCAATGCATTCTTGCAGTTCTGCAGGACTACTGGCATAGAGTATGATATCATCTGCAGAATATAAGTGATGTAGGTAGTCTCCATTGATCTTGTGTCCTTTTTGTACAAATTTAGATTACAGAAAATTTCATCAAAACAAACAGAAAATAGTTTTGGGGAGATTGTGTCTCCTTGTCGGACACCTTTTTTTTTCTGTGTTGATCTGGGCTTTATCTTTATTGAATGCTATGCAAGATGGAAGGTTGTATTCATTTTTGCAGCTCTCTAATTTGTTGCACTGTCTGGATATGGTCCATTTTACTGAAACCACTTCTAAAGTCTTGTTCTTTAGGTTGTGCCGTATTAAGTTTTGTGTTCATTCTGGACACTATATATATATATATATATATATATATATATATATATATATATATATATATATATATATGCAAAGAGCCAGCACTCTCAGATCTTGGGATAAAGAGAATCTTTATTAGACAAACGTCAACGTTTCAATGTGCATTTCACCTTTTCGTCAGGGCAAACTGCAAACCCCATCCCTACTACTTCATTTTGCTCTTTCTCGGTGTGCGCTCGTCACATTCTTTTGGTTTGTTGTCTCCCTAAGTGGAAGGGTATCCCAGGCATGGGCCCTTGCTTCTGTGTGCCTAGAGGGGAACAGCTGCATCCCACTGACGAGGTCCACATAGACCGAAACGTACGTCTGGGGTTGTGCTGTTTCTCTCGTGCGGAGAGGATTTGCCTGACATTTCGGGGCTGGACTGCCTGTGGGTGGGACCAGACTGATATGAATATGGAAATTTCCTCTCTGCAATGGCACATGGGAGCGAAAAACGTGACTTGAGCAGCACCTGAGAGGCCACACATGCCTTGAGCAAACTACTTCATTTTGCTCTTTCTCGGTGTGCGCTCGTCACATTCTTTTGGTTTGTTGTAAACCCCATCCCTATCCTATATTTACAAATTTTAAAAAGCCAGCCATGTCCATGAGTGCAATATCAACAGTGATGTCATAACATGTCTTGTAAATCCACAATGTAAGTATATGAAACTTGGGCATATACATTAGTATATTTCATAAAATATTACAAGTAATAAAATATTGGGGAGAAATAAGTAAGCTAAGATAAACTGAAGATACTGGTCTTAAGAAAAGTAAACACTCGCTCTAAGAGGACACCCCCAGGCTCAATGTGGCCTGGCACCTTGTAGAGCATTCCTGTAATGCCTATACATTGGACAATACAATGTCTTTGAAGTGTTTGCAATACTGAGTGCCTAAACTATGTATCAAGTCCACCAGACACTATTTAACAAAATAAGGCATTTTTAGATGATAAGCTTAGGATGGTACTTAATAACGGTTGGATAGACAATACCTTGTTTAAATACCTGTAGTGTCATTTCCTCTAGGATACTTATCATCTACAAATTACCCAAAATTCACAAAAACCCTAACCTCTCCACCAGGAAGACCAATTATTTTGGTAATGGGTTCTATTACTCAGGCCATTGCCACAATCTTTGAATCCTTTTTTCAACAGTTAGTGCGCAACATGACCTCTTACATTAAGGACACCACATACCTCCTCAAAGCTATTAAAGGGGTAACTTGTACGGCAGGAAAAACGCATTGGTGACTATGGATGTAAAAAGCTTATATAAAATCATTCTTCATGATGCGGGGCATCCAAGCTGTGAAGGAAGTGCTACTGGAGTCAAGTTACACAGGAACAGCTCCAATTGAATTTATTTTTGATCTATTGCTCACTACATTAACACATAACTGCTTTAGGTAGGAGAAGAGATTTTATCTCCAACTCACGGGCTCAGTAGTAGGATCAAATGCAGTAATATAGATAACAATTGCCCCATTTTTTTCCTAAGGAAGGTTGATTCTACGTTGCCAAATACTTAAATGGACACACCCAAACCCCTGGATTGATGTTCCTTTTTAACCAAAACTCTTTCTGTCATTCCCAAATAATTCCTATTGCAAGGACATTCCATGCAATAAATCACGTTTTCAGTTCCATAATTAATGTAAAAATATATTGATTGTAAGTGGCTGAATCAATCTTCAGTGTTGCTAGTTCTAGGGCCTTTATTTTAAAAATATCATATTGATAGCTCTGTGATTTCTTCTTCTTTGCAATCCTTTGGAGTCATCTTGAGTTCTTCTTCTTTGCAATGCTTTGGAGACATCTCTGGCATATCTAGAATTTTTACCTATATGAAATATGTAATACAGTAATGTAAGTTCAAAATGAATGCACAACCCGGTTAGTTAAGTAGAGGATTTATTAAAGGGATAGGAAAAACTGAACCTGTCACTTTAAATTCAAATTTGCATATTTGAAAACGTAAAAAAATAAATAGTGTGCACTAAAAATCCAGCAGGGAGTTACTGCTACTGTTATTTCTTAGTGGTGAGCTGTCTGAGTCCAGTACAATCCTATATAATAATTTGCTAAAATGTGTGTAACGCCACAGTCATGCGCAGTAGAGACTGCTGTGCGTGCTGCAGTCATGTGCAGTAGAGACTGCCCGGGCCGCGGCTGATACAGAGCTGGATGCTGTATCAGCCGCGGTGCGGGCAGTCCCTACTGCGCATGACTGCCCCGCGACCGGCTGGCAATTGCACTGTGGCCCATGTAATGGGCTCTTCAACTAGTATACTAATATTTGCTAACAAAGCTATGTAATAGCACAGGGCTTAATTAGCAAATGAAACCACACTCAGACTTTCACTTTAAAAAAAAAAAAAGATCAGAAAAGAAAGTTTGTTGCTCTTTTAAAGGACATCTGCATGTTTTACCTACCAACAGTGGTAATGTCCCCTTTTTACTCAGCAGGAAAAGCTGTGCTATATGTGCTATCATAATAAGGGCCTCATGCCGCTTTAAGCAAACCAAGAACCATTATTCCTATAGGTACAGTTCACCTTTGATTTAGTGTTGCTCTAATCAAGAAAATTGACCTTTTCTAATCAATATTAAAACAAAGAGCCTGCTTGTCAAATATTTGAATTATGGAAGTTTAATTAATATTGAATGCAAATTCTGAGATCAAATTTAGCATGACTCCCTTTGGTCAATGTATATTATAATCACAAAGCATAAAATTTGATCTGGCATTTTAACGAACAGTAGTATCTGGAAGAAGCGCTAAAGGACAGATTATGACCTAGAAAATTTTGGAACACAAGCAAGTATCAGAGGTAAGGTTCCTACAATAATATTCAGTCCTTTTTAACCCCTTAACAACCCTTGATGGTCATACCACGTCATGGGTTGTTATACCCTTAAAGACCCATGACGACCCATGATGTGCTATGACTGTCATGGAATTCCGGGTTCTCCCCGAGGCTGCACGCCGTTTGGGGAGTCTGGAATCCGAATTGCAAAAAAAAAAATGCTCCGTGGTCCTTTAATGACCGCAAAGTGCCTGCATGGCCAGTCGTTAAGGGGTTAATGACTAGGGCTTTTTGACACTAGAGGAAACATAAAATATTCTGGATACTATTGATAATGATGCTAATAGTTTGATAAAAGTAAGTTTGAGCTGAAATAACTTCTTAATGAAAAATCCTGCAACAGTGGGAATACACTTGTTTTACCCAGCCCTATAAAACACATATTTTTTGTCATAAAAAGTTTACTGTTCTTCAAACCTCTTGAAAGAAAATGAGGTCTTACATGCACTGCAAACAAAAAGCAATGAGCTGGAGACCCATCAAACTTTCAAGGTGTTAAAAGCACCATTTAAATCAATGGTATGATTCAAACATGATTATTTTTCATTTACATAATCCACGTTACCGGATCTTTAATTACACCTACTTAACAAACAGATTTAGAAGAATTACAAGGATTTGTTAGAATCTAATGATGATCCACTATCAACTTTTACAAATTGCTCATTCCATTATGAGTGCATGCTCCTGATGCTTCTGAGCATACTAAGCAGAGTAGGCGACTGCCAAATTCTGAGGGGCATCACTACTGTGTTGGGCACGCCCATATTCTAAGTTCTGGTTGTTTCCAGAGCAAGGCCAATTTCCTTGAACAGACACACCTACTCCTGGTTTATCTTAACCATCAATTTATATCCACCTTTACTGGCTATTATTTAACCCCTTGGATGCTAGATAGATCTCCAATGCATTATGAAGCAGTTAGTTGAAGATTAGGGATGAATGAAACCTCTCAACTCAAACACAGTACTTACTGCCTTCTGCGGGAATTCCCAAGAGAAGTCAGTTATCCCACTTTTTTCACTGCATTGAAATCAATGTATCCCGCCTTTCACATGGAGAGTTTCCCCCATGTATTTTTGTTGTGCTAAAGTATAAAAGAACATGTAAATATACTGAAGAATTCCATAAATGTACTGTCCTTAGTATAAAAAATCCCTGCCTTTGTTTTAGTCAAAAGCATCTTTCCACTTGTTTTTATGCATGACCTTTTTTTGTTGCTCAACTCTTTATGTAAATAGTTCCTTAAACAATTATTTGTATTGCCCTCAAATATATTTCTAAATGGTACTCATATCACCCCTTAGATGACTATTCTCTAATTCTAATGTAAACAAGCCCAATTTGGCTAATGTCTCTTCACAGTGTCTTTCAATGTTTCCATTATTATCAATACCGAGTTCTAAATCCAAAAACTAAATATTGGTTTTGTTAAAATTTGCTGTAAAATATATATGTATCTACAACAGAGAAATTGATTATTATGCCATATAACATGACATATGCCTTAAAACATTTTTTTGAATAATAAGGACTATATCTTTTGTACGTTGTAGCTCCCTTGATTTGTAAGTAATGTTTATTCTTAAACATAAAATAATAATGAGTGAGAATTAAAGCAGTTAGTAGTGCAGGTAGTTATAAATATGGTCATACATTATTCATGACTTGATCTATATAGCACAACAGAATGATCTGTTCATCTTTTGTTACTGAAGCCATATTCTTATAAAAAATGTTAGGACCTATACGTCTATATTTGTTATATATTTATTAGACTGTAAATGCGGTTATCAGTATAAAGGCAGAACACCTCAACACTTGCTTTAGTCAACACACAAAAAATATTGAAAAGAGATTTTTACGACATACAGTATATGTTGTCAGAATTGTTTGGAAACACTAATAAAGACCCTAGAGACATTACAATTGTTCCTATTGAGATTATTTCTCGTTCTCACCCTCATAATAGAATATAGTCTCTAAATATCAAAGATACTGGATTTTCAAAATGCACAGTTTAAATCCAGAAGGTCTAAAATAATGTATGGTATGAAATACGTTTTAAAAACTCCCCTTTTCTATGTGTATTATACCAGTATTTATTGTTTTTTAATGTTATACTTATTATATTTTAATATGTCTTCAGATAGTGAAGACTTAATATAGTAAGTAAGCATATTAATATTCTCTTTTATTTATGATTAGCACTGTCATACTTTAATACATTTTTAATTAGCAATCATTCTCTGCCATAAGTTTGTTCTCATACAGGCAGAAAATATATCATCACATATTTCATTTTTCACATAGTTGTTAGGTTGTTTTAATTTTATTTCATTATTATCGCATTATTTTAAGAAGACATTCAATTAGTTTACAACGACACTGCATCACACAGACTGTATAGTAAGTCAGCCTATTAATGCTCATTCACTTTTATTTTTCATTCACACTATTGCATTTTCTCACATTTCTAACTAGTAATTATTCAGTGCTTTAGGGGTTTTTCTCATATGGGGCAATTGTACGTAACAATTTTTTCGTACTTCGTCTTTAGGTTGTTTATTTTTTTAATCTAATTCAATTATTAATACTTTATTCTAAGAAGATCTCTATGTAGATCACTGGTATGATAATATTTTTCTTTGTAGATATGTTTTGTGTTTTTGGGTGTTACCAAACACTAAACATTACATTTTGGTTCAATTTCAAATATGTTTGTATGGTTATTTTTAGAATGATAGAGGTTTCTCTTTTTTTGTAAGATAGATTGTATGTGTATCAATTTCATTCACAGATCAATTGGGACTGTACTGTATATATACCTAGAATGTGGGAGGTTAATTAATTATGTTTTAGTTGTAGTTTAATGGTTTCATCGTGTGTACAATTATTTTAATTCTAGGCATATTTATAGATATTTCTAAGTATTTATTCTTCATGATGCATTTTCCATTCTTCATTTTGGCTGTTAATTGTAGTATAGTCAGTATAGGCATGAGAGCATGGTGGAGATCCCCTGTTAGTGTCCAGTCTGTGATTTTTCCCTGTTAGATCAGTCACAATACATTCCACATTTTGTGACTGGGTCAATTTATTGTGCCTGTTCCATTTTATAGGTCTGACTATATCTATATTAATTTTATTATAGACTGACTGATGTTTGCATGCATTAATTTCTTATGAAACTGTCAGATGTGGTACAGTCTTTTTGGCATGAAGTCACAGAGGGGATTCCTCATTAGTGTCAGGCCCATGTCTGTTGTCTCTAGCTGGCCATTATAATTATCATATGCTGTAACTGGGTAGTGTTAATTGACACAATTTTTAAATAGAGGCTTTCGTGCTTAGCGAGATTCTTTATTCCTGATGAAATTGTGGATCACTTGACAGATTTTCTACTTTTTTATTTAAATAAACCTTAAATTTATTGTTTAAAGTTTAATGGGAAGTCAGGATAGTTGACAAAGGCCCAAAGTAGGGCCAACACCTTGATACGATAAATTGCACATGTTTTTCATCATTTGGAAGTCCTGTGAGTGCTGTTCTTGAACTACAACCTATAAAGAAAAATGTGCATGCTTCAAGAATGGAAAAACGAGGTATCAATAGTCTCTCTTCCATGATTATCATTCATCCAGCTGACAAAGGTGGGGGGACAGTGATACAGAACTATGAGGACTATAAGGAGGAAGTTAACAAACTCATAAAGTGTTCAAATGGTATAGAGAACCAAAAAGCTCCTCAAAAAGGACCCAAATTAAAATGAGGCACACTGAAATACCAAAAAATAGAAAAATGTTTATTATATTTGATACAAGGAAATGAAAAGGCATAGGTCCTCCAATTTAATTTGTTCTCAAGATTCTCAAATCGACAGTAGCCCTGAATTACTTTTGTTTTGAAACATGATTATTTCTGCAATTAGCAGGAACATTGATGGGAGTTGTCATAATGGCACCCATATATGCTAATGCATTCATGCATATAAACATAAGAAAACACATTATGTCTATGTTTAAAAATGAAAGTCTGGCATTTTATTTAAATTGATGACCTCTTCTTCTAATGGCAAGACACAGTGGATAGTTTTGGACAGCAATTTTATACTGAAATATGCTAGAGATCCAGGTGCACTTCATGGCTCAGATAAAGCCACTGCTTTTTAGATCGTACTGTTTTTTGAAGTGGGACAATTTTGGAATTATTCCTAGTACTGGAAGCCTACTGACAGAAATACCATCCTGTAGGAAGTGAGTTTCCATCCCTTGTACACCACAATTTTTTAAGGTTATTCGTAATAACTCTAATGTCAAGATGAGAGATATTCAGTTGACTGAAATGACACACAGATTCCCAGAAATAGGATATTCTTCAGACTGTTTTATTACAGTACACGAAAAAGCCTAAAAAAAATGTATCTTGATTTGAAGATTCTGATGTGATTTTGTCTACCAGATATATCATCAAGCCAAAAGATGTGAGAGGTTCTGAGCATGAACAAAACAATGTTGCCTGGTATGCTGCTAGACACCACTCAAGAGTATCACATCATAGATCTCTAGTGCTATTACAGAGGAGAAATTTCCACATACAGATTAGACTAATCCCGCCCAAAAGGAAGGTCCAGTTCCAAAATGAAGAGCAAGTCCCCTCTGCACGGGAAATGCCAGTTAACCCCAGATATACATTTCAACCTTGATTCAGCCTCATCATTGAGGCGCAGCTATCAGTGCCAAGGTAAACCAGCGGCATCTCTCTGACGATGTCCAAACAATGTTTAAACATACGCCTGGGGTTAGCTAATATTTCCCATGCAGAAGGGACTTGCCCATCATTTTGAAACTGGACCGCTCTTACGGATGGGTTTGGTCTAATATGTATTTGGACATTTCTCCTCTGTAATGGCACTAGAGAGCTAAAATGTGATGCTCTTTAGTGGTGAGTTGCCGTAGAACAGACAACATTGCTTTTGTTCATACTCAGAACCTCTCGTATCTTTTGGCTTGTTTCAGATATACATCAGCAGCCAAAGCATTATGAAGGGTAGTTAATACCCACTGGAATATCTTATCATCTGATTCCATTTTGTCTGCAGTAGTGGGCAAACCTCCAATTATTGGATTTAAATGTAATGCAAATATGAGGGACATATTGATTAAATTAGACCCTAGTCTAGTGGGACACTAGTTAGCTTTAAGTTTATAGCAATAAACAATGCCCCTAAACCATATAGAGGGGCAATTGGATTGGATTTCCCCTAGGGGTTTAAAAAAACATATCTCATTCATGTACATTATAGACAGGCGATAGTGATTCATCCATTTTTCCTATTGATTATTTTGTGTTAATTTTGTGTACATTTGTATACTTTTTTTCTACAGCCTTCATTTTTTCTACATCCTCCTCTGGCTCTTATTCTCGTATCTATTAGTGATGAGCGAGCACCCCAATGCTCGGGTGTTCGGGTGCTCTGACCGAGCACCCCCAGAGGCTCGAGTGCTCGGCCGAGCACCCGAGCCCCATTGAAGTCAATGGGAGGACTCGAGCATTACACCAGGCACCCCCTGCTCTGATGAGGGGAGGGTGCCTGGTCCATAGGAAAAGGGCAGAAAATGATGGAAACACCACAGAAATGGTTCAGGGACAGCATAGGGAGGATGTCTGGATGCATCTTGGACTCCAACATCGCTGCTGGGAACGATCTTTCGCCCGTAGTACGCCATTTTTACAGACTGACCGTAAAACACACAAAAAGGCAGATAAAAACGACTTTAGGCGAAAAATTGTTACCAAACAGTATTTGCTGTATATTTACTTGTATATCATCTGCAAATTCTGCAAAAAATTTCCTTGATTTTTCTGAACTGAGGCCATGATTAAGAGGGAAACGTGCGCAGAGGCAAATTCTCCCAAAAATTTCCTTGATTTTTCTGAACTGAGGCCATGATTAAGAGGGAAACGTGCGCAGAGGCAAATTCTCCCAAAAATTTCCTTGATTTTTCTGAACTGAGGCCATGATTAAGAGGGAAACGTGCGCAAAGGCAAATTCTCCCAAAAGTTTACTCGATTTTTCTGAACTGGGCCCCAGGGAAACGTGCGCTGAGCCGACCATCTAAAACATTATGGGTGAGGGTCTGCTGCGGAGCTGACCATCCTAAACATTATATGCGAAGGCCCGCTAGTGAGCTGACGCTATAAAACATTATATGAGAGGGCCCGCTAGAGAGCTGACCCAATAAAACATTATATGAGAAGGCCCGCTGGTGAGCTGACCTACACAAAAATTGTCAAACAGGGCCCGCTGGTGAGCTGGCCCTATATAAAAATTATATCACAGGGCCCGCTGGTGAGCTGGCCCTATATAAAAATTATATCCCAGGGTATATGGAAGAGAGTCAACCATATACCCATTTTTTGGGTGGAAGGGGTGAATGGGAATACAGAGTATTCCCATCATTGTAAATAACATATATAAAGTCACTTTATGTTCCCCCGGGGCTTTCCTCCAGTGGAGTGGAGAAGTCAGGGGAAATCCAGGCCTTGTTCATTTTTATAAGTGTCAACCTATCATCATTTTCGGTGGAAAGGCGGACACGCTTATCTGTTATGATGCCACCAGCAGCACTAAATACCCGCTCAGACAGAACGCTGGCGGCAGGGCAGGCCAGCACCTCCAAGGCGTAGAGTGCCAGTTCATACCACGTGTCCAGCTTGGACACCCAGTAGTTGTAAGGCACAGAGGGATCATTGAGGACGCTGACACGGTCTGCTACGTACTCCTTCACCATCTTCCAAAACTTTTCCCTCCTTGTGACACTAGGCTGCGCATCAGGGTGAGGGTGCTGGCGGGGTGTCATGAAGGTGTCCCACGCCTTGGAGAGTGTTGCCCTGCCTTTGTCGGAACTGCTGTGTGCTCCCCTTTTCTCCCCTTCTCAGTTGGCCAAGGTAGCACGTACTCTGCCGCCAGCGTTGTCAGATGGAAAATTTTGGAGCAATTTTTCAACAAGAACCTTCTGGTATTGCACCATTTTGCTTGTCCTCTCCACCGGAGGAATGAGAGATGAGAAATTCTCTTTGTAGCGGGGGTCCAGAAGGGTGAACACCCAGTAATCCGTGTTGTCTAAAATGCGTATAACGCGTGGGTCACGGGAAAGGCAGCCTAACATAAAGTCAGCCATGTGTGCCAGAGTACCAACAGGCAAGATTTCGCTGTCCTCACCAGGAGGATGACTCTCAATCTCCTCATCCTCTTCCTCCTCTTCTGCCCACCCACGCTGAAGAGATGGAACTAAAGTTCCATGGCTACCCTCTGTAGCGGAGGCAACCGTGTCTTCCTCCTCCTCCGCCTCCTCCAATTGTCGCTGAGAAGACGAAGTGAGGGTGCTCTGGCTATCACCTTGTGTAAGCTCTTCCTCCCCCATTTCCACCTCTTCCACATGCAAAGCGTCAGTTTTAATTGTGAGCAGCGAGCGTTTCAGTAGACACAGAAGTGGGATGGTTACACTGATAATAGCGTTATCGCCGCTCACCATCTGTGTCGATTCCTCAAAATTGCGTAAAACCTCACAGAGGTCTGACATCCATTCCCACTCCTCACTTCTGATTACAGGAAGTTTAACGGAGAGGCGACGACAGTGTAACAGCTGGTACTCCACTACTGCCCTCTGCTGCTCACAAAGCCGGGCCAACATGTGGAAGGTGGAGTTCCAGCGCGTGCTCACGTCACACAGCAGCCGGTGAGCTGGCAATTGTAAGCGCTGCTGCAGCTTCAACAGGCCGGCTGAAGCTGTAGATGACTTACGGAAATGTGCATACACGCGGCGCACCTTGGTCAAGAGATCATGCAAATTGGGGTAGGTTTTTAGAAATCGCTGAACCACTAAATTAAATACATGCGCTAGGCATGGTACGTGTGTGAGCTTGCCGAGCTCCAAAGCCACCACCAAGTTACGCCCATTATCACACACAACCATGCCTGGTTGCAGGTTGAGTGGCGAGAGCCACTGCTCGGTCTGGTGACCAATCCCCTGCAACAGCTCTGAGGCCGTGTGCTGTTTGTCCCCAAGGCAGATCAGCTTCAGCACGGCCTGTTGACGCTTCCCCACTGCAGTGCTACACTGCTTCCAGCTACCGGCTGATGGGTGAGTGGCGCTGCGTGCAGAGAATTCGGAGGTGGAAACGGAGGAGGAGGAGCCAATAACGTAGGTGCTGGTGGAAACCCTGATGGAGGTAGGGCCCGCAATCCTCGGCGTGGGTAGCACCTGTGCCATCCCAGGGTCCGAGTCGCTCCCAGCCTCCACGACATTCACCCAGTGTGCCGTCAGGGAAATGTAGCGTCCCTGGCCACAAGCACTTGTCCATGTGTCAGTCGTTAAGTGGACCTTCCCAGTAACTGCGTTGGTCAGGGCACGGGTGATGTTACGGGACACATGGTGGTGTAATGCGGGGATGGCACACCGGGAAAAGTAGTGGCGGCTGGGGACCGCGTACCGAGGGACAGCTGCTGCCATCAGGCTGCGGAAGGACTCAGTCTCCACAAGCCTAAATGGCAGCATTTCGATGGCCAGTAATTTGGAAAGGTGTGAGGTTAGTGCTATGGCCTGTGGGTGGGTGGCTGGGTATTTTCGCTTGCGCTCAAATGCCTGGGGTAACGACATTTGGACGCTGTGCTGGGACAGGGAAGTGGATGTGGTCGCTGATGGTGCTTCAGATGGTACAGGTGCAGGGCGGGAGGTATGCGGGCCTGCGCCTTCGACAGGCGATTGGCCGGCACCGAAAACAGGGGAAGAGGAGGCAGTGGTGTGGCCTGCAGACACAGATGGGCGATCCAGGCGTTCCTCCCACTTATTACGGTGCTTGGATGCCATGTGTCGGATCATGCTGGTGGTGGTAAGGTTGCTAATGTTCATGCCTCGGCTCATTCTGGTGTGGCACAGGTTGCAAACTACAATTCTTTTGTCGTCCGCACTTTCCTTAAAAAAACGCCATACCGCGGAACACCTACCCCTTGGCAAGGGAGATTTACGCAAGGGGGTGCTCCGTGGAACATTTGCGGGCCGGTTTGGTGCGGTCCGCCTTCTTTCTGTAGCCACACCACTGCCTCTTCCAGCCTGTTGCGGTGCTGCAGATGGCTCACCCTCAGGACTGCTGTCATCGCTCGGCTCTACACCTTCCCAGGTGGGGTCAGTCACCTCATCGTCCACCAAGTCCTCCTCCACTTCCTCAATCTGATCATCCTCCTCATGTCTTGATCCCACCACATACTCAGTCATTGACAACTGTATATCATCCTCCTCATCAAGGTCTTGAGACAGTAATAGTGGTTGATTTAATGGCAACTGTGTCTCATCATCATCATCATCCACTACTTCCTTTGACCTTAAATGCCGTTCACATCTGTCATCTTCTTGTGATTGGGTACCCTCTAGAGGTTGTGAATCAGGGCACAAGATGTCATGTTCCTCTGCAAGCGTGCTTGGAGAGAGGGTAAAATGAAGGATTGGTGATGAGACGAGCTCCTCACTATATCCCAGTGTGGGATCACTTCTTTGACCAGACCCTCTATGGTTGGAGGAAGGATGATCAGAGTGAGGATTATGTTGACCAGACTCTTGGCTACTGAGAGTGGACTTGGTGGAAGACAGGGTGGTGCTTAACCGACTGGAAGCAGTATCAGCTGACATCCAACCGACCACCTGTTCGCAGTGGTCGGACCTCGAGAGTGATGTCCTGCGACGCCCTGTAAAATGAGACATGAAGCTAGGTATGGTGGATGTCTTTCTGTCTTGTGCTCTGGCACCAGGCGCAGTTTCTACGCGTCCTGACCCGCGCCCTGAACTATCAGGATCACGTCCACTTCCCCGTCCCTTTTTACCCGCCTTCTTCATATTACACGGAATATGTGCTGCAAATCTGAAACTGTGCACAGTCAACAGAATGTGCTGCTAAACTGTGGCGACGCACAGTGAATGGAATATGTGACTTTGATATTTTACAGTTTGAAGACTTAACAGTATTTTTTCCTATTCTGAAACTGTGCACAGTACACAGAATGTGCTGCTAAACTGCGGCGACGCACAGTGAATGGAATATGTGACTTTGATATTTTACAGTTTGAAGACTTAACAGTATTTTTTCCTATTCTAAAACTGTGCACAGTCAACAGAATGTGCTGCTAAACTGCGGCGACGCACAGTGAATGGAATATGTGACTTTGATATTTTACAGTTTGAAGACTTAACAGTATTTTTTCCTATTCTGAAACTGTGCACAGTACACAGAATGTGCTGCTAAACTGCGGCGACGCACAGTGAATGGAATATGTGACTTTGATATTTTACAGTTTGAAGACTTAACAGAATTTTTTCCTATTCTGAAACTGTGCACAGTCAACAGAATGTGCTGCTAAACTGCGGCGACGCACAGTGAATGGAATATGTGACTTTGATATTTTACAGTTTGAAGACTTAACAGAATTTTTTCCTATTCTGAAACTGTGCACAGTCAACAGAATGTGCTGCTAAACTGCGGCGACGCACAGTGAATGGAATATGTGACTTTGATATTTTACAGTTTGAAGACTTAACAGTATTTTTTCCTATTCTGAAACTGTGCACAGTACACAGAATGTGCTGCTAAACTGCGGCGACGCACAGTGAATGGAATATGTGACTTTGATATTTTACAGTTTGAAGACTTAACAGAATTTTTTCCTATTCTGAAACTGTGCACAGTCAACAGAATGTGCTGCTAAACTGCGGCGACGCACAGTGAATGGAATATGTGACTTTGATATTTTACAGTTTGAAGACTTAACAGTATTTTTTCCTATTCTGAAACTGTGCACAGTACACAGAATGTGCTGCTAAACTGCGGCGACGCACAGTGAATGGAATATGTGACTTTGATATTTTACAGTTTGAAGACTTAACAGAATGTGCTCTAATCTGCAACTTTGCACACTAAACAGAATGTGCTCTAATCTGCAACTTTGCACACTAAACAGAATGTGCTCTAATCTGCAACTTTGCACACTAAACAGAATGTGCTCTAATCTGCAACTTTGCACACTAAAAAGAATGTGCTGCTAATCTGCAACTTTGCACACTGAACAGAATGTGCTCTAATCTGCAACTTTGCACACTAAACAGAATGTGCTCTAATCTGCAACTTTGCACACTAAACAGAATATATGAATTTTTTTTTTTTTTTTCCCCCCACACAAAATAAACTGCTGCCCCCACACACAGTAGTCCTAAAAAGGACTTTTGGGTCTTTTTTTTTTTACAAATTTGCTTTTCTTCTCCCTACACTGACTTTCCCTTCCTATCCTCATCTCTCCCTGGCTAAGACTGAGCCGAACTCGCTGGTCAGGTGCTATACAGCACCCGACCACGGGTTCTGGCCAGCCAATCAGTGTAATGCCAGCAGCCAACATGGCTGCTGGCATTACACTGATGTCAGAGCCTCCCTGCACGTTTATTGGCTGCGCAGCAGCCACGAAACGTGCGGGGAGGAGACCCGAACATGGCGGTCGAGCACATGCGGTACTCGTACGAGTACCGCCATGTGCCGAGCAGAGCGATGCTCGAGCCGAACCGATCATCGGCCGAGCATGCTCGCTCAACACTAGTATCTATATCCTCCTTACTTTTGTTAGTTTCCTTTGCTAATTACTTAATTTGCCACTAGCTCTTAAAGTCTGGGCTTTTATATTTACATGCACTTTCATTATCTTTTCTCACCACTAAATGTCACCATTTTCTCTTTGGTGTTGACATGTGGGTAAGTGTCTTTTGCTTTCATTTGACTCTAAACTTACATCACTTGTTTTCCAGTTGCCTCGGTGACTCTTTCGAGAAGGATGTGTATCAGTATCGTGCAAAAGCTCCACAACTGGTTATTGTCTTTTTGAAAATGAACAATGCATGTGCACACATTTCTATGTGTTATCAATAGATAATGGAATGAATGTATAAATTTGCCAAAGCAGCTACACTGTGTTAGCCTCTAACAGCCAGAGGCTGTTCAGGGTATACATTACAGTGTATTATCGTTGCAGTGCAGCAATCTCCGCTATTCATTAGGATTTTAATGCCAGCCACCCCCAAACACCAGCCACATAGAATGTACAGGGAAATGGAGTAAACACTCTGTTTCCTGTAGACCTTGTTTAATACATTGTATTAAAAAGACATAGAACAGGGATGTCCAAGTTCAGTCCTCTAGGGCGACCAATAGGACAGGATGTAAGGCGACCTTTGTTTTAGCACAAGTGAGTCAGTCAAAATAAATGAGCCACTGTGCTTAATCAGGGAAATCCTTACATCCTGGCCTGTTGGTGCCCCTTGGACAGCCCTGCCATAGCGGAAAGAAAACTCCAAAAAATCGA
Source organism: Rhinophrynus dorsalis (assembly GCA_037306005.1). Taxonomy (NCBI): domain Eukaryota; kingdom Metazoa; phylum Chordata; class Amphibia; order Anura; family Rhinophrynidae; genus Rhinophrynus; species Rhinophrynus dorsalis. The sequence continues at coordinate 385,688,569 of CM074723.1, read as the reverse complement.
AAGTTGAAATTTGGCATTTGAAACTAAATATATTTGAGTAGGGTCTAAAAATCAATTCTAGCACACCATTTAGTATGGATTCTCATTCTGCATTCACCCTAAAAAACTTGGTGCAAAAAAATGAAGGGTATTTATTAATACAATTCCAATGGGAAATAGGCATTGGATCCATATTTTTGTGTTGTGCTTGCCAATTTCAGGTATAGTCAGTTGTTGAACTTCCAGCTGTTAGGGAGCACATCTGTTCTTTTCATCCTCAACTAGCCCTTGCCTGTATGGAGATGAGGGAACTGTAGTCTCCAAAAGCTGGAGGTTCAACATGATGCTTTCTCCAATATTTAACCTTTTGAAACTGCAATGCATTGGATACCTTTTTGTCACTCAAAGGGAAGTTTGAGGATTTTTATTTGCTCAAGAATTAATCTAGTTATTTTTAGTACATCAGCCTCAAACACTTTAGTCATATCATATACATACCATATGTGAATATCTAATAAGAGACTTGTCTACATTTCACAGGCCCTTGGCCAGTTAACATCTTTGAAATGTCACCTGCAGCAATGTGATATTTCTGGATTCAATGTGCTACTTTTTATCATACAATGCATGAAAAAGTACTATTGCTTAAAAAAAAAAAATCAATTTCCATATTTGCAGCTGTTTCATCCATGCCAGCTTGAGTCTTTTTACAATGAGGAACAGTTTGCAGTTATATGTTAATGTTCTTCCTATGAATGGAGTTTTTTGCTCGATAATGTAGCAGCAGCACTGACATCTAGTGGACTTTTTAAAAAGTGCATGTACTAATTTGTCATTTGTGTTCTACTTCCTGAAAAAAAAATCTATTAAAAAATGCATTTTTTTCTCTAATAATTTATTTTGATTTACGAATCATTTTTTTATTTAAATTTTTTCAGCATTGCAAATAGCTGCCTTCCATATGTTGCTGTACTACAACTTCCAGAATGATGGAAACAGTAGTCCAAGGACAGCTGAAGAACAACTCTTTTACCACCACTGCTGTAGTCTAAAAGTCAAGCTGTATACCCCTGTGTTTCCTGCATTTGTGGAAAGGCTTGGTAAAGAGCAATGGTATTATCTTTCTTAGAAAAGTTCAAATGTTTTTTAATTAACCACTTGGATGCAACATGTTTATAACACATTGCTTTGCAATGCACGGGAGACACGTCTAGTATCCAAGTGGTTAAAGAAAAGCATTGTAGTGTTGAATATTTTTTGTTATACCCTCTTTTCCTGCTGATGTATCAGCTTCCTCCTGTTCAAGACTAGCAGTCTGGTGATGCATTGTGACAGAACTTTGTCCACGTTATTCAATTTAATTTGATCTGTGCTTGGAGAGGTCCAGGAATTCTGTTATTGCCGTACCTCCTAAAATTTCAAGTGGCCAAAGAGGGGCACTTTTGTTTTAGGTGCTATTGTTGGGCGCACGGCTAGTGGGTGGGTATTATGGAGACTTTTTAGGTTATTTCATGACCTACTGACACCTATTTGTGTAAATGAATAAATTATTTAGAGGAAGATAAAAGTATTTTAGTTACACAGACTAATCTATAAACATATATACGGAAGTTTAAAAAATATTAATGTGAGTTTTATTGCTGTGGATCAATATGATACACATATACACACTGAAGGGACATCAGGGTAGGAAAGAGGGATGGGGGATTTGGGTCTCAAAGAGTGACTGTCACTCTTAAAGAGGGATGATTAAACCCGTTAAGGACCAGAGTAGTATATGACATATTGCTTCACAATTAGGGAAGGGCAAAACCGCAAATAAAGGCACTTCCCACTTGGTGAATAATTTCCTGTGAAAAGTGCGTTTTTTCCACTTTTTTCTCATAGATCATTCTGTTGAAATCAATGGGAACATTAAATTCTCACACAACACATAGCAAATGTTATTTTATTTCCCAAAGGCGTAGTATAAAATGAGTATGAGGATGCCTATGTTGGTGGAGTGTGGGGAAAGAATCAGTTGAACAGGGAATGTTTTTTGGGGTGGGTTGTTTACTGGGATTGGGGGGGACAGTTAAAAAAATAAAAACTAAATACAGTTAAAAATAAACCCATAAGATGTGGTATAAAAGGGGTCTGAGGAAGTTGTCTGTGTTGGTGGGTGGAGTCTGGGGAAAGATTAAGTTGAACAGGGAATTTGTTTGGGGGGGTTTCTTGACTGGTATCGGAGGGACAGTTAATAAAATAAAAAAAAAAGAAGAATGTTTGTACCTAATGTGACAGAGACAGGGACCCGCTGACGTAAGCTGCGACTGAGGTAGACTGATACTTGACATGATAGAGTATTTTGTAGAGAATTGTTTGTAAGATTTGTTGTTAGAGGCCCACGCCCTGCGGAAACATTGATTTGTAGGACTTAGACTTTTTACAGGCACAAACCCTTAGGAAACATTGATTTGTTGTAGGAAATAAGACTTGTGTTAGGCCCAAACCCTGAGGAAACATTGATTTGTAGGACTTAATATGGGTGAACACTTAAAAATAAACCGGTGTATCAAAAATTATAATAATGGTAATACAATGAATATCTTGAATCTTCCAAATTTATTGCAATGATTATAACTGTGTTAAAAATAATTCAACAAATATTTTTAATTGTGCCAACAAACCAAGAAAATAGAATAAAGCATCTATCTATTCTAGCTATTCATTTATTTGGGACTTTGATACTATCAAGATATACTTTTATACTGATGATTTATTGGGACTAGTGATGAGCGAGCGTGCTCGGCCGATGCTCGGATCGGCTCGAGCATCGCTCTGCTCGGCACATGGCGGTACTCGTCGAGTACCGCCATGTGCTCGCCCGACATGTTCGGGTGAAGGGGATCTGTGCCGGAAGAGGCACAGATCTGAAGACGCTCCGCTGGACCACCAGGGACTGGAGGTACGGGGGCATTGCGGAGATGAAGGGGGCATTGCGGAGATGAAGGGGGACATTGTGGAAGAGGGGCATAGACTCTATGCCCCTCTTCCACAATGTCCCCCTTCATCTCCGCTATGCCCCTCTTCCACAATGTCCCCCTTCATCTCCTCTATGGCATAGGAGATGAAGGGGGACATTGTGGAAGAGGGGCATAGCGGAGATGAAGGGGGACATTGACCAGGCACCCTCCGCTCATCAGAGCAGGGGGTGCCTGGTTTAATGCTCGAGTGCTCCCATGCTTTTCAATGGGGCTCGGGTGCTCGGCCGAGCACTCGAGCCTCAGGGGGTGCTCGGTCAGAGCACCCGAGCACCCGAGCATCGGGGTGCTCGCTCATCACTAATTGGGACACAATTTGTAATATATGGATATATGACCACTAGTGGTATTTTAGGCACATCACGCTATGTATTGTTCTTTCTTTTTCATGAGTTTGTTCTAATGAGGAAATAAGATTGTTCATTCAACTTTCAACACCTCAAAATTTTGAGTAAGTTTATTCCATATTACTCCATTCACATTGATTGTTTTGCACGATTACAAATATTAATTGAATTCTTTATTCTATTTAATTTGTTTGTTGACACGATTACAAATATTTGTTGAATTCTTTCTATCACAGTTATAATGTTTGCAATGTATTTGGAAGATTCAAGATATTCACTAAATTACAATTATTATAATTTTTGATACACTGGTTTATTTTAAATGCTCACCCATCTTTTTATATATTATTCACTTTCTCATATTTGATAGGGATTTTTTTTAATCTGCTATATTTATTCATTTACTACACATTATTTTGTTGTTTGGATACTGTAAGATCTCGGGTATAATATGCACTTTTTTACCCCATTTCACCTTATGTGAAGTGGGGGGGCATGTATTATACACGAGTGAAAAATAAACTAAAATACAAAGTCCAGCAACCCCCATCTGGAGTCAGCGGGCAGCATCCCTGCGCTCACCGCCCACTTCCTCTGCGCAGCAATATTGCATAAAAACATTAAATGCCCACCTTAATAACCAGGATTCCCCCTCTGTATACATTCAATGCACATGCGTGCACGCATTGAATGTATGGTAGGTCCTGACAGGGCTGCTCAGAGGAGTTCAGGGAGAGGAAGAAGCGGGCGGCTAGTGCAAGAATGCAGCCCGCTGTTCCTGTTTCACGGCTGCCTATAAATACAGAGGGGGAATCCTGGTTATTAAGGTGGGCATTTAATGTTTTTATGCAATATTGCTGCACAGAGGAAGCGGGCGGTGAGCGCAGAGATGCCGCCCGCTGCCTCCAGATGGGGGTTTTGCAGGCAAGTAGGGGGTGCGTATTGTACATAGGAACCACCATTTTACCAAAAATCTTGGGTATAATTTGCACCTGCATATTATACACAGGTGCGTATTATACCTGAGATTTTACGGTATATTTATAAATTTATTTTTACAAAAATACATCTCAGGTCTCTGATTATTTTCTCACCTATATAAATTTGAACAGGACTTAAACTTGTTTGGCACAAGCCCTAAGGAAACATTGATTTGTTTATTTATTTTTTAAAGCACAAGCTCTGAGAAACAAGAAAAAAAAGCCCTACTGGCCTATTGCCAGCAGGTCATATTGTGTTGGCCAGTAGCCACTGGCCATTGTCAAATGTCCTGATGTAGATGCGTAAATTGTGACTGCTGTTCTTGCGGCTGCTGCTGAGTTGTTTCAGCATATATATATATATATATATATAATAACAAATGGTGAGCACTCATACACAATTGCACATATAGTTTAAACCATGTGTATCACATGGAGACTAAAAAATACAACCTAGACAGACCAATAGAAAAAGAAAGTCTCCTCTAGGCACTCATAAACAGTAAAAAACTTTTATTAATGTAAATGAAATCTACAAAGGTAATATCATATAAATAAAACCCACATATGGGTGTAAATCTATGAAACCCACAGTTCACATATCAACATGGCATCCCCTCCCCCCTCCCCTTAGTCCCCTAAAAACAATATATCCAGAAAAAGAACTAAACAGTCCCTATATACATGTATGCTGTAATAGACAAATGTAATATATAGACGTTTCTTCTGCCGGCAATCAAAAAATAAATAAAAAATAGCTGTAATAAAGTCTATCCTGCTGTAACGTCCCCTAAATCATAGCATGCCGCAAAATGTAACACTATAAGCAAGTGTAAGTGCTTCAAAGCCATTTTCAGCTATCTAAAAGGATCCAGCAAAGTGTGGGTTAATATATATAGCAGCTAAGCAAATGGTGTAAGACAAAGCCGTATTAATAAAGACACAATGTCAATGATAATTCCTCACAGTGAATCACAGCCAGAGGTAACTGCAACAGTATATAGGATCTTGTAACGGACAGCAACAATCCAGCTACGGCGCATACAAAGAAGCATAAACTACCTCACTTCAGACTGATCCTTCTCCATCGTGTACCTGCCCCAGCTGATCCATAGCAGACTTACAACTCTGGAGTTCTTCTGGAATTAATGATGTCATCCAAACTGGCTTAGTTTAAATTGCTTCAGCAACACAACGCTCAGTGTAAATAATAACCCATGCTATCAGGTTGTTGATCCATCCCGGATATAAATAAATGTAGGCTTCCATCAACGCGTTTCGCCTTCTCATCATGGGCCTTTTCAAGATTAATTAGTGTATCCAGTATCATCCTTCCATCACATATATATAAAGCCTAAATACATTTAAATTTTCATCAACCTATCACCACACACACCTACCAATTAGTCTTAAAGGGACCATAACCTTTGCCTCCTATAGTGCATCAACTGGACCTCGCCTCGCCCTATCCATTCATCTAGTTTATTTATTTTAAATTATTGTTTATTTGGTAATATTTGGTAGTTTGAGGGATAGAAGTTCAGAAATAATGTGGTTAAAATATTGTATAATCAATGACTTGTAAATAGGCGAGGTCCATGCAAAACCATGACACTTAGGGTCTGCAATGTTAAATCCCCTCCACCAGAAACCAATGACTGCTGCTGTCACTATATCCCTTGTCCACACCCCAAGGACTCATGACAACTTTCAGACAGTTTAATAGTAATGATGAACCCTTCCTGCCACCAGCTTAGCATATATTGCAGGGTAGAATCTCCTCAGATGCCACTTTATGCCCTGCTTGCAATTCTTCTCCACCACATTGCCATGTTTGATCAGTGCACCATACAGTGTGCAGTGGGTGGACATGAACTGCCACATCCTAATATCAACAGAGTGGCTATCATTTGGAGGGGGAGGTAACGATGAACGTGGTGGATTGGCAGAAGGTGTAGTTACTAGGGATGAGCGAGCACCCCGATGCTCGGGTGCTCGGGTGCTCTGACCGAGCACCCCCTGATGCTCGAGTGCTCGGCCGAGCACCCGAGCCCCATTCAAATGAATGGGAGCACTCGAGCATTAAACCAGGCACCCCCTGCTCTGATGAGCGGAGGGTGCCTGGTCAATGTCCCCCTTCATCTCCGCTATGCCCCTCTTCCACAATGTCCCCCTTCATCTCCTATGCCATAGCGGAGATGAAGGGGGACATTGTGGAAGAGGGGCATAGCGGAGATGAAGGGGGACATTGTGGAAGAGGGGCATAGAGTCTATGCCCCTCTTCCACAATGTCCCCCTTCATCTCCGCTATGCCCCTCTTCCACAATGTCCCCCTTCATCTCCTCTATGGCATAGGAGATGAAGGGGGACATTGTGGAAGAGGGGCATAGCGGAGATGAAGGGGCACATTGTGGAAGACGGGCATAGCGGAGATGAAGGGGGACATTGTGGAAGAGGGGCATAGAGTCTATGCCCCTCTTCCACAATGTCCCCCTTCATCTCCGCAATGCCCCCTTCATCTCCGCAATGCCCCCGTACCTCCATTCCCTGGTGGTCCAGCGGAGCGTCTTCGGATCTGTGCCTCTTCCGGCACAGATCCTCTTCACCCGAACATGTCGGGCGAGCACATGGCGGTACTCGTACGAGTACCGCCATGTGCCGAGCAGAGCGATGCTCGAGCCGATCCGAGCATCGGCCGAGCACGCTCGCTCAACACTAGTAGTTACCCTAGAGCAAGTGGCTGTGTTCCTCTAGTCTTCCTCCTCTTTGATCTCTGCCTTTTGTTGCCTCTGTGGAGAGTCAGGGGGTACAGCAACAGCGGTTCCCCATTTCTCTTGTGGGTTTTTAGCTTTAATAAGTTTCACATAAATGTCATGGTGTCTGTATTTCACGGGTGGTTGTTCCAAGGTGTGTTCCCTCTTTTTCCCTTTTCACTGACTTGTCACAAATTGTGCACAGTGTTGGTGATGACTGCACTGTGCCTGCCCCAAGAGAAAAATAGCTCCACAACCATGACTTCATGGGGAAATGGAAAGGTGGAGAAGAATGGCCTCTTTCATCTTCTTCTCTTCCACATTCCCCTTCACTGACAGGGGCAGAGGATGATGTGGCTGCTGTTACTGCAACTGCCTCTGAATCAGAACTGTAACTAGGAACAGGAGCATTGCTGCTGCTGGCAAGTGGACCCTGTCCTAGTTCCGCATCACTTGTTGAGCCAGTTCCCACTGTGGCATGCTAGCCTGCTCTTCAGCATGCTGTTGCCCTTGCAATTCAGCAGCAGCAGGAATTAGAGCAGTTGCAAACTCTGCAAATTCCAAAATCTCACTGCTGGTGGTGGTGGCAATCCCCATCCCTGTCTCCCATTCCTTCTCAGTTTGAGCTAAAAAGGCCATTAATATTTCTTCCACCCCAGCTTCTCCACCATCATCCCCACCACCACCAGTGCCTCCGTTCTGCTGCTGCTCTATTACAGACATCTCACTGGTTGGAGGAGGTGACGAGAAATGTGACAGAGAGTTCCCTAATGTCACACTTGTCATTTCTTGTTGACCTGAAGAAGGCAGACTGGCAGCACTAGCAGAAGGCACAGGCAGCTGATACATGCTTCTGGTGGTGGTGGCATTATTGCTGCTTGGCAACAGTTCTGCCTTCTTCAGGATCATGTTCCACCTGGACAGTGCCATGGGGGGAAGGGGACTCTCAGGTCAGGGGAATGGTGTGGGCTGCCATGACTGCTAGTCTGGACGCTCTGCATTGCTGCCCCTACCACTCCCATAACACCAGTCCCACCAGCTGCTTTCCCATCACTGTTAGTACTACTAACACCAACCACATCAATTTCAATCCCTGACCCGGCTGAGTCTTCCTCCTCACTAGTAATATGATGATCACCCTATCCCTCTTGCCTAACACTCTGTAAAAGCTGTTGCACCTTATTAGTAGTAGTACTAGTGGCGGGACTGCTTGAGGATGGCAAGTGTGATTTAGGGTCAACTGCTGTCACACTTAGCATCATTTCTTCTCCCCCCTCACTGAGAATTGTAAGACACACTGGCAGCAGGTGTAGCACTTGCAGCAGGAGCAGCACTGGCAGCAAGAGCAGCACTGGTAGCAGCAGGGGCAGCACTGGCAGCAGGCACAGGCAGCTGACCTGTCCTGCTCACACTACTACCCTTTTCGTCCTCCCAGAAGATACATTTCCCCCAGATCCCTAGGGGTTATTTATGGGGGGCTGGCCAGCATTGGGTCTGGGGAATAAGTGCATGCAGACCCTTCAGTGCTGGTACTGGTCACTTCCTCAGACTAACTGGACACATAAAGGGTTCTCCCATCTCCTCCTTTTGTCATTCTTAAACTTGCTCATAGTGATAGCAGTCACTGTGAGCCTCTCCTGCCTCAATTTTCCTATTAGCACATAGCACAGCAACCAAGAACCTCTATTGCTCTGTAGTTGTTTGTATTCATTTTATCATTTAGTTTCATTTAAAGTGTCACCTATGGACAACATCCCATAAATAGTTAGGCTACATATCCAATACTATGAAAACGTTATTTATTTTTTATTTTAATTTTTGATCTCATTTAAATTTAACTTAAAAAGTCTGTGCTGCAGCCACTTCCTGGTGACTGCAGTTCACAGCGGTTACAGAGCTCTTCCTCTGCTCTCCTCCAATGACAGAGGCTTCTGTCTGTAAGCTGGAGCGGTCTCATTGGCAGAGATTGATGCTGTCCATAGGCGACAGATCCACTCTAATATCTGCAAAATGTTTTTATTTTATGTTAGATCGCTAAAATCTAATCTTAAGCTTGCATTTTTAAAGGACATGTAGACTATCCATTATAGACACATTTTGGCTGTGCACAATTAATGCTGTCTAGGGAGTCATGTTCTTAAAGCAATATGCTATATAGTTCTTTAGCTACTTCCTGCCAAAACCTGCACAAAAATAATCTAAAAGTATACCTGTGTAGGTGTTACCTTCAGAAACAGTAGTATTGCAGCCATGGAAAACATCGGTGAAAAATGGCAACATTTTGTGGTTAATTTATTGGCAGTGGCAAAAAGGTGGAAATTTTGTTTTTTCTATCGGTAGGGATTTTTGCTGGAAATGTGGGAAAATGCCTGTTTTCTGTGAAAATGCCCATGGGAACATTTCATAACTATATAACTATAGCATCCCTAATGCTGTCTAGTATTGAGATTAGTGCAAACTGCTTTTCTATTCAGAAAGACAAACAGTATCTTATCTCAAACTCCTTAACAAACAATAAAATAATATTACTTCTGAGACACCTATCAAGATTTTAACAGGATTTTAGCACCTGAATGTGGCGACATGCCAGGACATCACGCCTGTTATCGGGGATGGCTGTGGCATGTCATAAAAGTTTGTGATTGCAGCACGGCTCCATGCTGCACTGTGATCACAGATCAGGAAAATGATAAATAAAATGTGCTCTGGTCCTCCAGAGCACCCCACCCATGGACAGCGCAGTCCTTAAGGGGTTAAGAGATTAGAATGGAGTACAAAGTATTTAAACATATATAAGCTTTGCTTATTTTAGGTGTTAGTGTTGCGTTTATAAATTTTTTTGGCGATAAGTAGAGAAACAGCAAACAAATCAAGCAATATACACCAAAAAAAATTGATACAAACTGACACAATCATGCAACAGAAATCTACACTATACTATTTAATCCCCATTATGATGAACATCTATTTGGCAATCAAAGTTTTAAAATTGTGTTTTTAAATGCTATATACAGTTTATAATATAGGGCTTTTCATACCAAGTAAAACAAAGGTACAATCAGAGCTGAAAAATGTTTCAATAAAAAGTTATATCAGCTCAAACTGTCATAAGGTCACTTTTTAAAAATCAGGTTGTACAGGGAGCTATAGCCTAAGGCTCAAATTCTCCCATGGAGAGCAGCTTGAAAAACATAATCTGGACACCAGGTGGTGCTGTTTAGCAGTTTCATTCTAAAAAGAAAAATTTTGAGCTACAATAAGTCTTCACCCAACACTCTGAATGCTAGAGAGATATCCAATACATTGCATTGCCTCTCTGGTGCTGAAAGGGTTTGCTGCGCACTGCTGGGTGGGAAGGTTTTCTTGCTATAATATAGACAGGGCTGGATTTTTATCACCTGCTAGGCAAGGCACTCTTGGTGTCTGGGTTTCACCCATGGCCACATCCACATTCCTCACATGACCCCCCCCCAGTCACATTAACTATTTCCTGGCACAAAGAATATCCATAGCTTATAAAAAACTAGATCAAAATAGCTTTAACCTCTTAGTTGCTAGAGAGATCTTCAATGCATTGTGAAGAGCTGTGTTGGAGATCTCTCTAGCCTCCAAGGGGTTAAATAATAGCTTGTACAGAAGAATAGAACTGGTGCATGGACACTGAGAATGCTCTAGCCACACCCACAATTCAGAATGCGTGTGTGTGAGTGTGTGTGTGTGCGTGCATGCGTGTGTGTGTGTGTGTGTGTGTGTGTGACCAGCACAGCTGAAGTGCACCTCAAAATTTGGAGCTTTAGGCACTTACCTACTCTACCATACACAGCCATATACAAGCAGGACATATATTAGAACTATTAATCACAAAATGTATGTGAGATGATGTAGAGGATGTAGGGCCTTATTTGTAAAGGCAAGTTGGAGCAATCCCGAGGCAAACCAAATGCACCATAGGGAACACATAAATCTCAACTAATTTAGATAGGGCATCAGCTACAGTCCAGCTGTTAATATTCTAGTTTGATATCAGGCTGCAAGTATAGAAGCCCAGGTGGGGCATCACATAAATGGCTGTACAAGATAGGTGCGCAGACTAAATATTGGTGTGTTAGCTGAGTTGGTTAATGCACCAGCTGTAGAATCTCTTCAAACCACAAGGTTCTGAGGTAGATAAAATGAGCCCAGGACAATCTTGCAAATAAGAGACAATCAATCAATATTTCCTTCCTGGAGAAATGTTTAAAAAAAACTACACTCTTACTGGCTGTCTGTGCCCAGGCATCTCAGCATGATATTTGTACACAGTTCGAGGAAGCCTGTTCTATAGGAGGGGTGGTGTCAGGATCACTAAATAAGAGGGTTACATCTCTTCACTGCCCAGAAGCATAGACCCATCATACCTTTTAGTTTCAGGGCCAATAGGCCCTTAATCTGGCCTTGCTGGAACCAATCCATGAGAGAGACTGCACTGACAGATTTTATATATCACTTTTCAGTCTCTGGGTTGTGAGTGCAACTGATGGTGAAGGAGGAGGAGAAGAGGGCAATGGGATATGAGAGGACAGCTAGCCAAGTGGATAGTGAGATCCCTGGGCAAGCAGCAAGAGGAAAAAGGGGCGTTAGAGGGGATAGACCAGAATCAGCAAGGTCCCTAGATATAGGCACACCTCGGGGACACTGGAGGTGGCCAGCCATGGGGGTGGAGGAACATAGAGAAAAAAGAATGCTACAACCACAGGGATAGAGGAGGAAGCTGAAGAACCTCTTCTACTGGCTGGAGAATCTCAGGAAGTGGAGAAGCACAAAAGTCTCAAATTTTGCTATTAGGAGAATGAGGTGTTGACCATAGCTGGGAACTCTCCAGATTTCTCCTAGAGACTCCGGTTTTAGCTTCTAATTACCAGGTCCCCAGGGCAGAGGCTGATTCTCTGGATGTGGGGAGTTTCTTGGGAGTCCTCAACAAAATGTTCCAAGTATGGTATTCACCCATGGTATCATACAACATGGCATGGCACCCCAGCATAGAAAAGCACAAAGGCAGGTCCAGAGGGACATGAATACCATCAGTGACCACAGGTGCACTACATACATACTCAGGAATCATTACTATGACTCCAAGACAGCGGGAAGAGGAAGATGGCTCAGAAGGAGAGGTCTATGCATACCACCAGGAGGACCACCACTGGTTGCAACCTACAGCTCCTGAGAGGAGATGCTAAGGCAGTTCATGGTGCCCAAAATTGTGACCAGATTATGCAGGGAGTTTGACACAGCATGTGCAGACTGGTGGTAAGAAAAGGATAATCTCAAATATCAGTAGTCCATTGATGTTCAGTCCTTATGGACCAGAAGGGTATGCAATACATTGATAAGCAATGTGTTGCAAGCTCCTCTGGTTCTTAACCATTTGAGTATCAGAGAGGTATCTAATGCATTGCAGCACAATGCATTGGATGCCTTTCTGGCTCTCAAAGGGTTAGGGGTTAAGCTTGTACCTGATATTTCCCATTTTGCAGTCTGATCCTCTTCTTGCATTGTACAGCTATATATACGGGATTGCTGTATGAAAAACTCTTACCTAGATGAGACATTGTTTTAAAAAAAATAATAGTAGTAGTGATATTTTATTATGGAAAAATTAAAGCGCTCTTACTGTGGAGGAAAAATAATTGTGCTTCAAAAGATTATAATGAAATTCAGTTTATGAAATCTTTCCACTAGGTGGCAATGCTGCTAATACTTTCTTTGGACAGCTACAGTCAAGGACTACAAGTTCTTAAATACAGTAAAAGAAAATGTATTTTGAGGACCTGTTTGTGCTGTATTACATGCACAGGAAAATGCAGTAATTTAACTCAGATATCCTCTGTTCTTTGCTAGTATGTGGAGTTAAATAAGATGAGGAGGTGCAACATGCCACAATACGCTCAAACTCTCCCACACTGCCCTTCACTTGACACAACGAGTATAAAGAGGACATTTTTTGTGTCAATAGTTTAGTACAGAGTCATTAGACAGACACAGCACACAAAAATTATTCTGACACCTATTTTAGTACAGAAACACATTCATATATTCCTGAAAGTTCACTGTCTTTATTTCGTCCGCTCTATCCCTCACTATCTTCAACACTCCAACAGGCAATTTAAATAAAAAGTGAGTCTCCTGGGCAAAGTATAAAGTAGTAGGACCCTTAATTCATTAGATGCTAAAGAGGTCTCCAATGCATTCAAAAGCAATACATTAGATACTGCTCATCATCCAACAGGTTAACCCTTTAAGACCTAGCGGGCTCGCAAAGCTTTGCAAAGCAATGCGTTGCACACACCCCTGGTTCATAAAAGGTTAATTCATTATTACACCTGGTAAAAGTGAGTATTCAAGCTTATAATAGCTTCAAATTCAATGTAACTTATTCTTAGCTGTATACAATGTCGTGTGTCATATCTTGGTTCACAAGAAAATGCTATGCTGTTACTGTTATAACTACAGTAATCTGACAAAATTCCCACCCAGCCTTAACACAATGCTGAGTTTTTTCCCCTGACTTTACACAATAATCAAAATTTATTGTGTGTCCCAGATCACTGCAGAGAGATATATTCAGAGGGTTCCAAACTGTTACAAGTGTCAGAGCTTCTCCTTGATTGTAAGGTAAGGTATCTGGGGCAGCTGAGCACTTTGTCCTTTTGTTAAAATGACCTTGTACTCCACTTTGAGAGCAATGTAATAAGAACTGGAGCAATTCTGCATTATAGTGGAGAAATACAAATTCACATTGATTTATACCAGACTTTTACCTCCTTGAATGCCAGAGACCACTATAGCATTCAATAGGTTAAAATCCCCTATATAAATTAATGTGAATTTGTGGTATTTTAATTTTTTCCCATTACGGTGCATTTGGATTAGTCCAGGATCATTTTTCAGCCTCATTTTCTAAGGATAATCCACTTCTCTTTCATTCTTTACTAGTTGAAGAGCTCGTTACATGGGCCACAGTGCCACTGCCAGCCGGTCGCGGGGCAGTCATGCGCAGTAGAGACTTCTGCTCGTGCAGCAGTCTTGCGCGGTAGAGACTGCCCAAGCAGCGGCTGTATCAGCCGTGGCACGGGAAGTCTCTAATGCGCATGACTGCAGCACGCACAGCAGTCTCTACTGCGTATGACTGTGTCGTTACTCACGTTTTAGCGAATTATTATATAGGATATATAGTTTTCCACTATGTCCAGCTGTCTTCTCTGCAATACATTCCTAAAAAATTGCTGCCAACTCTAATCCACACATTCTTCCCATCTTCCTCAGCTATGGAACCTCTCCCTCGCTGGTACTCCACTAGCTCATTTTAATGTTAATTTATCAAGAACTTATTGGGGGTATAAATACAAAAATATTTATTCTTAGGCCTCATAATCTTTAGAAAACAAATCAAAACATATTGTGCAATAAATATTTCTATAAATAATATATATTTGAAACACAAAATCAAAATAATTTTCATTTGAAACATAAATTCATAGACAAATGGTGCCAGCTTAAGCTGATGCTCAGGGAACACCTAAATGCCACTGCACCCTCCACTAGCCCATCTGCCATAGATTTATAAGCTTAATTCTACCCCATGGTTCAACTGATTTGCGCTAGAACTGCCCCACTTTAGCATGGTGAATTAGGCCCATAGGTCCTTATGCAGGAAGCTAAAGAAGTGCAATTCTACAACATGACAACTGCATCATAATGGACAAATAAACATTCTCCAAATTCCCATTGATTTAGCAGCAGTGTCGGTTAGTTAATAAGGTTACGCCCACTGCCTCCTCATCAGCCAATCAGCATTTTTCAGCCACTATATATAAAGAGAAAACCTGCTTCTCCACACCCACCCAGGGGTAGCAGTAAGGAGGAGATTTTCAAAGCTTCATACTGTCTGTCCTGGAGATACAAGGGGGCATGATTTTGACATGAGTGGGCCATGGCCACTTCTGTCAAAATCTCTGCAGTTTGCCCTGCCTCAACATCCTCCTGAACACAAAAAAATGGCCTACATGCACACAGCGTGACACACACACACACTCTGTCTCTTACTCCCTCTTACTCCCAGTGGCCTCAACTGGACCCACAGAGGATCATGGGTAATGTAGTAGTCCACCATTGGCTGGAGGGTCTCAGGTCCCCCTGTCCTGCTATATATACAGTACATGTGACCTTAACATTAGCGATAGCACAGATGTTCCTGACCCAGACTCCAGTCTCCGGGGCACTGAAGCCCATTACCCTGAGGCTCTAGCACAGCCTCCAACCCACACGCATATGCGTTGATGTCCCAGCTCCACTACCGGGTAAGAAACCAGCTGTCCGGAAGGTGCTATATATACAGTACATATGGCCTTAACATTAGCAATAACGCAGATCTTCCTGTTCCGGACCCAGATCTGCCACCGAAGGAGTTAATAAATGTCGCCATTTTGCAATTTCCTTTTCAAATAAATTGGGCACACTTTTCGTGAAAATGTTCTTACTCAGCAGGATGTGCCATTTTTCCTGTGTTTCACTTTTGAAGTGAAATGTTTTGCCCATCCCTACTGATGTATATTGCCTTTGTCAATGAAGTGTGTTCAGTATCCACGATGTTGAAGTGAATGGTGTGAGGAGTTGGAGTAAGCGCCCCCCCATGATGGTGCCATTGGTGATGAAGTCTGTTCGCTATCAACAATATGGAACTATAAAGAGGAGACACATGAAAGCTCACTTAATTCATAACATGTGCACTGAAGTACAAATTAAATGGAATTAAATTATAAAATACATTACTTCCACTGGAGTGGCACTAAGAAAATCCGATTCTTGTTAGTACCTCAATACCTTGATGGGTAATGCCGCTCCACATTGCTAGTATATATATGAGTAGGGATGGGCAAAACATTTTACTTCAAAAGTGAGGAGAGGAGGAGAGGAGAAAAATGGCACTTCCTGCGAGTAAGAACATTTTCATGAAAAGTGCAGCTATTTTGCTTTTTCCCCACCTATCTCATTACTTTATAAACAATGGTAATACTGAATTTCCCCACCATGTGGCAAGTTTCCCTTATTTTCCCACAGTCATAATATATAGTTGTGCCAGGCTCCCACAGCTTGCCATTCTGTGTTTGTTAGATATCGAGAAAGCAGCACAATATTGCAGCTAGTTAGGATAGACACATTAACTTTGCAGTCTATTTAAGTCTTGTAAGTAGGACATTTGTTCTCTGTGTTTGGGGATTCTGGGGGACTCTGAGGGAGAGGAACGGAGGTTGACCCAAAATACCCCAAAATCATGGTTGTCTGTGACAGGCAGTTGTTATCCATATTACTTCCTGATCTGGCTGTTATATCTGTGTTAGAGAAGTCTGGGGGTGTGGGAAGGGAGCAAAGGAGATTGACCCCAAATACCCCCAAATTTTGTGTGACTCACAGACACAGGCAGATGACATCCAATTTCTTCTGGATCTGGCTGTTATTTCTGTGCTAAGGGAATATAGGGAAAGCAGTTGAACAGAATGTTTTGTTTTTTGTTGATAGTGATAGGGATAGAGACAGTTAATTAAGAAAATAAAATTTTAAAAAATAAAAAAATAAAAAAATTACAATAATCTGATGTGAGCTGTGACTGAGGCAGACTGATAGTAGAAGAGACAGTATTTTGTAAAGGGCAAGACATCACATAGAATCAGTTCTGTTGTGAATGTCACTTTAAAACTACAGACAGTAGTTGAATAATGTCTAGCAAATACACTAGGGGCAGGGAAAGGCCAAGAGAAGTAGTAGCAATGCAAGTAAAATAGTAGTCCAAAAACTGGTTGCTGCAGCATGTGCAATAAATTATGGTGAACCCTCTCCTCTTGATGAGGCAATTTGTCAAAGTCCCACAAAAAGTTCCACTACTACAATCACCAGTACTATTAATAAACCACCTAAAAACACTGAAGATGATAGCAAGTTGTAGTCTAGTGTTGATGGCATAGTTGAGATGAAGTTGAGAGTGAGAGACGATGACATGGCTAAAAAGCAGAGGATCAATCTTCTACCCTGAAAAGGATCACTGTGCCGGTCTATAAACTGCTTGAGAGAAAAATTGGAAACTCTGACCCTAGATAAGCAAAGATGCCAAACAATACACAGTCATCCCATTAGCATCATCTCCACTTTCACGTCCAAGCCCCACTTAGCCACATACACTAGTGTTGAGTAACCACAACACTAGCTATGATGAGTGTCTCTATTACTGTTGGAAGGGAAGAACATTTCACACCTATAAGTAGTTCAATTACATCATCATCTAGTCCCAGTAGTAGTAGTAGTATCAGCCCCTCAGGAACCCCTCAGTCTATGAAGTCCATAGTATGGTGATACTTCACTCATGAACCAAAAGCTAAACATGTTGCTATATGCCGTCAATATAAAAAGCATGTGAGCAGGGGGAAATAAGGATCACATCTATGAACCTCCTTATGAACCTCCTCACTGAGATCCCATATGAACCACAATCACAGGTTTCAAAGGGACACACACACACACACACACACACACACAATCAACATGTCAGAAGTACCACAATTAGCAGAAGAAAAAGCACTCCTAAAAGCTCCCAGGGCTCTGGGGCACATCATAGAAGTAGTGATGGTGATGTGTCAGAGAGTGTGCAAAGCGACTGTTCATTCAAAATAACACCAATGGCACCTGTTACTATCACGGTCCCCGTGATTCCCTGTCAATCTTTTACTGTGTTACCTTTGCATTGGAGGAGGCTGATTGGCCCGCCCAGGATGTTCCTTTTTATACTTGCTCTTGGGCACTTGTCAGTTGCCCTTTCGTGGTGTTCCTGATCCTGCGCCTTGTTGCTGAGTTCCAGTGTCTCCTGTGTACCGACCCGGCTTGTCTGACTGCTCTTCTGATCCTGCTCCGTGATTGACCCGGTTCTGGCTGACGACCCTGCTCCGTGATTGACCCGGTTCTGGCTGATGACCCTGCTCCGTGATTGACCCGGTTCTGGCTGACGACCCTGCTCCGTGATTGACCCGGTTCTGGCTGACAACCCTGCTCCGTGATTGCTCCGTTCTCCGGCTGATGTTCCTGCTACAGTATCGATCCGGTTCCGGTTGACGTTCCTGTCCTGTGTGCTGTTCCGGTGTTCCTGTGCAGCTCCGGTTGCTCCGGTGACATTCTGAACTGTTTGGTATCTCGCTGATCCTCTCTCTCTCTTCTGAGCTGTAGCCTGGGGTTGCTTTCCCATCCGCTGTCTGCTGAGCTGTTCTCTGAACCAGATTAACCCGTGCAGTGCCTGTAGTCTCCGGTTACGTGCCTCATTATCGCTTGCCAAGCCTTTGGTTACCCTTTGAGCCTGCTACTCTTAGTGCCTTTAGACCAAGCCATACTATCACTTGCAAAGCACTGTCCGTCCGGTGTTCGGTGTGCACCGTGACCGCGCCGGTTGGCGCTGGTAGTCTGTCCACTCTTGCAGTGTGGATTCTGTGCGACACCGGAAGGGTGTCCTGGCTCTGGCTCACATATACGCTCAGGGTGTACGTTATCTCCTGCACTTCCCAGTGCTCCAGCTCGTTATAGCTTGTGCAGCGACTGTCTATCTTGGCATCCTCAGGGTGTCTGGGCACAATCCAGTTGGCACACGCAGGGTTACTACCAATTCACATTAAGGGCGATTCAGGTTCTGGTTACTTCAGCTCTAGCAGTAGCATTCCTCCTAAGCCCGCGGTGGTGGTATTGGCTCAGCTCTGGGCAATAGGTGTACTCCACTTTACTACCTTGAGAGTGATTCAGTGCAGACACTTTACTCCTTTCTCACCATCCAGAGACTGTTATCATATCCTGGGCGTTGGCCAATCTAGGACTGAGTTACCCCAGTTGCTCCTGTTAACCCTTTGTGGTTATCCCCAGTCTATATATACATATATTCCTATCTTTGTATTGCACTTACTTTACTTGGTCTGTATTTGCCAATCCTGATATCACCTGTGCTGGCCCCTAGGGGCACTGTTCTATTATCCTGTTTCAATAAAACTGTGTTTTTACTTTATACCCTGGTCTGAGTGTCAGAAAACCGTAACAGTTTCAGAGGAATATGACTGAATTTGCAACACACAAGACTCATAGACTGCACACACATGCTGCTACCACCTCCACCACCTCCTCTAGTCATGTTGTTATAGCATGCACTGCCAACCCATACTTATTGAGTTCTTGGGAAGGAGTACAAAAACGTCACAAAAATAATCCCAAAGTGTGACTGTGGAATTGCATAGTTGTCCAGATGTTGGCAATTGACATGCTGTCATATTCGTTTGTTAAAATCTGGAATATCCCAAGCCACAGTTCATATTCAAAGACTCTTGTGCCAGAATTTTACAAGCAAGTGGTTAATGTGGTGGGCAAAGGGCTGGAAACCTCATACCCAGAAAAAAGAAGAAAAAGTGCAAAAACTCCTGAGAGTAGACTCTGAGTTCACAATAGTAGCAAAGATAAATATATACTTACAAGATAATGATTTGTAAGGGAAGCCTGTAACAAATGTCTCATGCAGCTTTAACCTGTAGACGAGGGAAAACCTCCTTCACCAGATGGAGTCCGGGGGAGCCTACAACCCCATCTGTTTCCACCAGCAGCTTCTACTTTCCCTTGAGAATAGGAGAATAGAAAGCACTATCTGAGAGTAAATCTGTAATGTAGGATAAAGCAAGGAAATCCCCCCACCAAGTAGAAATCACTCACCAGATTGCTGAGGAAACATACAGGACAAGCCCGACCCGGCTCAAACAGACAGGCCCACGGTGATGTAATTCAAAACCTTTATTAGAATATCAATACGTGTTTTGTAACATACCCTAAATTTATTCCCTGATGAAGTAAGGGTGTCTTACAAAATGCTTAGGGATATTCTAGATTGTGAATTACATCTCCGTGGTTCTGTCTAGTGACAGCAAGTAATCTTGCCCTGGTTCTGGCAGTATGATTAAAAGACAGTAGCAGGATAGCCCATACCATTGGAGCACCACCTTCTTCATGAAGAGTTTTGAGAGACAGTCCCACAAAGCCATAAATGTATTAAGTAAACTAGACCAAGTCATATAGGAATGGCTTGTACCCCGCTCTTTGAAAGCTGGTTTTGTGTCTGCTGATAATAGCACCAACATAATAGTTGCCTTGAGAATAGATGATTTGGTGCATGCTTTGCCCATGTCCTAAATTTAGTTGTGACCAGATTCCAAGAAGAATCTGAAACCCACAGACAGATGCTGAATATCACCCACAAAATGTGTGCTCATCTTAGACCTCATACTGTGCATGCGATGCATTATATTCGGTACAAGAACATAACAATGTCCCCATCACCAGCTTAAAATGGAGGTTCCTACCAGATAGAGATCCACTTTGTACGAGCAAAAAAAAGGCCCTTAGCGAGTACACAATTGGAAGGCTTTGGAGGAAGCCTTTTTGTCAGTTGGACAATGGCAACTAAAATGTGATGAGTTATGAAAACCTTTTGAAGAGGCAACCATGCTGGTTAGTCATGTAGGGAAACGAATTAGTGAAATTCTTCCACTGATGTTTATTGCAGAAAATAAACAAGGAGCATGTCGGATGAATCTAACTATAATGACAATGCAGAAATGCATCCGCTGGTCAAGGGCATGCTAGCATGCTTGATCAGGATCCTCACATAATGTCCATTCAAAACAATGAGGAATACATAAAAAATTCTGAATTTCTGCCAAAGTATGATCAGTTTGTCACAACAAGGAGTCATGATCAGCACCATCTCTCTGAGGAATCGGATTCTGTCAAAGAACATAAATATATGCTTATAGATCAAGTGGACCGTTGTATCCTGGAGGATGAAAGAGAACAGTTATGGTTAAAAAAAAGAAAGCATGGTGAAAAGGAAGTCAGCAAATGTTTTATACCAGCAGCAGCAGAAACAGCAACAACATCAACAAGAACATCCCATTCTCAACATATTTCTGAACCCATCATCATCCCATAAAGCAATTCATGGGTCTCAATGGTGGCAATCAAACATTTGTGGTAGTGGTGGCACTGGTGGTGGTGGCACATCTCTATGGGACTTGCACCCAGATTATGGGTTGATAATTGATACACAGAAACAGTGTAGCTGGTAGGAGTGGTCCTACTGCATGTAAAATGGTTTCAACATACTTGAAGAATAGATACATTCTCTGCAGAAATTATGACCCCCATGGACTACTGACAAACAAAACTGTGTTAGTGGCTAGCACTGACCTACCAGCAAGCCTAGTGCCTGAGTGGGTTTTTAGTGAAGCAGTTATATTGTAAATGACCATAAGTCTGAAAAACTGAAAAACTTTCTTGGTATGACAATATCAATATACAGGTTATCCCATATATTGGGATATTCAAGCTTCAGACCCTTAATCCCAAGGGACTAAATGAAGAACTGGATCTCTGATATATTAGATGAATGTTCCATTTATCTAGGTTCATCATAATATTATAGATTAAGTTTTTAATAAATGGGTATATCACAAATATATTGATATTAAATTATTACACAACTGGTTTTAAGTTATTCCAACTCATTTAGACACTCTGTAGGTTCTTTTAGAAGTGAGTTGCTGAACCTTTTTTTAGATCCATTTATGTTTAGCTTTGTTTTTGTGTGAGAAGGGTTCTTCCTACCTCATTGTGATTCAATATCTTTTACGTGAAACAAAGTATAGTTGAAATTATATTTATATTTACTATCCTTTATTCCATATGTAGCATGTTTATTGATTTTTAGAGAAAGCTGTATTATGTTTTGACAAAAACATTGGTTATTGAGGTCATTGCCAACAGTAGCTAAACTTGGGTTATGAGATGTATGTAGACTTTGAAATAAAAGGGTTTATATCCTACATAAAATATTTTTCTGGGACTGACATAATGGCATTTTTTGCTTACATCAAAATCAAATGTGTTCTATCTTCTTTTGAGAAGATAAAATATAGCCACATGATGTAGCCAAGTATGTCTGTAACAGATACACAGTTTGAATGATCTTTTTTCAGTTTTATAGATAGACACTTTGTGTAATCTACTATTACTTTTGAAGAAACTAGTGACAAAATTATATCTTTAATGTCCACCGAATAAAGGTAGATACATATATGTACATAAAAACTGAGATGTAAAACACTTTCATAAAAAACTTTACTATGCTACATTTGATATGTTGGTGACACATAAATCATGTCATTACTGACTATATATTTTATTTTTAATGGAATCACTGGTATTGATATTGTTTCTTTTGTTATCCTCTTTTTCCTATTTTATTATTCAGGCCTTTGTTGGGATGGGAGAAAAGCCAATTACATTTATATATATCAACATTGTGTAAGTGTTATACAATAAAATACCACATTTCCATGATTTGTTTGTCTAGATAAAATATATAGTGAGGGATAGAAAGAACTAGAGAGGACTCCTGCACTCCAGAAGAAGTTGGTGTTTTGTGTTGAAATGTGCTGAGTGGAATTCATTGTGGAGGACAGGGGATGTGGTGGTCAGTTTGCTTTCGAGGAGGCTATGAGACAGAATCAAGGGAGAATAGGCACAGTATGGGATATCAGGAGGAAAGACAATGATCCATAGAGAGTGGAGAGAGCTTTACCGCATGCAATTTGCTGTTTTTAAGTAAGCGAACACTTTCACTTGTTAAGCATTGTTTAAATGCTCAAAGACCAGAAGTGTTTCTATAAGGGGTAATCGCTTTATTTATGTGCTCTCTCTCAATCTGATCCACACACTGGGACTCAGTGATTGATTCTCTTCTTTCCTGTTATATATGTGTCACTCTAATTAAACCACAGGTATATCCCCCCCCACTCATTATGTTACATCTGCAGTATATGTGCTTATCCTATATAATAATTCGCTAATGTATGTTTGTCAGAAGCCGTCATGCACAGTACAGATGGCTACCCTCGCTGCAGTCATGCATAGTACAGACTGCACGCTCTGCGGCTGATAATGGAGCGGGGCGCTCCAAATTCAGACTGTAGTCCTCTCTGCTCACCGAAGGTGCGCAGAGAGGACCACAGTCTGAATTTGGAGTACCCCGCTCCCTTTTCAGCCGTAGTGGATGTTGCTGTGTGGCACTGTGGTCCGTGTATATGGTCTGTTCAACTAGTTTCATATATTTGCCTCAGATCTTATCGTCACTACTGTTGGCAGTATTTTTTTTAATTATCGTGTGTTTTTAATATATATTTTTCACTATAAGTACCAGTATTAGATTAAGATACTAGGTGCCCTGTCATACTGTTCCCATATGTTATTCTTTGTATTCATGTATGCATGTATGTATGTATACGTATACTTTTTGATTTTAATAAATACTGCACATAGAGGAATACACGCACTGTCCTACCCCCTCCCCTTTAAAAAACAAAACAAAACCAAGCCCTGAAAAAAAATGTATGTCCTACTGGCCTAATGCCACCAGTTCTAGAGGGTGTGGTGCCACTTGTGACATTCTGGCATTTGCTACTATTGTAATTGCAACAATGTTGGAGACCCACTAGACTACTGGATGGACTGATAAACATATAGTATGCCATTAAGTGGTATAGAATAAGTGGTAAGATATATGCATAAATGTAACAATATAATATGCACTTACCAGACATTCTTTTAATGCAGCATTGTACTAGTGGTATTTCCTTGGCAGGTCTCTCCTCAGGTATCCCTATCCTAGTAGTCCCTTCTCTTGAGTTTTGACTCTCCAAGGATGTTGTGATGATGGTCCACAGACAGGTAGGTTAATAACTGTCTGTCATATGAAGTAATGAATACTGCACTCCACCATCAATAATGTAAAAAATACACCAATATGGAGGTTTTGGTGGTAAACTAAGCTGAACAGGACATGATAAGATTAACTATTTATTGCCATAAAATAAATATAACATATCGTGAAAAAAAATAAAAAAAAACATAAAAGTGAATTATAATAATTATCAAGGCGTTTTGGGATAAAATCCCTTCATCAGGATTAATTAGATAAATTAAATAAATAGTTCATCTTATCATATCCTGTTCTGCTTAGTTTACCACCAATACCTCCATATTGGTGTATTGGAACATTAGTGATGATGGACTGCAGTATTCATTACTTTAAACGATGGACGGTTATTAATCTACCCCTGTGTGGACCATCATCATTTCGGGGGTGATTTTGGAGAAAGAGATCATGCAACAGAGAAGTAAGGCAGTTCTGCAGAATTGAGGAGATCAGCCACGCACATCACAGCAGCCTGAGATAGTTAAGATTAGAGAGGTGGAAGAAGGGATACCAGAGGAAAGACCTGTCAAGGAAAAGACCACTAGTACAATGCTGCATTAAAAGAATGTCTGTTAAGTGCATATAATAATTGTTACATTTATGCATATATCTTACCACTGATTCTCCAGTATTGATCAATTGTTGCCTTTTCTTTTGTGTTTACTTTATCGAATACTGTACAAGTCCAGCAAGAGGTGAGCGTTAGCTTTTGGATTTATCATTGAACATCCAGCCTGGGCTTCATTAGTCATTGTCAATGCTTTGTGCCCTATTCTTTGTGCCCTTGGGGGGGGGGGGGGCAAGGGGCACAATGACAACAGCTCTAGATTTATTTTTTGGAGTTTTGGATTTCTCATGCTTTACATAAACGTTGTGGTTTCTATTTTGTATGTTATTTATAAGGGCAGGTGTGCCAAAGTGTGTGCCCTCTTTTCCCCTCTTCATTACCTTATCACACAAAGTGCACTGTGTAGTCACTGATGACTGTGCCTGGTTAAAAAAAAAAGTATTCCCATATCCATGATTTCGGTGAAGGGACAAGTGGAGAAGAATGTCCTTCTTCTTCTTCTTCTTCTTCTTCTTCTGTCACGGAACTGCTAGACAAATAAATACTCTGACAGGTACAGGTAGAATAAAGTAAAGATTTTATTGAAATTCAAAAATGGAGAACTCTGTGAGGAAGAGTTCAGGGCACAATTTCTGGCAAACTCTGCCCACGGTAAGAAGGTCACCCAATTATTTTGATGGTCCGAAATAAAACAGCGCAAGAATTGCTCCAACCCCTGGTTGGATGTCTCGGCAACCCCATTGGACCGGGGATGGTAAGCAGAGGAGAAACGGAGTTGTCAGAAACCACCACCTTGGATACTCCGTGGAGCCAAAACACCTCTTTAGCGAATACCTCTGTCAACTCTCTAGAGGACAGAAGTCCCTGCAGGGGGACGAAATGAGCCATTTTGGAAAAGCGGTCATCTATCATCAGTATAACCGTACATCTCTTGGAAGCTGGCAATTCCACCATAAAGTCAATGGAGACACGGGACCAGGGATGCTCACCATTAGGGACAGTTTGGAATAGTCCCACCGGACGGTGTCTTGGGATTTTAGCACGGGCACAAATAGAACAGGCTGCCACAAAGGCAGAACAGTCAGCCCTAAGGCTAGGCCACCAGAATATTTGAGATACTGACCAAATCAATTGATCTCTACCAATATGATTAGTGGCCTTAGAGGAGTGGTAGGTCTCCAATAATTTGGTATGCAGAGATTCTGGTACGAAATATTTGCCACTAGGTTTGTCTGCAGGAGCAGCAGCTTGGGAGGCCAGGGTCTCCTTACCCAGAGGAGAAAGGATACTAGTGCATGTCGTAGCCAGGATACGATCTGACGGAATTATCTGTACAGAGGCACTCTCTACCTCCTATTCGGGCCCAAACTGCCTGGGCAGGGCATCGGCTCTGACATTCTTGGAGACCGGAAGGTACGAAACTACGAAATTGAACCTGGACAGGAATAGTGCCCATCTGGCCTGTTGTGGTGACAGTCTTTTGGCCTCAGACAGATATGTCCGTTAAGATCAGGATAGGGGAGGATATCCCTGGGATAGGAGCGCTCCCACCCCTGTCTCTGAAGTATCCACCTCTAATATAAAGTGCAGGACGGGGTTGGGATGAGACAAAGTCAGAGCCTTGGTGAAGGCAAGTTTCAAATCCTCAAAGGACTTGTTGCCGCTAGGAGACCATTCATATGGATTAGCCCCTTTATGCGTTAGATCCAAAAGTGGTTTTAACACCATAGAAAAGTTCTGTATAAATCTCCTATAATAGTTATCAGGGATTTATACGGTTACAAATCTCTGTATGGCCTTCAACCCTGCTGGACGGGGCCACTGCAGAACAGCCGAGAGTTTTGTGGGCCCGTAGCTATACAGCAGATGATATTGCATAGCCCAAAAATATCACTTGTGATTTGTGGAACTCACATTTTTCAAGCTTGCAGAAGAACATGTTCTCCCTCAACAAACTAAAACCGTTGCCACATCCTCAGATTTACAACTCAGGAGCCTGTAGGCACAGAAATCTGAAGTGCCCCCCCATTGGCCATCTCCACTGGACACGTCCACAATGCTCCTAATCTCCACATTGCCCCCATCATCTCCACATTGCCCCCATCAGCTCCACATTCCCCCCATCAGCTCCACATTCCCCCCATCATCTCCATATACCATATTGCCCTCACATTTCCCTCCCATCAGCTCCATATTGCACCCATCAGCTCCACATTGCCCCCCATCATCTCCATATACCATTTTGTCCTCACATTGCCCCCATCAGCTCCATATTGCCCCATCATGTTCACATGGTCCCCATCATCTCCATATACCATATTGCCCTCACAGTGCCCCTCATCAGCTCCATATTGCCCCCATCATCTCCATATACCATATTGCCCTCACATTGCCCCATCAACTCCATATACCATGTTGTCCTCACATTGCCCCCCATCAGCTCCATATTACCCCCATCATCTCCACATTGCCCCATCATCTCAATATACCATACTGCCCTCACACTGCCCCCCATCAACCCAATATTGCCCCATCATCTCCACATTACCCCCATCAGCTCCATATTGCCCTCACATTGCCTCCCCATCAGCTCCAATTTGCCCCCCATCAGCTCCATATTGCACATTGCCCCCTCCAGTGTCCGCTTCCTACCTCTTTCCTGGTGGTCCAGCGACAGGAAAGGTCTGTGCCCCCTCCTTATGCACAGACCCATAGCTGCTGGAGCTCCTACGTAGTCTAATCTTCAGTAGTGTTGAGCGAGCATGCTCGGCCGATGCTCGGATCGGCTCGAGCATCGCTCTGCTCGGCACATGGCGGTACTCGTACGAGTACCGCATGTGCTCGCCCGCCATGTTCGGGTCTCCTCCCCGCACGTTTCGCGGCTGCTGCGCAGCCAATAAACGTGCAGGGAGGCTCTGACATCAGTGTAATGCCAGCAGCCATGTTGGCTGCTGGCATTACACTGATTGGCTGGCCAGAACCCGTGGTCGGGTGCTGTATAGCACCTGACCAGCGAGTTCGGCTCAGTCTTAGCCAGGGAGAGATGAGGATAGGAAGGGAAAGTCAGTGTAGGGAGAAGACAAGCAAATTTGTTAAAAAAAAGACCCAAAAGTCCTTTTTAGGACTACTGTGTGTGGGGGCAGCAGTTTATTTTGTGTGGGGGGGAAAAAAACAAAAAAAAAAAAAATTCATATATTCTGTTTAGTGTGCAAAGTTGCAGATTAGAGCACATTCTGTTTAGTGTGCAAAGTTGCAGATTAGAGCACATTCTGTTTAGTGTGCAAAGTTGCAGATTAGAGCACATTCTGTTTAGTGTGCAAAGTTGCAGATTAGAGCACATTCCGTTTTTGTGTGCAAAGTTGCAGATTAGAGCACATTCTGTTAAGTGTTCAAACTGTAAAATATCAAAGTCACATATTCCATTCAGTGTGCGTCGCCGCAGTTTAGCAGCACATTCTGTGTACTGTGCACAGTTGCAGAATAGGAAGAAATACTGTTAAGTCTTCAAACTGTAAAATATCAAAGTCACATATTCCATTCAGTGTGCGTCGCCGCAGTTTAGCAGCACATTCTGTGTACTGTGCAGAGTTGCAGAATAGGAAGAAATACTGTTAAGTCTTCAAACTGTAAAATATCAAAGTCACATATTCCATTCAGTGTGCGTCACCGCAGTTTAGCAGCACATTCTGTGTACTGTGCAGAGTTGCAGAATAGGAAGAAATACTGTTAAGTCTTCAAACTGTAAAATATCAAAGTCACATATTCCATTCAGTGTGCGTCACCGCAGTTTAGCAGCACATTATGTGTACTGTGCAGAGTTGCAGAATAGGAAGAAATACTGTTAAGTCTTCAAACTGTAAAATATCAAAGTCACATATTCCATTCAGTGTGCGTCACCGCAGTTTAGCAGCACATTCTGTGTACTGTGCAGAGTTGCAGAATAGGAAGAAATACTGTTAAGTCTTCAAACTGTAAAATATCAAAGTCACATATTCCATTCAGTGTGCGTCACCGCAGTTTAGCAGCACATTCTGTGTACTGTGCAGAGTTGCAGAATAGGAAGAAATACTGTTAAGTCTTCAAACTGTAAAATATCAAAGTCACATATTCCATTCAGTGTGAGTCACCGCAGTTTAGCAGCACATTCTGTGTACTGTGCAGAGTTGCAGAATAGGAAGAAATACTGTTAAGTCTTCAAACTGTAAAATATCAAAGTCACATATTCCATTCAGTGTGCGTCACCGCAGTTTAGCAGCACATTCTGTGTACTGTGCACAGTTGCAGAATAGGAAGAAATACTGTTAAGTCTTCAAACTGTAAAATATCAAAGTCACATATTCCATTCAGTGTGCGTCGCCGCAGTTTAGCAGCACATTCTGTGTACTGTGCAGAGTTGCAGAATAGGAAGAAATACTGTTAAGTCTTCAAACTGTAAAATATCAAAGTCACATATTCCATTCAGTGTGCGTCGCCGCAGTTTAGCAGCACATTCTGTGTACTGTGCACAGTTGCAGAATAGGAAGAAATACTGTTAAGTCTTCAAACTGTAAAATATCAAAGTCACATATTCCATTCAGTGTGCGTCGCCGCAGTTTAGCAGCACATTCTGTGTACTGTGCACAGTTGCAGAATAGGAAGAAATACTGTTAAGTCTTCAAACTGTAAAATATCAAAGTCACATATTCCATTCAGTGTGCGTCGCCGCAGTTTAGCAGCACATTCTGTGTACTGTGCAGAGTTGCAGAATAGGAAGAAATACTGTTAAGTCTTCAAACTGTAAAATATCAAAGTCACATATTCCATTCAGTGTGCGTCACCGCAGTTTAGCAGCACATTCTGTGTACTGTGCAGAGTTGCAGAATAGGAAGAAATACTGTTAAGTCTTCAAACTGTAAAATATCAAAGTCACATATTCCATTACTGTTAAGTCTTCAAACTGTAAAATATCAAAGTCACATATTCCATTCAGTGTGCGTCGCCGCAGTTTAGCAGCACATTCTGTGTACTGTGCAGAGTTGCAGAATAGGAAGAAATACTGTTAAGTCTTCAAACTGTAAAATATCAAAGTCACATATTCCATTCAGTGTGCGTCGCCGCAGTTTAGCAGCACATTCTGTGTACTGTGCAGAGTTGCAGAATAGGAAGAAATACTGTTAAGTCTTCAAACTGTAAAATATCAAAGTCACATATTCCATTCAGTGTGCGTCGCCGCAGTTTAGCAGCACATTCTGTGTACTGTGCAGAGTTGCAGAATAGGAAGAAATACTGTTAAGTCTTCAAACTGTAAAATATCAAAGTCACATATTCCATTCAGTGTGCGTCGCCGCAGTTTAGCAGCACATTCTGTGTACTGTGCACAGTTGCAGAATAGGAAGAAATACTGTTAAGTCTTCAAACTGTAAAATATCAAAGTCACATATTCCATTCAGTGTGCGTCGCCGCAGTTTAGCAGCACATTCTGTGTACTGTGCACAGTTGCAGAATAGGAAGAAATACTGTTAAGTCTTCAAACTGTAAAATATCAAAGTCACATATTCCATTCAGTGTGCGTCGCCGCAGTCTAGCAGCACATTCTGTGTACTGTGCACAGTTGCAGAATAGGAAGAAATACTGTTAAGTCTTCAAACTGTAAAATATCAAAGTCACATATTCCATTCAGTGTGCGTCGCCGCAGTCTAGCAGCACATTCTGTGTACTGTGCAGAGTTGCAGAATAGTAAGAAATACTGTTAAGTCTTCAAACTGTAAAATATCAAAGTCACATATTCCATTCAGTGTGCGTCACCGCAGTTTAGCAGCACATTCTGTGTACTGTGCACAGTTGCAGAATAGGAAGAAATACTGTTAAGTCTTCAAACTGTAAAATATCAAAGTCACATATTCCATTCAGTGTGCGTCACCGCAGTTTAGCAGCACATTCTGTGTACTGTGCACAGTTGCAGAATAGGAAGAAATACTGTTAAGTCTTCAAACTGTAAAATATCAAAGTCACATATTCCATTCAGTGTGCGTCACCGCAGTTTAGCAGCACATTCTGTGTACTGTGCACAGTTGCAGAATAGGAAGAAATACTGTTAAGTCTTCAAACTGTAAAATATCAAAGTCACATATTCCATTCAGTGTGCGTCACCGCAGTTTAGCAGCACATTCTGTGTACTGTGCAGAGTTGCAGAATAGGAAGAAATACTGTTAAGTCTTCAAACTGTAAAATATCAAAGTCACATATTCCATTCAGTGTGCGTCACCGCAGTTTAGCAGCACATTCTGTGTACTGTGCAGAGTTGCAGAATAGGAAGAAATACTGTTAAGTCTTCAAACTGTAAAATATCAAAGTCACATATTCCATTCAGTGTGCGTCACCGCAGTTTAGCAGCACATTCTGTGTACTGTGCAGAGTTGCAGAATAGGAAGAAATACTGTTAAGTCTTCAAACTGTAAAATATCAAAGTCACATATTCCATTCAGTGTGCGTCACCGCAGTTTAGCAGCACATTCTGTGTACTGTGCAAAGTTGCAGATTTGCAGCACATATTCCGTGTAATATGAAGAAGGCGGGTAAAAAGGGACGGGGAAGTGGACGTGATCCTGATAGTTCAGGGCGCGGGTCAGGACGCGGAGAAACTGTGCCTGGTGCCAGAGCACAAGAAAGAAAGACATCCACCATACCTAGCTTCATGTCTCATTTTACAGGGCGTCGCAGGACATCACTCTCGAGGTCCGACCACTGCGAACAGGTGGTCGGTTGGATGTCAGCTGATACTGCTTCCAGTCGGTTAAGCACCACCCTGTCTTCCACCAAGTCCACTCTCAGTAGCCAAGAGTCTGGTCAACATAATCCTCACTCTGATCATCCTTCCTCCCACCATAGACGGTCTGGTCAAAGAAGTGATCCCACACTGGGATATAGTGAGGAGCTCGTCTCATCACCAATCCTTCATTTGACCCTCTCTCCAAGCACGCTTGCAGAGGAACATGACATCTTATGCCCTGATTCACAACCTCTAGAGGGTACCCAATCACAAGAAGATGACAGATGTGAACGGCATTTAAGGTCAAAGGAAGTAGTGGATGATGATGATGATGAGACACAGTTGCCATTAAATCAACCACTATTACTGTCTCAAGACCTTGTTGAGGAGGATGATATACAGTTGTCAATGACTGAGTATGTGGTGGGATCAAGACATGAGGAGGATGATCAGAGTGAGGAAGTGGAGGAGGACTTGGTGGACGATGAGGTGACTGACCCCACCTGGGAAGGTGTAGAGCCGAGCGATGACAGCAGTCCTGAGGGTGAGCCATCTGCAGCACCGCAACAGGCTGGAAGAGGCAGTGGTGTGGCTACAGAAAGAAGGCGGACCGCACCAAACCGGCCCGCAAATGTTCCACGGAGCACCCCCTTGCGTAAATCTACCTTGCCAAGGGGTAGGTGTTCCGCGGTATGGCGTTTTTTTAAGGAAAGTGCGGACGACAAAAGAATTGTAGTTTGCAACCTGTGCCACACCAGAATGAGCCGAGGCATGAACACTAGAAACCTCACCACCACCAGCATGATCCGACACATGGCATCCAAGCACCGTAATAAGTGGGAGGAACGCCTGGATCGCCCATCTGTGTCTGCAGGCCACACCACTGCCTCCTCTTCCCCTGTTTTCGGTGCCGGCCAATCGCCTGTCGAAGGCGCAGGCCCGCATACCTCCCGCCCTGCACCTGTACCATCTGAAGCACCATCAGTGACCACATCCACTTCCCTGTCCCAGCACAGCGTCCAAATGTCGTTACCCCAGGCATTTGAGCGCAAGCGAAAATACCCAGCCACCCACCCACAGGCCATAGCACTAACCTCACACCTTTCCAAATTACTGGCCATCGAAATGCTGCCATTTAGGCTTGTGGAGACTGAGTCCTTCCGCAGCCTGATGGCAGCAGCTGTCCCTCGGTACGTGGTCCCCAGCCGCCACTACTTTTCCCGGTGTGCCATCCCCGCATTACACCACCATGTGTCCCGTAACATCACCCGTGCCCTGACCAACGCAGTTACTGGGAAGGTCCACTTAACAACTGACACATGGACAAGTGCTTGTGGCCAGGGACGCTACATTTCCCTGACGGCACACTGGGTGAATGTCGTGGAGGCTGGGAGCGACTCGGACCCTGGGATGGCACGGGTGCTACCCACGCCAAGGATTGCGGGCCCTACCTCCATCAGGGTTTCCGCCAGCACCTACGTTATTGGCTCCTCCTCCTCCGTTTCCACCTCCGAAATCTCTGCACGCAGCGCCACTCACCCATCAGCCGGTAGCTGGAAGCAGTGTAGCACTGCAGTGGGGAAGCGTCAACAGGCCGTGCTGAAGCTGATCTGCCTTGGGGACAAACAGCACACGGCCTCAGAGCTGTTACAGGGGATTAGTCACCAGACCGAGCAGTGGCTCTCGCCACTCAACCTGCAACCAGGCATGGTTGTGTGTGATAATGGGTGTAACTTGGTGGCGGCTTTGGAGCTCGGCAAGCTCACACACGTACCATGCCTAGCGCATGTATTTAATTTAGTGGTTCAGCGATTTCTAAAAACCTACCCCAATGTGCATGATCTCTTGACCAAGGTGCGCCGCGTGTGTGCACATTTCCGTAAGTCATCAACAGCTTCAGCCGGCCTGTTGAAGCTGCAGCAGCGCTTACAATTGCCAGCTCACCGGCTGCTGTGTGACGTGAGCACGCACTGGAACTCCACCTTCCACATGTTGGCCCGGCTTTGTGAGCAGCAGAGGGCAGTAGTGGAGTACCAGCTGTTACACGGTCGTCGCCTCTCCGTTCAACTTCCTGTAATCAGAAGTGAGGAGTGGGAATGGATGTCAGACCTCTGTGAGGTTTTACGCAATTTTGAGGAATCGACACAGATGGTGAGCGGCGATAACGCTATTATCAGTGTAACCATCCCACTTCTGTGTCTACTGAAACGCTCGCTGCTCACAATTAAAACCGACACTTTGCATGTGGAAGAGGTGGAAATGCGGGAGGAAGAGCTTACACAAGGTGATAGCCAGAGCACCCTCACTTCGTCTTCTCAGAGACAATTGGAGGAGGCGGAGGAGGAGGAGGAGGAGGAGGAAGACACGGTTGCCTCCGCTACAGAGGGTAGCCATGGAACTTTAGTTCCATCTCTTCAGCGTGGGTGGGCAGAAGAGGAGGAAGAGGATGAGGAGATTGAGAGTCATCCTCCTGGTGAGGACAGCGAAATCTTGCCTGTTGGTACTCTGGCACACATGGCTGACTTTATGTTAGGCTGCCTTTCCCGTGACCCACGCGTTATACGCATTTTAGACAACACGGATTACTGGGTGTTCACCCTTCTGGACCCCCGCTACAAAGAGAATTTCTCATCTCTCATTCCTCCGGTGGAGAGGACAAGCAAAATGGTGCAATACCAGAAGGTTCTTGTCGAAAAATTGCTCCAAAATTTTCCATCTGACAACGCTGGCGGCAGAGTACGTGCTACCTTGGCCAACCGAGAAGGGGAGAAAAGGGGAGCACACAGCAGTTCCGACAAAGGCAGGGCAACACTCTCCAAGGCGTGGGACACCTTCATGACACCCCGCCAGCACCCTCACCCTGATGCGCAGCCTAGTGTCACAAGGAGGGAAAAGTTTTGGAAGATGGTGAAGGAGTACGTAGCAGACCGTGTCAGCGTCCTCAATGATCCCTCTGTGCCTTACAACTACTGGGTGTCCAAGCTGGACACGTGGTATGAACTGGCACTCTACGCCTTGGAGGTGCTGGCCTGCCCTGCCGCCAGCGTTCTGTCTGAGCGGGTATTTAGTGCTGCTGGTGGCATCATAACAGATAAGCGTATCCGCCTTTCCACCGAAAATGCTGATAGGTTGACACTTATAAAAATGAACAAGGCCTGGATTTCCCCTGACTTCTCCACTCCACTGGAGGAAAGCCCCGGGGGAACATAAACTCACTTTATATATGTTATTTACAATGATGGGAATACTCTGTATTCCCATTCACCCCTTCCACCCAAAAAATGGGTATATGGTTGACTCTTAATCTTCTCATCCTCCTCCTCCTCTTCCATATGCCCTGTGATATAATTTTTATATAGGGCCAGCTCACCAGCGGGCCCTGTGATATAATTTTTATATAGGGCCAGCTCACCAGCGGGCCCTGTTTGACAATTTTTGTATAGGTCAGCTCACCAGCGGGCCTTCTCATATAATGTTTTATTGGGTCAGCTCTCTAGCGGGCCCTCTCATATAATGTTTTATAGCTTCAGCTCACTAGCGGGCCTTCGCATATAATGTTTAGGATGGTCAGCTCCGCAGCAGACCCTCACCCATAATGTTTTAGATGGTCGGCTCAGCGCACGTTTCCCTCTTAATCATGGCCCCAGTTCAGAAAAATCGAGGAAATTTTTGGGAGAATTTGCTTCTGCGCACGTTTCCCTCTTAATCATGGCCTCAGTTCAGAAAAATCAAGGAAATTTTTGGGAGAATTTGCCTCTGCGCACGTTTCCCTCTTAATCATGGCCTCACTTCAGAAAAATCGAGGACATTTTTGGAAGAATTTGCAGATGATATACAAGTAAATATACAGCAAATACTGTTTGGTAACAATTTTTCGCCTAAAGTCGTTTTTATTTTCCTTTTTGTGTGTTTTACGGTCAGTCTGTAAATATGGCGTACTACGGGCGAAAGATCGTTCCCAGCAGCGATGTTGGAGTCCAAGATGCATCCAGACATCCTCCCTATGCTGTCCCTGAACCATTTCTGTGGTGTTTCCATCATTTTCTGCCCTTTTCCTATGGACCAGGCACCCTCCCCTCATCAGAGCAGGGGGTGCCTGGTGTAATGCTCGAGTCCTCCCATTGACTTCAATGGGGCTCGGGTGCTCGGCCGAGCACTCGAGCCTCCGGGGGTGCTCGGTCAGAGCACCCGAACACCCGAGCATTGGGGTGCTCGCTCATCACTAATCTTCAGTAATGCAGAGCACTAGGAGATGATGTCATCTCCCAGCATCTGTATTACTAAAGACCCTACGAAGGAGCTCAGCAGCTACAGGTCTGGCCAAAGATGGCACAGACCTGTCTTCACCATGTTGTGATGCCGGCCTGCGGGGAAGGCGTATTGAAAAAAAAAAAACACACAACATGATCCCAAAGATCCCCTCTGTGGGGTGCGCCTGTAGGCAGATGCCTACTTTGCCTAATTATAAATCTGGCCCTGCACATGCTCCCGATGTGTAGCTAGGTTTAGGGAGTGGATAAGGATATCATCCAGATATACTACTACACAACTCTGTAGTAAGTCCCTTAGGACGTCCTTAATGAACTCTTGAAAAACTTCTGGAGCATTGCACAAGCCAAAAGGCATGACCAAGTATTCGTAATGGCCACTGCGTGTATTAAAGGGGGAATTCTATTCGTCCCCTTCCTTGATTCGTATCAGGTTATAGGCCTCCCTTAAATCCAGCTTAGTGAATATCGAAGAACCCTTAATGCTGTTGAACAATTCCGTGATTAGAGGTATGGGGTAAGCATTTTTGACCATAAGTGTATTTAATCCTCTATAGTCAATGCACGGACACAACTCCTCATCCTTCTTCTTCACGAAAAAAAAATCCTGCACCTGCGGGTGAGGAGGACTTATGAATAATCCCTCTTGCCAGGGCATCGGCCACACACTTCTCCATAGCCCTTTGGAGGAGTAGCACCTGGTATGAGATTAATGGTATAATCAAACGTCCTATGCATAGGCACGGTACCAGCCTCCACCTTATTACATACATCACTGAACGCATGATACTCTGAGGGTAATGAGGAGGAGGTACAATAAATCTTAATGGATTGCTGAAGACAAGACTTAGAACAATGAGATGACCATGATAGAATATTGCACATCTCCCAATCTATTCTGGGGTTGTGTCTCTGCAACCAAGGCAACCCCAGAATGATGGCATGGTTTGGAGAACTTATAATCTGGAATTGTAGGGTCTCCATGTGGCGAGACCCCACCCTTATGGGCAGTGGCACCGTCTCGTGTGTCACATGAGAAGGCTGCAGTGATCTATCATCAATGGCCTCAATAGCGAGAGGAGAAGCACGAGGCAACAATGGAATGTCTCATTGTTTTGTGAATTTTGCATGCATGAAATGTCCTGCTGCTCCAGAGTCAACCAAAGCAGAAGGTGACAAAGAACAGGCGGCCCGTGATACAATGACCACAAGGGTCGGTTTGGTTTGTAACTGTCCTGGGGACTGTGAAACACCATCCAGGGTCTGTCCCTGACATGACCCTAGATGCGAGTGTTTTCCAACCGCATGGGACAAGATCACAACAGGTGACCTGCCTTTCCACAATAAAGGCACAGTCCCTCCCTGTGTCAGAAGGCCATCTCTTCCACAGACAGGTGTGTAGCCCCAAGTTGCATAGGCTCAGTCTTACTTAACTCAGTACCAGGAGGCATGGGAGGTGAGGGAGGAATGGGTGGGAGATCAAAACTGGGTGCCAATTGGGAGTGAAATCTCCTCAGCCATTCCCTGAACGGAGATCGTTCTCTGATCCTAGCATCGATTAGGATGACAAAGGAGATGAGTTCCTCTAAGTTCTCTAGCAGCTCATGGGCTGCCATCTCATCCTTAATTATGTCATCAAGCCCTTGCAAGAAAGTGGCTACTAGAGCTTCGTTGTTCCAGCCCACCTCCGCCACCAGAGTATGAAACTCGATAGCGTACTCTGCTACAGTGCGTGCGTGTCATGGTTACCCAGAGAAGTTCAGGAGTCAGTACTGTTAGTTAATGCAATTTATTAACAAATTGCATAAAGAAGATATATACAATAAGAAAAAGCACAGGGTAATAGCCAGCAAGCCTGCTATCAGAAATAATAGGTTGCAATGCTAAACCACTGTGCTGGAGACTAGGCCTTAGCCACTGGAAGTCTCAGCTGGAACCAGTAACAGGAACCCAGGATCTTGATCCGACGAGGAATGAGGTCTGACTCAGCCTGCAGTCAGAAGGAAATATCACTGACTCACACCTGGAGCCAGTAAGGGTGAATACTGACTCATGCCTGCAATCAGTAGGAGCGAATTCTGACTCACACCTGCAGTCAGTAGAAGTAAGGTGAAAACTGACTCACGCCTGCAGTCAGCTATGCAAGTCCACCAGAGCCCCAGGCCCACACTAGATTGGGTGTTTGATAACCAGGGAAAAATATGAAAGAATAGTCAGACAGAGCCACAAGTCAGCACCAGAAGGGGTAGTCAGACAAGCCGGGTCATACACAGTTCAGGTAGTCAGCCAGAGCCACAAGTCTGCACCAGACTGGACGTCCACTATTAGGGGTTAGGCAAAAGAATAGTCAAACAGAGCCACAGGTCAGCACTAGAATGGATGGAAGACTAGTCAGGTCATACACGGAGCCCAAGGTAACAGACCTGCTATGAAGAACAACGCAAGGGCAACTGAGTCAGGCCTTAGTCTGCCCTTTAAACCCCTCCACAGGAAGTAGGAGGAGCAGCTCAGAGGGAGGAAGTAGGAAGTTGGTAGGAGGAGACTACAGGAAGCAAACAGATAAAACAGAGGCCTGAAGCATGCTTGAAGCCTCGCTCCTGCAGATGATGCTGAAGTCAAGGTAAGCTGTAACAGTGTGCCCTGGCGGATAGTCATAAGTTGTTTTGCGGCTGATATAGCCCGGGCTGGAACATCAAAAACTCTACAGAAGGCTGCTACATACTCCTGAAAATTCGAGACTATGGGTTTCTGCGTCTCCCATAGCGGATTCGCCCATGCCAATGCTTTACCAGACAACAGAGTGATCATGAAGCCTACCTTGCTTTGATCATTTTGACAGGCACTCTGTACCAGTTCTAGAAATACGCCTGACTGATTTAGAAAACCACGGCACAACGTGGTTCACCATTATATCGTAGAGGGAGAGGAGTGGATCCAGACAGCCCTCGGGACAAAACATTTTCTGCATTGGCCACTGCTACCAGTGCTGGATTGGGAGAGGCCACTGGTAGTTGCGCAACCCCTTCTAGATGCGCTGTGCGATTAAGGAGCATTTGCATTGCCAAGGATATTTGATCAATGCGTTGATCTTGCCTATCCATATGGGATGCAATGCTAGGCAACTGTGAACTACCTGTACCTTCAGCAGTCATGGCCCTTTCGTACTGTCACAGGAACGCTAGACAAATAAATACTCTGACAGGTACAGGTAGAATAAAATAAAAATGTTATTGAAATTCAGGCAGTAAATAATAAACACACTTGCACAACCTTCCCAGGTCAGGCGTAGGCACAGTGCAAGGTCCACTACAGGAACAGCACTGAACATAGCCAGACTCCGCTTCCAAATGAATGCAAAACAGGATGTAAGCACAACCCACAAATATAAGTGGTAAGGCACACAAGCAGGGAGGAAGGAAAGGCTCAAGTAACCTAGAACGCTAGGATACTAAGGAAGCCCTAGAATGCTAGGACCGTCGGGCAATACGGACTGCCAGAGCCTCTAACCCACCAGCACTCACACCCGGATGCCCGATAGGAGTAGTAGGATACGTAGGCCGAGGTCATACACAAAACGGGTAGTCAGCCAGACCAAGGGTCATACACAGAGCAGTTAGTCAGACAAGCCGGGTCATGCACAAATCAGAAAGGCAGCCAGAAATGGATCGCAATAGAGAACAATAATGCTCAGGAACAGCACAAAAGGGCAATCAGGCTATGGCTAAACGTTGCTTATAAGGCCTCCTAAGAAGGAGGAGTTACAAAAGCTAAGGTGAGAGTGGCCTATAAAAATATCGAGCTCGTAATGACGTGCGAGAAACCAGGAAGTCCGTGACCAGAATGTAGCCGCCAGCCACTTCAGGAACAGTCAGGTAGCCAAGGCCCGAATCACTGCACCGTGATATCTTCTTCTTCTCCAGAATCACCTTCATTGGCTGGGCCAGGTGCTGCTGCCTCAACATCATCAATGGAGCAAGGATCAGGAGTATTGGTGGCAAGGGGATCAGTTCCTGGTCCCATACGAATGCTTGAAGAAACCAGGCCCATGGTGGCCAAGGCGACCTGTGGTACACGAGCCCTCTCATCATCATCTTGCAGCTAATGTGACAGATGAACCCCTGTCTCTAATGACTCAGCAGCATGAATTACAACAGCAGCAAATTCCTGAATGTCACTGCTGGTGGTGGTGGCAATGATGCCCATCCCCATTCGCATCTCTTTTTCCTTTGCTTTCCACCAAAAACTCTCTTATACTCTACTCTGCACCTGCTGTTCCACCATCACCACAGTCTCATCACCACCACCTACACCAGTTTATTGCTGCTCTTCAGGACTGGTTAGTGTAGACAAGTGTGGCAGAAGGTCCCCTACTGCTACAACTGCCATATCCTCAGAAGAAGGTGCACTGGCAGCAGTAGTAGAAGACACTGGCAGCTGTTATGTGCTACTGCTAGCAAGTTCCATCTTCTCCATTATTCATCCACCAAGGACAATGCCAGCAGGGAACTGGGAATCATTGGGTCTGGAGTATGTGGGCTGCCTTGACTGATTCTGACTTACTCTTTTGCATTTGTATCAGCAGCCGCAGGATCCATCTAGCTTCTACTGTTGGTCATAGTGCTAGCCAGCATTTAAAGCATTTTTATTTTATTTTTTATTTAAATTTTTTTTTCTCTCTCCTTCTCTCTGCCTTCTTCTAGACTCTTTCTTTCTTAATCTACACCACTCTGGATGGTGGGAAAATTTGTGTTTTTAAACTAGTGAAATGGGACATTTCACCCCACTGGAAAACACAGGCAGAAAATGGAACAATTCTTGCGTGAAATTCTGTGGTGGCAGCGAAATGGCAGAAAATGTACGGGTTTCTGTATTGGCAGGAATTGATGTTGGGAAAATCAGAAAATTCCCACAGGAACAAAACTTTTCTCACATCCCTATATATCAGGATAAAAGTGGAGACATTTGGGGTAAAACATAAGAGACAAAGATTCCCTTTCCAGTGGTTTACATGGGAGTTTTAACCCCTTGAATGCTACAGATTTCTCCAACAAATTGTTTTGCAATGCATTGAAGGCCTCTCTAGCATTCAATGGGTTAACCTTCTGAGTACTAGAGGGGTACACAACGCATTGCAATGCACATCTCTGTGGCACTCAAGAGGTTAAATCAATGGCATTTTGGTTCTTATGTGGTCATGGGTTGGACGTGCTATAAGGACCCATGATGTGCCAGGACCTTCATGGATTTCGGGGCTGCCTGCGTGGCTGCATGCCGTTCGGGGAGCCATGCGTCAGATAGTAAAAAAAAAAAAAAAATGTTCCATGGTCCTTAAGTGTCAGCCGAGCGTGCTCGGCCTGTCCTTAAGGGGTTAAAATGACAGTAAACAGTTGAAAAATATTTATATTGCAGTCTTTTCCCAGCTGAATAAAATGAGAATAATCCTACTGCTAGGAGATGATTTATTCAGTAGTTGTTACAGTACAAATTTGCATTTACTTTTTTATTTTAAAGTGTGAATTTAACATTTCTTGTAGCCAATGCATTTTACAGTTGTGCTGCTTTATGTGTGCATTAGTGTGTGTCTGCGTGTATGTATGTTTGCGTGTCTGTGCTGTGTTGCGTGTGTATGTATATATGTAGATATGTGTATGTATGTGTGTGTGTTGGTGTGTGTTTACATTTGTGTTTGTGTACATGAGTGTGTGTCATGTTCTTCCCCATAATATCATGGACATTTATGATAGTTCATTCAAGGGAGTGCATCCCTTCCTATTTCTGCTAATTGGCTGTATGCCTAGGACAATGTATCAAAACTATGGATCAATAAATGCAAAACATCCAAGTGACAGATGTCCCAGACATCCCATTAAGAGGACATGAGGGAAAGCTGATATTATATTTTATATGTTTTTATGATTTTAGTTTGCTTTGTGAATCTGGCCCACTATATTACAATGCATTAGAATATTTGCCAAGAATAAGTGGAGCAATCCTGGATCAAACCAACTGCACCATATGGATAGGTTTACAACCTAGCCAGTAAAATATGGGAAGTCCACTAAACATTTGGCAAAGAGCTAATGCTATATCAATGGAAGCAGAAGGAAGGCCAGCATCTTTGGACGACAACCCTACAAGGGGATACAATCTATATTGGAAGTGCCAAACCTATCATTAAAATATAAATTGGAAATGAATACCCAACACATGGATGATATGTAAGAAGTTATATACAATGTATTAAAATGCATATATTGATACCGGCAATCAATACCAGCAGCATAAACAACACCTTAATATGTACATATATAAAAAACACAACACTAATAAATGATTCATCCTATCCTAATAACTAAGCTAATCACTAATCCAAGAGAAGATCATATTCCATATATGTTCCTGTCTAAAAGGGTGATCACTGAAATGTTGTATAATACACTTGTACCCAAATAAAGTCATGGAACTGAAAAAAGCCTTTAAGATCAAAACAAAAAAGTGACGTTCCTAGTATTTTGTATCCAAATAAAGTCATGGAATTTATAAAATCATTTAACATCAAAACAAAAATATGAAGTTCACAACACTGTGAGCAAACACTAGATAAGAAATGAATAAAATAAAAATTGATGAAAAAGATGAATGATGAAGAATGCTAAAAACTAATTGATATTTGTCAATTGAATATTGACAATTCAAATCCACATTAAGTGCAACTCCATCCACATTGCACCCTCACTTCTTCCCTCACCGCTTCTCTGCACCCATGAACTTTTCTCATTCCTCCAGTCCCTATCACTACCATCTCCTTCAACTGCTGCCAAAAAGCCCCACTGCTTCAAATCTCACTCCCATCTTACTTCCCTGTCCCTTCTCCTCCTGCTTGCTGCAGGTGACATCTCACCTAACCCAGGCCCCCCTTCCATTCTGTCCTGTAAACCAACACCCACTCAAACACGCAACATCCACAACCTACTAACTGTACCACGCCACCTAATCTCCTCCCCCCCTTTCTGTTTTGGTCTCTGGAACGCCCGCTCTGTGTGTAACAAACTAACCGCTGTTCATGACCTATTTATTTCTCACTCCCTAAACCTCCTAGCCATCACTGAAACCTGGCTCACATCATCAGACACTGCCTCCACAGCCGCACTCTCACATGGCGGCCTGCACTTCACCCACACCCCTAGGCCTGGCAACAGTAAGGGGGGTGGAGTGGGCATCCTTTTGTCCCCTAACCACACTTTTCAGATAATCCCCACTGTCCCCTCTCTCTCCTTCCCTACCTTTGAAGCTCACACAATTCGCCTCTTCTCTCCCTTCCCCCTGCGCGTTGCTGCCATATACAGGCCACCCGGTCCTTCTGTACAATTCCTTGACCACTTCGCTTCTTGGCTCCCTCATTTCATGTCCTCTGACGTCCCCACTCTCATCCTGGGAGACTTCAACATCCCTGTTGATAACCATAACTCCCACCCTGCCATCAAACTCCTTTCTTTAACAACCTCCTTTGGCCTATCACAATGGACCTGCACTCCCACACACAGTGATGGTCACTCTCTTGACTTGGTCTTCACTAACCTCTGCTCAGTCTCTAATTTCTCAAATGCTCCCTATCCCCTCTCTGACCACCACCTCCTCACTGAAAACCTCATCATACCACGTAAATCCATCCCCTCCACAGGGATCAAGAGCATGCAGAGAAATCTGCATACGCTTGACCTCCAACAATTTTCTGCTTCCCTGCAACCTCTTCTCAACCCCATCTTCACACTTGCTTGCCCAGAACAAACTGCTACTCTCTACAACAGCATTCTCACAAAAGCCATTGACACAGCTGCACCTGCTGCTCCACGACACCCCCGCACAACCCCACTACAACCCTGGCACACAAGACAAACGCGATACCTCCAAAGGTGCTCACGCACTGCTGAAAGGCACTGGAGGAAATCGCACTCAACAGCT
Source organism: Rhinophrynus dorsalis (assembly GCA_037306005.1). Lineage (NCBI taxonomy): Eukaryota > Metazoa > Chordata > Amphibia > Anura > Rhinophrynidae > Rhinophrynus > Rhinophrynus dorsalis. The sequence continues at coordinate 385,645,086 of CM074723.1, read as the reverse complement.
GACTTCATACACTACAAATTCATTCTACGTTCTTATAGCTCTGCACTATCCCTGGCCAAACAGGCATACTTTTCCTCTCTAATTTCTAATCTTTCTTCAAACCCAAAACGCCTTTTCTCAACCTTCAAGTCACTTCTACGCCCACCAATGCAAACCCCTGCCACCAACTTCTCGGCCCAAGATCTCGCCACTCACTTCAAGGACAAGATCGACTCCATCCGACATGACATCTCATCACTTCCACTCCCACCCAGCCAGCCTAGATCCCCCACCCCCCACACACACTCACTAAGCTCCTTCTCACCAGTCACAGAGGACGAAGTTTCCCTCCTCCTCACTCGCTCAAATCTAACCACATGCACTCTTGACCCAATCCCATCTCAACTTACTCAAGAACTTTCACCTCTACTAACGCCACCCCTTACTCACTTATTTAACCTCTCTCTATCAACTGGCACCTTCCCATCCTCTTTCAAACATGCACTAATCACGCCAATTCTAAAGAAACCCTCCCTGGACCCAAACTCACTGTCAAACTACCGGCCCATTTCCCTACTCCCGTTTGCCTCCAAACTCCTTGAGCGTCTCGCATATAACCAGCTCACTAAATTCCTCTGCTCCCATTCCCTGCTAGACCCCTTGCAATCTGGATTCCGACCTCATCATTCCACCGAAACTGCCCTCACTAAAGTGGCCAATGACTTGCTCTCTGCCAAGTCACTAGGCCACTACTCCCTACTTATTCTCTTGGACCTGTCTGCTGCCTTTGACACAGTAGATCACCCACTCCTCCTCCAAGCCCTCCACTCTCTAGGTCTCCGTGACACTGCCCTCTCCTGGTTTTCATCATATCTCCGCAACCGCTCCTTCAGTGTGTCTTACTCTGACTCCACCTCCCCACCCCTCCCACTGTCTGTTGGAGTGCCTCAAGGCTCGGTCCTGGGCCCCTTGCTCTTCTCAATTTACACTGCATCCCTGGGTAAACTAATAAACTCCTCTGGGTTTCACCATCATCTCTATGCTGATGACACCCAAATCTATCTTTCCTCCCCTGACCTCTCCCCCTCCCTCCTGTCCCAGGTATCTAACTGTCTGTCCGCAGTGTCTTCCTGGATGTCCTCCCGTCAACTCAAACTTAACCTTGACAAAACTGAACTAATCATCTTCCCTCCCTCTCCTAACAGTCCTACTCCAGATATTACCCTCACTGTCAACAACACTATCATCAAACCAACCCCTACAGCATCTTGCCTGGGGGTCACATTCGACTCCGCCCTATCATTTATTCCTCACATACAGTCAATCTCCAAATCGTGCCGCCTCCACCTCCGCAACATCTCTAGAATCCGACCCTTCCTTAATGAAGACACCACTAAAATTCTAATCCAAACACTCATCATGTCCCGTCTTGACTACTGCAACTCACTACTAACTGGCCTCCCTCTTGCCCGCCTAACCCCACTACAGTCCATAATGAACTCAGCAGCACGACTAATCTACCTAACCAACCGCTTCTCCAACACCAGTCCCCTCTGCCAATCCCTACACTGGCTCCCATTAGCACACAGAATTAAATTCAAAATCCTGGTGCTCACCTACAGAGCCCTTACTAACACCTCACCCCCCTATATCTCATCTCTCATTTCCAAATACACTCCCACTCGCCATCTTCATTCTGCACAGGACCTTCTCCACTCCACATCTCTCATTACAACCTCCCACTCCCGCCTACAGGACTTCTCCCGTGCTGCACCCAAGCTCTGGAATTCCCTCCCCCGCCCCATCAGACTCTCCCCTAGCCTTCAGATCTTCAGACGCTCCCTGAAAACTCACCTCTTCAGGGAAGCCTATCAACTACCTCCATAAATATTATCACCAAGAACCAACCATTCCCTGGACCACTGCACTCACTAGCACTTCTCACTCCCACCCACTGACTGGCAGCTCATGTGGCAGGAGACACTTACACCCAATAGCACTTACTCCTTCTGTGTCCTACCCACCTTCCTCTAGACTGTAAGCTCTCACGAGCAGGGCCCTCTGAACCTTCTGTTCTCCACATATGATTTGTACTATTTAATATCCCTGTATGTCTATCCCCTATTGTAAAGCGCTGTGGAATAAGTTGGCGCTATATAAATAAAGATTATTATTATTATTATTATTATTAATATATATAAAGCCAGTAATAGATGAAATCCATAGAAGTAATAATCTTTTATGGTGAAAATAAATCCATAATCATATAGCAATGGAATGTGTCTACAACAAATGTGAAAAATGAAGGGAGTGATGAATATAGTTGAAAAGATATAATCAATTTGACAATTCCATGTTAAAAAAAGCCCTCACTTACAATACGAGAAGCTATTTTTCTCGACTTCTCATAAGATATCCTATTTGTATTGTAATATCAATAACAGCATTCAGCAACAACTTATATCTGAAACTTAAACCTAAATGCAATAGTAGCTCTTGGCTAGTGATTATCAAAGCTGATCTTTTACTATCATTTATAGTCACATAAATAAATTTCACTTCCAGGTCAGACATTTATGCACATCAGGGTTTTATTGACGGTATAATGGACTCATCCACTCTTACCCTTTCTAGTGTTCTTCACTCTGAAATTGCCTCTATTTTCTCAATATATCATTAGTGTAATTTGTTAATGTTAATTTTCCCTTTGCTATGTTTTCCTATTCACAGGTCCACAGCATCCATTCTTTCAAACTCTTTGGCTCCAATATACGTGTTTTGGAGAGAGACATACAGGAAGGAACTGTTTAGCTCCATCATATATGTTTCAGAGAGACACCCATGGAGGAGAGATGTATCTCTCCAAAACGCATGTGGTGGAGCGAAACGGTTTGAAAGAATGGATGCTGTGGACCGATGAACAGGAAAACATTGAAACAGGAAGATAAAAATATATTGAGAAAATAGATACACAGACAGTATCAGAGCAAAGAAAGCTAGAAAAGGGAAGAGTGGATGAGTCCATTATGCCATCAATAAAACCCTAGTGTGTTTAAAGGGATAGTGATGTTTCACAAAAGCAGCTCTGATTAAGCTTCATAGTATTTGGGCCACGAAGAGTGTTATTTCAATACTGTCAGAGTTGTAGTGCAAGGGCAATTGAATGATAAAGTATCCCATTTGGTGGGTATTCTTTTCCAATATCTATTGTAATGATACATTTGTTACTTCGAATATAGGTTGTATTACATTTTTGGTTTACTTATTGGTGGTGGATTAACACTACAACAAGATTAGCTACAAATGCCCTATATTATCTTTTATTTAAATGGGGCTTTATCCCCTTGAGTGCTCTCATTTAACCCAGTCATATCAATGGAAATTTTAATATGTCCCCTATGGTGAAGTTGATTTCCCACATCAATGTTTCTCTTTTTCTTTGTCCATATGCCTCAGTATGCAATCTAGCCCCTCCATAAACATTATCTTATATAGCTACCTAATAAATATTAGCCTAATCTTTATTATTATTATTGTTATTATTATTATTATTACTATTATTATTTAAATACTGGCACCAACTAGCTTTCACATACATTTCATATAGATGCTATGTTAAAGTGTTAGTAATGTCCAAAAAAAAGTTTTTTGCATATAGAAGAGCTTAAAGGGATAGTCATACTTAAAATGTTAAAAAAATACGTTGTAGGGTTTATCCCCCTGAGTAAAACAAGAGTACTCCCACTGCTGAAAGGTGTTTTATTCAAAAGTTATTAATTTTCAAAATTGAATTTTTTATGTGCAATATCACAGTGGCCTGAAACTGTACAGTGGCGCTGTTGCTACACCATCCTATGGAGATTTATGGTCCCGGGACCAGAGCTGTCCATAGGATCGTGTAGCAACAGCACCACTGTACAATTTCAGGCCACTGTGGTATTGCACCTAAAAAAATTCAACTTTGAAAATTAATAACTTTTGAATAAAGCACCTTTCAGCAGTGGGAGTACTCTTGTTTTACTCAGGGGGATAAACCCTACAACATATTTTTTTTTACATTTTAAGTATTACTATCCCTTTAAAAAGCTGAGCTAAATGCAAAAAAATGTATCTCTCAATCCGCTATGGTTTAAGAGATACGGGCGTTTAAAGTTCACTGTTTCCTACTGACAGCTGTAAAGCTGTCAGCAGGAGATTTGTGTCAGTCGACACGGTGGCGCTTGAGAAGTGCAGCGATCTCGTTATTTACACAGAATCCCTTCATTGGAATGGTCTAAAACGTGTGCTTGAATACCAGGCACACGTTTTAGACCATTCCAATGAAGGGATTCCGTGTAAGTAACGAGATCGCTGCACTTCCCAAGCGCCTCCGTGTTGACCAACACGGATCTCCTGCTGATAGCTTTACAGCTGTCAGTAGGAGACAGCGAACTTTAAAAGCCTGTATCTCTTAGACCATAGCGGTTTGAGATATACGTTTTTTTTTTGCATTTAGCTCAGCTTTTTAAGCTCTTCTATATGCAAAAAACTTTTTTTTGGACATTACTAACACTTTAATGCTGAAACACAGTGCACACATATATATTAAAAACCATCAAAACATTTCTTTGCTGCTTACAGCTGTTCCATCAATCCAATCCTGTCCTCTGCCCTTAAGCCTGGCATGCAGATCTCCCCATTTTGACACTCCCATTCCCAGGTCCAGTTATTACTCATGGGGCTGTGGACATCAAGGTTCCCAGACATGTAGTAAATTACTCCATTAGGATTCTGCATTGGTATTCCACTGTCCATTTATCTGTTATGTGTCCTTCATAAACTGAATAGATGAAGAAATTATATCAATGAATATCTTTGTTTCCTTACATGTTCACAAAGGTAAAAGTGTAGCAATTCTGGGACAAACCAAGTGCACCATAAGGAACAACATTTTTTCTAAAAATTTTCCACTGATTTAACCCTTTGAGTGTTGGATGTCAGTTCAACGCATTGTAAAACAATTCAATGGACACCAATCTGGCAGAAAAAAGAAACATGGGGCTTTTAACCCTCAGAAAGCCAAAGAGATCACCAACACATGACTTTGTTCTATTGTTCAAGTGATTAAAAGCCTAATTTAAATCAGTTAAAAAAATCACTGTGGTACAGTTGGTTTATCCCAAAATTGCTCCATTTTGTGCATAAATCTTTGTGTTTTGCTTTTTCTATGTTGGGTCCATCCAAAATATACTAGCCTTTATCTGTTTAATGTACAGGACAATAGGGTTCGATATACTAATACCATTACATGCTTCCCAGTACTACTCTTGCCTAATAGCAATTTTCTAAGCTCGTTACTCTGAGTATTCTCAGCTTAAAGCCACTTCTGCTAAGAGGAGGACAATAGGGAAGAAAGATTTAGGGTTTTCCTTTCCTCTGATCTTACATTCATTGTATTAAACAAAGCAAACAGAAATGGTATAACTTTGCCTATTACTAAAGATGAGCGAGCACCCCGATGCTCGGGTGCTCGGGTGCTCTGACCGAGCACCCCCTGATGCTCGAGTGCTCGGCCGAGCACCCGAGCCCCATTCAAATGAATGGGAGCACTCGAGCATTAAACCAGGCACCCCCTGCTCTGATGAGCGGAGGGTGCCTGGTCAATGTCCCCCTTCATCTCCGATATGCCCCTCTTCCACAATGTCCCCCTTCATCTCCTATGCCATAGCGGAGATGAAGGGGGACATTGTGGAAGAGGGGCATAGCGGAGATGAAGGGGGACATTGTGGAAGAGGGGCATAGACTCTATGCCCCTCTTCCACAATGTCCCCCTTCATCTCCGCTATGCCCCTCTTCCACAATGTCCCCCTTCATCTCCTCTATGGCATAGGAGATGAAGGGGGACATTGTGGAAGAGGGGCATAGCGGAGATGAAGGGGCACATTGTGGAAGACGGGCATAGCGGAGATGAAGGGGGACATTGTGGAAGAGGGGCATAGAGTCTATGCCCCTCTTCCATAATGTCCCCCTTCATCTCCGCAATGCCCCCTTCATCTCCGCAATGCCCCCGTACCTCCATTCCCTGGTGGTCCAGCGGAGCGTCTTCGGATCTGTGCCTCTTCCGGCACAGATCCTCTTCACCCGAGCATGTCGGGCGAGCACATGGCGGTACTCGTACGAGTACCGCCATGTGCAGAGCAGAGCGATGCTCGAGCCGATCCGAGCATCGGCCGAGCACGCTCGCTCAACACTACCTATTACCCTTCACATGCTACTTTGGGGCATTAAGGTCTTGCTGGAATTAAAGGCATAGTAAAAAAAAATATTGTACTGTTTATCACCCTGAGGAAAGCTAGGGAACTCCCTGTTGAGAGGTGTTTTGTTCCAAGGTTATTAGAGCTGAAACTTGAATTTTTTAGGTGCAGTATCTCAGTGGCCTGAAATTGTACAGTGGCACTGGTGCTACATCATCCTATGGACATCTCTAGTCAGTTGGCCGTAAAGCTCCATAGGATGGTGCAGCAGCAGTACCACTGTACAGTTTGAGGCTACTGAGAAATTTAAGTTTGAGCTGCAATAACATTTGAATAAAACACCTCTAAGCAGTGGGAGTTCCTTTGTTTTATTCAGGGAGATAAAGACTACAATATATATTATTTTACATATTAAATATTACTATGCCTTTAAAGTAATAACAGTAGAGGCATGTTTACAATGGTGTGCATCGAAGGATCCTACCCTGTTGTGCAGATGGAATATTTTACACTCACACCTATATCTAAATGTTAATAATTTTACAGTACGCATAAATTGTAATTTTTATACAAAATGTATAATATATTATATTATATATACTAATTAGCAGCATGTCAGTTTCTTCCTCTCTTATTTACTACTAACTCTATACAAAAGGAAATCTGTATCCAGCACATGATTCCTACACGACCAGCATTGTTAATAATTCAGTCGTGATTGTAACATATTGTACCATAGATACACTGCAGCACTCAACTCAAATCACTATAATCACAGGCAGGTAGAACAATAAATAATGACATAATACCATTACAGCAGTAGCACCATAAAATATAATGAACATTTACGATGCTAACACAAAGACTATGTAGTTAATTTCTACAGTGTTGTCATTCATGAGAGCTGTGCAAAATATGTTTGCATATTTTCATTTAAAGACACATTACCATAACTTTTTTGTTTTTTTTTAAACTGAAAGACCTTTATGTACAAAAACAAAGTCAAACACACACACACACACACACACAATTATATACATATACGCACTCACAGGGATGCAGTTTTAAGATGCAGATGTGGCCCTCCAAAATAATTTTAAAGAGAGATGTACAGTATATAATCATGATCAAATGCAGAAGCTAAAATAGACCATATTATAAAGTACTGGAAATGAGATGCAGTGCCGAGCCTTGTGTTGCTCCATCACATCGCACAACACCAAACATAGACAGAAATATAAAAACCAGACATAGATAAAAGGGTGGAAAAACAAATTATAATTAAAAGGGTAGACAGCTGAATGCCAAGATGTTGGAATATGCAAAGCTTAAACGTAAGCATCATACCATCACATCGCACAGCACACAGAGTCAACCCAAATCGAAAAATAATGAATAGAAATACCAAAATAAAAAAAAGAAGACACTGTAAAACACAAAAAATTAAGATACTGTGCCTTGCAAACAGATGTGAGTCCAGAAACTCAGTGTCACACCATTATTATTTATTTATATAGCGCCAACTAATTCCGCAGCGCTGTACAATGGGGAATAGACATACAGAGATATTAAATGTAGAGAACAGAAGGATTAGAGGGCCCTGCTCATGAGAGCTTACAGTCTAGAGGAAGGAAGGTTGGACACAGAAGGAGTAAGAGCTGTTGGGTGTAAGTGCCTCCTGCCACATGAACTGCCAGTCAGTGGGTTTCATTGCACAGCACAATAAAATACATATCTGAGGATTATAACAGTTACTGTATGACAAAAAACTACAAAGAACATAAAGTATGTGCACATAGATGTACACGAAAAGATCATAGATATATGAAATGATCATTAAACATTGTCATAATCAATACGTACACCACATTAAGGCTGTCACATTATGTTGTTGGTGTAATGTGTAGTTGTCCGAAGGCACAGAGGATTTTCCCCCAGAGTCACACACACCAACCATCCAACATATGAGGAAATCTAAGAAACAGTATACTTCCCCAGATTCAGGGGTGTAAAGGATAAATTATGGGTGTATTTTGGCATTCCCTGGATCACTGAGATCCTACTATCAATTCCATAGAAGCTCTTAAGATACAGGATGTAAGGAGAATGGGATCAAGCCTACATGAGAAAATCAAAGGGCCAATGAATACGGGCCAGACCCCGTCAAGTCCCAGAAAACACATAACCCTTTAAAGACCCCAACCAGTGGAGTACCTACAAGAGTACAAATATCAATGTGCAAAAAATGTCATAAAATGTATAATGAGTCATGATGGTAAAGGGTCCTAAATCTGGGTTTTTTGCCCACCCCATGACCATTGAAACAAAGTCAGACATTATTAAATTAATTTCACTGCACCCTATAGCTACCAAAGCTGAAATAATGTCCTCAGCATTCCCCAGTGGATCAGTATATGGCAATACACTACTATGCCAAAATAAGTGTAATTAACCAGTGACCATGAGTCATAATATCAAAAAGCTTTCGTCACCCACAATGAGTAGGATCCACAACTTCACTCTGATCTATTTGAGTACAAATATGTGAACATTCAGGAGGCTTCAGAAGCAATATATGTACCTGTGGCCAGTCCACTCTTACAAGTTCCTGCTAGGGGGCCACTAGGTGTACTGATAGCAACTTAATTACAGTGCCTCTTTCAATATATTGGGTTTCAGGATATTCAGTCAGTGTATCCATCTAGATGCTCTCCTCAGAAGTTTTTTACCTTTGATCCCCTCCCCTGGCCAATATGGGTTATTGATCTATAATCATACACTTGAGTTATTAATAGGGAGTTTAACATCTAGGAAATGTCTAGTCACTGATTTGTCACGAATGCCTGGTCTCTGAGCCAGTCTGAGTGAAGAGCAATGATTATTCATCTTCTCAGGAATGTAGTGGTAGTTTTACCAATGTACATGAGAAAGCATGGACAAACAATGAAGTAGATCACAAATGAAGATGTACAAGTCAAAGAGTGTTTGATCTCAATCTCTTTGTTAGTATGTGGATGGCGGAAATATTTTCCTATGATCAGCATAGAAACTCCTGATGCTTGCTTTCCACTCCATTTTGTACTGTAATAGATATTTGATAGTGTCACTTTATTAGAATTGCATTTCCCTTTAATACAATGTCACATATACAAAGGAATGGACAAGGAATCAGTACACTAATTGAAACACCACCTTTATTAAATGAGAAGCAAATAATCAAGGAGTAAAAACAAGTGACACTTTCATGAAATGTAGAGAACCTGACTGGAAGCAAGCGGCTCCTACCAGGAATACGAGACTGCTCCTGAAAGGACTCTATAGCAGGAAACAGTGCAATAGCACCAGAACTGGGACTAGGACCCAGCTTAGTTCCTAACAGGAACAGGTCGCATCAAATGGGGTATCGCCAAGTGCTAGAGATAAGACCCAGCCATGTTCCTGAACTGGAACCGCTCTCAACAGGAGTAGTATCAGGCTGACTAGGCCTACAGTCAGTCCCAGAGCGGGTACTGGGCCTAAGCCGCAAATAACCCAATAGAGTAATCAGACACGTCAGGGATCAGTATCAGAGTGGGTAGTCAGCCAGAGCCGATGGTCAAAACCAAGCAGGTAGTCAGACAAGCCATGGATCAGTACCAGAGTGGGTAGTCAGCCAGAGCTGATGGTCAAAACCCAGCGGGTAGTCAGACAAGCCAGGGGTCAGTACCAGAGCAGGTAGTCAGCCAGAACCGATGGTCAAAACCAAGAGGGTAGTGAGACAAGCCACAAAACTGGACACCAGGAGTAATGGATGGACAAGCCAAGGATCATACATGGACACCAAACTACACAGACTGCACTGAACGCCACTTAAAAGGATAGTAATACTTTAATTTGACTAATCCCCATCTTGTAGAACTTAAAAAAAGATTTTTAATGCCCCCAAAATCAATTTCAAAGCACTGCCCTCCTTCCCCTTTCTCTGAGATCAGCGTTCTAGCTGACTCAAGGAGTATTCTGTCGTATGACGATCTGGGGTTCTGCAGCAAAGCCGAGATCTCGTTAATGAAGAAAACATCCTTCACTGAAACGGTCTTCTACGTGTGCTTGGTTTCCAAGCACATGTAGAAGACCATTTCAGAAAAGGATCTTTTTCTTTATTAACGCGATCTCGGCTCTGCTGCAGAGCCGCCGGATGGTCCCAGGATCGGATTCCCCTGCATACAGCTAGACGCTGATGTCAGGGAAAGTGGAGGGAGGGGGGGTATTTTGAAATCGATTTTCTCTCAAACCATAAAGGTTTGAGAGATCTGATTGGAAGCATTAAACATCTTTTTTTTAAGTTCTACAAGATGGGGATTAGTAAAATTAAAGTATTACTATCCCTTTAAGAGCAACTGAGGTAGTGTACAGGCACTTAATGCACCCTCCCACAACCCAGGAGGTGGAGCACAGAAAAACCCTGTGACTTTAAGAGCGGAGCGCAACATCACTAGAGGGATTCCCAGTGACACGCGCCCGCACTGATGCCGACCAGATGCGGAAGGCCAGACTGAAGATGCGGCATGAAGCAGAGAGGAGAGCTGTCAACACCCTAGAAGATGCACTGACGCAGACAGTTCTCCTCTGCTAAGGTAAGAGCATAGCGCTGACATACAATCAATACAGGTTATGCAAGCAAAAAGTGAGACTATTCCTCCACTATCGAATCTCTTGTGTCTACGTCTAAGACAGATCAGAAAACCTCTGCAAATAATCTAAAGCAAGGGTGTCCATACTCAGTCCTCAAGGGCCACCAACAGTCCAGGATTTAAGGATTTCCCTACTTAAGCACAGGTGAGTCAGTCAAAAATGAGCCACTGATTAATTCACCTGTGCTTAATCAGGTAAATCCTTACATCCTGACCTGTTGGTGGCTCTTGAGGACAGAACATGGATACCCCTGATCTAAAGTTTACAATGTTTTCATTGGATTCCCAGAATTCCATGCAGCAACTTACAAATAAGATAACACGTGGGTCCCTTAGTTATGCTTTCTAGTTTTATAATTGATTCTGCAAAGCACAGTTTGGAAATGTAACAGCTGTTTCACCTACTGGGTCTCATCAGGATGATGCTAGCTAGCAAACTCATTATTAGAAATCTGGTAAAAATGTGTTATGCCAGGCAGTGAGTATAGGTCTTTTATGTTTTAGACATGCAACTATACACACACGGATTATCATTTCTGAACAAAGATAAGACAAGATTTTTAATAATTTGTTAAACAAATAAACAACCTCACCTTATATTCAAAGTTGCCTTTAATTGGGCTTCTCCCGATGATACCAGTAGAAGATCCAGTGAGAGAAGGAAGTCCTCTTGTTTCTCTGGTTAAGGACTCCAGTACACAATGCAGAGAGACTTACATGGCTTTAACCATATCTGACATTCGGTTGTAATCATGTAAAAATCTGAGTTCAAAACTAAAGAATATTATCACTGCTGGGAATGACCATGAGCTCCAAGTGAATGCAGCACTCCACAGGTCCCTGTACCACTCATTGCTTGCTGCTGCTCATTCTCCACTTATCTCCCTTTTTGCCTGTTACTCCAGAAAGTGACACCAAGCAAAGAAACAAAAGCCTGGTTATCATCATCTGCCCCAAATTAGCAACTTGTGATAGGAGAGAGGAAGTGTAAAGGTGACATAGAGAGAGAGACAGACAGTTTTTGCTCACAGATTCCATTGCTACATACCATAGTTACAGTGGTGATAACTGTGAGACAGATAATGTTACATTTTAATAATTGAGGAATGTGGGAAGATTGAAGGGGTAGACCGAAGCTTTAGTATCTCCCCTACCTCCTGTCACAGTATGGTACAGACCATCAGTCTGTTGCTACTCAAACTAGTAATATAATTTACTGTGTTGGATCAGATTTTCTACCAGCACAGAGATGCTTCATTCAAATGTTATCACAGCTGTACTGACACCTGGTGTCTAGATAACATTTTTCTACTGTATTCTATGCTTCATCTGTCCACTGAATTTGATAATAACAACTCTACCTTGCTTTGAAAGTTGGATCTGTAGTAACCTTTAAAATAACCCTTATTTAACTCAGCAGGTAAAGTATCCCACAGAGCCATACACATGGGTGACTGTGTCAGCTAGCAGTTATGAAAAACACACTGTAGCATACTGTACATTCTTATTGAGTAGAAAATATCACTGGAAAATTGCAGTAAAGAAGGCCCATATGGTATACAGTGGGACCACCTTACAAATCATTTAGTGGCTCAATCTTTGCAATACTCATAGTAATGATTCAGTCACTGGCTGGACCACGTGGGAGTCAGCCAATCCAGTTGCGTCCATATGGTCTGACCAATTTGTCTTCATTGCAGACTTCCCCCCTTGGGTCAGCATGCAGGTGGGAGTTTAGTGAAATTTTAAAAAGTGACATGGTGATTCAAATGTGGTAGCGGTGCTGATGCTTTCAGTTATCCTTGTGAGCATAATCTAAAAAGGAATATGGAGTTGTGAACCAGTTCATTATGTATAGCTGCTTAGTTGCTATTCAGAATCAGATAATGTGGAATATGATAATTATGCAGACACCAAAGTAAACTCCATTCTTTTAAGTACAGCCAATGTCCCTTGACGTGAGTTACTGAAAAATATGCAACGAATGACATGAAATTTTCTTCTGCCCTTTAGATTCCTGACCCTTTACTTATTTTAGGTGACATAGGAGTGACAATGTGTGAAAGTGTCCTCTTAATAAGACATTATCACACATACAGTTTTATTTTCTGTATATGAAGACAAATGGCTTACGTTTTTGTGGAATATTGGTTTTGCCAGTGCATACAAGTGTACAATAAAAGGCACAATTAAAGGATGAGCAATTCCAGAGTACACCAATCAGTTAACAATCTCAGTATCCCCATTCATTTTAAAGGACATTTAATTCCTTAAATGCTAGAGAGGTCTCCAATACAATGCATTGTCATTCTCTCTAGCATTCATGGTGCTAAAAATCCAATTTAAAGGGATAGTAATGTTTCAAAGTAAAAGCAGCTCCAATTAATTTTCATAGTATTTGGGCCGTGGAGAGAGTTATTTCAGTACTGTCAGAGCTGTACTTCAAGTGTAATTGAATGATAAAGTATTCCCCTCTCGCCCCTTTTGCTGATGTAACACTGCTCAGCTCAGAGCAGCAGAGTGGTGTCCAAGTGGATTTCAGAGAGGGACAATCTTCAATTAACATAAGGGAAAACCTGAAAAAAATGTCAATGGGGGCAGGGCTTTCATTGTTCTCATAGTAAGAAGATTGTCCCTTTCTGTGAACTGTCTGGTCTCAGATTCCACATCTGAGGAGAAGTGGCTTACACTAGGTAAAAGGGGAGGGAGGGGGAAACTTTATCATTCAATTACTCTTGAACTATAACTCTGACAGTGTTGAAATAACACTCTATGGCTCAAATACTATGAAGATTAATTGAAGCTGCCGTTTTTGTGAAACATTACTATCCCTTTAAACAGTTTGAATGTTGTCCATTTTTTATTTTCCCCAATGTTTCAGTTAATTTCTTCCACAGTGGCTTCATTTTACTTTAGAGAAAAGAAGATGAAAAAGAAGTGCTTCCTAGTGCAATATTCTTTGTCTCAAACTGACATCTCACCACCACCACCACAAAGAATGGTACTCACAAGGAAGGGACAGCTGGCAATACACCTATATGTCAACCAGCAATTGAGCCCAGGGATTTTTATAAGCTGTCCCTTATCCAGTTGTCAACGTAGTTGGTATCTGCCTGCTCACCCTTCACCTCCACTCACGAAGGAAACAATAGGAACCAAGAACAGAAATCAAATAAGGGGTGCCAACAGGCCAACGAAGGGCTACCTGAATTGCTAAATAAAATTGTTGAATAATGTATAAACTGTATCTAACATGCAGGGCCAGAGTAGGCAGAGTAGACTATCGCATAGAGCTCCAAGTTTTGAGAGGCACCTCAGTTGTGTTAGCCACAACCACATTCTGAAATGTCCATGCACCAGTTTTATACAGGCTATTGTTTAATCCAGTGGTTCTCAATCTTTTTTAGATCAAGGTACCCCAAACACACAATCATGAACTGTCGGGGCACCCCTAACATATGTAATGTGATTTCTCAAGGTTATGATGAAGGGTAAGGTACATACAGTTGTTATTATTATTAGGTCTCTCAGTCATTATAACGAAAACATATTGTGGATAACAATGTTCATAAATTTACATAGAAAAGCCAATACTGTCATTTTTGTTAAAGTCTTCTTAAAAAGTATGGGGCACCCTGTAAGTATGGCCGTGGTACACCTAAGTGCCATGGCGCCCTGGTTGAGAATCACTGATTTAATCCCTTGGGTGCTACAGAGATCTCCAAAGCATTGAGAAGCAACATTTTAGAGATATCTCTAGCACCCAAGGTTGTTACATTAATATGTAAAAATGACTTCATAAACCAGAAACTAGTGAGGTGTGTAGGGAATTGCACTAGCTACACATTCAACAAGCATGCGGGTGTGGCCTGCACAGCTTCTGTGCCCCTTGCAATTAGTGTTAGCTAGGCTGCCTAATGGGAAAGACAATGAGTATTCTCATGTGTCTTGTTATGAAATTAACTGTGAATCACTCCTTAAAATGATGGCCCTCCATAAATAAAGAATAACAATACAGTCAATCACATAGACTAACTGATGATGTTAGCTCTTGATCAAAGGTACAAGGGCCAAATTCATGAGGGCCATTCAGATTTTCTGGTTGTAGTAAGGTAAATAGGGAGGTTGTTAATAGGATGTGTTAGTTCTCCTTTCATATAAGGAAAATCCACAAAATGCTACCTGTACACTGTTTAGGGATGAAACATTTCCCAGGATAGGATTTCCACTAGAATGCTGTTCTATGAGGCTGATTTAATATAAAATAACGTATCAATTCTGTATCATACCAACTGCACTATAAGGGGCAAATAAAAACTCCATAGATTTAAATTAGGATTCTAACCCTTTGAATCTGGGGGACTTGTATTTGTCCCATATGATGCAGTTGGTTTGATTAAGAATTGCTCCAGCCCATCTTCATAAATCAACCTCTCGAAATCTCAGAGAAACCACTGAATTTGAGTAAAACAGAGCAGCTTTTCCATAAAAGCACAAATTCTCCTTTTCATATTGAAAAGCACAAAGTCATATGAACCTCAAGCATTGAAAAGGCATTTTATTTTGTACAAAAGTGAGCGCCCTGGAGCAGAGGAAATTATTACTTTGAGAAAATGACCATGAAACAAAATGCATCAAGGTCTGACTGTGCAGCATCTCTGAAGACCAGGTCATGCCTCTTCACATTGACCTTCTCTAGTTCTGAAGTCATAAAACACATTTAATGGAACAAAAGCAGACAAACTCTCGTAAAGCAAATGTTACAGAAATAAATATAGATTTGATCACTCCAAGGTCCCTCTGTGCTAAAGTCTTTCCCAAATCTAATCTTTTTATAGTTCAGATGAAACCTGATTCAGCACTTGGAGAATAAAATACTAGTATTAAACCTTCACAAACTTCTAATATATAACACTAAAAAAGTACAGAATGACAGCCTAAAAAAATGTGTCAAGAAACTTCTAGACCTTTCTCAGACTCAGTAAGATTTCAGATATGTTATGCCCAAACCATTGACACAAGCTGTAATAAATCTGAATAAAAAAAAACTTACCTCATATCATTAAAGGAAAAATAGTATTTTTCTAATGAAGAAAATATATGTTATAGTGCTTTCCTGCGAAGTAAAACAAGAGCGTTCCCGCCTCTAGGAGATTTTTCATTCTAAAATTAATACAGTTCAAACTTTTGTTAATTAAACTGTTGCAGCAGTGCCACCTAGTGTCCAAAAGTATTTTTTAATGCAATCTATTGGAGAACATGGAAATATGGCTCTTCATAGTATGCGATAGTTAAAGCACAAAAGAAAGTAACATGTTTCTGCTGTAATAAGTTTAATTACTTAAAAAATCTCTAATGCCCCAGTAGTGGAATTGCACATTTTTTTCATACAAAACAGCAGTCTAGTATTTTTTTTTATATTACTTTATTAAAGTTGATATAATGAATAATACATATGCAAACTGACAGTAGGTTTCCATTGACTAGAAACCCTTTCACTGCCTGATTCTATCAGATTAGAGACCTTTAGCACCCCAATAATGCGCAATGCTGCTGCAGGTTTGTGTATGTCTATAACAGGTGTAAGCAATCTGCACCTTTCTCCAGAGCAACTACAACTCCATCTCCCATCATCCTTTTCTGTCTGTTGTAGTCCATCCAAAACTGGAGATGGATTAGAGGTTGTCAAATCTGTGCTCAGGTAGTTGTAATGGCTTTTGGATGTGCAAATGCAAAAAAAAAAAATCTTGATAATGCAATTTTATTTTTGGAAGCCTCTCTCTGGAAATCCTGGGTTTGTGCTGTAACATATCCTCAATGATGGTATGAAATGTTTAATTCAAATGTACAAGAATACAATTTCAATCCAAGAAACATTGATTTTGAGGGCAGATAAGAGCCAACTAGCCCATCCGATCTACCCATTTTCTATTTCATCTAAATTATCACAGCTCAATGCCAAATCAGCTGTAAATTAATGCTATTAAACCTTACCTAGACCTATCATTGGTATTTGCCACAGACTCTCAAACTTTATTTAGATGACACTGTAAGATCATCTTCCATTTTGAATAGCAAGTCAAGGTCGTACAAAGCAATGCATGCATAGCAATCAGCTTGTTCTGTCTTTGTTATATTTATCACACTAGCAAAGGGAACACACTCTCTATTCAGACAGGCTTGTGTCCTGTGAATATTAAAAGCTTCTCACCAATCATTTCTGCAGCAACAAGTAGGCAATTAACAGTGATGCATCCAAGAAGCACATCTAAAGCAGAATATAATTATTTATCACATTAGCTTCTCAATCTAGGGATGTAATCCACTAAGCAGCAAAGCCCAGTGTAGCAGTAACACAGACTAGAAAACGCCCCATTTGTGTCACAAGCACTTCTACGAGACATATAAATCAAAACTTGGAGCTAATATTCTGAACAATATGTCCAGGGACATCTTGAAGGTAAATTAGTTTTCTTTAAATTAGTTGAAACATTGCGTTCTTCGCCCATTCCACAAACATGAAATATGAGTCTTATTTTACCAATGCAAACAAAAATGTATTAAAGAGATAATACATAAATGGATGATCCACCAGGGAGATAGGCCAGTCTAATTAAGGACCAACTCAAACTCAATGGGCCTTATGCAAAGTGTTTCAGTTGTGGGGCAAACTAAAGGTATCATTGATTTAATTGGGAATTTTAACATCTTAAATGCTTTTAAGGTCATCTATATTGTGAAGTTCTCTCTACCATTTAGAGAGTTAAATTCCCCCATTTAAATCAATGGGAATTTTGTGAGTATTTGTGCAATTGGTTTGCACCAAATTACTACATTTTCCTTTAAAATCTTAAGGACAGTGGGGTGTTCAATGCATTGCACACCCATCTGGTCCTTAAGGGGTTAAAGGTAAAGCCCAAAGTTCCCTCTAAGTCATGGGCTGGTAATCTGCAGCGTTGCAGGTACTGTTGTAGTACAAGTAATAGGAGTGTGATGATCTGGGAACATTAGGCACTGTTACTGCACTCACTCACTGCCTCCTCTCCCCAGGCACCAAGAAGATTGATAAAACTGCATACTTAAAGTAGAACTTTCACCTAAGCACAAGTTTGTTTTAATCCACTTATTATACCGATTCTAACTGTGCTGTGTTTTTTTTTTTTTTTCAAAAACGCGATAGAAATGAAGTTTGTGGGTTAACTTTTTCCCTCTTCTCCTCCATCTTGCCAATGAGAATACAGGAGAGATCCCGCTCCTCCGGTCTGTCAGTATGCTGGAGCACTCTCATTGGCTAGATATCGATCTCTGCCAATGAGAGTTCTTCAGCTTACTGACAGACCAGCGGGGAGGAGGATCTCTCCTGTATTCTCATCGGCACAAATTGTGCTGATCAGAATGAGAAGACATTAAGAGGGAAAAGGTAAACCCTCAAACTTCATTTCTATCGTGTTTTTTTTAAAAACCAAAACACAGCACAGTTACAATCGGTATAATAAGTGGATTAAAGCAAACTTGTGCTTAGGTGAAAGTTCCGCTTTAAAGGGCTGAGACAATATCAGTTTTTAGATTATACCAAGAATGCAGTTTGAGGACAATATTGTAACAGCAGAATCAATGAAGAATAAATTCATGATTTATGGCGTCCAAAGAAAAAAGGGCTATGAGCAGAAAGACTAAAGTAGACCAATCTTGAGAAAATCAATGAAAAGTCCCATTGAGTTAAATTGTCTGTTAATCCTTTCAATGCCAGACAAGTTTAGATTTGTCTTCAATGCATTGATTTGCTTAATTTAACCCTTTCAGTCCCAGAGTGATATGGAATGCATTGCAAAGCAATGCATTCCATACCCCTCTGGCACTCAAAGGGTTAAATGAGCTGACATTTGGGGAATGCTTATTGGTTCTATTTGGAGTAGCAGGTTTGACCAAGTCCTCCCTAAGTTGAGAGGTTTTGTACTCCCTACATCAGGTGGACTAATGTGATAGGTAATATCTCTTCCTATTCTGATACACAATTTCTGCAAAAAAGTTCTAATCACTCAGATCTCATTTTCTAAACAGACGCTACAATTGTAAACTAGCTAGCTATTTAAAGGGATAGTAATGTCAGAAAAAAAGTATTACCTATATGGTAGATACAATTAAAAGAGAGTACTTGCACTTATTCGTATCTCTCAAACCGTTATGGTTTGAGAGATACAGGAAAATAAAGTTTTCCTCTCTCTCCCCTTTCTGCTTGACGAGCTGTAAAGCTGTCAGAAGCAGGTTCTGGTTCCTGGATCAGACGGCGGCTCTTCAGCAGTGCCAACATAGCAATACCTAAAAATAAATACTTCATCAGAACTGTCTACAACAGTGGTTCTCAACCTGTGTCCTCAGTGGCTACTAACTGGCCAGGATTTGAGAATTTCCTTTTAAGAGCACAGGTCAGTTAATCGATATGACTGAGCCTCTGATCAAAACACTTGTGTTCTAGCAGGGAAACTCCTATGTCCTGGCCTGTTAGTGGCCACTGAGGGCACTGGTTGAGAACCTCTGGTCTACAACGTGTGCCTGGTTTGCAAGCACATGTTGTAGACCGTTCCGATTAAGTATTTATCTTTAGATATCGTTATATTGGAGCTGCTGAAGAGCCGCATCTGGTCAAGTGACCAGAATCTGCTTCTGACAGCTTTACAGCTCGTCAAGCAAAAAGGGGAGGGAGCAGAGAACATTATTTTCCTATATCTCTCAAATCGTAATGGTTTGAGAGATACGAATATGTGCAAGTAATCTCTTTTAATTGTATCTGCCATATAGTTAATACTTTTTTTCTGACATTACTACCCCTTTAAACATGCAGAGGGAAGGCTAATGGCTATAACTGAATTTCCATCCATGTATGGGCAAGTCCCCTAGGAGTTTTGGCAAGTAAAGCTACTGGCATTTAAACACAGACACATTCTGTATGTTTTAGCTAGGACCCTACACTCTTCTTTACTTAAAATGTATTGTATCCCCACTAGTGATAATCAGTCATAAAATAAATAATTTAAAACTCATTGAACAAATAGCTACTGAGCAGTGGGAGACAGTACTGTAGCAAGCCCCTGCCAGAGTCCTGTTAACCATGTTCTTTCACTTACGTTATCCCACATTCCACCTCCAATCTGGATACTAGGGGGATGTGTCTGACAGCTGGTTCACACATGGACATCAGCCTGTATTATTGTCTGGCACCCACATGGGTCCGCCATCAAAGTTGGATGATCCATTATAGCATTATCCCTACTGTCTAGGGACCATGGCAATAAGAGGGGCCCTGGCTGCAAATGATAGGTTACAGTCAGAGGAACACCTGTTGCTGCTACTAACAACTTGTGTCAGATGCCCTTTTTGTTGAAAGACCAGCATCATCCAGTTGCACCCACTTCCATTAGAGTCACAATGCCAGTATCTGCTGGCAGCACTCCCTAAATTGGTACCTTGACTAGGGCCCTAAGGAGACTTAATACATTTCTGTCAGCCATTCAATGGAGGTTGCAATCAGCATCACAACTGCCAACAACTCAGGTGAAAGGTCTGCTGGGTGCCTCATGAGCTGCCTTATAGACCTTCCTTGCTGTATCTTTACTGCATTCATGTACAGAAAATACTCAGTTTACATTGGTGTGCTCACATGATGTGATGGATGCCATGCAAAAAGTATCATAATCCAGTATAGACACTTTGGTTATGGGTTAACATAAGCAATACAGCATCACTGCATTGGTGTTATCCATGAGAAACAGAACAGAAATAAACAATCATCAAGATACCTGCATCTGTAAAGCCCACGAATGCAGGTGAGGGAATAGTGCAGTCTCTGTAAAATATAATTGTAATTTCTTTCACTGGAGATTCTTCTCGCAGTTTAGTGCATATTGCCAGATAAACTAAAAAGCATGACGGAACATAAAGTTTTTTGAGGAGTATTATTCCATTTAATGGTGCAGTAAAGGGGCACAAGGTTAACCCCCTTCATTAGGTACAGGCCAGTTAACATCCACCCAAATCTGCATTAATATGTTGGGTAATATCCCTTAAAGTATACCTATCACCACACAATGCGTAGGCTCACAAAATGTATCTATTCAACTGCCAATGCCTTTTGTTTTTCAATCAATGTAATGGTTTTAGAGATTTTTTGGATTGGCAGTTATGGAGTCTAACTACAGCAGAGCTGAGATCTCTGGCCTGTGTGGCATAATTAATGACTCACCTCTGCTTAAATATCCTTGCTCCACCCACTCCTCCCAAGGATGCCAGAATATGTCAGCATCCATTAAAGGGGCAAATAAATTAGTGGGGAGAAATAATCATGTAAATCCTGTCAAGATGGATAATTCTGTGAAGTGAGGATTTGTCCAGATTATAGATCCATTGAGTGCCTCTTTGGAACATCTGAAAAAACAGGAGTGAGATGATGAGTCCTTTAAGAGAAGTACCACCAAGAAGCAAGCATGCCTTAAAAATGGCTGTGTTCCTTTCTAGTTGATCACTTATTGATTCTATCTACAAATGCTCCAAATATGTCATTAGGAATTTGTGAGATAAAACCGTGATAACAGTTATTACTTGAAATGTAACCTAGCCCAAAGTATGTTGCCTGTAAGCTAAACTATACTATGATGCTGATGTACTAAGAATTATTGGAACAATTCTGGAGTAAACCAATTGCACCATAGGGGACACATACAATTTCCCCAAATTCCAATTAATTAAAGTGGCGCTACCACCCCTTGTAAACTTTGCCTCAAATAATTACCCATCTGTGGACTAGTTGATCAATAGTGCCAGAATTATTACCGCGTTATTGAGAATTCTATACTGCTCCCGGATGGACAGCCAGGAAACAGCGCAGACATCTTTCCATAGTGATGTCTGCGCACCTGCACTCTCAGTCCCAACCTGCTCTAGGAGGTGTTACTAGAAGCCGTTCGGTACCAAAAGGGACTGACAAGCAGACGCGCAGATGTCACTATGGAAAGATGTCTGCACTGTTTCCTGGCTGTCCGTCCGGGAGCACTATAGAATTCTCAATAACGCAGTAATAATTCTGGTGAATAGTACTACTGAGCAGCTAGTCGCCAGATGGGTAATTATTTGGAGAAAAGTTTACAAGGGTTTCTCTTTAACCCCTTGAATGGTAGATATGTCTCCAGTGCATTCTGAAGCAATATATTGGAGACCTCTACTATTCAAGGTTACTGAGACTGCAAAGCCTTCATATGAGTTAACTAGTCTTCATTCATTGCTAAGTCATACTCTTAAATGGTCACTATCACCTAAATAGATTGTTTGACATTCTGAAAGATCTTTCAGAACCATTTTCACTTAACCCTTTCAGTGATGGGAGGGCATTGCTGAACATTGTCAGGGAGTGGGTAGAGTAGTATAGAAATAAAATAGCATTAGCAAAATCTACTAATCTAAATAACTCAAACACTAGTTTTCAAAATATAAAAAAAAATCCAATATAGCATATAGGTAATTTTGAAAGCTCTTTTGACATCATCAATGTTGTTTTTGGTACTAGTGTCCCTTTAAAATATTTTATTTGCAAAGTTATATAAAGTTTATTACTTTCCTCCTTCCCCCTTTTGTGACATCAGCACACTCTCCTGCAGTTTGCTAACAGCAACCCTACATAGCAATCTGCTAAATAAGACACTTTGGAGTTTATAAGTATTGTTAACCAATGATGAGCACTTTGTTGTAGTCTCCAGCAGCTAGCAGGCCTAAGGTTCTCCAAACTTGACTTGGGAATTGTATCTCATTAAGCAGATGCTGTGTATGGTTGTCACTGGAGACCATATCTTCTTTGGTTCGGCATTTGAACATTTCCTTTCAAGGAGAAGAGGCTGACTTCACAAAAAGGAGATGAAGGGGTTATAATAAACATTCAATAAAAATATTGCATTTTTAACAGTGTGACCGAGATCAGACACACTATAAAATATTGAATTCACTTAATTTTTATGAAAGCATGGCTAACACTTTAGAAAGGCACAATTTGATTTTTGCTCTATGGAGCACTTGGTTTGCTCCAAAATTGATCCAGTACATCACTACATATTGCATCAGCCCCAGTGTCTCCTGATATGCTTGTTTCTTGACTGTATTATGTACAGTATATTGTTGATCACACTATCTTCCTGTTGAAGGGCAACTGTGCATTGCTATTCAATTTGTAAGCAATTGTGATGATGTAGATTCCTCTTTTTAATTTATGTTTAGTGCTGTTTCAAATGGATTCTAAATGCTGCGATGGATCTATTGTCGAGCTCAGAACAATGTATCTGATTAACAAGATTGACAAAAGCAATGTGTCATTACTTTGAGAAAAATAAATCACCATTTAGTCAGTAATTCAGGCTTCAAAACACAGTCATGAAGGCTGTTTTGTTAATGTGAGAATCATAATATGCAGCTGAACAACTGTGGTAAAAACACATGCAATAAGAAAAAAGATACAAAGAACAGCACTATGACTTACAACATCTAGATTCATCAGATCAGTTTGTTTTGATGATGTTTTCCCATGGAGACAATTTTTCCAGAATCGCTCCATTTCTTTACTTCATTAGTCACTATTTTCTGGCCAAGCTTGTTCTCTTCAATTTGTGTATTCTCAGTCTGCTTATCCTGGTTTCTGATTTGGACTCCTGGTTCAGATTACTACCCATCTTCCAATTGTGGTTCCTGAGAGCAGCTCTAAATTTAGACCACTTTCAGTCTGCTTTTCCTGGTTCCTAAACCTGGCCCACAACTCAGAATGCTCTTGATCTGATCTGTTTATCTTGGTTCTTTGTCCAAGCATAAAACTTTGAATGCTCAATCCATTAATTCTTGTTCCTGATCCCTGTTCCCGTTACCAGATGATGTCTTTAGCAAAGTCTTTTTAGTGAGTGTCTAGTTCAGCTTGTGCTATTACTGCTGCATATAGAGGAAGTTTTTTATCATTGATTGACAATTCTATCTGAAATATTGTGCATCCTCAGCAGGGAGCAATCCAAGTGGACCTATCATGTTCACTTAAATTTTGCATATTTGAAAACATCATACAAAACTACCTATATATTATGCTAGCCAATAGGTCAGCAGATACATAGTTTAGGAAACATGGGTACTTAATTAAGCTTTCGCTGCAGAAGAGAGCTTCATTAACATATAGTGCCGCACTGATACTTTCAGTTTCACTTTTAAGAGATTAAAGTATCAAAATCTCCTAAATTATGATCAGATGATATTTTGACTAACATGGTATTTAGAGAATTTTGAATTAAGTTTTCAAGTTTGCAATCTTGAATTCAAGGTGGTAGTCCCCTTTTTCAGCTTATTTATTTCACTAGAGGGATTATCAACTACAGACAGTTTAGTCCGTTTGTAAGCCTTTTCAAAATTGTATCTACTCTTAATACTCAATAAACTAGAATATTCATAGTCTGCCATATTATCTCAACCTTAAGTCTTCCTAACGGGCCATGCATCAGGGTTCAATTTTTTGGTCTGACCCAGAAGCAGCCAACAACTGTCAAAAGGAGATGGAAAAAGCAGAGAAATCTCTAATCTATAGCAATCTCCAATGCATTGAGAGGTTTCCAAGGGATTAAGGTGAAAGAGGGCGAAAGAAGAAAATATATACATCTTTGGAGTAAAATGTATGCATTGGTGATGATGGAGAGTGAAATTATCCCACTGCACCTAAGAACAGAATTGAGACCACAAGAGGAGCCTCTAAGAGTGGCATTCCATCAGAGGTAGTGTTAGAATTCCCATTAGACAGTGCAGACAACCATTTAAAGCACTAAATTTTATAGCTACCTCATCTTTCCTGGTCACATTTAAAGTGTTAAGTTGTGGCCAGTGAAATCCCAGTGCCCCCAAACAGTTATTAGCTCCAGGTTTATGCTGCCTGATTTATTTGCTGCTTTATTTTTACATTTTATCAATTTTTTATAAGTTATATACCCTTGCACTGCTCTACTTAAATAAACAGAATGTTGCATTTATAGTTTAAATGCTAAGGGTGTTTATGTACCAGGAAAAAGCAAATTTGTCTGTGGAGTGGGCTCATATAATATATGAGGATGTGACCACAGGCATGGATAGAGACATAAATAGTACTTACTACTTTCCCTGGGGTCACTTGAGATATAAATATAGCCCCAGGGATACTTGTCCATTACTGAACAATAGAATTAGTGATGCACAAAACTGGGGATCCTTAATTTATTGCTTATTGCCAAGCTTTTAAAAACCCCCACAAAGGGTAAATTAGTAGTAGATGATGTCACTATACATAAACATCTTTAAAAATACTAAAATGGGTAAAGTCCAGTGAATGGCAATTTAAAGGTACACTCCTAATTATAATGTCACACTTCCCTTAATGTAAATGAAATGTGAATGACCACTCTCACTCACTTCCTCATAGATTAATTCCCCAATCTATATATTTAATTAGTACTGAATGTATATGGAGTTGGACATGATCCTTTGTTGCTGGACCCAGAAACCAAACACATCCCACTTAAGTATAGGAAGAAATGATGGATGGCAGGAGGGAAAGAAGGAAGGACAGACAGATGGAAAGAAGGAAGGAAAGAAGGGGGAGTCTAGGTATCCTGCAACAAAGAATCATATCCACCTCTTTGGTGATTACCAGTACTAAATGAATGTTAACTATAGGGAATCAATTCACACAGAATTAATTCATAGTGTCCATTATGATTTTCTGCCCAAATTATGATGGGGAGGGGGAGGTGTCAGTGTCCCTTTAATCCTTACTATTCTCTAATTTCTGACAAAGAGAGTAGAGAGTAGAGAAAGGCTTAATTTTAGACCCTGTTAACCCACTGAGGACCAGAGGGGTGTGCAATGCAGTATGAAGCAATGCCTTGCACACTCTTCTGGTCCTCAGGTGTACCTTTAGGTAACTGATAAAACCTTGACATCATGAATGGTTGTCACAAGGTGCCAGTGAGGTGTTCATCTAGAACTCAAAAAGATAAAATATTATCCTTCACAATAACTTTCATATGTAGTAAAATGCCCATACATATTAACCTTTCGAGTGCCATGCTTGGGTACTTCTCTGGCACTCAGTGAGTTAAATATCTATTTCCTTAGGTTGCAATCTCACTCTCACATTTAATTGCTCTCATGGTTATCTATTAGTTTTTAATATGTGCTCCTCTTCCCCACTGAACTTTTGCTTCTGCTGCATTTGCTAACAAACTTAATTACCATTATGACATTTCCAGTATCATTTGTTCTTAAAAAGGTAACCTTTCCTCCATCACTTGATGAGTTTCATTATGAAACCAGTGCTCCTAACAGCAGATCAGACCGGTTATGCGGAAGATGTAAAAAATACAGTTCATTTGATGTGCTAATGCAGAAAAATGAAGTACTCAGTGCTCAGATTCCTTTGCATTAGAAATGTCCACAGTGTATTTCTTTTCAATTTTTCTGCAGACCACACTGACATTTGAGGGATTGCTGGAGTAAACACCTGAAATATAAGCATTTCATAAGGTCATTGTTTTAGCTAGAAACATTTTCTTAGTTTTAAAAATGGTTTAAAACCAGGAATTTCCAAATTAAGGCACTGGGGACATGTGTGGCCATCAGACATGTTCAATCTGACCCCCATGCAAATTGAATATGGCTACATATGGCAAACATTTTCCCTTGCAGGTTTTGGCTCCTTCCATCTTCTTAATTAGAAGTTCCATGCACATAGGTGTCTTTGCAATTAGGGAAAGTATAAATACTTCCTTTATTCCCCTCACTATGATTTTGCTCATGGAAGAGTTAAGAAAGTATTACTGCTTTTTAATTGTATTATACTAAATCCATGTTCACTTCAGATCTGAGGCAGATAGGGACTTGCCTAATCTAACAAGCCTTGACATGGTAGGCAAGCTATACTTGCCTTTGGCCACAAACATGTTTCTAAACCTCACTGTTTATTATCTGTAGAAAGACACAGGTTATTCATTGAAAATAGTTGGGATCTGATTCTAAATATATGTTCACTCCAGATTTGGGGCAGATAGGAATTCGAAATACCTTACTGTTATGGGTAGGTATGGGCGAAAATTTTCACCTCAAAATGGTAATAATGGTACTTTCCGCTTGGCGAATAATATCCCGCGAAAAGTGCAGTTTTTCCACTTTTTCCTACCTTTTACACCTAGCTCACTGTGCATTGAAATCAATGTTTTCTCCACCGCACGAACATTTTCTACAGGGTGGACAACTTAAATAAATAAATAAATAAAAAAGAATAAAGAACTAATTATACTAGGTGACAGTGACAGACAGCTGACTGGGCATAGGTAAGGAATCATACAGCTCCATCAGTTCTGTTGAGTAGCATAGAGTAAAAAAACACAGTGTAGTTGAGTAATGTCCAGCAAACGCACAAGGGGAAGGGGAGAGGTGGAGCAATGGTTGCTGCAGCGTGTGCAATCAATGATGATGATCCCTCTACTCCAAGGGAGGATGCAGTCTGTCAAGGTCCCAGCAAAACTAGTTCCAGCACCACCAGTGCCAGTAGAAATAAAAAACCATATAAGAAGAACACTGAAAACGACAACAAGTCGCATTCAAGTGTTGATGATGCTGGCAATAGCATAATAGAGGAAGGTGTAGCAGCTGAACCATCTGCTGCATCAGATAGTGAAACAAACAAGCACCAAAACATCCATCCTCAAAGTAGTAGGGAACTTTGTTACAGTAAAAGTAAATATAAATTGTTTGAGACCTCCAAAAGCTTAGAGGAATAAAATGGTAGTGGGCAAGAATTGTCAGGTGATGCTGATGCTGCTGAGGATGACCTAATGATGACTGATAATGATGCAGATCTAGAATATATTCCTCCCGTATCTGTTCAGATACAGATGAATTTGAGAATGAGGAAGATGACATGGCTATAAGGTTAGCAGAAAGTCAAAGGCTAAATCTTCCACCACTTTTACGGAGCACTGTGCCTATCTATAAATTGTTTGAAAAAGCCATTGGAAATTCTGACCATGGACAGGCACATATGTCAAAAAGCACACAATCACCCTATCCGTCATCATCAGCATCATCACCTCTTCAAAGTCCAAGTCCTGCTCAGCTACACACACCTGTTTTGAGTACCCAGCAACAGCAACACAGGTTATTAACATCCACAATGTTAGATATGATGAGTGCCTCTGCTGCTGTAAGTGCTGCACCTTTGACAACGAGTAGCAGTGGCAGTAGAATTGCATCAACATTTAGTAGTAGTAGCAACAGCATCAACTCAGGAACCCCTCATTCCATGAAATCCACAGTATGGATAAAATTCACTCAGGATTCTCAAGCTAAGCATGTTGCTATCTGTTGTCTGTGCAAAAATCATGTGAGCAGGGGCAAAGCAGGCTCACACCTAGGCACCTCCTCAATGAGATCCCACCTGAAGCACAACCACAGGTCTGACTGGGAGACACACTACCAGCAGGCCAAAGGTGCCACAACTTGCAGCAGCAGAAGCACTTTAAGTTCCCAGGGCTCTAGGGCAGAAAAAAGAAGTAGTGAAGTTATTTATGTGTCAGAGAGTGTGCTACTGCCAGTGCCAACAATTAGTTCAGTCCAAATAACACCTAATGATCCTGCTGCAGAGATGTATAATGACTCTGGCTTTGCTGTAGGAGACTGCAAGAGTCATAGACTGCCAACACATGCTGCCTCTACAGCCACCACCTCTTCTAGTCATGTTGTTAAAGCAATAAAGTTTCAGGCTTCTTCTGCCATGTCCTGCCAACCAACACTAACTGAGTTCCTGGGAAGGAGTCAAAAACTTCACAAAAAAAACCCCAAAGTTCGTCTGTGGAATTGCAAGGTTGCTAAGATGTTGGCAATGGACATGCTGCTATATTCGTTTGTAGAAAATCGAGGTTTCAGAGAACTGATGTCATGTGTAGCTCCACGCTGGAATATCCCAAGCCGCAGTTATTTTTCCAGGACAGCTGCGCCTGAATTGTACAAGCAGGTGGTTAGTGTGGTGGGCAATGGGCTGAAAAGTGTGTATGGGAAGAAAATCCACCTGACAACAGATATGTGGACAAGTGGGCAGAGTACAGACTATATGACTGTGACTGCTCACTGGGTCTTGCTACCAGCACCAACAGTGGACAACACTAGCTTACAGCATCAGGTGAAAGCCAGTAATCATGCTTCTAGTTCTGGCAGTGTGATTAAAAAGCAATAGCAGCAGCAGGATAGCCCATACCATCCTCACGCCACCTTGTGCATGCAAAGTTTTGAGAGATAGTCCCACAAAGCTGTAGATGTTCTAAGTAAGCTAGAGCATGTGATAGAGGAATGGCTTGTACCATGCTCCTTAAAAGCTGGTTTTGTGTCTGCTGATAACAGCTCCAACATAATCGCTGCTTTGAGAATAGGTGGTATGGTGCATGTGTCCTGCTTTGCCCATGTGCTAAATTTAGATGCGACCAGATTCCTGCAGAATCCAAAATCCTCAAAGAGATGCATACTATTGCCTGCAAAATCTATCCCATTTTAGTCACTCCTACAGTGCACTCAACGCTCTATATTCCATACAAGAACGTAATAACCTGTCCCATCACCAACTGAAAATGGAGGTCCCTACCATGTGGAATTCCACAATGTACATGCTAAAGCATTTGTATAAGCACAATAAGGCCATTAGTGAGTACACCATGCAAAACTGGAAGGCTTTGGAGGGAGCATCTTTGTCACCTGGCCAATGGCAACTAATGTGCGATGTATGTGAGCTGCATGGAGGAATCAGCCATGCTGTTGAGTCGCATTGTTGAGGATTCTTACCAGAATGACAACACAGACATGCACCAGCTGGTAAAGGACATGTTAGCATGCTTTGAACAAGATCCTGTCATAGTGACTATTAAAGGCAATGAGGAATATATTGTTGCCACTTTGCTGGACCCCTGCTTCATACACAAAATTTCTGAATTTCTACCAAAGGGCCATCAGCAGTTTGTTACAACAAGGAGTCATGATCAGCAGCAACTCTCTGAGGAATCGGATTCTGTCAAGGATTATCCAGACATGCTTGTTGATCGAGTGGTGGGTTGCATTGTGGAGGATGAGAGGGAGAAAGTGAGAGCTCAACAAACATCTAGACAGTATAGTGAAAAGGAAGGAAGCAAAGCATTTCAACCACCAGAAGCAGCTACATCAACAACCAGAATATCCCATTCCGAACACAGGCAATTCATGGGTCTCAGCAGGGGCAGCAAAAACTCAACATTGGTGGTGGTGGTGGCATCACATCTCTCTGAGACTTGCTCCCTGATTATGGGTTGATAACTGACACATCGTGTAGCTCCTAGAAGTGGTCCCACTGCATGTGAGATGGTTTCTGCATACTTGCAGGATAGCTACGTTTTTGCAGAAACAATGACCCCATGGAATACTGGCAAACAAAGCAATGTGTGTGTGGCCAGCATTGACACTTACTGTAGTGGAAACCCTCAGCGTTGAGTCTGAGAGGGTTTTCAGTGCAGCTGGTTATATTGTCATTGACCGCAGGACACAGCTATCAACAAGCAATGTTGGTAGACTAACATTCTGAAAAATGAACCAACATCTCATATCATCTGAGCATCAGGTAGCAGAAACCATACAGGCCAGACAAAGCCAGGACAAATATATTAAAAGCAGCACAGATGAGGAGGAGAGGAGGGATGTGAAGAAGGGCTTCCACCATCTACCCTTCTTGGAACCACTGCAATGAGCGACAAGTAATGTGTGTCAATAATCTGAGAAGGACAGCGATTTGACGCAAACATGACAGTAGTAGAAAACTATATACATACACAAATCACACCATACCAGCCAGACCACCACTACAATACACATCTTCCACATTGTAGGTTGCACGTTATTTTTTTTTTTTTACTTGACATCATCATGATGAATATGTGCCAGTGTCACTTAAGCAGGAAGCTAGTGTTGTGGGCAAAGGACAAATGCTGTAGGACTCACAACTTTCAGACACTTATTTCTAAACTACATCCCTCAGAAGAAGTATATTACAGTCGGAAATGTAGTACCTATAGGAAATATAGGTGAAAAATGTGTTAAAATAGGCAAGAAAGAGGACATTTTTGCATAGGCGAAAAGGCAAACATTTTCGCGTAAGAAGCGAAAAATCAGCAAGTTTTTACAAAAAGTCATGCGGGAAATGTTCACATTTTCGCCCACCCCTAGTTAGGGACAAGCTTTTTGCCACAGCATATTTATAAGCCTCTGTAGTAAGTCATAGGTTACTTATTGTTAAAAGTTGAGATCATATTTGCAGACTTTTTTCTTTCTTTATTAAAGGGATACTAACTAGGGATGGGCGAAACTTTCTTCCTCAAACTGAAATCGGCAAAAAATGGCACTTTCCTCTTGGCGAGAAGTGCTGATTTTCCGTTTTTTTCCACTTTTTCCGCCCATTGAAATCAATGGGAACATAGAAGTTACACACAATGCATTACAAATAATATTTTATTTCACAAAGGCATTGTATAAAAGGGGCATGAGGGTGCCTGTGTTGGTGGGGTGTGGGAAAAGGATCAGTTTAACAGGGAATGTTTTTGAGGGGTTGTTTACTGGGATTGTGGGGCACTTAATAAAAAATAAATCCTAAGTAAAATAAAAACCATAAGACATGGTATTAAGGGGTCTGAGGAGGGTGCCTGTGTTGGTGAATGAATGAATCATTTGAACAGGAAATTTGTTTTAGAGGGCTTTCTTGACTGCTATTGAGGGGACAGTTAATAAAAAAAATCAATAAAATAAAATAAGACATTTGTATTTAAAGTGACAGAGACAGGAACCCCCTGACATAAGCTGCCACTGGGGTGGACTGATACTTGACTTGATAGAGTATTTTGTAGAGGATGATTTGCTTGATTTGTTGTTAGATGCATTTGTAGGACTTAGACTTATTAGAGGCCCAAGCCCTGAAGAAACATTGATTTGTAGGACTTAAGCTAGTTTGACACAAGCCCTAAGGAAACATTGATTTGTAGGACTTATGCTTGTTAGAAACAAACCCCCAAAAATTGTTTATTTTTTTGTAGGACTAGTTTTTTTTTGTTTTTTTTGTTTTTTTTTCAAAACACAAGACCTGAAAAAAAAAATAAAAATGCCCTACTGGCCTAATGCCAGCAGGTCATGTTGGCCAGTGGCCACCGTCAAATGTCCTCCTGAGTTGCAACTGCTGTTCGTACTGCTGCTGAGTTGTTTAAGTAGTTGTTGATTAGGCAGCTGAAAGGGAATGGGATCCACAATAGCAGTAGCATGGAAGATGGATGATGAAGGTTCCAATTGCCACGAGGCAGTAGCAGAAAAATAAGTAGTCCCTAGAATATGTGGAGAAAAGAACAAGTTGACCATTAAATCTTCTCCACCTGCCCCTCCTCCAAAATCATCATGGGTGTGTTGCTATTAGAATATATATTTTTCCCTTGAGAACAGGAACTGTGGCTTCCATCAGGAACTGCAATGTGCACAGTGTGTGTGTGTGGTAAAAACATCTGGGGGCACAACTGTATCCAAACACCATAACACCCGAAACCAAGTACTGCCGCTGTCACTGTACCCCTTGTCCAGACCCCGATAAGGACACATAACAACTTGATGACAGTTTAATAGTAATGATGAACCCTCCCTGCCAGAATCCTAGCATATTCTACAGGATGGAATCTCCTCAGATGCCACCTGATGACCTGGTATTGATTCTCCCCCACCACACTGGCATGTGTGGTCAGTGCACCACACAGTGTGCAATGGGTAGAGATGAACTGCCATATCCTAACATTAACAGAGTGGCTATCATTTAGCAGGGGAGATAACTATGAATGTGGTGGATTGGCAGGAGATGTACTTGTTACCCTAGAGGAAGAAAGTGATATTGATGGCGAGCTAGTTTTTTTGCTTGTCATGGAACTTCCATTGTCTGTCTGGGTTACTTTATTCTTCCTCCTCTTTGATCTCCACCTTTCTGGAGAGTAAGGGGGTACTAGATTTCTGTAACGGGTGTTTAGCTTTAACATGTTTGGAGTAAATGTTATGGTGTCTGTGTTTCATGTGTGTTATCAGGGTGGTTGTGCCAAGGTCTGTTCCCTCCTTTCCCCTTCTCACTAACTTGACTTCTGTGGGGAGGGATAGGGAACAGGTGGAGAAGAATTGCCTCTTTCTTCTTGTCCTCCACATTCCCCTTCACTTTCTGTGGCAGCAGATAATGTTGCTGCTTTTGCTGCTACTACCTCAGATTTAGCACTGCAACTAGGATCAGGAGGAGTATTGCTACTGCTGGCAAGTGGAACATGTCCTAGTCCCACATTACTTGTTGACCCCATTACCACTGTGTCCACGGTGGTCTGTGGCACACTAGACTGCTCCTCAACACCCTGCTGCCCTTTCATCTCAGCAGCAGCAGAAGTTAGAGCAGTTGCAATTTCTGCTAATTTCAAAAGCTGACTGCTAGTGGTGGTGGTGATGCCCATCCTCATCCCTGTCTCCCATTCCTTCTTAGTTTCTGCTAAAAAGGCCATCAATGTCTCTTCCACCCCAACTGCTCCAATACCACCACCACTACTAGTCCCTACGTGCTGCTGCTCTATTCAAGCCATCTCACTGCTGCTTGTAGGAGGTGATGAGCAATGAGACAGAGGGTCCCCTGCTGTCACACATGGCATAATTTTCTCCATCCCACCTGTGTACTACAAGAAACACTAGTAGCAGGCAAAGTATTGGTGGCAGCAGGTTCAGCACTGGCAACAGGTTCAGTACTGGCAGCAGGTTTAGCACTGGCAGAAGGTTCAGCACTGGCAGCAGGTTCAACACTAGTGGCAGCACATCTGACAGCAGGTATAACACTACTGGCTGCAGGTACAGCAATGGTGGCACTGGCAGCAGGGGCAGCACATCTTGCAGCAGGCAAAGGCAGCTGACCTGACCTGCTCTCACTAGTACTACCCTTTTCTCCCTCCCTTCCCATTCCCTTTTCTCCCTTCCTTCCCATTCCCTTTTCTCCCTCCCTTCCCATTAAATTCCCCAAGATCCCTTGGGGTGATTTAGGGGGACTGGACAGCATTGGTACAGTAGTGGTCCCTTCCTCCTCAGACTCAGTGGACACATAATGGTCCTTCCAGCTCCTCTATTGATTATTTTTTTTTTATTTTTTTTTTTTATTTATATTTATTGAGACCACAAGGACAGTGTACATAAATAAAACAGTACATATTCTGTAACAAGAACTATCACAAAAGACATGAAAAGAGTTACAATACATGTCAAGCATAATAAGAAAGAATACAATAACACTGGTGTAAAGTCCTCAACAGTGCGACAATATTGCATGCCAATAACAATAAAGCATATAGGACTTAATACGTGTGGTCTTATTTTGGTAGTAAATTGAAATGGAAGGGGGGGGGGAAGAAGACAATGGTACGGGGAAAAGCGCGGAGAACAGGGCAAGAAAAAGTAGGAGGTGTTAGACCAGGAAGATAGGGTGGGAGAAGAGAAAGGGGAATGGAGAAAGAGTAGAAGCTTAGATTAAGAAAAAGAAAAAAGAAAAATGATATGGGGGAAAGAAGAAAAGAAAGAGAGAAAGATTGAGAAACAGGAAAGAAGAAGAAAGGAAAGAAAGAGGGGAAAGAACTAGAAGAAGTAAGGCATAAAAGAAAGGATGAAAAAACGAAAGACTAAAAGAACTCTGGACCGGATGAATAATCTTAGAAGGCATCAACGCCGCAAAATATGCTAGTTAGCTTGGCAGGATATGTCCCAATTCTGAAGGATAGAGCTGATGCATTGTGAGTCGAGGTCTCTTCTTAAGAAAGTTAGCCTAGTATATAACAAATATTCTCGTACTTTAGATTTCCATTCCGCGTATGAGGGTGGGTTGGTCTTCATCCAATATTGTGGGATTAGTGATCTCAAAGCCATGATCATCATGCGTAAGATAAGCTTCCTCTGTCGCGACGTAATGGGAAGATAAAAAAAAAACAAGAGAGGCCGAGGGGTTCTATTAAGTGTAATATCCAGGAAAGATTCAATATGGAATAGATATTGAGACCAAAGAGGTTGAATCTTGGGACAGGACCACCAGAGGTGTAGATAAGTCCCTACATGAGTAGAGCATCTCCAACAAAGTGAGGAATTTACCTGTGAAATGGCATGCAATCGCGCAGGAGTAAAATACCATCTATAAAGAAACTTATAATTGGTCTCCAGTATCTGTGAGGAGACGGAAAGAGATGTTGCAGTATTCCAAATGGATTTCCAATCATCAGCTGTAAGTAAGCCATTCAGCGCCGTATCCCAAGCTTTGACATAAGTCGGAGAGAGCCGTGATGTAATCTGCAACAAAAGGTTATAGA
Source organism: Rhinophrynus dorsalis (assembly GCA_037306005.1). Lineage (NCBI taxonomy): Eukaryota > Metazoa > Chordata > Amphibia > Anura > Rhinophrynidae > Rhinophrynus > Rhinophrynus dorsalis. The sequence continues at coordinate 385,609,761 of CM074723.1, read as the reverse complement.
TCTTTCCTAAAAAACGTGTCTTGGGGCCCTTTGTTAAGCAGAGTGATTCAAAAGGTAAAGGGTCCCTAGCTGTTGCCGCCTTAAGTATAGGAATGTCCAGGAAGTGCACTATTCTAAGATACCTCCAGATTTCATTTGGTGGTAAAGCATATGTGTCTCGTAATATCGGAAAGGGGAGTATACCATCACGTGTTCTTATGTCTGCTATACATACATCTCTGTGTTTGGACCAAAGAGGGAAGTCTGATCGAATCAAGGTGGATGGTGTGGATCTATCATAAAATACCCTCGAGAGGGGGGATGGAAGTGTGATCAGGTCCCCATGAAGAGTCCATATGTTCCATATTTTCAGAAAGGGAAGGAAGATAGGATGAGAGCGGAATATAGGAGCACGGTCATTGTCCTGTAATAAAGATTCCGTAAGGATATCACCATTTGGATAGATCGAATGCTCAATCTGAACCCATCTTTTGGAGGGTTCATTGCAGTACCAGTCCGGTATAGAAGCCAGCAAAACCGCATGGTGATATAGTTTAAAGTTTGGAATACCCAAGCCACCCAGTGTCTTGGGCCTTTGCAAGGTGTGTTTACTAATTCGTGGGTTGTGATATTGCCAAATAAAATCAGAAATTATTTTGTTCAGATGTATAAAGAAGAGCGAGGGAATAGCTATTGGAAGAGCCTGGAAAAAATAAAGAATCCTTGGAAGGACGTTCATCTTAATTACACTAATCCTCCCTATCCAGGAAATAAGAAGAGATGACCATCTCTTTAGATCTAGTCGAACGCTAGTCAAAAGAGAAGGGAGATTAGCGGAATAAAGGGAGGAAGCATCAGGAGTAAAGCGGATTCCCAAATATTTGAAGGAAGTTTGCGTCCAACGAAAGGGATACGATGAACGCAATTCGTGCAGCCTAGTACTGGGAATATTAATAGGCATAGCTTCCGATTTGTCAAAGTTAATCTTAAAGTTAGACAACCTGGAGAAGGTCTCAAATTCTTCCATAAGAGTTGGAAGTGATGTAGAGGGATTTGTAATGGAGATCAAGATGTCATCAGCAAACATCGATAATTTATGATTAGATGATGACAGTTGGATTCCCGAGATATGGACTTTGGATCTAATATGATGAGCCAGTGTTTCCATGACCAAAACGAATAAAAGAGGGGACAGGGGACATCCCTGTTTTGTACCATTTAATATCATAAACGGATCAGAAAGAGTGCCATTTACACGAACACGGGCCGAAGGGACAGAGTATAGAGCTAGGATATTCGAAATAAGGCCTGGGCCTAACCCGAACGCTTTCAGAGTCCGTGATAAAAAGAGCCAGCTAACTCTGTCAAAGGCCTTTTCCGCATCCGTTGTTAAAAAGATCGTAGGTAAGGAAGAATTGTTCGCTAAGTGCAGTAAGTTAATTAGGAGCCTGGTGTTGTCCCTGGCTTCCCTTCCGGGAACGAAACCTGCTTGGTCTTCGTCAACTAATAAAGGTAGATATTTCTTTAGGCGGTCAGCCAAAATTTTTGCATATAATTTGATATCTAGATTCAACAGGGATATTGGTCTGTAACTGGAACAGAGGTATTTATCTGTGCCAGGTTTCGGAATGACAGAAATATGAGCTGTTAACATTTCCGGATGGTTTGGGGCTAAGTCAGGGAATGCTCTGAAAAGCGGTGACAAGAGATCACTGAACCTTTTATAATAAGCTTGCGAAAAACCATCGGGTCCAGGGCTCTTCCCTGCAGGGAGATGGTGAATAGCAGCCTGTACTTCAGAAATCGTAATAGGGGAATCCAAAATTTCCCTATCTGTGTCCGATAATGTAGGTAAATTTATAGAGCTCAAGTAACTGTCTATATTATCCGTAAAGTCTAGACCAGTTTGACATGGGGAAGGCAATGAGTAGAGTAACCCATAGTATTTCCGAAAAGTCGCCGCTATATCTCGATCAGTATGGAGTAATATTCCTGAGTCATTTTTAATAGATGGAATATATGTGCGATTGACTTGGCTACGCAGCATTTTCGCTAATAATGCTCCTGGTTTATTTCCATGCTCAAAGTATTTATGTTTAGTTCGTAAGAAAAGGCGATCTGTCTTGACCTGTAAGATCTCTAGCAATTGTTGCCTTTTCTGAGTAAGTTGAGGTAGAACTGATTCAGAAAGATGGAGTTTGTGTTGAGTCTCCAATACTCTAATCTCTAATAGCAAGTCAGAGATCTGCTTAGATCTCTGTTTTTTCTTCATCGAGGCAAGTTTGATCAGTTCTCCTCGTATTACGCACTTGTGCGCTTCCCATATCGTAAGTGGGGAGAGGTCTGACGATGAATTAATCTCTAGATACTGCTTGATCTTATCCTCAACTACCCTGTGGACATCCTCATATGTTAGTAGATGTTCGTCTAATCTCCATTGCCTCTGTACTGGGGCTTCTAGTGTTCGATCTATCATTAGAATAACTGGAGCGTGATCAGACCATGTACTGGAACCTATTGATACCGAATGAAGTAATTGTAATTTGGAATGCTGGAGGAAAAGATAATCCAGTCTAGAATAAACCTGATGGGGGTGTGAATAAAACGTATAATCTTTAGCAGTTGGATAGCGTAAGCGCCAGACGTCCAACAAGGTATGATCGTGCAGTAGTGAGTTGATTTTGCGAATAGATGAGAATGAGTAAGAGGATCTACCTGATGAGCAGTCTAAAGCAGGGGATAAGGGGATGTTGAAGTCTCCACCAAGAATAAGGATCCCTTCAGTGAATGAGGACAAAGTGTCCAGGACTGTGCGAAAGAATGGAAGCTGTGCAGAATTCGGTGCATATACATTTGCAAAAGTGTACATAGTCCTATCTATAAAACCCTTAAGAAATAAAAAGCGGCCATCTGTATCTCTCTTGAGTCCAGTAAGTTCAAAGGGGAGACGTTTGTGAAATAGAATGGCAACTCCATTATGCTTAACAACAGAAGAACTCATAAAAGCCTGAGAAAAGGATTTATTTGTGAGTTTTTGTTCATGGGTCTTTTTAAAATGTGTTTCCTGGATATAGATGACATCCCCCCCCATACGCAGAAAATCCTGCAGGGCCATAGAACATTTCCTAGGGTCGTTAAGGCCCTTGGTATTAAGTGTTACAAGTTTCAGTGAACGGGCCATAGTGAAAATATAAAAAGTATATGATGTACTGAAACAAAGAACCTCGAAACTCTACCCAAGGGTCCTGCCATGTCATCAAGTGACATTGAGCACAATACGATCCAGGCTCACCCGATCCAGAGAAAAAGCTATAGAAGAGAAAGGAAGAGAGAGGGGGTAGTGAGAAGGGCATAAGAAGGAAGGATAGCGTAGGGTAGAGGGAGGAGGTAGGAAAGAAGAATACATCCAACTCCAATCAGCCCGGCGAGGAGTAAAAACCTCCCTGTCAGCTGGTTGTATATATACAATGGAGAACAAGAGTGGAGAAAGAACAGCAACAATGAGAGTGAAAACAAAAAATATAAAGTTGTCTGGAGACATAAGATAGATAAAGACCAGACCGAAACTTAATAAACAGAACCTCAAATGAGACAAGATGGTGGAATTAGAAAATTATCTGTATTAACTTCTTCAAATACAGGAGAGGAAAACAGGAAATCTAAACATGCATGTATCTGCCCTAAACCAAATTAACTATCATCGAAATAGTCTAATAGGTGTGGAGAAATGGCATATACAAAACAAAATGTTAAACTATTATGTTGATCCCCAGTGGAGTAAGTCCAAGACACAAGGGCTCCCAACTCCTGAGTTTCCCGCCTCTGGGCGATAAAATCCTCAGCGTCAACAGCCTCTCGCCTCCACTGCTCCACAGATCTAGCCCCCAAAATACTAAATGTCGAAAATAAAATCATCACCATAGCCCTTCTACATTAAGGAGGAGAGCAATCTCAATCTATACCACATTATAATTCCGATGCTTCTATATGCAAAAGTGATAATTATAGTAAGTAAAAGAAAGTGAGCATTGTTAACTCGCACATCCACAGTCTCAAAATTAACTAAAAGACATATTGGCATTAGATCTCAACTTGTCCCTCATGATGGGACTGGCCAGCCGTCGGCCCCGGGAACACCCAGCCAAAAAGCTGAATCGACCCGACGCCAAGGACCGACCACCCCCGTCAGTAAAATAATGTATAAAGCAAAGGGCAAAATAAAATGATGAGGGACACATTATAAATAACAAAACATACCGAAATGGAGCCACAATCTGTCTCCCACGGCGAGACTGTACAGCCGTCAGCCCCGGGAACATCCAGCTAAATCGCTGAACGAACCCGACGCCAAGGACCGCACACCCCCGCCAAAAACCCCCTTAATCTACATCAAGGAGGAGAGCAATCTCAATCTATACCACATTATAATTCCGATACTTCTATATGCAAAAGCGATAATTATAGTAAGTAAAAGAAAGCGAGCATTGTTAACTCGCACAACCACAGTCTCAAAGTCAACCAAAAGACATATTGGCATTAGATCTCAACTTGTCCCTCATGACGGGACTGGCCAGCCGTCGGCCCCGGGAACACCCAGCCAAAAAGCTGAATCGACCCGACTCCAAGGACCGACCACCCCATCAGTAAAATAATGTATAAAGCAAAGGGCAAAATAAAATGATGAGGGACACATTATAAATAACAAAACATACCTAAACGGAGCCACAATCCGTCTCCCACGGCGAGACTGTACAGCCGTCAGCCCCGGGAACGTCCAGCTAAATCGCCGAACGAACCCGACGCCAAGGACTGCACATCCCCGCCAAAAACCCCTTAAAAACCAAACATCTTCAAACCCCGGCAGAACCAGAGCTCATCCCAAACTGACCCTGGAAACATAAGAAATACAAAAACCGTGTGTATCAGGAGTCTGACTAAATCCCAGAGCCCGGAGAGGAATAATGTCCCATGGTCGAGAGGAAAGACACATCAAGTGTTATTCTGGCAGAATCAACCATGTCCAGACGCCAGAGAAGAGGAGGATGTCCCATCATCTTCTGGAGACGTATGTGCTCTTCGTTTCTTTGGGACTGGTTTCCACTTCTCCTGAGCCTGGGATGCAGTAGCCCACTGCATGTCTGTTGCTTGCAGATTTGCCTCGGGCGTCAATGATGAAAGCTGTATGTGTAATGTTTCAGCAAAGGCTCTTATGTTATCCTTGTAACGAAGTATATGTAGAACTCCATCTTTGTGAACCAACAGCTTAAGCGGGTATCCCCATTGATATCGGATATCAGCATTTCTCATGGCAAGAGTAAGCGGTCTGAGTTCTCTTCTCCAGCTTGTAGTTAAAGGGGAGATATCCCCGTAAAAACTCAGGGATGCGTTCTCAAAGGTCAGCGGCTGTTGTGAACGGGTCTTGGTAAGAATCGCGTCCTTATCAGGGTAATGGCTGAATTTCACAATCATGTCCCGAGATGCATCTTGCGGGGCTGCTTGTGATTTTCTCAGCCTGTGGTAACGTTCAAGGGCGAAAAGCACATCTGGGTCTTTTTGCAGAATTGTGCGAAATAATCGCTGGAGATAATCAAATACCTGGGGTTCCTGTACCGATTCCGGTATACCCCGAATCCTCAAATTATTTCTCCTGTTTCTGTTTTCGAGATCATCAAGCTTTACAGTCAATTCAATGTTCTGGCGGTTTAAGAAGTCTAATTTCTTGGACACTTCTGTCTTAAACCCTTGCCAGAGTTCAACATCATCCTCCACTGCAGAAACTCGGTCTCCTAGTTGCGAAACGTCGCGTCTCAGTTCCTTTAGTTCTTCTTTTAGGAATAGTTTTAGATCTGCCAAAAGATTTTGAATGTCCAACTTAGCTGAAGGATCATGTAGAGTCAAATCCGTTGGCTGTGGAGAAGATGGAGTAACATCTACAGCCTCATCCAGCAGCGTCTCCGTGTTCGTGAGCTGATGTTTACCAGTCGCCATTTTGTCCTGTCTGGGTCTAGCAGGCCGCTGCGACTTAGAGGAAAGGAAGCCTTGCATCGAAGTAAGTTGTTTCTGGTGCTTATTTTTCGCCATAAACACGATCAATTGTCGCTCCTAGCTCTCCTGCAGCAAGATCCACCTTGTTAGTGAACAAATCCTCTGTTCTCTAAAGGAATATAGCCATGTATCGGTCTGTCTTTACGGAGCCGAGCTAGCACACAGCCATCTTCTAGGCTGTCCAAGCCACGCCCCCCTATTGATTATTTTTTACCCTGCTCATAGTGATAGGAGTCACTATGAGCCTCTACTGCCTCACTTTTTGCAAAATATCACAAGAGAACAGCACAGAATATCTATCTCGCTCTGTAGCTGCTTCTATTGTGTCTGCCTTCAGCAAAAATGTCATGTTTTTATAGTGGAAGTGCGAAAACAATATAAATCAATGGGTGGAAACTTTCTAACCATTGAAAAAAATGGGAAAATTTTGCCCAGTTGGGAAAAATGCGAAAATTTTAACTGTTAGTTTTAAAGCGGATTTTCCCTTGAAAAAGCAGAGAACAATGTGGTTTTCGCGAAATTTCCCGCGGGAACACGGCGACAACTTTCGCTCACCCCTAATATTAACACCATAAAGATTGAGCGATTTTGCACCTTAATGAATGTGTCAAATTTCAAGTTTATTTCTATTGACATTTTATTATTTAGCGCATACATGCAAACTATATATTGTTTTTTACTAGATAGAATAAACCTTCTTCTGTTACTATAGGTAAATATGTTTATATTGTTAATACAGAAAATATGCCAAACACTAAAAGAAATATTTAATTATTCTGCCCAATATTATTTGCTTACAATTAGTGAGGTTATGATAACATGGCCCTAATTAAGTACCACTAGTTCTGCTGTTTACAAAAACACTTCATATGTGTCAGTTATCAGTATAGCTGGGCAATTAAGTGATTAAAAAAGAACACATTGACTATTATATTTAATAAATACACAGTCACTTTAAGTTTATTTTTTCATGTATTTTAACTGCTTTTTACAGTTTTTTAAGGTGTATAACCTGTTTACTTTGGGACATGTGCTTGAGCTTAGTCATGCCAATACATGAATTGATTAGATACTAATATATTTACTACAGAAAAAAATGAAGACAATGGCAGATAATTCTTGCAATAACGACAACATAGACATTAACCAGCTGTTGAATTAAATGTTAGCATGCTTTGAGTAGGATCCTTGTATACTCTCCATCAAAAGAAATGAGGAATACATTCTTGCTACATTGCTGGACTCCTGCTTGAATCCTTTTTTTTGTGCCAAGATATGAACAGCAGCATTCTAATGAATTCTGTGAAAGAATACAAACTAATTCTTATTGGCAGCATAGATGGTAGCATTGTGGAGGATGAGAGAAAGGTAGTAGGATCAAACAGACTACAAGAAGGCTTAGAGAAAAGGAAGTCATCAAAAGGTTTTGCAGAACACATGTAATCATCATCACCGAAAAGCAATTAATCTCTATGGGTCTTGCTCCCAGAACATGGGTCTAATACTATACAAGTACCTTATAGCAGATGCATTCCTTCCTATTCTCCATCATTATGATATGTAGCCCACCACCATCCATATTCACATAATTAAATTCCACCTCTTCTTTTTTTATCTTTTTGAAAAAAAAAATGAGGCTTACAGTAAGACAAACCTTGAACTAATTATTAGAAGGCTTATAGCAAGGCAAACCTTGAAAAATGTTTGTAGTACTATGGTGATTTGCAATGCCAGGTGATAACCCACCACCAGAAACATTATATGTTAGGCACACAACAGTGACATTATAGTGCTTGATTCTTTAGCTCCTGCTGCTGAGTTGTCTGACCATGAAATGTTGTCAGTTTAGGATGCTGTGTCCACAATGCCCCTGAGTAGTTGTAATGGTGGTGGGAGTGAGTAAGTGTTCATCATTCCCACAGACTGTGGTGGTGGAACTAGCAAGACAGTTGGTGGTGTTGGTTCCTACTAGTCATAGTGATGAAGCAGCAGCAGGTCCACAACAAGTCACCAATACTTCGGATGCTTGGGGGGAAGTTTTTCCTGTCACCATAATATTTACAACATCTCTCTCATTTTTGCCATTTTGCCAACACACACATTCTCCTTCCTCTCTCACGCATTCTCCCTGCCCTCCTCTCTCACTCACATCTCTCATTGCACCACCATAACTTCTCGGCCTCCCTTCCAGGGATGATGCACTAACATGATTTCTTCTCTGGATCTACAGTTGCTGTCTGTCTATAACTCACATCAGCCTTACATATCTATTAGTAAGTATTTCAAGGACTGGTCCCTCCCCTTCACCACAGATCTTCCTCCCTTCAGCCTCCTCTATTTATTTCCCTCCCTCTCTTTCATTGCTACTACTCAGTCGCCTCCTCCTCCTCTTCACCTCATCAATTCCTCCTCCCTTTTACCTCATTGCCTTCTTCTACCCTTCACCTTAGAGAAGGAGGTGATGAAGTGAAGGGGAGGTGGAGGCAGCCTCCATCCTATCCGAACTACCAGATAAGAGAAGGTGGATCAGGGAACTCCTCCCACATTAATGTGAAAGGCTTTCCCGAACCTGCACACTCCCACCAGTTAGTTCAGGTAGGATGGAAGTAGGGGACTCTTTGCTCCCCTGCATCACCTCTATCGATCTCCCAGCAGAATCAGCTGGGAGGTCAGTAGCTCCGGGGGGTGGAGGGCAGCAGGAGGGGTCCTGATGCTTCACCATAAGGTATGATTTTACTAATACAATAACAAAAAAAAAAATGGGTTAACTGCATGGCCCAAGCAGTGCCACAAGTGCTATTTTGAAATATTTAGGCTTTATTATTTTGTCAGTTTATGAAACTGAGGTTGTATTGGCCAACAGGAGGTGCCACTATAATGCCCTTTTTACATGAGTGGCATTACCAGTGCCACAGGGATACTTCATTGGATCTGTTGCTTATGATGAATGTTAATATGTTGAACTATAGAGCATTTCCTAGCAGTGGGAGTACTCTTATTTTATTCTACAGAAAAAGTGTATATAAAACAACTTTTGCAAAGAGCAGTTTACAGCACATTTAATACATTTAAAGGGATAGTAATACTTCGTTTTAACTTTATTTTATTTTGTAGGCATTAAAAAAACATGAAGAATGATATAAGTCTTATCTCTCAAACCTTTATGGTTTATGAGATATTCACAAGCAAAGTTTCCCCCTCCCGCCCCTTTTTCCTAGTGTAAGCCATCTCTTCTCAGATGTGAATCTGGTTGTAAGACCAGACAGATAACAGAAGGGGACAAGTTTCTTTGTATGAAAACAATGAAAGCCCTTCCCCCCTTGACAAGTTTTTCAGCTTTTTCCCTTATCTTAATTGAAGATTGTCCCTCTCTGCAGTCTACCTGGGCATCTCCCTTCTGATCTGGTTGAACGGGCGGGGGATACTTTGTTTATGAATATCTCTTAAACCATAAAGGTTTCAGAGATAAGACTTATATCATTCTTCATGTTTTTTTAATGCCTACAAAATAAAATAAAGTTAAAATGAAGTATTACTATCCCTTTAAAGCAGAACTTTCATCATAGTTAAAGTTGCCCTGCAATAATTAGGCAGATGGCTACTAGCTTAATAATTGTTATATTACCTTTCAGAACTACACAATTCTAAAGAAATCCTGAATCTTCTGAGACTGGAAGCCAGGCATCAGCACAGACATCTTGTCTGAGTACCTGCGCTGTTAGTCCTGGTATCCATTAAGAAGCACTGCAGTGTGCCACAAGGTAACCAGAAGGGGCTGACGGTGCAGGCGCGCAGACTGAACTAACCTGGACATCAGTCTCGGAAGATTAAGGATTTCTTTAGAATCCTGTAGTTTAACTCAGTCTGTTCATATTGGAACAGACTTAGTAAAAAGCACAGGGCAATGTGTAGCCCCAAATTTCTCCTGTAAGTCATTTGAGTGGTGAAAAACTGAACCCCTTAGGTGACATTGGGATTAGGTGACACCTGGAAGAGTATGGCTCATAGTCTTAAACTTTGCTGAGATTCACTCTCAGCCTCATAGACTTCTAGGCCTAGTGGTAACTGCCAGGGCATGACCTTGAGTCTCAGGGTTTTGAGCCAGATCGCAGGGTCTCAGGATGAATTTCCACGTTCTTAGGTTGAGACACTCAAATGTTGCTTACTAATTGACCAGCAGACAACATATTTAGTCTCTAAATTAGTGTCATTTCTACTCTAATGGTTCTTACATGTATTGAAGAAGTGAGAACTCTAAAATTTAGCATATTAAGGACTGACTGTGGCACCTCTGGGTTAGAACAATCAGAGGAATAATTAATAGAATCTAGGTACACTGTGTCTTTGAAGAGGACTTATCACTATTACATGCACGTGGCTCAGTGAGAGCTTCCATCTTGAAGGGATGTGCCTGATTATTCATCCTTATCAGCTACTCTAGGGGGAAATGTTTGATCAGCCTAAGAAGGTGTAAAGAGGTTATTTTCTAATGTGTGCAATTAATTATGCAGGGTTCATCTGACCAAGTCTGGAAAACAAAAAGCAGAGAAGGCTCTCTGGGGGCCACCTTTCAGATGCTTTTCAGTTCCTCCTGTGGATTCACCATGGCCAGTTGTCACAGTTTTACTGAACACTCAGACAGTCTGGTTTAAGGTAGAAAATCAGCTTTATTAAATAAATAATAAAGAACAGAAATGCCCTTCACAGGTCCAGACCCAGACAGTGAGTGAACACTTCTGGATCTGACACAGGTCAGGGTACAAACAGCAGCAAGTATAAACAATAAATGTAATGACAGAATGTAGAACTGGAACAGGAACTGGAGCTGGAACAAAACCTCAGCAGTACCAGCAAGGAAGTACCCAAGAGCGGAGGTAAGTACTGCAGGGCAAAATTCTGAGTGGAACAGGGGAAACAGAGCGAGGCAACAGGACTTGCCCAGAAGGCTAGGTATAGGATAGCCCAAGGCAGGCACAGACTCACATACTCGGAGGTTATGCCCAGAGGCAACCGGAGCAGGCACAGGCTGTATAGTAGCGCAACTGGAAGCAACCGCAAGCAACCGCAAAGGTACTGACTGTATGTGTAGCGCAACCAGATCCAATCGTAAGGCACAGGCTGTATAGTAGCGCAACCAGAGGCAATTGTAAGGCACAAGATGTATCGTAGCGCAACCAGAGGCAATCATAAGGCACAGGCTGTAAAGTAGCGCAACTGGAGGCAATCGTAAGGGACAGGCTGTGTAGTAGTGCAACCGGGAGCAACTGTGCAGGCACAGGCTAAAGTAAACGAGACCAGAGACAACAGTGGGCACCGGCGGTATAGGTGCTGCTTAAAGTAATAGCCAACGCCTGGATCAGTACACTGAGAGTGGTAACAGCCAAAGTCTGGGACGGTGCACAGAGAGCGGTAATCAGCCAAAGCCTGGGTCGGTACACATAGAGCAGTTGTCAGCCAAAGCCTGGATCGGGACACAGAGAGCAGTTATCAGCCAAAGCCTGGGTCGGTACACAGAGAGCGGTTCTCAGCCAAAGCCTGGGTCGCTACACAGAGAACGGTTGTCAGCCAAAGCCTGGATTGGTACACAGCGAGTCGTAGTCAGCCAAATCCTGGATCGGTACACAGCGAGCGGTAGTCAGTAACAGTGGAATTCGTACACAGGAATTGATAGTCAGGCAAAACCGGATCATACACGGAACAGGATACACAGCAACACACGTCTCGGTCAGAAACACCACGAAAGGGCACCCAAGGTAGACAGAACAAGGTTTAAATAGGCGATTGCTGGGTGGAGCAGAGCCCCGTATCCAATAAGAAGCAGCAAGCACTGACAGGAAGTAGCAATGTCGACAGACAAGGAATCACGGCACCGTGATACCAGGGCTGCATGGTGCATCTGTATTCCAATGCAGTCCTGCATAAAGACTACTCTTTGATGCTTACTGTTCTGAGTCACTCACATGTGCTCTCCTTAGATGAAACATAGCTTACAATGCAACCCCACTATATGAGCATCAGCACTCACGCCCACCCACATCCATCATCAGATGACCAGAAAGTCCACATACAAGCTCTTCATTTGTACTTAGACACCTGTGGTTTACATCTTGATCTCGTGTATCAAAATATAGCCTATATAATTATTTGCTAACAATGTTTGTCAGAAACCGTCACGCGCAGTAGAGACGGCTGCGTGCACTGCAGTCATGCGCAATACAGACTGCCCACGCCAAGGCTGATACAGAGCGGGGCACTCCAAATTCAGACCGGAGTCCTCTCTGCGCACCTTCCTGGGACCAATCGGTGCCAGGGAGGTACGCAGAGAGGACCACGGTCTGAATTCAGAGCACCCTGCTCCGTATCAGCTGCGGTGCGTTCTGGCAGTGTCTACTGCTCATGACTGCAGCACCACCAGTGTTGGCCCGTGTACACTGGCTTTAAAACTAGTAAGTAATAAAATACCCTCAGCTACTTCAATGGATATACATTTATCAGATATTAAATCAAGCCTTATATAAAAAACCTTAGAATATACCAATTTAAAACAAACTATGGTGTGTTAAAATGCAGCTGCATTACACAGTAAAAGAATATCTATCATGCCTTCAAATGCATATATCAATAGAAACAATCCTAATGAAAAAAACAGCTCCATAGGAATGAATACTTAATAGTCCACAGTAGTTAATTATCAAAAATAGTTCTTTAAATAGCAGAAAATGGAATCAACCAATAATATGTAGTAATCAGCAATTTTGTGAATAGATGAATGATGAAGATGATAATCAGTAATAAACAAGTAGATCAGCAATTCAGTGACTTTACAAGTAAATCGGAAATGTGGTTAATTTGAATGGAAAATACATGATGAAGATGAATCTAAACAAACACTAAAGTACAACAGCAGATGCTCCATAGAACAGATGTTGGAGACAACACACAGGGACTTATATCTACACAGTTGCAAATGAAATATGCACTATAGCATGGGTAAGATGGGCATACAGTTGGGGAGAGTAAACCAAGACATATTGGTGGTGCAGTGGAAATAACCAGCAATAATTATACAAAATGTACATACAAATAACTGACATACCTTGTCTGTGTTTCGCGTTTGGTGAGCTAGAGCACAGGACCCAGGAGCTGAAGATAGTGAGAGACAGAGGAGCATTCACTGGAGCCAGGTGGAAGGATTTGGGAGCGGAGAGAATTACACTTATAGAGACATATAATATACATTTGCACATTTGCCATACATGCATACAAACACAAACACACACACATATAGAGCTGTTTTGTTTATAACACATTACACATTTTTATATTTTATTTTGACAGTGTGAATCAGTGAGTGACAGAGAGTGAGTGTCATCGAGTGTGTGTGAGGGCCTGTTTATTGTGAGTGGGTGAATGATGTTGATGTGAGAAGAGTAGGAGAGAGGGATGGGTAGAGGATCAGGAGAGGAGGAAGGTCAGGAGGGCATCCACGGTCGGGGAAGGAATGGGAAAGGGAGATCAGTTGGTCAGAAGGGGACCCGGCCCAGGAGAGGTACACAGAGGACAGGGACAGTTGTGTCAGTGGGATGAGGGGTAGATGTTGGGGAGCACCCCATATAGACAGGGTCACCACAGGCAGGGCATCCAAGGCACAGCTCTGACACATCACAGGCTGGAGCTGATGAGGAGAGACTGCAGAACCAAATACCTCTATGAGGAGTATAGGGTCCTCATCTAGAGCATTCTAGATAGAGAGAACATCTTGTTCCAGAGGGAGAGGCTCACTGAAAGCAGGTCTAGTGATACAATATACAAATTAGAACACACAGAGCATTCAGTGCTGCAGAAAGAAGGTAACATAGTATCACTGTTTACCTTAGTATCACTGTCTACCTTTGAAGGTCTTTCAACCAGAAATCTCTCTGGAAAATGAGATCCAGGTAACTCACTGTCAGGCAACAAAAAGGGATAGCGCAAGAAATGTTCATCTAAGTGTACTATAGTGAGTGTATAATCAAGATACTTTATTACAATAATAAAATAACAAGATGGGTACACAAAATGTTCTAGAAATAAATAGAATGTAAAGCCTATAGGTTAAAATTATCCCGTGTTAACATAATCAGTTTAACATCTGGGGTACATCAAAATGATGACAACAAAGTTATACAAGTAGAACTATAAAATTGTGCATAAAGTAAACCGCTAAACAATGCATTTAAAGACTAGGATGAAAATAAAGTAAAGGATATAATAATAATGATGATAGATCCAGCAACTGGCAGATGCACCCTGCAGCATATACAAATTCCAAAATAAATATCTGAGGATAAAAAATAATAATGATAAAACAATTAAAATATCTAGAGTCTGGAAAACTAGATAACTGCTGGTAGACAGGTATAGATACTAGATAGATGCGGAGTGGGGATATGACAACTACAGCACTATAGAGATATTAATGGTACAATCAATTCTACTAATGCTCTCAATGGAATGAATCAAGATTAGGAGGGGGATTCACCAAGAGGTGATAAAATGGTGATGACGTCATCAATTCCCCAAGTCCTATGTTATTCTATGGAGCCTATCCACTAAGATTTCTTCAGCTTTGGAGATCTTACTGAATAGGCTCCATAGAATAACATAGGAACAGGAGAAGTGATAAACTGGAGAATTCATCTCAACTTTATCACCTCATTATCACCGCTTAGTGAATCTCCCCCATCATGTTCTTAATGTATTAAACAATAGATCCAAACTTCTAATTTCATATGCTCTTATTTAATGTAATACTGAAACAGTGCTTATATATCAATTTGATAAAAACTCCCCAATTGTACATTATAATAAATATCTTGTATGCCACCCCTAATTTCCAATTGCACCCACCAGATAATAAAGAAACCGCTGTTGTATGTGAATGGCAGTTCATGGAGGAGATTCACTAAGGTACAATAAGGGCTCAGGGTGGCAATGTTGTGTTGGATCTGTGTAGAAGGCACATCGTCAATATGCACTAAGATGTCTTTGCCAGCATATCTCTATGAATCTGTAACGGTTTGTTTGACACACAGACACAGTAGGTTTGGATAAAACACAATTTTATTGAACAATGATAATAACAATAACCCTCATGGGTCCTGTAATATATATGCAATATAGTACAGACATAAGACAGGTTATAATGAGGTAGGCCCACACGGGTCCAGTATATGCAGGTAATCCAGAGATCAATATACTGACACAGGTCAGACAGTTCTCATGTGATTCTCAGTTGGACAGCACTGAATGGGTTACTATTAGGCCGAGAGTACTGACAGGCCCTAATAGTGCAAGGCCCTTTAAGAAGCTCAATCAACAGGAGAGAGCACCAAATCGAGTACCACCCAAAAGTAATGGTGACCAGAACAACTGGTGGACTGTTGTAGCAGTAACTGAGATTAAGCAACTTGTGGTCTGCCGTAGCAGTAACGGAGACTGAGCAACTTGTGAACTGCCGTAGCAGTAATGGAGACTGAGCAACTTGGGCACTGCCGTAGCCAGGGCCAGATTTACATCTCAGGAGCCTGTAGGCACAGAAATCTGAAGCGCCCCCCCCCCCCATTGGCCATCTCCACTGGACACCTCCACAATGCTCCTAATCTCCACACTGCCCCCATCATATCCACTTTGCCCTCACACTGCCCCCGATCAGCTCCAACTTGCCCCCCCCATCAGCTACATATTAACCTCACATTGCACCCACCCCCATTTCCTACCTCCTACCTGGTGGTCCAGCGGCGTGGCAGGACAGGTCTGCTCCTCCTTCTGCACAGACCTGTAGCTGCTGGAGCTCCCCTGCGGTATTCTCTTCAGTAATGCAGAGCTCTGGGAGATGATGTCATCTCCCAGCGCTCTGCATTATTAAAGAGCCAAGGGAGCTCATCAGCTACGGGCCTGTGCCTACGGAGGCGCAGACGGTAGACTTGACCGGGTGGGGGGTTAGTGCCTGCACTGCCCGGGAAAAGGATTAAAAAATAAATAAATAATAAAATAAAATAAACGGGTCCCAATGACAGGCGCCCCTCTGTGGGGTGCGCCTGTAGGCAGATGCCTACTCTGCCTTATGAGAAATCCGTCCCTGGCCGTAGCAGTAACGGAGACTGAGCAACTTGGGTACTGCCGTAGCAGTAATGGAACGGAGCAGCTTGCCCTGAGAGGCACCCAACCGAGGACTGCGCGGAAGTGAGGACGCACAGAAATGTCGCCTGGGCGACACCGAGGCAACGGAGACCAGACTGCAGCGAACTGTCCGGAGACAGCGAGGATCCTGACACCACCCTAACCGGAGACTGGATAAGGCCGGGCTGGAACCACACACAGAGCAGGAACATCAGCCAATCCGAGTCGGTACACCAAGCAGGAATGTCAGCCGGGCCGGGTCGGTACACAGAGCAGGAACTTCAGCCAATCCGAGTCGGTACACCAAGCAGGAACGTCAGCCGGGCTGGGTCGGTACACAGAGCAGGAACTTCAGCCAATCTGAGTCGCTACACAGAGCAGGAACCTCAACCAATCCAGGTCGGTACACAGGCAGGAACGAGATGCAGAATAGTTAGACAGTCCGGGTCGGTACACAGGCAGGAACAAGATGCAGAGTCGTCAGGCAGGCCGGATCGGTACACTGAGATCACACGAATAACAGGAACAAGCGCTGGTACTGAAACACCATGAAAGGGCACTGGAGAAGTGCCAGAACCCAGTATTTAAGGATAAATACTGGGTGGGACAATGACAGTGTAGCCAATAGGCATAGGCAGGAGTGGAAACTGACAGAATGTCACCAGATAGCACGGTCACCGTGATAGAATCCACCATCAATCTGCTACAATCCTCCAACATCACCATGAATCTGCCATACCTTCAACAGGTTCATGGTTTTGCTTGACAATGGCTCATTTGCATATAGAAATGCAGTTTGATGAGCCATTTTCATATGCATGTAGGTATGGTTATATGTTAATGTGGATGTTCGTCACATGCACTAAGCTCCGACAGGGGTCTCTTCTGTCGGAGTTCACATTCTAAACATTGCTAACCTGAGGTTGGTGATGTTGGGATCTTCCCATAGATCACTAGTTAGCCTGAGGTTAGTTTGCTGTCTCTGATAAAGAGCAGAGATAGTATCTGTCCTCATTTAACCCTTCCATTGCCATAGGGATGTGGATGGCCC
This sequence comes from Rhinophrynus dorsalis, assembly GCA_037306005.1. NCBI lineage: Eukaryota > Metazoa > Chordata > Amphibia > Anura > Rhinophrynidae > Rhinophrynus > Rhinophrynus dorsalis. The sequence goes on along the minus strand of CM074723.1, from coordinate 385,592,525 downwards.
ATCCCTGGGACAAGGAAAGGGTTGCAAACTGAGAGAATGGCAGAGAAGCTATATATCACAGTTTCTCTGCCCTTCTCTACTCACTGAGCTAGCTGAGTTGGATATCTGACAATTAGCTGGTTTAGGTAAACAGAGAAACAAAAAGAAAGAGCAGCACATGGAGCCCAAAAATGTAGTTTTTTTGCGAACAATATATAAAGTACACCACAATACTGGATAAAAGATAAAATAAAATAATCCTGTCATGTGAACTTACCCTAGTCTTTAACAAGAAATGGCACACAGATAACAACATAAACAGAAAACAAATAAATATACAAAACTAAAACTGGGGATATATATTTGTAGGATGTGGATGATGATATAATATATAACAGAAATGCAAACTGGCTAACCCAGATGTTGGATAGACAATCAACAGAAATCATTTGTGAAATAATTCCAATACATACAATACATACAAAAAGATATGACTTTCTCGATGCCCGTATGCTTACTAGAGACAGATGATGATATCAACACCCTTCATAACACATATGTTTCTCGTCTCATCCTCTATTTGTCATACACAGCCCACATCTTGCTTCTTCCTCCTTCTTGCCCCAAGGTGAATAGCACCAGAAATTCAATGTCTTAGTAGCTTGTTGCACTGCTCTTTCTTTCTGTTTTCATGTATCCATTATTGATTCCAGGCATGGAGCAATAGCAGCACAAGGGGAACACAACTTTCAACTAATTGTCATCTCCACAGAACTCCTTTCCTCTGCTCATCCTCATCACTTCATTGACAGACTTGACTGTACCAATACTAAATAAACTGAAATGGTGTATGGCTATGAAATATTGTTGTAAATGTTACTGCAGGTCATTCTGAATACTATATAAAAAAGTAAGAGAAAGACACTGTATAGATCAGTATAATAATCCTTTATTTATATAGCGCACACAGATTCCGCAGCGCTTTACACTCATATTGGTTCCTGTCCCCATTGGGGCTCACAATCTAAATTCACCTATCAGTATGTTTTTGGAGTGTGGGAGGAAACCGGAGTACCCGGAGGAAACCCACGCAAACACAGTGAGAACATACAAACTCATTGCAGATGTTGTCCTTGGTGGGATTTGAACCCAGGACCCCAGCGCTGCAAGGCAACAGTGCTAACCACTGAGCCACTGTACATAAAGTGTATTGTATCACTGATCTAAAAAGAATCAAACATGTTCTCTGCCTTATACACAATTCTATACACATAATGTGCAACATTTAATACTTTGCTTTTATTAACCTATTTAAAAATACATATCTACTCCTTATCCATGGTATATACCCAGACAATGGGTTAATTGAAATTAATGGAAGTGGCTCCAGATGCTGTTACTATCCAATTAAAAACAGAAACTAATTGGGGATACCGATATGTAACAATTCCCACTGAAAAATGCCAGCAAATGAATTCTTCAAGTGCTCTGATGCTACTCACATCAAGCACATTGTAACAGAGTATGGCTTGATCAGGTTAGCTCCTGTTTTAGATCAGTGGCACAATACACTTTATGTGCTATACTGGTCTTTACAGGGTCCTTCTCTTTCTTTTGCACCAATGCTAGTTATCATTCAATCATTCAGACAAGCTGTATCAAATTCATTCTTCAGCTCATTCTCATCATTCATTGATAGACTTCATTGTATTTTAATCAGATTACATTTATCCAGATTAGCCTGAATACAAAGGTAATAGGCTGTTCATATATAACTCATGAAGTTTGATGGACCATTATTTCATTTGACTTATGGTATTTAGTTATTAATTTTGACCATCTCTCATTTCATCTGACCAGACATTATGATTAGTGGTTTATTCATTTTATGTTTGCATGATCCATTAGTAGGATTTTGGTTGTTGTTTTGTTTTTTCAAATTACTGTTCACACTCATATATTGCCCCAGTTTTCCATTCCTAATTAATGTGTATCTGAAGTGGGTGTTATCTATTTGAGACCGATGCTGGTATATACGTCAATCATTCTTTGTCTTATACTGATCTTGGTATTTTATTATTTTTTCTTTTTGTTTTCATTAATTATATAAGACTTGTTATTTTTGTCAGGCAAACAGAGGAATCTCAAAGGCACTCAGTTACTATTTTTACCTGAATCAGCTGATCAGCAGATAGCTGGGTCAGCTGGTTCAGTGATTAGAGAAGGGCAGAGACGCTATGATATATATAGCTTCTATGCAGTTTTCTCAGTTTGGAACCCTTTCAGTGCTACAGAAGTGTGCAATCCACATCATTGTGGCACTGAAAAAGTTAATAGAGCAATGCTGTTTGTGGTGCTGAAGTTTGAGCAGATCCTTTCCATTCCCCCAGTGGGCAAGTGGGGAAGCAGAGAGAATGCGCTCAGACTTCTTGTTTGTCGGTCTGCTGTCAAGGTGAAAGGGAGTGCATCCCTTACACATCACCAGCAGTTCAATAAACCTGTATGCTAATGATTGAATTCAACCCCTTCCCATTGAATACTTAATTCTTAGTGCATATGGCTATGTGTTTCTCCATCTCCAAGGCCATTCATTGACATCTCATTCCCCTTCATGCATCTCCCCCCAGGTATAGTTAGCAACTACCACGTGGTGTCAGTGACCTTAGTAATCCAATCCTCTGGTCCCCTAGATGTTATTACACTGTCTGTCCACTCAGCTTATTTTGAAGTGCTTCTTATTAGGGATGAGCGAGCACCCCGATGCTCGGGTGCTCGGGTGCTCTGACCGAGCACCCCCTGATGCTCGAGTGCTCGGCCGAGCACCCGAGCCCCATTCAAATGAATGGGAGCACTCGAGCATTAAACCAGGCACCCCCTGCTCTGATGAGCGGAGGGTGCCTGGTCAATGTCCCCCTTCATCTCCGCTATGCCCCTCTTCCACAATGTCCCCCTTCATCTCCTATGCCATAGCGGAGATGAAGGGGGACATTGTGGAAGAGGGGCATAGCGGAGATGAAGGGGGACATTGTGGAAGAGGGGCATAGAGTCTATGCCCCTCTTCCACAATGTCCCCCTTCATCTCCGCTATGCCCCTCTTCCACAATGTCCCCCTTCATCTCCTCTATGGCATAGGAGATGAAGGGGGACATTGTGGAAGAGGGGCATAGCGGAGATGAAGGGGCACATTGTGGAAGACGGGCATAGCGGAGATGAAGGGGGACATTGTGGAAGAGGGGCATAGAGTCTATGCCCCTCTTCCACAATGTCCCCCTTCATCTCCGCAATGCCCCCTTCATCTCCGCAATGCCCCCGTACCTCCATTCCCTGGTGGTCCAGCGGAGCGTCTTCGGATCTGTGCCTCTTCCGGCACAGATCCTCTTCACCCGAACATGTCGGGCGAGCACATGGCGGTACTCGTACGAGTACCGCCATGTGCCGAGCAGAGCGATGCTCGAGCCGATCCGAGCATCGGCCGAGCACGCTCGCTCAACACTACTTCTTATCTCTTTGTCAGGAGCTAGAGTGGATGGTTTCTCCACTCCATATTTAATAGTTCTCGGTGCAAACATCATGAAGGGGGTATGGTGATAAGCCACCTAATGTCTGTAACATTGTTTTAAGTTCAATTGTATCTTTATTATGCCATTTAAATGTATAGGTAACTGTACTGTTTAAAAACAATATGTAATAAGAATTAATAACAAAAGTAATAATAATAATCAGAGGAATACATCTGTTGGTTTTAATGATGTGTCTGTTTAGTTTAGAAGAAAAGCTATATAATATACATAAATATGGATATGACTATGTACTAGATTAGCTAAGACATGGATGGCTAACGTGGCCCATGGACCAAATGCAGTCCACCTGACACCAGGGTGCGGCCCACCTGAAATTTAAAAAATATCTAATTTTTTTTACTTAAATAACTAGCAAACATTAACTAGTAGGCCAGTAAGACCTAATCCCCTGCCTACCGATACTATGAAGTTCAAGAATAAATGTCTATTAAATATTAGTATTGTCATTGGGAGTTATGCACTAAGGTGTGATAAAGAGGAGATGACTTCTCCAGTGATATCACTTCTTCAGTTCCTATATTATTCTATAGAGCCTGTGCATGAATATATCCAAGAAAACTTAGTACATTGGCTCCATAGAATAACATAGGAACTGGAGAAGAATATAACTGGAGACATCATCTCCACTTCATCACCTCTTTATCACTCTTAATTAATCTGTTCCATTAACTTAATAAATAAATAAACATTTTTGATTAGTTGACAGTCTATAACTCACCGTAGTTATCAATTAAAAAAAATATATATCCCTTAGACTTATGGCTTTCTGATCATGTGGCCCATGTTTAAAAAAACGTGGACACCCCTGAGCTAAGAGATGTTATAAAAGATGGGAGATGAGTATGAAGGGAGACAAGTTTATGGAGAAGCAGAATGGGCATGGGATATGCCTTATAAATGTAGTCATGGAAGATATTATTCACTAAAATCTATCTTTGTTTAATCAAAAGATTAACTAAAAACTCCACACAGGTTTATGTGTTCCTTTAATCCTCCTGAAGACATTGTGTTTAGCTTATACAGTATATCCATTTTCATTTGCGCTGGGATAATAAATTATATCTATCGCCTTCCCTTGGCTTCTGTGGCATCTGATCTATAATTAGTGTTTTCAGATCCTTAGGATCTTTATTGTGTACCGATTTGAATTGATTGACTACACTATTTTAATGAACCGTATATATTTCCACAATATTCATTAAACCTTTCCTTGAAACACCTAGATGTCAATCCTGTATATTGCAGAGCACATGTACATTGCAACAGATATATGACAAAATCTGATGTAAACCTAAAATGATGGTTAATGTCAAAAGTCTCCTTTGTTTGTTTGTTTGTTTGTTTTTATGAATAAAGTTTTTTTTGTTGTCAATGTAGGTTACATGTTAAGCAAATATTACATCCGCAATGATAGTTGACATGACTTTTGGTACAATTTGTTGTGCAAATGTCTGCTTCCTTCTTCTGGGTTGTTTTTTTACCTGACTTAGTGACAAACTATTTTTTAGTCTTTTGACATCCGGAAGATTATTTCTGGCTTTCTTGGTAATACACTTCTTAAATAATTATCACTGTTTAGTTTTTCTTTAGCTGTTCTTGATTTTACCCATTGCTTGATTATACCTGGGGATAAATGCTATTTCTAGTTTCTTTCTTTCTTTCTTTTTGTTTAATTTATTTATCAGTTACCAGAAGGTCTTCATTTTTATTGTTGTTTGAGCTTTTCCAGGGCTGTATTTATTGTTAGATTCTTATACACTTTTTCCTCAAAGTCCATTCTGAGACCTTCTGCTTGTTCTCAAATTATTGTTCCTATGAGCAATTCCTTTCCAATCTCTGAATCTGAACATATGGGATGTATGTTAACCATCTTTGCAGCTGTCTGCTTGATGCTTGACTGTAACTGTTGGAATCTACATCTTTTAGTATGTACTGATCTCAATCTTCATATATTCATTGATGCCACTATCCAAATCTAGAAAAGTATTTTTTCCTTGCTAAAAGCACATGTAAAGAATATGCTGAAATATTATTATTTATTGTTCTTAGGAAATCTAGTGATTTGTCATCTTCTTTCCAGATTATTAGTATATGGTCAATATACCAAATTTGTAGAGCCAGAGTCACCCTATTTTGGTTCCAGGTGTGTTATTAATCCCAGTAGCCCATGAAGAGATTAGCACACGTAGGGAGGAACTTGTTTCCCAAAACTAAACCCTATAGCTATACGTATTGTCTGTCCTCAAACATAAAGTGGTAGGTGAAATTAGTTAATTCCATTAATGATACATTGTTTCTGTTCTGCTGGAATACTAGTATTTAAATCAAAAATTGTTCTACAGCCTGATTTTCTTGTTCATATTCTATACTTGTGTATACTGCTGAGATATCACATGTAACACAAGTGTATTCCATTTGCCACTGAAATTCTTGTATAGTCAACATTTCCTCCGTACTATCCCATGTACTGTTTATGCTGGTATTTTCTTCACATGATTTTGTAAATGGAAGTTAATCAAAACTGAAAAGTTGCTAGTCCCTGAATTAATCCCTGAAATTATCAGTCTTTACAGCAGACTATACGTATATATTTTTATGGATCTTTTATATATGATAATATATAGGTATATTTGGATATTTGCTATTTAGAAATTGGAACTCTTGTTTGTTTATTGCTTCTTCTATATGAGATTTTGTTTTAAGTTTTATATATATTCATGAAAATTATCTGTAGGGTTGTGTTTCAGTAGAAGATATGATTTTCCATCTTCCAAAATTATTTCTGCTCTTGCTAGGTATTGTAGTCTTGACTGTATCACTAACCCCCTTCATTGTCTGTCTCCTTGATGACTGTGTTGGGATGATTTATAAAGTTCTTCAAACTTTGCCGTTGTCTTGGAGTTAAGTTTTTGTGATAATGCAATGGCTTCTCAAACAATTCCTTTATTTATTTCAATGCCCTCCAAACATAACTGGATTTTCAGAGCTTCATCATTTGCTTCTAGACTTTTCCTTTGTGGTGCTGTCATATCACTATAATCTGTATTTACTATATTATTCAGATATTTTTCTTCTTGCATTTCAAAATGTCTTATAAGGTTGAGTTTGTATACAAATCTATGCGTATCCATGTATAATTCAAAACAATTAAGTCCACTGGTATGGGCAAATTTAAATCCTTTTTTGGAGTAATCTTATGTCCCCCTCTTCTGCCTCATCTGAATCTATTGTTCTTTTTCTTCTGTTTGCCGGTCTTGTGGTCCAGTCATTTTGGCCATTCTCTTGTTACCCAGTCATGGATTGTTATATTTTCACACTGTTCTAAAAAAATTAGAATTCTTTTTTTTTTTACTAGCGGTAGGGTTATGTTTCAGTCTTGTTCCTGTCCTTGAGTTCTCTCTTCAGGATCAGATGATTTGAGGGTTTCATGATCACTGGTGCCATGTTCTTGAGCCTCACTTGATGCAGATTTCTCCACCTTAAATTTAGTTTAATCCTCTTTTTTTTCAGTGTCGGTGACTTCTATTTGTATCTCACTTCATAGCTTGATCTGCAAGAACTTCAAAAGGGTTCTCGGTCATTATTAATACTTTTTATGATCTGTTTATATCGAGATTCATATTGTTAGCTTCTTTTGGAGTAATGGTTTTCCATGACTTCCCAGATTTTTCCTGACTCTTCTTTTATATTTTTGTGCCATATTGTGATTATTTTGATTGCCCTAGCCTGTTTGTATTTCCGGTTCTTATATTTCTCCAATTCCTAACTTTCTTTTGTGTGTAATCCTCTTTATTCCTATTGAGTTTTTTCTGTTTTCTTGGTATTAATTCCTATTCAAAATGTCCAGAATTTAAAATTTAAAATTGTTCAATGGCTTTGAATAGCTGCAATTTATTGTAATTGATTCAATGCTTTCTGTTACAACTTTCAAAACTTTGTCTCTCTCTCTCTGTTTTATTATATGTTTCCTTAATGTAATTCAGCAGTTATCAAATGATTGTATTCATTGATTATAAAAATCTACATTATCTTTCCCAAATGCAAGTTTTTTGATAATCCTTAGAGCCCCTTGGGATCCGTGTATTATTTACATATTTCTGGAGGATAACATTGTCCCCCAGTATAACATCTCTTGATAGAGCTTTTCTAGTTCTTCAAAAATGTCTTTATAATTAGTATATTGAGATAAATTATTCTCATTCCTGTTTAAAAACTCAGTGCTCATATGCATTGTACTAAATTAACTATTTCAAAATAACCAGGGGGTTCCTTGGTGTAAAAGAGGGATCTGCTATTTCTTGAGTTTTAGAGAATAAATGCAAACAAAAGAGAAGTTACAATTACAATTTACAATAGTTTCTTTTGTCAACTCACTCTCAGGAACATTAAGGTTAAACAAGAAGGTAAATATGAAAAAAAAATCAAAAGTAAATGCAATTTGACTTATAATGCAATCAAAGAATATGCAAAATACAAGTAAAGGTTTACTATTCCATTAATAATAGTTTCAGATATGCTTTGAATGAAAGAAGCAGATTTGGGCAGTAATTTGGTTCTGACCGTCAACGTGAAGTCAAGGATTTTTTCTCTATTGAAATTAAAATGTCAATAGTTAAGCTTTTTTTTTATCATGTTTAGGGATTTAAAGACTTATTAGGGATTGTGCAAAGGGGAAATTTGGTGAATTTATGTATGTATGCAACTTTATAAATGATATAAATATGTCATTAATTTAAATAGTCAGTAATATATGAAAATAAACAGAGCTCAGATTTCTCTACATAGTTCTATCAGCATGTAGAGCGGTATGTCAAGAGTATGCGATGTGTAGTCCAAGAGTAATTTAATTATAAAGGATCCCCTTCCCACCCCATTTACCTATGTCACGCTTATCTCCAAGCTGGTCCAGATGGAGCACAGTGTGGGACAATCTTCAATGACCATAAGGAAAAAGTTGCCCTCCTTCGTTAAGGGGGCAGGGTTTTCCTTATGCTCAATGCATGAAGATTGTCCCTCGTTGCGAGTTGTCCAGTCTGATGACTGGATTCCACAACTTAGGGGAAGTGGCTAAGGGTAGGTAAAAGGGGTGGGAGGGGGATGCTTTATAATTAAATTACTATTGAACTACAAATTGCATACTATTCACACACCGCTCTACATGCTGAAAAAATTATGTAGAGCAATCGTAGCTTCGTTCATTTTAATTTACAATCCTTTTAACTGTTAAATATATAAGTAACTTTTTAAGCAATATCTTCTCTATGCTCAAGCAACCCCTCACTTCACTCATCTGAAGTATTTAACAATTTCAGACTACAAGGTATATACTGCATATCATCACAGTAATGAAGTTAAATGCCACCTGCTCTAAACATTTCTCTTGCAAGGTGCTATTTTTCCCAGGACAAAACTGAGATAAGTACAAACACATGTTAAAGGGAGAAAATAAATCCAATCTCTGTTCATATCTCTTACTTACATAAAGATATTAGAAAATGTTTAACTCGTTTCTTATGTAATATTGCTTTGACAATGGGAAATCTGTTTGTTCACGGTTTCCTTCACTCTAATGATGTCAGATGCTCATATCCCTCTCAACCATCCTGGCTCTTTCTGTCCCTACAAATTTCCTTCAGTGGGTTGGCTTTTGATCATTGGTGGGAGATTAAAAGAAAGAAATAGGGGTCGGCGAAAAGTGTGAAAAATTTCCTGCATGACTTTCCATGAAAACATGCCGATTTTTCGCTTTTTCCGAGAAAAATTTTGCCTTTCCGCCTATGCAAAAATGTCCTCCTTTTCGCCTGTTCTAACAGATTTACCGCCTATGTTAACACATTTTTTGCCTATTTTAACACATTTTTCGCCTATATGTCCTATAGGTACTACATTTCCCACTGTGATATTACTTCTGAAGGCTGAAGTTTAGAAATAAGTGGCGAGTTGTGAGTCCTACAGCAAAATATGGCTTGAAAAGTGTGTTAGCATGCAGAATGCATTTGTCCTTTGCCCACAACACTAACTTCCTGCTTAAGCGACACTGGCACATATTCATCATGATGTCAAGTAATGAAGAAAATAAAATACAACCTACAATGTGGCAGATGTGTATTCTAGTGGTGGTGGTAGTGGAGGACTGGCATGGTGTGATTTGTGTATGTTTTTACCATTGTCATATCCTCCTTCTCAGATTATTGACACACACATTAATTATGGGTCATAGCTGTGGTCCCAAGAGGGGTAGATGGTGACAACCCTTCTTCACATCTGTCCTTCACCTCCTCATCTGTGCTGCTGTTAATATATTTGTCCTGGCTTTGTCTATCATTTGTAGTTTCTGCTACTACTACTACTGGAGCTGGATGTTGATGTAATTCTACTGCCACTACTACTAGGTGTCAAAGGTGCAGCACTTACAGAAGCAGCACCAGAGGTACTCGTCATATCTAACTCTGTGGATGTTAACCTGTGTTGCTGTTGCTGGGTACTTAAAACAGGTGTGTTTGGCTGAGTGGGACTTGGACTTTGAAGAGGTGATGATGGTGATGATGACTGATAGGATGACTGTGTGCTTTTTGACATCTGTACTTGTCCAGGGTCAGACTTCCCAATGACTTTTTCAAACACTTTATAGACAGGCACGGTGCTTCTTAAAAGTGGTAGAAGATACAGCCTTTGACTTTCTGCTAACCTTATAGCCCTGTCATCATCATCACTCTCAACTTCATCTGTACCTGACAAGAGAAGGATGCTTGAGGGATATATTCTAGATCTGCATCATCATCAATCATCATTAGGTCATCCTCAGCAGCAGCAGCATCACCTGACAGTTCTTGCCCACTACTACCCTTATATTCCTCTAAGCTTTTAGAGGTCTCAGACAATTTCTTTTTACTTTTACTGTAACAAAATTTGCTATTACTTTGAGGACAGATGTTTTGGTGCTTGTTTGTCTCACTATCTGATGCAGCATGTGGTTTAGCTGCTACAACTTCCTTTGTTATGCTATTGCCAGCATCATCAACACTTGAATACAACTTGTTGTCGTCTTCAGTGTTCTTCTTATATGGTTCTTTATTTCTACTGGCACTGGTGGTGCTGGAACTAGTTTTGCTGGGACCTTGACAAACTGCATCCTCCTTTGGAGTAGAGGGATCATTATCATTGATTGCCCACGCTGCAGCAATCATTGCTGCAGTCAGTTTTTGAACTACTACTTTACTCTCACATTCCTGCACTGCTCCACCCTTCCCCCTTCCTCTTCCACTTTTGCTGGACATTACTCAACTTCACTGTGTTTTTTTACTGTACGGTACACAACACAACTGATGGAGCTATATGATGCCTTGCCTAAGCCCAGTCAGCTGTCTGTCACTGTCGCCTAAGATATTTTGATTTTTATTCTTTTTTATTTCTTTTTTTTTAAGTTGTCCACCCTGTTGTCTTATCACAGTCTGTCCAAAAAAAATTATAACTGAAAAACAAAATCAATAACGTCTTTCCCCAGACTTCCCCACCCAGCACAGAGATAATAACAGCAAGATCAGCAAGCAAATAGGTTCCTAGCTGCCTGTGTCTTGCCAGTCAGTCACATGGAATTTTGGAGTATTTGTGGGTCAACTTCCTTCCTCCCTTCTTATCCCCTAGAGTGCCCCAGGCTTCCTTATTACAGAGAACAAATGTCCTACCTAAATGACTCCCTAAACTAAGCTTCAATTCCCCTTTATTTGACTATCTCATCTAGTTCAAAAACATGCTGCTCTCTCCTCTCACAAACACAGAATGTCTGCAGTTTTCGCGGGAAATTATTCACCAAGCAGAAAGTGCCATTATTTGTCGATTTCAGTTTGAGGCGAAAATTTTCATCCATCCCTAGAAAGAAAGAGGTTCAGGGAAGAGGAAACAAGATGAATTTAGAAGCCCCAACCCAGTGAAATTTAAGAAAATTATGAAACAATTATAAACAATCAGTTTATTTTTAAGGAACGTAATGCCACTTAAATGTGTCTGGAAAATCGCCATCAGTGCTATATTTACTTTATTATTTTTATCATTGCCTTGGAATCAGTGTGCCTTGGAGAAGAAAACTTCAAGGAAATGAATTGATGTACCAGAAATACACATTCATTAAAAATATATTGCTTTATGGTGGACTCAATATTTTTGTTAAAAAGAAAAAATAACACACAAATCTTTTTTTAAACCTGAAATGTATTTACAATACAAACTATTATGTAATTTACTTTATTTTAAAGCCATTAAGGAGATGTACAAATACAGTGCACTGCTAAAATACTTTTCTGTGCTGTGCTTGCCTAACACCAAGTTACTATGCTGTTTACTCTGAAAATGCTCAAATTTACACTGCTTGCAACTACGTGAAAGCAGTGAGGGAGTATATTGGCATTTTTAGGTACTCTGCTCCTTCTTTCTTACCATGTGCTAAGAAGGCACACAATAAAGAGATATAAAAGGTGTACAGTTTTCTGTGTATGCTTTAGAGGTGGCATTCAGAGATTACTTGTAATCAGGTCTAAATGATCACAGTGTGTGTCCCGGGATGCTCTAAACTGATATATACCCTGAAGTGCAGACTATGATTTTTAAAGCGGAGCTTCCACCCCTGAATAAATTTAGTCACCCATCTGGTGACTAGCTGCTCAGTAGTGCTAGTCACCAGAAATATTACCTGGTGTTTAAGAATTGTAAGCTTTTCCCAGACTGACAGGCAGGAAACAGCGCAGACATCTTTCCATAGTGACGTCTGCGTGCCTGCGCTGTCAGTCCCAGCCTGCTCTAGGAGGCGTTGCTAGAAGCCGTCTGGCTCCAAAAGGGACTGACAGCGCAGGTGCGCAGACATTACTATGGAAAGATGTCTACGTGGTTTCCTGCCTCTCAGTCTGGGAACAGCGTACAATTCTCAAACACCAGGTAATATTTCTGGTGACTAGCGCTATTGAGCAGCTAGTCGCCAGATGGGTATTTATTTCTGCCAAATTTATTCAGGGGTGGTAGTTCCTCTTTAAGTCAATGTATACGTTCAGACAATTGCTGTATTCACTTTATGGTATGAGCTTGGTGCCTCTAATTTCCCCACAACCCTGTAATGCACAAATAGTATACACAGTATCTCAAACTGAAATATCTAGTAGAATATCGAATAGTATAATAAAAAGTATAATAAAAACTATATGATAAGCTCTATGTGGGAATGGTAAAGAATCAGAGAATACAACAAGTCCATATACATATACAAAATATAAGTGTATTAAAAATATATATGTATGATAAAAAAAACAAGGTACAGTGGGTTAACCACTGATCACCAGAGAGACCACTGGACTCCCACATCAAAAGGCAGCTTATATCCACAACATATAGTGCAACACAATTAAAAGGACCAAATAACAAATATCCATTTTCGCATAACAATAGATAGTCAAATATTTAAAATATATGTGAATAAACTAGAAACAAAGTCAATATACAAGGATAATAAAGCTTTCAAACAACAATTATGTTTGTATGTTAGTGACAAGCACATTCATATATAAATGCATTTATGCACATATAAATCATGAAGGATACAAAGCCATCGGGATCACTCATTGCATATTCAAAAGAAAGTAAGTGTGATCCTATACATATCTCAGAGTGTTTGTTCCATTTGAAAAAAAGTCACCCTGTCTTAAAGGGAAAGATCGTATACAGATGTTCCCAAAAACATGTAAAAACATCCAAAAGAAAAAGGAGAGCAGTAACAAGGGGGACCGATCTAAGTGCAGAAAGTTTTAATACCAAAATTAAACACAGTATACAAATAACCAAAACCTCTTCAGGGTATCTACTCACAAGAAGTAGCAAAACACTAAGCCCATAAATCACAGTGTTTTACTCTGCAGCCGCGAAGACTTCCACCTCACTCATCCCGGGCGTCCCAGTCGCATCCACACAGCTTTCTGCTCTCTGACGAAATAGTTTCAAACAAAAAAGGTATAAAATAGATGTTATGCTATAGCTGGCCAGCTGTCAGTCTTGTCTGGCTCCTCCTCCGCTGCTTGGCGATTGGGGAGTCAGACGTTATCAGCTAGCCTGGCCTTGTCTTGGTGCTCGATTATTCGTGCTCCGTACCTGGGCTGGCGGTTCGCTTGGGTCTTACGATCCTCACGTACCGCTTTTGGCCGTTCCTTCTCCCGTTGTCTCTTGCGTCTCCAGTCCTCCTGACGTCCCAGATGTCCTCGGTAAGTCTGGCTTCTGACCTCCACTTCCTTCCCTCTCGCTCCAGTGCCTTGGCTGGCTCTGCCTCTCTTCTCCCTGGGTCCAGCTTTCTCCCTTTTCCTGGCCGCCGCAGGTCTCTTTCCCCCACTGCGGGTGTCCTTCTCGCTTTGGGCCGCTCGGCAGCTGGGAGAACGGGGTTGGTTAACTCTTTGGATACCGGCTCTCCCTGGCTGGAGTACTCCCGTCACTTGATTCCCGTCCTCGGCTGCCGCCTGAGTCTGCTCCGCTCAAGGGCGGGTTCCTTTCTCTGCCTCTTGCTCAGTTCAGGGTTGGTCCCAGGCTTGGCGGGTGTGTGCGCCCTGTGTGGTGATCGCTTGGGGCTCTCCTTCCCTCCGGTTCTGGGACTAGGCTGGGAGTGAACCGGTCAGGGTGAGTTTGTGCTCCTGGTTTCCCCCTCTCTCCCATCGCGTGGCTCTCTGGGTGGTTGTGCACCTTCCTTTTTCTTTCTCCGGTGGTGCCGTGGTAGATCTGTGGGCTGTCTGGGGCCATGAAGAGGGGTGTTTGGTGGTGGGCTCCCGGGAGTTATTGGGGGTTTCCCTGGCCTCTTGGCTTCTGTGTTGCATCCCTCCCTCATTCTTGGAGAGGAGGTGATTGGTTCTGAGGCAGGTGGTCTTTCCCCTCTTATCTTGGGGCCAGGCAGGTTCCGTTTGGGTCAGTATCGGTCTGGGTGTCTGGGTTGGGCTTCCCCTGTCTTAGTGTGTCCGTTTTCCCCCTTGTTTTCCCGTTCCTGTTTTGGGAAAGTTTGTCTTCTGGTGATCCTGATCCTGGCTGTCAACATTCCTGAGCATCGCACCCAAGCGTCGCACTCTAGCAACACCCAGAACTTCCGAAGATTGTACCCACCTACAGCCTTCTTCGCTCCCGAGCATCGTACGCTAGCGTCGAACCCTAGCATTCCTCTGAACTTCCTAAATTCTCTCCTGATTTTTCTGTCAAGGATCTATTCCACCTTCCACTGCCTACGCCTCCAAGCATCGCTCTCTAGCGTCGCCCGCTAGCTTCATCCTGACAGCTTCTTCCGGGAAGTGAGGAGTATTCCTGACTAGGGTTATTCTTGACACTAGGATTATTCTTGACAGAATAATCGAGCCACTCTATGGATCCAGCAGAGATTTTCCATATCATCGCTAGACAAGATCATCAGGAAGAAATCTTAGCCTCTCACGACAAGCACCTTAGAAATTTAGACCAGAAGATGGAGGCGGTCTTGAAATTGTTAAGGAATATGTCTTCTCAACCAGCCACTCCTGCTCTTACCCCCGTGTCTATGAATTTTGGTCCGGGAGCTGTTGGGTCTGAAGAATCTAGGCTGTCATCCGTTCCTAAACTTCCTCTTCCTGAACGTTATTCTGACTCCCCAATCGCCAAGCAGCAGCAGAGGAAGGAGCCAGACAAGACTGACAGCCAGCCAGCTAAAGCATAACACTAAACTTCCTCTTCCTGAACGTTATTCTGGTGACCCTATGGAATGCAGAGGCTTTATTAATCAATGTTTGCTACAATTCAATGTTCAGCCGCAATGTTTCAGTACTCAATCTTCCCAGGTATCCTTTATTCTATCCTTACTGAAAGGCAAGGCACTGGCCTGGGCGTCTCCATTGATTGAACAGAATTCACCTTTGCTACAAAATTTGGACGAATTTCTAAATGCCTTCCGACTGGTGTTCGATCTTCCAGGTCGGAGACAGACGGAGGAAGCCTCCTTGTTGGAATTACGTCAAGGATCTCAGCCAGTCAATTCTTACGCCATTGAGTTTCGGACCTTAGCCTACGAGACAGATTGGGGGCAAGGAGCACTGAAGGCAACCTTCAGAAGAGGATTAAATGAGAAGATTAAGGATGCTTTAACCAACAGAGATATTCCGGAGACCCTGGAAGAGTTTATAACCCTGTGTCTAGAAATTGATAGACGTCTGTCCGAAAGACAGTTGGAAAGGGATCTTAGCAGACGTCCTCGATTTTTATCTCCTCCAGCACCATTAATCCTAAGGTGCCTATGGAGATCGGTGGGGTATCGAAACTTTCCAATTCCGAGAAACTTTGACGAAGGTCGTTAGGCCTTTGCCTATACTGTGGGGCCAAGGGCCATTTTCTCCGCCAATGTCCTACTAGAGCTCAGCAGGGAAACTCTTCGACTTAGGGCTTGTGGGAGGTAAGTCCCTAAGTCTCATTGAGAACCTCCCCTCGGATTCTGCTAGACTCATGGTCCCTGTCTGCCTTAGATGGGCAGCTACCTCAGTTTTCACTATGGCATTCATTGACTCTGGGGCTGCTGGAATATTTATTGATCAAACCTGGGCTAAGCTGCATGGGATTCCTTGTCACCCTAAACGAATTCCCATGTTAATTTCTACGATTGATGGCAACCCGTTGGGGAAGGGTCTGGTTGTGGAAGAAACTATTGTTATCCAGATGAACACCGGAATTTTACATTCGGAACTGATTATCTTTGATGTCATCTCCACCCCTAGGACTCCAGTTATTCTGGGGTTACCATGGTTAAGGATTCATAATCCTGGATTTGATTGGCGCACTGGCCAAACATGTGTGTGGAGTTCACAGTGTTTCTAGTCCTGCCTCCGTAAAGTTTGGCCTAGACCTCAGATGATGGCTAGCGTATCTATGTCCACAATTCACAAGATTCCAGAACACTACAGGTCCTTCCAAGATGTATTTTCCGTTAGTCAGATTCAACATCTTCCTCCTCATCGCTCTTCTGATTGTGCCATTGAGCTTCTACCAGGCACCATTCCTCCTAAGGGTCGTACGTTCTTGCTGTCCACTGCTGAGAACCAAGCCTTATCTACTTATATTAAAGACAATCTTGCGAGAGGGTTCATTCGTCCTTCATCTTCTCCGGCCGGAGCAGGGTTCTTTTTTGTCCAAAAGAAAGATGGGTCCCTCCGCCCATGTATCGACTATAGGGGATTAAACAAGATTACGGTTAAGAACATTTATCCCCAACCATTGATGGCGGAATTATTCGAACAACTTAAAGATGCTGTCATTTTCTCTACGATTGACCTTCAGGAAGCTTATAATCTTATCAGAATTCTGTCAAGAATAATCCTAGTGTCAAGAATAACCCTAGTCAGGAATACTCCTCACTTCCCGGAAGAAGCTATCAGGATGAAGCTAGCGGGCGACGCTAGAGAGCGATGCTTGGAGGCGTAGGCTGTGGAAGGTGGAATAGATCCTTGACAGAAAAATCAGGAGAGAATTTAGGAAGTTCAGAGGAATGCTAGGGTTCGACGCTAGCGAGCGATGCTTGGGAGCGAAGATGGCTGTAGGTGGGTACAATCTTCGGAAGTTCTGGGTGTTGCTAGAGTGCGGCGCTTGGGTGCAATGCTCGGGAACGTTGACAGCTGTACCTATCCCTTTGCTGCGGCCGAAGCCAAGGTTAAAGTTGCTGGCCACAAAGCCAGATGTCCGATCCCAGTTGAGCCAGGACCCAGACCAGGATAGGGGTAAGTACACACTGTATATCAGAACTTCCTAAGAACTACGCTGGATCCAGATGCAGAGAACAGCAGCTCAAAACAACCAGGATCAGGTTCACCAGAAGACAAACTTTCCCAAAACAGGAACGGGAAAACAAGGGGGAAAACGGACACACTAAGACAAGGGAAGCCCAACCCAGACACCCAGACCGATACTGACCCAAACGGAACCTGCCTGGCCCCAAGATAAGAGGGGAAAGACCACCTGCCTCAGAACCAATCACCTCCTCTCCAAGAATGAGGGAGGGATGCAACACAAAAGCCAAGAGGCCAGGGAAACCCCCAACAACTCCCGGGAGCCCACCACCAAACACCCCTCTTCCTGGCCCCAGACAGCCCACAGATCTACCACGGCCCCACTGGAGAAAGAAAAAGGAAGGTGCACAACCACCCAGAGCGCCAAGCGATGGGAGAGAGGGGGAAACCAGGAGCACAAACTCACCCTAACCGGTTCACTCCCAGCCTAGTCCCAGAACCAGAGGGAAGGAGCACCCCATGCGATCACCACACAGGGCGCACACACCCGCCAAGCCCGGGACCAACCCTGAACTGAGCAAGAGGCAGAGAAAGGAACCCGCCCTTGAGCGGAGCAGACTCAGGCGGCAGCTGAGGACGGGAATAAAGTGACTGGAGTACGCCAGCCAGGGAGAGCCGGTACCCAAAGGGTTAACCAACCTCGTTCTCCTAGCCGCTGAGCGGCCCGTAGCGAGAAAGACACCCACAGCGGGGGAAGGAGACCTGCGGCAGCTAGGAAAGGGGAGAAAGTCGGACCCAGGGAGAAGAGGGGCAGAGCCAGCCAAGGCACTGGAGCGAGAGGGAAGGAAGCGGAGGTCAGAAGCCAGACTTACCGAGGACATCTGGGATGTCAGGAGGGCTGGAGACACAAGAGACAACTGGAGAAGGAACGGCCAAAAGTGGTACGTGAGGATCGCAAGACCCAAGCGTACCACCAGCCCAGGTACGGAGCACGAATAATCGAGCACCGAGACAAGGGCAGGCTAGCTGATAACGTCTGACTCCCCAATCACCAAGCAGTGGAGGAGGAGCCAGACAAGACTGACAGCCGGCCAGCTAAAGCATAACAATAGAGAATAAAATCACATGTTCTTCCCAGTATATTTGTTCTCATTTGCGAATGTGGAAAGCAATATGTAGGGAGAACTGTCCGCTGCCTGAAAGACAGGTTTGAGGAACATCGGAATAATATTATTAAAAAATCATATAAACATGCAGTCTCCAGGCACTTTTTGGAGTGCCAAGGGGGGTACATAGGAGGTTTAAAAATATTGGGGATCGAACAGATACAGGTGAGCATCAGGGGAGGTGATAGGTTTAAGAAACTGTGCCAGAGAGAGTCTTATTGGAGCTACACATTACAGACTTTGAGTCCAAACGGCATCAACGAAGAATTAGACATGCATGGTTTTTAAATGAAAATGTATTTATTTATTTATCAAATTGTATTTATATTTTTTATATATTTTTTACTTATTATTTTTTACATAGATGAGCAGTCTAAGATATTGAGATGCCGTTGATACTCAGGTATGTGTAATAGTTTAAGAATATGTTCTTTTATAGTGAATTGATCTTATGGTAATGTTCCTATTGTCTGGGTGGATTTTAATATATGTTTCAATTAATATTTGATGTAATATATATGTGTTACATTTTTGAATTGAGAGGGTATAAATGGGATGTGGTTAAGATAGTAGCCATGCCTTGAGAAAGCGGTTATTCTGCGAAATGTATGTAGGGAATAGTGGACTTGTCTATCACGGACTTGCTTAGCTGTGTGGAATAGACCCACATCACATTGGGGCAGAGGACGCAAAATCCAGCGAACCCTAGGAGTGACGTCACTAGAGGGAGGCGGCTGTGTGGATTCTACTGGGACGCCCGGGACGAGTGAGGTGGAAGTCTTTGTGGCAACAGAGTAAAACACCGTGATTTATGGGCTCAATGTTTTGCTACTTCTTGTGAGTAGATACCCTGAAGGGGTTTTGGTTATTTGTATATTGTGTTTAATTTTGGTATTAAAACTTTCTGCACTTAGATCGGTCCCCCTTGTTTCTGCTCTCCTTTTTCTTTGTATATTCTGCAGTCTATGTGACTACACGCAAGGGGACACGACTTGCATTTTGGATGGAGCAACAAAGACGGTACTTAGATCGATGAGGGGGAACTTTTTCTCACTTGAATAATTAGAGATTGTGAACAGGAGAACTTGAGCACTATATAACAATATATATTAAGACATCCAAAAGGAATCATATATAACCAGATAATACTTATATAAGCAACTGACATCCCATGATGTCAACTGCACAAGATGAAATGATATACAGTAACATAATGAAACTGTATTCAAATAAAGCAGGTGACATCATACTGTCTATTTAATCCAAATGGATGTCTGGTCTTTAAGACGAATATCCAATACACCTCCTTTTAGACAATTTGGCATACAAATCCCCACCCCTAATCGCTAGGGTGGCCTTCTCTATGCCTTGTATACTCAAAGCATCCATCATACAGTCCTCAGTTTTGAAGTGTATAGCAACATTAGATCTGAATCCTTCACTTCGTATATCGCTTGTTGCAATTCCTGTAAGTGATTAAATAAATAATTCCTTTAGTAGAACAGTTGATAAAGCTATTCATTCTATAGGTATCATTACCATGAAGTGGTGGGCAAGCTTAAACATACTTTGGCCAAACTATGGAACACAAACCTCATATTTATTAACACGATGGAATAATATATGCTTTATACAGGGTGCACATTTGCACAATTTGTATGGAGAAGCACAGGTTTGTTTTTTGTTTTGCATATTATATATTTCTGTTGTCTAAAGTGGGGCTAGGTCCATGATTATCTGCTCCAGTCATCAGGGCACACCAAAAGTTACGTTTTAATAATATCTGTGATTAAGCACAGGTGGAGCAAAGAAAAGGACTGGGCCTTTCATTACCGACTTGTTAACAAACAGGGATATCTTGAAAACCTGCGCAGTTGGTGTGCCCTAAGACTGGCTTTGAGAAACACTGGGCTAGATATGACTTACAAAGTGTTAAACCTACATCTTCTTGATTTTAAGCAACAGTTCAAAAGATAATTATTTGACTTGTATTTTATTTTAATAAGCAGATGTAGGTTACAAAGACAGTAATACATATCACCAGTACATTCATAATCTAAAGGAAAATTATAATAAAACTGCACATATTGGCCAGCTGTTCTGAGGAAAGACAGCCTTGAAGCGTGATACTAATAATTATTATGATGACTACTTTCATTGACATGTGTCCTTACCTTAGCGTTTGAACATATGGCAATGAAATACAATCTGACTCATCTCAAGGGTGAACATATGGCAATGAAATACAACCAGACTCATATCAAGAACCCCATATGTGGCCCTCAAGCCCACCAAAGGTCCACATATTATGGTTATAAACTCCATTTAGGATTGAACAAAGTGTTTGGTGTACTGCATATACCATTTGATGAATTGCATATAGTGTTTGGCATATAGCGTTTGGCATATAGTGTTTGGCTAATGGACTATAATGTTTGTGTATAACATCTGGAGTATAGCAGCTGGTAAACTGAGTATAGCATTTGGCGCACAGAGTTTAATGAATTGCGTATAGTGTTTGGCAAATTGCATTTGGTGTATAGCACTTGGCGAATTACGTATGGAGTTTGGTGAATAGTTTCTGATGTATTGTGTATTACATTTGGTGTATGTTGCTTTTCGTATATCATTTGGAGCATAGAGCTTTGCATATAGCAATTGGCATTTAGCATATAGCATTTGGAGTATAGTGTTTGGAGTATAGTATATGGGGTATAGCATTTGGCGTATTGCATTTTGTGTATGGTGTTTGGCGTATGACGTATAGCATATAGCATATTGAGTACATAGTTGTGCAATGTACATATAGCGTTTGGAATATAGTATAGCTTTGTGTGTATAGCATTGTGAGGATTGCGTTTATGAGTAGCCTTTTGCGTATAGCTTTGTGTGTATAGTGTGTATGTGTATATATATATATATATATATATATTTGTGTGTACTGTGTACGTACATTGCAACCCCATATTTCCATGCAGCCAAAACACACAAAATAACGGGTAGGAGTGGGTGGGATCAGAGGCTTTCCCTCATTGACTTGTGAGGGTTTCCCTATCCCTCCCATTCCTACCTAGTAGTTCAGGTAGGATGGAAGAAGGGGAGTCTGTAACAGTTTGTTTTGACACTCAGACCAGTAGGTAAAATAAAACAATCTTTTATTGACAGAAAATAAATACAAATGATCGCCCTCTACAGTTGACAGCAACAATTGCAAGTGAATACACAGTACACATAGATTCACTATAATGGATAGATGGCACACAACATAGGTACAGAAAATAGGGAACTGGCCCCTAAAGGGTAAATGAGAACAATTTGTCAGTCTCAGCTGTGGGGTTTGGCACGCCCGTATGGTGTAGTGATAAACTGAGCAAATGTGCACAGAACAGAGTTCATGCAATGATGGGTAGCAGATGTTCAGTGACCAATGTGAGCTACAGCAGAACAGTGACCCACAATAGCCCCCGCGGGCGTTCACCAGGAGACCACTGAGACTGCAAGTGCAAGAGTATGTAGCCCCCACGGGCATGATCGAGACTAGCCTGAGATGCAAAGCTGGCGTTTTAACCCCACGGGCGTATAACCGGAGACCAACGTGAGCACAACACGAGCCAATAGCCCCCACGGGCGTTCACCTTTGGATCTTGAAAGAGCTTGGAGCCTAACCTTGCTACCAATAGCCGCACCGGATACCTCTGGTAATAACCGTGAGACCGAGAGCCAAAGACGCCCAACCGGACCAACAGGATAGACTACTCTGCAAACGTAACTGGGAGTCGCCGTCCAAGTAGCGGCCAACTCAGCAGCAGTAGACTTACAAGGTAACGGCTCTGTAATCAGAAAGGAGGTCCGGCAAGAGAGAAGCAGCACTGCAAGGGTTAAAAGGAACGTTTGAATCTCCCAGGCTCGGTATGGTAACTTAGCTCTGCAGCGTATAGAGGCTCAGTACAAGGAGCACAGCTTATGCAAGTCAGCAAGGAACTTTGCACTGAGGGATGGGTTACACAGGAGTGTAATGGTCACACTAGGTCGGCACAGCAACGCAGGATTCAGAATGTCGCGGCGGCGACAACAGGCCAAGCAGGTCGCTGGAACAGGCCGCTGTGATCTCGAAGCAGGAAGTCAGCCAGTCGGGTTGAGCACGTAGAAGTCTCTCAGACAAGCTGGGTCATAGCACGTAGAGGGTTCTCAGACAAGCCGGGTCGTAGCACGTAGAGGATTCTCAGACAAGCCGGGTCATACAGGATCAGGAACACTGGAGCGTAGTCAGGACAGGCCAAAGTCGGTACACAGGAATCCGGATACAGGAACACAGCAACAGCAAGTCTGGCTCAGAAACACCACGAAAGGGCATCTGACAGATGTAAGAGTCAGGTATAAAAAGGTCACCAAGGGGCGGGCCAAACCAACTGAACAAATCACAGTCTGCCACAGATGAGAGTGACAGGATAATCACAGGCACTGTGATAGAGTCCTCTTGCTCCCCTGCATTGCCTCTATTGATCTCTCAGATGGACTGGCTGAGAGCTCAGTAGCTGGGGGTACCAGGAGGGATCCTGATGCCACACTACGAGGTATGACCTTAAACAAACAAACAAAAACAAAGCTTCACCATTGCAGACATGCTAGTAAAGAGTAAGAGAATGACAACACTTGAATAGAATCACACCCCCCATGTCCGCAAAAAAATGAAATATGTTATTGAAATTTATTATATCTTTCATGTAAAAGACTTCCAGTGTTAGTCTTTTAGCTGTTCAAAAATACCAAATTATTATTCAAATGCAAATATTATGGGGATATTGTAGCCACTTTAATTGTCCTTATCTAACATTTTCATGGCTTGATTCATTTAAATTCGAAAGTCCATTAGCTTCCAGGAAACTGTTTGTACTCAAACAAAACAGAATGCTCAGTACTGGAAATAAATTCTTTTAGAGAGAAGTACTAGAGACAGGTAAATTGTTTTGCATCCAATTTAATGATTTCTCGTTGAAAACCTGTAATTTTATTATATAAATCAATGTGTTTTGATTTACAAATGGACAATACGTCCTAAATAATTCAATTGATTTCCACTAATCTGCTCTAAAAATTATAATCACTATTATTCAATTTACCAGGGTTAAAATAAAGTACATGTTTTATAAAGAAACTCAAACCTTGTTTGTGTTTTGCTCCAAAAAATGTTTTAGTGTGACGTTTTTTAATGTGGGTATATTACCACTCATAAAGCAAAGAGCACAACATTTTATGTTCTCCAAATAAATAATTTAAAGGAGAAGTAACACTGTAAGATTATAAAATTGCTCAAAAAATCCTAATGGTCTCTTTGAAGTTTGCCCTTTTGTATGGGTTCCAGTGTTAATATCAGTCATGGATGTCATGTCCAATGAGGCAGATATGACAGTTGCTGACAGTTTTTTCAAACAGAAGCCGACAGAGTCCATGTTCATACAGTACCATTTAAAGGGGATGTCTCACTTGAAAAAAAAGGTTTTTTTACTAAAGTCGTAGTAGGAAAGCTGTTTTATTTTTTTCTAAAAGTAAATACTTTTACAGATATTGTCTCCTCTCTGCTGTGCACTTCCGCGTAATGTGCACAGCAGAGCTCTTTTGCACATTATGCGGAAGTGCAACCTCAGTATAATGCTAATCAAAGCTTGATATAACGATACAATCCATTCACAGCACACCGAACGGAAGCGTGAACACGCTCCCTGGGGTAGCTGGGAGGGAGGTGGGAGGATAATTCGGCAGTGAGCAAGAGCTTTGCCTGTGATTCACCTTGAAGATAGGATGTCTTCAAAAAAAAAAAAAAAAACAGCTTTTCTACTACTACTTTATTAACAAATAAATATGGTAAAAATGTATTTTTAGGTGACACATACCCTTTAACACCTTAGTGACGGACTGCGCGCACACGTCCGGCACTTAACGCCCACCGAACATTTTTTTAAATTTTTTTAAACGATTTCCGGGACATACATGTACGTCCTCTGTCCACTTGGGACATCTGCTCGGGACGTACATGTATGGTAAGGGGTTAAACCTTTGAGTGTCAAAGCATTGGATACCTTTCTTGCACTGAAAGGGTTAAAGACAAGATGGATGTACCCTTTAAGTACAAGAGGGGTGTTCAGTGCATTGTGAAGCAATGTGTTGCACATCACCTCTGTACCTTAAAGGGTTAAATTACTGACCTATCATGCAGTGGGTGGAGTTTGTGTCATGTGGTTCTGCAAGCAACTATCTGGTCTTTCTCCATGGGCTTGACAACCAGGGCTGATTGAAGATGTTGTCTCTCAAACAAAGACACAAGGACAAAAATTATAAGGGCCGTTAGAACTTTCAGGCCATATTAGAGTAGGTGTGGACGATTATTATTAGGAGGCGTTACTTTTGCTTTGATGGTGGGGCTATCATGTAGGTGTTAAATAAACATCTGCAGTTCAGGGCTGGGTTTACATCTTAGGAGCCCTTAGGCAAGCACCCTTAGTCCTAGTCACAGCCACAGCCACACCCCCATTGCTCATATGTCTCCCCCCCACCTCATCCACTTTTGCCTTGCACAGAAAATACTCCTATCAAATGAACAAGACATAAAAACTGCTTAACTCATTGGTTGCTACAGAGGTCAGGAGTAAAGGATCTGCTTCTCTTTGAGATTGCTGTACTAGGAGAACTGAAATGATTTGGAGCAAACTAGTGGCATCATAAGGCACAAATAAAAATTACCAAAACTATCATAGGGAAAAAAATTTAAATTCTCAAAATTCTCAAAGGGGGCAAAAAAACTTTCAAACTCATGTTGATTTTAATTGTGCTTTTCACCTTTTGAATGCTAGAGGTCTCCTATGCATTGTGAAATTGTAACAGACATGGGGTTAAATGATGGCCAGTAAATGGGTATGAAAACTGGCAAATAAACCAGGAACTTATGCACAGACGGTAGGATTGCTGGGATCATACCCACAACTAATGAAGGAGAGGCCAGCGCAACTGAGGCTTCCCTCAAAGCCATGTCCCTTTAGGCAGTTACTCTGCTTAATTGTAAACTAGCCCTGGAATGTTCAAATGATCCAGGGACATAGCTGACATTGCTGCACAGTGGGGAGAATACATCTAGCATAAGGAGAACAGTTGCATATTAGTGTAACTTCTGTTGTTTCTCAACATATCCAGCTGCCTCACATGGCTGATGTAACAAAAGTTACTTATATCTCAGGTACTCTGGTGTCTCATCCATGGGTATACAATCATCCTTCATATGATTCTATCCTCAGCCCATCCACTGTTGACTAATACAGAAGGTTCCCTTAGACCAGAGCTGTCCACGTTCAGTCCTCAAGGGCAACTAACAGGCCAGGATGTAAGGGTTTCCCTGATGAAGCACAGTTGAGTTTAACAAAATGAATGAGCCATTGATTAACTCACCTGTGCTTAATCAGGGAAATCCTTAATTCCTGGCCTGTTGGTGGCTCTTGAGGACTGAACTTGAACAGGCCTGCCTTAGAAGATAGCATACAGGCACAAAACATCTTTTTGAACCCTTTGGTAGCCTGGGTACTTCAAAATGCACTGGGGACCTCTCTTGCATTAAAGGGGTTAAATAATTGCCAGTAAAGTGGTCCATAAACTTTTAAATACACCAGCCACCAAAAAACAAGAGTCAGTAGGAGGGGGTTACTAACGTGAAGTGGTGATGCTATAAATATATATATATATATATATATATATATATATATACTAGTTGAAGAGCCATTTACACGGGCCACAGTGCCACTGCCAGCCGGTCGCGGAGCAGTCATGCATAGTAGAGACTGCCCACACCATGGCTGATACAGAGCGGGACCTTCGGAGCATCCAGCTCTGTATCAGCCTCATCATGGGCAGTGTCTACTGCGCATGACTGCGTTGTTACGCACGGTTTAGCGAATTATTATATAGGGTATATAATGTCACAGTAATCACTCAAATAAGGACAGACACAAAGATAAAATATAACCACCTTTATTTATTATAATAACAATAATGGTAGAACCCACACAGGACCCCAGACATATGTAAATAGGACCCAAGGTCCCTCCGGAGCTGCACACTGTGCTGTACACTGCGCTACTCAAAATCTCGAGACTAGGGAAGCAGCTCAAGTGGGACAACAGAAGAATGGTAGAATATGTGTAAGTCACCACTTGACGAACAGAGACAACAGAGAGCGGGAGCAGACCAGAGCCAGGAGTCACTGAGACTACAGGTCAGGCAAGCAGGTAGTGTAGGGAGCGAGATTCTCAGGCAAACACGGGTCACAATGTAGAGCAAAGAGTAACGAGCAGGAACACCATGTAAGAGCAATGACTCCACCCAGAATAGACCTATAAACAGGAGTACGAGCCAGTGCCTGTAACAGGCATAGTAATGCAGAGGTGGCCGCAAGGATGCTGGCCTCCACACCACAGAGGAAGGAAGCACAGGCTAACTAGGCCTCAAAGGTAGACTGTGATAAAAAAATAAATAAATGGATGTATAGGTCCTACATTTGTTTAGGGGCCCACCAGTGTGCTTGTGTCATAATTTGTTTTTAGAGGTTTTTTGTTTTTTTTAGTACCCCATTCCCCTCTTTCTCTTGCTCCCATGTCAGGGCCTCTGAGGCTCTCAGTGGTGGTGGGTAGCCTTCATATGATAGAAGTGTGTTGGCTCTGCTGAGGAGGCAGAACGTAGCATAGCACAGCCTCACTTGCATCATATCACACCACAATTCATATTTTTGAGTGCAATCACAGCAGGCGGATGAATACCGAATAGCTCTGGGATGGCTGACTGGCTGCTGGTGATGTATACCGACAACAATCCAGGTTAAGGAGGTATTGGTGTTGCCCTAATGTTCCACCACTTCCCACAGTGAGTGACTACAGGAGACAGGATCAGAGGGAAGAGAAATAAAAAATGGAAACTCTTGAGTTATCATGGGGCCAGGGTCTGCTTACAATACACTGCACCCTTCCATTACCACAACAATATATCCCCTGCCCTCCACCTATCCCCCCCCACCATCTCCTTCTTCCAATAACTTCACCATCCTTACCACCGATCACCAGTAATTGATGATGGGGTGAATGAAGACAGGGGATGGCAGAGTAATTGATTGAAGGTAGAGGATGGTGAAGTAATTGGTAGCAGGGGATGGTGGGTAGGTTAGTGACAGTCTGCTGGGTATGTTTGGGTGATTGGTGGAGGGAATCATGGGGTAGCTGGTGGCAGCACACGGTAGTGTGAATGGGACAGGATGGCATGGTATTGTGGAGTAATTGGTGACAGAGGATGGGGGGTGGGTGGCATGATGGTGTAGTGGGAGAAAGCTCATGAATAGAATTGTTGGGTAGTAGTGGGAGATAATGTTCTGCTAGTCTGTTGTACTGGTATATTCTTGTGTCTCTTAAAATAATGGGTCTTAGGTATCAAAAACTTAAAAACTTTGGGGGCAAATATTCACCATAAGGGACAAATAAATATTGCCACTGATTTAAGTTGAGCTTTTAGGGCTCGATCCATATGTTGGCGACGGCAGAAAAAACTGTCAATGGTGAGTTTGTAAGTCAAGTATGTGATGCAAATGATCCCACAAGTAAGAAATAACAGCAGTTTTGAAAACACAACGCTCATCGCCAAAATATCAAAATATCGCCCATTGAGGACAATGTAAAAGCTAACCTCAGAACCATTCAAATGTTTGAGTTAGGGATAACATGAGTTAATTGCAACATTTACCGCCAGAAATCTAACACCCATTTTTTTAGCCGTACACCACACAACTCAGAGTAAAAACCAGCATCGAGGAAAACAAAACAGAGAAGTAGGTCATTCAAGTACATAACCCAAGCATACAGAGGTCAAATATTAACCCCTGCAATGCCCAGCAAATACAACAACAAGGCCTAGACCAGTGGTTCACAATCCCTTTATCTAAGGCACCCCTAACATGCAATCTTGATGTTCCAAGACACCCCTTGAAGGCAAAAGGAATTTCCCAAAAAGAAAATAACATATGCTTAACATCAGGTCTCACTGTGTCAGTGACAATGAGGAGAATATAGTGCATAATAATATAGTACCAAACAAACAACCTCTTGAATGGGAAACATACATGGACACAAATGTTATGAAGAAGTACAAATATTTATTGGGGGGCCTGGAGAAGGTTGGCCTTACTTCTTTTTCTCTGGAGGGGTTGGGGGGGCTGCAGGGGTGTATTCCTTCTGACTGCGCTGGGTTACCCAAGGAGGTCTGGTGGGTGGTGGTGGATCACTGCTGACTTGGGATGCATT
The DNA here is from genome assembly GCA_037306005.1 of Rhinophrynus dorsalis. Taxonomy (NCBI): domain Eukaryota; kingdom Metazoa; phylum Chordata; class Amphibia; order Anura; family Rhinophrynidae; genus Rhinophrynus; species Rhinophrynus dorsalis. The sequence continues at coordinate 385,563,723 of CM074723.1, read as the reverse complement.
ACTGGACCCCTCGTGTGATGGCTGGGCCATGTCCTGACACTGATTTTGCCGTCTGTTTGAGCTCCGCATCTCCACCAGCATGTGGCCGAGGACCTCCATCATGCCAGTGTGGAATTGGAGCTGCTGCATGTTGGAGATCACCTGTTGGGCCTCAATGGAACTGAGGCACTCCATGATCCACCCAATGTTCCGCTCCATACGCCTCAGTGCTCGGGCACACCTCCGGATTTCAGTCAGCTGCTCCCCCTGGATGGCCACACATGCAGCATCCAGGACCGCTGTGGGCATGGGTGTCACCAGCATGGAGGGCCTGGAGGCTGGTGGAGGTGGTGGTGTGGTGTGGGGTAGCAGACTTCCATGGAGTGCCGTGCCTCAGGAGTGACAGAACCAGCATGGATGCTTTGGGGGGACATCCCCATCTGATCCCCAGACCCCTCACTCCCCTCTGATTCTCTGGCCTCAGAGTACCACACTTGTGTTGCTGGGGGTGGGGGTGATGGCATTGGTGGGGGTGGGGGGTGAAGTCAGTGCGGTCCTGTGGCCACTGTGGCTCCCCAATGAGCCCAAGGTAATGGTAGTTCAGAGGCCACACTGCAGATGCCTCCTGGCTGTCTGATGTCCATGTGGGTGGCTGTGGTCTGGCCCATGTGTGATATTCTGCCTGGCCTGGCATTGTCACTGTACACATTGTCACCTCTTTCTGACACCCTAGTGAATGTCCCCCCTGTCATGGTTGAGCCTTGTGAATCACATATGTCCTGCAGAGTGGTGATGGTGGTGAATGTCCCCTGGCCACCAACACTCTGCAGGCTACATATGATGCAGAAAGCTGAACCTTGACTATTCCGCTTGGACTAACCACCTACATGTACAACGCCTAGCCTTGACATACAGTAACAATACTCCAAACAACACGTCATTTACCCTCCTTGCTATCTTCCATAACCCGTTGATTGCCAGGGGACTAGCCATTGTACTGTCAAACAAAACATTGCTTATCCCTGTGGCACTCAAGGGGTTATGTGCTGACCTCTTTGTCACTCTATGTATGACACTGTGACATACATAACAGTTAGATCTGTGACTGACACATGATGGTGTGTGTTGTTTTTGTGATGTGCATGATGTTGTTCTAGACAGCATGAAGGGGGTTCAACAGGCACTTGACCATTACCATTCAGGCTTGGTTTGTCAAGTATTCTGCCCTTGTTTGAAGTCCCTCCAAGCTGTATTGCTGAATTTGTGGTGTGGAATGCTGTCTATGTGTTCAGGTGTCACTGTGTTGGCCTATGTATGGTAGGTGTCCAGTTTGGTGTGATATGTATGTAGGCCTTGATGCACTTACCGGTGGTCTGGAGGCTCCTTTCATCCCCGTTGTCACTCCATCCCAGAATCCCCTGCACCTCTGTTGCGGATAGGGTCCTGCACACTGCCTTCTCCCACTCTGTGTAGTGCATGCACAGGGGTGGACCACCCCCTGTGCCAGCAGCATGCTGGGCCTCCTGTCCCATCTTCTTTTTGACCTTGGCTTTGCAGTCGGCCCACCTCTTCTACACAGCATCCAGTGACCGGCTGCGACTGGACCTCCCTCTATGCAGCTTTTTTCTTGGTCCCCATGCCAACAACCTTCCCCCTGGGGAACAGGATCCTATCACCAGGACGAGTTTCTCCTCCTCTGTGAAGCTGGGATCTCTCGACCTGTCCTCCTCCTCACCCCCAGAGGTTCTTTGAGAGCCCTGACTATGGCTCTCCAGCCCTGCCTGCGATGGCCCTGGTTGTGTTGGGTGCTCCCCATGGAATACCCCTCGTCCCACTGCCATCTCAGGTCCTGCACTTTGTGTGCCTCTTCTTGTGTGGCTCCCCCTCCTACCCAGGTATCTCCCTCTCCCTCCCCTACCCTGACCAGGGATGCCCACCTGCTCCTCGTCCTCCTCTCCTCCTACTCTCCCTATCCCTCTCTCCTGTCCTCCTCTCCTCTCCATTTCACTCACCCACTCATACACTCACTTAGGCCCTCACACACACTCACTTACTCTCTGTCACTCACTTGCACACACAGACTCACACTGTCAAAAAAAAAAGTTAAAAGTGTATGTGTTTTACTAATAAAAAAAAATATGAGCTATGTGTGTGTGTGTGTGTGTGTGTGTGTTTAGATGCACGTTATGGATATGTGCAAAGTGGGCTGTAAATCTCTCCAACTCTCCTTCTACCTGTATGTAATGCACCTAAATTCCCTTTCTCTCACTCTAGCCTCTGCTCCTGGGTCCTGTGCTCTAGCTCTTGAAACTTGAAACACAGACAAAGGTGCGTCGGTTATTTTGGGTCTATATATTTTTTATTCGACTGAACTTGATACTTTGGGGTGCTGTGATTGGCTGGGGCGCTAAGTAACGTTGGACGTTCGCTTGTTTCTTTTATTGGGATGTTTTTCACGTTATTTTTCATGCATTTTGCGACTGCGATGAGGTCAGATTTTGGGCAACTCAACTTTTGTAGTTTTTGTGTGTTTTGTAGGCTGTCGCACGTTAACCTTTCTGGGTACAGAAGATTTGAATCTCACATTACCCGGCCTTGGTTACCTTGTGAAGGCCTTTTTTCTTCACGTTGGTTTTAACTCCAACATTTGGACTGAGCCCTTAATTCCTTGAATGCCAGAGAGGTCTCCAAGGTAGTGCTTACAAAGTGTTGGTGATCACTCTAGTATTCAAGGGGTTTAACATCTCAAAGGGAATATAGGGTAGGTGAGTAAGTCCACTGTAGTGAAACTGGTTTGTTCCAAAATCGCTGTTCTTTGCTTTAATGCACAATGTATTTTCACCTGCTTGTCTCATAAAACTCTGATTCTATATTTTTTGCTGCTGTATTGCCCTGATGGTCTTTTGTGCTTGAGTATTACAGTGGTTCTGTATTTCCCCTACTGATTTCATATATTGATGTACTGTTGGCTTTGTGCAGTAACAGAGCTTAATCCTTCAATTAACCCTTTGAGTGCCAGAGGGGTATGGAACGTATTGCAAAGCAATGCGTTCCGTACCCCTCTGGCACTCAAAGGGTTAAGGCTTAACCCCACTCAGTGCTGTGTAATGTGTTGCACACCCATTTGGCACTTTAGTAGTTAATAGTACCACTGGTATTGTTGCCTGTCCATGGAGTCCTGCATCCTTGTTTTTAAAATTGAATCTTATCAACCCCATATTATTTACGTTTGCCATTAAAAGGTTAATATGCTAAGAGTTTCACATCTCAATATTGCTTATATGTATCAGTTAATATAATATTTAAGTGTGGGTAATGTCTGTTCTGCTATAAAAGTGCAGTCTGTTGCATGATATTTTCTGCTTGAGTCATGCTATACTGTAATAAAGATCATTGGAGAGCAGAGATAGCAGCTGCCCTCAACCCTTTGAGTGATATAGAGATGTGCAATGAATTGCACTGCAATTAGTTGCAGAACTGTGGTACTGAAAGGGTTATAATATACACAGTTGCCCGATTAACAGCTGATTCAAATATACACAGAACAGACTGGTCAGTTGTTACATGTAATATGTTGGTTTTGTATTTAAAGGGATAGTAATACTTACAATGTAAAAAGAAATATGTTGTAGGGTTTATCCCCCTCAGTAAAACAAGGGTACTCCCACTGCTGAGACATATTTTATTATAAAATTATAACAGCTTAAACTTGAATTTTTTAGGTGCAATCTCACAATGGCCTGAAAATTTATAGTGGCGCTGTTGTTACACCATCCTATAGACTGTACATTTTCAGGCCACTGTGATATCGCACCTAAAAAATTCAGGTTTGAGCTGTTATAGATTAATAAAATATCTTGCAGCAGTGGGAGTACCCTTGTTTTACTCAGGGGGACAAACCCTACAACATACATTGTTTTACAACTTAAGTATTACTATCCCTTTAAGTAAACCAGATCATCTATTTAATGTATATTGCGGACTACCCACCAATAAGTTGATTAATGCAGACAATGACTGCTACACTCTGCAAGGCAGTCTGTCTGCTTCAAGAGTGGGGCAGAGTCTTTTGTTTATGTGAATCAGCTGATCAGAGGGTAGTCCACTATGTACATGAAAAAGCTGATCAACATAAAACTAGCTAATCTGCCAGTTCTGTTTGTATCTGAACCGGCTGTTAAGCAGGGAAGGGGATAGTATAACCCTTTGTGTGCCACAGTGTGTGAAATGTATTGCAGAGCAATGTGCATACCTGGGAACTCTCCGGATTTGCCCTGGACACTCCGGTTTTGACAGAGCTTTACTGGGTCTCCGGGGCAGAGGCAGATTCCTCCGGATGTGGGGAGTTTCTATTGAAACTCTGCCCACATCTGCTGTTTCTCCCGGTGTTCCTCCTTCCCCAGCCTTCTGTGTGTCACCTTTAAGCCCTGCCTGTCATCCCCTGCTGCACCAGAGGACTCACCTCCGGGCAGACCTCAATTGGAAGTTCCCAGGTATGGCAATGTGTTGCACATCTCTATGGCACTCAGAGGGTTAAGCAGGGCAGCTGCTGTTTCTGCTCTCTAGCAGAGACAAAAAACTGTCCTCTGTGCTGCACAGAATGCTATGAGAAGATATGAATTTGGGTTTGGGACCCTTGAGAACACAGTGCTTAGTTCATGTGGTGAATAGCCACATCAGCATATAAAAACACCCACAGAAATATAATAATGGCTTATTAAGCTGCATTTGAATATGCAAATGAGTCATTGTTGAAGGAGACATTGAAACATTGTAAACCTTTTGAAAGCAACATGAAAGCATGGTGATGCTTAAACTACATCGGATGTCTCAGCCTTTCTTAGGGATTCAGAAGATGACATACATCTTAAAGCAATCTGGGAAACCTTACATAGATATGGTTTACATTCTACAAAATGGCGGTTTTTAAATTACTTATGGTCTGCAGTAAAATTAAAAATGAATATTGTTACACACAATTTTTTAGCATTTTATTACGGCAAGTGTGATAGAAATATACATTTGAAAAATATGCTATATTTTTTTTGTGACATAGTTTCTTTAAAGAGATAGTAATGTTTCATAATAAACACAGCTCTAATTAATCATCATAGTATTTGGACTTTGGAGAGTGTTATTTCAGTTCTGTCAGAGTTCTAGTTCAGGAGTTATTCAATGACAAAGTGTCCCCCTCCCGTCCCTTTTACTGATGTAACACTGCTCAGCCAAAGCAGAAGGGAGGTGCCCAGGTAGATTGCACAGAGGGACAATATTCAATTAAGATAAGGGAAAAACCTGAAAAGCTTGTCAAGGGGGGAAGGGCTTTCATTGTTTTCATATAAAGAAGATTGTCCCCAGCTGTTATCTGTCTGGTCTTACAACCAGATTCAGATCTGAGAAGAGATGTCTTACACTAGGTAAAAGGGGCGGGGAGGGGAAACTTTGCTTGTGAATATCTCTTAAACCATAAAGGTTTGAGAGATAAGACTTACATCGTTCTTCATGTTTTTTTAATGCCTACAAAATAAAATAAAGTTAAAATGAAGTATTACTATCCCTTTAAGAGCCATATTTAAATGACTGGGAATTTCTAATTGTCCCCACTGATGCAGTTGCTTTGCACCACAATTGCACTTCTTTAGTTTCCAGAATTGCACTTTGCTCTTTCTTGTGATTGCTATCCAAATGAGTATATAGAACAAATGTATCTGAATATGCTCACAAATAAGATGGTGCCAGGTGGCTTATACCAGCTGCCAACAATACCAGCTTACAGAGAAAGTTAGCCTGTCTCTGCTGACGTCTCTCAGTCAGGTTGAAAAGATGACCAAGAAACAAAAATTATTTATTTATAATATCTTATCTTGTCTAGCCACTGGATTTGATAAAGTAGTCCTAGGACTGTGAAACATTATCCTTTTTGATTGGCTTTTTATATATATAGTTTTTATACATATGCATACTATTGCAGTATTTACAAATAAATCATTTTTAGAACACATGGAGAAGCAATTGTTCATCTTTTCAACCTGACTGGAAGACCTGAGCAGAGACAGGCACATTTTCTCTGCAAGCTGGTATTGTTGGCAGCTGGTATAAGCTACCAGGCAACCATCTTATTTTTTTAGTATATTCAGATACATTATTATTCGTTATTTTATAGCGCCAGCTTATTCCACAGTGCTGTACAATAGGGAATAGACATACAGAGATATTAAAGAGTGCAAATTGAATATGGAGAACAAAAGGATGAGAGATCCCAGTTCATGAAAGCTTACAGTCTAGAGGAAGGTAGGTTGGACACAGAAGGAGTAAGTGCCTCCTGCCACATGAACTGCCGGTCAGTGGGTGGGAGAGAGAAGTGCTATTGAGCGCAGTGGTCCAGGGAAGGGGTGGTTCTTGATAATAATGGTTATGGAGGTAGTTGATAGGCTTCCCTGAAGAGGTGAGTATTCAGGGAATGTCTGAAGATCTGAAGGTTGGGGGAGAGTCTGATGGGATGGGGGAGGGAATTCCAGAGCTCAGGTGCAGCACGGGAGAAGTACTGTAGGTGGGAGTGGGAGGATGTAAGCTGTAGAGAGGAGAAGGTCATGTGTAGACTGAAGATGGCGAGTAAGAGTGTATTTGGAAATGAGAAATGAAATACAGGGGGGTGCAGTGTTAGTAATGGTTCTGTAAGTTAGAACCAGAATTTTGAATTTAACTCTATGTGCTAATGGGAGCCAGTGCAGAGACTGGCAGAGGGGAGTGGTGTTAGAGAACCGATGAGTGAGGTAGATTAGTCTTGCAGTAGAGTTCATTATGGACTGTAGTGGGGTTAGTTGGGTGAGAGGAAGGCCAATTAGTAGTGTTACAGTAGTCAAGATGGGATATGAGTGTTTGGATTAGAAATTTAGTAGTGTCTTGGGTGATAAAAGGTTGGATTCTAGAGATGTGGTAGAGACAGCATTAGTTGGAGATTGACTGAAAGTGGGGATTGAATGATAGAGTGGAGTCAAATGTGACCGCCAGGCAGCATACATTTGTTATATATACTCATATGAATAACAAGCACTATCGGGAGCCCTCTGTTTATGTTTGCGTTCTATACTTCTTGATGGATTCCTAGAGGTGCAGCCCTCCTTCACCACAGAGGTCTAACAACTAAGAGGTTATCTACACTGCTATTGGGACAGTATTAAATACCTACTGTCCGTATTTCAGTATACATATTTGTGTTTTACTGAGCAATGCCATTGTGAGTATATTCCAGTGGTGAAGAGTCATAGTTTTACTGATTTAACTGATGATATTACACTAGGAGCACCTCCTTTTTTGCTCCTTTTACATAAATAAATAGCAATTAGGTACTGTTACTTACATAAAGTTTTGCATATCAAATGATTTTACGAAAATGTTTATTTCCGAGTGTGGTCAATAATACCCAAAGCAGTTGAAAATAATGTAGCAGCCAATAATATCAGTATTAGTAGGAAAGCAGAGTAGGTGGGAATGCAGAGTGTGAGTGGATAGAGTTGTGATTTTTTTTTAACCCCTTAAGGACCGGGAAAATCTGAGGTGGATTTCACTTAAGGACCGGAGCAATTCTGACCTTTTTGGCTATGTCTTTGTTCAACGGTGTTTTCCCTCTAAGTACTTAATTTTACCCAAGAAAATGATATACTTTTTTTTACGCACATAGGGCTTTCTTTTGATACCACACTTATATGGATAGCCCACCATTTATTTTAATAAAATTAAAGAAAATGGTAAAAAAACTTTTAAAAAAAACGCCATTTTTTTATCTCTTGGGATCATTTGGGCACAATGGGTTACATTTTTATGGAGCCTGCATGAAAGGTATGACCGGTCTGTCAAAAAAAAAAAAGAAGTTGATTTTAGCAGGTCAAAAATTGACCTGCATCCGGCCAGCCTCCAGCACAGCTCTGAAGGGGTTAATACCCCCAGCTGCTACATTTTCTTTTAACACTAGGTGTCTCCTCTCTGCTTCTCTGTCCCTTACTTTGATCGTAAGGGACAGGCAGGCTGAGGAGAGACACAGAAACAGTGTGTAAATCACACTGTCTCATTCATTCCAAATGCCGGTACATGTGATCGCTGCTTTAGCAATCACATGATACAGCACAACTGAGAAGGGCTGAGACTGAACGGACCCGTACCGGAGCAGTCAGTCTCAGCCTGGATTGAATGATAGCAGCATGCACGGAGACACACTGCTATCATTTTAACCCATGACAGTCCAGGACCGTCATAGGTCCTTAACTGCTTTCTACCCATGACGGTCTTGGACCGTCATGGGTCGTTATGTGGTTAAACAAATGGCAGACTTTAAGAAGGACGTGAGTGATCATAGAAGAGATGGTTGTTTATAAGTGTACTTTTTGTACTTCATGTGTATGTCAATGGAGAAAGAAAGGCCAGAAGTGCTTGATTATGCTGTAACTAGGAAGGGATCAAGTGATGCTCATAACTTTAGTGATGGCGTTCTATATTGTTACTGCTGTTATCCACTTTGATTATTTTGTCTAGGAAATTCATTTTATTTTAATTCTCTGGAGTGTATATATCCTATAATATAATTTGCTAGGATGCAAAGCTCCTTGTGTGCGTAACATGCACACGCACAGTAGAGACTGCCCAAACAACAGAGTCACGCGCAGTAGTCATGCGCAGCAGAGGCTTGCCGAATGCGCCGGTCTCCAGTCCGAGGCATCGCCAATCTAGAGTGGAGTGCCACGAACGGCCCACTGTCTGCCCCTTTCCCAGGGCAGCAGCCGCCGGGCAGCACCCTGGCCCATGCACACGGGCCTTACTAATGTGTGTGTGTGTGTGTGTATATATATATATATATATATATATATAGAAAGAGAGAGAGCGAGCGAGAGAATAAAAAATAGAATAAAAAAGAAAAAACAGAGGCGCTTCCTTGTGTGATACCGTAGATGTTTCAAAACACCACACCTCCACCAGTGGAACCGTACTCACATGACAATGGCTAGGCTAACACATATGTGTAGACCAGCAACCAGGCTCTGGGAACTTAAAGCCGTCCCTTTAAAGGCTTCTTTCTCTCAGATTTCTCTGTAAACTATCGGCAGCTCTTCCCCACAACTCCTCCCCAAAGAGGGTTAAATCTTCAACAGACCAAAAAAACAAGAAAGCAGAAGGCGCCAATAGTGCCCTTATCACAGATATATAAAGAGATTACAGTGCTAAAATTCATACACTCACATTAAGCAGTGTCTGTATAAAATACTTAAGCTTGAGAAAGTAACGTTTGTTTGTTACGAAACGTGTAGCAGTGTGGGAATCCACAGTACTATTGTTTCATAATTGTATCTTTTAATAAACCAATTTTGTGGAGATCGTTGGTGGAGCGGCGTTCTTCTTTTTTCTTTCCTTTTGGTGAGAGGAGATCGAGACGGATGTGGATAAGTTGGAGAGCTGAGAAGAGGACACGTGAGCACAATACCGTGCAGGGACGGTTTACCCTGAAAAGTTTATTAAGCTGTATTTTACTTAAGTATTTATACAGCCACTGCTTAATGTGAGTGTATGAATTTTAGCACTGTAATCTCTTTATATATCTGTGATAAGGGCACTATTGGTGCCTTCTGCTTTTTTGTTTTTTTGGTCTGTTGAATATATATATATATATATATATATATATATATATATATACACACACACACACACACATACAGATACAGTTCTATAGATGGAAGAACAGCACTCACAGGAACTTGACGTTTTGGCCATCTAAGATTCTTGAAAAAGGCTGCTTAGATGGCCTAAACGTAGTTTAAAATAAAACGTAACCACCTTTGCATTTTTACCAAGTTCCTGTGAGTGCCGTTCTTCCATCTATAGAACTATATGTATCATTTTTCTATTACTGAGCACCCAGGCAAAAACCTGTACAGAGAGTGCAGCCCAACACCAAAAACAATGTTTTTTAAATACATATGTGTATGTATGTGTATATGCATATATGTGTATGTGTGTATGTATATGTATGTATGTGTGTGTGTGTATATATACATATATATATATATATATATATATATATATATATATATATATATATATATATGTGTGTGTGTGTGTGTTTATGTATGTGGGTGTGTGTGTGTCTGTGCATATGCATGTGTGTATGTATGTGTGTGTGTATATATATATATATATATATGTGTGTGTGTGTGTATGTATATGTGTATGTGTGTGTGTGTGTATATGTATATATATATATATATATATATATATATATATATATATGTGTATGCATATGTGTGTGTATGTATATGTATGTATATGTGTGTGTGTGTGTGTGTGTGTGTTTATATGTATATATATATGTGTGTGTGTGTGTGTGTGTGTGTATGTATGCATATATGTATGTGTGTGTATGTATGTATATGTGTGTATATATGTATATATATATATATATATATATGTGTGTGTGTGTGTATGTATATATCTACCTATATGGGCACACGCTGTATATAGGCCTGCATGCCCATACTGAATTGTTGGCATTGTAGCATTCTAAATATATGCAATTTTTTTTTTAATTCTCTCCCCTCCCATACCATCTCCTGTATTTTTCTTCTCTCTATTCTTTCTCTCTCCCCCCCACCACTCTGCTTCACACAGGGTATTTACAACCCTCTGCAAGAAGAGTGTGGATTTTCTCTTGGTCCCTGTCTTATCAACAGTCCCGCTGTGTTAACCCCAGCAAACAACACAGCTTTGAATTCAATGTATTAACAGTTTTAGCTGTTTTAACTGTGAATTCTATGTCCTTGTGCTTAAAAATGCTTCAGACTTGAGAAAGGGAGTTTATCCCAAAAGCTTGTCAATCCAAAATTCTGTTAGTCCAATAAAAAAGGTATTACAAGTTGTAGATTATGCTAACGTAGTGTACTGATAATCTTAATTTTAGTAACGACAGGAGGTGAATATTTGCATCACTTTCTTTACTTAAACTCCATAGTAGCACAGAATAGAAACCAAAAAAGTGACCAATCAGCAGTCAATAAAGAGGTAATATAAGGCCCCACCAAACTAAGCCCAGCCTCTTTCTTTGAATTAACACAAGCAACAGAAAAATCATAACAGTAATGAACATCTCCCCAGAACTTCCGGCCATCTGTAACACAATTGCCCCTGAAGTCAACTGTACACATCATTATCCAGAACGTCTTCATGCTCCTTCTAATATGAAGCATTGATCACACTGAAACAGAGGAAAAAGGTGAAAGACCCTGAACTCTTCCCATAAGTGAACATTGTAACATATCGACAATCCGTAGTATAACATCAACAGTACAACAAATATCTTAGAATGATTAGTACAATTTTACTACATAACAGGAGGCTTCATATTTGCAATTTGAACGCTGCGCGATCAACGACAAAGAAGCATGGGCAGATGTATGGAAATAAAAGAGCCAGAAAGTATGTTCACGAGACCAATCCGCCGCATGTAAAATATCCGCCAAAGAAGCACCCGCCCAAAAAGCGGTGGTAGCTGCCGCGCCCCTGACCGAAGGTGCGCCGAAGTTGGAATTCACACCAGCCAAAATCAATAGCCATTGAACCCATTGAGCTAACGTAGCAGAAGAAACCGGCTTATGTGGCTTCACATAGGACACTAACAATTGTCCCGATTGCGAAGGCCGTAAATGGGCTGTGACTTCCACATGCCTCAATAAAGTGTTAACAACACAAAGTCGAGGTTCCTCTCTGAAAAAGGGATAAGAGATCTCCTCCGAATCCGATTTAGTACGGCGAGAAATGGAAAACGAGACCCCATCCGGAAAGACAGCAAATCTGTCCACGTCAAATGCTCTCACATCAGAAACTCTCAGAAATGAGACCAAACACAATAACAACGTAAGTTGTTCAGCATTCGGCGGCCAGTTACGTAATAACTGTAGAACAATTGCTACATCCCAAAGTCACCCATATCTCAGTCTAGGAGGGCGAGACAAGTTGATCCCTCTGAGCAACCTGCAGATCAAAGGATCTCTACCAACTGGTACCCCTGACAAAGGGACATTCGCCGCCGAAATAGCGGAGCGAACCACATTAATGGAAAGAAAAGATCTTCCTACAGAAAAAAGAGAAGACAAAAAATTCAAAATCATATGAACAGGTCCCGTAAAGGGATCTCCACCTCTCTCCACACACCAGCGAGACCAAGAATTCCATGTTGATCTATAACATCTTCTCATGCCAGGGGCCCAGGAATCTCACAGCAGATCCCTCGTAGTCTGCAATAGGCCTTCGACCGACCAAGCTCCCCTGAAATCGTCCATGCCACCAGGTGTAGATGATCTTGAAGCACCAAAGGGTGCGGGTCTCCCTGGGGATCCGAAAGAAGTAGAGGGAAGGAGGGAAGAAGAGGATCCCGAAATGACAAGTCCAGAAAGTCAGGGAACCACAGTTGACTGGGCCACAAAGGTGCAATTAGAATCAGTGACATCCTTTGCATCCGAACATGGTGAAGAACCCTCGACAGCATGGCGAAAGGTGGAAACGCATATGTTTCCTCCATGGCCACCTCTGTAGGAAGGCGTCTACCGCCTTGCAAGATGGATCTGGAAGCCAGCTGTAGTAATCCTGAAGTTGACGGTTCGTCCTGGAAGCAAAAAGGTCTATCACTAAAGGACCCCGGCTCGTGTCCAATTGGCGGAACACGGCTGTGTGAAGTTTCCAGTCGCTGACGTCCCTCCAATGTCTGGAGAACCAATCTGTTGTCATGTTGGATACCCCTGGAAGGTACACTGCCCTGATTGAGATGTTGCGATGGAAACAAAATTGATAGAGCTCTTTTGCAGCTTCCGTAAGCGCCTGAGACCTGGCGCAGCCCAGTCAATTGATGTATTGGACCGCCGAAATGTTATCCATTCGAATGTAAGTATCTGATTTGTCTCTGGCAAAACTGCGAAGAGCGAAGGAACCAGCTATCAATTCCAGGCAATTGATATGTAGACCATCCTCTACCGCCAACCAAGGTCCCCCTGTGGACACACATGCGCAATGCACCCTCCAGCCCCAAAGGCTGGCATCTGATTCCAGCACAAAATCCGGACGCAGACCGAAAATGGCAGTGCCGTTCCAGGCCTGCATGTGAAGAAGGCACCATTTTAACTGTGCTCGAACATCCGAAGAAAGAACAACGGTATGGTCGTAAGAACGACCAGCCCACAGATTACTCGCTTTCAACCTCTGCATTGCTCGATAATGAAGGGGGTCTGGGAAAATCGCCTGGATAGACAAAGAGAGGAGACCCACAATACGTGCCAGCAACCTTAATGGCATGCGTTCTAGACGAAGAACCTGGCAAATCTCCTTTTGAATCGCCGCAATCTTGGCAACGGGAAGACAGAGTTGGCACTTCATTGAGTCTCCCTCGAACCCCAAGAATTGAACCACCTGAGATGGCACCAGTGCCGACTTCTCCCTGTTGACAATAAACCCCAAATCTTCTAAAAATCCAATCACAAAATCCATCTGAGATAGAAGCAGAGACCTCTCGCTGAAGAAAATCAACAAGTCGTCAAGGTATATGAGACATTGTATGTTTTGACTGTGAAAATGCACTACCACTGGTTTCATCAGCTTGTTAAAGCACCATGGTGACAAGCTGAGACCGAAAGGCAGGCACGTGAACTGACGTGCGCGACCCTGCCACCGGAACCGTAGATAAGGATGACTTTCCAATGCCGCCGGCACCATAAGGTAAGCATCTTTTAGATCTAGACAGTTGAACCAGTCGTCCTGAAGAAGGAAGTCCCATAACATATGAATCCTTTCCATTTTGAAATGCCTGTAAACAACAAACGCGTTCAGGCTGCGCAGATTGATAACAGGGCGGAAATCTCCAGTTTTGTTGCGGACTAAGAAGACAAAGCTGCGTACTCGAGCTCCCCAGTAGACAACTGTCCTGAACCTTCCAAGTCCTCTCCCATTCGAGGTCGCTTGAGGGGAGCCTTGCCCGAGCGACCTCCGCCAGAGGAAGCGCCCTTCCAATGCCTCTTAGGCATCATAGATCCAACAGCCCTAGGGTCAGCAGAAGAGGGGTCATCAACATTGACTGAACAGCCAGAACCAGATAGATGAGAGCCCAACGGGTGTGGATTGAGTGATCTGGATAAAGCCTTCTCCAGCGAAGCGGCAACCGCCTTATGAATTATCTCCTGTAAATCAGTTAAGGGTTGGGGAGAATCGCCCATGGTCACTGTTCCAGGGTCCTGTAATAACACCTAGAAACAGAACAACCCACAAGTAACGCTGCACTGGCAGCGGAGTATCCTCCTGCTAACACAACTGGGGATCACCCAGCGGGAGAAAAGAAGGTTTATGTCGCCCCAAAGGCATAGACATATAACCCAAAGATAAATAGTTTTTTTTGTTTTTGTTTTTGTTTTTTAACCTGGTCAATATATCACGTCCAAGTGCCAAGCCAAAACCCTGCTGACACACTTAAACGGGGGCTCACCCCAACTCAAGGGACAGAAAGGAGGGCTCACCCCCAAAGCACAGGTCAAATAATATGACCACCAAAACCTTTGACAAAGCACAAATATCTGTGATAGAGATCCAGATGCAATCTCACGCAAAAGGGGCTCACCCCAGTTGTGTAGCGGGGGCTCACCCCAAGCAACAATACACATACAAGAAACTGAACACAGTGTTTTTAAAGATGGCCGCCCTGGATCACATGTATCGCGAGATCCAAGATGGCCCAGGCACGTAACGGACCCCACACGACAAACTCCCGCGGACTACCAAACAGCGAAACAAGTGTGTAACTTGCAAGTAGAATCACTACCCCGAGCTGAGGCACCTACAGAAGGCAGAAAGAAAGACCCGCGCCACCAGGACCACAACTGCCACCGGTGGGTAGGCCCAAGAACCCAGAAACACCGCCTCTACAGGAACCCCAGCTGCAGAAGGCAGCGAATCCACTCGTTCAGATTGGAGTAGGACACACAAAGGTAATGTAGAATAAACGCACTATAATACAGTGTTTAAGACTGGAGGTATGAATATTTACTAGAATAAACAGGGGAATAGCCGCCAACCCCACACCCAGAAGGTTGCAACGTGGTGTTGCCTAGATAATAATAACTAACAGCAAAACTGTAAAGATAAACACACAGCAAAGTCCCTAGCAGTTCTACAGTATGTTAGACAATATGAACTAGGAACTTAACATGGAAAAACCATAGTGTAGAGAATAGAAACCAACACTGACCTGTCCTGCTTGTGGAGCAGCAAGAAAGAGGCGGGGCTTAGTTTGGTGGGGCCTTATATTACCTCTTTATTGACTGCTGATTGGTCACTTTTTTAGTTTTCTATTCTGTGCTGCTATGGAGTTTAAGTAAAGAAAGTGATGCAAATATGAAGCCTCCTGTCATGTAGTAAAAATATTAATTTTGTTTGTTATTTTACATCTACATCACTGGACTAATACGGCTGCAATCTTAACTCGAAAGATAGATAGATAAATAGATAGACAGACAGACAGATAGATAGATAGATAGATAGATAGATAGATAGATAGATAGACAGACAGACAGACAGACAGACAGACAGACAGACAGATAGATAGATAGATTTACCTATATCTAACCACATTTAAATATGAGTATACTTTCCTTTTAATGTAATTCATTTTGTCAAATATGATATCATGTATCTTTTCATTAAGAAATAATTTCCTAGCATTTGTTCATTTGAGTGTAACCTTATCCCTGATTTAAACACCATTTAAATCAGTGATAATTTGTATTTGTCCCATATAGTGCTGTTTTTTTTACCACAAAATTACACCAGTTCTTAGTACATCAGCCTTAAAATGGCCAAAGTGCAAAATACCTTGTACAGACACACATGGACGCACGCGCTCATGCACACACACATACACAAGTGCGCACATAAGCACGCACACATGAATGGATGCCCATCACACACAACTGGAAATTAATAACTCTTAAAGGGTCTACACACACAAACACATGCACACCACATACCCGCACCCCCACTCCAGAATCACACAGTAACAACACATACACACCCGCAGCATACCATACACACATCACATGAGCAAATACACACACATGCACATAACACAACACATAAAACTTGAATTCTACCTCTTAGTAATACTGTAAGCCAGTGTGACAGCAGAGGGTACTACTGACTTGATATGCTAATCTGATTTATGAGCTCAGAATTTCTTAAATGACAAACATCAGTTAATCAAAGCTCCATCTGTTTATTTAAAACTGATGTGTCCCACACCATAATTGAAAGTACGACTTTGAGGATAGCTGTCAAGGTGGTTTGTAGCTGACTACGAGACAGGCAATATTGAAGAATGAAATTACACTGAATTTCCTATATACATGAGGGCTGATAACATGAACACTGTGGGGGTGCACTAATATGATTCCATGCAAAATAGTTCATGGAACTGATTTCTTAGTGCTATGCCTACCTCTCACCAATATACTAAGGTATTTGCATTGAAAATGTGCCTCTATATGCCGCTTGCACCAATGCGAGGCCAGTGGGAAAGCATATGTATGTTTCAGAGTGGTCGTTTCCTCTAAGCTATGTTTGTCTCTGTATAATAATAACAAGGAGCATAGAGGTGACTTCCCTGCATTTTCCTGTGCATCGCACAGGGTTGACATTTTTGGGCTACCTCTCAAGTGTGCTCGCTGGTATGCACTAAAGTATTCATAAGGTTAAGTAATCCCCTTATGTGCAAGAGTATAAATAAGATGCCAGCGTTCCAGAGCACAAAATGAGGTGTTCCAGCAGCTTCATAATTTCACTCACCGAGGCTGCACCATAGGGAACAATTCCAATTGATTTTAATCTCTGAATGCTGGAGAGGGTGTTAACAAATTGCAAAGCAGTCAAGGGCTAAAAAACTATTTTTTTCCCCTGTATCACAATTGGTTTGCATCAGAATTACACCAGTTAGGAGGGAGATTAGTTGTTTTTCAGCATCAGTGCATCTGATGCATCACAGGTAGTGATGATCGAGCACCCCGATGCTCGGGTGTTCGGGTGCTCTGGCCGAGCGCCCCCGGAGGCTCGAGTGCTCGGCTGAGCACCCGAGCCCCATTGAAGTCAATGGGAGGACTCGAGCATTACACCAGGCACCCCCTGCTCTGATGAGGGGAGGGTGCCTGGTTCATAGGAAAAGGTCAGAAAATGATGGAAACACCACAGAAATGGTTCAGGGACAGCATAGGGAGGATGTCTGGATGCATCTTGGACTCCAACGTCGCTGCTGGGAACGATGTTTCGCCCGTAGTACGCCATTTTTACAGACTGACCGTAAAACACACAAAAAGGAAGATAAAAACTAATCTGCGGATAGGCACACTAAACAATATGTGACGCTAATCTGCGGCTATGCACACTAAACAATATGTGACGCTAATCTGCGGCTAGGCACACTAAACAATATGTGACGCTAATCTGCGGCTAGGCACACGAAACAGAATGTGACGCTAATCTGCGGCTAGGCACACGAAACAGAATGTGACGCTAATCTGCGGCTAGGCACAGTGAATGGAATATGTGACGTTAATTTGTGAATTTGCACACTAAACAGAATGTGACAATAATCTATGGCTAGGCACACGTTTAAAATGGCCCTTTTTGTCGCTGCGTTGTAAAATCATTGGCCCTGTGCACCTAACAGAATATGTCAGCTTGTCACTGCACTGTGAAATATTTGTCCCTGTGCACCTAGTACAATGTCACCTTAGAACATGTCCCCCCCCACAAAAAAATGAAATTCTGCCACCCCCAAAAAAAATTAAATGCTGCCCCCACACACAACAGTCCTAAAAAGGACTTTTGGGTCTTGAAAGAGTTTCAACAATTTTATTCTCCCTACACTGACTTCCTGTGCATCTAGTATTATATGTCACCTTACATATATCCCCCCCACAAAAAAAAGGAAATTGTGCCCCCCCAAACAAAATATAAATGCTGCCCCCACACACAACAGTCCTAAAAAGGACTTTTGGGTCTTAAAAGAGTTTCAACAATTTTATTCTCCCTACACTGACTTCCTGTGCATCTAGTATTATATGTCACCTTACATATATCCCCCCCACAAAAAAAAGGAAATTGTGCCCCCCCAAACAAAATATAAATGCTGCCCCCACACACAACAGTCCTAAAAAGGACTTTTGGGTCTTGAAAGAGTTTCAACAATTTTATTCTCCCTACACTGACTTTCCCTGCCTAAGCGCATCTCTCCCTGGCTAAGAATGAGCCGAACTCGCGCGTCGGGTGCTATACAGCACCCGATCACGGGTTCTGGCCAGCCAATCAGTGTAATGCCAGCAGCCAACATGGCTGCTGGCATTACACTGATGTCAGAGCCTCCCCGCACGTTTATTGGCTGCGCAGCAGCCGCGAAACGTGCGGGGAGGAGACCCGAACATGGCGGGCGAGCACATGCGGTACTCGTACGAGTACCGCCATGTGCCGAGCAGAGCGATGCTCGAGCCGAACCGAGCTTCGGCCGAGCATGCTCGCTCATCACTAATCACAGGGTTTCCCATTAGTACAAAGTTTTCAGGGGCGCCACAGTTTTGCTGGCCACACCTACATTCAGTCTAAAGGGTGTGGCCAGTGGAATGTCAATGCCCCTGCGCCATATTAAATACCCCTTTACTGGCTATTATTCACCTGCTTGGACGCTAGAAAGGTCTCTAAAGCAGTGCAAAGCTCTATCTACCAAGCAGTCAAAAGCATTTTTTTGTGTTTGTTTGTTTGTTGTAGTCTAAAAGTATGCTCTGTTTCAGGGAACAGCGGATGGGACTGTAGGTGGGGTTATGTGAAAAATGGGGGGGGGAGGAGTTAAGGGCACCCAGGGTTCCTTTCCTAGGGGTTCCTGAGATGTAAGTGAGCCCTGGCCTGATTTATTTTGATGAACTGGAGCAAGCCAACTAAATCATAGGATACATATTCCCATTGATTTAAATGGTGATTTTTGAATACTCCAGAGGTTACATACAGATACATAGTTACATAGTAAATTAGGGTGAAAAAAGACAGTCCATCAAGTTCAACCTTTGCCTCATAACCCAGAGAAATGAGAATTATATAAGCTTTCCTGATGCCAAATAAGTTAGCCTTTATATGAACTTCCTGTTTTGCCTACTAACACACAGTATATTTCTGTATGTTCCCTATGAAAGAAATGTATCTAATTTTCTCTTAAATGAATCTGCAACAATGGCAATGAAAAGGTAAAATAGATATGATGCTTTAGATATTTTGTAGTCTTATCAATGGTGGGAAACAGGTAGCCCTCGGGCCACATGCAGCTCTCAGAGGATTTTCTTAAGGTCCCAGTCTGTTCTCTGGTTCAGTGGGAAGGGGAGAACATTTTCCTCTGTGACATCATACACACCCTGTTTTCACACATTTCTCTTGCCTCACAGCATACATCCCTTTGCACTGTTCAATGTTAACCCCTTGGGTGCTACAGCAATTTAGTGTGCATTACAAAGATACAGGAAAAACACAGATGAAAAAATAAAAATTCACATAGCTTCAAATGAGGCACTTAAGCTTTTGAATGCTAGAGAAGTCTCCAAAGTATTGCGTTAAGAGCCCCTTTCAATCAGTCAAAAGTTTTATTTCTCTCCTATGGTTTAGTTGATTTGCCCGATAGTTGTTCCTTTCTTCTTTTGTGTATATTGCTCCCATAAATTTCCATTAAAAATGCCCAGAACTGTCAGTGGTGATTTTCATCCAATATTGGTGACACTGGAAGAGAAATAGCTGTAGCCAAGGACCTTGGACTGTAAATAATTAGTTGTGTTTACCCAAAGTCATGTGACAAGGAGCCAGAACATATGGCAATGCTGTAAATTGGTTTGTGAGAGACGGGATCCATATTCAGAGCATTACTCACAATTCTGAAGCCTGATAACTGTCTGGTCACAACTAGGAAAGGGTGAAAACCTTCGCCTGAAAGGAGAAACATGCAAAAAAATGGCACTTTTCTCCTTCCACTGGATTTCCTGAGTAAAGTGCAATTTTCTGCTTTTTTCCCGCACATTGAAATCAATGAAAATATAATTTGCTCCCAAATATAATGTTCCCCCCACATATGCCTCTTATATAAGAGAGCTTGTCAGTTTACCACACTGTCAGTCTTGGCTGGAATAGAAAGAGAGAGGCAGCTACTGAAAGCACAAACCCAGAAGCCTTGTCCCACTGATAGCCATAGAGCCTCATATTCTGACATCCCCCAGCCTTGTCCCACTGTACTAATAGCCATAGAACCAAACATTCTAACACCACAGTCTTGTCCCATAGTAGCCATAAAATCACACATATTGACCTCCCTGCCTTGTCCCACGGCAGCCATAAAATCATACATAATGGCCTCTCAGCCTTGTACCACTGGTAGCCATGGACCCACATATACTTATCCCCTAGCCTTGTTCCACTCAACTGGTTGCCAGAGAACCACATATACTGACCCCCAGGCTTGTCACACTGCACTGGTAGAAATAAAAGCACACAATGTCACTCCCACAGCCTAATCTCATGTCAGTGACGCCACAGAACCACCCATACTGATCTCAAAGTCTTGTCCCACTGGTAGCCATAGAAAAACACATTCTGTTCCCTAGTCTTATCCCACAGCATTGCATTGTAGATCCACATATAATCGAACAACAAAATATATCCAAGCACAGAAAATAGTAGGTAAGAAGATTTATCCTTTTTGAGGCACAATTAAAAATCAGAGTTCAAGTTCATAAATAATATCTAGTAAAAACAAATGTCTTTAAATATTCAAGGTTTTTCCTCTTTCCTTCTATAGGGTATTGCTCCACAGTCATATAAAGTATGTAAAATCTTCTTAGTATTATCTTAGACGGTTGCTGCCCACCCCACACTGGTAAAATGTGTGCACATTTGATACTGCACAAACACAATAAGTAAAAAGAGTGCAGAACCCCTATAAGAGCTAACATTTCATGAGGTATGGGAACTAACAATTAGCTTTCATATATAAATGGTCACCAGATTGTCAAGGCTTTCTGCAATCTGCTTCTGGTTACTCCTCCCCATCAGTCAAAGATATGCACCCAATACAGTAATGCTCTACTTGATAGCTACTCGCTCCAAATTCAAAAGTGAATGACTTGGGTATAATGAATAAACACTTCATTGTGCATACTGTAACCGCTAATGATATATATGAGATAAAATTGGCTTAATGCATTTTCTGAAGGCTAAATATATTGGGCCATGTTTATCTAACATACGCATGTTCCTCAAATCATTCACTTTGGAATTTGGAATATGTAATTCTCAAGTAGAGCACATTTGTGTTGGCTGCATATCTTTGTCTGAAGGTGAGGCGTAACCAATGGCAGATTGCAGAAAATGTGAACATACTTGTGGCCATTTATACATTAGGGCTGATTGAGTGTTCCTATATGTCATACAATTTTGGCTCTTATAGGGGTTTCTGCTTCCTTTTCTCTTCTTACTTTTCTGCAGTATAGAACGAGCCAAAGTCTGCCCCCAACCTTGTTCCACACAATGGCAGCCATAAAAAACACACATACTGACCACCAGGTAGTTCAACTGCACTGGTAGACATAGAACCACACATACTGACCCCAATCCTTTTTCCCTTGCACTGAAAGACATAGAACTGTGCATACTGAGTCTGACATCCCCCACTCCAGTGTTGTAGAATTAATTATTGGGATAAATGGAGCACAGGCAGAAAACTGGGCAAGTGTATTAGAATTATGGAAAAAGCAGAACCTTTAAGGTTTCAGAGGAGTTTCTGAGAATTTTAATACGGTAAAAAAAGATTACTCTTTACCCATCCTTAGTCATGATATATGTAATAAAGACATTTTTTAAATGTACAATATTTTAACGAGTAACTTCTATTAACAAATAGCCAAGTTACTCCTGACATTTAAACATAACATAGTAACATAGTAAATTAGGTTGAAAAAAGACATAAGTCCATCAAGTTCAACCCTTGCCTCATAACCCGGAGAAATGAGAATTATATAGCTTTTCTGCTACCAAATAAGTTAGTCTTTATCAGATCTTCCTGATTTGTCTGTTAATACACAGTATAACCCTACATGATTCCTTTTGAAATAAATGTATGTAATCTTCTCTTAAATGTATCCATTACATCTGCCATAACTACATCCTTGGGCAAGGAATATCATAACTTAACAGACCTTACTATAAAAACCCTTCCTCTGCTGAAGTCTAGACCTCCTTTCCACTAATCTCAAGGGGTGTCCCCTGGTCATCAGGCCTTGCAATGAATAGCTCGCCACAGAGATCCTTGTATTGACGTCTCATATACTTGTGATAAGATCTCCTCTTAGTAGTCTTTTCTCTTGAGTAAAGAAACCAAGTTTGTCTAGTCGTTCCTGATACTTTAAGTTCTCCTTTCCCTTGATTAATTTTGTTGCTCTTCACGGTACCCTTTCCAGTTCCAGACTACCCTTTTTCAGAACTGGTGCTGAAAACTGCACTGCATATTAAGGTGAGGTCTTATCAATGATTTGTACAATTACAAAATGATGTTATCCACTCTGGCTTCAACACCCCTTTTTATGCAAGACAGGACTTTGTTTGCTTTTGCTACTGCTATTTGACACTGGTCACTGTTTCCAAGTTTGTAGTTTACAAGGATTTCCAGGTCTTTCTCTAGCAACGAGTCCCATAAAATGATTCCATTAACTTCATAAGTAACATTGGGATTTTTTTCTTACCAAATGCATGACTTTACACTTTCCCACATTAAACTTCATATTCCATTTGTTTTTTCCAATCTTCCATTTTATGTAAATCCCTCTGTAGAGAGCAAATATCCTGTTCTGAATTAATTACCCTGCATAATTTAGTGTCATCTGCAAATATTGATATTTTGCTTTCAATATCTATTTCCAAGTCATTTATAAACATGTAAAAAAAATAGTGGACCTAGTACTGAACCCTGAGGTACTCCACTCTCAACTTTAACTTTTCCTTATTTTATACCCCAGCCTTTTGTGGAGCACTATATCAGATGTCTTTGCAGAAGATATACATCAACTGCCTTACCATTATCTAGGTTGCTATTTACTTCTTCATAGAAGCTGAAAAGATTAGTTTGGCATGATCTGTTACTCATAAAACCATGTTGATTCCTGCTTATATTCTTATTTTTGGTGGTGTAATCTTGAATATAATCTCTTATTATCCCTTCTAGCAGTTTTCACTCTACAGAGGGCAAACTCACAGGTCTATAATTCCCAGGTTCTGTTTTAGTTCCCTTCTTAAATCGAGGCACTACACTGGCTTTACGCCAATCTTGTGGCACTGAGCCTGTGATGAGAGAATCTTTAAAGTGTAAAAAGAGGGGTCTTGCTAACACTGCACTGAGTTCCTGAAGATCCCTTGGTGTTAAACATAATACCCTATTTCCCCTCTATGCCCTACTGGCCAAATCTGACCTGCCAGTACCGTGAGCCAGCACATCTTTCCATGCTTTTCAATCTCTAGCATTCTAGAGTGCTAGTCAATACTGAGTACAATAAGGGTACTCCCATTGCTGGGAAATACTTGAAAGTTATTACACCTGATTTTTTTAAATGAAACCTCAGTTTTCTATTGCGGTCAACAGGTGGCACTGTTTCCATCAATAACACTGTTTATTACATAAAATAAATCCCTTTATTACCAGTTGGAGCTGTTAATGGTAATACATTGTTTTATTCAGCAGGAATAACCATTTAACATATTTTTTCATAAAAAGTGTACTGCTCCTTTAACTCTTTGGAATGCGATACAGCATACTCACATAGAGCTCAATACTGTTAGCCCCACTAAAAAAAAAAAAGAGGGCGCTGTGGTTTTTTAAGTCAGATTTAGTTTTCCTATTACCCAAGTTGTTAAAACAAAATCAGCAGTAATTATACGCACCGCCAGTCAAAAAAAAGCCCACAAGAAACAACTAAAAACAAAGCGCAAATAGCATACTATTAAATACGGTCAGTTTTACCACGTGTTTTGTCGTTACATTTTCTGCTGGGAGTTGAGGCATAGAAGCCACCACGACAGTTTCAAAATGATTGTTGTTCTAACAAAAGCAGCATAGAATACAGCATACATTATAACAATCCAACATAGAGTGCCCCCCTTCAACATATTAACTACCCCTTTGAAATTCGACATATAGTGCTCCCATGACCTGCTTTCTCCATTTTAATTCGAGAAATATATGTGCATTTCATGTTATTATATTTTGTAGATTATATTTTATTTTATTTAAAAAAATAGTTAAGACCTCAAGGGGGCATCTGGACCCCTCCTGATACCACCCTAGCATGGAACACCTAACCTCTCTGGAACTGAAAGGGTTAAGGGCAATGCTAGAAGATACACAATATGCTCTGATGTTCAATGCTACTTGCAAGTCCTCAAACATAAATACTTTGATGCTGTGCTGTCTTTTCACTCAACATAATAGACGCAATGCAATGACTTTTCAGCTGATATAGTTCTTGTGGGTTAACATAAGGTTATGAAATTCATCTGCTTAATTGACACTTTGTAGGACTAAGCTGACAGGGAAATCAATGGGTCAACAGTTGTCAATTAATTAAATTATTAAAATTAATTATATTCCCTGAGAATTACATTTCTAAGAAAATGAATTAAGCATGTGTTTTTCACTCACTACTTGGAAACACACCAGTGCACAAAAAGCAATTTTGAAACTTTATTAGCTTTGGGGGTTGACTGGCAATTTTCAGCCTAGGAGATATATACATAAATGTTTTACATATAAGTGTGTGGGCTTGGATTTCTACTTTATTTTCATACACAGTGGGTTATTGTATATTTTATACTGGCAGTGCTAGGGTTTACTGCACCTCATAGGGGATAGACCATAAGGTTCCTATAGTGTCCACACTGAGAAATGGTTTAACTTTTTTATGTGATACATTGGACATATGCGACGAGAAAATATGGAGAAAACAAACTACATCATAGGGGACACATAAAAATTCCCATGATTTAAATGAAGTTTTTTTTTTTTTAACTCCTTAACCCTTTGAGTACCAGTGTTGTACGCAATGCATTGCAGAGCAATGTGTTGCGTTCCACTCTGGCACTCAAAGGGTTAAATGTTACAGAGGTCTCCAACATATTGTAAAGGACAAATTGGTGCAAGGATTTTAAGAAGATTGGGTAAAGATGTGATGGGGTTTGTATTAGTGGAACTTCATCAGCAAAAAAGACTGATTTTAGCCAGCCTCCAGCACCAGCAGTGAAGGGGTTAATACACCCAGCTGCTGTATTTTCTTTTTCTACTAGTCTCCTCTCTGCTTCTCTCCCTTACTTTGATAGTAAGGGAGACAGAGGCAGAGAGGAGACACAGAGGCAGTATGCTTTGTGTACTGCCTCTATCATTCAGAATGCCGGTACATATGATCGCTGCTACGGCGATCACATGACCCGGCACAAGCAAGAAGGGCTGAGACTGAACGCCCCAGTCTCGGAGCATTCAGTCTCAGCCTGGAATTAATGATAGCAGTGTGCACAGAGGTACGTTGTTATCATTTAACCCATGACGGCCCAGGAGCGTCATGGGTCGTTAATGGGGTGACCTCTTTCTTTTAGCTATTGTAACAATGTTGTGTTGTTGTTTTTTAAAAACGCTATATACCTGCAGTTTGAGAGATTAGTTTTTCCCAGTGATACTTGTTGACGAGAATACAGGAGAGATCCTCCTCCCCGCTTGTCTGTCTGTAAGCTGCAGCACTCTCATTGGTTAGATATCCATCTCTGCCAATGAGAGTTCTCCAGCTTACAGACAGAGTAGCGCGGAGGAGAATTTCTCCTGTATTCTCGTTGGCAAGCGTGTTGCCGATCAGAATGAGGAGAAGGCGTTACGGGGAAAAACTAAGCTCTTAAACGGAAGTTCTATAGCGTTTAAAAAAAAACAAAAAAAAACACCACATCATTGTTACAATAGCTAAAAGAAGTCCCAAATGTAGTATCGCCATCCCTGAATCTGGCTTCATTTCTTTGCCCACTAATAGGGATAACATTTTAAATAGTTTCTCCTACTCCGGCTTAATTTTCTCACAATCCCACCACACATGTTTCAAATCGCCCCCTTGCTTTTCATACCTCCAGTATTTAATATCACTATTTGGGTAGATTTTCTTTAGTCTACATGGGGTCATATACAACCTATACATAACCTTATAGTACATTTCTAAAAAGTTTATACAATGAATTGCAGAGATAGTTGTTGTAGTTGATGTATCTTTACTTATTAATAATTTCATGGCTCTACTCTCACATTTACTTTCCCACTTACCCAAAAGAAAAGCCTCTATATCTTCCTCATCAATCTGTTTCTTACTCAAAATATTTTTCTCGATATAACTCTTTATACCCATATAGTTAAAGTTTTCTTTCTGATTCAACTTATATTTCTTAACCAGATCCAAGAATGGCAATACCTTCTCCCCCACTAGGATTTGACTGATTTTTTATACCTCCTTTTCTCCACATATTTAGATCCAAGTTCTCCATTTTAATCTCCATAATATCTAGCGGCATTTGGTACTCAATCACATAAGTCGACATATACTTCATTCTTATTCTGTCCCACATTTGTGAAATCATATAAAATTGGATTCAGGTTCCCCCTGTCTTCTCCTACCTTCCAAATAATTGTATTGATGTTTTTATTAGCAATACCATTTTGTTCTAAACTAAACCAGGCAAAGGAAATTTTGTTTTTATATACCCATTTTGTAATATGCATTAACATAGCAGCATCATGCGTTCTAATCACATCCGGGACTGCCAGTCCTCCTTGATTCACACTTCTGGACATTTTATTAAAAGCTACTATAGGCTGTTTTTCTTTCCAAATACATTTATTATAACATCTCTGAAATTTTACCAAGACCTCGTTTTTAACCTT
The DNA here is from genome assembly GCA_037306005.1 of Rhinophrynus dorsalis. NCBI lineage: Eukaryota > Metazoa > Chordata > Amphibia > Anura > Rhinophrynidae > Rhinophrynus > Rhinophrynus dorsalis. The sequence goes on along the minus strand of CM074723.1, from coordinate 385,536,698 downwards.
CAATGGAATTGATCTCAATAAAAATTGCAATTTTGGCAATACATAACACTTTACCACATTTATCTTTCCCAACCACGATAAAAAAAATTCTTCCATTCATTAAAATTATTTAATGTATCTTTTAGTAATGGTAAATAATTTAAATCCACCATCCTTTCAATTTGAAATTATATTTTGATACCCAGATATAATATAAAATCATCATTCCATTGAAACTTAAAATTCTCCTCCAATACTACTTTTTCATTCTTCTCTATTTTCAACCTCAGTGCTTGGCATTTCTCTATGTTGAGTTTATAATATGACACCCTAGAGAAAATTTTTACTTCTTCCATCAAATGTTTAACTGATGAGACCGGGTTTCTCAACTTAAGTATGATATCGTCCACAAATAAAGATATTTTAAATTACTCCTCTGCCACCTTCATTCCCTCTATGTTATTATTTTCCCTAATTTTTTGTGCAAATGGTTCCAACGAGAGCATATATAACAAGGTTGCCAAAGGGCACCCCTGCCTCGTTCCATTATGAATCTGGAACTAAGGGGACACTATAACCTAACCTATCAACCTCACCACAAATTCATTGTACAGATTCCAAACAGCCTCCAAGCAACTCCCTGTTATTCCAAAAAACTTTAATATTTCTCTTAAGTACGTCCAGCTGACCCTGTCGAAGGCTTTCTCTGCGTCCAATGACAGGGCCAGCATGGATTTCCCTTGCTTCCTAGCTATACATCTAATATTTAATGTTTTCCTTATATTTTCACCTGCTGATCTCTTTGGAATGAATCCCGTTTGGTCTCCATTTACCAGTTTTGTTATCACTAATTTCAACCTTTCTGCTAACATTGAGGAATAGATTTTCATATCTACATTCATCATGGATATTGGCCTATAATTTTTAAGTTTAGTTTTATCTTTATCTGCTTTAAGATGGGACTTATATTGGCCATCAACACTTCTCCTGGCATTTTCTTCTCCCCCTTTTTATAATTAAATACCTCGATCATATATGTGGACAGGGTACTCTCAAACGTCTTATAAAAGGCATTCGACAACCCATTCAGCCCTGGTGCCTTATTTTCTTTTAACTTAAAGCTTTTTTAATTCTACCATTGAAAAGGGGGAATTCAACGTACTATTATCATTTATATCTAGTCTAGGTAATTTTAGACTCTCTACATATTTTTGAATATTCTCATATATTTTTTCTTTGATTTCTCTTCTGTAAATTATTCAGATTATACAATTTTTGATAGAAACTGGCAAACATTTCCCCAATTTTACCCGGTTCCAACAAGATTTCTCCCTGTTCTAAAATCTTATTAGTAGTAGTTCTTGCCCTTTGTTTCTTCAATCTGCTCAAGAGCATCCTGTCCGCCCTGTTACCTTTTATATACCATTTTTCTTTTAGAAAATGTCAATTCCTATTTGTTCTTTCTATTGCTCTATCTCTAATTTTATATCTTTTATTACTCTTATTACTTGATAAATATGATCTTGTGATTGTTGGCATCGCCAACTCTACATGCAATTGTTGATATGATAACCCTCTTTTTTTCTTCTCAAAAGTACCTATTTTATCAATTGCCCCCTAATTACCACTTTGAATGTGTACCATATAGTTGCTCTAGATACTTGAATCTTATTTACCTCAAAATAGTTTTTTATCTTCTTTATAATACCCTTCTTTATGTTATTATCACGGTGCCCGTGATCCTGGCTGCTGTGTGGCGACATTCCTATTTCCTTGTTTACTTTGCTGGATTCTTATTGGTGCCTGGACCTGACTCCACCCAGGGCCAGCCCCTTTATACCTTGTCATGTCAGTTTTCAGGCACCCTTTCGTGAACCTGAACCTAGCGCTAGTTACTGCTGTTTCTCTGTTCATGTATGACCTGGCCTGCCTGACGACGTTCCTGTGTATCCTGAACTTCTGCCCCATCCACTGCTGACCTGACTGGCTGAGAACCTGCTACATTGCTGACTGGACTGGCTGAGAACCCGCTACGTTGCTGACTGGACTGGCTGAGAACCTGAATCCGTTGATGACCGGACTGGCTTAGAACCAGCTACATTGCTGACCGGACTGGCTGAGAACCCGCTTACGTTGCTGACTGGATTGGCTGAGAACCCACTTACGTTGCCGACCTTAGGCTGAGCACCTGCTGTTGTAGCCGTGCTTACTGGCATCACCGCCTCTGGCGGTGTGCGCATATGGAGTACCGGTTTCCGTGCTGTCAAAGGTCAGGTTGAGTTACTCATTTCCTTACTACATGTCCGTTGTTACCACTGTAACTCACTCCTGGTTGGGAGTTATAGGCAATCCTCTGGGCGTTATAACACCATTGTTGAACCTCACTATCACCCTAGATTTCTAGGTCCAGTTCACTATCTCGTCCTGCCTACCATACCGCTGTGGCCTTAGGGCTCAAGAGCCAGCTGTAGTATGGTGGTCCTTCTCCTGTACACTTACGTACTACCGGACACCCGTTGCCTTCCATAGTCTGTTGCCTCCGTCTCACCCCTAGCATTCTAGGGTCCTTACTGCCAGTAGCTGTGAGTCTTGGGCCTCCATACTACCCTAGCGTTCTAGGGTTCTTGCTGCCAGTGTTCGTGAGTCTTGGGCCTCCTTACTATCCTAGCATTCTAGGGTCCTTGCTGCCAGTATCCGTGGTCCGTGTGTCTCCTTACAACCCTAGCGTTCTAGGGTCCCTGTTGCCAGTATCTGTTGCTCTTGGGCCTCCGTTCACCCCTAGCGTTCTAGGGTCCTTGCTGCCAGTAGCTGTGAGTCTTGGGCCTCCATTCTACCCTAGCGTTCTGGGGCTCCAGTACGCTACCAGCAAGTTGCTGCCTCCACCTCACCCTAGCGCTCTAGGGCACCTGCTATCACTCTGTACGTTATTTGATAAACTGTTCCTACCTGACCTGTGTAAGCTGTGGGAAGTACCTGTACTGTCTCCCTCTGGACCTGTGTGGGTTGGGAAAGTATTTGCTGTTTGTACTTTATTTTCAATAAAGTTCTTTTAACCTTACAAGTCTTGTCTGAGTGTTGTTCAAAACCGTGACAGTTATCCTGTCTTATTAATGTTTAATTTATTCTCCAATTATTTAAGAACACTTTCCTCCTTTCATTTACATCCAAGCAAACAGGCACATGATCAGACCAAGCTATATCCAGTATTTCACAATCGAGATTTTCTTCAAAAAATACAGTTCTTACCAAAAACAAGTCAATTCTTGAATATGATTGATGCGGCATAGAATAGCGAGTATAATCTTTTCTAACAGTGTTTAGAAGTCTCCACACATCCACTTTATGTTTCATATTTACTACTCTCTTTAGCTATTTATATAACTCTATATTACTAATATCACCAATACACCTTGTGTTATTTTATCTACTTGCTCCATTACTACTTCTAAAAACTTCACAGTGTTTTCATTTGGTGCGTATATAGTCACAATAGTACACATACAATTATTTAAATTACAAACCAATATTATAACTGTACCTTTCGAATCTACAGTTTTGTGGATAATTTCTAATACTACCGTGTCTTTTACTATCATCAGCACACCTCTACTCTTTTTTTTTTTTCGTGAGATTCTGCTTAAAATTAGTGAGGTTTAATGGTACAATAGGCTCAAATCAAACATATCTAGGGCCTAAACTGGCTACTATCATTTTACCAAAATTATCTTACTTATAGATGGTATTTGTCCTAAAGGGTTAGAAATGTCTTTTTTTAATAAAATCTAATATTGTAGATATTACAAAAATAAACTAACTGATGAAGGTCCCGTCTCTCAAACCTTTATAGTTTGAAAGTTATAAGGTTTTAAAGTTCTCCCCTCTCATTTCACTGATGTAAGCTGTAAAGCTGACAGAAGGAGATTCGAGTAGTGCGAATTGACTGCGGCTCTTCAGCAGAGCCAAAATGCCGCAATCTAAAAAAGAATTACTTAATTGGAACGATCTACAAAGTGTGCTTGCAAACCAGGCACAATTTGTAAACCGTTCCAATTAAGTATTTCGTTTCAGATTGCAGTATATCAGCTCTGCTGAAAAGCCGGGACCAGGATCTCCTTCTGTCAGCTTTACAGCTGATGTCAGTGAAAGGGGGGGGAGGGGAATATAAAACCTCATGTCTCTCAAACTATAAAGGTCTGAGAGACTGGACTTTCATCAATTAGTTTATTTTTTGTAATATCTACAATATTAGATTTTATTTAAAAAAGCATTATTAACCCTCTAATCATGCTGAATGCATTATTAACAAACAGGTGCCTTTTAAAGAGTGAGATAGATGTTAGTCACCTAATGTACCAGTGTGTTTAATAACACAGTTCATATGTCTTAAAGGGTTACTAATGTTTCAGAAAAACTGAAGCTACAATTGTTCCTTATAATTTATACTACTGATGCCCGATGGTGACACTGTACATATCGCTCTAGTTGCAATGAAATTATATTATAAAGTTTGCCACTTCCGCCCCTTTTACTGATGTCAGTTTTCTGTCTGCAGAACTGAAAGAGAATCACGACAAGGGACAATCTATAATAAGGAAAAACCTACCCTCCTTCGTTTTCCTTATGCAGACAGAAGGAAGATTGTCCCTAGTGATCTGTCAGGTCTGATGACTGGATTTCAGATCTGAGGAGAGGCAGCTTACTCTGTAGAAAAGGGGTGAGAGGGGTACACTTCATAATATAATTTAATCGCAACTAGAGAGATATGAACAGTGCTACTATCAGACAGCAATAGTATGAACTATAAGGAACAATCACAGCTTCAGTGTTTCTGAAACATTAGTATCCCTTTAAACAGCAATTAGAAATATCATCCTAATCTGGAATCACAGATAAATTAATCCAGTATCACCAATGCTGGCTCACTGGAACAACAGGTCAAGTTCATAATTTAACCATTTTGTTGCCAATATATTCATCTTAAATATCCAGCAGTCCAGTTGCTACTTTCTTTTGTTTTTGTTTCACTTGGAAGCAGTAGTGTGCTATACTTAGGACTGTCTCCAAGAGAGAGATTAGTTTACTGGAAGGATCTTTCCTAGGTTTCGTTATGGTGATTATTCTTAGGAGCCTTTCAGGTATGTTGACGGCATGAGCATTCTGAGATGTGGGTGTGGCCAGAACATTCCTAGTGGACCTGGTGAACCCTTTGAGTGCCAGAGGGGAACGGAACACATTGCTTTGCAGTGCGTTCCATACCCCTCTGGCACTCAAAGGGTTAATGGTGGCTTGTTTATCAGTTTATAGACCCCTTTACTGGTAATTTTTATAACCCCATGGATACTACTGAGGTCTCCATTGCATTTCAAAGCAATGCTTTTCAGACCTCACTAGCAAACAAGAGTTGTTTGTTTGTTTTTGTTTTTAACAGTACATTATTACATTTTTCAAATCAAATACAAAATGTCAATTGGTCACCACTCAATCCGATCAGAATTCTACTATGTAACAGATCCAAACTGAAGACAATGCATTGATATTCAAATTACATAACACAAAAAACTGGTACTTTGTGGAATAAACAGTGACACCAAATACCATATAACAGGCTGTATTAGATACAATTTATTGTATTGCATATGATTCTATGATTCATTTCACACAGACAATTAAGGTAATATATTTGCATATGGTATGTGCGTACTGAATGTGAACCACAAGGGACAGTGTTTATGAGTGACTGAGTACATGTATAATGGCTGCCATTGTAGACATGCATTCTGGGAATCCTGACCGCCTGTGTAATGACTCCCTACAGTATGCCATGTGGCCAGGATCAAAGGAGCCATGTCAATTATTCAAGTAACCTGACTGAACAATACTTGGGGATATTAGGTCTCTGCAGCCACTTTTTAAGTAGAACCCACCATGCTGAGCTGAGAGAACAAAGGCCTTTTGCTGTCCATGAGTCAGATCAAAGATGACTTGCAGGGTTCCCTTGGACAAAGAGATATACTTGCATGTGCTGACTTTCACTGTAAACTAAACTAAGTATCATTGTAACACTGTGTTTCTGTTTTCTATAACTTTGTTGTAATAACCCTTTTTAGATACATTGCTTTATAAGCAAATGTTATAGTAAAGTATATCACCAAATATTACAACTGTTTCCTGTGTGTTCATTCCACATAATTAACTGATATACTGCGAATCAAATGAATATTAATATGATGATTAATATCCTAATTACAATATTAATATTTGCATAATAATATTTATAATTCAGGCCTTGACTGCTACACAGGTTAATTACTAATCAGAAGATCCTCTGATCCCAGTGTGGAGTCAGATGTGTCTACAGTTTCAGCAGAGGTTCTAAATAGGGTTAAAATGTCCTCCATCAAATAATAAATAATTAATCCTTGGTTGTCACATATGAAAAAATAAAAATCTATGGGGAGTGGAATGTATTGTTATATGTTCCATAGTCATTATGTATCTGGATTTTAGTGTCCAGTCCATTAAAGACAGAACTTTAGTTTGATTTCAATAAATAGGAATAAGTGTTTTAGCTACAGTAACAAGATATTTATAGAGAGCAGTGGCTGAACCTTCTTTGTTTAGATTGAGATGGTTCAAATTAAGTAGAATGTATTGTGGTTCCTTTGGCAGAATAATAACCACAATTTTTTTAATTGTTCACAAAACATTGTTCCAGAACTCTGGACAATTCCACAAAGTGTGAAGCATATTTCCCAATCCTTCCCTACAGTGCCAGCACCTATCGCTAATTTTAGGATAAAAAGAATGCAGTTGTTCAGGTGTCCTGTACATCTCGTTATAATTTTCTAGTTTGTTTCTGAGATTAAAATATTCTTAGATGAATTAAATGAACTAAGAATCATCTCTCTCCAGTCCTTCTGAGATATAGGCTAGGGTGGATCTAAGCAGAGATGGGTATGAATGGAATTTATGATTCAAAGAACTAACCCAGGGTAACTGGTGCAGAAAGAGATCCAAGGTTGAGTCTTGAATTATTTTAACCCAATTTGTCCTGTCTGCTGCATGGAACCAATGCCAAATGGTGGGAAGTTGAATAGACTGATAGTACTAGTACAGGAAGACGCAGACCCCTCCCTAACGTTTTGGGAGAAAAAAGATGTGCTAAGCTTAATCTCAGGGATTTCGTTTAAGAGTTCTTTGTGCTTGCTGTTATTTTCTTTATCATTCCACAGTGGGTGGGGCTAGAGAGTTGAGCCTTATGAGGAGTGCGGGTGTAGCCATTGGTGGAACCAAGGGTGCTTTGGTTGCTTTGGCCTATTGGATCCTTAGATTTAAATGCCACCGTGGACCTTCATGTGCAAAAGAAAAGATGAGCAATTCTGAAGCAAATCAACTGCCCCACTGGGGGGAAATAGGGATGGGTGAAAATTTTCACCTCAAACTGAAAAAGGCAAATAATGGCACTTTCTTCTTGGCGAATAATTTCCAGCTAAAGTGTTGTTTTTCTGCTTTTTCCCGCCTTTTTTGACCATTGAAATCAATGGGAAGAAACATTTTTCTCCACCACACAAAAGTTTTCTACAGCCATATAAAAGGCTGTCAGACTCTCACTTCATGCCATTTTGTGTTTGTGAGAGGAGAGAGCAGCACCTTGTTTGAGCTAGAGAAGTCAGAGAGGGGAATTGAAGTTTAGTTTAGGGAATCTTTTAGTAGGATATTTGTTCTATTACGTGTGTATTAGGAGAGTCAGTGAGGCATTCTGGGGAGAAGAAGGAAGGAAGGAGGTTGACCCCAAATTTCCATTTGACTGACTGGCAAGACACAGGCACCTAGGGACCTATTTGCTTGCTGATCTTGCTGGTATTGTCTCTGTGCTGGGTGGAGAAGTCTGGGGAAAGAAGTTTTTGATTTTGCTTTTCAGTTAAAATTTTTTTTGGACAGACTGTGGTAAGATAACAGGGTGGGCAACTTAAAAATAAATAAATAAATAAAAAAGGACAAAGAACTAAATATATAAGGTGACAGTGACATGACAGCTGACTGGGCTTAGGCAAGGCATCATACAGCTCCATCAGTTGTGTTGTGTACCGTACAGTAAAAAAACACAGTGAAGTTGAGTAATGTACAGCAAATGTGGAAGGGGAAGGGTGAGGGGTGGAGCAGTGCAGGGACGTGAGTGTAAAGTAGTAGTTCAAAAACTGGCTGCAGCAATGGTTGCTGCAGAGTGTGCAATCAATGATAATGACCCCTCTACTTGAAGGGAGGATGCAGTTTGTCAGGGTCCCAGCAAAACTAGTTCCAGCACCACCAGTGCCAATAGAAATAAAGATCCATTTAAGAAGAACAATGAAGACGACAACAAGTCACATTCAAGTGTTGATGATGCTAGCAACAGCATAATAGAGGAAGGTATAGCAGCTGAACCGCCTGCTGCATCAGACAGTGAGACAAACAGGTACCAAAACACCCATCCTCAAAGTAGTCGGGAACTTTGTTACAGTAAAAGTAAAAAGAAATTGTTTTGTACCTCTAAAAGCTTAGAGGAATATAAGGGTGGTGGGCAAGAATTGTTAGGTGATTCTGATGCTGCTGAGGATGACCTAATGATGACTTATGATGATGCAGATCTAGAATATATCCCTCCAGCATCCTTCTCTTGTTCAGATACAGATGAAGTTGAGAGTGAGGATGATGACATGGCTGTAAGATTAGCAGAAAGTCAAAGGCTGAATCTCCCACCACTTTTAAGGAGCACTGTGCCTGTCTATAAACTGTTTGCGAAAGCCATTGGAAAGTCTGACCCTGGACAAGCACAGATGTCAAAAAGCACACAGTCACCCTATCAGTCATCATCACCATCATCGCCTCTTCAAAGTCCAAGTCCCACTCAGCCACACACACCTGTTTTGCGTACCGAGCAACAGCAACACAGGTTAACATCCACAATGTTAGATATGACAAGTGTCTCTGCTGCTGCTGTAAGTGCTGCACTTTTGATACCTAGTAATAGTGGCAGTAGAATTGCATCAACATTTAGCCCCAGTAGTAGTAGCAGCAGCACAACCTCAGGAACCCCTCATTCCAAGAAGTCCACAGTATGGAGATACTTCACTCAGGATCCTCAAGCTAAGCATGTTGCTACTTGTTGTCTGTGCAAAAAGCAAAAAGCACGTGAGCAGGGTGAAAAAGGATCACACCTAGGCATCTCCTCTATGAGATCCCATCTGAAGCTCAACCACAGGTCGGACTGGGAGACAAATTATCAGCAGGCCAAAGGTGCCACAACTAGCAGCAGCAGAAGCTCTTGTTGTTTATGTGTCAGAGAGTGTGCTACTGCCAACAGTTAGTTCACTCCAAATATTACCTATGGCTCCTGCTGCAGAGGAGTATGACAGACAAAGCCAGGACAAATACAGCAGCACAGATGAGGAGGTGGAGGAGGGATTTGAAGAAGGGTTGCCACCATCCACCCCATTTGGGACCACTGCTATGAACGACAAGTAATGTGTGTCAATAATCTGAAAAGGATAGAGATTTGACTCAAACATGACAATAGTAAAAACTATATACAAACACAAATCACACCATACCAGCCAATCCCCCACCACCACCACTACAATACACATCTGCCACATTGTAGGTTGTACTTTATTTTTTTATTACTTGACATCATCATGATGCATATGTGCCAGTGTCACTTAAGCAGGAAGTTAGAGTTGTGGGCAAAGGAGAAATGCATTCTGCAAAAGCAATTATATCTTCAGGAGACAGATGAAAAAAATATCCAAATTAAAATTAGAGACTCTAAAATTCAAGAGGTTAAAGGGTCCATTTAAATAATATTTGTCCCCTATGATGCAACTCCACTAATCCTCTGACCACAGGGTCCTACATCTGTAACCCCTCTACCTTGCAGGACTTTACATTGTGTGCTACAGACTAGCTCAGTGGGTGGCGGCTGTAGTAGTTACATGGCTAATATTCTGATCAATTGGATTTCTCCCTCATTCCTCTGAGATCTTTATGTGAATGTGGTCTCAGCACAGAGATATGTGGAAGGGTGTAAAAGAAAAAGAGAAAACATGGGCACCAGGGTCCTTCAACAGCAAATAAATAAAATGTTTTGAGTGGTGTCTCAACCTGTATCTTTATCTTAGAGTTGTGTTTTGATAAGGTGGAGAAGGAGTGGATTTTCAGTAAATTTAACCTCAATTAATGTGATATTCAATTAATTAACATGTGATATTAATATTTTACATCAGAAAAAAACTCAGATGTAAAATGCAGTAGAGATAATGCATTTGAAAACTTTCCCCTTTTAATTCCTCATCATTATCAGTGATCTCTCATCGTGGAGTTCACAATTTCACCTTTTTCCAGTCCTGAAAAATATAGGTCTTGGACTTCTAGTGAATAATTCTATAGAGGCCCCTTGAGGGTATCTTCATCAACTGCCTCTCATCCTGGCCTGAGCCAGGGAGTAACACCAACTTCTCTGACCCGGTTCTCACCAACTGCTCCTGAATGAGCTCAGACAGTTCATCCACTAATCCACTCCAAGTTTTAAATCTTGGCTCCCTTCGCTCAGCAGAGGAGAGGAGTACTTAAATGAACTGTACTAGAAAACTATATCACTTTATATTATTTAATATTACCCCAATAAATTAGATCAGTGGTCATTAACCCAAACATGAGACACCGGGCCATAGGTTTAAAGATGAAGTGGAGCAATTCCAGAACAAACCAAATGCACCACAGAAAAAAAGCTGGAGATCTTGTCTTCTTCAGTCTGCAGGCTGTTATGTATACATGCATGTCCTGCTCATGCAAGCTAAGCAGAAATGAAAGGAAGAAGACTGATAATGAAAGCCATCCTCTAGCAGATGCAGGTCCTGTACAGTCTGCATTTAGGTTCAAACAGACAATGGAGACCAGAGATAGGAGCCTGCCTAATGGGATATTACACAGCCCTACAGAAAGGCTAAGAGAGATTATTTGCCCAGATACACTGCCATTAAGGTCACTTTCATCACTGAGTTGTATTTGTGGGAGTAAAATGAAACAAGGAAGCAGTTTCCACCTTCAGAGAGTTTTTTTAAAGGAAGTGCTCTGAATTCCTCCAAGAGGATACTCTTACACGTGTTTCCTGTGTTCCACATTTGAAGAAAGACAACTTTTAATTTTTTTCATTTTTTTTTTTTAACATGGGGGGGAGGGATTTTATCTGGCATGCGGTTCACGAACATTTACTCTAACCATTACAGCTCTGCTTTATTTATTTATTTAAAGGGTTAGTAATGTTTCATAATAACAGCAACTATGATTGTTCTTTCTAGTATACTGAAATTATATTATGAAGTTTACCCCTCCTAATCCTTTTCCCGAGCATAAGCCGCCTCCCCTCAGATCTGAAATCCGGTCATTGGACTGAACAGATCACAAGGGACAAACTTCCATCTGTCAGTATAAGGAAAACCCTGCCCTCCTTGAAGAAGAAGGGCAAGTTTTTCCTGATATGGACTGAAGATTGTCCCTCATCATGATCATCTTTCAGATCTGAGACAAAGAACACTGATGTTGGGAAAAGGGGCGAACTTCATAATATAATTTCAGCATAACTAGAGAGATATGAACAGTGGCAATATCAGAGATCAGTAGTATTAACTATAAACAATCGTAGCTGCTGTTATTATGAAACATTACTATCCCTTTAACAGTTAATACTAGGTAAGATCTTATAGCATGCACCATTTATTAACCAATAAGTTTTATGCTTTGAGGAATGAAATTAATCAATAAGAGACACCCTCATTTATTTAACAGTCAAATCTATGTATATATCCTTTGTGCCTTCTGTCAACTGTCATTTCTCTCACCATCCCATAATGTTCGTACTCACCATAACATAATAATCCTACTCATCCTCCAACTGCTAATTCCCATCCCCTTATCCCATAATAATCCTAACTAATAACACCCCACCAACCCATGGGTCCCCTTGTTCTTAGTCAGAACTGGGGTCCATACATGGGGTGTGTAGGTGTGCACATGTAACAAAACAACATTTTTACAACCAAAAATACATATAAACATTTTATTTGTTCTTTAGGAGATGATGGTAAAGCAACAGCTTTTATTAAATTAACATAGTTAAGCCAATATTTTATTATTAAAACAATCAAATACAAATTCTCCTTGTTTCTAGGACATACAGCAAGGTATAACATAGTAACATAGCTGATGAGGCTGGATTTTAGAAATTCTGCCAATGAACATACCTGGGAACTTTTTGTTGTTGACTCCCTGGAGAGGGGAGTACTGTGGTGAGCTGGGGGAGAAAAATTATGCGATTTGCTTCAAAAGGGGTGGGGTTTAATTGTTAATGGGGTGGAGCTTATAAAATGAAGAAAAAGTATAATGAATAGGCTGGGATGGAGCAGAAGCGGGCAGAGTTTCATTAGAAACTCCCCAAATCTAGAGAATCAGCCTCTGCCCTGGAGACACGGTAATTAGTGGCAAAGACCGGAGTCTCTGGAGTAAATCCGGAGAGTTCCCAGCTATGCCAATGCATTACTTTAGCATCAAAGGAATTAAAAGTAAAAAAGATCTTAAAGAGGAACTTTTACTTGTTCACATTCTCACCTCAGTGGGAACATCTGCCTTGACATGATTTGCATGATTGTCAGTTAGTCAGTTTATGCAAATTAGCTATTGCTGGCTGGCAGAAAGTGGCAGTTGAGATGGAATGTTGAGCAGTGTAGAATCTTTGTGTGTGGCTGGCATTCCTGCCAGTACTGTCTAATTTGCATATACTGACAAATAACGTTAATGGAGCTGTAAACTTTTTTTTTATGAAAACCTATATTTATAGAGCCTTTCCTGCTGAGTAAAACAAAGATACACCCACTGCTGTCAGTTGATTTATTAAAATTTTCAAGAAGTGAATTTACTGTACTTTTACTTCCTGATTGTTCTAACTGACAGGAAATGACAGCAGTTTCTATCACATTCTATGGAGAACTGTATGTCACGGACTTTGCTCTCTATTAGAATGTAACACAAAAAGTAATTGGAATTTGACCACTAGAGGGTACTGCTAATGTAAAAACCATGGATTTAAACTGTAATACCTCTGGAAATATGCATCTCTTCGCAGTGGGAGTCCTCTTATCTTATTCAACAGGAAAAACTCTACAATATATATTTTTTCATTAAAAAAGTTTACTGCTCCTTTAAATCTAAACTGTTTAAAATATTAAAATGGCATAAATATAGGTGTTTTATAAGCTCTTTCAAAACCACCTAATTTGTTAAACGTTATTAGTTACTCTTAGCGTCTACATAACACCTACAAATACTATGGGGGATATACACTTGAATACCACGCGCTCCATGCTAGAATCTGTAAAAATGATTTATCTGGTATCTGAGGCCTTAAACCTAGTCTTAAATATACTTTAGGAAGGTATTCGTTTGTGCTTCGTACAGGAAGCTCCTTTTTGAATAGAAAAATGGTGTGCAAGGTTGGTCCTCAAAGGCTGCAAACTGGTCAGGAGGATTTCAGGAGGTGTAGATCAGTCAATATGATGGAGCCTCTCACATGCACTTAATCAGAGAAACTCTTAAATTATGGCCTCTTTGCAGCCTTTAAACCTTTGATACCCTGTTGGATATCCATCTGGCACTCAAATGATTATGGACCAAACAATGATACCCCTGTAATAGAAAAAGAATGGGTATGAATATCCTTAAATTAGCTGCCTGAGATCTTTTTCAATCAGTGCAAGTTTGCAGAAACAAATTAGTTATTGCATAGAATAGCCTCAGAAAATCAAGTTTTTTTGGCTGTAGGGATCTAGAAATATATATATTTTTTCTTTTACTCAAACTAGATTGCTGTTAATCATATTTACATGTGTATAACTTAGGACTGTGGTTCCCAAACGCAGCCCTATCCTCAGTAATCCCTAACTGCCCATGTCTGTAGGATTTCTCTACTTCTGCACAGGGGAGTTAATGAGAGGCTCAGTTAGTTAACTCTGTGCATAATCAGGGAAATCCAAAAGGCGTGGCCTTTTAGGTCTCCCAGAGGATAAGGTTAGGAACCCCTGAACTAGCACTCCTATAACTGGCCACCTTATAGAGCATACTTATGAAAAATACTGTCAAATGTCTTTTTACTAAGCATCCCCCTTGACATGATTATAATAATTATAACCCAATGTTTTAAAATATAGCCATAAAAGTTTTAGGAAAAAAATATGATTTTTTTTTTTTTTTTAAAGAATTAGGCCCTTAACTCCTTGAGTGCCAGAGGATGGTAAAGCAATGCTATGCATATCCCTATGACTCTAAAAAGCTTGATCTGGTCTATCCTTCCCCTGATTTTCAACAAAAGCTGTAATTGGGGAATAAATCTAACAGAGATGACTACATAGCTATCGCATGGGTGACAGCTCATTAAAAGTAAATTGCAACTCAAATCATTTCTCAGTTGTATTGTGTGTCAAATAATAGCACAAGAAACCTTTCAGCTCCTCTGCTGTGAATTGAGAAGCTTTGCGGCATATAATCAGTGCCTACAGAAAGGAACTAGATGTACTACCATTTGGAAATATTTTCTCATGCACAATTACCCTTCAGTAGCATGGCAAACTGTAGCCTGGTTTCCATTGTTGTTCATAACATTTCAAGGGTTTTATCTACAAATCTATCTGTAGACTTCAATAGAAATCTGTTAAATAAAGCAAGCTGATAACACTTGGCAAATGTAACATAATCTAATTCAGTCTAGGGTGCTTTAGAGAATTGAACCGACATTAATAAAGAAAAATAAATAAATGAAAATAGATTTAGCCTGTAGATTCAAAAAATGTGTTTTGTTGATTTTAAAAATGTGAAATGTAATTTATTAAAGTCAAATATAAATATAAAATGTAGGTAATGTGACCGGATCGCCATTTTAATGCTAATGAAATAAACACACTGCAAGAGTGAACTGGTTATTGTGTAGGTTCTGCATAATGACCATTTTTCAAGGACCACCATTAATCATTTGAGTTACAGGGTTAAAATAGTGATTAGTCAAGGCAGATTTACATCAAACGCCCCCTAGGCCAGGCACCTTAGGCACTCAGCCCCACTCATGGAACCCCCCAATACTCTCATGACCCCGAACAATAGTTCCATTCTCTGACCCCTGGCACTTAAAATAGACCTTAGACTAGATTTGCTAGATTATCCCTTTAAAAAGAGACACATAAGAAAAATGCATGCTGCAGGGTTGCATTGATTTTCACTGGTTTGAAATGGTTCTCATGCAGCATTTTTTATATGCTTTCTTTTCAAAGCATGGTTTGGAAACCCTACTTTAGCCAATAACATGCAAGCACCATAATGCATGGACCTAGATGCACAAAAATTCGTAGAGGGCTAAACATGTTGATGTCCTGTCAGAGCAATGTCGTAGGCACATCCACAGTATTCACCAAAGTGTCTAAGACAAAAAGATGCCCACATCGACATCAATCCTCCAGGTTTACGAATTTTCAGTCATCACATCGACAATGGCCTATTTCCATATGGAAATGAAGCATAATGACTAATTTCTGTATGGAAATGCTGAATAATGAGACACATTCGTATGCAAGGGGGTGTGTTGATATTATAATGTGACATTTCGACTAATTCAACTCTGCTGTCGGAGTTCACAGTCTCTACTTCACCTAACTCAGTCATAGTTGGTATCTCCCTGTACTTTCCTATGGAGTAACAGCAGGCAGAGCTACGACAATTCTGAACAGCATTCTCTGTGCTTTCCTACCTAGCAGTAGGGGAATAAAGAGAAGGTTTTCAGCAGTAAGGACAGCACTGAATGCCATAGAGATGTGTATTGCACACCCCTGTGGCATTCAAAGGGTTAAAATAAACAGAAATAGTACACCAAGCACTACACAATGTTCCCCCTCTTCGACATATCCCCCCCCCTTAGTATGTTGACATATATTACATATATTCAACGTACCAACTCCATTCAACTTTCACCATTGGACAGGAACTGGCATTTAGTCGATGAACCCGTCTTTTATTCAACATTTAACCCTTTTAGTACCAGAGAGGTAGGAAGACATTGCTTAGCAATGTGTTTCCTAACCCTCTGGTACTCAAAGGGTTAATAGGCAAGGTATGCGGCTGCATACCTTGCCCGTATATGTGTAAAACATTGTTTTGTCTTTAATTATATATTTAATGTGATTAAAAAAAAATCAGACCTCAAGGGGGGGGTATCATGACCCCTCATGACACCCCCTTGGCATGGGGGCGACAATTGCCCGTTTTTTTTTAATCAAGCTCATATAACCTATGGTTAACATAGGTTATATGCACTTTTAATAATTAAATAATACTTTCAGACCTCAAGGTGGGCACCAGGACCCCTCCTGATAGCACCCTTATCATGGATCATCTATCATCGGGTTATTCTTTGAAATTGCAGACTGGGTGACCAGGTCAGAACGGGTGAATGATTCAATGATGACAGCGCAGGACTGTGCTTTCTATGAATGACCCGGCGACAGAGTTCATTCATTCCACAAGCACTCGATAAGGCAACTGCTTATACATGCGCTACTGTATCAAGAAGGCAGAAAATGCCTTTGGGGTCGCCCCATGGATCATCTATCCTTTTGTGGAACCTTGCAAAGTTTCAGCATAGACTATGCTTATTACCACTCATTCCATTTCTGCTATTATCTATGATCCTGTTTATTCTTCCAGACAAACCTCTCTGACCTTTATCTAGCAGCAACACAAACACTGGAGTGTGTAAGTATAGTATATTACTGTAAGCATTCCTGAGCCATGTTCTAGTCCTGTTTGATTCCTGTTGTGTCTCTTGCCTTGCCTTTTTGACCATTCTCTCTGTAACCCAAACATTTTTCTTTCTTACCCCTTGCTCCTTCCGTACTTACATATAGGATGCTCCCAACCTTGTGATTGGAGTGATTCGGGTTAAAGGTGGCTGGGTTCTATTCATCACCGCTTGATTATTTGAGCTTCCATGGTTCCTATGATTCTGAGTTTTGCTTGTCCTCCGATTATTTCCTGGTTCTCAAATCCCTGACTTTGCTTCTCGTCTAGGGTTCTGATTACCTCTCCTGATCCTGATGTTCCTGGTGACTTGGATTTTCTTTCTGACTATAGTTCTAATTATTAGTGATGAGCGAGCACCCCAATGCTCGGGTGTTCGGGTGCTCTGACCGAGCACCCCCTGAGGCTCGAGTGCTCGGCCGAGCACCCGAGCCCCATTGAAGTCAATGGGAGGACTCGAGCATTACACCAGGCACCCCCTGCTCTGATGAGGGGAGGGTGCCTGGTCCATAGGAAAAGGGCAGAAAAGGATGGAAACACCACAGAAATGGTTCAGGGACAGCATAGGGAGGATGTCTGGATGCATCTTGGACTCCAACATCGCTGCTGGGAACGATCTTTCGCCCGTAGTACGCCATTTTTACAGACTGACCGTAAAACACACAAAAAGGAAAATAAAAACGACTTTAGGCGAAAAATTGTTACCAAACAATATTTGCTGTATATTTACTTGTATATCATCTGCAAATTCTCCCAAAAATTTCCTTGATTTTCTGAAGTGAGGCCATGATTAAGAGGGAAACGTGCGCAGAGGCAAAATCTCCCAAAAATTTCCTTGATTTTCAGAACTGAGGCCATGATTAAGAGGGAAACGTGCGCAGAGGCAAATTCTCCCAAAAATTTCCTTGATTTTCAGAACTGAGGCCATGATTAAGAGGGAAACGTGCGCAGAGGCAAATTCTCCCAAAAATTTCCTTGATTTTCAGAATTGAGGCCATGATTAAGAGGGAAACGTGCGCAGAGGCAAATTCTCCCAAAAATTTCCTTGATTTTCAGAACTGAGGCCATGATTAAGAGGGAAACGTGCGCAGAGGCAAATTCTCCCAAAAATTTCCTTGATTTTATTGAACTGAGGCCATGATTAAGAGGGAAACGTGCGCTGAGCTGACCATCTAAAACATTATGGGTGAGGGTCTGCTGCAGAGCTGACCATCCTAAACATTATATGCGAAGGCCCGCTAGTGAGCTGACGCTATAAAACATTATATGAGAGGGCCCGCTAGAGAGCTGACCCAATAAAACATTATATGAGAAGGCCCGCTGGTGAGCTGACCTATATAAAAATTGTCAAACAGGGCCCGCTGGTGAGCTGGCCCTATATAAAAATTATATCACAGGGCCCGCTGGTGAGCTGGCCCTATATAAAAATTATATCCCAGGGCATATGGAAGAGGAGGAGGAGGATGAGAAGATTAAGAGTCAACCATATACCCGTTTTTTGGGTGGAAGGGGTGAATGGGAATACAGAGTATTCCCATCATTGTAAATAACATATATAAAGTGAGTTTATGTTCCCCCGGGGCTTTCCTCCAGTGGAGTGGAGAAGTCAGGGGAAATCCAGGCCTTGTTCATTTTTATAAGTGTCAACCTATCAGCATTGTCGGTGGAAAGGCGGATACGCTTATCTGTTATGATGCCACCAGCAGCACTAAATACCCGCTCAGACAGAACGCTGGCGGCAGGGCAGGCCAGCACCTCCAAGGCGTAGAGTGCCAGTTCATACCACGTGTCCAGCTTGGACACCCAGTAGTTGTAAGGCACAGAGGGATCATTCAGGACGCTGACACGGTCTGCTACGTACTCCTTCACCATCTTCCAAAACTTTTCCCTCCTTGTGACACTAGGCTGCGCATCAGGGTGAGGGTGCTGGCGGGGTGTCATGAAGGTGTCCCACGCCTTGGAGAGTGTTGCCCTGCCTTTCTCGGAACTGCTGTGTGCTCCCCTTTTCTCCCCTTCTCTGTTGGCCAAGGTAGCACGTACTCTGCCGCCAGCGTTGTCAGATGGAAAATTTTGGAGCAATTTTTCAACAAGAACCTTCTGGTATTGCACCATTTTGCTTGTCCTCTCCACCGGAGGAATGAGAGATGAGAAATTCTCTTTGTAGCGGGGGTCCAGAAGGGTGAACACCCAGTAATCCGTGTTGTTTAAAATGCGTATAACGCGTGGGTCACGGGAAAGGCAGCCTAACATAAAGTCAGCCATGTGTGCCAGAGTACCAACAGTCAAGATTTCGCTGTCCTCACCAGGAGGATGACTCTCAATATCCTCATCCTCTTCCTCCTCTTCTGCCCACCCACGCTGAAGAGATGGAACTAAAGTTCCATGGCTACCCTCTGTAGCGGAGGCAACCGTGTCTTCCTCCTCCTCCTCCTCCTCCTCCGCCTCCTCCAATTGTCGCTGAGAAGACGAAGTGAGGGTGCTCTGGCTATCACCTTGTGTAAGCTCTTCCTCCCCCATTTCCACCTCTTCCACATGCAAAGCGTCGGTTTTAATTGTGAGCAGCGAGCGTTTCAGTAGACACAGAAGTGGGATGGTTACACTGATAATAGCGTTATCGCCGCTCACCATCTGTGTCGATTCCTCAAAATTGCGTAAAACCTCACAGAGGTCTGACATCCATTCCCACTCCTCACTTCTGATTAGAGGAAGTTGAACGGAGAGGCGACGACCGTGTAACAGCTGGTACTCCACTACTGCCCTCTGCTGCTCACAAAGCCGGGCCAACATGTGGAAGGTGGAGTTCCAGCGCGTGCTCACGTCACACAGCAGCCGGTGAGCTGGCAATTGTAAGCGCTGCTGCAGCTTCAACAGGCCGGCCGAAGCTGTAGATGACTTACGGAAATGTGCACACACGCGGCGCACCTTGGTCAAGAGATCATGCACATTGGGGTAGGTTTTTAGAAATCGCTGCACCACTAAATTAAATACATGCGCTAGGCATGGTACGTGTGTGAGCTTGCCGAGCTCCAAAGCCGCCACCAAGTTACGCCCATTATCACACACAACCATGCCTGGTTGCAGGTTGAGTGGCGAGAGCCACTGCTCGGTCTGGTGACTAATCCCCTGCAACAGCTCTGAGGCCGTGTGCTGTTTGTCCCCAAGGCAGATCAGCTTCAGCACGGCCTGTTGACGCTTCCCCACTGCAGTGCTACACTGCTTCCAGCTACTGGCTGATGGGGGAGTGGCGCTGCGTGTAGAGAATTCGGAGGTGGAAAGGGAGGAGGAGGAGCCAATAACGTAGGTGCTGGCGGAAACTCTGATGGAGGTAGGGCCCGCAATCCTCGGCGTGGGTAGCACCCGTGCCATCCCAGGGTCCGAGTCGCTCCCAGCCTCCACGACATTCACCCAGTGTGCCGTCAGGGAAATGTAGCGTCCCTGACCACAAGCACTTGTCCATGTGTCAGTCGTTAAGTGGACCTTCCCAGTAACTGCGTTGGTCAGGGCACGGGTGATGTTACGGGACACATGGTGGTGTAATGCGGGGATGGCACACCGGGAAAAGTAGTGGCGGCTGGGGACCGCGTACCGAGGGACAGCTGCTGCCATCAGGCTGCGGAAGGACTCAGTGTCCACAAGCCTAAATGGCAGCATTTCGATGGCCAGTAATTTGGAAAGGTGTGAGGTTAGTGCTATGGCCTGTGGGTGGGTGGCTGGGTACTTTCTCTTGCGCTCAAATGCCTGGGGTAACGACATTTGGACGCAGCGCTGGGACAGGGAAGTGGATGTGGTCGCTGATGGTGCTTCAGATGGTACAGGTGCAGGGCGGGAGGTATGCGGGCCTGCGCCTTCGACAGGCGATTGGCCGGCACCGAAAACAGGGGAAGAGGAGGCAGTGGTGTGGCCTGCAGACACAGATGGGCGATCCAGGCGTTCCTCCCACTTACTACGGTGCTTGGATGCCATGTGTCGGATCATGCTGGTGGTGGTGAGGTTTCTAGTGTTCATGCCTCGGCTCATTCTGGTGTGGCACAGGTTGCAAACTACAATTCTTTTGTCGTCCGCACTTTCCTTAAAAAAACGCCATACCGCGGAACACCTACCCTTTGGCAAGGTAGATTTACGCAAGGGGGTGCTCCATGGAACATTTGCGGGCCGGTTTGGTGCGGTCCGCCTTCTTTCTGTAGCCACACCACTGCCTCTTCCAGCCTGTTGCGGTGCTGCAGATGGCTCACCCTCAGGACTGCTGTCATCGCTCGGCTCTACACCTTCCCAGGTGGGGTCAGTCACCTCATCGTCCACCAAGTCCTCCTCCACTTCCTCACTCTGATCATCCTCCTCAAGTCTTGATCCCACCACATACTCAGTCATTGACAACTGTATAACATTCTCCTCAACAAGGTCTTGAGACGGAAATAGTGGTTGATTTAATGGCAACTGTGTCTCATCATCATCATCATCATCCACTACTTCCTTTGACCTTAAATGCCGTTCACATCTGTCATCTTCTTGTGATTGGGTAGCCTCTAGAGGTTGTGAATCAGGGCACAAGATGTCATGTTCCTCTGCAAGCGTGCTTGGAGAGAGGGTCAAATGAAGGATTGGTGATGAGACGAGCTCCTCACTATATCCCAGTGTGGGATCACTTCTTTGACCAGACCGTGTATGGTGGGAGGAAGGATGATAAGAGTGAGGATTATGTTGACCAGACTCTTGGCTACTGAGAGTGGACTTGGTGGAAGACAGGGTGGTGCTTAACCGACTGGAAGCAGTATCAGCTGTCATCCAACCGACCACCTGTTCGCAGTGGTCGGACCTCGTGAGTGATGTCCTGCGACGCCCTGTAAAATTAGACATGAAGCTAGGTATGGTGGATGTCTTTCTTTCTTGAGCTCTGGCACCAGGCACAGTTTCTCCGCGTCCTGACCCGCGCCCTGAACTATCAGGATCACGTCCACTTCCCCGTCCCTTTTTACCCGCCTTCTTCATCTTACACGGAATATGTGACTTTAATATTTTAGTTTGAAAACTTAACAGTATTTCTTCCTAGTCTGCAACTGTGCAGAGTACACAGAATAGGCTGCTAAACGGCGGTGACACACACTGAATGGAATATGTGACTTTAATATTTGAGTTTGAAGACTTAACAGTATTTCTTCCTATTCTGCAACTGTGCAGAGTACACAGAATAGGCTGCTAAACTGCGGTGACACACACTGAATGGAATATGTGACTTTGATATTTTAGTTTGAAGACTTAACAGTATTTCTTCCTATTCTGCAACTGTGCAGAGTACACAGAATAGGCTGCTAAACGGCGGTGACACACACTGAATGGAATATGTGACTTTGATATTTTAGTTTGAAGACTTAACAGTATTTCTTCCTATTCTGCAACTGTGCAGAGTACACAGAATAGGCTGCTAAACGGCGGTGACACACACTGAATGGAATAAGTGACTTTAATATTTGAGTTTGAAAACTTAACAGTATTTCTTCCTATTCTGCAGCTGTGCAGAGTACACAGAATAGGCTGCTAAACTGCGGTGACACACACTGAATGGAATATGTGACTTTGATATTTTAGTTTGAAGACTTAACAGTATTTCTTCCTATTCTGCAACTGTGCAGAGTACACAGAATAGGCTGCTAAACGGCGGTGACACACACTAAATGGAATATGTGACTTTAATATTTGAGTTTGAAGACTTAACAGTATTTCTTCCTATTCTGCAACTGTGCAGAGTACACAGAATAGGCTGCTAAACGGCGGTGACACACACTAAATGGAATATGTGACTTTAATATTTGAGTTTGAAGACTTAACAGTATTTCTTCCTATTCTGCAACTGTGCAGAGTACACAGAATAGGCTGCTAAACTGCGGTGACGAACACAGAATGGAATATGTGACTTTAATATTTGAGTTTGAAAACTTAACAGTATTTCTTCCTACTCTGCAACTGTGCAGAGTACACAGAATAGGCTGCTAAACTGCGGTGACGAACACAGAATGGAATATGTGACTTTAATATTTGAGTTTGAAAACTTAACAGTATTTCTTCCTATTCTGCAACTGTGCAGAGTACACAGAATAGGCTGCTAAACTGCGGTGACGAACACAGAATGGAATATGTGACTTTAATATTTTAGTTTGAAAACTTAACAGTATTTCTTCCTAGTCTGCAACTGTGCAGAGTACACAGAATAGGCTGCTAAACGGCGGTGACACACACTGAATGGAATATGTGACTTTAATATTTGAGTTTGAAGACTTAACAGTATTTCTTCCTATTCTGCAACTGTGCAGAGTACACAGAATAGGCTGCTAAACGGCGGTGACACACACTGAATGGAATATGTGACTTTAATATTTTAGTTTGAAGACTTAACAGTATTTCTTCCTATTCTGCAACTCTGCACAGTACACAGAATGTGCTGCTACACTGCGGCGAAGCACACTGAATGGAATATGTGACTTTGATATTTTAGTTTGAAGACTTAACAGTATTTCTTCCTATTCTGCAACTCTGCACAGTACACAGAATGTGCTGCTAAACTGCGGCGAAGCACACTGAATGGAATATGTGACTTTGATATTTTAGTTTGAAGACTTAACAGTATTTCTTCCTATTCTGCAACTCTGCACAGTACACAGAATGTGCTGCTAAACTGCGGCGAAGCACACTGAATGGAATATGTGACTTTGATATTTTAGTTTGAAGACTTAACAGTATTTCTTCCTATTCTGCAACTCTGCACAGTACACAGAATGTGCTGCTACACTGCGGCGAAGCACACTGAATGGAATATGTGACTTTGATATTTTAGTTTGAAGACTTAACAGTATTTCTTCCTATTCTGCAACTCTGCACAGTACACAGAATGTGCTGCTAAACTGCGGCGAAGCACACTGAATGGAATATGTGACTTTGATATTTTAGTTTGAAGACTTAACAGTATTTCTTCCTATTCTGCAACTCTGCACAGTACACAGAATGTGCTGCTAAACTGCGGCGAAGCACACTGAATGGAATATGTGACTTTGATATTTTAGTTTGAAGACTTAACAGTATTTCTTCCTATTCTGCAACTCTGCACAGTACACAGAATGTGCTGCTAAACTGCGGCGACGCACACTGAATGGAATATGTGACTTTGATATTTTAGTTTGAAGACTTAACAGTATTTCTTCCTATTCTGCAACTCTGCACAGTACACAGAATGTGCTGCTAAACTGCGGCGACGCACACTGAATGGAATATGTGACTTTAATATTTTAGTTTGAAGACTTAACAGAATGTGCTCTAATCTGCAACTTTGCACACTAAACAGAATGTGCTCTAATCTGCAACTTTGCACACTAAACAGAATGTGCTCTAATCTGCAACTTTGCACACTAAACAGAATGTGCTCTAATCTGCAACTGTGCACACTAAACAGAATGTGCTCTAATCTGCAACTTTGCACACTAAACAGAATATATTTTTTTTTTTTTTTTTTTTTTTCCCCCCCACACAAAATAACCTGCTGCCCCCACACACAGTAGTCCTAAAAAGGACTTTTGGTTCTTTTTTTTCACAATTTTGCTTGTTTTCCTCCCTACACTGCCTTTCCCTTCCTATCCTCAGCTCTCCCTGGCTAAGACTGAGCCGAACTCGATGGTCAGGTGCTATACAGCACCCGACCACGGGTTCTGGCCAGCCAATCAGTGTAATGCCAGCAGCCAACATGGCTGCTGGCATTACACCGATGTCAGAGCCTCCCTGCACGTTTATTGGCTGCGCAGCAGCCGCAAAACGTGCGGGGAGGAGACCCGAACATGGCGGGCGAGCACATGCGGTACTCGTACGAGTACCGCCATGTGCCGAGCAGAGCGATGCTCGAGCCGATCCGAGCATCGGCCGAGCATGCTCGCTCAACACTACTAATTATCTCTCCTGATCCTGATGCTCCCAATGACTCGGCATTGCTTTCTGACTACTGCTCTGATTATCTTTCCTGATCCTGATGCTCCCGGTGACTTGGCTATCCCAGACCATGACTTCACATACTTCTCCTGGTTTATGCGCTCCTATCGACTGGGCTGATTCAGGAGGCAGTGGTTAGGGGCAATCCCGGTACGAATCTAGGCAGTTCCTGGCAGTTGGGCATCCTTAGTGGTGATCTTAACCCTCCAATCCTTCAGCAGAGCTGGTAGTCTGATTCTGGGTGTTCCTAGCCCAGAAACCCGAGGTCCAACTGTAGGTGGTCTAAGTCAATCTGTTCTCAGAGAGATTGAAACCTGTGTTGGTGGAATGAGCCCGCCAGTCCCTCCTATTGTCAGTAGTCAGCAGCCTAGTCAGTTTTTCTTTCCCTCTAGGGCATTTCTATCCTGTTGGATGATACCTGCCCTATCCTTGCTTGTGTTCCCATCTGCAATAGGGGTCCTTTCGACTGTGGAGGTCTGGGTCTCTTCCCCAGTACACACAAGTATCCGTCATGGCCAGGGTCCTGGCTCAAACAGGATCGGACATTTGGCTTCTCTGCCAGAACCTATACTCTGCTTTGGCCTCAACAAGGAACTAGTGTGACTGGCTTTGATCCCAAACTATGCTCTCAAGTGTCATACCCTAGCCACTCTAGACTCAGATCTCCTAGGGGCCCCATGACATTCCTGTACTGATCAAGACTGTTTGCTGCCTGGATTTACCTAAGCCTGTTAAATGACCATGTATCGCCACACTAGTCTCAGCCAGGTATCTGGGTGTTTGAAAACCTGTGTTTGACACTGCTCCATAGCCTTGCTCACTATTTTCTACCTAACCATCACAGCTGGCATCTCTTTCGACTCTCCAATCCTGGGCCAAGGGTCATATTAGCAGTAACTGACTACTGAGCCAAGTAGCTCAGGTCAGTTTTCTGAGTCTTTTGGGATAGCATATTTCCCAGCTAAGTCTGAATGTCAAACTTGACTTTGTTACATCACTTCTGTATTCCCTGCAGCAGAAATCAGTTATTTCCCAAATAGCTCCTAAAAAAGGTTCCTTCCTCTGATGCTTCATCTACCAGCAATTTGTCCCTATGTAGGCCACCTAAGATTCATTTAATGGTGAGATATTAAGACAGACAAGCAGAATTAGGGGAGTTTCTATCCCAATGCTCACTACAATTGTGGAATCAACCTGATATGTTCTCCTCCTATCTTTCAAAAAGTGGAGATGGCTTCTCAGGTTTATCACATCTCCAGTTCCTATGATATTCTATAGAGCCTATGTACGAAGATCTCAAAAGTTGAAGAAACCTTACTGCATAGGCTCCATAGAATGACATAGAAATTTCAGAAGTGATAAACAGGAGAAGTCATCTCCATTTTATCACAGTTTACTGAATCTCTCCCCCACACTTGAGTTCCAATGGGCTAAATGAGGAGCTACATTTATGGTGTCTCAGATAATCATTAAATATATAACTATTAGGTTATGGAGATCCAAATTTAAGCTGCATGGTTAAACTCTGGGAAGGAGAATCCTCACAAAGAGGTGACAGACTGTTAATTTAATAGATAAAACAAGAAATACAGCAACAAAACAATACAAGGGTACACTGCAAGGTAGGCCCAACCTAGGATATCTTGCTGCAGCCTAAGCTGAGTTAGAGATGCTGGCCATAAGGCCAGATTAGTGCAGACTGGAGGAGCCAGGCAGGACCCCAGATGACAGCCTGAAGAACAGCTGCTACCCACTGAGGTCGAAAAAAACTATAGAATACACAGACTACCTCATAAACTGAAGTGTGCTCTGGATTAAGTGAACAGTTTGGACATCCCAGTACTGGAAAAGTGTTTTTGTGTTTACATCCTAACCTGCAGTAAGAAGGTTAAAGGGTTAAAGTGTAAAAGGTTGTGTTTTTTCTGGGAGTTTGATTAGTTAATTAAGGGTGGGGTTTGTGAACAATCCCCTGTGTAGGCCTGTATAAATCTAGGTACAGGACTCAAAGAGCTTGCTCCATCACAGCGAAGACCCTGTGAAACTAACCCAACTGTGACAAGTCAACACAGACCAAGAAGAATCCAAACCTGCGACTTAAAACCCAACCCGAGAAGATGGAGTAGTGAGGCTCAAGCCTCGGTATCCAAAAATCACCGCTGATGGATAAAATCTATCAGCAAGAAGAAGACGACAGAGCTTGCTCACAAATAGAGCATGCTCTTTACTAAGTGCTCTGGAATAAGTGCATAGTTAGTGCAACACAGGAGTTACAGGAACAAAGGTAAATTAATTGTTTATATTGTGTAAGAACTCACATTTGCACCATACATGATGAGCAAGTTTGGAGATCTCACTCAGTGCACATCTTGCCATATGTATGCATGCTTGGAACAGCAGTTCCAGGGTCCATACTGCTGTGGCAAGTATGAGCAAGTGGCCCTTCTAGAAGCTCAGACTGGAGCTCTAGAGAGTCATATTGCAACACTGAGAGACTGACAACCTTGAGAGGAGTCTCTTGCTAACAGAGCAGAGTCTAGCTGGGTCACCTAGCAAAGAGGGAGGAGATCAGCTAGAAGGGAACCAGGCACATAGCTGGGTGACAGTTAGAAGTGGTTGCAGTGGGGGAGGGAAGAGGAAGAGGGCAGCCAGTCCTGAGTTTTTCCATCCCAACAAATTTGCTCATTTAAGTGAAGATGTTGGGGAGGCAAACCCAGAAGTGGAATTGCTGGAGAAGACTGTTCTCCCTAACAGCCGGGAGAACAGCTCCTTTAGCACAGAGGGGATCCAGAGGAAAGTGAAGCCTAGGCAGGTTGTAGTGGTAGGGGATTCCATTATTAGGAGAACAGATAGTGTAATCTGTGGCTCTGATCGCAGCAACCGAATGGTTTTCTGTCTCCCGGGTGCCTGGGTTCAGCATGTTGCAGACAGGGTGGACAGATTATTGGGAGGGGCTGGAGAGGATCCAGCTGTCTTGGTGCATATTGGTACCAATGACAAAGTAAGAGGAAGGTGGAGAGTCCTAAAAGGTAATTTTAGGGATTTAGGCAGTAAGATTAGGAACTGGACCTCCAAGGTAGTATTCTCAGAGATACTACCTGTGCCATGCGCTACGCCAGAGAGACAGCGGGAGATTAGGGAGCTCAATGCATGGCTGAAGTCTTGGTGTAAGAAGGAGGTCTTTGGGTTTTTAGAGCACTGGGCTGATTTTGCTTTGGGGTACAATCTCTATAGCAGGGATGGATTGCACCTGAATGCAAGAGGGTCTCAAGTGCTTGGGGAGAGGATGACTAGACGGTTGGAGGAGATTTTAAACTAGGAAGGGGGGGAGGGGGCAATAAATACTGGGATAGATAGTATAGAAAGGGAAGGCGGTGTAGTTAATAACCAGGTGGGAGGATCTGGGGGCGGGGTTAGTACAGATGATAGGGAGAAGCCTATAAACCACATCAAAATTAAATCACAAATGGAACACAGCAGTGGCATAAATTGTATGCTTGCAAATGCCAGAAGTTTAACTGGTAAAATAGGGGAACTGGAGCTGGTAGCTGAAATTGAAAACTATGACTTGATAGGCATAACAGAAACATGGTGGGATGACACACATGATTGGTCAATCAATTTGGAGGGCTACACGTTATTTAGAAAAGACAGGTCAAACAAAAGAGGTGGTGGGGTCTGTCTGTATGTCAAACCAGCATTATTGCCTCAATTGCGGGAAGATATATGTGATGACAGTAGTGAACATGTGGAATCCCTGTGGGTTGAAATAGTCACTGGGGGTAAAACTGCCCAGAAAATATTAGTGGGTATTTGTTATAAACCACCTTGAAGAATCAAAGCTATTAATCCAACTAGAAAAGGCTTCTCAAATAGGGAGAACTATAATTATGGGGGATTTTAATTATCCAGAAATAGACTGGAAAAATGGAACATCTAATTCAGCTAAAAGCAGCAAGTTTCTGAACTTGTTGAATGACAATTTTTTGTCACAACTAGTGCAGACCTCAACCAGAGGGGATGCATGTCTGGATTTGGTAATAACTGACAATGAAGAACTTATCTCTAACATCCAAGTTAGGGAGCACTTGGGGAATAGTGACCATAACATGGTATCTTTTGAGATTAATTCAAAAAAGCAATTTGGTATGGCTTCCACCAAAACACTGAATTTTAAAAAGGCCAACTTTAGCAGGTTTAATTCATCCCTTGGTCTCGTTGACTGGGATCAAATATTTTCAGGAAAAAACACAGAAGGTAAGTGGAATGCCTTCAAAATAACATTGCAAAAATACACACATAAATGTATCCCTGTTGGAAACAAATACAAAAGAAGCAAATTAAAACCAATGTGGCTAACCAGTAAAGTAATTCATTAAATAAATAACAAGAAAGCAGCATTCAAACATTACAAAGCTGAGGGATCAGCAGAGGCATTTGCAGAATACAAAACCTGTAAAAAAGCTATGGCCATGGAATGATTGCTTCCAGAGCCTGGGTTGAGATCATGTAACATGCCTTACTGGGTGTATTGATGTGTGGTTGGGAAAAAAATACACTCACATACACTGTGGTTCAAATTTGTGGGTGTATACAACATGGGATTTGTGTATATCACTTTTCATCTGAACTGACGTCCAACACTTTGGGGGGAATTCACTAAGCTGTGATGAAGAAGTGATGAAGTGGAGATGACTTCTCCAGTTAATTATTTCTCCAATACCTA
The DNA here is from genome assembly GCA_037306005.1 of Rhinophrynus dorsalis. Classification (NCBI taxonomy): domain Eukaryota; kingdom Metazoa; phylum Chordata; class Amphibia; order Anura; family Rhinophrynidae; genus Rhinophrynus; species Rhinophrynus dorsalis. Next base: position 385,507,162 of record CM074723.1, on the reverse strand, counting down.
TGTTGTGCTATGGAGTCCGAGCAATTAGATTTCTACAACTTTAGAGATGTGTTAATGCATAGGCTCCATGGAATAACATAGGAACTGGACAAGAGATATCACTGGAGACGTTATCGCCTCTTTATCATGCCTTAGTGAACCCCCCCCACCCCGTATGGTGGCTTGGTCTGTAACACTCTCTATACCTTTGTGTTACTGACATATCTACCATTGAACAGTTTGGGAGCAGAATTCAGAGGAATGTGGCATAGTGGATGTGTGTAAGTTCTCACATGTTGAAGTTTCATTAACCCACTGAATGCAAGAGGGAAGCCATGTCTTGTAGAGCAATGCATAGTGCTCCCCCTTTGAATTCAAAGGGTTAAGCAGAAGGCATAGACCTGTTAAGCATGACACAACATGACATGTTCATGAACACAGTGTAGGTTTAAATGGTACTTGGAGTAGAAAACGTACAGTTACAGGAAGAAGGGGAACTGAATCACACACGCACACCTCTTCTGCATTCATGAGCCACAGGGTCCTCTGCAGTTGGAGACATGTAGAACTCTGTAAGGGAAGAGAGGTCAACAGATGTAAGACAGTGAACAAATCACAGGTGGCTATGTGAGGAGTGTCACATAGGGGACAACTGACACTGTGGGATATCACACAGGTTAGGCGTCAGTACAGACTCAAGGCACTCATTGCAAGACACCTGGATCCTTTCAAACCACTGAAGGCTACGTCCCAGGAATGTCCCAGGAACACCATAAAACATACCCTCAAGTGGAGTACCCAGATTGGCCTCTCAGTTAAAGTGAAGTAACTGAACAACATCTGGGGAGATATATCTCTGGAGACTCCCTCCTTTTCACTTTTCCCACGTTAATCCTGCAGTCCCAACATTTCCTCTACTCCTCTGAATCTCTGGATGATTACTCCAATTTTTTAGGGATGGTGAAGATATAATGGAAACCATAAATATATATTTATTAAACCATTTATTAACATCACCAATAAAACAGTATATCCAACCAATGCTTTTCGAAGCCACAGCTATTTCCTCAGGGGTTTCAACATTTTACTCAGTGAAAAGTTTAACTACCCAAATTTCCTTTTTTAGGATGGTGGAACAACTTCACTCCAGGAACACACATAATTTCCGGAACACATACTTCCTGCATTCCCTCTGTGACTGTATGTTACCACATGCATAACAAAGTTCAGTGTAGCTTCACCTTCTTGTTGATTCCAGCATTGAACTAACTCTCAAAACTCAAATACAAATATTCTCAAAGGGAATAAATATATACATGTATTACCCAATCAAAAACTAGCTAAATTAAAAAAAGGAACTTACTTCCAGCTCATTATTAAGCCCCTTTAAAGTCAATGTCCCTAAACTAAAAATCCAAGCAGATTATCTCTTGCACAGAGCAGGGAATCTGCTTGGATAATCCATAGGAACAGACTCCATTCCTTTGACTGAAAACCCCTTTAGACCTCCAGTAACGTAAACCTGGAAATGTCTCAGTATCCTATTATAGTATCCTATTATTATTTTTATTATTATTATTATTATTATTATAATATTATTATTATATAATATATATTCCAGAGGTCATCCCCAACACACTGCATGTGATTCCTGTTGAAAGCTGTTTAGTTCAGTCATGAGGGCATTAGATTCACAGTTTAATGTTAAGCATTCTTGTAAGCCATAAAAGATGACAATATGTAATAGCACTTGCTTAATATGGGGTACCTTGGTGAGGTAAGTGAGCATAGACATATTTTAGCCAATCTAAAAGATCAAATACTCATCTTTTTAAACAAATGAATTAATGCATTGGCATATATATGCTATACACAACGTTTACATTAGGTAATTTGTATGAAAAAGAGCAGAATTACATTGTCTGTTTTTTGTTTTTTTTGAAGGGTTTATTTTGTTTATTTTTTGTAAAGGGTTCTCTCATTCCTTGCCGCTCTTTATACTTTGTTCACTTTTTTGTATATATGTATATTATGATGTACTAGTGTAAAAGCCCGTGTACACAGGCCAAGGTCCGGGTAATGTAAACCCTTTGAGTGCCAGAGGGGTACGCAACGCATTGCCCGCAGTGCCCTCTGGCACTCAAAGGGTTAAGAGGCCGCTACCTCACTGCTCCACGTAATGCATTCTTGCATCGCCTCACATGATGCAATCATGCGCCGCAGAGACTGCCCGAACATGGGTAGTCTCTACTGTGCATGACTGCATCGTGACAAACAGCCTAGCGAATTTTTATATAGGAATACTTTGGCTGTTATCCAACATGTACCTGCAATCATGTACACCACACAGGTTGTGCTACAATTAAGTTTTTTATGGCAAATGCTACTTAGCTGTGAATATAACATTCTGTGCATAATAGTGAATAATTTATACTGGAAAATGTATGAATATAAAACTTAGCAGTTAAAAAATCTGAAATTCTTCTAACACCTGCTTCTCTCATCCACCAAAAGATCTATAACAATGACTGATTAAGACATTATTTCATGGGCACATTTTCAAGTCTGTGAGTTACACTGAGCAATGAGTCTATGGATACAACGTCCTGCTTAATAGCTTCCATGGCAACTACTGAGAACCTAGGGGACTTGGATTTTAATTTGAATCTAGATTGTTACTAAAGGAAATCGAATGATCTTTATAGGTTTCAATGGCTATTAATAAGGGAAATTTAGCTATTCTAAATGTCTTACTTGATGGCACTGTTTTTTAAAGGTGATGACAAAAAATATTTTTTGTATGTAGTGTAAAGTACTGTAGTTTTAAATAAATTTCTCAGGATTTACAGAAAGGTGTATCCTAAACACAGAATGAGTATACAATACAATACAAATTCAAATACCTAGAACCTGATTATGTGTTATACTGCATCCAAAAGCTAATGAAGCTAGCTGAGCACAGACCATGGATGTCGTAGACCTAAAGTCCTCCCTCTGGTTGTGGACTACAATTCCCACAATTCCAGCTGAGAAAGTTGATGTACAACAGCAGCTCAATGCATGCAGTTTGCCCACCCTTGGCAATAACTTATGTACAATGTACACTTTTTTTGAACCAAGCATCTCTTTTATTTTTTAATCCCTGGGGCATGTCCCCAGGGGTGACGGAGATACCAACATGGGTACTCTGTTCTCATTGACTAGAGAAACCAGCTGAATGTAGCTGACAAGTCCCAAGAAAGCCAAAGTATGAGTCTGGGATTTGTTTGTTTTCTCAAGCAGAGTGGAATTGCCCTGTATTTTTTTTATCTGAGCTGTGCTGTCTTTGTGGTTGGATTTAGCTCAATATGCAAATAAGGATTTCTTTTTGTAATGTCACTAGAAAGCTTAATAGTTATATTCTTAAATGGTGACTAGCTGAAGAACAAGCAAATGTCTTGTTTTTGTTCATCCTCAGTAAATATTCCCTTCTGTGCTCCTTTTTTGAAAACCTGGTGATTCTCCAGTTTTATGCAGATGGTACACAAATCTATCTCTCTGCCCCCTCATTATCACCTGGAATACAACAGCGGGTATCTGAATGCCTTTCATCTGTCTCTACTTGGATGGCACATCATAGCTTAAAACTTAATATACCAAATTTGGAGTTTCTTATCTTTCTTCCTAAATCCTACACAATACCTCAGTTTTCTATAACTGTCAAGGGGTCCACAATTTACACTGTGGACAAAGCACACTGCCTTGGGATAACTTTGGACTCTTTCTTTCTCCACCCACATTAATGAAGTTGTGTCTTTCTTCGATATATGGCAAAAATCTGCACATTTCTTTCTCTCTCTCTACAACAGAAACTCTTATGCATGCTCAAATCATATCCTGCCTGGATTATACTGCAACTCTTTATTTATTGGTCTGTCTGCTATCCACATCTCTCCTATCCAACTGATTCTTAACTCAGCCATCAGAATACCCTTCCTCTCCTCCAGAATAGTATATAAACTTAAACTTTTATAATCATTGTCATGTTTTCCCTTAAAGCAACCTAATACATTCAAAATCCTCCCCATTACCTTCAAGGCTCTCCAACACTTGTCCCCATCCTATATTTTATTGTTGATATCCCGCCATATACCTACATGTCCTCTATCCAGTACACATGGTGGATGACTCCCTGCTCCTTTAAACTCTATCGCTCTATTGCGACTGAAGGCTTTTTCCCTTGCTGCTCCCTACCTCTGGAACTCCCTGCCACCCAGTATTCAGCAACCCTCAACAACTTCAAGTAGAAGATAAAAGAGCACCTTTTAAATGTAGCACTACCTTAATATGTAAAGGATATCTCATAAGCACTATTAGGACTGTCAAATATTGTACTTCCTCTTCTACCTGCTTGTACCTGTATGTCACCCATCCTAAACTTAGATTGTTAGCTCTATGGAGCAGAGATCTCCTATCCTAAAGTATGCTCACCTAGTGTTCCCCTTATGACAATGGTCTGTATACCCACTTAATTGCTGCACTAATTGTATCCCCTCTATAGTAAATGTAACCTGTAAAGTGCTAAGTACATCTGTTGGCCCTATATAAATAAAAATATACAGATATACAGCTTGCTCACAGTGCCCAGAGAGAAATGAGCAACATCTCACTGACAGGGCCCAATATCCCTGAAATGTGCATTTAGGATTTCCTGGTATTCTTATGCAGAGTAGTTCCCCCGTAGTTTTGATCTGACCTGCCATTAACAGGTGGAATTTGCTCAATATCTAAATGAATATATTCTTTGGTAATGGCACTGTAGAGTTAAACAGTGATACTCCTGAGTGATGACTAGCCAAAGAACAAGCAAATGCAGTGTTTCTTTTCATCCTTAGTGAATGTTCACTTCTGTGCTTCTTTCACAACAAGAATGTTTCATTATTGAAGAATGGACAAAAGCTTCATATTTATCTGATTTTATAGAGGCAGTGTGGTTTTCTGAGTGTCTGGGAACACCTGCTCGGTTTGTCCTTGAATAGAAAGGCAGATAATAACTTGCATGGAACATGTGGATACCATCTACAACATGATTGTTTATTTTCATATTATTTACACAATATATAACCATTATCTGCTTGCTTGTGGTAAAACATCCTGCTAAAAAACACAAACCTTTCTGTCATATCCACATCGGCCTGCACTGATCACCATGACCAATATGTCTCAATGAATAAGGAGCTGCCTAAACAGCCTTCCAAATATCCATGCAGTGTAATATTCACATCACTGTAGTAAGATAAATATTGAGATTTGTATTCATTAAGGTAGAGACAAACAATTGAAAAGAACTCTTGCAATGTAAGGACTGGTTTAAAGGTAACTAAATTTATTTAAAAATTAAATAATAGTTTCCATTCAAATGACGTTCCTATTTACAGATGTTTGCTAAGAACTCACATTAAATATATAGTGCAGTTTTGGTTACTGTTTTACAAAGCATAATGAACATAACAGAGTTTACAAACATGGGAAAACATTAAAAAGGGAATTAAAAACCTTAGTTATGAGGAAAAGCTTTCATAATTGGGTTGGTTTGCTTTCGGAAACGGTTGCCTACAACTCAATGTAATTATATAATTACTGGTTTACAAATATATTGAGGGACTTAGAATGAGCAAAACTATCAGTATACTTTTCATGGATTGATAAAGCAGACCTTGAGAAAATTCCAGTTCTGTGCTAATCAATACAGAATGAATTATGGATAGCAAAGGACAAATTAAGGGCAGGAGCGGTAGAGAGCATGAGGATGGGGGTGGGGAGCTCCATCAGTCCTGCCTTGTAAGTAACAGTAATCAGCAGAAGTAGTTCTCCTAGTGTTGGGATACCTGTATTCGTCCGGGTACCTTGATCCTTTGGCATATCGTGCTTCTGTGAGCATTACTGCCACTCTGCATGCTGTTCAGGTCAACATGAATATCCTAGTGCTTTTCTGTCTACACCCATACACACTATTGCATGTTTACATGCAGCTTAGCTACGTTACATTCAGACCTTTAAATCTGAAAACCAAAACTAAACATAACATGTTTAGGGTCTTGTGAAAGAGATTATTTCATACAAATGCTAGCATTACAGAATAATTGTATGCATCCCAACCAAGGACAATAGAAAGCGCATTATGTGGACCCTTTTATAAACAGGGATATACACATTATAAGAGGTCATCCACTAAGAATAGAGGAAAGGATATTTCATCTTCTACAAAGGAAATTGTTCTTAACTGTAACAACAGTAAAACTATGGGATTTACTGCAGAGAAAGGCAGCATTGACAGATCCAGTAGTAAGTTTCAAGGCTTGTTGGACTTATTTTGTTTAGCAAATCAGGATATAAAAGTTTTAGAATTGATAGGGTTGAACTTGGAGGATGGATGCCTTTTTCCAACCTCAACAAATATGAAACTGTATATTTTATGTTTTAATGTAGTGGACGTTATAAATATGAGCTGTGCTATTGATATATGCAAATGACCACATGTCTTTTATTATTTATTAGATACAAATGCCCAACTCTACTTAATTTAGCAGTTGTCAGCAATGTATGAATGTCCCTGTTTAACTTCACAAAAGGTTTATCAAGTGAGAGATAATTGTAAAATTTAAGAATAGTTAATGTGATGAAAAAAAATAACAAAAATCAGTTTTTTACTAGTTAATCTCTGGTTTTTCCCACTGCTCTAATAGGTCCTGCAGTATGACAGTAGTGGTAGGCCATGGTGTGATTGTCTTGCCTGTAGACCAGTTGTCAAGCTAGTTGAATGGGCATTGAATAGCTTGGGTCAGTGTTTTTTCAATACTGGTCTTAGGGGAAACACAAACAGGTCAGGTTTAAAGGATATCCCTTCTTAATGACAGGTGAGTAATCTATGGCTTAGTCATTGTGATTGATATACATGTGCTTAATTAGGGATAGCCTGAAAACCTGACCTGTTGGTGTGCCCTGAGGACTGGAGTTGAGAATCACTAGGTTTTGGCTTATAGAGCTATACTAGTGGCTTGCATGATAGCTGGGGATAGTGAAATGCCAATTTCCAGAGTTGATGATCCTCATAAGCTGTGTTCTGGCAAGAAGTCAGTCCCTGGATGCCAAGTGCTTTGGTATTTTCAAACCGATTAGGACCAATGGCATCAACCTTGTTGCACAGTTCCAGGATCACGGTCAAACCATTGTTAGATCCAGTTCTGATTGATTCTAGCTGTCCTTCTGATGTCAGATCCAGTTACAGTTATGGCTTCTCTTCTCTCCCTTTTCCTTTTTAAAGCTAGTTAGTGGCTTGCTCAAGCATGCATTCAAATTGTTGTTCCAGTGTGTGATCTTCTGTGTCCCACCTGTGCTTCTAGTTTTGATCTCTGCTTCATAAACTACTCATTTGATGACTTTGCTTTAAGTCTTGGTGCCTCTCCTTGTTTCATTATAGCTATTCTATGTTACACCACTTTGCCTTTTGAGGCTTAACTGTTGTCTTACTGGCCTCTGCTAATGTGATATCTGATTATATAGCAGGTCCCAGAATGGCAATAATTCTCCGTTTCTGCATCCAGGTTCCAGAAGTGTTTTACATATTAGCATCTAAAGCCAGAATCCTGTGTCCTCCATCTGCTGACAGCTAATGGATTTTTTTTTTTTAATTAGAAAAAATACAAATTACATACAATTAGAAAATACATACAACCATAATACTCAGATGACACTTATCACATATTGTATAGCTACATAAATTTACATTAACAATAATTTAATAAATTCAATAGCTTTAATAATTTTAATAATCACCATTGCCCACCTATATATATGGGTCCAACCGGGAATCCACTATACTTACTTCATTTATGGTCGGAAACCTATCGATCCATGGTTGACAAATCCTATAGTAATTCCCTAAATTATAAGTGCTGAACTTGATTTTTAACCTCTATCCACGTGATACCCTGTGCCATTTTCCATAATCAGTCAGTTTTCTATAATCAGTTTCATTGCTAAAAATACTTGCACCACCAGATATCTAGCAGTTACTGATATATTATCCAACTCAAAATGTAGTATTGCCCTACAGGGATGGGGATGAATGACACATTTACTTAACCCCGAGATTTTAACAAATATTTCTTCCTAAGTATTTCTAATCCTCACACACTTCCACCACATATGCAGATGGGAACCTTCCGCCTCTCCACATCTCCAGCATACTTCCGAGATCCCATTATCAAACTTATGCAAGATTTGCAGAACTAAATGTCATCTAGACATCACTTTAAACTGCAGCTTATGGAGATTTAAACAGTGAGAAGCTTTTTTAGTCAAGCTCCAACTCAGACTCCATTTATCCCGTAACAACTCTTTAGATCTTTCACCCAACTCTCCCAAGTCTTAGGGAACCTGTCTTTTTCCAAACTCTCAGCCAACAGGTACCACCTATGAAGAAGCCCCACCTCCAATTTATTCTCAAATAATTTCCTCAAACTGAACATAAATGCCCGATTTCCAGAATTCACCATCTGACTCCTCAAATAATGCTGAATTCTATATAAAACAAAAATGTCTTGACTCAGTATCTCAAATTCATTATCAAGCTGTCCCATAGCTTTTACTTTATCTTGATCCATCAAACTACCAACAGTCAGATTCCCCCTAACTGCCCAGTGTCACGGTTTTATTGAACACTCAGACAATTGGGTAGGATAAAATATAAAAGCTTTATTAGGCAAATAAAGTGCACAAGGTCCCTCACAGGTCCAAACTCTACAAACAGCAGTAATAAAGTTTGACACACGACAGGGCATACAAAATAGCAATACAATAGTGAGGCTCTACCAGCCTTACCGAATACCGGGTAAGGTAGCCTGATATCTGGTGCAACAAGGAACTGAGGAGGCACTACAGGGTCACAGAATGAGCGTATAGTGGGAAGGCAACAGGAACCGCTTAGTGACCGGATAGCACTGACTGGGTGTGCTTAATGGAGGCCACGGATAGTCACAGGTTGAGCGTATAGTGAGAAGGCAACAGGAACCACTTAGTGACCGGATAGCACTGACTGGTGTGTTTAACGGAGGCCACAGATAGTCACAGGCTGAGCGTATAGTGGGAAGGCAACAGTAACCACTTAGTGACCGGATCGCACTGACTGGGTGTGCTTAACGGAGGCCACAAATAGTCACAGGCTGAGCGTATAGTGGGAAGTCAACAGTAACCGCTTAGTGACCAGATCGCACTGACTGGGTGTGCTTTACGGAGGCCACAGAGAGTCACAGGCTGAGAGTAGAGCAACCGAAGGCAACAAATCAGAGAGAACTGACAATATAATAGCGAGGGCAACAAGATAGCGTAAGTCAGTTAATGCCTGGATCAGTACACGGAGAGCGGAAGTCAGCCAAAGCCTGGATTGGTACACAGAGAGTGGTTGCTAGCCAAAGCCTGGATCGGTACACAGAGAGCGGTTGCTAGCCAAACCTGGGTCGGTACACAGAGAGCGGTAGTCAGCCAAAGCCTGGGTCGGTACACAGAGAGCGGTAGTCAGCCAAAAACCTGGGTTGGTACACAGAGAACGGTAGGCAGCCAAAGCCTGAATCGGTACACAGGAGCAGAACAAGAGCAAGGTCAGCGGAAACCGTATCAACACGGAACACGGAGCACTGAATAACGTAAGGTCAGGAACACCACGAAAGGGCACCGGCCTAGTGACAGGAAGGCGTATATAAAGGCTAGCCAGCTAGCACTAATAAAAGACAGCAAAGCATAAACCCGGAAGTCAGAATATCGCACAAGAATCACGGGCACTGTGATACCCAGGAATCAAACATTCCAACGTTTTAATTGGAATCAAACCTACTATCCTGTTCTCAAACTGGCTTGTCTGCTTAAACTTAAACCAAACCATCAATATCTTGCTTGGAATAAAATTCTTTACCCCTTTAATAATCTTTTTAACTTTCTGCAAATCCAGCCACAACATAATTTCCAGGTTATCCACATTCATCAGACTCTGCTCTATCCAATACCAATCCTCTAACTTAGAGGAGGGATAATGGAGTTTCTGGACATAAGCCAACATGTTTTGTGCACTCAGAATAGCCCTACTCCTTCCTGACCATGTGACCACAGGGTTAAATTGTTTATTTCCATAGAACTGGGGCTGTTGGGTGAATCCCCCTGAGGCTGGAGGTCTTTGGTGAACTCTGTGTATGCCCACGCAGTAAAACGTTCCTGAAATGCAAACTGGCTATATCTAAAAAGTAAAACACACAATCTCTAAAATTTGTACGAATCTACAAATGTGCCAGTGCAGCCAATTGACATTAGCCCCTAACACCAGTGGCTGTACTATAGAGTATGCGCACTATTGTACACTCCGCCATCACAGGACTGTAATTTCCGGCAAGCCTTATACACCTGATCCATAGCACGTGAAAGTAATTTCACTGTGATGGTGAATAAGTTGTCAAAGCCATGTGAATACATGGAACAGATTTTGGTGATGAATAAAGGAATGACCCAAAACACCCACAGACCACCAGTTGTCTTCCCCTTGGCATACCCAGTGCTAAGGGGAGACTTTTTTGTTTTGCATACATAGCCTAGTTTATTGGTATTAGAGAATCAAGGGGTAGATGTATAAAACTGGAGTTAATGTAAAAGAAGAGTTAAAATGGCTGTAATACTGTCATAGTTATAAAAGTATTAAAGACAGTTTGGGAGAACATAACACTGTGTAGTACATTAAAAAAAATGGAGTATGGAAGTTTGTAAAAAGTGGCTCAGCATTTTTATAAAGAAATGTTGCTATTGGTGACAATTTAGTGACATAATTTACTCCAAATATGTAAGGCCATATCTAACCTCTTCTTTTTCTTAAAGGGATAGTAATGTTTCAAAATAATCAGCTCCCATTAATCGTCACATTATTTGTGCCATGGAGAGTGTTATTTCAATACTGTCAGTGTTGTAGTTCAAGAGTAATTGAATGATAAAGTATCACCCCCCTCCATTTTACTGATGTAACACTGCTCACTTCAGAACTGAAAGGTGGTGTCAAGATGGCTTGCAGAGAGGGACAATCTTCAATTAGCATAAGGGAAAAACCTGTGAAGGGGGCAGGGTTTTCATTGTTTTCACAGTTAGAAGATTGTCCCTTGCTGTGAGCTGTCTGGTCTGTGGACCAGATTCCACAACTGAGGGGAGGTGGCTTACACTAGGTAAAAGGGGTGGGAGGGGGATACTTTATTTTTCAATTACTCTTGAACTATAATTCTGACAGTACTGAAATAATAATCTCCATGGCCAAAATCCCATGAAGATTAATTGGAGCTGCTTTTATTTTGAAACCTTACTATCCGTTTAACTGCCTCCACATTTATAAATGTACCTAGAATACTTTATAAGTACCGACACTCATAATAAGGAATAAAGACATTTTAAGGATCCGTTCACAAAAACAAACAAGAACACTTTTTATAAATCTCCCTCATAGTGACTTAACAGCAATTCCAGTGTCTGATTTAGGGCAAAATCGCTATCGTTCATTCATCCCATTATCTGTAGTCTACTGTGTGAAATAATGTCAAACCTGCCTACTGCTATAATTTACTCTTCTTTGTCTCTGTCAGAAAGTATGTGTAAAGGGTAGTATCGTGTTAGCCATAGAAAAAGCGAGAGACTGGTAGAGTAAAAATAATGCCTTTATTAGCTAGCTCAGTGGCTCTAGCATGCAAGCTTTGTTGTCTTGAAAGCTTTCATTGTAGAGCCACTTAGTCGATAAAGGCATTATTTTTAAACTACCAGTCTCCTACTAAGAAAGTAAGGAATGAGCAGCTTCAACCTCACTACCAGAGAACAGCAATATACTGCAAAGTGCTAATTTCCTGAATTATTTGTTTTCTATTATACAAAATTAGTTGTACATCCCTTTATCCCTTAAAGGGTCAAACTGTGTCCCACAGCTTCATCATAAGCATGCTATCTAACAAGAAGAACTGTAATAAGTCTGGAGGGAAATTACTGTGCCATTGAGGACAACTAAACATTCCCAATGGTTTTAGTTGGGCAGTTAACCCCTTGAATAATACATTCTCATTGCACTGTTTGGAAATTAGTTGAAGACCTCTCCATCATTCAAAGGTTTAGAAGCTCAATTTAGATCAATGGAAATTTCCAGATATATATATTATACCTGATGGTGAAGTTGGTTTGCTCCAGAATTACTCTAGTTCATCATATTACAATAGCCTCAAGAGTCACTGATTAACCCTTTGAATGTTACAGAGTGTGCAGTACCTAGTACATTACCCCATATACTGATAAAATAATTTTAAAGCACATATGGATAGAATGAAATAAAAACTTGCTTCTCTGAGTTGGAACACAGAGGTTTTCAGCAAGACTAATTACTTTACTGCAGTCAATTATAATGTGAGAAGCTAATTATAATAGAAAGAAGCAACAATGTGCTGAGACACCAATAGTACAATCCATGGATTTCGCAGGTTAAACTGGCCATTTCCTCTGGAGCCTATCCTCCTGAGAAATAAGTGGGGTAATGTGCTGCACAGTGCCATCACTGGCTTGCCCAGTACTAGTTGCACATCTACGCACAAACACTGGAAAAAGTGAGAGCTCATGTGCCTTTTTTTTTTTTTTTTTACATGTCTTCAATACTTTTCTTCCCAGAAAACACACTGGCAGAAGCATATAGAGGCTAAGGAAAAGTAGTGCAGTTCAGTGCAATGGCACCATAGCGGACTAAAATACACATTTGCAATATTAGAGAGGACTCCAATGTATTAGATTGTAAGCTCCTTGGGGCAGGGTCCCTTTCCTAGTGTGTGATTCCCTTGCTGCACTTTCCCTCACAAATAATGTAATGATTGTACTTAACCTTAATGCTCTTAACCCAGTTCTGTTGTTTTGTATTGTATTATTTCAACTTCTGTTAAGCGCTGTGTACATGTATGGCGCTATATAAATAAAGACACATACATATTACAAACCCCAGAATGCTACAATGAAGGGATTAAAAGCCCCATTTAATTCAGTGGGAATTTGTATTTGTCCCTATGGTGCAGTTGGCTTGCTCTGCAACTGGACCACTCATCCTTAATACAGCAGCCTCACAACCTGAAAAGTGTAGGTGGCTAAACTCTACAGATTCTTGTTGTATGCCCACATATAAACAATTTGTGCTATATTTATGGTATAGTATATTTTGCAAAAACAAAAAACCTCAAACAACTAATGACTAAATAGTGAAATATTTTACTTTTTACAGCTATGCTGAACAGTGAAAAAAGACACAAGCAGAACCTTTATACATTAGGAAATTTGGAATCTAACCTCTCTGAAGCAATTTGCTGAGTCAGTAATTTTTTGTGCTTTAGGTCAGAAAACTCAAAGATCTGAGGAAATCCTATTCGCATGGAATGTGCTGACACTGGCTATTGTACTTGCATGAATGAATTCAAATAAGTACAATCCTATCCAATGCCAAACACCATCCAGAGTTAGACTGTGTGCCATGATTGAATGTTTGTGTATTCTGTCATCCTTAGTGGAGGTGATGTGCTAAGAAAAGTGTTGTGGATTCCGGGGAGAATCGTGCAATACATGAATCACAAAAAAAAATCCAAAAATTCCTATTGATTACGTATGACTGAAGGCTAAACATGAACCAAACATTTCTGTAAAGTTTGGCTTTCATTCAGAACAGGCTGTTTCACAAGATTTGAGTGACATGTTCTGAAACACATATCTTGTCTGCTTTTAATTTTCATGTGTATCCATCAAATGCTGGAAAATCAACCTCCTGATGTAAAGATAAAAAATAAAGAAAGAAAAACAGGCTAATTTTTCTTTAGAATAAATGTCAGCATAATTCTCAACAAAGTAGGAGAAACTCTGGGCAAGTCTCTGGGACATCTCGCTTGCTTTCTTCCTCTGCTCCCGTCCTTCCCCGTCCCAGTATCTTTCTCTCTTTTCCAGCCTCCTGGTGCAGTTAAATTTAAGTTCATCTGGTAGCCTCTCTGTGCCATGTTCTAGCCCAACTTTCCCTGTCTGATACTTTTTAACCCTCTCCCTGTCCCCATGGCTGGATTTACATATCAGGAATCCCAAGGCCCAAGAACTCAAGATACCCTTAGACGAGCTAATCACCATACACCGCACATCACTGTGGCATTGCCCCTATCCCCACCCACTGTGGCTTGATGCAGAAATTATTCTTAGCCTATAACTTACAAGCACCAAACAATTATTAACCCTTTGGTTGTTCATGGCTATAAGTGCATTGATTTGAAATGCACTGGAGATAACTCTTGCATTCAAGGTGTCAAATAATAGCAAGTAATGTGGTATGTAAACTGGTAACTACCTGTACCACCATATTACAGAGGTTTTAGAATTGCTCTGGCAACACCCACAACTCAATATGTGATAATGGCCAGAAAAGCTAAAGTGCATGTCAAACCTAGATAGTTGCCTTATCTGTCTAATAGGAAATCTAGACCTGCCTGTCCCATACTTGCCCCCCCACTCTCTACCACCACTTCTCACTCACTCACCCACCTCTGCCTTCTCTCTTCTACCCTTCCTATGTTCCTTCCTCACTATGTCCAAGTATATGAGAGTTCAATACAAGGATCTCTGCGGTGAGCTATTAATTCCAAGCCCTGATCAAATGACCTGGGGACACCTCTTGAGATTAGAGGAAAGGAGGTTTAGACTTCAGCAAAGGAATGTTTTTTTTAGAGTAAGGTCTGTTAAATTTTGGATTTCTTGCCCAAGGATGTGGTTATGGCAGATAGAATGGATACATTTAAGAGAAGATTAGATACATTTCTTTAAAAAGGCAACATACAGGGTTATACTATATACCAGTAGTCAAATCAGGAAGGTCTGATAAATGACTAACGTATTTGGTAGCAGGAAAGCTATATCATTCTCATGTCACTGGGGTATAAGGCAAAGTTTGAACTTGATGAACTTGTGTCTTTTTTCAACCTAATTTACTAAGTTACAGTGTTAATGACCCTCCTTCATCCCACTGTCTTTCTGCTAATTGATCTGGACTGATTCAGACAGATAAGTAATTTTTTCCAAGGGGGAAATGCATTAAATGTTGATAAGGGGCCAGGATGGCGATATGGTGGAGTATTTGTTTTGATGGCACATCGACAATATGTATTAAGATGTCTTCTCCATCATATTTTGGTGGATACACCACTAATTCACCATTATCCACCAAGATTGTGATGAATCACCATGCCTTCAACAGGTTCACAACACATTCACTACATCGACAATGACTTCAATGCTGGGTCTTCCATATTATATTAAATTCTCGTTGCCAAATGATTCCAGTTGTAGTAACGCAAACATGTCGGTGTTATCAGTTATTTAATTATGCCAGTTTCTTCTGGACTAAATTTATAATTCAAGATAAGTTTAAAGAGGTCAGATCTCTTTTTTTGTTCAAACAGAGCCGCTTGGTCTGAGAAAGAGAGATTATAGTTAGACAAAATAAAAAATGTATCACCAACTAGCTGTGTATTATAATCTTTGTAATGCTGGACTTAGTATACCACTTTAATCCTTTAAGGATCAGAGAGGCGTGAAACAAATTAATTTACAATGCATTTCATACCACTCTTTTGCTTAGAGAGTTAAACATGATTAGTATAACCTTGTTTTTTTCTGCTTGGGTAAGAAAAACAAGATTTCTATATGATACTGCACTTAACAAGTAAAAGGCTGGGCCTGCATTTGTGGGAGGGGCTGCAAGCCCTTAAATAGCGGGCCGCAGCCTCTCCCACGGAGCACATCATCTGTGTGTGTGTTCATACGATCATTGACAGAGTATTCCATCTCATCTACTTCGCATACCTGTTACGTCATATCCAGTCTTGCACATCACGAGAGGTAAGAACGCCATCATCGTGCTCACGCCACGCTCCTTTCCCCAGCCGATTCTACTACCACTATAATGAGTAGAAATGGGACAAACACCCACATCAGTTCACTCAGCTCATAGACACTCATCTCATAGTAGCGGAAGGATTCATAATGAGAACCCATCTCGCCATAGGTCTCCCTTAGCCACTTCTCCCCAGTACCTCAGAGCCTTGGCAGGCTCCACGCACTCACAACTCTAAGTTATGTCGCATAGTAACTGGGACAGACCTCTCATATACATATCATGCTAAATAAAGCTCATACCCTGGTATATACCGTTTAAGAGTATTAGCGTACAATAGGAATTCTTATCTTATTCAGAACTCACTGCTATTAATCACCATGGTTAGAATACTTGCATGTCTTGGTGTATGCATAGCAACTACTTTTATCGTGCATTTTATATTATGTCTAGGCAGTAGACGTCCGCATTTATAATTCATCCCCTGTTTTCTCACATGTATTAATGCCTGCACTCCTCTAGGTTATTCAATACAGTCTACCTCAATTCTGGTTTGCAACTCCAGAATTATCATCTATAAGTAAGTCTAGCTCAACTTATTGCATTCTGGTATATTGATTTAAGTCATATTGTCAAGCACACATGCCTGTTAATGATATCTCATGTATTACTAGACATTCTACTGCATTCCAGACACCTATTTTCATCATCGCCACAACTACTTTCTCCCTCCTAGTAAATCCTAAGCATACCAGTCAATTACAAACTGTCGATCATGCTGCTCGAAACCCATATAATCAGTCTTCTCCTCCAACAACACAACATTTCTACCAGCAACGCAGTCCTAATAGACTCCCCAAACTATAATCCCAAGGAATAGTTTCCACAGCACCTGTAGCATCCTTAATTTAATATTTATAACCTTCATACCATAAGGTTCTCACTCAGCTATTCTATCCTTTTAGCACTACTACTATCTAAAGAATAAGGTAAGAACTTTATCTATTCACTAACCCCAAGCACGTTTCATTTAAGGAGAGAATCAGTTTCTCAAGCACCTCATTTTATTTCACAAGGCAGAATCAGGCAATGAATTTACCCAATCAGACCAATCACCCTTCTCAGAAGGGTACACAAGTCACTTTTGGGCTCAATCTCCCCTGAATAGCTCTACCTCAACAGCACTCTACGCAGGTCGTTTACACTTTATCCCAACCTCAACTGCCAAGATGATCCAGCCACTGCCAAGGCTACAGGCTGGTACCATCAAATCAGTCCTGAGACGGGTAAGGAAATGATCTTTATATCACTAATTCCCAACCTAGCCCTCACGTCACTCACTCAACTCCCCCCTTGCCTTACCTATTCTCAAGAGGCAAGGTTCCCCACCCACAGCCTTACCTCTTAGGTTCCCCAGCTACAACCTTACCTGTTCACAGAGGCCAAAGGTTCCCCAGTCAATAGTCTCACCTCTACACAGAGGTGGTAGGCTCCAGCAGTAGCCTTACCTCTTCGCAGAGGCTGAAGGATCACCAGACGGTCCCCAGCAGTAGCCTTACCTCTCACAAGAGGTCGAAGGTTCCCAGTCATAGCCTTACCTCTTCGTAGAGGCTGAAGGTTCCCCAGATAGTAACCTTACCCCTCAGCAGAGGTCTAAGGTCCCCCAGCACAGCCTTACCTCTATGCAGAGGCCGAAGGCTTCTCCAGCTAGTAGCCTCACCTCTTCGAAAAGGCCGAAGGTCCCCAGACAGTAATCTTACCTCCTCACGGATGCCATAGGCACCTAGTCATAGCCTTACCTCTACACAAGGCTGAAGGCTCCCCAGTAGTTACCTTACCTCACCACAGAGGCCTGAAGGCACCTAGTCATAGCCTTACCTCTACGCAAGGCCGAAGGCTCCCCAGTAGTTACCTTACCTCACCACAGAGGCCGAAGGTTCCTCAGCTAAAGTCACCTTACCTTCCATATACTGAGGCATAGGGTTCTCCTAACAATCACCCACTCCAGGAGACTGAAGGATCCCTGCTTAGTAGCCTTAACTCTTCGTGAGGTCTAGGAATCCCTAGGCACTAGGACCTCCCTCTGATATCCCAAGAATCCTTCTTAGGTTCTGCAATGTCTTAGGCAATTAGCTAAAGTCATCGCATACCAAGTATTTTCCCCTCTCCTTTCTTGTTTTCCAGTTATCATGGAGAACCCTGAAAACCAAATACCATCTGACACTGAAGCACCCCAAGTGGAAGCCCCTATCCCAAACCCCAGGAGTCCCTCTCTCTGTGGATGGACTGTGGGGAAATTTCACATTCCCTTCCCAGCCTCCGCCAGAAAAGCTGAACTATATCGGCTTTTATGTTCATCACTTAGCCCAGCTCAACGTCCACTTCCCACTTCACCGTCCATCTCCCCAAACCCTACTATTCCCTCAGTCAATGAACAGTTAGCTCATATAACTCGCCTCCTAACAGAAATGGGGTCAGCATTTACCCAACTACAAACTAGAGTGGCATCCCTTGAACACCCATCTTGCCACCAGTATCCAGAAGTTCAATCAGCAGAATGTAATATGCCAGGTACTTCCCGAGCTACTTGTCTATCACGGTGCCCATGCTCTTTGCTACAGGAGGCGACAGTCTGCCTTCCTAATTACACTACCTTGCTCTGATTGGCCAGGTATCTTTGTCGCCGCCCAGTGATAGCCTTTATATACTCTGTCATGTCTACACTATGATGCCCTTTCGTGGTGTACTAGTTCCTGACATTTGTTCTGTATCTCTCTGATCGTGTATGACCTGGCCTGCCTGACGACATTCCTGAGTTTCCTGTGTTGCTGCTCCTCCATTGCTGACCATATCTGGCTGAGAACCCACTCCGTTGCTGACTGTATCTGGCTGAGAACCCACTCCGTTGCTGACTGTGTCTGGCTGAGAACCAGCTCCGTTACTAACCGGATCTGGCTGAGAACCCGCTCTGTTGCTGACTGTATCTGGCTGAGAACCCATTCTGTTGCTGACCGTACCTGGCTGAGTACCCATTCCGTTACTAACCCGCTGTGGCCTTTCCTTTACGCAAGTCGGTGTGCGCGCTATTATTCTTGTCGACCGTACGCTGAGCATTCCTGCTTTAGCTGCTCTCTTGACTGCCTCAGGCGGTGTGCACACGCGAAGTACCGGTACAGTGTTTCATAGCGCTGACTGTGTTACTCTGATCACTCTCTGTGTCCACCTCCCTTTCAATGCTGGGCTCACTCCCTTTGGGAGTTGCAGTATATCTCTGGGCTTTACCTATTGACCCTTTGTGTTGTGCTTTATTCTTTACTGCAGCAGCCTTTGGCTCAAGAGCCAGCGTTGCGTTATACCATCCTTCAGTGTGAAGGGACACTGGTTGCCTTCCATATATGTATATTATTACGATCCACCCCTAGTGTTCTAGGGTTTGCCTACTTAAGTAGTTGCCTTGGTCTCCCTGTGACCCTAGTCCTAGGGTCAGTGCTGCCTACTATAAGTGGTTGCCTTGGTCTCCCTGTGACCCTAACCCTAGGGTCAGTGCTGCGTACAAAAGCGGTTGCCTCTGTCTCACTGTGGTCCAAGTGCCAGGGTCAGTGTTGCCTCTCTCCTCTTGGGTTCTGTGCCTCCCAGGCATCTGGGTTTGTGCCAGTCATCTACTCCTGCACTACCTGTCACCTAAGTCCTGTTGTCAGTTCCTGGACTGCGTTGCCTTCAGTCATTCCGGTTCAAGCCAGAACCCTCGTTGCCAGTGATTGTTTCCATTTCATCATATATTACTAATACTGGCTTGCTATTGCTGTACATATCTGCATGTATATATGTTCTGTTTGTGTGGGTCTAAGGACCTAACTAAGTGTTTGTACTTTATCCTAATAAAGTAATTTTAACCTTACCGATCTGGTCTGAGTGTTCATCAAAAACTGTGGCAGTACGAAAGGGCCAATGACCTCAGACGGTTCTGGTGAAGGAAGCTCTGTGAATATCCATTGGAGAATCAGTTGTCAGTGGCGGTACAAACTATTTTAGAGCGGACCGCGCACTTGGACAAACCTGCTCTATCCTCGGTGGCCACCCCAGTTCAGGCATCGACGGTCCAAACTCCGAATGCTAACCAGCAATATAAAGGGCTATCTGCTGCCACACCTCTACCGCTAAGGTATGATGGGGTTTTCTCAATCAGCTCGAAATTTTTCTTGAACTAGCCCCTAAAGCCTTTTCGACTGAAAGAAGTAAGATTGGTTTAATGATCTCTCGCTGTTGACAGGCAGAGCCTTAGCCTGGGCAAACCCTATATGGGAGGCGGCGAAACCTATAACTGCCAATTTCAGTGACTTTCTGAGGGCCTTTCATAGTGTGTTTGAAGTTCCTGGGCATAACATCTCGGCAGGACAAACCTGCTCTATCCTCGGTGGCCACCCCAGTTCAGGCATCGACGGTCCAAACTCCGAATGCTAACCAGTAATATAAAGGGCTATCTGCTGCCACACCTCTTCCGCTAAGGTATGATGGGGTTTTCTCAATCAGCTCGAAATTTTTCTTGAACTAGCCCCTAAAGCCTTTTCGACTGAAAGAAGTAAGATTGGTTTCATGATCTCTCGCTGTTGACAGACAGAGCCTTAGCCTGGGCAAACCCTGTATGGGAGGCCGCAAAACCTATAACTGCCAATTTCAGTGACTTTTTGAGGGCCTTTCATAGTGTGTTTGAAGTTCCTGGGCATAACATCTCGGCTGCTAAACAAATTATGTGCATCCGACAGGGCAATTGTTCAGTTTCTGACTACTCTATAGAATTTCGCACCTTGGGGGCCAAGGTGGCATGGAACAATGAGGCCCTTGTAGCAGCATTTGCACAAGGACTCAATGACCATATCAAGGACGAAATAGTAGCCCGAGAGTTGCCTGTCACACTGGACAAATTCATTGAGTTTGTAAATCTTATTGATATGTGAATCAGGGAGCGGACGCAAAGTAGAGACCGTAACCAAGGTCTACCACTGGGCAGTGGCACAAGAGTGAACTCCCACCCTTGCCTCCCTCTCCTCCCGTGCCTCCTTGGCAAAACGAATTGGTGGAACCTATGCAGGTCAGGTTACGAGATTAACTAGGGAGGAACGCTCCTTCTGCCGTAAGAATGGGCTGTGCCTTTACTGTGGTAAAGGAGGGCATTTGCTGCGTAATTGTCCAATACGGCCAGAAAACGCACGTACCTAGGTTTCCTAAGGGGACAGGTCCTAGGTGGCATTCAGCAGTCCCCAGATGAGGTGCCTTCCAAACCAGTGGTCGAGGTGGTAATTTCCAACGCCAGCTTCTCCTTTACCTCCTCTGCTCTGATTGACTCTGGACCAGCTGGATATTTTATGGACAAAGAATTTGCCACATCTCATAACATTCCTTTGGTCGAGCTGGTCAATCCCATGCAAATTGAGGCTATTGATGGGCGACCTTTGGTGCCTCCCCAGGTCACCCATGAGACTTGCCCACTCTCAGTGCAGACTGGAGGACTACATTTTGAGACCCTGTTGTTCCAAGTTATTCAGTCACCACATTATGCGGTCATTTTGGGTTTTCCATGGTTGCGAACTCATAATCCTAGAATCAATTGGGGCTCTTGTGAAATTTTGGCTTGGTCTGAGTATTGTATAAGCCATTGCATACAACAACCTACCAGGATTATGTGTACCTCTCCCTCTCTACCGCATGAATACCAGTCTTTCAGAGATGTTTTCAGCAAGGGAGAGGCTAGCACTTTGCCACCACACCGGGCGTATGACTATGATATCGATATCGCACCTGTCATGGTACCCCCAGGGGTAGAACTTACCCTTTCTCCTGTGAGGAGAACCGGGCAAAGGAAGAATATATTGCTGAAGCTTTGGAACGGGGCATTATTCACAGATCATCCTCGCCCACGGGGGCTGGATTTTTTTTTCGTTAAAAAGAAGTCTGGTGAACTAAGGCCATGTATTGATTATAGAGGGCTCAATAAGCTGATGATTAAAAGTGCCTACCCAATTCCACTCATCACCGAGCTGTCTGACCGGTTTAAGGGCGCTACCATCTTCACGTAATTGGATTTGAGAGCTGCTTATAATCTCATTCATATTAAGGAAGGTGTTGAGTGGAAAACCACTTTCAATACGCGTACAGGGCATTACAAATACCTAGTAATGCCATTCGGGCTGTGCAATGCCCCAGCGGTTTTCAACCAGTGGTTTTGCCTCCTAAGCTCTCCACTGATTTTGCCCTGTAGAGATGAGTTTTGAAGGACCAGCACAGCAAGGTACAGGAGGACCCTAATCAGTTGAGGAAGCAATCACAGCACAGAGGACAGTAAATTGAATTTATTTAATGTTGAGACTTATACAGAACACAAAACAGTACAAATAAAGAGAGCAGACTAGGGACAACGAAATAAGAATACAGGTGTCTATAAAATGTACATTTTTGGACAATAAATATAAATCACTTTACTTATTAACAAAGCACTAATATTCTTAAAGGGCTTCTTTATGATAGGGGCAAAACTATATAATCTATAATGTAAACAATGTGCAAAAATGAAAGGAACATTACAAATGTCTTCCAGCTAGTTTTGCTCCACAAAACCTTGAATGTGTTATGGGTCCTACCTTCTGCTCAAGTGCAACATTTTTTTTCTTAATTTTTTTCAAATTCATCCAAAAAGGCATTTTGCAAGAATTAGAACAGATTGTTATTACTGTAGGACAGACAGTAACAGAATGTTCACTTGTTAGGGAAGCAAAGCCAAAATATGTTAGAGGCTCACTGAGAATGGTTATAAGCACACATTGCTTTTTATACAGATAGAGAATGATAGAAGTATCACATTTTAGATTTCTAGTGCCGTTACAGAAGAGAGGTTTCTATGGAGTCTATGGACATATCAGACTAACACCAACTAAAAGGGCATTCCAGTCACAGGTAAGTCCCCTCTGCAAAGGAATACCAATTAGCCCAAGACATACATTTAGACCTTGTTTGATATCATCAATGAGGTACATATGGTTTCCCTAGGCACTGAGGGTACACATCTAGATTACCCTTCAACCTTAGGGAGATACCCTAACAGTTTTCAAACAAATCCAAAATAAGTGAGAGGCTCACTGAGGACAAACAAATGTAGATAATGGTTTTTCTATGGCTATTGACTGTTCAGTAGCACATTTCAGACTAGTCCTGTTCAAAAGGGCAGTCCAGTTTCAAAATGACAGACAAATCCCCTCTGCATGGGAATAGCATCTAATTCTCAGCCTTATCCATGAGATGCAGCTGTTTTCTGGGGCACTGAGACCAAGAGGTTCACATATGGATTGCCCTTCTCCCTTAAGGAGACACCTTACAGTTTCCAAATCAAAGCCAAATATGTGTGAGGCTCACTGAGAACAATCAAAATCAGATATTGCTTATTCTAGGGAAACCAGCTGCACCTCACTGACTAGGCCCAATATAAACCATTTACACTGGGGTATGTGGTATTCCCCTGGAGGGGGAACTTGCCTTTCATTTAAGAACTGGACTTCCCTTTGGGGCAGGATTAGTCTGATATGTACATGGAAATTTCTCCTCTAATTAGAGACCCAAAATATGATGCATCTGAGCAATGATAAGCAATATTTGCTTGTGTTCATCCTCAGAGTCGTTCACATACTTTGGCTCTATATTGATAACCTTTAGGGCCTGCATCTGCATTACATCTAAGGATGATGCGTAATCCAGATGCAGACCCCTTGCACTCAGTGCCTAGGGAAACCAAAGGAAGGTACAGCATATGTCTGGGCATAGCTGATATTTCTATGCAGAGGGGAATTGCCTGTCTCTTTGGATGGGATTAGTCTCATGTAAAATTTCTCCTCTGTAATGGCACTGTGCTACAATGTGATGTATCTGTAACTAGCTGTAGAATAAGCAACAGTCGTTTTTGTGTATCATCAGAGCCTCTCATACTTTGGCCCACTTTTGAAAACCCATAGGGTGTCTCAATATTTATCATAGTCCAGTCCAGAGATTACAACTTGTCCTCCTTGTGGCCTGATCCAGTACTCAGTCAAGCTCTCTTGGTGTCCGTTATAGAGCTGACTCTTCCTTGCACTGGCGTTTGCTCTGTACTTCCTGTTTGGCCTTATTCTGTGTATGCTGTTACCTGTTTACTCCTGCTCTTTGGTTTCTGTTCTACTTTTGTTCCTGAAATTGCTGTTTGTTCCTGCATTGATCTACTGCTGCTGAGCAAGTCTTGTTCCTGAACACAGTATTGTTTGCTGTGTGCTACTGCATTGATCCATTGTTGCTGAACCAGCCCTGTTCCGGACCACAATATTTTTTCCTTCTTCTTCCTTCATTTCTCCTCTGTTGCTGAACCAGTGCTGTTGCTGTATCAAAGCAGTTCTTGTACACAGCATTGTTTGCTGCTTGCTCTTGTATAGATCTTCACTTATTGAACTAAACATGTTGGTGTCCGCCTTATATTGCATGTTCCCAATTTGCCTACTGCTGCTGAACCAGACCTGCTCCAGTCATTCTCTGTCTTGTGCTGCTTCCTGCTAGTTCCAGCCTAGTTTTTAACACTGGTAAGCTGCACCCTTGGATTACCTAGTTAAGATTATCTACACTTCCTGTGTGGGTCAGCACTGTGATTGTTAAAGGACCTTTTATAACACTTCACTTCAAGTTTTGAATGAAAAAAATATTATAGTTTTCCCAGTTTTGTAATTATTTATTCAGATTAATTGTTAAATAATACTCAGTTTATAGTTATTGGAGTAATTATGTGCCCCTCCTTTCTCTCCTATCCTTTTCTTTTTTTTATATTTTTCTTTTTGTTTTCCTTTTTCTTTTTTGCTCGAGAACAGTGGATTTGAAAACAGGTTCTGAATACAGAAATTCCCTTTGAATTCCTGTGAAATTCAGTGTTAATAAAATATAGTTGAATAACACTATATCAACCTGAGTTTTTGCGTTTTGAAGTTTCCCACAAAATGACGGCAACCACATATCTAGTACTTGACAAGGGATACGAAAATATAAAGGTATTATTCTATGTACCAGCCATATCAGATGTATCCCTGCTGATATATATGTAGGCAC
This sequence comes from Rhinophrynus dorsalis, assembly GCA_037306005.1. NCBI lineage: Eukaryota > Metazoa > Chordata > Amphibia > Anura > Rhinophrynidae > Rhinophrynus > Rhinophrynus dorsalis. The sequence continues at coordinate 385,482,132 of CM074723.1, read as the reverse complement.
CTTTCTTTAAAAACATCTAAATGAATGAAAGCATTTTGCTTTAGCTTACTAATTATACTTGCAATTACAATTTCAATCACAAGTATTGTAATTACAAGCAATCTACATATAAAATATTTTAAAACAATAACTGAAAAATATAAAAATTAATTTTCATGTTGGATTGATGGCGAGTAAGGTGGCTTCTCTGCCAAGAGACTGTCTAGTGCTTGAAATGATGGACACATCTGACTTTGTAATAGAAACAACAGCGTCTTATTCAGCAAGTATGACCTATCTAAAATTAACAGAACATCCAGAAAAATGATGGATTAAGTGTAATATTGGCATATTCAAAACTAAAGTTAAATGAGCATTTATTACTGCTAATCAAAACACTTTGAGTAAATAGTAATGTATCATATTCATTAATTGATGCATGGCTGTTATTAAAAAAGCTCTTTCCTTGTGATGTACCAGACAGCAAAAAATACGGAGAGTTTTGGTGACTCAGATGCTTTAAAATACAAAAATAATCCATTCAGCGTTTTTTTCATAGCCATAGATAATTGTATTATCTGTAGCTAAGTCTAAATAGATTAATCTAATTTGACCCTTAGAAGGCTTCAAACAACCTATTTGAAGTGAGTTAATGCTGCTTCCCCAAAAATAAGAACTTACATGATCAAGTATTAAAATTTTTACAGTTCACGTCTTAATACTGTGACATAGGTACTCTTTAATGTTTTGTACCTTTTGTCTTGGGATCAGCCTTCTAGGCTGCAGAGACACTTCACACACAGGAATAGGATAATTCAAGTCTTTGCCTGTTTATTTGTATCCAAGCGGTGAGACAGCAGCATCATAAACAAAACAAAATCCTTGCTCTACTGAGCACTAACTAAACAAATCAGCTTCTGTCTATATTTGGACTACTAGTCAGTTTGCCAGCTTGAGAAATAAACATACAGCAACACAGACCAGCAGGCACAAGTAAGCTTCACAAGTTGCTAGTAAAAGTAGGGAGTGCTAGAACTCCTGGTGTGGACTCCTCACCTGGAACATGTCAGTTATTATGAAACTGTGGAGTGGAGTACTGACCCAAAATCCACAGATTTGCAATGTACAAAAGGTTTCCTATACCTTATATTTCTCTGGGGTTAATCAGGGTAGATAGCCTGCAGTATTTGGGGAGATATATATATATATATATATATATATATATATACATCCTCCATCACTATTCCTGGGACTCTGTCATAATACATTAAAACAAACAAACACCTGTCCATTTTAGAAACAAATATAATAAAAAGCATAGCATCATGTGGTGCTTTGCTATGGCAAGAGGTAAGGTAACAAATGCCAATATAGTGCTATTCTTAAAATAAAGCATGGCTTGGATAGAAGGTCCATATTTATAAAAGCAAACTGGATTTATTTTGGAATAACCCAACAGAACCATTAGGGACAAATAAAAATTCCTAAATACACTTTAATAGCGCTTTTTAACCCCTTAAATGCCAGAGATGTCTCCGATGCATTTCAAAGCATTCAAGGGGGGTTAACACTCAGACAGCCAGTGAAGAAAACATTTTTGCATATTTGTACATATTTGTCCCCTATGTTGCAGAATAACTCCAGTCTGCACTTATAAATATGTGTCAAATACTTTTAAACCCTCAGATGCTAGATACTTCTCCAGTGTATTGTAAAGCAATATTTTGGAGATGTCACTATCATCCAGTGGGTTAAATAATGTAAATTAGTTAAGGTGCACTAAACCATTAGTTCAGTTTGTCTGTCACGGAGTGACTAGGAAACTACGACACTTGACAAGTACAAATAAAATTAAAATAAACTTTATTTTAAACACACTAGTAGCAGCAATGAATAATACACTTTCACGAGGCCAGGGAAGAACAGTGCACACACTTTCTTCACCCTCCACTAGGCAAGGGCTATTAGACCTACGTCTGTACCCTAACGACAAAGTAAAACCAGGCAACAGGAGCGAGTAGCTCCAGAATACTGGAGCGACACAGTAGTGACTCTATCTCTACCACCTTTTCGTGGCCAGGTGTGAGGACAGTGCAAGACACTTCCTCAACCTTTCACTAGGCAGGTGTAGCTAGTATCCGAACGGCCCTTGGTAACCTTCACAGACTAGATCGGAGGACAGTGCACGGCACTTCCTTAGTTACACCAGGTATAGCGCAACTATACCCTACTGCTAGGGTATACCAGAGGCAAGGCAAAATGGCACCTAGAAGGCTAGGTGAGGCAACACTCAAACCGGACAGATCACAGGAGGTCAAAGACACAGGCTGACCAATGCAGCACCCAAACTGGACAGACCACGGGAGGTCATTGACACGGACTGACCGACAAGCACCGCTACAGGGGTAGCAAGAGTGGTAAAAGGCCCAGGCAGAAAGGATCTCAGTAGCAGGGGCTGGGGAGCCGAGGTTGGTAATCGTAACCAGAAAGCCACAGAGGGAGAGTAGCCAGAGGAAGCCAGGAGTCAGAGCCGGATTGGGTAGTCAGATGAAGCCAGTAGTCAGAGCCGGATCGGGTAGTCAAATGAAGCCAGTAGTCAGAGCCGGAATGGGTAGTCAGATGGAGCAGGAGTAATACACAGGGACAGCAATGGACCAACACAGCACTAGGCTCAGGTACACCACGAAAGGGCACTGGTAACTGGAAATGCTAAGGCTTTTAAGGCCTAGCAGATAGGCAGAGAGATGACATCACTAAACCAGTGACCTATAAGAACAGCGACTTGCATAGAGCGACAGCCAGGAAGTAACAAGGTCGCTGTTACAGCAATTAAACACTGGAGGCAATCACGGGCACCGTGATATTGTCTTAGTAATTGCTGTTTCCCCAGATAGCTAGAGCAAGAACAATGCTCTGGTAATGAGGAATTGTTCCTGTTTCTCCTCCCCTTGCATTACATATTCATTTTCCATGATCACTGGTGAGCTGAATAAACCTCTACTCTTTTTAAACAGGGCCTATTTACTTTGGCTTACTGTGAAAGAAAAAATATATTTCCATACTCCTTCCTCGGCTGTAATAGCCTGTCTCGTCAATCTGACTTTAAGGACAGCTTTTGGCAGGAAAAATTAATTACCTTATTAATGTCCTTTATTTATTGAGTGCCAGCATATGCCACAGAGCTTTATAAAATAGGGGTGAGAACCTGGCTAAAACAAATGGTAGCGATGGCCTGCTCATGAAAATTTGCAATCTAGAGGGGTACAGCAGCTAACGTTGTAAAACAATGATAATGAAGGGAGGTAAACTACAAAATAAATAATAAAGGGATATTTTGACTTCTAAAACTCCTCATGCCAAATTAGTAGGAAGTTTTTGGTAAAATGAAAGATTAATTACCCTTTCTTACCCCTAAACACCTATCCAGGGTAATGGCAGGCTCCACACTAATTTTTCTTGTGAGAGGGCCTCAGCAGTTAAATTGTATACTAAACTTCTAGGTGGCAGAGAGGTTGGCATTACATTGCTTCCAAATTCTTTGACCCACCACTATAGCCCTCAGGGTAATCTGAAGTATTTATTTATTTATTTACTTATTTATTTATTTTAATGAAAGTATTTTACCTGGAAGGACACATTTAGATTTTCTCTTGTTTCCAAGTATGTCCTGGGTACTCATTTTATCTACCTCAGAAGAGTGAAAGGCTGAGTTTGCCTTGCCAGGACTAGAACTTGCTACCCTGAGATTTGAATGAATTCTACAGCTGAGCCATCTCCCCAGCAGTGTTAGACCTCCCTTTATTTTCATTACTTTTTCAAGGTGTGCTGTTGTATCCCTGTAGACTAAAGTGCTAAATAAATGACAAAAAGTATAACACAATAATTGCATTAAAATAAAAACATAATCCAACATATATCATCCTCATTCATCCCTAAAAACTGTTAGGGACTAGGAACCAGACAGACACAAAAGTGTAAAGTGAAAAACACCTTTATTAAAATAACAAAAGCAAACAAAGCAAAATCATTATAAAGAAGCATAAACCAAAAGACAAGCCATGGTCAGGAACCAAGACAGGTACTCAGCCAACCCGGGATCAGGAATACTGAGATCAACAATGCCAGGAACAATCCAGGAGTCAGGAGCCAGAAGGGACATCAGAGGAAGCCAGGTCATGCGCATATAATCAGCAACTCAGGATAATGCGCTTGCAGCCAGAATCAGGCACAAGTGCAATCAGGAAGTGATCCAAGCTGCTTTAAATACCGTGGGAGGGTTGACTGATAACAGTCAGGTGAGCAAGCACAGAGAGGTCAGCTGATAAAACAGCCTGATCTAGGAAAGTTAAAGCAGTTGTAATGGATAGCAGAGCACTAAATTAGCTCAGACAGCAGAATCAATGTTACGGACTCTCAGTAAAGAAACACACGAAATAGTACAAGTGAATTTAAACCAGTTTATTGAGCAATTTATTGTATCGATCAAACAACTCGGTGATCAAAGGCATGGGGTATGCGTTTTTTACCATCAACTCGTTTAGGCCCCTGTAGTTTATACATGGTCTTAACTCCCCATCCTTCTTTTTGACGAAAAAGAAACCAGCACCATCAGGTGAGGAGGACTTGTGAATGATCCCTCTGGCCAGGGCATCAAACACATACTCCTCCATAGCACAGTTCTCCTCCACAGACAGAGGATAAATACGCCCCCTTGGAGGTATGGCTCCGGGAATCAAATTAATAGTACAGTCGTAGGGTCTGTGGCCTGGCAAAGTACTAGCCTCTACCTTATTGAATACGTCCTTGAACGACTGATACTCTGCAGGTAGCAAAGGAGAGGTACAAAGTATTCTGGTAGGCTGCTGCAAACACGTACCAGTGCAATAAGAAAACCAAGCTACAATTTAGCAAGTCTGCCATTCTATCCTGGGATTGTAGGGTCTTCACATGGAGCACCCCTACCTTCAGGAACAATGGCGCAGTCTCATTAGTAACATGTGAATGCTGCAACGGCCTACCATCAATGGCTTCAATGGCCAAAGGAGAAGAGCGAGGCAACAATGAAATCTTATGCTGGGCCGCAAGGTCAGCATCCATGAAGAAGCCAGTAGCTCCTGAGTCCACCAGGGCCAGAGCCAAGATCGAAGAGGTGGACCAGGACACTACTACTATGAGAATCAGTTTCCCAAGCAGTGAATCTGATGACTGTGATACTCCACCTAGGGTTTGCCCCTTACACAGCTCTAGGTGCAAACATTTCCTGGACGGGTAGGACAAGAGCGCAACAAATGTCCTGCCTTTCCACAGTAAAGGCACAGGGCCTCTCTCCTTCTAAACGCCCTCTCCTCACCTGAGAGGCACATAAAGCCCAAATGCATAGTTTCCATCCTACCTGGCTCAGAACCAGGAGGCATGGGAGGCTAGGGAGGACAGGACAGGGATAAAAAGTTAGGTGCTAGTTGACTCGTAGTCTTATGACTTTGACCTCTGAACGCAGCCCTTTCTCTGAGTCTGGTATCGATCAGAATCATGAAGGAGATTAATTCATTCACATCTCCTGGCAACTTGCGGGCTGCTATTTCATCCTTCATAGTGTCACACAAGTCCTGCGAAAATGCTGCAACTAACGCCTCATTATTCCAGCCCACATCTGCAGCCAAGATGCGGAATTCAATAGCAAAATTGGCTACAATACGTGAGCTCTGCCATATGGTCATTAGCCGTTTTGCTGCAGATACTGCCCTGGCTGGAACATCAAAGACCCTGTGGAATTCTCCCACAAATTCCAAGAAATTATCCACAATAGGCTTCATTGTCTCCCAGAACGGATTAGCCCAAGCAAGAGCTCTCCCAGATAGCAGGGAGATCACAAAACCGACCTTCCTTCGTTCACTAGGAAAGGCCTCTGGTACCATCTCCAAGAAAATGCCCACTTGGTTCAAGAACCCTCTGCAGAGCGTAGGCTCCCCCTCATATCATTGAGGCAAAGGAGCTGTACCAGACAATCCTCTACTGGTACTACCTTCAGGGTTCGAAGGTACTGCCAGTGCCAAATCTGGGGAGGCCACCGGTTGGTGAGGGGCTTGCCCAAGATGTGCGGTTCGGTTCAATAGCTTTTGCATAGCGAAGGACAATTGATCGATCCACTGATCCTTTGAGCCCATTCTGTCCAGAATACTCTGAACTGGTTCACTTGCACCTTCAGTACTCATGGCCCTTTCGTACTGTCACAAACACATAGTAAAGAAACACATGAAATAGTACAAGTGAATTTAAACCAGTTTATTGAGCAATAGATAATAAGAATACTAGTAGTAATCATGAACACTTCCCCAGTCAGAGGGGAGATAGACGTGAGGACAGTGTCTAGTCCACTAACCAGGAGCTGACACTGAACCACCGTAGGTCTAAGGTACTGATTCTTAGAACCAGACTTGGTTCTACCAAAACAGGAAGGAACGATAAGACTAGTACAGGAGCGTACCCAATGGAGGCGCAGTGCGAATAGACCACCGATACCAACAACGTAACTGGTAGCACTACTTAAGGCAGCAGAGGTGCTTAGATAGAAGCAGCCAGATAGGAGTGCACTACTGAGGCAAGGAGCGAGACAAGCTGCACTCTGTCTTACCGAAAGCAACTAGGAGGCACAGAGCGTAGGTAGCACCGCAAGTGCTAAGCCAGGCAACAGGTAAGCGTAAGAGGCGAGTGCCCAGGAGCGAAACTAAGTTGCACTAGCTGCCCACAGGCAAACGGAAGGCACCAAGTGGAGGCAACCTGCAAATGACTAGATGGTGGCTGAGCTACTAGGTAAAGGAGCGCGCCCTGGATCGACCTAGTGGTAGTCAGACAGGAGCGAAGCACAAACGGAGCGTCAGTCAGACAGGCCACGGTCAGAAACCGGATCGGGTAGTCAGCCACAGCAAAGGACAACACGGAGCGGATAGTCGGACAAACCAGAATCATACACGGATCAGGAAGTCAGCCACAGCCAAGGTCACAACTGGAGTGAGTAGTTAGACAAGCCAAGGATCGAACACCAGGAGACAACATAAGCAAAGTAAGGGTCAGAGGAACAAACTAGATGCGCACAGGAATACCACGAAAGGGCAACAAGTCCTAGCCTCAATGAGCTTTATAAAGCAGCAGAAGGAAGCGGGCCCCAATTAGGCCCAACAGAATAGGCCCATAAACAGGCGCCAGTGCCTGAAACATGACTATAGCCTGCGGCCATACAGAGGTAAGAGAACAGGCTTGCTTAGGCCTCAAAGGGAGACTATGATAATCAAGCAGCAGAGTTAGAGCAGCTCAGCCAAACCTTGACAGTCCCCCTCTAACAACCCCCCCCCACAGGGCAGGACCAGGTTTATGAGGAAAGCATGCATGGAAAGCACGGAGGAGGGTGGGGGTATCCACGTCTGCTCTTCTGGACAGTACCCCTTCCAATGGACCAAATATTGAAGCCTCCCTCAGAACCTACTACAGTTGACTATGGAGCGGACCTCAATCTCCTTATGGCCATCAACGGACACAGAATGGGGTCGAGGAGTGACCGTAGTAAAACTATTGCATACCAGGGGTTTCAGCAGCGAGACTGGAACACATTGTGTCTCCACATATTGGAAGGGAGGTCTAGGGCATAGGTCACAGGGTTCACATGTCAGAGGATACGGAAAGGCCCCACAAGGTGGTTAGCCACTTTCTGAGAGGGCACTCGGAGGTGGAGATCTCTGGAGAAAACCAGACCCCTACCCGACCTGGTAGGAGGGTGCAGGTAGGCATTTACGATTGGCCTGGAGCTCTTGGGATTGTTGTGAGTGTCGTGGACAGGGCCGGATTTGCCATAAGGCAGAGTAGGCACCTGCCTACAGGCGCACACCACCGAGGGGCGCCTGCCATTGGGATTTTTTTTTTTAACTTGCTAGCCTGCCAGGACAGCCTTTGATGCATCTGGGTGGACTACAAAGGCTGGGGGGGGTATGCATGATGCGCTGCTGCCTACTGTGACAGTGTGAGTGTGTGTCATGTCTGTGCAGCTGCTGTCACACTGTGTGAGCCTCTGGACAGCGTGAGTGAGATATGTCATAAGTACTCTGCTGTGCCGCCACCGTGCAGACAGTGCTGTGTCAAAATCGGCGTGGCGCAACCCTTAAAAGAATGTTTCCTTCTAAAGGGGCAGCAACATTAGCATGTTGCCCATTTACAGGCCACCATTCATGCACTCTGTCAACAGAGCGATGCCTCTCTGTAGGCATTTGAAGTGACACGATAGCAGATAGCTATCTCACACCACCACGGTGACAATTCTATGCCATCTTTCGCACCTATGCGCTCTTCCTTAGCTAAGGACAGGGTTCGTGATGTGACGTCACACCTCTGTCGCATCAAGGCTCCCTGCCCCTCCTCTTTTCCCTGGGAGTGGCTGATAAAGTAGACTCCGACTTCCCACAACATGCACACTTTCACAGGCTACTACCTGTTTGTGACACGTCTCTCAGTGTGCTTATGGCTGTTGATGTGCATATTGTTATGTGGTTTAGTCTTTTCAGTTTCTCATAACTACATCTCTGTCTGTATGTTTTATCTGCATTAACTATATTGTAAATAAGTACACTTTAGCTTTAGGGAGTGTTGACATGTCACTTAAGTGTCCCTCTATAGGAGGGACAGTTCCTATTTGAGACCCAAACCCCTCTATCCAACCTTGTTGTCCCTCTTTTTTACGAGATCAGACTGTGTGGTGTGTATCACAGTACTTCTCAGCAATATAACTCACATATTTAACTCACATATCAGTGATGTGGAGCTGATGGGGGGGCAATGTGAGGGCAATGTGGAGCTGATGGGGGGCCAATGTGAGGGCAATGTGGAGATGATGGGGGAGCAATGTGAGGGCAATGTGGAGATGATGGGGGAGCAATGTGAGGGCAATGTGGAGATGATGGGGGGCAATGTGAGGGCAATGTGGAGATGATGGGGGGGCAATGTGAGGGTAATATGGAGTTGAATGGGGCAATGTTGGTGCATATTGGTACCAATGACAAAGTAAGAGGAAGGTGGAGAGTCCTAAAAGGTAATTTTAGGGATTTAGGCAGTAAGATTACGAACTGGACCTCCAAGGTAGTATTCTCAGAGATACTACCTGTGCCATGCGCTACGCCAGAGAGACAGCGGGAGATTAGGGAGCTCAATGCATGGCTGAAGTCTTGGTATAAGAAGGAGGGCTTTGGGTTTTTAGAGCACTGTGCTGATTTTGCTTTGGGGTACAATCTCTATAGCAGGGATGGATTGCACCTGAATGCAAGAGGGTCTCAAGTGCTTGGGGAGAGGATTACTAGACGGTTGGAGGAGATTTTAAACTAGGAAGGGGGGGGCAATAAATACTGGGATAGATAGTATAGAAAGGGAAGGCGATGTAGTTAATAACCAGGTGGGAAGGATCTGGGGGCGGGGTTAGTACAGATGATAGGGAGAAGCCTATAAGCCACATTAAAAATTAAATCACAAATGGAACACAGCAGTGGCATAAATTGTATGCTTGCAAATGCCCGAAGTTTAACTGGTAAAATAGGGGAACTGGAGCTGGTAGCTGAAATTGAAAACTATGACTTGATAGGCATAACAGAAACATGGTGGGATGACACACATGATTGGTCAATCAATTTGGAGGGCTACATGTTATTTAGAAAAGATAGGTCAAGCAAAAGAGGTGGTGGGGTCTGTCTGTATATCAAACCAGCATTATTGCCTCAATTGCGGGAAGATATATGTGATGACAGTAGTGAACATGTGGAATCCCTGTGGGTTGAAATAGTCACTGGGGGTAAAACTGCCCAGAAAATATTAGTGGGTATTTGTTATAAACCACCAAACATTGCTGACCTTGAAGAATCACAGCTATTAATGCAAATAGAAAAGGCTTCCCAAATAGGGAGAACTATAATTATGGGGGATTTTAATTATCCAGAAATAGACTGGAAAAATGGAACAGCTAACTCTGCTAAAAGCAGCAAGTTTCTGAACTTGTTGAATGACAATTTTTTCTCACAACTAGTGCAGACCTCAACCAGAGGGAATGCATGTCTGGATTTGGTAATAACTGACAATTAAGAACTTATCTCTAACATCCAAGTAAGGGAGCACTTGGGGAATAGAGACCATAACATGGTATCATTTGAGATTAATTCAAAAAAACAATTTGATATGGGTTCCACCAAAACACTGAATTTTAAAAAGGCCAACTTTAGCAGGTTTAATTCATCCCTTGGTCTCGTTGACTGGGATAAAATATTTTCAGGAAAAAACACAGAAGGTAAGTGGAATGCCTTCAAAATAACATTGCAAAAATACACATATAAATTTATCCCTGTTGGAAACAAATACAAAAGAAGCAAATTAAAACCAATGTGGCTAACCAGTAAAGTAATCCATGAAATAAATAACAAGAAAGCGGCATTTAAACATTACAAAGCTGAGGGATCAGCAGAGGCATTTGCAGAATACAAAAATGTCAACAAAACCTGTAAAAAGGCTATTAAATTAGCTAGACTGGAGAATGAAAAAAATATTGCTAAGGAGAGCAAAAGCAACCCAAAAAAATTCTTTAAATACATTAATGGCAAAAAATTAAAGTCTGATAATGTTGGGTCCTTGTTATCTGAAACGGGTGAGATGGTCAAAGGGGAAAGAGAGAAGGCAGATATTTTAAATAATTTCTTTTCTTCTGTTTTTACCAAGGAAGACCCATTGGACAAGAATCTGCAAACTACTTTTACAAAACAGTCACAGCAAGCATGGGACTGGCTAACACAAGAAAAAGTGTTAAAACAATTGAATGGTGTCAAGGTAGACAAAGCTCCGGGGCCAGATGGTATACACCCACGGGTTCTTAAAGAGCTAAGCCAGACCCTGGCCAGACCGATATATTTGATTTTCAGGGATTCTTTTATTTCTGGTATGGTGCCCATGGATTGGCGTAAAGCAGATGTGGTGCCCATATTTAAAAAGGGATCAAAGTCCCAGCCAGGTAATTACAGACCTGTAAGCTTGACATCTGTGGTAGGGAAGCTGTTTGAAAGGTTGCTAAGGGAATATATTCAAGAATTCTGCTGGAACAGGAATATCATTAGCAATAGCCAACATGGCTTTGTGAAAGATAGGTCTTGTCAAACGAACTTGATCGCATTTTATGAAAAAGTAAATAATAATATAGATGAGGGAGTGGCGGTTCACGTGATCTATTTAGACTTTGCCAAGGCATTTGATACAGTTCCGCACAAGAGGTTACTGTACAAATTGAATGAAATAGGACTAGGGGAAAATGTTTGTGTGTGGATTGGAAATTGGTTGAAAGATAGAATGCAAAGAGTGGTAGTAAATGGCAAGTTCTCCAGTTGGATAAACGTGATAAGTGGAGTGCCTCAGGGATCTGTCCTGGGTCCTCTTCTTTTTAATTTGTTTATTAATGACCTCCCATAGGGCATAGGAAGCCATGTATCAGTGTTTGCCGATGACACAAAATTAAGTAAGGTAATAAAGTCTGAACTGGATGTGTCTTCATTACAAGAGGATTTGGACAAATTGAGTAACTGGGCAGGCAAATGGCAACTGAGATTCAATATAGACAAGTGTAAAGTTATGCATTTTGGGTATAATAATAAAAATGCAACATATAGTTTAAATGGTGTTTCTCTGGGGAAATCTACTAATGAAAAGGATTTGGGAGTAATGGTAGACAATAGACTTAACAGTAGCATGCAGTGCCAGCTGGCAGCTGCAAAGGCCAATAAGATATTGGCATGTATTAAAAGGGGTATTGACTCAAGGGAGGAAGATATAATTATGCCTCTTTACAGGTCCATGGTAAGACCCCACCTAGAATATGCTGTTCAATTCTGGGCGCCCTTTCTGAAGAAGGACATTATGGAACTAGAGAAAGTGCAGAGGAGGGCTACAAAACTAGTAAGGGGAATGGAAAGTTTTAGTTATGAAGAGAGGCTAGAAAAGTTAAACTTGTACACACTAGAGAAACGGCGTCTTAGAGGGGATATGATAACACTATATAAATATGTTCAAGGCCCATATAAAGGGCTTTCAAAAGACCTGTTCATTAACAGAACAGTACACAGGACAAGGGGCCACCCGCTTAGACTTGAGGAAAGGAGATTTAATCTACAATCGCGGAAGGGTTTCTTTACAGTAAGGACAATAAAGGTATGGAATGCACTTCCGGAGGAGGTGGTGCTATCAAATACATTAGATGCCTTTAAAAGGGGCCTGGATACTTATTTAAAAGAGCATAATATAGAGGGCTATGTACGTTAGTATTGGAATTAATTTTTAGTTAGGGCTTGTTGATCCAGGGAGAAGTCTGATTGCCATTTGGAGTCAGATGCCTTCTTTTGGGTCAGCGATGGTAAACAGGAATAGGAAAAGGGTTGAACTGGATGGACGCAAGTCTTTTTTCAACCTAAATTACTATGTAACTATGTAACTATGTAACTATGTAATGTTGAGATGATGGGGCAATATGAGGGCAATGTGAAGCTGATGGGGTCAATGTGGAGCTGATGGGGTGCAATGTGGATCTGATGGGGTGCAATGTGAGGGCAATATGGAGATTTGGAGTATTGTGGAGATGGCCCACGGTGGGGGGGGCACTTCAGATTTCTGTGCCTACAGGCTCCTGAGATGTAAATCCGGCCCTGCTCTTGGACCTGCCCCCATGTGGAACAGATTCGCTGGAGATGATCCTCCAATGACGGAATCCCCTGGGGAGAGAATGAATCTGGAATCATGGAGGGTTGATACCCATAATTCACCATGAAGCGGGACAGCCGGGTAGAAGCCGAGACAGCACTATTATGAGCAAACTCCGCCCAAGGTAGCAGGTCTGAACAATTATTCTGATGGTCTGAGATGTCGCATCGCAGGAATTGCTCCAAGGCCGAGGAGAAGGAGATGCCATTATTTTGCCACCTCTGGAAGAAGCCAACAGTGCCATAACGAACAAATGAGAATTCCCCAAATTCCCATTGATTTAAAGAGGATTTTTACCCATCATAGCCCTCAAGGGCATTAAAGCCCCATTTATACCAATGAGAATGTTTATTAGTCTTGTATAGTACAGTTGTTTGACCCAGAATTACTCTGCTTTGCCTTATGCTTAAGGCCCACAGTGCTTACTTTGATGTGTAAGCAACGCAAAGAGACCTTCAGCACTACTACTAAAAATAAAGACTATGATCTAATAAAGAGTAAGAATAGTCTGGTGCACTCAGGTTCTAAAGAAACACTATAACATACACATAGGGAGAAGAAACCCAAAACAGCAAAGACCCTAAAAAGAGGCACTCAATCAAAGTCACAAATGCAAAAAATATATACATTTATTGGACATAATACAAAAAGCACTTAATATAAAACATATTTTAAAACACAGGAGGAGAGCAATAGGAGGTTCAAAATAATCCTAAAAAACTCTCATGCTCTCAAATCAAATGGTAATAAACCACATGCAAATATATATTAAAGAGGAGAGTCTAAACCTGTAAGATGACCCACATATAATACAAATAGACCATATATCAAATAAAGTGCAAACTAACTAAAGTGCCAAGTGTAATGTGCCTCTCGGTGATATGCGTTGGGTTTCTTGACCCGTGGTGTTCTGTACTGATAAGTATTGTGTTCCTTACTCATTACGGATTGTAGTATTTTACACATTACACTTGGCACTTTAGTTAGTTTGCACTTTATTTGATATATGGTCTATTTGCATTATATGTGGGTCATCCTACAGGTTTAGACAGTATATTGTCACTTTCCTCTTTAATATATATTTAGATGTGGTTTATTACCATTTGATTTGAGAGTATAAGAGTATTTTAGGATTATTTTGAACCTCCTATTGTTCTCTTCCTGTGTTTTTAACCCCTTACCGCCTGAGGACGTACATGTACGTCCCAAGTGGATGTCCCAGGTGGACAGAGGACGTACATGTACGTCCCAGAAGTAATTTAATAAAATGACAAAAAAAGTTTGGCGGGCGTTACATGCCGGCCGCGTGCACGCGTGGCCGGTCAATAAGGGGTTAAATATGTTTTATATTAAGTGCTTTTTGTACTATGTTTAATAATTTTTTTTTTTTTTTGCATTTGTGACTTTGATTGAGTGCCTCTTTTTAGGGTCTTTGCTGTTTTGGGTTTCTTCTCCCTATGTGTATGTTATTTTGATGTGTAAACTTGAAACATTGGTGCAAAGTGTTGCTTTCATGGCTATGGATAAGCAACTACTTAAAGTGCAACATTTTGAAGGATTCCTGAATTCTGCTGGTCACGCCCACATTCTTATGTTGTGGATGTGGCCAGAACAGTCCCAGTGCCACTCCAGTTGATTTGTGAGCAGGCTAAAGGTATTTTCTCTGCCAGGCAAAAGTGTATGGGGCTGGGATTATGGAGCTATGAGTGGGGCAGAGGCAACTAGGGTACTTTTCCTACGGACATCTGGGGGGTTATGCACTAGGAGTGATAAAGAGGTGATAAAGTGAAGAAGACTTCTCCAGTGACATTAATTGTCCAATTCCTATGTTATTCTATAGCACCTATTCAAAGATCTCCAAAGTTGGAGAAATCCATAGAATAACATAGGAATTGGAGAAGTGATAGCAGAAGTCATCTCCACTTTATCACCTCTTTATGACGCCTTAGTGAATCTCCCTCATTGTATGTAAATCTAGCCTTTGTCCTGGTGGAATGAACGCAATTAATATATTCCAACTGCTACAGGACATATTCAGATTGATTCTCTAGTTACAGAATTGTTTTTCTTTTGAATCATTGGTGTAATGGAACTTGAATATTAAACAAATTTTACAATGTACTGGAGACCCCCTAGCATTCAAAGGGTTAAAGGGATAGTAATGTTTCACAATAAAAGCAGCTCCAATTAATCTTCATAGTATTTGGGCCATGGAGAGTCTTATTTCAATACTGTCAGAGTTGTAGTTCAAGAGTAATTGAATGATAAAATATCCCCTCCCGCCCCTTTTACTGATGTAACACTGCTCACCCCAGAAAAGAAAGGTGGTGTCCAGATGGCTTGCCGAGTGGGACAATCTTCAATTAGCATAAGGGAAAAACCTGAAAAACCTGTCAAGGGGGAAAGGGTTTTCATTGTTCTCACAGTAAGAAGCTTGTCCTTTGCTGTGAGCTGTAAGGTCCCGGGACCAGATTCCACATCTGAGGGGAGGTGGCTTACACTAAGTAAAAGGGGGAGGGGGTGATACTTTACCATTCAATTGCTCTCGAACTACAACTCTGACAGTATTGAAATAACACTCTCCGTAGCCCAAATACTATGAAGACTAATTGGAGCTGCTTTTATTTTGAAACATTACTATCCCTTTAAAAATTTAAATTAATTGATATTTGTATTAATTCACCATGGTGCAGCGGTTTTGGTCCAAAATTACTACACTTTTCTTTTAAAGGAGCCATAAACTTATTTTTTTTATGAAAACCAATATGTTATAGGGCTTTTCCTGCTGAGTAAAACAAGGTCACTCCCACTATCAGTTGTTTTATTAAAAAATTATAACAATTCAAATAATCGAGAAGTGAATTTACTGTTCATTTACTTACTGGTAGTTCTAAATGATAGGAATTGACTGCAGTTTCTATCATATTCTATGGAGAACTCTATGTCACTGACTTTTCTCTCCATTAGAATGTAACAGAATAATGAACTGGAATTTGACCACTAGAGGGCACTATGAAACATGGGTTTAAACTGTAGTAACTCTGGAAATATGCATCTTCCAGCAGTGGGAGTACCCATTATTTTACTAAACAGGGAACACTTTACAATATATATTTTTCATAAAAAAAATGTTCACTGCTCCTTAAAACATAGGGCTCTTAGTCATACCACATCATTAACCTTACATGGTCCTTTTTCCACTTGGCACAGATGCAGCTATTAAATTGATCGCGTTAACTTCATTAGGTTGGTATATGAATTAGAGTTGACTGAGTCATGTGGATCACTATGTTACAGAATTGTATATTAATATATGGATGGCACAGGACCCAACCTTGTTTGAACTCATATCAATTCCTATAAAGGAAGCTCCTGATCTTGTTATGATTAAAGTAATCAGACAACTTCCTGGAACAGTTAAATGTAGAAATAATGTCCTTGTCATATTTCACTATTCATAAAATCAAGATTCTGCAGTATGTTATCTTAATAAATATATCAAAAATTAGACAAAACTGGATTTCTGATAAGCAGTCTGGACTGTTTACACATCTTTCCTACCTTTAGTTGTGTTTGCTCTTAGGTCAAGTTGTATCTAATCAATATGATCATTGGAGCTATTTTTGTTTTTCCAGTTTTGTGTGATTTCCTGTTTATCTTAACCCCTCAAGGACCGGGAAAATCTGGGGGGATTGCACTTAAGGAATGGAGCAATTCTGACCTTTTTGACTACATCTTTGTTCAACAGTGTTTTCCCTCTAAGGCTTTTATTTCAGCCACACAAATTATATTTTGTTTTTTTTGCACACAATTAGGGCTTTCTTTTTATACCATACATATATGGATAACACACCATTTATTTTGATAAAAATTAACCCCTTAGTGACTGGCCACGCGTGCACTTGGCCGGCAATTAACGCCCGCCGAACTTTTTTTGCCATTACTTAAAGTGACTTCCAGGACGTACATGTTCGTCCTCTATCCACCGGGGACATCCGTTCGGGACGTACATGTACATCATTGGGTGGTAAGGGGTTATAGAAAATGGTGAAAAAAAGTAAAAAAAAAACCATTTTAATATTTTCTCTTGTTATCATTTGGGCGCAATGGGTTACACTTTTATGGAGACTGCATGAAAGGCATGACTAGTCACTCATACCTACAAAATGGGCAGTTTTAAGTGGGCACTGTCCTCCCGGGGTGAAAATCCCTATGTCCCTCTTTCCCTCATTATTTTCCCACTTTTTAGTGATAAGATTTGGTGGTGTGTGTAAGAGTATTACATTGCTCCACAACAATAAATCTCCCATTATGCTTTGTTTAAACATCAGCAGTTGTGTTTAATAAATAGATTGTTTTAATAAAATACATGCTGTGTTTTAAATGTATAAAAAAAACACAAGTTGATCTTAGCAGGTCAGAAATGGACCTGCATTCAGCCTGCCTCCAGCACCAGCATTGAAGGGGTTAATAATCCTAACTACTGCATGATTTTATTTGAATATATGTCTGCTCTCTGCTTCTCTCTTCCTTACAATCATAGTAAGGATGTGAGATGCAGAGAGCAGTCACAAGGCAATGAAACACATTGCCTTTTTGAATGAAAATGCCGGTACATGTGATCGCTTCTGGAGCAACCACGTGTACCGGCAGAAGAGACAAGCACTGAAACATAATGCTCTGGTCCTGGAGTGCTTAGTTAAAGTTTGCACACCATGATAGCAGAGAACACTGAGGCGTATATGACGTGCCAGGACCGTCATGGGTCGTTAAGGGGTTAAAGGAAAAGAAAAACAATCCTAATAATAACCCCTTCCCCTTAAATTATTTTGGCCATCCTAATGGCACTTCTGAATTTAACCCTTATGTTAAAGAGATAATGGGGGTTATGCACGAAAGCATGATAAAGAAGGGATAACACGGAGATAACATCAGTGATAGCACTTCTCCAGTTCCTATGTTATTCTATGGAGCCAATGCACTAAGATCTCTCCAACTTTGGAGATCTTAATGCATAGACTCTATAGAATGACATAGGAACTGGAGAAGTGATATCACTGGACAAGTCATCTCTGCATTATCACCTCTTTATCACACCTTAGTACATAACCCCCATTATCTTCAGGTGGTTCTAGATGTTATATTCAAGGAGACACACATTACAGTTGCTAGCAGGACCACTGCATACAAATGTCCTGATGCATTTCACACCCCTTTAGTCCTTCCCAGCACTGGGAATACCCTTGTTTTACTCAGCAAGAAAAGCCCTACAACCCAGTTTTTGGTAATTAAAAAATATTTAGTAATCATTTAAACCCTTAAAGGGATAGTAATACTTAAAATGTAAAAAAATAAATGTTGTAGGGTTTATCCCCCTGAGTAAAACAAGGGTACTCCCACTGCTGAGAGATATTTTATTAAAAATTATAAGCTCAAACTTAATTTTTTAGGTGCAATATCACAGTGGCCTGAAAGTTTACAGTGGCGCTGTTGTTACACCATCCTATGGAGATTTGTGGTCTACTCAGGGGGATAAACCCTGCAACATTTATTTTTTTACATTTTAAGTATTACTATCCCTTTAAGGAACAGAGGTGGTGTGCAATGAATCGCTCTGTAATGCATTGTATACCCCTCTTATACTTAGGGGGTTAAGCATTACCAAAAAATTAACACAAGATTCTATAATGCTTTTGGATGTGCTGAATTTTTGCCAGTCCACTACTATGTATTATAAAGTACCGGAAGTGCAATTATCATATAAACTTTTGCTGTGCAGAAACGTCTTTATCCTGTATTGCAATGTCTTAATTAAACATGTTTAACCCCTTAAGGACCGGGGTCGTTTTTACTTAAGGACCAGAGCAATTCTGACCTTTCTGACTATGTCTTTGTTTAACAATGTTTTCCCTCTAAGTACTTTATTTTACCCATGAAAATTATATACCGTTTTTTACGCACAAATAGGGCTTTCTTTTGATACCACACTTATATGGCTAGCACACCATTTATTTTAATAAGAGTAAAGAAAACGGTAAAAAAAGTTAAAAAAATGCCATTTTTATGCACACTGCATGAAAGATATGACTGGTCAGTCATACCTACAAAATGGGCAGATTTAAGTGGTCACTGTCCCCCCTGGGTGAAAAACCCCATGTCCCTTTTTCCCACCCTATTTTCCCACTTTTTTATTGATGACATTTGGCGGTGTGTGTATTACATGGCTCCACAACAATCACACTTCCTATTTTGGTTATTGACATGTTTTTTTATTTGAATAAAATTTTTGTTAAAAAAAAAAGCGTTGTATTTATTTTTTCTTAAAGTTAATTTTAGCAGGTGAAAAATGGACCTGCATTTAGCCAGCCTCCAGCACAGCAGTGAAGGGGTTAATACCACCAGCTGCTACATTTGATTTGTCCACTAGGTGTCTCCTCTCTGCTTCTCTGCCCCTTACTATGATAGCAAGGGACAGACGGCTGAGAAGAGATACTAGAGGCAGTGTAGAACACTGCCTCATTCATTCTTTCACAATGCTGGTACATGGGATCGCTGCTGCACTGATCCCATGACCCAGCACTTGTGAAAGTGGCTGAGACTGAATGTTCTGGTCCCAGAGCGTTCAGTCTCAGCCGGAAATTAATGATAGCAGCGTGCACGGAGGCGCCCTGCTATCATTTAACCCATGACAGTCCTGGACCGTCATGGGTCCTTAAGGCCAGGGGAGCAATTGCCCCCTGGGCTGGTCATATGTCTGGGCTGGTAGGCCACTGCACCTCACTAAATCTGCTGATTGCTGCTGTAAATGGAGCTACACTAGTGATACCACAGAGCTTACAATTGAAATGGAGTTACATAAATGACACCACAGATGTACAATCCAAATGGAGCTACACTAGTAGCATAAACCATTTCCCTTCTAAGCTTTATAGTATCACTAGGTAAGCTTTACTTAAATTGTAAGCTTTGTAGTTGCGCACTAGTGTATCACCATTTCAGCTGTACACTATGTGGTATCACTTGACTTAAGTCACAACATTAATGCCAATTTTAAAATCAACAAAAGTGGGTGGGCTGGAACAGTGGGCTCGAACGATAAGAGAAATGGGCTGCTTGAATGCATTTGCCCCCTGGTCCACAATCTGCCAGCCCTCCCCTGCTTAAGGCAAAACAATCCATGACGGTCCAGGACCGTCATGGGTCGTTAAGGGGTTAAGGCTTGATGTGTAAACACATTGTGGATAGTGTTTACAAATATAAGTATATCCATGTCTATATATCGATGTGATTAACCCCTTAATGACACAGGACGTACATGTACGTCCTGTGTGGCTGTCACTTAGTGACAGAGGACGTACATGTACGTCCCGGAAATCCGGCTCCCCGCGCGGCTGCGCGCCGTTCGGGGACTCCGGATTATTTTAAAAAAATAAAAAAAAATGTTAGACGGACGTTAAGTGACGGCCGCGTCTGCACGCGGCCGTCACTAAGGGGTTAAGGATCATATTTCTAATGACTTGAAAATTAGGAGGTTATTAAATAGTAAATCTTATTTACAATTTATGATCTGCAAACTGCATCTAAACCAGGGCCACTTTAAAGGGATAGTAAAGTTTCAAGATAAAAGCAGTTCCAATTAGTCTTCATAGTATTTGAGTCATGGAGAGTGTTATTTCAACACTCTCAGAGTTGTAGTTCAAGAGTACCTGAATGATAAAATATCCCCCTCCCGCCCCTTTTACCTAGTGCAAGCCACCTCCCCTCACATGTGGAATCTGGTCACTTGACCAGACAGCTCTTCCCATGAGAACAATGAAAACCCTGCCCCCCTTGACAGGTTTCTCAGCTTTTTCCCGTAAGCTAATTGAAGATTGTCCCTCTCTGCAAGTCATCTGGACACCACCTTTCTGTTCTAAGGTGAGCAATGTTACATCAGTAAAAGCGATGGGAGGGTGATACTTTATCATTCAATTACTCTTGAACTACAACTCTGACAATATTGAAATAACACTCTCCAAGTGTTACCAGACCACCTAGGAAGGTAAAGACCTGAAAGAGAGCGAGTGCTAGGGAGCATAGTTGGAGTACAGTGCTAGTAGTGTGGTGACTGCTTACAGCAAGACCGTGCTGCATATATATATATATATATATATATATATATATATATATATATATATATATATATATATATATATATATATAGGTTCTGTCAGCGAAGCCAGATGTCCAGTCCCGGTTGAGCCGGAACCCTGAACAGGACGATCTCACTGAAAACAGTACAAACTCTCAGGCAAGGGAGAGTGAAGGCTAGTGAGCACTGGCTAGGGATCATGGATGGGGCGTGTAGGCCTCGAAGTAGCTACAAATCTCCAGAACCAAACCCAGAAACAAGGATATGGTAGAACCCGAAATAATAGGTACAGACCTGAAAGTAAGGACTCCAGATAGACAGGTTGGAAGCAGGGTTAAAACAGGCCAAGGGTCAGCATTGTGCGGTCAGCATAGAAACAGAATCAAGAGGCAGTATGCAGGGTCAAAGACAAGCCAAAGGTTAGCGTTGTGCACTCAGAGTGGGATCCAGATCAAGAGGAGGTATGTAGCTTCAAAGACAGGCCAGGAGTCAGCGTGGTGTAGTCAGTGTGGGATCCAGATCAAGGGGCAGGGTCAAAGACAGGCCAGGTCGGTACACAGGAATATATGTATACCAAAGAAGAATCAACAGAACACTAGGAACTCGGTCCAGAAGCCCAGATGCTATTGGAACACTGTATCAGTGCACCTAGCGTTTGGGAGAGCACCTGGATATAGGTGCTGATGGATGAGAATCCTGAAGTGAGAGCCTTTCCGAGTATCTGAGATTGGAGAAACAGCCGGTGGACAGCAAGGCAGAGGGCAGAGTGGGTAGGCAGCATGACACCATGGCCCAAATACTGTGAAGATTAATTGGAGCTGCTTTTATTTTGAAACATTACTATCCCTTTAAGCCACTGATGGGCCCTGAGAAAAGTTGAATGTAGTTTTAATCTTTTGAGGCTTTTGCAATGAGACCTCTCTAGCATCCAAGGAGTAAAATAATAAGTCTTGCATATAGCAGATCCACACAATTGGAGCTCAAACATAGGTTCACATAATAATAAGTTCTTACACCTAAGGGGGATTCCAAAGTGAAGCTCATTTTTTGTGCTGGGGCAATGGGTTACTAGTCAAGCTGACCCACCAGGGATCCACTTCAGCAGGAGCATCCAAAGTTTATCAGGTGTGGCCCACATGATCAGAAATCAATACTTAGGAGGGCTGCATTATTTTTTACTGATAACAGCAGCAATACAAAAGCTGTTTGATCAATTTTATTTTATAAAAGTGCACAGATATAGGATTAGTTCTAGTTGTTTACTAAGTCAATCCCAATTATTATATTTAATAGATAACTATTCTTGAATTGTGCAGTAGCAGCAGGAAGATGGTTAGGCCTTACATTACTGGCCTTTTGTCTAGATCATATGTGCTAGCTAATTATGTAATAAAATGGTTTTCCTAAATATCTCACGCTGCACCCAGGGGTCAGGCTGAATTTGGCTCACAGGAAGTGTGTTGGACACATGCTCTAGTGCCTATGAATGCTTTAGTACATACTGGAGCACACACTCTGCCATAATTAGTTAATGTGAGTAAGCCCCAAAAACCAATCATATTGCATGCACATGGGGTAATGTTATACCAGTTTCCTTTGCCCCTTGTTAGTACATGACATTAAACAAGGCACAGTGGAACAGAATGTCCAGCAACAGACAAATTGTCTAAGATGCCTACTTTAGAGTGGAATTGTGTTAATATAGACATCTTATAACCTGTCAAAATAACAACAATGTTCTGTTTTTACAACTGGCGTCACAGACTATATCATGTGTCCCAGATGAACAGGAAGAGAGAGACCCAGAAGCTTTCAAACAGGCAGATTTTCTCTTTGACTACGGGCTGGCCCCTTCTACATGTGGGTCCTGGACAGCTGCCACTTTGTCAGTTATTAAAATGTCCCTGACCTAAACTTAAGTACAATTTGCTCATACATATACATGAGGCATGTTTGCATTTGTATAGTTAATAATGAATTATTATGATTTTTATTCTATAATACATCACACACATATAAATCCCATGACACTAAACAAATATCCCTAGGTCACTTCATTTCAGTGAATCAGTCTGGATTCCCGTTTGCCCTTTTTGTTTTCCCAGATCATAAGGCAAGAGTGAGGAATATTCAGAAGACACAACTGGAGATGTATCATATCAGATATAGAGTTTACCAAAGCTGAGAAGGCAGGATAAATTATCCATATGTCTCATTCATGGAAAAAAATAATAAATATAAAACATCTTAGATTTCCTTATTTTACTAGTTAATTACCATTAATCAAAATCCTGGGAGTAGCAGCATTTCAAACTTTAAGACCTATTTGCACTGATGGTCTAGTCCTAATTCCTGCAAAACCTGCATTTTCTAGTGGCATGTTTATTTCTATTGGCTATGCAGATGAGTGTGGTTTCAAGACAGCGAACATGAATCCCCACCTGTCTCTGAGAAGGTCACAGCAAGTCTGGGGGGTAAATCCTCAGTGGGGACCTTTATACTGAGAGTTTAAACTGCTATTACTATCAGATGGGTGAGACACAGCAATGGACTAGTAAAAGAATAAAGTGTAATTTTTTGTCATGTTACTTGCCCTTTAAAGGTACAGTTTTTGTTAATGTCTTTATATTATGTGAAGAGAAAGCGGTCCATAAAAACATATAATGCTCAGATTAAATTCTGTTTTTGGAAACATCATATTGCATGCATTAACCATTTGAATGCCAGACAGCTACCCAATGCATCGTATTGCAATGTGGTGAATACCTCTCTGGCGCTCAAGGGGTTAAATAAACAAGCATAATGCAAAGTGACAAGAGAAAGGTCTGTGTCTTCTGAGCAAAACAAAAATAATTGACTTTATAAGCTATTTACAACACTATAGTAGTTATACAATTCAAGTATTTTGTACTGCTCCAAAACAAGACATGTTTGTATTTATTATATCTGTAGGCAAAGTGTTGCCTGTTTGTCCATTTGAAGACTGAGATCAGTCTGGACACATAAGTGGTACAAATACATGTGAAAACGTATTTTGCGTATGAAAGTTTTTTACCAGATCATCCCTCATTTTCAGGTATGTCCTGGACTCATTTTAGCGATCTCAGAATGGCAGCAGACTGAGTTTACTTTGCCGAAATAGAACCTAAGACCCTACGACAAAGATTCTGCACTGTCAGGCGTCTGCCTACACCTGCCTAATACCAGTTTACTAAGCCAGGTACGCCAAAATGCCTTCCCTTAGCATCGCTTGCGCCAAAGGAAAAACAATGAAGTAGTATGTAGGCATTTTGGGACATTGCTTTAAACAAAGCCAAGATCTACAACGTATTAATATGGAGTACACAACTTTGGGGCATTCCTTTAAACAGCACCAGGATCCCTGCTATGTATTAACATGGTGTAGGCAACTTGGTCCCTGTCATTGTCAGTATGCTATAGGCAAAGTATAATACTCTCCGAGCGTGTCCACTGGTGCGCAGTGCAACTATCATAAACTTTAATGCTTACTCTACAGTGCAGATGTTGGCACATTCATACTTTCACCTCAATATTCTGCTAAAGCAAAAGTGTTGGCATTATCATTACCCACTGTAGAGTGTATACAAATGTTTGATTTCTTCTCAATGTTTAATAAATACACTCAAAAAAGTTCTGTTACTATAGAAAAAATATATTGTTACATTAAGGAAAATTCCAAGGAATAGGAATCTATCAGTTGCAGTGGCATATAAGATAACTGCAGGAGAGTGTCACTACCTGAGCCCATGCTAAGTACTGGCTGAAAGGGCCTTAGATCTTTTTTCCTGCATGTAATGTTTTCAAGTCCTGCTGATATCCCTAACTGAAATGCAACAAATAGACTACACAGCACATCCTATATAATAATTCACTAGGATGTTTGTCAGAAGCCGCCATGCGCAGTACAGACTGCCCAAATGCACAGAATGCTGGGCGCATTCTGTGCTTTCGGCCAGTCTCTACAATGCATGACTGCGTCAGCGGCACTAAGCAGAGCAGGATCTACTTCTTAACCCTTTGAGTGCCAGAGGGGTACACAACGCATTGCAAAGCAATGTGTTGCATACCCATCTGGTACTCTAAGGGTTAACATCACCCAAACCTTGGCCCGTGTACACGTGCTTTTACACTAGTTAGTAATAAAATAGGTCAGCCCAAGCAGTAAGTCTTTTGGGAATCTGGTAACACAAAAGTCCACAAGCAACATATGCATCTGTAAAACAGAAAATACTCTATGCTAAAAGTAGCACTAACTGATGGCCACTATGAATCAGTTCTTTGTATTTGGGGATGACAGAAGTTGATGGAAAATCTGGGACATAACAGGACAAACAACTCGTATCATTTGTATCAAGTCAAAAGAGGAGAAACTGCACCAGATGTATCAAATAAACATTCATGTTTGGCTATACATAAATTGCATTTTTTTCTTGCTTGGAAACCGTTCCTCTTTTGGCCTATATACATATGGCATAGGGAGTCACTAGGTTCCCATTAGACCTGGGGCTTAGGTCTACAAAACTCAATCTTAGTGCACTGTTCAGCCCAATGTCAGTGTCACTTTAATGGGAATCTATTGCCTGTATAGTACCCTATTGACTGATGACGCTAGGGAGGCATTGTGAGCTTTGGTAACCAACAAGGGAACACAACGGGGTCTGAAAATAGGCCACCAGTGATCCTGTATGAAGAGACGGAACTGTAAGACTGAAGACTTGCAGTTCCAGGCAGCACTTGTTCTGCATGATGAAGATCCCCATAAACCCATTGCATCAGCCTTTAAAGTCTAACATTGCAGTTCTATAGGGACTGTGCATGCAAGCCAGATGTTTCTGATTGAGTGCCATGTTCTTCTGGGTGAGGTTCCAGCAAAGGGGTCAGACCAGGCCATTGGAGCAGACTTACTAAAACATGATATTTAACAAAGCTTGGAATCATTACTTGCCCCAAGTTGGCAACAATATAAGGGACTTTAAGCATGATATCTGAGGTTTCAGTCCCTCAATCAGTACCTAGTGATGCCCCTGAATATGGTCAATTTTCTATGACTGTCTCCAAATGCATCCAGCAGTCATTATTATATAACGGTAATTATGTTATTATATGCAGCACACACACACACACACAAACACACACACACACACAGAGTTGCTTTTTTTACTTAACACATTAGAGTACAATTCAATTCATCATCTTGATTTCAGATTTGTTTTCATTTTGTAATTTTCCTTAAAGATCTGTTAGGATTTTTTTTTTACCTAATTATTTCCAGCTCAGTTTTATCAATCTGTTTAGTCATTTGCGTGTAACACTGTTCAATTAAGGAGGGATTATGAAATTCTTTTAGCTCATGACTTACTACTACAATGTGCTTCTCCAGTTTTCCCATAATTAATTATTTGATCAAAAATGTAATGTTTTCTAGGGTGAGGTGAGATTGTTTCCATATCCTTGGATGAAAATGATTTGGTTTCAGAAATCTGCACACTGAAGAGATTTCTGAAACCAAATCATTTTCATCCAAAGCAAGACCAGGCAGATCTAAAGTGACCACACCATCAGAAGGCAAGCATATATGTGGGGATGCTTTGCCTATTCTGGAGTTGGTGACTTGCACATGATCAACTACACTTTGACCAAAGTGAAGTATCTTTCTAATTTGCAGAGGCATACCATCACTTTTGGCTTAAAGTTGTGTGGTAGAGGATTCATTTTTCAGCAGGACAATAATCATAAACATAACAGGTTGTTCCTGTCCACTGTGCCAATGTACAGATTGTCTGTTATGCTAATCAGGTTTCTTGATCTCATCCCATGCTGTAGAGTTCAATACTCATTGTTCTCCTGATTGTTTTTCTTTGCTGATGACAGCAACACATGTGTCATACTGAAGAGATCAAGAACACATGCGCTATTGTGGATGTTTTGAGAATGGATTGGGGAAATACTGGCTCTGTGGTTTGCATTAGACATGTGCGAATTCATTCGGAGACATTCGGATTTAGTTGAAAATGGGGTCATTCGGAGACATTCGGCCAATCCGAAACTCAAGGGTCTTTCGGAAAAAATGATCCGACTCCGAACAGCCCAGGTCCGAAATTTGTCTAAACTTTCGGAAGTTTCGGCAATCGACACATTTCCAAAAGTTTTGACTACTTTTGACCAGGACTTTTTTGTACTTCCTGTGCACGCTCAATTACTTTCCCTCCATAATTTTCCCTCCATGTCTCTAGTCCAATTCCATTCTCCGTTTCATGCACTACTTCCCTCTTTTGTCTGTATTCGAATAGCCTTCTTCGTTTCATGATGGGGGTTGGACTAATGACACAGTCACACAGACAGACAGCCTGCATTTCCTCATTGGGTTGTTGGAGCTCAGAGAGAGAAGAGATTAGAGAGTGCACAGTTGTTGTGTAGGCAGGCAGGTAGCATTAGGCTAGGCATAGGTAGGCAGTCAGCAATAGTTCCAGTTATTGCCACTGCAAGAGCAAGTAATATTTGTTCCTGTGCAAAATATAAAAAAATATTAGGTATTTGTTCGAATACAGGGCCGGCCCTTACATGGGTCCCAGTGGGTCCATGGACCCAGGTGGCACTTTGACAGGGGCGGCAATTTGCCGTCCCATAGCATGTTTATTTTGTGCTCTTCCACCATTTCTGTGTTGCAGGGTGTCCCATCAGTGTGACTGTCAGCAGCCGGGCAGCCCTATGCTCACTCAGTGGTGATGCCTGCTGGCTGCTTCAGTGACGTGAATTATGTGATAGTGAAACATTATGCCTATTTTGTATTGTTTATCGCCCACCTAAAGTCAAGACTTGAGTAAATAGGTCTACCGTCCCAGATTTGCTAGAGAGGTTTTACAAATACAGGAGGGTGCCCCCTGTACAAAATGAGCCTAAACATTTGGGATCCCTAGTATGAGTGCACAACTGTGCATGATGTGTCCTGAACAGGATTGCTGTGAGGTGTCTCCACCCAGAAGGTGCTGGCCGGACTGAGCTTCAACATTGCGACAAGTGACCAACTAAGAGCACCGTGCCGTGCAGCCATAGCATCACCCCCTCCTACTCTCCGGGTCCCGCTGACTGGCAATAACAGGTGAGTCACTAAGAGATCTGAAGCCTTTCTGGAAGTCCTTTCACTTGGAAAGGGGCTAGGTATTACTTGGGGGAGTTGCCTCGTGTGTAAATAATTTCTAGGTGGGAGATGAATGTGCATCACTTATGTGTTTCCTAACAGTAGTTAGAATACAACTCCCATCATCCCCTGATTATGACATTGGGAAATGCCCAGCAATTACCGTAGAGCCCTGTATTGCACACTCACGGAAAACGGTGATATTGCTATACTAAGACAATGCTGTGGACCCCTCTTCAGTATAGATGTCAAGCATTTATTTTTTATTTCTCTCCTGTGTTGCAGTTTGTTCACAACAGAATGTCTCAATTTTTCTTTTTAACACATTACATCTATCACATTACAATCATTGATGTTTATTCTTGATGTAGTATGAAACTCTACAATGTATATACACATAGAGTTATCTGATATGAAGGGAAATCAGGATAGGAAAACGAGAGAGAGGAATTTGGGTACTAAAGAGGGACAGTAGGGTAGGAGGCTGGTACCAGAAAATGAAACCTTAATCTTTACCCATGTACTAACATAGAACGTGACATGTAGTTTGTCCATGTTCGAGTCGACCACTTATGTTGAGTAGAATGTGACAGGCATGGGTTTTCGATGTCGAGCATATGCTAAAGTGAATGACAGGCATGAGGTTTCGATGTTCGAACATATGCTATATTGAAGGACAGGCATGGGGTTTCGATGTTCGAACATGCTAAATTGAATGACAGGCATGGGTTTTCGATGTTCGACGTTTGCATTGTGACTGGCATCCCATGCTAGAGTAGAGGTGACATGCACAGACTTTCAATGTACAACAATGTCCGTTTTTAATCTACTAAAACTGAATCTGCATGGAATCGTGTCTAGCTATTAAACTGGTAGTGCATCAGCTGTTGTTGAACTGCAGATTATATGATGCTCATCCAGTTCATCTGTGTTCTCTACGTTGATGAGTCTTATGTGAATAGAAGTTAAAAACAGCTGAGGTATCACGGTGCCCATGTTCCTGCTCTGACGGCGACATTGTTACTTTACCTAATTTCAATGCTGCCCTCTTATTGGCCTGACATCCTTGCTCCACCCACGGCTTGCCTTTATATATCCTGTCATGTCTATTGCAAGGCGTCCTTTCATGGTGTATCTGATCCTGACGTTTGTTACTGAGTTGTTGTTATCGTGTATGACTCGGCCTGCGTGACAACGTTCCTGTGTTTCCTGTGTACTGCTCCATTACTGACTGATCTGGCTGAGTACCCACTCCGTTACTGACTGATCTGGCCTAGAACCCGCTCTGTTGCTGAACTGATCTGGCTGAGAACCCGCTCCGTTCTGACTGCTCTGGCTGAGAACCCGCTCTGTTACTGACTAATCTGGCTGAGAACCCGCTCCGTTACCGACTGATCTGGCTGAGAACCCACTCCGTTGCTGAACTGCTCTGTCTGAGAACCTGCTCCGTTAACAACTGCTCTGGTGGAGAACCCACTCCATTACCGACTGATCTGGCTGAGAACCCACTCCGTTGTTGAACTGATCTGGCTGAGAACCCTCTCTGTTGCTAGCCTCTCTGGCTATTGAGCCGTTCCATTGCTCCTGGACAGTCTGTGCTTCCGTTCATTTGTGTAAGCGCCGCTTACCTTCCAGCGTTCGTGCAGCCTGCCGGGTTGTGCGGCTCACGGGGAGAGAGGACGGTGCGCTCTGACGTCCATCCAGGCGACCGTCCTCCACCTTGCACCCTCTGGCGGCTCCTGCACATCGGAACCAGGCGCGCGTCTCAGGGAATCCCTGATGACGTTGCTACCTGGTTCTTAAAGGGACAGCACACATCATGCTCCACCTCTAGGGGCGGAGCAATATGTTTAAAAACTGCCTGGACACCACTTCAGTTGCCCGTTCGTGGTGTTCCAGTGCAGTTGCCTTTTGGGCCCTGTGTGTTATTTGGTTTGGCTGACTATCCGATCCGGTGTTGACCTGTGGCTCTGTCTGACTACCCGCTCTGTGTATGTCCCTTTGGCCTGTCTGACATCCAATCTGGTGCAAACCTGCGGCTCTAGTTGATGAACCCTACTGTGTATGACCCCTGGCTTTGATGACTATCCGTTCTGGTGTTGACTGGTGGCTCTGTCCGACAGCCCGCTCTGTGTATGACCCCTTGGCCTGTCTGACGTCCAGTCTGGTGCAAACCTGTGGCTCTACTTGACCAAGCCTTCCGTATTGCTACTTGTGTCTGACCACCTGGACATAGCCTGGGATTGTCAACTGCGCAACCAGCACACAAACGCTCCAGGGGACAACCTAGGATTGTCTTTGGTGGCTTGACGTTCTTCCCCTAGCCGTTGTACCTCTGCGGCCTCCAGGTGCAGACCTGTGGCGCAGCTGGTCTTTCCAGTACATGGTCTGTCCAGGTGCGAACCTGCTTATCCTCCGTTGCATTGGATCACTGGATCCGTTGTCTGTACAGGTGCGTACCTGTAGTGAGGCCTCAGGTGCGGACCTGAGTCACCCTTCCCCTGCTGCTGTTTCCATCAGTACCATAGTACCTGTTGATCCATCCCGTAGTCCTCTCTTGACCTGTATGTTGTGCTGAATTCCTTGTCCTGTCTTATTGCTAATAAAGATTGTGTTACCTAAGTACTGGTCCATTCTCATTATTGAATCCGTGACAGTTTGTAAACCTCTCCTGGCTGAGCCTTTGTCCCGTTGCCATCCATGCATGGCTGTGTTTCCTCAGTTGTCCTAGTCTGGCCAGCATTACAATCGATGGATTCCAGTTGCCTTGTTGGGGTGCACCGCATGACGCTATTCTTATCTTGTCGACCGTAGGCATAGCATTCGTGCTATAGCCACTTACTCTAACCGCCAGTGGCGGTGTGCACACGCGAAGTACCGGGACCATGCTATCAAGTGCTGACTGAGTTACTCAGATCTATCTGTGTCTCCCTCTGTGCTATTGCTGGGCTCTCTCCCTGTGGGAGCTCCTGTATATCTCTTGGCATCTCCTGTTAACTCGTTCAGTGCCTAGACTGTCTAGGCAATCCTTGTGCTCCTTCGCTGTTGCAGTGCCTGGGCTAGGGCCAGCACTTGCATTATTACACACTCGGTAGTGTGTGGAGACACTGAGCTCTATTCCTTGTCTAGTGGCTGTCGGGCCTAGAGCCAGCAATTGAGCTTTATTCCACTGTCGTGTGAGGGGACACTTGTAGCCTTCCAGTTGTCCACCTACGATCCACCCCTATCGCTCTAGGGTTTACCATCTGTAAGTGGTGGCCTCGGTCACCCTGGTACCCCTGTCCCTTGGTCATTGTTGCCTCGCTGCCTATTTGGGTTCTGTGCCACCCAGGTGTCTGGGTCTCGTGCCAATTACCATCTCCAGGACTTCCTGCCATCCTCTGCCCTGCTGTCAGTCCGGGTCCAGTAGCCTGATCTTTCCAGGTTCTCTAGAGGAGGGTTGCCTGTCTTAGATACCTCCTGTTTCCTGCATCCCATCTCAGTCATTCTGATTACAGTCATTGCCTCATTGACTACTATATATTGTTGTTTCATATTGTGGGCCTGCGGCCTTATTCCTTGTATGCACTTACTCAATAAAGTCATTTTAACCTTACTGATCTGTCTGAGTGTTCATCAAAAACCGTGACATGAGGATTGTTTGTTGCATCATTGCAACGCGCATTAACACCAACGGACTGAGGAGTGCCAGGTTGGTGTCTAACGTATTGCTTTGCAATGTGTTGGATACCCCTCTGGCGCTGACATTGTGAAACTTGAGTAAGAAACAAAGACACCATGGTGTGAGGAATTGCATGCTTATTGATAAACAATGTACACATCAACGTTTCCTTTTTTGGGAGTGGGGGCAGAGTGGCCAGACCATCCTAACCATCTGGTCAGCCTTGTGTGGACAGGTGTTTGGGCTGGGGTCAGCATGGAGGATAAGGGTGTTGAGGTTGACTGTTGAAGGGCTAACAGTTGACCCTGTATACTATTGTGGTCACTGAGCTCCATGACCAATTGACCTAACATGTCACTCATGACACCTCTGATCTGTCTGATTTCCGTAGTTAGTGTCTTGAATTGATTCTCCAAGGCCTGGTGGAGGCGCGCACATCTTCTATTGTGTCTCCTTTACTCCCTCAGTATCCTCCTCTGTACACAGACATAATCCCTATCAAAGGTGTTTTGTCCCTCATCTGCTGCAGACGTTGAGGGGGAGGAGGATGATGCATCCTCTGATGTATATGGGGCATCTCCAGCAGACTCAGGTGTTGGTGCAGCAGGCTCAGCTGTGGGTGCAGCAGATTCAGGTTTGGGTGCAGAAGGCTCTGGCAGTTGCAGCAATATGATGGGGGGACAGTTCTGCACCCACCACATCAATAAAATCCTCTGCACCAGTCGCACACCTGTGAAAGCCACTTCATGGGTTGGCAGGGTATATCTTGCTTGTGGACTGTGAGGCTCACGCATGAGCCTGATGTGGTGATAATTCAGGGGCCACAAATCCCACTCCATCCACAGACGTGCAGTTGGCCCACCTTACATGTGCTGTGGTTGCAGTCTGCCATATGATGTTGCCATGCAACTGATGTTGGGTTTTCATATGTCAAATGTTAGGTAGCAAGGTTGATTGTACTTCCTTCTGGAACAGGGCAGATGGGCTCCTGACTTCACAGCATGCATTATTATGGAGGAATGTCATGACAGGGACTAACATTATTATCTATACCCTGGAGTAGGCAATCTTGCCTTTGCAGATATTTGTGGACTACATACACCATCATCATCATCATTCTTGCTTTATTCCAGAATCAAATCACTACAGACCTGCATTCTATGGGTGCATCACCT
This sequence comes from Rhinophrynus dorsalis, assembly GCA_037306005.1. Lineage (NCBI taxonomy): Eukaryota > Metazoa > Chordata > Amphibia > Anura > Rhinophrynidae > Rhinophrynus > Rhinophrynus dorsalis. The sequence goes on along the minus strand of CM074723.1, from coordinate 385,449,268 downwards.
TCTTCACTCAGCATTGTGATCCTTAGCTACATTATTGGTGCACAATTAGGTGCTTCTAGCCCTTTCACAAAACGACCTCAAGCACTATGTATGACTTTGGTACATATCAACAATTAAACATATTTCTGTGACTACACAATGAGTATCACTGTTACTTCTGAGATGAGCATGTATGAGCTGCACAGCAATGAAAGAGTTAACATGGTGCTTCAACCCTTTGAGTGCAAAGTGTTGTGTACCCCTCTGTCACTCAAAGGGATATACTGAGCAAGGCTCTATGGTCTATCATGTTTTTCAAATGCATGCCAGCATTTACAATCAGGTTTAACTCTGAGCATAGGGTTTCTCTACAGTATCACACATATTTAGAATTACTGCTGTGATACCATATCTAACAGGGTGTTCTTGAGAGTGACAGTTAAGGATTATGTTGCTTACAGGTAACTGGGAGCTGTCATCTCTGTGTCACAGCCACCTTTGACTCCCTCACCTTCCATTGTGGATAGGTTCTGCCAGATCATCTCCTCCCTTCCACTGATGGTGATACTGGATGCTGGCCCACCATCTGTCACTCTAGCATGCATGGAAAGATCCCCGTCTGATTCTTGACCTTCATCTTGCAGCCTGTCCAGCACTTTTTATCAAATATGTCGTCCTCATTGACATGAAATTCACTGCATCCTCCACCTCCTGCCCTGCTTCTTTTTTACATACATTTATCCCCCTGCTCTTTTCTATTGAGAATAAGATGTTCTCCCTCTCCAGTATTCTCCATACCAAGGCCAAGTTATCCTCATAGGTGTACATAGGATCTCTGAGCTGGTCCCCCTCCACTGCAATCTCGGCTTCCTGGATATTTGTCTCAGGCCATGCATGAACTGGCCCTGGCTATGTGTGTCCCTCGCCGACATCCGCTCCTCATCCCACTGCCAGTTCTCTCCCTGTCTGATGTGTATCTATCCTTTATCGGGTATCTCTCCTCCACCCGTTCCCCCTCTCCCTCTCCTTTCCTGTCCAGGGATGCCCTGATCTCCTTCCACACACCCACTCACACTCAGGCACTCACACAGGCACTCACAAAAGCACTCGGTCACAATCACCCTCTGCTACTCCCTTACACTCACTCAGTCACACTATATAAAATCAATGTGTAATGTGTCAAAACAAAAGATGTGTGTTTGTTATTGTGTGTGAATGTAATGTGTGCAATGTGTTCAAATGTGTAATATGTGGTTTTTTAGATGTAATTCGCTCCACTACCCACTCCCATACCTGTCTCCAGTCAGTGTATGCTCCTCTCTCCTGAGCCCTGTGCTATAGCTCTATGAACCTTCAAACACAGGCAGGGTTTGTCTGTTATTTTGGGGTATATATAAAGTTTTTGTAATGATTTTGATACTTTCTGAATGTTGATTGGCTGAGGATTTGAATTGGCCTTGACAATACCTAATGTGGCCTTCTAACGTCAAGCGTTAGCCAACGTCCTTTGAACTTATTATTAAGTTTTGACCAGGAAATCAATGTATGGCAGTGAAAAATAACATGCAACTCACATTCAGAAGTAACGTTGATCTGTGCGGCCTATGCTCATTGTTCCATATACCAATGAAGTTATAGGATAGCCGTGGAACACAGGTATGTTTATCGTTCAGTGTTACATCTACCCTTACCGACTTTTTTAACGTGCCTAATATTATTGATCCCTTAGTCCTACATTACCTTCCCCACTCATTGACACCTTTTTCAGTGCTATGTGAAGTGAGGAATGCATTGCTGGGCGTTGCCAGTGAGTGGAAGAGATGATGTAGGGCTAAAACAGTAAGTGAGGCATGCCTTAATTAGCATAATCTCTCAATCAATATCATTTAAATACTAGTTTTATAAATATTATGTTACTAATAAAACGTGTAGCTGATTTATAAAGCTCTTTCAAAGTCACCAGTTGTTTTTAGGTGATTCTTGCAGCAGTGATTACCAGCTCCGGACCTCTAGACACTCAAACAGATCAGATTTTAAGGATATCCTTAATTAAACACAGGTAAATCAGTGAAAATGACTGAGCCACTAATTACCCACCTGCAATCAACATGGGCTTCCTGTTGGTTTGTCCCCAGTGCTAACATTGAGAATCAATAAAATACAGCCTTAAACTGTGTAGTGTATTATCTTGCTTCTGCTTCATATGGGAAACAGTTTGCATAAAATGTTTAGTTTTGACTGCTGAATTTTTGTTTTTAAGTTATTTTCATGTTTTTACAGTTCTACACTCTTTTGCTCTGTTCCTTAACGTGTTTATCTTACTCCAGACTGTAAACAATAGTCCAAGGACAACACAGAATGCCTGGGTTCACAATGCTTGCTATTCATGTGAGACTGTTTGTTCAAAAGAAATTCTGGGGCAAATCAATTGCATCATAGAGGAAATTCATTGCTAAAGGACATAGCGGGAGATTTATAAAAAGTTTTTTTGTTCGTATTTGTGAACTGATCCTTAAAATGTCCTTATTCCTTATTACGTGTGTTGGTATTTATAAAGTATTCTAATTACGATTATAAATGTGGAGACTGCAAAAAAACAAGAACTTTATTATTATTCTTTATTTATATAGCGCCAACTTAATCCGCAGCGCTGTATAATAGGGAATAGACATACAGGGATAGATAGACATACAGTCAGACATGGCCTTAAATATTTGGAGCAAATTCTGATGCTAAATTGTCACAAATAGCGATATTTCTTTAAAAATACGCTGCACCACTTTTTATATGCTTTCTTACTCTATTTTTTTAAATGTACTACACAGTATTATGTCCTCCTAAACTGTCCTTAATACTTTTATAAGTACCAGAGACAATCTTACAGACATTTTAACACTTCTTTTCAATTAACTCCACTTTATAAATCTCCGCCATAGTGAGGTGAAAGTATGATGCTGCTTTTTAACATTTTTATGTGAATAAGAGACATGAAGAAAAAAAATTGTAACATAGATCTAATTTTCTTGGTCTCTTTCAACAAAAGGGCACCTGACACAAGATATTAACAGCAGCAACAGCAGGGCCTCTGTCTGTGACCTATTACTGGCAGCCATATTGCCATAGGCTCTAGGCCAGGGCTCAAATTTGGAAATGGCCCCTTTCCATAAGGTGACCAGACATCCCCGGTTTCCTCTACTACTTTATGTCTTTCAAACCGATCATCCCCCAATTTCCTTTTTCTCTCGTCTCCAACAGCTAATCTCATCTTTTATTTGGAGTAATAGGAGACCCCAAATATCCCTGTCTATCTTACAATGACCCAAAAGTTATGATGGTCTAGCAATACCTAATATCCACTTATACCTCAACGCTGCTGTTTTAGATCAATCACTGATGTGGCATAGCCCTTCCTCCTCCATATGATGACTTCAAATTGAATCACCCCTTATAATTTCTAACACCCTAGCAACTATCCTTTGGCTACTCTTCCCCCAAAGTAGATCCATAGTTGATCAGGGGGTTCTCTTTATAATCCCTACCCTGGAAATGTGGGACAAGCTCAACAAATCCCCAAAACTGGCCCCCTTTCCATCCTCTTCTCTTCTAATTTCTGTCATACAATCCCAAATCCCTTACTTGTCCCTTTTAATATTTTTATTATTGATATTGCAAAAGGTCTTCAAGGTAAGGTATGCCTTTTTGCAGATTATGCAAAGGTCTGCAACAGAGTAGACATTCCTGTGGGAATAAGCCAAATGACAAATGATTTAGGTATATTAGAAGAATGGACAAGAGTGTGGCAGATGCAGTTTAATGTTGATAAATGTAAAATATTGCACTTGGGACATAAAAATCCAAAAGCAGAATATAGTATTAAGGGTACAATGCTGTCAGAGACAACAGAGGAAAGAGATTTGGGAGTAATTATTTCTGATGACTTATGGGTAGGCAGGCAATGTAACAAAGCATTGGGAAATGCAAGCAGGGTGCTAGATTGTATAGCTTGGGGCATTAGTAGCAGAAAAAGAGAAGTGGTCATGCCACTCTACAGATGCCTGGTTAGATCTCACCTAGACTATTGTGTACAGTACTGGAGACCCTATCTCCAGAAGGAAATAGATACTCTAGAGAGAATTCAGAGAAGGCCTACTAAAATGGTGACTGGTTTATAGGAAAAGAAATATCAGGATAGACTAAAGGATCAGACATTTACAACTTGGAGGAGAGACGAGAAAGAGGGAATATGATAAAAACCATTCAAATACATGAAGGTATTCAACAAAGTGCAGGAGGGAAGTACATTTCAAAGGAGTAAAATGTTAGGAAAAGAGACCATAGTCTAAAACTAGAGGGCCAAAGGTTTAGATATAATGAAAGAAAATGTTACTTCACTGAGAGGGTAGTAGATAAGTGGAATAGCCTACAAGCAGAAGTGGTAGAATTTAATACAGTGGGGGAATTTAAGCATGCATGGATTGGCAAAAGGCTGTCCTGAACATAAGACAAGACCAAGGACCATATAAGGTTTGAGGTTATAACAGTAGGAAAAATGGGCAGACTAGATGGGCCGAATGGTTCTTATCTGCTGAAAAATTCTCTATTTTTATGTTTCTATGTAACAAATGGTGAATTAGGAGCAAAATACAACTCCACCATCTCTACTCACTCAACCATATATGTCCTTTAGTAAACCAAAGGAAAAATACCATCTTCCTCACACCAATAATATTAAATACAAGTCTCCCACTACCTAAAGTCCCACAATTGCTCAGGCAACCTCCTCCCACATTACATAATTGTTTTTTGTCAATATATCGCCAAGTTCCCCACCTTCGTAAAACAATCAACATGATCTATGGTTTCTTGACCCATGCTTCAGAGGCTGCCTTCAAAACCAGCTGCAATAAGCAATGGGAGCATGACTTATGACTCTTATTTGAACTGCAAGACTGAATGGAGCCTTCAGACTGGTAACATACACCTGCAAAAGACACCAAGCTCTTCCAAAGGTCCAAAAGTAAATGTTTTTAGGAGATGGTGCACCTGTACTGTAAGGCTTGTTTCCAGGGCATCAACTTCACAGTTGAGCATTAACTTATTCCTAAAACAGAAGTGGCATCTCGGTTTGGACTAATTTCAGACTCCTGTTCAATATCTTTTTGCCTTTATTCTGACTTGTGCCAGTCTCTATTTGGCCCAAAAAATGGGACTATTACATATTGGCCTGACATAATGCCTTATGGGAATAACAATCATGTATTTGAATACATGAATACCTTACACTCATTCTACCATATATGGGATCACTGCTGTGCAAACCTCCCTCATTGAACATGCTGTCCCTTGGATGGAGAGGGGGGGTTCTGACACCCAAGGTACATTTCCAATCTCCTTCTCTCTCTCTCTTTCTCTCCCCCTCCTCTAAGCTATCAGGTGGTTACTGTTTATCATTGGTTTACCTGTTACCTTATACCTGTTCATGTTTATAACAATGTAAGCCCATTGTACTGCTTTAACCTTGTACTACATGGCTTCATATCCTTCAAGCATGGTCTGTAATATTTTACCTATGTTCTTCACCTTCAACTTGAGTTACAAAAAGCCTCATTTAAATCAATAGCTATAATTATTTGTCCCCTATGGTGCTGTTGCTGTGCCCCAGAAGTGCTCCTGTTCTTTTAGTACAACTGTCTCACTACCTCCTTGCAGTGAAAACAGCGTGGGAAAGAGCCTGCCTGAGACAGCCTTGAGCTAATGTTTACATATACAGATGACAAGCCAGGGTTGCTTAATAGAAAACGTACAATGTATGAGATGTGTTGGAGACACCTCTAATTAATCTGGAAACGTCTCTGCATTACTTAGGTTGTGTAATATAATATCATGACAGTTTGACTTTAATAGGTTAGTAACGTCTATATATATTAAAAAAATCATATTGCAGCTATTAGAAAAAGAAACTAAATGACCCCAGTCCCATTTCTCAAACCTTTATGGTTTGAGAGATGTAGAAGGCTAAAGATTCCCCCTCCCTCCGCTTTCCCTGGAATCAGCTGTAAGCTGACGGCAGAATATCCTGGTCCCGGGACAAGTGGGAGGCTCTTCAGTAGAAACGAAATAGCGCAATGTAAAAAGAAATACTTAATTGGAATGCGCTACAAAGTATGCCTGCAAACCAGGCACACTTTGTAGACCGTTCTGATGAAGTATTTCTTTTTACATTGTGCTATTTCGGCTCTGCTGAAGAGCCGCCTCGAGTCGGCCAACTCAAATCTCCTGCTGTCAGCTTTACAGCTGACATCAGGGAAAGCGGAGGAAGGGGGGAACTTTAGCCTTTTATATCTCTCAAACCATAAAGGTTTGAGAGATGGGACTGGGGTCCTTTAGTCTCTTTTTCTAATAGCTGCAATATGATTTTATATATATATATATATATATATATATATAGACATTACTAACCCTTTAAACTTTTAACCCTTTGAGTGCCAGAGGGGTATGCAACGTACCCCTCTGGCACTCAAAGTGTTAAAAATCAGAAAGGTGCACAAAGCATTGTGAAGCAATGTGTTGCACATCCGTCTGGTCCTTAAAGTGTTAAGAAACAGTTGTCAAATGGCTGATAGTGGTAGATTTGCTTTATGACTCTTAAATAATTAAAAATCCTCAGGGTGTGCTTTTGTAGAATCGACAAGAATGATAATCTTTAAAAGTAGAGAAAGCCGTGGAAAATGAACATATTCCCCAGAGTGTAAGGAATTAAAAGAATGCTAAGTAGCAATTTTGAGATTTTGAAGAGTTATGAGAAACTTAACCCTAATGGAGATTAGTAGGCAAGAAAGGCAAGAATTTGGCACAGATTTTCACTGAAGGCTGCATGAAGAACACACTTAAAGGGATAGTAATACTTAACATGTAAAAAAAAATATGTTTTAGGGTTTATCCCCCTGAGTAAAACAAGGATACTCCCATTGCTGAAAGGTGTTTTATTCAAAAGTTATTACAGCTTAAAGTTGATTTTTTTAGGTGCAGTATCACAGTGGCCTGAAATTGTACAGTGGTGCTGTTGCTTCACCATCCTATGGAGATGTATGGTACCGGGACCAGAGCTGTCCATAGGATGTTGTAGCAACAGCGCCACTGTAAAATTCCAGGCTACTGTGATATTGCACCTAAAAATTCATCTTTGAGCTGTAATAATTTTGAATAAAACATCTTTCAGCAGTGGGAGTATCCTTGTTTTACTCAGGGGGATAAACTCTACAACATATATTTTTTTAAATTTTAAGTATTACTATCCCTTTAAATGAAAGCTACATTCATTGTAGGAGACAGGTGATAAACAAGGTGTGTTTAGGCAAAATGCTGAATGCAAATTGGTGTCTTTCTGTCAAAATAAAATAGATTTGGTACAAACGTAAGGCTATAGAATTAACCCCTTGGGTGCTAGAGAAGATGAAGACATCTCTAGCATCTAAAAGGGTAAGTATACTAATTCTCAATATGTTCTAAACATTCTGAATGACAAAGGGATATCCAAGGTATTCTTTTACCCTTTGAGTGCAAGAGGGCTATCCAGTATATTGTTTTGCAATATGTTGGATACCCCTCTGGCACTCAAAGGGTTAAAGACAGTTAACTAAGTAACATGACTTTTTCCTGCAGAGTAAAACAGGAGCTCATTTATTTTAACAATAAGATGCAATTTTCTATAATGGTCACAAGGTGGGACAGTCCTAATGGGAGCAGAAGTCTATGACTCAAGTTTTCCTATAGGATGCATATATAGGAAGTCTATGACTTAAGTTTTCCTATAGAATGGATATAGGATGCTCACAGTTTCATATAAATAAGAATATTTTGAGCTGTGTCAACTTTTGAGTGGAAACACTTTCAGTAGTGAGAGTACTACTCTGCTCCTCCTCCAGTTGATCATTCCTGTCTATCATGTTACTATTGGCCCACCTACACTTTTATTCCCTCTTGATGCACAGGATGACGCGTGTTCTTTGAGTCTTATCATGTCTGCTATCCAGTTGTTGCTTTGATTGTCTACTGTGTATGACCTCGGCCTCTCTTTCAACTTCGCTCCTGTTTACTTCGGTCTCCGACCTCCGGCTTATGACTTCAGCTCTGTATGACCGGGTCTGCTGTCTCTGACCTCCAGCTTATGACCTCAGCTCTGAGTGACCAAGTCTGCTGTCTATGACCTCTGGCTTACGACCTTGGCTCCATACAACCATGTCTGCTCTCTCTGACCTCCGGCTTACATCCTTTGATCCGTTTGACTAAGTCTGCTGTCTCTCATGCCGTCTTATGACCTCAGCTCCATACAACCAGGTCTGCTGTCTCCAGTAGTGCATTGACAGTGTACCCCTCAGCTGGAGTCCTCTGTTTAAGTGGTGTGGACATACCCATCCTGCCACCTGGCTTTGCGGACAGCAACTTTAACCCCAGCTTAAGCCGCAGTAAGGGGACACCTCTACACTTCCAAAGCTCTCCAGCAACACTCCCCGTTCAGTGCACTCTAGACTCATTCCACATCACTTGGCATGGCTCCTACTTCTTTCTAGTTGTTACAGGAAGAACGCTCCATAATATGGACCCAGATGATTTCAACTGTTTACTCAGTAGGCAAGTCCACCAGGAGCAAGTCTTGGTTTCATATGCTTTGCATCTACAATGTTTCGACCACAAGCTGGATGCCATCTTAGAGATGTCTGGAGAATCCTCTATCCAACAGACCACCACACAATCCACCCCTACTCCTCCCCCAGCTGCAGCACCCGCTACTGCACCGGAACAATTCAAGCTTCCTAAGATTCCTCTGAACAAATGTCTCCTTGATTTTAGGAGACTTTGGGTCCAATGCTGCCAGAGTTGCTTTTATCGTCTCCATATTGAAAGAAGAAGCACTAGCATGGTCCTCCCAAATAGTGGGAAATATGGACTCCTCTTCTAGAAGACACTGATGCCTTTATAGCAGCCTTCAGAGCAGTATTTGATGTTCTTGGCCGCAGTGCTGTACTGAAGCCGCCTTGATGGAGATCCGTCAGGGAATCGTAGTGTGGCTCAATATGATGTTGAATTCCATAATGTTGCATATGAAATAGATTGGAATAAGTCTGCTGTCCCTTGACCTCCAGCTTATGACCTCGGCTCTGTACGACTAAGCCTGCTGTCTCCTGTATCGCATTTACTGTCTACCCCTCAGCTGGAGTCCTAAAATATTGATACCAAGGGATCTCTGTTTTATTGGTGTGGACTGTACCCATCCTTCCATCTTATTTCACGGCCAGCAACTTTAACCCCGGCTTAAGCTGCAGCAAGGGTACACCCCTACACTACCAATTCTCTCCATCATTGCTCCCCATCCAGAGCACGCTAGCTTCATTCCAGATCACTTGTTGTGACTCTTCATTCTTTCTAGTTGTTACAGTAATTTTGTATGACTCAGAAGTAGCAGTATAACACATTTTTTTAGGTAAAAAGTATACCTGTCATTTAACAGAGATAATTAGAAAAGTCAAGTATGTCTATATACAGTTTTTAGAACTCTTGCAATCCATAGTTGATTACTATCATTTCACATTCAAATAAAGAAAATAGTTCTGCAGGATCATGGGTTCCATTATTAAAGTTTTCCTCTACTGTTTATGTGAGGAGGCTTGAGCTAAATGTAAACTTCAGGGGGCATCAGTAAATAAACAATAGGAGACATTATACAAATGAGTATATAAACAAACTAGACTGCTGTACAAACTAAGAGAAACAAGCAAAGTTCCCATTTAACAACAATTGCAATGAGTAGAACCATGCCAGAATCTAACTAAATTCAAAAATGTCAATCAGTATAGGCTAGTTTCTTTCCAAGGGGGAAGTGATGCAATACATTGATGTTGTACATTAGTTAAGATCAGAGACACCAAATGTTAAATGTGCAGTAAACATTTGTAACCAAAATGTTACTTTTTTCTGTTCTGTATAAATATATATGTATATATATATATATATATATATATATATATATATATAAACTGATTTTCCATCCTGTAAAATAATTTGCTAGGATGTTTGTCACGATGCAGTCAGACGCAGTAGAGACTGCCCACGTCCGGGCAGTTTCTACTGAGCATAATTGCATTGCGTGAGTGAGGCGACACAAGACTGCACTGAGTGGAGCAGTGAGGTAGAGGCAGCGGTATCTTAACCCTTTGAGTGCCAGAGAGGTATGCAAAGCATTGCAATGCGTTGTGTACCCCTCTGGCACTCAAAGGGTTAACATTACCCAGACCTTGGCCCGTGTACACGGGCTTTTACACTAGTTTAAAATAAACTATTGTTTAAACATTTTTAATCTAAATGTTAGCAACAGACATAACTGGGGGCAATACTATGACTGGCAATGTGTGGTGAGCACTCCGCCTTGGCCATGGAGACACACATCGCCATATGCACTAAGAATTAGGAATGCAAGGGAAGAGAGAATTCACTCATTAGCAGGCAGGGTTATCGAATGGCTGGTGATATGTAAGGGATGCTGTTCCTTACGCATTACTGGCAGTTTGAAAACCCTGATGTCTGAGAGCCTCCTCCCTCTTCCCCCCCTCCCCTGTCCATTACCCACTGAGGAGTGGAAATGATCTGCTTAGACTTCAGCATGGTAATCTGCATCGCTCCCTAACCTTTTTGGTGTCATAAGGATGTGGATTACACATTGTGTCCATTCTTCTTGATAGTACATTTATGAAAACCCTGCAGAAAACTAGTAATAGGCTTATTGGCCTGTAGTTCTTTTAGACATTACCATTGTTTAGGTTCTACATTATATATATATTTTTATACATTAAATGTTTTATAAGAGGATTTGAAGCAGCACCGTGTAATTTCAAGAATCATCTCCTGTCATCTGAACAGAGACAGGTTGATTCTCTCTACAGGTCTATTCTGTTGGGAGTAGGTATATGCCTTTGCCCAACCACCACATTTGTGAGTATAATACTATATACTTTGTGCCATATTTATCCGGATAACAAACACTACTATGCGCCCCTTTCTCCTTGTTTTGCTTCCTGACGGTTGTATAGAGGAGCTGCCTGTTTGAAATTGTTCCAGTGGATTATTACTCATGTTGTAGTTGGGGCATTGAAAAAAATCCCTCCTGTCTGAATTTCAGTGAGAACATATGTTACACAAATGGTAGATTTCCTACCATTGAAGGGTACTGGTGGTTTGATTTTATTTCACTTTATTATACTAGGAGCGTCTCCTGTTTTTTCTGCTTTTTCTCAGTGTTTTATTGTTTTATTATTTGCAAGTATGAAGTTGATTTAACTTGTATTACCATTAGGGCTTTTCCATGTCCATTTTCTCTGGGACATTTTCCTGTAGAATTAATTAATGATGTACAAATGTTTTTCTACTCCAAATTTGATAATTTGGTTGTATCTATTGTCTCATTTTCCAGTTCTATGTGGTCCGATCGATGTTTCACCATTTTGGATGTTACCAATGTTCTCACTGAAATCTCCCATAATAAATTTGTAGTGGTAATTGTCCTGTTTGTAGACGTGTAATAAATCATCATAAAATTCTTCAACATCATCATCATTGAGGCTACATGTAGTGGCAAAACGTGAGTGATTTGAAGAACATAGCAACAGTTTCGTTTGATAGCACAGGAAACAATTATTTTAGAAATACTTTCTACTTTTATAAATAGTATATACAAAAATAATGCAAAGACAAGAGCAAGAGAAGTGTTGAAAACAGACTGAAAAAAGAAAATATATTTAGGCAACTGTCTGATAACAATCAGGAAATTTGTAAAGTAATGCTTTGGAAACATCTCAAGTAATCAAGAGTGTTAAAATACCATTTTAAATCAATGGGGATTCCCCAAGTTGACTGTCAAACAATTCAGTTTGAGTATTGAAAATATTTGGTGTTCAAATAAACCAAGGTTTTCCATGTTCACTTTACAAAATCCCACCTATTGGGGCAGTCTAGCTCTTCCCAATTCTTGCTCTCTAGCTCTTAGCCTCCCAGTTAACAGTTGACTGGTAGCTGATACTCCTTGGGGCAATTAACCCTGCCACTATCATTGTTGCTACAATAATTGGATCTTTAGGGGGTCTATTGAATCTAAAGTTTTATAGGATGGCTCCAAATGCAGATTATCCTCTCCATATGCGTACTTCCCTGAAGGCTTAGTCTCTTACTTCAGACAGTGGTGACACAGTGAATAACCTCTCTCCTAGTTCCCCTCTAAGGTTCATTCTGTATCTACTCCATTCTACAGGCCTAAAGCAGAGACTCCTAACAGGTATGGTCACACACCACACTCTCTTCATGGTAATGCACTGCCAACCTATTCTAGTGCTAACCAAGTCACAATAGACCTTGCCAAGTTCCTTTCACGGCATGAGCTAATCACCAAAGGACTTGTAAGGTTCAGTGATCATCCGTAAATCTACAGAGCCTGGCGATCTACCTTTCAGAATGTAATCAGAGACTTAGACTTGTCATGCAGTGAGGAGTTAGCTCTCCTAGTAAAATGGCTTGGGAATGAGTCTGCTGAACATGCTAAGCGAATCAGAGACATTAACACAAATTACCCAGAGACAGGCCTTAAAATGATGTGGGACAGACTTGAAGACTGTTATGGCTCAGCAGAGGTCATAGAAAATGCATTATTTAAAAGAATTGATGACTTCCCTAGAATAGCTAGTAAGGGTTATCAGAAACTCAGAGAACTAAGCAACCTGCTAATGGAACTGCAGATGGCCAAAGCTGAAGGAGACTTTTTGGGACTTGCATTCCTTGATACAGCCAGGGGTGTTAACCCTATACTACAACCTCAAGGAGAAATGGGTCACACATGGCTCTAGGTATAAACAAATTCACAATGTACCATTTCCTCCATTTGGTGTGTTTGTAAACTTTGTAAACCAACAAGCAAAAATTAGAAATGACCCCAGTTTTGATTTTACACTGTCATGTACCACTCCTCCTGGCCTCAAACACCATAAAACACCAGTGGCAGTTCATAAAACTAATGTTTCCTCTACGGATTCGTTTTATAGGTCTTCAACCTCCTCACACCTAGAGGACAAAATCAGGGATCCTAGTAGACAGTGTCCCCTGCACAGGAAGCCACATCCTCTACTGAAATGCAGAGGCTTCAGGGAGAGGCCCATAGAGAACTGCAAAGCCTTCCTCAGGGAGAACAATATCTGCTATCGATGGCGCACTTTGCCAGAGACTGTAAGGTCAGTGAAAGATACACAGAATGTGATAGCACAGATCACAACACCACTTTGCACCCTGGATCACCCCCATGGACTTTAACCCATACAGACAGTGCCCAAGAGCATGGAGGGGAGGAAAAGAACATTGGTACAGATACATCAGTAGTTACTTCACAATTTACTTGGGACTGCAAAGGACTCATGGGTGGCAGGTCATGCTCAAAAATCTGCCTAGTCAGGGTCTACCCAACAGGATGCAAAGACAAAGCTATAAAGGCATATGCAATTGTAGATGACCAGAGTAACAAGTCTCTAGCCCGATCTGCCTTATTTGACATTTTCAGCATTAAGGGCCCCAGCTCCCCTTACTCCCTAAGGACTTGTGCAGGTACTATTAAGACGACGGGGAGGAGGGCGACTGGCTACCAAATCGAGTCAAAAGATGGTCAGGCATGCTTGCCCTTACCATCTATTGTAGACTGTAATCAGATCCCTGACAATAGATCTGAAATCCCTATACCAGATATGCAATACACCACTCTCATCTGAAATGTATAGCTCATCTCATACCAGAACTTGACCCTCAGGCTCAGATAATCCTGTTCCTTGGGAGAGATATGTTGTGAGTCCACAAATTTAGAGGTCAGATTAATGGTCCTCACAATGCTCCCTATGCCCAAAGACTTGACATAGGATGGGTCATTATAGGAGATGTCTGTCTAGGAAGTGTGCACAGACCCACCTCAGTCAACAACATGCTTACTAGTACAGTAGAGAATGGACGCCCGTCCCTTTTCCAACCATGTCAACCATGTCAAGCGTTTCCTCATAAAGGAACTGCTACACAGCACCCATCTGCCCTGCTTCTTTATAGGCCCTTCCTGTGACAATCATGCCTGTGACAGTAACCAAGATCACGTAGGGTGCTCAGTATTCCATAGTACTAAAGGAGACAATCAGGTGGCAATGTCTTTTGAGGACAGACTGTTCTTAGAGATAATGAAACAGGGAATAGTCAGAGATGACTCTAATAGCTGGGTCGCACCTCTACCCTTAGACCCCAACGATAACGTTTGTCCAACAACAGGGAACAAGTCTATAAACGCCTGGCATCCCTTAGGCGCAGTTTGCAAAGAAAGTCTGAAATGAGAAACCACTTCTTCTCCTTCATGGAGAAAATATTTGAGAATGGTCATGCAGAGATAGCTCCTACCTTAAATGACTCTGAGGAGTGCTTGTACCTACCCATATTTGGAGTATACCACCCAAAGAAACTGGGTCAGATTAGGGTAGTGTTTGACTCCAGTGCTAAACATAAGGGTGTCTCCATAAATGATGTCCTCCTGTCAGGTCCAGACCTTAATAACAGACTCCTAGGAGTACTTCTCTGCTTTCACAAAGATTATGTGGCAATTATAGCTGACATGCAACAGATGTTTCATTGTTTCCTCGTTAAAGAGGAACACAGAAACTTCTTAAGATTCCTTTAGAGGCAATGACCCCTTCAAAGACAACATAGAGTATCGCATGCGAGTACACATCTTTGATAATAGCCCTTCCCCTGCAGTTGCTATTTATTGACTCAGACATTCTGCTAAGGAAGGTAAGACAGAATATAGGTCAGACGTTAGACACTTTGGTGAAAAAGACTTTTATGTAGATGACTGTTTAAAATCACTGCCTACAGATGAGGCTGCTATCAGTCTCCTTAAGAGAGCTCAGACTCTATAAAATTGTTTCCAACAGCAAAGATTTAATGGAAGCCTTTCCTTCCCAAGACCACTCAAATGACTTAAAAGACTTGATTTAGGTACTGATTCTCCCCCTAAGATTCGTAGTCTTGGTCTGTTTGGGACTTAAAATCTGATACCTTTACCTTTCAAGTCAGCAAAGAGGAAAAGCATTTTACCCACAGGGGTGTCCTGTCTGCCATAAACAGCCTTTATGATCCTTTAGGATTTATAGCGCCTGTTACCATTCAATGTAGAGCAATACTCAGAAACTTAACTCGTGAGACATCAGACTGGGATGATCCACTTCCCACTGAGAAAAGGGATATGTGGGTGGAGTGGAAAAACTCTCTAATAGCTTTATCTAGACTTCACATTGCACACTCATATGCTCCTGTGCCATCTACAAAAGTTCAAACTCAAAACCACTGTGTTTTCTCTGATGCTTCTGTCAAAGCTATTGCTTCTGTAGCCTAAAGACTAAAGACTGTGTATATCAAAGGACAATGCCATATAGGATTTGTTATGGGCAAAGCAAAACTTGCACCACTTCCAGAACATACAATACCAAGATTAGAACTTTGTGCTGCTGTATTAGCAGTGAAGCTGGCTAAACTGATCACTACAGAAATGAACATTGAGAT
The DNA here is from genome assembly GCA_037306005.1 of Rhinophrynus dorsalis. Lineage (NCBI taxonomy): Eukaryota > Metazoa > Chordata > Amphibia > Anura > Rhinophrynidae > Rhinophrynus > Rhinophrynus dorsalis. The sequence continues at coordinate 385,433,668 of CM074723.1, read as the reverse complement.
CAAGGACACTACCAGTGTAGAAAGATACTCAAGGAAGCAAGGCTGCACTTGGACTTTTAATCCACCACATTCTTCTCACATGGTAGGAGCTTGGGAGAGAATGATAGGTATAGCACGTAGAATCCTAGATTCTATCTTCCTGAAAGTGGGTACTGCAAGACTTACTCATGAGTGCCTATCTACTTTCATGGCAGAAATCTCAGCCATTATTAATGCCAGACCTTTGGCTCCAATCTCAAGTGACCCCAAAGACCCAGAAATCCTTATTCCCACCATGCTGCTTACTCAGAAGACTAGCACTGTTGATGCTCTGGCTGGAGAATTCAGTACTAAAGACCTTTATAAACATCAGTGGAGACAAGTACAAAGCCTTGCCAATACCTTCTGGGACAGGTGGAAGAAGTAATACATCTCTACTTTACAACCAAGGAAAAGGTGGCAAACCACCAAACCTCATCTCAGACCTGGTGATGTTGTGCTTATGAAAGACTGCCAATCACATAGGAATGAGTGGCCTTTAGGTCTTGTTAGCAAGACACTTCCAAGTGAAGACGGGAATGTCAGCAAAGTTGAGGTCAACCAAACTATTCCTCAGACCAGTAACTGAACTTATTCTGCTGTTCTCATCTGGGGACTCTGATAGTGGCATTGGTTGACGCCAGGCAGGGAGTGTGCTGTCTTCTTCAAAAAAAATATCGGCCATGGCATTCCCTTCATAGACTTAACATTGGACAGAAGCCAATTTTTTACCGGCCTGCCGGTAAAATACCGGCTGGGTGGCAACACTAAGGACAGATAGTTAAGAAATCTTTGTTTAAATATTCCTTTTAAGGTTTGCTGTGTTGCCCTGTTATGTAATGCATAGGTGACTGCACCATCTAGTGGCCATTTGTTGTAATTGCCAGGGTTTTATACAATACTTGAGGCTATGATGTAATTCCTTTTCCTGCTACTAGAAGAAAGGGGAAAGCTATTTTCTTCACCACATGAAGCTGAGAAGAGTTCTTGACTTCAATCTCTCCTCTTATGGACGCATCGTCGGTAAGAGACAAAAGTCTACCATTTCTTCAGCCACCTTCCTGTTTTTAGCTGTTTTAGAGACACTTTGTTTATTTCATATTTGCTGTACATCTGTATTATCAGCCAGCTGCTCCTTTAGATAGTTTTGCAGTCTGGCCTACTTACATATGACCCATCACACTGTCAACATGCATTGTAACTGTATTGTTGTAATGGTGTGTCACCTTTATGTATTCTGTATTCTTACAGTTTGTAATGTTTGTTTTCCCTCAGTTTTACCCCATCCCTACGGGTTATTAAAGATACAGACTTCAACATAGTCTCATTTATTGACCTGTAGGAGGGTGTTTAGCTGCCTGTTGAGCTGCACATAGAGCCCGGGGGTACGTGTAGTGGGGGCAGGACAACTTTGATATCCTTATTTTTATGAATCATTTGGTTACAGGATTGCTTGAGGATATTACTTGTTCTAAGCAGACATTTATCCATTATTATTAACCTTTACACAATGAAATTAATGGTACTCAGGTTGAAACTTCCTCAACCACCTATCACGGTGCTCGTGATTCTGCCTGAGCGACATTCTTACTTCCAGGTTTACCTTGGCTGCATTCTTATTGGCTCTGGATTGACTCCTCCCAGGACTTGCCTTTCTATACGCCCTCCTGTCACTATACCGGTGCCATTTTGTGGTGTTCCTGACCAGACGTTTGTTGCTGAGTTCCTGTTCCGTGTATGATCCGGTTTTGTCTGACCTTGCACCTGTCTTCACTGCCCATTTCATTTACGACCTGGTTTGCCTGACTACAATTCCTGTGACCGATTCCGTTTGACTACTGCTCGCTGTGTACAGATCCAGGCTTTGGCTGACTACCACTCACTGTGTACCGATCCAGGCTTTGGCTGACTACCGTTCTCTGTGTACCGATCCAGGCTTTGGCTGACTCCCGCTCTCTGTGTACAGACCCAGGCTTTGGCTGACTCCCGCTCTCAGTGTACCGATTCTGTATTGGCTACTCTCCTAGCATTAGCTATTCCGCTAGTGCCTCTGTTGTCTCCGGTCTCGTGTCCTATAGCCATTGCTCTATGGTTGCCCCGGTTGCTCCCTATACAGCCTGTGCCTTTGCTGTTACTTCTGGTTGCACTACCTTTCAGCCTGTGCCTTACTGTTGCCTCCGGTTGCGCTACTATACAGCCTGTGCCTTTGCGGTTACTTCTGGTTGCCCTACCTTTCAGCCTGTGCCTTACTGTTGCCTCCGGTTGCGCTACTATACAGCCTGTGTCTTTGCGGTTACTTCTGGTTGGCCTACCTTTCAGCCTGTGCCTTACTGTTGCCTCCGGTTGCACTACTATACAGCCTGTGCCGTACGATTACCTCCGGTTGCGCTACTATACTACCGGTACCTTACTGTTGCCTCTGGTTGCACTGATCTACAACCTGTGCCTTACGATTGCCTCCGGTTGTGCTACTATACAGCTTGTGCCTGTTCCGGTTGCCTCCGGGCATAACCTCCGAGTACGTGTTCTGTGTCCTTCATGCGGGCTGCCTATTCCTATCATGGTGCCCGTGATTCTATGTCGACATCCTTACTTCCGTGTTTGTGCCTGGGTGCCTCTTAATGGTGCTAGCTGGCTAGCCCCTCCCAGGGCTAGCCTTTATATATGCCCTTCTGTCATTGGGCCAGTGCCCTTTCGTGGTGTCTCAGACCTTATGTTTTCTGTGCTCCTGTTCTGTGTTTGATCCGGTTTTCATGTGACCTCGTTCCTGTGCTACTCCTGTGTACCGATCCAGGCTTTGGCTGACTACCGCTCCGGTGTACCGATCCAGGCTTTGGCTGACTACCGTTCTTGTGTACCGACCCAGGCTTTGGCTGACTACCGCTCTTGTGTACCGATTCTGCCTTTGGCTGACTACCGCTCTTGTGTACCGACCCAGGCTTTGGCTGACTACCGCTCTTGTGTACCGAACCAGGCTTTGGCTGACTACCGCTCCTGTGTACCGATTCAGGCTTGGGCATAACGACCGCTCTTTGATACTGACCCAGGCATTGTCTAACTTACGTTGTTTGTGCCTCTCCCGCTATTGTCAGATTGGTTGCTCTGATTACTTTACTCCTGTGTATCAGTGTGGCCTCCGCTACGTACATTCGGTCTGTACTGTCCAGTCACTAAGCGGTTAACGTTGCCTATCCATATACGCCAGCCTGTGCTTCTCTGTGACCTCCGATAAGTACACCAGTCAGTGCTATCCAGTCACTAAGCGGTTAACGTTGCCTATCCATATACGCCAACCTGTGCTTCTCTGTGGCCTCCGATACGTACACCAGTCAGTGCTATCCAGACACTAAGCGGTTATCATTGCCTATCCATATACGCCAGCCTGTGCTTCTCTGTGGCCTCCGATACGTACACCAGTCAGTGCTATCCAGTCACTAAGTGGTTAACGTTGCATTTCCATTTTACGCCAGCCTGTGATTCTCTGTGGCCTCCATTACGTACACCAGTCAGTGCTATCCAGTCACTAGCAGTTACGTTGCCTGCCTCTTACCTCCTATCTACCAGCATCATGGTAGAGCCGCTCAGGCCCTTGTTGCACAAGATTACAGGCTGCCTTACCTGGTATTCAGTAAGGCTGGTAGAGCCTTCTCAGTTCCTTGTTGCACCAGATACAGGCTGCCTTACCCGGTATTCGGTAAGGCCGGTAGAGCCTCCTCAGTTCCTTGTTGCACCAGATACAGGCTGCCTTACCCGGTATTCGGTAAGGCCGGTAGAGCCTCCTCTATTCCTTGTTGCGCCAGATACAGGCTGCCTTACCTGGTATTCGGTAAGGCCGGTAGAGCCTCCTCTATTCCTTGTTGCACCAGACATGGGCTGCCTTACCCGGTATTCGGTAAGGCCGGTAGAGCCTCCTCAGTTCCTTGTTGCGCCAGATACAGGCTGCCTTACCCGGTATTCGGTAAGGCCGGTAGAGCCTCCCAAGTCCTTATTGCATTTGCCTTCAGGCTGCCTTACCCGGTATTCGGTAAGGCTGGTAAAGCCTACAGTATTGTACTGCTATTTGTATGCCCTGTCCTGTGTCAAACTTGCTTACAGTTGTAATAAAGTTTGGACCCGTGAGGGGCCTTGTTACGCTTTATATTGTCTAATAAAGCTTTTTAATCTACCCAATTGTCTGAGTGTTCAACAAAACCGTGACAATTCCTTACAGTATTATCTGGGCCTGCTATGGTTGCCTCTGGGCATACTTCCGTGTACCTGTGTCTGTGCCTGTCACTCAGGCTGCCTATACCTGGTTTTCTGGGCAAGTCCGGTGGTCTCATCCGTTTCCCCTATTCCATTGGGGATTTTGTCCTGCAGTGCTTACCTCGCCTAGGGCACCTCCTTGCTGGTACTTCTGAGGTTTTGTTCCAGTTCCTGTCCCAGTTCTACACTCTGCATTACAGTTATTGTACATACCTGTTTTTGTTTGTACCCTGACCTGTGTCAGATCCAGAAGAGCTTATCCTCTGTCTGGGTCTGGACCTGTTGAAGGGCATCTCTGTTCTTTATTATTTATCTAATAAAGCTGCATTTTTTACCTTAATCAAATTGAATGAGTGTTCAATAAAACCGTGACACCACCCACATTTAATCAGTAGCTACAACTAGTAAACAAGTCCCTTATGTTGTATAAGATGAATATACTGTATGAATAGTGGGTGGCCTCAAAAAAGTGACAAAATATGCTCTGACTAATGTCCCACCAGAGTTAGAAATCTCTTTGGACCTTATTGAAATAAGTTATTGCATGTAGTTACTTTTCATCTGCACTTCGACTAAGTTCTTCACATCAGCAGCAAGGGGACCTTCCTTTTTCTTTTAGTCCTTCTCTGAGTCCATGCCTGCATCATTTTAAGTACAAGCTCTATTGCTCCCAAAATTGACAAATGTGGGGTTTTTACTGTTATGGCAGTTGTCATCTCAAATACTCTTTGGGGGAGATTCACTAAGCGGTGATAAATAGATGATAAAGAGGTGATAAAGTGGAGATGACTTCTCCAGTTTATCACTTCTCCAGTTCCTTTGTTATTCTATGGCGCTTATTCACTAAGATCTCCAAAAGTAGAAGACATCTTAGGCTCCATAGAATAACATAGGAGTTGGAGAAGTGATACATTGGAGAAGTCATCTCCACTTTATAACCTCTTTATCAACACTTAGTGAATCTCCTTCTTTGTGTCATTAATGCCTACAATTTTGATACAATGTAATACCAGTCTCTGTATCTTATTCTCTATGCTATCTTTATTTTCTCCTTCTTCTTTCTCTTCTGAATTTCTAATTGTTGACTTGTCTGTTTTATATTGAAAATGCAAAATAAAAACATAACAAAAAATAATGACGGATTGCTCCACTTTTGACTTTATACACATTGCCCATAATAAGATCATTAAATAAAGTATGGAAAGCTGTTATGAATATGTTCAGGGGGGAAAAACCAAAGTGAAAGTTGTTTTCGACCCCTTAAGGACCCTTCTGGTCCTCAAGAAAGTAAAAAGTCAGAAAAAGGGGCTTATGGTGGTGGGAGCAACTTTCTTGCTGTTTCTGTAATTAAGTTGCATTCTAAAAATATGACTGAGGAAGTTGTTCAAAAACAGTTATTTAAATGCAATTTGTCACTTTTTGTAGACACCTTACGGAATTGACTCATTCAGCATAGAGCTGCTAGGGGAAGTCTATTTCATGTGCCAAGGGAATCTGAAATCACTGTACTACGCATGTATCTGTTTAGAAAGTAAGATGCTCTTCTCTGGCTCATAAAGCCTGAAGTGATTAAAGATAATTAAGAGTGGTATAACGGTGTTTTAGCAGGCCAACTTTAAGTTAATAATTACTGTAAATGAAAAGCATCTGGGAGCAATGATTTGTTTGAGCTGAGTATGTGCAAAATTTGCTAGACTCAAAGGGCCACATTCAGAAAGCTAAAATGTAGCGAGTCTGGAGCAAATTAACTGCACTATATAAGACATATAAAAATTCCCATTCATTTGAAAGAGGCTTTGAATGCTAGAGAGAGGTCTACAAAGCATTGCTATAGATGCTGTACAATTTAAGAGCCAAAATATGAGAGAGGTTCACTGAGAATGAATTTAAAAATATATTGCCTATTCTACAGCTAGCCTCCACCACCACTCACATTTTACTTCTGTATTGTCATTACAGAAGAGAAATTCTCATGTGCATATCGGACTAGTCCCACCCATAAAGGCAGACCACTTCTGAAATGACAGGCATACCAGTAAACGTAGATATATGTTTTAGTCTATGTTGAGCTCATCAGTGCTAAGAGAAACCTCACTGATGAGGAACAAACAAGGAAGATAATACATTTAGGGATAACTGGTATTACCATGCAGAGGAGACTTATGGTGGAACTGGACAGTACTTCTGGGCAGGATTAGTCTGATATGTACTGGGAAATTTCTTCTCTGTAATGTAACTGGAGAGTTCAAATATGGTTCTTCTGAGCAGTGCCTAGCAATAGATTCAGAAGCATTTGCTTAAGTTTATCTAGCCGATCATCAAGGCTAAGACACACCTGACTCTGGCCAGACTTGAACTGGAAACATTTTAGCTGTAGGTCTTGTGTGTGTTACCAGATGAGCCACTAATGGGAATCTTGACTGCAGTCTTTCTGTAGCAGACTTGTTTCTGTTCTGGTTTCTGTTCGCCTATGTTCTGGATCTTTCCCTGATTTTTGATTTGATAATTATATCAACCCATTCCTCTTTTACTGGCCATATAAACCTGAGCACTCAGTGATAAGTATTGTCCTAGATACATGGCATCCTCCTATTCCTCTGGGTTGACCTTTGACTTTCTACTGACTTCTGCTGATTTGCCTATGCATATTCTGACCTCAGCTTTATTCCTGACTGCCTGCTTGCTATTGGCTATAATCTCAGCTTGTCTCTAGCCAGCCCCGAACTCAGCTCCCCTCTTGCTATGGCTTTGTGTCATTGATTTGACAGTGTATGCTTATTTACTCTCAGTGTTCAAGTACCACAACCACACAAAGCTTGGGGTTTAACCTCTGCTAGCAAGTGGTCAGAATACCCAGGACACTGAAACAAGCCAAAGCTGTTTGGTCTCCACTCTCTCACATATACCAGTACTGTTAGCTGGTTGTCATCCAAGTGGTTCCATCATACAATTCAAGGATTAGGATCACTCACAGGACTTTTTGGTATTATTGGGATTAATTGTTCCAAAAGGTTAACATTTTGATCCTTAGATAGTTGTATCAAAACAGATCCTCTAAAGGATGGAAATATTGACATTTTGGTAAAATAAATACCAATGATATTCAAGTCCTTGGGAGTGCTTCTAATTACATAAATAGTTTATTGAGCATCTGTTTCTATTGCACAGAAGGAAATCCATGCTCTCAATCTCTGTTTCTCTGGTGCATTACTAATTATGAGATCTTGAGTGGTGGCTATGCTGGGTGGGTGATCCTGCTTCCCTACTGTCTCCTGTGCTACAACTGCTTTATTTGAATTGTCAAATTATTTTTCAGATGCTAAAATTTGCAGTAGATATGTAATACACTATGTGCAACAATTGCATTTTTCATTACATGCTGATAATGTTTAATTATGAGTTGGCAGAGAAATGAAATTAAAAGAGATAAATCACATCTTCTTTACTTTTCAAAGTACAAGATAACTATAATTCTGTGGCCATGTATTGTAATAGAGATTTATTTAGGCATACTGTTACCTTATGGTCTTTTTGCTAGGTATTCTAAGGACTTTTAATATTGTAATAGAGCTTTATTTAGGCGTACTGTTACCTTATGGTCTTTTTGTAGGTATTCTAAGGACTTTTAGTATTGTAATAGAGATTTATTTAGGCGTACTGTTACCTTATGGTCTTTTTGCTAGGTATTCTAAGGACTTTTAACTTCAGAAAAATGTACTGCTTTGTAAATCATTTCAAGAATATAAAAACTGCTTCAAAAATTACATTTTATATGTCAAATGATTGTTTATTTGAAAGTTGTGAGCACCCAGTTTTACTAATTTATTTTTATAATATCCAAAAAAAATAAAAAAAATTAACTTAAGCTTTACAAATGAGCATAAAGATAACTGATTAGTGTACAGTCAACGGACGAATAAAATGAGTCTTTAAATGTGGTATTTGTATGATACAAGCTATTTTCTTAGTAATCAGGGTATCTAACAACACTAAAACTATTCTCAGGCCAAAGGGGTACAATTCTGGGGAAAATTAAGTGCATCATTGTGTTGAAGGCCTCTAGCATTCAAGTAGTTAAAAAACATTTAAATAAACAGAACATTTAAGTTCCCTCCTACTGTGAAATTGGTTTGCTCCAGAACTGCATCTGCCTACAACCAAGCCACCAACACAACTGTAATGGGTTGTGTCTTTCTTTCCATACAAAGACTCAAGGAGCAGCTATTCCCTAATCTTGGTACAAGTTCACTTTTCCCCTGATCTATATGTATAAAAGAGAAAGCCTTGTTGCATAATTTATGTTTATTCAGGACACAGAACATAATTTATGTCTCCTCAGAAGACACACACACATAGAACAGAATAGCTCATTACATAATTTATGTCTCCTTAGGAGACACACATATCCAGGGGCGGCAGTAAGAAGGAGTTACTGCTCCCATTGGGTGATTCATCATGAAGGGAGTTGGCCTGCCCCCACTATCCAGCCCACCCACAATTGTACAACCTACCAAAAAAATAAAATGGCTGCCACTTGATCCTACACCACAGACAAACAAACATACGCTATCCAACTCAGGAAAGAAAAAGCACACACACACACACCACCACACATACACCACACACACACACACACACACCACACATATATACTTTGACACACACACACAGTCACTCACCCTGACTCCCAGTGGCCTCAGCAGGACCTGTAGTACAGCCACTGAAGGGAAGCTCCAGCTCCAGGGGAACAAAATGGCACCCAAAGGGTTAAGGTAGGTCCTCATTGCTCAATTATTTCTTCACTGTCATCATTTGCCATACAACACAGAGGACAGGCAGCCATCAGGTACACACTTAACCCACTGACTGCCACAGGGTTGTGTATCAGGTTTTACCCCTCAGGGAGTGTGGTCAAACCCCTCACACTGTAAACTTGCATTTGCCTCCCACTTCTCCTCCTTCCCCAGCCTATTACTAACACTTTTACGCATTTTGTTAAGCCCCGCCCTACTTGCAATTAAGACCTGCCAACTTTTACCCCAAATTGCCACATTGGTCTCTCCACATCAGCACCAAATGAGCCCCCTCCAGAGACTCCACAATTCAAAGTTCCCAGGTATGAATACACTTCCCGCTGACCACCACTATCCAACCGAGAAAAAAAATAAAATGGCTGCCACTTGCTCCTACACCACCCTAATACACACATGCCCCACTCACACAGCACCAACACACACACACAAAACCAGAAAGAAATATGGCTGACACACACACAGTCACTCACTCTGACTCCCAGTGGCCTTAGCAGGGCCAGTAGTACAGCCACTGAAGGGAAGCTGCAGCACCAGGGGAACAAAATGGAACTCAAAGGGTTAAGGTAGGTGTTCATTGCTGAATTATTTCTTCACTGTCATCATTTGCCATACAACACAGAGGACAGGCAGCCATCAGGTACACACTTAACCCACTGACTGCCACAGGGTTGTGTATCAAGTTTTACCCCTCAGGGAGTGTGTTCAAACCCCTCACACTGTAAACTTGCATTTCCCTCCCACTTCTCCTCCTACCCCAGCCTATTACTAACACTTTCCCACATTTATGTTAAGCTCTGCCCCTACTCGCGGTTAAGCCCCACCCACTTTTACCCCAAATTTCCCCATTGGTCTCTCCACATCAGTACCACATAAGTCCCCTCCAGGGACTCCACAAGTCAAAGTTCACAGGTTTGAATGCGCTTCCCACTGCTATTTAACTCTGACATGCCACTCTATACCTTAACCCTTTGAGTGCCAGAGGGGTGCACAACGCATTGCAACGCACTCTGGCATTCAAAGGGTTAACATGCTGCTATAACGCTCCTTTTATTTTCTGATTTCCTTTTGCACAGCCCAAACACACACGGGCACAATACTGCAATTTTGGCCCAAAGTAAAGAAGAAATAAAATAAAACATTGCATACCTCAGAAGTCTCCCTCTTTAGGAAATATTATTGCTCCATACCTCCCAAGTGTCTCTCTTTAAGATATATTAGTGCAACATGTCTGTGTTTATCAGTGTGTCTACATTTCACAAATGTACGCCCAACGGTCATAACATGACTGGCAACGCCGTCCCACATTGCTAGTATTATATATGTAGAATGGTCTCAAAATGAATAATAGATTATAGGGGTGAGAATTTCAAATATACTTAGATATGCATATAGATTTATTATGCATATACCATAAATTGTACAGAAATATAAAAAATATTGATTAGCAACAATCTATATCATAGTCTTCTTTATATTGAAGGTAACACGTTGCGCTATGTGTAGAAGCTTAATTGTTTGTAGTTCAAAAGTTATTAAGTGGAGGAAGATCCCTCGCCCGCCCCTTCTGGCTGCCTCCCACTGAATCTGGAATACAGTAGTGGGATCGGAAGGATGTAGCGAGGGACAAATTTCAGTAAGTATAAGGAAAACCCAGCCCCCTTGACAAAGGAGGGCAGGATTTTCCTTTGCATACTGAAGTTTGTCCCTTGCTGCATCAGTCCGGATCAGACTGCAGATTCAGCGTGACATGGCCAGAAGGGGCGGCGGGGGATCTTTCTCCACTTAATAACTTTTTAACTACAAAGAAGTAAGCTCCTACACATGTTACTTTTAATATAAAGAAGACTCAGCTAACTACTTTTATAACAGATATTACTATCCCTTTAAATAAAATGCTTGCAATAATAAAAGTATTACATATCGTTAGTCTTGCATATAGATAGCATGTGTCACTTTCTCTCTCTCTTTCTTTCTCTCTCTCTCTCTGTTAAAAAAATACATCACATCTACCTTTTTATATGAGCTAAATTATCATTACATTTTATGACACCTTTTCTCTTGTTTCAGCACAATTCACTAGTTTATGGATAGTTTATGGACATCTTTGCTTATATAGAACAGCACATGTATAATTTAGCACATTTGTGCACTAGACTTACAGGCTTAAACAGGGTTAAAACCCCTTTTTAACATTTATCATGCAGTAGCATAAAAAGAGGCATTATTAATATACTGCAGATTAAAGTGACAGTAATACTTGTTGTAACGGGCCTTAGGCCATTACTAGAGCCTTGCCTGGGCATGGCATTTATTCAACCCCTGGCCATTATTAAGGGAATGTATATTCTAGCCACTCAAGTCATTGTATTGAGAACTGTCCTGTGACCCCCTGCTGTGTGTTAATCCAGTCATGTCTGCCCTATTATGTTTCCCTGAATCATTTGTTGTTGTTTCTTTGACCCTATGTGGTGACTGAATTATCCCTGTGACTACCCCATTGTGTTCTGCCCTACCATTTGCTGTACCCTATTGGAGGAATTGTGATTGTATTAAGTCTCATGTACTGTGCTCCAAGTCAGTGTGGTTTGAAACTGTATAAATATGCTGTGGTTTGATGTAATAAAGAGTTATGTTTGGAGTGAACAAGGAGTCCTGGAGTCTTGTATTGCTTATGGTCTAAAGTATCCACTCTGATATCCATCTGTGCCAAGTATCCTGAATCGTCGACCGCCTGCTGCCAGTTTCCTGCGACCTAACTTCATGGACTGTCAGGCGGCGACGTGGACTCTTCCCTGTTTCCCTGCTTCCAGTGACCGTCCATACTTCAACCGGTGCATCTGACGGCGCTTATCTTGCATCAAGAAGGAGAGACCTAGGAACGACGGCGGAAGGCGACGTGGTCCCTTCTCAGCTTCTGTTACACTTGTAATTCAAACCATTTAATTCTGTAGATATTTACAAAATAAACTAATTGCGCCATTTCCGATCTCCCAAAACTTTATGGTTTGGGAGATATAAGTCTACAAAGTTCCCCCTTCCTTCCCCTTGTGGTGATGTCAACTTTAAAACTTACAGACAGAGATGGCAGTCGATAGACCGTCCTGCGGCTCTTCAGCAGAGCCGTGATCGCGGTAGTTACTAATACTTCATTTGAACGGTCTACAACATGTGCTTACAAACCAGGCACATGTTGTAGATGGTTCAAATGAAGTATCTCTTGTGACTACCCCTATCACGGCTCTGCTGAAGAGCCGCAGGACGGTCTATGGACTCTGATCTCCGTCTGTAAGTTTTAAAACTGACGTCAGCACATGGGGAGGGAAGGGGGAGCTTTGCAGACTTATATCTCCCAAACCATAAAGGTATGGGAGATCAGAAATGGAGCAATTAGTTTATTTTGTAAATATCTACAGAATTAAATGGTTTGAATTTCAAGTATTACTATCAATTTAAGTAGCAGATGTCCCATGAACAAAAAATAGAGAAGCCTAGACACCACATGCCGTATAAAATTTGTAAAAAAATTAGATAACATACTAACAGTCTAATGACTATATCCTTGCTAGTTGAGTTACAAATGGAGAAAAAAATAATAGGAGGCTGCATAGTTATATAATCAGCGGCTTCTAAATGGTGGGAGCTATAGGGTCATAGATGAATTAAGTAGGAATTCATGTTAATGGTTTATCAAAACAATGTCAGAAAACTTGAGTATGAGTCCAAAACAAATTATTACATCTCTGACATTGATTGTGCTTGAGAAAGCTGATGAAGCAGCATCTCGGTCTTCGAATGGTTTGAATGCCTTTTCCATAAACAAAACACAACATTGCTTAGTGTGATAATACTATGCAGAATAGCAAGGTATCTTTCTTTTCTTAAGGAGAATACGTTCAAAACCTAAGAGCTTATATTATGAAAGACATAAGGGTTATTAGGGTCTTCAGTTGCATTCCTCATACTTATATGAACATTAAAAAGTATTACATTGTCAAGTCAGAACCGTTCTTTATTTGTGAATACTGTCTGATAAACATCTTCCTAATGGAGGGTGGGATAATGCTAAGGCATAGCATTTTGCAGTAAGATAGAGTAAACTCATTCTGAAGTCTTCCATATGAAGAAAGGAAAAAAGGTGCCTGATAGTGACAAACAAAATAATACCAATTATAGCAATCATTATAGGTATCCTAATAGACGAAATATGGTGCCTATCACACCAAAAATTCCCCCCCTATACTTCCTAATCCTTAACCTAGGAATGTAATCAATTTCCTCATTCTTGTGAAGAAATGTTTAAGGAACTTAGCAAGGGAAGAGGGGAAATTGCCCTCATGCAAATCAACTCTAAGCAAAACTGCATGTGCCCTTTGCACTAATATATCAATTGCCTGATTGGGGGTAACCTTGAGTAAGCTTCATGTTTTTTAAAGTACATAAATATGTTGTCATTATGCGTAGCTGTAAATCTATATGTGAGATATGAATTTTTAAACTTTCTTTAGAAAGCCTTTGGTTCAGTAAAGGTGGGGTTAATATTACACCAAAACATTTAATAGATTGGTTCACATTAACAACAGAAGGTTGGATAGATGGAATATTGCCATCGGTCATACTACTCATAATTATATATGATCCAAGTGTTCTGAGTATAAGGCATTTGCAGTGGATTTGCCATAATACGGTCATCAGAACAATATTAGTAGTAGTAGCCCCTTCGGAACCCCTCAGTCTATGAAGTCTACAGTATAGTGATACTTCCCTCGCGATCCAAAAGCTAATTATGTTGCTATCTGTTTTTCTGTGTACGAAGCATGTGAGAAGGAGGGGAAGCAGGATCCCAGGCACCTCCTCACTGAGATACCACCTGAAGCACAACCACAGGTCTGACTGGGACACATACCATCAACATGTCTGTGGCGCCACAACTAGCAGAAGCATTCCCACTCCTAAACATTTCAACATAGAAGATATTTTAGCTTTATTTATTTTTCAGCTTGGTGTGTCAGATAATAGCATTCTACTCTCACTCCCAACTGCCATTTTCTACCTGGAATTAATGGCTAATTTGTATAAACTGGCAATAAGGAATGTCAAACATAAACATTAGTGACTTAGAAAGTAATTTCAAAATCAGTTGGATCATTATAAACTGTTAGTTCCACTTTAATTATTTTTTTACCTTTATTTAAACTACCTAATAAAGGTTATGTTTTAATATTTCACTGTGGCTATTATTTTAACTGCTTACTATGGTGTAAAGCTATAACAAACAAACATTTGAAAACGTCTATTCAAAACTCTCTGTAGAAAGCTTTTCATCTGTAGGGATTACACAAGGTTATCTGACGAGATTAGATAAATGGTTCTACACAGTAAGTGTAGAAAATCAAATGGAATTTATTACAAAGGGAATTATTTTTTTGTTTATTTTGACAGACTCAGTAGCTATCTTCAAGAAAATATTTAATGTCTTCTTAACCTTTGAGTACGAAAGTGGTGTCCAATGCATTGCTAAACTTTGAGTGGACAACACACTGGGACTCAAAGCGTTAAAGGGATATGTCTGTGTAACATAACTTACCTAGGAATTTATAAATTTATATCTATTTAAAATAGTTTTGTTTTGTATTTAAACACTGCTGTAGACCATAGCTGGATAGGGACATTTTATTATTTTAAGAATATTTACATATTTCTATAAGGCTACTTTCTCTCTATATTAATAGTTATAGTTAATAGCCCCAGACAAATCCTCAACAGCTTAAAGGACCATACTAATAACTTTCGATTAACCCCCATTGAATGCACTGATTCCATTGGGATTTTCTGTGGAGCAACAAAATGTCCCTGTCCCCACTTCTCTTATGTGGTTCTACTTTCTCTAACCCTATATGAGTAATAAATCCACATTTTAATTTTGCTTAGACAAAAAATGCTGTTCTACTATGTTTGGGTCTCTTTTTATGACTGTATTTTCTTACATTGATATTTCCTACTGTATCCATTATCTACTGTACTTCTGAGAAAAACAGCAACTCCATTGGTATGAGCTGATATATTATAGGGCCACAAAAGCATAAAATGACACCAACTACAATCTCATTTTTCTTGCATTTTTCAAATACGACTTGCTGTACTCAGATGATTGTAACAACTATGCAAATGAAGAAAAGGTAGACAAAGAATACCATTTTGGAGCCACGTGAGGGGTCACTTTCCTTTCTAGTATGCACAACTATATCCAGAAACTGGTGCTATGGAAAAAACACATACATTTTCTAATTTAATCACTTCAAAGATATTAAAATCTTTCATCAACATGGAATTTTCTACTGTGTTCCGTATAGTGCCAGTCTGAGAAAAATGGTGACTAGAAGATACACACTTCTCTCCAATCCATGAAGTTCCAACTTTAGTGGGAGAACAGGGGAACAAGTTGTGTCATCACTGAAGTCAACATGATACAAGGAGGTGTTCTCTGTCCTTGCACTCAACCTGGAAGTTCAGAGAATGCTAGGTTAAGGGGGAATAAAAGAAAGGCTATAGTTGTCACCAGTATTGGCCACCTATAGTGATCAGATAAACACCAGGGTTACTTCAGGAGGATCCCAAACCAGGCCTTATGACTGAAAGCAATTAGGACATGTAGGACTGTCGTTACGGGCTTGGCCTTTTAGGTACACATGGCCAAGTTTGTGTCTCATATGGGCTTGGCACTCTAGAGGTTAAAGGGATAGAAACATTTTATTTTGACTTTACACATTCTAAAAGTCACTGATTTTTTTACACTTTCATGTTTTTAAAGGCAAAAATAATGGGGAAAAACGGTCAGGGCTTAAATTTAGGTTGCAGAAATGTATTCAACCGTATATACTAGTGGGTAACAAATGCAAAAGAAGTAGATAACAGCCAATGTGGTTAACTGCAAATAACAAATAAAACCATACCATTATCAGATATTGGGTTAACACAAGAAAAGGTCATGGGAGGGCTAAACAAAATTAAGACTGATAAAACACTGTGTCCTGATGGTATACATCCAAGAGTTCTTCAGAAACTCGGTACAGTGTTAGCAAGACCCCTCTTTTTACTCTTTAAAGATATTCTCACCACAAGCTCAGTGCCACAAAATTTACATAAAGCCAATGTAGTGCCTCTTTTTAATAAGAGAACTAAAACAGAACCTAGGAGTTTGACCTCTGTAGTGGGAAAACTGGTAGATTATTAGCTTATTAGCAGGATTCAGTATGGTTTTATGAGGAAAAGAGCATGCAAACTAATCTTTTCAGCTTCTAAAAAGGAGTAAATAGCAACCTAGACAAATGAAAAGTAGATGATTTAGTATATCTAGATTTTACAAAGTCATTTGATACGATACCACACAGGAGGATGAGGTATAACATTTGTTCTCTACAGAGGGATTTACATAAAATGGCAGTTTGGGTAAACAAATGGAATATGACGTTTAATGTGGGGAAGTCATGCATTTGGGAAGAAAAAATCCCAGCGCTACTTATGAGCTTAATGCAATCATTTTACGGGATTTGCTGCTAGAGAAAAACCTGGGAATCCTTGCAAACTACAAACTTGGAAACAGTGACCACTGTCAAATATCAGTAGCAAAATCAAACAAAGTCCTGTCTAGCATAAAGAGGGGTATTGAAGAAAGAGTGGATAACCTAATTTTGCCATTGTACAAATCGTTGGTAAGTATATTCTAGAACTGGAGTACAGTGAAGAGCAACAAAATTAATTAAGGAAATGGAGGACTTGCTGTATGAAGAACGACTAGAAAAACTTGGTTTATTTACTTTTTGAAAAGACAACTAAGAGGAGATCTTATCACAATGTACAAGTATCTGAGAGGTAAATGCAAGGATCTCTCTGGTGAGCTAATCATCCTAAGGCCTGATCAAATAACAAGGGTCTACTAAAGATGAGCGAGCACCCCGATGCTCGGGTGCTCGGGTGCTCTGACCGAGCACCCCCTGATGCTCGAGTGCTCGGCCGAGCACCCGAGCCCCATTCAAATGAATGGGAGCACTCGAGCATTAAACCAGGCACCCCCTGCTCTGATGAGCGGAGGGTGCCTGGTCAATGTCCCCCTTCATCTCCGCTATGCCCCTCTTCCACAATGTCCCCCTTCATCTCCTATGCCATAGCGGAGATGAAGGGGGACATTGTGGAAGAGGGGCATAGCGGAGATGAAGGGGGACATTGTGGAAGAGGGGCATAGACTCTATGCCCCTCTTCCACAATGTCCCCCTTCATCTCCGCTATGCCCCTCTTCCACAATGTCCCCCTTCATCTCCTCTATGGCATAGGAGATGAAGGGGGACATTGTGGAAGAGGGGCATAGCGGAGATGAAGGGGCACATTGTGGAAGACGGGCATAGCGGAGATGAAGGGGGACATTGTGGAAGAGGGGCATAGAGTCTATGCCCCTCTTCCATAATGTCCCCCTTCATCTCCGCAATGCCCCCTTCATCTCCGCAATGCCCCCGTACCTCCATTCCCTGGTGGTCCAGCGGAGCGTCTTCGGATCTGTGCCTCTTCCGGCACAGATCCTCTTCACCCGAGCATGTCGGGCGAGCACATGGCGGTACTCGTACGAGTACCGCCATGTGCAGAGCAGAGCGATGCTCGAGCCGATCCGAGCATCGGCCGAGCACGCTCGCTCAACACTAGGGTCTACCTCTTGAGATTAGAGGACAGGGAGTTTCGACTGTTTCAACTTTTTTTACAGTAAGGTCTGTTAAATTATGGAATTCCTTTCCCAAGCATGTGGTTATGGCAGATACAATGGATACTTTTAAGAGAAGATTAGATACATTTCTTTCAAAAGGGAACATACAGGGTTATACTGTATATTGGCAGGCAAAACAGGAAGGTCTAATAAAGACCAACTTAATTGGCAGCAGGAAAGCTATATAATCCTCATGTCTCAGGGTTATGAGGCAAAGATATGTCCCTGGCAATGATCTCCCTGGATCTGTTTCCAGAGAGATGACCTTCAGAGACTATGGAAGAAGGTCTAGAGATAAAATGTAAAAAATAGAATTTTTAAATGATAGCATCCAAATTACTCAGTGCTGCAGGGATAGTGTTACATTGTATCATTATTCTGCTTTGGTGGTTGACAGACCAGAAATCTGTCTGGAAACAGTATCCAGGGACCTTAGTCAGGAAAATAAGGGTGTAAAAAAATAAAAAAAATAAGAAAAGGGAAGATTAATAAAAATTTGTAAAACGTATAGGCAATGTGAATTTACATGTTACGCACTTGTAGCATATATTAAAGCAAAATAAAGAACTACTGGCGCGATGCAGGAAATGTGCGCAATCACTATTTCCCATGTGAAAACCACTAGGGAATAGGTTTGCTCATGATTTGAATGTTGAATTGCGCATGAAAATTCAAGATTAGCGAACGGCTGCACATATTTTTTTTTTGTGGGCGTGGCCAGAATTAACTAATCTGTGTGAGTGGAATAGGGAATGAGCCTAATGCAGGAAGTGGTATTGCAAATTAATTTCTACTTCTGTGTAGTGTTGTTGTAAAAAGGAATTTTTATGCGCAATTCAAGAAGCGTTCGGTATTCAGCTTCCTGGATTAGAACACACACAAAATCTATCTGCGCACAAAAATGCCTTTTTCAGATGCGAAGATTTCTTGCATCGCTCTATATGTGTTTACGGCAGGGTTTGTTAATATTTGTACTTTCAGATGTTGTAGACTACAAGTCCTATCATCTCCAGCTAGCTGTTGGCTGGTTGGGGATGATGGGAGTTGTAGTCTGAAAGTACAAAGATTAACTAACCCTTTTGTAACCATTTAAAGTGATAGTAATACTTCATTTTATGTTTATTTTATTTTGTAGACATTAAAAAATCATTAAGAATGATATTAGTCTTATCTCTCAAAACTTTATGGTTTGAGAGATATTTGCAAGCAAAGTTTCCCCCTTAGTGACATCAGCGCTCTAGCTAAGAGATTTGGAATCCGGTCCACATACCGGTGGCGGCTCTTCAGCAGAGCCGAGATGGCAAAATATAAAAATAACTACTTCACTGGAATGGTGTACAAAGTGTGCCTGGTTTGCAAGCACACTTTGTACACCATTCCAATTAAGTAGTTATTTTTTATATCTTGCAATCTCGGCTCTGCTGAAGAGCCGCAGGCTGGTCTGCAGACCGGATTCCAAATCTGACAGCTAGATGGCAGACTTGACCGTTTCGGTCAGTGAGGGGGAATCTTTGCTTCCGAATATCTCTCAGACCATAAATGTTTGAGAGATAAGACTAATATCGTTCTTAATGATTTTTTAATGTCTACAAAACAAAATAAACATAAAACGAAGTATTACTATCACTTTAAGGACCAAAGGAGTATGCAATGCATTACACACCCCCTGGCCCTTACATGGTTAATGATTATGATTTGTAGGATACTGCCAATGAAGGAATACACATACAATCACAGCCCTTGTACATAGAGGTTAAATGATTAAGCAATAAACTCTGGAAAGACTGCAACATTGTCTGTCTTCTCTCTTGCATTCTGCTCTCTGAAAGGAAAGATTTAAACTATCTGCTTTCACTTAATTGAGCTGATTACACCTATGAAAAAGCCCCTCTGTCTTCAGTTTTTGTTAGGTACGAGTATAAAATATGCACCATTAAATAAACAGTATGTACAAAATACTTATACAGCTCATAATAAAAGCAAAATCATCAGGGTACCATAGTACAATGCTGTCTGGTTGAGTGCAAGTTTAAGGGAACAACTGTATGGCGTCTCCTGGCTGGAGGCTGGTGTGGGCAACTTGCCTCTCTCTAGACGTTGTTGGGCTACAACTCCCATTATCTTCAGCTGACCAATGACCAGCTAAGGATGTAGGACCTGTAGATTAACTGTTTGAGTGCCAGAGAGGTATCCAAAGCATTGTGTTGCAATGCGTTGGGTTCTTCTCTGGCACTCAAAGAGTTAACAGAGCCCCTTGTCACTGAATGGGTTAATATTTAGCTAGTGCAGAGAGTTGACCGTTGTATTGTTTCTGGAGGATAGCTGATTGGTTGCAGTAAGCAATATCTCTTTGTGGTCCAAATTAGAAGATCTTTGGAAAGTATATCTCTTGTCTTAGGTAAAAGGTCTTAGAATGGCCAACATCATAGCCTCTCTTTTTAAATCACCAGGGTGGAAGGTGGCAGCTTTGGCTCTCCAGTGTTTGGGGACTACAATCCTGTCATCAGCATCCAGCCAGCAGCTGGAGTAAACCAATTGTATAACAGGGGACAAATACAAAACCTTCTTGATGTAAATGGGGTTTTTAACTCTTGGAATACTTAAAAGGTCTCCAAAACATGGATTTGTAATGTGTCAGCGGCCCTTCTAGCATTCAGTAGGTTAAGAGCCCCCATTTACATCAACAGGAATTCGGGCAATATTTATTTGTCTATATGTCCACTAAAATTGTTAGTGTCAGTTTGTGGATACAGTGTATCTTGTACTCACTAGAGGGTGCTGTTCTTTGGTTTATTGCTGTATTGCTCTGACATGTCTGCTTCAGAAAATGTACTATATATATATAAGCTTTTCTTTGCATTTGTCCTCTGTTGTAGTCTATGACACTTTGATTTTAGACTCTGATCCTCTTAGAGAATTTTTCATTCAGATACACCTGACTGCAGAATGAAGGACTCTTGCTTAGATAAGATTTTCTGTTAAACAGACTGAGAACTGCAAATGCTGATTTACTAAGAAGAACCAGAGTAATTCTGAGGCCTGCCAACAGAACCATATGGGACAAAAAATTCCCAATCACTCAAAAGTAACATTTAACCTCTTGAATGCTTTGTGTTTCTTTATTCTCAAGCAAACCTAGCAAACCAATAATATTTGAAGCCCCGGTCTGAACCCTTCTATAGAGCAGACATCTGCACAACAAAATGTGAAGTAATTCTGCACCAAACCATCTGCACCATATGTGACAATGTCAACAAAAAAATCACAACATGCTCTCTGCTTTGCAAGAGACTTGCATTCAATGGGTTAAAGTCATCATTTAACTCAGTGAGGGTTTGGGGAATTTGTATTGCGCACCACGGAAGGCCACCATGCCTTAGAACAAAGTATTTTATTTTGTTTGTTCTCAATGGGTCCTCACCACATTCTATGTTGTAGGTCTTGCAAAGATATCCCAGTCATGGGCCTTTGCTCTCCTTGTTCCTAGAGGGAATCATCTGTACCACACTGATGAGGCCCACATAGGCTGAAACTTACATCTGTGTTTGTGCTGTTTCACTTGTGCAGTAGGATTTACCTGACATTTCAGATCTTGACTGCCTGTGGATGGGACCAGTCTGATATGGGTATAGAAATTTCCACTCTGTAATGGTACATGAGCACCACTAAGAGGTCACCATACCTTAGGACAAAACACTGTTTTGTCTTTACTCGGTGGATGCTCATAACATTGCTTTAGGACTCTGTAAGTTGGAAGAGCATCCCAGGCATGGGCCCTTGCTCTCCATGTGCCTAGAGGGAATCAGTTGTACCACACCAATAAGGCTCACATACGTCAAAAGGTACATCTGTGGTTGTGCTGTTTTGATTGAGCAGAGATGATTTTCCTGACATTTCAAATCTAGATTGCCCGTAGGTGGGACCAGTCTGATATGGGTCCCATGGCACATGGGATTGGGAAACATGACTTGAGTACCACTGAAATAGCACCACACCTTAGAAGAAAAAACTTTATTTTGTTTGGTTTAAGGGGTTCTCATCACATTCTTTATTTCTAAGTATCCCTAATTTGTATTTGTCTCCTATAGTTTGCTCCAGAATTATGTGGGTTCTTCTTAGTACATCAGTCTCACCTTATTGCTATAGGTCTAGTTCTCCTTTAGTTGTTACGAGTGTATGAAAAATCTCGGCTTCTGTGAATTCACATCCCTTATGGTTCTGCCATGACCCCTTTTGTTGTGAAATCTGCTGATTGAGATTGAACCTTCAGAAAAATTAATTGAGGTCTGTGATTATCCAATAAGCCACACTAGTCTGAGCCAGAGCTGTGGAGATCAGTGAAGCTGATGTGCTAAGTGGGCAGATTCTGGGGCAAGCCATCTGCACCATAGGAACAACAGTTCTCATAGATTTAAATGGAGCTTTAACCTCTCAAATGCTAGATATTTTTGCAATGCATTACTTCATAATTTATACCAATAAACATTTTGGGAATTTCCATTTGCTCCCCATGGTGTTGTTGAGTTGCTTGAGGATGGCACAGAATGGATACAGTGCATATAACTGGAGGTGGGATCCACTTAATTATATTGCATGCTTAGCACTCTATTCAAGGACAACTATCCCTTGGATAGAGTTAGTCAGTCCTGCAGAGGGAGCTGAAGATGCATTTCGATCCCTGAAAGATCAGTGGGGTGGGATTGCAGTTAAGAATTCCCCAGTACCCTTTCATTGGTCCCACAAGAGGGACTAAGATGACAGACTGAATTCTCACAGTTTAGTCTCGTTGGACAGAATTTGCTGCCTCCATGGACCCTAGTAAAATGCTTCCAAACTATACTAATGCTCTTTGGTAAACGTGTTTGCAAACTGAAAAGTCTGTGCTTGTGAGGCACATGCTACTATGTTGCCTTTCAGCTTGATGCCAGCTGAGGAGCTCTGATTTCAAACCCTCCAAACTGCTGACAGGCTATTTTGGGGCTGCATAGAGCAACCCCAGTTGTGTTTTACTAAGCTCTAAGATGAATAGAAGTAGTAAAACCAGATCATTTCTCTTTAACTTTTTGAATGCCAGAGGGGTGTACAATGCATTTGCAAAGCAATGCATTGTGCACAAGGTGGAGCTCACCCCCTGTACTCCAAAGGTTAAATTAAATAATCTTTCTTTGGGCAAGTTCCATATTCTGTCTATGCTACTTTCTTAAAGGGGCTGGGTCAAATAAAAACAACTTTGTTAATTGAAAAAACTTTCAAAATCACCTATTTGTTATATTAGCAAATTCATATTTATAACACTAGTATCTGCGTTATTTAGATTGATAGATTATGCTAAATAAGCCATGCTGGGAGGGCACTGCCCGTCTTAGCTCTACATCACCTCCCCAATTCACTGACACTTTCAGTACTGGTGGAGGAGGGCAATGTATTCCAGAGCATTGTCAGAGACTAAGGGATGCATACCTTAATTAGTATAATCTTAAATAACTCAAAAATCGTTTTCTAAATGGAAAATTGCTAATACAACATACAGGTGATTTTAAAAGCTCTTCCAAACCAGCGAATCTGTTTCTGGGTCATAGGGTCCCTTTAAAATGGATTGCTGAAGAGAAAGAAATCTAGCTTTAAATAATTAAAAGACAAGCTACATAGTTTAACCCTTTGAGTGCCGGAAAGGCGTCCAATGCATTGCGCTGTAATGCACTAGATACCCCTCTGGCCCTCAACATGTTAACGGACCAGAATAACATAGTGCACCTTGAGTAAGGCTCCTGTTTCACCCTTTGAGTGCCAGAGGGGTATGCAATGCATTGCATGCAAAGCACTGCGTTGTGTACCCCTCTGGCACTAAAAAGGTTAAAGAACAATCCCATTATTAATATAACATTAATTTTTCTATGTATGCAGCTCTAACATGATTTATAAACAAGTTCTTTAGAAATACGAATCAAAACCATAACCTCTATTTTCTGAAATTAGCTCAGCAACAGCATGTCTATTTCAGATCTATACAGTAAAGAAGCAACTTATATGTACGTAAAGTAGCATGCAGATAAAATATTTATTACGCAGGTTTTCCCAAAATATTGCATTAAACAAAAAAATTACTGAATCTGGAATTCTTTATTTAGGAAAAAGAAAGAGACTGTACACTTAAAATATTGTACAGACACTGTTTGTTAGATTAGGTCTAAGAGGAATTCACTGCAGCTGCTTCCGTATTCTGATCACTCTTGGAGGAAGTCATAAATAGATTGTACTGCACAGTAATCTGTTATAACTAAAGTGTCAGACTTGCTTCCAGAATGTAAGAGCTGTAGTCTTTAAAGGAGAACTATACTCTTGGACAGTGTTTCCCAGCAGACATATAATAGCACATTTATGTGTTGTGACACTAAACTTCATGGGAGTAATGTTCAAATAAATCAATACACGTAATATTCTACATCAATACACTAAGATAAAAATCATTCACCTTGGATTTTGTACTGAATAAACATGCCTGGGAAGTGTCTTCTCCCAAACCTCCAGATGTCCACTAAAGTCTGAGGTTGGGAATGTCCAAATGACAACATTCACATCATAAAGTGGGTGGGGCTCAACTGGAATGGGTGAGATTGGAAGAAGGGGTGGGGTTTGCACTTAAAGTGGGCAGAGTGGTCAGAACAGGGAAGTGATTGACCAGAACTGGTAGTGAACTGGGCAGAGATACAAAGGAACTCACTGAGCCCTCTGCCCCAATGATCTGGTAATGAAGTATAGAAATCAGAGTGTCCATATAAGATACAGAGAGTTACTAGATATGTGTACAAGCACATATGGTCATTTAAGTGCACCCCGGAGCACACATTCAGACACTGTTAAAATTTTAATGGGAGCAAACTCCGAGCACTTCCCCTATAGTAAGTGCAGGAAAAAGTGCATATGAGTACACAGCAAGGCTCACAAGGCCAAAATGATTTTGAAACAAATATACACCCTTGCTGCCACCTCCCCCCCCCCACCTTGGTACCACCAGCAGAGAGAGGAACATTTTTTCCATAGACATCTTGGTACATAGACATAGGGAGGCGAAGCACAAGAGAAAAATGTGCTAGTTTATCTTGTAATTGTATTGGTACACCATTTCAAATACATTCATTAAATGTATATTGTTCCTGAGGCATGTTAAAGAATCATGGATTTTGTTTCAGAGGTCATGACTTAAAAAAGGATGAGAACCACTGTCCTAGGAATAAGTGACTCCACATGTGTGTAACAGAAGAACTTACCTAGGTAGATGTCTTACATGCAGCATGTAGGTAGATGTATTTATATATATTTTACATTGATTTACAAGTATTTACAAAGAACTTGTACACGATTATCTCTGCCTTTAGTTCACATCTCCTAATATACAGTGGGATTCAATAGTCCTGAATGGTTCATATGGGTCACATGTCTATCAGATTTTAAACAAACCAGCTAGCAGTGATCTACTAAAGAGATAAAATGCAAAAAAAATATATATATAGCTATAAATGAATGCTGTTTGAAGGACTCTTAGCAAGGTCAATTCTTCTGTTAAACAAATTAATCCTTTGAGTGCCAAAGAAGTATCCATGAATTGCATTGCAATACATTAGATACCTCTCTGGCACACAAAGGGTTAACCACGTTTAACCCTTTGAATTCTAGGCTACTGTTTCCCGTTATATGAATGTGTACGCAGTAGATGTTATGGAAACTAAAATATAGGAATCACATAAAATTATAAATATATTTTAGTTAAAAACACAAATCTAACTCACTTTATCTGTCACCATTTTGTTCCCAAAATAATTAAGATATCTTCATTTTAAGTTAGCAATAGTGGGTCTTATGTATAAAGGCAGAGTAAAGGAAAGCTAGGGAGGTATCCAGTGTATTGCTTTGTAATGCTTTAGAGACCTCTCTAGCTTTCAATGGGTTAAAAGTCACATTCAGGAATTTTTATTCCGTCTCTTTAGTTAAGTTGGTTTATTGCAAAATTGTTCCACTTTTGCCATTATAAACATGCCACATTGTATTCACCGAAAACTCTATTAACAAGTCTAAAGATTGAAAGATCACTATTGCTAAATTAAAAGATGCCATTATATGAAGGAGTGTATAATGTGCTAACATTCACAAAAATACACGTAAACACTTCTGTATCATGATACACCCTGAGATATATTTGTGTTTTAGCAGGCTAGGGGAAGCATTTTCACTCAGCACACCTCATTTCCTTGTCAGGACTCTGTGCCTGTTGATTAACTCAGACCTGTCCTCAGGCCCACACATGGCGCAGGTTTTCTAGATCTCCTCACATGAACACAGATGAATCAATCAGTGGTCCAGTCATTCAGAAGGATTTCCAAAGTTAAAAACTTGTGTTTATATTGATAGCAACACTTAATACGTTATTTATTTATTTTTTTAACATATTAAGTGTTACTATACTTTTAATTGAAACCATGCATTTTTGGGGACCTGAGGACAGGTTTGAGTACCCCTGGTATTAGTGAGGGAGCAAAGGGAAACTGCTTCATCCAGCCTGAAGAAAATCAGGATAAGCAATATCATAAGCCTAATGCTGTATCATTATATCATTATAATTGTAATTCTGAAACGTTTACACATATTTGGAAATTTAATTCACCCATTAATACAGCAGCATCATGTTACATTTTAAATTTAATGTTTTTCTAGTACAGAGGAAGAAATATTCTAAACTCTAATCTCAGGTGTCAGGATCAGACATGGAAGTATAATCATCTGACATGTGATCTTGCTGCATCTTCCCATAGACTCTGAGGTTTATGTACAAAAGGGAAGCGGCATAATTCTGGGGCAAACCAATTGTACCATAGGAGTCATATACAAATCCCCACTGATTAAAATTTTAACTGCTTGGGGTGGTTAAAATACCCATTTAAATTGGTGTATGTGTGTGTGTGAGTGGGGGAGGGTGTTGAGGAATTTTTATTTGTCCCCTATGGTGGTGTTAGTTTGCCCCAGAATTACCCCACTTTTGTTTTGTGTACAAAGCTGTCTGGTAGTTGCTATCAATACATTTTGTTATCATTCACTCAGCAAAATACAATGAAATATTGCATGACAAATATTATTAACTAGTGTAAAAGCCCATGTGCACGGTCCTCTGAGCACCTGCTTTCCTGCGTTCGAGCAGCTCTTCAGCGCATGACTGCATTGGACGTTTGGGTAGTCTCTACTGCGCATGACTGCACTGGACAAACATACATCTGGCCTTTTATATTATTAAATAAAGTCCTTTTTGTATAGTCAAACCAAAATATAACATGGAACACTGGTACTTTGGTTGGTACAAGTAGAGAGTAAGGAAGGAAAATGGGTGAGATTGGCTGGAAAAGAATAACTCTACTTCCAAAGAAACCACCCAGGTGAGGTGTAGATTCCTTGATTGCGGACAGCCTCTTAACATTGGAAAATCATCAGGATATAAATTTGGAACAGTGTTGGGGACAAACTAAAGACAGAGAACATGCCAGGGTGGACAGGTCAGAGGTTAAACAGGCAGAAAGTGCTCACAGAGGAACAAGATAGATGTCAGGAAAAAGGGTGTTAGCTTGTATCAAATAACAGAACAGGCATGATCAGTGAAACAGAACAGGTCAGCACAAGTAGGCATGTACAAGACATTGCATTAAACAGTACAGGACAAGGAAACACCGAGTAGGACAGGGTCGGCTCCAACATGACCAACAGACTCGAATTATCATTATCTTTTATTTAAAAATATTCAACATATTTCCTGTCACTATACAAAAGGGTGTAATAAATGGAAAAATGGGACAAGCGTTTACAGATAGTAATGGAGAGAAGGTCCTGCTCATTAGAGTTTATTATGTAGAAGATGCAGGAAAGGAAGTAAACATGAGGTTAGGGTAGATGGTTGAAGTTAGCCTACCTACACGTTTGTTCCCAGGACAGAAATGGGTGGTTAGATGAAATAATTTCAAACAAAAAATGAAAAACATGTCTAGTCAGATTAAGGGAAACATTATGAGGCATGGGGTGGCTTCTCCAGCCAGAAACATTTTAATCAAGCTCTTGAAAGTTGGAACTTGGAAAGTTGGGAAGCTAGATGAAAGTTTGTTAGAGTAGGTAGTGAGTTCCAATGACAGTGTGCAGCTCTGGAAAAGTTCTGGAAATGAGAGAGGATGTTAGAAGGGATGAGGAAAGTGGGACAAAATTAGTAGAGAGTAGTGGAGGTAGAGGTCATTAGGCAAATGTTGTGGGGTGAAGCAGGTTTTTGAAAGGTTTTGATGGAAATGGACAGGACTAGCAGTCAGTAATAAGCAGAAACAGGGAAAATAATTGAACAGAGCTAAACAACAGGACTGAGTTAGACTAACACTAGTAGGGCAGAGAGCAGGAAAAGATCAGAACTATAGAAGTCAACACTGAGCATGATGGAATATGAGTCAGGATCCTCATAAAACAAGATTAAGTCATGATCAGAGCAGGACAGATGGCAAGCCCCTCTGGCTTTTGTAAAACTAAAAACTAATGGAAGGAGGTGACGAACCAACTCATGAACCCTTCAAGACACAAAGACAAGATGGGTTAGGAATGTGACTTCCATAAAAATAATTAGCTTACAACACCAACATCATGTATGTCATATGGATGGGTGGAATGCATATGGATGGATGTGATACATTCTATCAGTATCCAATATATAAGCTTTAAATTCCCTCTTTCGAGGCTTTCAACAATGCTTCAGGTTATATAAGCATAAAACAGATAAGAGAGGAGAATCCCACTGTTGACATCTTTAAAAGTATTTATTGAATCACATATGGGTACAGGATATATCATGTAGGACAAATATAACACGGTAAAAAAAAAAATAAGGGGATCAAACTTGATTGATTCATAGTAAAATATGCTAACAAAAATACATATGCTCGAAGTGTTACGTTTCTATATAGCATTAACATACAAACATGAGACACTGGAGGAGCAAGTCACAGCACTTTTACATCATAAAGACAGCAAACAACTGTTAGGCATGCTTTAACAGTCTAACTACTTTGTCAAACCATTAACCCTTTGAGTGCCAGAGAGGTACGCAAACCTTTGGAGGGTCCTTTTGGATCCGCTTTCATTCTCTATGTAATAGTGGATGGGCACAATCACCACCATAACAGGCAGCTTTGGAACATGGTCAGCGACTTGTAATATTAAGTGTTAAACATCATGCTTCATAGTAAAAACATGTCTTGCAACAGGTAATTGAATTTCTGTTTTTATTTGTTAACAGCCTCTATATAATCTCAACATTTTGGTCACCAATTCAATTTGACTTGTCAAATGGCCTTTTTTCACATACAGCACTGTATGTGAATTACATGAAGTAGACAAATTGTATCTGTGTGAAAAAGCATCTGATTTTATTCCTTTTAATTGTCAATGAATATCTGATAGTGCTATCATGATTACAGCTTTATAGTATAAGCATTTCAAACATAGATATACACCAGTGAGCCGAGTGCTCAGATATGTGATTTTAGCTTTTGGTCATGAAACAACTGATCAAATCAGCTGATTTCATGAAGGGGTTATATATGAATAGAGGACTGCATATTTAAGGTGAGGATATCTGAAAATGTACTTATTTTAATTAAAACAAATATATATTTAATCCTTAAAGGACTAGTGGGTTGCGGAACATTACTTGTCAATGAATTGCACACCTCTCTGGTCTTTAAAGGGGTAAATTGAAGAGTTTGATATTTTGTATTCCTATTTTTGACAAAGCATCCATGGGCCAGAGCACAAACATGTCATGTTTATTTATTTCTTCCAGAATAGGCCAAAAGTAACTAATAGTGGATATATGTGTGTGTGTATATATATATATATATATATATATATATATATATATATATATAAGGTGAAATCTCGGTATAATACGCACATTTTTATCCCATTTCACCTTATGTGAAGTGGGGGGTGCGTATTATACATGAGTAAAAAAAAATTAAAGTAAAATAGTAAGTCCAGCAACCTCTCTGGAGGCAGCGGGCGGCATCCCTGCGCTCACCGCCCGCTTCCTCTGTGCAGAAATACTGTATAAAAAAAATTAAATGCCCACCTTGATAACCAGGATTCCCCCTCTGTACTCATAAGCAGCCGTCAAGCAGAGACAGCGGGCGGCATTCTTGCACTAGCCGCCCGCTTCTTCCTCTCCCCGAACTCCTCTGAGCAGCCCTGTCAGGACCTACCTAGCGCAGGGATGCCGCCCGCTGCCTCCAGATGGGGGTGCATATTATACATAGGAACTACACATTTAACCAAAATCTTGGGTATAATTTGCACCTGCGTATTATACACAGGTGCATATTATACCTGAGATTTTATGGTGTATATATATATATATATATATATATATATATATATATATATATACTAGTGTAAAAGTCCATGTGCACGGACCATGGAGCAGTGAGGTAATGGCAGTATGCAGAGCAGGACCGGCCTCTTAACCCTTTGAGTGCCAGAGGAGTGCGTAACACTGTTTGGGAATGATGGGAGCTTTAGTGTCTTAAAATGAAATGCTGACTGTTGTCTATCCATGTATTAGATAGTGTGCACTGGAAAAGCTATGCGCCAAAATGTACCAAAATGTCTGTATGTAAGCACAAGTTTAACAAAATAATAAAGGTGCAGTTAATAAGCTGGGAGCTGATTTCTATCAATCCTCTCATTGAATTTTGACAATAAATTGCAAAGGTGAAAATAAACACCAACTACATTGTAAGTTGTCATAAGCAGGGCCTCTACACATTTTGCATTGTGTGTCTGTGCCACCTGTTTGTGTATGTCACCTGTTTACATTTATTACTCTCTAACGGCTTGATTCAGTTAATATCAGTAAAAAAGTACTGTTGGTAGTTTCGAGTCACAGTCAGGAATTCTATTTCCTGTGCCATGACACACTACTGAACGGTAAAAATTCACAATGGGCGCTACATTTGTACCCACTGGAATCAATGACAAAGGCGATAAATCTGCAATTCAGTTAAATGCGATGGGTAGTAACACAAGTTAGGGGACTCACTTTTATTGGCAAAAATTTGCGACTAACAAATTCCAAGTAACCAAAAACATGAGTTTAAAATAGAAAAACCTTTGAGTGCTAGTGGGGTATGCAACCCATTGTACAGCATTACATACCCCACTGGCGCGCAAAGGGTTAATTCCTCTAAAGCTAACACCATCCATTAACATTGCACACTTACATGTAAGTCTGATGTCCATCGTGGTCTTCTTCTTTAATTCTTCCTATGTAAGCTTCTATCTTCTTCATCTGCCATCTTCTTCTTTATTCTTCTTATTTTTCTTCTTCTATCATCTTCTTCTTTCTTCTTCATCTGTGCTCTTCTTTTATGTTCATCATTAAACTTTGTGTTGCCCCTAAAGTTCCACTGTTGCCACTGCCCAATACACATTGAGGGAAATGTGAATAGAGACTAGCTTTTATATGGCCAGTCCCTGTTCAAAATGGTTCCCATGCTCCCATTGGCTGAGATGTGGGGTTAAGCAAATGTGCCCTACTGTAGCCGCACCTCCCAGCCAATCAGCTTCTAAATGGAGGAATAATGAAATGTACTAGAAGCTGACTGGCTAGGAGACGATGCCCTGTGTAACCCTACATTCCATCCAATGGAAGAATGGGAACCATTTTGGACAGGGACTGTCCATAGAAAAGCCAGTCCCTATTTAGATTTCCCTCAGTTTGGATTGGGCAACAGCCTGAAAGGTACACGAAAGGGGGATTTCTGTTCTACTTTTTCTTCTGTCACCACTAGCAGCGTCAGAAGATCTTTAATGTAGGTATTAAATTTAATACCTATGTATTTTTTTAGAAGCAACACAAACTTTAATGATAAAGACAGAAGAAGAACACAGATGAAGAAGAAAGATGACAGATGATGAAGATTGAAGCTTACAGAAGAATTAAAGAGGAAGACCAGCATGCAGAAGACCCTGCTGGATGTCAGACAGTGTAGGGCAAGGGTAGGCTTAGTGTATGGGAAGGTCACTGTGTTTTTAGCTCATGCTCAATATTTGACACTGTGTGTTAGCATTAGCTAGTTTCCCTTGATGTTCCAATTTTTCACTATATTTAGCATGCCTTATGGGAATAAAAAAAACATGACAAACATTGGGCCGCATGTTAGTTTCTGTGGGCCAACACCTATTGTGGTTCATGTTGGTAGGGCAATTGAATTTCGATGGTACCTCTGTATGTGTATTCATTTTTGCCCTACTGTGTGTTTTAACGGTGGCAACGTTTTAATGGTGGCAACTGAACCGAGCCCAAGGTATGCATGATAATAATACTGATAATAATAATAATCAATTTGCCAGTGTCTCATATATTCAAAAGTTTATTTCAGTTTTTCCTCAAGCAGGGTGGGTGCCGTGGTACTTTGGTGCACCGTGGACATCCACTTACAGCGCCCCCATTTTTCATTAATAACTTTGACAAAAATGTGACTATTGTCTTAAACTTGTGTATTTATAGAAAATGATATGCACAATGGATTTGGTTTTTTTAATCTGATTTTGAGAGCTTAGAATTATTATATTTCTACTTGTAACCTTCATTCCATCCTTGACAAATGATATATAATATTTTAGTGGTGCTCAGAAAATGTCAGATTGCATGTTAGTGGAGCAAAAAAGATTGAGAACCCCTGTTTTATTTGATATTGCCAAGGAAAGTACAAAAATCTATAAGTATATAATATAGAGTGAGATGTGATTATTTCAAAGGACATTTATGTCATTCCACAGAAAGGATCTTGGGTTTATGCAAGCTGGAGAGAAGATCTAAAGGTAAAAAGCAAGATTAATAAAAAAAAAAACACAAAAGCATATATATCATAATATGGTATTTAAAATGCATAGATATTACTTAAAAACCTAATCTGGTGATTTTGAAAGAGCTTTCAATATCACCTATGATATATAAGCTATTATTATTTAGACAGTTCATTGTTGTATTATTTAGTTTTTGAAATTAAGCACTTCCTGTCTCAGCCCTATATTACCTCACATCTCATTGGGGTGTATGTACCAATTCATCAGTGAAGCATATGGCATTAGCCTCATATGCACTGAAGGGTATTCATGCACTACATTGTATGATCACTGTAGTCCAGGAAAGTGGACACAATGAGTTGGCAAGGACAGTGAAACTGACAGTGTCTGTGACCATGTTGTCTGTGACATACTAATAAATAGTGTAGATTTTGGTTTTGTTTAAAAGGAACTCCCAAAACCACCAACAGGCTGAGACACTTCCCCCTTATCACAATCTGAGTAAAGGCTTTTGGTGTATGTAGCTTAGTAAATTGGAGTAAGGCATCCAATTTAGCACAGAATCAATGTAATACAGTTGTCCCACTGACACTACTCAGTAATGCATTGCCTGCCCTCTTCTAGCACAGAAGGGGTTAAAAGGGGACTAACACCTACATACAAAGATGTTTCTACCACATTATTAGAAGTAGACATGCATCCTGGGGTCCCTTAAAGGGATAGTAATACTTAAAAACAACTTTAGTTCATATTGTAGCCTTTAAAAATACAAATTAAATGAGCCCAGCGACATCTCTCAAACCTGTATGGTTTGAGATATAGCCACTTTCAAAGTTCCCACTCCCCTGACATCAACGTTCTAGCTGGCTGCAGGGGAATCCTGTCCCTGAATCAGAGGAGGCTCTGCAGCAGAGCCGAGATCGCATTATAGAAACAGAAATCCTTCACTGAAACGGTTTTCTATGTGTGCTTGGTTTGCGTTTGAGTTTCAGTGAAGGAATTCTGTTTCTATATTGCGATCTCGGATCTGCTGGAGAGGAGCTGACGGTCCCGGGAGGGGTTCCCCTGCAGTCAGCTAGAATCCTGATGTCAGGGGAGTGGCAACTTTTAAAGCTGCTATCTCTCACACCATACAGATTTGAAAGAAGTCACTGGGCTCATTTAATTTGGGGTTTTAAGGGCTACAATATGAACTAAAGTTGTTTTTAAGTATTACTATCCCTTTAAAGTTTACTGAGGGGCTCCGAGTGCCTTTTACCTCTGATATGATAATTAATCCACTTTTTTAACGACCCCCCCATACCTATGCACCAGCCCAGTGGTCCACTGTTTGTGTCTGACAGCAGACAGCTGATTTATGGGTGAGACACATAAACCCTTTCAGTGGCACAGGTGTAAGAAAGAAATGAAAAACAATTAACTGCTTACTCCTCTGGGACGAAAAAGGATTAATATCAGCTCAAAGGATTATTTACCACTGCCCAGCAATGCCTCATATGCTTCACTGCTTAAACCTTTCAGTGCCAGAGGTGGTGAGAATACATTGAAGAATAATGCACTGTTCATTCCTGTGCCACTGAAATGGTTTGTGTGTGTGTGTGATTTGCTATATTCTTAAGTATGTAATTATGGAGAAGCTGAGTGCAATGGTATGATCTACTTTTTTTCCCCTTCTTTTATCATAATATTGATATGGATCCTTTGCACCACGTGTTATACACATGGATTGCTTCCAGTGACTTGTCGAGTGTTAGATCTGTACCATATCATTACAATGCATTGCAAATCAATGCATTGGAGATCTCTCTAGTATTTGAGGAGTTAAGCCCCCAAAATTGTAAACAATTAAAACTATATTACACAAAAAGTGTATGTAAAATCAGAGCTAAAGTACAAATCTATATCCTATTTCAGCCTCTAAATTGTTTTCCTCTTAAGTCCAATATAGAACACAGGTACCACTGGATTGGGTCCCTCCTCCAGGGGGGAGGGCACATCACCAAAGAAAGGGTCTTTGGGGTGGTGACTTTCTCCTCTTCCTCCAGCTCAACCCCCTGCCTACTTCCCAGAATGCATGTGTCCTGCAAAGCAGATGGATGTGTATTGGTCATCCTCTTAGTTTTATTTAGGTTTTTATTGTGTTAGATATGGAGCTGTATAGTCTCCCATTAGGTGGGCTCCCATCACTGAGCTTCCCTGAAGTTGGACTGCCCAGTTCACAGGTACTTTATGGACCTATTGCCCAATGGGGGTTGATTTTATGACAAGTATTTTCTTCATGGCTGAGCGTCTTTGAGATACTGTCCTTTCTTGATGATGGGAACCTGAAGACAGAAGACTGGTGAGTAATCCTTTGAGTGTCGTGTCCACTAAATATCCCATGTTTAGCTATCTCACACATTCTATGTGTAATTTATGTTATGTGCACTCATTTATGGCTCTCGTTCTCTACCTGGGGTCTGGAGTACAGATGGCTGGAGTTCAGGTTGATGGGTTAACCCTTTCCGTACTTTTCTTCTATTGTGGGAGCACTACTGGTTTGCAGTGATTTGGGGGTTTATTTCCTCTCTCTCACTACCTTACTATGCAGTCTGTCACCTCTCCTCATATCCCATGGGGATTTGGATAATTGCAGTATTTCTTTATTTCTGGCAGATTTTTATGTTACTGCTCCTTTAAGAACCAGAGCCCACCCATGGCCATCTTCGTTCCATTGACTATGGGAAAACTGATTAGGGACATATCTCTGCAAATGTCTGGGTTACAAAGGTCAGAGAGGGCTCTGTCTTCTTATGTCTTCTTGCTCTTTCATCAGCCAGTGGGTTTTGAGGTGGTATCAGAAGATTACTGCGTAGTTTGCAGATCTCATCTTCCATATCT
This sequence comes from Rhinophrynus dorsalis, assembly GCA_037306005.1. Taxonomy (NCBI): domain Eukaryota; kingdom Metazoa; phylum Chordata; class Amphibia; order Anura; family Rhinophrynidae; genus Rhinophrynus; species Rhinophrynus dorsalis. The sequence goes on along the minus strand of CM074723.1, from coordinate 385,398,085 downwards.
CTTCTTTTTGTCAAAGGTCCCACAGAATCCAGAAAAAAGCTCTCTTAAACTAAGCAGTTTCAACTCTTCTAGAAAAACAGGTTCTGGTGCCGGTTAGTAGCCCAAGAGCTCTTTTCAGGTTTCTAGTCCAATCTTTTTGTGGTTCCGAAAAAGGATGGCGGCTGCCGTCCTATTATGAACCTGAAATGTCTCAACAAGTACATGGTTGCTTCAAAATGGAATCCTTGTGTTCTGAAATTGCATCAATGTGCCCCGAGTAGTTTCTTGCCTCCCTGGATCTATATTATGCATATCTGCATGTCCAGATCCAGCCAGACTGCCAACACTAACTGTGTTTTGCTTTCAGATGCAATCACTACCAGTTCACAGCTCTGCAGTTTGGTTTTGGCACACTGAATCTTCACCAAGATCTTGACAGCCCTAGCCATGTACATCCATGCTCAAGGCATTTCTATGACACCATATTTGGACAATCCTATGATCAGAAGACCTCCCTTCAGGAGAAGGTGTTCCTCACAGCTTTTGTTCCATGAGAATCCTGGGTAGGTTGGTTTCTGTGCTGGAGGAAGTTCCCTATTCACACTTCCACACAAGGGAATTTCAGAGGGACATTCTCAGGACTTAATCCAGGAACCCAGAGCATTTGATCCATTCTAAAGCAATGATGCCAACTCTACAGTGGTCTACAATAGTCCAGGCTCAGAAAACAGTCTCCTCTAAGCATACCATAAGGTATGGTCCGTTTTTCATTGGTGGTGTGGGGTTAAAACATGTCTCCACATGTTTTTGATCTTATCTTGATATTGTCCTTCCTTCAGGATGTAGTCAACAAGGTTCTCACTTTGAGTTCCCTCAAGGTTAAGATCTCAGCATTCTGTTTTTTTTTCAGAGATGGATTGACATTATCCCGAATGTGATGACTTTTCTGCAGAGATTGGCTCATGATTCCCCTCCTTTCGGGACGCCACACCTCCATAGGATCTCAATTTGGTCTTAGGAGTCCTTCAGAGGCCCCCTTTTGAGCCTCTGGCCTCCCTCTCCTTATGTCAGCTTTTCTCCTGGCAGTTGTCTCAGTCTGAAGGTTGGCTGAGTTGCAAGATTATGTGCACCTCACTCAGCCGTTCCATTAAGCTGACTCTCTTTTTGTCATCCCTGAGGGTCCTAGGGCGGGTCAGGCTGCATACAAGGTCACCATTGCCTCTTAGGTCAAGGCTACCATACGCCAGGCTTAGGTGATCAGGCAGAAGTTGATTCCCTTCAAAATTATTGTGCATTCAACCAGATCCGTGGGTGCTTCCTGGGCATAGAAGAACTAGGCCTCGGATGAACAGCTGTACGAGGCTGTGACTTGGTCTTCTTTGCACACATTCAACAAACACTTCCATGTCAATGTCTTGACCTTGGCTTGATGCTAGCTTTGCCAGAAGGTCCTTCAGCCAGTCCTGCATATTTTAGGACCACACTTTTTCATTTCTCTACTACCAGTTTGTTGTTCAGTAGTGTGAGCCACGTTGGTTTTTGTTTGGTGTGCTGTTCCAGTTCTGTGTCTGATGACACCTACAGTTATTCAGATCCAGTTTGGTCCTAGGGAACTCTGGTATCATGGTGATATGTGGGCATGTGGGCTGTCTTTGTCTTTGGGATACTTTGGTATATCCCCATGGTACCTGTGTCCATTATTGGAGGTTAGAGAAAATAGGATTTTAGTAATCTTACCTGTTAAATCATTTTCTCTTTAGTCCACATCGAACACAGGTCTCCCACCCAAAGAAAAACTTTACTTGCATTCTTTTTCCAGGCAGAGAGTCCTCTTAACGTCTTAGCCCTTGGAGCTTTTCTTTTCTTCTTACCCACTTAGTTCTTTTGCTATTACATTTGTCACATGAATTCTGGGAAGTAGGCAGGGGTTGTGCTGGAGGAAGAGAAGGGAGTCACCACCCCAAAGACCCTTTCTTTTGTGATCTTCCCTGCCCTCCTGGAAGAAGGACTTAACCCTATGGTACCTGTGTTCCATATGGACTAAAGAGAAAATGATATAACAGGTAAGAACACAAAGATCCTATTTTTATAAGAATATGATTATGAATGGTATATATTATTATATTCTAACAAAAACTGTTATAAGATTATTTTAATGCTGCTTCGGGGAAAAAATATTTCTTTCTTTTAAGAGTTTAATATCTCTCACCACAGGGTTATTCTTAAATGGTTTTACACAAAGGATATATTGAGCATTGCTTTCTAATTTGCATTAATTTAGTAAAATATACTTTGTTTAAAATTAAAACCATTTGTAATGTGTTGGACATGTCTTTAAACTTCAATTTTTCAAAGTAATTTTTGTTTTCTGCTAATTATGTGTGAAACACACTAAAAAAAGGCAGGGGAAGTAATTTATGAAACCATCAGAGCAGCACATTTTCTGTATTGGGAAGTTGGCATAGTAATCTTGCAGCTGCATTTCCATGTAGTAACTAGAATATATGATCACTATATTGCATGCTGGCACATACGCTCTGCCATTGTGAAGATGTTAATATGAGTAAGCCCCAAACTCCTCCACTATAGCATGAGCAGAAAAAAATAGTATTTTTCCTCTATTTCCTCTAGCCTTGTTAGTATATACCAGTAAACAAGGAGAAGAGGAGTGAAACACACCAAAAGGCCACTACACTGCCTAAATGCCCTCAGGGAGTTTTCATCTTAGTTTCCAATTAGTACATTGTTTCTCCATTTCTGGTCCTCAGATCAGCACCAGTCTGTGAGACTATCCCTACCAGATTTACATAGAAAAGTAGTTGATGAGGCTGAAAAAAGACATGAGTCCATCAAGTCCAGCCCATGCCAAAAACACCCCTGTTGGTCTAGAGGAAGGCAAAAAAAAAATAACACTGAAGCCATTTCCAATTATTCCTCAAGTGTGCAAAAAAAATCTTCTTGACTCCAAAAGAAAGTCAAATAGTTCCCTGGATCAACAACCAATCTGCATTGAAGCCATCTGTCACAATTCTCAATATTGATCTGTACTAGATAGGAATCCATTGCTTTCTTAAAAGCAGTTACACTATCTGCAAGCACAACTTCCCGGAGCAAAGAATTCCATAGCTTTCCCGTCCTTACTGTAAAAAATACCTGCCTTTATTTTAGTCAAAGGTACCTTTCCTCTAGTCTTAATGGATGACCTCTTGTTCTTAGCTCGGCTCTTTGCATAAATAATTAATTGGATAGTTCTTTGTCTTGACCTTGAATGTATTTGTAAATGGTAATCATATCACCCCTTAGACGTCTCTTCTCTAATGTAAACAAACCCAGTTTGGCTAGTCTCTCTTTATAACTCAGATCCTCCAATCCTTTTTCTAGTTTTGTTGCAAGTCTCTTTTTCCAGTTCAATTATATATTTTTAAGAACCGGTACCCAAAACTTTACTTCATATTCTAGATGAAGCCTAACTAATGATTTATATATGTTTAGAGGTAGAATAATATTAGCATCCCATGAATCTACACCTCTTTTTATGCTGGACAATACCCTATTTGCTCTTGCAGCAATGAGTGACTCTGCAAAGTTCTGTGAAGTCTATCATCCATCAGAACTCCTAAATCTTTCTCTAATGAGGATTCCCCAATATCACAGTTCGCGTGATTGCCCTCCGTGAGCGGTGTGCTGTGCTGCAGGCGACATGGCCATTACTTCCTGGTTGTCGCGCTTAGGCACATTCGCTATTCTTATAGGCTGATGGTAATTGCCAGAATGAGTCTCTGTCTACATGATAGGCCTTATAGGCCTCAGCCTGCCAGTACTCCTTTGCCCTTTCATGGTGTACCTGTGTGCTAGCTCTTGTGTTATTCCGATGCTCTGATTTCGTGTATGACTCCTGGCTACGTTTGACTCCAGCTACATTGATCCCTGACTAGGTACCTTCCGCTCCGGTCTGACCTTTGGCTCCGTCTGACTACCTGATCCAGTCTGACTCCTGGCTTTGGCTGACTACCCGCTCTGTGCTGATCCCGGCTCCGGCTGACTATCCGATCGTTTCCTACCCTTGGCCTGCTATCTCCACTTGCGCTTACCATGCTCTGTTGTTTCCTCCAGTTCAAGCGGTGCTCAGTTACTATGTCAGACCTTGTCTCTGGCATTCCTGTTCTACCTGTTGCCGGTTTGGGCCATTGGGTATACCCTAACGTTCTAGGGATCTCAGTCACCATTGCCTGTTCTACCCTCACGGTCTGGGCTTCTCTGTCACCATTGCCTGTAGGTTTACTGTAGCCTTCTAGGGAGCTCAGTCACCATTGCCTGTAGGTTTACCCTAGTGTTCTAGGGAGCTCAGTCACCATTGCCTGTAGGTTTACCCTAGCGTTCTAGGGAACTGAGTCACCATTGCCTACTCTCCCTAATGTTGTAGGGATTCCTGTCTTTGTTGCCTTGTACTACCCTAGCATTCTACGGGAATATCTTTCATTTTCCTGGGCATTTCAGCTTCTCCTGCACTAGTAGCTACTGCCATCCTTGGTACTATTGCATACTATAGTCAGAGTGGTATCAGCCTCTATGCAGTCGGTGGATCCTGCGCTGTTTCCATACCTGGCTAGTGAGGGTTGGGGAAGTGCTTAGGCACAGTCTTCACACCTGGTCCTGTGAGGGTTGGGGAAGTGCTATTCATATTCATTCTGTTCTTATTTTAATAAAGATATTGATTTTACTGTATCTGTACTTGTCAGTGTTGTTATTCCGCAGTCACCCAGTGACACCCAAGTTGTTTCCTACTTAGAGTATATGTAGGATGTTTGTTTCTACAGCCCAAATGCATTTATCTACATTAAATGTCATCTGCTGCTTTTCTGCCTATTCTGCCTACTTTCAGTCACCAAGCATAAACTATCATCAGACTTATAATGAGCCCCAAATCCTAATTACAATAGCGATATGCATATACGTACTTGTATTTTCAAGAATAATTGGGGCATTAGTGAAAAATAGAACTTTTTAGGCAGATAGGCAGCGGGAAACAGCGCAGACATCTTGCAGAGACGTCATCTCTGAGTCTGCACTGTCCGTCCCCTTCAACACCATGATTGTTAAGTTGAATGCCTGGTTACCATAAGGCACCAGATGGGACTGACAGTTCAAGAGCAGAGAGCGCCTACTGCAAGATACCTGCCACTGCCTGTCTGTTCTATTTTTCATTAATGCCGTAATTATTCTTGAAAATGCAAGTTTGTATATGCATATTGCTATTATTATTAGGATTTGGGGCTCAATATAAGTGTGATGATAGTTTTGTTTTAAATATAACTACACACCATGCACTGCAGCATTGCTCAAATGTTCTCTCAGGCTTTTCAGTCTGGGATAAGTTGAAAGCCTTTCTCGCTGGATAGTGGTAAATTAATTGAAGTGCTGCTGACTGCTGTACTATGTTGGAGTAAGTGTTGGTGCTTGCCAAGTACCAACTATGCATTTAAAAAGGTTATTATGAAGACAGAAGCAGCAGCCAGAAGAGGTGGGCAGGTAGGTATGGACATGAGGCTGGCAGTATGGTCTGTGCATTGCAATACATTGCACACCACTCTAGTCCTTATAGCTTTAACACATAAAGCAGTGGGGTGATTGTTGCTGTTGGGTACTCATTAGCATGCTGCCATGGGCATCCGGAGGGGGGGCAAGTGCCCCCCTTACAATTACCCCCTCCATATAAACAAAGGGCCTAGATGGGCTGGCCTGTGGGTCATATTATGGCTTTGCACCCCCTGAAAAAAATTCTGCAGACACCCCTGCATGCTACTCTTCTCAATGTAGTAATCCTAACATGCTTTTGCAGCTACTGTGTCTGCATGAAACCCACATCCACGGGAATTGACACAAGCTCACAACTTGGTAAAATGACCCGTGGGTGTTGCTTATACAATAGTAAAGATTCACACTGTTTTGTGTAATTACTAACAGTGTTTATAAACTGGTGTTGGTGTTCATGGCTGTGTATAATGACACAGAGTGTTTATAAACCGGTAGTGAAGCTCACCATTCTGTAATGACTGTTTATATACTAGTTGTGATACTTCCCTGGGTATTTATATACTGATAATGACACTTGCTGCTTTGTATACTTATCCTGGCTCTTTATACATTGATAATATTGCTCTTTGCTTAGTGTAATTACTTTGGCTTTTATACAATGGAAATGATGCTTGCTGCTCTGTAATGGTGTGTGTGTGTGTGTGTGTGTGTGTGTGTGTGTGTGTGTGTGTGTGTGTTTGTGTCTACATGACCAGGGTGTCTGTGTGACTGCCCAATGTATGTGTGTGTGTCTGTCTGTCTGAACAACCTATATATATATATATATATATATATATATATATATATATATGTATATGATACTTTGTTTTGGCTGCACTGCTTGTGGCTCATTTGTAACCCAGTAAAATATTTTATGTCCTTTTCCAAAAGTAGCAACATATTTTCTTTTTTTCATTTCCAACATAACTTATTCTTATATTGTCACTAGGCTGCTCTTAATACATTATTGCTAGTTCCTAAGTATTTTGCAGTCTACGCATTGCTGAATGCAACTCTTCTTACACATAAATATTTGAAAATATGCTGTAAATAGTGAGCAGACCTTGGCAGCACACAAAGGGCTGTATTCAATAAACTACAGAGGTGCAATTCTAGAGCAAACCAACTGCTCTCAACCACATGAATGCTAGACAGGTCTTCCACACTTTATTTTACAATGCAATGGACACCTCTATAGATTTCAAGGAGTTAAAAAAATAAAAATAAAATGTTTTATGTCTCCCAATGGCGAATATGGTTTGCTTTAGAATTACACCTTTCTAGCTAATTGAATATGGGCCCAAAACAATCTTCCTTCACCTCTTTTAGCTTGACATGTTATTAGTACATTCCCTCTGTACTAAGAAACCCACCGCACTGCTGGAGACAAATACAAATTTTAGACAAATAGGTCCTAGGAGAGCTCATTGCTGCCTGTTTGTCTTTGATCATGAGTAAGTGTTTGTTACACGAAATGCGTTGATCGTTCAGGTGGCTATTCAAGATCCTTGTACCCACTTGTGAAGTTTTCATATATTCTATACTAGTGTAAAAGTCCGTGTACACGGGCCAAGTTCCGGTTGATGTTAACCCTTTAAGTGCCAGAGGGGTACGCAACACATTGCTTTGCAATGTGTTGCGTACCCCTCTGGCAATGAAAGGGTTAAGCAGGTTAAGCGGCCGCTACCTCACTGCTCCACACGATGCAGTCTTGCGTTGTCTCACTCAAGCGATGCAATCATGCGCAGTAGAGACTTCCCGAATGAGGGCAGTCTGTATTGCGCATGACTGCATCGTGACAAACATCCTAGCGAATTATTATATAGGATGGTTTGACACAAGTTACACAATTACACAAGTACAATTTTTATATTATCCGATAAAGGAAATGTGTTTTTAAGGAACTATGTGGGTTTAAAGGGCTTTTCTAAGTGTTGTGCACATCTTTCATGGTAGTGAATTATGTGAATCCAATGGAGAACACATGGTACCCCGAGAAAAAACAGCAGACGATTTTACAGAAATATGCATTGTTGCAACCATATTTTAATTTTATGCACCTTTGTGACTATACAGTCATATGACTTGCCAGGTTTTTTGAGCTGCTGATATTTTCATTTTGCAGACAAATACAAATTTCCCTTGATTTAAATGGGACATTTAACCCCTTGGATACTAGGTAGTTCACAAATGTATTGCTTAGCATTCAAAGAGTTAAAGGCCCCTTTTAAATCAATGGGAATTTGGAATATTTGCCCGTTATAATGCAGTTGATTTGTCCTATAATTATTTCACTTCTTCCTAGTATATCAACCTCACTGACTAGATACAAATGTCAGTGAGGTGTTCTGTTTTTAATATGCAGTTATACCAAGTACTGAAATTATTTGTATACTCTAAAAATCACTAACATTCAGGTTTTGACCAGGTAGCATCCCGCAGGGAAAGAAAGGCAGTTTGTAATAATTGTATTATATAAAAGGATTCTATGAAGCCAGCAATAACAATCTCTATTTAAATGAGTATGGCCATTGATTATCTGTGTTGTTTTCTGGGCTATTCCTTTGTTGCAAATTGACACATCACCTAAACAATTATTAACTCAGTAAGCTGCCTTTTCTGCACAGCTGGACATATTCCAGTATAAATATAGAGTAGATTGAAAATACAGTGCCCCTATATTTACTAAGCTGTGCTAAGAAATGCTACCTTGATAACTATTTAGGCTCGTCAAGTTATTTTTCAACTACTTCTTAATGATGGAACACTTTAAAAAAGCTTACAAACTAAACACTTAAAGGGATAGTAATGTTTCACAAAAACAGCAGCTCCAATTAATCTTCATAGTATTTGAACTATAGAGAGTGTTATTTCAATACTGTCAAAGTTGTAGTTCACGAGTAATTGAATGATAAAGTTTCCCCCTCCCACCCCTTTTACCTAGTGTAAGCCCCCTCTCCTCAGATGTGGAATCTGGTCCATAGACCAGGCAGCTCACAGCAAGGAACAATCTTGTTACTGTGAGAACAATGAAAGCCCTGCCCCTCTTGACAGATTTTACAGCTTTTGTCCTTACCTTAATTGAAGATTGTCCCTCTCTGCAATCTACCTGCACACACCCTGCTGCTCTGAGCTGAGCAGTGTTACATCAGTAAAAGTGGCAGAGGATGATATTTTATCATTCAATTACTCTTGAACTATAACTCTGAAATAACACTCTCCAAGGCCCAAATACTATGAAGATAAATTAGAGCTGCTTTTGTTATGGAACATTACTATCTCTTTAAAGGGGAAATGGCATACTAAAAATAAGTGACTCACAATTTGTTTATTCAGCTAACCCAATCAAACAGGTAACAGTCAAACAGCAATAAGTTTTATCTCTCTAATACTATAAGTTTCTATAAGTTTGGTGTCTTTTGTAGTCTACTGTTAATTATTTCAGTTTACAATCAGAAAAAGACTTGTATCTCAAGACATTCAGGCCTATCAAATCCTATTATTGGCTGTGAAGAGGTCAGTTGTTATACAGGGGCAGGCTTTAGAAGTGATCACTATATACAGAATACGCCAGATATAATGCAATAGATAAATATAAAATGCATACCTGACAACTGTATAAAAGACCTCTACTTAGGAAAGTCCTTCTATTAAACAAATTAAGAGCCACTGAGTTCTAGATTATATTTCTTTAAATACCCTACACTCCAAGAAACCAAATTAAAAAAATAATTTGATATTGGAGAACTCCAGAAAAAAAGATGGTAGCGTGTTAGCCAGTGGAGTAGATAGGATTCAGTGTAGCAAAAAACCCACAAGAGTGGTATAAAGGTGATACCTTTTAATGGATAAGTGAGGACATAAAAAGTGCAAGCTTTCAGGACACTAAGGTCCCTTCTTCAGGCGTGGGTTAACAAACAAAGCTAGTCCTGTTTCCCCAATGTAGTAAACTCCTGTGGGGCATTGTGTACAAGTTATGAGATATACTACATTTGAAGAGGAGCAAGTGAATGAACCATTAATTTCATAGTGTTGCTGTGTATTTGGTATTTTTATCTTTGTTGTGCATTGAATGTGTGGACAGGTCTCACATCTTTTTTACTCCACAACAGAATGTTCCATTCTTTGTAGGCTGACCATACCTCACCTTTAAAAAGGGACACATAGGAAATAGGCATATTTCAGGAGAGCACCAAAATCAAAGCAACCCTGTAGTATGCATTTTTCATGTGTGTCCCTTTTTAAAGGGGAGGTATGGTCAGCCTAATTCTTTGTGATTTGTGGCAAATGGCTCTTGACAATAATTTTCTTTAAATTTGGGGGCTGTCTATATAAGTGGTGGATCTGGAAAAATGACTTTTAATCTATCATCTTTATGGAGGGTTGGTTGTAAAACGTTTGCAATTCTTCTCAGGGCTTCCAATTGGGGATTGTATGTGACCACAAGTGGTACCCTGTTATTCTCTGCCCGTAGTCTGTATTCAAGGAGTGTTTCTCTGGGTATTTGACTGGCTCTGTGTATCTGATTGTCTATTATTCTTGGTTGGTATCCCTGATTCCTGAATCCCTTCCTTAGTGAATGGAGATGCTGGTTCCTGTCTGTATTGTCTGAACAGATGCGGTTATATCTTATAGCTTTGCTATAGATGATGGCATGCTTGGTATATCTAAGGTATGATGGTCTGTCTGTGGGTTTGTGATACAGGGATGTCTGTATGTTTTGGTCCTTGATGTAGATCATGGTTTCAAGAAAATGTGTGTGTTCCACAGAGTAGTTCAGAGTGAGGTTAATGGTTGGGTGGAATTGGTTAAATCTGGCATGGAATTGTGTAAGGTCCTGTTCACAGACAGTCCATATAAACAGGATGTAATCTATGTAGCGGAAGTATGCTAGTGGGTTAGTGCTAGAGGTGGATAGAAACTCATGTTCAAGTTTCGCCATGAACAAGTTAGCATACTGAGATGCCATCTTTGTTCCTATTGCAGTTCCCATTTTTTGTAGCTATAGGCCATCCCCAAATGCAAAGTAATTATTATTATTATTATTATTATTATTGGAAAACTGAAATCTAGTTTTAAATTGTCCATGCAGTGGTATTCATACATAGCCTAGAAATTTTGATAGGTTGTTTTAGAAGTGATAGTACAGTATTGTCTGTAAACTGTTGGAGATAACAGAAATGCCTTTCAGAATAGAGGAAGTTGAGTTCTAATCTCAATCATTTAACTCCCTCAGATATGGTCACTCCTTACAAAAATTACATTCCAAATTAACCAAATAATGAATATATCGAATAGCCTTTTTGTAGATGATACTAAAATCTGCAACAGGAGGGATAAACCAATTGTATGAGGATTAAGGAAAACTGGATAAATGGACAAAATGATTTACAGGGTATGCTTAACAGTACTGTGCTGACATCAGAGAAAAGGGACTTGGATGTTATTATTTCAGATTAAAGATAATCAAACAATGCAATAAAACAGAGGTACTAATGTGACACTATAGATGGATGTTAAGACCTCTCCTGGAGTATTGTGTACAGTTCTGAAGACTGAAGGGTTTACACACTAAGGAGTGATAAAGAGTTGATAAAGTGAAGATGACTTCTCCAGTGATATCACTTGTTCAGTTCCTATGTTATTCTATAGGACCAATGCACTAAGAACTCCAAAGGTGGAGAGATCTTAGTGTGGATGCTTCATAGAACAAGAGGTCATGATCAGAGTTTGATTGTGGAAAATTCAGATGTCATTTGTGTAACTACTGCTTTACAGTTAGGGTGATAGACTCATGGAACATCCTCCCAGCCAAGGTGGTTGGGACCACCATTGTGAGGAGTACAAATACATGAACTGACTGAGTCACTACATTTTACTGTGCTCTCCAACAGTTCCTGCCTTTGCAGACTCCATCATGCTTTTCTACTTTTGCTTTACAGATGATAATACATGTCAGGGCAGGCCTAGAATCAGTTTTAGGCTCTAGTAGTTTGGAGAGGAAACAGTTTCAGCAGGTCATAGGGCAACTGACATATCTTACTACAGAACACTCTAAGATTTACTGAACAATTGTGCTCCCTCTGCACGATCAGCCCTTGAACCTTGCACTGAATGTACTGCCTATTGTTCACCCTTGACCCTAGGTCTATAGTAGACAGATTTTAGCCACAATTTATAACTTTGAACAATTACACCACTACAATTGAGCTTGCAAGAACAAATAACAAAGATTGTTTTAGGACAAGTGCAATTAAATAAAAAATGTAGGTGATAATGACCATTTAATTTATATATATATATATATATATATATATATATATATATATATATAAAGGTTTTAATCATATCAGCTCTGTTCCTCTTCTTTTCTAAGATTTGAGATTAGCACCTGTCTCTTCCCATTGGTAAAGCCTCATCCTGTATTACTCAGTATCATGTTAGCTTTTCCTACTGCTTTACTACATAGTGTAGTGTTGTAATAAGTACATTTTACCTACAATAGTAGTTATCATACTGGGTTCTATAGAAACAGTGTTCCTATAGAAAACTACGAGGGACACAAGAGAGTAGATTCAAGTAAAGGAAGAAAAGGGAACAAGATTAGGGTGGCAGAAAGTGACATTGATGTTCTTAGAATTTGAGCACTCTGGTGCAAACAAAGAGTACCATATGGCGCCATTAAACATTCCCTTTGATTAAAATGGAGCCCCATTTATTGGGAGGGTTATTATTCCCAGATGGTTCAGTTGGTTTGCCCTAGAATTTCTTCCTAGTACATCAGTATCAGTGTATGTGGTTCTGTCTGTGACTACTAGTTGATGTGTGGAAGATAGAAAATAAATCTGCTGTTTAAAGTGGAACTATCACTGAAACTAAAGTGCCCCAAATCGTGTTGCATATAGCGATATGCATATCCATACTAGTATTTCCATGAATAGGTCCGTCGTTATTGATAAATCTAACTCATTTCCAGAAGCACAGGCAGGCATCTTGCTGTACCAGCATCTGTTCGCCTGCACCATCAGTCCCTTTCTGTACCTTAAAGTACGATGCAACTCCTAGAGGAGGCCGGGATGGACAGTGCAGGAGCACAAATGTCTATTTAGCAAGATGTCTGTGCTGATGCCTGCCTGTGCACCTGGGAATGAGTTGGATTTATCAATTTTCAGGCTAATACTAGTATGGTATGGATCGCTATATGCATAATGATTGCGGTGCACTTTATTTTCAGTGAAAGTTCTGCTTTAATGAATGAAAATGCAATGAAATTCAGACCAAATCCAGAACTAATTTAGCTTACATTACACTACAAAATACTCCTTATGTGTGTGTTGACCTGAAATTCAGGCCTGTTGATTGTCATTAAGATTAGTCCAATTCAAGATCAAAATAAATAAAAGGCTTCGACATTTTTTAACATCTGATATAGTGACATAGAAAGGGCAAATTAAAAATAAAGGCATGAATTTGAAACTCATGCCCTCTGCCTTCTGCTTTAACAGGAGAGGAATTTCTTGTTGTACGTATAGTTTACACACTGTTTGAGATGCATGATAGAGATCGGCTGTCAGATAGGAACAACGTGACCAGGGCAGCAGAAGCTCTCTGTGAATGCAGGTTCATTTGCTTTATAAATGCTTCACAAGGGCATTGAAAAGGTTTTAACCATTTGCTTGCTTGTTACAGATATGCAGTGAAGACATCTCTAGCACCCAACAGGTTAATGACAAACATTGGGGGATATTTATTATGAGACTGGGACATATTCATCAGGCTAAAGAGGTGCAGTTCTGGAGCAAACCAACTGAACTATAGGGGAGCAATTAAATATATACAAATTCCCATTTATTAGAACAGGGCTTTTAACTCCTTGAACGCTGAAGAGAGCACTAACACCTTTTTAAAAGTTCCATTTAAATCAATGAGATTTTTTTATCCCCACATGGTGCACTTGGCTGCACTTCTTTAACATTCTGGGAAGGCCCTAGGACTGTCAGTGTCAGTTTACCTGTCTAGTTGTTCTGCACTAACTCAGGACCTCCCTGCAAATGCAGGTCTGGTTGAGACTGATCTATCTTTGTGGTACAAATTCAGGGGAGGACTGGCAACTTGTGGCCTGGAGGGCAACTACAATCAAGTCACCCGATTTTACTGTCGTTCCAGCCCACTGTCCCAGCCCAACCCCTTTTGTTAATTTTAAAATTGCCATTAACCCTTTGAGCGCCAGAGAGGTATGCTTCGCAATGCATGGCATAGCCCTCTGTCACTCAAAGGGTTACTGTTGTGAAGTAAGGCAAGCAATACCACAAAACTTACAATTGTAATGGGGTTACACTGGTGCAACTACAGAGCTTACAATTTAAGTAAAGCTGCACTAGTGATACCACAGAACTTACAAGAGAAATGGGTTATGCTACTAGTGTAGCTCTACTTGGATTGTAGCTCCACTTCAATTGTAAGCTCTGTGGTATCACTAGTATTTGCAGCAACAAGCGGGAGTGGCACACCAGCCCAGACATAAGACTGGCCCAGGGGGCAATTGCCCCCCTGTCCCCTAGGCCAGTCCTCCCCTGTACAAATTCCACATTAGGGATTAGCAGGGGATCTAACCAATGCCTCTGATATGTTGCAACCCCCTACTACTTCTCACATAGCTATGGCTCCACAGTGGAAACTGGTCAGTTACATGCACACTGGAAGACAGCCCCCTCTGCATGGATCCACAATATACCTTGTGATAAATTAACACATTGGAACAACTCAAAGAAAGGTGAATGGTGTTTTACACCTATATATTTTAACAATATGTAGCATGCTTTCTCACAACATTTCAGGGATGTTAAAGGAGAAGTTTACCCAAAATAAAAAAATGTTTAGCCTTAAGGGCATGTAGCCAGGCTTTGTCTATAGTAGTATTAATGTTTAAAATGTACAGGGTAGGGATCTCCTATTCAAATGTATGCTCATCTGGTGTTCACGTTATTATTGTCTATATAACCACTTAAGTACTGCACTTATTTTACCCCTTCTATACAAAAAGTAAACTGTAAAGTGCTAAGTACACCTGTTAGCACTATATAAATAAAAAATATACATACATACAAAACTAATACTCACTGAGTCATTCACCCAGTCCCTTAGTTATTTCATACACAATAAGTGAAGCCTCTTTCCTCTTCTATGTTGATCGCTGACTAGTATTACAGTATCTGAGCAGGGAGGAAGATGGTCCTCTATTTATACTAAGCACACATCTGCACAGACCTAGTCTTAATAGTACATGTAAGTCATGCCTAGTAACAGCAGCAAATAATGCCTGCACATTCCTAGAAGTAATGCAGGTTTGAGCAGGAGGAAAGACTGTCCCTGCATTACAGAAGAAGAGAAAGTCTTCACACAACCCTTAATAACTTGGGAGGTGAGTGACTTTATATGTTAGTACTACTCTATGTGATGTGAGGAAGATATGCCATTCAAACACTTTTCTTTTGGGTTTACTGTTAAATATACCTTTCTTGAGGTACTGTACAGTATGGTGAAACAGTATTATATAGCAGACCAGTGCAGTTTGCTGTATTAATCTATATATATACAAATCTAAGTGATTCTGTGTCACTGTTGTAGGGAAGTGTCTCGTACATTGTGATTGGTTGAGGAGGAGGCAATCATCTTTGCCACTCTGTTTAAAAAAAATACTCCTCTGCGTCATCTCTATTGATCTCTGAGCCAAATTGGCTGGGAGATCAGTAGCTGGGGGAGGGCATCAGGAGAGGTGCTGATTACCCTCCACCACAAGATCTGACTTTTAATACAAGTTAAACCTTTCAGTGCCACTAAGGTATCCAGATGGACAACTCTCTGGCACTCAAAGAGTTAAAAAACAACAAACTAATGGTTCACCTCATGGGTGAAGCTGTGCCCCTTACTAATACTGCACCCTCCTACAATTCATCTCATGTTTCCAAAAACACTCCCACTCGCCACCTGTGCTCTGCACAGGATTTTCTCTCCACATCTCTCATTATATCTTCACATTCCCACCTACAGGTGTCATACATGCTGCACCTGATCTCTGGAATTCCCTTACCCATCCAATCAGACTTTCCCTCTGCCTTCAGATTTTCAGACGCCCCCTGAAAACTCACCTTTTCTGGGAAATCTATCTATCTATCTATCTATCTATCTATCTATCTATCTATCTATCTATCTATCTATCTATCTATCTACCTACCTTCCCCTAAATTGTAGGCTTTCATGAGCAGGGTCTTTCAACCCATTTGTTTTCTATGTTCCGTTGTACTGTTTTATGTCTCTGCATATCTATTCTATATTGTACAGCAATACAGAATAATTTGGCACTATATAAATAAAGTAAGATAATAATAATATCCCTCACACAGTTGCAGCCCCCCAACACTTAAATCAATGCACTCATGATTTCCACCATGTCTTGTGAAACGTCAACCACACTCACTGATGAAAAGGCATGATGTCTCCAAAGACATCATTAGCACTCAAGGGCTTAAGTATTTCCTATATGGTAAGTGAATATAGCTACTGGGAATGTCCAAGTCTGACCAAGGTAGACAGAGACAGTTTAATGTGCCATCCGCACCTTATGGGACAGCTAAAAAAATCCCATTGATTTAAAAGGGGCTTTCAACACCTTCAATGCTAGCGATGTCTCCAATGCACCATGTTCTGGAATGGGTAAAGTGCCATTGGCTGCACTGTAAACACAATCTGGGGAAGCAATGACATCCGTGAAATTACAGGACAGGAACTTATCTTTGTACTAATTTAATTATTTAAGTTGCTCACCAAGCCAACACTTATATTTCCATTTAAATGTCAGCTTTGCTAGGTACTTTAAGTATTACTAATAAGATGCTGTCTGAAATGTGACAATGATTTATGGATTTCCAGTATGCTGCGGGAAAGTGAATGATGTCTATAATTGTAGTATGTGCTTTTTGGCTTAAAGCAACACACAGCAGTGCCTCTTTTATCTACCAAACCACCTATAGATCTTAGGGGGAATGTACTAATACAATTTTGCACTAAACTATATGTTAGAATTGATGTTTTAATCCAATGCTGACATGGCACCTATTTATTAAGCTACCTAAATTGAAAATAAAACTCTTTTGTGTACTGCTTGCACCAAGAGGAGGGCAGGCATAAAGGGATAGTAATGCTTAAAATGTAAAAAAAAAAAACATGTTGTAGGGTTTATCCCCCTGAGTAAAACAAGGGTACTCCCACTGCTGAAAGGTGTTTCTTTCAAAAGTTATTACAGCTCAAAGTTGAATTTTTTAGGTGCAATATCACAGTGGCCTGAAATTGGACAGTGGCACTGTTGCTACACCATCCTATGGACAGCTCTGGTCCTGGGACCATAAACCTCCATAGGATGGTGTAGCAACAGCGCCACTGTACAATGTCAGGCCACTGTGATATTGCACCTAAAAAATTCAACATTGAGCTGTAATACCTTTTGAATAAAAGACCTTTCAGCAGTGGGAATACCCTTGTTTTACTCAGGGGGATAAACCTTACAACATATTTTTTTTTACGTTGTAAGCATTGCTATCGCTTTAATGATAGTGGAGTGGGCACAACAGTGTGTGATCATATGATTTAGTGTATAGCCAGAATTGAAGATGCGGGAATAGAGATCCCGTATATCAGCACAGAAAATGAGCTGCACATGTAGATACATGCATCCAACACTGTATTTTCCTTGCATGTAGGTAACTGGAGTATAGGAAGCCTTGTTAGTAAGGAATACAGCATTAATATTCACGTTCAGATTTACTAAATGGAGAATTGTCGATAGGTCCCTATTGACAGAGCATAGACAACACACAAAGAGAATGAATTCAGATAGTTGTGTATATGATTCCAGTAGTAGTGCTTCAGAGCTGTGATTTGCTGTGCTTTACCTCGGGGATGGGCAACCTGCAGCTATTGTGGACTATATTTTCCATCATCCCCAGCATACCCTATGGCATTATTCTGATTAACTTTTTCCTGCCCATGTTATACTGTAATCACTCTAAATCACTTGAGTAAATGAAAATAAACAGACAAAGCACATTGGAATGTTGTATTATCCAGGCTCCATGTAGTTAATTGTAGAGCGTGGGACATACCTCTGTAAAAATGGAATGTGCAAGCATCCCAGTTTTTCCCCATCTACTCACTGCAGACGATCCCTTTTCAAAGGGATAATAAAGCTTAATATTGAAATAATATATATTGTAGAATTTATCCTGCTGAGTAAACAAAGATGCTCCGACTGTTGAGAGATGTTTTATTCAAAAGTTATTGCATCTCAGACTTGCATTTTTTGGGTGCAGATTTTCCATAGCTGTCCATAAATTGCTGTAGCAACAGCTCAACCTTAACATTTCAGGCCATGGAAATACTGTATCCAGAAATGCACAAGTATCTTGACAAAGGCCCACGTTGGGGCTGAAATATTGATGGAATAGACAAGCACTCTTTCTTCACCGTGAAAAGACCTGTGAGTGCAACTCTTTTTGTGAACTTTGATATATATATCACGCATGGCCCTTGAATCTTGTGATGCATATGATGGGCCACCCATCGATTTTCTACTTTTATTGATCGATATCATACTCAAGAAGAATTATTTCAAGTTTGAGAAATGTTTTTATCTCCAATTATATGGTACCTCGATGGGGTCGAATATGGCCCCAACATATGCATCACTCTTCATGGACTATTACGAACGTTTACATATTCTCTCTCATCGGAGTAGTGAGAAAATCTTATTTTACAAGCGCTACATCGATGATGTGTTTTTGTTATGGAAGGGGGATTGCAGGTCATTGAGACAGTTTGTTGATTATCTCAATAACACTGAGTCCAAAATCAGATTTTCCCTGACGCGTAATGAAAAATCCATTGATTTTCTAGATATGACTATCTATGTGGAGGATGGCCATATTAAAACTAAGATTTTCAGCAAACCCACTGATTTCAATAACCTTCTGCATGCTGACAGTCATCATCCTATTCCTTTGAAGAGGGGTCTTCCTTATTCTCAGATGCTGAGGGTTATTCGCAACACCACAGACTCTGAGATTAGGAAACAGAGTCTCAAGATAATGGGTGACAGGTTTCTCCAAAGGTGTTACAGTCTGGAAGAAAGCGTGTGCGCTGGATAGATCTTTGGTGTTATTTCCTAGTGAGACTTTGGTCAATGACAAAAAAGCTGAGAGGTTATGTATTCAAACCACCTATTCTACAGCATCTCCCAAAATTAAGCAAGCGATCCTGGACAGGTGGCCCATCTTTGCTGGTGATGCGGGGTTGGGTTAATATGTCCAGAATCCACCTCTGTTTTGTTACCGCAGAGGAAGGAATTTAAGGGACAGACTGGTTAAAGCAGATCCTGTGGAAAGGTACACTCAGAATAGGACCTGGCTTGCACGGCCTGTAGGGGTTCACAAATGCAAGGGCTGTACCAACTGTTGGAATATTATTGTGGGTAAAAGTTTTCCTCACCCACAATCCAAGAAGATGATTCCGATTAAAGACTTTTTGAACTGTGAAAGTAAGTTTGTGGTCTACATCATCGTATGTCCCTGTGGCCTTTATTATGTCGGGAAGACGACAACAATGATCAAGGAGTGGATTAATAATTATAAGTCCTCAATCAAAAAGGCACTTGCAGGCACCCTAGATACTAAAGAGAGTGTCAGACAACCTGTGGCTAGACAGTTCCATGAATTCCAACATCGGCTGAGTGAGTTTAAATTCATGCCTATTGCACAGGTAAAAACCCCACATAGAGGGGGTAACCGTCATACGATGGAGCATTTCACATGATTTTTTGATGAAGAGCCTTAATACAATGGATTTTTTGCCTGGAATAATTTACATCTGAAAGGACTGATCTTTGAACACAGTCTGGATTCTTCCTGTGATGGTAATTTTGTGGAGATGTCCTCACTTACTGGTGATCCATCTGTTTTCAAGTGAGTTTTCTGGATATTGAGAAAGTGGCAACACTTGATGGTGGCAGGCCTGTGGTGAGCACCACGGAATGTTACACCCAGCCACTTACTGTCTCTGGATACATTTTCACATTGTGTGCATGTTTTTCTTTGGTGACAATCCCTGGATGATTGTCCGTATGTTTGCGGTGACTCTCTAGTGATCGACTCAGTTACTATAAAGGAATGTTGTATTTTTGGATTTGAACTGACTGGTGAAATTCCATACAATTTTTGCGTTGAAATTCCATACAATTTTTGCGTTGGAGCATTCACATGATTAAGAGCATTTTATTATGGATTTTGTGTCTTTAATGTTCCACACTTTAGCTAAATTAGCATTTGTATTTTGATATTTTTTCACTACAACGTTGTCTCTCTTTAGATCTCATGAATATGGTATCTTTATGTGATGTATCTATATTATATGACTTCATTATGAACCTTTATGATGCCGTTTCCAGCTGACAGCATGTTATATCTCATACATCTATAGTTTCCATATTGTAGGGCACAGTACTCCATGTCCTTATGCAATATATATTGTTATTTTTTTACTTTTACTTTTTTTCTTTTTCCTTTTTTTTCTTTTCTTTTTTCTTAGATTAATTAATTAATTATTTCTGTGTTTATATACTGATTGTGTGTCATGAAATGCTTTTGATTATTCGTTGAATTTTCATTTTTTGTTTTTTTTCCGTTTTTTTCACAATTGATGGTGCTTTGCGTGTGTTTTTTCTCGGGGATGCTCTGCAGTGTGGGGTTCTCCCCTCATCGCACAGCACCTCTTGGGTATCTTATGTTTCAGTTTGGGAGTCGTTGCGGTGTGGGGTTTCCCCACACGGCACGATAATTTTAAGGTCACCATTATCTTTCTTTACATTTGCTTTTTGTGTTTTCTATACTTTGTACATTTTGGGTGTTTCTTAATGTGGGGACTTTCCCGCCTTGCGCGGCGGCCCGGATGTCACCTTTAGTGTGTCTTCTTGGTTGCTGTGCAGTGGGGGATTTCCCCCGCATTTATTTCAATTTTTTCTGTGATTTTATGGGAATATGGTCTCTATCTCTATGTTATCTGTAGTTGAATTGCGTTTGGGATGCTCTGTCGTGTGGGATATTTCCCGCATTGCACAGCATCCCTGTTGTAATTCTTATCTTTTGAGGATGATTTGCGGGGTGGGATTTTCCCCATACCGCACTCCAGTCCCTATTCTCATATTGTGGGGTAATTGTATGTTTGGGAGTTTCTCAGGATGCTCTGCCGTGTGGGTACCTTCCCCACATTTCACAGCATCCTTGGTACAATTTTTAATTTTTCTGGGGATTATTTGCGGTGTGGAGTTTCCCCCATACCGCACTACAGTCCCTATTCTTAATCTGCGGGGCATTTGTAGGAATCATCTTCATTCAAGGAATTTTCTCGCTCGGCTTCTTGCGTGTGCGGGTCTCCGCCGCATTGCAACGCTAGCCATATGTTTTGTTACAATTGTATCTCTCTGTTCTGTTATTGTGTTGCTATTTTTTAATATATCCAACAGCTGTCTTATTTTGTATTACTTGTGGGGATACATCGGGTGGATGCTTTTTATATTGTTTTTTTGTGTTTTTTCTTTTGTTTTATTTATATTTTTCTTGTTTCTTTATTTCATTGTATTATTAATACTCTATTTTTTCCTTATTTTTCGCTTTATTTTTCGATTCCTTTATAGTTTGGTGTTCAGCTCTCTGTGACACCTGATCATTTGCCCAGCGGGGGTGACGTCATTTGCCGGTTCTCCGGTTGGCATCGTTCACGTTCTGGGTGCATTTGGCGGGTTTCCAGGACGCTTGGGGTGGTTTTTTCTTCGTTAATCAGGTATTTATTCTCTCTGTTTCTTCTCATTTACTGTTTGCCCTGACGAAGGTCCAGTGAAGGACCAAAAACGTTTGGCTTTGTGAAGCATATTTATCATGAAATAAATATTCAAGATCGCATGAACTGTGTGCTGTCTACTCTTGGTAAGACCAGGCTGATTGTATATATATATATATATATATATATATATATGTGTGTGTGTGTGTGTGTGTGTGTGTGTGTGTGTGTGTGTGTAAAAGCCTGTGTACACGGGCCAAGGTCCAGGTAATGTTAACCCCTTGAGTGCAAGAGAGGTATGCATAGCATTGGTTTAAGAGGTTAAGAGGCTGCTACCTCAGTGCTCCATGCAATGGAGTCTTGCGTCACCTCACTCATATGATGCAATCATGCGCAGTAGAGACTGCCCAAACATGGGCAATCTCTACTTCGCATGACTGCATCGTGACAAACATCCTAGCAAATTATTATATAGGATATCTCTTGAAAGCAGGTCAGTTAAGCCTTGAGAGCATTTGACAGGGCTTTTAATATAAATAAATGTTATTAGCCATATGATATGATGAGATGTACTAAACAGTACTTGGATAGAATGGGGTGCCTTAGAAGCTTAGACATATTTTGGCCAAACTTTGAGGCAAACCTCAATCTGAAATAAGTATGTTAATATGGAGGGTATAATGTATGATACGCACAAGGATTACATTTACATAATGTATGGAGCAGCAAAGGATTGTTTTTTGTTTTGTTTTTCATTTGGGAACTTTGGTGGGTCCCCTCAGCTCTTGCTGAGCTCCATATTCTGCCCACTTGTGTTCTCTTTTTTGCATAGGTATGCTATGTTTTATCATTATTATCATATTGCTATTGCCAAATCCTGCCGCTTTCACTTGAGTAATATAGCAAAAACGCATCCCTTCCTCTGTTACTATATAGCTAAAATTCTTGCATAAGTTCTCCATATACTTCAGTTTATACAGAATGCTGCAGGACTACTGTCATCTAGATTTGTTCTCCTTCAGTCACTCCAATGGCTGCCTATTGAACTCTGGCTATCTTATAATATACTTCTTCTCTCATTCAAGACTCTTTTCTCCTCTACCCCTTCCTTCATTTTCACTCTGATCTCCTGCTCCTTTAATGCCTACAGCTCCTATCATCACCAGCATTTTCCCCTTGTTGCTCCTTATCTGTGGAATGCTCTACCTCCCAGACTGCACCATTGCATTTCTTTTGTGGTCCTCAAGTCTTGCTTCAAATTACAGCTCCTCAACAAGGCTTCAAGAAGCTAGAAGTCCCTCACTTTGTACATAATTTACTTACTTTATGTATGTTTCCCTATCCCATCCAGAACTCTGGTACTGTATTCCATACTTAACCCTTATGTATTCTGTATACCTCCCTGTAACACTTTAGAATGTAAGCTTTCAAGCACGTTTAAGCCCATACTGTTTAAACCTTTAAATTGTAAAGCACTGCATTCACTTGTGGAGCTATATAAATAAACTCATTCAACTTATTCATACATATCATGTGATAGAGTTTTTCAGTCAGTGCCTGACACACCTTGGGGTGACAGCAGATCTGACTACAGGCCTGGCTGAGGCAATGATTTGGGAAGAACTGGGCAGAAGGACAATGTCCACTTGCTGTCCTGTCCAAATCAGTGCCAGACCCTTAACGCCTAAATACTTACCAGCTCCAACTTCTTCTAGTTAAAAGATGAAATTAGGATCACTCAGTTCTTTCAGTTGAGCGTTTTCCTGTGTTAACCCTTCCAGTGCTAAACACTTGAGCAAAACATTGAGCCATTATGAGCTGGACATCTCTGGTACTCAAAGGGTTAATCAGGATTCCTCTTCCATTTCCGATGTCCACCCATCAATTTTCTCACCCTGTGTATTTCCAGTTGCTCTTCTATTTCCAGCACCCAAGAATATTTCAACTAATTCATGCCTCTCTGAAGTAAGTTGTTTACCTAGGAACATTTTAATCTGCAGAGCTGCATAGATGATGAGAGGGGGAAATCACTCTAATTATATATATATAATATACATTATGCATTTCTAGTGTAGCAGAATTACAACAAACAGGAAAAAGCCCATAGTTAGGTTGATATATTACAGAGTGAGATAAAGGTGTTCACATCTAGCCTATCATTCAAAACAGCCAGAATAAGAATGCTGCATTTATATATCCAAAAGATCTCTCAAAGGCACAGTGAATGATATCTATTACCTAATGCTGTTTGTGTTGAGTTATGTTCTAAACCAATTATATTTAATCCTGCTGGGTTACTATTACGGATATTTTTAAAATGGCTCAAAAGAGGGTATTTTTTCACAACATATCTGTGATCAGTGGTGTTCCATTAACCTGCCCTTTAACCACCTGTTTGTTCTACCAATATACTGCAATTCACAATTTATAAAGTTATTTATATGATTTGTATTGTTTTCTCCATCTGTAAATTATTTTGTTCTGTTCAGAATATACGTTCATGTGGTGCATCTTTTTGTTCCAAATTTATATTTACCCCAGATATTGCTAAATAAATTATTTGAAGTATTCTTATTTTTTGTATTTATTCTTAGTTTATTTTTACTTAAAATATATTTCACATTTTTACTTCTTGTATATATTATTTCTGGATTTTCATTTAAAGGGATAGTAATGTTTCATAATAAAAGCAGCTCCAATTAATCATCATAGTATTTGGACTTTGGAGAGTGTTATGTCAATTCTATCAGAGTTGTAGTTCAAGAGTAATTCAATGACAAAATATCCCCCTCCCACCCCTTTTACTGATGTAACACTGCTCAGCCAGAGCAGAAGAGAGGTGCCCAGGTAGATTGCAAAGAGAGACAATCTTCAATTAAGATAAGGGAAAAACCTGAAAAACTTGTCAAGGGGGACAGGGCTTTCATTGTTCTCATAGGAAGAAGATTGTCCCCTGCTGTTATCTGTCTGGTCTATGGACTGCATTCCACATCTGAGTTCAGATGGCTTACACTAGGTAAAAGGGGCGGGAGGGGAAACTTTGCTTGTGAATATCTCTTAAACCATAAAGGTTTGAGAGATAAGACTTATATTGTTCTTCGTGTTTTTTTAATGCCTACAAATTAAAATAAAGATAAAACGAAGTATTACTATCCCTTTAAATTGTCGTTTAATAACGGGTTGCGTAATACAATCACCCAATATTTATTCAATATATTATTTATTATTATAAGCTGTACTATATTATGTAATACATTTGGGATATTTTTTCTGTGTTGATTCATTAGTTTTCTTAGATAAATGTATAATGTCTGCCTTCTTTTCTTTCTCATTATAATGTCTTTTTAATGTTAACACATAGACAAATCTATGTATATTCAAAAACAAAGAGAATTCCTCTGAAGAAACAGTGGGAGAAACTTCTTTTATGAACAAAGAGATTTCACATTTTGTTAACTCTTTGCTTGAGAAATATACTGTATATATATATATATATATATATATATATATATGTATATATCCACCAACAGGACGTAACTCCAAACTGGATAACTACATAGAAAGTTTCCACTTTAAAAGTGCATACTACATAGCAAAGCAAAAGGTAACTAATACATACAACCTATCACAACTAGAGAGGCATGCAAGAAATGATCTAAGCTCCAACCACAATATCACCATTAAACTGGCAAATAAAGGAGGAGCAGTGGTTATCATGAACCCTCAGGACTGCATAAAAGAGGGAAAAAGACAACTATCTGACACCAATTACTACACAAAACTAAGTAAAGACCCCACCAATGTAAATACAAGGCAACTCCAAAATCTCATTAAAACATTCCCAAAAGACCAACCCGTGTAACAAATCTTGCTGCAAATCATGTCAACACATTTCTGTATACAATACTGCACAACACAGCAACATGTTTTGGATTCAACTGATCGGCATCCAGAACGTATCAGTTTATATTGGATTTTATTATATATTTGCATTTGATATTTGAAAAAGGAGCATATAGCTGCGAAACGCGTCATATGCTTATTAATTATCCAGCTGACATTCTTTTGGCAAATATATATTTATTTTTATAGTATTTAATACTAATAAATATATTTTTTATTATTTGTAGACTTTTTTTCTATTGGAAGAATTAGCTGAATCGGGGCAGCTTTTGTGACCCCGTTTGAATCTGCTGGTTGTATCAACCAGTGTATCTGTCTCAAAGTTGTGAGTATTTGGTCACAGGGCCGGATTTACATCTCAGGTGCCCCTAGGCACAAACTCTCCAGCGCCCCCTGCCCCACCTTTGCCCCCACCCTAGCCACTCCCCTCACTTAGCCACACCCCATAATTAGCCACACCCTCCTGCAATCTTTATTGGGTACTAATAAAAAAATTTCAACTTTTAATGCAAAACCAAGAATCAAATGTCTAAGACGTAAATTGATCAGAAAGTGAGAGACCAAATGGTCAGTTGTGATACAAATAATGAGAGCTAATTCCTGTATTTACATTTACAGAACTTAGATAGAAGATTCATATAGGATTCATATAGGTGCTGTGCACTGTTGAATGTTTTGCATTAAAAGTTAAACATTTGTACCCATTACAGATTATTTTTTTTTTAGAAATAAGCCGTTTTCATCATGCTTTTGTATTAACTACTATTAGACCATCTGGGGTATTTACAGGGGTGCAATTTAAGGGTACTTTTTTTCCCCCTTTCTTGGGGATGTTTTTTTTTTTTTTGTACACAATATTGTTTAAGCCAACAGTATTTCTCACTCAAAAAAAAAATACATTTAAAAACAAAAAAAATTACTTTTTGAATAAATGACATAAAAAAATGAATGTCACCACCTGCCACAATACATGCCTCCGTTTCACCTGCCAATAACTTGTGGACTGCTGTCTCTCTGTATTGCACCTCCTCTTAACCAGACTCCCATTAGCTATTCTCAGACAAATCTAGAGGAGTAGGTTGGTTCCTGTGGGTTTTATGCAGCCGTGCAAGCTACACCAAAGTGCACGGCTGCATTTGATTATGTGTGCAGTGTGTCCTTACACAATGAGGAGGTTCCATCCGGCCGGACGGAGAGCAATGGGAAGTGTAGGTAGTAGCACGCAGGCACAGCAGTGGGTCACGTGGGGCGGCCCAGGCAGTGCAGGTACTACAAGCCGACCGCAACAGGAAAATTTTGTATTGCACAAAAGCGCTCCCGCTGTCACACGCGAGCATGATTATGCCATCACATTTTAAAGTGGGCGGAACGATGGGCATGACAGGGCCATTGCCAGGCGCCCCTGAAAATCGGGCGCCCTAGGCAAGTGCCTTGTCTGCCTATTGACAAATCCGGGGCTGTTTGGTCATACATATTACTGATACTATCGGTATTATCATATGGTGGTTTGCACTCTTTTTGCCTTTTTGTAGAACTTGTTTTTGGCTCCTTACCAATACAAAACTGTTTCTTTACAGTGGTGTTATGATGGGTTAATTCGTTATCACCACACACCTAGACATCAGAATAAATATCAGATGCAGTTGAGTTCAGCTAGAAGTTCCCCTGTGACCTAGCTGAACTCAACCGCATTCCATATTTATTCTGATGTCAAGGTGTGTGGTGATAATGAATTAACCCACCATAGCACTACTATAAAGAAACAGTTTTGTATTGGTAAGGCGCCAAATACAAGTACCAGACGCCGATCAATTGAATCCAGTCAGCAATAGCCTCAGAAGGGGATGAAGAGAGATTTCCTGTGGTTATCTGAGTGAATAAATGTATGGCGATAAAGAAACTGGAGGAAAGGACAAAATCAACTTACACCGGTGAGAACCTCTCTAGAAAGGAGGACGGTAACGACCATATACCGGTGAGAATATTCCTTTTTGCATATACGAGCCAGTGAATATCACCCATTATCCACTGGACTATACCCCCATAGACATTGCATATTTACTATAATACAGTCTGTTTCCTTGTGGGAAAGATACATTGCGGTTAATCGTGCCAATTGCAACACAGAATATATAGAGGTGTTAAATACTGAAATTCTGGCTACGGAAACGTCTTATAACAAGAATCAAGACATTGGGAGAATGTACTCCTGTGGCCACTTTTTTCTATTTACTTGTGGTAGTTCATAAGTTTACTTATACGATCGATCACTTTATATTTCTTATGTTACCTGGGCTCCTCATATATATATATATATATATATATATATATATATATATTTTTTTTTTTTTTTTTTTATTGGCCTATAAGTGAAAGTGTATTTATTTTTAACTTTTTTAGTTTTTATAGTTTTACTCTAGCTGTATTGTTATTTAGTTTTTGTTGCATCCCCGTGACAGTCGGTCCGTGGAGAGAGGAGAATTCTTTTTTTTTTTATTAACTCCTTCTCCACTAGTCCGATACATCGGTGGGATCCATCTATATCAGTGATTCTCTGCTCCAGTCCTCGGGGCACACCAACAGGTCATGTTTCAAGATATCCCTAATTAATCACAGGTGAATCAATCACAGTGACTGAGCCACTAATTACTCACCTGTGATTAAGCAGGAAAAAACTGAAAACCTGCACTGTTGGTGTGCCCCGAGGACTAACGTTGAGAAACACTGATCTATATACTTGTTATGAGTGTTTTTGGATTATGTGTTCTCTGAACTGCATGTTTTTTGACATGACATCCATTAGTCCATTTTTACATTATTGCTTGGGAACACACTAAGACACTTTATCCTGATTGGTGGATTTAAGGTCACATTGTTTAGTTTTTCCCATCATTCTAAACATCTGTTTAAGCTTGTATTGATATTGTTATGTTTCAGTAGTGACTTATGGTCATTGGTTTGTTTTATATTAGGCATCTGTACAAGTGGACGCACGTAATACGGATGATTAAAAATAAAGCAATTTTAAAGGATATTCTTGTCTGCTGTACCAGTGATTATAGCCTTTCGTTTGTCGTATTGGTGAATGTGTTTTTTCTTTATCTGCTTATATCTGTTGGTTCCAAGCACCGAATATATACTAGATAATTTTGGATTTTTCCAGAATCTTGGAGCAAGGATTCTCATTCTTGGATGCTGGACAACAGATTTGCTCCCAATTCGCATCTTCTTGAACAACCTTATATTTCTATAAGTATACAAAATTGTCAACATTTAGCCATTTACATACTGGAGAGAGCTGGTAACTTTTGGCCTGAGGGCACAAGTACAATCAAATGTCCCATTTCTATTATTGATGTAGCCCACCATCCCAGTTCACCCACTTTTGTTAATATTATAATTAGTTAATAATGATATGTGAACCCTCAGACTCATTTTCCATGCACATATTAAGTCAGTATACAGTGTTTTGAGCACATTAATTAATTAATTGCACTATACATACTACTATCAGAGAGGAGGTAGCATGTAACATATGATATTGGTGACATTAGACTATATGAGTTCATTCTTATCTCTTATTGCATGGGTAATGTCAATAAAACAATTATAGTAGTGTGACCAATTGAGTCTATTAATTGGGGAGAAAAACTTTTACATATATGTTTGTTCTCCACCATTCCTTAGTATCATACCAGGCATGTGAATTGTGAAGATACTCCATATCAGGCACCTTGGTGCATTGGGATACACAAAAATAGCAGCTCCTATTAATCTCCAAAGTATTTGGGCCGTGGAGAGCTTTATTTCAATACTGTCCGAGTTGTAGTTCAAGAGTAACTGAATGATAAAATATCCCCCTCCCACCCCATTTACTGATGTAACACTGCTCATCACAGAGCAGCAAGACTGTCCAGATGGATCGCAGCAAGGGCCAATCTTCAGTGAGCATAAGGAAAAACTTGTCAAGGGGGGCAGGGTTTTCCTTATGCTCACAATAAGATGACTGTCCTTTGCTGCAACCTGTCCAGTCAAGAGACCAGATTCCACATCTAAAGGGAGGTGGCTTACACTAGGTAAAAGGGGAGGGAGGGGGATACTTTATCATTCAGTTACTCTTGAACTACAACTCTGACAGTAATGAAATAACACTCTCCATTGCTCAAATACTATGAAGATTAATCTGAGCTGTTTTACAAAATACAGTCTCCAGAACAACACAGGTCCCACCTAAATCACACACTGTACCTAGTACTAAACCAGGTCATCACACCTTCTTAATATTCAGTCCCCACTCCCCAGCATTTTAGTAAGGATGTGTTTCCTACCATCCTCAGTACAATGCTTTGGTCCCACAAGTGAGTCAGCCCTCTGCTCATTCCATTGGATGGCTCTGGCAGTCTGCGCTGCACTCAGAACAGAGGGCAAAATGCGGTAGACAAATAACATGCTGCAGTAACAGCATCTGGCCTCATTGTACTACATGAAGCTGCACACTCAGTTAGACTCAGCCCTAATCTGACAAATTAGCACCAGCCCAGGGGACAAATGCCCTCCTACCCCAGGTCACTCCCTCTTGTTTACATACACAACTTCATCAGAACAGAAATGTATGTCAATGCCAAAATTTTAGCAATTTTGTAATTTTTACAGAACATTTAATGGTAAGAGCTGGTGTGCAGTAAGATACTTTGCTTAAAGCAAGGATACACAACTTTACTAAGTAAAAGGATGTAAGAGGACAAGCTGCATGTAAATCTCAGCGTGAGCACTAGTGAGTTAATCTATGACTTTGTCATTTGACTTACCCACAACTGCTGAATCAGACATCGACCCTGCAATGTCTTAACTCAGTGTCCTGTGTAAGTATGCAGATGTCACTAAAGGAATGCCCCTAGACATTCCATCTGCCAACCATCTATGTGATTATTGGTATCCAAGTTGTTGGTGTTGCTGCAACAAATGTCATCTCTAAAACAGATGGCTTGGACATTTTTATTTATTCTGAAATCTGCTTAAGGTGAAAGTACTGTATGCTGGTGTTATGGACTGCAAAATAAATATTTTGGGGCCTTATTCACAAAATAAAAATTGAGCAGTTTTGGAGTAAAGCAATGCAATAGGGGATAAATGAAAATTCCCCAAATTTCCCATTGATATAAAAGGGGATTTTAACCCTTTGAGTGCTATGCATTGGATAATTCTCTGGCACACACTGGGTTAATGCCTTGAATGCTAGTATACCTGAGAACTTGTCATCTTGAGTACCTGGACAGGGCTCATGTGCTGCCAACAAGAGATAGTCAAAGACTCATGTCACGTCATATAGGGGTGGGGAGTAAGTGTGTTTGTATCATAAAGTGGGCAAGAAGTGGATAGGAAGTGGGCAGAACAGGGTGGGATGGAGGAGAAGTGGGCAGGAAGTAGGAGGAACAGGGTAGGAAGAAGAAGAAACTCACCAACGCTGGAGAATGAGACTTTGTCCCCCTGAGACACAGTAATTCAGTCTGAAAACTGGAGTCTCTGGGGCAGGCCCCAGGTATATATGCTAGAGGCCTGCAGCTCTTTGCCTCACGATGAGTTGCGCATCCCCCTGGCACTCAAAGGGTTAAAGCCCCATTCACATCATTGTGATTTTTTATTTCTCGCCTATAATGCAGTCTGTTTGCTGTTAGAATTACTTCAGTTCTCCATGATACAGGAGCCTCACTATCTTTGAGTATATAATATTTCCATTTATTATGGTGCAGTTAGTTTACCCCAGAATTAATTAATTGATGTTGTGCATAGACTTAACATCTTACAAATCACACAATAATGTAGATTTAACCTCTAGAATACAATGGGTAGATGCACTAAGTTGTGATAAAGTGGTGATGACTTTTTGTATGAGATCACTTCTCCAGTTCATATGTTACTCTATGAAGCCTATGCACTAAGATTCTCAAGTGAGAGAGTTCTTAGTGCATTGTCCCACACAGAATAACAGGAACTGGAGAAGTGACTGGAGACATGATCTCCTCTTTATCTCATCTTAATTCATAACCCCCAATGTATTGGATGCATATCTAAAATCCTAATGTTTAAAGGGTAATAATACATAAACAAAATTGGCTCTATGAAAAAGAACACTTGGGAAAGTTCATCTCTCTTTGTAAAATTGATGAACCTTTACATTTGGTTTCTCCAGCTATTAACCCATTGAGTGCCACTGGGTTTGCAAGGCATTGCACACCCCTCTGGCACTTAAAGGGTTAAGCATGCGAGTGGTGTAATTCAGTTTGTTTGTATCTGTATTTTCTCAGCCATACTGTGACTGAAATTCACAGCTCTATTCTAGGAAGATACAAGAGCACAAGGAGAAAACAGTCTAATATAAGTGTAGTTTTTATTAACCAAAAATAAAGTAAAATGTTGAACTCACAAAACTCTTTGTGAATGTAAATGTGTTAGCTCGAATGTAGTATTTGCTTACTTCAATAATTACAGATTAATTTTTATTGTGCCAGGGGACATCACCTGAGGGAACTACCTTGTCTATATGAAGAGTTTGACAAGAAATGTGAATTATGTTTATGGAAATTGCAATGCACGATATGTTCACTTTTGTCATTCTGATTACAAGATGTAAGAATAATTATATATTTATGTATTTGACCCCTTCATTAACAGACAGAGTATTAGGCATGCGTGTGTGTTTGTACATTGGCCTTGGTGGCCTCTTAGAAGACGTGATATATACTGTATAAGAAGGTACTTCTTCTATATCATGTCCTCAGTTTTGTTTTCTAAGTGGCCACCATGGCTGTTTCACTGAGGACCCAAATGATTTAAACCCTATAAGCCAGGAATTTGGTGAGTCCTTTTTTTATATGTCTGTATACTTTATCCCTTGCTTTGACAGATATGGTGTTTGTTTTTCCAGCAATTACCTCTAGGTGTGACATCCAATCACTGACTGTAAAACCATCAGCCACTGGATGTCATATATGAAGATGGTTGTCAGGAGAACACAAAACATAGCTGTAAGGGGAAAGGACCTCTCTGAGTCAATATGCCCAAGAGAAAGGGTTTTCATAGTGCACCTGATTTTGTTTTACTTTATTGTTCATTAATGACTGCTACATTTAGAGTAAGTGATGCTGTCCTTATGGACTTTTCCCTTTCTGAGATTTACTGTTTCCACAGTGGACAAGGCCATAATAGGGCCACTCTACCAATGCCTGAAATTTACTACCTGCATTATTCCTTCATCTGTGTGTTACTACCATGTATTATAAAGCATTAGATCCTTTTAATAGTTTCCATTATTCTATCTCTGAATTATATCCATTCGGCAAGGTGCTCTTGAATTACACATTCTGGCTATAAAATTACTGTTTAACTATAAGGAACAGCTACTTTTTGTCCTTTTTCATCCCCAATTTAATCATTTATGTAACTCCATATTATGATATTAAATCATGCTTATTATTTGCATGTTGTTTAAGTAGCTATACTGTGATTGGCTCTAGGCCTCTTCATTCAGCCATTAATTCAGAACCGTTGTAGTGGCAGATAAAAGACAGAAGAATATACATTGTCAGCACCTGCCTTCTCTACAATGCAAGGTTTTTTAAGAAATAAAAGAGCAAAACAATTTCCATAATTTTCCATACATATTTATACTTCTCTGATGGCCATATGCACAACGCAAGAGGAGCAATTTACAACTAAGTGTACCACAGTGGGCAAAGAGAAATTCCCCAAATGTCCATTGATTTAAATGGAGCTTTTAACTCATTGTATTCCAGAGAATCAAAGTGTTCATATATTAGAGATCTCTTTAGCATTCAAGGGTTTAAAAAGTCCCTTTTAACTCAATGGACATTCTTATTTCTTCCCTATAGTGGAGTTGGGCTGCACTGAAATTGCTCTTTTCTTTTGTGAATATAGACCAACCGTAATTTTCTTATATAAGATACACTTACAGCAGTGGTGGGTAACATGAAGCCCTCCAGATGCTTCCAGACTACAACTCCCATCATTATCCAGCAGCCGTTAACCCTTTGAGTGCCAGAGGGGTACAGGACACATTGCAAAGCAATGTGTTATGTATCTACCTGGCATGCAAAGGGTTAACTGGCATGGAACGATAGGAATTGTAGTATGAAAGCAGCTAGAGGGCCTCATATTCAGGGCCTGATTTACCATTAAGCAGAGTAGGCATCTGCCTACAGGTGAACCCCATAAAGGGGCGCCTGTCATTGGGACCCTTTAAAAAAAAAAAAAAAAAAAAAAGTTGCTTCGCCGTCCACACTAACCCCCCACCGCCCAGTCAGGTCTGTGCCTTCTTCAGGACAGACCTGTAGATGCTGCGCTCCCTAGTCGTCTCTTTAGTATTACGGAGAGCTGGGAGATGACATCATCAAGATGGAGATTATGGCAATGTAGAGATGATAGGGCAATGTATGTGAGGGTAAGTTGGAGCTGATGGCAATATGGAGCTGATGGAGGGCAATATGGAGATGAAGGGGCAATGTGAGGGTAAGTTTGAGCTGATGGAGGGCAATATGGAGATGATGGCAATGTGGAGCTGATGGGGCCAATGTAAGGTTAAGTTAAAGATGATAGGACAATATGGAGCTGATGGGGCAATAAATAGCTGATGGGGGGCAATATGGAGCTGATGGGGGCAATGTGAGAGTAAGTTGGAGCTGATGGGGGCAATATGGAGATGATGAGGGCAATATGGAGCTGACGGGGGACAATGTAAGGGCAATATGGAGATGATGGGGGCAATGTGGAGATTAGGAGCATTGTGGAGGTGTCCAGTGGAGATGGCCAATGGGGGAGGGGCGCTTCAGATTTCTGTGCCTGCAGGCTCCTGTTATGTAAATCCGGCCCTGCTCATATTGCCCGTCTAAGACTAATACTCCCATTTCTTCTAAATATATTCCTTCAAGGTATAATTATAGATTGACTCTATCTTACAAACCCGGTACAAAATAACACTTAAAATAAGAAATATTGCTTTAAATTGTATTTATAAATCATTGTAGAATTATGTTTCATTTCTGAGTTTTCAGTAGGGATCTGCTGAATATAAGGACAATATCACTGAAAAATTAAAATGGGTTCATGTCAGTTTACATTTCATGTTGTCTTCTTACCCACCATCTGTTAAAAAATATTCATTCTACTACAAAAGTTCTAAAATGTGTTGAATGTGCATGGCTGCATTTTTCTCAAGCTCTTTTGAACAATTAGCTGTTTTAGGTTGTATCATTTTTGAGATTAGAAACCTTACAGTTTTTGTTTCCAGATTCTCACCATCCGTTTGTTTACATTCAGTTATGACATATGTTGCACACATCACTTATTAGGAACTTACTTAAACAAATATGGGTTGAATGGACTTACATGGGTAACTACCTATCCATAGAAAAAAAACAAGCATCTGCAATACATTGTGTGCCCCTCTGGCACTCAAAGGATTAACTACACCAAAGATTTTCTACAGCACTGACTGCAGTCCACTTTTTAAAGAGGAGATTTAAGGTTGATATTTCTCCTACTAATCAATGCAATTGTTTTAGAGATCTTTTGGTTTAGTAGTTAGGAACTCTTTAACTTCAGCAGAGCTGGCTTGTAGAATACAGCCTGTACAATGAATTACTCACCTGTGCTCAAATCACGCCCTCCTCCTTCTATAGCTGCCAGAATCAGCTTTCACAAAAGGGGAGTAATAAACTAACAGTCAGGAATAATCATGCATATATTGTCAAAATGGATACTCCCACTGAGATGAAAATTTGTACCAGAGACAGTTCTTCATTAATTAGTGGCTTCTTAAAATAGAAATAAAGACATGTTTAAGTATTTATTTTATTTAGAAAATGTTTTACCAGGAAGAATACATTGAGATTTCTCTCATTTTCAAGTCCTGGAGTGTTTACAGCAAAGAGTTGCGTATTTGCACAAATACTGAGACATACTACATATACAGTATCTCACATAACTGAGTATACCCCTCACATTTTTGTAAATACTTTTATTTTATCTTTCATGTGACAACACTGAAGAATTGACACTCTGCTACAAAGTAAAGTAGTGAGTGTACAACCTGTATAACAGTGTAAATTTGCTGTTCCCCTCAAAATAACACAACACACAGCCATTAATGTCTAAACCTTGGCAACAAAAGTGAGTACACCCCTAAGTGGAAATGTCCAAACTGGGCCCAAAGTGTCAATATTTTGTGTGGCCACCATCATTTTCCAGCACTGCCTTAACCCTCTTGGGCATGGAGTTCACCAGAGCTTCACAGGTTGCCACTGGAGTCCTCTTCCACTCCTCCATGACGACATCACAGAGCTGGTGGATGTTAGAGACCTTGCACTTCCCCACCTTCCGTTTGAGGATGCCCCACAGATGCTGGAGGTCTGGAGACATGCTTGGCCAGTCCATCACCTTTACCCTCAGCTTCTTTAGCAAGGCAGTGGTCGTCTTGGAGGTGTGTTTGGGGTCGTTATCATGTTGAAATACTCCTCCGAAGGGAGGGGATCCTGCTCTGCATCAGTATGTCACAGTACATGTTGGCATTCATGGTTCCCTCAATGAACTGTAGCTCCCCAGTGCCAGCAGCACTCATGC
This sequence comes from Rhinophrynus dorsalis, assembly GCA_037306005.1. Taxonomy (NCBI): domain Eukaryota; kingdom Metazoa; phylum Chordata; class Amphibia; order Anura; family Rhinophrynidae; genus Rhinophrynus; species Rhinophrynus dorsalis. The sequence continues at coordinate 385,362,112 of CM074723.1, read as the reverse complement.
AGGCCCAGACCATGACACTCCCACCACCATGCTTGACTGTAGGCATGACACACTTGTCTTTGTACTCCTCACCTGGTTGCTGACACACACGCTTGACACCATCTGAACCAAATAAGTTTATCTTGGTGTCATCGGACCACAGGACATGGTTCCAGTAATCCATGTCCTTAGTCTGCTTGTGTTCAGCAAACTGTCCGTGGGCTTTCTTGTGCATCATCTTTAGAAGATGCTTCCTTCTGGGACGACAGCCATGCAGACCAATTAGATGCAGTGTGCGGCGTATGGTCTGAGCACTGACAGGCTGACCCCCCACCACTTCAACCTCTGCAGCAATGCTGGCAGCACTCAAACGTCTATCTCCCAAAGACAACCTCTGGATATAATGCTGAGCACGTGCATCAACATCTTTGGTCGACCATGGCGAGGCTGGTTCTGAGTGGAACCTGTCCTGTGAAACCGCTATATGGTCTTGCCCACCGTGCTGCAGCTCATTTTCAGGGTCTTGGCAATCTTCTTATAGCCTAGGCCATCTTTACATAGAGCAACAATTCTTTTTTTCAGATCCTCAGAGAGTTCTTTGCCATGAGGTGCAATGTTGAACTTCCAGTGACCAGTATGAGAGAGTGTGAGAGCGATAACACCAAATTTAATATACCTGCTCCCCAGTCACACCTGAGACCTTGTAACACTAATGAGTCACATGACACCGGGGAGGGAAAATTGCTAATTGGGCCCAATTTGGACATTTCCACTTAGGGGTGTACTCACTTTTCTTGTCACGGTTTAGACATTAATGGCTGTGTGTTGAGTTATTTTGAGGGGGACAGCAAATTTACACTGTTATACAGGCTGTACACTCACTACTTTATATTGTAGCAGAGTGTCATTTCTTCAGTGTTGTTACATGAAAAATAAAATAAAAATATCTACAAAAATGTGAGGGGTGTACTCACTTATGTGAGATACTGTATACACACACACACATGCATACTAAAAATGCTATATACAGCTGCATATTCTTTTTAAATATGAACAAGTTATTTTTTAGAATAAATGTATTTCTAATTTGAAAAATGTAGCCATATTTGGATTAATAGCTTTATATTTATTTAGAGAATTGTACATATTCAGACAAGTCATAGTTTACATTTAATGGGAAATAAACAACTAAAAAAGTAGAAATTTGGTCATTATTTTACATATCTTTCTTTGGTTCAAAAGCATTCAGCTGTAATATTAAACCCTTAGATGCTAGAAACTACTCCAGTGCACTGATTCTGCTGAAAGTGTACATATTAGGGTCCCATATTTACAGAAGCAAGCAGGAGCCATTCTGGAGCAAATCAACTATACCACAGGGGACCAATACAAATTCTTCTTAAATTAAATTGGGGTTTTAACCCCTTGAATGCTAGAGAAGTCTCTAATGCATTGAAAAGTTCTATTAAAGAAGCATTTATTTTTAAGGATTTTATACTGTGAGAAGATTTTCTCAGGTAGGTTATTCCAGACTTTGGGAGCTCTGAAGGAGAAGGCAGATCGATAGGCTTATTTCTTGAAATGTGGTATACTCAGTGAGTTGTTAGCAGTGGAGCGGAGGTTATAGTTAGTATGGAGAGCTGGAGTGAGCAAACTGCTCAGGTAGTCTGGTAGTTTTCTAGAGAAGTGGTTATGATCCATGCAAGAGTAGTGAAGGGCACATCTAGATTTGAGTGTTAGCCAGTTTCGTTCTTCATACATATCACAAAGATGGGTTGTGTAATTGCATTGAAGGATGACGCGGCAAACTGAGTTATACAGAGTATCAATTTTAGCAAGATGGATTTGTGGCGCAGGCGCATATACTACGTCCCCATAGTCTATGATTGGCATTATTATCTGTTGTACAATATGTCTTCTTACCAAGGGATTTAAACAGGATTTGTTTCTGAACGAAGCACCTATTTTGGGATAAAGTTTGATGGTTAATTTATCAATACGAAGACCAAAAGTGAGGTTGGGGTCAAGCCACATACCAAGATATTTGTAGGATTCCACTGTGGCCAATTTACAATTAGAATCTGTTACAATGGATAGATTGGTATTGCAGAGATTACATAGTTTATGCTTTGTACCAAATAACATTGTGACTTCAGAGAAATCATGCTGTAATACGCCCTCCATTTGTTGATAAGTGTGAATTTTTTGCATATTATTATGTAATCTGCATACATGTGTACAGAAGATGCTTTGCAAACCATTGGCAGATCATTTATAAACAGAGAAAATAGAAGAGGACCAAAGATGGAGCCTTGGGGATCCCCACTTGTAACTTTGAGCGGAAGGGAGATATTGTCAGTAACAGACACATATTGCATTCTGTCTGATAAATAGGATTGGACCCAATTTAGAGAATGATTACCCAATCCTGAACTTTGGAGTTTACTTATCAGAATACTATGGTCTACTGTATCAAAGGCCTTTGCAAAATCTATGAAAATAGCTCCAGTGATGTCACCTTTTTGCATACCAATCTGGATATCATTGGTTACTTTTAGGAGGGCAGTGACTGTAGAGTGATTTGAACGAAAGCCTGATTGAAGGGGCGTGAAAAAACTGGCCAGCTGGTAATACTTGTATAGATATAGGTGGACACATTTTTCTAGGATTTTAACCAATGTGGGGAGTAGGGAAATTGGTTTGTAATTTGGTACTACATTTTTATCCCACTTTTGTGGATAGGCACTACTCTAGCTACTTTCCAGGCTTTGGGCATATACCCAGATGACAGGGAGGCATTAATTAGGGATGTAATAGTGTGGGCAGTGACCGAGGCACTGAGCTTAAATAACATTGCTGGTTGTTGGTCAGGGCCAGATTGTGATTTCATTTTTGGGTTAAGGAGGTGGTCATATATTTCAATCTCATTTACCGGCATGAAAGAAAATTCATTAGCATCAATGGACCAGATAGCTGGTGACATAATCTGATCTGTGCATGTTTCTACTTCAGTATTATTTTTGTTTTGTGTAATCAGAGTGGTGGCACATCCTGCAAAGTAGTTGTTAAATCCATTAGCTTTGGCTAAGGGGCACTGTATCATTTCTTTGCCTATGGTTATAGCTGATGGGTATTAGGAGGGATGTAGAGGTTTTTAATAACCTTCAAGAAGTTGGCTGTTTTTGAAATGTTAAGAAACCTCTACTTAAAGGGACAGTAAAGGGTGGGACATAGGGCTTTGGACCTATAGATAGAGTCTTGGCAACTATGAGAACAGTTCCACCATAGCTTAAAACTCCTCATTCTTTCGCTGATCATCCTGGAGAGCACTGTGATCTGCTTGCCTGAATGAAGACGATTTTTCACATGACACTTCTAGGACAGGAAGCAGTATCACTGTCGTCTCCAGTGAAGACATGTATCTGCAAATTTGCGACCAGTGGCCTTGAACGGAGGGTAAAGAAATCTCCAATAAGTACGGAGTGAAGAATTTATGTCGCCTAGCCTTGCTGACTATTTCAAAGGTAATGTGAGACCTTTAAGCTATGGGACCTCTGCTCCCTTAGTTGTCAGGACATTACCTATAATTACAAAGCCCTTTACCCTCACAGTTTATTAACCACTTCAAGCACCTTATTAAAAATAAGATGTTAGTCCATAAAATAAAACGTGATTCCTTACTTCAGCAAATTTTCTGCTTTTCTTTTGTGAACTTTATTCCTCCAATAAAACTAACATAGTTGTTTTTAATCTCCCGATACCCTACAAGATAGCCATTTACCGCTGCAGGAAATGCATCTGTTTTGTGCCTACCCTGAGGTCTATGTGAGGAAGCCTTCTTTAAGTACTCATCATGTGGGAGAAGTAGTGAATGGTAGTGATGAGCGAGCACCCCAATGCTCGGGTGTTCGGGTGCTCTGACCGAGCACCCCCTGAGGCTCGAGTGCTCGGCCGAGCACCCGAGCCCCATTGAAGTCAATGGGAGGACTCGAGCATTACACCAGGCACCCCCTGCTCTGATGAGAGGAGGGTGCCTGGTCCATAGGAAAAGGGCAGAAAAAGATGGAAACACTACAGAAATGGTTCAGGGACAGCATAGGGAGGATGTCTGGATGCACCTTGGACTCCAACATCGCTGCTGGGAACGATCTTTCGCCCGTAGTACGCCATTTTTACAGACTGACCATAAAACACACAAAAAGGAAAATAAAAACGACTTTAGGCGAAAAATTGTTACCAAACAATATTTGCTGTATATTTACTTGTATATCATCTGCAAATTCTCCCAAAAATTTCCTTGATTTTCAGAACTGAGGCCATGATTAAGAGGGAAACGTGCGCAGAGGCAAATTCTCCCAAAAATTTCCTTGATTTTCAGAACTGAGGCCATGATTAAGAGGGAAACGTGCGCAGAGGCAAATTCTCCCAAAAATTTCCTTGATTTTCAGAACTGAGGCCATGATTAAGAGGGAAACGTGCGCAGAGGCAAATTCTCCCAAAAATTTCCTTGATTTTCAGAACTGAGGCCATGATTAAGATGGAAACGTGCGCTGAGCTGACCATCTAAAACATTATGGGTGAGGGTCTGCTGCAGAGCTGACCATCCTAAACATTATATGCGAAGGCCCGCTAGTGAGCTGACGCTATAAAACATTATATGAGAGGGCCCGCTAGAGAGCTGACCCAATAAAACATTATATGAGAAGGCCCGCTGGTGAGCTGACCTATATAAAAATTGTCAAACAGGGCCCGCTGGTGAGCTGACCCTATATAAAAATTATATCACAGGGCCCGCTGGTGAGCTGGCCCTATATAAAAATTATAGCACAGGGCATATGGAAGAGGAGGAGGAGGATGAGAAGATTAAGAGTCAACCATATACCCATTTTTTGGGTGGAAGGGGTGAATGGGAATACAGAGTATTCACATCATTGTAAATAACATATATAAAGTGAGTTTATGTTCCCCCGGGGCTTTCCTCCAGTGGAGTGGAGAAGTCAGGGGAAATCCAGGCCTTGTTCATTTTTATAAGTGTCAACCTATCAGCATTTTCGGTGGAAAGGCGGATACGCTTATCTGTTATGATGCCACCAGCAGCACTAAATACCCGCTCAGACAGAACGCTGGCGGCAGGGCAGGCCAGCACCTCCAAGGCGTAGAGTGCCAGTTCATACCACGTGTCCAGCTTGGACACCCAGTAGTTGTAAGGCACAGAGGGATCATTGAGGACGCTGACACGGTCTGCTACGTACTCCTTCACCATCTTCCAAAACTTTTCCCTCCTTGTGACACTAGGCTGCGCATCAGGGTGAGGGTGCTGGCGGGGTGTCATGAAGGTGTCCCACGCCTTGGAGAGTGTTGCCCTGCCTTTCTCGGAACTGCTGTGTGCTCCCCTTTTCTCCCCTTCTCGGTTGGCCAAGGTAGCACGTACTCTGCCTCCAGCGTTGTCAGATGGAAAATTTTGGAGCAATTTTTCGACAAGAACCTTCTGGTATTGCAACATTTTGCTTGTCCTCTCCACCGGAGGAATGAGAGATGAGAAATTCTCTTTGTAGCGGGGGTCCAGAAGGGTGAACACCCAGTAATCCGTGTTGTCTAAAATGCGTACAACGCGTGGGTCACGGGAAAGGCAGCCTAACATAAAGTCAGCCATGTGTGCCAGAGTACCAACAGTCAAGATTTCGCTGTCCTCACCAGGAGGATGACTCTCAATATCCTCATCCTCTTCCTCCTCTTCTGCCCACCCACGCTGAAGAGATGGAACTAAAGTTCCATGGCTACCCTCTGTAGCGGAGGCAACCGTGTCTTCCTCCTCCTCCTCCTCCTCCTCCTCCGCCTCCTCCAATTGTCGCTGAGAAGACGAAGTGAGGGTGCTCTGGCTATCACCTTGTGTAAGCTCTTCCTCCCCCATTTCCACCTCTTCCACATGCAAAGCGTCGGTTTTAATTGTGAGCAGCGAGCGTTTCAGTAGACACAGAAGTGGGATGGTTACACTGATAATAGCGTTATCGCCGCTCACCATCTGTGTCGATTCCTCAAAATTGCGTAAAACCTCGCAGAGGTCTGACATCCATTCCCACTCCTCACTTCTGATTACAGGAAGTTGAACGGAGAGGCGACGACCGTGTAACAGCTGGTACTCCACTACTGCCCTCTGCTGCTCACAAAGCCGGGCCAACATGTGGAAGGTGGAGTTCCAGCGCGTGCTCACGTCACACAGCAGCCGGTGAGCTGGCAATTGTAAGCGCTGCTGCAGCTTCAACAGGCCGGCTGAAGCTGTTGATGACTTACGGAAATGTGCACACACGCGGCGCACCTTGGTCAAGAGATCATGCACATTGGGGTAGGTTTTTAGAAATCGCTGCACCACTAAATTAAATACATGCGCTAGGCATGGTACGTGTGTGAGCTTGCCGAGCTCCAAAGCCGCCACCAAGTTACGCCCATTATCACACACAACCATGCCTGCTTGCAGGTTGAGTGGCGAGAGCCACTGCTCGGTCTGGTGACTAATCCCCTGCAACAGCTCTGAGGCCGTGTGCTGTTTGTCCCCAAGGCAGATCAGCTTCAGCACGGCCTGTTGACGCTTCCCCACTGCAGTGCTACACTGCTTCCAGCTACTGGCTGATGGGGGAGTGGCGCTGTGTGTAGAGAATTCGGAGGTGGAAACGGAGGAGGAGGAGCCAATAACGTAGGTGCTGGTGGAAACCCTGATGGAGGTAGGGCCCGCAATCCTCGGCGTGGGTAGCACCCGTGCCATCCCAGGGTCCGAGTCGCTCCCAGCCTCCACGACATTCACCCAGTGTGCCGTCAGGGAAATGTAGCGTCCCTGGCCACAAGCACTTGTCCATGTGTCAGTCGTTAAGTGGACCTTCCCAGTAACTGCGTTGGTCAGGGCACGGGTGATGTTACGGGACACATGGTGGTGTAATGCGGGGATGGCACACCGGGAAAAGTAGTGGCGGCTGGGGACCGCGTACCGAGGGACAGCTGCTGCCATCAGGCTGCGGAAGGACTCAGTGTCCACAAGCCTAAATGGCAGCATTTCGATGGCCAGTAATTTTGAAAGGTGTGAGGTTAGTGCTATGGCCTGTGGGTGGGTGGCTGGGTACTTTCTCTTGCGCTCAAATGCCTGGGGTAACGACATTTGGACGCTGTGCTGGGACAGGGAAGTGGATGTGGTCGCTGATGGTGCTTCAGATGCTACAGGTGCAGGGCGGGAGGTATGCGGGCCTGCGCCTTCGACAGGCGATTGGCCGGCACCGAAAACAGGGGAAGAGGAGGCAGTGGTGTGGCCTGCAGACACAGATGGGCGATCCAGGCGTTCCTCCCACTTACTACGGTGCTTGGATGCCATGTGTCGGATCATGCTGGTGGTGGTGAGGTTTCTAGTGTTCATGCCTCGGCTCATTCTGGTGTGGCACAGGTTGCAAACTACAATTCTTTTGTCGTCCGCACTTTCCTTAAAAAAACGCCATACCGCGGAACACCTACCCCTTGGCAAGGTAGATTTACGCAAGGGGGTGCTCCGTGGAACATTTGCGGGCCGGTTTGGTGCGGTCCGCCTTCTTTCTGTAGCCACACCACTGCCTCTTCCAGCCTGTTGCGGTGCTGCAGATGGCTCACCCTCAGGACTGCTGTCATCGCTCGGCTCTACACCTTCCCAGGTAGGGTCAGTCACCTCATCGTCCACCAAGTCCTCCTCCACTTCCTCACTCTGATCATCCTCCTCAAGTCTTGATCCCACCACATACTCAGTCATTGACAACTGTATAACATTCTCCTCAACAAGGTCTTGAGACGGAAATAGTGGTTGATTTAATGGCAACTGTGTCTCATCATCATCATCATCATCCACTACTTCCTTTGACCTTAAATGCCGTTCACATCTGTCATCTTCTTGTGATTGGGTAGCCTCTAGAGGTTGTGAATCAGGGCACAAGATGTCATGTTCCTCTGCAAGCTGCTTGGAGAGAGGGTCAAATGAAGGATTGGTGATGAGACGAGCTCCTCACTATATCCCAGTGTGGGATCACTTCTTTGACCAGACCGTGTATGGTGGGAGGAAGGATGATCAGAGTGAGGATTATGTTGACCAGACTCTTGGCTACTGAGAGTGGACTTGGTGGAAGACAGGGTGGTGCTTAACCGACTGGAAGCAGTATCAGCTGTCATCCAACCGACCACCTGTTCGCAGTGGTCGGACCTCGAGAGTGATGTCCTGCGACGCCCTGTAAAATTACACATGAAGCTAGGTATGGTGGATGTCTTTCTTTCTTGTGCTCTGGCACCAGGCACAGTTTCTCCGCGTCCTGACCCGCGCCCTGAACTTTCAGGATCACGTCCACTTCCCCGTCCCTTTTTACCCGCCTTCTTCATCTTACACAGAATATGTGACTTTAATATTTGAGTTTGAAAACTTAACAGTATTTCTTATTATTCTGCAACTCTGCAGAGTACACAGAATAGGCTGCTAAACGGCGGTGATACACACTGAATGGAATATGTGACTTTAATATTTGAGTTTGAAAACTTAACAGTATTTCTTCCTATTCTGCAACTCTGCAGAGTACACAGAATAGGCTGCTAAACGGCGGTGAAACACACTGAATGGAATATGTGACTTTAATATTTGAGTTTGAAAACTTAACAGTATTTCTTATTATTCTGCAACTGTACAGAGTACACAGAATAGGCTGCTAAACGGCGGTGAAACACACTGAATGGAATATGTGACTTTAATATTTGAGTTTGAAAACTTAACAGTATTTCTTATTATTCTGCAACTGTACAGAGTACACAGAATAGGCTGCTAAACGGCGGTGAAACACACTGAATGGAATATGTGACTTTAATATTTGAGTTTGAAAACTTAACAGTATTTCTTATTATTCTGCAACTGTACAGAGTACACAGAATAGGCTGCTAAACGGCGGTGAAACACACTGAATGGAATATGTGACTTTAATATTTGAGTTTGAAAACTTAACAGTATTTCTTATTATTCTGCAACTGTACAGAGTACACAGAATAGGCTGCTAAACGGCGGTGAAACACACTGAATGGAATATGTGACTTTAATATTTGAGTTTGAAAACTTAACAGTATTTCTTATTATTCTGCAACTGTACAGAGTACACAGAATAGGCTGCTAAACGGCGGTGAAACACACTGAATGGAATATGTGACTTTAATATTTGAGTTTGAAAACTTAACAGTATTTCTTATTATTCTGCAACTGTACAGAGTACACAGAATAGGCTGCTAAACGGCGGTGATACACACTGAATGGAATATGTGACTTTAATATTTGAGTTTGAAAACTTAACAGTATTTCTTCCTATTCTGCAACTCTGCAGAGTACACAGAATAGGCTGCTAAACGGCGGTGAAACACACTGAATGGAATATGTGACTTTAATATTTGAGTTTGAAAACTTAACAGTATTTCTTATTATTCTGCAACTGTACAGAGTACACAGAATAGGCTGCTAAACGGCGGTGAAACACACTGAATGGAATATGTGACTTTAATATTTGAGTTTGAAAACTTAACAGTATTTCTTATTATTCTGCAACTGTACAGAGTACACAGAATAGGCTGCTAAACGGCGGTGAAACACACTGAATGGAATATGTGACTTTAATATTTGAGTTTGAAAACTTAACAGTATTTCTTATTATTCTGCAACTGTACAGAGTACACAGAATAGGCTGCTAAACGGCGGTGAAACACACTGAATGGAATATGTGACTTTAATATTTGAGTTTGAAAACTTAACAGTATTTCTTATTATTCTGCAACTGTACAGAGTACACAGAATAGGCTGCTAAACGGCGGTGAAACACACTGAATGGAATATGTGACTTTAATATTTGAGTTTGAAAACTTAACAGTATTTCTTATTATTCTGCAACTGTACAGAGTACACAGAATAGGCTGCTAAACGGCGGTGAAACACACTGAATGGAATATGTGACTTTAATATTTGAGTTTGAAAACTTAACAGTATTTCTTATTATTCTGCAACTGTACAGAGTACACAGAATAGGCTGCTAAACGGCGGTGAAACACACTGAATGGAATATGTGACTTTAATATTTGAGTTTGAAAACTTAACAGTATTTCTTATTATTCTGCAACTGTACAGTACACAGAATAGGCTGCTAAACGGCGGTGAAACACACTGAATGGAATATGTGACTTTGATATTTTAGTTTGAAGACTTAACAGTATTTCTTCCTATTCTGCAACTCTGCACAGTACACAGAATAGGCTGCTAAACTGCGGCGAAGCACACTGAATGGAATATGTGACTTTGATATTTTAGTTTGAAGACTTAACAGTATTTCTTCCTATTCTGCAACTCTGCACAGTACACAGAATGTGCTGCTAAACTGCGGCGACGCACACTGAATGGAATATGTGACTTTGATATTTTAGTTTGAAGACTTAACAGAATGTGCTCTAATCTGCAACTTTGCACACTAAACAGAATGTGCTCTAATCTGCAACTTTGCACACTTAACAGAATGTGCTCTAATCTGCAACTTTGCACACTAAACAGAATGTGCTCTAATCTGCAACTGTGCACACTAAACAGAATGTGCTCTAATCTGCAACTTTTCACACTAAACAGAATATTTTTTTTTTTTTTTTTTTTGTTTTTTTCCCCCCACACAAAATAACCTGCTGCCCCCACACACAGTAGTCCTAAAAAGGACTTTTGGTTCTTTTTTTTCACAATTTTTTTTTTTCCTCCCTACACTGCCTTTCCCTTCCTATCCTCAGCTCTCCCTGGCTCAGACTGAGCCGAACTCGATGGTCAGGTGCTATACAGCACCCGACCACGGGTTCTGGCCAGCCAATCAGTGTAATGCCAGCAGCCAACATGTCTGCTGGCATTACACCGATGTCAGAGCCTCCCTGCACGTTTATTGGCTGCGCAGCAGCCGCAAAACGTGCAGGGAGGAGACCCGAACATGGCGGGCGAGCACATGCGGTACTCGTACGAGTACCGCCATGTGCCGAGCAGAGCGATGCTCGAGCCGATCCGAGCATCGGCCGAGCATGCTCGCTCAACACTAGTGAATGGTTACTTGGACTATGAGCCTGAAGTACGGAAATCCACATTCAATTACCAAGTATAAGAGAAGTAAATACAAGGATCTCTGCGGTGAGCTATTTATTCCAAGGCCTGATCAGGTTTAAACTTTAGCAGAGGAAGGGTTTTTTTACAGTAAGGTCTGTTAAATTGTGGAATTCATTGCCCAAGGAGGTGGTTATGGCAGATACAATGGATACATTTAAGAGAAGATTAGATACATTTCTATGAAAAGGTAACATACAGAGTTATACTGTTTATCAGTAGGCAGATCAGGAAGGTCTGATAAAGACTAATTTAATTGATAGCAGGAAAGCTATAAAATTCTCAGTTACTGGGGTATGAGGAGAAGGTTGAACTTGATGGACTTGTGTCTTTATTCAACCTAATTTACTAAGTTACTATGTCACTGTGTATGTTACTTTGTAACCTGAAGCACGTTGTATTTTTCTTCTCTCTTCCTGAGCCAAAAATTAAACTATGTGGTTTTAATGACTCTGGTGCACTTAGAAGAATCAGAGCAAACCTGGGGACCCAACAGCACCATAGGGGACAGGTAAAATCTCTACTGCTTTAAATGGAATTCAAGAGATTAAAAGCCCCAGCTAAATCAATGGAAATGTTGGCACTTATTACTCATCCCCTTTGGTGCTGTTGAGCTATTATTCATCTAAGTACATCAGCCTCACTGTGGCTGAAACAGTTTGTGTGGATCTAAACAGTTAAATTGTGGCCAATTATTAACCCACTGTATGCTAGAAATCTATAATACATTAAAATGCAATGCACTGGAGACATCTATAATGCAGTGGGTTAAAGGGATAGTGATACTTCATTTTATCTTTATTTTATTTGGTAGGCATTAAAACACATGAAGAATGATATAAGTCTTATCTCTCAAACCTTTATGGTTTGAGAGATATTCACAAGCAAAGTTTCCCCTCCCTGCCCCTTTTACCTAGTGTAAGCCATCTCTTCTCAGATGTGAATCTGGTTGTAAGACTAGACAGATAACAGAAGGGGACAATCTTCTTACAATGAAAACAATGAAAACTCTGCCCCCCTTGACAAGTTTTTCAGGTTTTTCCCTTATCTTTATTGAAGATTGTCCCTCTCTGCAGTCTACCTGGGTACCTCCCTTCTGATCTGGCTGAGCAGTGTTACATCAGTAAAAGGGGCGGGAGGGGGATACTTTGTCATTGAATTACTCTTGAACTACAACTCTGACAGAACTGAAATAACACTCTCCACTGCCCTAATACTATGATGATTAATTAGAGCTGCTTTTATTATGAAACATTACTATCCCTTTAAGGTGTTAACTATTGCTTGAAAGCAGTTTTTCAGATTGCAATTTTTATGTATTTGTAATGAAGCTACAGACAAGCATTTATGTTCTCCGCTTTACATTTTTTTCAAAGAACAGTCTATTTAATAAAACCGTAAGGTAAAGTAAAATTGTAAATAAGGGTAAAGGAAAAGCAATTAAATATTAGTATCTTATTACACAAATAGTTTTGGATATTTATTTGTTTAAGTATGTTCAAATTGATACTATAATATTTTTGATTTAAGATGATATTCTTTAAGTACATCACAACTAAACAGTCTATATTTTTCCATTAGAGCTGCTCAGCTAACTCTCTAAAACTAGTACAAAACGTACAGAGTATCCTATTCCCAACTGTGTATCTGTCTTCTCTGACAGAGCTCCCATACATTCCAGTTTTTCCTGGAAAGAATAATTCTTTTTGTGATTTCCAGTTTTACAAATAATTCTCATAAGAGGGGAGCAGTGAAGACTACATTTTGACTACATGTACAGAATGACAAAGTTGGAAGTAAACATCTGTCAGTACAAATGGATATAGTTCGGATCTGTACTCACATCTTCATAAAATTAATGCAGCCCCTTCATATCACTTCAGTATAAGCAATTAGCTATATGTGGTAACCTAGCTAGTCATTGGAGGGCTGCAGTGCAAAACTTGTTTTGGGTCCCAAACAACATTGTCCCAGGCATTTTAACTTCCCTTACCAGATAAGACCCTTCAACGTCTGCTGAGAGGTTGTTCCATAATACTATCACCCTGTTCTCAAAGTTGTACTTACTCACATTACTTCTACATTTCCCATCCCCTAACTTTAGATCATGTTCTAGTATTCCTTTTTTCTGAAATATGATTCCTTCCTGAACTATATTAAGTCCCTTAACATATTTAAAAGTTTTTATTATGTCACCCTTCTCCCTCCTTTTTCCAAACTATTACATAATGAGGTCTTTCAGAGTATCCTGGAAAGCTACTTTATTGGGTATTAGTTTTAGTAGACAATATTTTTTTTTTAAATTGGAATATTTACTCAAAAATAACTTAGGCTTATTTAATGGAAAATATGGCCTCAAATGGTTAAATTGTTATGTACCTGTCAAATATTATGCAGAGTCAAAAATAGTGCTTTGTCACCAGAAATTGCTTATTTTTTTTATAGTGAAGTTTTAATGCTGGAGGCATTCATTTTGCCCTTGATGTTATGTTAAAAGAGGTAGCTCCAAGTGTTCTAACTAGGTTTGCTTTATTCAGATTAATAAACCTGCATAAAGAGTGGTCTTCATTTCCAGCATGCTCAAAGCAGGCTAAACTCACAAAATGGCCGCTCTCAACATTACAGCTTCATAACTTCAGCAAGTGATAAAGAAGAGGCACTCCATGGAAAAAAATGCTTTTACAATTAAAGAGGTTAAATGCATTTAGAGACACACTCTCCTCTTTTGCCTACAGTGGGAGGACCCTGATTTTAGTCAGCACAAAGGCAGTTCACTGGATAAATAATTGGCTGAAAGACAGGAAATATAATGTAATAACCAATGTTATTAATTCAGAAGAGGGATATGTTACTAATAGAGTGCTACAGGGGTCACTGCTAAACCTGTTAACTTCAATAGCTTCATTAGTGACAATACTAATGGCAAAAAAGTGTGCCTATTTGTAGTTTATGTAAAAATCTGCAACAGTTTTGCTGCTCTCCAGGAGAGATAAACCAAATGTGTGAGGAGTTAGGAAAACCAAAGGTTTGGACAAGAGCATGGGATCTAAAGTGCAGTGAAAAGTGTAAGATAATGTATTTAGGTGGAATACATGCTCTATGCTACTGTGCTAACAAAAACATTAGAGGAAAGGGATTTGGGTGTTATTGTTTCAGATGACTTGAAGGTAGACAAGCAGTACAGTAAAACAGTGGGAAAAGCTAACTGGATTCTTGGTTATAAAGGAAGGAAGAGGCATTGGCAGCAAGAACAGAGAGGTGCTATGCTACAGATGACTGGTAAAGCCTCACTTGAAGTACTATGTACAGTTCTAGAGACCACGGGCTGGATTCAAATACAGGTGCTAATTTTATTTCTGCTTTTATCTCCAGGTTTCCCTATGGACTTCAATTGGAAAAATTTTGATAAAAGAGGAGGTAACATTTATCTCCTGCACTTGAATCCAGCCCCACATCTCTAGATGGACATTATTAAATTGGAGAAATTTCCACAAAAAATGTGCAGAGTCTTCATGATACATGATAGAAAGACAGACTCAAAGAACTTAATTTATACAGTTTAGAAGAACATAGGACATAGACAGGTGACATGATAGAAACTTAGATGCTGCACTCTGGAATCTGCTCTAGGGGTGGGCAAAACTTGTCGCCATGTTCCAGCGGGAAATGTCGGGAAAGTCACATTGTTATCCGCTTTTTCATGAAAAAATCCACTTTAAAACTAGCGGTTAAAATTTTTGCATTTTTCGCCATTTTTTCAATGGCTATAAAGTTTCCGCCCATTGATTTATGTTGTTTTTGCACTTCCGCTATAAAAAAGTGACATTTTCGCTGAAGGCAAACACAATAGAAGCAGCTACAGAGTGAGATAGACGTGCTGTGCTTTTCTGCTGTGATATTTTGCAAACATTGAGGCAGGAAAGGCTCATATTGACTGCTACCACTATGGGCAGGGTGAAAAATAATCAGTGGAGGAGCTGGAAGGACCCTTATGTGTCCACTGAGTCTGAGGAGGAAGTGACTAGCAGTACTGAACCAATGCTGTCCAGTCCCCCTAAACCACTCCAAGGGACCTTGGGGAATTTAATGGGTAGGGAGGGAGAAAAGGGAATGGAAAGGAAGGGAGAAAAGGGAATGGCAAGGGAGGGAGAAAAGAGTAGTACTAGTGAGAGCAGGACAGGTCAGCTGCCTGTGTCTGCTGCAAGACGTGCTGCCCTTGCTGTCAGTGCCACCATCGCTGTACCTGCAGCCACTAGTGTTGTACCTGCTGCCACTAGTGTTGTACCTGCTACCAGTGCTGACCCTGTTGCCACCAATACTTTGCCTACTGCTAGTATTTCTTGTAGTACTCAGGGGAGAAGGAGAAAAGTATGTCAAGTGTGACAGCAGGGGACCCTCTGTCACATTGCTCGTCACCTCCTCCAAGCAGCAGTGAGATGTCTAGAATAGAGCAGCATAATGTAGGGACTAGTGGTGGTGGTGTTGATAGAGAAGCTGGGGTGGAAGAGACATTGATGGCCTTTTTATCAGAAAGGGAGACAGGGATGAGGATGGGCATCATCACCACAACTAGCAATCAGCTTTTGGAATTTGCGGAAATTACAAGTGCTCTAATTTCTGCTGCTGCTGAGATGAAAGGGCAGCAGGGTGCTGAGGAGCAGGCTAGTGTGCCACAGACCACCGTGGACACAGTGGGAATGGGGTCAACAAGTAGTGCGGGACTAGGACAGGTTCCACTTGACAGCACCAGCAATACTCCTGGTCCTAGTTGTAGTGCTAAAGCTGAGGCAGTAGCAGGAACACTATCCGCTGCCACAAAAAGTGAAGGGGAATGTGGAGAAGAAGAAGAAAGAGGCCATTCTTCTCCACCCGTTCCCTATCCCTCCCCCAAGAAGTCATGGGTGTGGGACTATTATTCTCTTCCAGCAGGCACAGTGCAGTCATCATCAATAATGGTACAGTGCAAATTTTTTACAAGTTAGCGAGAAGGGGAAAGGAGGGAACACATCTTGGCACAACCTCCCTGATAACACACATGAAACACAGACACCATGACATTTATGTCAAACATGTTAAAGCCAAACACCCATTCCATAAATCTAGCACCGCTGTTACTGTACCCCCTGACTCTCCAGAAAGGTGGAGATCAAAGAGGAGGAAGAATAAAGAAACCTAGACAGACACTGGAAGTTCCATGATGAGTGAAATAACTAGCTAGCCATCAACATCACATTCTTCCTCTAGGGTAACAAGTACATCTCCTGCCAATCCACCTCTTTTATCTTTAGCTCCCCTGCCAAATGATAGCCACTCTGTTAATGTTAGGATATGGCAGTTCATCTCTACCCATTGCACACTGTGTGGTGCACTGACCACACATGCCAGTGTGGTGGAGGAGAATCGATACCAGGTCATCAGGTGGCATCTGAGGAGATTCCATCCTGCAGAATATGCTAGTATTCTGGCAGGGAGGATTCATCATTACTATTAAACTGTTAGCAAGCTGTCATATGTCCTTAGTGGGGTCTGAACAAGGGGTATAGTGACAGGAGCAGTACTTGGGTTCTGGTGTCATGGTGTTTGGATACAGTTGTGCCCCCAGATGTTATTTACCACACACACTGTGCAGATTGCAGTTGCTGATGAGAGCCACAGTTCCCACTCTCAAAGGAAAAATATATATTCTAATAACAACACACCCATGATTTTGGAGGAGGGGCAGGTGGAGAAGATTTAATGGCCAATTTCTTCTTTTTTCCACATATACTGGGGGCTACTTATTCTTCTCCTACTGCCTCAGGCTCATCACTGGAGCCAGTCCTGGTAAGTGGAACCTTCATCATCCTTCTTCCATGTTACTGCTATTGTTGATCCCATTCCCTTTAATCTTCCTGCTCCTTAAACAACTCAGTAGCAGCAGTATGAACAGCAGGTGCAACTCAGGACTCAGAAGGACATTTGCCAGTGGCCAATGGCCAACAAGACCTGCTGGCATTAGGCCAGTAGGGCATTTTTATTTTTTTCTCAGGGCTTGTGCTTTGAAAAATAAAAAAAATAAATAAAAAAACATAGTCCTACAAAAAAATAAACAATTTTTGGGGGGTTTGTTTCTAACAAGCCTAAGTCCTACGAATCAATGTTTCCTCAGGACTTGGTCCTCTAACAACAAATCTAACAAATCATCCTCTATGAAATACTCTATCAAGTCAAGTATCAGTCCACCCCAGTGGCAGCTTATGTCAAGGGGTTCCTGTCTCTATAACTTTAAATACAAATTTCTTATTTTATTTTTTTATTAACTGCCCCCCCAACAGCAGTCATGAAATACCCCAAAACATTAATTCACCAACACAGGTACCCTCCTCAGACCCCTTTATACCATGTCTTATGGTTTTTATTTTATTTTATTTAGGATTTCTTTTTTATTAAGCGCCCCCCATTCCCAGTAAACAACCCTCCCCCAAAAATCATCCCCTGTTCCAACTGATTCTTTCCCCACACCCCACCAACACAGGCACCCTCATGCCCCTTTTATACTATGCCTTTGGGAAATTAAATACTATTTGTTTTATGTTGTGTGTAACTTCAATGATCCCATTGATTTCAATAGAATAAGCTAGGCGGAAAAAGCAGAAATTCTGCACTTTTCACAGGAAATTTTTCACCAAGTGGAAAGTGCCATTTTTCACTGAATTCAGTTTGAGGCAGAAATTTTCGCCCATCCCTACTCCACTCCCTCTTAGATTTCCATCTTGCCAGCAACCGGAGCAAGATGCGAACCTAAGAGGGAGCGGAGTCCAGAGTGCGGCATCTGAGAACGGTCAGCAACTGGCGCAAGCAGAGAAGGATAGGACCAGTCAGGATTTGGTAGAGAGTGTGCATTAGAGCAATCATGGACCACAACATTGAGAAGGCTATATGGATTAACTGTTCAGATTTATTACAATAATATTATACCTGAGACCTTTGCATAAAATATTCAAAGGCCTATATAAAACCATGTTTCAAAACAACTTCACACTGCAAAACAAATAAAAAACATAATTGTGCTTTTAACACATCGAATACTTCAGCCCTCCCCAGTGCATGGTTTTATAATGCAGAGTTCGCTTGCATAAACAAGGGTTTACGCATAAGAGGCAGGCTTAGGGTAGAGGGATTAGGTAGCTATTCATCATAGGGAAAACATTATTTAGATTTCACAGGAGGTGAAAGTGTGTATGTACTACTGTACAGAAAATATGCACTGAAGCATAGAAACAGAGTCTGGTGACAATAAAGAACCATTTGGCCCATCCAGTCTTCCCATTTCCCTATCTGTCTAAATGAAAATTTACAGTTAGGGAATTAAAAAATGCATTATATAAGTTTATTCTGAGAAGTATGTACTTTAGACAGATAGGGAAATGACCAGACTGGGTGGGCCAAATGTTTCTTTATTGTTTCAATGTATGTTTTTCCCATAACAAAACAGTCTCATAAGCTAATTGGCTGCCTTTAAAAGTTCACCTATCCAACAAGATAATGCAACATATGTATGGCGAAATGTGCAAGTTCAGGTTATAATAATAACCCTTTAGCTTCAAGACTCTTCTCAAAATAATGCATCCAAGAGGTTTATGTTATTGTGCCTAATGTTTTCTGGTGATATTTTCGGTTTATAACAGTGTTGTAAAGATTAAATATTCAGACAGTACATGTATTAAAGATTCAGTCACCCAGAATATTATTTGTCTGATTCAGATATTTCATAAAACAGTTGACTTCCTAGTTTATGACAGATAAATTTAACCCTTTGAATGCCAGGGGGTACTCAATGCATTGAAAAGCAATGCGATGTGTACCCCTCTGGCACTCAAAGGGTTAACCTTTTGAGTTCCAGAGCAGTATCCAATGAGATACCTCTCAGGCATTCAAAGGCCTAAATTATGTAACAGATGGCAGCAATTATACCTGGAATCTAATGGGAGTTTAAGAAAAGTGAAGTAAGCAGAGGGTCATATGCAGAGTTCAACTCATGATCACAATAATCATCTTGGAAAATGTGTTACCCCTATCAGTTATAGAAGCAATGTGTAGAACCAGTGAAGAACAATTAAAGTTACTTATATGTGCAGATGTAGACATTTAAATATACATCTATGGCCCTCAATTCAGATGACTTCTGTAGTGCAGTGCTAAATTGGTCTAGGCATTTATACTCATTGATTGAAATGAAGAAAAAAACATGCTCTGTGTTGCTGAATTTAACATGAAGGCTGAATTTACTTTAATGCTAGGGGGAAATAAAGATGTAGCAAATTTCCTTCCAATTTTTCTTTTGAATAATTTATAGGTTTACGTTTTCAATTTCATTATCTGATCAAGAGTTGCCAACTTCAACTGTGCTCCAAAAGATTATAGTGAGCCTGTACATGTAAGAACTTAACACAGAGCAGGTTATCACAGAGACACTTCCTGCTGTATCTCAAGACCATCTTACTGAAGACAAGTAGGCTCAGAGATGTTAAGAGCTTTGTAGGCCCCTGACACAGTTGTGAATCGAGGCCCCCAAATATAGCAATCCATTTAGAATCCCTTTAGGTTTTTTAAGCCTTGTGTTTTTTTTCTTAGACATGCTAATAGCTACATTGTTGTGCTGTGCATGCAAGATATCCTATACCCTTTACAATCACATGCTCCTTGCTAAAAATCTGCTACCTTTAAGAACTCAGGGTAAGATCCCCTGAAACAACAGATCCCAAGCGAGAGCTAGGTGCACCTATGCATTAAATTACCTCTGACTAGGCTGGCTCAAGTGCCGAAATTAGAGCAGAAGCATTTGTATTGTGAAAATCTCAACCATGTCAAATGGGAGCAGTTTTGAACCAAAGCAGATGCACCAGAAAGAACAACAACAAAAAAAAATCAACAAATTCACATTTAAATTGGGCTTTTAACTCAACCAGATTGTGATTTAATGCACTGGAGATCTCACTGACATTTAAGAGGTTAAAACCTCAATTTAATTCAATGGGAATCTTGGAATTTTTCTCTATAGGTGCAGTTAGAATTGCTTCACTTTTGTATCTGTGCATACGGCCGTTAGTGATTGCTCCAGACAGGCCAGTTTGGGGAAGTGACAACTCCTAATTATAACCCCCCTCACCCTACTATAGACAGAAAATCCTGATGGCCCCACTGATTTTTTTCCTTGCTCCTTGATTTAATATATAACATTGTCAATAAGTCTTAGAAGCCACATTTATAGAGGCAGACATGACAGCTACTAGCAGGACCACAGGACACAACACCTGCCTACTGTAAATCCCTCTGCAGATCACTGAGGAATGATTTGCACCTTGGTGATATAAGAGTCTCTACTCAAACTTTCAGTCCTGTATGGATCAACATTTACAGCGGATCCAATTGTTTTCCTGCTAAAGCACCACTTCAGTAATGAGCTACTGCCACCAGAAGATTGAAAACAGTGTGACACCAGGAGATTTTTGACTGTGTCCCAATATTTGTTTTGTTACCAATAAACATAATAAAAATAAAAGGTTTGTTACCCCTTTCCCGCCTCCTCAGCAGGTCTCTCTTTCCCCAACTTTCATTTCTATAATTTGGCAAGTTTCCTACAAGTGGCCATTGGTTGGATTCATAATACTGATTTTTTTTACTACAGTCAAACGTGACCAACACAGCATATCCTTTCCACCTCACAACCTTGTTGTGTGCTCGACCCCCTTATCTTCATCACTTTACCAATTCTAGCTCCTTTATTAGGCCAGTCTGTAGGACATGGCAATTAAGACATACTAAGTTATACAAAAGAAAATGCTACTCCTGCTATCTACCTTTTCTGGGTAACCCTGACCTCCAAAATGGTGCTCGGTTTAACCTCTGGGCTACTAAAGACATAAAACTGTTTGGGGATCTCCTGAACTCTGTCACTGCCACAACTCTCTCCTTTCAAGACTTGCAATCATGACATAACCTCCCAGATCACCACTTTTTCTTATGCTTACAGGCCGGCCAATTCTTTATTAGCCTCCTGACACGCCAACCTAAATTATTCACCCCACTGCCTTAGACAGATACATTCATGCCTCTGCTGATATAATTTGCAAAACATCACATATCTATCAATTGTTCCTGACTGAACTGTTTCCATATGGCAGACCCCATGACTCACCTGGACTTAATAGATGGTTAACCTTGGTGCCGGGGATCACATTGGAGTATTTCCTCCAGGGATTCCATCATAAACAACAAGCTAACTCCTCTGCATATTTCCATAACACCCTATATAAACTCTATCATTAATCATACATTTCAACAATGAGAACAGCTGTGATGAACATCACAAGTGACCATCACTGCTTGAAATGTCACCAACTCCATGCTGATAACTTTCATAATTTATGGGATTGAACAGCCTTGACTCCTTTCTGGGCTTTACTTTTGCTAAGAATCCTTCCACTTGATAGCCCTCTCAATACCCATCAGAAATGTTTCTTTCATTTTCTGCTGTTGGTGGAACTTAAAAAAGTTTTGCCATTGGTTCTCCAACACATTTCCATCCAGGAAGCAATGGCTGAAAAGAGTACTGAATGTGGCTCATGCAGAGCATTTGGCCTCCTGGCAGGCCAGGGAGCCCAGAGGCTTTGCGTTCTGGATGGTGTGGGAACCTTTCCTCAATATCCATTCGGGGACTCAGAGGGCAAATTTCACGCTATGCTTCCAGGCTACTTCTTGGGTGCTAGCCCATTCTCTCAGAGAAGATGCCTCCCTGTAACTATCTACCCTGCATAGTACCTGATGTTCTTATACATGGTTTTTCTAACTGCTACAAAATCTTGCTGCTCCAACCTCCCCCCCCTCCAGTGATATCATGTCTCCAAATCCTATATTATGCCATGGAGCCAAAGCACTAAGATTTCTCCAGCTTTGGAGATCTTAGTGCATAGGCTCCATAGAATAACATAGGAACTGGAGAAGTGATATCACTGTAGAAGTAATCTCTGCTTTATCACCTCTTTACCACATCTTAGTGCATAAGGCCCCTGGAGTAATTCTGGAGCAAACAAACTGCTCCTTAGGGGAAAAAAATAAAGATTCCCACTCATTTAAACTGGATCTTAACCCCCTGAGTGCTAGAGAGATCTCAAGGCACTGCAAAGCAATGAATTGGAGACCTCTCTAGTATTCAAGGGGTTAAAAGCACAATTTAAATCAATGGAAATTTGGTGTAGCTAGCTTGCTTCAGAATTACTCCAGTTCTTAAAGGTGTACCCCAGGCTTAAAGGGATAGTAATACTTCGTTTTAACTTTATTTTATTTTGTAGGCATTAAAAAAACATGAATAATGATATAAGTCTTATCTCCCAAACCTTTATGGTTTAAGAGATATTCACAAGCAAAGTGTCCCCCTCCTGCCCCTTTTACTGATGTAACACTTTTCAGCCAGGGCAGAAGGGAGGTGCCCAGGTAGACTGCAGAGAGGGACAATCTTCAATTAAGATAAGGGAAAAACCTGAAAAGCTTGTCAAGGGGGGCAGGGCTTTCATTGTTTTCATAGGAATAAGATTGTCCCCTGCTGTTATCTGTCCAGTCTATGGACTGCATTCCACATCTGAGAAGAGATTGTTTACACTAGGTAAAAGGGGCGGGAGGGGGAAATTTTGCTTGTGAATATCTCATAAACCATAAAGGTTTGAGAGATAAGACTTATATCATTCTTCATGTTTTTTTTAATGCCTACAAAATAAAATAAAGTTAAAACGAAGTATTACTATCCCTTTAATATGAGAGTTGTTGCCAACAGACTTCATCTACTTTTGGTATGTTGTGTATCTAACTGATAGAATACTGCATACAGTTTATGACAAATCCAATTTTAAAAGCACTCTGTTATTCCACTAATTATAATATGCCCTTTGGAAGGCTTAGTAAAGTATTTAATCATCAAGAGGAAAACAGTATTGTTTGTAAATTCAAAATGCTACCATTGGCCTTCCTGGCAAGAACAACCAAATCATGTTTATCAAAACAGAAAGACTAGTCAATCTTGGCTGGTTCGCCTCAGCCCATTAACTTGTGAATCACAATGCAATGTTCACCAGTCTAGCTGGGCTCATACATAACACCACCTACATGCAAAGAAAAATGACTCAGTGAATTTCTGTTTCTATTTCTCAACACATTATAATTTTACATTTCTGTTTCAAATTGTGCTTTAGCCCCATGAAACATCTCAGCATTTTTAATGGGCCATTCTGTGCAGTTAATTTTTAATTGGCATAATTTTGAGTAGCCATAGTTGTAATGGAAATAGGTCTACTAAAAAATTTGAAAATTTAATATTTCAGATTGAACTATTCAAATAGGTTAACCATTTGAGGGCCAAAAGGGTATCCAATCAATTGCTTCACAATTTGTTGAGTAACCCTCTGGCACTCAAAGGGTTTTAAAAAAGCACCTACTAATAATCAAACCTCGTTTACCTTAATCTGGGCAAAAAAGCTGAGTTGATTCTCCAAAATTAATTTTTACATTGTCCTGGATATCATGTTCAGGAAGGCAAATATGTTTCCTTTTGCAGGACTCAGGGACCCCAAACTCCTCCCACTGAATGCTTCATAAGAAACTTTTAGTAGGAGGAGTTTGCAATTTGTATGTTCTGCAAAAATAGCAATGCCTGCCTACAGTGAGGAAAAAAGTTATTTGATTCCCTGCTGATTTTGTACATTTGCCCACTGACAAAGAAATGATCAGTCTATAATATTAATGGTAGGTTTATTTGAACAGTGAGACACAGAATAGCAACAAAATAAATCCAGAAAAACGCATTTCAAAACAGTTATAAATTGATTTGCATTTCACTGAGTGAAATAAGTATTTGACCCCCTAATCAATTAGCAAGATTTATGGCTCCCAGGTGTCTTTTATACAGGTAACAAGCTGAGATGAGGAGCATTCTCTTAAAGGGAGTGCTTCTGATCTCAGCTTGTTACCTGTATAAAAGACATCTGCCCACAGAAGCAATCAATCAATCAGATTCCAAACTCTCCAACATGGCCAAGACAAAAGACCTGTCCAAGGATGTCAGGGACACAAGACCATCGCCAAGCAGCTTGGTGAGAAGGTGACAACACTTGGTGAGATTATTCACAAATGGAAGAAACACAAAATAACTGTCAATCTCCCTTGGTCTGGGGCTCTATGCAAGATCTCACCTCATGGCCTTTCAATGATCATGAAAACGGTGAGGAATCAGCCCAGAACTAAATGGGAGGATCTTGTCAATGATCTCAAGACAGCTGGGACCAGAGTCACCAAGAAAACAATTGGTAACACACTACGCCGTGAAGGACTGATATCCTGCAGCTTCCGCAAGGTTCCCATGCTCAAGAAAGCACATGTACAGGCCTGTCTGAAGTTCACCAATGAACATCTGAATGATTCAGAGGAGAACTGGGTGAAAGTGTTGAGGTCAGATGAGACCAAAATCAAGTTCTTTGGCATCAACTCATCTCGCAATGTCTGGAGGAGGAGGAATGCTGCCTATGACCCCAAGAACACCATCCCCACCATCAAACATGGAGGTGGAAACATTATGCTTTGGGGGTGT
Source organism: Rhinophrynus dorsalis (assembly GCA_037306005.1). Lineage (NCBI taxonomy): Eukaryota > Metazoa > Chordata > Amphibia > Anura > Rhinophrynidae > Rhinophrynus > Rhinophrynus dorsalis. The sequence goes on along the minus strand of CM074723.1, from coordinate 385,337,369 downwards.
TTTTCTGCTAAGGGGACAGGACAACTTCACTGCATCAAAAGGACGATGGACAGGGCCATGCACCATCAAATCTTGGGTGAGAACCTCCTTCCCTCAGCCAGGGCATTGAAAATGGGTCGTGGATGTGTATTCCAGCATGACAATGACCCAAAATACACGGCCAAGGAAATAAAGGAGTGGCTCAAGAAGAAGCACATTAAGGTCCTGGAGTGGCCTAGCCAGTCTCCAGACCTTAATCCCATAGAAAATCTGTGGAGGGAGCTGAAGGTTCAAGTTGCCAAACGTCAGCCTCGAAACCTTAAGGACTTGGAGAGGATCTGCAAAGAGGAGTGGGACAAAATCCCTCCTGAGATGTGTGCAAACCTGGTGGCCAACTACAAGAAACGTCTGACCTCTGTGATTACCAACAAGATTTTTGCCACCAAGTACTAAGTCATGTTTTGCAAAGGGGTCAAATATTTATTTCACTCAGTAAAATGCAAATCAATTTAGAACTGTTTTGAAATGTGTTTTTCTGAATTTTTTTTTGTTAATCTGTCTCTCACTGTTCAAATAAACCCACCATTAAAATTATAGACTGATCATTTCTTTGTCAGTGGGCAAACGTACAAAACCAGCAGGGGGATCAAATAATTTTTTTCCTAACTGTATATGGATATGATATGAAGAAATAAATAAGAATTCATTTTGGAGATCCATTCCACTCGGGGCTGATTCATGTTAGCTGTTAGAATTGTCTACCCAGATTAAGGTAATGGGAGTTTATTATTAGGAGTTGTTAGTATTCCTTTTACTGGTAGGAAATTGTAATTCTTAAATTATTCAAGATTAACCCTTATTACTAGTGATGTACCTTAATGGTCAGTCCTTCCACAACTTCATTACTATTGGCTGGTAAGCATGAAAGTACAATGGAAAATGTTTTTTGTTATTGGTCTAATTTTTATTTGAATGTGTTCCTTTAAATGCAAATTATAAATATATTAATATGTAACTATCAAAATGACTAATTTAGGTAGAAGCACTTTATACAGCAGGTCTGTAAATCTAAATGTATTGTTTACAATACATTATAGTTGTAGTGCTTTGTACATATGGTTTTCATTTTAGCTCCATTTCATCCATATGTTCTTCCAATAGACAACAGGCATGGACAGACTAAATGAGCATACCTGGGAACTCTCCGGATTTGCCCCGGAGACTCCGGTTCTGACACAGCTTTACCGGGTCTCCGGGGCAGAGGCTGATTCCTCCGGATGTGGAGAGTTTCTATTGAAACTCTGCCACATCTGCTTTTTCTCCCCCTGTTCTTCTGACTCCAGCCTTCTGTGTGACACCTTTAACCCTCTGAGTGCCAGAGTGGTAAGGAATGCATTGCTTTGCAATGCATTCCGCACCACTCTGGCACTCAAAGGGTTAAGACCCCCCCACACACACACACTCGCGGCAAGCCCCACCCCTTTTTTACGCGATTAGCGTCATGTTTGTCACCCCCTGCTGAACAGAGGACTACCCTCCGGGTAGCCCTCAACTGGAAGTTCCCAGGTATGTAAATGAGTAATCCTACAAAGGAAATCCCACCCACTGTAACAGGTAATCATGTAACAGGATTAGATTGCAAATTCCACTGTTCTGCTATAGACTGCCTACAATAAAGTAGAAATGCAAAATAGATATAGCTGATTGTTGAATGAAAGACACCTAGACCTCAATTCTATTCCCCATGGTAAAACAGGCAGTAAGAGCCAAAAGAGTTTCAGGTGGTACACACACAGTTGTACAGTTGGAATTGTATTCCTTAACTACCAGAAACTGCAACGAGCATTGTTGGCCAACAACTATTTTATGGCCAGACACTCGTTCCAGATTTTTGTTTCCACAATGCATGCTAAATAGTGTGAATTGTGGGAACATCAAAGTAAAAATACCTAGCACTCCTTGTTTGACACAATGTCAAACAACATGAATAAGCTCAAAACACAGTCACCCTCCACACAACTCCCAAACACTAACTCTACACTATCCCTAACATGACATTTAAACAATACAACCCCTAACACTAGCTTAACACCCAGAACTTTAAATCTTATCAGTCACCCACTGTCCGTCTTCTTCTTCTTGAATCTTCTGTCTGGAGACCTCTGTAATCTTCCTTCTCTTCTTTCAAATCTGTTTTGTTTGAAAAAAAATCCAGTGGGAAAAAAAAGAATAATTCATTCCTTTTTTCAGGAATAATAGGGCTTCCAATGCTTAAATATATTTCTGCTGCTACCGCCTCTGCTTGCGGCAGCAGGCATGCATATTGCCACAGACCCCCCTCCATGCCTTCAGGGCCGTTGCCCGAATCCGAATGAGGGAATTTTGAACAGAGATTGTCTTTTTATATACCAGCCTTCAATTGGCTCGGATGGCTGCTTACGTACCTCCCAGCCAATCAGCTTCTAGCAAGTTTCATGAACCCCCCCTCCAGGTATGGTCTGTGGAAATATGTATGCCTACGGCCACCAGTGGAGCCAATGGAGGAGGCAGCAGCGGACATATATTTAAGCATTGGAAGCCCTATTATATCTGCAGTAAAGGAATGACTTTCTTTTTTTCAAATGGAATGGTAGCATATTAGTTTTCAGAGATATGCCACACTGCATTTAACCTTTTGAGCTCTGGAAGGGTACCCTTCCGGCACTCAAAGTGTTAACTCAGGCATAGCTTAGGGACATTTTTTTAACATACCTTTCATTTAATTTTTTTTAAACAAAACACATTTGAAAGAAGTTGAAGAGAAGGAAGGTTACAGAAGACACAAGACAGAAGATTCAGGAAGAAGACGGACAGTAGCTGACCAGAGTGCTGAAGACTCAGATGGACATCAGGATTACAGGTCAGTTTTTATTTTTCAGAGGATGTGTTAAGTTTAGGGAGATTAACCATGTGAGTACCAGTGGGATATGCAACGCTGTACAATGCTTTGTATACCCCACTGGCACTCATATGGTTAATCTTCTTTTTTTTTAAGCACAAGTGTGTGTTGGAAACCCCTTTTCTTTCACACCCAGGTGGTTTTCATTGCACTTTAGGGACTCTGCGCCTCCTTTTCATGGTGCAGATAAAAAGTGTGTTGAAGCCACAAAGTGTAATAGAATACCAAATTCAACTAGTTTTATGTGGTGTCCACTGGGAGCACATTTTGCGCCCGTTGGACATTGTAACATGGTTTTTGACAGTGCAGTTAACAGAATACCAAATTGTGCTGTCAAAACAAGTTTTTTAAATTACCAGGGGGAATAGGATTGAGCCCCTAATCAGATAAATCCTTCTGACAGAGAGACTTAAAAGCCTTTTATTTCTACAGGTATAGGTTGGGAAAATACAGAAAAATAATCTTCTTGATTAAAATAATGTTTTAACTCTTTGAATGCTAGAGAGGTCCTCTGTAGAATCCACGCTGTTAAAATCCCTATTTAAATCAACTGAAAAGTGGGGCATTTGGATTTGTCCCCCATGGTGTGGTTGGTTTGCTGCATAATTGTATCAGTTATTCTTAGTATATCAGCCTCAGTGAACCACTTTTAATATGTTAATTGAAATGCATAACTACAATGCTCTCAAATACTCATGTGATTTAATCTATTACAGCACACAATTAATTTGCATAAGTGATGAAAAAATACAAATAATTACAAAGATGTATTGTTTATATAATTCAACACAGACAACTGAATTGACTAAATAAGCTTGTTGTGAGTGTTGCTTAGTGATGTAATTCTATGTTGGTGTGAAGAGTACAATGCTTTCATGGTTCTTCAGTGAGCCACATGTATAAAAGCAAAGTGGCACGATGCTACCCCAGTTTTAACCCTGATTCATATACACAGCCTTCATTATATATTCTATATTTTTGCAGATCAATAATAATTGCACTGAACATTGAATTCCTTAATATATTAAAAAAAGAGACATTTAAACTAAAACAAAATTATAGCCCTCATGCATAAAGAAATGAAGGGGCAATTCAGGAGTAAATCAGTTGCATCATAGGGGACAAAGGAAAGTTACCATTGCTTTAAATGGAGCTTTTAACCCCTCAATTATAGAGGTCTCCAAAGTATTGCTTCGCACCACCATACTGCCATAGTTGCATCTGTAATTTGCTGCATGTGATTTCTGTTCATGAGTAGTTTGTTACATATAGAAAAAGGGCCTTATTAAGGAATATGCACAGAAGAATGCAAACACAGAAGACATCAATAAGTTATATTAGTGTGGTTTGTTCTGTACTTGTTTGGAGATGTAGAACAACTACTATGGCCATCCAAAAAAAGACTGAAACACTGAACACAACACCTGAGCCAAAATAATTGCCCACCCCTAGGTTAATGGGTTCCATCACAAATTCATCAGTGAAAGGTTTGTGAATATTTGTAGCAGGGGCATTTTAATGCACTGGCCTCACCTTGAATTCCCAAAGATTCCAGATCTTCAGAAAGGAACCAATATAATTTCATGTGAAAATACAGATTATGGATAGGTATCTTTCCAACTACTGGGAACTATAGCTCCCATTATACCCAAACAGTTGTTGGCTGGTTGTGGGGTAATGGGAGTTGTGGCCTCCAACAGCTGAAGGTTGGATAACCCCTGGGAAAAAGATTGTTCTGGGTGCACAACACACCAATATGTCTGCTTTGACCACAAATATGTATCCTTTGAATGCAGTGACGTATTTAGGTTTTATTCTGCCCTAGGACCAATCAAGTGCATGCACAGTACTCCATACATACTTTGACATGCCATCACTTTATATTACCCCTTTCACATGACCCACCCCTTCCCTTAAAGAGATAGTAATACTTCATTATTACTATCCTCCATGTTGTAGCCCTTAAAATTCTGAATTCAACGATACCAGCGGCTCTCAAGGTTCCCTCTTTTTGGCTTTTTCCCTGACGTCAGTGTTCTAGCTGAGAGCAGGGGAGTCCGATCAGTGAGCAAGTGGCGGCTCTGCAGGAGTCCTGAGATTGCGTTATAGAAACAGAAATCCTTCACTTGGTTTGCAAGCACACGTAGAAGACCATTTTAGTGAAAGATTTCTGTTTCTATAACGAGATCTCAGCACTGCTGCAGAGCCGCTACCGGTCCTGGGACTGGATTCCCCTGCTGTCAGATAAAATGCTGACATCAGGGGAGAGGGAACTTTGAAAGCGGACATCTCTCAAACCATAAAGGCGGGTATAGTTGAATTCAGAATTTTAAGGGCTACAACATGGGGGATAGTAATAATGAAGTATTGCTATCCCCTTAAAGACACAAAAGTATGATGTCAATGTAAATAAGCATCAAAGGACTAAAATGGAGTGGAGAATTTAATCTAAGAAGAAAGACTATTTGGGTATGTTATTTCTTGGAAAGAGGTGCATATGAGGAAGTTATAAGCCCTGATCTTCAGTCATAACTTTTTATAATAGAAAAGAAAAATGGATATAGGCACAAAAAAGCAAAGCTGCCCAAACTGCTGTCCCCTGCTAATACGTTGCCCTAGGCCTAAATGTCACTGCTTGAACCCTAGAGAGGTATGATCTCTTTATCATTGTTGTTCCCCTTCCTGCTCATGCCTAATTTGCCTTGTTCCTTTTACTCCTACCACCCTTGCCCAGGAACCATTGACCTCAGGCTTTCTTTAGGCTATTTTATTTCTCTGCCTGTCATGAGCTCAGGACTTTTTTTTTTACTGTATTTCTGCTCTACGTGCAGTAATCACTGTCTGTTATGTGACAATGTCTCTAGCCTGTCATTCTCACTAAATATTGCTCAGTATATTGTATCTGCTAGTGTATTTGAGTGTGTGTGTTCCTGTCTACCCTACTCCCGGTCTGTCAGCAAACATTTAGTTTCAGTACTCTCTTCCATTACTGATCCCCACACCACCTCATCATACAGTATCTTACACTATCTGGCTATAACGACAGGCAGGCACACATAGCCAAGGCCTAAACTCTAGGGGAGAAGGGATTCAATTGGCAGAAAATCAGCCCTGTGTCTCCAGAGCGCAGTAACTGTTACAGTCTATTAATCCATTTACAATCTAGCTGCTTACTTAAAATTCCTGCTTACTATTGACAATCATGTCCTGGTCCAGAGTCCTTGACAAGAATACGTCAGGCATTTCTTCTCACATTCTGTAATAATACACTAATAGCACACTGAAATCATAATGCTTAAAAGAGTAGTAAACTTTTTATGAAAACTATACATAATGTAGGTGTTTCCTGTTAAAGCGGAACTACCACCCCTGAATAAATTTGTCCCAAATAAAAACACATCTGGCGACTAGCTGCTCAGTAGCTCTAGTCACCAGAAATATTACCTGGTGTTTGAGAATTGTATGCTGTTCCCGGACTGACAGACAGGAAACAGTGCAGACATCTTTCCATAGTGACGTCTGCTCACCTGCGCTGTCAGTCCCTGTTGGAGCCGAATGGCTCCTAGCAACGCCTCCTAGAGCAGGCTGGGACTGACACTATGGAAAGATGTCTGCACTGTTTCCTGCCTGCCAGTCCGGGAACAGCGTACAATTCCCAAACATCAGGTAATATTTCTGGCGATTAGCGCAATTGAGCAGCTAGTTGCCAGATGGGTATTTATTTGGGACAAATGTATTCAGGGGTGGTAGTTCCGCTTTAAGTAAAACTAGGCATCTCTCACTACTGAGAGATGTATATTTCCAGAGTTATTACAGTTTAAACTCTTGTTTTTATGTTAACAATGCCCTCTAGTGATAAGATTCCAGTTAGTTACTCTGTTGCATTCAGTGGGAGAGAAGAGTCACTGATAGAGTTTTCCAAGGAATGTGACAGAAACAGTCATGCTATCGCTTTGTACTTTCAGGAAATAATCACATTGTAATTCACTTCTTAATAATTTGAACATCCTGCAGCAGTAAGAGTAGCTTTATTTTACGCACCAGGAAAAGCCTACAACATACAGGTTATTATTTAAAAAATAAACAAAAAAATGGGTTCTTTAAATGGAGAACAAGAGTAAATATTTGCCCTACAGTGTTAGTTGAAATGTAATATAATTATAGCCAGTGCTGCCACTTTCTACTTACAGCTGCTTGTTTATCTGTGCAGGCCCATTTACACTACACCTACATTGTAAATCTTCAGGGGGATATGTACTAAGGTTAAATAAGGAGTCAGACTTGTTCCTTATTTGTGTCAGTGACATCTCAGCAATATTCACTAAGATTTTCCGGCTATTATATGCCTGTGAATACACCACAAATGATGTCATGTATAGCAATATGTTGCTTTGATTAGTAGTCGGTGATCATGGTGTCATAGCCTGTTACTATTACCTGCCTCTCTTTCATTTGAATCATAGTAATAGTACAGATTGTGTATTTCCAGGCACCTTTCTATTATCCTTCTGTATTGAGATATAGATCACCTTTTATATTGTTTGCATGTAAGCACAATAAAAAATATTTGATATGCATGTTTAATGTTTTAAGTATTTCTTATTAAATCTACACTTACATGATGTCTGTTTACACCGCTTTTTCCCTCATTTGTTTTGCTTACTGTATTACCGATCAGGATTCTGAGCTCCAGAGCAGCAGCACAGGAGGGAGAATTGACTTTCCACCAATTTTGAAAGCAATATTGATGTACAGACAACTGACATTCAAGCATCTGTCTTATATGACTTTTGGGACATTGATTCCAAATAATATCACGTTTAACCATCCATGTCATCTCATTTATGAATATATCATCTAGAAAGAATAGATTTTTTTCCCATTACATTTTTACTAACATCTTTTTGGGAGTCACAGTGACTGTTACAAACAGCAAGTACTGTTCTGCTTTTTCAATGGGCACAGAAATTCAATGTTGTAACCCTTCCCCTGAAAGGTTTAGGGAGTGATGCTGTTTGCGGTGCTGAAGTCTGAGTGGATCTTCTCTACTGGGCATTGGAGTAACAATAGGGGGTCGCACCTGCAACCAGGCCCGTTATTCCAGGGGACCGACTGCCTCCTGTAGCCCCCTCGCCACAGACCTCTAACAGCTGAGCTCTCCCTCATCAGCACTCTAGTAATGCAAATGCTGGGAAATTACATAATCTCTCAGCTCTCTGCATTACTGGAGAGAGGACCGCGCAGGAGCTCCAGCTCTTAATAGAGGTCTGTGCCGAAGGAGGCACAGACCACTCCTTCCATGCCGCTGGACCACCAGGGAGGTAGGAGATGGACACTGGAGAGTTGGGGGCAATGTGGATAGGTGGACATTAGGGACAATGTGGAGAGTTGGGGCAATGTGGAGAGGTGGACATTGGGGGCAATGTGGTCGGGGGCCATGGCAATTTTTGCACCAGGGTCCAGTGACTTCTAGTTACACCTCTGCTACTGGGCAAGTGTGGAAGTAGAGAGAATACTCTCAGACTGCAGGGTTGTCTTAATGGTGGTGATGTGTAAGGGAGGGCATCCTTCACACATCCCTAGCATTAAGACAACCCTGCATATTAATGATCACAGTCTCTCCACCTCACCTTGCATCCCTAATGCTTAGTGCATATAGAGATGTGTGTTTCTGTTGCCAAGGATTTGTGCTTGTCACACATCATCATTGCAACTACCTTTAATGCATCTCCCCTTGGGTAAATGACCAATTAATCTATCTGTATAACTCTCACTTTCAGAGATCAGTGTATATTGTTACAGTTACTTAATACATAACATATAAAATGTAATTAATATCTGAAGAATTTTTACATTTTTTGTAAATAAATCAGATTGTATATTATACAAATGTGAGAAGAATTTGTGACTACGGTACGGAAATGTACAAAAGTGTGTTACCTACTGCAATTACAAAAAAAGATCAAATCTAATCTTGTTCCTCTTCTTCATTGAATTTCAACTTGCACAGTTTCCTGACCATTATTTAGTGAAAAGTGACACCTGTACACAAAAAAAGTCAGAACAAGAGCCATGATTCTAGAAAATCCACATAAGAAAATTAAATACATTATACATTAAATCCCACACAAACTGTTTTCTTTCTGCCTAGATTCAGTTAATGCTAAGTAGAAATCTCATTTTTACAATATGGGAACAGTCCATTTGTGTCTAGGCAATCATTTTATGCTTCCAACTCAAACCCAGCATCATTCTGAAATCAATTCCAAAGAGGGTGATTCATCAAGATCTACAAATAAGAAAGAGGGGCTGTTTCACCTTCAACTGCTGACTGCTTGAATGGAAGATACATTTCAGTGTTTAGAAAAAAATGTAATTTCTGAAACTAACAGAAGCAACCATGGAAGACACGCTGGTTAACAATCAGGTTGGTTTATGTCATAGAGTTCTAACAACCTTGTCAATAACAAGATGTTCTGGGCTGATAGCAAAAGCAGATTCATCACATTTTACAGGACCTAAGGTGTGGTACTATCATTTACCAGACCAGGGGTCTCTAACAAGTAGTCCATGAGCTACTGGTAGCTTTTCAGGCACCAGTAAGTAGATCTCTCCAGTCCAATCAAGTATCAAGCCATCTGGCCTGTCAGAGCCAGGTCCAGTGGTTGAAATCTGCTCCCTACTTGGCTGCATCTGTGGAACTCAGCAGTAGCCAATCAGAGAACTCATAGTAATGCAGATACAGTGCATCAGATGATTTACATAATTGTATGGCCACACTTGCATAATAGCTACCTACAGATTATTTGGCATGCCTTGTAAAGATAAATTATATAGTAGGTGTTGTAGGAAAAAAGTGGTGCCAAAGTGGGTAAGAGCCACATTGTGACTCCGTATTCACTCACCCATTGTAATAAAAAGTTGCCACTTTTATGTTATATTCATTAAATGTTTTAATATATCACTTTATAACATTAAGCATGCTTAGTAATATGGGAATGTGTTATGTATGGAAAGGTACTATCAATCATAAACTCTATGGCCCACTGGAAGGCCATTGGTTTTGTCTTCTATAGTTAACATGGATTTTTTTGGCTAAAAATGATACACCTTGTAGCAGAGTTTTATCACCTTGAGCTGTTAAGGTTGTCACTTGTTTTTTGTGCAGCACTTTTTTATTGGAAGGTGTGGGATGGACCAAAGTGTAGGTGAGAGTAGCTTTTTATGTGCAGTTATAAATTCATATATTTTCAATACATGTTTTAATGTACCTTAGTACATGATTCATATATTAAAAGTAGCTCCAGTTAAAGAAGAGGTTGGAGACACCTGTAGTAGACAATATTGTTCATGGCACTGGTCTGCTGTTTAGGTTTCATCTGATACTGTGATGCTGATGTACCAAGAATTTGGATCAACTCTGAACAAAATCTACTGCATCTTAAGAGGCAAAGAAAAAAGCCCACAATTCCCACTGATTTAAATGGAGCTTTTAACCATTCAATTGCTAGAGACATCTCTAACATGTGACTGACAGAGGCAACCGAGTAAGAGACAAGACAAAGGACACTTGGCCTTATATATAAAGAAAAAGTGGATAAATTGGTAACCTCTTTAGAATTCAAGGGCATACAACTATGTAAATCATTGGAGACTTATTTGTCCCCTGTGGTACAGTTTGTCTTAATACACAAGCCTCTGTGCTACTCTGTTCATTTGCACATTGTACTATACCAGGGAGAGTAACTAGAGAACCCCTGAGAGACTGCACCTTGGGAATGAAGGAATTGTGAGACGTACTTGACCAAATTATTTGGTTTCACAAGTCATTACAAGAGCATCATGTCTATGTTTCTCAAGTCCTTGAGTGTCTGCGCTAAACTAAAAAACAACAACAACAAAAATGTCATTTCAAAATGTAATCTCTCCTCTTTCTTGGTCAATGTCTGAAGATGGCCCACAAAGGTTCAAAGGCATTAATGCCATTTAGAATGTGTTGGCTTTATCAATTATTATTGACAACTCATCAAAGACTTTTCCAGAATCATTTCTCCCATCCTCACGTTGACACGCAAATGCTCAGATCACCACAAATGGCCTCCTTACACAATTCTTGCCTTTGAGATAGTGAAAATATCAGTATTGGCTCCAATCATCATACATCCTGATTCTCAAACCTTTATTAACCATTTGAGTGCCAGAGGGGTATGCAGCACATTGCACAGCAATGTGTTGCATACCCTTCTGGCACTCAAAGGGTTAATGAAGTTGATGCCTCTGAAGTTGAAACACGGGCAGTTCTCTCCTGATGTTCACCTCTATCAGGAAAAATACACGATTGTCCGACTCCAGAAAGTTTTCAGATGCAGAAAGAAATATTGATATGTGCAACCAAGAACTTTTAGCCATCAAAATTGCTAAAGAAGAAAGGAAGTATATACTGAGGTCTTGTCACAATCTGTCTGTGTTTTTTGGTCTTTCTTGCTAATCCACATCTGGCTTTATGTAGTTTCCTTTGCATTGCTGGATCCTTGCTCCTTGTCCTGGTTTCTGCCTTGCCCTATGCCTTTATCAAGGGTCAGTTTCCCAGTACTGGTTCTAGTCCATTTCAGGTTAGACCCAGTCCTGTTACTGTGATTCCATTACCTTTCCTTCAGTTGTAATTCCTTGTTACCAACCTGAGCCTTGTTTCTGACTCCTATTCAGCTTGCCATTCTTGTACCTTATTTACAGTATTGATTCTACATTGTTGGGCCCGGCTCTCCTTCTTAATTATTCTTCCTCTTGTTGTGTGCCTCCTTGCTGTCCTGTTGCCGACTCTGCTTGACCGACCATATGACCTCCTGTTTCTCGGAAATGAACTCTCTTAGTTTTCACTGTTCACCAATCCAGTGCAGTTCGACTCATTATACTATCAGTCAGATTACCATTTACAGTAGTCAGAGTTCGAATCACTGATCCAGCTAGTTGGTGTTTGACTACCAAACTTTTACCTCTCCATTGCTCAGCACAAGCAGAGTTCAACCAGAAGTGCGGGTACCTTTTTTCCTATTCCCCTTGTTTTTGATGTACCTCAGTAGGTAGCTACTATTCCCTAAGCAGTTATCCTGGATGCAAGCTGGCTCCTCCGGTTGGCACTGAATTGGTCTTGCAATCAGCATCTTTAGTCCAGCCTTGGCTGCAGCAAAATTAGAGGGGGCGCAATACCACTCATAAAATATAACAGTGATCCACAAATAGAAAGGAACTGATACAGTAGTTGTGAACCAACAACCGTATGACAAGCAGGGATTTAAATCCGCCCTGCACCGGATATACACTCTCAGGATACAAAATGTACTGCAACCAAATGAAAGAATAAATGTGCCACAAATCTATTAAAATAATATACTTAAAAATGTGACTAAGAGTATATAGAGCTCAAGCGTTCAAAGTGTTTCAAAGCATATGCTTCTTCTTTAGGAAAAAATAAGGCTAATAAAGAAATGTATAAGCTCAATATCACATAAATGATATCGAGCTTATAGATTTGTTTATTAGCCCAAATGTTTGTTTCGGAAGAAGAATCATATGCTTCAAAACGCTTGGACTCTATATACTCTGTCATGAATCCTTCATTTGTCCGGCTGACTACTATATTAGTGGATCAAAACATTGTGAGTGCGGTGTATTATTGGTGGTGGTGTCTTACTGCCCTGAATTTATTACACTAGGAGAACCCCTCTGTTTTGTTTTTGGCTGCAGCAAGACTGCCTAGGGGTACTCTGCGTCAGCCAGCACTGCGCCCTACTCATCGCTCCCCAGCAAATAGCCTACTGGAGGTCTCTCCACAGCTATAGTTTGTTGTTAGTGGCTATTGTTTTCTAATACCTGTTTTATTGCAGCTTGATTTACCGCAGTGTATCTCTTGCTCTGGGACCTTCTTGTATATCAATAGTTTCCCTGCTTATTCTCTGTAGAGCTGCTCCTCCACTAAGCCAGGTTACAGCCTGCTTACATTTGTTGACAGACAGCTTACAGGGTGCCGAGTTACAAATTATCATCCAGACTGACCACAGAAACCTATAGTATTTGGAAGTACCAAGCAACTGAACTCCAATCAAGCCACCTGGGCTCTTTCCTTCAGTCACTTTAATGTCAATCTCTCTGACATCCCTAATAAATCTATTAATGAAGGGCGCAAAAGAGAAATTCCATCTAAAAGCAATGTTTAATGATAACACACAAACTGCGCATGTATTCTAAAAATACGTACAAAATATAAAATTGTAATCGCTTATATGTCTCCCAGGGTTAACGTTCACGTTACTGGGTCTGTTCCTCCGTGTGCTTTGCCATCCTTGGGTTCACTTGATGTGTTTTCCAACTCTTAAATGGGTCAGTTCTTTTCAGTCCTCTCCGGACTTCTCCGGCTTTAACACAATCACCAAACTCCTTAGACGGAGATATCAGAGCGTCCCTAGAGTTTACCGAGGGACATAATCACAACGCCATCCCAGAATGAAAAACTTTCAATATTCACTTGGCAAATGCCACGGGGACAGATATCCCACAAATGAACTTGCCCGGGAGATCGAAATTAAAAGAAATTTTCTTAAAACAAAAGAATATATTTAAAAGAAGATATTAACCTCTCTGACATCCCTGATCTGAAAAACATTGTAAATATTCAGTCTTACACCAGAAGCCCCTAGATCTGACAAACTTATAATCTCTTCTATTAAAAATCATCACAACATTGTTTGCTTCTTCTTTACAGAAACTCTGTGCTGCTCAGCAGATTCCTATAGAGTCAGGTTCTTCAAGTCAGACTGTTTGTTCCTAATTACATGGAGTCCAAGGTTCTTCAGTAGGGTCATCATTAAATAGTGGCAGGTCATCTAAGTATCAAACACCCAAATTTCTAGAAGCTTTTGATGGCCCAATTTAAAATTAGATGTTGTAGACTTGTTTGCATTGTACCTGTGTGCCAAGAACAAAACTCCATGTTCCACCTCGGTCTCACTTGTCCACTAGTTCAAGAACTTCCTTGGTCTCGCTTGTCCTTGAAATATATTATTGAGTTAATATATTTCCAAGGGTGTGACTAATTTTGTGTAATTGTAGACGAATTCTCCAAAGTAGGAGATTTCATTCCATTGGCTAAACATCTGTCCAATAAAGAATTGATATATATAAAAGAAATCCACTGCTACTGTTTTCCAGAGCAAATTAGGTCTAACAGGGGTTCACAGTTTGTATCAAAAATATGGAGCTCTTTCTGCAAATGTCTTGAAATAAACTTGCACTTCTCTACTGCAATACCTTCCTCAACCCAATGGGCAGACTGAGCAAATAAATTAGAGCTTGGAACAATTATTTTCTGTTACTACACTCTAAAACAGGATAACTGGAAGGACTAGTAAACTGTGGCAGAGTCATTGGGCTGTTCAACATTCTTCTCTTCCTTGGTGAATAACCCAACACCTTTTATCATGGAACCTCAGTCTTCCAGATTCCAGAGCACCCCTCTGGTGGATTTATGGTAAGACACTCAAGCTACTCTCCTGGCCACTCAAGCTAAATAAAAAGGGCTGCTATTATCAGGCCTCAGTTTATGACTGAAGATTTGGCATGGCTATTCATTAAGAATTTCAAGTTGACAAATCTGACAAACTTGGGCATTAACATATTGGGCCTTACAAGAGCCTGCAAAAGATTAATCAAGAGAGTAATTCGTCACATTATAGGTAGGTGAAGAAAGAATGGAACAGTGGCAGGTAAAATTAATCTAGTAGTGTCTTTTAATTCTTACCTTCATCCTTAACGCAAGTTCAATAATCTCCATCAGGTTTTAGCTTATATTGAGCTAATATTCACTTTTATTTATATCCCCTTAAAATCAAACAACAACTGAGTGTGTTAGTAAAATGACTGGTTAAAAAAACTTAAAACATGCTATTTGTTACACAGACAGGTTTCCCATGAACCCATACTGAGTGTCTCTTACATATTGTGATTTAATGGCTTATCAGGGTCCCCTCTGGTATCTAATATTTTATTGGCATTTTTAGAAACACAATCTTGTTTGATTAGTCTCTACATGTTAACAATGTATTATTTTCTTGTATTCTTCTTTAGTTAATTCCTTTGTATTTAGATGTGCATATAAGTTTTTCACACACCCCTTAATCAAGCTTTTATAAAGAGTTTATCTTTACACATGCAAACACAACCCATTATGTGATTATTTTAATTTTCAATTATTTTACTGGATGCTAGGGTTTTTGATTCCATACCTATTGTTGAAGTGGAAATCACTTGATTCTTAAAATGGTCATGACTTTCTCAGTATCATTTTTTATGAACACAATGGTCAACAAACATTTTGGAATGCCCTTATATACTGAATCTTAGGGCTTTGATTTCATGTGACTGCTTATGTGGGTCAACAGGAGAAGGAAACCACTTCAAAGTAAAGCATTTTAATATCAAAATAAATGTGATGATAGAGCGTGGGCTCTAACAGGTTGGAAACTGTCTTTGAAGTGAAAGCTGTTAAATTGTTCAAATAAGCTAATAAAAAGGTAACTAATCCCATTTATAAAAGTATGATTAAGGAGTGTGTGAAAAATGTATAGGCACATCCAGATACAAAAGGTATTAAAAAGAAAACACAAGGAAAAAAATAAATGAATTAAAAAAACTGTATAGAGACTAATATAAAACAACCAGTAAAACACCAGATAACAGAGGGTACCCCAATAACCCACTGAATCACATGAAACATTCAGGTTTTCCGTGAATCCAAACAAGTAAGGTTTAAAGGGGCAGCAAAGGTCAATACAAGACCTTTTTAACCCACTTCCAGTGACCTCAGAGCTATGGGAACTCATTGTCTGCCAGTTTGCTGTACAGATCACAAATATCTATACTGTTGGGTGAGATATGAGCCTTACTTGGCCTTCATGGTAAAATTATACTGTCTTCATAGAAGCCCCATGTCAATGAATCGACTGTGAATGGGCTTTTATGGAGAAAAGAAAAAGCTCTAATGAATGATGAATAAGGTGCTGATATTGCCCAGTTAGTCAGATATCTGTACAGCAAACTAGTATACAACTTGTGCGTTATAAGCTATGGGAACACGTTAACTGTTGCTCTGAGGGCACTGGCTGTGGGATAAAAAGGTCTTATGCTTGAACCTATACTTGCCCTTTAAGTGTTTTAACAATCACTGTACTGACACATTCATTATTTTATTTAACCCCTTAAGGACCCTTGACTGTCCTGGCACATCAGGACCCTTAACGTGCCAGGACTATCATGGAATTCAGGGCTCCCCACTCAGTTGCACGTCTTTCGGTGAGCTCTGAACAGGATGATGTAAAAAAAAAAAAAAAAAAAAAAGGGCCGTAGTCCTTAAGTGCCAGCCACATATGCGATTGGCCGGTCCTTAAGGGGTTAAAAATGAAAAAAAGATAAATATTAGCATAAACCAGGCTATAAGCTATTACCTGGCACACATGATGAGTATTACTGAATTGCCCTCTTATTTGGTGATAAATGTGAGAGAAGAAACAAAAAGGCACTACCAGCTTAATTGCACCTGACACTCTTGCAGTTTCTCTTTCCACACCTTGTATATGATTTGTATTTAAAGTGATATAAAACACTTGGACTGAATAAACACGTTGCAGGGGTTATCCTTCATAGTACTGCCGAAAGGTTTATTCAAGTTATTTTTTTGGTGCAATGCATACATGGCCTGACAGTAGAGATGTTGCTGCACCATGTTATGGAAATTAATCATTAACTTACCAGAGCTATCCATAGACTTTTCTAGCAACAGCACCACCATAAAATGTCAGGCAATGGAAGTACTGCACCCAAAAAATGCAAGTCTGAGTTGCATTAATTTAAATAAAACACCTTTCAGAAGCTGGAGTACCCAAGTTTTAGACAATGGGAGAAATCATATAGCATATCTTTTTCAGTATTGTTACTCACCTTTTAACTCAGGCCTGCAGTAGAGAGTGAATATTATAGTACGGTTTGCCCTAACCCAAGTTGGATATTCCCAGAATTCAAAGATTAATCCTACTTTTCGTGTCGCTTTCTTTAAATCATACACTTGCAACCAGTTTGCTTGTGTGTCACCCCCTCCCATTGTGGATGCACATAAATAATTGGCATCCAAAAATATAATGCATTCCTGTTTCTTTAGGGGCAATCTTCAATATTCGGTCAACTGGAAGGGTTACAGTTATGAATAATGTTCATGGGCCTCTGCTTCTGAGGTTCATGTTTCATGTAGTGTCCTCTTAAACCTGCTTTTGGACCTCTGAAGCGTATGTGGAGAGCAGGGTAAGAACTTGGCTCCAGTGAACCATCTTTGCTATTGTGTATGTGCATTCAGATTTCAACTGGTCACACCTCCCAGTCACACTTAAAAACACACTTGCTGCTCCTCAGAGTGTGTTCATGGTGTTATAGTGACCTTCCTAGTTCTGGTACTCTGCAGTCATCTGTAATTACCTTATACATTATCTCTTAACTGCTGTTGCGCCACTTGTTCTACTAATCAACCTGCATTAAACCCCCCTTCCCTGGACATCTCAGTCCTGTCCCTACGACTCCACTGTGGAGTCAGATGTGTGTGTGTTGCACTCAAGCTATGCTCTAAAAACAATGTTTTTTACCTTTGCCCACTGTATTTGAATCCTTTAGTGTACAGTATATTCTCAACACAGCATTAGCAATCAAACCCTATAACACAATATCAAATAATTTCACAAGCTGATACAGCTTAGGGATGAGTAAAACATATGTAACTGGTGTAGCAGATTGTTACAAAAGACCTGGAGAAAACTCTGATTTGGCCAAACTGAAAGCAGCAGAGTGAGGTTGCAGGTGTGGGATCAAGGGGTAAAGCTAATGGATGGGGAAAAGCATCAGGGAGAAGGATGAGGAGCATAAATGAGACGGAAAGAACAGGGGATATCAAGTGAGATGGGGAAAATGAGAAAGAGGAGGACAGATGGCCAGCAGTCCTTCCTGAAGAAGTTCCCATATCTTGTTCAGACTAGTAACCCAGATAGGAGCCTGCTGTGATTGATATCTGATGTTAAGCAAACTTGTCCCCCCCCCCCTTTCCTGAAGTCGCATGATTGCTTTTCTTGTTGTAGGGTTGGTTAAAAATGCAAACAAAACACAAACTAAACACCCGTTTTTAAATTGTGTTACAGCCAGGATTTGAAGAAGAGTCTGTTTCATACAAATACCAAACTGACAGAAACTATTTTATCATCCTTACTTAAAACTACATTTTAATGCAAAGAATTATTTTAACTGAAAAATGTCCTTTTTTTTTTAATACCTTATTAGACATACGATAATTCTAGTGATTCATTCTTCTTTGGTAACAACATGTACAATGTTAAGTTATGGAGCCTGTTTCACATGAAATATTACAGAAAACAAAATTCCAGTGTGATATCAAAGCAGCAGCACATGTTCCAAGTTAGTCTGCTACCCTAGTACTAATTAGACTTGAGCCAGATTCTCTCTTTTTTTTTTTTTTTTTTTAACCTGTTTCAGAATCAAGGGCTTTCAAGTTAACATTGCTAAATGTTTTGACTACCATTTCTGAGATAGCTGCAATACAAAACACAAATAATTAATTTTCTGCTGCATAATATACAGATATAAAATGGAAGGAAATATTTCTAGATTAGAATTCTCTATTATCAGGTCTTCTAGTGCCTTTTTATAAATTGTGCTCCTTAGAAAAATTATCCACAAACTAACAAAACAATATATTACCAAGGTAGTGGGGAATTGTTAATGGGGGAACATACCCTGAAAACAACTCTCCCTAAAACGTACCTTACATGCCGTAAGGCGTGGTGTGGTCATGCTGTCCTCACGATATAGAATGGCAGTATAGCAGATTCTGAGGGGCAGTAGATGCAGAAGGAGGTTGACATGAAGGATGCAGCAAGATCGAATGGATCTTGCAGATGGTGAATATTGAAAATAGTGGGACCCCACCATACTACATGTACATTATAGAGGGTAGTTTTCAGGGGATGCTGTTAGGGTATAGTTCCCTTTAAAAGTGGAAGAAAGCTAGATTTTTCCTTCATAACTGGTTGAAAAAAGGGACATAGAGAGCAACTACACTCTTTATGAAGATAATGGAGTGGAAAGAGAATAACTTCTATGAATGCATGTTGCCTCCATGACTTTCTCCCCTTCACTGCATTGGCACAAAAATCAGTAGTATCCAGTATAGCATTGTTTGCACTTCCCAGACTCATTTTGTACACATGGATGGGTTTTGACGCAAACTGGAAAAATTCTATTTTAAAAGCAAGAGTCGGTATTCTGAAATTGCAGTACTGGTAACGATATTGTAAAACGTAAATAAATACTCTGTGTATGTCAACATACAGAAAAATGAAAAGAAGAACCAACGTGATCTGATGCAAAATGCATGAGTAAAATACATTCATGTCAGGATTGGAGTAAAACTATTTGACTAGGAGGATGAATGCAAATAGGGATATGTTCGGGAAAAAAAAAAAAATTAGGTGTGAAAATGTACATGTTCGTCCCATCCCATAGTGGTAATAAATGTTTACAGTCAGAGAAAGCTCACCAAGTCTAAATGTAATGACAAGGAGGGCAATTTACAAATTGAATAATCTGACAGAGTCTGCAGTTGCTGTTGGATTACATTCCTATCATCGTATTAAACTGGCCAGTGGTTGCCTGTGGATGATTTGTTTGCGGTTCATCTGTTCAGAGCTATGTTTTTCACTATAGTAATAACAATAATCAGAGAACATTTACTCACTTTAAAATTTTAACACAGCCCAGTGCCTCTCCTTCCACAATATGGCTAATCTTGATTTCATTCTTTCGCATGCCATTTAACAACTTGAATGCCAGAACTGTAAAGGGTATGGCCATGGTCAAGACTGTATACAGTGCTGCTTGGCTTCCAACCTCCATCCCAAACAAAACTAATCAAAAACTTTGGATTGTGTTGGAGGATCAGAGATGCAGGAAGTCATGACGATCTACTACAACCAGGAATGCTGGGGTTGTGTTAAGAGGCAGTGCTAATCAGTGGTTGCCTGCAGTTACTAATATTGATTGCCTAGCACTATTTGTTGGGCAATCAATCTTTGGGGGTGTAAGGAAGGCTCTAATGCCACCACAAATGGTGTGGGATCTGTGATTAGGGTCTATGAGAACCTGATAGTTGCTTCGAGTTGTGAACAGCTATCTGTGAGACAGATTATCAAATCAATGCATAGGGAGCAATAATCAGGCTCTCACTGGACTCATCACAGTTCCCTATGAATTTGAAGCCCCACAGAAGGACATTCATATTTGCACCTTTACTTATTAGGCATCGGTACATTCAGGAAGAATGTTGGGTTCATAATTTATAGTTTTGGGTTTGTTACACTAAACGGGTTTGAGATGCTGGGCAGAAGTGGTAATATACAATGGGGTCTGTCTCCTACTCCTCCTGCTAGTGGATAGGAACAATCAAAACTCACATAAGGAAGCCCTGTGGGAACTGCTTCAGTCATACTATTGTCCAAGCTGTGAAGAGAATACAAATAAAATCAAAGATAAGGTGTGCCACAGAAGAAAAAGGAACCATCAGTAAGTTAATTTCACCCTCACCCTATGCCCCAATCCATTGTAATGTACAGTGGGACAAGCATACACAGTGATACAAGGGTGGGAAAGGTTGAATATAACAAGAAAAGAGGTCACTGGTGATATGATATAAGAGAATAGAAAAGGAGCAGATACCAGAAGAAAACACCAGCACCTTAGTGGATAGAAAAAAATTCCTACCATTTGAAGCAATACCACTGCCTGCAGCACCTTCCTTCAAAATCTAGCTTATGCCTGGAAATATATTCTACAGTGTCTATTGAATGTATACACTGAAGACCAGGTGGCTGCCTTTCATATTTCCTCTGGTGAGGCCAGTGCCTTACTTGACAAGGAAGCTGAAAAGGCTCTGGTAGAGTGCTTCTTTATCTTCAATTAATGTTTCAAAGTAGCGTCCTCATAGACTTATCTAATACATTGAGTTATCCATCTTGCTAGAGATGCCTTAAAGGCTGGTAGGCCTTTAAACTTCACTTGAAAGTGCATAAAGAGAGAGTCTGTTTTTCTGACGTCATCAGTCCTTTTAAGGTAACAGGAAATAAATCTCCCTAAATCCAAAGAATAATTCTTCTTCTCCCTTTTTCCCTAAAAAGAAGGAAGGACAATCTCCTTGTTTAGGTGGAAATCTGATGCAGATCTGCTTAGGAAAGACTGTTTAGACTGAAGGACTACTTTGTCCTTGTGCATCACTAGGAATGAGAGACTTGCAGGAGTGAGAACGCCCTGATAAGTCGTTTTACTGTATCTTCCTCTGTGAACTGTTTTGCTAAAGGGGCTTATAAAGGCAAAAGATGGACATTTAATGAGGCTGGTTTAAGGCCACCCTCATAACCTAGGTTCTTTGCAGAATTATTATGCACACATAATATTCTGAATATGGTCCAAATTCTGTAATATATTTTGGTTGAGGAGACTCCCCTGCCTACAGAGAGTCTTGAACACTGTCTGATAAACACCTTTCAGCTTCAATTCTTCTCTCTCAGCCTCCAAACAGGCTGGGTTCTGAAGGTAGATTGGCTCCTGAGCTAGAAGGTCCTGTCTGAGAAGAAGAGGCCAGGATTGTGCCACTGACAGCTGGACTAGGTCAAAGTACTAAATCCTCCTGGGCCATCTGGGGGCTATTAGAATCACCTCTACTCCTTTCATTTTTTCTTCCTTAGTACTTCCATTAATGTGGGGATAGGAGGGGATCATTCCTCCTACCAAACCATGCTATTCCATATTCCCTGCCATCTCGTGGGGCTGGCATTTGCAGCTCATTTTTTTTCCATTGCAGACCTTCTAGTGGAAGTTCCTTTGATATATTTAATTCCTTCATCTACCATGCTATTCACTTTCTTCTCTGAATTGGGAGTGGAATCCTCTGGAGTGCGCTCTGTGTGTCCTTTTTCTATATCTGCAAGAAAAGGTGCTAAATAGATCTCATGTGCATCCCCGGCCAGGGAATGATATGAACTGTAGATGTAAGAACACACAAACTCCATGAAGTCTTTAGCTGTGTGTAGTATTTGTGATTGTAATAAAATGGGTCCCTTTCCTGATTCTCGTAATCCTGTATTCTGGAACAAAGGCTATACCTACTTACATTACTGGATGCCCAGTAACAGAATGTTCTGGGGCTGCAAGTGACTTTTTCTTCACTTATTAGCCATCCTAGATGCTGATGATGAGGGACACTTTGCAAAGAATAGTTTACTGCTTCTGTTCTTGAGTTTACAATGATTAGAAGGCCATCCAGATAAGGGATTATAGTGATCCCTTGTTACATGAGTGGTTCCATTGTCACTGCTATTGTCTTGGTAAAGGCTCTTGGGGATGATGAAAGGCCAAAGTGAAGAACTCTGAACTGAAAATACAGATCATCCAGAGAGAATATGAGAAAACTGCAATAAGGGCCTCATCATGATTAGGCAGTATACGTCCTGAGGGTCTATCATTGTAAGGAAGGACCACTGAGGCATGGCCCTGGTCACAGATAACATGGTTTCCAGCTTGATCAAATTAACATTTTCAGGTATCTCAAGTCTAGGATGGTCCTTAAACCATCAGAGGCCTTGGTAACTATGAACAATATTGAGTAGATACCTTAGCGCTTCTCCCCAGGAAAGGTCATTTCTACGGCTTTCTTCTGAGCCAATTCTTCAAATGCCTTAATCAGCTCCAAAGCTTTTCCTGGATTAGCCAGGATTCTTGATCTTCAGAATAAAATTCCTTTTCGGAACTCTTCTGAATTCTAGCGCATACCCCCCATATCCAGGACCTGATGAACCCAATTGTCTGGGTTGGATGATGAATTCCAGGCTTCGAGGAAGTGTTTCAGCTATCTCCAACTGGAACTGGAAATGGGGCCCACCTTGCATCATGAATATGGCTTCTTAAAATGGGCTTTGCTAGGGTATTCTTTCTTGAATACCCATTTGAAAGTCTGAGAGGAAGCTGATCTTCTTTGATCATAGTAGTTCACAGAGTGCAATCTTCTGGAATCTCCAAAAGGACTGTCTTCTACAGTCTTATACAGAAGAGAGCTTGGGGGGGGGGATCTTGAGTCACCTGTCTTGCAGAAGAAAAAAGCTCCCGACATAATTACCTTAATTACCTCTGGATGTACTCCGAAAAGGAGACCAGCTTACCCTTAAAAGAGGTCCCCCCCCCCAGGATTTTAACCACAGGGCTCTTCTTGCTGTTACCGACATAGCTGAAGATTTAGTCATTAGCCTAATCATATAAAGTAATGCATTACTGGAGAAGCTCATTTATTAATTTGGATCAGGACATGGAGGATTCAGCTTTTTGCAAGCCCTGATAACCAAATTCACATGGTCCTGGCTATACGGACATAGTTGTAGCCAATTTAAGATTCTGTCCTTTTAAGGAGTACTGCTTCTTCAACGCACTTTTTTTTTTTCCATGGGGTCTTGGAGGAGATAGCCAATGCTTCACTTCCTCTATTTCTAAAGCGATACATCCTAAGAAATACTTCAGTAATATTGGAACTTTTATCTTCCCTGTCCCATTCGGACTGAATACATTCTGCTATGGAGCGATGGACAGGTAAAAGTGTGGATGCTCTCTTATTGCCCAAAAAAGCTGAATCCATGATGTCCAGTTCATTAGTTTCAGCCGTTAAACCAAGAGTTTCTTCTATTCTTAGGAAAAGGTTCAATCTTATCAATAATAAACAAACCAGATTCCTCCACAATTTTACCTTCTTCAGATGAATACTCAGAAATGAAATCCTGAAGGCTTGCTGAATGTTCAATTTGCAGTAACCTAGAAGCTGTACCCTGGTCAGGATGTTCTATTCATGGCAGTTTTCTTGGAACTGAAGACTCCTGCATGGCTGAAAAAAAAAAAATCTTGAAACTGAGAGGGCATGTCTTGAATGATTGTTTTCTTTAGACATCCTGGACATAGTTTAGCTGAATCGGAATCAGAGATCTTAGTATCACACCCAGAGCAAAATTTAAACTTTTTTGGTAACCATATGATCAAGCAAATTCTTTTCTTCAGAAGTTGAAGCTTTACTAGACATCCAGGAAGTTACAGGGACGCAGTCAGAAGTTGTCATGGCAACACTCACCAAAGGGTTAATCACCTCCTCAGATCATAGGACAGGAACACTTCCTACAGCTTTAAAGTCCACCCTCATTTCCTCTACCATCAGCCTGAGCTGATAGCCTAGTCCAAAAGATCAAACATACAGAAACAAGGGAGGGTTTAGCGAGTGCTGCCATAACAACTGACCAGGAAAGGAAAATAATTTGATATAATTTTCCTTTTTCCACTGGTCACCATGGCAGCCCTCACCAAATGGCAATACCATAGCAGTACAAAAAAAGAAAGATGGCCATTCTCTATAAGAAGAAATCAGATATGCACAACAGTGGATAAATGCAACAAATATTACTTGAAAATTGAGATTCTAAGTCCCTATAAACTGAGGCCAGAAATGTATGCCTGAAAAGAGCTTTATTACCGCCTTGACATCCAATTGATAAGGATTGATAAAAGGTGGCACTTGAAGACCAGACGCCGCTTTGCAGATATCCTCTGTAGGGACTTCTGGCTCTGCTGCCATGGAGGTGGAAACTGCTCTGAAAGAGTGTGCTTTAAGACCCTGTGGGACTGGAATGCCTTTGTGGATATAGGCCCTAGAGATAGCCGCAACAATCCAATGGGTAATGGTGGATATGAAGGTTGCTTCCCCTTTCTGGAAAGAACCATGAAGAGCCTGGAAGACTTCCTGAATGAAGCTCTAATTAAATTTTCAGGAATCTGATTACTTGCAGGTTGGGCCACATTGGATCTCCCCCTTCATCCAAGGACAGTTTAAGAGCAGGAAGGATAAGGTCTTGGGAAAAATTAAAACCTGATACTACCTTGGGTAGAAATTCAGGCACAGGAGAAGAAGATGATGATGAGAAGAAAATCTTATAAAAGGTTCCTCCACATAGAGAACCTGAAGTGCTGACACCAGTCTGGCATAGGTGATTGCAACCAGAAGAGTAACTTTGAAGGAAAGCAGACCCAAAGATATGGAAGTCATAGGCCTGACAGGATGGTCGGAAAGAACATCCAATACCAAAGGAAAGTACCAAAAAGGATACCAGGTCTTGACTAGGGGTCCAAGATGGGAGGTTGCATTGAAAAACCAGATCACTAAGTCATGGAAGGCCCACTTGAACCCTGACAAGGCTGAAGAGTACAGATACATGGACCTTTAAGGTCTTGGAACTCCGTTCTTTATCAAATCCTTCTGTCAGGAACTCATTGAGGAGAAAGGCAGAAAGATCTTCTGGATTCGGACCTCTTGCTGATTCCCACTGACAAAAGCAGACCAAATTCTCTAGTAGGAATTGGAGGCAGAGCATTTCCTGGATTTTAATGAGAGAAACAGCAGAGGTATTGAGACCTAGATTGGTTAGTGATTGCCGTTCAACCTCCAAACCGCTAGATGCGGCTTGTAGACTGCTGGATAATGAATGGGATCCTGAGACAGGAGGTCTATCCTGTAAAGTATAATCCATGACTCCTGGATTGCAAACATCTTGAGAGCTGGGTTCCATGTTCTTCTGGGTCAAACAGGAATAACAGCCAATATCTCCACTTTGTCTCACCTGATTTTCTCCAGAAGCTTTGGAATCAAGCATATGGGAGGGAATATGTAACCCCTCTAGTGAGTACACCAGTGAGACAACACATCCTTCACTGGGCTTCCGGACAGAGGGTCCTGCTGTAAAACCTCTGGACTTTCAGATTTGTTGGTGATGCCATAAGATCTCTTTGGGAGACCACATCTGAAAATAACCAGACCAAAGTTATTGAAATTCAAGGCCCAGGAACCTAGCTCCATCTGGGTTCTTCTCAGTAAAATCTGTCTGGACATCTGTTTTGCCTTGGAAGCAAAATGCCATCAGGAGAAAAGCATGAGTGGTTGTCCAAGCTAGAATCTTCCCCACCTCCTTTAGCAAGAGCTTACTTCTGGCTCCCCCTTTTTCTGAAATGGGAATGTTATCTGTCTGGATTTTTATTGGTTGTCCCTCTTGAAGATAAGATAAGAACTGAAATACTTTCAGGATGGCTCTCAGCTATAGGATGCTCAAGGGTAGTTCTTTGAATGTCGTCAGCCAATCCCCCATGTGCAATATGACTGTTGCAGTTTGCCCCCATCTATCTCCACTGGTATCCATCGTTAGAGTGATCAGGTCACATCTCCTAAGATAAGCCCTTGACTGAGGTTGCTGCAGTTTTCCCACCATACAAGGCCTTCCAGGATAGAAGTTGGGATCCAAACAGTGATGTCCTGGGAATGGAAATGGCTGTCCTGGCTGAACCTGGCAACTTGTCGGAAGATGTGCTGCATCTTCCCCAGGGGAAAAGAAATGGTGGCATCGGAAGTGTACACCTAAAAACTTAATTTCCATAGAAGGGATACGTTGTTTTTTTCCCTTTGCTCAGAAGTCATCCTGGTTGGGAAACAAAGCTGATTGCCAGCACTCTGTGCTGAAGAAGATTACAGGATTGGGACAAAAATCAAAATGTCGTACTGATAGTGAAAGATCCTTAAACCCTTTTTCCTTGACTCGCAACAAGAGGGGGCAGGATCTTGGTAAAGGTTATTAGAGACGTGGAGATTCCAAATGGAAGGCAGGAGAACTAAAAGTGACTGCCTCCTATAGCGAACTGGAAATATTGCCATGTGCGGAGATGACTGGACTATGAAGGTAAGCATACTGAAGATCTAGTCATTTGGAAGGACCTGAGCAAAGATGGTGTTTACAAATTCCATCATGAAGCCCCTCACATCTAGATGTTTGTTTAGATGCTTTAGATAGAGAATAGGACAAGGTTCTCCTGAAGCCATCTGGACAAAAAAAAAAAAAAAAAAAGGAAATTTACTCTGTGTCCTTCCAGGGCATAGAGTGGGCTTTGGCTCCGCCTTCCAGCTGGGTAGGACCAATTGATTTCTTTAAATTCGCTTGCTACCTCTCCTCTGCAGTTATTGTGTCTTTCAGCTTGGACAACTGTATAAGTTAGAGATAGCCAACCATAATACATTTGAACACAGTAGGTAATGTATGCTGAGGAACTGATACAGATACCGTAATTACCAAGGGTGGGTTGCCGTGGAAGGACACAGAGGAAATACAAATATCGGTGAGTAAATTTCACTTTTCCTCTGTGTCCTATCCACAGCATAGAGTGGGACTTACCAGAGCAGTACCCAGAGAGGGATGGGTAGCAAAAAGTTCAGATCTGGATGGCTGCTTCAAGCACCTTCCATCCGAACTTGGCATCCGCAGATGCTTGTAGGTCCAGTCTATAATGTTTAATGAACGTAGAGACTGAAGCTCAAGTTGCTGCTTTACATATGTCTTCTGGAGAAGCTGCAGCTTTGAGGGCCCAGGAGGTTGACATAGCTTGAGTTGAGTGGGCCTTAAGACCTTGAGGAGGGTCCTGACCCACAGTTTCATATGCTATGGAAATACAGACAAGTATCCACCTGGCAATAGAAGTCTTAGAGGCTGCAGTCCCTTTAAATTTACCTCCAAAGTGAACCAGGAGAAAGTCAGATTTACGAAAATACTCAGTTCTGGAAAGATATGTCTGTAAACACCTGACTAAGTCCAGGTTGTGTAATTGTTTCTCCAGTTCATGCATTGGGTGTGGACAAAAGGAAGGAAGTACTATATCCTGATTAAGGTGAAATTGTGAAATCACCTTTGAACGAAATGAGGGTTTGGGCCATAGTACCACTTTATCCTGATGAAAGGTGAGGAAGGGAGATTTAGCTACCAGTGCTTGTAGCTCGCTAACTCTCCTTGCTGATGTCACTGCAATGAGAAATGCAGTCTTTAGCGTCAGAAATTTTAACGATACCTGTTGAAGGGGTGCAAAATAGGGGTGAGAGGCCAACTGTTTATCACGGTTCCCGTGATCTTTCTCTGTCACTCTTTGCTGTGGTGCACTACCATTGGTTGAGCTTGTTTGGCCCGCCCAGTATGGCCTTTTTATACTCTGCTTTTTCTTTCGTGGTGTTTCTGAGCCAGTGTTGCTGTGTTCCTGTGTACCGACTTGGCCCGTCTGACTACGCTCCTTAGTTCCTGCTCAGTGATTTCACCTGGCTGACGTTCCTGCTCCGTGACCTGACCCGGCTACGCTGATGACCCTGCCTGTGTTCCTGCCGAGAGCCTGTTCCAGTGTCGCCTGGGCAACATTCTGACTTCCGCTGTGCTGGTGGCAGGGCTGACTGAGTTGTTACCTCCTGTGTACTGGGCCTTCACATTTACTCTTGCTGAGCTCTGTTGCCTCCGTTACTCTGGGCCTCCGTTAACACTTACAGAGCACTGAGCCTTCCGTTTGCACTTCAGAGCACTGTTACCTCTGTTCATTGAGCCTCCGTTAACACTTGCAGAGCAGTTGCCTCCGTTCACTGAGCCTCCATTAACACTTGCAGAGCCGTTGCTTCCGCTACCCTGAGCCTTCCACTAACACTTGCTGAGCCTTGTGTCTCCGTTACTAGAGCCTCCCATTAACACTTGCAGAGCAAGGTGGCCTATGATTTACCCTGCGCATCCGGTTACTATTGTTAGGCGCAGTAGTCTCGTTATGCACCGGTTGGTGAGATTGGCTCCATATACCTCAGCTCTTGCAGTGTAGTTGGTCTCCGTTACAGCGCTCGTGGAGGTGCCATTGGCTCTATACAGCTAAGCTCTTGCAGTGTAATTGGTCTCCGTTACAACACCCGTGGGGGCTATTGGCTCTATAATTCTCAGCTCTTACAGTGTATTC
This sequence comes from Rhinophrynus dorsalis, assembly GCA_037306005.1. Taxonomy (NCBI): domain Eukaryota; kingdom Metazoa; phylum Chordata; class Amphibia; order Anura; family Rhinophrynidae; genus Rhinophrynus; species Rhinophrynus dorsalis. The sequence continues at coordinate 385,308,478 of CM074723.1, read as the reverse complement.
GGTCTCCATTAACGCACCGGGTGGGTGCTATTGGCTCTAGCTCCTTAGGCTCTTGCAGAGTATTTTGGCCTCAGTTCCCTGCTCAGCATAAGCAGTAGTCTCTGTTCTGTTCTATTTACTGGTGTTCTCACCTAGCACCACTATATCGCTCCTTTACCAACTTATGGGCATGTCAAACACACCACAACAGAGACTAATTTGATTTCTATGTACTTTAACCCTTGAGTACCCTGTATGTTATTTATGCCTGTCCTGTGACAGTATATATTAATTTCCCAGTATACTGGGCCTGAGAGGGCATCTGTACTTTACTGTCTATTCCAGTCATTCTGTATTGCCTATAGGGGGCAGTCTTTCTTGTCTTAATAAAACTGTTTTATTCTAACCTGCTGGTCTGAGTGTCCTACAAAACCGTTACACTGTTGTAACACTAAGTTAAGATCCCATGGAGGTACGGTCTCTAATAGTTGGTTTTATCTTGGAGATGGATGTGAGATAGTGTCTGATAAGATAATTATCTGCAAACGGCGTGGCCAGAATAGCCAACAAGGCTGACAGTTGTACCTTCAATTATGCCGGCTTCAAACCCTTCTGGAATCCATCCTGCAGGAAGTCCAGAATTTTTGCAGATTTGGCTGACCGGTCCAGATTATTAGCAGTACACCACTTGTGGAAAATGGACCATACTCTGTAGTAGATTTTTATGGTTGTTTTCTTACGTCCCTTCAGTATGGTGTCAATAACTGGTTCTGAGGTGCCCTGTAACCTTAAAAAGATTGCCGCTCAGCCTCCAGGCCCTGAGCTGGAAGAAGGCTGGGTCCGGATGTTGTAAAGGGCCCTGGAGTCACTGGAAGCTGTAATGGATGTCTGCGGGACATCCGAAGTGCGTCCAGAAACCATGGCTTCCTTGGCCAGTATGGGACGATCAGTATAACTTCTGCCCTGTCCGGTCTTATTTTTCTGATGACTTCTGTCAACAGAGAAAGAGGAGGAAACAGGTAAGCCAGTTTAAACTTCCATGGAATCTTTAAGGCGTCGTCCCAGGGCTTGAGGTTCCTGCCATCTGGACAGATACTGGACGCATTTTTTGTTGTGATTTGTGGCCATAAGATCTATTTCTGGAAGACCCAGATTGGTCACCATTTGTTGGAATATCCTTGGTTTTAGCTCCCATTCTCCCGGGTCGATCGGATTTCGACTGAGAAAGTCTGCTTGTGTGTTTAGTTGACCAGATAGGAAAGAGGCCGTGGAGGATGATTTTGAGTGCCAGGTTGTTTAATTGGGTGCTGTGAGTTCCCCCTTGATTCAGTATGTATTGTACTGCAGTAGAATTGTCCGATCTGATCAGGACAGATAGGTGCCAAAGGTCCCGACTGAAGTGCTGCAATGTCTTCCAGACTGCTAGGAGCTCTAATACATTGATGTGTAGCTTGGTTTCCTGGGCATTCCAAGTACTTTGAAATGTCTCGTTCCTCCATATTCCTCCCCAACCTTTTCTGCTGGCATCTGTATGTAGAATCTGCCATTCTGGATCTGCTAGATTCCTGCCTTTTGTCAGATGTGGAGGCTGAGTCCACCAATTTAATTCCAATCTGATTTGTTTTGATATTGGAATCCGTTGATGGAAGTTGAGGGGTTGTTTTTTGTAATACTTTAGATAGTGTAGATGGGTTCTGCGAGCATGAATCTGAGCCCATGGGATGACTTGATATGTAGACGCTAGGTGTCCCAGGAGCCTGGAGAAGGATTTCGCTGTTTGTTCTCTTTTTTGAAGAAACTTGAGGACATGCTTGGTGATCCGTTGTTGTCGTTCTGATGACAGGATTGCCTGACCTAGCTGGGTGTTGAATTGGATCCCCAAAAACACCAGATCCTGAGACGGCGTCAGAGAGCCCTTGTTGTAATTTATAATCCATCCTAGCTCCTGTAGCTGGGCTACGCATGTTTTGGTGATGTTGATGGTTTTCTGGTACGATGTCTCTATTATCAGTATGTCGTCCAAGTAAGGTATGACTCTGAGAAGATGTTGCTATCTGAGGAATGCCATGACATTCTCCATGATCTTCATGAAGACCCAGGGAGCTGATGCGAGGCCAAATGGCAATGCTCTGTACTGGACGTGCATGCCGAAGATGTGGAATCTTAGGTACTTGCAATGTTGTTGCTGTATCTGCACATGATATTATGCGTCTCACAGGTCTATCCAAGTCAGATATGCTTCTGGTTGTATTAGTTTGAATGTGGATGAAACAGTCTCCATCTTGAAATGGTGTGGTTGTAGAAAGGCGTTGGAGGTCTTTCAAGTCCAAGATGAGGCGAAGTTCCCCAGTAGGCTTGATAGTAAAAAAAAAAAAAAAAAAAAAAAAAAAAAAAAAAAGGTTGAATAAAAGCCCGAAATCTCTATCAGTCTGTTGATCAATAGGGACTGTAAGGCTACTTTCATCTGCTGGGTTCTTGATTTCAGTCTCAACTTGGAAGTCTGGACGCGATGTGGAAGGGGGGCAGTCTTGAATTCTAGTAAGAACCCCTTCTGAATAATTTCCCATAGCCATTTGTCTGGATGGATGAGAGACCAGTCCAAATGGAATTCCTCCAGCCTGCCCCCTACTGGAGGAGAATGGGGGAGACTGGCTTCATTGGGGGAACTGTCCTCTTCACTGGAAATCCGTGCGATTTCCAGGCCTCTAGGAGATTTGAGCACCTATCTTCCTCTGGTCATAACCTCTACCTGACCTGTAATTGCAGGCCTCTCGAAAGGACTGTCATCTGAATTGCCCGATCTCCCTGGAGATCTTATCTTGTAGTAGGAACTGTCTCTTTCCACCTGATGATCTTTTAATTATATCTTCCAGTTGATCCCTGAACAATTTGGCTACAATGAAGGGAAGGGAGACAAATTTATTCTTAGATGAGGGTTCAGCTTCCCATGCTTTGATCCACATGGAGCGTCTGGCTGTTATGGTGAGAGATGAAGATCTTGCCAAGAGACGAATATTGTCTAATGAGGCATCATGTCATGAATTGAGCTATGGACTGGAAACTGAGGTGCGGCCTTTTTATATCCCACAAATGCCGCGTCCATAACATTTAAATCCTTTGGGACGTCCGCCAGGCCCAGAGTTTTCCTCATCGTCTTCACTACGTGGTCCATTTTGTCCATGCTGAAGCTACTGGATTCTTCCACAAGCTCACCTTCTTCAGCAGATGACGCTGCAGATTCAATGTCAATATAAGTATCGTCATAATCATCCTGTGTTCCTGACGGACCTTCGTCTGGATCTGATGTTCTGTGGCTTTTCCTGGCTGCCTCTTGCATTGATACGAAGGTATCCTGCATGGAGGTTTTCATCCAGGACAAAGTCCGGGAACTGGACTGGTACATTTTCTCCAGCAGTTTGTTGCAGGCATGCAGTACAGAGCTTAGCAGGATCATTAACAGGTAGCATATTATTACAGCCAGCACAGGGTTTCTCTTTTGGCCCTGACTTTTCTTCTTTAGCTGATTCTGATGATTTTAGTTTCTCACACTTCGTGTCCTTGGATGTTGACATGGTTGGCAGTTTGAGCTGAGATAGACAAGATCTGGAAGCACACTACTACAAAATATACAGGCACAAGGCTAAGTACTAACTAGCAAAAAGGCTCTAACCATTTATATTAGTAGAGACATACCTGTATGTTGAAAGCATAGTCGCCGCTTTATCCTGCCTCTGACCGGATGCCTGATTCCCCGCATGCGTTCCAACAATGGATCGCTTTGTGACGTTCCTGTATGTGGTATGAACTTGCTGGGAGTGGGCGTGTACTCGCGCTGACAACCTGACAGTCAGAGAAGCAGCGCGGGGAGAAGTGGCCGATCGCCGCGCGAATAGCCAGTTTCCAGCCCATACGTACATTGGACAGTGTGCATGATCCATGTGTAATAGGTAATTTGCCCACGATGAGGCAGACACATTGCAGAGCGTGACATAAAGTATGTTTACGAGAGAGTGAGGCATAGCCTCCGTCCACCAGCTGGGTAGGACCAAATAACTGCAGAAGAGAGGTAGCAAGTGAATTTAAAGAAATCAATTGGTCCTACCCAGCAGGAAGGCGGAGCCAAAGCCCATTCTATGCCGTTGATAGGACACAGAGGAAATAGTGAATTCCTTGAAACCAATCTTCCTTTGGAACAGGTCCAATAGCATTTTGATGAAAGAGTTGAAGAATGAAATTGTGAAGAATTTCTGCCTTGTGGGAGTCCTGTGGGAATTTTGAAGCTCTGAAGAAATGCTGCCTTGGAACGTTCTTGAAAACAAGGGCATAACCTCAAGCGATTGATCTGTAATGAGATTGGACCAAGACTGAGGAATGAACAACCTGCTGCCAATTTCCTCGCCTTGGACCGAGACACCATCAGAATTTTGTGACTGGCTTAAATTCTTCCCAAGGACAAGATCTGAAGTTACGAAAAAGGCCAGAGTGGCCTCCCTTCCAGGCTTGAGAAACATTGCCTATCCGGCCGATAGGTCTCGGATTCATGAAAAGATTCTTTGTCACTTTGAATCTTGCGTACAGGGCCAAAATTCTCAGAGTCTTCCTCTTTGCAAAGAAAAAGGCAGCAGAAGCACCAACTACCAATGAGACATGTGGACTACCCACAGGAAGACCGGAACTTCACATGGCTAATCAGGCAACAAAGGAAAATACATAAAGAGTCCAAGAAATAATGGAGGCAGAAACAATAGCCAGGATCCCCCCCCCCCCGAGCCTTCTTAAATATCTTGCTGAAAAAAAAAAAAAGCCAGGAGATGCCATAAGGTCATCCTCTTTATATTCTTAGAGCTGTTAGACTTTCAAAAAAAGTCACCTCCAAGACGTTGTACGTGTTATGTCATCACCTACCGACCGAATCCGGAAGGAGGAAAAAGAACCGGGCGGTCAGCTAGATGCTACATCCATGCCCCCATGCTTTGCTCCTTGGCAGGAGATGTATACTGGGAGGTCAGACCCACCAGGGAATGAGAGACCTGGCACCTGAAAGAGGCCTAACAAGGCCAGAGTAAGAAAGAAAGAAAAAATAGGTAGCCCACACCAAAAGGAAGTCTCCTGCCTACAGCTGTAGGACAGGAAACAAAAAGACTGACAGGAAGTATCCTGTCCTATAAGCAGAGATTAACCCTTTGGTGAGGGCTGCCATAATGATCAGGGAAATGCAGGCTAAACACCACAGAATAGGCACTGAAGCTATATATATACACAGCACAAATATTGCAGCTGCCATTTTAAATAAAAAAAGGATCCATGCGTGGAACGCAAACAAATCTAGAGGACCCTTGAGAGGGTATAAAAGCACCACGCATACCTTAAAGATGTAGTCACTTGAACAGGGGAAGAGACCAGGCCAGCAAGGCGGGAATGAAGCTCCTCTGAGGCAGACACAGTCCCTACATTTAACTGAATACCTGGTCATGTTACATATAACTAAAACGTTAACTACAAGAAGCATACTGAAACAGATGGATAGCAAAGCACTGACCATGCCTAGCCTCCATCGAATTAACCCTCTGAGTGCTTGCAGGTTAGTCCACGCATTGCAAACCAATGTGTTGGATACCCCTCTGGCACTCAGTGTTATAAATTATTACAGTTTTTAAACATTAGCTGTTCATTATCTCACTGTTCATTTAGCTAATAAATGTCGTTTATTTGTCTGAACAGTATCAAAATGATCAATTTCAGTCTAGCTCATAAATTGGACTTGACTTTGTGTATAGCGTTCATTTATAAGCATGACCGGCAGGAGTCCACCATCACTTAAACTACTGGTCACGGGGCCGCAACGAGCAGGAAAAAAAATGCAGATTATAATCGATTCTAATAGTTTCCAAGAACAGGTAAAACCAATCCAAATGCACGATCCCACTATCTTTCACACATAAATCCTACTGGACACTTATCAATGGCTGGTCGGATTTTGCAAACAAAGTGTGGCGAACTAAACACAAAATAAAAATGTAACCCTTTGAGTACCCTATGGGTATCCGGCACTCGATATTGCTTTTCCCCCTAACTGCTAGGGATGTTTCCACCGCATTCAATGCGTTGTAGACACCTAAATGGCATCCAAGAGTATAAAATCCCAGTTTAACCTTTTGAGAGCCGGTGGAGTATACAATGCATTACATAGCCTTCTGGAACTCAATGGGTTAATCAGTTGGAATTTCATGAATGCTTATGCGCTCCGTGAAATGCAGCTGATTCACTCCAAAACGAATCCACATTTCTTTTCAAACTACGATGACTCCAAGTGGTTGATAACCAAACCGATACGTAGCCTCACCCCTCTAGTTAAATCACGTTAATGACCACAACCTTCACCCACCCTTCCATTGACACCAACTACCCTAAGAACTCGAACAGTGACTATTATGAATTACTAGAGACCCACCAAGCGCGAGCGCCAAACCGTGACGTCAGCGACCCTAACAGGTATAGTGCAAGTAGGCGGAGACTTGTGTCGACGCACGAGCACCCCTCTCAAACAGTCTCTCTCGTGCGCGCGCGCTCTCAACACCCCCCACTAACTGTCAGCGTACAAGGCGCGTGTCCGTGCGCGAGCTGGAATCCCTGTCGCGCTCGTACAGAGTTGGGTTCGGAAGAAGGAAGGAAGGGGGCGCGTTTACATGTGTCTAATTTTTTTCCTCTCCTTCGTTCCCCTAAATATACTGACTAAACGCAAGACAGCGAGTGTCAAAGAGGAATACAGCGTACTCCTGGTGCAAGCTGACTGAAAAGAGCCGGTGTGGTGTCAAGCACAGTGTATAGAGGTAAGTGCTGTCACTACGGCCAGGGACACTGATTTCTGTCCTGTACTACACTAGAGCAGAGGAGGAGCCCAGGACATGTGCGGCATACAGTGCCTTTTATTCCTGTACAAGTAAAATGATTGCCAGATCATCTATTTAAACAGGAACACTTATTAAAATGCATGCTGCTGGGTGCAATGCTTCCATGTAGTGTGCATTTTTCATAAAATGTCCAGTTTTAGGAGAGGTGATCTGGCAACCCTAAATAAGTATGTCTGCTGAAAGAGCCGTACATGAATCGGGAGAACCGTGTATATGTTTTTAACATCATGTCCCCATTGAGGGGATGTTTGCATGCCTTAAAATACCACCTAATGTAAGTAGTAGGTGGCATTAACCCCTTAGTGCCAGGGGGTACGGAACCCCCCTGACACCCATTTGAATGCGTTGCGCACCCCTCAGGCATTCAAATGGGTTAATAAAGTCTATATATAGTAATTTTGCGATTTGAACATGTGATTGTTTACAGATCAGTCTGACACATTTATCAAACACGCATACACATATGTAATAAATATGTATATGCACGCACCCATGCACTGATTAATATAGCAGAACAATGCATCAGTGTGATGTCTTCTACCCCATGCTATGTGTCTGCTGCTGCTGTGCTGTGTGAGGTGTCTGCTGCTGGAGAAACCCTCTCAATCAATGGCCCAACATAAGGACAGAGAGATGGAGGGAGGTCTCAGTCTTCTGCACTGTATATTTTCTCTTCCCTTTCCTGAGAGCAGTAGCTGCCAGCAAGCTGCAGTCATCTCAGGGGAGTGGGGCTCCTAGCTGGCAGTGTTGTGGCTCAAGCTGAATATATAGGGGTATGGTGAATTCTGTGTTTGGGAAGGCTAATAATAGGCCTTGGGGACATATTTTTATATAGGAAGTCAGCCACCAAAAAAATCTGAAACGGAGGTTGTTCTTTTTTGGGGAAGGTTAATCCATCATTATTAATTTGGGTGGAAGACATGGAATGTTTCATACTGATAGTCTTTTATTTATGTAGTAGCAACACATTTCTCAGCACTGTGCACAAGTGGTGGGTGATTTTGATATGCCTTTTAACCACATAGATGCTAGAAATACTGTGAAGTTCTTCATTTTTATAAATTGCATTGGCACCTCATGGGTTAATTTAAAAAATATTGCGTGAAACAATGCATTGTAGACCTCTGGGATCCAAAGGGTCATTATTGTAAATCAAAGTGTTCAGTTGCTGTGCTCCAGAATTGCTCTGCAACTTACTTTATAAATATGCCCCAAAATGACATACAAGTGGAGGAAGGGACTTGATTGTGAGAGTTTGTAGTCTATTGGGTTCCCTATCCAAGGCCACTTAGTATATGAAATTGGGCTACGTAGTTGTCATTCAGACAAATTGAAATAAACTTCTCAATTGTTTTACTTAATGTGTAAAATGGCAGCAGTCTCAATGGATTTGTTAACCCTTTGAGTGCAAAATATACCCCTCTGGCACTCAAAGGGTTTATATTTTGTTTGGGAGATATGGTGTATAAGCAGGGGGGTGGGAGCTGTATAGTAAGCTTGCTGCCTTTATCTGGAGTGTCAGTGCCAGGCACTTTAGACATTTGACAAGTCTCTTTATTTTGTTGTACCATGAGAGCCACAATACATGCTTTTGAGTGGTTCATGTTAGTGAGATTCATTATCTGTATGGCTCTGAATGAGTTAACTAGAACATAGTTCATAGAATTGTTTATAAGTATGTAGCACTTCCACCAAATATGTTAAAATCATTGCAGTTACTTTGCACAGATTTTCATTAGCATCTTTTTCCTATTTACATTTGCGTAGGAGGAAATAATAAAATTGACAATATCATTGTATATTTTAACCCCTTCATTATCAGATTTCCTGCACTCAGTAGAGTGTTGTCAGGCTGCAAATGTGAAATAAAAAGAACATGGTACATATCAGCAATCCATTACACACAATAAGGATGATGTACTAAGAGGAACTGGTGCAATTTTAGGACAAATAAAAGCCAAATTTAAACCTATTTTTTTTTTAACACTTTGGAGGCCCCTCCAGCATTCAAGGGGTTAAAAGCTGGGAACTGTAGGTATTTGTCCCCTATTACACGGTTGGTTGGTTTCAGAATTGCTCAAGTTCTTATTACATCAGGTTAACTACCTGGCACTGGTGCATACTGGTTTAACATGCTGGACTCTGGAGATGTCTCCCAAAGCAGTGTGTGTCCTTTAGCAGCAAAAGGGTTAAGATGTATTTTTATTAGTAAGACTAAGTGCCAGAATCTGCTGTCTATGTTCATTGGAAACCGAGCAGCTGCACTAATGCCAAAGGCTTGGAGGCAAAATGTGTTTGGCATTATGTGTATGTATCAATTATGTATCAGGTTGTTATTGTATGTATTTAAAAAATCAGCTTTTACTTCCATGTTTGGTTCTAGTCAGATCACCTGTGAGGAAGGGCAGTTTAAATGATGAAGAAGAACTGATAAATCATATGCCATAATGTCAAGAATTGGATATTTTTCTGTTTTAGAGGACATGGATCATGACAAAATTGATGCAATTCTGGGGAGTAACAATTTCCCCATTTATTGAGATGGATTTTTTTAACAGGACGTGAGAGGTGTGTAGTGCATTTCTTCAATGAATTCACCCATTGGATGCTAGACAGGGCTTCATTTTTTATATATATGATGCATTTTTTTCCTCAAAATTTATCAACGTTTCTTTATACATGTGTTCTATTGTTTTCTCATTTTCACAACTAATAAAGTTTTTGTCCTGCCTCAATTTTTTTTTATTTGAGTAGTACGAACAGGTGCCAACAGATAAAATCTGAAGCATTTCTGTATATGTAAACTGAATGAAAGTGGTTGGCATTGCTTCAGAATTGGCACATCAGATGTAGGCTTTAAGAGGATGTAGTAATGTTTTCAAGGCTTAACAGCAGATGGCATACTGGTTATTTTCAGTACTGTGGCTTATGCATTGTTTAGATATTGATACATTTTGTCACAGTATAGCATTTTCACCTTTGCTTCACCTTATCTCTTGCTGGGTAGTGTCACACAGGCTTTTTTGACTCAATGCTATTCTTTTTTTGAAAGCTTAAAATGTCTACAGGTTTTCAGACAAACTTTTACCTTCATGTGCATGCATGCTTTTCTGAGTGTTTATTGTTTTTTTATACATTTATTTTCAGTTGTGTAACCAAATCCTCTTGCTTGAGTCTTTATATTCATGTTCATTATTGTATTGCCTAAGCAAGCTGACCTTCACACTACCGACATAGAACAGCAGTTCTAAGAGGTTGCACTGTGGCATGACTAAATGCTTTCTAATTGCAGCCCCATTATAGGCTACAGTATGCTGCAGAAAATCAACATTGTATTAAGTCCTTTCTTACAGTCAACAGTTATTCCATCCTTCCTCAGTGCAAGTGGCTATATAAAATTGTGACATAGTGCAGTTAGTTGGTTATTGTATAGCGTCTCAAGACACTGCCTGGTGACAAAGATTTGGAGATAGATTCCATACTTTTATAACCTGTTAATTGCCAGGATAGATTGAATCACACAGTTTTGCAGAACATTATATATTTTTCTGTAACTAAAATTAGTATTCATTTTAGAACTGTAATTCAACAACACTATGGGCAGGTCATTAAATTGTTTAAAGGCCCTATTTAACCCTTTGAGTGCCAGAGAGGTATCCAATGCAATTGTTACAGAATGTGTTGAATACCTCTGACCCTCTCAAAGGGTAAAATCAGTGGGAAACTTCATTTGTTCCTTATAGTGCAGTTGATTTTCAGTAGAATAGCTATACTTTTATTTTTATACATACTATATTCTTTATTCCATGAATTCCTCTTTTGTAAGATGGTAAACAGCCATAATTGTAAATGTGTCGGTGTAAACGGAAAACACATTTTTAAATTGAAAGGGCTAATGTAAGTTTAAATATTCTCTACTATCGGGCAGTGCATGTTAAGACCCTTTCTTGATTAAGCTTACTTCAATCAGATAAAACATTTGCTTTTGCCATGGGCAGCCAATTCTGGCTATTGCTTGCTTACATTTTTCAAGCTTCTTATGCATGTAGAATCAGTGATAAAGTGGGAAACAGATGATAAAGGAAGTATATTATCCTTTCTTCAGATATTCAGGCTGGTGAGATGGCTCAGTTGGTTAATCTGGTCAAACTGCAAGGTCACAGGTTCTAGTCCCAGCAGGGTCAACTCTGCCTTTCATCCTTCCGAGGTAGATAAAATGAATACTATTAAATTGGGTAATAATATTTATACCCTAGGACATGCTTGAAAACAAGAGACAATCTCAATGTATCCTTCCTGGTAAAATACTTTTGATATTATTCTTAAACTTTTTCCTATTTGCAGAGTTTACCTAAGTTGCGCACAGAGGTCTCGCAATTTTTCTGACTATGACTCACATTACGTTTTTATTAAAAAATACAACCAGTACTTGCTCTTCCGATCTGCATGTGTGATTGGCAAGATAACCATTTTTTTTTTCTTTTTTCAAAAATTTCTAAAAGAGTACCGTACCCCTAAATCCCCAGCCCGTCTCCAAACTTACTTTTGTTTGCCATAAATATGGACTGCTATCCTTTGGTGTCATGCCTTATCCATCCCCTCCCTCTATTTCCACCATATTTACGTTAACATGCATAGACATGGCCTGATGAAGGGGTACTGTTTCTTATCCACACTTTGGGTGCTGTCTTGAGCCCCATGAGTCCTAGCTTCTGGTGTTTTTATTCCCACTGCAAATCATTTTATACATTTACACTAAGAATTTTTTTGTGATTGTTGTACATGGGTTCACTTATGTAAACATAATATTCATGTGGTTGGATAATTATCTGCGAAGACTGAGAGGCAAGAAGACACCAGAAGTCTGATACAATGTGGCTGAAGAAGAATGCTAGAATGTGGGTAAGGACAGCTAAAGAACTGTAGGGCCCCTGAGCCGACCATATATGGCATGTGAAGGAGAGAGGGGTATAGTTTCCTTTTAAGATGTTAGCTGGTAATAACATATATTTCCTTATGAACACATTTTGATTTTTAATTATTCAGTTTCCTTTAAAATCTAAATTCTAGCTTGTACCTTGAAGATAATGTTTCAAAATTAATTTTTTTCTTGAATGGTGCGAGGATCACAAAAATAAAAGATAATGCTCTACTGTTACAAACAGTATTAGCTAACCTGGATGATTTAGGCCACATGCACGTGGGCCATAAACCATCTAAATCCTCTATTAAAGATAATGGTTGGAGGGGAGTGTTAGCACAGCTTGAGGCATTTCTTCACTGAGTGTTTTCTCACAGTCTCTAGTTTATTATAAATGTATTGTGGGAACTCTTTGTGATGACCTTTTTTATGTAGATCAAAGAGTGCCTAGTGACAGATTTAATTTTGTTTTAAACACTTGATATAGGCTGTATCATGTAAGTATGTGGGGAGTAGAGATGGGTGAAAATTTTCATTTGAAACCAAAAGTGGAAAAAAAAAGGCACTTTAGGCCTAGTGGAAATTTTCCTGTGAAAAGTGCAGTTTTTCGCTATATATTTTCCTAGCTCTTTGCATTGTAATTATCGGGAAGACTGACTTTACACACAGCAAATTTAATTTAAATTTCCACAGACATGGTATAAAAGGAGTCTGAGGGTTCCTGTGTTGGTATAGGCTGGGGAAAGAATCAGTTGAACAGGGATTTTTTTGGGGGGTAGTGGCTAGGATTGGGGGCATTGTTAATAAAAATAAATAAAAATAAAATATGAAATTGGCATGGAATGTGACAGAGACAGAGACTGTCCTGATATAAGCTGTCACTGAGACAGACTGTTACTTAACTGGATAGAGGATGATTTGTAGTACTTGTTAGAGGCCTAAGCCCCGAGGAAACATATTTATTTGTAGGACTTACACTTGTCTGGCACAAGCCCTGAGGAAACATTGACTTGTAGGGCTTTGGTTTGTTGGAGGCACAAGTCTTGCGGAATCAGGGATGTGTGTGGTTTGTTTTTGCACTCATGTTTGTTAGATTCACAAGTCCTGAGGAATCAGTAATGATTTTTTGGACTCAGGCTTGTTAGAAACAAGTCCCCAAAGTTGTTTTTTTTAGGCCTCTTGTTTATATGAAGAACAAGCCTTGAGAGGAAAAAAATGCTCTACTGGCTAATGCAGCAGGTCATATTATGGTGGCCATTGGCAAATGACCCTGTATCATTGCGGCATTTGTGATTGCAGTTCTTGCTGCTGAGTTGTTTAAGCAGGATGATTAGGCAGTTCTTAGGGAATGGGAATAACAATAACTGTGATATGGGTGATGATGATGATGATCATGGGTCTGCTTGCAACTACTAGCTCCAGTGATGTACCTGAGACAGTAGCAGTACCACAACTGGCCCCCACTACTTCAGGAATATGTAGAGAAAATATGCTGGCTAATAATGCTTCTCCTCCTGCCGCTCCTCTAAAATCTTGGGTCTGTTGTTGGAATACAGTTTTTTTCCTTGCACTAGAAGGAATTGTGTCTCTCGTCAACAATTTCAATGTGCACAGTGTGTGTGTGTAGGAAATAGGGGAAGGGCTGGGACCAATGAACACATCTGCAGTCACATCAAACAACTGCCACAACTGTAACTAAACACCATGATGCTTAGGTCCGCAATGTTAAATCATCCCACCAGAAACCAAGTACTTCTGTGTCACTATGCCCCTTGTCCGCTTCCTCCCTAATAACACATGATGACTTGTAGTCTTAAAATTAATGATGAACCCTCTCTGCCACCAGCTTAGCATATTCTTCTGGATGGAATCTCCTCAGATGCCGCTCACTGCACTGGTTCTGCTTATACTCCACTACATTGCCATGTATGGTCAGCGCACCACACAATGTGCAATGGGTGGACACAAACTGCCACATCCTGACATCTACGGAATGATTGTCAGCTGGTGGGGGAGGCTACGCTGATAGAGGTGAATTACCAGAAGATATTGCTACATCTTCCCATTCCTGGACTCTAGCATCAGTAGATGATGGCGAGCCAGGGGTTTTTCTCGGCATCTAATTTTCAGGCTCTGACTGGGTTCCTCTGTTCTTCCTCCTCTTTGATTTTCTCCTTGCCTCTTGTTGCCTTTGAGGAGAGACGGGGGTTACAGTAACATAAATGTCATAATGTCTGTATTTCATATGTGTTATAAGGGCAGTTGTGCCAAGGTGATTTCCCTCCTTTTCACTAACTTCTCACAGATCGTGCACCATGCCATTACTGATGACTGCACTGCGCCTGCCCCAAGAGAAAGAGTCCCACACCCAGGACCTCAGGGAGCAGGGGAAACCGTGGAGAAGAATGGACTCTTTCTTCTTCTCTTCCACAATTCCACAAAAGGCAGACTGGCAGCACTAGCAGCAGGCACAGGCAGCTGATCTGTGCTGATGGTATTACTGCTGCTAGTCAGTTCGGCTTTCCTCATCATCATGTCCCAGAGGCACAATGCTGGAGGAAGGGGCATAACAGGGTCAGGGGTATGTTGTGGGCTCCCTTGACCACTAGTCTGGCTGCTCGTCTTCACTTCCCCTTCCACCCCAACAGGAGGATCTACTGCTGTCATGCTAATCCCACCAGTTGCTTCACTAACAAATCAACTTCACTATCACCCTCTCCTTCACCTCCAGCACTGAGTCTCTAGCTGCTGCGTGGGACTACTTGGGGATGGCATCTGTGACTTGGCATCATCTGCTGTCACGCTTGCTATCGTCTCCTACTCCTTCTAATGATCAGAAGGCACACTGGCAGCAGGCTCATTAGCTGACCTGTGGTGCTCACACATCTATCCAGTTCTTCATGTGCCTTTGTTGGTTTGTTAATAAATTTATCCCAAATTCCTTGGGATGATGTAGGAGAACTGGGCATCATTTTGTCTGGAGAATCACGGCTTCTAGACCCTTTAATGCTGTTACTGGTCACTTCCTCCTCATCAGACTCTGGATGCATCACGGTCCTTCCAGCTCCTCCTTTTCTTTTTAATCCAGGTGCTCATAGTGATCACACACACTATGAGCCTGTGCTGCCTTAATTTTTCTAAAAGTCCTTCCAGCTCCTCCTTTTCTGTTTAATCCAGGTGCTTATAATGATGGCACAGACTATGAGCCTCTTTTGCCTTCATTTTGCTAAATAAAGCACTACAAAATAGCCTAGCTCTCTCTCTCACTCTCTGTCTCTTTAAAAAAAAAAAAAAAAAAAAAAAGCATTTTGGCAATAGGTGTAAACAGTATAGATTTTAAGGGCTTTATTTAAACTGATTTTCCCACAGAAAATGCAGACAATCACATGTTTTTTGCGGATTTTGTCGCAGGAACACAACAGGACCTTTTGCCCACCCCTAGTGGGGAGTGTGATTTTATGCTGCACATGCACACAAAAAGACACATTCAGATGCCACGCAGGCAATCTAGAGCAGTTGTTTCATGTAAAAACTAGGTATCATATTCAACCAACTACTCAGCTGATTGGTCGTACTGTGGCACTGTACTAATCCCTGCTTTCCTCATAGGACGCCACTCATCAGACCAATCAGTATCACTGCCTAAAGTTCTTTGACTCAGCTTGTGAAAGGAAGAAATAGACAGTAGGAGATTGCTGCATCTGCACTGTGCCACTGATTACAGCTGGTGGGTGCAGGGGTAAACTAGGTTTAATAGCCATAACTTCCCTTTGGTCCATTTTTTTAAAGAATGCCTTAATGTCAACCAGCATCACTACCTGTGTGTGTAATCACTTGGAATACACTGGCTACTTTTAATCTTATTCTGCCTGTCTGTATATAGTGAGTGATCCAATACAGACTGCTGTGCAAGCGAGCATGAAGACACAGGCATGGGAATTGAGCAGCAGCTTAGCACCGGTGCATAAGGTTGGGAGACATAAGGTTGGCTTGCCTTTCTGCATTTGAAAATCATGACTCATGCCAGTATGAGTTTGAATGTGACTGGCTGGGATAAAAGCTAGACCAGAGACTGGAGCTTGGTACTTTTTTTTTTTTTCCGTGAGTACTAATGGGTTGGCCACCCTTCTGGCTTTTGGCTACTACTGTTTATAAGGAATACACAGTCTACGTGCCTCTGCTGTTGGATTACAACTGTCGTCACCATGATGGGGATTGTTTTTGAAAACTGCTGGAGAGACACTAGATGAGTATCTGTGTGTTAGTAGAGTAGAAGTGAACAAAAATATTGAAAAACTAAAGAGCCAAAGATGAATTCTCAAATCCAGCTAAGGGATTTAGCAGACAGGGTAGGAGTACTTTTATATGTAGATGTATATAACATAACCTCCTGATTTTAACAGACAGAATTCATTAAAACATATATTACAGCTCAAATTTTTCCATTACATTGCAGTTTTCTGTTTTGATCACAAGATGGTGCTGTTCCTGTCATTTACTATGCAGAACCATAGTCTATGTTTTTTTTTTAAAGAATTGCTGCCTAGACACCAGTTGGTACTTTTACTAACAGTTTGAACCATAACGACTTTTGAATGTTGATGTTGATTCTTGGAAATTTCAGATTTTAATTCAGGGTCAAGAAGGATTTTTTTTATCCACTTTGGGTTTAATTGGAAATGGCTTCAATAGGTTTTTTTGCTTTCCTCTGGCTCTACAAGGGTGATAAGACATGGGCTAAACTTGATGGATGCATGTCTCTTTAAGCCTCATCAACCGTTACTATATGCTATTCCTGTCTGTGGTAGCACCCTTTATTTTCTCAATAGGATAAACCCTACAATATACATTTTCATAGAAAAAAAAGTTCTGCTCCTTTAAAGTTATATTTAAAATATGTAAATGTGTGTTTTTGTGGGTACCTGCTGACACATTTTTTTGCTTTTACATCCTCCTTTTACATCTTTTTAGGCTTACATCCTCCTTCCCACCATGTCTTTCTTACTGGCGCCTCCTTCCCTTCTTTTTCCTACCCCCTCTTTTCTATCCCATCCACTCTACCAGTGTAAAAGTACTCTCTCTGTCTCTGTCTCTCTCTCTCTCTCTGTGTCTCTCTCTCTCTCTGTGTGTGTCTCTCTCTCTCTCTCTCTCTCTCTCTCATTTTTTTTTTTTTTGTCCCTGACTAATATAACCCAGTATTCTGTTTGTGCGTTTATCAAAAGTTAAATGTTAGGACAATGATGGAAAACCTGAGGCCTTCCTGGTGTTGAGGGCTTCAACTCCTATAACATCTCCAGCCAGATGATGGGAATTCTAGTTCAGAAGCTCCCCAATATATCATAATATTACCTACTAGTTGAACAGCCCGTTACACGGGCCACAGTGCCTCTGGCAGCCGGTCGCGGGGCAGTCATGCGCAGTAGAGACTGGCCGCGCCACTGCTGATACAGAGCTGAACGCTCCTTCGGAGCGCCCAGCTCTGTATCAGCCACGGCGCGGCCAGTCTGTACTGCGCATGACTGCCGCACGCACAGCAGTGTCTACTGCGCATGTTGGGCGTTACACACAACTTAGCGAATTATTATATAGGATTTATGTAGTTTAATGTAGTATTTTGATGTGGAGGAATATGTCTGTTTTGTTGTACAATTGCAGCTTCAAGTCTGTTGTGTGATGCTTCCTTTTGGTGCTGCACTATACCAGAGATTCACAACAGCGTCCCTCAGGTACTCCTAACAGTACAGGAGTCTGCGATTTCCCAACCTTCACACAAGTGAACTAATCAGAATAAACAGTGTATTACTTACACCCCTGTGCTTTTGCAGGGCTATCTGTAAAACCTGCACTCTTAGGGGGTACATGAGAACACTGGTAGAGAAACTCTGCTATTTAATGTAGTATAGACAACTAATGATTCTCTGTTTTGTGATTGTCCATGGAAAAGTGTCACTGAAAATGTTGGCAAGCAGTGGTGTCCGTAGACCTTTTTCGGGGGGGGGGGGCAAAGCCATAATATGACCCCCAGGCCAGCCCATCTAGCCCCTTATTTATATGGAGGAGGTTAATTGTGGGGGGGGGCAAGTGCCCCTCTTGTCCCCCCCTCAGGACGCCCATGTTGGCAAGTATGTACTAAGGTGAAATGAAAGTGAAAAGATCACTCCAGCTTGAAAAAAGAGGTTCCATGAAATAACCTATGAACTGAAGAGATTATCTCACTAGAAAGTTTCTTGACAGATAACCCCCCTGGAGTTTGCAGAAGCTATGGTTTGTTAGTTTCTCATGGGTGCAAGAATATGCCTCTTTAAAGGGGAACTTTCACCATAACTAAAGTTAATGCCTATGCAATGCGCAGTTGCCATGTATCATAAATGATTTTTTTTTGTGTTATTGCACCTTGTAAAGAGAAATCATTACTCATATAGTATACTGAAGCTAGCTCTGTGCGGAACAAGCTGTACTGCACGGCTTATTATTTCTTCCCCACCACAGAAATCCAGAGTAGCTCGGCTCTCAGAGGGAGAGCAAGCAAAAAGGGACAATGTTTGCAAGTTTTGCAATGCCCATTATCAAGGACGTGGGCAACATGGCTGTGCTCTATCTCCCGATGTCCTCCGAGCACAGGGTATCGTACAGGCATGGGGGAACATTTCTTTACATGTCAACACAATATTTGTTGTCTGTAAGAGTATTAAAGATATTGGGAGAGGTTAAGGGAAGGTGAAAGTTCCTCGTTCAAGGCTAAAAGGTGCATACAGAGCTGAAAAAATGTAAGCGGGGTTCACTTAATCTGCAGGTAAAATGTACTTGAAGAATGTTAAACTTAGAAAACAGCATATTTTCTCTTATTTGCTGGATTTTGTTTCACTAGTTACACACTAAATCAGAGTTTCCAGGTTTGTGTGTGGTATCACTTATTTGTTTTCTTATATAATATACTGTAGTGTGAAAAGTGCTGTGCCATTGGACAGTCACAGAAAAAGAATGAATCCTGAATTGTACAGTAGTCACAATGGATGCCAACCTGACAATTGGGGAGTCACCTTTTGTTTCTCAGACGGCTCAGGATTTTGGGTCTGAAAGAGGGTCTTTGCACCATCAGTGTGTTGGAGTTCCGGGTAACTGGTCTTGCTATGCTACCTTGGTCCCAGCTTCTCTGGGGTCTGCGGGTGTAATTTCAGTCCAACAATGCTAGGCGTTGTGAGCTACCACGGGGAAGGGGGGGAATCGGTGCAGTCATTTGCACAGAAATTAGGTTGAATCTGGATTTGGCATAAGCCTATGTGCTGGCTCTGTCAGCTGTAGCATTCCAGGGGTAGACAACATTGTGGCAGATTTTCAGAGGTCAGAATTTGGATCCTAGGTATTCGGAATTCATCCAGATGACTTATTGATTCTATAATTCAACTGTGAGGTCTTGTGGCTGTGGATTTGATTGCATCTCAATTGAACTGCAAGGTTGCCCTCTTTAGTATCTGGTCCCGGGACCCTCTCACCCTTTGTGGATTAGATGGACATTCAGTGGTAGTTTACTCTGCTGTATGTTTCCATATATTCCTCTGATCTACAGAGTGTTAAGGATGATCAGAATGGAGCACGTACGTGTAAGCCTGATTGCACCTTACTGGTCTAGCTGATTGTGGCTCTCAGATCTTTCGTATCCAGTGCTGAACCGCTTCATCCTCCAATCCTCTGGACCTCTTTACTTGGAGTCCACTGTGCCACCCAGAGGTGGAGAGTTGGGTTTAATGGCCTGGCTCATTCATGGCACCGAACCTTTCCAAAAAAAATCAGACTCCTTTTTTTTTGTTATTCCTCAGTGCCCTTGTACTGGCCAAGCTACATCTAAAGGAGACGATGGTTTCCTGGATCAAGGAGACAATTTAAAAAAATTATTAAGAGAAACAGCGCAAAAGCAACTCTAATTGCAGACTGATGTTATAATTAGATAAATCTCCCACTTGAATCTTCCCCCAGCAATGGGTACTCACTCTCAGAAGAGGCTAGGCCAGCCTCTGGGCATGAAGACGTCTTTAAAATACCACTCTGTAGTCTTGTAAATCCTTCAGATTTCCGGCCTGCTTATTCTGGATTAAAATCTTGGTTGCTCCAAAGGACTACAACTATGAGTAAGGTATTTAATATCCTCTTTTATTGGAGAAGTAACACACATAAAATATGGCATATATTAAAATGGAAATATAACAATTTCTTTATATCCCAAAGCGTTTCTTCCTGAACATGACTTCATTGGGGGAATATATGGTTGCATAGTAGCAGTGAAAGGCTTAAATGCCACAACTTAACCCTTTGAGTGCTAGAGGGATATGCAGTGCATTGCAGAGCAATGCATTGCATACCCCTCTGCCACTCAAAGGGTTAATGCAAAAATGATACGTATGAAGCTCCAGGTCAGTGCAGTGAGGAAGAAAGCACATACACCATGCAGAGACTGTCAACGTTTAAGAACCAGAGTCACATAAGTCACATAAAGGGAGGGAGAGAAACATAGGCTTATAAAAGTGGAAAAAAGAAAATAAAGAGACATTAGCCTTGACATTTTACATCATAATAATAACTAAGAAGTGGAATTACTTAGTTGTTAATCTAATGATTATAGCAACTTGTTGAACTGGGAGAGGTAATTGGGAATTGGAGATCATGCTCAGGCTTCTCTTACCATTCATAGCCATCACGCATACCTGGGAACTATCTCCTGGAGTGGAGACTCCTGTAGTGCTGCTGGGGGGGAGATACATGATGGGGGGTGGGGCTTATCCAAAATGTTTAAAAAGTTGTAGGGATAAGCTGGGGAAGGAGGGGAAGTTGAGGGGTACACAAGGCAAGAGCAATGCATTGTGTACCTCTATGGCACCAAGAGCTAAAAAAAGTTGTTCGTCTCCTACAAAGTTCAGCTTATCAGACTTCAATATCGTGGACAAGATTCATAGCAGAGTTGCTATAATCAGCTCAAGTATCCCCACTGTAGATTAACCCTTTGAGTGCCAGTGAGGTATACTTCTCTGGCACTGAAAGGGTTATGTGATGTGTTTGAACATTTGGGCCACAACATAGATAAGCAGCAGGATCGGGGGAAGCCTACTCCCAATGGTGACACCGGACAGTTGAATGTCTTGCACAGACAACACAGTGCACCACCGCGGGGATAGTCCTACAAGCACTCTGTGTGCCCAAAGTATGAAATACCTGGTGGACCTATTTAATCATGGAAAAGCTGGTTTTGTCCATCAGAGCAGTAATGTCAGCAGAAAGTAATATGTAAAACATACTGCTGTTAAATCACCTGATGAAGGTGGGTGCTAGCTATCTGTAGAAAGATCTTTATGTAATGTAATATTTTCCTGCTAGTTGAACAGCCCATGTACACGGGCTACAGTGCCAGGTGGCAATGGCCACGCTGCAGTCATGCGCAGTACAGACTGCCCGCTCCGCGGCTGATAGTGGGGCGTTCTGAATTCAGACTGCACCGAAGGTGCACAGAGAGGACTACTGTTTGAATTCAGAGCACCCCTCTCCGTTATAAGCCGCAATGTGGGCAGTCTGTACTGTGCATGACCGCTTCTGACAAACATACATTAGCAAATTATTATATAGGATGTAGTATGAATGATTTAAGTGTGCAATGCAAGTCAGAACATAAGCATTCACAACTATGGCAAATGTGAGAAACAACCATAATATATGTAATAATACTACTAATCAAAATAAAAAAAAAAATACAAATAAGAAATGTGAGTCCCTGGTAGGAACCTCACACTCTGGCTCACCCCCTAACAGCACTTCCCGGGATCCAGACGGAGCCAGAGCAAACCTCCAGACAACTCGCATAGCTCCGCCCTCAACTCTTGTATTAAGTTATGATACAACCAGAAGCAATTATGGGGCAAATGAATTGCGGCATGGGGGACAAATAAAATATGTTTGCAATGCATAGGCTACAAATGGTTAAAAAGAGGCAGTTAAATGAATAGGAACTTTGATGCTAATATTAACCCAGTCACTGCTGTCCGAAAAACATAGTTATGTTGCAGATAGATTTGCCTTACCCTGATGCCAATGTTGCTGAGAGCTGCATCAGACTCTCTCTCCCCTTCTCTGTGTGCTCCGCCCTGCACTATCATTCTGCACCAGAGAAGGAGAGAGAGCCCAGTCTAGTTCTCAGCAACATTGACATCAGGTTAAGTGGAGTTACGTATAGATGTGTGACGTGCATTACTCCATTACAGTACAATATGTGCAAACAAAACACCAACTATGAATAAAAATAAAATTACATATTGCAGACAGTGCTCTCAATCCAGTAGTCCAAACCGGTGGTAGGGCTGGGAGCAAAGTGGGAGCCCATACTGGGTTACAGGAGAGAGTGCCTCCAAAGTAATTTATAAGCCCTGCATGTGGATATCACCAGTGTGCACAACATACCCCCACAATGAGGTGCCCTGAGATCAGTGTGAGTGCAATTAAGCACACGGGTGCCAGAGTAGCACACCACATGCTGCTGAGCAATGTGCGGGGTGCTACTCCAGCTGCCAAAGGGTCCATCAGACAGGTTGCACGTTAGAGTGTAATAGAGCAAAATCCAAGCGTGCTAACATGCAGTCCATGACATTGTGCCTGGTGGTGTACACAAACAGCACTGTTTGTAGCAAAGGCAGAATGTGGTGGAGTGTTGGATTTCAGACGTCCATAGGTGACAGTCAGCCATGTTTTGGGTTTTCATGAAAGGATACTGCATGCGTGTGTATGTTGTGCTCAATGCGCTGTGTATGAGATATGCTAATCTTCTCCTAGCTGCACCCCAGGGTGTGTATGTTGACCTCAGTGCAGTGTTGAGGAGATATGCAGATCTCCTCCTAGCTGCCTCCCTGAGGTGTTTGAGACATGGATGTAGAGTTTGTGGTAACATGACCACTTCTTTTATAGTATACATTATGAAAAGGCAATTTAATCTATGAAACTGTTAAGAGAATGTACTAAAAAAAGCCATATCTTATCTGTGAACAATTGACAGGCTATCAACAAAGGCAGTAGTTCACAACCTTTTTTTGGTCATGGCACCCCTGGCCTAGAGTCCTGAACTAAAGAGGCACACCTATCATTTATCTGTCATTTGTCAAACATTAATGAATGTTACAAATACATAGTTATTTTTAGGTCTCACAACCAGAATTAAGAAAAGAAAACAAGCATACTGTGTATAACAAGTTCCTAATATATATTTGAAACTCAGCATTCACTTTTTTGTCTTTATAGAAAAAAAGGGAGTGTCCATAGCACACAAAAGTGCCTTGGCACGCTGGTCGAGAACCACTGTTCAAACAACATTACTTGAATACTAATTACAAGAATTTAGCAGGTTAGTGTCTCTTGAGGAAGGTATTTTACAGCCTAAACTAAATAAGAACTGTGCAAAACAAGTGTCTAACAGTCTGTTGCAAAATACATTTTCATACCTGCAGAGTTTCAAATTGAGCTGATCCTGAGATGTTTGAATCCTTAACCCTTAAAGTTCTCAAAAACGTAGGTGCTAGTTGCTATATCTTCTTGTTCTAATACAGAGGAGCTCTAATCGGTCCTCACGGAACCCATAATATACTATAGTTTAGAAATGTTACTGCTTTATCACACATATAAGATAAGCAGGTCTTCTCCCTCTGCCATTTAATTGTAGAAAATGCAGTTAAGCATCCAGTAAGATGGATAATTAAGGCCAGCAATGACCCTTCTGAGTGTCAAAGGTGTGCTCTGTGCATTGCCTTTGTAAAGAGTCATGCACAGCTTTTTCAATCCGTGGGATAAATATATATCCTAAAGACTCAAATGTCTTATTCAAGTCTGTCTGTCTAAACTCTTAATGCTAGAGATGTATTCAATGCAGGTTATACTGATCTCCATTCCAAATGGTTTGAGATTTAGGAAGGCTTCGTCTTCACGTTATTTGACACAACAAAGAAAAGATCATCTACACAGATTTAGTTCTGTTTGCTTTGTTCTTGAACATTTTTTGCTGGCACTAAAGAGATTCAGATATTCTGAACTGTGTGGGCTATGTTACTTCTGAAGAACAAATAAGCATTTGTTCATGTGTACTGCTATTTAACTGAAGACATTCTGAGCCTTTTTCTTTGAAGAATGAGCGGACTTTGAATCCCTGCTTAAATGTCACTCAGTTGAAACTACTTAATCACTTGAATGTTAGACACCTCTGAGATGCTTCTAGCAGCCAAGGAGTTTTTGGGGATTTTTAACTTTTTTTTTTTTTTTTTTTTTTTTTTTAAATCCCTTAACTAGCACCTTTTAAAAAGTCATACCTGTATTTTTACCCTACGGTTGTGGAATTTATATCGTCAGATGCCCGGGATATGTTGTTCCGGGTGCCGGGCAGGTAAATTTGTCTCACATTTAGCCCTGCTTCAGACAAGTAGAGCCGAAAACCCTGTATTTTTATGCATCCGGGGAGGGAAGAGAGGTGACTGAGCGATTATGTGGCTGTTATGCAGTGCTGTATCGCGGCCTACAGGGGGCGGCATAAAAAGCCGCCCCCACCCACCTGAACTGAATGGCAACACGCCAGGCAGCTCAATCATTTTCCTGTGCAGTGCCGTGCAAGCAGCTTCTGTTGAAGACAGACAAGATGGTAAAGGCAATGAGGAGAAGAAAGAGGCAAGTGAGCATTAAAGAGGGAGGAAAGAGGCAAGAGAGGGAGAACTGAGACAAGGGAGAGAAATGATTGAAATGTCTCCATCTATCCTTCAAGGGTTAATAAGACACAAGTACTACACGTCCCCAAAAGTGAATTTCCAACATTGAGATGTGAATGTGGCATGAGCTATGTAAGCTCCCCAGTACCTCTCACTTGTGCCCACAGTATTTAATGACAAACCTCCAGGAGCTGCTAGGGCACAGGGAGGCAGCGATAACTCCATTCCTCGTTTCCATGAATGAAGGATGTGGCTGAGCTGCTAGGGCACCGGGAGGAGGTGAAGTGCAACCTTGCTACTGGACTCCACTCACACTCTGCCAGAATGATGGGACTTGTAGTCCAACCCCTGAGGTAGGACACGACTGAGCTGTTATAGCACCAGGAGGCAGCAAACTGCTTCCTTGGGGTAGGTGATGGCATGGATTCGGTGCACCTTGGAGATCTGACCAACAATAGTCAGGGCAGCAGTAAGGAGAGTACCAGGGGAAGCAGAAACAGAAGAGGCACCGGACATGATTCACCCCAGTGCAGCTCAAGTGGAGCGAAGTTTCACCAAGACCCACTACCCAGATATCTTCATGATGGAAGAGCTGACACTGAGGATCAGCCTGACAGAGTCCAGGTAAGAGACAACCAGGGCAGAGGCAGGCAGCGCAGCTAAGATGCCATAACAAGTCAATATGTGCACATACGGTATAACTTGCTCTCAATTTTTCCTTCTGACAGGACTTTAAACAGCATAACATGGATAAGGTGAAGCCAGAGACTCACTCAAAACTATTCCAGATGCCTGACTCTAGCTCTCAAAGGGTTTAGATGCCATAAGAGTCGTGCCTATTCTCCTTTAAACGCTGCATAAACTAAGCAGATGATGCCTTCAATGTCTGAGGCAGCAGTATCCCGTTGTACGTAGCTATTCTCCACTCATTTCTATGTGGCTACCTCCTGAAGGCATCTTCTGCTTAGTTTATGCGGCGTTTAATGGAGAATAGGTGCAACGCTTACAGCATCTTAACCATTTGAGTGCTAGAATCATAGGCATCTGAAATAGCGTAAGATGAAACGAAGGGCCAGGTGAGTGCATATCTCTCCTTACAGTCATTGTTTTGAGTGAGTCTCCGGCTTCATCTTATCCACTTTATGCTGTTTAAAGTCCTGTCAGGAGGAAAAAAAAAAATGCACTCTCTTCGCGGGTCACTGTCCTGCTGCTGGACTTGACTGTGCTAATGTATGATTACATTCTGGCAGGGGGAGAACAGGGATGCACAGAATTCTTGAATCAACAAACTTGTATTCAGTCAGCAGTGCGCTCTTATTTTATGGAAGAACAACTCTATCTTCTCTGGACTCTCTCTCTCTCCCCTTCTCTGCTTCGTGTACAGCCGAGTCCAGCAGCAGGACAGTGAAAGGAATACAGAGACACAATAGCAGCAGAACAGTGAAAGACAGAGATACAGCAGGACAGTGAAAGACAGAGGCAAGAGACACAATATTGTCAGTAACGTGGATGTACCATTTAAAGAGGCGACAAGAGAATCTCACACTGCATAGTCATGTCGCCCTTTTCAACACAGCAACATGTTGAGTGCGGTGTTTGGGCTCACGCTATTCCAAATGCGATATTTTAAAAGGATACCCTTGTGTCTTATCAATAAGACAGAAAAATAAATACTATGAATCATGTCTACTACATAAAGAAACTTTTAGTTATTTATTTACACGTAACTTCTAAATCAAGAAGTTTTTCCTTTTCTCCACCAGCCCCCTTGAGTCAATTTGGTGTGTCCTGCAGCTCTCCGTATACTTAAATGTGAGTGTGGGGGCGTAATATTATGATGGTTGCCTCATGGTGCAGATATATTTCCCTTTCATCTCTTATATAGATATTGATTTAATAATACAGTTAATTCCCCTGTTTGTTAGCACTTTGTGTAATCAATTTGACGGATACATTTGGATATACTGAGTCTGCCCAACCCTGTATGTTTCTCTCTGTGGACCAGTCTGATAGTTTTAAGCTCCATCATGGGGGCATCCGAAGCTTCTTGGGGTAAACCGGTTGCTGAAGCAGAAAAAGTCTAAATTGTGATTGTGAAATGGGGGAGAAAGCACTTCCTGATGTGCATGAGCACTTTATCTGCTCCTTTGCGGGCTGCTCTGCATCTTATAATAAGAACTGAAAGCTACAGGCTCATCTGTGCAAACACACCGGGGACTCTGGGGACAGTTCTAGACATTTGATGGGTGTAAGGGGGCAGCTATAGACATCTGTTGGGTGTAAGGGGGCAGTTATAGACATCAGGTGGGTGTAAGGGGGACTGCTATAGACATCAGGTGGGTTTAAGGGGGACTGACCATAACCACTTAAAAACCTTCAAGTGGTGATTGAAGTCCCTGTGTGCCATCTCCCATTACTCTTTTAAGCCATTTTTGTATGGTTTAACAGTGATTCAGGATCCCAGGGCACCTACAGTAAAACCTAATGACTGTATGATGATGATGACAAGAGTTCTCCACCTTATGCCACGCAAGCAATAGTAGGCATTGATTGGCTGAGAAAGTCAGCTGTGGCTCCGGCTTATCATTGTCCGGTACCCCTGGTATAGAATAAGGTGGAGTGTAACTCTTGTTATCGTCACACAGTCATGAGGGTCTTACTGCGGGTGCCCTGGAACCCTGAATCACTGCTAAACCATACAGAAACAGGGAGTCCTAGTACCATAATAGCTCAAAGGAACACTATAGCATTAGCAATACAAATGAGTATTCCTTACACTATAGTTACCTGGTGGCCATTTAGGTGACCAGCCCTGAACTGCAGGGAGAAATTGAAGAAAAAATTGTATTCAACTTTTCTCACTCACCCATTATTATTTTGTGTATCAGGACAAGTAGATTGTCACGAGGGACAAGTAGAATGGGCTCCCGTTTTAGTCTCTTGGACAAGTAGTTTTTTTTTTTTTTTTTTTTTTTTTTTTTTTTTTTTTTTTTTTAAATTTTCCACACCCCTGTGTTGCCACCTCATGCAGCTGTTCTGTTGTCCATGTTTTCACGCCTCTTTCTCTTGCATTCCTACACTGATGGAATCACATGGGATGTGTTTCATGGCTGCCCCACATTAGAGCCAACCAGTAATATATTACTGGCTGGTGCCCATGTGGGTCTGCTATTCATTGTAACTTGAGGTGAGCATAAGAGGCTGCAGTGCAGAATTTACTTGCTGCAACTTTACTGTGTTTGAAAGGGAACTTTGCAAAGTTGATACATGCTGGACTTTGATGCACTGACATGAGGCACCGTAGCCCAGCATGTTACTGGCAACATAACCAGTTCAGCAGTAGTGTCTTGTTGTTATCTGTCTGGTAATTCAGCTGTAACAAAACCACCTTATAACAAACCTCCACTTAACTTAAGGAGAGAGAACACCTCCTAATAATAACAGCAACCCCGGCTTGCCTTACTATGACCAGAAAATCCTAATGGCCTCTCTGAATTTTTTCCTTGATTTTTGTTTTGAGAGAATTACTCTTCAATTGTGGAGTTCCTGTCCAGGAGGTGGCCATAACACTTGATATCAGTACCACAGGACTACACTTCACAATACACTGCACACCCCTCTCGTCATGAAAGGGTTAAGTAGGCTTGTCCACTATGCAGTCTTTGGTTAGAAAAAAAAAACTGCCAGCAACTTTCATGCCCACCTCCATCGACACGGCATGCAGGACTTATTGAAGATGTTATGCACAATGGTAACATTCATGGGCCATTAAAGTTTGCTGGCCCTAGTAAGGTAAACTGGTGGGTGCTCTGGACACAAATCTCCTTTATCTCAGATCATGTCTCTGTCTATCTGGATGAAGGAAGACCTTCACTGATTGCTTCAGCTGTCCCATATGATGCTGGGGAATCCTCTTGACATTCCAGAATGCATTTTGGTCACCACTGATGTCAGCCTGTTGGGCTGGGGTGCTGCCCTGGGTCCTCTGATGGCCCGGTGCCTTTGGACCAGGTAGGAGACTTTCTTGGCCATCCTTGTCCTGTCAAACCATTTTGTCTCTGGTCTTCTTGGGCGTTTGGTATCAAGTGGAATCCATTACAAAATGTGTTTGGTCTATCTACTGTTAGTCTTCTTTACTCTTTCAGTGATGTCATAAATCTTATGAATCCATTCATGCTTTTTTCAGTATCTTTTTGTTATGTTATGTCTTATGGACAAAACTGCTAATTTTTCCCAGATTTATTTGTTGCACATTTGTTGCAGTGACTAGACAGTGCTAGCTCAGAATTCTTATGATTTTTGAATAGCTTTGTGTATGTGTCTATTTGTGTATGTATGTGTATATAAGATATATATAGATTGTACAGTTGATGAAACAGAGGAACTCACTCCATGCTGTGCAGATAAAAGGGTTATATAAAATATATATCACACTCCTATTTCCTCAGAGTGTCACACACACACACACACACACACACACACACACACACACACACACACACACACACACACACACACACACACACACACACACACACACACACACACACACACCTGTCACATTTCCTCAGAGTGGCCTGGCAATTTTGGCAGTGTCTTAAAGGTCTTCATAAAGACTGCACTTTTCCTGTTTCTCTGGCAGCTACTGGTCACTTAACACATGCAACATACAACACACACACAAGTCAGGCCAGGATTAGAGCAAGAGGTGGTTGCTGCTGTTATGGTGCAGGCCTCAAGGCAGCCTCCATTAAAGTGCAACTGTCAGCTTTATCAGACATTCTAACTAAGTTTACAGAGGAAGATCTTGTAAAGAGATTTCTTAGAGCAACTGAGAGCCAGACCTTGGGAAATTGTTTCTCCATGGGATTTGAACATTGTTCTGGAGTAATAATCTGGTCCATCATGTTTTGAGCCTATTGAGGAATTTAATTTCCAACAACCATCGCCTTTGCAAGAATGATGAATAAATACATGAATTACAAGCTCTCTGTCATGTAAGTCATCAGATCTGCTAGTTGACAGGACAACGTGGTCTTTCGGGTGTGTGGGGGGAGGTTCAGGAGCAACATAGTCATGAAATTGCACTTGAACTAGGATATTGTTACCCTCTTTTTGCCCCAGCCTGAAAGTGGAAAAAGCAAAGCAGTATCAAAAGCTAGACTTTCTGAGGTGTATGTCTTGCTTCCTAAAGAAGACTAAGGATTTCAGAAAGTCTGACTTTTTTTTTGTTCATTTTAATGTAAATTAAAAAGCATTACCAGTCTTAAAAACACCCTTAGCCAGGTGGATTACATGATGTTTTAGATCAGCCAACCTAACACCTCAAGTAAAAGATAAATACACGTTATCCTAGAGCAGTTTCTACAATATGGACACATAACACTGCAGCATCTCCAGAAGAAATCTGAAATGCAGCCCCCTGGTTTTCATCATCTGCCTTTATCCAATACTACCAAGTAGATGTCCAGGAATAAGAGGAGGCCAGGTTTGGGAGAAAAATGCTCCATCTGTTGGTCTCAGTTTGACTGGTGGGATTTCCCCCCCCCCCCCTCTGGAAAGGTCTTACCTCCTTTTTACATTTTTTTTCTTATGTCAGTCAATGAGGTCCTTTTCTTGCCTCTGGTTATGTGTTATGCATTTGGTAAATGGTGAAACTTGCTTACCAACATAGTGCACCCTGCACTTGATTTTATTTATTCTTTTTTACAGTTCTTTAGCTCAGGAAAAGCTATAACTGGAGATTCTTTCCAGAAGGCTCCCTTGTATGTTTTTTACTAGAGTATTACTAGCGTATTTTGTTGCAATGCATTGACAGCAACTTCGGCACACAAATGGTTTTAAATCAGTAGAGATCTTTGGAAAATATGTTTCCCCCTGTGGTGCAGGTGTGTCGCTTCAGAATGTAAGAACCTTTCTTTATTAGATTATTCTGTACGTATGTGTTGGTCTGTAACTACCAGTGGATGTTTGGAAGATATAGTGATGTAATCACACTTCCTGCATTTCTTGGACTAAGAGCTAGAATATAGAAACATTTTAAAATCCTGTACAATTACCTGATAACTGTTATCAGATCAACACTAAAATGTAGTTACAGGTACCATCTAGCACTCAAATACATACAATATTATTTTTCTAACATCGTAGATGCTACAGAGGTCTCTTGGTGGCCTCTTTAGTATCCATGGGGTTGAAGAATTTTAATACTGGGGATTTCAGAGATATTCCACATGCAACCAAGCGCTTCCTCTGTAACAGATAGCTTGAGAATTGCTGAATTAAAGTCATGAATCAGTTGTGATAATTCTCCATTTAGATTCTACATCTTCTTTAACCCCTTAACAACTGCCTGATCCAGCAGGGGGTGGCTGTTAACCCCTTAAGGACTGGCCACACTCACACGGCCGCCACTTAAGGACCACGGACCTTTTTCTTTTGTTTCCGGTTCTGGGCTCCCTGAACAGCGTGCAACCGCGTGGGGAGCCCAGAATTGCATGAAGGTCCTGGCACGTCATGGGTCATTAAGGCAAAACAACCCATGATGTGCCATGACCGTCAAGAGTCATTAAGGGGTTAAGGACCACAGCGTGTTTGTTTTATTTTTTTCAGCGATGAATTCTGGGATGGCAGAGCAGCATGCAGTTGAGTTGCCATCCCAGAATTCCATGACGTGCCAGGACCGTCACTGGTACTTAACGTTCAGACTGGCGTGAAGGTCTGTGCACATCACATGTTGGCAAGGTGTTAAACTTGGTCTTAGATTTCATTGTAGTTGATAACTTTATCACTAGTTTTAGATAAAAATGTAACCATAGACATCGTTAGGAATCTGTGAGATTAAGTGAAGCATTTATCACTTGCTGTGGAATCTGTGCCTTAATTGGCAACCCTGTTATTGTTTGATCAAAATATTTGCATTCCACAGGAACATTTCGGATAGAATTCATGTTATTTAGAGGGAGGGGTAAAATCAGTGAGTGACTGACATGCTTAAGCTTTTGAGCGGATTTTGAATACTGTACTCATGAGGATAATGTCTTTTTAATGCAGTGCATTTAGAGCATATAATAGAAGTCTTTTTATTTTGAAATCAGGGATCATTGGCATTGGAACACTTACTTTTATTGTGTTTTGCATGTTTAGTTTAATTGCTTTCTGTATGATTTATTTGTACAGCTTTATGTAAACCAGTGCAGCTCTGGAACAAACCAACATCACTGTAAGGGAGGAATGAAATCCCATTCATTTCTATCAGAGGAGATGCTAGTTTCCAAAGAATCCTGGTGCTCTGGCCAATCTAATGTACTCTTAGTTCACAGTGCAGTTCTGCTATATTGCTAGTAGGGAAATTGGCAGTATTTATGGCACCAAGATATCCAGATCTTTAGATCCTTCAGGCAGTATCTGGCAAGTGTTTTTTACTCCTTCAGCATTAAAGGTCTGCAGTGTATCACTATCCAGTGCATGGGAGGCTTCTCTAATATACATGGGGTTAAACTTCCCATTTAAAAATCTATGTGAATTGTAATTTTTTTTCCCAGTTGTTGAGTTGGCTTTCTCTAAATTTGCACCCCTCTTTTGCTTATTCAGTAGGGTCCCAAGTGCATTTTATTAAAGATAATAAGGTGCAGTTGTGGAACAAACCAGCTGCTCTGTGGGGCACAAATAATAAATCAAATTCCCATTGATTTAAAAGGGGCTTTTAAGTTGTTACGTCAGTGTGCCATTCTGCCTCACATTTTTCTCTCTAACCTTTATGCTAATTTTATGTTGCCTTGCTTACTCCACTTCTACTTTCTTATACTGTTATGTCCTGTTTCTAATTTATATAATATAACATGACCCCCCCATTGTTTTGAAGTATTTATGTTGGTCTTGACAGCAAACCTGTCAATACAGTCTTCCCATCTCACAGCTAGTTAGAAAGAGAAAGATACCAGAGAATCACTGCCAAGCCAGCTCTAACCCACATTTATTTATTTATTTATTTATTTATTTTTACCATTTATGGGCCATCCAATGCTTTTCACTCCCCTCTGTTCTGTAAGGGGTTAAAGGGAGTTCTGACAGCTTCTTATATATGCTGCACATTACTTTTGTGCTGTATGCTCTGGTTGGTTTCTCCCCTTGATGATTTCACATCATGGAACTGCGAGAAGAGAGCAAGTCACTTTTTAAAAACTCTGATCTAAATTTAAAATATTTTGTTTCATCCAGTGTGGAACACAAAAACCATGGGTTACATAACCTATGGCCAGGAGAACAGGGCATTTGCCCTAAAAGGCTCTCTGGACCTGGGGACTGCCTCCTTACTGTACTTGATCTTCTTCAGACATGCTCTGTTTTAAAAGTGACATCAAAGGAAGTGCATCAGAGCAAAGATTCTTAAGTTTCTTTTTTTCTTTAACTTATATGGGGCAGCGTAATCCCCCATTAGGTGGCGTCTTGTCTTTGGCTTCTTACCTCCTGAATGGAGACAGACCAGAGGACAGGCTTTTAAGGCATCTGGGCCTACTAGAGGATGGCTTTCACTTGGATATTTTCCTCTTCTCTCTGCTTTGCTATTTGAGGGCACAGTTTTCAGAGTACACAGGTCCTGTGAGTATGCTCATGGCTGTCTGTCTAGCATCCATGTTTTGAGGGTCTGTGATAGAATTGCTAATTCTCCCCTCTTCTGTCAGCTTCATTCCCCCTCTTCTGAGGTGGCCTCCTTTTTGACCTTTTTACCTCATTTATTCAGTCTGTTATGGGCCAATAGCTCCTTTAAGAAATGGATGGTTGTGTCAGCCATATCGAATGAGGCACCAACAGTGAAGTTAAGATTTCTGCCACATGGGGTAATTTCTGGTTGTAAAGCGGGGCTTATTATTCTACCCTTTCTTGTTGCAGTTAAGGAATGCCCTTTTGCCACCCCATTGCTGCCAGGGAAGTGAACAAATGTGTTGGCTGGAGAGCTACCACACCATTATATGTTTGGGGGGAAGTTGAACTATATTTTCCTATATGGCACAGTTTTTTCCTGGGCCTCAGGGAGTAGGAGAGAGTGTGATCTTTGCTTACCCTTTTTTATTACCTGCGGTGTTTAACACTGGGTTGTCCCTCCTTGCATTCTGCATTTAATTCCTTCAGTCAAGTGAGTATTTTTCTATTACATTTCTGTCCTGTATTCTTTATTTGAGGGTCTTCTGGCTATGTCTGAGCACAAATCAGATATGGACAGGTCAAAAACCACCAGGGCTTCGGGGGGGGGGGGGGAGGGGCTCCCTGCTAACCCTCTACTCCTCCTATTAGATTAGTCTTCCTAAGGACTCTTCTCATACTTTATGTCCCTCTTGCTCTGTGAACCCTACACAGATTCTGGGCCATCTTCTCTTAACAGAAGCATGCATGTGATATCTTCTATGAGTAATATACCTTCATCGATTCAGCCGATCCTTGAGTCCTGTACCCATGATCGTCCTATCCCCCCTCACCCTAAAAGATGTTTTGAGTCAGAGTTCTGGAGACCGTGAAGGTTTCTGAGACCTCAGACTTAGGTTATTCTTCTCAAGATATATTTAAGAGGCATAAAAAGTGGCCTCCCGCAGTTTTCTCTCATCACTGTTCCTTAGACCAGGTGGTTCTGGAGAAATGGAAAACCTCTCGTAAGGGACTCTTTATTCCCCGAGGTATTTCCCTCATATTCTTTTCTGAATCCTTATTGCTGTGGGCTATCCCCCCAGGAGTAAATCCTTCAATTTCTCTCCTTTCCAAACTTATAGCATTGCCACTTACGGATGCTGCAAGGCTTAAAGACCAAGCAGATAAGCACCCAGATTCTCTCTTAAAGGCGAATTTTGCGACTTCTGGTTTCACTGTATATCACACTTCACAGTTGCTTAGGTGCCTAGGGCCATTGCTGTTTTGAGGAACAGCTCATACTGGCTGTCAATGCTGACATTTCTTAAGAGAATGATGTTTGAGGTTACTAATTCTGTAAAGTAGCCTATGAAATATATATTGACTTAAGAACTAAGAATCGTATAAGAATAGTTTATTTATCTATGGAATAGTTCTAAATAGCTATGTATTTTTGGTCTTTGGTGACTGCCCTACAAGTGCCCGAGAGCCTGTGATGGTCTTAGTGAGACTCCAGCTCCGTGTGGAACGTTGATATGGAGTGTCAAGTACAGTGCCCTCCGGCTTGTACGGGTTTTTCATTGCTCCTTTTTTTTTCTCATTATCATGTTATATATTTATTATTTAGGGATGGTAGGTTAATATATTTACAGTTAGGGGTAAGTTTAGTTAGTGTTTTGTTTGGGCCTAATCCAGTTGGAGTGAGGGTACGTTTCTTTCCTTGTATATGTATTTGACCAAAAGGTAGATGCATGCACCACAAGTTGACTCTGGATCCGCTGTGCCATCCAGAGGTAGAGAATGATTGCCCGGCTCTTTAAGAGACTTCTTTGGTAAGAAGGATTTCTCTGTCTCTGTCATGCTGGATGCTCTGTGAGAAGTAAACTTGGTTCTGGCAGTATTTCAGAAGGCTCTCTTTTCAAGCCCTTATCTTCAGTTTCTCTTTGTTTCTTGACACTCAAGACAGCCTTTCTGCTTGTTACTGTGTTTGGAGCGAGGTGACATTTTAGGCTTTGTCTTGTAATTGTCTTTCAGTTTTTCCACTCTGACAGGGTGGTTTTGTGTGCTCCTATAGGGTTTATCCCTGAGGTTGTTTATGAGTTTCACATTAACCAGAAAATTGTTCTTCATTTTCTGTCCTGCTCCATCTAGTAGACAGGAGCAGGAACTTCTTCTTTTGATTTAGTATGTTCATCTCAGTCTTTTCAGAAATTTGATTTGATTTTTGTCATCCTTGAGTCTCCCCATGTGAGCTAGGCAACATCTAAGGTAGCAGAGGCTTCTTCGCTCAAGGAGACTGTTTACTGGGTATATGTCTTCAGAAAGAAACCTATATCCTTTTTGGGTTACAGCTTGGCCCTACAAGCATCAGGCCTCTGCTGAGCAGGTCTGTAAGGCGGCGATGTGTTCGTCTCTTTACACATTCATCACACACTTCCATGTTAATGTGCTGGCTTTGGCTGAAGCCATTTTTGGCCACAAAGTCCAACAGGCAGTTGTGACTGTGTAGTTGCCCATCTTGATTTTATTTTGGTCAGTAACCTCTTGTTCCTGTTCTTTTGTTTGCAGTGTTGGTAGCAGTTGGGACCTGAGGTCGATGTTATACCAGTTTGTCTTGTTTGGCATTGATCTGTACCTTTCCCTCTCTGGAATCTTGGTGGGTGTTCATGTATATCCCCATGGTTCCTGTCTTGTGTATATGACTTAAGTGAAAAGGGGATTTTTGTGTACGGATTGATAAATCCTTTTCTATTGGTCCATGTTTAACACGGGACTTCCCCAAGAAAAACAAACTATTCAGGTCCCCGGTAGGGGGGTTTCTTGGGTCCTCAAGTTAATGGGATTCTCTTTCTTGTTCAACTTCTGTGTCTTTCATCTTTGCTGTACATTAAAACAGAGCATGCCTGGTGGGGGTAGAGAACAGTTTGTTAGTCAAGTGCTCATCTCTACTGCAGGAGGATACTTTACCCCACTTGGTTCTTGTGTTTGACATAGAAGCAGAGAAAACGATTTATCAGTAAGTACACAAAAAAGCCTCTTTTGTATAATTATTTTATGCATATTGTAACTGCATTCATGTAAATATGAAGTTGCAAGCAATAATAGTAGTTCAGAAGATTAATAGCAAAATGCTAAAATGTATTTAGCCTTTCAAATGACAAGCTTTCTTTAGTATTCAAAATTTAAATTAGATATAGTCTATTAATAACCAATTCACTCAGTGGTCTTTAAGAACAAAATAAGGTTTAGACTCTGAACAAAAATTACAATATTTGCTCTCTAGGAAAGGGAGTTTACATTACCCAGAATAGTCACTTATGCCATATCAAAGGCAGTACTGATTAAAAATAATTATCGTGTCTGTTTTGCTTTTGGAGCACTATGATTAAGTTATCTCTTAAGTAAACTATTTTCTATTTTTACTTTCTTTTCATGAAGTTGTATTCTAAAATGTAGCGTACTAAAATAAATAGCTCTATATTTCTCTTCCTTTCCCTTTTCTCTTCAATAAATACATAATTGTGTGTTTCTGTAATCAATAAAGACAAGTGAGCCAGTTTCGGTGACAGCCATACAATTCGATGCCACGCCACTACCTTCACTAATTTTCGCAGATGAGTTGATTTTGTTGGTCACACATGGTTCCTTTCTTTATCCACACTTTTCCTTTTTACATCAGTCTGGTCCATATTAATCTGTCTCATCTGTCCAGAGGCCTTTCTCTTCTTGAGGCTTAACAGTGCTTTGTGTCTTGTAGTAATCCTTCTGTGGTTACACTGGTGTAGTCTTTGCTTTATGACACTCTTTGGCACTTCTTTGCTTATATCCTGGAGAGTGTTCTTGTTTGACAGTTGAAAAGGGATTTTTGTTCTGAATTGCACTACAGTGGTCTTCCGTTGTTTACCAGGTTGCTCACCTGTACATTCTTGCTTCTTTACAGTGTACCACACAGTTTATTTTGACACATCTAATGTTTTGATTTTATTCTGAGTTTTTGGCCTCATTATGGCCTACTTTACTGGCAATGACATTTCATTACTGCTCATGTTGAGCAACAACCATAACAGACTCCAAATGCAAATACCACACCTAGAACCACATCTAGGCTTTGCACCCTGACCATTCCTGTGAAACGCTCTTCAAAGACTTACACCTGATACAATAAGCATGGAGGCATGGCTTTCAACACACTCAAGTTTTGCCTTTTCTCCCCTTTGCCGCCCTTCCTCCTAGCTGTACTACACATCCTCTCATACTCAACCTTTCCCTGTTCTCGCCTTCTAAGGACACTGAAACTTTCACTCTGTCTCCTCCCCTTCGGCGAATCACCTCCCATCCTCTTTTCTCCACTAAACATAGTGGACTCTGTCAGTCAACAGACGCTTCTCCTCCCCTTCCCAACATCAGTAATGTTTGCCTCTACTCCCCTTCACCGAATCACAAGCCTTCGCCTATCCTCCCCTTCACCGTATACACACCCCTCGTCCTCACTCCAGAACACATCTCCGTTTTATAGTAAACCTTTCACTCTCCTCCCCTTCGCATTATCACCTCCCCTCATGTTCAGCCCAATACACATATTTTCCTTTCGGCATTACCCAGCACACATGAAAAGGAGGATGAGGGGCATGCTGTCCTCCACCGTAGTGCGCACATAATTGCAGGCACATTGAGACCCAGTAAGATTTAGTACAGTGGGGCTAAGTACCTAGGGCAGGGAATCGTGTCTTTGACATAAGAGAAGACTTGTTCTTTATTTAACCATTTCAGTGACATTAAGGTGATCCTTTCATTGCAATGCATTCCACAAACCAATGGCATTGAAATGTTTAATGGAGGAAAAGAGAGTCTATAAGCTACGTACACAAAAGGGAGAGAGGGCAGACGGAAGCTCTCATTTATGCCTCTCATGGATCTTCATTTCTCCCCCATGTGTAGGAGCTTTCGGGATTGTTTATGTAATGCATACATGAGTTTTAACCATTCCATGCACAGTGCATGCACCAAGTGATTTTAACCCTTTAGATGCACTAGAATCTTCAATACATTATAATGCATCTGACACCTCTAATGCATTCAAGGGGTATGATGGATAACGAATGCATAATTTCTGATTCTAGCCCAGTATGTGTCTGAGTGTTTATGTACAACAGTCTTCGTGGGGCACAAAGGGTCCTGAAACAGACTGTATGTTTCTTTTGCCCACCACTTATTTCTTTATAAAGGTCCAGCAGGGACCGAAACAGGAAATTTCATGTGTATAAAAGATATCCATATCATTAAGCTGGGCAGGAATAAAGCCCTTTGTTTTCTAAATGGATACCTTCTGGAAACTTGTGCGCACTAGATACTTTCTAAAGGTAGAAAGGGAAGAGACCCCTCATTTGATGAGGCCAGTTATATACTTTCCAAAATAGCCTTATCTGCCTTTTCCCCATGCCTATAATTATGAGCATTTTATTGCTGGCATGTAATATTAGAAAATAAAAAAGGTTTGTTTAGTGTTCCTGGCATCCCCTGTGGTATGTTAGATCATAGCAGTGTGGTACCTTTTTGTTTTCTTGGGCTGAAGTGGGTGTTGATTAAAGTAGAACATTCCATGATTTACAAATATTAGTATCTTTGAATTGGTTGAAATGTAAAAAACAAACAGTGCTTTCACTTTCTGGAAATATTTGTGCTCACAAGTCTAGGAGAAAAAGGCAATTTGATGTCTGGTTGTGTTTTTCCAAAATAGTACTTTGATCATCTTGTCTCTCTTTTCCATGTCTGTAATTTTGATGAAAATATTTGCTTAAATCCATTGTACAAAACAGGAACCAAGGGGTAACGTTCCCCCTCCATAGCGCAGAGCACTTCAAAAAAGGCAGGGCCTTTGAGGTGGAGACTCTGCTCTTCCCTTCCAGCGTTACCCCCTGCTTTCTATTTCATGTTGCCTGCCTCAGAAAAAGAAAGGCAAACTGGAACTTTTCATTTAGTTTTTAGACTTTATTTTATCCTTTGATATGGGCTGTATAATTCCCCATTAGGCAGGCTCCAATTAACTGGCTTCCCTACAGTTGTACTGCCCAGTTCACTGGTATATTTCTGCACCATTTCCCCATGGAGGTTGACAATTCTATGCCTCATGACTGAACTTCTGAGCTTATGTATTTAAATAATGGGAGTCTGGAGTTTGTTAAGTTAACCATTTGAATGCTATGGTCTTTCCTATTATATCCCTGCTATTACTTGGCATCCACTAAAATGTGTTTTTGTTGCCTGTTCAGCACTCAGTCCTTCTAATTTCTCTTGCATACTATGTTCCTGAAGGTGGCTGCCTCTGTAATATTTTGTTAACCCTTTCTGTACTGATTATTTCTAAATTTAATCAGATAATCT
This sequence comes from Rhinophrynus dorsalis, assembly GCA_037306005.1. Lineage (NCBI taxonomy): Eukaryota > Metazoa > Chordata > Amphibia > Anura > Rhinophrynidae > Rhinophrynus > Rhinophrynus dorsalis. Next base: position 385,268,945 of record CM074723.1, on the reverse strand, counting down.
TATTTCATTCTCATTTTCTTGCATTTCACCAGATAGAGAAAGCTGTATATGTCATCCAATACAAGTTACTGATAACTCTGGGTAGTGATCCGCCCCTTAAAGTAGGCAAGAACAACTCTAGAATTGTATGCAGGGGGTGGAGCCTAACTTCCCTCCTTGGCTTCAGCTAGCCAACCAGCTCCAGAAAGATTTGTTCCTTGGTGAAGATAACACAGGCAAGAGAACAGTTCTGCTATATCTTTAGAAGTTTTTTTATTTTTCTGTTAGAAATGGAATACCACCATTAGGCGGATTACCATAACTGACAATGCCCTTAGATGTGGCTAACTCAGTGACCAGGTGCTTTTTGTGGACCTGAAGCCCTGGGGGAAAATCTTGGGTTCAAGTTTTTTCCTCAGGAGTTGCCCACCGAGGCTTCTTCTTACTACATGGTAATCTGAAGACGGAAGATCTGCAGGAAAGGTGAGCAATCCTTTGAGTGCTGCAGGTCCACTTGTCCCACAGTGCCCCTCCTCACCAGGGGTTTTTCATTTGGAGTTCCTGTTGAACACTCCTGCACTCATTGGGTCTATCTGTATGTCTGTTGGGTGTTTGGAGCAGGTTTATGTGATATTTAACCCTTTAGCTGCTGATTTGCATTCATTTGGGGGTTTTCTGACACTTATCCTACTGGTTCAGTGTTTTTTTTTTTTTTGGTATCTGAACATGTTTAGTGATGTTTCATGTCTTTTAGTATTACACCTTCAATTTTGTAAAAATTGAGTTAGACTAGCTTTGCCGCATAGGCGTCATTGCTCCATTCACTCCTATGGGACTGTACAGTTTGGGACATATCTCTGCAACAGTTTAACCTAGCGACTTTAGAGATGGCTCATTTTACTTGTCTGCCCTTGCACTATCACCCGGTTCATGTTTCTAGTGTGTTGGGGGGCTCAGGGGTTTCTGGCACTGTTTGGGGTACTTTTCTGGATAACTACATTTCCCATGAGCGCTTACTTCACATGCTTGTTTCTTATTGGCTTCTGCCGTAGCAGCCATTTTGTAATCTTTCCAGAATGAGTATCCTACACAGGGCTTGGACTCTCCTTCTCTCCTCTGCTGTTTAACCCTTCGCTTACCAGATAGGTCTATTTTAGCGATTTCGTACACACTGTAATTGGGTGATTTCTTATACAATATGGTTATTGACACTGTGAGAATGTCTATACCATTGGAGCTTGGGGCCAGACCTAAGACTAAGGATGCTGGGGTCTCTGTATCCCCTATTGCGCATTGCTCTTCCTGTCATTCAGGGTTTCCTAGAAAATTCTCAGGTCATTTATGCCCAGCATGTTCTTATGTCCCTGAGAGTATTCCAGGGATCTCCAGCCATGCATTAGAGCCAGTTTGGGTGCAAGAGTTCAAGGCTGCTACTAGGGACCTCAGGTCCACTTTGCAACTCTTTCCATCCCAGTTACAGGGGGTCTTCCATTTGTGGCAGACCCCCTCCTCCATCAAGTATTCCCTGACGTGACCTGACGTGTCAGATTCCTCTGAAGAGGAACTCCTAGTGGACTCAGATGTTGAGGAATGTTCTGTTCTGGGCTCCTCTCTGTTTTTTGGGGATCCTTTTGAGGCTGATCCTGAGCCCTCCTCTGAGGGCCTGATCAGGGCTGTCTTGAATAATCTTAACAACCCCTTAGCTCAAGAGGTTCTTTCTGACCCCTCTGATGTGTTTCAGGAGACTAAAAAGCCCCTTACTTGCTTTCCACCTAACCCCACTCTTGTCCGCCTTGGAGGAGTGGAAGTCTCTGGACAGAAAACCTTCTGTCTCCAAGAAATTTGCTAAGCTTTATCCCTTTTCTGAGGCAGTGCTTGCTCAGTGAGTTCATCCTTCTAAAGTGGATGCGCCTATCTCCAGGCTATCCAAGTCTACTGCCTTGCCAGTGTCTGATGCATCTGCTCTAAAGGACTGGACTGACAAGAAATTGGAGGTCTCCCTCAAGTCCATCTTTGCCACAGCTGGTTCTGCCATGCGTCCAGCATTCGCAGCAGCATGGGTGAACCGGGCTATTGCGGTCTGGACTAAACAGCTCCCTCTTGCTGTCCGTCAGGACGCTCTTACTTCGGATAAGTTGTGCTTCCTTGCCAAAGTTTCTGAGGCACAGCACTATGTTTCTGCTGTCCTGTTTGATGCCATCCTTTTGGTGGCTAGGGTTTCCACCATGTCTGGTTGCCAGACAGGCTCTTTGGCTCAAGATCTGGTCTGCTGATACTGCTTCTAAGAAAACTTTGCTCTCCTTGCCTTTTCAAGGCACTTCTTTGTTTGGGCCAGATCTCAAGAATCTGATCAGTGAGGCTACAGGGGGTAAGAGTACTCTTCTGCCCTTAGTTCCTAGGAAGAAAAAACCCGCTTAAGCATAACCGATATTTTCGTTCCTTTCAGAATGAGACACGTCCGGCGAATCAGATGGTTTCCTCAGCTCTATGTACCTCCTCCCAAGCCCAAACAGCAGCAAAAGCCCAAGGTCTCCTCCAAGCCCAAGGCTTCCAAGCCTTCTTCGACATGACTCACCGAACCCGGGTCCACACTCTGCTGTGGGTGGTCGTCTGCGTCACTATCACAGCATTTGGGAGGATTCAGTGACAGACCCAAGGATTTTGCAGGTATTGATGGAAGGGTACAGGATCCCTTTTATCTCTCTTCCTCCCTTTCGCTTTCTTCCTTCTTATACGCCTCAGGGCGCAGAGAAACGCTGTCTATTCAACGGCACTGTTCAGGCTCTTCTGGACAAGGATGTTCTGGAGCCAGTTCCAGTTCAGAACAGAGGTATGGGTTTTTACTCAAACCTCTTTGTGGTCTCGAAGAAGGACGGCAGTTGTCGTCCCATTTTCGACTTGAAGGATCTCAATTCCTTTGTGACCCAGACTCATTATCACCAGGAGTCTTTATGGACGGTGATTGCTGCCATGTCCCTGGGGGAATTCCTTGCATCTTTGGATCTTCAGGACGCGTACTTGCACATTGCCATTCATCCAGAGAGCCGGCAGAACTTCCAGTTTTTTGTGCTACAGGGGACATTTTCAGTTCTCAGCTCTTCCATTTGGTCTGATGACAGCTCCTCAGGTCTTCAACCATGTCCTGGGAGCCTTAGTGTCCGTCCTCCACCGGGACGGCATCAGAGTTACTCCATACATGGACGACCTGCTTCTGAAAGCCTCTTATGCGGAACCTCTCCATCAGCAAGTTAAGCAATGCATTCAGGCTCTCACCCAACACTGGTGGATCATCAACGTGGACACATCAGATCTTGTCCCTACCCAGAAGAACATGGTGTTTCTTACGGACGAGGTGGCTCACCAGATCGCCCACAGGGTTTCTGTTCCAGCCAAGAAGCTGTCATCTCTTGTGGGGAAATTCATTTCCACCATAGAGGCGGTACCGTTTGCCATGGCACACACCCGGGAACTCCAGCGGTTTGTGATCCAGGTGTGCAGGGGTTGGCCGGACCTTCTAAAGACGTAGGTGTCTCTTCCTCTTCATGTGGAACTGAGTTTGTCCTGGTGGCTTGACTTCTTCAATCTGCTGAAGGGCAAGTCCTTCCTAATTTCCTTCTCGACCACGGTGACGACGGATGCCAGCCACTCTGGATGGGGAGCGGTCCTGGGTCGCCTGAGTGCACAGGGTCGGGTGTCTCTGGTAGAATCTCTCCTTCCTATCAACGTGTTGGAGCTTCGGGCGATATTTCATGCCCTTCGTCATTGGACATCTCAGCTGGAAGACTGTCCAGTCCGGGTAGAGTCCGATAACGCCACTGCCATGGCTTACATGAACAAGCAGGGCGGAACAAGAAGTCTCGCCGCTTGGTTAGAGGTCAAGGCTATTTTGTCCTGGACAGAAGAACACGGTCCTGCCATATCCGCAGTGCACATTCCTGGCATAGACAACGTCATGGCAGACTTCCTCAGTCGACACACAGTGGACAGCAGAGAGTGGGAGCTGCACCCAGAGGTGTTCAACCTCATTGTTCAGAAATGGGGTCTTCCTTACATCGACCTGATGGCGACAAGACACAACAGGAAGGTTCTGAGGTTCTGCTCTCGATGGAGGGACCCTCTAGCTCTGGCGGTTGATTAAATGTCCATTCCTGGGTTATTCCCTCTGGCCTACATCTTTCCTCCCCTCCCCATGTTGCACAGGGTGTTGCAGAAATTACGACTGGAGCATTGTCCAGTCATTCTGATTGCTCTGTACTGGCCTCGCCAGGCTTGGTTTCCGGAGCTTCTGGATCTGTCAGTTGCGGAGCCCTTCCGGCTCCCTTGCCATCCGGATCTTCTACAGGGCTACCTGTGGAAGGAGGATGTTCATCGTCTAGCCTTGACGGCTTGGAAATTGAATTCTCAATATTGAGGAAGAAAGGGTTTTCTTCTGGTGTGGTGGCAGCTATGGTCAGTGCCCGCAAACTTGTTTCTTCCAAGATCTACCATCGTGTCTGGTCGACCTTCCTATCTTGGTGTGCTGACAAGGACCTGTCTTAGGAATTTGATCTACTACAGTCCTGTCCTTTTTGCAGGACGGTGTGGATAAGGGCCTCAGTTTGAGTTCCCTTAAAGTTCAGACGTCTGCTCTATCTGTTTTCTTTGAGAGATGCATTGCCATCCTTCCTCATGTCAAGGTTTTCTTCCAGGGCGCTGCTCATACTCGTCCTGCCTTCAAAGATTCCTGCTCCTCCGTGGGATCTTAACTTGGTTTTGGGCGTTCTTCTGCACCTTCCATTCGAGTCTTTGGCTATTATTCCTCTATTCCTGTTGACTTGGAAAATGGCTTTTCTACTGGCGATTGTGTCTGTCCGTCGTGTTACAGAGTTACATGCTCTGTCCTGTAAACCACCCTATTTGGTGTTTCACAAGGACAAGGCGGAGCTTTGCACCTCTCGGGAGTTTTTCTGAAAGGTGGTTTCGGAGTTCCACATCAATCAGGAGATTGTGGTGCCCGCTTTCTGCCCTGACCCCACCTCTGACAAGGAGAGGGATCTCCACTTGTTAGACGTGATGCGTTGTCTCAAGTTTTATGTACATTGCACTCTGCTCAGAAGCCTAAGGCTGACAAGCCCACCTCTGCTTGACTCTTGGAGTCATGGTCCATCTCTGCTTGTAGGGGGTTGAAGCCATCTTTTTCAAGGCACATGGGAGCCTTCTGTAAAGGACCAGTGGGTCCTTCTTGATATTTCGGAATAGTATTGCAGAAATCTCAAATCCCTTTTGCATCCCAATTTTTTTTTTGACCAGGTTTGCTCAAGATCTGATTTGGGCATATGTAAGGCTATTGGTTAGCCTGGAGTTGTGGGAGGGCCGGTTGGAGACATTTATACCAACCTCACTCCTTTCCTCGGGACTGCGCAGAGCTCCGACTGAGCTCTGTGTTACCCACCCAACCCATACTCCTTTCTCAGCTCTATCAATTTCATTCCTTTTCTTATACACGTGGGCCTACTCTTAGGCCTACCTTACAGGTCGGAATGGGCAATAGGCATCCGACATACACCTTATCATCATAGTCTCTCCTAGGCCTGACCACAAGTCTATTTATAGATGCAATATCCTTCCTGTTGAGAAAAACAGAAGTTTGTTTATGCATACCGCCCAAGATGGGCACAATGTGAGTGCATTTTCACATATTTTTTACTTGTTTTTATGTTTAATAAACTACTACACTTAGATAAGTTTTTATTGTCTTTACCATCTTTTCTGTTTTGCTTTATTACACGTCTGTGAATGCTGAGGAGCCAACTTGGGTCACCTAATGGCCCAGGATCACTGGACCAGGGGAGAGAGTGTTTTTCCAATCAACATTCTGTACATAAGGGCTATTTGCCTTGTGCTTTACCACTGGTCCCATGTGCTCTCAGGCACTGGTAAATATCCAGCTGGGCAATTCGACTTCTGTCGCCTACATAAATCGCCAAGGAAGAACCAGAAGTAAGTCTGCTTGGGTGGAGATTCAGGAGCTCCTTCAGTGAGTAGAAGCTCATGTACCAGCTATGTCTGCTGTTCACATCCCAGTCATGGAAAACATGGTCGCTTCTTATGTCGCCAAAATCTGGATCTCAGAAACTGTGAACTCAACCAGAATGTTTTGACCAGATTATCCCTTTGAGTGCCAGAAGGGTACGCAACGTCTTGTAAAGCAATGGGTTACGTCCCCTCTGGCACTCAAAGGATTATGATTGTCCGCCGCTGGTGTCTTCCATCAGTGGATCTCATAGCGTTCCATGAGAACTGGATAGTTCCTCCATTCTGTACCAAGAAGTATCCTCTAGCATTTGAGATGGCCCCGATGTCCATTCCTTAGAACTTACATCTGGCATAGCTGCTCCCTTTGATTCCTAGGGTGCTGAGAATGATCAAGATGACAAGTTCTCAAGTAATTTGATTGCTCCTTCTTGGCCCAGTCAGGCTTGATTCTCGGATCTTCTATACCTGCCCATCTCAGAGCCATTTTGCTTTAATCTCAGGCTGCATCTCCTGACACAGGGTTCACTTTATCTTCAGGTGGAAAGATTTTCTTTGACAGCATGGCTCTCTAAGCCAACAACATCTTTAATATCTTCAGGCTACTAAACTCGTATCGTCTGAGGCTGAGGCCTATCTAACAGTGGTGTGCTGAGAGATATGTCCCCAAGATCTTTCAGCCTCTATATGTCTCTGTCTTCCCTTCAAGATGATGTCAACAAGGATCTCAGTTCTATTAAGGTTCAGATATCAGCACACTCTGTTCTGTTTCGGAAGCTTATTGATTTTCTTCCTGATGTCAAGTTCAGGAGTGGCTCCCATCTACCCAATCTCCAGGGATCGCAGTCCTCCTTAGGATTTGAACCTAGTGTTAGGAATTCTCCAGAGGCCTCCTTATGAGCCTTTTTAATCTGTTTCTTTGTGTCTTCTGATGCATAAGATGGCCTTCCTTTTAGCTATTGTTTCTGTTAGTAGAGAGGCTCTGTTTTGTAAATCCCCTTCTTGTTTTTTTGGACCAGAGTTTTTTTTTGCCAAAGATTGTCTTGGATTTTCACATCAATCAGGAAGTTGTACTTCCTTTTTTGCCCTCATTCATTTAAAAGCAGGAGCTCCATCAGAAGGATATGGTGTCTGAATTAGTACATTCATCGCACTCAGCCTTTCTGGAAATCTGACGCTGTTTGTCATTCCTGAGCATTCCCGGGCATGCCAGGCTACATCCAAAGTTACTATTGCTTCTTGGATCAAGGCCATTATGTGGCAAGTTTATGTCCGAGTCATGGTGTACTCCACCAGATCATGGGTGCCTTTTGGGCCTACAAGTATCAGCCTCTGCTGAGCAGCTTAGATGGTGTAGACATGGTCCTCTCTGCACACCTTCACAAAACGCTACTTGTCTATGTCCTGGCCTCTGAGGCCAGCTTTGGCCAGAATGTCCTTCAAGTGGTTGTGCCTGTTTAGTGACCCTTTCCTCTTTCTTATTGCAGAGTTCTTAGCCCTGTTGGTTCTTGTTTCTATTCAGTTGCTTGGTGTGCATGTTTTGGTGTTAGTTTACACACAAGGTTTGTATGGTGCTGGTTAGTCCTGTGGAATACTGGTCTACAGTGGAGGTTTTTTCTTTTTCCCTCCCAGAAATCTTGTGGATGGCTTGGTATATTTCCATGGTTCCTGTGTTCCACATGTAAGAGAAAGTGGGCATTTAGGAAATTTACCTTTAAATCATTTTCTTTTAGTCCATGTTGAATACAGGACTCTCACCTGGGACCCCCACCCAAAAAAAGTGCCTGAAGTCCTCTTGGGGTCTTTGTTCAGGGGAGTCTATTTTTAAATGTCCTACTATCTGGTTCCTGTGTCCCACATGGACTAAGAAAAAGGATTTAACAATAAGTCCCAGAAAATCCTCTTTCAGTGGTCAGGTAATAGTACAAAACAAAATGAAAGGTGTAGTTTAGTGTTAAACCATGTAGTACCATTTTTCTTGGGCTAGTTGTAGTTACTGACTGTGTCAGGAAATTCCATGTATTTTAAAGAGATTAGCATCTTTAAGTGGGGGAAATTTTAGAAATATGTTTAGAAATATGTAGTGTTCTCACCAGCCTAGGGGTTGAAAGGCAGGTGACCCTTCATTTGATTCAGTGGGTTGTCTCTTTCCTAATGGAAAGCCTTTTCTACCTTTATGTAGTTGTTACAGTTGTAGTACAGAGTGCGTATCTTCTTTCTAAATGGTATTTGGACTTTATTTCCTCTGTGTCCAATCCACGGCAATACTGTGGGTTGTAGCTCCTCCTCTCCAGCTGGTAGGACCAATTAATCTTTTTCTACTTAAGCGCCTGCTCTGCTACTTGTCCTCAGTTATTTTGGTCCTACCACAGCTGGGAGGACGGAGGCTCAGGCCTCCACGCCGTGGAAATTTAAAAAAAAAAAAAAAAAAAAAAAAAAAAAGAAAAGAAGAAACATGCTGCTTTGTTATTTTTTATGTCGCTAGCCTCACACGCTAGCGGCATGTTCATCCCTCACCTCTGCATGCTGGATCACGGACTCTTGGGCACATACTGAGTCCTGAATCCTTCACCCCGATTTGAAACAAGCCTTCCTCCGATGCGGGCGCCCTGCCCGGCGAGCTACAGCAGACGCGGGCGGCTGGTGAGCAGTCTTATGCACCAGAACAGGAAATCAACAGCGTGCGCTCCAGCAGTGAACCGCACGCTAAAGGAAGCAGAGGGGGAGGCGATCTGGAGGCATGCTGTATATAACAGCACGAATTAAGGCATGGGGTAAGTCCTGTTAACTTGATACTTTATATATATCGTACATATATATATATATATAAGTGTATTTAAAGATATTTGAAGCTGTTACCTGCCAAGGGGTTTTTCTTTTGATCATGTCTGCTCAAAAAGCTGAAAAGCCTAAACCTTCATCTGATTCTAAGGATGATAAAGCAGCCCCTAAGGCAAAAAGCTGTGCAAGTTGTGATACAAAATTGAACCCTTCTGATTCTTCAAAATTGTGCGCAGAATGTTTAAGGAAAGCAGCAGGAGATGTTATTCCCTCCCAATTTCAGGAATTTTTTGGGGTGGATGCGCTCATCTATGCAGGAGACATTTTCTGCACTACAAGAGTCATCTAAGAAACGTCAGAGACCATCTGATCCAGATGAGGGGCCTTCCAGGCGAATACAAGACGAAGAAGATGAAGATAGCGTTATGGATATGGAATCAGCACCCTCTTCTGCAGAAGAAGGCGAAATTACTGAAGAATCAGGCAATTTTGGTATTGAGAAGATTGACAACCTGATTAAGATCATGCGTAAAACTTTAGGTCTATCAGAATCACAAAAAGACCTTAACGTAATGGATGCAGCTTTCATTGGGTATAAGAAATCGTCACCGCAATTTCCAGTCCATAGTTCCATTCAGGACATTATAAAGAATGAATGGAAACAAGGTGATAAAAAGTCTGCTGTATCGCGCAGATTCCATAAAATGTATCCTTTTCCAGAAGAAGAAGTGGCAACTTGGACTAATCCTCCCAAGGTGGATGCTGAAGTAGCCCAAGTATCCCGCAGAACAACAATCTTAATGGAAGATGGAACAACACTTCGAGACCCAATGGATAAGAGAGCAGATAGTGCCCTAAAGAAACAGTACACTACAATTGGGCATAACCTCAAATCAGCCACAGCAATGGCCTGTATGTTCCGCACCCTGCGTCTATGGCTAACAGATCTGGAAGAAAAGATCGACTCCTCTGTCTCAAGATCTAAGCTCCTGAAGGAAGTCGCCACTATCAAAGACGCGGTCAACTTTTCATGTGACGCATCCTTGGATAATATCAAGTTAACTGCTAGATCTTCAGCACTATCAGTCATAGCTCGCAGGGCCTTATGGATTAAGGCTTGGGAAGCTGATGCCTCGTCCAAGAACAAGTTGGTTTCTCTGCCATATCTGGGAAGCAAACTTTTTGGAGATCAGTTACAAGAAATTATTAAGAAGTCTTCAGGAGGGAAAAGCCCTTTCCTCCCTCAAGAACGTCGCCAGAGGACATCCTCCCCAAGATCTGCTAGATCTAAGCGTCAGTCCTTTCGAGATTCCAGAAGATATAGGCCTGGTCCTTCCTATAACCAAAGAAGAGGAGGCGCTGGACAGAACACGCGAGCAGGAACCAGAAGAGAGTTCCAGAGAAAGACTAACTTTGCTCAAAACCCTCAATGAAGCCAGCAATACCCTATCTCGTCCGGTGGGGGGCAGGCTTCAAGCCTTCCAAAAACAATGGGAAGAGATTCAACCGGACCACTGGGTATCCCAGATTTTAGAGATAGGGTATGCTCTGGAATTTCGAACTGTCCCCCAACAGTCAAGTTTTCAGACATCCAACATCAGGAACAAACATTTAATCCCAAATATGAGAAAAGAAATTCAGAGGCTTCTTCAGATGGGAGTCATAGAAGAGATCCCTCAGATCCAGAGGTTCAGAGGAATTTATTCGAATCTTTTTTGTGTTTCAAAACCATCAGGAGAAATCAGAATCATTCTGAACCTCAAGCAAGTGAATACATGGCTACACATCAGGAAATTCAAGATGGAAACAATGTCCTCTATTCTCAAGATAATCCAACCTCAAGCTTTCCTGACCAGAATAGATCTCCAGGACGCGTATTATCACATACCAGTAAGAGAATCTCACAGAAGATTTCTGAGATTCCACATACTGGGACGCCATTATCAGTTCAAGGTACTTCCGTTCGGCCTGGCTACAGCCCCCCGAGTTTTCACCAAGATCCTGGCAGTAGTCATGGGTGTTCTGAGGTTAAGAGGAATCCGAATAGTTCCTTACCTGGACGACATGCTCCTGATAGCAGATTCTCCACAGCAAGCGTCAATCAACACTCAAGCATGTCTGGATCAATTATCAATACACAAAAAAGCCTATTATCCCCCTCTCAGTCACTCATATTTCTAGGGGTCAAAATAGACACTCTTCAAGCACGGGTGACTCTATCAACAGACAGACAAGACAGAATCTATCATGCCGTAAGTCGGTTCAGAAAATACAGAGTTCAGTCAGCAAAATCATTTGCAAAACTTTTAGGCAATCTGACTTCTGCCCAACAGGTGGTTCCTTGGTCCAGAACCCACGGAAGACTAATTCAGGAAAATTACTTGAAATTTTTCAAGAAAGACCCATTCAATCCATCTCTACCAATTCCTCTGCTTCCCGCAACCAAGAAGGAATTAGTATGGTGGAGCAGTCGGGAGAACCTCAAAAAAGGGAGATCTCTCTTGGAACCTCAATGGGAGACGGTGACTACGGATGCCAGTCTTCAAGGATGGGGAGGTATTTGGAGGACAAAAACAACACAGGGCACTTGGTCAGCCAAGGAATCGAAGTTCCACATCAACTATTTGGAACTTCTAGCAGTATGGAGAACGTTGAAAGCATTCCAGCCTTATCTGAAGACTACAGCAGTATTGGTGAGGTCAGACAACACCACAGCGGTCAGTTACTTGATGAATCAAGGAGGAGCGAAAAGTCTTCGACTCAATCATTTAGCGATCCAGATCTTATACTGGGCGGAACATCACTTACTGAACCTGAAAGCATCATACCTGTCAGGCAGATTAAACAGAGAAGCGGACTTCCTAAGCAGGAACCATTTGGATCCAGGGGAATGGTCCCTGAAAAAGTCCATCTTCAGAAGCATCACGTCATCACTGGGCAGGCCTTTCATAGACCTTATGGCCACTCCGGAAAACACCCAGTGCAAGCAGTTTATGTCCAGATGGAGAACTCCTCTGGCTCTACAGCAGGATGCTCTTCAAACAGCATGGAATTTTCCACTAGCATATGTCTTTCCTCCTCTTCCACTAATCATGGAAGTAGTAAGAAAAATAAGAAGGGATCAAGCCAATGTGATCCTGATCGCTCCAAATTGGCCCAGAAAACTGTGGTATGCAGACCTCATAAAACTCTCAATACGGCCTCCAGTAAAACTGCCAAACATACCAGACCTACTGTCACAAGGCCCTGTTCTACATCCGGACCCAGCCTTCTTGAATCTGATGGCCTGGAGGCTGAACGGAGCTCTTTAAAATACTCAGGATTATCGGACTCTGTCATCACTACCATTCTTCAGGGCAGAAAACCTTCTTCCCGGATTTATTATAGAGTTTGGGCAACTTTTCATTCATGGTGTATGTCTAAAGGTCTGAATAGGCATAACATATCCCCAGAAGCCATCTTGGAATTCTTACAAGAAGGATTTAACAAAGGGTTAAAACCAGCATCCTTAAAGGTACAGCTTTCTGCTATCTCTGCCATTCTTGCCCATCCTTTTGCTGAACAGTATATTATCAGAAGATATCTTTCAGCCATTTCTAGAATTAAACCCACGATTAGGGAAATCATTCCCCCTTGGGATTTAAATTTGGTCCTCCAACAACTCTCTGCCCATCCATTCTTTGAACCCCTGGAGCTGGTTTCCTTGAAGCATCTCACTCTAAAAACCATACTCCTTACGGCAGTCACCTCAGCCAGACGTGTGGGAGAGTTACAGGCCCTGCTCTGTAAATCACCTTATTTAGTGTTTCACCAGGACAAAGTAGTCCTGAGGCCTAAATCCTCCTTCAGAAGTAAAGTAATCTCCAGTTTTCACTTAAGTCAGGAGATAGTCTTACCTACTTTTCCTCCAGCCTCTATTCTTAATCCAGATACTCGCCTGCAAAATCTTGATTTACGTAGATGTTTGAAAATTTATCTCAAGCGTTCTGACTCCTTTAGGAAAACAGATGCTCTTTTTGTGCATTTTTGTGGGAAATATAAAGGGACTGCAGCATCCAAGGCTTCCATTGCTCGATGGATAAGAGACTGCATCATCTTCGCTTACCAGTCAGCTGACAAAATACCCCCAACAGGGTTAAAAGCTCATTCTACGAGAGCAGTAGCATCTTCTTGGGCTTTAAAGAACGTGGCTTCAGCAACTGAAATCTGTAAGGCAGCCACTTGGTCGTCAGTATCTACATTCGTAAGACATTATAGTCTAGATGTTCAGGCGGCAGAAGATGCTAGCTTTGGCAGGAAGGTGCTCCAAGCAGCCACTCCTGCCCAAAATCCTTGATTAAAGTCCCGCCCATAGGGATACTGCTCTGGTAAGTCCCACAGTATTGCCGTGGATTGGACACAGAGGAAAAGAGAAAATTTACTCACCGATATTTATATTTCCTCTGTGTCCTTCCACGGCACCCCACCCTGAGGGTATTGGTAATAGTATCGTTCCCTGTACTGATGTTTAATAATGTACAAATAGGGAAAGCTCTCTTTATGTAACCTATAACTAACATGTCCTCTCATTCCAGCTTGGATATACATATAACTGAGGACAAGTAGCAGAGCAGGCGCTTAAGTAGAAAAAGATTAATTGGTCCTACCAGCTGGAGAGGAGGAGCTACAACCCACAGTATTGCCGTGGAAGGACACAGAGGAAATATAAATATCGGTGAGTAAATTTTCTCTTTTTGCCAGTACACACTGGGCTGTAGGATTTATAGACCGTGTGGAATATGTGAACATAGTTACCTATACATGGAAATATACTTCTGATAGTGTATCAACAGAGCACCCTGTGAGTTACCATTGTTAACTAGTTTTAACAAGACAACTATGTATTGATGAATTAAGCATGTGTGTGTTCGCTAAAAGAATTTGTAACATCATCTTTTCTGCACATGTGGATACTAAAGTACTCTTGTTTGAATGAGGAAGAACTCCCCATTCACATTAAGGGTACTCTTGAAAAGAAAGCTAAAATAAAGTTAAGAGCAATAGGGACATCTCAGAGTGTGCGATTCTAAATAGCCCTCTTCTCAGCCTCAAGGGTTCCTGTAGGTATGAGAGTACCCTGGTTTTATAGGTGGTGCTTTCTGAGATTACACGTTTTGTGTGAGAGCATTTATGTCCTGTTATAAGATAACTTACAATAATGATAACTGATAATGATAAAGGTTAAATTTGTTCATATGAAGAGATGAAGCACATTTTCTTTCTCTAGTCGTGGGGTGGGGGAGAGGCATAAGTACTCTAGTGTGAAATAAACAGAGATGAAGGTGTCTAATATCTAGCAGTGCCAGGCATTTACCAGTGCACCAGTTATCCAAAAATATGGAAACAAAAGAATGTGACGAACGCACACCGAGAGAGAACAAAATGGAGTGGTTTGCTCAAGGCATGTGTGGCCTCTCAGGTGCTGTTCGTAACGTTTTTCGCTCGTTTTTCTCTTGTCTCCCTAAGTAGAAGGGCATCTCAGGCATGGGCCCATGCGTCCATGTGCCTAGAGGGAATCAGCTGCACCACACTGGCGAGGTCCACATAGACCGAAACGTACGTCTGGGGTTGTGCTGTTTCTCTTGTGCAGAGAGGATTTGCCCGACATTTCGGAGCTGGACTGTCTGTGGGTGGGACCAGGCTGATGTGATTATGGCACATGGGAGCAAAAAACGTGACTTGAGCAGCACCTGAGAGGCCACACATGCCTTGAGCAAATGACTTCATTTTGCTCTTTCTCGTTGTGTTCGTCACATTCTCTTGTTTTCTTAGTATCCAAAAATATGGACAAGTGAGCTGAAAATTGATATGGCTTGCTAGCATTCTGTTTCCATCTTTATGAGATGATGAAGTGCAGGGATAGTCAAACTTTTGACATGCAGCTGTTGAAGACTACATCTCCTATCATCCCTAACCCGCCATTGGAATTAAAGTCTCCAACAGCTGGAAACTCAAAGATTGACTAACCCTGCTGTAGTCTGTATAAGAGAAGTTCAAGCAAAACAGCTAAAATCACATTGCACAATTAAGTACTTAAAAACTGAAGTTTCCAAGCCAGTTTTTGCAGTCACTTATCTATAGATCTGGTATGTATATTTGCCAATATTAATTTCAGCATATTTTATTATAGATGTGTATAATCTTGCCCGCGCCCCCTCTCACCCTTGCCCACACTAACGGCACCCTCCCTCTCTCTCATCAGTGCTCACTTATAAAGCCAAAAGTGGAGCTATATGCTCTTCATATGCTAGAGAAATCTTCAGTGAAATGCATTGAAGACCTAACTAGCATCCAAGTTGAAATTTGTGTTCTATAGATT
This sequence comes from Rhinophrynus dorsalis, assembly GCA_037306005.1. NCBI lineage: Eukaryota > Metazoa > Chordata > Amphibia > Anura > Rhinophrynidae > Rhinophrynus > Rhinophrynus dorsalis. The sequence goes on along the minus strand of CM074723.1, from coordinate 385,253,815 downwards.
TTGTTATGCTATGTAACCTGGTGTTTGGCTTCACCAGAATTGCTACACAGTTTTTGTTTTCATACTGTCCCAATGATACTTTCTGTCACCCTGGCTATCAACAGCTTTATCCCTGTCTCTGCTCTGTCGTTCTCAACCTCAGTCTCACTCTTTCACTGTCACTCTGACTCCCGCACGCACGCTCTCTCTCTTTGACTCTTGCGCTTTTACTCCCACATGCTATCACGCTTTGACTCCCTTGCGATTTGACTCTTGCGCGCTCTCTCCCTTTGACTCCCACGCGCTCTTACGCTTTGACTCCCACTTGCTCTCGTGTTTTGACTCCGGCGCTCTCTCTTGCGTTTTGACTCCGGCGCTCTCTCTTGCGTTTTGACTCCGGCGCTCTCTCTTGCGTTTTGACTCCGGCGCTCTCTCTTGCGTTTTGACTCCGGCGCTCTCTCTCGCGTTTTGACTCCCGCGCTCTCTCTCGCGTTTTGACTCCCGCGCTCTCTCTCGCACTTTGACTCCCGCTCGCTCTGTCGCACTTTGACTCCCGCGTGCTCTGTCGCGATTTGACTCCCACGCCGCTCTGTCGCGCTTTGACTCCCGCGCCGCTCTGTCGCGCTTTGACTCCCGCGCGCTCTGTGGTGCTGTTGGCTTGTCTCAGAATTACTTACCTCTCTTTGTGCATGAATGCAACAACCTGACATTTTTAATGATCCACATTATGCTAGTCTTAGTGTAGCTATGTCTATTGTTTTCCTTTTTGATATGTTTTGCATTCTGTCAAGCGACATCTACAAGTTTTGCCCCTTAGGACAGTTGCATGCATCTGGGTTAGTTATATTACATTTTTGTTAATGAAGATGGCTTTGATCTTTAATAATATAGTTGTTAGCAACAATGTTAATTGTTTTACAAAGGAAATTACTGTTTGTTTCCAGATTGTTAGCTTAATTGCATATTATTTTTTGATGGCAAGCCTAATAGCCAATCGTAGTTGACTTTAATTATGTATTAACAATAAACATATGCATTCGTGATTTAATTCACTGACCAGTTGTAGAAATGTTATCTCAAAATGTCTTCAAGCAGCCATCTGTGTTTTACCAACACACTGCTAAACTTGACAGAACCACTACTTCCCTGGACCACTACACTCAAAAGCACTTCTTTCTCCCACCCACTGATCGGCAGTACATGTGGCAGGAGGCACACCCCATAGCACTTAATCCTTCTGTGTTCCACCTTCCTTCCTCTAGACTGTAAGCTCTCACAAGCACGGCCCTCGATCCTTTTGTTTTCTATGTTCCTTTTGTGCTATTTAATATCTCTGTATGTCTAATCCCAGTTGTACAGAGCTGCGGAATAAGTTGGCAGTATATAATGAAAGAACAATAATAATTTTTAGGACAGTAGTTCTCAACATTCTTGCAGTAGTGGAACCTTTTTTTTGTTTAAAATCAAATCCCAGAGGCATATATAATGAATATCACCATATGTAATAATACCTTTTTTTTTATTTATTTATTTTTTTATTGGATTAACCTTCAATTTTAGGGAGGGACAAACAAGCTTTGGCGAGCGATGCTCCCTTTTCAAATGTAAAGTATAATTTAAGGGGGGGGAGCAAAAAGGCGCTAAATTTTAGGTTTGATTGAAACACTAGACTGACAAGTCTTGGGTAGATGCTTCCACATCCACTTAAACTTGTCGACCCTACACAGTCATTCCATTTGGAGGCCCACTAGGAGTGGTGTCCTACCCAGGGTTCAGCCTCTCTTAGCCCACTAGTACCTTTCACAGAGAGGAAATATCCCAAAGCATATCATATTGGTCCTGCAAAAACAGCAGTCCAGCCATGAAATGCCAGGCAATTCCGCTCTGAACCAGAGAAGCTTCCACCTCAGATGTAAGTTTCAGTCTTGTCGGGCCTTGTCACTGAGGTGCAGCTGATCTCTTTAGGCACTGTGAGCAAGGGCTCCAATGCTGGATTCCCCTATTACCCATGGGGTGATTAATCCCAAGGATAATTTGCAATTGAATTGCAGGCTCGTTCCTAGTTAAGCATCTCTGACTCCCAATTTTCATATGCAAATTATCCTTTAAGTGCTAGAGCTGTCTCCAATGCATGATGGGCTTTGACATGCATTTATGATCTCTCTTGCATCCATTTACCAATTTTAAATGTATTTGAATGTAAGTTGGTTCTAGTAACCTAAGATGTATCACGTAATTATAGCAGACTAGTTGAAGAGCTCGTGTACACAGGCCACAGTGCCACCCAGCAATGGCTGCAGTGCAGCCATGTACAGTACAGACTGCCTGCGCTGCGGTTGATACAGAGCAGGGCACTTCAAATTCAGACCGTAGTCCTCTCTGTGTGCACTATGGTCTGAATTCGGAGCCCCGATCCATTATTGGCCGCGGGGCAGGCAGTCTGTACTGTGCATGACTGCGGCGCGTGCAGCCATCTCTACTACGCATGACGGCTTCTGACAAAAACACACTTAGCAAATTATTATATAGGATAGTGTTATCCGAGAAGAAACTACGTTGTAGAGCTGATTGCAAGAACAGTCTACCAGAAACCACAATTTAGCTGTGTGAAATGTTTCAATCTTCTGCTCATCCACTGAAAATCACAGAACCTCACATACACTGACTGGACACTCCAGCCATGTTCCACTGTCCACATTTATTGACATGTGCTCCAGGAGCCCCTTGCACTTTTGTATGGAACTCCGTTTGAGAAACACTGTTTTAGAGGAACTTATGATAATCACTTGGGATGAGGTCCATATTCTTTTTATACTAAGATAGTTATCAAAAAAGAAATGGATACATATCTAGCACAGAACGATATTAAGAATTATGACAGTTTACTTCACAGAAGATAGGTTGCTGATTCAGGGAACTGTCTCACTGCCATTTGGAGTCCTGAAGAAATTCTTATATCCACTTGGGGCTTAACCTTTTGAGTGCTGATGGGGTATGCAATACATTGGATCAACAGAGATCCTCTGGATCAACAGGGGTGATTTGACATGGGCTGGACTTGATGGACACATGTCGGTGTGTTTCCCAGCCTCATTAATTATGTTGCTATGTATAAAAAAGTGCACCATTTGACATGGAATACATTGTAAAAGGCTAGAGACTTCTTCTGTTGTAAGACTATGCAGCAGTGCTACCACATAATAGCTTTGTATTGACAACAGTTGGTGTTCTAAAGTACTGCAATTTATAACATTGCTCTTCTGCTTAGTAATAAGAGGTCATTTGATCAGAATTCTACGGCCCTGACACACACACACAACCAGACTAGAGTGCCTGTCCCATTAGTCTAAGCATGTGGGCGTGGATTTTGACAAGAGTAGATCTACACAAGAAGATGAAGGGGCTACAATGAACACAATCATACACATGCAAACGCAATACATACAATACACGCAAGCACAACACACAAAACACACACTATACACAAGACACGCAATGCATACACAAAATTTTACACAGTCACACACACAATATACGCACAATGCATTATGCACAACACAATACGCAAAATGCTATACTCCAAACGCTATACACCAATCACTATATGCAATACGCCATACGTAGTATGACATATGCCAAACACTGTACACCAAAAGCTAGATGCAATGTTATATCCAAAATGCTATAAGCAAATAGCTATACGCCATATGCAGAGCACTATATGCAAAATGCTATACATACAACTCTATATGCAATATGTTATATGCCAAATGCTATAAGCAAAACAATATTAGCAAAATGCTATACGCATTAAACAAAACATTGTATGTCAAATGCTACGCTCAGTACGCAAAATGGAATATGCAATATTTCTAAAGTGAAGTTGCCAGGCTAGAGAACTGCTCCTCTTTACTCTTGTGCACAATGCCCATCGTACTATTAGAAATGACCCCAGTGAATGGGTTGTATAGATTCATTCATAACCGTGGTAATAATGGTACAGTACATAAACTAATTAGCATAAGGTGCCATAGTGCTTCACCAACAAATGATGGTTACATTCTCAAATTATAGTACCAAAAAATGGCTAACACAACATAAGGCAGTTTTAACTTCTCTTGAGGTAAAACTTCCATTTTAATTCCTCAATGACCATGTGCACTCAACTCTCAACAAGGTCCTCTGTGTCAGATAATTTGTGGATTTTCCTAACTATTGTGATGGAAAGTCAGAATTTTATTAAAGACACGGAGGTGAATATTATGCATTATTCTTCCTCACTGCCCCCTCAGCAGCAGAGGAAACTTTATTAAAACAACAGTTTAACAGAAGAAAAAACTTGCTATTATGATACACTTCCCTCCCAACCAATCACCAGTTCTTAATCCCTCAAAACTGGGATGCAGCCTTAACTTTCCCTCTTTCTTGCAACCGAAGGAAACTCTCGCGTTCATTCATCACAACAGTCGGAACTATAATCCATGTTCTATAAAACATTTGTATCAGAAGTTTCTCCATTCAAAAAAACTGGAACCTTAAGCTCAACAGAACAGAGTCTTGATAGTTGTGCAGAACCCATAAGCTGAATACATTAAACACTAGTTGATAGTTCGTCTCCGTGTCTTTAATAACATTTTTACTTTCCATCACGATAGTTAGGAAAATCCACAAATTTTATGGCAAGCACGGAGGCTTTATATTATGCAAGTTTAAAGCTGATCACAATGTATCTGCCACTTGATTAGAACACGATCAGTTGGTTACAGTAAAAATCACAAAAGTGGAATCTTTAGACCAATCTGCAGCCCTACATATATCTTCCAATCTACCAGCAAGTTGCAAAACCATTGCCATAGCACCTCTTAAAGACTGTGCTCCGAATGAGGTGACATCAATACCTGCAAGATGCATAATCCATTGAACCCAGTGGGCCAAGGTAACTGCAGAAACCGGTAAACGTGGCTTACGAAAGGAAATTAGCCACTGCTCATATAGAGTACTCTTCAAAATCACCGTACGATCCACATAGGCTTCAAAGCACGAACCACACACAACCATGGTCTCGAAGGAAAGATGGGTAAGAAACCCACGTGCTCTCGTCTAGAACGTCGAAAGATCTGGAAATGAAAAGACCTAGTGTTGATGTCCAATGTGCTGACATCAGATACCTGGATATCCTTCCCCTGACATCAGATACTCTCTTAAAGGAAAAGAGACAAAGAAACATGGTCAATTTCGCTGATAACTGTTACTGCGATAAACGTTCCTCCACCAATCAAGCCTCCAGAAAAATAGAACATCATATATGTTCCATAAACACTGATACTGGGATGAGGCGGTCTAGAAAACCCGAATGCCGCGCATAAGGCGACTAACCAATCCATCCTGTCTTATCGGAACACCGCCAACGGGAACAAGACCCTCTGAAGTTGAGAAATGGTATGTATTAAGCTTCAGATAAGTTGTCCCTAAATCAAACTGGTAAGAAAGGATCATGAACTCCCTCCACCGGAGAAAATGACAAGGGATCCAAGCACCGTCCCATGCACCAGTAACTCCAAAGTGACCAGGCTGACGGATACAGGAATCGGGTACCAAGTAGCCATGAGTCTGCCAAAAGAAAACCAAGTCAACTCTAAAAATACAGAGGACACTGAAGCACTCCTGAAAGCTGCCATGCTAGTAATCGCAGATACCATGGTGGGAACAGATCGTAAGGATTCCTGAACGAAACTGTCAACAGAATGGGAAAAACATGGAAATGGAAAAGAAATATTGATAGACAAAGTCCAAAAACTGACATAGCCTGGTCATCAGGAGGGACAGAGGAAACCAGAAAGAATGTAAGTAGAAAGGGAATGTCGATAGACAAATTCCAAAACTGACATCGCTTAATCATCAGGAGGGTCAGTGGAAAAAACGTGCGAACGAAAGGAAGGCACAATTCCTTCCCGGTTCCACTGTTGCAGGACAGCATCTGGTGCCAATACAACCAGATTGGGCCCCAGCTGAAAGTTGGACACCTACTGATTTAGCCGAGGCACAAACATATCTATTGGAAAAAAGACTGAAACCGTCCATTCCAAATAGAAAAGGCAAAATCCATGCTAATTCTGCCAACTGTGTGGATCTCGTGCCACTGAAATGATTGATGTTCATTTCCAACGAGATGCCACAATTCACCTAGTTCACACCTGACTTTAATGCCAAGAAACCTGGCAAAGTTCCCAGCAGCAGAAGTGTAACTCAGCCTCTCACAGCTACCATAGTCTCCACTAGCAGCGTCGCCAACTCTTGCGCCCCAACCAAACAGAGTGGCGTCTGATAGCATGACCAGACCCGAAGACGTTCCAAAATGGTATACCATGCCACCGGTATAGACGCTTAGTCACCAGTCAATCTCGTCTGACGTACTGGATGACAGGCAAGGAAAAACCTTTGTATTCCTACCCCCTGCAGAGGTGAAACACCATCATTCTCAGAAAAGTAGTCCTTTCCAAAGGAACTGCAGACAGTCCTGGTACGAGGGAGCAGTAGGTATCATTAGATACGCATCATTCAGGTCCATCCTGACCATCCAGTCGATCAGTAGAAGAGGATCTCACAGACAACGGAATTCCGCCATTTGCACAAGGCAGACCCATTTAGGCTAAGCGAACGTTGCTTTATAGCGTCATTCGCCCCCATACGTATATATTACTTCCACCATTCCTCGTCTGCTTCAAGAACTGGAAAAGGAGGAGGCCTGTACATGTGAACTGGATCGGTATGGAAGTCTAAGTGGTAACCCAGCACTGTCTGAAGCACCCACTGGTCTGCAGTAAAGCTGCACCACAGCCGGAAAAAGCGGGAGAGTCTTCCCCCCCACACACTTTTTCCGGGAGAGAAAGGAAAGAAAGGTGAAACACATACCTACATAGCCTCGGGATCCGCACTGTCCTCAGTCAGCATGTGCATGCCATGGCTTGGCACTCCAGGCAAACCAAGCCCCATATTTCTGAAGTCTTTCCAGAGGGCAGTCTGTGCCTAATCCAGGGCTGTAAAGGCTGTGGCACAATTGCTTAATTCTAAATAAGAGTTCCCAAATAAAAAAAAAACTTATGTCTTGAAACGCAGTTCAGAGTTAGCCATCTCAGCTAATATAGGGTTAATTGAATAAAAAATGGCACAACCCGGCCAATTGAAGGCCGATCAGGAATAACATGGCATGTCTCCATTCAGACGCTAAGGCAGACTATGCCTTGCCCACCAAACAAACAATGGTCCACTGGATCCATCTCCGGGTCACTGAATACCCAAAGGAGTTTTGGATAGTAGCGCCTTCTCACTCATTCCAAAGAGTTCAGTCACTAGACCCAACACAAACAGGAGCTATCCTGGCAAGACCGCAAGGAGCAGGTGATCCCCTTCCTGGGAGCCATGCCAGATCAAATAATACGCCAAACAATCCAGGGGCTCAGAAATATCATTATAGGCCAATGTAATGGAAAATACTCCCAAAGTGTATGCACAAACCAGGGCTCTATATATCATAATAGGCCAATGAAAGGTAATATACTCCCAAATAAATGCACCATACAGGAGCTCAATCGAAATATAATGACCAGAAAAACAAATAAAAGAAGCCAAGGAAAACAACCACACAATATTTGAAAATAATTTAATGAGGGCAAATCACATCAGAGTTAAATAAAACCGCAGGGACAGCCTGTCAGTAACACAGCATCTAGCGTACTGAATCTTCCCACAACTCAAAAGCCGAAAAATGACACAGAACCTGTGTATGCACAGAGCAGCCCAAAGATGACAGAACAAAATGTTGTCTTTCAGTGACAGTAAAAAAGCTCCCAAACATAAACTACTGCGTACAGAGGTCAACCACACGCTTAAAGACTAGTCCAAAATTTTGGGCGCAGAGTAAGCTAGCCGAGATGAATAAACGTCTCTCGCATGCACCTAGTGTCGCACAGAACCCAGTAAACGTGCTGCACTGATAACGGCGTGCGGGGAAACAAAGCAGTAGACTGATCACGTCAAAAAAAAGAAAGGGAAAACTCCAAAAAACAGAGCGAGCCCAACACCCTATACAGTAGCGTGATAGAGTGGGGAATCCGGACAGAAAAGAGCGAAAGCTCCAAGACGAGCAAAAAGTGTAACAACGGTCGAGAAACAGCCATCATATCAACTAAGACTAAAATCATAACTGAGGGAACACAGTCTAAGCAGAGAAGTGCCTAAATATCCAAAGTAGAAGAGTAAAATAAACCTCCCAAAAGCATGTACATAAGATAAAGCGCAAGAGTTAGCTCTAAAAGCAACAGCATAAATACTGCATTTAGCAAATAGACTAAGCCAGAAGTAGAATAAAATAAGTCACATATGTAAACAGTATATATACTGCACTCAGATTATACCAGAAGGGAAAAAAAAATATAAGTCACATATTGAAATTCACAGCCATAAACTGTTTAATACAGAGAAACAAAAGTAGCACTTATTTGAGGGTAGCAGCAAAGAAAGAGGGAAAGTTAAGGTTGCATCCCAGTTTTGAGGTATTAAGGACTGGTGATTGGTTGTTAGTGAAGTGTGTCATACTAGCAAGTTTTTTCTTCTGTTAAACTGTTGTTTTAATAAAGTTTTCTTTGCTGCTGAGGGGGCAGTAAGGAAGGATAATGCATAATATGAAGTAGGGTTGCACCGATACTGGTATCGGTATCAGTGGCGATACCGGCATTTGTGCGAGTACTCGTACTTGCGCAAATGTGGCTGATGCCAGCACCGATACCCTGTGTCAGGGTTGGTGCTGCAGAGAGGGAGCCCAGAGAGCTGCTCACAATGCTTCCCGGTCGCCTCTCTCCCTCCTGCAGCGTCAGAGCATTGCCGCGGGTTACCATGGCAACACACAGACGCTGACCTCTGCCGGGGCTCGCGAGAGAACAGCGAGCACCCGTCAGAGGAGGGTAAGGCAGGCAAAGAGATGGCAAGATGGGGCATCAAGAGCGGGTGGTGAAAGAGGCGGGGGGGGTCAAGAGGGAGAAAAAGGCAAAAAGAACTAAAGGAGAAAAAAAAGAGGCAAAAGGAGGAAGGATCAGGAGACAAAAGGAGGGGGGCCAAGAAGAGGCAAAAGGAGGGGGGATCAGGAGGGAGAGAGAGGGAGGCAAAAGGGTGGGACCAAGAGTCAAGGAGGGGGAGAAAGGGGGCTCAAAAGGGAGAGAAAAAGCAAAGGTAAAAGGAGGGGGCTCAAGAGGCAAAAGGGGAGAATCAAGAGTCAAGAGGTGGTGTGTGTGTGTGTGTGTGTGTGTGTGTGTGTGTGTGTGTGTGTGTGTGTGTGTGTGTGTGTGTGTGTGTGTGTGTGTGTGTGTGTGTGTGTGTGTGTGTGTGTGTATTTAAAGTACTCGCCAATACCAATTACCTATACTTTTTTTGTGGTTATTTGCCAGTTTTCCAAGTACCTAAAGCATGTGTGTGTGTATGTGTGTATATATAATATATATATATATATACTTTAGGTACTTGGAAAACTGGCAAATGACTGCAAAAAAAGTATTGGTAACTGGTATCGGTGAGTACTTGAAAAAAAGTATCGGTACTTGTACTCTGTCTTAAAAAAACTGGTATCGGGGCATCTCTAATATGAAGCCTCCGTGCTTTCCATAAAATTATAAATAAGTCATATCCAAGTAACTAAAATCAGACAAGCAAAGTTCTCATTGAAATCTAGTAGTTAAAACTTGTCAGTGCAACCTGCTCCCTTCTAGCTGTTTTTTTTTTTGGATTTCACTTCCCACCATCCTCAATCGGACAGTGAAAAGTTGCTGCCACTTTCAGGTTGCCTATGTGAACCAAGCAATCTAGAATATGAGCATTGTTTGCAAGTGAAGCAGTATCTGGGTTAGCACCGTAGAGTACTAGAGGGATATACAGCAATGTGGTTGGCCCCTCCCTGTCACTTATTGTTAACCCTTTGAATGTCAGTTGTATGCAAATATGTTGCATAATGGATTTTTTTTTTTGTGTGTGTCCTGACACTGCAGGAGATTTATATTCCTTGTATAAAAAGGTGTTGCTCTATAATCGGTCATTAAGGACATTTTGAGCATGGTATTAAGCTCTGCAGAACCACCTGATCACATCTGATTAGAAATATGGCCTTTCATGGGATTTGGCCAAACAGCTGTTCATAATGTCACAGTTTGAATATTAGAAACCTATCAGATGCAATTGTCTTGTTCAACCCTTAGAATGAGAAGTAAAAGGGCAGCTTTTATGTTTATGAAGGTTATGGTCAATACTAATCGTCAAAATGATATTGCACTAAATTCATATTTCTCAATGCAATTTAAAATGATAAAGTAAATTATTTATCTTTCAATTTTTCTATGAAGTGAAAGTTCAATGAAAAAAAAAATATAATGTGAAGATTTCCAGAATCTAAATATATAGGAAAGATGGTGTGTTTAAAACATTTTATTTAACCATTTGAGTGCCAAAGGGGTATTCAATGCGTTGCCTACCCCCTGGCACTCAAAGGGTTAACATAACAAGTACAAACAACACACAACAGTGCTTTAAAAAAAAAAAAAAAAAAAAAAAAAAAAAAAGTCTGATAAGAGTTCTAGTCCAACAACAGCTGGAGAGCTCAGATAACAAACTGAGGGATGCGTATTGCTCACAGAGGTTTAGAGTATTGTGCAGCAGGGTAGTTTTGTGATCATTTAAAGGAAAAATGTATCAACAAGAATAACTTATTTTAGGGCTATATATTCAACAGAAAGGTGGAGTAATTTTTGAGCAAACCAACTGCACCATAAGGAACCTACATTCCCAAAACACACATTGATTTTAAAGGAACAGTAACGCCTAAAATGAACAAAGGTTTTACACACCCTGTAGGTCATGTTAGCATTTGTGAAAATTCTCAGTTCTTCTGAGGTCTAAAATCTCTTCTATGTCTTTTAACCCATTAAGGACCACCGTGGGAAAACTTCCCTAAAGGACCCATGGTGGTCCTGGCACGTCTTGGATTTCAAGGCTCAAATCGCGGCTGCACGTGGTTCGGGGACCCCTGAATCGGATTGTGAAAAGAAAAAAAAAAGCTCTGTGGTCCTTAAAGGGATAGTAATACTTAGTTTTATCTTTATTTTATTTTGTAGACATTAAAAAAACATGAAGAACGATATAAGTCTTATCTCTCAAACCTTTATGGTTTGAGAGATATTCACAAGCAAAGTTTCCCCTCCCGCCCCTTTTACCTAGTGTAAGCCATCTCTTCTCAGATGTGGAATCTGGTTGTAAGACCAGACAGATAACAGCAGGGGACAATCTTCTTCCTATGAGAACAATGAAAGCCCTGCCCCCCTTGACAAGTTTTTCAGGTTTTTCCCCTTACCTTAAAGCGGAACTAACACTGCTAAGGAACTTTGTAATAATTCCCTATCTAGCGACTAACTGCTTAGTAGCGCTAGTCGTCAGAATTATTACCTCTTTATGGAGAAATATGCAGTCATCCTCAGCTGACCGGCAGGATGGAGTGCGGACATCTTGCCCTAGTGACGTCCGCGCACCTGCACTGTCGGTCACAGATGGCTGTAGGAGGCGTTGCTAGGAGCTCTTCGGCTCTGGAAGGGACTGACAGCGCAGGCGTGCGGACGTCACTAGGGCAAGATGTCCACTCTCCTTCCTGCCGGTCAGCCGAGGATGACTGCATATTTCTCCATAAAGAGGTAATAATTCTGGCGACTAGCGCTACTAAGCAGCTAGTCGCCAGATAGGGAATTATTACAAACAAAGTTTCTTAGCAGTGTTAGTTCCGCTTTAATTGAAGATTGTCCCTCTCTGCAGTCTACCTGGGCACCTCCCTTCTGATCTGGCTGAACAGTGTTACTCTTGAACTACAACTCTGACAGAATTGAAATAACACTCTCCAAAGTCCAAATACTATGATGATTAATTGGAGCTGCTTTTATTATGAAACATTACTATCCCTTTAAGTGCTGGCCTCTTAAGGGGTTAACCTTTTGAGTACCAGAGTGGTATGCAACACATTTTGCATCATGTACCACTCTGGAACTCAAAGGGTTAAGGGAGCAGCTATTCTTTCCTTTTCCAGGGCTTCCTTCATTTGTCCATGATTATTTGTGGGCTGAAATAAGGTAAAATATTTTCTGAATACAAGACCAGTTATCACTAATCACAACCATTGAACTGACTTCAGCCATTTGCTTTCAATACAACAGCACAAACAAGATAAAATAAATGCTCTGTGAACAAGACATTGCACATTTGACTTGCAGCAAATGTAGGACTATTTATGATTAATGTTTATGTATGTTTCTCTGAGTTTGTAATATTTAAAGTTATGTCAATCTATTTTTAGTTTTTTGGTGTTAGTTTGACAGCCTGAATGCTATAGAGGTTTGTAACACATTGCAAGATTTCAAGGTGTTAAAAAAACAGTATTTAAATCAGTTGAAATGTTTTAGTTTTTCCCTGTGGTACATTTGGTTTGCATCACAATTGGTACAGTCAGCCTCATTTCTGACATATTCTGCTGGTTTGTAATGTGTGAAGTCAAATTGAAGTCACCTATTCAAGCTCCTAACAATGAGCTCCCTCAATTTTTGTTTACAAAGAGTTTTCTGTTAGGGACTGCGAAAGCAGGGATAGTAATACTCTGTAACACTATCCTTACAGCAAGGTTTTCTGCATGCGCTGTTTAATAAAATGCTACAGGGATAATGTTACATTGTATAACTATGCCTAGTTCATAGTCCCTAACAACTCTGTAAAAATATAAATTTAGGGAGCTTGCTTTTAGACATAAGCGTAAAATAAATAAAAACAATAGGCAATTTTACTGTACATGTACAAAACACGTAAGGTCAAAAAGTAGGTTGTCTTAATTGAATCCACATTTCTTTTGATGATATAGCAATAAATATGTCTGAGAATGACTTTGCTAGGTATGCGTGCTTTTACAGCAGTGTACCTATAGTTAGTTTGTCACTGAGACTCTGTTTCTAGCTGAACATAGGAATTTCATTATCTGACCTCTTTTAATGTGTTTTGCATAATGTGAGCGGGGCTTCTTATTTTTTCCTCTCTTTTATCTAAATAATCCCATTCAGACAGTTGATGCTGATTGTCTTTTGTATGTAGATGTAACTCAGGGGTGGGCAACATTTTCAGGAGGTAGCTGAAAAATTTAAGAGCAAGTGAAAAGGGTACACACAAACATTCATTCATTCATATACACACATATATATAATGCCATTCTGATAGAAGGATTCTCCGCCTATGATTGTAACAGTGCTGTGCACTTGGCTGTCACATCCGCACTGGGCACTGCGGTCCCTGAGCTGCTGGGAGTGGTGTGGATAGTGGAGTCTCACTGACTGAGACTTTCTAATTCTCTGCTTGATATGATCTTGAAACATTAGCTGTTCCAGGCCTTTGGCATCCTTTCCTGAGATCTTGCCACCTGTATTATTTGTGAATGGGTCTCTATTGAAGCCCCTTGGAGATCACCCCCCCAGTTTGACAGGAAATCCTGATGGGTGGGTGTCCCTCTTCTAAGAGTATTGATCCCATTTCTTTATACTTGACCAGTATTCCATTTCCATTCAAGTCATATTAGGGACCCTTAGACTGCTCCCTGCTTGGAACCCTGCCACTTTACTATGAATCTTGTATATAGCCCTGGGTGCAGCTTCCAGATCACGCATTTTTGCACTGCATCTTAGGTCACATTATATGTTCCTAGGAGGCTGCTAACGCATGCTTTAAATTTGCCCTGTACCCCTTGCTTCTTTATTCTATTTTACAGACTTTCCACCAGGCCTCATGACTTAGAACAGTGGTTCTCAATCTTTTTTTTCTTTGGGGCACCCCTAACACATAATCTAGGACATTTGGGACACCCCTAACATATTTAATGTACTTTATCAAGGGCATAATGAAGGTCACAATACATAAATACACAGTTATTGTTAGGTCTTAGTAGTATAGTAGTCATAGTAACAAAACTAAACATATTGTGCAGAACAATTTATATTAATCTTTATTTTAAAGTCCATTTCTGTTAGTCTTCATAGAAAATGTGGGGCACCCTAAGATGATGTCCGTGGCACACCAAAGTGCCACGGCACCCTGGTTGAGAATCACTGACTTGGAACCTTCAAGCTTGGAAAGAGAGAGGAATTCATACTCTTGAATCTCTTCTTTCAGAATATGGTATAATAGTTTGATTACTTGTTAAGAAGATTTGGTTTTGCCAAGAACAACTATGGCAATATTCGCAAGTGAGATGTCTGTTTTGTTCCTTGATCTCAGGAGGATACAACCCGAGGCCTTTGACTGATATGGAATGTGTCTTCAAGCTATTCTTCTCCCCCCATTGCAAGAACTCTCTCACATATCTATCATCTCATTTTGCAACCAGAGTCCAAGGTTACTACTCCCTTCATGAGTGCATGGGAGACAGAGATAAATATTCTTATACAGATGGAGGTTTGGTATAAAATACTTGCCAAGAAATGTAAATTTTTTTAGAGACTCCAACTGCAGGAAACTGAACTATAAGCTATTTTCAAGATGGTATAGATATCCACCATTTGTTTGCACCTATTCTAGAGATGTAATAGCCCGGTGTGGTCTATGACCCATATCTGGTTGACATGTGATCTCATTACCCTTTTTTGGGTGTCTGTAAAACAAGAGATTTGTGTTGTCACTTCAGTCTCTCCCATGTTACCCCCCTGCCTTGCCTATTTGGCCTCCTTCCAAGTCAGTCAGGTTCCATCCCCCCACACACCAACTCTCTTATTTGCTTTATGCTGATGGCGATTCTCTCATTGATCCCTTTGTTGTGGAGATACGCTAGCCCCACTTCTTTGACCTTATGGAAGTGTAAAACCAAGTGACTGGGGAAACTGAAGTTGTATGCTATCTATCTGCTTCTGTTTATGAATACCTAAAGATTTGGTCTCCTTGGCCATCTTGTGTCAAGTCCTTCAGACCAACTAAATAATTATTAGGCCGTTGTTCCCACCTACCCTTCACCCAACTGTAATCTCTGAACAAGTGCAAATGACAATGATTTTTTTTTTCCTCTCATAACTCATTGGTCAATTCCATTGATCCTTATCAGAGTTTCCCCAAACTCCCTTATCCCTTTTTTTCTACTATCTCCCCTTCTTCTTTCACTCATTCTGTCACCTTTTTCTTGCATCTCCCTGCATATTCTTTTCCGTTTTATTTCCTTTTCTCAGCTCCTTTCTTCTCTGTTTCTTCTCTCTCGCATAACAGCAATTTTTTCTTTACTGCAATCTGTTTTATCATATCTAGTTGTCATGTTTGGAGGTTAGATCCCTTCAGTGGTTAATACATTGTTGTATTTGCAGTTTTGTTTTACAAGAATGAGACCGTCTTCACTATAGCTAACGCGATATGTTGCACATCTGATTACTTTGCATTTTTGTCTACTTATCACCTGCTTCTATGATCTACCTTTAATTGTAATTATCATTTGAGCTTCAATAAAGTCTTTGAGGGGAAAAAACAACTTTAGGGGATTGTGCACTAAAGCATGATAAAGAGGTGATAAAGTGGAGATGACATTTCCAGTGATATAACTTCCCCAGGTCCTGTGTTAGTCTATGGAGCCTAACACAGGATTCTTTATGGTAAGGACAATAAAGGTATGGAATTCACTGCCTGAGGAGGTAGTGCTATCGAATACATTAGATGCCTTTAAAAAGGGCCTGGATACTTTTTTAAAAGAGCAGGACATAGAGGGCTATGTATCTTAGTATTGTGATTAATATTCATTTAGTGCTTGTTGATCCAAGGAGAAATCTGATTGCCATTTGGAATCAAGAAGGAATTCCCCCCCCCCATTCAAGGCCGAATTTGAAATTGCTATATTGAGGGGGGGGGGTTGCCTTCTTTTGGATCAACGATGGTAAACAGGAATAGAAAAAGGGTTGAACTAGATAAACGCAAGTCTTTTTTTCAACCTAAATTACTATGTTAATAAGATCTCAGAAGCTGGAGAGATCTTAATGCATAGGCTCCATAGAATAACATAGGACTTTAGGAGAAGTTATATCACTGGAGAAGTAATATCTGCTTTATTGACTCTTTATCACACCTTAGTGCATATCCCCCAAAGTTACCCAGAGAAATATGGAAAGTTGAATTTCGAACATAACACAAAGAGTCTGAAAAAACATGTTCATGGATTTGTCAGCAAACAAAGGTTTATGACATTATTGTAAGCGCATAAAACAGAAATCGGCAGGTCACATACATGGACCAAACAAATTATGGAATGGATTCCTCTTGATACTAAACACCCAAGAAGAAGACCAAAGACAAGATGAGTAGGTCAAATGAATGAGTATCACAGTTTGTTACGATACCTTTTTTCACTGTCGTCCAATACAGGTCACTGGTACTCTGGGAGGCGTAAGTCCCCTTTAATAGGCAGGAACAACTATGCAAATGATTTGCAAGGGGCAGAGCCTCCCCTCTTACTTAAGCCACCTTCTGGCCAGAGCCACTTTAGATTGATTTGTTCCTGGTGTGCTTGCACACCAGGTAGAGAACATCTATGCATCTTAGTATTTTATTATTTTATTCAAATATGGAATACCACCATTAGGAGGGTGACCATGGCTGTGAATTGCCCTCTTTAAAGTGGCTGGTGCAGCTTCCAGGGATTTTCTGTGGACCTTATGCCCTGAAGAGGGGACAGCTTGTGTTAAGCAGCTCCCCTATTGGGGAATTTACCTCTGGTTCTTTCCCTCCTTATCATGGTCACCTGAAGACAGAAGTCCAGCAAGGAAGGTGACTCACCCATTGAGTGCTGAAGGTCCACTTGTCCCCACAGTGTCCCTTTGATGGGCTTGTATTTGGGAGTTTTAATACACTCCAGCACTCATAGGGTGTTTCTATTGCATTATTACGGTTTTATGCAATTTATGTGGTATTCTCTGGGTTTTGGAGCTTTGGGTATTCATTTATTTATGTTTCTCATGTGTTTCATGCTTGTTTGGGCACTTTTTAATGTTTTACTAAACTTTAATAAAAATGGTGTTCCGCGCCTTTAAGCGCGGCTTTTTCCCGCTCAGACGCAAGGGCTCCTTTACTCTCTATGAGAATTCACAGTGTGGGACATATCTCTGGAACCGCTTGTCACAGCAACTTCAGAGAGGGCTCATTTTAATGCTAGGCTCCTGCTCTATCATCCGGAATGTGTTTTATTCATGTGGGGGGTTCAGGGGGGCTTCGGGCACTGTTTGGGGTACTTGTATGGAAAAAACTACATTTCCCATGAGCGCTTGGTTCGCGCTCGTTTCTGGTTGGCTGTCATGACGGCCGCCATTTTGTGGTACTTTTCCTAGGCGAGTACACTACGCAGGGACCGAGCCTTCTCTCTCCTCAACAGATTAACCCTTCGCTGGCCAGATAAGTCCGTTTTTAGAACATTTCTGGCGTGAAACTTTAATCTTTTACACTTTTTCTGGGTGATAGTGTTATTGGTGGGGTATATTGACGCTGTGAGCATGTCTACTTCACTGGAGCTAGGGGCTAGACCCAAGTCTAAGGAGGATGGGGGGTCTGCTACCCCCATGGCGTTTTGCTCCTCTTGCCACATTGGGCTGGATGGCGATAATGTGGGGGATCTATGCCCTAATTGTACTGGTCAAGATAGCAACCCTGGGCTTCCCAGCCACGCTATTGAGCCATCTTGGGTGAGGGAGTTTAAAGCTGCCACTAGGGATCTCAGATCCACGCTTCAACTCTTTCCCTCTCAGATACAGGGGGCTCTCCAGGTCTGGCAGACCCCCTCTACTATCAGGACCTCCCTGCCTAAGCCACAGGGAGCTCCTGATATCACTGATTCTTCTGAAGAAGAACTCTTACAGGATTCTGATGCTGAGGAACGTACTGTTATTGAATCTAACAGGTCCATTGGGGACCCCTATGAGTGTGACCCTGAAGTTTCGGCTGAGGGTCTGATCAGAGCGGTTCTCAATACGCTCAACCTTCCTCTGACTCAGGAATCCACTTATGATCCTACTGATGTTTTTCAGAAAAAGCCATCTAAGCCAGTTGTTTGTTTTCCAACTAACCCTACTCTTGCCCGTCTGGTCTCTGAGGCATGGAAGAATCCTGATAGATCTTCCTCTGTCTCCAAAAAGTTTGCTAAACTTTACCCTTTTCCTGAGGCGGAGCTGGCAAAATGGGTTCATCCTCCCAAAGTGGATGCTCCTGTGTCTAGACTATCCAAATCTACCGCTTTGGCTGTCTCAGATGCCTCTGCTTTACAGGACTGGACGGATAAGAAACTAGAGCTCTCTCTTAAGTCTATTTTTGCCTCCATTGGCACAGCCATGCGCCCCACTTTTGCTGTGGCATGGGTTAATAGAGCTATTGCGGCCTGGACTGAACGACTGACTGAAGCAGTTCGCCAGGATGCGCCGGTATCTGAACAGTTGCAGCTACTTGCTAATATCACTGAAGCGCAGAACTATGTTGCTGACGCTGCTTTTGATGCTGTGCGCATGATGGCGAGGGCCTCCACTTCTTCTGTGGTGGCTAGACGCGCTCTTTGGCTGAAAATTTGGTCTGCTGATACAGCCTCTAAGAAAGCCTTGCTTTCCTTGCCCTTTCAGGGGAATTTGCTTTTTGGGTCTGAACTCAAAGAAATGATCAGTGAGGCTACTGGCGGTAAAAGTACTCTTCTACCCTCAGTCTTTAAGAAAAAGTTTCCAGCCAAACGCAATCGGTCCTTTCGTTCCTTTCAGACTGAGACACGCTCCTCGGCCCAAACGGGTCCTCCCACTACGCGCTCCTCCTCCAAGCCCAAACAGTCCTGGAAGCCCAAAGTTGCCTCCAAGGCCAAGACCTCCAAGACTGCTTCGGCATGACTCGCCGAACCCGGGTCTGCATCCGGCTGTAGGCGGTCGTCTCCGCATCTTTCGCCGGACTTGGGAGGAGTCAGTGGCGGACCCATGGGTTCTTCAGGTGGTGTCCGAGGGATACAGGATCCCTTTCTCTTCCCTTCCTCCTTTTCGGTTCCATTTTACTCGTCCTTCTCAGGACCCCACAAAAAGGCGTCTGTTCGACGACGCTATTCAGGATCTCTTGGACAAAGAGGTCCTGGAGGCGGTTCCTCAGGGGGACACAGGTTCAGGATTTTATTCCAACCTGTTTGTGGTAGCCAAAAAGGACGGAGGAGCTCGTCCCATTTTGGATCTCAAAGATCTCAATGCCTATGTGGTGACTTCCCACTTCCGCCAGGAGTCCCTGCGCTCTGTGATTGCAGCAATGTCTCCAGGGGAGTTTCTTGCCTCCCTGGACCTTCAGGATGCTTATCTTCACATCCCTATTCATCCAGAGAGCAGGCGGTATCTCAGGATTGCCTGCCACAGGGGACACTTTCAGTTTGCAGCGCTCCCCTTTGGGCTGACTTCAGCCCCTCAGGTCTTCCAGAGGGTGTTGGGCTCCTTGATAGCGGTGCTCCATCAAGATGGGATCAGAGTGACCCCCTACATGGACGATCTCCTACTGAAGGCCTCCTCTGCGGAGCTTCTCCATCAGCAATTACAGATGTGCATGCACACCCTGAACCGTCATGGCTGGATCCTGAATCTGGACAAGTCGGACTTGATTCCATCTCAGAGGCTTCTGTTCCTGGGTCTCCTGTTCGACACTCGCCAATGCATGGTGTTTCTTCCAGAGGACGTGGCTCACCAGATAGCCGTCAGAGTGGCTAGGATTCTGGACATGGACGAGATTCCAGTACCGAAGTTGTCGTCCTTAGTGGGGAAGTTCATTTCCACAATCGAAGCAGTACCATTTGCCATGGCCCACTCCAGGGATCTTCAGAGATTTGTGATCCAGACGTGCAAGAATCATCCAGATCATCAACATCTGTCTGTTTCTCTTCCTCCTCATGTCGAGTCGAGTCTGCACTGGTGGTTAGATCTCTCTCATCTCCTGAAAGGGAAATCCTTTCTAGTTCCTCTTTGGACCACAGTCACTACGGATGCCAGCCTTCGGGGCTGGGGTGCAGTCTGGGGTCGCTTCAGTGCTCAGGGGAAATGGGGTCTGGAGGAATCCATGCTCTCCATCAATGTTCTGGAACTTCGTGCTGTCCGGCTGGCCCTGAGGCACTGGGAGTCTCAATTGACCGGTCTTCCGATCAGAGTGGAGTCCGACAACGCCACGGCGGTGGCTTACATCAACAGGCAAGGCGGCACAAGAAGCGGTTCCGCCTGGTGGGAGGTCAAGGATATTTTGTCTTGGGCAGAAGATCACGTGCCTGTCATCTCTGCAGTTCATATTCCAGGCGTGGACAACGTCATGGCAGACTTCCTCAGTCGTCACACCGTCGACAGCGGAGAATGGGCTCTTCACCCAGAGGTGTTTCACATGCTCACTCAACGGTGGGGGATGCCTGTGGTGGACCTGATGGCTACCAGACACAACAGGAAGGTTCCGGTGTTTTGCTCCCGGTTGAGGGACTCCCTTGCTCTAGCAGTGGATGCCTTGTCGATCCCTTGGGACTTTCCCCTGGCTTACATCTTCCCTCCTCTTCCTCTATTGATCAGAGTTATCCAGAAGTTGAAGAGAGAACGTTGTCCTGTCATCCTGATTGCTCCAAACTGGCCTCGCCAGTCCTGGTTTCCGGAGTTGATGGCCATGTCAGTGAAGGATCCGATCCCACTTCCAGCCCGTCCGGACCTACTTCTTCAGGGGTATCTGTGGAAGGAGGATGTTCACTCTCTCCATTTGATGGCATGGCGGTTGAATCCTCGATTCTAGCAAAGAAAGGCTTTTCTCCTTCTGTGGTATCGACTATGCTCAGTGCTCGTAAGCCTGTGTCTTCCAAGATCTATCATCGCATATGGTCAACTTTTGTGACATGGTGTTCTGATAAGAAGTTATCCCTTGAATTCCATCTTCCCACTGTCCTGGCCTTCTTGCAGGACGGTGTGGATAAGGGGCTCAGTCTGAGTTCCCTCAAAGTTCAGACTTCTGCCTTGTCTGTGTTTTTCCAGGAAAGGATTGCTATCCTTCCTGATGTGAAAGTTTTCTTCTAAGGTGTGACTCATGTTCGACCTGCCTTCAAGAGTCCTGCTCCCCAGTGGGACCTCAATTTGGTGCTGGGAGTTCTACAGCGACCACCGTTTGAATCCTTGGCTTCCATTCCATTACGTCTTGTGACTTGGAAGATGGCCTTCCTTTTGGCTATTGTGTCAGTGCGCCGGGTGGCAGAGTTACAGGCTTTGTCTTGTAAACCTCCTTACCTGGTGTTCCACAAGGATAAGGCTGTGCTTCGCACTACCAAGGAATTCTTACCCAAGGTTGTGTCTGAGTTTCACATCAATCAGGAGATTGTGGTTCCCTCTTTCTGTCCTAATCCTTCATCTGACAAGGAAAGAGATCTCCATCTGTTGGATGTGGTGCGTTGCCTCAAGTTTTATGTTCATCGCACCGAGTCTATCAGGAAGTCTGACGCTCTATTCGTCATTCCTGAGGGGCCTAGGGCAGGGAGACCGGCTTCCAAAGTTACCATTGCCTCTTGGATTAAGGCTACCATCCGTGAAGCCTATAAGTTGAGGAATAAGCATGTTCCCTTCCGGGTGACTGCCCATTCCACCAGATCTATTGGGGCCTCTTGGGCCTACAAGAATCAAGCTTCGGCTGATCAACTGTGCAGAGCGGCCACTTGGTCCTCTGTGCACACTTTTTCAAAGCACTACCGAGTTGATGTACTGGCGTCGGCTGATGCCAGTTTTGGAAGGAAGGTCCTGGAGGCAGTCTTGCCTGTGTAGGTCTTCCGCTCTGTGATCCTTAGTGCTTCCTTACTGTTGAGCCCGGTTGGCTCTAGTTCCGTGTGCTGTGTTAGTTCAGGGATTGTTCCCTTGGTTGGTGTCCGTTGACACTTACAGTTTGGGCTATGTTATTAACTGGTCATAGCAGTTCTAGTGACTTGGGCCTTGCGCCTGGTCCTTGCCTTACTTCCCGCCTCTGGATCAGCTCAATGTTTGTACATCCCAGAGTACCAGTGACCTGTATTGGACGACAGTGAAAATAGGATTTTAGTCTTACCTGTTAAATCCTTTTCACTTAGTCCATACAGGTCACTGGTCTCCCACCCTGTCAAGGGACCAGTCTTGGCTCTCCTGTGGCATCCAGTGGGAGACTGTTCGGGCATGCTCACAGGAGTCTTTCTTTTTGCTTACCTGAGGTCAGTTTTTAGGGTCTCAAATCAATCTAAAGTGGCTCTGGCCAGAAGGTGGCTTAAGTAAGAGGGGAGGCTCCGCCCCTTGCAAATCATTTGCATAGTTGTTCCTGCCTATTAAAGGGGACTTACGCCTCCCAGAGTACCAGTGACCTGTATGGACTAAGTGAAAAGGATTTAACAGGTAAGACTAAAATCCTATTATATTGCTCTAAGATTCAATTACTATAGATTAGCTTTCGAGAGCAACGCTCCCTTTTTCAAGTCAAAAGCATAATTGGACTAACACTGCTAACCTAAAAAAAAAGTTTTATTTATATATATATATATATATATATATATATATATATATATATATATATATACACACATACATACATACTAGTTTTAATGCCCGTGTACATGGGTCAACACTGGCGGCGCTGCAGTCATGATGTTTGTCAGAAGCCGTCATACAAAGTAGAGACGGCTGCGTGTGTTGCAGTCATGCACAGTACTGACTGCCTGCAGTGAGGCTGATAAGGAGCAGGGCGCTCCGAATTCAGACCGTAGTTGGTGAGCCGAGAGGACTCAGGTCTGAATTCAGAGCACCTCGCTCCGTATCAGCCGATGTGCAGACAGTCTGTACTGCGCATGACTGCAGCGCTTGCAACCATCTCTACTGCGCATGACGGCTTCTGACAAACATCCTTAGCGAATTATAATGTAGGATATATATATATATATATATATATATATATATATATATATATATATATATATATATTTATTTATTTTTTTATTTATTTTTTTTTTTACATAAAATTCTCCTAAAAATTAGGAGCCAGCAGTGAAATTTTAGTAGCCTGGGATTTTCCCATCCCTGTTGTAAAGAAAATGGGAACTTTAAATAGATCTCAGTAAATCAGATGAGGAAAAATCCCTTGGTTCTTGATGTTATGAGAATGTTGGATCTTTCTCTACATGTTCCTAAAATTCTGTAGGACTCTAGAGTTAGTTCAGTTTTTGTTCCCTTCTACTGTAAATATATTTATCATCAGATGCTATGTAAATATATATATATATATATATATATATATATATATATATTTCACTGTTGTCCAATACAGGTCACTGGTACTCTGGGAGGCGTAAGTGCCCTTTAATAGGCAGGAACAATTATGCAAATAATTGCAGGGGGCGGAGCCTCCCCTCTTACTTAAGCCACCTTCTGGCCAGAGCCACTTTAGATTGATTTGTTCCTGGGTGCTGTGCACACCAGGTAGAGAACATCTATGCATTCAACTTAGTATTTTGTTATTTTTTTATTCAAATATGGAATACCACCATTAGGAGGGTGACCATGGCTGTGAATTGCCCTCTTTAAAGTGGCTGGTGCAGCTTCCAGGGATTTTCTGTGGACCTTATGCCCTGAAGAGGGGACAGCTTGTGTTAAGCAGCTTCCCTACTGGGGAATTTACCTCTGGTTCTTTCCCACTTCATCATGGTCACCTGAAGACAGAAGTCCTGCAGGAAGGTGAGTCACCCATTGAGTGCTGAAGGTCCACTTGTCCCCACAGTGTCCCTTTGCTGGGCTTGTATATGGGAGTTTGCAATGCACTCCAGCACTCATAGGGTGTTTTTATTTGCATTTCAATGTTTAATGCAATTTCTGTGGTATTCTCTGGGTTTTGGAGCTTTGGGTATTAGTTTACTTATGTTTCTTATGTGTTTTATACTTGTTTGGGCTATTTTTAATGTTTTATTAAATTTCCCGCTCAAACGCTATGGCTCCTTTACTCTCTATGGAAATTCACAGTGTGGGACATATCTCTAGAACCGCTTGTCTCAGCAACTTCAGAGATGGCTCATTTTAATGCTAGGCTCCTGCTCTATCATCCGGAATGTGTTTTATTTATGTGGGGTGTTCAGTGGGGCTTCGGGCACTGTTTGGGGTACTTGTAAGGGAAAACTATATTTCCCATGAGCGCCTGGTTCGCGCTTGTTTCTGATTGGCTGTCATGTCGGCCGCCATTTTGTGGAACTTTTCCTAAGCGAGTACACTACGCAGGGACCGAGCCTTCTCTCTCCTCAACAGATTAACCCTTCGCTGGCCAGATAAGTCCGAATTTAGACATTTCTGGGGTGAAACTTTAATCCTTTGCACTTTTTCTGGGTGATAGTGTCATTAGTGGGGTATATTGACGCTGTGAGCATGTCTACTTCACTGGAGCTAGGGGCTAGACCCAAATCTAAGGAGGATGGGGGGTCTGCTACCCCCATGGCGTTTTGCTCCTCTTGCCACATTGGGCTGTCTAGCGATAATGTGGGGGATCTATGCCCTAATTGTACTGGTCAAGATAGCAACCCTGGGCCTCCCAGCTACGCTATTGAGCCATCTTGGGTGAGGGAGTTTAAAGCTGCCACTAGGGATCTCAGATCCGCTCTTCAACTCTTTCCCTCTCAGGTACAGGGGGCTCTCCAGGTCTGGCAGACCCCCTCTACCATCAGGACCTCCCTGCCTAAGCCACAGGGGGCTCCTGATGTGACTGATTCTTCTGAGGAAGAACTCTTGCAGGATTCTGATGCTGAGGAACGGACTGTTATTGAATCTACCAGGTCCATTGGGGACCCCTATGAATGTGACCCTGAAGTTTCGGCTGAGGGTCTGATTAGAGCTGTTCTGAATACGCTCAACCTTCCTCTGACTCAGGAATCCACTTATGATCCTACTGATGTTTTTCAGAAGAAGCCATCTAAGCCTGTTGTTTGTTTTCCAACTAATCCTACTCTTACCCGTCTAGTCTCTGAGGCATGGAAGAATCCTGATAGGTCTTCCTCTGTCTCCAAAAAGTTTGCTAAGCTGTACCCTTTTCCTGAGACTGAGCTGGCTAAATGGGTGCATCCTCCCAAGGTGGATGCCCCTGTTTCCAGGCTATCCAAGTCTACCGCTTTGGCTGTATCTGATGCCTCTGCCCTGCAGGATTGGACGGATAAGAAACTGGAACTTTCTCTTAAGTCCATTTTTGCCTCTATTGGCACTGCCATGTGTCCAACCTTTGCAGTGGCGTGGGTTAACAGGGCTGTCGCGGCCTGGACTGAACGACTGACTGAAGCAGTTCACCAGGATGCACCAGTGTCTGAACAGTTGCAGCTTCTTGCTAATATTACTGAAGCTCAGAATTATGTTGCTGACGCTGCTTTTGATGCTGTGCGCATGATGGCGAGGGCCTCCACTTCTTCTGTGGTGGCCAGACGCGCCCTTTGGCTGAAAATTTGGTCTGCTGATACAGCCTCTAAGAAAGCCTTGCTTTCCCTGCCCTTCCAGGGGAGTTTGCTTTTTGGGTCTGAACTCAAAGAAATGATCAGTGAGGCTACTGGGGGTAAAAGTACTCTTCTACCATCAGTCTTTAAGAAAACGTTTCCAGCCAAACGCAATCGGTCCTTTCGTTCCTTTCAGACTGAGACACGCTCCTCGACCCCGGCGGGTCCTCCCGCTACACGCTCCTCCTCCAAGCCCAAACAGTCCTGGAAGCCCAAAGTTGCCCCCAAGGCCAAGACCTCCAAGAATGCTTCGGCATGACTCGCCGAACCCGGGTCCGCATCCGGCTGTAGGTGGACGTCTCCACATCTTTCGCCGGATTTGGGAGGAGTCAGTGGTGGACCCGTGGGTTCTCCAGGTGGTGTCAGAGGGCTACAGGATCCCTTTCTCCTCCCTTCCTCCTTTTCGGTTCCATTTTACTCGTCCTTCTCAGGAA
Source organism: Rhinophrynus dorsalis (assembly GCA_037306005.1). Classification (NCBI taxonomy): domain Eukaryota; kingdom Metazoa; phylum Chordata; class Amphibia; order Anura; family Rhinophrynidae; genus Rhinophrynus; species Rhinophrynus dorsalis. The sequence continues at coordinate 385,227,841 of CM074723.1, read as the reverse complement.
CCTACAAAGAGACGTCTGTTCGACGACGCTATTCAGGATCTTTTGGACAAAGAGGTCCTGGAGGTGGTTCCTCAGGAGGAGACAGGTTCAGGATTTTTTTCCAACCTGTTTGTGGTGGCCAAAAAGGACGGAGGGGCTCGTCCCATTTTGGATCTCAAAGATCTCAATGCCTATGTGGTGACTTCCCACTTCCGTCAGGAATCCCTGCGATCTGTGATTGCAGCTATGTCTCCGGGGGAATTTCTTGCCTCCCTGGACCTTCAGGATGCTTATCTCCACATCCCTATTCATCCAGAGAGCAGGTGGTATCTCAGGATTGCCTGCCACAGGGGACACTTTCAGTTTGCAGCGCTCCCCTTTGGGCTGACTTCAGCCCCTCAGGTCTTCCAGAGGGTGTTGGGCTCATTGATAGCTGTGCTTCATCAGGATGGAATCAGAGTGACCCCCTACATGGACGATCTCCTACTAAAAGCCTCCTCTGCGGAGCTTCTCCATCAGCAACTTCAGAGGTGTATGCACACTCTGAACCGTCATGGCTGGATCCTGAATCTGGACAAGTCGGACTTGGTCCCATCTCAGAGACTTCTGTTCCTGGGTCTCCTTTTCGACACTCACCAATGCAGGGTGTTTCTTCCAGAGGATGTGGCTCACCAGATAGCCATCCGAGTGGCTGGGATTCTGGACATGGACGTAGTTCCGGTACCGAAGTTGTCGTCTTTAGTGGGGAAGTTCATTTCCACGATCGAAGCAGTGCCATTTGTCATGGCCCACTCCAGGGAACTTCAGAGATTTGTGATCCAGACGTGCAAGAATCATCCAGATCATCTACATCTGTCAGTCTCTCTTCCTCCTCATGTCGAGTCGAGTCTGCACTGGTGGTTGGATCTCTCTCATCTCCTGAAAGGGAGATCCTTTCTAGTTCCTCGTTGGACCACGGTCACAACGGATGCCAGCCTTCGGGGCTGGGGGGCTGTATTGGGTCACTTCAGTGCTCAGGGGAAATGGGGTCTGGAGGAATCTCTTCTCTCCATCAATGTTCTGGAACTACGTGCTGTCCGGCTTGCCCTGAGACACTGGGAATCTCAACTGACCGGTCGTCCGATCAGAGTGGAGTCCGACAACGCCACTGCGGTGGCTTACATCAACAGGCAAGGCGGCACAAGAAGCGGCACCGCCTGGTTGGTAGTCAAGGATATTTTGTCTTGGGCAGAAGATCACGTGCCTGTCATCTCTGCAGTTCACATTCCAGGCGTAGACAACGTCATGGCGGACTTTCTCAGTCGTCACACCGTCGACAGCGGAGAATGGGCTCTTCATCCAGTGGTGTTTCACTTGCTCACCCAGAGGTGGGGGATGCCTGTGGTGGACCTTATGGCCTCCAGACACAACAGGAAGGTTCCGGTGTTTTGCTCCCGGTGGAGGGACTCCCTTGCTCTAGCAGTGGATGCCTTGTCGATCCCTTGGGATTTTTCCCTGGCCTACATCTTTCCTCCTCTTCCTCTATTGATCAGAGTCATCCAGAAGTTGAAGCAGGAGCGTTGTCCTGTCATCCTGATCGCTCCAAACTGGCCTCGCCAGTCCTGGTTTCCGGAGTTGATGGCCATTTCAGTGGCGGATCCTATCCCACTTCCTGCCCGTCCGGACCTACTTCTTCAGGGATATCTGTGGAAGGAGGATGTTCACACTCTCCATTTGATGGCATGGCGGTTGAATCCTCGATTCTAGCAAAGAAAGGATTTTCTCCTTCTGTGGTGTCGACTATGCTCAGTGCTCGTAAGCCTGTGTCCTCCAAGATCTATCATCGCGTATGGTCAACCTTTGTTGCATGGTGCACTGATAAGAATTTGTCACTTGAATTTCATCTTCCCACTGTCCTGGCCTTCTTGCAGGACGGTGTTGATAAGGGGCTCAGTCTGCGTTCCCTCAAGGTTCAGACCTCTGCCTTGTCTGTGTTTTTCCAGGAAAGGATTGCTATCCTTCCTGATGTGAAAGTTTTCTTTCAAGGTGTGACTCATGTTCGGCCTGCCTTCAAGAGTCCTACTCCCCAGTGGGACCTCAATTTGGTGCTGGGAGTTCTCCAGCGACCACCGTTTGAATCCTTGGCTTCCATTCCATTACGTCTCTTGACTTGGAAAATGGCCTTTCTCTTGGCTATTGTTTCAGTTCGCCGGGTAGCAGAGTTACAAGCTCTGTCTTGTAAACCTCCTTACCTGGTGTTCCACAAGGATAAGGCTGTGCTTCGCACTACCAAGGAATTCTTACCCAAGGTTGTGTCCGAGTTTCACATCAATCAAGAAATTGTGGTTCCCTCTTTCTGTCCTAATCCTTCATCTGACAAGGAACGTGATCTCCATTTGTTGGATGTGGTGCGTTGCCTCAAGTTTTATGTTCATCGCACCGAGTCTATCAGGAAGTCTGACGCTCTATTCGTCATTCCTGAGGGACCTAGGGCAGGGAGACCGGCTGCCAAAGTTACTATTGCATCTTGGATTAAAGCTACCATCCGTGAAGCCTATAAGTTGAGGAATAAGCATGTTCCCTTCCGGGTGACTGCCCATTCCACCAGATCTATTGGGGCCTCCTGGGCCTACAAGAATCAGGCATCTGCGGATCAGCTGTGCAGAGCGGCCACTTGGTCCTCTGTGCACACATTTTCAAAGCACTATCGAGTTGATGTACTTGCTTCGGCTGATGCCAGTTTTGGTAGGAAGGTCCTGGAGGCAGTTTTGCCTGTTTAGGTCTTCCGCTCTGTGATCCTTAGTGCTTCCTTGCTGTTGAGCCCGGTTGGCTCTAGTTCCGTGTGCTGTGTTAGTTCAGGGATTGTTTCCCTTGGTTGGTGTCCGTTGACACTTACAGTTTGGGCTATGTAATTAGCTGGTTCATAGCAGTTCTAGTGACTTGGGCCTTGCGCCTGGTCCTTGCCTTACTTCCCGCCTCTGGATCAGCTCAATGTTTGTACATCCCAGAGTACCAGTGACCTGTATTGGACGACAGTGAAAATAGGATTTTAGTCTTACCTGTTAAATCCTTTTCACTTAGTCCATACAGGTCACTGGTCTCCCACCCTGTCAAGGGACCAGTCTTGGCTCTCCTGTGGCATTCAGTGGGAGACCGTTGGGGCATGCTCACAGGAGTCTTTCTTCTTGCTTACCTGAGGTCAGTTTTAGGGTCTCAAATCAATCTAAAGTGGCTCTGGCCAGAAGGTGGCTTAAGTAAGAGGGGAGGCTCCGCCCCCTGCAATTATTTGCATAATTGTTCCTGCCTATTAAAGGGGACTTACGCCTCCCAGAGTACCAGTGACCTGTATGGACTAAGTGAAAAGGATTTAACAGGTAAGACTAAAATCCTATTATATACACCAGACTGCTGAACGGAGAACTATCTAAATAACTTTGCAGACCGTTCCAATGAAGTATTAATGTTTAGATCACATGGTTTCGGCTCTGCTGAGAGCCTCCATATGATCAAATGCCCGGATTCTGCAGCTATCAGCTAGAGCACTGACTTTGTTCAAACAGCCAAGAAGAGTCACTTTGGCGAGGTATATCTCTCAAACCATAAAGGTTCGAGAGATGAGCCTTACACCTTTTTTAATTTTTTTTTTGTCTACAATATTAAATAAACGTAAAATTAAGTATTAATATCCCTTTCAGTGGTTTTATGGTCTCTGAAATGCTATAATCTGTAATTCTATTTATTTTTTCATATATACATTTTTTTTTGTAACAGGTCAATGTTTTCATGGTGGCTTAAGAAGTTTATTTGCTGAAAGGATTAATCAACTATAGCAAAGCATACAATAGGCTTAATCCTATTAACCGTTTAGATCTTATTTTAATAAATGCGAAGGTAGTAGCAATTATGACTAACATATAAACTCAATTATAAGAGTATAGTAAAAGGGGTTTGAGGTAGTCAGAGTGAAAAAAAAATGATTTTGTTTGGAAGGAAAAGTGTTTTTGTCAGTTAGTCAATAACACTACAGCCAATGCTCAACTAGCAGAATATGCTAGGAATCTGACATGTCAAGCTAATCAGAGAGGTCATGAAAAGTTCAACACTTTATTACTATCCCCCATATTGTACATATCTGTAAAATAATTTAATAGAGCCCAGGCTCATCTCTCAAATCTTTATGGTTTGAGAGATAAGCAAAGACAAAGTTTCCCCCCTCCCTCCTCCTTCACTGAAGTCAGCGTTGTGCTGACTGCAGGGATATCCGGTCTGACTTTCATCATGCGGCTCTGCATCAGAGCCGCAATCCATTAATGACAAAGCACATGTAGAAGACAGTTTCAGTGAAATAATTATTTTTCACTAACGGGATATCGGCTCGGCTGCAGAGCCGCAAGCCGGTCGTACGACAGACTTCCCCTACAGTCAAACCATAAAGGTTTGAGAGATGAACCTGGGGGCTATTAAATTATTTTACAAATATGTACAATATGGGGGATAGTAATAATAAAGTATTACTATCCCTTTAAGTGAACACTTAAATGTTAGAGGGATAAAAATTAGACGTACTGTAAAATCTCGGGTATAATACGCAAAATTTTACTCCACTTCACCTTATGTGAATTGGGGGGGGTGTATTATACCCGAGAGTTTTTTTACTTTAAAAAATTGAAGCCTGCCAGAGCACTTACCTCTGTCCCCCATCGCTATCCAATGATAAAATACAAAATTATGACTGTCAGAACCCTTCCCTCCCTCCCCCGGCACTATCCGATGATAAAAGACAAAATTAAGTCTGCCAGAACTATGTCAATCTTCCCCTGCAGGTGGCATGCATCCATTCGCCGCCCACTTCCTTCAGTTGCCTTTCAGGACCTACCGATTCCAGCCAGTGGTAATGCCCTGTGAGGATCTGAAGGTCCTCACGGGGCAATGCCATAGCTGGAAGGAAGCGGGCGGTGAATGGAAGTATGCCGCCCGCAGGGGAAAATTTACATAGTTTATATGTTGCCTGATCATCTTGAAAATGGGGGACTTGACTTTTGAAGCTAGTAAGAGGTATTTTATCATCGGATATTGCTGGGGAGGGAGGGAAGGGTTCTGGCAGACTTAATTTTGTATTTTATCATCAGATAGCGCCAGGGGAGGGAGGGAAGGGTTCTGGCAGACTTCATTTTTTTTTTTTTTCCTAAGAGGGGAAAACAAGAGTGCGTATTATAAATAGGCACTCTTGTTTTCCCCTAAAATCTTGGGTATAATATACACCTGCGTATTATACACAGGTGCGTATTATACCGGAGGTTTTACGGTAGATAACTTTGTGTTGTTAATTGAGACTTTTCTTCAATGAAGGCCAACAATGAGTATATATTAGTGTAGTTAGTCCGATATCTGCTTTGGTATATATGAAATTTGGACTATATCGCTGCATTAAAGAAGGCATCATGTTTCGCCTAAATTAGCGGTCATTGAGATGTCTGACTTGGAATTTAGAAAATGAGTACAAGTATTTAGCTGTGTTCATGTATGTCAACAACAAATTGAGGGCATGTATGTATGCACGCACAGATACCCAGGTGTACCACAATTATGGTCACACATTTCTCTAGTGCTTCACACAATATTATGCAAATGTCTTAATTGAGCCATATGGCTCTCTGAAACCTATTGGCAATGTATCAAAAATGAAACGAACTATAACAAAAAGGCACATTCTAAATACCTCATAATAGCGGTATTGTACCAGACTATTCACCATTGCTTATTAAAACAATAGATAGTGAGCATATGTATGGTTATAAATACCACATAACGGCTACAAATTGTTTCCTCTACTCTGACACAAACATTGATAAATCCAGTGATAGGGTAACAATCCTGCTGTTTTCCTGTAACACTGGATTGATTAGTAGTTTTGCTAGTATTTTCCTCTAATTAGTAATCTTTGGCGTACTTTTAAACCATATGTAAAATCGGACCTGTAAAAATTTCAGATATTCACAAGTCTGAGAAAAAATACTAGCCTGTAGATTAAATTACTAGTCCATCCAAAGTTAAACTATGAGATAAGCATCATGTCTTTCCCTTCTGATGGATATTTTTATTTTACTAGTCACAAACTAGTTAACATTTCTAGCCCTGTGGTTTAATTGAATGGATGGTGATCTAGTGGTTTGAAAAATCGTAGGAGCTTGCAACTCGTGAGTTGCAAAATAGTATCAGAGCATAATGTTGTGGTGCCAGGGAAGCTGTCATCCTAGGCTTATTGTTTGTGGTTCAGTCTCTCTAGGCCAAAGTGACTTGCAGGGATCCAGATTCTAAGTCTGGTGTACTAGATACATCTCCAACACATTTCTTTACAATGCCTTGGAGAGGTTTATAGCATCAAAATAATTAACTAGGGCTTTTTATACCATAGCATTCTGCTAGTAAGGTCAACAGAACATTGCTTTACTGTATGTTGGAGACCTCCCTAGCATTCAAGGTTTTAAAAAGTCCAGTTAAATACAAATGGAAAACCATAATTTTTTTTGGTCCCTTATAGTGCTGTTGTATTGTTCCAGTCTTGCTTCAGTTTTTGGTACACCTGCCGCACTGTATGTCTGTACATAAACCAACATTTGCTTTCAAGAATCCAGTGTATGAACACATTTTAGGTATTATCTTTGAAATAAAATGGAAGCTGACAATTTGTGTAGGTTTTATTGGTCTCAAAGGTTCATTGTAACTTGGTATATAGAACATGTGTTTCATCAAAAATTATGTTAAAGTGGTGGACTCCTGTGGAAAAAAAATGTTTATAATGTTTCTTATATATGTATGAAATTGAAAGAGACCACTAACCTGTTTTTAATTGTGAATTTATGATATTCGAATAGGCTGTCCATGTCACTTACAGTGTAATGTGTCTTTCATCAGGTTCTGAAATACTAGTTGAACAGCCAGTGTACGTGGGCCGCAGTGCCACCCAGCAATGGCCGCAGTGCAGTCATGCACAGTAGAGACTGCCCGCGCCGCGGCTAATACGGATTGGGGTGCTCCAAATTCAGACCGTAGTCAGGTGTGCAGAGAGAACTGCAGTCTGAATTCGGAGTGCCCCGCTCCGTATCAGCCACTGCATGGGCAGTCTGTAGTGAGCATGACTGTAGCGCGTGCAGCCATCTCTACTGCGCATGACGGCTTCTGACATACACACATCTAGAGAATTATTATATAGGATTGTTAACGTGTTCATATTTCAGATGTGTTGGAAAGTTTCATTAGTCTGCCCTTGCTTTACACTTTGTTTTGTTTTGTTTTACAGCAATGCAACAAGTTTTGGACAAACTGACAGATCTACCCTCCTCCACAGGGGCTGATGAAATCGATATCATTTTCCTGAAGGGAATTATGGAAAACCCTATTGTAAGATCTCTTGCTAAGGTATTCATTGTTGTCTAATGTATTAGTGTGCCATTAGAAGCATGGAGTATGTAGTAACTTATGCAGACTCACAAATTTAACCCTTTGAGTGCCAGAGGGAAAAGCAACGCATTACAGAGTAATGTCTTGCGTACCCCTTTGGCAGTCAAAGGGTTAAGCCCTAGCAGTTATGAAACAAACAAATGGATCCTACATGCTACAGGATAATTTATTTAAAAGGAAATGATGGATAATTATGCTTTGATTGTACTAAAAAAGGTTCTGTTAGACTAAAATTAAGACCAGGGCTGGAACTACCAAACGGTAGAACTTTACTGAAATTCTAAAATCTTGGGACTGCAGCAAAATGTTGTTGAAAATGTACAACCCCCCTCTTTTAAGAACACTCTTGAATAAATGGTTCAGAAAAATCCTATTAGTCTCAAATTATTAGAATTTTTAGTATAATTAGATTTAATGTCTACAAATTAACAATAATTTTGACTTTTTGAAACAGGATGTGATACTTCCTTGTGAGTAATGGTAGCTTAATAAACCTTAATACAGTCTGTGCACAAGTTTGGTAATTGCACACAAATTGGAGATTATGCTAACGTAGTGTACAGATAATCTTAATTTTAATAATGACAGGAGGCGAATATTTTGCTTTACTTCCTTTACTTTAAACTCCAATAGCAGCACAGGATACAACAACCAATGAAAAACCAGAAATGTCAACCCATATAAACCCTGGAGCAGATAAGCCACTCCTCTTTCTTTGAGTAAACAATGAGAAACAGAAATCCAACTAATGAACCCCTTCCGATCATCCACCAGACCAGCACTTGAGAAAATCTGCCGTCCGCGTCATCCCGAGACCGACTGTCCATGAAAAATCACACTGAAAAAAAGAGCAAAGTAATGACAGACTAATGCCAATAAAATCTGTTCCATACAAATATGATACAATACATTGCATAACCATCCAGAACATGAAACCCATGGTAATAACGCATAATCCCTCATCTGACCTCCCGCCCCCCCCCATACATACCTTGTCGAAAAGGGCAATTCGAGGGTGGGTAGGGTGGGAAAATATTCGCCTCCTGTCATTATTAAAATTAAGATTATCTGTACACTACGTTAGCATAATCTCCAATTTTACTACATGACAGGAGGCTTCATATTTTGCAATTTTAACGCTGTGAAAGAAAAAGCGCCTGTGACGCATGTTCCGCCGGACAAAAATAAAAAGTACGAAACGTATGTTCCCTGGACCAATCCGCAGCCTGCAAGATGTCCGAGATGGATGCCCCAGCCGAAGCTGCCCGGGAGGCTGCCGCCCCTCTAACCGAGTGGGCTCCAAAAATAGAGTCCACACCTGCTAGAGATAACACCCAGCGGATCCATCTAGCAAGAGTGATAACCGATACCGGCCTATGCGGACGAACGTAAGAGACCAAAAGTTGACCCGCTTGCGAAGACCGCAAAGAAGAAGTAACATGAACGTACTGAAGCAAAGTCTCCACCACGCACAATTGAGGAACTTCCCGAAAGAAGGGATAAAAGACGGATGAAGAATCCGTCTTCGTGCGTCGAGAAAGTGTAAAAGACACCCCTTCCGGGAGGATAGAAAACCCATCCACATCAAACGCACGAACATCCGCCACACGGCGAAACGATACTAAACACAATAACAACGTCAATTTTGCCGATAACTGACGGAGTGACAACAACTCATTCCTAGGCCAATTGCTCAAGAAGCCCAGCACCTTATCCACATCCCAAAACTTAGAATATTTGGGTACCGGAGGTCTCGACATTTTGATGCCCCTCATCAAACGACAGACCAGCGGGTCTCTCCCGACCGGAAGACCTGCCACTGGCACATGTGCAGCCGAAATGGCGGAACGTATAACATTTATGGAGCGATAAGACAAACCATTGACAAAACGAGAGGACAAGAAATTCAAAATTGCAGGCACAGGTGCTGTAAAGGGATCGCAATCCCTCTCCACACACCAGCCAACCCAGGAGGACCACGCGGAAAGATAACATCTCCGTGTGCCAGGAGCCCATGAGTCCCACAAAAGGTCTCTAGTTTCCTGCGATAAACCTTCGACCGACCAGGAACCCCTGAAATCGCCCAGGCCACCAGAGGCAGACGATCTTGCAGCACCAGAGGATGCGGATCGCCTCGATGATCCGTGAGCAACAGCGGAAAAAATGGAAGAAGAAGAGGATTCTGATAAGACAGCTCCAGAACCTCTGGAAACCAAGCCTGACTGGGCCACAACGGCGCCACCAACAGTAACTCCACTCGCTGAACACGTACCTGATGAAGTACCCTCGCCAGCATCGCGAATGGAGGAAACGCATACGCTCCTGTCACGGGCCACTCCTGCAGAAACGCGTCCACCGCTGTGCACTCTGGATCCGGAAGCCAACTGAAGTAGTCCGGAAGCTGCCTGTTGGTCCTGGAAGCAAAAAGATCCAAAGTGAGAGGACCCCTGCTGAGACAGAGCTGCCGGAACACCGTCACGTCTAGTTTCCAGTCGCTGCTGTCTCGCCAGTGTCTGGAGAACCAATCTGCCGTGAAATTCGACGTCCCCGGCAGATACTCGGCTCGAAGAGCGATGTTGCGCTGGAAACAAAACCGGTAAAGATCCTTCGCCGCCTCCGTTAAGTCTCGTGAGCGAGCCCCACCTAACTTGTTGACATATTGCACCGCTGAAACATTGTCCATGCGTAACAGGATGCAACAATCTGATTTGTCCTTGGCGAAACTGCGAACGGCAAAGGACCCTGCAATCAGTTCCAGACAATTGATGTGCAAACCTTCTTCTGCCTCCGACCAAGGTCCGCCTGTGGAAAGAACCGAGCAATGGGCTCCCCAACCCCACAGACTGGCATCGGACTCTACCACAAAATCTGGAGCCGAGCCGAAAACCGCCCTGCCGTTCCAGGCCTGCATATGCAGAAGCCACCACCGGAGTTCCGCTCGTGCTTCTAGAGAGAGAACTATCAGATGATCGTAGGAGCGTCCCTGCCTCAAATGATGAGCCTTCAAACGTTGGAGAGCTCTGTAGTGAAGAGGACCAGGAAAAATCGCTTGAATGGACGAAGAAAGAAGGCCCACTAAGCGGGCTAACCCTCTCAACGGAATCTGCTCTAACCGCAAAGTCTTCCGAATTTCCTTGCGAATAGCCGACACTTTGGACATGGGGAGACGCAGAAGACACTGAACGGAGTCTATTTCGAACCCCAAGAATTGAACAATCTGAGAAGGTTCCAGCGCTGACTTGTCCCTGTTGACGATGAACCCCAAAGATTCCAGAAAGCGCACAACAAAGCGAGTCTGAAACCGCAGCCTGGAGATGTCGTTGCAAAACAACAACAAATCGTCTAGATAGATGAGGCAACGAATACCGAGCGAGCGCAGCCTGGACACCACTGGCTTCATCAGCTTCGTGAAACACCACGGAGCTGAACTGAGACCGAATGGCAGACAAGTAAACTGGCACGGCAGACCCTGCCACCGGAACCTGAGAAACTGACGACAATTCCGATCGATGGGGACCGATAAATAAGCATCCTTGAGATCCAGACGAGTGAACCAATCTCCCTGAACCAACAGATCTCTCAGCAGATGAATTCCCTCCATCTTGAAATGCCGGTAGATCACGAAAGAATTGAGATCTCTCAAATTTATGACGGGCCGAAAATCCCCTGTCTTCTTCCGCACGAGGAAAATGTTGCTGAAGAAGCCGGACTCGTCTGGAGCTAGTTGAACCGCGCCCTTTGAAAAAAGAGAGCGAATCTCGGCATCTATGAGCTCCCGGTCTGCCGCTGACACCACAGGAACCGGAGGGCGAACCACCTGAACCGGGAAGGAATAAAATTCTATGACGTACCCTACTACCGTCTGTAGTACCCAGGCGTCTGAGGTAATCGTCTCCCATACCTGCAAATGAGAAGCAATCTTGCCCGCAGTGAAAACATTCTGAACAGAAACATGAATGAGAGGAGAACTCACCGGAAGGGACACGGCCACGTCCTCTGCCTTTCTGACCTCTCGAGCGGTCCACACCTCTGGCGTACGATGTAGTGCGGAAGGAGTTGGAAGGGAAGAAGTTGTTGGAAGGTGGATAGAATCTGGAGCCTGCTGACCAAAATCTGCTGGCGGCACGACCCCGCTGCCGGCCAGCTCTCCCAAAAACACCCCTGGAGGAGGGTGGACGAAAGACTTGTCTCATAGAAGACTGGGCCTTGTTCAAAGTGGTGTATAAATTGACGTGGCGTTTAAGCTCCACAATGAAGGGGTCCCCAAATAGCAGGCCATTCGCCGCTGGACCCAACTCCTTAGCTCCCAAGTCGGCCAGCTTGGCGTCGATGCGCAGCAGAGCAGCCTTCCTTCTTTCCGTCGAAATGGCCGTATTGGCATTTCCCAATAGACATATGGCGCGTTGGGCCCATTCTCTGATAGAATCCGCATCCAAAGGTTCCCCTTCTGATAAGGCCAAGTCGGAAAAGCACAAGATTTTCGCCAAAGGACCCAGCACATCCAAGAGTTTATCTTGAGCCGATTTCAGACCTTTCTCAATCCCTTTGCGAGGATCGCGACCAGACCGGGACATGAAAGTAAGAACAGTCTGGTCGAAGTCCGGGGTCAGCGCTACCTTGTCTGGAAGAATGGGTCTAGGACATTCCGCCTTCAAACGACTCCGCACCTCACGATCAAGGGGATGCCTCAGCCAGAAGTGTACATAACGGGAGAGGTGGTCTGGAAGGTTCCATTCAGAGGACCGCGGATGACGAAGGGATCGAGGATCAAACAACCTGGCACCCTTGGCATCGAAAAAACCTTCCTCGTCTTGACCCGAAGAACCAGAAGCCTCTCTGGGTGTGAGCGGATCAAGGACCACCGACTCTTTAACATATCGGGAGTCCGAATCATGATGAGAAAACCAGCAATCGTCATCTTCAGATGCAGAACCTCTGGCTTGCCACTCATCGACCACCGCCAAGGGAGAAGGAGAAGGAGAGAGGACAACGTCGTGGAAATTGGAAGACTGGAAATCTGCAACATCCTCAGCAAGTCTCACTTTCTTCGCGGGGGACTTCCCCTTGGAGCCAACTGCTGAACCTTCAAGACGTCCCCGCTTAGTCAAACGGCCATCGTCAGAGGCAGGTGAAGGCAGACGATCTTCGTCTGTACGTCTCTCTGAAGATGGAAGGTCCCCAGAGGAAACAGATGGGGAATGAGATAGCACACGGGCCAACGCCTTTTCCACAGAAGCGGCCACCGCGGCATCAATCAAAGCCTGAAAGTCTGTAGACTCAGCCATCTGTGAAACAAGCAAAGTGCCCAGTCAGCACCACTAAGAAAACCCGACAGAGGCTGACCCCCTGCTAGCTCAACTGGGGCTCACCCAGACGTAGCACCAAATATGGGTAAATGGTAATGCTAGAATTTTTTTTTTTTTTTTTTTTTTTTTGTGTTTGGTTTTGTTTTCGTTAATAACAAGACATAAGACCCAGCCGAAGTAGGACAAGGGGAATCACCCCTGGCAGCAACGTTGAAGGGCCAAACCTAGGCAACATAGGTGCCCAGAAAAGAACCACTGCACTAAGGCAGCAACGAGAGGCTTATGATAAAGCCAAAGGGGCTCACCCAAGCCAACCAATAGGGGCTCACCCTAACAGAAACCTTGTACAGACTTTATATTTAAAATTGTTTTTTTTTTTTTTTTTTTTTTTTTTTTTTTTTTTTTCGTGCTAGCGTGAAAGGCACCCACCAGAGGAATAGCAGGGGCTCACCCAAAGTACATCAGCATAAAGGACAATGACAGATGTAAAGAAACAGCCAAACCGATATAGCACTTATGGTTACACTGAAATCAGTATCCGTTTAATATGCCCTTGGGCCATGTAACGTGCCTTGAACAGGGAAACCCAATCCGTGTTAGAAGGATGAAAAACGGAAGAGGGGTACGCTGGAGGGTTAAGAAGAACCATGAAGGGGTAGGGGCTCACCCTACTAACTCGCCCCAGGCACCCCGTGCTTAACTCCGTGACCGGAGCCACCCGGACACGGAGGAGCACTAGCAATACGGCCGGCGAGAATCTCGTCTAAAACGAGATTCAAGATGGCCGCCGCACCAGAGCAAACGGTCCGCTGACCGCAACTACCTCTCACCAAGGCCCGGGAGCCGAAATGCAGAGCAAGTCGCACATCCAGCCAACGGACCTTAGCAATCCTCCGCACCGCCCCAGAACACCAGAGCAGCGGGCGGAAAGCACACACACCACCCCCAGCCCCGATAGTAACTAATAGCCAGGGGAAGTACCAGGGAGCAGGTGAAGGCAATGAGAAGGGTAACAAGATCCCGTTATGGAGCAACTGCCCAGACCCAGGAGAAACTACCAGGGAACAAACACGGAGGAGGACAATAGATAATACCCCCCAAGGTAAGCAAACATACAGTACATTTTACCATCAGCAAATGAAAGATAAAGAACACTGTTAAACAGACTGAATACACTGACCTGTGCAGTCTTTGGAGCAGCAAAGAAAGAGGAGTGGCTTATCTGCTCCAGGGTTTATATGGGTTGACATTTCTGGTTTTTCATTGGTTGTTGTATCCTGTGCTGCTATTGGAGTTTAAAGTAAAGGAAGTAAAGCAAAATATGAAGCCTCCTGTCATGTAGTAAAATTATATTCGCGTGAATAAGAAATGAATTCAAAAAAAGTAGTATGCCTATGCATTTCATGATCAGTGAAGTATGGTGGTAAGGGGTAATAAATGGCTTGGTTTAATAACATTTATTTGTAGAAATCACTAGATACAGAAAAGTGTGTACCTCCACCTGATATATATAAGGTTTGCACAGAATGCTGGGAGTTCTGTGCTGGGAGCATTCTGTGCTTTCGGGCAGTCTCTACAATGCATGACTGTGTTGGCGGCAGGATCGGCCTCTATACATTGCATACCCCTCTGGCACTCAAAGGGTTAACGTCACCCGGACCTTGGCCCGTGTAAACGGGCTTTACACTAGTTTATATATAAAAAACAAACATTCAGTTTAGACAGAAGCCTTGCTGCAGACACAAAATTAGCTTTTTTGAGAAGTGAAATTGTGGCTTAGTAATGTAATACTAGTTAACATTTATGACAAGTCAAATTTGTATCCAAATAGTAACAAAGTAGAGTTGGTTCACCATGGAGTATGAGTCAGAAAACACTCAGGCCAAAATTCATCTAGCTGCAGGAAAAAGCGTTTCTGATGTGATGCTTTTCTACACAATCATACTTTTTGGTATGATCCATTTATTTGCCTGCCTTGGATATGTGAAGCAGGGAAATATGACAAAAATAGTATAAATGGTGTCATTCTGGTGATACACAAAGACATACAAAGGCATACACATAGTTTTTGTTTGCTTGTGTTCACACCCACTGGCTGCAAGACCTTTTCTTGTAAGACTTCTCATGTCTGAAGTGTATGGTTTGGTGCCATGTGACTTTTCCAGATGCTGAGCAAGTACTTCATACGATTTAATTCTGTCCCTCAAGGTAGTGACCTTTTGAGTACTGTTCTTCAGATGCAGAAAGCTTTTTGGGTCCGCCACTGTGTTTTCTGTCTTTAGCTTGCCCGGTTTCTTCAAATTTATTTGTCTGCTAGAACATTTTAAATTTACTTAATTTTTTTCTTCTACTTTTTACTTTAGGGCTTGTCCCTCTCTACAGGACAGGTTTTTGGGACATGGACACTTCAAAAATGTGCTGGACAGCTGCACCTTAAAGGCTCAGCACTCATGGCCACCGTCTTTTTTGTGCAGCTCCTGCTGATCATATCTTTTACCCCATGGCTCCTGGTGGGCTTCAGACTGCAGTGCTAGTATCATGTGTGCAAGCCTTGCCACTGCTTACACATACCCTGCAAAATTGTAGGGTGGCTGGAGAGCCTGTGTGCCAGTTCTATTTTTAC
Source organism: Rhinophrynus dorsalis (assembly GCA_037306005.1). Lineage (NCBI taxonomy): Eukaryota > Metazoa > Chordata > Amphibia > Anura > Rhinophrynidae > Rhinophrynus > Rhinophrynus dorsalis. The sequence goes on along the minus strand of CM074723.1, from coordinate 385,212,493 downwards.
ACAATACAAAAACACTTACCAAGCTTTGGGGACACCAGGAGGAGTTTCCCTCTTCATAATTTTTCTCCACAGCTTGCCAGATTAATTTATGGGAGGCCATAGTGCCCTCAGTGGTGCAGATTATTTTTTCTGCCTTCCGTGTCCATCTAAGAAACCTTGGGGGGATGTAGTTGTGTACCATGTTGGAATCAGTGGGGACATGGGGAAGTTCAAGACCACCAGGACTAACTCTCTTTTCTTTTATGTCCAATGAGGGACACAGAAACCATGGGGTAAAATATCTTCCATAGAAAACAGAGAAACAGAGCACAGGAGAAGCTGGACTAAGTGTAGTAGTAGCAGTCAATAAAATAAAATAATACACATACAAATACTGTAATAGTCTTGGGTACAAGACCAAAAAAATTGTCTGGGAAGTAAAATGTCCTACCTTGAAGATCTTTAATTGTAAACTGTGAAGCCCCTACTAAGCAGTGATGGGACGTGGAATATAGTTAGAGATCTAAATGGGGACTGGGTAAATAAGCAGTGCTTATAGATGTGTAGAAGGTAGTCCAAGAGTACTAGTCACACAGGGGAAGTGGATAGAATTAGATGAATAGCACACTGTCCCCACCCAAATTGTATTGAACTTACATAACTATTTTGATTCATAGCACCGAAAATACTTTCATTGCTATTCTTTTGAGCTTACTGTCTCTCTTCTTGAAAGAATGCCTTAAATGGTCGTAATCTGCTTGTCTCCAATGTCCAGTCTCTCCTCTGTCTGCTCCAAAGTCCCTAAAACTAATGCAGTCTCTGTCTGTTGTTCCACTGCTACAATGTATCCACTACCACTTAATAATGCCGCCCTGTTGGCATAGTTTAGAAAATGGTGCCTGAGCCGCGAAACTCATAAATGGTTTGTGGTGTATCGATATGAGATTTTTTACTTTTGATAAGGAGCAGCGTGGTTTCTTATATTTTATATTGGAAACCACCTTTGTGACCTCCGCCTTCCTGTATTGTTGGGGCCAGTATGAGCTGGTGTCTCAACTACGGAAAAAATGTGAGTGTAATATTCCTTACTACTCGTTTTATCATTGGCGCCCCTTCTATTTGTATATTACGCTACATGTTTCTGCTCTGTGAGTAGTCTTTTTTGCGAAGAGGAGCAGCCTAATGCAGCTGTTTTTAGCGAAGCAGTATAAATATTTCCTGGAGCACTTCTACTGGTGGTCATAAGTGCCCAACAGTCTATACGTTTGTGAGTATAAATTCAAGTATGGTGATGGTCTGGTTAATTTGTGGAAGATTAATGCACTAGAAATTGCCTCCTGGTTTTTTTTTTTTTTTTTCTTGGCTATTCATAATATTGGCATACAATTATGCTCAGATATAATGTAAATAATTAATTTAACCTTTCATAGAGCTAAACATCTTTTATATCTACCCACAGATTGATTTCAGCCATAGATATGGCTAGGTGCTGTCATGTAGTTGTGCATAAATATAATGTTAGCCCTACAAAGGTTGAGATAATTTTGTGTATGTGTGCAGAAATTCAAGAATCTACAATACTATCATACATTTATGCATTAAATTTTGGTCATATGAAGAATGAGAACTTGATATGTGCATACATAAATTTAAAAGACTAGAACCTACATCCAATGCCAAAATGTGCTATGTAACTATATTCCACTCAGTCCATATGTGTGATTTCAACTTGCAAACATTATAAATAAAGCAAATAGAATAAAAAAGAAAATAAAACATATTAACATTTTTTAAATGAACTATGTTGTTATGCACCACCAGCAATCTCTGTGAAAATTCTACACATCAACACCACCACAACGCTAAATATTCCATGCACTAATATTCCGTGAGCGCAGTGTTTATTAATTCATCAAAAAGGATTCATCGGTACAGACATTTTCTCAGTATCCTCTTATTATAGATACATTCAGATCTGATGAATCTCACATACCTCACATTCTCTGTGCTCTCAGCGGGTGTTTTGGTAGTAAAATAGTATATATTTCTCTGGGGAACCATAGAGCAAGGTATTATCATTGTATGTTTTTAATTTTTATATATATATATATATATATATATATATATATATATATATCTAGCAAAGTAATTATTTGATGTCATATTAAAGCTTTTTCTTTTTGAAATTAGTGGTAATATTAATATTTCAATTAAGACATATTCTCTTGTCTCGGATTCTATTTTATTCTCTTTGGCGCTTCGAGTTTTCTTTTTGGTGTTTTGATCCTTGTGATGGGATTCTCCTCTTTGGGCAGCTTTTGCCTGTAACTTTTTTGTCTTACCCTCTGCCATTTATTGTGCATTATTTTCTTGATAAGGAATTGGATAAATGCAAATATTTCCATTTAGGTGGCTAGGAGCTCTCTATTTAATACCCACAACTGGCTCCTATGTGGAAACAGAGATGTTCTGCAGTGTGTTGGAGACCTGTTGAGAATGGGAAAAAAAAGCCTGGTCTTTTAGTTAGATAATACTAATAATTTTGTGGAGTGCTAGGTTACTATTTTATCTATTTAGTCACTCTCGGACAAACCTCTTAATCATAATCACCACATATTGAAATAATAGACTTTCTCATAAAGATGCGAACTGGGGGGTAATTATATCATCTTTAAGACATATTGTACAAGATGTACTTGAACTCCTCTTATAGCTTCTCAAAAATAACTTTATGAATGAAAAATAAAATAAGATGGAACTCTGATCATATAAAACCACCCCTTTTAAAAATAGTTTAAAACAGCCATAAATATTTGTCCTATAATCAGTCTTGAAAGTGCTCTAAAGAGGGTTCTTGAAGAGAGAATACATAATGCCCTAATGACATAAAAAATATCCTATATTCTAATTTGCTAAGTATGTTTGTCAGAAGCCGTCATGCGCAGTAGTGAGGGCTGTGCGCGCTGCAGTCATGCTCAGTACAGACTGCCCGTGCCACGGCTGATACGGAGCGGGCACTCAGAATTCAGGCCGGAGTCCTCTCTGGGCACTTTCCGGGGACCGCTTGGCCTACGGTATGAATTCGGAGCACTCCGCTCCGTATAAACCACGGCGCTTTCAGGCAGTCAGTACTGCGCATGACTGCAGCGCCTCCAGTGTTGACCTGTGTTCATGAGCTTAAAAACTAGTATAATATAATATGACCCACTAGAATCAGAGTTTATCATTTACCCATTGAAAGGGTTCACAGACCACACTGGGCAGGGTAGGTAGGTAGAGCAGTTCTGGGGCAAACTTCTCCATTGGGAGCAAATACAATTTCCCTTTGATTAAAATGGGGCTTTTAAACATTTGAATACTCAAAATCTCTAACACATTTTGGAATACAGCAACAATAGTTAAAGAAAAATATATGTCAGAAAAATAGGTCACAGCATTGATTGCACATTCTCACCTGTAGGCAACTGAATGACGTTAAATGTAGATATTCTGGTCTGCTGTATTTTGGGATGTAGTGATCAAATTTATCAGTGAAAATGCTATTTTGAAGCTGCAGAGAGAGTTTTCAAAATTGTGGTTTACTTTTGGTGTATTTATGAAATTGACTATTATTGCTTGGCAAAAAAGTTCCCATGCGGATAAAATTAAATGGGCCTAAGCAGTTGAAGTCTGATAACTTTTTGCAGTGTAACTACTCCCCCCCCCACACACACACACGCACACACAAACAGAAGTGCAGGTTTTCAGTATCTCCTCAAATCAACATTATTTGGATTCTCATTGACTGTTCATTCTGCGGGTTCTGTCTGACACACCTGTTTTCAAAACCTGTATTGTTGAGGTGTTTTAAAGTGATAGTAATACTTCGTTTTCTCTTTATTTTATTTTGTAGGCATTAAAAAAACATGAAGAACGATATAAGTATTATCTCTAAAACCTTTATGGTTAGAGAGATATTCACAAGCAAAGTTTCCCCTCTTGTCCTTTTTAGCTAGTGTAAGCCATCTCTTCTCAGATGTGGAATCCAGTCCATAGACCAGACAGATAACAGCAGGGGACAGTCTTCTTCCTATGAGAACAATGAAAGCCATCCCCCCCTTGACAGGTTTTTCAGGTTTTCCCTTCTTTTAATTGAAGATTGTCCCTCTCTGCAGTCTACCTGGGCACCTCCCTTCTGATCTGGCTGAACAGTGTTACATCAGTAAAAGGGGCAGGAGGGGGATACTTTGTCATTGAATTATTCTTGAACTACAACTCTGACAGAATTGAAATAATGCTCTCCAAACTCCAAATACTATGATGATTACTTAGAGCTTCTTTTATTATGAAACATTACTATCCCTTTAAGGACTGGCTTGAATAGTTTTGAGATAGATGATCTGCTCCTGAGTTACCCATATCCTTGTCCTGTCCTTCATAAATGATGGCTTACATGTACAAATTGTACAGCCCCATCTCTCACTGCTGTAAACAAGTATAACCGTATGTACATTAATGTAAAATATTTTCAAAAACTCATGGAAAGTTTTGAGCACAGATCTATACTTCTAATTACTATATACTGAGTGAAAATAACTCTTCAAATGTAATTTGTCAGTTGAATTAAAAAAAAGACAATTTAGCCAGCAGCTAGGCCTTCAGAATAGAAAATGGAGCAATGACTGAAAATCGAATTGCTCTCTTTTGATGAAACGGAATTTGAGTGGTTCCCCATGAGTGTATCTACGTGTTTGATGCTTGCGGAACTAAAAGCTTTGCTCTGTACGGTAGCTTATCTTTCAAAGTATCCTAAGAAATCCCTACTTAAAGGGATAGTAATTCTTGAAATGTAAAAAATATGTTGTAGGGTTTATCCCCCTGAGTAAAACAAGGGTACTCCCACTGCTAAAAGGTGTTTTATTCAAAAGTTATTACAGCTCAAAGTTGATTTTTTTAGGTGCGGTATCACAGTGAAGGCGTGTGGATTTTGTTCCCCCAGCCAGTTCGGGAAGCAGTGGGTTGAAGTCCCTCAGGTCTCCCAGGCTCATCCCACACAATAGCACAAACAAACTTGGAAAAGCAAGAAATCCGTCTCTTTTCAAGAAGTCTGTGCATCTTCCATGACTGACCAGTAGGTTTGTGGGTTGATTCAGAATTGTAACACACAGTTTTTGAGTCCATTCCACCATATTCCTTCTTTTTGTCAAGGGTTCCTCAGGACCCAGAGCTTGTGTCTTTATAGGTGCCTTCTCCTCTCCCCTGGACAAGGAGGTCCTGCTTCTCTTGGCAGCCAAAGAGTGTTTTTCAGGTTTTTAGTCCAACCTTTTTTTTTTTTTTTTTTTAAAGCTCTCATGAAGGACAGCACCTTCCATCACATTATGTTCTTGAAATGCCTCTACCACTACATAGTTCCTATGCACTTCAAGATGGTATACTTGTGCTTTGTCATCTTAGTGATGTGTCCAGGTGAGTTCCTGGCTTCTCAGGATCTTATGGATAACTACCTGCAAATCTCGATCCATCGATGCCACCAGCATTTCCTTCCTTTTGCTTTCCATGCAGTCATTACCAGTTCACTGCACTGCCCTTCGGCCTGGACTCTGCTCCATGAAGCTTCACAAAGCTCATGGCAGTTTTGGTCACATACATCCACTTGCAAAGGCATCTCATTTACCCTATATCTGGGCCATCTTTTAATCAGAGCTCCTTCATAAGAAATTTTTGTGATCCATCCAAGAGTGTGTTCGCACTCTGCTGCACCACAGTTTGGTTCTCAATCTCAAGAAGTTCTCACCGACTCCATCCCAGGTCCTGTTCTTTATGGGGATGGCATTAGACACCCTTGAAGGACAAGTTTTCTTACCAGAGGTCAAGATCCAAATCCTGTTCCAGTATGTGTCATGGGCACTGGCATGGCACTCCGAAACAATAAGGGATTACATGAGGATCCTGAGATGTCCCTTTAGCTCTGTTCTACAAGAGGGAACTCCAGATGGACATTCTCAGGAACTGGTCCTGACAGTGTTCTCACCTGTCTCAGTCCATGAATGAGGGAGTATCTACATTGATAGCTGCATCACCCTCATCTGACTAAGGGACATCCTTTTGTAATTCTGGAATGGAACTTGCTTATAGTAGATGCCAGTCTGAGAGGCTTGGGCACATCACTGGACCTCCTGACAACTCATGGATGGTGGACCCTCTGGTCTATCAATCAGATTCCTGGAAATCCTGCTATTCGCTTGGCACTCCTACACTGGTCCCAAGTACCGACGGGGACTCCAATGTGGATTCAGTCAGAAAATGTGATGGCAGTTGCTTACATCAATCACCAAGGAGTAACCCAAAGTGAGTCAGCCTGGAAGGAGGTGCAAGAGCTCCTTCATTGGGCAGAAACTTGAGTTCCAACCATTTCAGCAGTCCACTTACCAGGAGAAGAAAATGTGGTTGTAGAATTTCTCCGTCATCAAGATTTGGACCCAGGCAACTAGGAACCGAGCCAGGACAAGTCCAGACAGTCCAACAATGGGGTCTTCCAGCAGTGTATCTGGTGGCCTCCATTGAAAAAAGGAAGGTTCCTCCGTTCTGCACCTGGCATTTGCAAAAGAAGCATTTTTATTTCATGGAACTTTCACCTGTCATATGTTTTTCCTCCAATTCCTTTAATTCCCAGGGTGAAACCAAAGATCAGGATGGAGAAGGCTCCATTCTGGTCCTTTTAGGCTTGATTCACAGAGCTTCTCAACCTGTCCATCCAGGAACCATTTCATCTTCCTCCAATTTTGATTCAGGACACCTTCTGGTACCAGGACATAGAAAGCTGGCTTTTGAAGCCAACATCCTGAGACAGACAATAACTTTACCACCAATGTCCAGAGTTGAAAGCCTGTCTCTTCCAAAGTGTACCATAGGATTTGGTCTATGTTCCATCAGTAGTGTGCTGACAGAGATGAGCTTTGGCCTTTTTTCAACACAGTCTTAGTATGATCTCTGTTAACCCCATCCCGACAATTGACTTACCAGGTAAGTCCCGCAGAAACTGTCACTCAGTGACAGAGGACGTACCTGTTAAGTCCCGGAAGTCCAGGTCTCCGTGCGGCTGCACGCCGTTCGGGGACTCTGGAATCATTTCGAAAAAAAACAAAAATGTTAGCCGGGCTTTAAGGTGACATCCGCATACGCATGCGGCTGTACCAAGGGTTAATGTACAGATCGTGGCCTTTTCAGCCCTCTTCCGGAATTTTGTTGCAGTTCTGCCAGATGTCAAGAGCTTTGTTCAAGGGGTGGCTCATACTTTCCCTTCCTTCAGAGACCCCTTCCTGTGGGATCTTAACTTGTTCCTGAGTGTCCTTCAGAGACCTTCTTGTGAACCTCTTAATTTAATTTTTGATGCTCAATACAGCTTTCCTCCCAGCCATTGACTCCATGTGGAGGGTTGCTGAGTCCTGTCTTGTAAATCTCCTTGCCTGATTTTTCATCAGAAAAAGGTGGTACTTCGTACCTCCCACAAGTTTTTGCCCAAAGTTGTCTCAGATTTTCACATTAACCAGAAAATCATTCTGTCTTCATTTTGTCCTGACACTTCCTCAAAACTGGAGAAGGATCTTCACTTATTGAATGTGGTGCGGTGCCTTAAGTATTATGTGCATCGTAAGCAAGTGTCCTTTCTGCCAGGCTGATTCTCTTTTGGTTTTCCTGAGGGCTCTAGGGTGGGCATGGCAGAATCCATAGTCTCTATTGCTTATTGCATTAAGGGTGCCATATGTCAGGTGTATGTGATCAGGGAGAGACCTGTTCCTTTCAAGGTGACGATGGATGCATCCCAGGCCAACAAAAGCCAGGCTTACGCTTTACAGATGTACTACATGGTCCTCCTTACAAAATGCAGTAAACTCTATTAGTCCTTGTCGATATTTTGACCTCGGCTGAGGTCCAATTTGGCCGGAGGGTTCTTCAGACAGTAGAGCCTGTCTAAGGACTCTTTCCCTTTTCTCCCTACTGCCCGGTTACGTTCACTAGTTTGAACTGAGTTGATTCTTGTATAGTTTGCTTTCTGTGATAGTTTGGTGTCCTCTGACACCTTAAGTTCAATAGATCCAGTTTAGTCCTTGGGAATACTGGTATTCTATGGGGAGAGTTTTTTTTTTTTTCCTCCCTGGAACCTTTTGGATGCTTTGGTATATACATATTGGATATTCCATATTGGACCTAAAAGAAAATAGGATTTTAGTGAACCTGCCATTAAAGGGAAACTCTCACCTCTATTAAAGTTGTTCTTATCCTGTGTTCCTTTTTGACCTACCTGTAATCCTTTTTTTTTTTTTTTTTTTTTTTTTTTTTTAACATTTATTTAATACTGTATTGCCCGAGATATTACCTAGTCTGTCAGTCTTCATCTCTTCTTCCCCCTCACACGTCAAGTGTCATATTACACCAACCTATTCATGGCAAAATTGGAGGAGGAGTTCTTGTCCACATGGCTAATAAATCCTCCACGGAGTCAATGATATCCTAATCATCTGAACTGCCAAAAGATGAACTTTTGTAATTTCATAAAAATCAAAATGCTTTCTATCCCACCATTAACTTCAAATTCAGCCATTCACTAAAACAAATAAACCTTTTAGATAACACAATCAGTATTAAAAGCAACTGCATCTGGACATCTCTGTACCACAAACCAAAAGACAGGCCTAATTATCTTAGAAATGACAGTTTCCATCCCAAACACACAAAAAAATATTGTTTACACTGCATCCATGCCTTGAGGTATAACCACATATGCTCTGAAATGTCTGAGTGAGATAAGCATGTTAAAAATCTAAGGCGATAATACCAAGGTCACAGACCTCCAAATTCAGAGAGCCGCCAGTGTGCTTAGAACAAATCTTTTATAATATAAACCACAACATGAAGAGAACAGAGTGCCATTAGTAGTCACCTACAACCCACAGGTTGAAGTACTGTGCGAAATCTCACAAGAGCGCCAAACAATACTACATATTGATGGCATCTTAAAGCTACTCGGCCAAAAAAGTTATCACTTTTTACTCTACCAATCTCAAGCTTTTTATGGCTAGCACAGAACCACCTTTTTCCTACATTCCAAATAAAGCATTGCCTCCAAAAGCCTGCTTAAAGTGTGGAACCAACAGAGAGCTTAGATCATTTGCAACAACACCACAGTATCCTCTTACTGAAGTCCGATATACACATGGCATTGCGAATGACCAGAAATTAATCTGTAGTGGTTGAAGTGTTTAGTAAAGTATCCTTATTGTTCATTAACAATCAGTGATGGACTGTAACTGATACCACACAGTCAACATAGTTTTGCATGAATTAAAAGTTTGATTGCTGAACCACTACCAATAATTTTTGTTGTACCAATCTTATTGCCAGCAGTAGCTTGTAATGTCTGATTAAGGTGGATATGGCAACCATACTGATGCCTTACAGATAATCTAGATGCAGGTCTCTTTCTCTGTGGTGACTAGAAAGAGCAGTTGCTCTGTCAATGAAAATAATCTTGGGCTTTATCTCCCTGACGATTATAACGGAATCCAGTCATGTATCCCTTGAATTTGGCTGCACCTCAAGAATGTTAATTCATTCATCTGTGGTTAGCCTCTTATTTTGTTAAGAGGAAAATTACACGTATGTAATTTTTGGGCAGGATGAGTAGGATATTCAACATTATATGCATTCTCTGAGTATGACACCAGTGAGCTAAGAGGCTGCACCTCGCGTAGGATAAGGTCCTATAGTGGACACTACAGCACTTGGCAGGCTCATTCCTAGATGTCTTTCTCTTCTCTGTAAGGACCAAAGGATGCTGCAGTGCATTGTGAAGCAAAGCGTTGCACCCCCCTCAGGGCTTTAAAGGGGTTAAGGACTGCCTATCCTTTAAATAACAATAATGGAGAAATACTGTTTAGCATGTTCAGTCAGTGAGATTAATATATAATGTAATAAGACTTATAAGTCCCACAGAAAAAAAGTTTTAAAATTATACAATAAGAATAATAATACAAATTGCACTGAAGTTTAACCCATTTGAATGGTAGAGTCCTATCCAACACATTGCTATACAAAGTGTTTGACACATTTCCAGCATCTCTGGTGCACAACAAATTAATGGCTCATGAAGACATTGACTTTCTTCATTCATTCAATGCACTTAGAATGTATGTATTTATGTTTACCCTATCCTTACCAGAACTCTAGCACTGCATTCCACACTTAACACCTATGTACTCTGTATGTCTGTGTCAATCAGTTTAGACTGTAAGCTTTTGTGTAGGGACCCCCCACCTCCATTGTTTTACTTTGCAAAGTGCTTTTAACACTAGATTGTCTAATCCCTTAAATTGTAAAGCACTGTGCACACTTGTGCTGCTATATAAATAAATGTATTCATTAATTCATGAAAATTATTATATTAACATAGCCAAATTAATACAATCCAAATAAAGTAGTAACTAGACCATAGCCAAATGAGTGCAATCCAAATAAAGATGTAAGGAAACCCTAGCCAAATTAATCCAAATAAAGATGCAAGGAATCCAGAACCAAATGCATCCAAATAATGATGTGGGGAAGCCATAACCAAAGGAATCCAAATAAAGATGTAGGGAAGCCAAAACCAACGGAATCCAAATAAATGTAAGGAAGCCATAACTACATGAATCCAGATAAAGATGTAAGGAAGGCATAACCAAATGAATGCAAATAAAGATGTAAGGAAGGCATAATCAAATGAATCCAAATAAAGATGTAAGGAAGCCATAACCACATGAATCCAAATAAAGATGTAAGGGAGCCATAACCACATAAACCCAAATAAAGATGTAAGGAAACCCAAATTAATCCATATAAAGATGTAAGGAAACCCAAAGGAATCCAAATAAAGATGTAAGGAAGGCATAAACAAATGAATCCAAATAAAGATGTAAGGAAGGCATAACCAAATGAATAAAGATGTAAGGAAGCCATAGCCAAATGAATCCAAATAAAGATATAAGGAAGCCATAGCCAAATGAATGTAAATAAAGATATAAGGAAGCCATAACCAAATGAATCCAAATAAAGATGTAAGGAAACCATAACCAAATTAATCCGAGTAAAGATGTAAGGAAACCATAACCAAATTAATCCAAATAAAGATGTAAGGAAGGCATAATCAAATTAATCCAAATAAAGATGTAAGGAAGCCATAACCACTTGAATCCAAATAAAGGTGTAAGGAAACCATAACCACATGAATCCAAATAAATATATAAGGAAGCCATAGCCAAATGAATGTAAATAAAGATGTAAGGAAGCCATAACCAAATGAATCCAAATAAAGATGTAAGGAAACCGTAACCAAATGAATCCGAATAAAGATGTAAGGAAACCATAACCAAATGAATCCGAATAAAGATGTAAGGAAGGCATAATCAAATGAATCCAAATAAAGATGTAAGGAAACCATAACCACATGAATCCAAATAAAGATGTAAGGAAGCCATAACCACATGAATCCAAATAAAGGTGTAAGGGAACCATAACCACATGAATCCAAATAAAGGTGTAAGGAGACCATAACCACATGAATCCAAATAAAGGTGTAAGGAAACCATAACCACATGAATCCAAATAAAGGTGTAAGGAAACCATAATCAAATGAATCCAAATAAAGGTGTAAGGGAACCATAACCACATGAATCCAAATAAAGGTGTAAGGAAACCATAACCACATGAATCCAAATAAAGGTGTAAGGAAACCATAACCAAATGAATCCAAATGAAGATGTAAGGAAGGCATAGCCACATGAATCCAAATAAAGATGTAAGGGAACCATAACCACATGAATCCAAATAAAGGTGTAAGGGAACCATAACCACATGACCCCAAATAAAGATGTAAGGAAACCCAAATTAATCCAAATAAAGATGTAAGGAAACCCAAAGGAATCCAAATAAAGATGTAAGGGAGGCATAACCAAAGTAATCCAAATAAAGATGTAAGGAAACCATAACCAAATTAATACAAATAAAGATGTAAGGAAGACATACCCAGATGAATCCAAATAAAGATGTAAGGGAACCATAACCATATTAATCCAAATAAAGGTGTAAGGGAACCATAACCACATGAACCCAAATAAAGATGTAAGGAAACCCAAATTAATCCAAATAAAGATGTAAGGAAACCCAAAGGAATCCAAATAAAGATGTAAGGGAGGCATAACCAAAGTAATCCAAATAAAGATGTAATGAAACCATAACCAAATTAATACAAATAAAGATGTAAGGAAGACATACCCAAATGAATCCAAATAAAGATGTAAGGAAGACATACCCAAATGAATCCAAATAAAGATGTAAGGAAGGCATAAACAAATGAATCCAAATAAAGATGTAAGGAAGGCATAACCAAATAAATAAAGATGTAAGGAAGCCATAGCCAAATTAATCCAAATAAAGATATAAGGAAGCCATAACCAAATGAATCCAAATAAAGATGTAAGGAAACCATAACCAATGAATCCGAATAAAGATGTAAGGAAACCATAACCAAATTAATCCAAATAAAGATGTAAGGAAGGCATAACCAAATTAATCCAAATAAAGATGTAAGGAAGCCATAGCCAAATGAGTGAGGGTATTTCAAATAAAGTAGTAACAGAACTATAGCCATATGAATGGAATCCAGGTAAAGTAGCAATATATAATACCCAAAATTCACCAAACTACAAAACCGTAGAGAAAAAATTAAAATTCCCATTGGATTTGTAATCCCTTGATTGGACAGAGGTCTCCAATGCATAGTTTCACAATTCATTGAAGATCTCTCTAGCGTTCAATAGGTTAACAACCCTATTAAATGAATGAAAATGTTTTTTATTTGCCCCACCTGTTGCAGTTGGTTTGCGCTAGTTCTTAGTTCAGAAACCTCCACGTTTGTCTTTTGTTTACCTCATGCTCTAATGGCTCATCCTGTTTTCTCTTTCTTGGTCATCAATAGCATTGTGTACAATGTTCGACATGAAAAAATACTTTGATCCCATTAATACCTTTCTTTTGTTACTTACTGCAGGCACACGAACGTTTAGAAGATACAAAGCTGGAAGCTGTTAGTGAAAATAATGTGGAACTACTTAATGAAATTATTGAAGATATTAGTCCTTTAGTAGAGGACGATAAGAATGTTGAAGAGTTAGTTGGCATACTAAAGGAACCCCATTTTCAGGTATGTTAAATTGGTAATATTTTTGGCAATAAGAAGTCAGTGTTAGAAAATGGATATTTCTCTTACATCAAATATGGAACACAGGTACCATGGCGGTTTGAGTCCCTCCTCCTGGAGGGCAGGGCACATCACAAAAGACAGGGTATTTGTGACGGAGACACCCTCCTCCTCCACCAGCTCAACCCCCACCCTACTATTGACCAGAATTCATGTGCCCTGCAAGTAAGCTGGATGGGCAAGGCCAGACTCTTAGTTTTTTCTTAAGGTTTTATTATTTTACTAGGGATGCACCGAGATTTCGGTAGCCGAAATGTTTCGGCCAAAAATTGCATTTTTGGCAAAAAGCCAAAATAATAAAAAAAAAGGCTGAAAATCCGTGGCACTGAGGCCTCAGTAATATACTGCTATGATGTAGTGCATACCTGCGGTACTGCACGGCAAGACACAACATTGCCCAGTTAAATCAGAAGATCTTCTTATCCACCGCTTGCTGCCAGTCTGCCAGAGTCCAGACTCAGTCACTGCTGGAGTTGTTAGTCTGGCAGCTGCTGGGAGCAAGCAATTTGGCTTCTCTCTATGTGCCTCTTCCTCTTCTTTGCACATGCTACAGGACCATTTGGTCTACATAGCATGAGCATTGATGTCATCACGGCCCGCAGGGGAGCGTGATAATGTGGGTGGGTGGACTATGGGACTCAGTCAGCAGCAGAGTCCACCACAGGACAGGACATCACTTGAGCCCACCAGCCCCAAGCAGGACACGCAGCACTGCAGGATCAGGACAGGTTGCAGGAGGACTGCTGGGGACCCAGACTCACAAGGAGGACCAGCGCAGCAGTGACACTGACAGTACAGCAGCAGCAGCACACAGAAGACCCACCACCACGCAGCACAGGTAAGAGGGTAGTACTGGATGTCCTGGTGCTGGGGGGGGGGTTACTGGATGTCAAGGGAGGTACTGGATGGCCTGGTGCTGGGGGAGGGTACTGGAAAAAAAGGTCATTTTTGGTTTCGGGTTTCGGCCAAGTGCATCCTGAAGTTTCATTTTTGGTTTTGGCTCAGAACTTTCATTTCAGTACACACCTATTTTTTACTCTTAGGTGTGGGGCTGTATAGTCCCCCATTAGGCTTGTTACCATCACTGGGCTTCACTGGAGTTGGACTGCCAAGTTTACAGGTGGACCTATTCTACCCTGTGCAAGGAATCTTTTTTATAAGATTTCCCTCATGACTGAGTTCCTTAAAGTTTTGTCCTCTCCTATGGTGGTAGCCTGAAGGCAAAAAATTGGTAAGTAACCCATTGACTGCCTTTGTCTACTGTCCCGGTTTGTGTTGCCTCTTCCTACAGAGGTGAGTATGGCTCTCTTTATGGGTCTCTTCATTATTCTCTCAGATAGCTCTGCAGTGAGGATGTCTGCTGTTTTCTTAGTTTAGTTAGTTAACCCTTCCTATGCTGCTTTGGAGTTTGTGGGTGTGTCAGGCGGCTTTTTTTCTTGCTCCCCCATTACTTAGATCTTAGTTTTTATGCTCACACAGGGGTTCCCTGGGGGTTTTAGATTTTATTATCACTTTAATTTTAAGATCAATTTTAGTGAGTTGGCCATTTTATGAAAGGGAACCCGTGGCCATCTGTGCTCCATTGAAGTAAACTTTCTCTGGGATATATCTCTGTAGCTCTTTGGACTTCAATGGTCAGAGAAGGTTCTACTTCTTGTCTCCACATGTCCTATCGTTGGGTCCACTCTCTGGGCATCCAGGGACATGCTGAGGGCCAGGGCTGGAGTTGTAGTCATTTCTAGACACTACAGTACTCAGAATGCATATTTTGCTGTCTTTCTTCTGATAGGCTGTCACTTTCTGATGGTCATTTTACTTCTCTCTTGCTTCTGCTATGCCACCGCAAAGGCCAAATGTACCTGGCAGCCCAAGCAATCAGCTGCAAAGGCTTAGTGTGACAAACCTACCTCCACATGACTCGTGGAATTGCTGCCTGTTTCTGCCTTTTTCAAGAAGCCTAGGCTTTCTCCATATTGGTTTTTCTCCTCCACTACTAGTCCCTGAGCGCCCTTCGTGGTTTCTGTTCCAACCTTTTTATGGTTCCCAAGAAATACGGCAGCTGCCTCTCCATTCTGGACCTGAATGTCTCAACTAGTACGTGGTTGCTATGCACGTCAAGATAGAATCTTTGCTATCTGTCATTGTGACAATGTGTGCAGGGAAGTACCTGGCCTCTCTGGATCTTCAGGATGTGTTTCTGCATATCTCGATCCACCCGGACTGTAGGTGCTACCTGTTTTTTGCTTTTGGTTCTAGTCACTACCAGTTCACGGCTCTGCCGTTTGACCTTACTGTGGTGCCAAGAATCTTCACAAAGATCATGGCAGCCTCTGCCGCGTACATACATACATATATACTCAAGGCATTTCTCTTTCTCCATATTTGTACTATTTCTTCCTCAAGGCTCCTTCAGGAGAGCTCTTGGCTCACCATATCCAAGAATGCACCCACATTCTGGTGCATCACTGCTGGATTCTCAATCAGAAGGACATGCTCCTGGTCCAGGAAACTTCAGTAGATGACTGTCTCCATAGGCCAGGGAGGACCTCCAGTGCTGGATTAGTCAGCCAAACCTGGAGAGGTGGTGACCTGTTGTGGTGCCGGAGTGGGCCCTGGTTAGCACGGATGCCAGCCTGAGGTGTTGGGGAGTAGTTCTGGGACATCTGAGGCTCTATGGCAGAGGGACAAGAGTTTATTTCCCATTAACATTCTGGAGCTTGGGACGATTCGTCTGGCTCTCCTTCATTGGCTTCAGATTTGCACAGGAACTGCAGTGAGAGTTCAGTCAGATAATGCTACAGCGGTGGTGTACATCATTCTCCTGGAGGTAAGTGAAGGAACTCTTAAACTGGGCAGAAGCGCACATCCCAGCCATCTTAGCCATTCACATTCCAGGAATGGAAAAAGTACTGGCAGACTCTAAGTCACCAAGATGTAGATCCACGAAATTGGGAAATCCATCCATAGGTGTTTTAATGGATAGTTCAATGCTGAGTGGCTCCCACGATAGACCTGATGGTGCTCACACGGTGAACCCCCTGTCCTTTGTGATGGATACATTGTTTATCCTATGGAGCTTCCATCTCTGTGTTTCCCCCGATTCCTCTTGTCTCCAGGGTGATCCGAAAGGTCTGAATGGACAGATCCTTGGTCATTCTGATTATTCCATACTGGCCCAGGTGGCCATGGGTTGGGGACCTAGTCAGTCTGTCCATTCAGGCTACTTCACAGACTGGATCTGTTACTCCTGAGTCATCTTTGGTATGAGGATATGGAAAAACTAGCTTTGTGGGCATGGCTCTTGAAAGTTAACATTCTAAAGCAGAAAGGTGTCTCTGATGAGGTCATATCCACCATGATTCAGGCACGGAAGCTGGTCTCTTCTAAGGCATACTACCTTCCCGTGGTGCAGCGTGAACAGGGGCCTCAACTTGAGTTCCCTAACAGTTCAGATCTCCACGCTCTTCATTCTCCGTTCAGAGAAGGATTGTGGTTATCCCAAATGTCAAGGTTTTCCTTCAGGGGTGGCTCATGCCTTCCCCTCCTTCAAGGATCCCACTCCTCCATGGGATCTCATTCTGGTCCTGGGTGTCTTGTAAAGGCTTCCCTTTGAGCCTCTAACTTCCATCTCCTTGCGCCAACTAACACTTTGGTTTCCTCTTAGTGGTTGTCTCTTGTGAGAAGGCTAGCTGAGTTACAGGCTCTGTCTTGTAAACCTCCCTTCCTGGTGTTTCACCAGGATAAGTTGGCACTTAATACCTCTCAGAAGTTTCTTCCCAATGTGGTCTCAGAGTTTCACATCAATCGAGAGTTTGTTGTACCTTCTTTTTGTCCTGACCCTGCTGATAAGGAGAGAGGTCTCCACCTTTTGGATGTGCAATGCCGTCTTAAGATCTGTGTGCACTGTACTATGACTTTTCATAATGCTTACTGTCCTAGGGTCCCAGAGTTGGTCAGGCCTCTTCCAAGGTTTCCATTGTCTTCTGGATCAAGGATACCTTACGCTAAGCATATGAGATCAGGATGTAACCAGTTCCCTTTAAAGCGAAACTTTCATCATATTAATATAACACCCCAAATCATAATTACATTAGCGATATGCACAGCCATAGTTTTATTTTCAAGAATAATTGCTGTATTAAAGAAAAATAGAACCTTTTATTTAGACAGGCACAGGCTGGGATCTTGCTGTAGGCGCGCTCTGCACCTGCGCTGTCAGTCCCTTCCGGTGCCTTGAGGCACAAAGGCATTCAACTCGCCAATCGTGAAGTTGAAGGGGGCGGACAGCGCAGATGCAGAGATTATGGCTTCAAGATGTCTGCGCTGTTCCCCGCTGCCTGTCTACAAGGTTCTATATTTCTTTCATTCAACAATTATTCTTGAAAATAAAACTAAAGTATGCATATCGCTAATGTAATTATTATTTGGGTGCTACATTAATATAATGAAAGTTCCGCTTTAAGATCATAGTGCTTGCCACCAGATCTGTGGGTACTTCTTGGGCCTACAAGAACAGGGCCTCGGCTGAACAGCTGTGCAAGGCTGAGACTTGATCTTCCTTTCATACTTTCAAACACTGCAGGTCAGAGTCTTGGCCTTGCTCAGCCAGAAGGGTTTTCAAGCAGTTTTACCTGTTTAAGGATCTGTCTTTTTTTTTACTGACAGTTGTTTCAGTAATTTCTGCGCCCTGCTGGCTGTTTGGTGTGCTGTGCTAGTTCAGTGTCTATTGACACTTATGTTTTTTTCTGGGTTATTCAGATCCTGAATAGTCCTAGGGAACTCGGGTCTCATGGAGACGTGAGAGGTCTTTTCTCCTTTCCCTCCCTGGGAATCCTAGCTTTGGTATATTCCCATGGTACCTGTGTTCCATATTGGATGTAAGAAAAACCTTCTGTTTACCCAGGCAGAGTATAACTGAATAATCAACCTTTCCTTAATAGGCATACATTACAATCCCTTTAATATCACATTAGACATCAGACTTGTTAAGGTGAGAGTAAACTTAACAAACAAAATGTTGCCTTTTTTGTGAAAGGGCACCTCGACGAGGGAGAAATTTTCCACATGTTTTGTGTGTGTGTATATATATAATAAAGAAAACACACCCAGGGCAGGGTGATTCAATGGGGGCGTGATTTTCACAGGCGTTGCAGGGGTCGAAGGCCCCTGCTATTTCATTGAAAATCATGCAGGGAGTTGGCCCGCCCCCACTATCCAGCCCTCCCACCACTATCCAACCCAGGAAAGAAACCAAAATGGCTGCTACTTGTTCCTACACCACCCTAATACACACATGCCCCACTCACAAAGCACCAAACACACACACTCACACAGCACCAAACACACAAACACTCACACAGCACCAAACACACATGTCCTCATTGCCATACAGTGTCTCCATCTATTGTATTTACCCATTGTGTAGCATTTGGGTATGCACCATGTTGAAAGCAGACGATTTTGCAGGTCCGAGAAACCCCGCCCCCACTCACGATTAAGACCCACCCCCTTTTTTGCCGCTAATAGTGTCATAGATTTCCCCCAGTGGCACCAAAAGAGTTCCCCTCCAGGAGAGCTAAATGTAAAGTTCCCAGGTATCTTGTACACTTTCTTTAAAAAAAAAAAAAAAAGTACACTCAAAACAAAGGCTGCAGTTCACTGTTTACCATTCATAGGCCAAGTTACTCACTTTTCACTTCTTAACCCTTTCACTGCCAAAAGGGCTATCCAACACATTACTTCGCCGTGGGTTCATACCTCTGCTACTTAAAGGGCTAACCATTATCTGGCAAGGTAACTGTTATTTTCAATATATATATTAAAAATAATATTGTCTACATATATGTGTGCATCCCTACCTATAATAATATGTACATGTGTATGTAAGTGTGTGTATATGTATGTTTCAATGTGTGTCTATCTCTACTTCTCTATGTATGTGTCATAATAAATGTATGTGTGTCTGTGTATGCATGTATGTATAATAATATGTATGTGTATGTCTCTGTCTCTATGTATGTTTAAACTCTGTAGTACAACTAACAAGCCATTCGCAACACACTCGTGTTTAGACAATTCCACCAAACATAATTGAATACAAGGATAAAGCCCCAAAAAACTGACGGGCAACGCCTTCCCAAACTGCTAGTGTAAATGACAGGTGCTGTTTGACAAACAGTTGTATACAGAATTTGTAGATGAGAAAAAATCCCATCAAACATGAGCACTCTAGGGTCTTAGATATGAAAAAAAATAAATTTATTAGGCAGATCAATGTTTCAACCCCCTTTGGGTCCTTTCTTAAGACAAAGAAATAAAAAAATAAACTAATCCTTAAATACAGTTGTCCACTCACACTCAAACTCCATGAGGCAAGTGCGACAGCGTCACCATGAGCGTTGGAACGCACAGCAATGGACCGCAATAGGTGTTAACCCCTTCGGTACCACTCCGCCAGTTCCAATCAGTACATTGGCATCCGCTGACACAGAATTTGCTCCGATGTTCGAACGGAGTAAAACTACTGAGTAAAGCAGAAACGTAGAGACAATGTAACAGAAATCAGCAATAGATACTTGTAACAAAAAAGATACACTATGTGTCCAGCTTGTGGTGGGAACCAGAACGCGCCAATATGGGCTTTGGATACCAAAAAGCCTAGTGAAAAGGCATGGATAATAAACCATGAATGTCATCGCTAGGAAAAAATAAACATCAAAAATGCAAAGTTGAACAAGATAATGCTGCTTCAAGAGTTGGTACCCTGCAGCACATAAACGACAGGCTCATAGAGTCTCTTACATGGTCAAGCGGCAGTGGCTATCAATCACAAAGTGTGTCCATCGTTTGGAAGATCATAGAGGATTCCAACATGTTTGTGTTAGTGAACATTGGGATTCCTTATATGCACAGTGGTACAGACACCACCAGTAGATCCTTCAAATTCTTTCCTCTCCTGTTGGAAGTATCTATATGCTGGTGGAACATATTTTAAACACCCACATAAGGGATTCAAAATCTATATTAAATACAATTTGAACTGTACCAGTCAATATGTAGTTTACATCATTCTTTGTCCCTGCAGTCTGCTTTATGTGGGAAAAACAACAAACACTTTCAAGGAGAGGATGTACTGTATATAGTCCAGTGGTTGATCCTTAGTTCAAGTTTATTGATTAAAATACTATGTATTATCATGGTTGAATTGTTCCTTTCTCTTTAATATCTGCTAGCCATACATTGTTCCATGTTATTTTTTCATCTGTTCAATGGCATCAGTGTATGTGTGTTTTGGGCAGTAGATGTGCGCTGCACACACGGTGTCCGCAACAGGTGGGGAATTGGGAGCGCTATCCAAACAGGAGCTATCGTGTGATATGTTGGTGCAGCTGGACGCACTTAACAACAGTGTGCCGGGCTGATACCCCACATGACGGGAGTCTTGGGGTACTTTCTGGCTTTTCTGCCTTAAGTTTATGTTATTGATGCATTCTCTTACAGTGATCATATGTAATTCTCATTCAATTACTAGTAATTCGTCTGTTTATTGGGTTCCTTCTGCTACTATGTGGATCTTTTAACCCCAATATAGGACTCCATGGTGTCTGCTGAAGGCAGCACATGTAGAGCCAGGGGTTGTGGCAATAATGGTGCTTTCCTGGATATAACACAGACTTAGTGGACTCCGTGATGTCTGCTATAAAGCAGCACACGTACAGCCAAGGAGCTACGACGTGACCTCTTAAATGACTGGATCAGTATACATTTTTATTCCTTCATTAGATGATTTATGTAACCATAATGTTACAGCAGATTATTGATTACCACCTCCCACAGAGTGGTGTCTGTACAACTGTGCATATATGGAATCCCAATGTTCACTAGCACAAACGTGTTGAAATCCTCTATAATCTTCCAAACGATGGACACTACACTTTGTGATTGATGACCACTGCCGACTGACCATGTAAGAGACACTATGAGCCTGTCGTTTGTGCCACAGGGTACCAACCCTTGAACCAGCATTATCTTAAATGCTGCTTAAAAACGTTGCATTTTCAGTGTTTATTTTTTCCTAGTAATGACATTCATGGCTTATTATCATGCCTTTTCACTAGGGTTTTTGGTATCCAAAGCCCCCATTGGAGTGTTCTGTTCCCACCACACACTGGACACATAGTGTATCTTTTTTTTTTTTTTTTTTTTTGTTACAAGTATCTATTGCTGATTTTTGTTACATTGTCTCTACGTTTCTGCTTTACTCAGTAGTTCTACTCTGTTCAAACATTGGAGCCAATTTTGCTTCAGCGGATGCCAATTTACTGTTTGGAACTGGCGGAGTGATACCGAAGGGGTTAACACCTATTGCGGTCCATGGCTGTGCGCTCCAATGCTCATGGTGACACTGCCGCACTTGCCTCATGGAGTTTGAGCACGAGTGGACAACTGTATTTAAGGTCATTTTATCTTTTTATTTCTTTGTCTTGAGAAAGGCCCCAAAGGGGTCGAAACGTTGTTCTGCATAATAAATGTATTCTTTTTCATGTCTAAGACCCTAGAGTGCTCTTGTTGTTTGATGGGATTTTTCCTCATCTACAAATTGTGTATATATATAATAAATGGAATAATAGGATTTTAGTCTTACCTGTTAAATCCTTTTCACTTAGTCCATACAGGTCACTGGTACTCTGGGGAGGCGTAAGTCCCCTTTAATAGGCAGGAACAACTATGCAAATAATTTGCAAGGGGCGGAGCCTCCCCTCTTACTTAAGCCACCTTCTGGCCAGAGCCACTTTAGATTGATTTGAGACCCTAAAACTGACCTCAGGTAAGCAAAAAGAAAGACTCCTGTGAGCATGCCCGAACGGTCTCCCACTGGATGCCACAGGAGAGCCAAGACTGGTCCCTTGACAGGGTGGGAGACCAGTGACCTGTATGGACTAAGTGAAAAGGATTTAACAGGTAAGACTAAAATCCTATTTTCACTGTCGTCCAATACAGGTCACTGGTACTCTGGGATGTACAAACATTGAGCTGATCCAGAGGCGGGAAGTAAGGCAAGGACCAGGCGCAAGGCCCAAGTCACTAGAACTGCTATGACCAGTTGAACATAGCCCAAACTGTAAGTGTCAACGGACACCAACCAAGGGAACAATCCCTGAACTAACACAGCACACGGAACTAGAGCCAACCGGGCTCAACAGTAAAGAAGCACTAAGGATCACAGAGCGGAAGACCTACACAGGCAAGACTGCCTCCAGGACCTTCCTTCCAAAACTGGCATCAGCCGACGCCAGTACATCAACTCGATAGTGCTTTGAAAAGGTGTGCACAGAGGACCAAGTGGCCGCTCTGCACAGTTGATCAGCAGAAGCTTGATTCTTGTAGGCCCAAGAGGCCCCAATAGATCTGGTGGAATGGGCAGTCACCCGGAAGGGAACATGCTTATTCCTCAACTTATAGGCTTCACGGATAGTAGCCTTAATCCAAGAGGCAATGGTAACTTTGGAAGCCGGTCTCCCTGCCCTAGGCCCCTCAGGAATGACGAATAGAGCGTCAGACTTCCTGATAGACTCGGTGCGATGAACATAAAACTTGAGGCAACGCACCACATCCAACAGATGGAGATCTCTTTCCTTATCAGATGAAGGATTAGGGCAGAAAGAGGGAACCACAATCTCCTGATTGATGTGAAACTCGGACACAACCTTGGGTAAGAATTCCTTGGTAGTGCGAAGCACAGCCTTATCCTTGTGGAACACCAGGTAAGGAGGTTTACAAGACAAGGCCTGTAACTCTGCTACCCGGCGCACTGACACAACAGCCAAGAGGAAGGCCATCTTCCAAGTCACAAGACGTAATGGAATGGAAGCCAAGGATTCAAACGGTGGTCGCTGTAGAACTCCCAGCACCAAATTGAGATCCCACTGGGGAGCAGGACTCTTAAAGGCAGGTCGAACATGAGTCACACCCTGGAAGAAGACTTTCACATCAGGAAGGACAGCAATCCGTTCCTGGAAAAACACAGACAAGGCAGAAGTCTGAACTTTGAGGGAACTCAGACTGAGCCCCTTATCCACACCGTCCTGCAAGAAGGCTAGGACAGTGGGAAGATGGAAGTCAAGTGACAACTTCTTGTCAGAACACCATGTCACGAAAGTTGACCATATGCGATGATAGATCTTGGAAGACACAGGCTTACGAGCACTGAGCATCGTCGATACCACAGAAGGAGAAAAGCCTTTCTTTGCTAGAATCGAGGATTCAACCGCCATGCCATCAAATGGAGAGAGTGAACATCCTCTTTCCACAGATACCCCTGAAGAAGCAGGTCCGGACGGGCTGGAAGTGGGATCGGATCCTTCACTGACATGGCCATCAACTCCGGAAACCAGGACTGTCGAGGCCAGTTTGGAGCAATCAGGATGACAGGACAACGTTCCCTCTTCAACTTCTGGATAACTCTGACCAATAGAGGAAGAGGAGGGAAGATGTAAGCCAGGGGGAAGTCCCAAGGGATCGACAAGGCATCCACTGCTAGAACAAGGGAGTCCCTCAACCGGGAGCAAAACACCGGAACCTTCCTGTTGTGTCTGGTAGCCATCAGATCCACCACAGGCATCCCCCACCGTTGAGTGAGCATGTGAAACACCTCTGGATGAAGAGCCCATTCTCCGCTGTCGACGGTGTGACGACTGAGGAAGTCTGCCATGACGTTGTCCACGCCTGGAATATGAACTGCAGAGATGACAGGCACGTGATCTTCTGCCCAAGACAAAATATCCTTGACCTCCCACCAGGCGGAACCGCTTCTTGTGCCGCCTTGCCTGTTGATGTAAGCCACCGCCGTGGCGTTGTCGGACTCCACTCTGATTGGAAGACCGGTCAATTGAGACTCCCAGTGCCTCAGGGCCAGCCGGACAGCTCGAAGTTCCAGAACATTGATGGAGAGCATGGATTCCTCCAGACCCCATTTCCCCTGAGCACTGAAGCGACCCCAGACTGCACCCCAGCCCCGAAGGCTGGCATCCGTAGTGACTGTGGTCCAAGGAGGAACTAGAAAGGATTTCCCTTTTAGGAGATGAGAGAGATCTAACCACCAGTGCAGACTCGACTCGACATGAGGAGGAAGAGAAACAGACAGATGTTGATGATCTGGATGATTCTTGCACGTCTGGATCACAAATCTCTGAAGATCCATGGAGTGGGCCATGGCAAATGGTACTGCTTCGATTGTGGAAATGAACTTCCCCACTAAGGACGACAACTTCGGTACTGGAATCTCGTCCATGTCCAGAATTCCAGCCACTCTGACAGCTATCTGGTGAGCCACGTCCTCTGGAAGAAACACCATGCATTGGCGAGTGTCGAACAGGAGACCCAGGAACAGAAGCCTCTGAGATGGAATCAAGTCCGACTTGTCCAGATTCAGGATCCAGCCATGACGGTTCAGGGTGTGCATGCACATCTGTAATTGCTGAAGGAGAAGCTCCGCTGAGGAGGCCTTCAGTAGGAGATCGTCCATGTAGGGGGTCACTCTGATCCCATCCTGATGGAGCACCGCTATCAAGGAGCCCAACACCCTCTGGAAGACCTGAGGGGCTGAAGTCAGCCCAAAGGGGAGCGCTGCAAACTGAAAGTGTCCCCTGTGGCAGGCAATCCTGAGATACCGCCTGCTCTCTGGATGAATAGGGATGTGAAGATAAGCATCCCGAAGGTCCAGGGAGGCAAGAAACTCCCCTGGAGACATTGCTGCAATCACAGAGCGCAGGGACTCCTGGCGGAAGTGGGAAGTCACCACATAGGCATTGAGATCTTTGAGATCCAAAATGGGACGGGCTCCTCCATCCTTTTTGGCTACCACAAACAGGTTGGAATAAAATCCTGAACCTGTGTCCCCCTGAGGAACCGCCTCCAGGACCTCTTTGTCCAAGAGATCCTGAATAGCGTCGTCGAACAGACGCCTTTTTGTGGGTTCCTGAGAAGGACGAGTAAAATGGAACCGAAAAGGAGGAAGGGAAGAGAAAGGGATCCTGTATCCCTCTGACACCACCTGAAGAACCCATGGGTCCGCCACTGACTCCTCCCAAGTCCGGCGAAAGATGCGGAGACGACCGCCTACAGCCGGATGCGGACCCGGGTTCGGCGAGTCATGCCGAAGCAGTCTTGGAGGTCTTGGCCTTGGAGGCAACTTTGGGCCTCCAGGACTGTTTGGGCTTGGAGGAGGAGCGCGTAGTGGGAGGACCCGTTTGGGCCGAGGAGCGTGTCTCAGTCTGAAAGGAACGAAAGGACCGATTGCGTTTGGCTGGAAACTTTTTCTTGAAGACTGAGGGTAGAAGAGTACTTTTACCGCCAGTAGCCTCACTGATCATTTCTTTGAGTTCAGACCCAAAAAGCAAATTCCCCTGAAAGGGCAAGGAAAGCAAGGCTTTCTTAGAGGCTGTATCAGCAGACCAAATTTTCAGCCAAAGAGCGCGTCTAGCCACCACAGAAGAAGTGGAGGCCCTCGCCATCATGCGCACAGCATCAAAAGCAGCGTCAGCAACATAGTTCTGAGCTTCAGTGATATTAGCAAGAAGCTGCAACTGTTCAGATACCGGCGCATCCTGGCGAACCGCTTCAGTCAGTCGTTCAGTCCAGGCCGCAATAGCTCTATTAACCCATGCCACAGCAAAAGTGGGGCGCATGGCTGTGCCAATGGAGGCAAAAATAGACTTAAGAGAGAGCTCTAGTTTCTTATCCGTCCAGTCCTGCAAGGCAGAGGCATCTGAGACAGCCAAAGCAGTAGATTTGGATAGTCTAGACACAGGAGCATCCACTTTGGGAG
The DNA here is from genome assembly GCA_037306005.1 of Rhinophrynus dorsalis. NCBI lineage: Eukaryota > Metazoa > Chordata > Amphibia > Anura > Rhinophrynidae > Rhinophrynus > Rhinophrynus dorsalis. Next base: position 385,186,415 of record CM074723.1, on the reverse strand, counting down.
GATGAACCCATTTTGCCAGCTCCGCCTCAGGAAAAGGGTAAAGTTTAGCAAACTTTTTGGAGACAGAGGAAGATCTATCAGGATTCTTCCATGCCTCAGAGACCAGACGGGCAAGAGTAGGGTTAGTTGGAAAACAAACAACTGGTTTAGATGGCTTTTTCTGAAAAACATCAGTAGGATCATAAGTGGATTCCTGAGTCAGAGGAAGGTTGAGCGTATTCAGAACCGCTCTGATCAGACCCTCAGCCGAAACTTCAGGGTCACACTCATAGGGGTCCCCAATGGACCTGTTAGATTCAATAACAGTACGTTCCTCAGCATCAGAATCCTGTAAAAGTTCTTCTTCAGAAGAATCAGTGATATCAGGAGCTCCCTGTGGCTTAGGCAGGGAGGTCCTGATAGTAGAGGGGGTCTGCCAGACCTGGAGAGCCCCCTGTATCTGAGAGGGAAAGAGTTGAAGCGTGGATCTGAGATCCCTAGTGGCAGCTTTAAACTCCCTCACCCAAGATGGCTCAATAGCGTGGCTGGGAAGCCCAGGGTTGCTATCTTGACCAGTACAATTAGGGCATAGATCCCCCACATTATCGCCATCCAGCCCAATGTGGCAAGAGGAGCAAAACGCCATGGGGGTAGCAGACCCCCCATCCTCCTTAGACTTGGGTCTAGCCCCTAGCTCCAGTGAAGTAGACATGCTCACAGCGTCAATATACCCCACTAATAACACTATCACCCAGAAAAAGTGTTAAAGATTAAAGTTTCACCCCAGAAATGTTCTAAAAATGGACTTATCTGGCCAGCGAAGGGTTAATCTGTTGAGGAGAGAGAAGGCTCGGTCCCTGCGTAGTGTACTCGCCTAGGAAAAGTACCACAAAATGGCGGCCGTCATGACAGCCAATCAGAAACGAGCGCGAACCAAGCGCTCATGGGAAATGTAGTTTTCCTGTCCAAGTACCCCAAACATTGCCCGAAGCCCCCCTGAACACCCCACATGAATAAAACACATTCCGGATGATAGATCAGGAGCCTAGAAGTAAAATGAGCTCTCTCTGAAGTTGCTGTGACAAGCGGTTACAGAGATATGTCCCATACTGTGAATTCCCATAGAGAGTAAAGGAGCCCTTGCGTCTGAGCGGGAAAAAGCCGCGCTTAAAGGCGCGGAACACCATTTTTAATAAAGTTTAGTAAAACCTTAAAAAGTGCCCAAACAAGCATGAAACACATGAGAAACATAAATAAATGAATACCCAATGCTCCAAAACTCAGAGAATAACACAGAAATTGCATAAACAGTAATAATGCAATAAAAAACACCCTATGAGTGCTGGAGTGTATTAAAACTCCCAAATACAAGCCCATCAAAGGGACACTGTGGGGACAAGTGGACCTTCAGCACTCAATGGGTGACTCACCTTCCTTGCTGGACTTCTGTCTTCAGGTGACCATGATAAGGAGGGAAAGAACCAGAGGTAAATTCCCCAATAGGGGAGCTTCTTAACACAAGCTGTCCCCTCTTCAGGGCATAAGGTCCACAGAAAATCCCTGGAAGCTGCACCAGCCACTTTCAAGAGGGCAATTCACAGCCATGGTCACCCTCCTAATGGTGGTATTCCATATTTGAATAAAAAATAATAAAATACTAAGATGCATAGATGTTCTCTACCTGGTGTGCAAGCACATCAGGAACAAATCAATCTAAAGTGGCTCTGGCCAGAAGGTGGCTTAAGTAAGAGGGGAGGCTCCGCCCCTTGCAAATTATTTGCATAGTTGTTCCTGCCTATTAAAGGGGACTTACGCCTCCCCAGAGTACCAGTGACCTGTATTGGACGACAGTGAAATAAGGATATGCACTCACGCTTAAAAAGATCACTATACCAGGTGCAACAGAAAAGGCAAAATATAAAAGAAATAGGTGCGCACTCACGGATTTCTCAAAAAAAAAAAATATATAAATAATATGTGTATGTGTATATATATATATATATATATATATATGTGTGTGTGTATATCTATATAGATATATATATATATATCAGTAATGGCTTCGTCTATAAAATTGTATTGTAGATATATTGATGATCTATTGCTTGTTTGGCAAGGCCTTTAGAGGGGAACTCTCACCTTATTTAAAGTGCTTCTTATACAAATCATGATTCTCTATTAAAGTTAAATCTGGTCTTTTTTTTCTTTTTTTAAAACAATGTTTTCACAGAGATATACACTTTATAATGTAAGGGCATGGCGTCACATTGGTAAAGGCTGTTGCACCACTCCATACCACAGTCTGTCAATCTTCACTTCCCCTCTCCAGTTGTTTCCCGTTACCACCTCCTCCACTGACAGAGGAATACAGCATGTGAGCTGGAGCAATCTCAGTGGCAAGTTCACATGCTGGATTCCTCAGTTAGAGGAGGTGGAACAGGGAACAACTGGGGAGGGGAAGAGGCAAAGATGGACAGGCTCTGCTACGTCACGTCCTTACATTAAAAAGCATATATCGCCATAAAAACATTGTTTAAAAAAAAAATGCCACATTTGAATAATAACAATATGACATTTCAGGTTACCTTTGAGTTTGGGAAGAAAAAGATGTCTTTCTTGGACTTCAAGCTTTCCTTTGTGGCTGACTGGGTTCATACTACTGTATATAGGAAACATTGTGCAGGTAATTCATTGCTCCGCGTGAAATCCTGCCATCCCAAACATACTGTTATAGGAGTGCCTATTGGGCAGTTACTTAAAATTTGTAGAAACTGTTCAACAGAAGGGGAGTTTGGGGCCGGAATCAGAAATTTTGAGAACTCCAGTTCTGGTAGATTCAGCATATAGGAGGGTCTCTAATACAGATCGGTTTACACTTGTGCAACAGGCAGTGAGATCCTGACCGGAATGGTAAGGGTTTCCCACTGATGTTTGTCACAGATTACACCCTGGAATTTTACAGTATTAGAAGTATTATTAAAAGACATATACCCATTCTCAATAATGTCACTCTCTGAGACCAGTTTTGGAGGGACAATGTAAGTTTGTAGCCAGAATGACACCCACCTTGGAGAGAACTGTTTCATGAAGTCTATTCAGAAGTGTCCCAGTTCCATGTCATCTTGGTTGTCAACAGTAGGGATGTATAAATGTGGAGTCGGGAGATGTTTGGCATGTGCTCGTGTGAAAACGGGTGGAAAGATAGTGAGCACATGCACAGGCAAAAGCTACCCAATAAGACAGTTTATAAATTGCTGTGTGATCCATGTAGTTTATAAGGCCTCATGTTTGAAGTGTGGTGGACAGTATGTAGGTCATATGGCAAGAATGTTAAAGTAGAGGATGCGGGAACACATTCTAAGCATTAGAAATGTAGATCACATGAAGCCTGTGGCACGTCACTTTCAAGAATGTGTAAACGCTTTGATTTTTCCTTCCAAGGGGTAGAGAGGATATGTTTGTCATTAATCTTTCAAACAAGGCTGAGTGGAAGTGGATTATTATATGGGATCAAGGAAACCTGTTGGGTTAAATGGTAGACATTATGTCTCTTTATATATTCATAGTACCTGAGGGATATATCTGAGATATCCCTCAGTGTCTGTCTATATTCTGATGCATTTCATCTTATATCTTGGCTTCTTCTTTTTTACACTCTTATCCTAGGATTAAATAATGGTTAAAATGATGTTCTGTACATATGGAATAGGCTGTTTTTAACCATTTCTTTCCTATTTAATGTTTTCATCCATCCCATGTAAGATAGTGAATTGGATTGGGGGGGACCATTGGTCATCTAGTCCATTATGTTGTTTTTGTTTGAGTGTTACATGTAAATGAGGTGGAAGCTTGTGAAGGGTTAATACTGCTACTGATTGGATAGACATCCATTTGGAATATATATTTATACATTCAAATCTCTGAACATGTGGATTGCTTTATTATATATATTTTTAATACTGAAAAAGTTGTTGGTTGTTTTTTTTTTTGTTGTTGTCTTGCCTTTTGCATGTGACCGCTAGAGCTTACCGGAGTGTCCTTACCAGCTTGTTTTTGATCTAACTGGATTTTAACACCTTAAAGACCATTGATGTGCCAGGGCTGTCACAATGGCCCCAGCACTTAAGGACCAGTGACAGACCCCGCACAGCTGTACGACGCTCGGGGACCCTGGAACAGAATGGCAGAAAAAAATATATAAAAAAAAAAAGTCCTGTGGTCCATAACTACTGGCCACACACTGCAGCGTTTGGTCTTTAAGGGGTTAACTACAGCTGTCTCTTATTGCCACTTGTGAAGAATCTTAGATGAATGGCCTTGTGGAATTTGCCCGTTTTTCTGATTGGTCATTTGAAATGGGTGTTTTGATGACTGTTGCTATATGTATCTGATGGAATTCAATGTTTAATCCTACCCATGATAAAGTGAGATTTTCATTAAATGCATAAACAAATCAAAAGGCTTTATCGGTTAGTTAAAAAAAGAAAAATCCTATTTTATAAATCAAAACGGTCTGCCTGTTTAATTCTTAATTAATTTGTAGGCAGGTGATGTATCTATACTATAAAAGAAGAAGTGGTCTTCACCAAATTGATCAATTTTCTTATATTAGTTACAAAAAAAAATTGCCAGTAAGTTCCAGCCTCTCTGGTTGGGGAGTGGTTCTTGGGCACTTGAATGCTCAATGCTGGTGGTCTCAGGAAGAATCTCTCCTTCCCATCAACGTCTTAGAGCTTCAGGCGATATTTCATGCCCTGTGACACTGGACGCGCCAACTGGAGGATTGCCAGGTCAAGGTCCAGTCAGACAACACCACAGCAGTAGCCTACATCAACAAGCAAGGCGGCACAAGAAGTCTCGCAGCTTGGCTAGAGGTCAAGGCTATTTGCTCCTGGGCAGAGGAGCATGTCACTGCCATTTCCGCAGTTCATATTCTTGGTGTAGACAACGTTCTGGCAGACTTCCTCAGTTGACACACAGTGGACAGCGGACAGTGGGAACGGCATCAAGAGGTGTTCGGCCTCTTTGTCCAGTTGTGCGGTCTTCCGTGCATCGACCTGATGGCAACAAGACACAACAGGAAGGTTCCAACATTCTGCTCTCGCTGCGCCCTCCCTTTGAGTCACTGGCCACTATTCCTCTCCGTCTACTGATATGGAAGATAGCTTTCCTCTTGGTGATTGTATCTGTTCACCATGTCGCGGAGCTGCATGCCCTGTCTTGTAGGCCACCCTTTTTGGTGTTTCACAAGGACAAGGTGGTACTTCGCATGAGTTTCTCCCGAAGGTTGTGTTTGAGCTCCACATTAATCAGGAGATTGTGGTTCCTTCTTTCTGCCCTAACCCTACTTCTGACCAGGAGAAGATCTTCACCTGTTGGATGTTGTGCATTGTCTCAAGTTCTCTGTGCATTGCACTGAGTCCTTGCGGCAGTCTGACACTCTTTTTGTCATTCCTGAATGTCCCAGGACAGGGAAGCCTGCTTCCAAGGTAACCATTGCTTCTTGGATCAAGTCCATTATTCGTAAGGCTTATGAACTTAGAAAGAAGCCTGTTCCTTTTCGGGTCACGGTTTATTCTACGAGGACTATTGGGGCATCTTGGGCCTACAAGAATCAGGCCTCAGCTGATCAGTTGTGCAAGGCGGCCACTTGTTCGGCCATGCATACCTTCTCGAAACACTATCGTGTGGATGTACTGGCATCGGCTGATGCCAGTTTTGGGAGGAATACAAGAACAAACCTGCGCTCCTCCATTCCTATGTGTAAATGTGTGCCCTGACTTAGGCATATATAATAAAAATGTGTATATGTGTCCTAACCTAGCTATACATTCTAAACTATTAAAAATTGAGAATTTATTGCAGGTTTGTTCTTGGTCTTGTATGTGCACTTTGGGTTTATGCCCAATGTTTCTTGGGGGGATTGGAGAACCCCCTCATTCCTTGCTGCTTTCTAGATGCCAGCTATTTAACACTTTTTTTTCTTTATACACTACATGTATTTATTATGGTGAGCTAGCGCTGTGGGCTTTTTTTGTTTCTGCTTTTGTTTCTACAATTCTCCTTTGCTTATTCTAGCTGCTTTTCACCCTTTTTCAACACTATTACACATATAATGATATATAAAAAAAAAATTCTCTTAAAGGTCCTTAAAGGCATGTTATTTGGCTTGCTTTATATTTAAATACCTTGTCTGTCTAGAGTTATTATTCCTTATTTGGCCTGTGGGGGTGGTAAACACAATCCTCTTTTGCCGGTGTCCACATCCTGCAGGTCAAGGAAATTTTATACCAGGTAAGTACTCTCTTACACTTTTTGAATTAGTAGTGTGTTCTTTTGTTTTTAATTGCATACACTGTGTTATAGAATTAGGTACGCGTTTACCTATAATATCTTCAGCTGCTTCATCAAACACAGAATTTTAATTTATTTTAAGGTTAGATAGGAATTAAAGGTACAGTAGAGTAGGTACTTGCCAGAACTTGAGATACTTTGACGGGGTTGGCAAGCTTACATTCTTTGGCCAAATGATGGACTAAATTGTCAATTTTTAATAGTTTAGTGTATATATATATATATATATATATATATATATATCTAGGTTAGGACACATATATACACATTTTTATTATTATATATGCCTAAGTCAGGGCACACATTTACACATAGGTATGGAGGAGCGCAGGATTGTTCTTGGTCTTGTATGTGCGCTTTGGGTTTTGGCCCAGTGTTTTTTTGGGGGGGGGATTGGAGAACCCCCTCATTCCTTGCTGCTATCTAGATGCCAGCTATTTAACACTTTTTTATTTATACACAACATGTATTTATTATGGTGAGCTAGCTCTGTGGGATTTTTTTGTATCTGCTTTAGTTTTGGGAGAAAGATCCTGGAGGCAGCCTTGCCTGTCTAGGATCTCATTAGTCTCTCAGTACTCTTTCACTTTTGAACCCTGTTGGTTCTAGTTCTGTGTACTGTGTGACGGTTCCTGGGGTCTGTTTTACCTCTGTTCGGTGTCCATTAACACTTTGCGGTTAGTATTGAGCTATTTATGATCTGTAGGTTCATTGATGCTCTGGTGACTTTGGGGCCCTGCGCCTGGTCCTTGCCTTTCTTCCCGCCCTGGGGAACTTAATGGACATCCTAAGTTCACCAGTAACCTGTATTGGACGACAGAGAAAACAGGATTTTAGTCTTACCTGTTAAATCCTTTTCTCTTAGTCCATACAGGTTACTGGTCTCCCACCCTGTCAAGGGACCATGCTTGGCTCTACTGCGACAGAACTTGGGCGACCAGTTTTGGGTTCATGCTCACAGGAGTCTTCTGTTTCCTCGCGGACTACTTGTTGTAGTTTGTTCCAAAACTTACTGAAGCTAACAGGAAGCTGCAGCTAAGGTTAGAAGGTAGGCTCTACCCCTGCACTCACTTCTCAGAATTCTTCCTGCATACTTAAAGGGAACGGAGCGCCTACCCAAAGTTGCCAGTAACCTGTATGGACTAAGAGAAAAGGATTTAACAGGTAAGATTAAAATCCTATTATATCTCTTAAACCATAAATGTTTGAAAGATAAGACTTACATCGATGTTAATCTTTTTTTTAATGCATACAATATTAAATCAACTGAAAATTAACCATTGCTATCCCTTTAAGCCCATTCAAAATGAAAAAAACTTCAAAAGATGCAATTCAATTGTACGCATTAGCAATTAAGATCTGATCGCTGGAAATTTACAACCCATTTTTTTTTTTTCTGCATAGAGCACCTTCCCCCAAGCCCCATATCAATACATCCAAAGCACACCCAAAATGTGTCCAAAGTTGATAGAATTAAACCTATGGGTGCCAGTAGGGCATGCTTACCCTGAATAAGTTACAAAGCAACACCCCTTGCAAAGTAAGACTTACCAGTAATCATGATGTCCAGTGGGGTCTTCAGCACCCTGGTCATCTACTGTACATCTTCTTTCTTCTCTCTTCATCTTTCTTCTCTCTTCTTTCTTCCATCGTCTTTACATTTAACCTGTAATAAAAAGAGAGCCATAAATACATATCCCATAAATGGAGCCCGCACATTTCTACGTAGTTTAACCCCTTGAGTGCCAGAAGGATACGCATTACAAAGCAATGCATTGCGTACCTCTTTTGGTATCAAAGGGTTATGATACGCATAGCTGTGCGGTACAATAATATAAAAGCAGTCATGTGTGGGTCAATAATGTAACATTCCTAAGAGCAGTCCCCATTAAATATGTCCCTCATTTTTGCATACCTGTGAAAAATTGGCCAAATTGAAAAAAAAAAAAAAAAAAGTGTATGTGTATGTATGTCTATATATATATATGTGTGTGTATATATATATATATATATATATATATATATATATATATATATATTTATATATATATATAATATGGCAGTCTCTGTTCAAATTCCTTCACAATAGAACGGCATTTGCCCGTGTGGTACTAGGTGGGGTGCTCCTTCTGCATTTCGCCACCAACAGCTGCGGAGAAAGGAACATAACATGTATTTTCCTTTGGGCAGTATTTTGCAGGTATGTGGAAATGAGTGACTGCTCTTGGGAATGCTACATTATTGACCCACACGATTGCTCTTACATTATTGATCCGCACATCTCTGCATATCTTAACCCTTTGAGCCAAAGCGTTGCATGCCCTGTGGCACTTAAGGGTTTAAACTATGCAGAGATCTACTTTTCATGGAATATGAATTTATGGCTATTTTTATTACAGGTTTAATGTAAAGAAGACAGAAGAGAAGGTAAAAGAAAGTAGGAAGCTAGAAGCAGATGAACAGTGGGTGACAGGTAAGTTTAACACAGATAAGTTAATGATCGATGCTTGACGCTTTGTCATGCACTGATTGTTAGCTTTTTTCCTTTGATGTTCCCATTATTGTCGTTAGTTGTGACTGTAGCTGGAAGGGCAATTGAATACAGACTTAGACATTGTTCTTGTCGGCCTGTATCTAGTTTTGCCCTATCACATGTTTTAGGTCAGGCAGTTGAATCGAGGCCATAGAGTTTTGGCCAAAAACCTCAATTTTACTCCACTCCCAGCACTGTACTCTTTGTTGCTTCAATCACAAGTGTCCTTGTTTTGGTGCAGAGTTTTGAGGGAAGGCCTTTTCTTGGCAGTGCCTGGGTGGTGAGATGCAGCTTCCTTTCCTGATTATTGATGTAACTGTGCTCATTAGAACATCAAAACACTTGGATATTCTGTTATTTTCCTAATCTATGCATTTGTATTACATTATATCCTGTAGAATGTTCTTTGGTCCTCATTTTCATTCAGATCCACAGACTGAGCAATTAATGTCAAATTATATTTATTTGGTGTGAAAGCTGATACCTGTGTGTATGCATGTATGTATGTATGTGTGTGTGTGTATGTATATATATATATATATATATATATATATATATTATATATATATATATATATATATAATGTGTATACATATACATAAATAAAATGAGGTGCACAATTATTTAAGATCATAAAGAGTCGGAAATAAAATAAGCTATCTCTTAAGCTATCTCATCCACTCACTCCTTTCAGGTTTTACATTATGCATTCACTTCTGTCATACATATGAACCTTACTTGCCTATTTCTCCTATCTGCAGTAGAAGTACTCACAGAAATATGGACACCCAGAGGATAACCAGCAATATGTTGAAGGCGGGGGAGCTGGAATCAGAAAGTAGCCACTCCTCCTTGGATGGGCTCGCTTATCACATTTTGTGTGTAACGTGACTATATACAAAATAAGGCTTTAAAGTATAGGCTGGGTATCACTTGCTACTGGGGAAAAAAAAAAAAAGGTTACAGATGTCACATTTAAATGCAGTGTGCTAAGAGCTTTTTTGCTTACTCACACCCTCATCTGCTCTCATGTCTGATAATGCCTAAGACTGCTGTTAGGATGAGTCAGTCTCTGGTTTTAACCTTTTAACCCCTTGAAGACCAGAGGTGCTTGCAACTCACTGCTTCACAATGAATATTGAATCTCTCTTGTCCTCCAGGAGTTAATGTATTTCAAGGAGGAGAAGAGTGTTAACCTTGTGATGTTTGTGCTTCCCCCTACCCCTCCACATGTTGGGTGTCCATATGTCTTGCAGTTCTATTACTAGAGATCAATGAGGCAAGCAAGGTCCAGCCTGTTTATATGGCATAGAGCTGAATGTATAGTTTAGGATTGGCAAGTAATGGTATCCATGGTGTGGATGGATTGGCATATTTAGCTTAACCCCTTTGAGTGCCAGAGGGGTACACAACACATTGCTTTGCAATGCGCTGCGTGCCCCTCTGGCACTCAAAGGGTTAAATTATGTAAGTAAAACCCCTGTTTGAATGCAGTGTGTAAGATGTCACCTATTACAGAAAAAGAGAAATTGTTAGAGATCGACTGGGCGGATGCTAAGAACTTTGTTACCTTTGTTTAACACTTTGAATGACAGAGCAGTACAGTATATCTGTCTGTCTCTCTGTCTATACAATATTGAGCGTGTGTATGCACAGAACCTATAGCAGAACTTCCTCTTTAATACTGTTTTTTTTTTTTTTTTTAACTAAATGTATGTCTGTATTTCTTTCTTTCCAGTCCCTCTTAGAAGCCCATGACATTGTTGCTTCAAAGTGCTATGATTCTCCTCCTTCAAGTCCAGAAATGAATAATTCTGCAAACAACCAGTTGGCACCAGTTGATGCCATTCGCATGGTTGGTATTCATAAAAGAGCAGGAGAGCCATTGGTAAGTGAACATTAGTATAATAATCATCCGTGAATAGATACATTCTTTTATAAGAATCAAGCATAGTTTTTGCTTGCCATTAGAAGGTGCTTTAGGTTATGAGTTTCTCACAGTGTATATATTTGTATGCAGTATTTTTGTGTGGGTAATGTGTGTATTGCTGTATAATGGCAGATTAAGTGTTTTGTATGATGTTTTCTTCTGGTGACGCACTGTGGGCTTTGTTTAAATAGAATGAGGTATTCTGGGGAAAACTAACTACAGCATGGGGGAGGGGGGATAAAAATTCCAAAAATGATTTAAATGGAGCTTTTAACTCCTGTGTAGATTCAAGCATGTCCCAAAAAGAGCACTGTCTCAACCCTTTAGGGATTCAGTTTCACACCTCTGTTCTAGATGACTTTCTAGTTTTATTTGTTTTGGGTAGAGTTTCTAAATCTTTTTTTCTCTCGCATCCAAAATACAACACAGGTAAGCAACACCGGTACCCTGGGTTTGAGTCCCTCATCCAGGAGGGCAGGACACATCTCAAAAGACCAGAGTCTTATGGGTGGAAATTCCTTCCTCCTCGAGCTCAAATCCCTCCCCCCACCCCCTTTCACTAACTCCCACAAATCATGTGTCCTGATAGAAGCTGGCAGGGCAAGACACAGTCTTAGTTTTTTTTCTAGGTTTTTATTCTTACATCTAGGGCTGTATAATCCACCATTAGGTGGGTTACCATCACTTGGCTTCCCTGTAGTGGATTGACCAGTACACAGGTGCTTTGGACCCTTGCAGCCCTGGGGGAGGGAACCTGCCAAGTTTTCCCTCACAACCAGGGCCGGACTGGCCTACCGGGATACCGGGAAAAATCCTGGTAGGCCGCCAGCACTGGGCTTCCCTGGGGGCAGGCCGGAGCTTCTTAAATAAAAGTGCTATCTTTGCCAGGCCTGCAGGCCATCACTCAGTAAACGCGACCGGCGGTTGTTCACATCTCGCAGCCGCCTGTTACCTTGCGGCCGCGAGATGTGAACAACCGCAGGTCGCGTCTACTGAGTGATGGCCTGCAGGCCTGGCAAAGATAGCACTTTTATTTAAGAAGCCGGGTAGGCTGGCCGCTCCTACCTTAAACACGTGTGAGCTGAGCAGGAGGCTGGGAGCAGAGACAGTCAGCAGACGCCAGACATGGCCACAGGCAAGGGGGAATCAAGAGGGTTTATATAGAGGTAAGAGGGGGAGAAAGGCAAAAGGGGGACCAATAGCGGGTAAAAGAGGCAGAGGGGGAGAAAAAAAGGCAAAAGGAGGGGGGATCAGGAGGGGGAGAAAGTGGCAAAAGGTTGGGATCAAGAGTCAGGAAGGGGAGAGAGAGAGAGAGGCAAAAGGGGGATCAAGAGTTAATGAGGGGGAGAAAGAGGCAAAGGGGAGATCAAGAGAGGAAAGTGGGGGAAGGGGAGAAAAAGGCAAAAGGAGGGGGGTCAAGAGGGGGAGAAAGATGCAAAAGGGGGGAATCAGGAAAGGGGGAGAGAGTGGCAAAAGGGGGATGAAGACAAGAGTCAAGGCTGGATTAAGACAAGAGGGGGAAAGAGGCAAAGAGGGGGATCAAGAGGAGTAGAATGGCGAAAGAAAAATCAAGAGGGGTAAAGAGAGGCAACTTGACAAGAAGGGGAATCAAGACCGGGTGAAAGAAGCAGAGGGGGGTCAAGAGTGGGGAAAAAAGAGACAAATGGAAGGGGGATCATGAGGCGAAAGGAGGGGCAATCAAGAGGCAAAAGGATGGAGGGACCAAGAGGCAAAAGAAGGGGGGATCAGGAGGGGGAGAAAGAGGCATGAAGGGGAGCGAGGCAAAAGGGGGGATCAAGAGTCAAGGAAGGGGAGAAAGGGGGATCAAAAGGGAGAGAAAAAGGCAAAAGTAGGGGGCTCAGGACTCAAGAGGGGGAGAACGAAGCAAAAGGTGGGAATGAAGAGTGGGAGAAAGAGGCAAAAGAGGGGAATCGAGAGTCAAGAGGTGGTGTGTGTGTGTGTGTATATTGTAACTCTTTATTACTCTGGTGGTGACATTTAACTCTATTGTTTTGGTGGTGGCATTCAGATGTCTTTTAAAATGCATGTTTTCCCCTTTTATAAACAAGAAAAAAATGCCATTATGCTATGGGGCTGGTGTAATGACGCAATGCTATGGGGTTGGTCAGCAATTTTTTCCAGGGCTGTTTTTATTCCCAGTCCGGCCCTGCTCACAATGGTCTCTCTTGGGGCTCTGTCTTCTCTCTAAGATGGTAACCTAAAGACAGAAGACCGGGGAGTAACCTCTTGAGTGCCTTGGTCCATTAGATCCTAGTTATGTTGCTCCTCTATAAAGAGACAATACAAACAGACCATAGTGTAGTATCTTATACATATGGGAGCCCTTCCCCCGCTAGTTATACTCACACTCTTATGGTCTTTTAGCACATATCTTAAAACTGGATGAATGAATCAAATCCGGACAACGTCCTTAAAAGCACATTTTATTCTAAAACCAAACATAAATGAATCGGCAGTATCCGTATGTATATAATAACCCAAAACCCTGTAGTATTTTACCGGCAAGCTGCAAGGAGTTCTCTCCTATTGTTCTGGAACCAAAACGTCAGCGTCTGATGTCAACTACCGGAATTCCCACATACAAAGGGGTATACCATTCACTGACTGACTCTCTGACTCCGCCCAACGCGTTTCGTAAAAGATTACTTCATCAGGGGACAGTTAGTGTTCAGATATCCAACCATATATATAGGGTTTTCTATCACATATTTAAAACTTTTTTTTATTTCACTTTTAACTCCTAATAAAACAATTAAGATCAATTGAAACATTCATCCCTAGTGGTTGTAAACTTTTTAGTTTAAAAATCCATTCAGTTTCCCATTGTGACACTTTTTTAACTATGTGCCCTCCTCTCCAATTCTTTTCCACTTGGTCTATTGCCATAAATTTCAACTTCTCAGGATTACAGTCATGAAAATTCTTGCAATGTTCGGAAACACTATGAGGTTTTGATTGTGTCCTCACATTCCAAAAATGTTCATTTAATTCTGATGTGTAAGGGGCGTGTCGAGTGCCCCACATACTGGAGACCATACGGGCATTCCAGCAAATATACTACTTTTTCGCTCTTACACGTCATAAATTTCTTGATTTCAAAAATCTTGTCTGTGACATTAGATTAAAATTTTTTTTCCAACTCGTTTTTTTATTATAACTTAATCTCCATGCTTTACATTTCCCGCACCTGTAAAAGCTCTTTAACTCTTCATGGAAGTAGCTCTTTTTTGGTGCATCTTTTATGTAGCTACAGATGATTTTATCTTTCAAGTTCGCTGCCCTTTTAAAAACTATCTGAGGTTTTTCTGGTAGCATTTCTCTCATATCCTTATCTTTTAACAAGATGGGCCAATATTTATTTAATATCTTTGTTACTGCCACATGATCCTCACTATAGTTTGTTATGAAAGGCACTCTATATTCCTTCTGATCTTCCTTCTTTTTGTTTTTACTTATTAGACAACTCCTGTCTAATTCTCTTACTCCATCTAAACCTTTCTTTAAAATCTTCCCCGGATGTTTTTTAGCCATAAACTCATACCCTCTGTTTGCTCCTCAAAAACCTGCTGTTGTGAGCAATTTCTCTTTGTCCTAATAAACTGGCTTTTGGGGACATTCATAAGCCATGGTCTGAAGTGACAACTATTGGGGGGATATAAGCGTTACAATCTGTAAGCTTCTGAAAAATCTTTGTCTCTACCTTTTCATCTTGAATATAGATTGTTAAATCCAGAAAGATAACACTAACATTACTAATTATACTGGTAAATTTTAGATTGTAATTATAATCTAAAATTCACCAGTATAATTAGTAATGTTAGTGTTAACTTTCTGGATTTAACAATCTATATTCAAGATGAAAAGGTAGAGACAAAGATTTTTCAGAAGGCTACAGATTCTAATGCTTATATCCCCCCAATAGCTGTCACTTACACATAGCTCTGCAATCATTTAAGATACAATGGTCGGAGAGGGCTCTATCTTCTTGTCTCCTCATTCCCTATTATCTGGTCCACTTTCTGAGTGTCCAGGGGACTCGTGGCAATCCACGAATGGAGCTGTAGGCATTGCTAGGCAGACAGTCCTTCCTCTTCTTCTCCAGATTCACCCTTGTGTTGCCAGTTAAGTGTAATTTCTGGGCTAGTAAAATGGAACTTTGCCCCGAATAATTACCCATCTGACGACTAGCTGCTCAATAGTAATAGTCACCAGAATTATTACCACGTTACAGAGAATTCTATACTGCTCCCAGACTGACAGCAAGGAAACAGTGCAGACATCTTTCCATAGTGACGCCTGCGCGTGTCAGTCCCAGCCTGCGCTAGGAGACATTGCTAGGAGCCGTTGGATACCAAAAGGGACTGACAGCACAGGCGCGCAGACGTTACTGTGGAAAGATGTCTGCCCATCTTCCTGGCTGTCAGTCCGGGAGCAGTATAGAATTCTCAGTAATGCGGTAATAATTCTGGCAACTAGCACTACTGAGCAGCTAGTCGCCAGATGGGTAAATATTTGGGGCAAAGTTTAAAAGGAGTGGCAATTCCCCTTTTAGGGTGCTGTGTGTCTCTGGGGATACTTCTAGTAGCTTTACTTGTGCGGGACACTTTTATTGGAAAGTATGTCAGAACTCTAAGGGGCATGGGGGTAAATCCAAGGCAGAGGACTCAGGGGCTTCTCTTACTCCTCTCACATATGGTTCCTCTTGCCAACGGGGCTCTCTAGAGAGTATTCAGGGTCTTTGTGTTTCTCTTGTTCAGTGGCCCGTACTACTTCACCAAGGGGCCCTCCAGCACTGAGCAAGAGCCTGCTTAGGTCAAGACAGTACTGTCTTCAGTGACCCAAATTCCCTTCTCTCTGCAGGGGGTTCTTCAGTCAATGAAGCCTGCCGCTACCTTTAAACATATAGCCCCTATTTCTAGGGATCAGATACAGGTTCTTGAGGCTTCCTCTGATTCACCCGAACAGCCAAGACTACTTGCGCTTTGCTTTTGGCTCAGATCATTATGAATTCACGGCTCTGCTCTTTGGCCTGGCCTTGGTGCCTCATGTTTTCAACAGGATCATGGAGGCCTTTACGGCCTTCACCTATGCCCAGGGCATCTCACTGATGCCCTACCTAGGCTATCTACTGATAAAGTATCCCTCAGAGGAGCTCTTAGCTCGTCTTGTTCAAGAATATGCTTGCATAGTTTCTGCTTGTAATTCAGGAAGTGTCCCAGGCCTTAGTGTGATCTTTGGCCAACATCAGGGAGTTCATGAGTGTTTTGGGCAGACTGGTATCAACCCTGGATGCTGTGCTTTACTCTCAGGTCCACATGAGGGAACTTGTACGGGATGTTCTCCGGAACTGGTCTGGGAATCAACAGATATTTCTCTTTCTGGAGGCCAGGAGGGACCTCCATTGGTGGTTGTATTGGCAAAACCTAGAGGAGGGAAGGCCATTCAAGATCCCAGAATGGTCCCTGGTCACCATGAATGCCAGCCTGAGTGGCTGGGATGTGATTCTGGATCAGTTGGGTGTCCAGAGAAGGTGAACTCACCATCAACATCCTGGAGCTCTGGGCGATCTGCCTATCTCTTTGTTCACTTGACTCCACTCCTGCCAGAGAGGAGTGTGAGGGTTCAGTCAGACAACTCCACAGTGCTGCTGCTTGGACCGAAGTGTGGAGCATCCTCTGTTGGGAGGAGGCTTACGTTCCTGCCATATCAGCCATTCACATTCCCAGGCTAGAAAATGTTTTGGAGGACTTTCTCAGTCGCCAGGATGGTGACCCTGAGAGTCAGATCTCGATCTGCAAATGTTCTACTTGATTATGCAGCAGTGGGATGTGTCCACGATAGAGCTCATGGCAACCAGGGAAAACAGGAAGATGCCAACCTGCTGCTCCCATATTTCCCATACCTTCCTTTACTTTAAGGCTCCTGCTCCCCTGTGGGATCTTAACTTGGTTCTGGATGTTTTGCAGAGGCTTCCTTTCAATCCTTTTGACTCCTTCTCTCTCTGACAGTTGGCATTCAAGATGGGTTTTCTCTTCGTAATGGTTCGTGAGTCGCTGAGTTACAAGCTGTGGCTTGTAAGCCTCCCTTCCTGGTGTTTCATCCTATTGGGCCAACCATGGGGGCGTGATCTTGCTGCATGGAGATGCAGGGGCTACAATGAATACATGCTACACACGCAACGCACACACACACTCACACAATACTCGCAAAATGCTATATGCGCAACGCAATCCACTTAATGCAATAAGCACAATTATATACACAATTCTATGTGCAAAATGGGACACGCAATACTCACAACACTATACTATACATACAACAACTATATAGACAGTACGCAGAATGCAAAGTGGTATACGCCAGTCGCTATGCACCAAATGCTATATGCAAAACGCTGTACGCAATTTACCTAACGCTATACGACATGTTATAAGTAAAAATACACCAAACATTATATGCAAAGTGTAATATGCTGTGCACCAAATGCTACATGCTATAAGCAATATGCTGAACACAATACGCCAAAAGCTATACTCTATACGCCAAACACTATAACAAAATGCCGTATGCAGTAGGAAAACAGCTATACTTGGCAGACAAAAAGCAATATACTATACGCTATATGCAGTAGGCAAAATGGTATACGCAAAACTAAATACGCACAGTGCTACTAGGCAATATGCTATATGCAATCCACATAACGCAATGCAAACAATGATATACACAACACTATATGCAAAATTCTACGTGCAATTCTATACTATATGCCAAATGCTATATACACAATACACCAAATGCAAAGAGATATACACCAAACGCTATACACGAAAATCCAAACACAAGATGCAATACACCATATATTGTACACCAGGGCTTTAAAATTTGATGTCCTTTGCTACTAGTCAGACCTGAAAAGTTACACGCCACTGCAAGCCATAACATACCCACCAGGGCTGAATTTCTACTCGCCAGGGCTAAATTTTCACTCGCCATTGGCTAGTGGCGAGTGGAAATTTTGAGCCCTGCTGTACACTATACACTAAATGGCGAATGCTATACGTATAGCTCTATACGCTAAATGGCAAATGCCAAATGCTAGACTAAAAAGGGCTGTAAGCCAAACGCTATGCACAATTTGCCAAACTCTGTACGTCAAACACTATATGTGGTATGCCAAACGGTATGCGCCAGACTCAATACTCCAAACACTATAGGCAATTTTCCAAATTCTATATGCTGTCTGCCAAACTCTATACGACAAATGCGATATGGCAATCTCTATATACAATCCATCAAACGGTATATGCCAAACGCAATATGCCAGATGCTGTTTGCCAAATGCTATAAACAATTCACCAAACGCTTTATGCAATTTGCCAAGTGTTATACAACAAACGCTGCACGCAATTTGTCAGACACTATATGACATACGTTATAAGCAATACACCAAATGCTATATACAAAGAGCAATACGCTGTACAGCAAACACTATATGCTATAAGCAATATGCCACACACAATATGCTATATGCCAAACTCTATACTCTAGACGCCAAACACTATAAGAAAACGCTATATGAAGACCTTGTAGCTAAACGCTGTATGCAATAGGAAAACACTATACTCTGCAGGCAACATGCAATATGCTATATGCAATAGGCAAAATGGTATACGCTAGGGCTCTCTGATCTTTGTGTTCTCCACATTTGATTGTACTATTTAATACCTCTGTATGTCTATTCCCAATTGTACAACTCTACAGAATTAGTTGGAGCTATATAAATAAAGAATAAGAAGAAAAAGATACGCAAAACATTACATGCAACACGCACAAAACACGTGCTGTCGCTCACACATGCGCGCTTGCTCTCACTCTGTTGTTCAAACATGTTTATGCAAACGGTCAAGCACGCTCGCACATACATTCGCTCACATTATTGCTAATAAACACACACATATATATAAATATATATACACACACACATTATCCTATCTATATAAGAGATTGTTGTGCACATCACCTACACCCCAGTGTAACCCAGTACAGAAAAAAAAATTGAAATAAAGTCACTTTACCACAGAATATAAATTCTTATCTAAGTAACTTAGGAAAAATAAAGGAAAAGTGAATCGGTGATTGTGAGCTAAAATTAATAAGTGAAACAATCCCCATATGCAAAATGTCCACACTATTTACATATGGCTATTAGGGCGGCCACGTAAAGTCCTACCAGTACATATATATATATATATGTAATTTGTTCAATGCATAATCTCAGGAGTGATACATTTGCATATGGTATACTAGTTGGGGTGTTGCATATCAAAGCAATGTGTTGGACACCTCTCTGGCATTCAGAGGGTTAAAATGAGTGAGGAAAAAATTCCATTGATCTAAATAGGGCTTTTAACCCTGTGATGCTGGGTTGCAGGGCACTTAAAAAGTACACTGTCGACCTGTGGGGATCATGTTTTCCACCTGCTCTTTAGCCTATAATAACACCATGTGCCAATTCAAGCATCTCCTTAATACTAAACCAATTCTGAAGTAAAACCTTAACCCTTTGAGTTCCAGAGGGATATCTAACGCATTGAGATGCAATGCGTTGGTTACTTTCTGGCATTCAAATGGTTAAAAGTCTTTCTTTATTGGACATTATAAATCAGAATTTTGAGTCAAAATTTGAAATCTTTATTATTTATAATATAATGCTTTCCTTTAACTCTTTGAGTGCCAGAGGGGTACGGAATGCATTGCAAAGCAATGCATTCCGTACCCCTCTGGTACTCAAAGGGTTATTGCACAAGATAATACTTCCTGTGGCATATGTTTCTCTAATTTGTCCAAAAATATCTCACATTTTAAACATAAAAATATTCAATGTTCATTACATATATGGGCCTTCTCTTCAAAAGAAATGTGGGGGGAATTCTGGGATAAATCAAGTGCAATATGGAGAGAACTAAACGCTCCCATTTAAATAGGGATATTTAACCCCCTGAGTGCTAGAGAGATCTCCAGCACATAAGTTTGGAATGCGTTGGAGATCTTTCTAGTATGCAGGGTGCTAAAAGCCCCATTTAACACCCCCCCCCCCCACCCCCCAGTGTTCAGTTGGATTGTCCCACAGTTCTTCCACTTGTCTTTTGAACTTACAGCCCTTAAAGAAAAAAATAAAGAAAGAAAAACCTGTAATTGTAACGAGGCTGTATTGTTTGGTTTCCTCAGGGTGTGACATTTAAGGTTGAAAATAATAACTTGGTAATTGCCCGAATTCTTCATGGTGGAATGATCGATCGACAAGGTCTTCTTCACGTGGGTGATATCATTAAAGAGGTCAATGGCCATGAGGTTGGAAACAATCCCAAGGAACTGCAAGAGTTGTTAAAGAGTATAAGTGGCAGTGTTACACTGAAAATACTCCCCAGCTATAAAGATGCAATTTCCCCACAACAGGTTGGTGACTGCTAAATCTATATTTATTTTCTAAACTCTGATCCACTTTGAAATTGATGTACTACATAGAACAGGATGATGTACTACATAGAACAGGAGCCATTCTGGCACCAATGAGCTGCATTATAGGAGACTAATACAAATGAGGTGAAGACCTATTTAGCATTTTCTGTTTTAAAGTGGACTTGTCACCTTAGATGCATTTTTAAGTAATTTAAAGAGAATTAAAATCTGCCTGCAGGTTGTGGTAGCCATTTTGTAATATTAAATACATGTTAAGAAATTAACCATTGTTGGTGGCACAGTGTGGCACTTTATGCTAATTTGCTTATGCTTTGGCCACTATTACCACACTGTGCTAAGGTTGAACCTCTGTGTTTAACCTTTTGTGCTCAAGATACCCCTGTAATGCAGTGCGGAATTTTCAGGTCACCCCTTATCATTTTCTAGTTCATAAGCGTAATTGTGGATATAAATGTATACACCCCTTGCACACAATGAGGAATTTTCAGAGCACCTCTAGCATTTTATAATGACTTGAGTGATTTTGGAAGTGCTTGCATAATCCCCATTATTTATGTTAAATAAGGACCTTTCACCTACAAGTTTGTGTATTTGAAAACTGCATAAAAAACTGCCTGTGTGTCTTGGTGGCCAAAAGACCAGCAAATGTATAGTTAAAGGGATAGTAATGTTTCATAATAAAAGCAGCTCTAATTAATAATAGTATTTGTCCTTGGAGAGTGTTATTTCAATTCTGTCAGAGTTGTAGTTAAAGAGTAATTGAATGATAAAGTATCCCCCTCTCGCACCTTTTACTGATGTAACACTTCTCAACTCAGAGCAGCAGGGAGTGTCCAGGTAGACTGCATAGGGGGACAATCTTCAATTAAGATAAGGGAAAAAGCTGAAAAGCATGTCAATGGGGGCAGGGTTTTCAGTGTTCCCACTGTAAGAATATTGACCCTTGATGTGAGCTGTCTGGTCTATGGACTGGATTCCACATCTGAGGAGTGGGGGCTTACACTAGATAAAAGGGGCAGGAGGGGGAATCTTTATCATTCAATTACTCTTGAACTATAACTCGGACAGTATTGAAATAACACTCTGTATAGCCCAAATACTATCACTTTAAGGATATATTCGTGCTTGCTACTGTATGCCAATGTATGCCATGATGTTCCATATGCTTATTAAGCTTTTATATGACATTTCATAAGCCAATGAATGTTTCACTATTCATTTGCTAATGAAGTACTTTGCTGCATCAGTCAATTTTCACTTTCATTTTTCCCAGAAATAAGTGTGAATTTTTCCAAAACCATACACCTCCTGGAATTTTGATTAAAGGGATAGTAATGTTTCACAAAACCAGCAGCTCCAATTAATCTTTATAGTATTTGAGCCATAGAGTGTTATTTCAATACTGTCAGAGTTGTAGTTTAAGAGTAATTGAATGATAAAGTATCCCCCTCTCGCACCTTTTACCTAATGTAACACTGTTCACCTCAGATGTGGAATCTGGTTGCTTGACCAGACAGATAACAGCAAGGGACAATCTTCTTACTGTGAGAACAATGAAAACCCTGCCCCTCTTGACAGGTTTTTCAGCTTTTTCCCTTATCTTAATTGAAGATTGTCCCTCTCTGTAATCTACCTGAGCACCTCCCTGCTGCTCTGAGCTGAGGGGTGTTATATCAGTAAAAGGGTCGGCAGGGGGATACTTTATCATTCAATTACTCTTGAACTACAACTCTGATAGAATTGAAATAACACTCTCCAAAGCCCAAATACTATGATGATTAATTAAAGCTGCTTTTATTATGAAACATTACTATCCCTTTAACATGACAGTTTTGAAGGATGTTTTCAAATAAGTAAAAAAAAAATAAAAATTAAAGGTGATCCATCTTATAGGATTGTTTAGTTTTAGTTATTTGTTTGTTTATGCAGATTAGGCAGTACTGCCTGGCATAGCCTGGGATACCAGATACAAGCATTCCACTCTCCTTCCCAACTGCCCCTTCCTATCAGGAAATAATTGTCATGGTTTGCCCTTGTTTCAGTATTCCTTGCCTGGCTTTCTGTTCTGTTTCTTGTTTTGTTTTGTATTCACCACCTTACTGTGATGTGCTTGCTGAGCCTTTATCAAGCGTGGACACTTTGTGGCCTGTGCTCTAGTATTGTTCCAGTGTTTTGATTCATTGGCAAGTGGGGATTTTTTTTTATTTCTACCCCATGGTGCATTTGGAGTGCCCCAGAATTGCTCCTTATTTCTTTTGTGCAATATTCCCTTAGAGTCTTATTCAGAAAGAAAGAGAGGTGCAATTGTAGATCATATCAACTGTATCATAGGAAACAAATAACAATTCCCAAAATGTTCACTTATTTAAGTGTGATTTTAACCCCTGGAACTCTAAATATATTTCCAATGCATTTGTAAACTCTCCATTATTCAGTAGGATAAAAGGCAAATTTTAAATAAATGTGAAGTTTTATCCCTCCCCCCCAAAGGAAGTAGAAGCAAACAACTGTAATTAGTTTAGTAACCTTAGACTGATCTTCACTAACTAACCTAAATGCTCAACCCCCCCCCCCTTATTAAATACTGTTTAGGATTTGTTGTTTAATTTGTACATTAAGCTTCATAAATATAACCAACCCAAACTGGAGCAATATTCTATTGTAAGTATTATTTTGACTACACTTATAGCTTGTTTCTTTCCTCGTCCTTAGGTATATGTTAAGTGTCATTTTGATTACAACCCATTCAACGATAACCTGATTCCATGCAAAGAGGCGGGCTTAAAGTTTTCCAAAGGAGAAATTCTCCATATAGTGAACAGAGAAGATCCAAACTGGTGGCAGGTGGGTGTAATTTCAAAGAATCATACAGCATTATTTTGTTATCTTCTTCCAGACTTTTAGCTAATCTTTTGTTGTCTCACAATCTCCTGTTACATATCGTCATCTTGAACTTTTTGGGTAGGCAGTATAAAAGATGTTTGCACAGAACTAATGCTTCAGTTTGAATTTAATATGGAGCGTAGGATGCTACTTGATACTGGAAACAGAATATATATGCAGATTTTAGTTGCATTTTGTTGTTGCTTAATAATTTATATTCTCAACCCCTGCTAGAATTACAAGCTGCTGTTAGTGCTTTATTTACATGTAAGCACAATATCGCGTGAGCGTGTCTCTCTCTCTCTCTCTCTCTCTCGTGTTTTTATATATGGCCATACAATGTAACTAAATCCTCATCTTTAATATAGTAGTGATATGCAGGCAGAGTAAAGGGTTAATGGTGATGAAAATTTGGATGTGCACCAATACTTTGTATATTTGCTTATATATATATATATATATATATATATATATATATATATATATATATATATATATATACTAGTGTAAAAGCCAATGTACACGGCCACATTCTGTGCTTTTGGGCTGTCTCTACTGCGCATGACTGCATTGGACAAACCTACATCTGGCCTTTTATATTCTCTCTATCTATCTAATATAAAATGTCATGCCATGTCTGACAGTATTGAAATAACACTCTCCATGGCCCAAATACTGATTAATTGGAGCTGATTTTATTTTAAAACATTACTATCCCTTTAGCAATGTAAATAAAAGGAAACAGAACATACAAAATTAGGCTCAAACCAAACCATTATGGCACATAGGAACAAAATAAAACAAAAATAGAAATTAATTGGAGACGCAAATGAAAATCTGAGGTGTATTGCCGGGATTAAACAAGACTGTAGCCAGCTTGCCACAAAAATAATTCAATTGTCTGAATAAAAGGCAATGAATCATTGAACTAACAAGAAAGTAATGTGCAAATCAATCACTGCAAATGGTTAACAGGGTAAAAAAATTATCAGGTCATACAAAAAAAAATGAGATGCATCTATAGGATGCAAAAGCCAAAAATACAAGAAGGAAAATCTTTATTAGACTCAAGAGGATGAGCCGAGTAGTGCTAATCCATGCAAAAAATGTGCACTGGATAGTGACTTAAAGGGATAGTATTACTTCAAAATTACTATCCCTCATATTGTAGCCCTTAATAAACTGAGTTAAATGACACCAGCAGCATCTCTCAAACCTTTATGGTTTAAGAGATAGCCGCTTTCAAAGTTTCCTCTCCCCTGCTGTCAGCGTTCTGCTGCCAGCAGGAGAATCCGGTCTCTGAATCAATTGGAAGCTCTTCAGCAGAGCCGATATCTTGTTATGGAAGGAAAAATTATTAATTGAAACAGTCTTCTATGTGTGCTTTGTAAACAAGCACACGTAGAAGACTGTTTCAATGAATCATTTTTCCTTCCATAACGAGATATCGGCTCTGTTTAAGAGCCTCCGCCTGTCCCGGGACCGGATTCCCCTGCTGGCAGCAGAACGCTGACAGAAGGGGAGAGGAAACTTTGAAAGCGGCTATCTCTTAAACCATAAAGGTTTGAGAGATGCCGCTGGTGTCATTTAACTCAGTTTATTAAGGGCTACAATATGAGGGATAGTAATTTGGAAGTAATACTATCCCTTTAATAACCTCACCAACAAGTGACCTAAAAACTATGGCCTTGAATTATAGTGATAAAAAAAAATACGCTGGTTATTACCAGCCCTCAGAAGGGCTTTTAACACATGAAGATGGAAAAAACGATTCACCTGATTTTGTCGAGCAGTTGATACTTTTTGACACTCCATCTCTCGTTAACAAGTGTGTTTTCTGTCTTCAAGTGAATCATTAAACTGGAGCTTTCACCTATTAATAAGTTTCCATGCATTCATTAAGCATATGACGACTAGCTTGAAAATACACATCTTACCTATAAAAAGTGGTGCATCCTAAAGAAATTTTTACCGTTTGAAGACTGACGGGCAGGTTAGCGTAATCTGCGTGCCTGCACCGTCAGTCCCTTCCGGTTGCCATGTGGTACTCTGCAATGCTTTACAGGAGACCCGTGACTGATGGCGCAGTCAATCAGACAAGATGTCTGCGCTGTTACCTGGCTTGCGTTCTCCAAAGGGTAAAGATTTCTTTAGAATGTGGCACTTTTTATATATTTGTATTTTCCAGCTAGTGGCCATATGAATAATGAATGCATGGCGACTTATTAATAGTTGAAAGTTCTGCTTTAAGAGCCCTTCTGGCATTAACAATGGTCATTTTTGTTACTATGATTCAAAGCCATCATTTTTAGGTCACTTGAGGGTATTAAGTCCCTATCCATTGCACCTTTTGCATGGGTTTACACCACTGAGCTCATCCTCTTGAGTCTAATAATGATTTTTCCATGTAGTATTTTTGGCTTTTGTATCCTGTAGATGAATCTCATTTTTGTGTGCATCACATCATCATTTTTTTTACCCTGTTAACTATTCACAGTGATTGATTTGCACATTACTTTCTTGTTAGTTCAATGATTCATTACCTTTTATTCAGACAATTTAATTCGTTTTATGGCAAGCATGGTACCATCTTGTTTTGCCCTTGCAGTACACCTCAGATTTTTGTTTGTGCCTCCAATTTATTTCTACATTTGTTTTATTTGAACCAATAAAGGTTAAGTTTTATCCTCTGTTCTTTTTTGTTCCTATGTCCCATAATGCTTTTTTGGTTTGAGTGCTAATTTGGCCGGGTGTCTTCTTTTCTTTACATTGTATATTCACTGTAGCGCTGCCGAAGAAGCGAATTGGATATTTACTAGAACTTGCACAAGTGATTTAGCTGAGAGGGTTAAAGTGTGCTGTGTTACTTTTGTAAATAAATTAACAATACCTGATAGTGATGCAAATTGTTCAAAAGACTGACCTATTGGGATATCCCTCTTGAGGACTTAGGAAAGGAAGAAGGTATAGAAAATATTAACTATAATGAATGTATGTTCAAGTCTACACGTATCAAATAGTATGGCAAAAATATTTAGTAGTTTACAATATTAGAGGCTTTGGGTGTAAATCCATATAGTGTCTTCCTCATGAGTCTACCTCCAGTATAAGCCTTTAAAACCCGTTCTTTGGAGCTTGAACGTGTTACAGTGAAGCAGTAATGTTCCATAGTATAAGAGGCATTGGATGGGAATGCAGTCTCGTAATTCCAGCTCCATGATTGTGTCTTTGAAATCCACAGAAAAAAGATAAATCCAGAGAAGATATGATATCCAAGATGGAGAAATCAATGCTGTGTTACAGAACACAGTTTAATTGTGACTTATGACCTTTGAGTATAAAGGTGTTTAAATTATATATTTAATGGGCTTTTTGCTGTAATAAGAGTTGATGTCTGTTTCCGCCCCTTTTAGGTTGTTTGACCTGATTGATGGGCATAATTTTGAAGTCTTGCAAAGAGTAATTCAGTTGTCCAAAATTACGTGCTACTGGTTGTTTTGTTATTTCTTAATTTTCAAGGATTCCATTAAGTGTATTTCTAATAGCTGACTTGTGATTGTTGATCCTTTCCTTAAGCATTGTCATGATCTTGCCAATGTAATATAAGTTGCACGGGCATCTGACAAAGTATGCAACAAATCTGCTTTCACAGTTCATAAAGTCCTTGATGGAAATTGTCTTATTATAGTGTGGATGCAAAAAATGATTTACCAGTTAATAAATAGGAACAGTTGGAACAGGCCTTGCATTTGTGCACACCTATGGGCCATGTTAACCAACTTAATTTATTGCCACATTTGTGTGTGGGATGTGCTTGTGTCAAAATATCACCGAAGTCCCTACCTCTACGATAACAAATAAAGGGGGTTGTTGGGGCCATAGGCTCTTGTCTCCACTGAGGATATGCCAGTTCTGTTGTATAACCTTTTTAATACCTGGGGGCGAGGCGGTATATGTACTCTGAGTAAAGGTTTTTCTTTTGTACCCACCTTAAAACAATGACTTTCAATTGGAGATAGACCTTTATAAGATGCACAGACAATTAAAGCTGAAAGATTTTTTCAAGGATTCTTAATCACCCTCAGAAACTCAATTATTTTAGAAAAAAAAAGTACATTTGATCCTATTTGCAACAACGAACATGTTGTAGCCTTCATCAGTTTAGTTTCTAGACCAGAGGATCTCATCCTATGCCCTCAGTGGCCACTAACAGGCCAGGATTTAGGAATCTCCCTGCTAGAACACAAGTGTGTTGATCAGAGGCTCAGTCATATTGATTAACTCACCTGTGCTCTTAAAAGGAAATTCTCAAATCCTGGTCTGTTAGTAGCCACTGAAGGCATGGGTTGAGAACCACTGTTCTAGAGAATCTAGATATATGGTCCACGAACACCATACTTCTTACCATAACATTACTAAGCAAGAAATGAATGCTATAAGAAGCTTGCCTAAAGACCATTCTATAATTATAAAACCAGAGGATACAGGGTCATGGACTTATACTGGGTTATCGTACTATTCTTATCTTGCTCTATATTCTCGCAGAGTAAGTATTGTTTTTCTCCAGGATCAATACAACAATTACAGTTCTCTGCTGTAAAAACGACAGTACCTTTAATCTTTCATTTCCAGGAGTGTCTGCAGCAACTTTTAATACCTCAGTCTTGTGTCCTTACAGTATGTTTTTTTGAAGTATTGGGTTCCCAAATCACTGGTAGTTATGCAATCTATCACAATTTGAAAAATGAAAGCACTCAAGTACATCCGAGACCAAAAAACAAACAAAAAATATTATTGCATAAAGTAGTTAACAGAAAAGAAAACCCTTACTGTACAGCAAAAGTATATAAAACTGCTTATTATATAACATAATAAAAAGTAAATTAATTAATCATTACAAATAAAGGCAGTGGCGCTCAAAAATACTTCTGAAATGAGGGATTGGACATGTGGTAAGTTAGTATAAATTTGCATGAATTTAATAAATATGTATATTTTTTCTATTTGAGGTGTGTGGAGTCATCAATGTTATGGTCATTCTCGATAATTTTAAGGAAGAATGAATTTAACCTCTTTCTCACACATTTTTTTTTTTTTTTTTTTCCCCTCTCTTTTTTTGGAGTTGGGTGGTGAGGTTGGTTTCTTCTTTTTTTTTTTTTCTTTTTATAGACTTTCTTAGCTACTACCCTCTTGTGATAAATAGTACCTAATTTTTACAGGATGACATACTTATTGTAGGGAGTGCCAGGAACAGAAAATTATGCCACTCCTATAGCAATGGGCAGACTTTTTTTTATTTTTTTTTATGACACTATTGCATTCAAATGGCCTAAAGATAGCAGATATATGTATCCTAGACTGAAAGAGGGACCACTCTGAGACTTCTGAGTCTGGGGCAGTATGAGATTGGAGATCTTTATTGTCCCCACCGCACTTCACTATGACTAATGTTTTAAGAATAGATGATCTCTCACATCACTACTCTAAGGAGTACCCAGGAAACCGGAGTCCAACCTCTGCCAAATAAGTGTGTGATAGTTGATTTTTTGTAACCCCTTCCTACCATCCACACCCAGTAAATATACACCAAGTACTAATGTTGGGTGACCACCCAATAGTATTACTCCCAGGACTACCATCACTTGAAACCCCCCCCCCTTTTTTTTTTTTTTTTTTTTTTTTTTTTAACCTGATTCAACATCCCTCGTGGTTCCATCTGGTGTCACCTTATTGTAATGTCACCGCACATGCATGGCATTACTAGATGGCAACAAATGCTGCAGGCCAGGACTCTTTTGGGTATAGCTTTGGATATCTGGTAAGCACCACCCAAAACTATCCATAATTGCCCTTGGTTGTCATGATGTCTTGGGAAACATAATCTGCAGTCAGGGCCAAAAAGGCATAATAGCTTCCAAGAGGTCAGCTGAACTAAATAAGTTAATTTACACATTGCATAGAAAAATGAACAACAAAAAGTATATGCAGATTAAAACAGTTTCAGTGAGAAAAGTTTATTTCTCTTATGTCCAATATGGAACGCAGGTACTAAGGGTTTGGGTACCTCCTCCTGGAGGGCAGGGCACATCACAAAAGACAAGGTATTTGAGGTGGAGACTCCCTCCTCCAGCTCAACCCCTCACCCACAAACTCCCAGAATTCATGTGTCCTTCTAGGAGTTGGACGGGCATGGCCATCTTCTTAGTTGTCTTTAGGTTTTTTTATTATTTTCCTATTAGACATGGGGCTGTATAATCTCCCATTAGTCAGGTTACCTTCACTGGGGTTTCCTGTAGTGGACTGACCAGTTCACAGGTGCTTTGTTGACCCATTTAGCCTTGTGAACAGAATCTTGCTGCCAAGTTTTCCCTCATGACAGGGTCCCTTGAGACTCTGGTTTCTTTTGAAGATGGTTGCCAGAAGACTGGTGAGTAACCCTTTGAGTGCCTTGGTCCATTTATGTCCCAAACTGTGTTATCCCTCCATACATGGGCAAGTGTGAGCCTTGGTAGTCTCAGGGCACTCATTATGGGTATCTTTCTCATTTTCATGTTTCGCTCAGTGGGCTTTGGGGTGAGGTTGGTTGCATAATTCTATGGTATTAACCATTTCTGTACTGGTTTTGGGGGGTTTATTACTTGTACCTTATTCTCTGGGGGATTTTGGGTCTTTTGACAACTTATTAATTAAAGATAGATTTTAGTGCAACAGGCCCTTTAACTCCTTAACGACCGACCACGTGGCTGGCAATTAAGGACCATTGGGATTTATTTATTTATTTTTTCAGAATCAATTCAGGGGTTCCTGAGTGGCATGCAGCTGTGCGTGTATTAGGCCCATGGAGATTGTTATTTCAATAGTGTCAGCATTGTAGTTCAAGAGTAATTGAATTATAAAATATCCCCCTCCAGCCCCTTTTACGTAGTGTAAGCCACCTCTCCTCAGATGTGGAATCTGGTCACTTGACCGGACAGGTCACAGCAAGGGACAATCTTCTTACTGTGAGTATAAGGAAAACCCTGCCCCCCTTGACAGGTTTTTTCCTTATGCTCACTGAAGATTGCCCCTCTCTGTGAGCCATCTGAAAGTGAGCAGTGTTACATCAGTAAAAGGGGCAGGAGGGGGATACTTTATTATTCAATTACTCTTTAACTACAACTCGGACAATATTGAAATAACACTCCCCATGGCCCAAATACTATGAAGATTGATAGGAGTTGCTTTTATTGTGAAACATTATTAATCCCTTAAAGGCTGCAGTTTTCTGTCTTTTTTTTTTTTCTCCCTACCTTTTCGGCATGCATTTGAGACATCCATATTGATCCCTGCATCCCTCAGTTGATAGTAGTATTTTTTTTACTTACAGAGCAATCCTTTTCACTTAGTTTAGTTGAGGGTTACTTGGGAACCCTCCCTGAGAGAACTTTCTTATTTATCTTAGGCTGGAGTGCCCTGCCAATCTACTTGACTTTCTGTTTTTACCTTTTTTTTTGGCTTTGCTCTATAAAACCTTAACTAGCTGGCTGTTGGGAAGGCTGTATAGGGAAGAATGTGGGAGGAACTTCATCATTAAGTACCCTGCCTCCTTATGTAGGTAACATTATTTTAATGATCCCTGTATCCCTCAATTTCTCTAAGAGAAGAGGACTTATCAGTGTAAAAAAAAAAAATAAAACCTTTTTTCCTGTGGTGCAGTTGGTTTCTTCCAGAACTGTGCCTGTTTTCTTGTGTGGTAAAGCCCTTAATTATTTTCCGGTTTCATTACTAAGATGCTAATCACTGTTCAGGTTCCATGTGTTTAGTTGTTCAACTATTTGGCTGCTATTCTAGATGCTTTGTACCACAACATCTGGAAATCCCAGATGGTGTCAGAAGAGGACTGGAAGGATGGACCACTTCATAGAAGAATGTGCATTGCTTGCCAGCCTTGCTTAAAGGGATAGTAATGTAAAAAAAAAAGTATTAACTATATGGTATATACAATTAAAAGAGAGTAGTTGCACTTATTCGTATTTATCAAACCATTATGGTTTGAGAGATATAGGAAAATAAAGTTCTCCGCTCCCTCCCCTTTCTGCTTGACAAGCTGTAAAGCTGTCAGAAGCAGATTCTGATCACTTGACCAGATGTGGCTCTTCAGCAGCGCCGATATAACGATATCTAAAGATAAATACTTAATTTGGACCTGCCTACAAAGTGTGCCTGGCTTGCAAGCACACTTTGTAGACCGTTCCAATTAATTATTTATTTCTAAATAGCGTGATTTCAGCTCTGCTGAAGAGCCTCTGTCTGGTCAAATGACTGGAATCTGCAGCTGTCAGCTAGATGGCAGACTTGAGTAAAACAGCCAGGAAAAGATAACTTTAGCTAGTTATATCTCTCAAACCATAAAGGTACCATAAAGGTTTGAGAGATAAGACTTACATTGATGTTAATCTTTTTTTAATGTCTACAATATTAAATTAACTTAAAATTAATCATTACTATCCCTTTAAATCATATTTTGCATAATCAAAACTTGGTTGTATTACCTGTTTACAGGCAAGCCATGTGAAAGAAGGAGGAAGTGCAGGTCTAATTCCAAGCCAGTTTCTGGAAGAAAAGAGGAAAGCATTTGTTAGGCGAGACTGGGATGGTGCAGGTACTAAATTTCCTGTAATCATTTTGCTAATGTATTTTATTAGTTGACAGAGGCTTAGGGACTTATGTTTTGAAGAAACTGGGGTGGGAGAAAGCAACAACACCATAGGGGTTTTAACTCCTAGAATGCTACAGGGGTCTCAAAAACATTGCTCCATAATGCATCAGAGACCTCTCCAGCATTGAGGGATTAAAATCCCCATTTAAACCACCTGGTTTTATTTTTTTCTCCCTGTAATGAAGTTGGTTTGCCCCAAAATTGCTCACTTTTTTTTTTTAATATACATAAGGCCCTAAGTTTTTATACGGTGTTTATGTAACCAAAAAGGTAAAAAAAAAAAAATTGTGAGATAATTCATTAAAATATATAATTACTGAAGGTTAAATGAATAGTTTTATTATGAATTAATATTGTTTTCTTTGAACTGTAATGACTTTTCAAAAATTCACCTCCCAGCAGTTTTACTCAGCAGCATATACACTGTAATATGTATTTTTTTCCTACTATTGCCTTACTTATTTGACCATTTTTTATGAATGCCCTCAATTATAAAAGAATTTGATTAAAAATTAAAAAAAGAGAGTATTCATTGCAAACATATATTTATAAGCATTTGAAAATATACCAGAGCTAGTGGAATCACTGCATTAATCTGGCATACCTTGTACAATAATTTATACTCTGTGTGTATGCATGTACACATGGTAATCATACGTTCATCTACAAAGTATTACATTAAAGAGGGATCTATCACCGCTATACATGTTGGTGCAAATAGTTTATGTAGCGACTAGATGCGATATTTCATTTTTTAAATAAAATCACTGTTTTGCTGAATTTAATAGAGTAAATATTGCCCTGTACCCTACTTCCGGACAGACTGCGGTTACCAGCTCTGTACCACGGTCTGTCACTCTCCTCTACTCACCTCCCTCAATCCAGTCTCCTCCTATGACGGAGGCTTTCTGCGTGTAAGCTGGAGCGCTCTCATTATAACATCTAGTCCCTACATAAGCTATTTGCTCCAACATGTATAGGGGTCATAGATCCCCTTTAAAACTTGGTATATGAAACCCTTACTTCACTGACTGAGAGATACTTATCTTTTGTAACACTTTATAATGAAAAGTAGAAGTACACAAAAAAAACAGACAATTTATCAGAATTAGACTTTTCTGGAGAGTATTTCCTAAACACAGTGGAAATCTCTAAAGACCAAAGAAAAAGCAGAAGACAGCAAGTTCAAGTCTCCAAAACAAATAGTATAATCAAAGGAAATGTCTTACAAAGTCTGTTCCTATGAGAACCGACTTAGTAAAGAGCCTAGTATTAAACAGAGAGCTACAGTAGTCACTTTTCAAAGCCCTGATTGGCTTTCTGGCTGATCTACCATGGCACACAGTGCAGCCTTGGCTTGATTTCCATGTCTGCTGCCACAAGAGCAGACCTGCTGAAAAGTAACTATCCTTGTGTTGTTGTAGAATTAATTAAATATTCTGTATCCAAATATAAGGCTGCAGGTCATAAAAAGCATGTGTATTGCTTAATATTTTCACATTTTTACTTTCAGGACAATTCTGTGGTACACTAACAAGCAAAAAAAAGAAAAAAATGATGTACCTCACTACGAGAAACGCTGGTAAGTGCTTGTACGGTTGTTTTTTGTTTTCTTCATCTTGTTAAAATCTACAAATATTCCTTAATTCATTGGATGCTATAGATTTCACAATTCTTATAAGTTACAGATGTTTCTAGTGTCTGGGAAGGCAAAGCTACTTTTTAAAGTTAAACAAAATTATGTTTTTTCCCTTTTCTAACTATATAGATATATAAATATATATATATATATATATATATATATATATATATATATATATAATATGTGTGTGTGTAATAATACAGTAATGTGCAAAAGTCTTAGGCAGGTGTGGAAAAAAATGCTGTAAGAATGCTTTCAAAAATAATCATATTAATAGTTTATATTTATCAATTAACAAAATGCATAGTGAGTGAACAGAAGAAAAAGCTAAATCAAATCAACTTTAGTCTAGAACTGTAAACTAATTCTGACACAGTCTGTACTTGTCACATTCTCTATGTGTAGTTCTGTGACTTATTGTACACAATACGGTATCTTCCCTTCCTTCTGCCTCTTCTTACATAGGCAAAGCTGTGCCAATATTGCTAATATATATAATACACACACATATACACAAAAAAATTGGGTTGTCATGACAACTATGCAAAACCAGTTGACTGGCAGGGTCAGCATCTCAAGAGAAGGACTGATGTTAGGGAAAGTAGAGGTGGGATGTTTATGCAATTACTTCTGTTTCTTTTAAAGAGCGAGTGACATCAGTCACACTTTAGTATTTTAGAGAAGTGTTTTTCAATCTATTGTACAAGTACTGGGGACATATCCACTGTATAGAGGTGCCTAGATGGGACCACCATTATGCAAGCTTTGACAGTGGCTGTGCTTGCATAATGTAGCTGAAGGCCAGTCCAGCCTTCTATATTCCAGTCAGGCCTTCCTGCTAAGGACTGCTGTAGTGAATGAAGCATGTTCAGTTCATTTAGGCCAAGATGAAAAAGTTTTACACTGCCTTCTGTCGATTTGGTCATTTGCATATGCATAGTGTGATAAAAGCATTGAATGGGTAGGAGACATCAAAAATACTTCAGTGGGAAAAGCTGTAGTTTGTCCCTTATTGGTCCACCACCCATGTTACATTGTTGTTATGCAGACTTTTTCTAGCCTTGATTTGTGTCACCTGTCACTCTCCACCTCTCTATACATTGGTAAGCACCAACTAAGAGCAGGTGAGTGCATGGGGGTATCTTAATCTGTGAAAAATTAATACATCTATGAAGAAATTAATGAATGTATTTGTATAGCACTACAAGTATGCCATAGTGACTTATAGAAAGGTTACCGCAAGTGCTTTATAGAGTGAAATAACGGGGGGGGGGTTCCTGCTTTACAGTATACATTTTAAAACGAATTGTGAAGGCATACAGAGTATGTTAGGATTAGGTGCAGCATGCAGTGTTGGAGTTCAGGTCAGGGTTAAACATAAATCATAAGTACCTTAGATGCATTTAGTGTGGGATTGCCATCTAGTTTGTAAAGCGTCATTGAGGTGATGTGATTTCAAGTGACCATTGAAAATGGAGAGTGAAGTATGTCGGCACAGTCCTAGTTGAGTTACACAGATAAGGAGGAGTGAGGGAAAATGGTTTGAAATGAGAGCGATATAGACATATAAGGGTCTATGAATAGATTGTCCTTGGCTGATCATAAGACATGGAATAAGATTTAGTAGGCTATAAGGTTGATCTCTAGGAGAGAGGCGAGCCTTATATTAGGATTTTATATGATAGCAGCTGAATGAGCAACCATTGGAGAGTATGGCAGAGATGGGAGGCAGAGACAAACTTAGTTGAGAGTAATTTAGCTCATGCTGCAACATTTTGCTAGATTTTAGAGGCTGGAAGGACATGGAGAAGGATTCAATAGTCCATGCTGTATAGAATGAGAGCACGGGGAAACAGAGGAATTTACATATTTATGTTGTGTAGGGAAAATTCTACAAGATTTAACAGTAGCATAATTTTGAGAACAGAATGACATATCTGTATAAATGATCACACCAGCTCAAAGGGCTTCAGCAACTGAATATTTGTAGTGCCATTTTTTGTGATCTGGATGTGCACTGCTGGGTCAGGTCTAGGTGAAATCTGAATTAGCTCCTGTTTAGACATGTTGAGACTCCTATGGGCCATCCAGTCTGTAATGGCAGAGAATCAGTCTGTGAACATCAAGAGTCTGTTCAGGTGGTAATAAAGCTGGATGTAGTTTGCATAGAGGTGATATTTGAGTCTGAATAAGTTAATACGCTCACCAAGTGTTATTGTTTATAGCAAGGAGTGGTCCTAGAACAGAGGCATCCCAACAGAGATAAGGACAGGAGATGACAAAGGGGTAGCCATGGATAAATAGAAGCAATTGTTAGAAAGATAAGCGCACAAGCCAGTTCAGAACTAAGTTATGAATGTCTAGTTTGTGAAAGAATAGTTGGAGAAAAGTGACCCTCAGTGTCAAAAGCAACTGAGAGATCAAGCCTTGAGATTTCACAAACTACACAAAAAGTGTGAATGTGTATGCACTTGTGTGTTTGTGTAAGTCAACTCTAATTTTTCTTTCTCTTATGTCCTTAGTAACCATGGGGTAAAGCTCCCCTCCTCCAGAGGGCAGGGCCTTTGAAGAAAAAAATCTCTGCACTTCCTCCAGCTTTATCCACCACCCTTAGATACCTGTGACCTCTCAAGAGAAGTGGAGCAAGCTGGCACTGCTCTTAGATTTGCAAATGTATTTATTTTTTTGCTAAGATATTGGGCTATTTAATATCCCTTTAGGCGGGCTCCCATTAACTGGCTTCCCTGGAGTTAAATTGCCCAGTTCACAGGTGTATATGTGGACCACTTCCCTGTGGATTTTGACTTTATTATAAGTCTGTTCCTCTACCCTGCAACCCATCTCTGCTATGGCCTGGGTCTAAAAAGAGATAGCCGTCTTGGGGAAAACCATTCTCACAGGCTTCCTGTGGTGATGTTTCTAAGGAGAAACTTCTTGTTATGCTTGCCAACATTTTGCACGTCAACACATATCCTACTGAAGCAGCCTTTGATGCACCAGATTCTCTGGTAAGTCATCAGCTGTATCTGTTTCTGCACATTATGCTTCGTGACTTAAGATTTGGTTGGCTGACCAATCTTCCAAGAGATCCTTAGTTTCCCTTTCATTTGTGGGCAAGAGTTTCTTTGGGCCTGACCTAGGTAAGTCATTAGTGATGCCACTGGAGGCAAAAGCATGCTCCTGCCTCAGTTTTCTTAGAAAAGTTCATTTTTTGTCCCAAGCAAATACATGAATTTCATCCACCACCCAACTGGGGTGCACAGGGTTCCTTCCCCAAAGCGCAAACAGGCTTGGTTGAACAAGAACTCTGCTCAGAAGCCCAGGTTTGATAAGTCCACGTGACTCATGGGTTTCTGATCCATCCATAGGGGGTCATCTCTGTCTTTTTCAAGAAACCTGCAGGTCTTCTCTGATGGACCAGTGGGTTTTGCAGGTCATTTCGGAAGGGTGCTGCTTAGACTTCAAGTCCTTACCACCTCATTGTTTCTTTATGTCCACAGTTCCTCGGGATTCAGATCCGGCGAGTCTATTCACAGACGTTGTTTTATCCCTGTTTGACAAACAGGTTGACACTTCTCATGTTTTTAATTCAATCTTTTTGTTGTCCCAAAAAAGGATGGCGGATGCCGTCCTATTCTACATTTGAAATGTCTCAAACATCATATGGAAGCCACCCAATTCAGGATGCAATACGCTAGGTCTGTTATTGCAGCAATATGCCCATGAGAGTACCTTGCCTTTCTAGATCTTCAAGAAGCTTACCTTATTCATCCAGACCAACTGCCCTTCCTTCACTTAACCATCAGTTGCAGTCACTACATGTTTACTGCCCTTCCTTTCAAGGGAGAGTGTTTCTTCCTGAAGACAAGATCCAGACTTTGTTTTTTCTCTTTTTCACTGCCAGTAATCTTAGTGGTCACGTTGGTATATCCCCAGATTCCTGTGTTCTATATAGGGCTTATGAGAAAATAAGCTTTTAGTGAACTTACTGTTAAAACCTTCTCTCTTAGACCTTATGGAAAATATGACTCCCACCCAGAGGAAAAAAAAACGTATGTTTTCTGCCCTGAGCAGAAGAGTCCCCTTGGGGTGTTTGTTCACGGGTCTTTCTTCTTTTCTTCCCTTTTATTTTCCTGATGCCTCTTTGCTCTATGTAAATCTGGAGGCGGGAAATGAAGCTGGAGAAATAGAGGAGAGGCGCTTCCTTTTTTTTTTTTTTTTTTTTTTTTTTCCCGAAGTGGAGAGAAGCTTTACCCCATAGTTCCTGTGTTTGTCTAGCAGCCATGTGCTAAAATCGCTAGATTTGTCTGTCTGGTCCTCTCCTCTGTGATGGGGATGTGACAAAAAAATATGTGCCTAATTTTGCTTACCTTTTTTTTTGTTTGATTGTTTTTTTGTTTTTTTAAGTCCATAGTGCCATTAAGAACAGATATGTGTGGCAGCCATACTGCATGGGGCATAGATAGTAGAGCTGTGATTTGTTTCTCTTTGTCTGGCTTCTTCCTACTGATCTTATTGCTGGGATATTGCTAGTTTCTTGTGCTGCTCTGTTGCCCGCACAAAGTTTTTTTTCCAAAATTCAGACTTGTTTCTTGTTCCTGTGGACCTGTTTGCATGCCTAGTTGTGTTTCAGGTGACAGTGGTTTCCTTGGTTATGGCGACCGTTCACCGGTCCCTACACGTGTTTGTTGGTCAGTACACTGTCAATGTTCTTGCTTTGTCTGCAGCAAGTTTTGGATGGAAGGTCCTGTAGTCTGTTGGACCTGTTTCCTCCAGTAACTTATATTTTTCCCTTTTATTTTATTTAATGTGTAGGTGTCTGTTTATTCGTGTGGCTGGATCTGTTCCAGTTTCTCTGTTATAACTGGTCTGTATTTTGAAGGGGTTTTGTCGTTGTTATTAATTTGTTATGTCCCCATGGTTCATGTGTTGCACATTGGACAAAAGAGAAATGGGGATTTTTGTGTTCTCACCTATAAATCCTTTTCTCATAGTCCATGTTAAACAGAGGAGAAAAAAGTTGCTCTGTGTTTTCTTTTTTCATTGCTATACATTGTTGAGGGTAAAGTGGATTAGGAGGGGAGTCTCTATCTCCAGAGGGCCTTTTAAGGCAATTGCCCACTCCTCCTGATGAGAGGATACTGTACACTATGGTTATGGTTTTCTACATGGACTAAGAGGAAATGATGCATCTTTAAGTACACAAAATCTCCTTTTGTGGGAAGAAAAAAGTATCACAATATGCCTATGTTAGAACTTGTTCATGTGTATTGGTTATGTGTATGAGTTTGTATTTGTGAGAATGTCTGTTTGTGTCCTGATCTAAGTGTCTGCTCTTTTCTTGACACATGGCAGGGTTTTACTAGATTGTGCATATTTCTTTAATATAATTCAACTGAGTGTTGCTGTACTCCTGAAAGTGTTTCCAAATGTATTGGTACTTGTTTCTGACAAAGTTGTATAAAATTGCTACTGATTATGCGCATGGGCCCACCCTTGACTCCTTGTGGGCTGCCAGCTGAATTATCCTTCTTAACACTCTTCATACAATAGCAAAGGATAGGGTTGAATGTTCTCAAATGTAAATAATAATTGACACGTAACCACTTAAGGACCCATGACGTGCCAGGACAGTGATGGGAAAACTTCTCTAAAGGACCAGTGACAGTCTTGGCACGTCATGGGTTTCAGGGCTCTCCATGCAGCTGCACACCGTTTGGGGAGCCCTGAATTGGATCAAATAAAAAACATGCTTGATTTTTCTTAACCCCTTAAGGACCAGCTGCGCATGCACCGTGCGGTCACTTCAGGGCCAGGGACTTTTTTTTTTTTTTTTTTTTTTTCTTTCAGAATCAGATTCCGGACTCCCCGAACAGCGTACAGCCACGTGGGGAGCCCAGAATTCCATGATGGTCAGGGACCGTCATGGGTCCTTAAGTGAAAACAAGCCATGACGGTCCAGGACCGTCATGGGTCCTTAAGGGGTTAAAGGGGATCTATCACCCCTATACAAGTTAGCCTTAATAGTGAGATTATATAGCGAATATGTGTAAAACTGTATGCATTTCGTTTTCTAAATCTCTATTTGGCTGAAATTGAAGGAATAAATATTGCCCTGCACCAAGTTCCAGACAGACTGTGGTTACCTGCTCTGTACTACAGTCTGTCACTCTGCCTCTGCTTCCCTCCCTCTATCCAGCCTCCTCTGATGACGGAGGCTGTCTGTCTGTAAGGTGGAGCACTCTCGTTGACCAGAGATCGCTCCAGCTTACAGGCAGAAAGCCTCCATCATCGGAGCAGGCTGGATAGAGGGAGGGGAGCAGAGGAAGAGTAACAGACTGTGGTACAGAGCTGGTAACTGCAGTCTGTACGGAAGTAGGGTGCAGGGCAATATTTATTCCTTCAATTTCAGCCAAACTGAAAT
The DNA here is from genome assembly GCA_037306005.1 of Rhinophrynus dorsalis. Classification (NCBI taxonomy): domain Eukaryota; kingdom Metazoa; phylum Chordata; class Amphibia; order Anura; family Rhinophrynidae; genus Rhinophrynus; species Rhinophrynus dorsalis. The sequence goes on along the minus strand of CM074723.1, from coordinate 385,146,471 downwards.
TTAGAAAACGAAATGCATACAGTTTTACACATATTTGCTATATAATCTAACTATTAAAGCTAACTTGTATAGAGGTGATAGATCCCCTTTAAGTGCCGGCTGCGTGTCCTTAAGGGGTTAATAGCATTTAGTTTACATGTTTATAAAACTTGTGATTTTGAAAACGCTGAAAGATAGGAGACTGACAAGTGGTTCGTGATCATAAGTTCCTCTCCACTACCTGGTGATTACAAGCCTAGTATAAAGATTCATGTTTTATGAATAAAACATGTACTTCACTTTTCCGTAGGAACTGGTAGCTAAAACTTAAATATTTCCACGTTGTCTTTGAAGCAGGTAAACAAGGAAACATACCCAATTGCTACCAGACTTGGCTGTGCATTCAATTGTCAAAGACAAACAATATTCAAACTAGAACAAGAGATTCACTCTAATACCTTGATGGATTAAGCAAAATGCAAAAACAATGTAATATTTGCAATAAGTAGTATTATGCAGATCCAGTTAATTAAAGCTTTAGGCTAACGATATTTATTCATAACATTTTTGGTTTACAATCCTCATCATTTTTCATAGCTGTTAAGATTAAATAACTTATTATGGTTAAAGGGTTGTACTGTGTTTCCCTTGACAAGACGAGTGAAAGTGCTACCTTTATAACTGAGCAATTTTAGAGTGCAAACTGGTAAATACATTGCTACCCACTAAGGGGTAGATTTAAAAGCAGCCATTAGCAAAAAAAAAAAAAAAAAAAAAAAGCACTAACGGGTGCGTTAACGTGTTGTAAGTCATTTAAAGGTCTGTCTTAAGAAGTTCACAAATCTTTACGGACGATAGATTGACGTGCATTGAGATGCATAGAACAAGATTCCCCGGAGCCATTTAAAGGAGTGCGGTACTGGTAACGGCTGAAAAAGAGATACGCTTAACGGCTAAAACTTAAAACCCAGTTTTGTTAGCCATTAGACACATAACGGTCAAAAAGAAACCACCGTTAAAGACCATCTGCATACCACACAAGCATGTAAATGGCAAAATTAACCTGTGCAATGCCAAAATAATACCAAAACATGGACAGACACCACAAATCACCGTCACACACAGCAACATGCAACACCACAGGGACATGGACCTCCAAAAAAACACCAACACAACATGGCACAGAACAATGGGGGTTATCACACAACATGGACACCTGCAAATACAAAACAAGCCACCTGTGCAACATCACCACACGATCCAGACGCAACCTGCACCCCACAACTTCACACCCGCAACTGACACAGACACAGAAATCAGAACACACCACTTCTTAAAACACAGACACACTTGCAAACATTTACCTGGACAACAAACACCTTCCCATTGGTCATCACTCACCTCATCACCACACCTAGACAACTCCCTATCACATACTTAAAGGGACAGCTCACCACACTCACTTGTGGCTTGTTTTCCACTCGGGGAGAGAGAGATAGAGAGAGAACAATAAGTATGTTGGGATACATATTGATGAGAAGACTGCAGAGAAGGCGTGCAAGGGCGAGAGCTAGGGAACACCAGCAGCCTTCACCTGTTGCAAGTGAGGAGGCTCTGGCTCAACAGCCACACAGGAGCCCATCCCCACCTAGAGGGCAGCACCTGCCTACAGATGCACATCTGCAGCAACAGGATGCTCCACAGCAACAGGACGCTCCCCAGCTGCCAAAGGGACACCTGCAGCAGCGGAGGATGTATAGACGACCACCAAGGCCCAGGGTATACCGCCCAAGGGTCACCATCTTTGGAATGACCAATGATGAGGTGATTGATTGCTACAGGTTGAGGCCACACAGCATCATTGCCTTGTATGAGGTCATCAAGGATCAGGTGGATCCCATCTACATCCACAACCATGCCCTATCTGGCCTGCAAAAACTCCTCTGTGCCATACACTTCATGGCAAGTGGCGCCTTCTAGTCCACAGAGGGTTATGCCTCTGGCATGTCACAGGCCACATTCTCCAGAGTCCTGGCCCAGGTCTTTCCAGCCCTCAAAACCAAGGCCAGTACCTACATACATTTCCCCACTATCGACATGAAGTGGATACATCTCAAGCAGGGCTTTTATGCAAGGGGAGGCATGCCCAGGGTCATGGGTGCTATAGATTGCATCCATGTCCGTATCAAAGCCCCAGCACGTGACGCACATCTGTTCATCAACAGGAAGAACTTCCACTCCATGAATGTGCAGATGGTGTGTGACAGCAACATGAAGATTAAGAATGTCTGTGCAAAATATCCTGGCAGCTCTCATGATTCATACATTCTCCAAAACTCCTCAGTACACAGAGACTTTGAGAATGGAACTTATACAGGGGGATGGCTTCTGGGTGAGTTCACAATACTACATCACACCACATCCACAACACACAACACTGCTCACCATTCTCCTGACCCACAGCTAGTACATCCACCACACAAAACATCATTCACACAACATGTGCTCCCTGTCTCACCATGTCACTCACATTCCACAGGTGATGCTGGCTATGGATGCAAATCCTGGCTACTGACTCTGGTTGCCAGTCCCCAAACAGATAACCAGGAAAGATACAACCAGGCTCATGGCAGAGCTCAGAATGCCATCGAGCGGACCTTTGGCCTCCTGAATTCTCAATTCCGATGTCTGGACCACTCGGGTGGAGCACTGCAGTATGCACCTGGAAAAGTGTGTGACATCATAATGGCGTGTGTAATACTGCACAACATCGCAGTGGACACCAGGCTGGTGGATTATATCCAGGCCCCCCCCCATATCTGAAGTGCCCATAGACATCGGCCATGTTGAGGAGACCCTGAGAGGGGCGCAGATCAGAGACAGGCTCATCATGGACCACTTTAGCTGTGGATATAACACAGACATCCAAACAATCCATGCAAGTCCTCCATCAGTCCTGTGAATTGGTGCCAACACACTAACCACACCACATAATGTTCTGTTCCACCCCACAGGATCATTGACACAGCACTGCACTGGCAGCAGTATGGCCCCAAACATCATGCATACCATGGACGTGGCATATTGTGTGTGGGGTTTCCAAAACAATCTTCCATTCCCTTCTTCATGTTGACATTGATACCTCAAGGATATCACGCACACCCCCAGGAGAAACAAGGTACATGCAACACATAACCCATGTTCAGCATCTGACAGGGCTTGATTGACAGCAGCTAACGTGATTTGCCATGATCATAGCCAGAGCAACCATGGTAGCCTTGTAGCGAAAGAGTGTTATTCAATGCAATGCACATCAGGGGTTAAAGGGCCATTAGAGTCAACATGGAACCTGTAGTTTGCTAGAGCTGAGAAGATCAGGAGATGGATGGATCTACAGTGGTATTGTTACACAACATAGAGGTCATGAAACATGGATAAGATCTCCAGAGACATCATGCTGACCTGTGAGTGTGTAGTGAAATGTGGCCCTGACATGAATACACACATCAACAAATATGTCATAATAGTTCCATGAAACAAATACAATTGGGCTGCCACTGTCACTCTCACAGTGGCAGCCCAAATTCATTTGTTTCATGGAGCTCTCAGAACATACTTGTTGATGTGTGTATTCAAGTTACATGTCCCTAGAGCTGCTTCACATTTCCTTAATTCTCTACATAATGTGTTGCAGACGAGTACACAACACATTACAAAGCAATGGTTTGTGTACTCACCTGTAATGAAAAAGACTGAGGGGATTAGGAAGTTGAAGCTGTTGCATGATGATCAGTTCAACGGTGCTGCTCAAAATCCTGTCCTCTTGTCCCACAGGCATCCACAGCATGATCCATCCTTGGACAGAAGATCTTTCATGTAACTAGAGTGATGTCTTGACAATACTTCGTGTTGGTGATGCGATGTTTGACCTGATATTCACAGCAACCTCTACTGGAACATTCTTATATAGACACAGAAAACACAAATTCATGTGTGTACTAACATCCAGGTATCAAACCTGTACCTGTTAGAATGCTCATCTACAGAGTTGTCAAACCTTGTGGACAACACATGAGCAGGATAGTAGTTTTTCAAAAGTATTAAGATTTAGTTTCCAAGTACATTTGGTGTGCTCATACAAGTGTTTAATGCATATAGACAGTATACCCAGAAATCACATGTACGTTCTAATGTACTTTGAGACACAATAAAGAAGAATCATCACTATTCAATCTGTGTCTGTATGAAGAAATGTTGGACTACAAAAGTGTCAATACGTAACCACACTCCAGGCTAGAGTATCCCCCATACATGGGAAGGCATGACCCACATCACAGGAGTACACTACTTGTTTGCCAGTGAGTGGACTCTGTAATATATTCATGCAAACAGATGATGGCAGAGATACATTAATGTGTGTTGGGAGTGATAAAGAGGTGATCCAGGGGACATACTTCCACAGTGATTTCATGTCCATGGTTTCTGTGTTGCTCAATATAATCATTGTTCTGAGATAGCTTTAGTTTGACATATCTCAGTACATGGCCTACATCAACAAACAACCAGACTAAGTGGACAATTGTTATCAATGGTTAAGTTTGTTACAACCTTAGTAAAACAACAACTCAATGTACTGGAGAACCCGATGCTCACCCCTGGATTTCAATGTGTGTGCTACACATTGAAATCATATGGTGAACATTGGGTTCCCCCTTAAGTCAGTTTCACAATAACAGTGTGAATCAAAGACTATTTCCCTGCATGTTCCATCTGTCCTGCTTGTTAGTTCTCTGCTAAGTCAAATAGCTGTTTGTTTAGATAACCCCTTAAACACAACAACTGATGCTAACAAATGTTCAGTGTTGCACCAGTTGTTGTGCTAAGGGGTATGTATTGTTCAAATTCAACCCACAACATCGCCATATAACACTGTTATGTTATATGGCTCCAGGGATGGATTGTCAGTTGAATTTATACAAGTGTGTGTGTGTGTGTGTGTGTGTGTGTGTGTGTGTGTGTGTGTGTGTGTGTGTGTGTGTACCCATGTTGTAACATCCCATAGACATGTTACCTAGACAGAAGTTGTGTTCACTGCATTGCTTGGCAATGCATTGGAGACACCTCTGCCACCCAAGCTATCACCAAACACACAGCATATCAGACACGATTCAAAAGCAAAATGTTTTGTTTATTTTTTTTTTTCTTGGGGGGGACCTTAGACTGGGTGCCAGAGGTGGATGCCCTGGCTGATTGCTTGGACACTCTTTGACCCCTAGGTGTGGCTTCAGGTGTCACGCTGGAGGGAGTGGTGGGTGCAATTGATCCCTCTGTGGACCGCAGCTCTCTCTCTACAGGCAGGTTCTCCCTGCGGTTGTGGTCTCTCAACTCCACCAGCACCCTCCCCAGCATGTCCATCATCCCTGTGTGGTGCTGATGGAGTTGTGTGTTCAGTCTTGTGTGCTCCAACTCCAGGGCATGTATCCCTGCCTGGATTCTTGATGTGTTCCTCCTGGATTTCCTTCTGCTCCTTGTGACATTTTCATTGATCCTGTGGCATGCCCAGAGTAGCCTCCTCTGTAGGGACATGCACTCCGCCTCCAACCCCGTGGGTTGTGCAATGCTGGAGGTGGATGTGCCCTGTGACTCTGCTGGTGGGGTTCCTTCTGCTGCTGTGTCCTCAGCTGCTGCTGTGTCCTCAGCTGCTGTGTTTGCTGTGGCAGCTGCTGCTGTGACATCTGTTGTAGTGGCTGGTGCAGATGATGGGCATATGCGTACCACATCAAGTGACTCACTGCTGCCCAGTGATGTCTGTCCTGGTGGTGAAGTGAATATTTCCCTCAGTAGAGGGCGCTGGGGCTCCCCAATCAGGCCCAGGAGTTGGTAGTCGAGTGGCCAAGGGTCATATCTTGGCCACTGGTATGTGCTTGGCCCCTACCTGGGATCATACCTGGGGCCATGCTGGGAAGCCATCCAGGAGGGTAGTTCCATCTGTGTGGAATAAGACACATATTGGGTGGTGGACATAGTCCCTGGCAGCCATTGCCTCCTTGGTGGTGGTGCTGCTGGAGGGTAGTAGGTCCTGGAGGTGGTGGGATGCATCCACCTCTCCTCCTGCTGCATCCAGCCACTGTACTGGGGTAGAGCAGCCAGTTGGGTCAGAGCGGGTAGAGGTGCAGCCAGTTGGGTCAGAGCCGGTAGAGGTGCAGCCAGTTGGGTCAGAGCCGGTAGAGGTGCAGGCAGTTGGGTCAGAGCCGGTAGAGGTGCAGCCAGTTGGGTCGCACCAGGGGAGGTGCAGCCAGTTGGGTCGCAGCCAGAGGAGGTGCAGCCAGTTGGGTCGCAGCTGGTGGAGGTGCAGCCCAGTTGGGTAGCAGCCGGTGGAGGTGCAGCCCAGTTGGGTAGCAGCCGGTGGAGGTGCACAGTTGGGTAACAGCTGGTGGAGGTGCAGCCAGTTGGGGAGCAGACAGCTGTGGAGGAGGTGTTGATGGTGAGTACGGTGGCCAGTGGCTGGACTCCCTCCTCTGTATACTCCTCACTGGGTGGTGAGGTAGCCTTCTCCACAGGCTCATGCTGTTATGGAGGCCCGTAAGCTGTGTGTAGAAATGAGATTGTGTGATAAGTAAACGTAGCCATGATAGGATGAAAGTGATATCAATACTTAAAATGTGAAAAGAAAAATATAGTAATAGTAAGTAAAGTAATAGCAAAACCATTATACTTAATATTTATTGATTCGCTTTCATCAGGCATAGTGCCCTGTGATTGGAGGAAAGCTGTTTAAAAAGCATTGTTTAAAAAGGGAGCAAGATCCAAACCAGGAAATTATAGACCTGTGAGCTTGACTTCCATAGTGGGTAAGATACTAGAAGGGTTATTAACTGACAGTATTCAGAACTATGTGAAGACAAACAATATCATTAGTAGGAATCAGCATGGTTTCATGAAGAACAGATCATGTCAGACTAATTTACTTGCATTTTATGAAAGAGTGAGTAGTAATTTGGACAGGGGAATTGCTGTTGATGTAGTATACTTGGATTTTGCAAAATTCTTTGACACAGTGCCTCACAACAGGTTACTGCATAAATTAAAAGGCTTCGGTTGGGGTGGTGTTATCTGTACATGGATTGAGAACTGGTTAAATGATAGATGGCAGAGAGTTGTTGTAAATGGAACTTTTTCAAATTGGTCTAGGGTTATAAGTGGGGTGCCGCAGGGTTCAGTCCTGGGCCCAATGCTTTTTAATTTGTTTATTAATGATCTAGAAGTGGGAATTGAAAGTAGCATCTCAATCTTTGCTGATGACACTAAGCTATGTAAGGAAATACATACAGAGCTCGATGTTTTTTCCCTACAGAAGGATTTAGATAAACTAAGTGAATGGGCAGAAAAGTGGCAGATGTCATTTAATGTAGATAAATGTAAGGTTATGCATTTGGGTTGTAGAAACAAACTTGCTACATATACTCTAAATGGGAAACAACTTGGGAAATCCTCATTAGAGAAAGATTTAGGTGTACTGATAGACAATAGTCTTCACAGCAGTGTGCAGAGTCACTCAGCTGCTGCAAGAGCAAATAGAGTACTAGCCTGCATAAAAAGAGGTGTAGAAGCAAGGGATGCTAATATTATCCTACCTCTGTATAAATCCTTGGTTAGGCCTCATCTAGAATATGGAGTACAATTTTGGGCGCCTGTTCTAAAAAAAGACAAAACTGATAAAGGGATTGGAGGATCTGAGTTACAAAGAGAGACTAGCCAAACTGGGTTTGTTTACATTAGAAAAGAGACGTCTAAGGGGTGATATGATTACCATTTACAAATACATTCAAGGTCAATACAAAGAACTATCCAAAGAATTATTTATGCAAAGAGCTGAGCTAAGAACAAGAGGTCATCCATTAAGACTTGAGGAAAGGCGCTTTCGACTAAAACACAGGCAGGGATTTTTTACAGTAAGGGCAGTAAGGCTATGGAATTCTTTGCCTCGGGATGTTGTGCTTGCAGATAATGTAACTGCATTCAAAAAAGCAATGGATGCCTATCTAGCACAGAACAATATTGACAGTTATGACAGATGGCTTCAAAGCAAATAGGATATTGAGCCGGGGAACTATTTGACACACACACACACCTACACTGGAAATTGCTCCAGAGGGCTTTTTTGTTGCCTTCCTCTGGATCAACAGGAGTGTTATTGGCATGGGCTGGACTTGATGGACGCATGTCTTTTTTCAGCCTTATCTACTATGTTACTATATATGTTGTAGGGTTTATCCCCCTGAGTAAAACAAGGGTACTCACACTGCTGAAGGGTGTTTCATTCAAAATGTACCACAGCTCCAAGTTGAATTCCTTTGGTGCAATATTCCAGTGGCCTGAAATTGTACATTGGCACTGTTGATACATCATCCTATGGAGATTCATGGTCCCGGGACCAGAGCTGTCCATAGGATGGTGTAGCAACAGTGCCACTGTACAATTTCAGGCCACTGGAATATTGCCCCTGGAATATTCAAGTTTGAGCTGTGAGACTTTTGGAATACAACACCTTTCATCAGTGGGGATAACATTGTTTTACTCGGGTCAGATACCATACAACATATATTTTTCCTTACACATTTTGAGTATTACTATCCCTTTAATGGGATGGCAATGGTTAATTTCACCTTGATGTAATATTGTAGGCATTGTAAAAAGATGTGGATCCATGTTAGTCCTATCCCTCCTACCCTCATGGTTCGACAGATATTGTTGTACGTGACAGTGTGCTTGCAAACCAGACACACTTTGTAGACCATTCCAAAGACATATTCATCTCCAAATTAGTCTCTAAATAAAATACTTTGGTCTTGTTCTAAATTATTTATTCAGCTACACAAAAAGGTGTCAATAGATTCTGAAATAACCTAACCATGCTCAGTAATGCCCCAACCACTTAGCACACCCCCATCATCACAACATAAAAGTGCCCCTTTGGCTTTTGAAATGTTGGGAAGTATGCTGTATTGCACTCAGATGGTTTCCTATTCATTGCATTCTGTGTCTCTAAAGGTGTCTGCTTGCATTGTTATAGTTTTAACCCCCTTCTGTACTGGGCTGGTTTTATTCTATTGTACCTGGTCTTTCTCCTCCTTTTAGAGCAGACCGCTTTATTCTATGTACCTTTCCTAGCAATTCGCTATATATCTGTATGTAGGTGTGTTTCTCCAGCTCTCCGTACTAACTATAACCTCTGCTCCACTGCTAACAACTCACTGAGTATACCACATTACTAGAAAGAAGACAGTCAATCTGCCTTTTCCTTCAGAGTTCCGAAAGTCTGGAATAAACTACATGAAAAAATCAGATCTACTCCCAGTCTAAAATCCTTACAAAAACTGCTTCTTTATATCTAAAAACAATATGCAACTGTATATAACATGTTTTTATTTCTGTATTTGTGCAAATACGCAGCTCTTTGCTGTAAACACTCCAGGACATACTTGAAAACGAGAGAAATCTCAATGTATTCTTCCTGGAAAACATTTTCTAAATAAATGTGTTCCTGTCTGTCTATATCTCAAACACTAAATAATCACATTAGATAGCAGAAATAATAAATATTTTACATTCCGTACACTACTGGGTTCATAGGATTGCAGCAGCCGCTTAATGACATTTCCATTCTTTAAATATATTTTTCATATATATATATATATATATATATATATATATATATATATATATACATACACTTTTCAGCCTTTCTTTATTTTCTTTGTACTCTATTTGATGCAGTCTCTTTAAAGGGATAGTAATGTTTCACAAAAACAGCAGCTCTAATTAATCTTCATAGTATTTGAGCCATAGAGAGTGTTATTTCAATACTGTCAGAGTTGTACTTCAAGAGTAATTGAATGATAAAATATCTGCCTCCTGCCCCTTTTACCTAGTTTAACACTGCTCACCTCAGATGTAGAATCTGGTTGCTTGACCAGACAGATAACAGGAAGGGACAATCTTCTTACTGTGAGAACAATGAAAACCCTGCTCCCCATGACAGGTTTTTCAGCTTTTTCCCTTATCTTAATTGAAGATTGTCCCTCTCTGCAATCTACCTGGGCACCTCCCTGCTGCTCTGAGCTGAGCAGTGTTATATCAGTAAAAAGGGGCAGGAGGGGGATACATTATCATTCAATTAATCTTGAACTACAACTCTGACAGGATTGAAATAACACTCTCCAAGGCCCAAATAGTATGATGATTTATTAGAGCTGCTTTGATTATGAAACATTACTATCACTTTAAGAACAGTGTGCCTGCTCATAGCAATGTATAGAGCATCTTTATAGGGACACTGATTTGTTCACAAGGATCAGAGAGGGGGATCAAAATGAATCACTGAACCTCCTCTTCTTCATATTCAGAACACTAAAAATTGCTGTTTTTGTATGGCAAGAGATCCACTGTTTGCTGGTTAAGTGCAATCTGAAACTGCGTTCTCCAGAATCCCCCATTTCCTGGTCTTTCTTGAGTGGACAGTGGTCGTTCTTTGGCAGTCGTCAAAGTACTTTATTATACTTTCCAGCTACTGTGGGTTACTTTTGTCTTACTTGGGGGGTTTTCTCTGAACATGTCTGATACCAAGTGACATATGGGGGGAATCCAAAACCAAGAATTCTTGGGTCCCCTTATCCCCTTTAGTGCATTGCTCCTCATGCCAGACTAGGTTTCCACTGGAAGCTAAGTCCAATCCACCTCATCGATTCTTCTTGTCCTGAGTTGCTCGGGATCCCTTTCGGGGCCATCTATCCATTGATACAGTATCCTCCCTGCTGGAAAAGCGGGTGTAGGTTCCAGTTCCAGCCCAGGAATGCTTCAACAGGTTCTACGCCAACCTTTTTGTAGTTTCTCAAAAAGACAAAAGCTGCTTGCCCTGTTCTTGACATGAAATGTCTCAACCATTACCATGCTAGCACGGTGTTTCAAAATGTCTCTGTGATCATGGCCATGTGTCCATGGGAATTCCTTGCCTCCCTGTATCACCAAAACGCTCACCTTAATCTTTTAATTCATCTGGATTATGAGCATTTTTCCTGTGCTTTTTCCTTTGAGGGCAGTCTCAACCAACGCACTGGTCTTCCTTTTGGTCTAGCATCTGCTCAAAGGTTTTTCAAAAAGGTAATGTGTGATTTGGCAGCTCATATCCATGCTCAAGGAATATCTTCAGAAGATGTTCTGCATTCACATATTATGGAATGCTTCCACATACTCGCGCAGCATGGTTGGGTGCTCAAGCTCAAGAAACGATCTGATATCTTCCCACGTTGTGTATTTCTAAGGCATAAGATTTGATAACTTCAAAGGGAGAGTGTTTCTGCAGGAGGACAAGACCCAGTCTCTGTCCTTTCAAGTGAGTCAAGCAATTTCCTGGTCATGGGCAATGGTACAGGAATACATGAGTGACCACCTGGTCTCAACATTGGAAGTGGTTCCCTACTCTCAGTTTCACACAACAGAGTGGCAATTGGACATTCTCAGGAGCTGGTCCAGACAACACTCTCACCTATCTCATGCAATGTCCCTATCTCCATGGATGAAGGACTTTCTTTGCTGGTGACCCCAGTGTTCCCATCTAACACTGGAACATCCATTTGTTGTCCCAGAATGGGTAGGGTTTACCATGGACATCAGCCTCACAGGCTGGGTTCCCTAGTGGAACAGGTTCTCTCGACCAGGGAGGACAGTTGTATTCCAGTTAACATTTTAGAGATACAGGCCATTCACTTACTCTTCACCACTGGTCCTGTGCCCTAGCAGGAACGGCTATTGCTTACATCAGTCAACAAGGAGAAACTAGAAGCAAGTCAGCTAGGACGGAGGATAAGGATCTCCTTCAGTGGGCCAAAAGCTCACTAAACAGGCATCTTGGTGGTTATTATTCAAGGCATGGGAAAACATGCTTGCAGCCTTTCTATCATCTGGATCCCAGGAACTGTGGGGCTCCACCAGAGCGTGTTCAACCAGATTGTCTTTTGCTGGGGACTTCTGTCTGAACCTCAGAGATTACCGCAGGAACCGAAAATTCCCTCTGTTGTGTACCAAATTAAAGGATTCTCTGGCGTTTGTGATGGATGCAATGGCCATACCATGGAATTTTCGTCTGGCAAATGTGTTTCCTCCCATCTCTCTGGTTCTTAGGGTGTTGAGAAAGGTCAGGATGGAGAGTGCTCAAGTCATCCTGATCACCCCTTTCTGACTCCACCGGGCCTGGTTCTCAGATCTTCTCAATCTATCCATTTTGGGAACACTTTCAACTACCTTTGAGACCAGATCTTCTGACTCGTGTCCAGTTTGTCATCCTCAGGTTGAGAGATTGGCTTTGACGGCCTGGCTCTTGAAGCAAGAATCTTGAAGAGGGGCATCACAGACGCAAGAATCTTGAAGAGGGGCATCACAGACGCAGCCATCTCCACTATGCTTCATGCTAGGAAGCCAGGGTCGCCTAAGGCATATTGTTGGATTTGGTCCCTATACTACCAGTGGTGATTTTGATTCCCCTCACACGCGCACACACACATACACACAGGGCCTTTGTGTTTTTATGGTTTTAGCCTTTCTTCAAGATGACATCAGCAAGGTTCTCCATCTGAGTTATACCAAATATCAGATCTCTGCTCTATTTTTCTTTTTCACAGGTACATTTGTTTTCTATCTGCCATCAAGATCATCATTCAGGGGGTGGCCCATGCCTAACCTGCCTGTAGGGATCCCACCCCACCGTGGGATTTGAATATGTGTTAGTAGTTCTCCAGAAGACTCCTTTCCAAATCTTTCAGCTGCGTCCTTGCTTTTTCTGACATTCAAAATGGCCTTCCTTGTTTTGGAAACACCTTTTCCTGGCTTTTCACATGGACAAGGTGGTCCTACGTACTCCTAGAGCCTTTATGTCCGAGGTCATTTAGGATTTTCACTAGAGCCTTTGTACATGAGGTCATCTCAGATTTTCACATCAACCAGGAATTTTTCCTTCCTTCCACCCTGATCCTTCTAGCATACAGGAGCGGGATCCTTATCTGTTGGATGTGGTACTCTCTAAAGTACTACGTTCGTCTTATATATCCTTATAGGAAATCTGACTCTCTTTTCATCATGCCTGAGGGCCTTTGTGTGCCCCTAGGCTTCCTCAACGGTTACCATCACTTCCCGATTCAAGGTGACCATCTGATAGATGTATGTACTCAGAAAGAAACTAGTTTCTTTCTGCGTAGGTGCATTCCAGCAGATCAGTGGGTGCCTCTTAGGCCTGCAAGAATCAGGACACTACTGAGCAGCTTTGAAGTCAGTGAAGTGGTAGTCTCTGCACACCATTGCCAAACACTACCATGTAAATGCTCTGGCCTCGTCTGAGTCCAGTTTTGGCCAGATGACCCTTCAGGTGGTGGTGACTTCTAGTCTTTCTTTCTACAGAATTCTGAACCCTGTTAGTTCTTGATTATTTTCAGTTGTTTGGTGCTCAAGTTAGATGTCTGTTTACATCTGAGGTTTATATGGTACCAGTTAGTCCTTTCAAAAACTAGTCTACAGTGGAGGGTTTTTTCTCAATTTTTTTCCTCCCAGGAATCTTGGTGAATGTTTTGGTGTATCCCCATGATTCTCGTGTTCAACTTTGGATGTAAGAGGAAAGAGGATTATAGAGAATTTACCATTAAATCCTTTTCTCTTAGTCCATGTGAAATACAGGACTTCCACTTGGAGAAAAAAAAAAAAGCATGTGTTTTCAGTCTCCGAGCAGAGAGATCATCTTGGGGCCTCTGTTCAGAGGATTTTGTTTCTTCCTTGCCTTTTCTTTATTCTACTCTGCTTTATGTTGAAACTAAGGAGGCGGGGGGTAAAGCTGGAGGGAAGAGGGGAGTGTGTGCCTTAGAGGCACTGCCCTTTTGAAGTGCCCTGCCCTCCTGAGGAGGAAAACTGTATTCCACATGAACTAAAGGGATTTAATGGTAAGTTCACTAAAATTCTCTTTTTTTTGTATACATGGTGCAGTTTTTGTCCCCGCATTATTCCAGTTCTTCCTATTCAATCAACTTCATAGAGTAGCAAAAGTGCAATAGTTCTGGGTCAGAGCAGTAATCACTGGAGGTATCCAAGTAAATACCCATTGAAATTCTGTAATAAAACTACTGAAACATGTTAAAGGGGAACTATCACCCCACACAATGTTTACCTTTACTAAGTCCCCATCTAGCGCCTAGCTGCTTAGTAGCGCTAGTCGCCAGAATAATTACCTTATTTAATAGATTTCTCCTCTCTTCCATGGGTGACAGGCAGGATGGAGTGTGGACATCTTCCCATTGTGACGTCTGCGAGCCTGCGCTGTCAGTCCCAGCCGGGTCTAGGAGGTGTTGCTAGGAGCCATTTGGCTCCATCTGGGACTGGCAGCACAGATGCGCGGACGTCACAGTGGGAAGATGTCCGCGCTCCGTCCTGCCTGTCGCCCGTGGAAGAGAGGAGAAATCTATATAGCAATAACAGATTAGGTACAACTATGTCCTAAACCAGAGGTTCTCAATCATTTTTCACTCAAAGCACCCCTAACATGCAATTTTGCATTTTCAAGGCAATTTATAGGTAATTTACAAGGTCTTAATAAAATGTACAATACATAAATGTGTAGTTTTTGTTTTTTTTGTCTCACAGAATGACAGAACAGAGTATATTGTGCATAATCATTTGCATAAATATACATTTGAAACTCACCTTTAACATTTTGTCAAAGTCTTAATTGATAAAAGTTGGGAACCCTAAGCTAGTGTCCACAGTACAGCAAAGTGCCACTGCACACTGATTGAGAACCACTGCCCCAATCCAGTGCTAAATTATCCCCAAGTACCTGATTCACTATACGTGCACTGTATAGCTTTTATTTAATCATATTTTTAATACACAGCCATGCTCTACAACAATTGCGTTCAGAAGAAATGTAGGACCCATTTTAAGAACTTTCCATAAAATACACATTTTACAGGAAAGCTGCTTGCTTTTCTCCCTTACATTTCTAGATTAATTTGCTTAGACAGAGAGCAGCTTTAGGAAGAAAATTATCACGGTGGAGGTCTCTTGAGCTTTTGTGTTCTCATTTTTCTTCTGTTGCTGGCACCGCTTCCAGCCATTCCCCAGGTTATGTTCTGGCGTACAATACATCATATAAAAGAGTTCAGAGTTTTTGCTGTTTTTCTTTCTCAGTGATGTATTCATTTCTTGTAAATGTATGCTGGTAGGCAACAGAGACCCTTCAGCTGTTGTTGGACAACAACTCTCATCATCCTCAGATGGTCATGCTCTGGCCAAAGGTGATGGTAGTTATATAGTACAAGAACAGTTGAAGGGACACTGGTGCTTATCCCTCTACTAATGACCATGCTTACTAATTTTGCAACATTTGTTTCTATGGATTTCCCTTCTTTCATCTCCTATTTATGCGAAGATCTGTTAAAGGAATCGTAATGTTTATTATGAGAAAATATATACGGTAGTTCTTTTCTAAATGGATCGACAAGAACCTCACTTTTGGGAGATGCTTAATTCAAGTGCTTTTAAAGTAACAGTCAACCACCTATCTGCATATTCTGCAAGTGCATAATGTAAAGTCAAAATGCTTGTACTTTACTTTTTAATTCGGAAAACACACATTCACTCACACACACGCACATAGATATATAAATATATAAAATTGTAAGAGAGTTCCTGATTCGCTGTCAGCTATGCCCTGGGGCATTAGAAAGGTGGAATTATGCAAAACTTCCCTTTAGAGATTGGCTGAGGCTGCCTGCCTTCTCAGCCAAATAGAATACACACTGCAACTTGCCCCAGGTGGAGGATGCCCTGTGACAATGTGTGTCAACACCTGCCCCCTCAGCCAGAATCAGTTAAATAATACACACTGACACTCACCCAAACCCTTTGCCTCATCACCTTGTCTGACCTTTTTCCACCACAACTTTCCCCACAGTGGAGGGGCCACCCTATTTGCAGTGGAGAAGGGGAGGGGCTATCCTGTTCAACCCTGGCTAAGTGGAGGGACCACCGATGCACAGTGACCCCTCCCCTTCATCAGGGGGAACACGATTGCCCCTCCATTTCACAAAGGTGAACAGCACTGTCCCTCCTCATCGCCGTGGTGTAAGTTAATGCAACAATCAGACCTCTTGGTGAGTGCCCCCCACTGCATCCATACTACCCAAAGTACCGAGTAGGAGTAGGCGGGAACAGGAAACCCTTTCATGTCAAAGAGGGAAAGCCTTCCTCAATGACGTGAAAGGCTTTTCCGATTCGGTCCACTCCTGCCCGGTACTTTGGGTAGTATGGAAGTAGGGGAGCTTTCTTGCTCCCCTGCGTTGCCCCAGTTGAATCAGCTGTGAAATCAGTTGCGGGGGGTGGGTGCCATGAGGTCTGATTTAAAATAAATAAATAAATAAATAAAAATAAATGATTTAAAAAAAAAATAATAATAATAGAGAAAAAAAAATAAAACAAACTTTTTTTTTTTTGGGGGGGGGGGGGTTATGACCTTTTATAATCCTTTTAGTAAGTTGTCTGGATCTCTGTTTCCACAGAGCTTATGTGACCCTACCCCTGCAATAGGCAGTGTTTTATATATTGTATTTAATAGACAGGTATGTTGCATCACGATACTTGTTTTCATAGTCCCTGACAGAAATCTGCTTGGAACTGATCCCTGGAGCTCCCCTTCCACTCAAAAAAAAATAAAAGTTTGGCTTTATATATTATGCACTAGCAAACTGTCACTTTAAAGTTCAGTTCCCTGCTCTTTTTGCTTTATATCCAGCTGTCCAGTCATTGACCTTCTGAGTACAAAGAAAGCTGTAGTTTAACAGTTGGAGAGCCACATGGTTCCCATTTCTGTGTTAGTAGAAGGTCCATAATAATGTCCATCTTTCATCACCTTTTCTCCTTCACAGAATTTGACCGTCACGAGATTCAGATATATGAAGAAGTAGCTCGGATGCCTCCATTTCAGAGGAAGACCCTAGTTTTAATTGGTGCCCAAGGAGTGGGTCGTAGAAGCTTGAAAAATAGACTCATTGTCTTTAATCCAACACAGTTTGGAACAACAGTTCCATGTAAGTTATCTTTATCTTCATGCCTGTTGTATAGTAACACATGTCACACGCACACACTTCACACAACATACTCACCACACATCACATGTGCTGAATTCTGGAGCAAACCACTACTCCACAGAGGACAAATTAAAATGAACACTGTTCCTGTGGATTTAAATAGGCATTTCTCAGTCATACAGTTGGAGAAACAGACACATTTGGGATTAAGGTGTCTCCACTCTGAGACAGGCAGTTTAAAACTAAAAGGATTTAAATGGGGCTTTTGACCCCTTTAAATGGGCATTTTAACTGCTTGAACAATAGTGCACTCTCCAACATTTTGCATTTCAATGACTTGTGAAACCTCACTAGCATTCAAGCAGTTAAAAGCCCCATTTAAAGTGATAGTAATACTTAACATTCAGTAGATTTAGTTCTGTAGAACGGTCTACAATGTGTTCTTGCAAACCAGGCACACATTGTAGACCGTTCAAATGAAGTATTTCTTTGTAACTACCGCGATCACGGCTGCTGAAGAGCCGCAGGACAGTCTGTGGACTGTGATCTCCGTCTGTAACTTTGAAAGCTGACGTCAGCACAAGGGGAGGGAAGGGGGGACTTTGCAGACTGATATCTCCCAAACCATAAAGGTTTGGAAGATCAGAAATGGCGCAATTAATTTATTTTTTAGTATCTACAGAACTAAATATATTGAATGTTAAAGGGATAGTAATACTTCGTTTTAACTTTATTTTATTTTGTAGGCATTAAAAAAACATGAAGAATGATATAAGTCTTATCTCTCAAACCTTTATGGTTTATGAGATATTCACAAGCAAAGTTTCCCCCTCCCGCCCCTTTTACCTACTGTAAACAATCTCTTCTCAGATGTGGAATGCAGTCCATAGACTGGACAGATAACAGAAGAGGACACTCTTATTCCTTTGAAAACAATGAAATCCCTGCCCCCCTTGACAAGCTTTTCAGGTTTTTCCGTTATCTTAATTGAAGATTGTCCCTCTCTGCAGTCTACCTGAGCAGCTCCCTTCTGCCCTGGCTGAAAAGTGTTACATCAGTAAAAGGGGCGGGAGGGGGACACTTTGCTTGTGAATATCTCTTAAACCATAAAGTTTTGGGAGATAAGACTTATATCATTATTCATGTTTTTTTAATGCCTACAAAATAAAATAAAGTTAAAACGAAGTATTACTATCCCTTTAAGTATTACTATCACTTTAATCACTGGGAATTTGCACTTGTCCCCAGCCAGTGCCCTCAGGGCCCACTTACAGTCCATTTCATTAGGATTTTCCTGCTTGAGCACAGAAGAGTAAATCAAAATGAGTCTCTGATTATTTCACCTGTGTTCAGGTATGGAAATCCTCAAGTCCAGGCCTGTTAGTGGTCCCTTAGGTCACAGGTTGAGAACCCTACTAACGTATAATGTAGTGATTTGAACAAAAAGTGCTTCCCTTTAGCCTTGGTGCCTACTTTGCATGTTGCTGTAGTGTCTTAATGGTTTTAAGTAAAAGTAAATTTCTCACCTCTCTTGACCATTTGCATTAACCCTTTGAGTGCCAGAGGGTTATGCAATTTATCGCATACCCCTCTGGCACTCATCAGGTTATTGAGAAACTTTGTTCAGCCACAGATTTTAAAAATTTGTAGGATAACTGCGTAAGTTATTAGCAAAGTGATTAAACCTTTTGCGTGTAAGAGGGTATGTTTGGTCACCCAAATGTGGATAGCTCAGTTTACCAGGTGCTTTTGTGGACCTTAAGCCCTGGGGGGGAAATCTTGGCTGCAATTTCTTTCCCCAGGAGTTGCCCACCAAGGCTTCTTCTTGATATATGGTAATCTGAAGATAGTCCTGCAAAGGTGAGCAACCCTTTGAGTGCTGAGGTCCACATGTCCCATGGAACTCCTCTGCACAGGAGTCTTTATCATTTGAGTTCTTATTGCATACTCTAGCACTCGTTGGGTCTATCTGTATGTCTGTCTGGGTGTTTGTAGCAGGTTTCTGAGGTACAGTAACCCTTTTACTGCTGGTTTGGCATGTTGTGGGGGGTTGAGAGCACTTTCCCTACTAGGCTTAGTGTTTTTATGTTTTAATTACATGTTCTGGTATAATTTTAGCTTAAAATTTACTTTTATTCATTTTTTTTGTTGAAATTGTTTATTTTGCCTTTAAGACCGCACTTTACCGCACAGACTCAATTCCTCCATTCACTTCAATGGGACTATACATTTGGGACATATCTCTGCAACCGCTTATCACAGCGAGGTCAGAGACGGCTCATTTTTCTTGTCTGCCCTTGCTCTGTCATCTGGTCAATGTTCTGCTGCGGGGCTTTGGGTACTGTTGGGGTATTTATGTCAGGAAAACTACAAATCCCTTGAGCGCTTGCTTCTCGTGCTCCTTTCTGATTGGCTCCCATTGTGGCAGCCATTTTGTGCCTTTCTGAGAACAAGTATCCTACGCAAGGCCTGGACTCTGCCTCTCTCCTCAGCTGTTTACCCTTTCTTTGCCAAAGAAGTTTATTATAACGTTTTTTGAGCTATTTTATCACTTTTAAACATTGTTTTTGGGTGATCAGTGTATTTATTGACCAGTTGACTTCTGTGAGAATGTCTATTCCACTTGAGGCTGGGGCTAGACTCAAGACTAAGGAATCTGGGGTGTCTGTGTCCCCCATTGCTTATTGCTCCTAATGTCATGCGGGGTTATCTAGAGAATTCTCAGGTCATATTTGCCCAGCATGCGCTGCTGCCCCTGAATCTCCTGCAGGGACCTCCAGCCATGCACTAGAGCCAGTCTGGATGCAAGAGTTTAAGGCTATTACCAGAGATATCCGGTCTACCTTACAGCTCCTTCCATCCACTTTACAGGGGGTCTTTGCTCATGCCAAGCCCCCGCTCCCATCAGGTTTTCCCTGCCAAAACCATCGAGTGTACCTGATGTGTCCGATTACTCTGAGGAGGAACTATTGGTGGATTCTTATGACGATGAAAGCTGTTCTGCAGTGCATTCCACTCAGTTGTATGGGGATCCCTTTGAAGCAGACCCTGTCCCTTCTACTGAGGGCCTGGTCAGGGCTGTTTTAACCACCCTGAATTTTCCTTTGGTGCAAGAGACCTCTTTGGACCCCTCTGATGTGTTTCAGGAGCCTCAGCACCCTTATACATGTTTTCCACCTAATCCCACTCTTGACCATCTGGTCTCTGATGAGTGGAAATTTCCAGGCAAGAAGCCATCTGTCTGTAGGAAATTTGCTAAGCTTTACCCATTTTCTGAAATAGAGTTAGCTCTATGGGTCCACCCACCTAAGGTGGATGCTCCTGTGTCCAGGTTGTCCAAGTCTACTGCTTTACCTGTAGCAGATGCTTTTGCTATGAAGGACTGGACTGATAGGAAGCTTGAGACCTCTCAAAGCTATTTTCGCCTCAGTGGGTTCTGCCTTACGCCTTACAGCTTACTTTGGCTGTTTGTCAGGGAGCTTCTACTTCAGAAAGGCTGAGACTTGTCGTCAACATTGCTGAAGCGCAACATTATGTCTCTTCTGCTCGGTTTGATTCGGTCCGTATGATTGCTAGGACTTCTACTATGTCTGTGGTTTCTAGGTGAGCTCTTTGGCTCAAGATCTGATCTTCTGATACCACATCTAAAAAGGCTCTTTTATCTTTGCCTTTTCAGGGTTCTTCCCTATTTGGGCCTGATCTTAAGAATCTCATCAGTGAGGCTACTGGAGGTAAGAGTACTTTGCTTCCAGTGGTCAGAAAGAGGAAAGCACCTATCAGACGTATTTTCGGCCGGTGACCGAAGCGGTCCCCCAGACTCTACGCTCCTCCTCAATGCCCAAACAGCACTGGAGGTTCAAGTCCTCCACCAAGTCCATGGCTTCCAAACCTTCTTCAGCATGACTCTCCGAATCCGGATCCCCATCCTCAGCTGCGGGGGAGCTTGAGGCAGTACCTTTCCATCTGGGGAAAATCTGTGGCAGACCCGTGGGTTTTACAGGTGGTGGTGGTAGATGGGTACAGTATTACCTTTACCTCGCTTCCTCCTCCTCGCACCTTTTCTTCTCACGTTCCTCTGGGCACAGAAAAGCGTTGCCTTTTCGATGCTGCTATCCAAGCCCTTCTGGACAAAGGGGTCTTGGAACCAGTTCCTTCTCCAGAGACAGGGTTGGGGTTTTTATTCCAACCTCTTTGTGGTCTCCAGGAAGAGTGGAGGTTGTTGTCCTATTCTGAATTTGAGGGATCTCGACCAGTTTGTGGTCAAGTCTCACCATCGTCAGGAGTCCTTGCGAACGGTGATTGTGGCCATGTCCCCTGGGGAATTTCTGGCCTCTATGGATCTTCAAGATGCGTATTTGCACATCTCCATCCATCCAGAAAGCAGACCGTATCTCCAGTTTGCCTGCGACAGGGGTCATTTTCAGTGCTCTGTCCTGCAGTTTGGCCTGACCACTGCTTCTCAGATCTTCAAGCCTTACTCTGTGTTCTCCTTCAAGACAGCATCAGGGTCACTCCATATATGGACGATCTTCTTCTGAAGGTATTATCTCCAGACCTTCTTCACCAACAGGTTCAGACCTGCATTCAGACCCTATCCACGGGTGGATTATCAACCTAGACAAGTCAGACCTTGTTCCTTCTCAAAAGATGGTTTTCCTGGGCATTCTGTTCCACACTCAGAGAGGGATGGTCTTTCTCAAGGATGAGGTGGCTCATGAACTGCCTCTGAGGGTCTCTACGGTCCTCAGCCAGGATCCAGTTCCCACCAAGAAATTGTCCTCACTCGTGGAGAAGCTCAATTCCACGAGAGAAACAGTGCCGTTCACCATGGCTCATGCCAGGGAACTTCGGAGGTTTCTGATCCTGGCATGCAAGGGTTGACAGGATCGTCTGAAGGAACCTCTGTCTCTTCCTCTTCATGTGGAGTTGAGTCTCTCATGGTGGATCAACCTGGACAACCTTCTGAAGGGCAAGACCTTACTGATTCCATTCTGGATGACGGTGACAGCAGGCACCAGCCTATCCGAATGGGGAGCTGTTCTGGGGCACCTGAATGCTCCGGGTCGGTGGTCTCAGGAAGAATCTCTCCTTCCCATCAACGTCCTGGAGCTTCGGGTGATATTCCATGCCCTGTGTCATTGGACACTCCAGATGGAGGACTGCCCAGTCAGGGTCCAGTCAGACAACACCAAAACAGTGGCTTGCATCAATAAGCAAGGTGGCACAAGAAGTCTCGCAGCTTGGTTAAAGGTCAACACTATTTTGTCCTGGACAGAGGACCATGTCCCTCCCATCTCTGCAGTTCATATTCCAGGCGTTGACAACGTCTTGACAGACTTCCTCAGCCATCATACAGTGGAAAGTGGAGAGTGGGAACTTCACCCAGAAGTGTTCAATCTGGTTGTTCAGAAGATGGGTCTCCCATGCATTGATCTGATGGCAGCAAGACACAACAGGAAGGTTCTGGTGTTCTGCTCTCACTGGATGGACCCTCTAGCACTTGTTGTGAATGTTCTGTCGATACCATGGATCTTTCCCCTGGTGTACATCTTTCCTCCTGTTCCATTCCTGCACAGGGTTCTGTGGAAGTTACGTCTGGAGCTCTGTCCAGTCATTCTAATTGCTCCGTTTTGGCCTTACCAATCCTGGCTCCCAGAGCTTCTGGATCTGTCAGTGTTGGACCCCTTCAGGCTTCCTCCTCATCCGGATCTTCTCTTACAGGGATACCTGTGGAAGGAAGATGCTCATCGTCTGGCTTTGACGGCATGGAGGTTGAATCCTCACTTTTGATGAAGAAAGGTTCTTCATCTGCTGTAGGGGCTACTATGCTTAGTGCCCGTAAGCCTGTTTCCTCCGAGGCGTACCATAGAGTCTGGTCTGCATTTCTCTCTTGGTTTGCTGATATGGATCTTTCTCATGAGATTCATCTCCCTACGGTCCTTTCCTTCCTTTGGGATGGTGTGGATAAGGGTCTCCGTTTGAGTTCCCTTAAGGTTCAGACTTCTGTGCTCTCTGTTTTCTCCAGAGGTGCATTGCCATTCTTCCTGATGTCAAAGTGTTCTTCAAGGGTGTTGCCGTCCTGTGTTTAAGTCCCCTGCTCCTCAGTGGGATCTTAACTGGTTTTGAGAGTCCTTCAGCGCCCTCCTTTTGACTCTTTGGCTACTATTCCTTTACACCTGTTGACGTGGAAAATGGCTTTTCTTTTGGCGATAGTGTCTATTCACTGTGTAGCATAGCTCCAGGCCTTGTCTTGTGAACCACCTTTTTTGGTGTTTCACAAGGATAAGCCGTGCTTCTCACCTCGCAAGCTTTTCTACTGGAGGTTGTATCGGAGTTCCATATCAATCTAGAGATTGTGGTTCCTTCCCTCTGCCCTGACCCCTCTTCTGACAAGGAAGGGGCTCTTCACTTGTTGGATGTTGTGCTCTGCCTCAAGTTCTATGTGCACCGTACTGAGTCCTTGCGTCAGTCTGACGCTCTTTTCATCATTCCGGAGGACCCCAGGGCAGGGAAGCCTGCTTCTAGGTGACCATTGCTTTTTGGTATAAGTCCACTATTCGTTAGGCTTACGAACTGAGAAAGAAGCCCATGCCCTTCAGGGTTACACCTCATTCCACTCGCTCCATTGGGGCCTACAAGAATCAGGCCTCAGCTGATCAGTTGTGCAAGGCACAACTCGTCTGTGCACACTTTTTCCAAACACTATCATGTGGATGTGCTGGCATCGGCTGATGCCAGTTTTGGAAGGAAGGTCCTGGAGGCGGCCTTGCCTGTCTAGGATCCCTTTAGTCTCTCAGTACTCTTTCACTTTTGAACCCTGTTGGCTCTAGTTCAGTGTGCTGTGCAACAGTCCAAGGGGTTTGTTTTACCCCTGTTCGGTGTCTGTTGACACTTTCCGGCTAGTGTTGAGCTATTTATGATTTGTAGGTTCATTGGTGCTCTGGTGACTTTGGGGGCCTACGCCTGGTCCTTGCCTTTCTTAACTTAATGGTTGGACATCCCAAAGTTACCAGTAACCTGTATTGGATGACAGAGAAAATAGGATTTTAGTCTTACCTGTTAAATCCTTTTCTCTTAGTCCATACAGGTTACTGGTCTCCCACCCTGTCAAGGGACCATGCTTGGCTCTCCTGAGGTAGAACGTGGGGGTCCTTTCGGGTTCATGCTCACAGGAGTTTTCTGTTTCCTCGCGGGCTACTTGTTGTAGTTTGTTCCAAAACTTACTGAAGCTAACAGGAACCTGCAGCTAAGGTTAGAGGGTAGGCTCCACCCCTGCACTCACTTCTCAGAACTGTTCCTGCCTACTTAAAGGGGCGGAGCGCCTACCCAAAGTTACCAGTAACCTGTATGGACTACGAGAAAAGGATTTAACAGGTAAGACTAAAATCCTATTATTCATGCTTCAGCCTTATTTCTTTATTTTCTTTATGCTTTGCTTTAGGTGATGCAACCCCTTTAAGAAGGGTGTCTGCTTGGCTGCCATCTGTGTTTCATTGCAATGCATAAATAATGTTTCTCCTGTTTTTGTTTCCAGACATTCTGGATAGTGAAATACCTATGTTGTCCATTCCTGTTAGAAATATGTAATAAAACTCAAAACAATGAGCGCACAACAGAAATGAATGACCCCTTGTGCCATATGCAGAAAAGATGAGCAGTTCTGTGGCACTCCAGCTAAATCATTGGTAACAATTAAAAATTCCTCAAATTCCCATTGACTGACTTAAATGCATTTTTTTAATTCATTGAATGCTTCAGAGGTCTCCAACATAGATGAAAGCCATTTGAAATCACTGGGAATTTTCATTTGCATCTACAAGCAACTGTTTTGCATTAAAATTGATGCTTTTTAGCCTCCTGAAACCTGAATAAGGACCTTGAGGTGCAACCTGGTGCAAGTGCAGTTCTGGAGGAAACCATCTGCACCTTAGGGGAGAAATGAAAATACCAATTCCTTAGATGGGGTTTTTAAACCATTTAATGTTAGAGGAGTAGTCAATACAGAGCAAGGGGTTGGACACTTTCCCTCATCCAAGAGATTGAAATCCTGTGATTTGGGGAATGTTTATTTGTCCTCCATGTTACAGTTGGTTCGCCTCCTTCTACTGCACTTTTGGTGTTTACAATCTACTCTGCAATATGTTCTGCAGAGATTTAGCATGTCTTTTCTTTTCTTTGTTAGTTTCCAGGTAAATGTTTGTTTTTTTTAGTTTGTGTATTGTTTTTTTTAGGGGAGATTGGGAAACCAGTTAAGAATAAGAGTGATTGTCATTTATAACTTGTATTTTACATGCTTTAACACTTTCATTTCTCTGTGTTGCTCACCCCACCCAGACTAACCTGTTTCAGAATGTTAGATAGCTTCACAAAATCATTAGTTGTTCCTTTATAAATCATATGCAGTCACGTCACGGAAGCCAAGAGAAGATGAAAAAGATGGGCATGCGTACAGATTTGTATCGAGATCGGATATGGAAGGAGATGTGAAAGCTGGCAGATACTTGGAACATGGGGAATATGAAGGAAACCTTTATGGCACCAAGATAGACTCCATACATGAAGTTGTAATGGCTGGAAGAACATGCATATTAGATGTAAATCCCCAGGTAATTATTTCTGTAGCACAATAAGCTTTTCTAAACGTAACATAAACTATCCTATATAAATATACAAGAATATATTTTATATTAACCCCTTCAGGACCATACGGTGAGGGGGTGGAGCACTCTGGAGGACCATGGCACTTTTTTTTTTCTTCTTCAAGGAAGTCATGTGTGATCACAGAATGGTGTGCAGCCACACTGTGATCACAAACATCCGTGATGTGCCAGGGCAGTCGCCAGTCCTTAATGTCTGGACAGCTGTCACAGTCGTGTCACGTCACTGGGCGTTAAGCAGTTATAAACAAATGTTACTATGCTTCCTGCGTTGTTTTGTTCTTTGCGTATCCTGTAATGAAAGCGGAACTTTCACCCGCTATAAAGTCGCCCTGCAATAATTAAGCAGGTAGCGACTAGCTTTATAATATATGTTACCTCTGAAATGTAGCCCATTATAAAGAAATCCCTTATTGTAGGAGACCGGAAGCCAGGCATCTGTGCAGACATCTTGTCTGAGCCTCTGCGCTGTCAGTCCCGGTCTCCATTGAGAAGCACTGCAGTGTGCCACATGGTAACCAGAATGGACTGACTGCGCAGGCACAGACTGCACAAACCTGGCCGTCAATCTCCTACAGTGAAGGATTTCTTTATAATGGGCTACATTTCAGAGGTAACATATATATTAAAAAGCTAGTCGCTACCTGCTTGACTTTATAGCAGGTAAAAGTTCTGCTTTAAATTCTTGCATATTTTATTGCTCAACTTGGCTACTTATATTTATTTTTGCCAAGAAATGTATTGGTGACTTTTCTAAGATTCGAGGAGTTAAAAGCTGCACTTAAATCAAAGGGAATTTCTAATGGTTTCCTATGGTGTGGTTGATTTGCTCCAGAACTGCTCAAATTCTTTCTACATCACACTCTCGTGGCCCTGTTGACTTAAAGGCAATAACCATAACCTGGCTTGAAATTATGTCTGTGGAGTAATCTTGTACTTCTCAACAGAATGATACATATGTAAATGACTAAATAATATGTAAACTCTTAATTTCCCTTCTTGCTTTAAGGTAGCCTGTAGTGCAGAATGACTGTTCTGTAAATAGAAAGGGCATTGCATTGTGTTTGTTTTTCTTTGCAATGCAACCTCAACCTTCATTTCAGCGCTATACCTTAAAGCATAGCATTCAAATGTTCCTAGCTGGATGGCAGTCATTTTTCTTTTTTTTTTTAAATCCTCTCGCACAGCTGTATAGCTCCATTGCGCGCACACCTTTTTTTTTTTTTTTTTTTTTTGTTTATTTAAATGCACAAGTATTTTTTTCCCTGTGGGAGACAGATAGACAAATGTTGTATAAAGTAGCAATATACATATTTCAGTTTGTGCTTTAACAAGGGGTTTTATG
Source organism: Rhinophrynus dorsalis (assembly GCA_037306005.1). NCBI lineage: Eukaryota > Metazoa > Chordata > Amphibia > Anura > Rhinophrynidae > Rhinophrynus > Rhinophrynus dorsalis. Next base: position 385,119,367 of record CM074723.1, on the reverse strand, counting down.
GGAAAAGAAACTCTATTGGCCTAGAACAGTTAATCACTTCTTCCTGCAAGTCCGTGCCCGTGCAACAAGGAGTGGAGAGGGAGGAAGCCCAGCACAGCATGTGGCCTCTCACAAACAGGAGAGGGCAAGAAGCAACAGTATATGAAATAGAGATTACTTTATTTATTACCGACAAATAGCGCAGCTAATGTTAACAAGGCTTCCTATACCATCCCCTGTAACATTAGCAAACTGTATTAGGCATGATTGGTATACATTATTTAATGAATAAAAACCTCTGAGTATCATAAATTAAATATTCAGTTTATTTACTTGCTGTACAAGATCGTTTATGCTGTTCATTTATTGTTGATACCATTCCTGTAGTCAAATGTATTTGAATTGTGTATGTCATTTCCACATATTTTGATTATTATTCTCCACAGGCATTAAAAGTGCTAAGGACTTCTGAGTTTATGCCATATGTAGTATTCATTGCCGCTCCTGAACTAGATATACTGCGTGCCATGCACAAAGCTGTTGTGGATGCTGGAATTACAACCAAGCTTCTTACAGTAAGTACTGTTTTATGGTTATATAAAAATTAAGGCACCTGTGTATCTCCAGGGTGGGTAAACTGAGGACCTCCAACTAATAAGGACTACAATTCCCATCAACCCCAGCCAACCTTTGGCTGGTAGGAGTTGATGGGGATTGCTGTCCTCAACAGTTGACATCCTCAGATTGCCCACCATAGTGTAGCTTGTACATAAAATCCCTTAGGATATATCTATAATATTGTGGACATCTGTATACCACTTGATAAGAAACCACCATTTACCTTAAACTGGGCAGATAATCCTAATGGCCGCTATGAATCAATTCTGCAGTATACAAAATTAATATGTAATTAGAAGTGGATATCGTCCGTGGAGGAGAGCATAACTTATTGTTTATAGACACCTGGATCGCAAAATCCTCTCACTGAAGTATTCTTGGAAAGGGCAGGAATATAGGGTCCTGCATAAAGATCCCTGTCTGCCTCCATGGGCCTGATAATTAATGCTACTTAAAGGGATAGTAATACTTCATTTTAACTTTATTTTATTTTGTAGGCATTAAAAAAACATGAAGAATGATATAAGTCTTATCTCTGAAACCTTTATGGTTTAAGAGATATTCACAAACAAAGTATCCCCCCCCTGTTCAACCAGATAAGAAGGGAGATGCCCAGGTAGACTGCAGAGAGGGACAATCTTCAATTAAGATAATGGAAAAAGCTGAAAAACTTTTCAAGGGGGGAAGGGCTTTCATTGTTTTCATACAAAGAAAATTGTCCCCTTCTGTTATCTGTACTGTCATACAACCAGACTCACATCTGAGAAGAGATGGCTTACACTAGGAAAAAGGGGCGGGGAGGGGAACTTTGCTTGTGAATATCTCATAAACCATAAAGGTTTGAGAGATAAGACTTATATCATTCTTCATGTTTTTTTAATGCCTACAAAATAAAATAAAGTTAAAACGAAGTGTTACTATCCCTTTAAACATTCATTTTGGGAATTAGTCCGATCAGCATTGGTACATAGCAGGTATAAGGATTTGCTGCTCAGATTAAGGTAAGTTGGGGTTTATTATTCATTATTAGTGATATTAGGTATAGTGTGAAGAATGTGCAAAATATCCTGTCAGTTTATGAATACCACATCAAAATAGAGCTGTTTGATTGTTTTATAATCATTATAATTTATATATAAAGTGACTAATTAGAAAGGGGTAAAAGTGTACACATACTGAACCTAGCTTTGTTCCACTATACAGGTAACTATAACCATAAATGCTAGTTGTACCATTATATAGCCAATGAAATGTCTGCAGTGATAGATACACTTTGTACATGTGCCTTCATACAGAAAATGTTAATATGAGGTGGCAGTTCACCTTTAACCCCTTCAGTGCCAGAAGCTTGTGGAACATTTTGTTGTACCCTTCTGCCCAGACACATTTTTTTTTGTTTATTTAACTTCCTAGTTATCTATGAAAACTACATATTTCAAATTTTTTTTGGGGGGGGGGCAGTTATGTTTTTTTTTGTTGTAGTTTTTTTTTTTTTTTTTTTTTCAGAAGAAATTCAGTTTTTTCATGGCACTACGCAAAAAACGAAATTATGCATGGTGTGATAAGCTATTATGTCATAAATACAAAAAATGTAAATTACATATTTTGCCACTCATAAACATAAAAACAGTTATGTTGGAAAATATATATATTTCCATTATATGTTAAAAGCCATTAACTCCCTGAGTACAAAAATACAGAATATGCATAGTATTACTAAATTGTATGGCCTGCACAGACCCCTAATTTTCATGTGAGATAAATGGTATTTTCAACTTAATTAACTAAAATGCACATTCCAGTGGTTACATGGTAACACTACTGTACATCAGCTGAAAAACGATATAAAATTAAACATTTTCAGAAAATAGATCTCCTACTTCATTAGATGAGAGAGTCACTTGTCTTTCTATACCTATCCTATTGTACACAAATGTTTCCAGAAGGTGGTACTGAAGGAATATAGTTTTTTTTGTTTTTTTTTTTTGTTTTTATTACATTTCCACCACTTCAAATCTACTGATATCTTTGAAAACTGTGGAATTTCATACTGTACTCAGTAGCTACTATTCGTACCAGAAAAATGGCACCACAATGATATGAGTTGACTTATTGAAGGAGTTACCAGAAGAACAAAATAACACCAACTACAAGCTCTCATTTGTTTTACATTTTGTCAAACTTGACGTTCCTCTACTTTAACACCTTAAGGACCTTTGCTGTGCCAGGACCGTCACAGTGGTCCGGCACTTAAGGACCAGTGATGGTCCTGGTACGTCACGGAGTTCAGGGCTCCTGGCGCGGCTGCACGCCACTCCTGAAGCCCTGAACCAGAAGCGAAAGGGAAAAAAAAAAGCCCCATGGTCCTCAAGTGCTGGCTGCGCGTGCGAGCGCCTATCCTTAAGGGGTTAAACTGTTGTACCAACTACAGAAATGAAGAAGAATTAGACAAAGCACACCATTTTGTAAAGAAGATAATCCACCACAATTGGGTATGACTTGTCTTTCTACCACTAAACTGGTGCACACAAAATTTATCAGAAGTTGGCACTAAAGTTAAACATTTGCATTTTTTCTCTTACATCCAATATGAAATACAGGAACCATGTGGATGAGCTCCCGCCTCCAGAATTATAAAAATCTTCTGATCCTGGAGCAGGGAGGCCCTTTGTGTTTCCAAAGTGGACCCTGGTCTCCTTGGATGCCAGCCTGTGGGGCTGGGGAGCTATTCTGGGTCACCTAGGTGTCCAGGCAGGTAGATTCATAATGAGTGCTTATTGATCATCAAAGTCTTGGAACTCTCCACTTCTTATGGGGACACAGTTGATGGTGCAGTTAGACAATGCCATCTGATAAGGAGAGGAATCTCCGTTTGTTGGACATGGTGCATTGCCTCAAGTTTTATATGTATCAGACTAAGCATTTTCACAAGGCTGACTCTCTGTTTATCATCCCAGAAGGTCCCAGGGCTGGTCTTTTTTTCTTTAGTCCACAGAGTCACCCTTCTCCCACCTTAATTTGCATTAGTCCTGCCTCCTGCCTTTTCATTGGAAACTGGCCCTTTTTAAGGGCAGGGATCTTTACCTGCATTGCCTGATTTATTTTCTGGTGCTTTCTATTTGCTCAGAGATATCCTGACTTTGGCTACGTTGACTTTACTTTTCGTCTGATCCCTGGTACCTCGTTTAGATCTGCCTAATTTGTATTGATATCCTGACTTCAACTACGTTGAGATTGTTTTTCATCTGATCCCAGGAACCTCGTTTTTGTCTGCTTGATATTCACTGTATGAGCCGGCTTGATTTTTTTACCTCTGGATTCTGCTGGTTATGGCCTTGGCCGCTTGTTTTTTTATCTTATGCCACTGGTGGGCCTTCCCGCTACAATGTGTTGTCGCCGAACATTAGCAGTTTCCTCATATTAGTAGTTCTCCTGCCTTGTGCAGACCCCAGCAGTACCTTGCCTCCTGTTAGCCCTCCTTCTTTTGTATTACTTACCTTGGTGGCCTTGTTTATTTGGCCACTTTTCATTGTATCGCCAGTAAACGATCCTACTGCGTAGTTGGCCCATTGCAGTCTTTTGAGGTAACACTAATATTTGGTGGATGCTGATCCTAGAGGAAATGACTTGATTAATAACACCAGTAGTCCTAGTGGCTTAGCCTCCTAACTCTCTTGGGCTAGAGGGCCTCTAGCATTCTGTGAGACTAACCTTATTTCCTGGTGATTTTTGTTGTCAGTGGTTGCAGTCTGCTTGGACATTTATCTTGGTAGCCCCAATGGCCTCTATCAGTGTGGCGTGGCTGCCATATAATTGGTGGGTGCTTTTATTAGCAGTTGTGGTCAGCTTATTCCCTTTGTTTTATGCAGCCCCTAGCAGCGCTGCCCTTCTCCTTTGAATGATTAGAGTGTCCCACAGCATTCAGAGGCTGGTCATATCTCTGGTGGCTGCTACCTTTAGCGGCCATATGCCACTTGGTCCTACTTCCTGTTCTGTATATGTATAATATGTGTATGTATGTGTGTATAATATATATATAATATGTCTGAACTTCCACCAGTTAAATCCACTCTCCCATCCTGGTCAGGGCATGGCTCAACTGGGGTCAGACATCTGGCATTGTGGCCAGCACCTTTTATATGGCTTCGGCCACATCAAGGGAGTCTGGTTACTGGCCCCGTTCCCGAACTTTGCTCTCTAAACAGTGTTCCCAAGCTTCATAGTCCAGACCTAATATCTTATTTTTGCACAGTGCTATAAGTGGTGCATAGGTCTCCCACTCAGAGAAATGGATCTTCATGGTATTGCTTTCCTGGGCATTGAAGTCCTCTTGAAGTTTGTCTCGTAAGAGATTTTCTTCTTCACTTTCCCGCTTACTTCTCTTTGTGTGTCTTCAGTCACATGAATTCTGGGAGTTTGTGAGTGGGGGGTTGAGCTGGAGGAGAGAGTCTCCACCCACAATATTCTGTCTGTGTGATGCCTCCTTCCTTCAAGGAGGAGGGAATCCACTCCATGGCACCTATGATCCATATAGAATAAAGAGATTTAACAGGTAAGACTAAAATCCTATTTTATCTGGGTTATAAGGCAAAGGTTGAACTTGATGGACTTGTGTCTTTTTTTTAAACAAAATGTACTATATTATGTTTAAGCAGTCTTGTTTATTATGTAATTGTTTTGCTCACACTGGATTGTTTATTTTCTTATAATCTGCAACCCCCGAGGTTATTCTTCTCCCTAGGGTGTGCAGATATCTTGGTGCCTGCCTGATGAATTTATCTAAGACCACAGCTGGCTGCTTCAGACAATACACATATTTAATTTACCTTAAACAAAATATTTACAACCCGTAAGCCATTTCTTCCACGCTCTCATATTTCATTATAGAGAATTTATATCTAATGAAATCTGGTCTTACATTTCCCCAACCTGTGTTCCTCCCACAGTACATGCAATAATTGTGATACAACATCATGGGCCTGGAAGACCTTGTACGGGCTTGTCTTCTCTGGACCTCTACTGGCCCGACCAGGGAGCATGGGAACTAGGTCAGGTATAAGTCCAATTCCAGACTGAGGTGCTGTTCGAGTGTGTTACTAAATGGAGCTATCCAAAGGATAGGTGCTGATAAGCTAAAGTCTTGACACTGGAAAAAGGGTTTAGTGAACCAGGGTTAATCAGAGGGACATTTTCATCCAGTCTGAAATAAAGTTCAGCATCCTCAACATAACCACAAAGAATATCACAGTCATTTTGACAAGTCATTTGCAAAATCTGTAAGCAGGCTAAATTCTCTTTATAAATGTATCGCCAATTCTCCTTTTCCAATATTATGAACACATTGGGGGGGATAAAGTAATAGAATTCCATGCTAAAAAAAGGTGCTGCAATCCACATGCCTGTATTAACACTGGCACATAATATTGGGGAGGTGTTCAGGGCTTGCCCATATTAACGTCTTAATGATGGAGCAGTGTGTGTACCAGTATGTAGGAAATTAATCATACGGTCTAGTCAAGGTGCAGCCACATGATTTGGAGGCAAACATCTTAACATAGAAAAATTAGCTTTGCTGGCAGAGTCGTATATTCCTCCTATTGGTACTCATTGCAGAAGATTCTGATGTTTAAAAATTGGACCCACTGGATTCGATACAAATCTCCAAAACATTGTAAAGTAATGCTTTGGAAATTCATGTAGCATTCTAGAGCTTAATATAAGTAATAGTATTCTGCTTGAATACCTGTATTTCATAACTAATGAAAGTTTTTGAACTGACATCAAACAGTAGGTGGAAGAATTTGCTGTGAAATGGTGTTCATAAGGTGTTTTAATGGTTAATGCACTGATGAAAATATGCACATGTGCTAATTCACAGAATTCTAGTTTAAAGGGATAGTAATACTTCGTTTTAACTTTATTTTATTTTGTAGGCATTAAAAAAACATGAAGAATGATATAAGTCTTATCTCTGAAACCTTTATGGTTTAAGAGATATTCACAAACAAAGTATCCCTTCCCTGTTCAACCAGATCAGAAGGGAGATGCCCAGGTAGACTGCAGAGAGGGACAATCTTCAATTAAGATAATGGAAAAAGCTGAAAATCTTGTCAAGGGGGGAAGGGCTTTCATTGTTTTCATACAAAGAAAATTGTCCCCTTCTGTTATCTGTCCTGTTATACAACCAGACTCACATTTGAGAAGAGATGGCTTACACTAGGTAAAAGGGGCGGGGAGGGGAACTTTGTTTGTGAATATCTCATAAACCATAAAGGTTTGAGAGATAAGACTTATATCATTCTTCATATTTTTTTAATGCCTACAAAACAAAATAAAGTTAAAACGAAGTATTACTATCCCTTTAAAGGGATAGTAATACTTAAGATGTTAAAAATATATGTTGTAGGGTTTATGTCCCTGAATAAAACAAAGGTACTCCCACTGCTGAGAGATATTTTATTAAAAAATTATAATAGCTCAAACTTGAATTTTTTAGGTGCAATATCACAGTGTCCTGAACATTTACAGTGACACTGTTGCTACACCATCCTATGGAGATTTATGGTCTACAGACCAAAGCTGTCTATACAATGGTGTAGCAACAGCGCCACTGTACATTTTCAGGCCACTGTGATATTGCACCTAAAAAATGCAAGTTTGAGGTGTTATAATTTTTTTAAATAAAATATCTCTCAGCAGTTGGAGTACCCTTGTTTTACTCAAAGGGATAAACCCTACAACATATATTTTTTTACATTTTAATATTACTATCCCTTTAACACACATGTAACTATCAGAGCAGTTTACCAAATGGGACCTCACTAACTGTGATTGATGTATGGATCACAGTAATGAAAAGGAACTATGTATAATAGTTAATATTGATTAATAGTAGGTAACCTTTAGCAAAACACTTAAAGTACACCGTAATTGGACAGAAAGCGATGCATTCTGGCACCCCAAGGTTTACTGCTGCTAGGTGCTTGTTGGTAAAAACGCATTGGGCTGTTCTCAAGAAGTTAAAATGGAAAAGTTTCTGCCTTAAACTAACTCAACTGTGTAGGAGAAAAAGAAAAATTCAAATTATTTAAATAGAACTTTCTCTGTCGTCCAATATAGCTTACAGATACCATGGGAAGGTGACAGCCCCTTTAACCCTTTGACTGCCAGAGGGGTATGGAATGCATTGCAAAGCAATGCATTCTGTACTCCTCTGGCACTCAAAGGGTTAAGTAGGCAGGAACAATTCTTGAAAAGAATGCAGGGTGGAGCCATCCTCTCCTCCATAGCTGGCTACTAGCCACTTCCCTCCCCAGCTAAATTTGTTCCTTGCAGGAAGAGGCTACAGAGAACAGTTCTGTTTAGTTTTTAGTTCTTTTATTATTTTTCTATTAGATATGGGGTTTAGAAATCCCCCATTAGGTGGATTACCATTACCGACTTCCCAATGTTGCATTGCTCAGTTAACAGGTGCTATTTGTGTACCCTTCCAGCCCTGGGGGAGAACCTTGCGTGCTATGTCTTTTCCCCTGGGGAGCCTCTCTGAGGCTTCTCCTTTTCAATGGTAATCTGAAGACCTGGAAAAAAGGTGCCATAGTCCACTTGCCCCAATTTTTCCCCTCCGCACAGGAGCCCCTTCTGGAGTTCGTCCGTAACTACTGCACTCATTTGGGTTTAATCATTACATTCTGTTCTGAGTCTTTGGAGCATTTTAGTCTTCTGTGGTATTTAACCCCTTCCTTGCCACGCTATGTTGCTTTAGGGATATGTTACCACACTTTTCCTTGGGGATTTTGTATTTTCTATTACTCACTGGGTGTTCTGTATGTGTTTTTCCACTTTTTAGTCACTTTTTGATTTTTCGTTTTATTTGAGTTGCGCGCTTTACCACATAGCTGCAATGCTCCATTGATCTCTATGGAACAGTATAACTTGGGACATATATCTGCAACCGTTCCACATACTGAGTTCAGAGATGGCTCATTCTTCTTGTCTGCCCTTGCCTTCCACTCTGGTGCACATCCTCAGTGTCCTGGTGGGCTCAGGGGGATTTGGACACTGTTTTTGGGGTACTCTTTGAGGAAAAGTACATTTCCCATAAACTCCCGTTTCGCAGGCTGTTTCCTGATTAGCTCCTGGCTCGGTCTGCATTTTCTTTTCTCCTCACATGAGTATCTTGCGTTGGGCTTGGATTTCTCTGCTCGTCTTCTCAGGTTAACCCTTCGCTTGCCGTATAAGTATATTTTTACATTTTGTGGGGTGATTCCTTAATCTGGGACACAGTATTTGGTGCTTCCTTTTACTGTTTGGCACTTTATCTCCTGTTAGGATGGCAGATCCATTGGGATATGAGACTAGGCCTATGGCTATGGATTTAGAAGCATCTTTGACCCCATTACATACTGTTCCTCACGCCAGACAGGGCTTCCCAGAGAATACTCAGGTCATTTATGCCCTTCATGTGCTATGGCCCCTGCCTCTTCTCCAGGGCCTTCCAGTCATGAACAAGAGCCATACTAGGTCAAGGACTTAAGTCCTCTATAACACAGTTTCCTCTTTCTCTTCAGGGGGTTCTTCAGTCTTGGAAACACCCCACTTTCTTCAGGTATGCGGCCCCTAAGGCACCTGGCATTCCTGACTTATCTGATTCCTCTGAGGAGGAATCGCTGGAAGATTCAGAGGATGGTGTGTGTTCAGAAGGGGCTTCTTCCCAATTTTATGGCAACCCCTATGGAGCTGACCCTGAACCCTCTGCTCAGGGTCTCATTAAGGCAGTTTTTAAAAAGCCTTAACCATTCCTACTGCTGCTGTAGAACCTCAGTTTACTTCTGACGTCTTTCAAGGTGCAAGAAGTCTTGAACTATTTTTCTGCCTAATCACACTCTAAATCAGTTCATACTAGATGAGTGGAAGACACCCTGATAAGCATTTATCTCTGAGGTTCTCTAAGCTGTATCCATTTTCTGAAGCAGCCTTGGCTCAGTGGGCTACACCTCCTGATGCACCTATTTCCAGACTTTCTAAATCCACTGTACTACCTGTAGAGGATGCTTCAGCTCTTAAGGACTACCTTCACGGCTATAGGCATGTCATTGTGACCTACCTCGGCTTCTGCATGGGTTAATAGAGCCATTGCTGTTTTGGTCTGAACAGCTGACTGACGCTGTCTGTAGGGTGCCCCTAAAGCTGACCTTTTGGCTAATATCTTTGTGACTCAGCACTATGTTACCGATGTCCTGTTTAATCCTCTCATCGCAAGGACTGTCCAGTCCATATCCAGTTCGACAACGCTATGCCAGTGGCTTACATCAACAAGCAAGGCGGCACCAGAAGCCCCACCACTTGGTTCAAAGCCAAGGCTATTTTGGCTTGAGCAGAAGTGCATGTTCCTGCCATCTCCTCTGCCCACATCCCAGGTGTAGAAAACGTCCTGGCAGACTTTCTCAGTCACCACACAGTGAACTCAGGGGAGTGGGAACTCCACCCAGAGGTGTTCGGTCTCCTGGTAGAGAGTCGGGGCCTTCCTTGCATCGATCTGATTGTCACAAGGGACAACCGGAAGGTTCCTCTTTTTTGCTCCTGCTGGTGGGATCCTCTGGCATTTGCAGTGGATGACTTGGTGGTTCTTTGGCATTCTCGTCTGGCCTACACCTTTCCTTCTCTTCCCCTCCTTCCCAGGGTGCTGTTGCAGATTCGGATGGACGGTGCGTCTGTCATCCTGATTGCTCCTTATTGGGCCAGACAAACTTTGTTTACAGAGCCATTGGCTCTGTCTGTTAGTGACCCATTTCCTCTGCCATGTGGACCAGATCTCCTTCTTCAGAGTTACCTATCGAAAAAGGACATAGAGCACATGGCTTTGGTGGCATGGAAGGTGAAGCCTCCATATTGAGGAAGAAGGGTTTTTTCCCTGAGGTGGTCTCTGCTGTGATTCAGGCTAGGAAACCGGTTTCCTCTAAGGCCTACGATAGGGTTTGGTCTAATTTTTTCTGTGCTTGGTGTGTGGACAGGGATCTGTTCTCACAGGAGTTTGATCTCTCAACTATCCTGTTTTTGCAGGATGGTGCGAACGAGGGCCTTAGCCTGAGTTCCTTGACTTTTCAGACCTCTGCTCTCTGTTTCTTTTTCAGACGCGCATAGCCATTTTGCCAAACGTCAAAGTCTTCTTTCAGGGGATTGCTCATGCCTTTTCTGCCTTTAAGGCTTCCACTCCTCAATGGGACCTTAACCTGGTTTTGCAACAACCACCCTTCGAGTCTTCGGCTGCCATTCCATTACATCTTTTGACGTGGAAGATGGCATTTCTTTTGGCTGTGGTGTCTGTCCGCGGAGTAGCTGAATTGCAGGCTCTGTCCTGCAAACCGCCTTTCCTAGTGTTTCACAAGGATAAGGCTATCCTCCCAGGAATTTCTTCCTAATGTGATCTCTGAATTCCACATCAGCTGGGAGATTTTTTGTGCTTTCCCTTTGTCCTCACCCATACCTGACAAGGCTTGTTGGATGTGGTGCTCTGCCTTAAGTTCTTTGTGCACCACACTGAGTCTGTCCGCCAGACTGATTCTCTTTCTGTCATCCCTGAAGGTGGTCCTAGTGTTCTAAGCCAGCATCCAAGGTGACTATTGCGTCTTGGATCAAATCTACCATTCGCAAGGCCTATGAACTCAGGAAGAAACTTGTTCCATTTCGCATTAGAGTGCATTCCACCAGATCTGTTGGAGCCTCCTGGGCCTACAAGAATCAGGCCTCTGCTGATCAGCTTTGCTGTGTGCTGTATTTACGGTTAAACTGGTGTGCTGTGTTACAGTTCCATGTTCCATTGACCCTTTGTTCGTTTAGGCTATTCCATACTCTGATTAGTCCATGGGTGCTCTGGTATCATGGGGACCAGCGCTTGGTCCTTGCCTTCTTTTCCCAACACAGGGAACTCAATGTTGGTACATCCCATGGTACCTGTAAGCTATATTGGACGACAGAGAAAAGAGGGTTTTAGTCTTACCTGTCAAATCCTTTTCTCTTAGTCCATATAGCTTACAGGTCTCCCACCCTGTCAAGGGACCATGCTTGGTATCCTGTGGCTGGACGTGGGAGTCCTTTTGGGTTCATGCTCATAGTAGTTTTCCTGTTTTCCTTCTTGCTATCTAGCTAGGTTGGTCTATTGTCTTAAATCAGTCTGGAGAAGGGAGTGGCTAGTAGCCAGCTATGGATTAGGGGAAGACGCCATCCTGCATTCTTTTCAAGAATAGTTCCTGCCTACTTAAAGGGCCTGTTGCCTTCCCCGTGGTACCTGTAAGCTATATGGACTAAGAGAACAGGTAAGTCTGAAATCCTCTTTTTAACCACTTGAGTGCTTGATAGGGCTTCAGTACGTTGCTTTGCAATGTAATGAAGACCCCTCTAACTTTCAGTGGGTTAAAAGCCCCCATTTGGACTTCCTAGGGAATTTTCAGATTATCTGTGGACCAGGCTCGTTATTTGGGGCCCGTATCTCGTGAAGAACCTCCACAGGTTAATGCTTTCATTTACTCAGTCAGTTCCATCCCGTTTTGGAAATTTTTGGTCTGTGGAGCATTCTTCCCCCACCCCGTGGAGTTTGAGTAACTTTGTGGAGGGAATACACCCGCTATTGGGGATTCCTCTCTGGAGAAAGGGGAAGCAGATGCGGGCTACTTAGATTTGTCCTTTTCTGTTGGAGACTCTTATGAGGAAGACCCCTGCTCTTCTTCTGAGGCTTTTGTATTTACTGTACTAGAGACCCTTAAATTATCAGACATCTCATACACTAGTTCTTCCCCAGACTTTTTAAGAGATGCAAGAAGGAGGTTGCAGTTTTCCACACACACCGTTCTTTGGACCAGTTGCTGATGGAGGAATGGAAGACATGTGACGGGAGATTTTTCCTTAACCCGTGTATTTCTTTCCTATATAATTTAGCTGCTGAGGCTTTAGCGCAATGATCTATCCCCCTGAGGTTGACCCTCAATTATTTGCCTCGCTAAGTATACTGTTTTGTTTTTGGTGGATTCTGCAGCTCTAAGAATCATGTGGACAAACTCCTGGATTTCTTTTTGAAGGCAAATTTTGTGGCTTTGAGTGACCTTATGACCTGCTTTCACCATTCCATGGGTAACTTGGACTTAGTCCATCTGGGGGGCATCAGCTTTTGAATGCTGTCAAGGAGCATCTAGTAGACCTCATCTCCTGGTTCCTCTAAGTGAATGCTTACCTTACTGAAGCAGCATTTGATGTCCCTATGCTTATTAAAAAGTACTTTGCTCTGTGGTTGAGCTTCACACCTTGTGGGTTAAGATTTGGTTGGCTGTGAGTCTTTTGATACATTTTTGGTAACTTTCACATTTATGGACAAACAGCTGTTTGACCCAGAATTTCACAAAGTTATCACTCATGTCATAGGAGGCAAGAGTACTTTGTTGCCTCTGGTAAGGTTCACTGGTTTGTACTCCAATCCTTTCATAGTCTTGAAGGACAGCGGATGTTCTGTTCTCAACCTGAAACTTGTTAACAATTTCATGTTCACTCGTGGTTGAAGATGGAAGCTTTGTGCTCTATTATTGCCTCTATGTGTCCAGGGGAGTCTCTAGCTTCCCCAGTCATACAGAATGCCTTTCTGCAGATTCCCATTCTTGCAGAATATCAGTGTTCCCTGCGGTTCGCTTTCCAAGATAGGCATTATCAATTCACTGGGCTTGTGTCCACTCTGCAAGTGTTTAAAAAGGTAGTATCAACTCTTTAGCATTGTATCCTCTCTCAGGGAATCTCTTTGACTCCTTACTTGAACAACTTTTTACTAAAGGCCTTTTTAGAGGAGCTTTTGCTCACTCAGATCCAATGATGCCTTTTCATTCTGGAACACCATGCTATGTACCTATAGTTTGTTGCTCAATCTCAAAAAGACGTCTCTGGTTCCGTCCCATGTCCTCCACTTCCTCAGTATACAGTTCAACACACTCCAGGCAAAGTTATTTTGTCCCAGACAACAAGGTTCTGTCCTCGTGTCCCTGGCAATATCCTGACCATCTGTTACAGTACAGGAGTACATATGTGTGCTGGGTTTTCTGGCCTCTGCTCTGGAGAAATTTCCTTTTGGCCAGTTTCACACATGGGAGGTGCAGCTTGAAATTCTCAGGAATTGGTCCAGACATCAACTTCTTCCCTTCGTGTCCCTCTCTGACAGGACAAAATCGCTGGTGGCTTCAAAGGCAGTTTTGGGAACTTCAAAGGAAAAAAAAATAACGATCAGTGCCTGACATACTGCCAAGCACTGATTGTTAAATAATCTGTGTTACACTTACCTGTCATCCACTGTCTGTCTCCTTCTATCTCCATTCTTTCTTCTATCTTCTTTCTTCTCTTGTCTCTTCTATCTTCTTGATGTAAAACACAAAAAAGCATACATACGTTGCACACTAATAGATAGTTTAACCCCTTGAGTGCCAGAGGGGTACGCAACGCATTGCTTTGGGGCTCAAGGGGTTAAATTAAGTAGTGTGCCAGTTGTTAAAATATAAATGCCCCCATGCATATTAAATCTTTCTAAATTATTCCAAGCCAGTAGTATTTCCATAAGTAAAATGTCCAAAATTATATTAAGCTTTTATATATAAGTTGTCGCTGTCTCCGCCACTGTGTGATGCCGCTGAGGCTGCGGCGGAGACAGAATAATGCACCACAACCCCCTCTTCATGTCCATGGGCCGATGCCTGCTCCAGTATGAGGGAGTTAGAATTAAGGCTGCCCTTATATATGAGCAGCCTTACTTCTGATTCTCTCAGAGCCATTGGCTGGGATATGCTTATGCACCTCCCAACCATTCAGTTTAAAGCACAGCCACTCAAAGCTGATTTGCTGGGAGGTGCGTAAGCATATCCCAGCCAATGGCTATGAGAGAATTAGCTTACTGTGCTGGAAAAAAATGCAATCGGCAGAAAAAACAGCAGTCTCCAACATTTGGATCGAGGCCATATATACATGCACATAGCATTAAAATTAACTAGAATAAATTAATATTTGTTTTTGACTAATCCCTTTTTCTCTCTCTTTACAGGATACTGATCTTAAAAAAACTGTTGATGAGAGTGCTCGGATTATGAGAGCTTACAACCACTATTTTGACCTGACCATAGTAAATGATAATCTAGACAAAGCATTTGAGAAACTACAGGCGGCTGTTGAGAAATTAAGGATGGATCCACAGTGGGTTCCAATAAGCTGGGTCTATTGACCAATTTCCTGAGTGAATATGTTAACAAATTTAAAAGACACTATATAGAGTGAGCTCAAACACAGAGAGAAGAGACCTTCAGCACTCGTGTCTTTTTTCCCTGTAAGGATTTAAAAGATCGTACACTGTTCTTAATTTTTATATAACACTTTGAAGGGAAAGTGTACTTAAATATGTAATTTATTTTAATTTTTATAACTTTTTACAGATAATGTTTTTATTCATAATACATGAAGGAAATGCGTTCAAGCATTTTAAGAAATTAATTTGGTACGTTCACCTTTTTTTCATCCAAGAAAGTTTGTCATTCACATTAACATTTGGTCTTATATTTTCACTGTGATATAATGGATACTTGAAATAATTTTGTAAGCCTCTCTTGTTGGATATATACATAGATTAAAATCAATTTGTATGTGTTTAGGGAACACACTACCTTTTGAAAAAAATAAAATATTAAAATAATTAAAAAAAAGATTGTTGAATGAATGCAGAAGTTGTTACATGAATAATATTGCATAGTTTTATTTATAATAACAATCACTGCCAAAGTGCCAGCAGTGTGCTCTAAAGCAACTAATTCTGGGAGATGAACACAAGGGAGCTGTCCATTTCCAAAAGACCATTAACACTGTATAAAAGAGCTCTCATAATTGTGGATGTTCTTCTGTGATTGCAGAAGATGAAATGTATAATATATGCAATCTGCCCATATATGGTTTTGTCACAATACTTAGCCCTGTTTAGGTCTGTGGTTTTACTTTTCTTAAGAGCTAAAAATAACTTTTTCTATTGGCTTATTTTTATCCCCATTCAGGCAAAGATTTTAGGCAATCTATTGCACTGTTGTCCTAAGGTTACTCTTTAAAGCCTAAAGTAATCTTTTACCAATCAATTATTAACAGACTGCTTTAAGATGGCTGGGACCAAGGTTTCATCATTAGAACCTTATACATGTTAAGTTTTTGTTTTGTTTTTGTTTCTTTTTTTTGTTTTGTTTTTTTTGTTTAGCAGAGATCCTTAGAGCCATATTTGGATTAAGTTGGACATATTGTATGAGTTTAAGTTGTTTAAACCCAGGCAAATTATTTTGACATCTTTCTAAATAGGTCTGTATTTGTGTAATAACCCATGTGGATCAAAATGGCTTAATCTGTGACAGTGTATTAGTTTTTTTTAATCATCAACAAAGTGCTCTGCCATTGTATTTTATAAAATGTGATGTACTAGTGCGTTTGTACTATATGTTATGGGTGTTGCATAATTTTCATAAATAGAGTGTACATTTTAGCCCATGCTGTTAATTGGTGTCAGCATTTTTGTAACACAGTGTGTCATATGTTGGGATAAGACCCATAATTGTTCCCATTAATATGGTGTAAACATATCTATAATTTTTATAATGGGATAGCTGCATATAATATTACATTGTTTGCTTATGCAATATTTTTCTAGGGGCCTAATTACCACCATTGGACACTGCCCATTAAAACAATTATATATTATAATTGGCAACTGGCTATCACTAAGATATATGCTGCTATATTAGAGTTCTCATTTTAGTGTTAATTCCTGACTTTTATTTAGCGATTACAGATTTAAATGGTTAATATAAAAAATTCTAGTGACTATGTAGTCTGTGATCCTTCTTGAAAAAATACTAAAGTATTTAATCTCTTGACTCCTGACACCAAAGCATAATACAGGATGCAAATGAAGAAAGCTTCCTATGAATATCTTTTCCAAAGGACAAATCGCTTAATTACTTTGAGAGGATGCTGGTAGCTCATAAATAATTTGAAGTGTGCATTTAAAGGATGAATTAAGATATTTAACAGTTGTGATTTTATATTGATGAAATGAGTCACAATGAAAAAGCATTGTATTAAAATAAAATAATTCAGTATTTAAAATGTGTTTTTGCTATTTTAATCTAGTAAAAAAAATGTTATGAGTTGGTATCACATCGCACATGTGCTAGGTGCACCCCACATTGCATCTGTTATTGTTAAACTTAAACATGGGCAACAATCCAATATTTTTATGAAACAAGTTAGCATGGCCAACTTTGAATTTGCAGTAAATATGTAAAATTTGTATAGTATGATATTGGGGTTGGACAAAACCTTTGGAACCAGATGGGATTTTTAAGCACCAGCAAGGAATTTCGGGGAAAGTCACATAGAATGTCTCTAAAAATTTAGGAGCCAGAAATTTCAGGAGAATACCAATTAAGAATAAATTACTTTGGCTAAATCATGTACTGCTGTTACCTTCTGGATTGCACCCAGGGTTGTTCAATACATAACATAAGCACCAGGTAACTGATACATATAATCTCAATTAGTAATAAGCATGGTGTGGGGCTGGTGTACTAACGGAAAGCAGTGGAATTCTGGAGCAAACCAACTATACGATAAGATAGGGCTATCAAAGTTCAGTCCTCAAGGGCCACCAACAGGCCAGGATTTAAGGATTTCACCGTTTAACTCACGTGCTTAAAGGGATAGTAACACTTCGTTTTAACTTTATTTTATTTTGTAGGCATTAAAAAAACATGAAGAATGATATAAGTCTTATCGCTCAAACCTTTATGGTTTATGAGATATTCACAAGCAAAGTTCCCCTCCCCGCCCCTTTTACCTACTGTAAACAATCTCTTCTCAGATGTGAGTCTGGTTGTATGACAGTACAGATAACAGAAGGGGACAACTTTCTTTGTATGAAAACAATGAAAGCCCTTCCCCCCTTGATAAGTTTTTCAGCTTTTTCCATTATCTTAATTGAAGATTGTCCCTCTCTGCAGTCTACCTGGGCATCTCCCTTCTGATTTGGTTGAACAGGGGGGGGTGATACTTTGTTTGTGAATATCTCTTAAACCATAAAGGTTTCAGAGATAAGACTTATATCATTCTTCATGTTTTTTTAATGCCTACAAAATAAAATAAAGTTAAAATGAAGTATTACTATCCCTTTAATTAGTGGCTCACTCATTATGCCTAGTGTTTAAGCAGGAAAATTCTTACATCCTGGCCTGTTGGTGGCCCTTGAGGACTAAACTTGGACAGCACTGCCATAAGGAACAAATAAAAATGCCCATTTAAAAAAAAAAAATTTTGTATGTCAGCATCCATACCTGCTGTTAGAGGCTGTGTGTATAAAGCTGACCTTAACCCAGAGGGGTACGCATCACATTGCATAGACTACTTCTCTGGCACACAAAGGGTTAAAGAATACACAGGTAAAAAAACGTTATAGCCAATAGACTCTTTAGCAAGAAAAAAAGTTGGAAAGGAAAAGAGAAATTTAGTTCAACAGTTCATACTAGGCTGTCCTAGTGACTTACACACATAAGCATAACATCACATCAACAGTAATTCAGTGTAGCTATAAAATCCACTATACCTGCATTTTTAATCTCTTACCCCTAGTCCTAGAGTTGTTTTCATATTTATTTACTGTGCATTATATCAGGGATTCACCAAACCAATGATTATCTTTACATGCTACTAGTAATGGGCAAACAGGAGTTTTTTTCATGACAAAATGCATGATGATTGTATTTTCTCTTTGGAATTCCCACACACAGAAACAGATTTTCTGCTATTTCCCTGCCAGTACAGATTTTTCATGAAGAATGGTTCCACTTTTCTCCTATGTTTTTAATGGTGGTAAAATTTCCCTCACACATACTTCTAAAAACCTGGAACTTCCATCACACATGTTGCAGAATTGTAAATAAGAGAAGGAGCAGTCAGAGAGAAAAATAAATATAAAATAAAGTTGTTTTGGAGTGCTGTCTAGAATAATATTAGCAACAGGAGAAACTGGTGTGCTGCTGTTGTGGAATCAGTGGTGGAGGAATTCCGCAGCAGCAGTAAAGTGAGCACAGTTCTCTTTGCCCAAGTGAGCACCAGGCCCCAAGCATCTTCCCTATGAATCTGGAGAATTATAATTAAGAGGGTCACTGGATACTAGTATCAGCCTCTGATATGGGACTATTTTTTTCTTGTGGCAGTTACATCACAGTTATTAGAAACTGCATTTGGCACAGTGTGCAATAAGGTAGTGAAAAGGGAAAGAGCAGGGGACACACCTTGGCACATATGCCCTCCTCGTTAAGAACATGCAAAATACACAACCTGACATTTGAATTCTGACCCCCCCCCCCCCAACAAAAAAAGGAACTTGAGTACTGCTGTCATTGTGCCCCTTGTCATTCCTCAAGGGAAAGAAAAGCACATACACAGACAAGCAAATCACACACCACTCTTGAGGTTCAATGGTGGCAACACCTGTGCTGTTGTTGTCTTCTTGTGTTAAGGTCTGGGTGCGAGAAAACATCCCCATTGTCCCCACCCTAAAGGTCCTCTTCCTTCTCATAGTACCACCATTGCCTCCTGTATCAGCACCACCAGTTGATAGTGAGTCTGCATGTATCTGTATTTGGCTTTGTGGTGGAGAGCAATTGAATGTAATGAATCGGGCAGCATCTGCAGACATTCCATCCAGCTGAACATGTCAATTTGATGGCAGGGATGATTCATTATTTTTATAAAGTCTTGCCACACTCCTCCACCCTAACCCCCCCCCCCCCCCCAGTTACTTGATTTGGTTTCTTGGAGATGGTTTAAAATTGCCAACATAAATGTCAGGGTGGCGGTTATATTTGTACTGCTTGCTTAACATGAGAGCAGATATGTAAAGTGTGATTCTTCTTAATCCTTCCACTCTTTCACAATGTTTCCACACACACACTGCACATTTCATGCACAATTTAATCCTGCTCTCAAGGGAAATAATATATCAACATACCCATGATTTTAGAGCGTGTGCAGGAGAAGAAGCCGCCATCTTTTAACCAGATTTCTCTGTCGTCCAATACAGGTTACTGGTAACTTTGATAGGTGACTGCCCCTTTAAGTAGAAAGGAATCATTTCTTGCATAAGAAATGCTGGGTGGAGCCTACCTCTCCTACTAGCTGCATCAGCCAATCCCTCTCCAGTTAGATTGATTCCTTTGAAGATGAAAGATAGAGAAGAGTTTTCTACTTATTTCTTATGAATTTTATTGTTTTATTTTAGAAATGGAATACCCACCATTAGGCGGATTACCATTTACTGACAATTCCCAGTGAATAGCTCAGTCCCAGTGCTATTTTCTTTCTTTCCCTAGGAGTTGCCCAAGAGGCTTCTTCTTTAACATATGGTAATCTGAAGAATGAAGATTTTCCTAAAAAGGTGAGCAACCCTTTGAGTGCTGAGGTCCACTTGTCCCAAGCTCCTCTCCGCACAGAGGTCTCCCTTGGAGTTCCTACTACATACTCCTGCATTCATTGGGTTTGTCTGTATGTCTTGGGGGGGGGGGGGGGGTTTGGAGCAGTGTTTATGAGGTAATTTAACCCTTTGTCTGCTGGTTTGACACGTTTTGGGGATTTTGCAACACTTTCCTGGTTGGGAACAGTGTTTATTTCATTTTTACAATGTTTTCTGGTGTATTTGCTAACTTTTTTTTACCTCAGAGTAAATTTTGCAAATTTTGAGTTCCGCACCTTTAACCCCATCCCGACAATAGTCATACATGTACGTCCCGCAGAAACTGTCACTTAGTGACAGAGGACGTACTTGTACGTCGAGGAATTCGTTCAAAGCAATGGGAAAAAAAAAGGTTAGGCGGGCGTTAAGTGCGCGCGTGGCCGGTCACTAAGCGGTTAAGGCACGATTTACCGCATAGATGCCATGCTCCATTCACCTCTATGGGACTTTACATACCTGTGGAAGGAGGACGTTGAATGTTTGGGTTTGACAACTTGGAGGTTGAATCCTCAATACTGAAGAAGAAGGGCTTTTCCTCTGAGGTTGTTGCCACTATGCTTTGTGTTCGGAAGCCTGTTTCTTCTAAGGCATGCCATAGGGTTTGGTCTACCTTTCTTTCTTGGTGTGCTGATCGGGATCTCTCTCATGACTTTGATCTCCCTATGATCTTGTCCTTCTTACAGGCCGGGGTTGATAAGGGTCTCAGTTTGAGTTCTCTGAAGGTTCAGACTTCCGTGCTCTCTGTTTTTGTTCAGAGATGTCTTGCCATTATGCCTGATGTCAAGGTTTTCTTCCAGGGTGTTGCTCATGCTCGCCTCAGTGGGATCTCAATTTGGCATTAGGTGTTCTTCAGTGTCCACCTTTTGAGTCCTTGGCAACTATTCTATTACGTCTCTTGACTTGGAAAATGGCTTTTCTCCTGGCGATTGCGTCTGTTCTCCGTGTCTTGGAGTTGCATGCCTTGTCCTACAAACCCCCCTTTGTGATGTTTCATAAGGACAAGGCAGTTCTTCACACTTATCAGGAATTTCTTCCGAAGGTTGTCTTTGACTTCCACATTAATCAGGAAATTGTGGTGCCTTATTTTTGTCCTGACCCTACATCTGACAAGGAAAGGGATCTTCACTTCTTGGATGTAGTACATTGCCTCAAGTTTTATGTGCATTGTACTGAGTCCTTTCGCAAGTCTGGCGCGTTGTTCGTCATTCCTGAGGGTCCTCGAGCTGGCAAGCCTGCTTCTAAGGTTACCATTGCTTCCTGGATTAAGTCCACCATTCGTAAGGCTTACGAATTGAGGAAGAAGCCTGTGCCCTTTCAGGTTATGACTCATTCTACTAGATCTATTGGGGCCTCTTGGGCCCACAAGAATCAGGCCTCGGCTGTTCAGTTTGGCAAGGCGGCTGCTTGGTCGTCTGTGCACACCTTTTCCAAACACTACCGTGTTAATGTGCTGGCATTGGCTGATGCCAGTTTTGGTGGAAAGATCCTGGAGGCTGCATTGCCTGTCTAGGGTCTTTCTATGTACATTTAGTACTCCTTAACCTGTTGAGCCCTGTTGGCTCTAGTTCAATGTGCTGTGTATGGTTCCTGGAGCTTTCCATTCCTTTCCATGTCCTTTGACACTTTGTTATGTTTGGGATATTGATGATCTGTTCGTTCTTGTATGCTCTGGTGATTTTGGGGGCCCTGCGCCTGGTCCTTGCCTCACTTTCCACCTCAGGGAACTCAACGGTTGGACATCACAAAGTTACCAGTGACCTGTATTGGACGACAGAGAAAACAGAATTTTAGTCTTACCTGTTAAATCCTTTTCTCTTAGTCCATACAGGTTACTGGTCTCCCACCCTGTCAAGGGACCATGCTTAGCTCTCCTGTAGCAGAACGGGGGGTCCTATCGGGTTCGTGCTCACAGGAGTCTTATTTTTCCTTCTGGCTATCTAGTCAATAATTAGCGTCTCAATCTAACTGGAGAGGGATTGGCTGATGCAGCTAGTAGGAGAGGTAGGCTCCGCCCAGCATTTCTTATGCAAGAAACGATTCCTGTCTACTTAAATGGGCAGTCACCTACCAAAGTTACCGGTAACCTGTATGGACTAAGAGAAAAGGATTTAACAGGTAAAACTAAAATCCTATTTTTTGTGGAAGTGGTACATAACATAGAAGACAAACACAAGAGAGCACCCAATGGTATAATAAGTCACAAATATAGCAATGGATGTAAATTAAAAAATTGCACTCACATGTAACCGTGGTCAGAAAGCTAATATTAGTCAATCTGACATAGAAGCCTGAGGAGAAATTGCTTTCATCTCCACTCGGAGGACTGATGATCAGCTAAAAAAAAAAAAAAAGAAAACACTGTTCCAGACAAAATGCTGGATCCAAGAAGCCTCAATTTAATCAACAAAATACTCTATATTAAAAACAGTGATAGAATAATAAGAATACTGTAACACTAACGCATTTTGCAGCAGAGGGGCTGCTTTATCAAAGCTAAAAACAGATATAAGCTCTAACATGGACTAGAGCCATCCAGAGCAAACACAGAACTTGTGCTTGGGCTCTGTGTATGACCTGGCTTGTCTGACCATCCAATCTGGTGCTTACCTGTGGTTCTGTCTGACTTTTCTCCTGCTTTATCCTTGATAGTGGACGCCCAATCTGGTACTGACCTGTGGCTCTGGCTGACTACCTGAACTGTGTATGACCTGGCTTGTCTGACTGCTCTCTCTGGTGCAGACCTGTGGCTCTGGCTGCCTACCTGAACTGTGTATGACCTGACTTGTCTGACTACTCTCTCTGGTGCTGACCTGTGGCTCTGTCTGACTATTTTCTTGTTTGCCCCCCCTGTACCTAGCAGACACCCAATCTTGTGCGGACCAGGGGCTCTGGTAGACTAGCTATATATTGACTGCAGGCGTGTTTTCTTGCATTTTGATATGACATATTTGCAATTCAATGTTTGTGGCAATTACTGCCAAGAAGAAAAGGTAGATAAAGCATTCCAGTTTCCACTGCATCAAATGAGGGGTCACCTGACTTACAGCCATTGTGCACTAATTATTCCAGAATATGGAGCAAAAGGAAAAATATGCATTTCTTTTACATTTCTACCCCTTCAAATCTTTGAAAACTGTATTCAATAGCAACTCCCATTGCTAGCGATGACATACCATAAGGGGTGACAGAAGCAAAAAAAAAATTACCATTACTGTAATCTGTCATTAGCTTTACATACTTTCTCCTACAAATTTTTATTTAATTAAGTTTATTATGATCGGAGATCACTGTGCAATTCAATATTCAAATTATTGATGGGTACCTTTGAATAAAAGAGCGTAGAGTTTCCTCCCCCTTCAGCAGCTGTGCAGCACTTCTAATATAGTAATGTTGGGTGATCTCTCAAACGCCCAACAGAAATATACACCCCATAATTTGGGAGAGGGTAATCCCCTCTTTTGAGCAATAGTACTCCAAACAGTTGGAGCAGGGTGGGCTGAGAGATAGAGGCCTCCAAGGTGCCTCTCCCCATTTCCTGCGCTTTCCTGCATGGTGAAGTTATCCATTAGCACCAATGGAACCAGACAAGGAGAGCATTGTGGGAGCAGAGATGCCACCGAAGTAAGTCACGGGCCATAATTTTAACCATTTCGCTGACTCTCTGCAGAGAAAGTGATGGGCCATGTCCTTAGCAGTTTTCAGGGTATGCTGAGGACATTAGCAATATTACTAGAGACCTATATTGCCCCTTTAAGAAACCTCTATGTAAATCCTTGTGAACCAAAGGCGTATGCAACGCATTGCTTTGCATTGCATAATGTACCACATTGGTCCTCAAGGTAATATTCCTCTTGCATCCTGCATTCCTAGGATGCAATTGCCTACGTCCTTTATACAAATAGCAATATTAAAAACAATTTAGACCACTTCATATGTTGCTATGGCAATGCAGTAGAACCTTTCCTCTTGGTTGTTTCCCCATCAGCTACTGAAATCCCTCCACTCCATGTCAATTCAACACCTTTTCATTTCCTTCAGTTGGCTTGCCTTTAACCCTTTGAGTGCCAGAAACGTACAAAATGCATTGTAATTGCATAATCATCACTGAGAGCTATAGAAGGAGAAAAGGCAGGAAGAGAAGTTGACCAGTTGAATATTCTGAGAATTTAACCCTTTGAGTGTCAGAGGGGTACACAACGTATTGCAGAGCAATGCTTTGCTAAGCCCGCTGGCACTCAAAGGGTTAAATGCTCGAAAGCCCGTTGTACATTTTTAACGTGTATTGGACCATTTAGGATAAAGTTGTTAAAGCCCTCCAACTCTTTATTTATTTAGCAAAGTATTTTTCAAGCAGGACCTGGCCCTTTAACCCTTTGAGTGCCTGAGTGTTATGCAACACATTGCCCTGTAATGCGTTGCTTACCTCTCTGGTACTCAAAGGGTTAAAGATAAGTGTTGAGGAAAAACAATAAAATTCCGTCTACTGAATCTGTTTACTGTGAGAATAAGTAGGTGCAATGTGATATAGTAGTGTTGTGTTAATGTGCAGTGCGACATCATAAGCAGACCACAGTGAGAAAGACTAGTTTGTTTTTTTGCAGTGAAGAATACTGAAATTGTAGCACGTGGGCACCTCCTGCATAATGGGTGTTATTGTAACTGTTCAGTATGTTTTTCCAGCACTGACCAGACTCTGTTTTTAGAGCATCTGTTACAGCAAGTGAAAGCTGAAAATTTAAAGTGACAATATTCTTCGTTTAAGTTAAGCTTATTTATATTGAGTTATATTACAGCTTATCTAGTCTTAACAGTATGTATGAGCAGATGATTTGAATGCAAGGTGAATATAAGCTTTTGCACTTACGTGTTTTCTTTGTAATCATGCCAATGAGTAAATGTTAAAATAAAACCATTTTCATGCAAATTATTAACCCTTTGAGTGCCATAGTTGTACGGAATGCATTGCTTTGCAATGCATTTTGTACCATTCTGGCACTCAAAGGGTTAATCCCATGAATGCTTGCCAGGTCCCCAAACCATTGCCTTGGAATTGGTTCACTCATTTGAACCTTGTGCCAGTTTATTGACCTTTTTCTTCAGATATAGGTACAACTACATTACAGATTCCCCTTATATATTTATATATATATATATATATATATAATCGTATGGTGTAAAGAATACATTTGGAACATGTGATGTCACATTGCCTTACACCTGCATACAACACAGTAAAGGCTCAGCAGCAACATCTATTTCCTAGATCAAGATCAGACTACGCAAGTGTCCTAAAGCAATTTTATCTTATAATCAATACATCAATATTCTGTTCAAAGACAAATAATTATCTCCAAATATGTGGTATACTAGTGTAAAAGCCCATGTACACGGGCCAAAGTCTCTATGTTCGGGCAATGTCTACTGCGCATGACTGAATCGGACAAACATACATCTGGCCTGTGTTCAAGCAGTCTTTACTGTGCATAACTGCATTCGGGCAGTCTCTACTGTGCATAACTGCGTTCAGGCAGACTCTACTGTGCAAGACTGCATCAGACAAACATACATCTGGCTTTTTATTATTAGTGATGGTGATAAGTAGGCACCAGGTTTTCCCCTAGCTATGCTAATCTTTATGAGGCATTGCAAAACCATCTATGTACAGTAAGAGTCTGAACAAACCTGGTCCTATATGCTAGATTTATAGACAACCTTTTGTTAATATGGCAGGGAGGGGAAGAAAAAGCTACAACAATTCTTCAAGTCATTTAAAAGAGAATGACACGGGACTCCAATTCACATTCCAAGAGAGCCAACAATCTTTAGATTTCTTGGTCTTGGAGTTGGAATGTGACAAAGACCAAGAGATTTTGAGAAAAGCCTACCTCAACACGCCAATGTCAATAAACATATACAAGCTGGTAGCACCCATCTCCTATGTTGGCTTCACAGTACTGTTGGGTCAAATCCATTGACACAAGAAATTGCACTTCAGAATCAGTCTTATTAGAATAGGCTGAAGAACTCAAACTCTAGTCTCTATAAAAGGGGTTACATGGGCAACCAGGTAATCAGTATAAAGCTCTACAAAGAACAAAAGAAAAATTAAGAAAATATTTAATAAGCAATAAAAGGAACAAGAACACTAAAGAAAAAAATTTCTCTGCTGGGGGGCCACATCCAGAAAAGTCTCACAAAACATTGGTCCATCCTCTTGGGAGTCATTTGAGTTCTATAATACCAGGTAAACCCAAAATAACCTTCAGAAAAAGCAGAGATAAAAAATAAATTAAAATGCTGC
Organism: Rhinophrynus dorsalis; assembly: GCA_037306005.1. NCBI lineage: Eukaryota > Metazoa > Chordata > Amphibia > Anura > Rhinophrynidae > Rhinophrynus > Rhinophrynus dorsalis. The sequence goes on along the minus strand of CM074723.1, from coordinate 385,092,914 downwards.
AAGTTTATTGAGAGGTCAACCAAAATGAAATAAATAAAAAATGTGTTGCATGGCTTAGTGATCAGTGAGAACTTCTGATGCAACCACAATTCATGCATCACATGTGGACACATCCAGCATAGAAGACAAAAATACATTTCAGCAACAACAGGACAAACATGATATAGAAGGTTTCCATAATTGTATGTCAGTCTAGCTTGTTTATTTATTGGAGTATCCCGGTATGAAACGATACGTGGGAAGGAACGACAAGACCTCTAAATTGTGGAAATGTCATCAAGGGATGTCGCATACATGGTGTCTTGAGACTACTTCAAATACCATAACAGGGATGTCAGCCTTCTACAAGTTTCCATCATAGATCATATACTCCTCCAAGCCAGAAGACGAGATTGTTTGACCAAACTATGCCCCCAAGAGGGTAAAATGAAGAATTATATCTATGGTGTGTATATATTAATGGTCCATCTCAGATTCATGTCCTCAGTAGGAAACCTATAATTATACAAATGTCATATTGTCCCTTTCATTAAACATTTCTCTGCTAAGGATATGGACGTCTACGTCCTCAGAAAGTAGTCTAAAATTGCTATGGATGTGGACAGCTGCCAGGGACAGAGGTTTACCTTTAGTAAGCCTCAGTCCCTGGTGGTAGTTCCTTGCTGGTGGAATCCCTTCGTAAATTATATTATCACACACAGATTTTGGTAGGTGTAGTTTGGTGCTTCTGGCACTGGTGCTTTAGACTGGACTGAACTGAAGGAAGTAATGGAAACCGAAAAGCAGGTTAACTCTATAAATCCTAACAAAAAGAAATATGGCTGTGCAGTGAAAGCATGCAATGAAAACAAGCCGGGCACCAGAGGACAAGGTTAAACGGACCTTGAATTTGGCACACAGAGATGAGAAGACAAAAAGCAGGGAGCTTGGACATACTGGGGACTAAATGAGCAGCCAGCCATGTGCTAGTATTGGTATGGGTAAAGTGATTCAACCTGAGCCCTGAATGGGGCTCATAAAGGTGGGAGGAGTATATTAAGACTTCCCCCCTCTCCCACAGACACTGACATATCATTTCATTTATGGAAATTGATATTCACAATATAATCTTTTGTGACAACAAGTAAGAATATGTTGATGTATTTTCACACTTTGTTATGTCCTTGTAAAATGGCCAATATGATGTTCGGAGTGCCCTTGAAATTCAAAATTGTATATAATTAGAGGTGTCTTGGGCTCAGATAGATTGGGAACCACTAAGGATGACATGCTAAAGAGAAGAGGAGCAATTCTGGGGCAAACCAGCTGTACTAAGAGGAACAAATAAACATTTCTCAAATGCTCATTGGTTTAAAGGGATAGTAAAGTCCAATTTTATGAAAATCTGATAGTATAGCTAAAACAATAATAAACTAAGAGATATAAGTCCAATCTCTCAAACCTTTATGGTCTGAGAGATATAGGAAGATAAAGTTCCCCTGTCCCTCCCCTTTCTCTGTGGTGAGCTGTAAAGCCGGTTGCAGGATATCCTGTTCCCGAGATCAGGTGGAGGCTCTTCAGCAGAGCCGAAATAGCAGGATCTAGAAACAAATACTTCATTGGAACAGTTTACAAAGTGTGCCTGCAAACCAGGCACACTTTGTAGACCATTCCAAAGAAGTATCCGTGTTTAGATTGCACTATTTCTGCTCTGCCAAAGAGCCTCCGTCTGGTCACACGACCAGAATCGTTGTCTGACAGCTTTACAGCTCTCAGACCATAAAGGTTTGAGAGATGGGACTTATATCTCTTAGTTTATTATTGTTTTAGCTATACTATCAGATTTTCAAAAAATTGGACTTTACTATCCCTTTAAACCAATAGGTATTTGAGAAATGTTTATTTGTCCCCTTTAGTGCAGCTGGCGCTAAAGTAGATCTCTGAGTCTTCTCTATTGTAAACATAACAATTTGCACTATGTTAAATAACTTACTTTCATGTAGTCAAAAGATATTAAACATAAAACGATCCTCCTCCTGCCCCTTCTGGCCATGTCAAGCCTCCTCTATCTGTGGTTCAGATGGAGTGCGGTGAGGGACAAACTTCACAAAGCAAAGGAAAATCCTACACCCCTTCGAAAAGGGGGAAATTAGGGTTTTCCTTATAATTACTGACTTCATTTTGTCCCTCACTGCATCCCTCTGGCCCCAGGGGAGGCGTCCAGAAAGGGCAGAAGGGGATCCATTTACATTTAATATCTTTTGATATGCACAACAGTCAGTTATTAAACATAACGCAAAGTGTTATGTCTACAATAGAGAAGGCTCAGAGATCTACTTTATTGCAGATATTACTATCCCTATAATCAAAAGGTATATTTATTCATCCTCTATGGTGCAATTGTTTGCTCCAGAACTGCACCAGTACATAAGCCTCACTGTCTTAGAAGAAGATAGATAATACTTTCCTGTCATCTTTCCTGAGGTGTAGCCAAGTCCTATTCCTGTTTGGGACATTCCAAGTCCATTCAGTATGAGTGTGTGGGGTGAGGACAGAGGATGCTTTATGCTTTCTCTGGTTTGCAGAGGGTGGGAACTTTTTCCTTCTATGGAAAATCAATTACTACATGGTTTGCATTTTGTTTTTAACTTTCCCATGAATGTACAAGACAATAAATATTGAAAAATGGTTAGTGACTGTAGATCAGATCAAGCAGTCCATCAAGTCTCACCTTCTCTATATATAAAAAATAAAACAACACATCAAAACTTTTATTTCACTGTTGATTTTAGACAGGCTTGGATCTGAGCATCTGACCTTTCCATGAAAACGCTGCAATATGAGAAAACTGGTTGGTAATGTCTGACACAACATTCCTACTTCAGAAAGTCCCTTTGTTGGAGTAAATCAGCACATGAAGATGTCAAAAGACATTCTGGGGCTGATGTATTAACCATTTCAGTGCAATGTGTTGTGTACCCTTCTGGCACTGAAAGGGTTAAGGACTGGAGCAATTCAGCTGTGCTATAGGAGAAAAATAAAAGTTAACCCATTAAATGCTAGAAATGTATCCAATTAACTGCTTTATATTGGAGATCTCCCTAGCATTTAACCCCTTAAGGAGCCATGATGACCTGGCACATCATGGGTCCAACATGCAATAAGGACCCATGACATGCCATAATCGCCACGGATGTCAGGGCTCCACGCCGTTCGGGGAGCCCTGCATCAAATAAGGAGAAAAAAAATGCTCCATGATCCTTAAGTGCCAGCCAGTGCGCACAGCCAGTCCTTAAGGGGTTAATGGGTTATAATCCCCATTTAAATCAATGGGGATTTGGGGACTTTTTAGTTCTCCTTTATGGTGCATTTGTTTTGCTCCAGAATTGTTCCAGTTCACATCATGAGGACAGACAAGTCAAGCAGGAAGAACAGGCGCTGGATACAGTAAGTACTAGCTGCAAGTGAAAGAGTGTTCATTTTGAATGAACAATCAGCTTTTAGAAGAACATCCATCCATAGTGTGAACTACAACACTCGTGACATTAATGAGTGAGCCTCTGTTCTTGCCAACAGCTTGATCAATACAAAACTTCACAGTGAAATTGTAGTCACAGCCATAGGGCAGAAAATTGTGCCTATATATTTAATTTTGCAAACACATTAAATCTTCTTCCATAACATTAAATAAAGCCTAAATGCCCTCAAAACAGAACATTTAATTTCTACTTTGTAAGATCCCTTAAAAAAATATAGAACTCAAAGGAGAAGTAATAGCTCATAATAATAACCCCCCGCTTTCCTCACTATGGCCAAAATCCTAATGACCCCTATGAATTTAGCCTTTGTTAAATAAATAGCATCCACAATCATTCCAGGACAGTGTGTCCAGACCCTGGATGTGGACAGTGGCTGGCACTGCAGATGCTAATCTTAACCCTTTGGACCAGAAGTGTGTGTGCAAAGAATGCAATGCTTTACATCCTAGGCACCACTAGGCAAGGCACTCTAGGCACCCTTAGCCCCACCCACGGTCAAACCCGCAGTTCTCACAAGTCACATGCCAGCCTTCTCCTTTTATTAATATAGATTTCTTGCATCCAAATTTGGTAACGTTAAGAATAAACCTAAAATTTCTGAAATAGTGAGTTAAAGTGAACCAATAGAAACACCCACTACCTTAATAAAGTGGGGGAAATGAGCTTAAATAAGGAGGAAGGTAAAAGGGGTTAGTAGCCCTGAAAAGTTACAGAAAACACTAAAAACCATTTCAACCATTGTAAGAGCACCCAAAAACTGACAGAGATTACAGTATATGATTAAAAAAAAGAGTGCAGGCCAGGCTTCAGTCCACATGAACAAGTGGAAGTGCACACACAACCAAAACACTCAATAGGTTAACATACATGTAACCTTTATTCTTCAGACTCCCATTAGAATGAACGAAAAGTGCTTCTAAGAAGCTATAGTAAGGTAAAGGCTGTTCAGACAAGCCAACCTTCACATGTTTGTAGTCCTGTATAAAAGAACCTGTGACCTGGGCAGTCCATAAACATAGCTGGGAACTCTCCAGATTTGGCTGCTGGGTGAGTACCAACCTGAACACAAACATCAAACACCTGGGGTTTCTGTGTCACATTCCCATATATTGTTTTTCATCTTCCAGTGGATGCAGGATATGGGTGCACTCACTGGCTCCACACACCTGTTGCTAACTCTCAGACACCTGCCCAGCAACTATATAACTATGCCCACAGCAAGACAAGGAGTGTTATAGACTGCACCTTTGGCCTCTTGAAAACTCGGTTCCATTGCCTGGACAGATCTGGTGAAACCCTACAGTACACCCCCTCTTGAGTTTGTCAAATCACACTTGCATATGCTATCTTGCATAATATTGCTGTGGACACCAGTTTATTAGCTGACCTCCACCCTGATCCCCTTGGTGAGGTACCAGTGCCACATCCATTGGAAGGTGATACCCTCAGAGGTGGGGAAACATGGGCCAGGGTCATCAGGGAATACGTTGCCTGTGAGTATAATGCATGCACCCATCTGAAGCCAACAATACCAGATCACCAACATGACTTCACATTTTCCAATATTGCAACATGTTTTGTCTCCATTCCCAGGATGCTGATCTCCTGCTGGACACCTGCCACTGCACCTGAGTGTTGTGAAAGTGACTGTTCCTCCTGGACTTCCTCTGCAGAGCTTACACCAACAGCGCCTGGATCATGCAGCCTGTCACGTTCCCAGGAAATAGCCCTCAGTGGTTTGAATGGATCCAGATGCCTTGCAATGGATGGCAACAGTTGAGTCTGTACTGAAAACTAATTTGTGTGCTATCCCTCAGTGTCAGTTGTCTCCTATGTGACACACTTCACATAGCCACTATGATTTGTTCACTGTCTCACATCTGTTTACTTATCTTTTCCTACAGAGTTCCACATGTCACTAATCTGCAGAGGGCCCTGTGGCTCATGAATGTTGAGGAGATGTGTGTGTGATGCACTTCCCCTTCTTCCTGTAATTGTATGATTCTACTTCTAGTACCATTAAAACCTATACTGTGTTCATGAACATGTCATGTTGTATCATGCTTATGAAGTCTATGACTTGTGCTTAATCCTATGAATGCCAAGGAGGAAGACTATGCTTTGCTTTACAACACATGGCTTCCCCTCTGGCATTCAGAGGGTTAATGAAATATCAACACATGCGAGAACTTACACACATCCACTATGCCACATTCCTATGAACTCTGCTCCCATCCTGTTGAACGGCAGATATGTCTGAAACACAAAGGTATAGGGAGTGTTACAGACCAATCCACCATGTGGGGGAGGGGGGATTCACTAAGGTGTGATAAGGTGATCACTTCTCCAGTGATTTCGCTTTCTAATTCCTAGGTTATTGCATGGAACCTAGGCACTGACAAACATCTCCAAAGCTGAAGAAATCTTATTGACATTAAGACTAGAGGAAAGGTGCTTTCGACTAAAACAAAGGCAGGGATTCTTTACAGTAAGGGCGGTAAGGCTATGGAATTCTTTGCCTCGGGATGTTGTGCTTGCAGATAATGCAACTGCATTCAAAAAAGCAATGGATGCCTATCTAGCACAGAACAATATTATGACAGATGGCTTCAAAGCAAGTAGGATATTGATGCGGGGAGCTATTTGACTACCATTTGGAGTCAGGAAGGAATAATCCCCCACACACACACTTGGGACTAGATTGGAAATGGCTCCAGAGGGCTTTTTTTTGCCTTCTTCTGGATCAGCAGGGGTATTTTTGGCATGGGCTGGACTTGATGGACGCATGTCTTTTTTCAGCCTTATTTACTATGTTACTATGCCTGGGCTCAATAGCACAGCATAGGAATTGGAGAAGTGATGAACTGGAGAAGTCCTCTCCATCTCATCACTTCATCACAACTTAGTCAATCCCTCCCAAAGTGTTGGATCGTCAGTTCACATGAAATGTGTTGGGATGTCTGAGATGTAGTTTGGAGAATACAGACTCAGTGCTTGTTACCTGATTGACTTGTGCTAGTGTGTTTGCATGTGTCCCAGGTGTCAGTTGGCATGCATACTGCCATCCTGTCATCTGTCAAATGTTTTGTTGTCCCTACACTGTCCCAGTGTTACAAATCTGAACCTGCATGGACCCATATGTAGGTAACAATGTGTGTGTGCATCAGTTGTTGCTGACCCACAGCTTACATGAGACCCATCTCTGTCCCCCATGTTGATGAGTCCCAGGTAATATGAAGGTCAGCAGTAGCTGAGGATTGTTTGTTGCTCTGATGCAGCACACATGATCCCCTGTATAGTGCTAGAGTGATGTCCATTGTATTGCTTTGCAACGCATTGAATACACCTCTGGCAATCACAGTGTGCAATCACAGTGGAAAAACACATACCACCTTACCAAGTTCATAATGATGGAAGATCACTTCCTTCCCTTTTTGGCAGGGGGCATGAGGAGCTGAGGGCTCAGATGGTCCCCTCCTTCCAGACCGCATTGTGGGCATACCATGGGTTGGGGTTTGGGATGGTGTTGCCGTGGAGGATGACTGCTTTAGTATGAGGTGCTGAGTCCAGATCCTGTTATGTTCCCTCACCTCTGTAACCATCTGTAACCACCTGGCCCGAGAGGTCATCCATCACATTCCTAAATTGCAGTTCCTGGTCAATGTAGACACTTGGCCCTCCAGGTATCAGTGATGTCGTCTGTTGTCACGCATCATCCACTTCTGCAGTCCAAGATAGTCCCTATCCAGGGAAAGCACACCACCAGCTTGTACAGATGGTGATGGTGCAGCAGATGATTCCTCCCCAGAGAAATGTCTTCCTTCAACATCAGGCTCTATTCCTGGCTCAATGGTCTCAGGCTCCCCAGCAGGCTGCATTTCTGGCTCACTGGTCTCCGGCTCCCCAGCAGTCTGCATTGGTGGCTCTGGCTCTACAGGTGATGAGGATCATCCACCCACTACATCAATCACCTCCCCTTGTGATGATCCAGCCTGGGTGTGAGGACTGAACTGGGCTTGTGGCCGCTGGGGCTCACCCACAAGACCAATGTGGGTGTAATCCAGGGTTTGCTCCCCAGGCACTGACTGCTCTGTGACTGACTTCAGCCTGGTTGGCCATGTGTGGTGCATGGTGGTGGTGTGATCCATGTTAGGTCTGGAGGCCACATGTGAGACCCATATGTGGTGTAGAGGGGCATTTGAGGTGGTGTCCAGGGGTAGGCGTGGGGCATCCGCCACCTTGTGGATGTTGTAGGTGGAAGCCACCTTGAAATACCGATTGTCTCAGGGTTAGGTGGGACCAGCAGCTGTAGCTGTGGTGTTGCCAGGTCCAGTGGTTTTGGGTGGTGCACGTGCAGGGGCAGCTCCAGTGGCTGGTCCACTTGCTGGGGCAGGTCCAGTGGCTGTGGACGCTCCACTTGCTGTGCCAGGTCCAGTGGCTGTGGCTGCTCCACTTGCTGATGCTGTTTTACAGGGGCAGGACCCTCTTCAATGTCTTGGGTCATAACCCCTACAGGCTACTCCTGTGCTGGTTCCTGGCTCTCTGACACAGACACTGCAATTGGATGATGAAGAATGGGAATTAGTTACAGGTACAATTACAACATGGTCTGCTGTAGCATACATCATATACAACTGGACCCTAGCCTGGACAAAGCAAAGCAATGTGTTGCGTACCCATCTGGCACTCAAAGGGTTAAGAGCCTTTCAACTCTATCTACTCATTTAAGGGTTTCACCATGCTGAGTGAAAGGTGTACCACAGTTGCTTATGTGTTTTTTTCACACTGACTGATTCACCAGGAGGTGCATTTTGTGGGTGCTCACTACCTTCACTCAGTATTGTGAAATTTACCTCCATTTGCTAAACAATTGGTGCTGCTTTTACTTTTGCACAACTGTCTGTGGCATTAGTTCAGTCATTGTAACTGTCACACATTGCACATGTGTCAATCACTACATGATGGGTTTGACTGTCTCCAACTGTGAATAGCATGTATGAGCAAAGCGGAACTGAATGGGTTAATAACATGCTATATCCTAATGAGTGTCAGAGGGGAATCCAATACATGACAGAGTTGAATATCTCTCTGACAATAAGACGGATCAACTGAGCTGGGATGTGTGGTCTGTCACTGTTAGGGGCTTGGGTCAAAATATCAATAACTATATACTAAGAGCCCAGTTTTCCCAGTACTGAAACAGGGAACAATACAACATATATCGGTAACTAATGGTATGACAACATCTCTAACAGGGTGTCGGTTGGGGGACAGGGGGTAGAGAGATTGTTGCTTACCAGGATCCTGAAGGGTACTATCATCTCTTGTGTCAGGAATGCCCTGTACCGCTGTTTTTGACAGGCTACCATGGAGTAGCTCCTCCCACCCATTCTGTAGGCTGCAGGCTCACCCAACTTGTTTTTTCACTCGCCTCTTGCAGTCTGTCCAATGTTTCTTTAGGCCTTCCACGGTCCCCCTGCACACTCCAACATCATTGACAAGGTCCATCACCTCCTGCCATGCCTGTCTCTTACAGGCAGAGATGTCCCTGACCTTGTCTGAGGAGTGCAGGATCTTTTTCCTGTCTAGGATCCCGCTTACCAGAGCCATATTCTCCTCAAAGGTGTTCTTCGCCTCCCTGACTCTGTCACCTTTCACTGCAGGCTCAGCTTGTTGGGACGTGGAAGGCCTTACCTGCTCTGGCCCTGACTGTGTGTGTGTCACAGTTACCTTATATCCAACGACGCCTTGTGGGTTGATGCAGGTAGTGTATGGCCATAAATGTAGCTGCTGCGTCATCCCAGGCGTCACTTCTGGGACTGGGTCTGGGCACACTGGGAGCCTTCAACGGCCGTCCCATGTCCTCGTGCAAAGCAGACAAGCTCCCCGAGATGACGCAGTGATGGGCCTGAGGGATGTCGCATATCGGCTCCACGTGTCACTTAAAGGCGCATGGTTGTCAGAATGACGCGGGGAAGGTTCTGAGAGTGACGCATCGTGATCCCACGCGGCACTTTAGGGAACAAGGTTGCTGAATGGCACAGGGTCCTATCTACTTCCTGGCTGCCTTTTTAAGGGTAACTGCTTCTCAGTTACCCTTACGCTTCTTCTTGTCTGAGACATCTAATCTGGTGAAGACCTGTGGCTCTGACTGACTACCCACCCTGTTTGGCTTGTCTGACTAATCCATTCTGGTGCTGACCTGGGGCTGTGACCAGCTATCCTCCCAGTGCTGCCTTCTTCCTCTGGACATCCTATCTGGGGCAGACCTGTGGCTCTGGCTGACTACCTGCTCTCTGTATGACCCTGGCTTGTCTGACTAGCCCATTCTGGTGCTGACCTGGGGCTCTGTCCAACTATCCTCCCAGTGTTGCCTATTTCCAGTTGACATCCTGTCTGGTGCAGACCTGTGACTCTGGCTGACTACCCGCTCTGTGTATGAACCTGGCCTTTTCTGACTATCCTAGCTGGTGCTGACCAGTGGCTCTGTCTGTTCTCTCCACTTGTGGCTCCATTCCCTACAGACATCCATCTTGGTGCAGACCTGGGGCTCTGGCAGACCCGGCTTTACTGACTGCAGGCGTGAGTCAGTAGTCTCCCTTGTTACTCCTGATGGGAGGCTGTAAGTTCCGTGCAGCGTTACTCATATCCCTTGAGACTCCAATTGGCTCCGGCCTAGTCTCTAGCAGCTGAGGTAGACCGTCGGCAGGCTCCTATTTCTGATAGAGTCCATAGCCTCTCAGTCACCATCTGCCCGTTTTCTCATTTGCTTTTCATTATTAATATTATTTCTAATAAAGGTGAATTAACTATACCGTCTGACTCCTTGTCTTGTTTGCGAGCCGTAACAGTGTGTCCCTCCCCGACATCCTGTCCCACTGCCATCTCTCTCCCTGCCTGGCGTATGCCTAGCTGTTGGTGGGTCCTGCTCCTCCCACCTGCTCTCTCTCTCCTTCCCTGCCCAGGAATGCCCTGAACACTTTCCTCCTCTACCTCTCCTCTCTCTCAGGCCTCCACTTCTCTCCCTGCCATCTCTCCTCCCTACTTCCTTCACACTGACTCACACACAGTCACTCACGCACTCGATCACAATCATCCTCTAGCACTCCTTTGCACTCATTCAGTCACACTGTAGAAATAAAAAGATAAATGTGTGTAGTGTTGATAAATAAAAAAATGTGTTTGTGATTGTGTGTGGATGCAATGTGTGCAATGTTCTAAGGTGTAATATGTGTAATTTATTTGTGCAATACTCTCCTCCACCTACTCCACCTCTACCTCTCTCCAGTGACTGTTCCTCTCTCTCTCTAATATATATCCTCTGCTTCTGGGCCCTGTGCACTAGCTCAAAGAATAAGATACACAGGCAGTGTTTGGCATTTTTTGGGGGCTTTTTATACTTTTTTGCGACTAATATTGATAGTTTTGTGGCTTGGATTGGCTGGGGCTTGGATTTGCCTTTGCTAACGCTTAACTTGACCTATCTTTCGTCAAACGTACAGCTATTTCCTTTGACCTTTTGCGAGTTTTTCGAAGTTTAACACGTAGTTGAATAAAAGCAGACAGTGCCATTTTTGTTAGTACAGCGACATGTGCGGCCTACGCCAGTTTTGTTTTATAGTGGTTCTACAGTAGAAAACCAGTAAAACACGTGTATACAATTTACACAGTGCTTGTTTTTACTGTTACGCCTGTTTTAGAGCAGGTAATAGTATTGAGCCCTGTGTGTGGTACTGTGGACACCAGTGCAGTGGACAAGGCTGGGTAATCCATATATATGTGGTTTTTCTCTATCACTAGACAAGGCTATGATGAGAGGCCACAACAGACTCTCCAGCTGTTTCCAACCTACAACTCCCATCATTCCCTGCCAGTCGCCAGCTGGAGGGGAATCATGGGAGTTGTAGTAATCTTGTAGCAGCTGAAGGGCTGTGGGTCACTAAGTGACATCATAAAAATTACAAGACATAGAAACAATAAAAATACAAGAGAATGTCCATGAAGTTTGTTCTCACTTTGTTTTCTAGCATGGCCATTGCCCTTCGATAAAGCGCTGATTTGCAGTGAGACACTTTTTTTAATAAACCTGTTAAACCTTTCATTTGGATTCGATTGGTGTGGGAGAACAGAGTCAGTGTAGAGTTCCTAAGCGGAGACAGTCAAGTTCTTCATAAACCTGGTTCTTAATGTGTCCTATATTTTGCTTTTACATATAATGAAATGTGAGCACAAATCTATCTGAATCTAGAAGTTAACCATTATTGATAAGGCACTATTGGTGCCCTACTGTTTCTTCTGCTTCAAATGTTCTGCATAGGATGTGAACAGCTTCATCACTTGTTGACATCTGAATAAACCCTGTGGTGCAGTTGGTGTACCCCAGAATTCATACATTTGGTCTAAAGTATTTTCAACAGGGGCTTGAAATGCTTACATATAGCAGTAATACAATTCCCATTTAATTCCACAGTTTATTTGCACTCCACTGATGAACCATAATCCATATCCTTCCAGCAGTCACAAGGTGTGGTTTCATAGACAATCTCTGGCCAAACAGAAGACAAGGAAACCATTTATTCCCTTGACAAATATAGCATCATACTGGTTGGTATCTTCTAAGAAGCAGTTTGTTCCTTTAAGTGCATCAATCAAGATTTTGCAGTTTTACAATGCTGCCATTTGCAATGTCATTTCTTAATGTAGTCTGTTGTATCATATAAATGTGCCTTCTGGATACCATTTGGTGCTGTTGCTAACAGTTTGATTTAAACTGTAATAACTTTTCAGTGAGGCACCTCCCTGCAGATTGATTAAATTTTTACTCTGCAGGAAAAGCTCCATGACATATTTTTGATAAAATAACGTTTACTCTTCCTTTATGACATTGTCTGTATCTATTTCCTTCCATGTAATGTGAATGTTCAGCCAGGGAAGGATTTACATCTTAGGTACCCCTAAGGAAGACACTAGAGACACCTTTAGCTTCAACCATTGCTACTCACATGACCCCAACTGTAGTCCCATTAGAAAGAATGAAAAAAGCTTTAACCCCTTGGTTGCTAATAGGATCTCCAGTGCATTGCTAACATCCATAGGGTTGCATAATAGAATGAAGAGGGGTATAAAACTGAAAAACAGAAATTGCTCTGGCCACAACCACAATTCAGAATGTGGATGTGCACAGCACAGCTGAGGTGCCCCTCTACACAGTTGCTTACTCTGCCTTTGGGAAATCTGGCACTGTGTCCAGCCATGTCTTCATCACATTCTATTATTGGAAAGATCTTAGCCAACAGAATTGCTCTCATTACGTTTGCTGCCTTTCTTTGGAATGTCACTACTGTAGAATAGTGCAAGAATAGTTCATCACTTAACATTCACTTTCCAGACAACTCTAAAATATTTGATGGGAAAATCTGAAGATTATGTTCTAAGAAGAACTGGAGAAATTCTGAAGCAAATAAACTGCATTATAGTGGACACATAAAATGTTGTATTGATTTAAATGTGGCTTCATGATGCATTGGAGACCTCTCTAGCACTTAGAAATTGTATTAGTCCCCTGGGTGCAATTGGTTTATTCTAGAATTTGTCCAGTTCTTCTTAGCACAACAGCCCCTCTGTATCCCCAGAGAATATAGTGGGGATGTGCCAGCTTATGCAATATGACTTGTCTAAGACTAATTTTCTAAGCTATTTACCCCAAAGTGTTCCTTTGTAAATTGCTTACACCAAGGTAGGGAAGTGGAGATGTGTATGCGCCTTGCTTACCTAAATGTACTAATAAGGCAATATGTTGAAGAGAAGGTGAGTACTACAATCATTAGGTGCCCCCCTCCTATAAGATCATCATGCCTCATCTAATGAAGATGTACAATTTTAGCAATCAGCTTCAGCTGCTTGCAATTCATCTGTCCACCAGGAGGAGAAACCATTTTGCTGTGTTTGCCAGCCTCAACACTTGGACAACCCAGCAAGAAAACCAAGCAAGGAAGGCTTCAGCTCCCAGCTAGGCTGCTTTTAAAGGGACAGTATCATTAAATATCAAGCACAGTTAGCAGATCCCAGGTGACCTGTAATTCTGGCCAAAGGCAGATCCTGTAGCACCTTTTCATCTTCTTTATCAGCTGCCACATTCTCAACATTCCAGGAGGGGTTCCACCTCTGGATTATGCAATATGCCTTCCTTACCTCTCCATTTATCTGATGCTCTTAGCTTACTCTCCAATGTGTTGGCTTGTTTAATTGACAAGCTGACTGTTTCTTCTAAGAAATAAAAATCCCTAGCTAATGTATGGATTCCAGTGGGAAAATGGGTGGTGATAAGGCACTGGCTGAGTAGGTTAATAATGTAATAACTGTCCCTGAGACATGCTTAAAAGACACTGCCCAGTGTAGACCTATTCCTCTGGCTTTGTACTGATATGCTTCCATTAGGGAGAAACCTAAAAGGCAGTACTTACCGTCGTTCTTATCAAACTCCAAGGACTTTCATACATAAAAATTACGGATGACAAACCAGAGGACAGAAGGCCAGTGTTTAGAACCATTACTAACTGGCTACAAGATTTTAGTAGTTATGCTATTAACAAGTGAAAGTCAACCCTAGGAAGGCATGTCTGCTGGAAAGGGAGCCGGTTTGCAAATTTTTTTTTTTTTTTTAGCAGTTTTGGTATGAGCACCAAATTGCAACATTCAGTATACATACTAGGAGGAGTGAAATTGCAGAAGTAGGAAAAAAGCCTTTTTCATACACTCTACTACTATTCAGATCTCAGATTGTAAGCTCTATGGGGCAGAAGCCTACTGTCCTAATTTATGCTCACCTAGTGCTCCTCTTATGATAATTAAATTCTGCACTAATTATACCGTCTATACTAAATGTAAACTCTAAAATGCTAAGAGCATCTGTTGGAGCTATATAAATGAATATAAACTTACAAGTTCCCTGCTATCAAAAGAGTTAAAGGAGCAGTAAACTTTTTTTATGAAAACACATATTTTACAGAGCATTTCCTGCTGAATAAAACAAGGTCACTCCCATTGCTGTCAGATGTTTTATTCAAATATTATAGCAGATTAAATAACCAGGAAGTGAATTTACTGTGTTTACTTCCTGATAGTTCTAACTGACAGGAAGTGACAGGCAGTTTCTATCACATTCTATGGGGAACTGTATGTCCCTGACTTTTCTCTCCATTAGAATCTAACAGGAAATCTAATTAGAATTTGACCACTAGAGGGCACTGCTAATGTAAAAAAACATGGGTTTAAACTGTAATAACTCTGGAAATATAAATCTCTCTGCAGTGGGAGTACCCTTATTTTACTCAATAGGAAAATCCCTACAATATATATTTTTTCATAAAAAAGTTTACTGCTCCTTTAAGTACAGACAGGAATGTACTGCCAACCCTCTCTGTTACTAAAACCTCATAAAAAGAGGATTTTAGTCTTACCTATTAAATCCTCTTCTCTTAGTCCATATAGGTTACAAGTAACTTTGCGAAGGTGACCGCCCCTTTAATTAGGCAGGAACAATTCTTGAAAAGAAGTGCAGGGTGAAGCCTTCCTTCTCTTCTTAGCTGTGCATCAGCCAATCCCCATCCAGTACAATTTGAAACGCTAACTATTGACTAGGTAGCAAGAAGGGAAAAGATGACTCCTGTGAGCATGAAGCCGAAAGGACTCCCATGTTCGGTCACAGGCATGGTCCCTTGACTGGGTGGGAGACTTGTAACCTATATGGACTAAGAGAAAAGGATTTAACAGGTAAGACTAAAATCCTCTTTTCTCTGTCCTCCAATATAGGTTACAGGTAACTTTAGGATGTCCAAACATTGAGTTTCCCAGAGGTGGGAATGAAAGAAACATAGAAACATAGAATTTGACGGCAGATAAGAACCATTCGGCCCATCTAGTCTGCCCAATTTCCTACTGTGTAAAAAAAAAAAAAAAAAAAAAAAAAAAAGCAAGGACCAGGCGCAGGTCCCCAAAGTCACCAGAGCATATATGAACCATCATATCATAAAACAGCTCTATAATGAATAAAGTGTCAAGGGACACTAAACTGGAGTATAACACACCAGGAACTGTAATACAGCACACAGAACTAGAGTCAACCGGGCTCAACAGTTCAGGAGTACTAAAAAGTACAGGGAAAACCCTAGACAGGCTAGACTGCCTCCAGGATCTTCCTACCAAGGCTGGCATTGGCCGATGCCAGGACATCAACACGGCAGTGTTTAGAGAAGGTGTGCACAGATGACCAAGTGGGCGCCTTGCACAACTGATCAGCTAAGGCCTGATTCTTGTAGGCCCAAGAGCATAGTAGCCACCACACCTGAAGAGAAACCTTCTTCCTCAATATTGAGGATTCAATCTCCATGCTGTCAAACCTAGACGGTCCACATCCTCCTTCCACAGATAACCCTGTAGAAGATGATCCAGTCTTTGGGGGAGCCGAAAAGGTTCCTCCACTGAGAGATCCAGGAGCTCTGGAAACCACACTTGACTAGGCCAGTACAGAGCAATCAGAATTACTGGAGAGCCCACCAGACGGAGTTTCCTCAACACCCTATGAAGCATGGGAATGGGAGGAAAGATGTACGCTAGAGGAAAGCTCCATGGAACAGACATGGCATCCACTGCCAGACCTAGAGGGTCCCTCCAGCGGGAGCAGAATGGGTGGAACCTTCCGGTTGTGCCTGGTCGGCATCAGGTCGACACAAGGAAGTCCCCATTCCTGGACAATGAGGTTGAACACATCTTGATGCATTTCCCACTCTCCGCTGTTCACTGTGTGACGACTTAGGAAGTCTGCCAGAACGTTGTTTACGCCAGGAATATGAACATCAGAAATGGCAGAAACATGTTCTTCTGCCCAAGACAAGATAGCCTTGACCTCCGACCAAGCTGCAAGGCTTCTTGTCCGCCTTGCTTATTGATGTAAGCCATGGATGTGACGTTGTCTGACTGGACTCGAACAGGTCATCCTTCCAGCTTGAGTGGTCAGTCCTGGAAATCGTGAAATATCGCTCGGAGCTGCAGAACATTGATGGGAAGGAGAAACTCCTCCGCAGACCACCGACCCTGGATGTTCAGGTGACCCAGGACCACTCCCCAGCTGGAGAGGCTGGCATCCGTTGTCCAGAAGGATAACAGAAAGGGCCTGCCCTTTAGGAGATTGGAGAGGTCAAGCCACCATGGCAGACTCAGCTCCACATGAAGAGGTAGAGAAACCGACATCTTCAGGAGATTCGTCTTGCCCTTACAGACCTGAATCACGAACCTCTGAAGTTCTCTTCTGTGAGCCATTGCAAACAGAATCTCCTCCATGGTGGATATGAACTTCCCCACTAGAGAGGTTAACTTCTTTGCAGGGACTGGATCTCACGACAGGACTGCAGACACCTTGTGGGTGATCTGGTGAGCCACCTCGTCCGTGAGAAACACTATGCCCTTCAGGGTGTCAAATAGAAGACCTAGAAAAACCAGTCATTGAGATGGAATCAAATCCGACTTGCCCATGTTCAGAATCCACCCATGATGGGTGAGAGCATGAATACAGCCCCGGACCTGCTGATGAAGGAGTTCCGGAGATGGGGCCATCAAGAGCAAGTCGTCCATGTAAGGAGTGACTCTGATGCTGTCCCTGTGCAGGACGGAGACTAAAGCACCCAGTATACGATTGAAGACCTGGGAAGAGCAGAAAACTGGAAGTGTCCTTGGTCACAAGCAAACCTGAGGTACTGCCGGCTCTCCGGCTTAATGGCTATATGCAGATAGATATCCTTAAGGTGCAGAGAAGCGATAAATACCACAGGGCACATGGCTGCAATCACTGTCCTTAGAGACTCCTGGTGATAATGAGTTTTGACCACAAAACAATTGAGATCCTAGAGGTCTAAGATCAGAGGGCAGCTACCGTCCTTCTTGGAGACCACAAACAGGTTGGAATAGAAACCCAAAGCCTTTTCCAGCTGGGGAACCGGTTCCAGGACCTCCTTGTCTGAGGAGTGTGAGAAGGAAAGAACCTGAAAGGAGGAAGAGAGGTGAAGGGAATCCTGTACCCCTCTGAGATGACCTGTATGGTGTCTGACCAGACACTGAGGAAATGGCAGACGGCCACCCACTGGCACATGGAGTCCGGGGTTCGGCGAGTAATGCAGAAGAAGGTTTGTAGGTCTTGGGCTTGTTGGAGGACTGCTTAGGCCTCCACTGCTGTTTGGGCTTGGAGGAAGAATGTGTAGCCTGGGGAACCGCCTGGGACGTGGCACGCACCTCAGCCTGAAAGGGATGAAAAAGCCGATTGAGTCTGACCTGAGGCTTCTTCTTGGAAACGAAGGGCAAGAGGGTGAACTTACCCCCAGTGGCTTCACTGATGAGGTCTTTAAGCTCTGGCCCAAATAAGGACGTTCCTAAAAAGGGCAATGAAATTAAGGATCTCTTAGAGATGGTATCCGCGGACCAGATTTTAAGCCAGAGAGCCCGTCTGGCAACCACGGACAAGGTAGAAACCCTAGCAACCAAGCGGATAGCATCAAAGATAGCTGCAGAAACATAATGCTGAGCTTCAGAATTGTTGGCCAAAAGACGCAACAAGTCTGTGGTGGGACCACCCTGATGTACTGCCACAGTAAGCTGTTCAGTCCAGACAGCAATGGCCCTGTTCACCCAAGCAGCAGCAAATGAGGGATGTAAGGATGTGCCCGAAGTAGCAAAGATGGCCTTCAGAAAAGCCTCAAGTTTTCTATCAGTCCAATCCTTAAAAACAGAAGTGTCTGCCACAGGCAGAGCTCTGGCTTTAGAAAGTCTAGAAACAGGGGCATCCACCTTAGGGGGATGAGCCCACTGAGCCAGGGCTGCTTCAGAGAAGGGATATAGCTTAGCAAACTTCCTAGACAAAGTAGATTTCTTGTCAGGGTGTCTACAGTCATCAAGCACCAGCTGATCAAGGGTGGGATTAGGTGGAAAAAAGGTACTCTGCTTCTTAGGGAGGACACTTCCTCAGAACATTCACCCTCATCCGAGTCCACCAATAATTCCTCCTCAGAGGAATCTGACACATCAGGTACACCTTGCGGTTTGGGCACTGAGGACCTGAATGAAGTAGGGGGCTGCCAAGTCTGGAAGACCCCCTGCAATTGTGTGGGATGGAGTTGTAAAGTAGACCTTAACTCTTTAGGAGTAGCCTTAAACTCCTGCATCCACGGTGGCTCTAGTGCATGGCTGTAGTCTCTGGCGGAAATGCAGAGGCAGCAACGCATGAAGGGCATAAATGACCTGAGTATTCTCTAGGAAGCCCTGCTTGACATGAGGAGCAATGGGGATCACAGACACCCCAGTATCCTTAGTCTTAGGCCTAGCCCCAAGTCCCAACTGGTCTGACATCCTAACAGGGTATAAACGTCTGAAAGTATTAATTAAAGCCCAAATACAGTGTCTTAGATTAATACTTCACCCCAGAAATAGCGAATATACACTTAACTGGCAGGCAAAGGGTTAATCTGCTGAGGAGAAAAAGAGAGTCCAAGCCCTGCATAGGATATACGTGAAGGTAAAGGAGAAAATGGCATCCGCAATGACAGCCAATCAGAAACGAGCACGTGAAACGGGCACTCATGGGAAATGTTTCCCTTCAAGTACCCCAAAAACAGTGCTGAAGCCCCCAAAAGACTCAGAACATTAACCGGGTGACAGGACAAGGGTAGAATGAGCTGCCTCTGAAGTTGCTACGTTGATCGGCTGCAGAGATATGGAGATATGTCCCAAAGTGTAAAGTCCCATAGAGGTCAATGGAGCATGGCGTCTATGCGGTAAAGCGCGCCTTAAAGGCATGGAACTCAAATAATGCAAAATAAGCAAAGTGAGTCTAAAATCAGAAAAACACATAAGAAACACCAGAATAAAAGTAATTAACACTGAACCCAGTAGGAAAAGTGCAATAATCCCCATAAGAATGCTCAACGTGGCAAACAAAGGGTAAATTTACCACAAAAATCCCTAAGCTTCAGACCCCAGCGGACATACATATAAGCCCAGTGGGTGCAGGAGTATGTAGCAGGAACTCCAAAGAAGATACCTGTGCGGAGGGGAAGCGTGGGACATGTGGACCTCAGCACTCGAAGGGTTGCTCACCTTTTTAGCAGGTCTTCTGTCTTCAGATTACCATTAGCAAAGGAGAAGCCTCAGTGGGCTTCTCCTAGGGAAAAAAACATGCTACACAAGATTTTCAGGGCTGGAAGGTCCACAACAGCACCTGGAAACTGAGCACTCCACCATTGGGATGTCAGTAATGGTAATCCGCCTAATGGTGGGTATTCCAAATCTAACAGAAAACAATAAATATAACTAAAACTAAGCAGAATTGTTCTTTTGCCTTGCTTGAGCAAGGAACAAATCCTACTAGATTGGGATTGTCTGGTGCACAGCTAAGGAGAGAAAGAAGGCTCCACCCTGCACTTCTCTTCAAGAATTGTTGTTCCTGCCTAATTAAAGGGGTGGTTTCCTTCCCGAAGTTACCTGTAACCTATATTGGACGACTGAGAAATGAATATTGTATTTTTGGAAAAATTTCTTCACCCATCAGACTATTAAAGTTAGGAAGCTCTAAAGCAGTGGTTCCAAAATATTTCCTCAGCCACTCCTCCCACAGTGGTAGCTTTTAGGATCTCCTCACATAAACACAATCAGTGACTCATGAAATCTGGATGCTCTCCATTTCTGTAGTTGAAAAGATCCTGAAAGTTTTTACATGTGAATGTGTCTTGATGACATATTTGGGAACCACTGCTTTAAATTAATTTTTTTTCTCTAAAATAACAATTAGAACAACAAGGATAAAAAACTTTTCATTGAAATCCAATTTTTGGAGTGCTTAGATGGAGCTTCAAAGGCCCAATATCGACGCATAATAAAATACCGTGAAAAATAACCCTTCAGTCGTGGCAAGCACTCTCCATCCTGGTGAATCTGAGATTAGTTAGCACCAACCTGTCGGAAGTATTGAAAAGCTACAACTCTCAACTTGCACCAGATGATGCAATCCGCTGTGCAGCACAAGTATTTCCCAATCACTACGAAGGATTACAGCCGCTTTATGTGTTCAGCCTCTTGCTTCCTAGAAAAAGAAACCAGCAGTCTCATGTTTCTGCAGATCTATCTCAAATGCAGAGACCTCCCTATAATTCAAAGATTTTATATGTTTTTTTAACCCAATAGATGCTTGAGATGTTTCCAATGCTATACTTCAAAATGCATTAGAGAGATCATTAGCATCCAAGGAGTTATTTTTTTAAAGGGTGCGGCCCACCAGCATGTGGTTCTAAAGAAAATAAATCACATGCAATGTAAGAACTGAACAGAGCTGTGTCACTTCACAGTTGCACAATGTGGATACTGTTTTACAACTCAGCTGGATCAACAAGGTGAAGAGAGGAGTTGAAGAGGCCAGTTACATCTGCTCTGTTTATTATGAAAAAAAAAAAAAAAAGAACCATATTGTAGGGGTTTACCTACCGAGAAAAAAAGGGTACTCATGTGGGCAGTTGCTTTTCTCAAAAGTTATAACTGTTCAAATTGTTATGAAGTGATGAAGCTGTTACTATTGCATTTTATGTAGAACTAACCTTTCCCATAGAATGAAATAGAATTACGGGGTGGGGTGGGGAGATGCACTAAGCGTGCAAAACCAGTGATAGAGTGGAGAAGACTTATCTGTGATATCACTTCTCCAAGTACTATGTTATTTTATGGAGCCAATGCACTTAGATTTCTCCAACTTTGGAGATCTTAGTGTATAGGCTCTATATTACAACATAGGAACTGGAGATGTGATATCACTGGCAAAGTCATCACCATTTTATCACCTCTTTATCATGCCTTAGTGCATGGGTTATGCTGTGTCTCAGGAAAAGGTGAACTATAGATGGGCTGCCTGGACACCAGGTGGCACTGTTAATGTAAAAAAAAAAAAAAATTATACCAACAAAAGCCAAACTGTTTCTACTGTAATAACTTTGAAACAAACATATTTCTCTTCATAAGCATGTAACTAAAAGTAATTTTTTAAATCCAAATATTACCCTATAACCTTTTACTAACCCTATCAAAGTATGCGTACAAATACAGGATATCAAATAAAGACTGTTCACTTAAATACATGATGGTAATGTTTTTATGAAATTCATATGACACTATCAATTTCACAAAACATCATTTACTAGGCTAAACCATCTTTTAAAATAAATAGAACACTATCAAAACAATATTTCCTGAAAGCAGACACAATGCAGTATGGGTTTCTACACAAAAATTGTGAAATGTAAACAATTTACTGAACAAAATGTAACACAACAATAATGTGACAAAAAAATATATAAAATAGCAAATATAAATGCCAAACCTTACCTGAATGAAATTATATGAAACATATACTTGTGGTATGTGTCTTAACATCCAGAAGTGACCCACAGAACTTGCAATATATGGAAAGCCCGTTCCAAAGTGGTAATCCAGCGATTGACCCACAAACCTTGCATTCATTTCAAACTGACCCACTGGGGTTACAATCCAAACAGACAGAATAACAAAGCTTGCATTATGTTATTGTGTCTCTTCAGATAAAGAAAAGTATTTAAGACACTGTTGTTGTTTTTTTGTTTTTTTTTTAAATAAAAAAGATTATCCCTCTCCTTACCTATATTTTGGAGGCCTCTTCAAGAATCTGGCCTCCCATCACCATTTCCTCCCCTCATGCCTAAGGTGGAAACCTATATTTTTATTAGCTTTTTTTTTTTTTTACTTCAAACACTAGTTTATGATATATTTAGCTGTCATACATAAACAATAAGTGATTTTGAGATTTGTTATCTATTTTTCATTTGAGACAATAGATTATGATATATTTAGCTTTATTTGTCAGGTTATGCAAATTAGCTAATACTTTCTGGTAGGAAGTGACAGTTGGGATGGGAATGTCTGCCAGATTTGCAAACATATCATAAACAATTCTTTTAAATAAAAATGACCAAAAAATCCAGATGATTTTAGTGAAAAGCTCTTTGTTACAAACTGACAGTTCAGCTTTATACCGAATGCACATTGGACCTATACATCTATGAATGGAAGTTCAGGTAAAGACTGGGGATACCTCGGAAGCATGAATGGATAGGCAGACAACCATACCACTGCAAGTATATGGGGGGGGGGATTAAAACGCATATCCAAAAACTAAATGCAAATACATTTCTGCTAGTATAACATAAAGGTTGATCACTTTCCCCAAGTAATGTGGATGTGATTAGGCTTCATTTACCATATATTTGGGATTTTAGCTTCTATCTGATAACATTACTGCAAGCCAGAAGGTTAGAACAAAACTACAACTGGCATGCATATCCAACGAAAGGATATCCAGCATTGCTCAGGTTACATATAGATATCTAGATTAAGCTTCCCACTAGGACATACTTGCTACAGAAGGCTCTGTAGGGAATTCATGCAAAATTTAGGGTCCTGCCTAATTTGCAGAACAATCCACAAAAATGGAGCCAAGTAATGGATGAAGACCACTACACAGTGTAAAAAAGTTATTTCATTATTAACACCTTAGATGCTGAAGAAGTATCAAGTGCATTGAGAATCAATGCAATGGAGACATCTTTACCATCTACGCGATAAACTGTACTCCCACAATTAATACCTTCTGCAGTAATACCCAGGTTACATAATCTATTTGTAGTGTATGCCTGAGGACTTCTGCTGCATCATTACAGACTGACCTCTGGTTGTTATAGACAGCAATGCTGATGAAGTAGTGCAATTCTGGGGCAATTAACTGTACAGTCGGTAGCAAGTAAAAATTTCCATTGACTTAAATAGGTTGTTTAACTCCATCATTACTAAATGCTTTTCCTTTCTAGGATTCAAAGTATTAAACACATTTAAATGAATGAGAATTTAGCACATTTGTGTTCCAGAATTGTACCACTCTCCTTAAAGGGATAGTAATGTCCCACAAAAAATATTTAGCAAATTGTAGTCCTTAAAAAGTTGACCAAAGAGAAAAAACTTCTCTCTCAAACAGCTATGGTTTGAGACATATCTGCATTTAAAGTTCATGATTTCCTGCTGTCAGCAGGAGATCCGTGTCGTTATTTACAACGAATGACTTCACTGGAATGGTCTAAAAAGTGTGCTTTGTTTGCAAGCACACTTTTTAGACCATTACAATGAAGTAATTTGTTGTAAATAACGAGATTGTGGCTCTGCTGCAGAGCCTCCGTTTTGGCCGACATGGATCTCCTGCTGACAGCTTTACAGCTGACAGCAGGAAATCACGAACTTTAAAAGCAGATATCTCTCACACCATAGCTGTTTGAGAGATACGTTTTTTTGCTTTTTGGTCAACTTTTTAAGGACTACAATTTGCAAAATATTTTTTGTGGGACATTACTATCCTTTTAATACATCAGTCCTAGTGAGGTACTGCAGGATCACAGTTCTAGATTAATTTAGGCTATATACCTTTTTGAGGTGGGTATTTCCAATAGAAATTAGAGATATCCATGATGACAAATGTTTTTATTGAGAATTTATATTGATAGATTGATATGAGACAAAAACAGGCTTTTTCTCCATCATAAAATGCTACATCCATAACAAGGTGTCACAGTACCTTGTAGCGTTGCCGCTTCTGAAGATGCTTACAATAACGCTCCAGCGTCAATTCCACGAGCGGTTGGACGCATCAATGCTACATGCATCAACTGCAGGCGCGAGGCTTCAGCATGCTGCAGGCCTCTGTTTTATGTGTTTGAGGCCTGTAGTCTCCTCCTACCTACTTCCTCCCTCTGAGCTGCTCCTCCTACCTACTTCTTGAGGAGGGGTTTAAAGGGAAGACTGATTCCTGACTCAGTTACCCTTATGTTGGTGTTCTGTGCAGTTCATTATTTGTATTCCTGATTCCTGTGTATGATCCGGCTTGTCTGTCCATCCATTCTGGTGTTGACCTGTGGCTCTGTCTGATGATTCTCCTTGTGCGTTCCGATTTGGCTCAGATATCCTTTCTGGTGCAAACCTGTGGCTGTGGCTGGCTAACCGCTCAGTGTATAACCTAGGCTTGTCTGACTACCAACTCTGGTGTTGACCTGGGGCTCTGTCCACTGTGCATACCATCGCTTCAGTGGATATCCTACCTGGTGTAAACCTGTGGCTCTGGCTGACTACCTGCTCCGTGTATGACCTAGGCTTGTCTGCTACCCACTCTGTTGTTGACCTGGCGCTCTGTCCACTGCACATCCAGCATTCCATCGCTTCAGTGGACATCCTATCTGGTGCAAACCTGTGGCTCTGGCTGACTACCCGCTCCGTGTATGACTTTGGCTCGTCTGACTATCCTTTCTGGTGCTTACTAGAAGGCTCTGTCTGTTCGCTACTTTGTTAGTTCCGTTATTCAATCATCCTTCCTAGTATACACCTGGGGCTCTAGCAGACTCACAGCTACTGACTGCAGGCTGAGTCAGTATCACTCTTGGGCGTTACCGTACTGCAAGACTCCAGCAGGCTGAGGCCTAGTCTCAGACAGTGTGGTGGTGATATAGGGAGACTCCTATTCCTGATACAGTACTCAACTTTTCATTCACCCGCTGTGTGTATATATTTATATTGCATTGTTATTATTCTCATAATAAAGGTTATATTAAACTATACCGTCTGACTCCTGGTTTTCCTTGCCAACTGTAACACAAGGTTAGCATTCAAGGACCAGTGCTCTGTGTTTGCTGATGCAAAAGAAAGGTTCACTACACACACACACACACACACACACACACACACACACACACACACACACACACACACACACACACACACTCTCTCTCTCTCTCTCTCTCTCTCTCTCTCTCTCTCTCTCTCTCTCTCTCTCACTGATGAAACTTTTTCAATTGGAAACATTTGATTCTATCTAGCTGCCTATTGTCATTTTAACCCCTGCATTAACCATCTGAGTGCCAGAAGAGTGCCCAAAGGGTTAATAAATGTATTCATGAATTATCTGCTTTTATGGCCTCAGAGTGGTATTATGTGATGTGTAAGTTTGGATCTGTGTTCACTCAGCATTTTGTGCTTTTGCACGTTGCTACATTTTGTCTCTTACCCCGCTGCTCATTACCAGAGAAATCAAAGAATAGAAAAATAAATATAAGGCACTAGGATATTCTTATGTTCCTTACCGAGAGTCCACTCATCTGCCTGTGTGGATGACACAAATATCAATTGTGCTTATCTTCTGCCTGAGTCTCTGCTATCTCCCAGCTCTGAAATTATATTGTATGCTCTACAGATCAGGAACCTCTCATAAGAACATGGAATCTGACAGCAGATAAGACCCATCTAGCCTGGCCAAATTGCTATTTAAAAAGCTAGAGAACCTAATATATATAATCTCACAAGAGTCAATTTACTTTTAGCTCTCTTACAACTGTGGTTACATTTCCTAGATTTACAATCATTACTAAACCACCTGTAGCTTATCTTGTATGTTCCGTAAAGTGCTGTGCACACTAGGTTACATAAATTCAAATAATCACAAAACACACACAACTACAGCAGGTTATATTTCCAGGCGAGCAACCTTCTTTAATAGGAGAGGCTGTGGAGAGAAGCAGGCACCAGCAAGTATAATCTGAATGCAGCAAGCAACATGTATTGGATGTAGATAAGGGAAGCCTCGCATGCCACAAAGAGTATAGAAACAAAACAAATAGTCCTGTACACCTAAAATAATGAACCTGGGGGCAAATCAGTCAATATTTAAATGATTGGTATTTTTATTTAGTCAGCAAAACAAACAACTATGGCATAAAGTAGGCTCTATGTGATGGGAAGAACTCATTTTGGTCAAAGCACACTTATTCACACACCAAAGCAAGTGTGTGAGAATCTTTTCCTATATTTTCCCCATACAGTATTTTTTCTGTTTATAACAGGTAAATAATATAGCACACATATAAGGACTCCAGGAAACAGTAAGTATTTTCAAAAATTAATTTTATCATAAAATGCATTTCTTTATATTTCTATTACAACTTCCTAGTGGTACCTTAAAGATTTATTGCATATTCAGTGTGTTGAGTGCTATATAAGTGTGAGCAGGAGACTTTCCTGAAATGCAAAGCAGGCACTTCTGCAATGATGTATTGGTCTGAACAGAGCGTGTTCGCTTCCAAGGGGTTACAAGCATGCGATGCAGCACTAAACTGTGTAGATAGCAGTGATTAATCATTTCAGTGCCTTCCCTGACTCAGACATATTTATTAGGCTCTGTGCTCAGAGTTACTGAGATGTGATAGTGATGCTTAGTCAAAGTGCAAGAATTAGGAAAAGATTTTTGTCTCTATTAATTATTCATGGACATGTACAAAACCAGCTCTGTTTATTCCAGCTCCCCTTTTTGCAGCCTTGGGACTAATTGCTCTGTAATGCGTTGCATACCCCTCTGGCACTAAAGGGTTAATAGCTTTTCAGACAGAACTTACTTTAGCAGAGTAACTCACCCATTTGGGAGACTGCAAACCTTAACCCTTTAAGTACTAGGCAGATGCTCAATGCACTGCAAAGCAAGGCTTTTTCACACTCCTCTGATCCTTACAAAAGCATCACAGAGAGTGTAGGATTTAAGTCTTGTAGAGCCAGGGATGAGACTTGTTGCTTTTTGCAGATTAACCTCATCACTGTCTACATCAGTGTTTCTCAACCCTCTGCCCTCAGGGCGCACAAATAGGCTTGGACCTGAGGACTCCCAAGATTGAGTGCAGGTGAGCTAACCAGAGGCTCAGTCATTTTGATTAGTTCACCTGTGCTTAATAGGGAGATCTTCCAATCCTGGGGCTAGATTCAAATGCAGGAGATAAATGTTACCTCCCATTTTACCAAAAACTTTTCTATTGAAGTCTATGTGGAAACGTGGACATAAAGGTAGAGATAAAATTAGCACCTGCATTTGAATCCACCCCGTGGACTGTTAGTGTGCTTTGAGGACATGGGGTGAGACTCACTGGTCTATATCGACATATAACTGAATTCTAGTTAATTTACAAGTAAATAGTTCAAGATAAAAAGTATAACAATTATAATACGTAATGGCTTGGGACACACAAGAAATGAACAATAAATAATGCCAAATAGATTATTGACAACGCTATGTATTTTAATACTTTAAGTGCCAGAGGGGGTATTCAATGCATTGTTTTGCAATGCACTGGACATCCCCTCCAGCACTCAATAAGGTTAATACAGCTCCCAGCAAGGGACAGTTTTCTGGCTGTGAGCATAAGGAAAACCCTGACCCCCTTGAAGGAGGAGGGCAGGTTTCACCTTATGCTAACAGAAGATTGTCCCTTGCTGTGATCTATCTGGACAGTCTTGCTGTGCAGCTTTACATAGGTAAAAGGGGCGGGAAGGGTACACTTTATGATTCAGTTACTCTGGTACTACACATGGTAGATAATGATTATAATGTTCTACATGGCCCAAAAACTATAAAGAATATTCTGAGCTGCATTTATTTTGAAACATTACTATCCTTTAAAATGTCATATACATGGAGGCAGACATGACAGTTGCTGGAAGTTTTTCTGATTGAAACACGCAGAGTGCCCAAGCCTACGAAGCATATATGTTGCTCACTGCCTAGACTAGGTTAAGATTACAGTGTGCAGTGAGCATACTCTGAAGTCCTGTGGTCCTACTAGTAAATATCATGTCCCCCTCCAAGAACACGACACCCAGGACTGACTGAAGAAGTTATGTCTTTGGCAAAGGACCAATACAAATATCATAGGGGCCATTAGGATATTCTAGTCAAATTAAGGTCAGGACATACTTGAAAATGAGAGAAATCTCAATGTATTCTTCCTGGTAAAACATTTTCTAAATAAAATACGTGGGATGCTAATACTATGAGGGGTTTGTTCTGTTTTAGTCTGTTCATAATGGAGGTGCAAACAATTAAGTAGTCAAAACCTCTTTTGTCACTCATATCTTCAAGTTCCTTAGAGTCTGTAGACCTGTCATGGAAATGTACAGAATGAACGGGAGGAATCCAGGTTCCTTGGAAGTTGTTGCTTTTATGGAGTGTTCATTCATTTCAAGCTTCAGGTTTGATAAGGCAAACAACCTTTGTGCAGTCTGAAATCTTCCTTGGTCGATAAAAGTCGATAGAAATGGGTCTGTCCTTGAACAAAGTCCTTCATCTGATGTAATGTTTGGCTGATTAAAGAAAGAGCACAGGAACACACAGTAAATCCACTGGGCCATAATCTTATCATTTATTGCTCAAAACAAGCACTTGTACTTATAATGGGTTCCACAGACCAGGAATGGACATCCCGATACCCTTCAACTGTTGTAAACTACAACTCCTATCAGCCAGCCAACAGGAGTTGTAGTCCACAACAGCTAGAGGACCTAAGATTGCTGACTAGACAAAGCTAGAAGCATGTGATGTCCACATTAGTGAGTTTACACTGCTATATTCACAATTTCACATTAACCTATTGGATGATCGCGTTTTAGAAGGGATTGAACATCTCTAAAAGTAAGAAGCTTTATTTTAATATGTACGTTAGTGCTCTTATCTTTAATGAAACAATAATAATCACAGAGGTAATTGAGAAAGTATCATAAAGTTTGACTTTCCTCCTATGTGTATGATCAATACTCATTCAGAGTGTCTATGTACAGAAAGGTAAAGACCTATGTTTTACACTCACAAAGCAACACTTAAAAAGGCACCTACTTCTGAGGTTTAGAAACTCAAATAGCAATTCTACTAAGAATAACTAGAGCAACACTGGATCAAACTAAGTACACCACAGATTATAAATAAAAGTCACTATATTTTAACCACTTGACTGTTAAGGAGGTTTCCAGTGCATTGCCTTGCAAAGCTTTGGAGACCGCAATAGTATTATACATTTAAATCCCCTTTTCACCCTTTAAGTGCTAGAGGCATAGTTACTGTATTGCTTCGCATTGTATTGGCTACCCCTCTGACACTAAAAAGGGTTAAATCAGTAGAAATTGATTTTTGTTCATTACAGTGCAGTTAGTTATGGTGCACATTTGTCATGCGTACATCCCAGAGATTTCTTCTGTATGGAAAACACACATTAGGAATCACGTTGTAGGCTCTCTATGAATGTGTCAAAAAGGTTGGGGACCTCTTTTCTGTACAGATACCATTTCAGTGTGTGAAGGAATGCAGTCTATTGCGTATTAGAACATAACCAGCAGATGTGTTAGAGGAGGTCAGACTAAGGGAAACAATCAAAAAACACGTTTTTTGTTGTTGGTTTTTTAAACATACTGAAATAACTATACTAGTATTGTATTTTTTTATGTGGTTTTGTAGTTTAGATTAAGAGCCTATGAAGTGTGGGACTAAAGCTCTTATGCAAAAGAGGATTTTAGTGCACTTACAGTTAACATTTTGCTCTTAGTCTATGTGGAGCACTGGAACCATGGGGTAATGTTCCCTCACCTGGACAGCAGGGTACTTAAAAAAGGTAAGGCTGACAAAGACTTCCCTTTTCCCTCTAATTTACCCTCCATTTTCAATATATACCAAAGTGAAATTAAAGAAGAAGCAGGAGGAATGAAGTAAATCTCCTGTACAGAGAACCCCAAGGCCTGGGTGAAAAGGACTAAATGGTAAGATACCTAGAGGGTACACAGGACTAACTGGTACAACATGAAGCTCAGGTGTCAATGGACATCACCAAACAACTTGACAAGAACAGGTACCAACAGGGTTCAGAATTCTATTGAGGAAAATATGATTAGAAGACTAGAAAGATCCTTATACATGCACCACAGCCTGAAAGACCTTTTGGCCAAAAACTGGCTTCAGCTAAGGCCAGGGCAATTACCCGGTGGTGTCTGGTGAAAGTATGCAAAGACAACCACATCACCACCTTGCCCAGTTGCTCAGAAATGGCCTGATACTTGTAGGTCCAAGAGGCTCCCACTGATAAGGTGGAGTGCACAGTGACTCAAAAAGGATGGCCATCAAAGCCAACTTCCTCCACCATACTAGGCCTTGGGTCAGAAGATCTGACCTCAGGGGAAGGTGTAAAGTTTCTGCAATGGATAGAATGAGAATATCAAAGAACCAGCCTTAATGGCACCAGAAGGGAGAGATCATGATGACCTGATGTCTCTAGATGACCTGATGTCATCTAGACCTTACTCAGTACCCTGAGGAGATCTGAGGAAACACATATAATAGATCAGGGCTGTCCAAGTTCAGTTCTCAAGGGCCATCAACAGATCAGGATGTAAGGATGTCCCTGATTAGCACAGGTGAGTTAATCAGTGGCTCATTCATTTTTGACTGACTCACCTGTCCTTAGTCAGGTAAATACTCACATCCTGGCCTGTTGGTGGCCCTTGAGGACCTAACTTGGACAGCCCTGTGCTAGATGAAAATTCCAAGGAATGAACATTACATTTATGGCAAATTCCAGAGGATCCCTTAATGTGATACATAATACACAAAGGTTTCAGTTCAAATGGGATGCCATGAGATCCACTGTGACAGACAATCAGGTTGAAAATGCTGTGGTTGAGTTCCCAATTTCTGGGATTCAGATGTTGACAACTTCAAAAGTCATTGACCATGTTTTCTACTCCTGGGATGTAAACCATAGATTACTGGAATATGAATATTGGCCCACTGTAGGATCTCCTGAACATCAGTCCAATCTGAAGAGCTTCTGGCTCCCTCCTTGATGGCTGATAGGCAACTACTGTCACACTGACTGAATGGATACTCAGCAGAGATCCAGACAGAGTGTGAGACCAGTGATGTAGTTATACGTGAATTGCCCTCAACTCCTGAACATTGACTGGGAGAAAACTCTCCTACCCGGTCCAAAGACCTGGGCTGTCAGGGGACCCAGGGTAGCCCCTCAGCCAGTCAAGCTGGAGTCCATGGTGATCACCACCCACTCCAGAATAACAAATGGACATCCCAGCTTGAGATGGGAGTACTGAAGCCACCAGTGAAGGTCTTCTCTCTATGTGAAGACACAGATAT
Organism: Rhinophrynus dorsalis; assembly: GCA_037306005.1. Taxonomy (NCBI): domain Eukaryota; kingdom Metazoa; phylum Chordata; class Amphibia; order Anura; family Rhinophrynidae; genus Rhinophrynus; species Rhinophrynus dorsalis. Next base: position 385,061,294 of record CM074723.1, on the reverse strand, counting down.
GAGACGAGACAGGTGAGAATGTTGTATGGACCATTTCCTGAGAATGTTCAACTGCAATTCCCCCCTGCGAAACTGAGTGAAAGGAACAACTTCCAAGGCTGAAATTAGACAGCTAATGACAAGAAATTTGCTTCAGACACCTGAATGGACAAAGAAAGGATATGTAAGAAATAACCTCTCCCTGAGGGTATCAAATCTCATGCCTAACAAATACAGAACATGGAAAGACACCAGAACTTCTTGAGATTGAATAACCAACTGTGTATCTCCAGTATGTGGATGCACTCCTGAATATGTGACCCATGATTATCTCTGAAGGAGCCTTGAGTAGAAGGTTTCTAGTTAGAAAGAAATTCCTGCCGAAGATCCTTGGAACAGACACCAGACCAAAAGGGCAGTAAACTGAACATATGCATGAAACAAAACAAAACAAAGAGGGCAACAAAACTGCTTTAACAAAAAAAATATAATGGAGTAATAGATGCACTCACAATGAAAGGCAGGCATATACCTCCTAACAACACAAACACGCAGAGATACTTTACCCATCTCTGCTCAGGACTGCTGCAAAATGTCTCCTCTGGAAAAATAACTGTTCATCCAAGCATTCATTTATATTATTTATTAGAAATACATATTTAAAAAGCCACTGCACACTACGTATTTTACAGCTATACATTGTGCTTTATCAAGTGAATTATCAGTAAAAAAACAAAACAAAATGCTTTTTAAATATGTATTTCAATTAAAACTGGAAGTAGGGTGGACAAAGAGGAAGGAAGAGGGAAGTCACCACCTCAAATGCCTTACGTTTTTTTGAAGTGCCCTGCACTTCAGGTGGAAGGAACTATGCCCCATGGTTCCCGTGTTTCACAGACAGAAATTACTTTTCGCCTTATTCCCCACACATACACGTGTGGTACAAATACAAGTGGATAAAAAGACTAATTAATAAGAAAACTGGCAAAATAACCTACACTGATTACCGATACTATACCGTGTTGTAATACAGCTCAGTACAACATTCGTATTCCTAATGAAGCTTCACCTTTAAATATATATGGTAACGCTTAAAACAGGGGTAGCCAATCCTGGTCCTCAGCAGCTACCAACAATGCAAATTTCTGCGATATACCTGCTTAATCTGTTAAGTACCTAAGAGGTGTACAATGTTGAAATGCACTGTACGCCCCTCTGGACCTTAAGGGGTTAATCACAGGTGTTGTAATTACAGTGTATGAGCTACTGAATAATTGACCTAAGCTGGTATATGCACTGAGTCTTATTCATGAAGCAAAAGAGGTGCAGTTCTGGAGGAAACCAACTGTGCCATTTGGGGGATGGGGAACTAAAATTCCAATTATTTAAATGTAGATCAACGCATTGGATACTTTATTAGCATACAAATGGTGAAAGCTCCATTTAATTCAATGTTTATTTTCACCCCACCATATGGAGCATTTCTTCAGTTTGATGAATAAGGCCTATTGGTAGCTGTTGAGGACCAGGGTTGGCTACTCTTTGGTTAAAACAAAGAAATTCAAGGGCAATGACCTATTTTATTATCTTTTAGTGCAGCCCGGGGGTGTCCAACCCAAGGCAAATAGACGCAATTCTGATCTGTCGAACCCAAGGCCCAAAGGCCACATATGGCCTGTTCCATGCTCAAATTCTGTCCTCCGCATGAAGCCCAGTCCACTCTGAAATGTAGCCCATCACCTCTCTCTTGTGTCATCTCTCCCAGTACAGCTGGCTCCATTTTCAGGAGTTGCAGGTACAGAAAGAAAATCTTGTCCTCTCTTCCTTCCACCAAACAAAAACCCATCAAGTCCCATCAATAATCAAAAAATCAATAATTTGATTTTTAATTGGTCTTATTTATTGGGCCCTTGGAAATTGGCATTTTGATTGTTAAAACCCTCAGCCACAAAAGGTTGTTAACCCCTAGTATGAATCAATGCTCTAATATGATCCCAGGCTTTAAAGGGCAACTTTAATTTAATAGGAACCATTTTGGGGCTACATAGTATAGTATCTGACTTTTATTAAGGTGTAGACTTTGTATAATGTGATAGTTGCCCTTTAAGCAAATACTTAATTGGGCAGCGTAGGTAAACACGTTGTTTCATCTTCAGTCAGACTCTTTATCTCTGTTTCTCAGTGAAGTCTTTCAGTATGTAGGCTATTATGTGGAACAACATAAAAAGAGCATCTAATCTGGCTCACTGCTTGGTTTCATCTTTAGCTTTTAGCCAGCATTTTGACACTAAGTATTAGGATAAAAGATAGCCTAATACTTCAAAACATCTGCCTTGCATCTCATACTAGGATTCTTCCTAATACCACTCTGTCTATGTTGGGTTCCTAACTGCTCTCTAATCCAGAGGTGTGAAACATGAGACCCTCCAGCTGCTCCCAGACTACAACTCCCATCACCCCCACCCCCAGCTGGCAGGGGATGATGGGAGATATAGCTTAGCAACAGCTGGAGGGCCTCGCCTTGCCTATCCTTGCTCTAAAGAGATAATTTCCTCCGTTTGCCTGAAGTATTCCACCAATTTCCATTCACCACATCTGTTGCTGTCTACTTCTCATTTGCTTCTCACATACAAGCCTCTTAACTCTCTGAGTGCCAGAAGGATGTCCAACACATTCTAGATCAATGCAGTGGACACCAAACCTGTGAAAAGGGTTAAACATACTTATTCCACCCCTAAATATTTCAATAGACTTAAAAAATGTGGAGCAATTCTAGTTGCAAACCAACTGCACCAATTTAAATTGATAAAATTGACTCAGTTGGAGACATTTTTAGAATTCACTAGGTTAAAAAGCCCCTTTTTAAATAAATGAAAATGTTTGTCTCCTATGGTGCAGATGCTTTCCCCCCAAATTGCTCTAATTTTTCACTGCATATATGACCCATACAATACTTTTATTTTCACTGTAACTACCTTAACTGTACTCTGGCTGAAGATGATGGGTGGTGTAGTCCACAAGAGCTGGAGAGACTCAGGTTGCCTAATCCTACTATATGGTATACTAACTGCCATATCTGGAAACTTTCAAAATGAGATGACCCAGAGGTCAGTGAAATATTTACCCTTGAAGTTCCACATAACATGGACTCTAGGTGAAATGTTCCCTGTTTGCTGCACTCCAAGGGTTGTATATACACAACACAAACACGATTTCTCCCAGACTCTTGCTGAATGAATCTGCACTAATTTACAGCCTTAAAGGGATAGTAATACTTAAAATGTAAAAAGAAATATGTTGTAGGGTTTATCCCCCTGAGTAAAACAAGAGTACTCCCACTGCTGAAAGGTGTTTCATTCAAAAGTTATTAATTTTCAAAGTTGAATTTTTTAGGTGCAATATCACAGTGGCCTGAAATTGTACAGTGGCGCTGTTGCTACACCATCCTATGGAGATTTATGGTCAATTGACCAGAGCTGTCCATAGGATCGTGTAGCAACAGCGCCACTATACAATTTCAGGCCACTGTGATATTGCACCTAAAAAATTCAACTTTGAAAATTAATAACTTTTGAATGAAACACCTTTCAGCAGCGGGAGTACTCTTGTTTTACTCAGGGGGATAAACCCTACAACATATTTTTTTTAACATTTTAAGTATTACTATCCCTTTAAGATGGAATCAATTGGTACATTTCATACAGCAGGTAACGCTGGACTCTTAGCTGGAGATCTTGCTGCTTTACCCGAAGACCCTGAGATTTGGGTCAAAACGAAGAGTCCCAGTGTCAAACCCCAATACTTTCCAGGCCTGCCAATTTCCCAGAGATCCTTTCTATATTGGCATGGACTTAAGGTTACCATCTCATCCCTTTAAAACAAACACATAGGAGAAATGCACTCTGCAAACCAGCAATAATAACTACAGGCTTTTAGTGGCCTCCATGCAGACCAAATCCTTCATATATGTTCAAATTTGAAGGGATACGGTGGTAACCTTACTTGGTCCCTCAAAAAGGAGACCAAATATCCCTTTTAGTCATGAATACTTATGGAAATTTCATCCAGCAGGACTGCACAAGAATCAGTGCAACCCTGATATGTGTTTTTTATGTGTCCCTGATTTAACCCCTTAACGACCCTTGATGGTCATAGTACGTCGTGGGTAAATCTGAGTTAACGACCCATGACGTACTATGACCGTCATGGAATTCTGGGCTCCCACCGCGGCTGCACGTCGTTCGGGTAGTCCGGAATCCGAATAAAAAAAAAGAAAAGAAAAAAAAAATTCTCAGTGGTCCTTTAGTGACCGCAACGTGGCCGGTCGTTAAGGGGTTAAAGGAATATGTGGTCACCTTAGACCTCAGCTGCTTTGGACACTGTTGTCGCTGCCTTGTTAATGTGATGCAATCCTCTTTGGTTTTCCCATCTGTTGATTCACAGCATTTTCCCTCAGGCATTTACATTTCTAGCCAAGTTCTAGTGATCAGTTTCCTACCAAAATAAATCATGCTGCATTTCATCTAGTTTCTAAGAAAACTTATGTTTGACTTTCTCCCAGAACTGTCACTTTGCAACAAACATTTTCTTTTGAATTCAAAATCACCTATCTTTCTAATCAGTGTTTCTCAACCCGTGCCCTCAATGGCCACTAACAGGCCAGGATTTGAGGACTTCCTTGTTAGAGAGCAGGTGAGTTAATCAATTTGAATGAACCTTTGATCAACACACCTGTGTTCTAGCAGAGAAATTCCTAAGTCTTGTCCTGTTAGTGACCACTGAGGGCACGGGTTGAGAACCACTGTTTATAATTGTTTTAATTTCAAATAGTAGTTATTGAGATATTTAGAGGTACAATATTTGGTAGTTTATGCAACTGAGGTAGTACTATCCAACAGGAAGTGGCAGCTGGTAATTCAGAGCAGTGTGGAATGTTAGTAGCTGCTGAATTTGTATTAACTGACAAATAAAGATATATATCTTATAATCTATTATTTTAAATTAAAAATGGCTAACATAAGTAAAGGCACTTGTTATAAAATGACAGAGCCCAGGTGCCAAAAGCAAATGGACAGAATAAGAGAAGATCCATAATGACATGTAACCAGGTCTTCTAGATTAAGTTTAGTGGTCTATAAATGATAAAACATTCAACATGGATTTGGGAAGCATAAGTGTGTGGGGTGGCTGGCTGTGTGGGGTGGAACTATAGGAGGAAATGGTTTAGAGGAAGCGAAGATACTTCTGAACATGTTAAACTGTTGTCAGATATAATAAATGTCCCCCTGTATCACTTCCATAACTCACATTTCCTTTGTGTCACTAAAGAAATTGTTTAGAGCATAAACATATATACTGAATTTTAAACAAACATTAGGGTGAATTCTATTAAGTAGGAGCAATGTGAAAGACTTATATACAGACACCACACAGTCTGCCTAAAAGAGGAATACCAAGGAGGGAATGAGGGACATAGGGATTTTTACCTCAGAGGTACAGTACCCCCCTAAAAAGGGACTTTTGGGGGGTATGAATATCAGTACATACCATGTATTCAGTCCCTAGTGAAAATGTGGCAATTGAGCACAAATTAGAACAGGAAAACATAAGGGTTTTTTTCTTTTTTCTATTTTTTTTCCAAGTGAAATGGTGGGTTATTCATGTAAATGTGGTAACAAATGAAAGTCCTATTTATGCTATAAACCCATTAAAGTCCAGTCACGTGCGAAGAGCATCACAAGTATCCCTGCGTTAAGCACTGGTGATGTTATGACATTTGATCCCAGTGCTCCTGCGAGGTAAAAAGTATCCCAGGTCTGCCAGTAGTTAAGGAGTTAAAAATGGTATTTAATTTGTGTGAATGGACTAAATGAATTAGAGGAAAAAGAGGATTTTGGTCTTACCTATTAAATCCTTTTCTCTTAGTCCATACAGGTTACTGGTAACTCTGGGTAGGCGATCTGTCCCTTTAAGTAGGCAGGAACAATTCTAGAATTTATTGCAGGGGTGGAGTCTACCTTCCCTCCTTGGCTGCAGCTAGCCAACCAGCTCCATAAATATTTGAGACACTATCGACTAGATAGTAGAAGGGAAAGAAGACTCCTGTGAGCATGACCCCGAAGGACCCCTGCAGTCTGCCACAGGAGAGCCAAGCATGGTCCCTTGACAGGGTGGGAGACCAGTAACCTGTATGGACTAATAGAAAAGGATTTAACAGGTAAGACTAAAATCCTCCTTTCTCTGTCGTCCAATACAGGTTACTGGCGACTCTGGGATGTCCAACCATTGAGTTTCCCAGAGGCGGGAATTGAGGCAAGGACCAGACGCAAGGCCCCCAAAGTCACCAGTGCAGATATGAACCATCAGATCAGAGATAGCCCAGCAAAACAATTGAAGTGTCAACGGGCACTGAACAGGGGTAAGAACACTCCAGGAACTGTTACACAGCACACTGAACTAGAGCCAACAGGGCTCAAAAGGGAAGGAAGCACAAAGAACCGAAGGATATCCTAGACAGGCAAGACTTCCTCCAGGATTTTCCTCCCAAAGCTGGCGTCAGCCGATGCCAGCACATCAACACGGTAGTGCTTCGAAAAGGTGTGCACAGATGACCAAGTGGCCTCCTTGCACAACTGATCAGCAGAGGCCTGATTCTTATAAGCCCAGGGGACCCCAACAGATCTTGTAGAATGAGCCTTGACCCTGAAAGGGACAGGCTTCTTCCTCAGCTCATAAGCCTTATGAATAGTGGACTTGATCAAAGAAGCAATAGTCACCTTGGATGCAGGTCTTCCTGCCCTAGGACCCTCAGGAATGACGAACAGCGCGTCTGATTGCCTGATAGACTCAGTGTGATGTACATAAAACTTGAGACAACGCACCATGTCTAACAAGAGGCAATCCCTTTTCTTGTCAGAGGTGGGGTCCGGACAGAAAGAGGGCACCACAATCTCCTGATTGAAGTGGAACTCAGAAACCATCTTCGGGAGAAATTCCTGAGAAGTGCAAAGCACTGAGTTGTCCTTGTGAAACACCAAATAGGGTGGTTTACAGGACAGAGCATGTAACTCCGCAACACGGATGACAAACTCGCCAGGAGAAAGGCCATTTTCCACATCAAGAGGCGTAGAGGAATAGTAGCCAAAGACTCAAATGGGAGGCTCTGAAGAACACACAAAACCAAGTTAAGATCCCACTGAGGAGCAGGAATCTTAAAGGCAGGTGAGCATGAGCAGCACCCTGGAAGAAAACATTGACATCAGAAAGGATGGCAATGCGCCTTTGAAAGAAAACAGAAAGCGTAGAAGTCTGAACCTTAAGGGAACTCAAACTGAGGCCCTTATCCACACCGTCCTGCAAGAAGGCCAGAACCGTAGGCAGTTCAAAATCCTGAGACAGGTCCTTGTCAGCACACTAAGACAGAAAAGTCGACCAGGCACGATGGTAGATCTTGGAAGAAACAGGTTTGCGGGCACTGAGCATAGTAGCCACCACATCAGAAGAAAACCCTTTCTTCTTCAATATTGAGGATTCAATTTCCAAGCCATCAAAGCTAGACGATGAACATCCTCTTTCCACAGGTAACCCTGTAGAAGAAGATCCAGACGGCAAGGGAGCCGAAATGGATCCACCACAGACAGATCCAGAAGCTCAAGAAACCAAGACTGACGAGGCCAGTACGGAGCAATCAGAATAACTGGACAACACTCCAGTCGTAATTTCCGTAACACCCTGTGCAACATTGGGAGGGAAGGTAAGATGTAGGCCAGAGGGAATAACCAAGGAATGAACATTGCATCTACCGCCAGAGCCAGAGGTACCTTCCTGTTGCGTCTTGCCGCCTTCATGTCGATGCAAGGAAGACCCCATTTCTGAACAATGAGGTTGAACACCTCTGGGTGCAGCCCCCACTCTCCACTGCGTGTCGATTGAGGAAGTCTGCCATGACGTTGTCTACTCCAGGAATGTGCACTGCGGAAATGGTAGGAACGTGATCTTCTGCCCAGGACAAAATAGCCTTGACCTCTAACCAAGAGGCGAGACTTCTTGTTCCGCCCTGCTTGTTGATGTAAGCCACGGACGTGGCGTTGTTGGATTCTACTTGGACCAGACAGTCTTCCAACCAAGATGTCCAATGTCAAAGGGCATGAAATATCGCCCGAAGCTCCAATATGTTGATCGGAAGTAGAGATTCCTCCGGAGACCACCGACCCTGAGCGCTCAGGCGACCCAGGACCACTCCCCAGCCGGAGAGGCTGGCATCTATCACCACAGTGGTCCAGAAGGATACCAGGAAGGACTTGCCTTTCAGCAGGGTGGAGAGGTCGAGCCACCATGACAAACTCAGTTCCACATGAAGAGGAAGAGACACTGACGTCTTCAGAAGGTCTGGCTGACCTTTGCACACCTGGATCACGAACCTCTGGAGCTCCCTGGTGTGCGCGCCATGGCAAACGGGACCGCTTCTATGGTGAAGATAAACTTTCCACTACAGAGGACAGCTTTGGCTGGAACTGGACCTTGAGCCAGAACCGCAGAAACCCTGTGGGCGATCTGGTGAGCCACCTCATCCGTGAGGAACACCATGCTCTTCTGAGTGTTGAAGAGAAGACCCAGGAAGACCAGACACTGGGATGGGATAAAGTCTGACTTGTCCAAGTTGATGATCCACCCATGATGGGTGAGAGCATGAATGCATTGCTGAACCTGCTGATGGGCCTTTCAGAAGCAGGTTGTCCATGTATGGAGTAACTCTGATGCCGTTCTGGTGGAGGACGGACACTAAGGCTCCCAAGGACACTGTTGAAGACCTGAGGAGCTGTTGTCAGACCAAATGGAAGAGCTGAGAACTGAAAATGTCCCCTGTAGCAGGCAACCCAGAGGTACTGCTGGCTCTCTGGATGAATGGCAATGTGTAAGTACGCGTCCTGAAGCTCCAGAGAAGCAAGGAATTCCCCCGGGGACAAGGCGGCAATCACCTCCGTAGAGACTCCTGGTGATAATGAGTCCGGGTCACAAAGTAATTGAGATCCTTCAAGTCCAGAATGGGACGACAACCGTCATCCTTCTTGGAGACCACAAAGAGGTTTAAGTAAAAACCCATACCTCTGTCCTGAACTGGAACTGGCTCTAGAACATCCTTGTCCAAAAGAGCCTGAACAGCGCCGAACAGACGGCATTTCTCTGCACCCTGAGATGTGTGAGAAGGAAGAAAGCGAAAGGGAGGAAGAGAGATGAAAGGGATCCTGTACTCTTCCATCACCACCTGTAAAATCCATGGGTCCATCACTGAATCCTCCCAAATGCTGTGATGGTGCGCAGACGACCACCGGCAGCAGAGTGTGGACCTGGGTTCGATGAGTCATGCCAAAGGCTTGGAAGCCTTGGGCTTGGAGGAGACCTTGGGCTTCCATTGTTGTTTGGGCTTGGAGGAGGTACTTGGAGCTGAGGGAACCGTCTGGTTCGCCGGACGTGTCTCATTCTGAAAGGAATGAAAATACGGATTACACTTAAGAGGCAATTTCTTACAGGGAACCAAGGGTAGAAGAGTACTCTTACCTGGCCCAAACAAGGAGTTACCCTGAAAGGGTAGGGAGAACAATCCTTTCTTAGAAGCAGTGTCAGCAGACCAGACCTTGAGCCAAAGAGCTCATCTGGCCACCACAGACATGGTGGAAACCCTAGCCACCAAACGAATGGCATCAAATAAGGAAGCAGAAACATAGTGCTGTGCTCAGAAATGTTGGCGAGAAGGTGCAACTTATCCGAAGTAGGAACATCCTGATGGACAGCCAGGGTGAGCTGTTCATCCAGACCGCAATGGCCTGGTTCACCCATGCAGCAGCGACTGCTGGACACATGACAGACCCAGCAGTGGCAAAAATGGACTTGAGGGAGACCTCAAGTTTCTTGTCAGTCCAGTCCTTCAGAGCAGATGCATCAGAGACTGATAAGGCAGTAGACTTAGATAACCTGGAAATAGGAGCATCCACTTTGGGAGGATGAACCCTCTAAGTAAGAGCGGCCTCAGAAAAGGGATAAAGCTTGGCAAATTTCTTGGACACAGAGGGTTTCCTGTCCGGGGATTTCCACTCCTGAGACCCAAGGCGGTCAAGAGTGCGGTTAGGTGGAAAGTAAGTAAGGGGCTTCTTAGGCTCCTGGAACACATCAGAGGGGTCAGAAGGAATCTCCAGAACTAAGGGAATGTTAAGAGTAGTCAAGACAGCCCTGATCAGGCCCTCAGAGGAGGGCTCAGGATCAGCCTCAAAAGGATCCCCAAAAAACTGAACATTCCTCAACATCTGAATCCACCAACAGTTCCTCTTCAGAGGAATCTGATACGTCAGGTACTCCCTGAGGTTTGGGCAGGGAAGACATAAGTGACCTGAGAAATCTCTAGGTAGCCCTGAGTGACAAGAAGAGCAGCGCGCAATAGGGGATACAGAGACCTCAGCCTCCTTAGCCTTAGGTCTGGCCCCAAGCTCCAGAGGTATAGACATTCTCACAGTGTCAAATAAACTTACTGTATAATAAATCACCCAATTATAGGGTGTAGGATTAAAGTTTCACCCCAGAAATTACTAAAATAAACTTATCTGGCAGGCGAAGGCTTAATCAGCAGAGGCGAGAAGGAGACTCCAAGCCCTGCGTAGGATACTCGTTCTGGAAAGATCAAAAAGCGGCTGCCATGGCGGGAGCCAATCAGAAATGAGCGCTTGAAGCAAGTGCTCACGGGAAATATAGTTTTCCCAGAAAGGAACCCCAAACAGTGCCCGAAGCCCCCTGAGCCCCCCCCCCCCCCCCAACACACTAGAAGCATGAACCGGAAGACAGAGCAAGGGCAGACAAGTAATATGAGAAGTCGCTAGGTTAAATGGTTGCAGAGATATGTCCCAAAATGTACAGTCCCATAGAAGTGAATGGAGCAATGGCGTCTATGCGGTAAAAGCGTGCACACAAATTTGTAACTGAGAAGTAAATGTGCACTAAACATTACTAAAACATCTCTAGGTCCACTAAACACTGAACCCAGTAAGGAAAGTCCCACCATCCCCCCCTAAAAGATGCTAAACCAGCAGCTAAAGGGTTAAGTTACCACAGAAACTTGCTCCAAACCACCCAACAGACATACAGATAAACCCAATGAGTGCAGGAGTGTGCAATAGGAACTCCACAGGAAAAGATCCCTGTGCAGAGAGGCCCTGTAGGACATCTGGACCTGCAGCACTCAAAGGGTTGCTCACCTTTCCTGCAGCTCTTCTGCCTTTGGATTACTACGTTTAAAGAAGAAGCCTTGGTGGGCAATTCCTGAAAGAACTTTTAGCCAAGATTTTCCCCCAGGGCTTAAGGTCCACAAAAAGCACCTGGTCACTGAGCTAGCCACATCCAAGGGCGTTGTCAGTTATGGTAATCCGCCTAATGGTGGTATTCCATATCTAAAAGAAAAATAAAATTTTTCTAAAACTATAGCAGAACTGTTCTCTTGCCTGTGTCCTCACCAAGGAACAAATCTTTCTGGATCTGGTTGGCTAGCTGCAGCCAGGGAGGGAAGGTAGCCTCCACCCCCTGTAATCAATTCCAGAATTGTTCCTACCTACTTAAAAGGGGTGGATCACCTACCCAAAGTTACCAGTAACCTGTATTGGATGACAGAGAAAATTTGGTTGAACAAAGGCATAGTAAACAGGCCAAAATTGCTCTTGTCCTATAGTGTCAAAAAGCCCTCATCACTAAAGGGTTAAAGAGTTAATCTGCAAACTTCCTTCTCTCATCAAACGGAGACAGCAAATAAAGAAAATCAGGAACTAATTCTAGTTATCTATTTCCTGTAGTAAAAGTGCAGGTGTTTCTATTTTGCAGAACTGATGTCATGCATGTTCATAATTTATATCTCCCTTGCTTTATCTCCAACCAACACCACTTTATTTTTAAGCTCTTGGATGCTAGAAAGGTTTCCAGCACACTCTGAAGAAAAGTGCAGGAGACATCTCTAGCATCCAAGAAGTTAACCCTTTGAGTGCCAGACGGGTTTCAAAATAAAAGCCACTTCAATTAATCTTCATACTATTTGGGACATGGAGAGATTTATTTCAATACTGTCAGAGTTGTAGTTCAAGAGTAATTGAATGATATCCCCCTCCCACCCCTTTTACTGATGTAACACTGTCAGCTCAGAACACCAAGGTGGTGTCCAGATGGCTTGCTAAGAGGGACAATCTTCAATTAGCATAAGGAAAAACCTGTCAAGGGGGCAGGGTTTTCATTGTTTTCACAGTAAGATTGTCCCTTGCTGTGAGCTGTCTGGTCTTAAGACCAGATTCCACATCTGAGGGGAGGTGGCTTACACTAGGTAAAAGGGGCGGGAGGGGGATAATTTATCAATTACTCTTGAACTACAACTCTGACAGTATTAAAATAACACTCTCCATGGCCCAAATACTATGAAGATTAATTGGAGCTTCTTTTAATTTGAAACATTACTATCCCTTTAAGTAACACTGACACAGCCATCCTTGTAAAATAACTGTGGGCTGAGATATTCCAGTAGAGTGCAACACAAGATATCAGTTCTTCAAAGCCTCTTTTTTCAACAAACAAACAGGGCAGCATTTCAACCGGCAATATTCTGGGAAGTTTACTATTCCACAGGAATACTTTTGCATTATTTTTGTGCAGGTTTTGACTTCTTTCTAAGAATGCAGTAAGTTTGGGATGGCAGTACATAGTGGAAGAACTGAAAATGTATTGCTTTGACGACATCACTTGTGGAGATGGTGGGAGGGTGACAGTATGTGTGGGCACTCTATGACTCTTGTCATCTCCAAAAACAAACTCAGTCATACTCCTCTACAGAAGGATTTGAAAATCTTGGCACATTCTCTGACACATCAACATCACTTCTATTATGTACCCCAGAGCCCTATGAACTTTTAGGAGTACTTCTACTGCTGCTAGTTGTGGCACCTTTAACCTGTTGATGGGGTCTTCAAGTCAGACCTGTGGTTGTGCTTCAGGGGGATCTCATTGAGGAGGTGCATAGGTGTGAGCCTGCTTTACCCCTGCTCACTTGCTTCTTACACTAACAACAGACAGTAGCTTTAGGAATGCGAGTGAAGTATCTCCATGCTTTGAACTTCATAGACCGTGGAGCTAATACTACTGGGGCCAGATGTTGCTGCAATTTTACTACTACTAGTTGTCACAGGTCCTGCACTTCCAACATCATAGCTAAGGCTGTGGATGTTGGTTACCTGTATTGTTGCTGGTATGTGTGTGGCTGAGTGACCCTCAGTTAACTTTCTGACTATGTCATCAACACTGGAATGTGACTCCTTGTAGGCTTCAGTGTTTTTGAATGGTTTATTAATAGTAATGTTGCTGGGAGTGGAATTTTGGTGGGACTTGAAAAACTGCATCCTCCTCAGGAGGAGAAGGATCACCATCATTTATTGTACGCGGAGCAGCGACAGTCCCTGTTCAATTGCCAGATCAGGAAGAAACTTGGATCACCTTTCCCCATGTGTTCTCAGTCAGTCACAGAGAATTTTGGGACATTTAGGGTAATTCTCCTTTTACTCCCTTCTCACACCCACAGACTCCCCTGACAGAGATAATAGCCATATCAGGAAGAAACTTGGATCACAGTTGCCTGTGTCTACCCAGTCAGTCACACATAATTGTGGGGTATTTGAGGTCAACCTCCTTTCTCCCTTCCTGTCCCCTAGACTCACCTAATAGGTTCCTGCCTACAAGACTCTGTGAACTGAGCTTCAACTCTACTTCTATAGGTCAAAAATATGCTGCTTTCTCTCAAAAACAGAATGGCATGAGGTGGGAAGCAGACACCCCTTTTATTCTGTGCCTGAGGGAAAAGAAGGGAAACTTTACATGTGGTGGCAAAAAATTAAATCTTCCCACCGATTCAATGCAATGAACTAGGTGAAAAAATGGTCCTTTTGCAAAAAATTTACAGCTCAGTGAAAAGTTACATGTTCTCCTGTTTCTCTTTCACTCATTCCTACTGTTAAACAGACAGTACAACTCTACTGATAACAAAATCCATAAACAGAATGGGCAATGCCATCACCTACCCAGTACTTTACTGGTAGATTGGGAACAAATTTAGTCTGAAACAATGAAAAATCTATGAGAGCAATAGGAAGGCTGGTATGTTTCCTCAATAAAAGTGGCATCCCTAATTATGCATTGCTTATGCTTACACACCAGAAATGATTCCTTCTTCAAAGATCAGTAAAGATTTGACAATCTAATAGAATAAATTCTACAAGCATATTTGTTATTGTATTTGCTTTTATAATGTGATTTTGTTTGAAACTTTCTAACATCTGAAAAAAAATTGCATCAAAAAAGTATATATCTGAATAAATGTTTAGAGTCATGTTACCTGCATGACAAAGCAGTCATCTTATACAATAACTTACCAAAGCGCAGAGCACTGGTAAAAGCTGGAGGTCACAACACATGCCAAGTACAGCCAAAGCAGAGTCTGACATTTCTGTGGAGCAAACACATTGTTAGAATACATAATGCAGCAATTAAATTAACCCTTTGAGTGTCAGAGGGGTATTCAACACATTGCAAAGAAAACTATAGGGCATACATATTAAGTGAAGCAATTCTAGGGAAAAGAGAACTGCACCTTAGGGAAACAAATAAAAATGCCTCTTGATTTAAATGGTGCTTTTAACTCCATTGAATGCTTGAGTGGTTTGAAACTAATTAAGGCATCTCCAATTAAAAGGATAATAAAAGGTCTGGGCAAGGGCTTTTGAAGGTGCAGTAAAAAAAAAAAAACAAAAAAAAAAACACAGATGCTTGAGGGTGTTTCCTGCTGAGAATTTCTTCATCCAAAAGTTATTGCAGTCCAATTTAAAAAAAATATTAACGCCTTAACGATTGTGTGGTCCGGGAGTGGGTGGCTCTAGAGGACCACTGCACTTTTTTTCTTCAGCAATGCTTAAAGGGATAGTAATACTTAAATTTAACTTTAATTCATCTTGTAACCTTAAAAAAAAACAAATTAAATGACCTCAGAGGCATCTCTCAAACCTTTATGGTTTGAGAGATATCCACTTTCAAAGTTCCCCCTCCCCTGAAGTCAGCGCTCTAGCTGACTGCAGGGGAATCCGGTCACGGGACCTGCGGAGGCTCTTCAGCAGAGCCAATATCGCGATATGGAAAAAGAAATCCTTAACTGGAACGGTCTTCTACGTGTGCTTGGTTTGCAAGCACACGTAGAAGACCTTTTCAGTGAAAGATTTATTTTTCCATAACACGATCTCAGCTCTGCTGCAGAGCCGCCGCTTGTTCAGGGACAGGATTCCCCTGCAGTCAGCTAAAGCGCTGACGTCAGGTGAGGGGGAACTTTGAAAGCGGATAAAGGTTTGACAGATGCCGCTGGGGTCATTTAATTTGGCTTTTTAAGGGCTAACAAGATTAATTAAAGTTACATTTAAGTATTACTATCCCTTTAACGCCACTCTGCAATCCTAGAATTCCATGATGTGGCAGACACAAACACCTATGATGGTTTTGGCATGTCATTGATTGTTAAGGGGTTAAACATTTAGCAACAGTGCCATTTTATTGCATTCTGTGGGAAAGGTGAGCCACAGGCTACAGTTCTTAATTAGTGGTGATAACTCCACCACTGCCAACACTTCTGTCAGCAGAGGCCGCACCCACATTTTTCTCAGGAGGAAAAGCTCTAAAAGATTGTTTTCCTTTTTGTTTTTTAATAATAAAAATGTATTTAATTGTAATGGCTAAATACAACTATACCGGCATAGTTCTAAAGTGCCCCTTCTTTCTACGTCACTCAGCAGCTCTCTCGGGTCCGGACGGATGCAGCGAGGGACGAGCTCCATTATGCAAAGGGAAATCCTGCCATCCTTCTTCAAAGGGGGCAGGATTTTCCTTCTACTTACCTACTGAAGTTTGTCCCTCCCTGCATCCATCGGGTAGAATGACACAACCAGCCATTCAGTGGGAGGAGGCCAGAAGGGGCAGGGATCCTTTTCGACTTTATAACGACGCAAAAATAAGTGTTTTTAAACAGAGCAATGTGTTTCTAATAATCTAAAGAAGACTTGGCGATATAGTTGTATTTAGACATTACAATCACTTTAAGCTTGCTACTTGTAAGTTATGAGAATTGATTTCTCATAGTTGTAATCCAAGTGATACTCATAGAATCCCACCTGATCTGTGGACCTGCAGGGCTGTGTGACATTAGTGCTTCACCAATCATTATAAGACAATCACTATCTGATCTGTTGATGCGACAGGGCTAAAATGAAGGATATAGCAATCTCCCACAAGAGCTCAATGATGTCTGCAGATCAGAAAGATCTGTATGGGAGACACTGAGTATTACAGGGTTTAAATAATCGGAATTAGATTCCCATTTTTTACAAGAAGCCACCTTATCTTTCAAAAGCTCTTAACCAGAATGTTGATTACCTTTTCATTTCAACCCTACAATGTAGTTGATTTTTTCCAGAATTGCACCTCTTTAGATTGCTGAATAAGGCCCTAGTAGTCTAAATTCTCCTGGCTGTTTTTATGCTTTCAACTGGGATGTAAAACCATCTACAAACACATTCTTGCACACAATATGACAAATGAGAAGAAAGATTTGACAAACAGGGAGGTAGGTGGTAGAATTAAAATGCTGAATAATGCTCAACTGTCAGCTTTCCATGGCCTCATGCTCTGTGTCTGCACTTATTCAGAAGAGATGACCTGTAACATTTTGTTCTTTACAAGTGAAGCCAGTTACACATAAAATGTAAGAAGCTATTGGTCTGTGTGGGAAGAGAGGCAAATGTGGAAATATTCTGCATTTTAAGTTTTCTGTTTAACAGGCAAGCTCAGCAACTACGGAAAAGACCAATTCCTCTTATCCATAAAGTTCAACATTCTCTGAACAGTTTAAAGAAGCAGTAAACATATTTTATTGAAGAAAAATATATATATTGTAGGGCTTTTCCCATATGAGTAAACCAAGCGTTCTACCACTGCTGTTATTACGGTTTAACCTGTTTGTTAATGTTAACAAAAAAACAAACAAACAAAAAAAAAAAACAATGACCACAAAGTAAACCTATAGTTCACCAAGGGGGAGGTGCACTAAACTTTGGTAAGGGTCCATTTTAGTGATATGGTAGTGAACTGGATCCAAATCCATCTCATTTTATGCACTAAGGTGTCATCTCATCTCTGCAGTTACACCTCAAAAATACCCACATCTCCATGATTTTTCCATGCCTTCAAAAGGTTGATGTTGCAGTATCTCCATTGTCAGTGGCTAATTTGCACACTGAAATTTGGCTTAATGAGGAATTTTCTCATTCCTGAGGGCATTTATATGTTAATATGGTTATTTGTCAAATGAACTAAACTCCAGTAGCTGGCAATGATGTCATAGCCCAGAAAAACAAATATACCTCGACAAATGTATATATATATATATATATATATATATATATATATATATATATATATATATACATACATGAAAACGGTAGTTGAAATCACTCACAGGATTCTTTTTTAAGCAGGCTGAAGACAATCAAATTTTATTCGATGTTTCGGCCAGCATTCGTGGCCTTTATCAAGAGTGCTTTCAACTACCGTTTTCGTGTATGCATCTTACATTTATTGAAGAGCACCCAGGTCGCAACAAAGGACTTTATAACAGTGAGTGCACACATATATAATTTATATTATATATATATATATATATATATATATATATATTTATATAAAGTGCAGAGCTTTGCCAGCATTCAAAACCTCCCATAAACTTAGTGTTGTTGTGTAATTTAAGGCTGCATGTTTCATATTACACATACTACTCAACAGCACTGTAAGTTGATCACAACCCTTAGATGGTGGCATAGCTCTATACTGTTTACATCGATCAGCTAGCAGTTGGCTCTGCACTCTTTAGGCTGATCAGTTGACAGCTGGCTCTGTATTGTTTACATGGAACAACTGATCAGTGGCTAATGGGGAGGCGGCTATTCTGTGGATGGGACTTCCTGCTCTGTATCATGATTCAGAAATATTTTCCATTAAGCTTATGAGTGTCCAAGGGTTGTGTGATGCATTACTCTACAATGTGTTGTTCACCCACTAGCACTCACAGTGTTAAGGGAGGTCTGGTGCTTTCTTGGTGCTGAAGTCAGTGGGTGAAGGCATCCACACTGCTTCCTCCATGCCATCCCCACTCATTGGCAGTTTTATGAACATCATATGCTAATGATCAAAGTCTCTCCCCTGACCTTAATTCTTAGTCCATACGGTGAAGAATTTCTTATTCTCCATGGCAGAATGATCGTCACACTTCGTCATTACACTGAACTTTGGTGCATCTCCCCCCTGCTTTCAGACAGTTGTTCTGCTGTATTCTATGGGAGAGGTGAGTAACGACAACAGTAGGGAATACCTTGTAACATATTGCTATTCATAGAAGAAATAAAAGGTCACCACAAACATTTACACTAAGGGCATTATGTAAAAAAGGAGTAATTCTGAAGAAAACCAACAGCACCATGGGTGAATGGGTGGGCAAGAACAACAATTTCTCTTGACTTAAATTGAGCTTTTAACCCACGGACTGCTAGGAAGGTCGCCAATGTATTTGCAAAGAAATAAGTTGGATTAGCATTCAAGGGGTTAAAATTCTAATTAAAATCAGCAGACATTGTTATTTGTTTCTTATGGTGCAGCTGGTGTGCACCACTACTGCAGTTCTTTGGCATTCTGAATAAAGCCCTAAGTCAATTAAAATAAATACAAATTTGAATTATCCCACATAAGTGGAACCATCATAAAAAATTAGGCAGTTTTAAAGCATTTTGCAGAATAAGCCAAAGTCTACCTATACACCACTAAAATTGTATATAAAGTTAAAGAGATAGTAATGTCTACAATCAAGTTTGTCTCCCAGTCTTTTCTATTGTTTGTATAACACTTTGCACTATGTTTAATAACTTACTGTTCTGTAGTTCAAAAGATATTCAATGTAAAAGGATCCCCTTTCCACCCCTTCTGGCCCCGTCACGCTGCATCTAAGTTTGGTCCGGATAGAGAGAGGCGAGGAACAATCTTCAGTAATCAAAGGAAAATCCTGCCTTCCTTTGTCAAAGGGGGCAGAGTTTTCCTTATACTTACTGACTAAAGATTGTTCCTCGCTGCATCCGTCTGGTCCCACAGCCGGATTGCAGTTCTAAGGGGAGGCGGCCAGAAGGGGTGGGACTGGGATCCCTTTACATTGAATATCTTTTGAACTACAGAACAGTAAGTTATTAAACATAGCGCAAAGTATTATACAAACAATAGAGAAGACTCGGAGCTAAACTTTATCGTAGACATTACTGTCCCCTTAAAAAATACCTGTTTATATGTGAACAAGGAAGCTGGTACAGTGTTTCAGCATAGGAATATCTGCCCTCATTATTAGAGAAACAGTGTCTCCCTCCCACTCATTCTCAAATTGTCACTGAAGACAATGCCAGTGTTATTAACACCTTGATTCTGGAATGTCTTGTATAAAACCAAGTCACAAACTCCCTCTACTCTCACTCCTCTGCAGACTGGATTCTATCCTCACTAAAGTGGCCAGTGACTTGTTCTCTGCTGCCTCAAATGGCCACTACTCCCTACTCATTCTCCTAGATCTCTCAGTTGCTTTTAATACCGTGGATTACCTGGTCCTACTCCAAGCCCACCCCTCCCCTAGGCCTCTGTAACACTGCTTTCCCTTGGTTCTCATCCTACCTCTCCAGCTGCCCCTTCAGTGTGACCTACTTTGTCTCCACTTTTTCACCACTATCACTGTCTGTTGGAGTATCACAAGGTTCTGTCCTGGGTCTCTTGCTCTTTTCCATCTACTCTTCTTCCCTTGGAAAATTAATAAACTTGTCTGGGTTGCAACATCATTTCTATGGTGATGACACCCTTATCTCTTTCCTACCCAGACCTCTTCAGTCTCTCCTCTGCTATGTATTAAAACTGAATTTCTGCTTTTTCTTCTGGGATGTCCTCCTGCCCCTTAAACCCAACCAAATTAAAAGCAAATTAATAATATTCCCTCCGTCTCCAGCCAGCCTTTCTCCTGATACTTCTCTCACTGTTAACATCACCATCACACCAACCTCCAAGCTGCCTGAGGGTCACATTTGACCCTTTTCATTCCACACATTCAGTCAATTTCCAACTCATTCTGCCTACATCTCTGTAACATCTCTAGAATTTGACCTTTTCTCACCAAAAACACTATCAAAGTTTTAATTCAAGTGTCCCATCTCAGCTACTGCAGCACACTCCTAATTGGTTTTCATCTCACCTAACACCAGTATACTCCATAATGATCTCTGGTGCCAGTTTAATGTTCCCAACACCTTTCTTCCCTAATACTGCTCTTTTTTTGCTAATCTCAGTACTGGCTCCCATTAGGCTTTAGTATCAAAATCATGGCACTAACTTACACAGCCTCCCATACTAATGCTGTAACCGCTTGAATTTCAGGTCTTGTTTACAAATACAATCCCATTCGCCATCTTTACTCTGCTGAGAGGTGTTTTATTCAAAAATTATTGCATCTCAAACTTGAATTTAGGTGTAATATATAAACGACATGAAATGTTACAGTGGTGCTATTGCTACACTATCCTATGGAGGTTTATGGTCCACGGACCAGAGCTGTCCATAGGATGGTGTAGCAATACCGCCACTAACATTTCAGGCCATACTGCAGTGGAAAGAGTTATTTCAATACTGTCCGAGTTGTAGTTCAAGAGTAATTGAATGATAAAGTATCCCCATCCCACCCATTTTACTGATGTAACACTGCTCACCTCAGAGCAGCAAAACTATCTGGATCTATTGCAGAGAGGGACAATCTTCAGGGAGCATAAGGAAAAATCTGTCAAACGTGGGGGGAAGGGCAGGGTTTTCCTTATGTTCACAGTAAGAAGATTGTCCCTTGCTGTCATCTGTCTGGTCAAGAGACCAGATTCCACATCTGAGGGGAGATGGCTTACACTAGGTAAAAGGGGTGGGTGGGGGATACTATGAAGATTAATTAGAGCTGCTATTTTGGTAAAACATTGCTATCCCTTTAAGTGTGAGTATTCTTTTAATATGCCCCATAATTGTGCCATTTTCTCTTTCTACATAAGGTCCAAAGAATACATCTGCTGGAAGGTAGATCTACAGTAAGAGCATGATGTAAGCACAACTGGAGTAAACCAGCTGCACTAGATTGGGAAAATAAGATTCCCACTGACTTAAATGGAACCTTTAAATGGAATTCTAGAGAGATTTCCAGTGCATCATCCTCCCTAGAATTCAAGGAATTAAAATCCCCATTTAAGTAAACTGGAATTTGTATTTTGCTGCCCTGGGTGCCTTTGGTTTGTCCCAGAGTTCATCCATCTGTTTGCGGTCTATGATCACTGCAATGTACAGATATTAGCAAAGATGTGCATGAGCAGATTGCAGATATTCTTAGAACATGATGAGGTCTATAAACAGCCATTAAAATCCTGTATCCTGTCAACTTTTGAGAAAAATAACAAAAAAGCATTTGACAGGACATAAAGGCTGGAATATAAAAATCATGTTGTAAACCGGTCATTTAAAGGAGTAATACAAGATAGGGCAGAAAAACAAATTACCATCTAGCGCACTGGTAAGGATGTACAGGGCCATGAGAAGATCTCTATTCTCTAGAGGTACAAGCTTTTCATTTTGTAGATCGCATCCTATAAGGTGCAGAATGTTCTCTGCTATTTTCCTCTGAGAAGGTTTTAAATCATCACAGGCTGTTAGACTGGGCTTGGATTTCAAACAGAGTCCTTCTACCTACCAGAAGCAAGGGTGAAAAACAGTCATGTACAGATCATTAGCAAGTGCAGAGGGAAAAAAAAGCTAAATCTTACATCTGATCTCAGTGTACAGACAGTTCTCTGCTTGACTGAGCACAAAGGAGTAAAAATAGCAAAATGTAAATAGATAGGCAAATAGAACTGGAAAAAACGCTAATTATGCCCATAAGCAACTGGAAGCTATTGCCATGGTAGCACCTATGAGGCACATGTAAACAACAGTATATATTCTGGGGTAATACTGCACAGCACATTTTTCATAATAAAGTTTATTGCTCCTTTCATTTTATAGGATTTTATTCCTGAGTGAAGCAAGAGAAATTCTGTGGGTGAAAGATACATTTGCTTTGTAAGGTAAACAGGGGTTTACAGTGCATTGCAAAGAAAGACAACAGTGCCAGCTAGTGTTCACAGTGCAAGTTGTTATAATGTACTCTACTAGAGAGCTTGAGTCAAAGACTATGGCTCTGCATAGGATAACAGCACCAGATGGCAACAATAGAAAACTGCAGTTTAAAATATAGTAAAAAAACATGTTGAAGCTATAATATCTTATAAAAAAATACTGACCCACCAGTTTGAGTACCCTTTTTTTTTTATTTGGCGATAAAAGCATTACAATATACATTTTTATATACTGAAACTATACAGTTACCCTTGGCTGCTAGAAAGCAATATGCGAAGACCTAGAGAATCCACAGGATTAATTTTATAAATACTGTGCAGGTGTTTTACCCCAGAATTATTTTGCTTTATATATGTGCCAGTACAGTTAACATTTAGACTTTGCCTCACTGCCAAACATAGTGAAGTTTATTTCCTTAGACCCCCTAGATTAATTTCCATTACACAGAGTGGACTGGCCACCTTTAATTCAAGCTTTCATATTTGAAAGTGTCATTAACTGACCATGTATAATGTTAGCCAAAAATCCAGCAGATGCATTAAGAGATTGTCATTTATTTCTATATGGCGAACTCTCTGTGTGCAGTATCATATGCTAATTTACGATAATCTGCACTAAGAGGGAGTTTACTTTTTCAGAAAAAGTATCACTATCTCCCAAACAATCTGCTTGTCTTTTGGTTAATATGTCACAGTTTGGAATGAAGTTATCAAAATATGTACGTTTAAAATTTATGGCGACACAGCCACTTTAAAGGGATAGTAACCCCCCCCAACAACTTGACGCGAAAATACAGCATGCATACAAACATAATGAATGCACTTAGTCCCATCTCTCAAACCATTATGGTTTGAGAGATGTAAGGCAAGACAGTCCTCCGGTCCCTCCCCCTTCTGCCTGACGAGCTGTAAAGCTGTCAGAGGCAGAATCCGGTCGGCCGACTTTCGGCGGTTCTGCAGGAGCTCTGACATCTAGATACCTCCGTATAATTACTTCATAGGAATGGTCGACAACATGTGCTTGCAAGCCAGGCACATGTTTTAGACCATACCCATGAAGTAATAATACGGAGATATCTAGATGACAGCGCTCCTGCACAGCCGCCATCTGGTGCTGGAAGCCGGATCTCATGACGTCTGCTATACAGCGGACGTATGAGAAGGGGGAGGGAGCGGAGGTCTGTCTTGCCTTACATCTCTCAAACCATAAAGGTTTGAGAGGTGGGACTAAGGGCATTCGGTATGTTTGTATGCTCGCTGTATTTTCGTGTCAATTTGTTGGGGGGGGGGGGTTACTATCCCTTTAAAACCTTTGATTTCACATAAACAAAATATGAGTAACAGTTAAGTACAAAGTAAACACTAATTGCTTATCAATTAGAATTTCAGCAAAAAAAGTACCAATGTGAGATACTCATATTTACCAAGAGACTGGTAGAGTAAAAGTGGTACTTATTTGGGCTGAGTAGCTTTAGAATGCATGCTTTCAAGACAACTTAGGTCTCTTCTTTAGGTGTGTTTAGAATGAAGGCTGAATACAAAATACATGATATTTTGCATTAATGTATAACCTCTTTGTAACGGACCCTGGGCCGTTACTTGGCGGTGAATAACAAAACTGTGAAAGCCCGCAGAGTCATACACTAAAATAGACACTGTGTGAATGGATGGCTTAATACATAGAGCTGTCCTGGGGTACATTCATGTAAAAGTGTATTAAGTTTGGTTTTATGTATTGTCAAAATATTGTATGTGCTTAATTGTACTTGTCCAATTCAGAGGGTTGTGCAATCACCAACTACCAGGTATGCAAATATTTTCCATAGCCTAACATGGGGAATGGTAGGCAGGTCCGTGATTGGTCAAGGGTGGAGCAGGTCATTCAAAATAGTCAAACAAAGACTCCAGTCTTGGGCCCTTGTCAATAGGATGGGTATTATAGTAACTCCAGCCATTTGACTATTTGTACTGTAGCTAGACACCTGCTGTGTGTTAATTAAGCCAATGTGAACTGCTTAAGTGAAGAAGATGCCTCTGCATCAGGAGATGGGACGGACGTCTCTCCTGATAGGCATGTTGCCCCTTCCCCTGTTTTCCCAGCTGCGGTGGACGAGACGCAGGTCCCCACCAGCAGCAATGGTGGGCCCCAACGGATGGGTGGGAACGAGCCCATCAGTCCCCATGAGCCCCCTGCTGTAGTGGGTGTGAGAGAGCCCACCAGCAGCCCCAAGATGTTGCCCCCTGTGGGGTTGGAAGATGTGCTGGGAGCAGAATCGTGCATTCTCCCCAGGATTATAAGTGATGCCGCCTTGAGGGATGGGACTGCGGTCTCCCTCAAGGCAGAAGAAGGGCCTGTGTGTAATGGCCTACAGGAGGAGGACCCCAGCGGGCTGGGAGAAAGCAGTGCCGCTGGCCCTCCTGAAGATATGAACTGTGAACTGATGGGTGCAGTCCCCATCAGCCCTTGTGAATCCCCTGCTGTGGTGTGTAGGAGTGAGCACACCACCCCTTGTTTTGCCCTGACGCTGGTGAGTGGGAGCAAGCTCACCAGCAGCCCTAAAGAGATGTTCCCTGGTTTACTGGAGAAGGCCCTGGGAGCGGAGCCGTGTGTGCTCCCCAGGGTCATGGATGCTGCCGCCTTGAGGGATGGGACTGCGGTCTCCCTCAAGGCAGAGAAAGGGACTGTTAATAATGGCCTACAAGAGGAGGACCTCAGCAGGCTGGGAGAAAGCGGTGCTGCTGGCCCTCCTGAAGATAGGAACTGTGCATTGATGGGGGGGGATGCGGTCCCCATCAGCCCTTGTGAATTCCCTGCTGTGGTGGGTAGGAGAGAGCCCATCAGTCCCTGTGGACCCCCTGCTGTGGTGAGTGTGGAAGAGCTCACCAGCAGCCCCAAAGTGATGCCCCCTGTTTTACTGGAAGATGCCCTGGAGAAAGAGGGAAGTGCGCTATCCCGGTGCATGCCCACAATTGCCAGGATTGGAAAGGTGTTCCCCATCCGAATGAAAAGAGGCCCGGAAGTGGATGGCCTAGCAGAAGAGGAGCCCAGCAGGCCACCCCAAGGCAGTGCTGCTAGGGCCCCTAGTAATCCTGAACTGGTGAGGGAAAAGGCATGTCTCACCAGCAACCCTGCATTTTGCCCTGAGAACCCCATACCTGCGAGCGGGAGAGAACTCTCCAGTCCCCCTTTAACCCCTGGCCCGGTGGGTGGGAGCGAGCCCACCAGGCCCTGGGAAAATGCCGTTGTGATGAGCAGGACCACCGTCCTCACCAGGGATGTTGCTGGGGCCCCTGGATTCCCTGAGTTCTGCCTGGGGGGTGGGAATGTGGTCTCCACCCGGTCCCCTGGAACTTTGAATACCCCTGCCCTGCCCAAACGAGTGCCCAGTTATGTGGACGGTGCTCAGGACGTTGCCCCAGCCCAGGAGAGTGGGAAGAACATCCTCTTCTGTTCCGCTGAGGCCCTGGCCCAACTAAAAGGGGGAGATGTGCCCCTCTCCCCACACTTTGTTTCCCAGGCCATTGAGAGCCCAAAGATCCAGTCACTGCAAAGAGATCCCCCTTATAGACTGGCTTTGGACCCTGAGCCACTGGCCCCAGACCCAGGAACATGGAACCCCAGCTCTGCATGGAGCGTGGCCCAGGAGAGGCCACACAATTTGGTGCCAGCCCAGACCAAGAGGCACCAGTTTCCAGGGCCCCAGACCAAAGGACCCAGTTCAACTCAGGGTCCAGGACAAGGGTCGCACCTGCTGTTTCCTGGCCCGGACAAGGGGCTGATGTTTTCCCCTGGCCCGGACAAGTGCCCCAGTTCTCTCCCTGGCCGAGACAAGGGGCTCCAGATTTTCCCTTGCCTAGAACAGGGGCTCCAGCCTTTACCTGGCCCGGACAAGGGGCTAACATTTTCTCCAGGACCAGGGCAAGAAACTCAAGTTTTATTGAGCCACCCAGGACCCGGGGCTAATACTTTCCTCCTGAGCCCAGACCATGGGCTACCCTCCTCCACGCAGGAACGTGTCGGACTTCCCAAGCCAGCATTCATCCAAGCTGCCTCTGGCTTGGGTCTCGAAGGGGGGGGAAGTGTAACGGACCCTGGGCCGTTACTTGGCGGTGAATAACAGAACTGTGAAAGCCCGCAGAGTCATACACTAAAATAGACACTGGGTGAATGGATGGCTTAATACATAGAGCTGTCCTGGGGTACATTCATGTAAAAGTGTATTAAGTTTGGTTTTATGTATTGTCAAAATATTGTATGTGCTTAATTGTACTTGTCCAATTCAGAGGGTTGTGCAATCACCAACTACCAGGTATGCAAATATTTTCCATAGCCTAACACGGGGAATGGCAGGCAGGTCCGTGATTGGTCAAGGGTGGAGCAGGTCATTCAAAATAGTCAAACAAAGACTCCAGTCTTGGGCCCTTGTCAATAGGATGGGTATTATAGTAACTCCAGCCATTTGACTATTTGTACTGTAGCTAGACCCCTGCTGTGTGTTAATTAAGCCAATGTGAACTACAGTCAGACCCCTGGCCTAGTCTCCTAAATGTGTATTCCCTCCAATCAAGTCTTTGTCATTATCTAGAAGTAATCAGATCTGTTTGTACTACCCTTAGCAGTATTGTGTGGTGAGGTCACTTGCCATTGGCCCTTTTCCCTTAACTGCTATTGGTCCTTTTGTCACCCTCTGCCATTGGCCCTTTGTCTCCAGTTACCATTTGTCTTTTGTTCCCTGTGTCATATACCCATTGTATCTGATTGGTCCCTGGGCCAAGCCTGTATTAGAATACCTGGCCCTTCCCATCCCTATTGTGGCACTGTATTTGACTGTATAAAAGAGGTGGTTTTGTTCAATAAAGTGTGTGCAGTTTGAACTTCAGCTGGCTCCTGTCTCTCTGTCGCTGGATGGTATCAAGGGACTTCTGTTGTCCCCCATCCTAGGAAGAAATGCTGCTTGAGTAACCGGTGGAGCTGCCTGCTTGTAGCTGACCTCTGGAGGGAGAAACCTGGAACGACGGCCTGAGTCCAACCCAAGGACTTGGGTATCCGTTACACTCTTTTTAAAGCAAAGTTTCACCTACAATTGTTTCAACCCTATATCAATTTTGTATATAGTGCAATGAATGAAAAGTGCAGTTGTTTCATTTAAAAGGAACTGTAACTGTCCAAAGATACCTTAGTAGTTGTTTGGTGCATAAGCGGAGAGCACTACCATGTTGACGACGTCGCTGTTGATTGACATCGCTCTCCTGTTATTTTTACAGTAATGGGCGGTGAAAATACTGCCCCTTGGGCTGGATATATGTAGAATAGAGAGGTACTGATAAGACGCAATACAGCTTGTAACGCAAGGAGCTAAGCCTGCCGTGACAATGTAAGTTTAAGACTAATGTTATTCTCAACAGTATGCGATTTTAAAAAAACAAAGCATGGATTGAACACAGACGGCATTTAGGGAATCTATATGGCTTGCATTCAGTTTAGGTGAAAGTTCCCCGTTAAACTTAAATTCCATTGAAGGTGAAACTGTTATCACCATTGTCTGTGGAAATGATTCCTTAGATTCCAGTATAAGAATCTATTTGTAGCTGGCCAAGTGTTACAAAATGTATTTCTCTTTTGCTGTGTGAATGGCTCCAGTAAATGTATTGTTTAGAGAATTTGTGACTGCAACTAAAGATAGCAAAGTATATGGAAAGTATGGGATAACCCACTGAGCTCCAGAGGGGTGCGCAACGCATTGCTTTTTCATTGCATTGCACACCCCTATGGCATCCAAAGGGCCTAAAATGTGATATTGTCACGGTTCAGGCCACAGTTCAGAGTGTTAAAATTGGTTATCAATTTATACTACCAGATTTTTCTGTGTCATACAGACATCCTGCGATCTTTAATCCTTTGAGTGTCAGAGAGGTATCTGAGGTGTTGGATAGCTCTCTGGCACTCAGAGGGTTAATAATGCTGTGATGAGTTTTGCAAAAAGGCTTCCACTCTGTGGTGTCTTTTCTTGTACACACTAAATTTACTCAAAGAATGTATAACATGTCATGTATTTTGTATTCAGTCTTCATTCCAAACCTTACCTGAAGAAGATACCCAAGTTCTCTTGAAGGCTTGCATTCTAAAGCTACTCGGTAAGTTAATCAAGAGGTATCGCTTTTACCATCTCCTGCTGTTTCTAGTGCTAACAAGGCACAACCTTTTGCCTATATTAATATTTAGAGAGTCCTCACTCTATTTGAGAGCTTCTATGAATGAATTGTAAATCCCCTTTATGCTTGTTTGCAAAATATAGGAAGGTGGTTAAGCTGCTCCCCAGGGTGATTAAGGCCTCTCATGAACACAGCCCAAACTGGCCACTTCAAACTCAGACACAGCAAAGTTGCAGCAGACAGTAGACCAACAATTGACAACATCTGATTCAAGAAGTTAGTAGCTCTATCACAATTTGACCATTGTTTCTTAAACATATCAGTTCAGTTTGTAGCATGAGAATATTTGGTACTGGTTGATCTTACCAGAGTTTGAAGCCAAGTAATCATATCTCCGTCATATAAGATTTCACACAGCAGTTTATACAACTCTAAACACTGGACTTCAGGAAGCTGTTCCCACACAGAAAAATGTTTTGTCAACTCCAGTAGGTCTTTGGAAAAAGAAGAAACAATATATCAAAGCATTTTATTATTATAATTATTAAATCACATTGCATGCTATAAATAGCTCAAAGTACAAAACATTCATTTTAACAAGCGAGAACCATTTAATGGATTTGCCCATGTACTAGGGTACAGTGAATTTTATTCAAGCCAGACATTTTTGTTCATGTTTCTTCCCTCCAGCTGAGCAGAATACTTTAATAAAAAACAAGAACCTTTCACACAATATCAAACCAGAGACTGCAGAATTAATAAAAGCATTGCTTTTGTTGGTAGCAAATAAAGAACACACAGGGATGCAACAAAAGTACTGAAATGATCATGCCAATCCATATGACATCTCTGGGTGTTGGTAGATCATGAAACATGAAAGAGGCCTTCAAATAAAACAGGTTCATTTTCCTTATCCTATATAATAATTCGCTAAATCGTGTGTAACGCTGCAACATGCGCAGTAGACACTGCTGCGCGTGCTGCAGTCATGTGCCGTAGAGACTGCCCCGCGACCAGGTGGCAGTGGCACTGTGGCCCGTGTAACGGGCTGTTCAGCTAGTATGTAATAATCTAATGAGACCTAGTTAAACTTTGGCAGGGGTCTGTGACTATTTATAAAAACAAAATTAAAAAAACAAAACAAAAAAAACACACTAAACACCCCCTCTGTCCATTGGTGGCCAATTTCCAAATTTTGCAGTAATCAATCAGCATGACAGCAGAAACCTAATTGCATGGTTTGTCTCTGAATTACGGACTTGAAGTTTTAAATTACTGTAATATATATAGATGTAGGTACAACATCTGGTCCTTAACTGAACCACGGTGCTAGCTTATTTCTGGATAGTAACACTGTTAACTCTTTAAGCACCAGAGAGGTATCAAACACATTACAATGCAATCAACTTTCTGGCACTCAAATGGTTAACCTTTATTACAAGTTTCCGTTTGTGTTAGTTGGCTACATAAAGTTATTTTATGTGATCCTAAAACCACACCTACCTACAGTGCACATTTGAAAGAATAAATTAAGTTTTAACACCACACACACCTCCTATACCATAGATTCTTATACAGTTGCATATCGTCACTCCCCATCATGTTTCCACATCTCCATTCTATGTCGGTCTACACTTGCAAATACCATTTCACTTGTCTCCAACACAACTTTATTGTATTTCACTCCACTCGTTCTCTCACTACACATATGCACACACTCTTGTTACACACACCTCATTACACAAATCTAGGGATGGTTTCCCAGCACAGTTTTTATTTTCTATCACTCACCATATTTCTTTCATTTCATCTATTTCACCATTCCTCTTCATCATTCTCGCACTACATATTCACCATTGCACATCCACTAGCTCCCCTTTTTTATCACAATACATACTGATTCCAAAAACACTCAGTTTCAACCCACATAACATTATTATCACTATTATTTTTATTATGTCCTTTGGATGACATTATATACATCGCTGTTCAGTTGAATAAGGGTACCATATATTCACTGTTAAATGTCACACCACTGATATAATACAATGTTTCATTTTTATTTTTCAAATGTGTAATGTCATCAGGGTCGATTGTTTTTATGCTTCATACAATTTTTATCTCCTGTTTATACATTTATTTGCATGTTTATTATTTTTATGCACTTGATTGCCCATTAGTTCCTTACATGAACTAGAGCCTATATATAACCCTTAAATCCTCCTATAGCTCTTTTCTCATACCCCTGAAGAAGCAGCCAGAGAGTCTGAGAAAAAGTTTGGGTTATGGCAGTTCACTACCTAGATGATGCCGAGATCCTCCACGTCCCCTGTGAGTTTCCTCCGCCCCTAACAGGTGCCATACTGTTTCTCAGCGCCTGCCACTTACCTCTCCACTAGGTTACTGTAGACTAAGTGTCACATATTTTCATATTGCGGACTAATATCATCTATATCCAACACCATCCTGATGGACATTATTTGGTGCAGATAGGCACTCTCTCTACATCTATCCATCCAAGGACTAACAAAGGACCAGAGATTTCATCAGGGACAATGAATTAGGAAAGCCTGGATGACGCAGACTGAGGCTACAAGGGAGAGAATACCCGAAATATACGCATTTAGCCCAAGAAGGGCATTTGTGAATGCATATTTATTGTATTATTTTATTTCGCTATTAAAGTACTACACTTAGATGCATTTTCCATTTTCTTCTCTTGTTATGTGCGCTGTGCTTTTGAGTTCTTCCAGATCCATCTTAATATGAACCCCCCTATTACAACGAAGTGCTAAGTACAACAAGGTCCTTCCTGTGCTGGGAGATTCTTCGCTGAAAGGTTGATAATTTCAGCTGGTTACAAAATAGTGATGCTGATAGCCAGAGTAGCCAATGGCTCACTTCTCCCATAGAGTGCAAAAGAGTAACTGACTGGTCACCAACTGAACCATCTGGACCCTATGTATCAAGGATATTAAGAGTATTTTATGGTGGTGCAGATGCTACAGCAGCCTATGGAGGACTTCTGACACTGACAATAGCTGTCCACAGACTGCAGTAGCAACAGCTATACCAGCCTGTGGAAACACTGCACCCAAAGCTCTACCACGGGGTCTGACTTTTAATACAATTTAACCCGTTCAGTGCCACAGCTGGCATTCAATGGGTTAAAAAACACAAGCAACAATGTTTGCCACATGGCCAGAGCTGTAACACATATCTGCTAGTTTAGACTAAATGGGGCCAACACAATATAATGAAAGGGTCCATAGGAGGCTTTCAGTGTCATATTCACTGCATATTGAAAGTTGATTTGCTGAATATGTAACAACTTGGCAGGATGGCATAAATATGAAGTTAAGCAGATTATTATTAATATATGCCACGTCACGAACTTCTTGGCTCAGCAGATCATTCAAGGGATCAAAAATGCTATCAGAGTATTAAGCATCCATCTATAACTAGCAGGCATATTTCAATATAAGCAAGTTATTTCTTATCACTGCTGAATTTTCAGTGTAAGACCAAATCTGCATTTTCGTCCTCTTAACCAGATAAAAGAGTTTTCAGTACTGCAGTATATAGTATAACATTTTAGGTGCGTTTCTTAGCTTACTGAATTTTGAGACTTAAAGGGATAGCAGTATTTTACAACACAAGCTGGTCCAATTAATCTTCATAGCATTTGGGCCATGGAGAGTGTTATTTCAATCCTGTCAGAGTTGTAGTTCAAGAGTAATAGAATGATAAAGTATTCCCCTCCCACCCCTTTACTGATGTAACACTGCTCACCTCAGAGCAGCAAGAGTTTCCAGATGGATCGCAGAGAGGGACAAACTTCAATGAGAATAAGTAAAAACCTGTCGAGGCGGGCAGGATTTTCCTTATGCTCACAGTAAGAAGATTGTCCCTTGCTGTGAGCTGTCCGGTCAAGACCAGATTCCATATCTGAGGGGAGGTGGCTTACACTAGGTAAAAGGGGCAGGAGGGGGATACTTTATCATTTAATTACTCTTGAACTACAACTCTGACAGTACTGAAAAACAAACACAGGAGAGTAGGTGCTTCACGTTAAGCCCATTAACAATGTAACTTGTGGGGTTAAACAAACTTACCAGCAATTCAGAGGTGCTTCACCGAAAGCAGCACTCCACCACTGCTCACAGGATTCAGACAGAAAACTTACAACACGGGAGCACTCTCTACGTTGGTATCTTGGTTCACTATACGAACGGAACTTCACATATGCCAGGATAATAAAATATCAAAACTTTATTCGAGCTGAATAAAAAGGACAGACTTGGCCTAAACAGAGGGAGCAGGCCACTATAGCATTCACTGAAAAGTTAGATGAGACTCATCTAACGCTTTTTTGTACTGGAAAGTGCTTAATCATAGACAAGATTTGTATCCAAAAACCCATTTAAAAGCATGTAACACTAATATGATTGGACACAACAAATGAGTCACAAAGTAACCAACCAATGTATAGTGAGATCAAGATCTTACTTAATCATAAAAACTCACTATCACTTGCGAGGCCTTCACCAGCACGGCTCAAAATTAACCCGGAAAGTGAAAAGGAGAAACTTGGGAATCTTAAAAATATGCATGGCTCTATCTGGTATAATGTGCAATTCATAAAATAAGCTGCAATATCACACCAGGCAACTGGACAACGTATATATGTGTACTACATTGTAAATAACACCAACCTTCGAATAAAGTCTGCAATACAATAAATCCTTGATCATTTTTATTGTCTGAAAGCTGTCCACCTTGAGTAATAAATAGATATATATGTACTCACTTTATATTCACATTAAAAGTTTATTTATTATATGGATAGGATATGGGGAGTTAGCGCTGTGAGTTTTCTCTTGTTTTCTGTCTGCACGTCTCCTTCACTCATTCTAGCAGCCTTGTCACTTATCCAATTTATTTATTTATGTACAGCACAAATATTATTGCACAAATAGTATCACAGTATCTTTATTTTCTTTCTTCACACTTTGCCTTTAAGAGTAGGCCTCAAGCCTTCTCTTGCTTCCATGCTCTTTGTTTGGTGTCAACTATTCCTCACATGACCTGTGGGGGTTGATATAAAGGTTTAGTTTATGGAGAGAGCTGTTGGATCCACAGCCCTCTCATATTCTCACTATGCAGATCCATTGGGGTCTTTTTGCATCAGGTAAGTGTGCTTTGTACATCTTTTTATTACAATGCATCTCTTTTGTTTTTAATTGCACCACACTGGGACCCAAAAGCAATAAAAAGAGCATATTTAAAGGGTCATCTGCTCTTCAAAGTGGTCATTATAACATCTCCTCAGAGAACTCCAAGTTTTATTTCAATTTTAGATAGGGCGTTATAGGTGTAATAGAGTATGACTTGCAGTACAGTGAGAAACCTTTGAGGGGTGGCAAGCTTACCCACAACTTGGCCAACCTGTGAAAAGTAATATCTCACTTATTTTATTTAGAAATATTATATATGCCAAATACAGGGCACACATCTATTATCTACATAGAGGAGCGCTGGTTTGTTTTGGCGTCTGTTTCTTTGTACTTTGGGTTTTGGCCTGAAGTTTGGGGGGTCTGGAGAACCCTTTAATTCCTAGCTGCTATCTATATATTCACTTTATATTCACATTAAAAGTTTATTTATTATATGGATATGTTTTGGTGAGTTGGCGCAGTGAGTTTTCTCTCTTGTTTTTTATATATGTTTGGTAAATATGTTCCCTAATCCTTTGTCGCAAAGGTCTTCCGGTACGGCCCGCGTACTGAATGGAGCAACGTGTGCAGGTGAAGAAGTATATGACATTACTGGTGCCACAATTAATGTAACCCCCCTATATCATATTCTGCTTCACTTTCTGTGCCCCTAAATGTTTTGGTTTGTATCATATACTGGCAACTATTACATCTGGCTAATGGAAGCTAATGCTCCTTAAGGAATACTTTGCCACAGGCCTGCTAAAATATTTTTCAAGGCTTACATTGCCATAGTAGGCTATGAAAACTATGTTTCCTTTAATTATAATTATTTTTATGAAAGGTTAACAATGTGTACGTATGTCAATTTTTGAATGATTAATTCTGCCCTAAACGAGCTAAAAAAACTGTTTTGATAGGCCTGGTGGCTAACCATCCTGTAAAAGATCTTTCTAAAATTACAGTTTTTATAAAAGGTGCATTACAGTTGCAGAGTAAGTTTTTCTAAAGGTGTATCTGTCCTCCCTCCATCATGCTGTTATAGGCCTGTTAATAAGTTTTTGAAATACATAATACATTACCCGTGACTATGTGATTTTAAAATGGAATTAAACAAATACAATTAATTAAAATATTAAAGTGTAGGTGGAAGGATCTCACAAGGCAATATATATTGTTGATGACAATGTGTGTGTGAAAATGAAATGGTACAATGTATGCTGTCTATGCAGTCTGAAAAAATACACTATTACTCTATACTGTGTAATGTTAAAATTCTATTCATAAACATAAATGGTGATTATATTAAATTACAATAAACATTGTTCAACAAAAAGATAATTAATGAAAGGATGAATTTAATGTGGTGGATTGAGACGAATATATGATGAATAGAAAGCAATACTAGACAAATTATATGCAGTATGTAAGATTCAAATATACCATGGTATTATTTGTCAGTCATTTATCAAAGATTGATAACACTGGACTCAACTAGCATAGATGGCGGCAACTTGGAAATTCATATGCCTCCTCAGTGCCTTGGAGATTTTTCCCCGCATTTAGTACATACTCATGTGGTATTAAAGGATTGTTCATTTATATAAAAAAAAAGATCTACCAACATAGATAGATAGATGGATAGATATTTCCTATGGTCATTAATTATATAACCAGCTACACTGAAAACTGGCTTTAAATGCAGCTGGCTTATGGGAAACTAAGTAGCATGCATGAGTGCTGGTCACACAAGCTGTTTGGTTCACTACTACTCAAGCTGGCTTTCACTGTGGCCTAGGACATAATTGTCCTACAAGTATTCTATAACCATTTTACATGCAGTAGGGTTTTCTCTGTGGAGACAGACTGCGTTCATGTGCATCAATTTCTAACTCATATTCTGGAAGCAAGCCCCATAGAGATGTGCCAGTGCTACCACCACCATCACCACAAATATTAGACTGTCTCCACTGAGTCTCATTAAATGCTTTCAGTCATGATGACTTGTTCTACAAAATGCTGTGATATATGATAAATGATGCTGCACAGAGCCCCTTTTTTAAGTGACCTGCACTGCTAGAGGAGGAAATTTTACCCAATGGGTTCTGTGAGATATAAATATAAACATAGAAAAATGGGGCAGCACTTGTTGGACAGCAATAATAGGCAATTTATTGATGGTCAATGTTTCTGTCCTATATGGATCTTTATCAAGATAAAGGTCTATATAAGAAAATAATGTGTTGCGCACCTATCAGCACTCAAAGGGTTAAATTGTTGCTGGCAGTCTAGTTGTAAACGATATGGTGCAAGTCCAAATGGAAAACATATGGTGGCAATCAAAGGGTTAAAGTATACTACTGCCGCTGTCTCATAAATGCAGAAAACTCCCCCAAAGTTACCTCTCGGGCCGTTCCGAGTCTCTCTGTGGAAAAATTGATCAAAGACTGGCTTTTACGTGGCCAATCTATGTTCACAATGGCTTACACACTACAACTGGCTGGGATGCATGCTTATGCACCTCCCAGCCAATCAGCTGCTAGTGTGTTTCGTCATTCCCCGCAAGAAGGTGATTGGCTGGGAGGTACATAAGCACACACCCCAGGCAATTGTAGTGTGGAAACCAATTTGAACAGACTGGCCATATGAAAGTGTCACGAGGGTCACTGCTCGTTTGATTGGACAAACTTGGATGCTTGAGTGTGTTGCTAGAGAGAAGCATTTGCTTGCGTTGCCAGCCCCTATAGTCCCTTGCTGTGGCCGAAGCCGAATAAAGGTGCTGGCCGCGAAGCCAGATGCCCGATTCCAGTTGAGCTGGAACCTGGGCCAGGATAGGATTACAGGGAACTGGATGAGTAGCGACCAGTGGAGAGGACCCTGGTGCAGAGGAGGCACCGTAAGGCAGGAAGAACAGGCTTGGACTGCTATATCCCCACTGCCCTGTAGAAGGGTGCAACAATGCAGGTCAAGGCTGCAGTACAGGACTGCCTTAAGGATAGGAACTATAAGCAGTCTTGGACTGCTATATAACAACTGCCCTGTGGAAGGGCTGCAACAATGGAGGTCAAGGCTGCAGTATAGGAGTGCCCTACCATGGAGCCTTGATTGCTCACCTAGGTTCCTAGCTGGGAGTCCATGGTTCGGACGGCAGGCTGTTTCCGGCTGCCTCTAGTGGCCACAGCTGCAGACGCACGTCTGTGATGTCGCGCTCGCTATTCTTATACAGTTTGCCTAATTGGTCAAGTTTGTTCCGCCTTCTGGCTGCTGCTTTCAGACTGCACTTACGTGCCCTTTTGTGGTGTGTCTGTGCGTTACATCAGTGTTCTCTTTTGACCCTTGCTTAATTTGGTCAAAACATTCCGTGATCAATGGCACGGGATAAGCATTCTTAACCATCAGTTTGATTATCCCTCTGTACTCGATGCAAGGCCTCAATTCCCCAACCTTTTTCACAAAAAAGAAACCATCAACGGCTGGCGAGGAGGACTTGAGAATGATCTCTCTGGCCAGGGCACCAGACACGTATTCATCCACGATACGATTCTTCTCCACAGACAGAGGGTACACCCGACCCCTAGGAGGTATGGCTCCCGGTATCAAATCAATGGTACAGTTGTAGGCCCTGTGTGCCGGCAATGTACTAACCTCAGCCTTGTTGAATACCTCTTTGAAAGATTGATACATAGCAGGTAGCGAGTGAGAGGTACCTAAAATTCTGGTAGGCTGCTGTAGACAAGTCTCAGCACAAAAGGGTGACCAGGACACAATATCGCAAGTCTGCCAGTCTATCCTGGGATTGTGAGTCTGAAGCCATGGAAACCCCAGAATGACTGCAAAGTGAGAAGACTTTATAATCTGGAACTGTAGGGTCTCACGTGTGACGGCTGCAGAGGTCTATTGTCAATAGCCAGAGGGTGAGTGGCCGCAAAGTCAGCATCCATGCAATATCCAGCAGCTCCAGAATCCACCAAGGCCGGAGGCGAAACTGAGGATGTGGACCAGGACACTACTATCTCAAGGATGGGTCTCTTGACGAGAATTAGGGGACTGTGAAACACCACCTAGGGTCTGGTGTTTCCCGGACGGGTAGGACAGGATCGCAGCAAGTGGCCAGCCTTGCCACAATATAAACAGAGGCCCTCTCTCCTTCGGAACCCCCTCACCTCCCTGGACAGGCGCAAGAAGCCCAATTGCATAGGTTCACTTTTGACAGATTCAGAACCAGGAGGATTCGGAGGTGAGGGAGGTTAGGGTGGGAGAGAAAAACTAGACGCCAGTCTTGTTGTGACCTTATGCCCCGGATTCTTGAACGAAGGTCTCTCACTCGACCTGGTATCGATCAATATCATAAAGGAAA
The DNA here is from genome assembly GCA_037306005.1 of Rhinophrynus dorsalis. NCBI lineage: Eukaryota > Metazoa > Chordata > Amphibia > Anura > Rhinophrynidae > Rhinophrynus > Rhinophrynus dorsalis. The sequence continues at coordinate 385,023,267 of CM074723.1, read as the reverse complement.
TCAATTTGTTCAGCTCTTTTGGCAGCTCACAGGCTGTCGTCTCATCCTTACTGGAGTCACACAGCCCTTGAGAGAATGCTGCTACGAGTGCCTCGTTGTTCCAGCCCACCTCTGCAGCCAAAGCGTGAAACACAATGGCGTAAACTGTTACGGTGCATGCGCCCCGTCGTATGGTCATAAGCTGTTTCGCTGCAGATACTGCTCTGGCTGAAACATCAAAGATCCTGCGGAACTCATCCACAAATTCAGTGTAATTGGCAACAATCAGTCTCTGTATCTCCCGCAAGGGATTAGCTCACACCAGTGCCCTTCCGAACAGGGAGATTACATAATCGACCATGGTTCGATCACTTGGAAAGGCATGTTGTACCACTTCCAGAAATATGCCCACCTGGTTCAAGAACCCTCTGCAGAGAGTAGACTCCCCCTCGTAGCTTTGAGGAAGAGGATTGGTACCCAACAATCTTCGATTCGTACTGGCCTCAAGATTAGGGGATACCACCGGTACAGTTGAATTAAACCAGTTTATTAAAATAAGAGCAAGCACTTCAACCGGAGGAACAGGCATGAGGACAGTGTACCGTCCACTACCCAAGGACTGACACTGAACTGTAACCAGTAGTCAGTAGCCTATAGATGATATGGGAGTAGAACTAAACTTCATTCTATGACTGAGAATATGGAAACCTGGAACGCAAACCACTGGCGCAACAGCTAAACTCCTGGTCTCCTGACCAGCAGGGGCAGCAGTTGTACTACACCAATGGAGCATGCCCACAACTAGCCAGGACAGGTGGTAGTCACACTGGAGCAAAATGCAGCACGGAGCGCAACTCGGAGAAGCCACAGTCAAGAGCCAAAATCGGGTAGTCAGCCACAGCCAAGGTCAAAACAGAGTGGGTAGTCAGACAAGTCAGGGTCATACACAGATCGGGTAGTCCGACAAAGCCACTAGGCCAAACCGGAGCGTGTAGTCAGACAAACCAAGGATCGATCAGGAGAGAATTCGGCAGCCAAGCAATGGTCAAACGAGAACAACACTGAGGTAACGCACAGATAGCCCACGAAAGGGCATACAAGCCCAGTCTGAATGATGGTTATAAGGCCGCAGCCAGAAGGTGGCGAATTAGGCAAATTGTATAAAAATAGCGAGCGCGACATCGCAGACGCGTGCCCGCAGCTGTGGCCATGCCAGGCAACCGGAAACAGCCTGCCGCCCGAGCCATGGACCCCAGCTAGGAACCCAAGTGAGCAATCACGGCTCCGTGATATGCCCAAAGGACAGGCACTATAAGCAGGCTTGGACTGATATTTAACAACTGCCCCGTGGAAGGGTGCAACAATGCAGGTCAAGGCTGCAGTACTGGAGTGCCCAAAGGATAGGCACCTTAAGCAGGCGTGGACTGCTATATCACAATTGCGCTGTGGAAGGGTGCAACAATGCAGGTCAAGGCTTCAGTACAGGGGTACCTTAAAGGGATAGTAATGTCCCAGAAATTTTTTTTTTAGCATTTAATAGTGCTTAAAAACTTGAATGCAAAAGAGGTCACTTTCAAACCGCTATGGTTTGAGAGATATCTGCATTCAAAGTTTGATGTTTTCTGCGGTCGGATGATACGGAGGCTCTTCAGCAGAGCCACAATCGCGTTTTTTAAAAAGAATGACTTCATTGGAATGGCCTACAAAATGTGCCCTGTTTGCAAATACACTTTGTAGATCATTCCAATGAAATCATTATTTTTTAAAAAACATGATTGCGGCTCTACTGAAGAGCCTCCGTGTTGGCTGACACGGATCTCTCCTGCTGTAAGCAGGAATTGTCAAACTTTGAATGCAGATATCTCTCAAACCATAGCAGTTTGAGAGACACCGTTTTTTGCATTCAATTCAAGTTTTTAAGCACTACTAAATGCTAAAAAAATTTCTGGGACATTACTATCCCTTTAAGGATAGGCACTATAAGCAGGCTTGACCTGCTATATCACAACTGCCCTGTGGAAGGGTGCAACAATGCAGGTCAAGGGTGCAGTACAGGAACGTCCAAAGGATAGGCACTATAAGCACCCAGAATCCAGAGACCGGTGTTCCGCAATGTGTTGGAAACTAGGGCAACCTCAGTGCCAAATGGAGACTATGCAACAGCTTGACAACCCTAGAGATAAGCCCAAAATGACCCTCCACGGTATAATCAGGATCTGTCCTACCCCTGGACTCCCTTAGGAGGAGGAAACACAAAGGCTGGGTATACTACAATTAGTCACCAGATGGCGCTACTCAACACTGCCTACCCTCTCATACCCGGAATCCCATGGAGCAGCCCCTGTCATCCGATCCAGCGTAAGGCAAGAAGCGCTCCAGCAGTGATTAGACCCTGCCAACCAGCAGAGCAGCCCGACTGGCTACGATTCAATGCCCCGAGGAGAGTATAGCCAAGCACAAAGGACAGAGCACGGGACGCCAATCACTAGGCTAGGCCGTCCCTCCGAGGTGCAGAGAAACGGGAGCAGGAGAACGGGCTACAGAAGGAGAGAGAGCGTTGCGAGCCGCAAGGCAGAGCAACATGTGAGGTCAGACAGGACAAGATACCAGGGATGGATCAGACAGTCTAGAGATACCATAAGCCAATGTCAGGAAGGCCGGGGTCAACGGGAGCAGAAACTATATCACAGGTAAGCCGCAAATCGAGGTCGAAAACAGAGCCAAGGAGTCAGAGACAGAATAGTCAAAATTAAAGTAAGGGCACAGTAACCAGAAACGAACAGAAGCTCAATAACTGGGCGCTAGTCTCCAGCTTGCTAAATACCTAGAAGCACCAATGGTCATCAGGGGAAAAGGTCAGAAAACTGACCAGTAGGAAGCACGGCTGTGACAGAAAGCCAGTCTCTGTTCAATTTTCCCACAGAGGCTTGGGCAACGGCAGCAACACACTTTAACCCTTTGACTGCCACTATATATTTTACATTTGCACTGGAATCAAATAGTTTATAATCCAACTGCCATCAACAATTTAACCCGACTACCAGAGAGGTACGCCTTGCATACCCCTCTGGGACTCCAAGGGTATAGGCCAGAATAGCGTTCATGCATACTTTATACAGACATAGATGACAGAATAAGACTGACAGTGGATAACTGGCAAGTGTTATAGCTCTGATTTATGGATGTTAGGATAGTGTTAAGGGTAGAATTGCTTTATTGTTAGGGCTAGTGTAGGGTTATTGTTTGGGAGGATGACTGTGTGTTTGTTGTCACACTCGGGGCTTGACAGTGTTTCAAGAACCAAGGTTTAGCCGTTTTTCCTTTGATGTTCCCATTTCTCATGATATTTATAGTGGGTTTTGTGAACACACAACAAACATTTGCCCACAAGTCTGGTTCTTTGGCCCAACGTTTGTTGTGTTTTTTGTTGGTAGAGCAAATGAATACTGACACTGACACAGTGTGTATGGCAATCGGTAGCCATTTTTGCCCATCTGGCTATTTTACCATCCGCAACTGAATCAAGGCCATAGTGAAACAATACAGGAGGCAAATATAGTCAAGTTGATACCTTTATTGGCTAACTAAGATTTAGGATGCAAGCTTTCAAGATCTCTTAGGTCTATTCCTCAGGCATGTTATACCACGCATAACATGGTATATAAAGAGACCTAAAAGGTCTTGAAAGCTTGCATCCTAAATCTTAGTTAGCCTAAACCTGCTTAGTTGGCCAATAAAGGTATCAACTTGACTATATTTGCCTTCTTTATTTCTATGGCTAACAGAGTATCAACTCTCATTTTTTGTAGTGAGAAAATGTTCATACACTTAACCCTTTCTGTGACACAGAAGTAAGGAAACATTGCTAAATAATTGACTGCTTACACCTTTGGTACCGAAAGTGTTAATATCAGCTCAGAGGATGATTTAAAACTGGACACCAATGCCTCATAGGCTTGCCTGGTTAACCCTTTCAGTACCAGAGGGGTGACAACACATTGCAGAACAATGTGTTGCTCACTCCTTTGGCTTGTGTGTCACTGTGGATCTTATGCATGAACGCACACAAACAATTCTGGGGCAAACCATCTGTACCATAGGGCAAGCACAAAAAAAAAAAAAAAATCAAATTTAGCTAAAGACTTTTAACCCCTTGAATGATAGAGAGCTCTCCACAATATGTTGGAGAACACTCTAGCAAGAAGTTCAAAGGCCCATTTAAATACAAGGAAAATTGGGGACTATTGAGCAGCTGGTTTGCCCAACAATGTTCCTACTTTGCTTTCATTCATAAGGCTGTGTTTCCCATGTGCCTCTGTGTTTGCCATGCTAGGTCTCATCAAAGCTACAGCCTCTATTTTGTTGGTGGATGGAGCCACAAAAGATCTAGGGCTGGATTATATTGCAGCTGCTAATGTTATCATTGCTTTTATCTCTAGCTTTCTCCATAGATTTCAACAGGAAAATATTTGAGAAAACGGGAGGTAACATTTATCTCCTGCAACAGAATCTGGCCCCTAGCTGAATACCTTCTAAGATCCCCAGATCACCAGTCCTGCTGGATGGAGGGGGGAACCACCTCATTAGGCCCCCTAGAAAAAATAAAGACCAATGCACACCTTAATAGATGCACCCACCTGTGTAAGGCAGGAAAACACCAAGGGGCTGGAGATTCAAATGCATGTGCTAATTGTTTTTATCTCCAGGTATCCTCAGACGTCAAAAACACATTTTTGATAAAACAGGAGGTAACATTTATCTCCTGCATTTGAATCCAGCCCAAGGATGGCAGATACTTTTCCTGTACCACCTAGAGAAGGATCTCTCTCATATGAGCCACCAAGAGACCCTGAAGGAAATAAAAATTCCCATTGATTTAATCATGGACTTTTAACCTTGTGAATGCTAGAGGAAGCAATGAGTTGGACATCTACTTAGCATTTAAAGGATTAAAAGACCAGTTTAAAGGGATAGGAATGTTTCATAATAAAAGCAACTCTAATTAATCATCATAGTATTTGGACTTTGGAGAGTGTTATTTCAATTCTGTCAGAGTTGTGGTTCCAGAGTAATTCAATGACAAAGTGTCCCCCTCCCGCCCCTTTTACTGATGTAACACTGTTCAGCCACAGCAGAAGGGAGGTGCCCAGGTAGACTGTAGAGAGGGACAATCTTCAATTAAGATAAGGGAAAAACCTGAAAAGCTTGTCAAGGGGGGCAGGGCTTTCATTGTTTTCATAGGAATAAGATTGTCCCCTGCTGTTATCTGTCTGGTCTATGGACTGGATTCCACATCTGAGAAGAGATTGTTTACACTAGGTAAAAGGGGCAGGAGGGGGAAATTTTGCTTGTGAATATCTCATAAACCATAAAGGTTTGAGAGATAAGACCTATATCATTCTTCATGTTTTTTTAATGCCTACAAAATGAAATAAAGTTAAAACGAAGTATTACTATCCCTTTAAAGAAAAGAGATATTTTTTATTTGTCCACTGTAGTGTATTTTCTCCAGAATTGTTCCTCTTTTAGTGAATTGACCCTTGAGGCACGAGTCATTTTGCTACGAGCCAAAATCCCCAATTCATTCTGCATAAGATTTTAACCCTTTGAGTGCCAGAGAAGTACTCCAAGCATTGTACAGCAATGCGTGGCATACCCCTCTGGCACTTAAAGGGATAACCAAAGAAGCCTGGACAGACGTTTTTCATTACAGGTTTAGGGAATACCTTGCTTTAAGAATTTTATGGATACATTGCATGGAATCATTTTTCTCTCCACAAGCACATCTCTGATCCCATCTACAACATCCAAATGGTACAGGGAATGCTCGTCGTAAGGAGATGTGTTGTGATGATGCCTCTCTGAGTTTTCTTTCTCAAAGCCTCCTTTTTTTTCAGACAACAAACATAACTCTGAAGATGAAACAGAATGGAACACAGTCAACAAATACTCAATACTTACCAATTAAACAGTAATAAACAAATGATCACTGGCTACATTCTCTACTATTTTTTGTGAGTCACAACTTTATTGATCACACAAAAAAGAGGAAAAAAAATGTGGTCCTGTGCTCAAAAGAAAAATTGAGTATTTCTGGGACAAACAAAATGCACCATAAAGGACAAATGGAAATTCCCCAAATTGCCACAGATTTAAAGTGGAACTTTCACCCCACCATGACCTTATCTGTGTGTGTAGCATTAATGTAGTTATAAAGCGCTGTGTATTTGTAAAAATCAGAAAGCCGATCGATAAGGCACAAAAGAAGATTAAAGTTTAACCTTGTGATGTTTGGAGCATTGTGAGTGCTACTGCGCATGTCAATCTGGTTACCGTGCGGTTACTTAGTCACTCCCATCGTTCTCTGTTATCCCGCCCGCGTCCTCCTTGTCCTACCCTTATGTGACAGGTCACCTGGTGCGCAAAAGCCTGTACTAGACTGGAATTAACTTTCAGCCACGTTTTGCCCATAACTGAGCCAGTGGTGCAAACGGTATGCTTTGCGTTTGCACCACTGGCTCAGTTATGGGCAAAAGGTGGCTGAAAGTTAATTCCAGTCTAGTACAGGCTTGTGCGCACCAGGTGACCTGTCACATAAGTGTAGGACAAGGAGGACCAGGGGCGGGATAACAGAGAACAAAGGGAGTGACTAAGTAACCGCACGGTAACCAGACTGACATGCACAGTAGCGTTCACAATGCTCTACATGTCACAAGGTTAAACTTTAATCTTCTTTTGTGCCTTAATGATCAGTTTTCTGATTTTTAAAATGACATAGCGCTTTAAAACAACATTAATGCTACACACACAGATAAGGTCATGGTGGGGTGAAAGTTCCGCTTTAAAGAGATAAGAGGATTTTAATCTTACCTTTTAAATCCTTTTCTCTTAGTCCATATAGCTTACAGGTATCATGGGAAGGTGACAGTTCCTCCCAGTAGACTGGAAAAATTCTTCAAAGAAGTGCAAAGGTGGAGCCTCCATCTCCTCCATAGCAAGCTAACCAGCCCAGCTCAGTTAGATTTGTGACACTAAACCTACTGAGCTTGATAGCTAGAAGAAGAAGAAGAGGAAAAGCTCCAGTGAGCACGGACCCAGTAGGACATCCAGTCACAGGAACCAAGCATGGTCTCTTTCACTGGGTGGACCTGTAAGCTATATGGACTAAGAGAAAAGGATTTAACAGGTAAGATTAAAATTCTCTTTTCTCTATCGACCAATATAGCTTACAGGTACCATGGGGATGTACCAACATTGAGTTCCCAGAGTGGAAAAAGAAGGAAAGGACCAAGCACCCTTACCCATGATACCAGAGTTCCCAAAGGACTATCCAGGACATGGAACAGCCCAAACAAACAAAGTATCAACAGACATTGAAGAGATACACAGCACACAAGAACAAGAGCAAACAGGCCTCAAAAGTTAAAGAACTATAAGGCACAGGAAAGATAGAGTCCTAGACAGGCAAAACTGCGTCCAGGACTTTCCTGGCAAAGCTAGCTTCAGCCGAAGCCAGCACATCCACATGTTAGTATGTGGCAAAGGTGTGCACAGAAGACCAAGTGGCTGGCTTGCACAGCTGAACAGCAGAGGCCTGATTCTTGTAGGCCCAGGAGGCCCTAACAGACCTAGTAGAGTGTGCAGTAATGCGGAAGGGAACAGGGTTACCTCTGAGCTCATAAGCTTTGCGGATGGTAGATTTAATCCAAGATGCAATGGTCACCTTGGACACTGCTTTTCCAGCCCTGCGACCCTCAGGGATGACAAACAAAGCATCAGTCTGACAAACTGACTCAGTGCGGTGCACATAAAACATAAAACATCCAACAAGTGAAGATCCCTTTCTTTGTTAGATTTAGGGTCAGGACAAAAAAGGAAGGCACAACAATCTCCTGATTGATGTGGAACTCAGAGACCACCTTAGGAAGAAATTCCTGAGAGGTACGGAGAACAGCCTTATCCCTGTGAAACACCAGGAAAGGCGGCTTGCAGGACAGAGCCTGAAGCTCAGCAACTCTGTGGACAGAGACCACAGCCAAAAGAAAAGCCATCTTCCACGTAAGACTATAGGAATGGTAGCCAAGGACTCTAAAGGAGGCCACTGCAAAACTCCCAAAACCAAATTAAAGGGATAGTAATACTTCATTTTAACTTTATTTTATTTTGTAGGCATTAAAAAAACATGAAGAATGATATAAGTCTTATCTCTGAAACCTTTATGGTTTAAGAGATATTCACAAACAAAGTATCCCCCCCTGTTCAACCAGATCAAAAGGGAGATGCCCAGGTAGACTGCAGAGAGGGACAATCTTCAATTAAGATAATGGAAAAAGCTGAAAAACTTGTCAAGGGGGAAGGGCTTTCATTGTTTTCATACAAAGAAAATTGTCCCCTTCTGTTATCTGTCCTGTCATACAACCAGACTCACATCTGAGAAGAGATGGCTTACACTAGGTAAAAGGGGCGGGGAGGGGAACTTTGCTTGTGAATATCTCATAAACCATAAAGGTTTGAGAGATAAGACTTATATCATTCTTCATGTTTTTTTAATGCCTACAAAATAAAATAAAGTTAAAACGAAGTATTACTATCCCTTTAAGGTCCCACTGTTTAGTAGGAGCCTTATAGGCAGGGAAAGCATGGGCAACTCCCTGAAAGCAGACCTTGACATCTGGCAAGGTGGCAATGTGTCGCTGAAAAAAGGAAGAAAAAAAAAAAAAACGAAAGTACTGCGCCTTTAAAAGATTCTCTCTCTTTGTCGAGTTGATGTTTTGAAGCTTATGGGAAATGGGAAACCACAATCGCTACTACCAATTTACAGACAATCGTCTGATAGTGTGTTGCCTGTTGTCCCTCTAGGATTATCTTATTAATTGGGATATAGATATATAGTATAATAATTATTTCACCACTGTAAGTGGAAATCTAATTAGTATCTTACAACTCCAAATGTTTAGTTTGTCTAATGGTCCCACCACATAAGTATAAACTTAGAGGTCCACAATATTGTTCTATCCCTATATATGTAAGTTGGTAATCGTTCTTTATCTGGGCCCCACAGCTCCTAGTTTTGCTTGCAGCATGTCTTAGATATAAGGTCCTAATACGATCTCAGTGGATGATTCGCATGCAGACCAAAAATAGAAAACAACAGGGATGGGGCAAGACAGCGCACAAAACACATCTAAGTGTAGTATTTAATTGTAAGCATAATATATTAAACACTCTCAAAACATAAATAATTAATAAAATAATAAGACGATCTTAAAAACAAATGATCCAAATGTATATGGTTAATACAAGAGATAAGATCTATATTTATATTTGAATCAAAACACCATAAAATAGTTTTGACAGATTCGTGCAGTTTCTGGAGCAATCTTGATATAAAGGGGTAATGATGTACTGATCAGAGCGATGGTATCAGGACAGAGTGGGAACTAATGCAACTCTGTATCCACAAAGTTGCAAAATAATATACACAGTATCCGTTATAACTATGTATCCGTATAATATGCAAAAACATACACAGTATCCTAGAGATCAGTAAACCGGATCCCCGGTCTGGATGTCCGCTTACTTTAGAGTGGTAAATGCATCGGCAGACAGAATATGTATATAATTCGGATGCCCGGTAAAAGTGGCCGCTTACTTGGTGTCCATGGTGAGTCTCTGCATATCACACTCAGACCAAAGATTTTTCTCCTTCTCGCTCCCGTTATACTCTTATTGTCCTCCAAAGCTCCCCTCCTTCGTATCCCGCACGATCCAAATTGTTTCCTTGTCTCACTTCGTCTCAGTGTTCCTCTCTGTGCTGGCGATTCAGCCTCTCTCCTTCAACGCGTTTCGGCGCGATAATTGCGCCTTCGTCTGGAAGTGCTGTGTCGCTGAAAAAAGACAGAGAGAGCCGAGGTCTGAGCCTTCAAGGAACTAAGGCTAAGGCCCTTATTCACACCGTCCTGCAAAAAGGACAGGATAGCTGGAAGATCAAAGACCTGTCAGGACAGATCCCTGTCCACACACCAAGCATGGAAGATAGACCAAACCATATGGTAGGCCTAGAAGAAACTGGTTTCCTAGCCTGAATCATGGTGGAAACCACTTCAGAAGAATAGCCCTTCTTTCTCAAGATGGAGGCCTCAACAGCCATGCCATCAAAGACAGATGGTCCACACCCTCCTTGCACAGGTAACCCTGAAGAAGGAGATCTGGTCTGCGTGGCAGAAAAAATGGTTCCTGAGCTGACAAGGCCAGTAGTTCTGGGAACCAAAGCTGTCTGGTCCAATAAGGTGCTATCAGGATGACTGATGCTCCGTCCATCCAAATCTTCTGCAGCACCCTGGGCAGGAGAAGAAGAGGAGGGAAGATGTAGGCCAGATGAAATTGCCAGGGAATTGACAGATCTTCCACTGCGAATGCTAGAGTATCCCTCCAGCGAGAACAAAACATCTGGGAAAATGCTCTGAACTCCAAGATGTTGATGGGAAGAAGGGTCTCCTCCTCTGACCAATTGCCATGAACGCTCAGGTGACCCACGACTGTGCCCCAACTGAGCAGGCTGGCGTCCGTAATCACAATGGTCCAGTATGGAATCATGAATGGCCTCCTTTTTTCCAGGTTTGAGAGGTTCAACCACCAGTGAAGGGTCTGTTCCACTTCCACAGGGAGGGAGATAGGATGATCCAGAAGGTCCGGGTCCCCTCTGCAAACTTTGATCACAAACCACTGAAGCTCCCTGGCGTGGGCCATGGAAAATGGTACCGCTTCCATGGTGGATATCATCTTCCCCACCAGAGAGGAGAACTTCCTTGCTGGAGCCGACGTCCACGGCAGGGCGGGAGATACCTTGGAGGTGAGCTGCTGAATCAAATCCTCCGTCAGATAGACCATACTCTGTAGAATATCGAACTGGAAGCCGAGAAACACCAGGTTCTGGGAGGGAACCGGGTTGACTTGTCTATGTTCAGGATTTAACCATATTGCAGGAGGATCTGAGTACATTCCTGAACCTGGCTGTCCAGAAGATCTGTTGAAGGAGCCTTGAGGAGAAGGTCATCCATGTAAGGTGTCACCTGAATCCCCTTGGTGAGTAGGAAGGCAATCAATGCACCTAAAACCCGAGAGAAAACCTGAGAAGCCCAAAGGGGAGGAGCAGTGAACTGGAAATGCCCATTGTTGCAGGCAAACCTGAGGCACTGCTGACTGTCATGATGCATAGGAATCTACAGATACGCATCCTGAAGATCCAAGGATGCCAGAAATTCCCCTGGGCACATTGCTGTGATGACAGAATGCAATGACTCCATCTTATATTTGATATTGACCAAAAACTTGTTGAGAGTCTTGAGGTCCAGGATAGGACGGCAGCCAACATCCTTCTTGGGAATGACAAAGAGGTTGGAATAAGCCTGAACCTCTCTCTGGCTGAGGAACCAGGGCCAGAACTCCCTTGTACAAGAGAGACTGGACCCCCCCATTGGAAAGCCTGAGCTATTCCTGTCCCTGAGGGAAGAGAGAAGGGAAGACCCTGAAGGGGGAGAGGGGTTTGAAGGGAATCCTATAACCTTCGGAATCCACCTGTAATACCCACTGATCCGCAACAGAGCCAGTCCAAACACTCCAGAAGTGCTGCAGGCAACCACCCACTGGCGCGTGCAGACCAGGGTTCGGCGAGTCATGTCGAAGGAGGTTTGCTGGAAGTGTGTTTAGACCTCCACTGCTGCTTAGGCTTGGAGGTGGAATACTGGGCTTGAGGTGCCACCAGGTTCGTCCTATGTGCTTCGCTTTGGCAGGGACAAAAAAGACGATGCCTCCTTGCCTAAGGGTTGCGCTTAGGAACTTGAGGCAACAAAGTGCTCTTGCCCCAAGTGGCTTCACTGATGAGATTCTTCAATTCAGGTCCAAAAAGAGAGGTACCCTGAAAGGGAAGTGAAATCAGTGATTTCTTGGAAATCAAGTCAGCAGACCAGATCTTCAGCCACAGCATATGCCTAGCAGTCACAGAGAAGGCGGAGGCCTTAGCTTCAAGCTGTACGGCATCAAAGAGAGCATCAGTAACAGTGCTGAGGCTCAGAAATGTTGGCTAAAAGGGATACAAGGTCAGCGTTAGGGGAACCGTAATGGACAGCGTCAGACGACCATTCAGTCCAAATAGCAATAGCCCTATAGACCCAGACAGAGGCCAAGGTAGGCCCCAAAGACGTGCCAATGGCGGTGAAATTAGCCTTCAAAACAGCGTAATAACTGTCAAGTCTTTAAGAACTGAAGCATCTACAACTGCCAAAGCAGTGGACTTTGAAAGCCTGGAAATGGGAGAATCAGCCTGAGGAACTGTAGCCCATTGAGCCAAGGCAGCTTCAGAAAAAGAATACGGCTTTGAGAATCTCTTAGACTGAAATAGGCGCTTGTCAGGAGTCTTCCACGAATTCAAAATGATGTGATCCAGAGTGGGATTAGGTGGAAAACAGTACAGGACTTCTTGCCCCTCTGAAAGACATCAGAAGTGGACTGTGGCTCTACAGTAGCAGAGGGAATGTTCAAAGTATTTAACATTGCCTTAATGAGACCCTCAGCAGAGAGTTCAGGGTCAGCTTCAAAGGAGTCCCCATAAAATTGTGAAGAAGCCCCTTCAGTACACACACCATCCTCAGATTCCTCATCTGAAACCTCCACAGAGGAGTCAGAGAGATCAGGAATGCCAGAGGCCTTAGGAGCCGCAAACCTGAAGGAAGTGGGGGGCCTTCAGGAATGAAAACACCCCTGAATAGAAACTGTGCCACAGAGGACTTTAAGTCCTTGACCCAAGGTGGCTCTTGATCATGCACTGGTGGAGATGCAGGGGCCACAGCATAGGAAGGGCATAAATTACCAGAGTATTCTCTGGGAAGCCTTGTTTGGCATGAGAAACAGTAAGTAAGGGGGTTCAAAGACACCCTTGAGTCTTTAGCCTTAGGCCTAGACCCATGACCTAGTGGATCAGACATCCTAACAGGAGAAAAGTGTCAAAACATTTAAGGAATACCCAAATACTGTCACCCAGATTTAAGATTTCACCCCCGAAAGCCTCCCAAACATTCTGTCCCATAGAGAACAATGGAGCATTGCGGCTATGTGGTAAAGAGTGCCCTTAACCCCTTAAGGACTACTTGACGTGGTATGACTGTCACGGTCCTTATACCCTTAAGGACCAGTGACGGTCACAGCACGTCACATACTTTTTAACTTACAGCTCTCTACCGGGAGCGCTGTAAGTAAAAACGGGGCCTAAAATTGATCGCTCCAAGACTGGAGCGATCTCTTAGGCCTCAAAGAGGCGCACCGGCACACGTAACAGGTCACGTGTACCAGCGGGTTGGCAGGGATCAAAGCGGTCCTTAAGGGAAGGTAACTTCCCTGGACCGCTGGTACTTAAGGGGTTAAAGGAGTGGAATTTAAATAAAATGTCTACAACGGAAATTTACAAGAAGTGCCAAAAATGTTACTAGGACCCCAATAAACCATAGGGAACACATAATACCAAAGAGAAAATGTGGAAAAGAGTCTCAACGCAGTGCAGTAAAGCAAACACACCAGACAGTCCAAATGCTCCAAAGGCTCAGACGGACAACAGAGAATATACCCAACATGAGTGCAGGAGGCATGAAGCAGCTCCAGAAATAACCCTGTGCAGAGGGGGACTGTGGCACTCAAAGTGTTGCTCAGCTTTTCTGCAGATTCTTTCTTCAGATTACCATTGCAAGGAAGAAGCCTCAGAGAGACTCCCTCTGGAGAGAGATATGGGTTGCATGGTTCTCTCCCAAGGCTGAAAAGGTCCACAACCAGCTCTTGTTAACTGAGCAATCCACTAGGGGAAGCCAGTAATGGTAATCCGCCTAATGGAGCAATTTTGACATCCCATATCTACAGAAAAATTATAAATAACTAAAAACTCAGCAACACTGTTCACAGCCTTCCTACCAGGATGATGGAAAAATCTTAACTGGAGGGGAGTGGCTGGGTAGCCTGCTATGGAGGAGAGGGAGGCTCCACCCCTACACTACTTTGAAGAATTGTTCCAGCCTACTGGGAGGAGTTGTCATCTCCCCATAGTACCAGTAAGCTATATTGGACGATAGAGTAAGTAATGTTTCACAATAAAAGCAGCTCCAATGATTCACACCCCTTTTACTGATGTAACACTGCTCACCTTAGAGAAGCATGACTGTCCGGATGGATCGCAGAGAGGGACAATCTTCAGTGAGCAGAAGGGAAAACCTGAAAAACCTGTCAAGAGGGCCAGGGTTTTCCTTATGCTCACAGTAAGAAGACTCTCCCTTGCTGTGACCTGTCTGGTCAAGGGCCCAGATTCCACATGCGAGGGGAGGTGGCTTACACTAGGTAAAAGGGGTAGGAGGGGGATACTTTATCATTCAATTACTCTTGAACTTCAGCTCTGACAGTACTGAAAGAACACTCTCCACGGCCCAAATACTATGAAGATTAATTGGAGCTGCTGTATTTGTGAAACATTACTATCCCTTTAAGTGGGACTTTTAACCCCTTGAATGATAAAGATCTCCAATTAATTGTGAAGGAATGAACTGGAGACCTTTTAAATTAAATTGGATTTAAAATTTTAAAATTTTTTTGCATTTAACCCTTTAAGTGCCAGACTGGTACGCTTGGCAATGCGTTGTGCACCGCTCTGGCACTCAAAGGGCTAATATGCCCCAGAATTACTCAACTTTTCTTTTAAATACAGGGAGCATGATAGAACATTCATATGCTTCATTTTATTGTGTGCATGCTCTAAATAAAGCAATGGATCTCAACAATTTCTTATTAACCCTTTGAATGCCAATGTCATGACACATAGATGGGAAAATGCTTATTTCTGTGTGATGTCTTGGAAGTGAAATATAATTTTAGGATTGTTTTTGCAGATATGTGGCAAATAAATAGGTTGTGAAGCCTGGTGGGAACCACTGGATCTTGTAAAAATTATCCCTTTGAGTGCCAGAGGGGTACAGGCCCCATCTGGCACACAAAGGTTTAACCCTTAAAGCTCTAACAGCGTAGATTCTCTCCAATATGTCCCTGATCGCTATAATCGAGTGGTCATAATCTATGTTGTGGGAAATCTCAGGATTAATATTTACAAGGTCTCAGGGTCAGATAATTCTGAAAGTTCCCTTAAGTTTACGGCCCAGCGCCTTTTCATGATTTAGATGAAGGTGCACAAAAACGAAGAGCGCCAAAACTCGTTGAGCTATTACACAGACCCCACACCAAAAAAACAAGAGAACCAGACACTAAGAACCCAGGGGAAATGAGGGTCAGGTAGACCAACTGGGATGGAGATTCCTTTGGAGGAAATACATTCATACGCACTGGACTCTCTCAAGGTGTGCTTCAATACTCTTTCAAGTAAGGGGCCATCCACTGATTAGATACCCAACATTTACTGCTTGCTCATGTATTTTTTATATATTCAACATACATGATGGATGATTGACTATATTTACTAGGAAACAGCAGAGGTCAAACTTCTTGTGTACGACCAATCCATCCATCATGCATTGGCATAATATAATTTGATCATTAGCTCATAAAGGACTTTAATCAATAGGGAGTTTTTATTTATTTATTCCTATTTAGTATATATTTTAGATGCAATTTTTATGTCAATTGTATTAATAAATATTTCTCTCTCTATATATAGTAAGCTTAGAGATTTCTATTTTGAGCTTTTTTCTTTCCTGTTATACATATTGTCGATATGAGACATCAATTAACATGAGCCGCACAGAGATATCCTATTATTGGCGCCAGGAAGGGACAGTGCAGGTTTCCGACCACTAGTACTTTGTTTATCATAAGATCACACTACATATATTAGCCAAAATACTATTCCTTTGTCTTATATTGTGGTTCTAAGTCCTTTTTTTCTACCTTCTCTCTATTTGCCCAGCAACACCTATTTTTTTTTAGGAGTTGTTTCTATAGCACAAACACTTTTTTTGTTAAAGTGTTAGTAATGTCCAAAAAAAAGTTTTTTGCATTTAGAAGAGCTTAAAAAGCTGAGCTAAATGCAAAAAAACGTAACTCTCAAACCGCTACGGTGTTCAGGCACACGTTTTAGACCATTCCAGTGAAAGGATTCCTTGTAAGTAACGAGATTGCGGCTCTGCTCAAGTGCCTTCATGTCGACTGACACGAATCTCCTGCTGACAGCTTTACAGGTGTCAGTAGGAAACAGCAAACTTTAAACGCCTGTATCTCTTAAACCATAGCAGTTTGAGAGATACGTTTTTTTGCATTTAGCTCAACTTTTTAAGCTCTTCTAAAATGCAAAAAACTTTTTTTGGACATTACTAACACTTTAATCTCCAGGGAAGGGACTACCGATTTATATACCAGTGTGATCTGTGTGGAGGCATCGATAATATCTTCCACGTGTGTAATCACTACAATCTTTGTATAGCCTTGCTAATGTGTGAGTATAATGAATGAAGATTGTTTTAGCATTGTCTATATCGAGACATTATCACCCAGTGGGCGCCCTCTTGTCTTTTTATTGATATAAATTGGGCTTTTAACCCCCTTGAGACCTTTATAGTATTCTAGGGATTAAAAGTCTGATATAATAAATCAATGGGATTTTTTATTTCCCTCATACACCATATGAGGGAAATAAAAAATCCCATTGATTTATTAAATCATTATATATAGTTGACTTGCTGAAAAATTGCACCTCTTTAGTTTTCAGCGTATACTAAAGTGTTTTTTTATGTTTTTATTTTTTGGGGGTGAGGGGGAGGGCTTTGCATAAAATAAAAGTGTACTTATTCTGGAGCCAACTGAAATAGAAACATGGAATTTAACGGCAGATAAGAAACATTCGGCCCATCTAGTCTGCCCATTTTTGCTACTGTAAAAACCTCATGCCGTATTTGGTCTTTGGTCTTGTCTTATGTTCAGGACAGCCTTATGCCTATTCTATGCATACTTAAACTCCATCACTGCACCATAGAGTGTAATAAAAATCCCCACTGATTTATAGGGAGTTTAGGACTTTGCAATGCTTTGGATAGCTTTCTACTATTCCAGGGATTTAAATCAATGGGAAACAGATGTTCATTTGTCCCTTATGGTGAAGTTGGTATGCTCCAGAATTGTAGCTTTACTTTCATGCATAAGGCCCTTTGTGTTTTCATTTGTGCTAAAAAAATATTATAGGAGACGTCACTGTTGCCTTTTTAATGATTTAATTGACAGTACAGGACGTTCCAGTCAACACATATTTCACCAAGATGGCAGAAATAGGCTTTAATACATCTGGCAACAAAGATGTTTCTAATACTGTTGGCAGAACATTGCAGCTCTGTGTTTAATGAAAAGCCATTATTAAAATCACACCCTTTCAGACATCATGCTGGTACCACATGACATTCGCCACAGGCACAATTCTAAATGACATCACAGTCTGTGACAGCTGCACAGTAAAAGGAACAGCAGATGAAAGTCAAACAGTTTATTACTGAGCTTCATTTACAGTTATTATAAAATGCAATCAATGAACAGATCACAGAGAGTTGTCCTCTTCCTTTTCCCTAATATAAGTGCATATGTATAAGTATTGTCTCTGTATGTGTAAATATGTGTGTTTTTGCGTATCTCTATATCTGTACCGGTGTCTCATGTATGTGTGTGTGTGTCTCTCTCTCGTGTGTGTGTCATTTTCTTTCATGTGTGTTTGTCGCTCTATCACTTATGTCTGTGTGTGTGTCTCTCTCTTGATCATGGCTCTCTTGTGTGTGTGTTTCTCTCTCTCTCTCTCTCTCTCTCTCGTTTGTGTGTCTCCCTTTCCCTTGTGTTCGAGTGTCTCTCTTTTGTGCGTCTCTCTATGTGTGTGTGTCTCTCTCTCTCGTGTGTGTCTCTCTCTTGTCTCTCTAGTGTGTGTCTCTCTCTCTGATGTGTCTCTCTCTCTCTCTGATGTGTGTGTGTCTCTCTCTCTGATGTGTGTCTCTCTCTCTCTCTGGTGTGTGTGTGTCTCTCTCTCTCTCTCTGGTGTGTGTGTGTCTCTCTCTCTCTCTGGTGTGTGTGTGTGTCTCTCTCTCTCTCTCTGATGTGTGTCTCTCTCTCTCTCTGATGTGTGTGTCTCTCTCTCTCTGATGTGTGTGTCTCTCTCTCTCTGATGTGTGTGTCTCTCTCTCTTTCTATCTCATGTGTGTGTGTTTGTATGTTTGTGAGTCTCTCTCTCTCATGTGTGCATGTGTTTTCTTTTTCCTAAAGACCAGAGGAGTGTGCAACCCCTCGTCTTTAACCCCCTAATGACCAGAAGTCCGGGGAGTGGATTCCCCTTAAGGACTGATTTGATCTCAGTTAGTGAGCCGGCACTCATGAACTGGGGTCTGATAGTGACCGCTCTGGTCTTGCTGCGGTCAGTTTCAGAACCCGCTAGTGCTATGACTGTCATCGGTCCTTTAGGGAAGTTTACCGTGATGGTCTTAACATGTCAATGGTTGATAAGGGGTTAAAGGGTAATAATAATAATAATGATAAAAACAATTCACAAAAGACATTTGGCCTTCAGGATACAGGCAATGCACACTGATTTTGGAACACACCAAATGCTTCATAAGGGACAAATAAACAAACCTGTTGATATAAATGTAGCCATTAACTATTTTAATGCTAGAGAGGTCTCCAAAGCATTGTGAAGCAATGCATCAGAGACTTCTCTATCATTCACAGAGTTAAATCAATGGGTGTTTTTTTATCTGATCCCTATGGTAGCATCGGTGTGCTCCATAATTGATGCATCTTGCCTTTATACATAAGGTGCATTTACTCACCAAATCTACCATCATGTTTTATGTCCAGTTCCACTACAGCATAGGCAATAGCTGTTGGAGGAGGGATTTCCAGTACTGTATTTTCATTTTTAATGTAGTTTCCATTTTCACTAACAGATACCTAAGAAAAACAGAATAAAGGTGTTTTTATTGTGTCCATATACTAGAGTCTGACTCAGACCCCTAGGTACTCTCAGTGTATTAAACACAATAATACCGTACATTTATAGACCACAAATTATTTTTAAAGAATAGCTTCAAGTCAATATACACTATTTCTCTGCATTAAAAGAAAGTGCTTTTATTTATATTGCTGTAAAACTCTGTTCTATTCTGAACACTGACCAGTCCAACCTACCATTCAGTCTACTTAACTCACAATAATGCATTTCTGTCTAATGCATAAGAAGAGTGAAGAGAAGAAAGGTAGCGAACAGGCAAATGAGGAAATTACTTATTATTACACTAACAAATCTCTTCTGCCTATCCATATCATCTTTATCTGCAGAAAGGTCCTATTTGTTTTCTAGAGTCCAAAAGACACTCTTTTTATTCTATTAAGTCAAATGTTGAGCACCGATCTAGACATGTTCTGTATCTGTAGCAGATCTCTGCACTTCAAAAATTGCCTCCGGAGTAGGATCCAGATAAATTAACAGATTGGAATCTACCTCTTTGAGTGTCAGAAGGGTGACCGGCGCATTGCAAACCAACGAGTTGGACACTCCTCTGGCAGTTAAAGGGTAGTGGAGCACTTAATGTAGAACTGGCATTTTGTAGCACAGAGTTTGAAAGACATTTCAGAATCAACTGTATTTATGTTAGACATTTTTTTTTTAATTAAAACAGCTGGAGGTATTTATTTGTCTGTTAATGTAAATCTCACAGGCATCCCTGGCATATTCCACACTTCTCTGCATATCCAACTGCCACTTCCTACCAGGAAATACTAACTCGGTTGCATAAACTGACAAATGAATCTAAATAGCTCAGAATTTTTGTTTCATATAAAGAATGGCCAACAGAAATATAGAGGATTCTGAAAGCTTTCAAAATTGCCACTTTGTTACAAAGTGACAGTACCAATTTAAAAAATAAAAATAAACACATAAACTAAAATACATATGCCCTGTGGAAGTATCCATTCATACATTGTGCAGGATCATTAGGACCCATTTGGCAGGGATGAAAATGTATTCTAGTCTAGACTAGAAGCTCTTCTGTACTAGTACCTCACTACCTCTTTTTTGTGTGTTACAATAATTATTACTGACTAGTTGAAGAGCCCGTTACACGGGCCACAGTGCCACTGCCAGCCAGTCACGGGGCAGTCATACACAGTAGAGACTGCCCACACCACGGCTGATACAGTGCCAGCCAGTTGCAGTGCAGTTATGCTCAATAGAGACTGCCCGCGCTGCAAATGACACAGAGTGGGACGCTCCTTTGGAGTGCCCCGCTCTGTATCAGCCTTGTCAAGGGCAGTCTCTACTGCACATGACTGCGTCATTACACACTTTTCAGCGAATTATTATATATGATGATGATGATGATGATGATGATGTTCTAGTCTGCTTGAAGTGCAGAATATGCTACCACTCTATAAATAAATGATGAGCATAATAATAAATTGTGAGTAGAAAAAAAAACAATAGGATGAGTAAAATTGCCCTCTAATTATTCAATTGAAGAGGTGTCACCAACATTCTCCACCGAATGTGATAGAAACTGCTGATTCATGCTGTCAGTTTGAACTTTCAGGAAGTAATCATGCTGTCACTCACTTTGTGACAATTTGTGGAAAACCTGTCTAGCATTATTGGAATTAAAATCCCACTTTAAAACAATGGGGATTTTTTATTTTCCCCCTTTGATGCAGATTGTTTACCACTATATCTGGGAACATCCTTGATGCCAGCCCCAGCAGTAATATGGGGCTTAACTGGGAGGGGCTGGGCTTGAGAGAATAGTCAGGTTTTCCCCAAAAAGTGCGTGTGTGTGTGTGTGTGTGTGGGGGGGGGGGGGAGGTAGAACAGGGTGGGTTGCCAGAGTACTCAACAACCTGGAGGAAGACTGTCACCAGAAACTTTGTAATTAACATTGAAAACCGTCTCTAGTGCAGATCTGGAGATTTCCCAGGTATGTTTGTCATAGAACTTTTTGTTTGTACATATGGCTCTTTAATGTGAATACATTATATAATTTACCTTCACGATTTTTGACTTCATGCCGAGCTTCCCAGAAAAAGTTTCTTCCATCTGTGCGTGCTCAGTAATAACACACTTTTGAGTGGTCACAATCTTTTCTTTCAGGATACACAGTACATCCTTCTTATAATTCTTAAGCTGCTGGATAAACGGGTGGCACATGTTTATCCTCCTTTAAATAAAAGAAAACAAAAAGGGTGTAAATTTTCTGTATGATAAATAGTAACTGCTTTCTTAAAAATTGTTTATGTGATCGATCTGTAGATCACAACAGATTCTGAAATAGTTTTTGGATTGGTCTAACATAATGCAGGCAATTTGGGGGCAAAAATACTGAGGAAAAATTTTCAGAATTTAAATTTGAGTTGGAGAAATGTATTCAAAAGTATATACTAGTGGGGAACAAAGTCAAAAAAGAAGATCACAGCCAGTGTGGTTAAATGCAAATGTAAAGAAAGAAATGGCAAGGGAAAAAAAAAAAAAAAAAAAAAAAAAAAAAAGTATTTCAACTATTTAAGTCTGAAGGATTAGAAAAGGATTTCTTGAAATACAGGGAGTGCTACAAAGATTGCAAAAGGGCGATTAGGTTAGCAAAATAGATAATGAAACTTGAATTGCAAGGGAGAGTAAGACTAGACTAATCCCAAAAAGTTTTTCAAATTCATAAATAGCAAACACATAGTACATTGGACCTTTCAAAAATGAGATGGGTGAGTTGATTAGAGAGGATAAGGAAAAGGCCGATGTTCTAAACACTCTCTTTGCATAAGTATATAAACGAGAACAAGGAATGGCATAAGAGCCTCAACAAATGACAAATAAAGCCATACCATTATCAGATATTGGGTTAACACAATAAAAGGTCATGGGACTGAACAAAATGAAGACTAACAAAGCACCAGGTCCTGAAAGGATTCTTCAGGAACTCAGTGTTAGCAAGACCCCTTGTTTTACTCTTTAAAAGATTGACATAAAAGCCAATGTAGTGCCTTTATTTAAGAAGGGAGCTAAAACAGAACCTGGGAATTACAGACCTGTGAGTTTGACCTCTGCAGTGGTAAAAATGCTAGAAATGATAATAAGGGATTATATTCATGATTAGTTTAAAAGCCAGTGTACAAGGGCCAAAGTGCCACCCAGCAGCTGTGGCTGGTGCCCGGAGCCTCTCCGCTCACCAAGCGGTCCCAGGAAGGTGCGCAGAGAGGACTCCTGTGCGAATTTGGAGCTCACCGCTCCATATAAGCCGCAGCGCGTTTGGGCAGTCTGTACTACACATGACTGAAGCGTGGGCAGTCTGTACTGAGCATGACTTCAGAGCATGCAGTCTCTACTGCGCATGACAGCTTCTGACAAACATCCTAGCCTTTTATAATATAGGATTACACACCTTAGAAAACAAACTTTATTACAAGGAATCAACATGGTTTAGGAGGATCTTTTGTCTATGAAGAAGTACGTAGCAACTCAGATAATGTTAAAGCAGTAGATATAGTATATCTATATTTTGCAAAGCCATTTGATACAGTGCTACACAGTAGGAAATTAGGATAAGGGATAACCTTTGCAATTGGATAGAAAACTGGTTAAAGGATAGGGAACAGTGTGTTCTAAATGGAAAATTCTCCAGTACAGTTCGAGCTGAGAGTGGAGTACCTCAGGGTTCAGTACTTAGGCCTCTTCTTCTTAACACATTTATAAATGACCTGCAAATAGATCTAGAAAGCAAAATATCAATATTTGCAGAAGACACTAAATTATGCAGGGTAATAAATTCAGAACAGGTTATGTGTTCTCTACAGTGGGATTTACATAAAAACGGCAGATTGGGCAAACAAATGGAAAAAGAAATTTAATGTAGGAAAGTATAAAGTCATGATTTGGGAAGAAAAAATCCCAATGCTACTTATGAAGTTAGAGAAAGACCTGGGAATCCTTGTAAACTACAAACTTGGAAGCAGTAACCAGTGTCCAATAGCAGCTGCAATAGCAAACAAAGTCCTGTCTTACATAAAAAGGGGTATTGAAGCAAGAGTGGATAACATCATTTTGCCACTGTACAAATCATTGGTAAGACCTAATCTCAAATATGCAGTGCAGTTTTGGGCACCAGTTCAAAAAACGTACATTCTAGGATTTGAGAGAGTATAATGAAGAGCAACAAAATGAATTAAGGGAATGGAGGACTTGACGTATGAGTAACGTCTGGCCAAACTTGGTTTATTTGCTCTAGAGAAAACACGACTAAGAGGAGATTTTATCACAATGTACAAATATATATGAGGTCAATACAAGGATCTCTCTGGTGAGCTATTTATTGCAAGGCCTGTTCAAATAACCAGGGACCACCCCTTGAGAATGAAGGAAAATAGGCTTCAACTTCAGCAGAGGAAGGGTTTTTGTTTTACAGTAAGGTCTATTAAACTGTGAAATTCTTTGGCCAAGGAAGTGGTAATGGCATATACAATGGACACATTTAAAAGAAGATTAGATACAGTTCTTTCAAGAGGGAACATACAGAGTATACTGTATAACAGTAGGCAAAACAGGAAGTTCAGATAAAAACTAATTTGGCAGTAGAAAAGCTTATTTAATTCTCATTTCTCTGGGTTACGAGGCAAAGGTTGAACTTTATGGACTTGTGTCTTTTTTCAGAGTAATTTACTATGTGTTTACTATGATACTTTAACACTTGGGGTGCTAGAGGGTTGTGCACTGTATTGCAGGTTAATGTGTTGCACATCCCCTCTGGTATTGTACACATTTAATAAACTTGTATTATTTAACCCCTTAATCAGTTGTGTCATATCAACACCCTCACAAAAATATGTTCTTTGAAGGTGGATGACTGTTCTGGAATGTCACAGGATAATGATGAACTGTGATAGTGCTGAACTGTGTTCTTGATGGTGAGGGTGTAACGGACTGCTCTAGGACCAGAGCAGTAGGTTTCAGCTATTCCCTGGTGGTTACACAAGTGATCGCTGCTTCTCTCCTCCTTACTGTGTTTGTAAGGCAGAGAGAGACAGAGAATACACATACTAATGCTTCAACTGGCCAAAGAGGGGATGCTTTTGTTTTGCTGGGGGCAGAACCGGTCAGTAAAGCATTAAAAAAAAACGTAGGTCATTTCATGACCTATTGATATTTCTTTGGTTAACAAAATAAATTATGAAAGTATTTTATTTACACATACTAATTCATATACAAATATACTAAAGTTTAAAAAAACAAAGAACAAAAAAAAACCCAATACGAGTGTTATTGCTATAGAGCAATATGAAACCCATATTTATATTTATATATATATATATATATATATATATATATATATATATATATATATATACACACACACATATCCACACACACACACATATATATATATACTAGCAATGTGGGACGGCGTTGCCCGTCAGGATATATAGGGAATTAATGCACACACACGGATGCGAGACAAACACAGAGACACACACGCAAATGCACACTCATGCACTGAGATGCTTAAAGAGCGACAGTCATACACACATACATGCAGACACATAGAGTGTGATACAGACATGCAACACACACAGTGAGAAACACACAGGCACACACAGAAACACACACACACACAGAAGTGAGTCATAAGGGGTGACTTATGTGTCATTGTAATGAGTTTGTGTTTGTACTGGCATTCATTCATGTAATTGAAATGCGTGTGGTAATTGCACATACTATGGTGGAAGGTGGATCGTGCTGGCTCCCGGGGTGTGATTACGTGTGAGTGATTGCGTTTGAGTGCGAGATTGAGTGATTGCGTGTGAGTGATTGAGTGAGTGTGTTAGTGAGTGTGTGTGATTGAGTAAGAATGTGTGAGTGAGAGTGTGTATAATAGTGAGAGGGTGTGAGTGATTGAGGGTGAGAGTGTGATTGAGTGTGAGTGTGATTGAGTGTGAGAGTGTGATTGTGATTGAGTGTGATTGTGATTGAGTGTGACTGCGAGACTGTAAGTGTGAGAGTGTGATTGAGTGTGAGACTGTGAGAGTGTGAGACTGTGAGAGTGTGATTGAGTGAGACTGTGTGAGTGTGATTGAGTGAGACTGTGTGAGTGTGAGTGTGTGAGTGATTGGGTGTTAGACAGAGAGAGAGAGAGAGACTGTGTGAGACTGTGAGTGTGAGAGTGTGTGAGACTGTGAGAGTGTGTGAGACTGTGAGAGTGTGAGAGACTGTGAGAGTGTGAGAGACTGTGAGAGAGAGTGTGAGAGACTGAGACTGTGAGACTGAGAGTGTGAGAAACTGAGAGTGTGAGAGACTTAGACTGAGAGTGTGAGAGACTTAGACTGAGAGTGTGAGAGACTGAGTCTGTGAGACTGAGAGTGTGAGAGACTGTGAGACTGAGAGTGTGAGAGACTGTGAGACTGAGAGTGTGAGAGACTGTGAGACGGAAACTGTGAGAGAGACTGTGAGAGTGTGAGACTGAGAGAGAGTGAGAGAGTGTGAGACTGTGAGAGAGACTGTGAGACTGTGAGAGAGACTGTGAGAGTGTGAGAGAGACTGTGAGAGTGTGAGAGAGACTGTGTGTGTGAGACTGTGTGTGTGAGACTGTGTGTGTGAGACTGTGTGAGTGTGAGAGAGCATGCGAGACTGAGAGAGTGCGAGACTGAGAGAGTGCGAGACTGAGAGAGTGCGAGACAGAGAGTGCGAGACAGAGAGAGTGCGAGACAGAGAGAGTGCGAGACAGAGAGAGTGCGAGATAGAGAGTGCGAGATAGAGAGTGCGAGACTGAGAGAGTGCGAGACTGAGAGAGTGCGAGACTGAGAGAGTGCGAGACTGAGAGAGTGCGAGACTGAGAGAGTGCGAGACAGAGAGTGCGAGACTGAGAGTGCGAGACTGAGAGTGCGAGACTGAGAGTGCGAGACTGAGAGTGCGAGACTGAGAGAGTGCGAGACTGAGAGAGTGCGAGACTGAGAGAGTGCGAGACTGAGAGAGTGCGAGACTGAGAGAGTGCGAGACTGAGAGTGCGAGACTGAGAGTGCGAGACTGAGAGTGCGAGACTGAGAGTGCGAGACAGAGAGTGCGAGACAGAGAGTGCGAGACAGAGAGTGCGAGTGTGCGAGACAGAGAGTGCGAGTGTGTGAGACAGAGTGTGAATGAGTGAGAGACTGTGAGAGTGAGAGACTGTGAGAGTGAGAGAGAGAGACTATGAGAGTGTGAGAGCGTGCAAGACAGAGCGTGCAAGACAGAGCGTGCGA
Source organism: Rhinophrynus dorsalis (assembly GCA_037306005.1). Taxonomy (NCBI): domain Eukaryota; kingdom Metazoa; phylum Chordata; class Amphibia; order Anura; family Rhinophrynidae; genus Rhinophrynus; species Rhinophrynus dorsalis. Next base: position 384,997,014 of record CM074723.1, on the reverse strand, counting down.
GACTGAGAGAGTGCGAGTGTGAGAGAGACTGTGTGAGACACTGTGTGAGAGACTGTGTGTGAGACAGAGAGTGTGAGACAGAGAGTGTGAGACAGAGTGTGTGAGACAGAGTGTGTGAGACAGAGAGTGTGAGACAGAGAGTGTGAGACAGAGAGTGTGAGACAGAGAGTGTGAGACAGAGAGTGTGAGACAGAGTGTGTGAGACAGAGTGTGTGAGACAGAGTGTGTGAGACAGAGTGTGTGAGACAGAGTGTGTGAGAGTGAGAGAGTGAGACTGTGTGAGAGTGAGACTGTGTGAGAGTGAGACTGTGTGAGAGTGAGACTGTGTGAAAGTGACAGTGAGAGAGAGAGACTATGTGAGAGTGAGAGACTGTGAGAGTGTGAGAGAGAGACTGTGAGAGTGAGAGAGAGAGACTGTGAGAGTAAGAGACTGTGTGAGAGTGAGAGAGAGAGACTATGTGAGAGTGTGAGAGAGAGACTGTGAGAGTAAGAGACTGTGAGACTGTGTGACTGTGTGAGTGTCAGACTGAGTGTGAGACTGTGAGACTGAGACTGTGTGTGAGACTGTGTGTGAAAGTGAGAGACTGTGAGACTGTGTGTGAGAGTGTGAGCCTGTGAGTGTGTGAGATTGTGTGAGACTGTGTGAGAGTGAGACTGAGAGAGTGTGAGACTGTGTGTGAGAGTGTGAGACTGTGTGTGAGAGTGAGAGACTGTGAGAGAGTGTGAGAGACCGTGAGAGTGAGACTGTGTGAGTGTGAGACTGTGTGTGAGTGTGAGACTGTGAGAGTGTGAGAGTGAGACTGTGAGAGTAAGAGAGAGACTGTGAGAGTAAGAGACTGTGAGACTGTGTGACTGTGTGAGTGTCAGACTGTGAGTGTGAGACTGAGACTGTGAGACTGAGACTGTGAGACTGAGACTGTGAGACTGAGACTGTGTGTGAGACTGTGTGTGAGACTGTGTGTGAAAGTGAGAGACTGTGAGACTGTGTGTGAGAGTGTGAGCCTGTGAGTGTGTGAGACTGTGTGAGAGTGAGACTGTGTGAGAGTGAGACTGAGAGAGTGTGAGACTGTGTGTGAGAGTGTGAGACTGTGTGAGAGTGAGAGAGTGTGAGAGACCGTGAGAGTGAGACTGTGTGAGACTGTGTGAGTGTGAGACTGTGAGAGTGTGAGACTGTGAGAGTGTGAGACTGTGAGAGTGTGAGACTGTGAGAGTGTGAGACTGTGAGAGTGTGAGACTGTGTGTGTGAGACTGTGTGTGTGAGACTGTGTGTGTGAGACTGTGTGTGTGAGACTGTGTGTGTGAGACTGTGTGTGTGTGTGAGACTGTGAGAGTGTGAGACTGTGAGAGTGTGAGACTGTGAGAGTGTGAGACTGTGAGAGTGTGAGAGAGTGTGAGAGTGTGTGAGTGTGTGAGAGCGTGCGAGACTGAGAGAGTGCGAGACAGAGAGTGCGAGACAGAGAGTGCGAGACAGAGAGTGCGAGACAGAGAGTGCGAGACAGAGAGTGCGAGACAGAGAGTGCGAGACAGAGAGTGCGAGACAGAGAGTGCGAGACAGAGAGTGCGAGACAGAGAGTGCGAGACAGAGAGTGCGAGACAGAGAGAGTGCGAGACTGAGAGACTGAGAGTGTGAATGAGTGAGACTGAGAGTGTGGATGAGTGAGAAAGTGTGAGAGTGAGAGAGAGAGACTGTGAGAGTGTGAGAGCGTGTGAGACAGAGTGTGAATGAGTGAGAGACTGTGAGAGTGAGAGAGAGAGACTGTGAGAGTGAGAGAGAGAGACTGTGAGAGTGTGAGACTGAGAGCGTGTGAGACAGAGCGTGCAAGACAGAGAGTGCGAGTGTGTGAGACTGAGAGTGTGAATGAGTGAGACAGAGTGTGAATGAGTGAGACAGAGTGTGAATGAGTGAGAAAGTGTGAGAGTGAGAGAGAGAGACTGTGAGAGTGAGAGAGAGAGAGACTGTGAGAGTGAGAGAGAGAGACTGTGAGAGTGTGAGAGCGTGTGAGACTGAGAGTGTGAATGAGTGAGAGACTGTGAGAGTGAGAGAGAGAGACTGAGAGCGTGTGAGACTGAGAGCGTGCGAGACTGAGAGCGTGCGAGACTGAGAGCGTGCGAGACTGAGAGCGTGCGAGACTGAGAGCGTGCGAGACTGAGAGCGTGCGAGTGTGCGAGACTGAGAGAGTATGTGTGTGAGAGAGACTGTGTGTGAGAGAGACTGTGTGAGAGAGAGACTGTGTGAGAGACTGTGCGTGAGACTGTGTGAGTGTGAGACAGAGAGTGCGAGACAGAGAGTGCGAGACAGAGAGTGCGAGACTGAGTATGTGACTGTGTGAGAGTGAGACTGTGTGAGAGTGTGAGAGTGAGACTGTGTGAGAGTGACAGTGAGAGAGAGAGACTATGTGAGAGTGAGAGACTATGTGAGAGTGAGAGAGAGAGACTGTGAGAGTGTGAGAGAGAGACTGTGAGAGTGAGAGAGAGACTGTGAGAGTGAGAGAGAGACTGTGAGAGTGAGAGAGAGACTGTGAGAGTAAGAGACTGTGAGACTGTGTGAGAGTGAGAGAGACTATGTGAGAGTGAGAGAGAGAGACTGTGAGTGTAAGACTGTGAGTGTGAGACTGTGAGTGTGAGACTGTGAGTGTGAGACTGAGAGTGTGAGACTGAGAGTGTGAGACTGAGAGTATGTGAGACTGTGAGAGAGACTGTGTGAGACTACGAGAGAGACTGCAAGAGTGTGAGACTGAGGGTGTGAGACTGAGAGTGTGAGACTGTGAGAGAGTGTGAGAGACTGTGTGAGACTGAGAGTGTAAGAGACTGTGAGAGTGTAAGAGACTGTGAGAGTGTGAGGGACTGTGAGAGACTGCGAGAGAGACTGTGTGAGACTGCGAGAGAGACTGTGAGAGTGTGAGGGACTGAGAGTGTGTGGGACTGAGAGTGTGTGGGACTGAGAGTGTGAGGGACTGAGAGTGTGAGGGACTGAGAGTGTGAGGGACTGTGAGAGTGTGAGGGACTGTGTAAGACTGCGAGAGAGACTGCGTGAGACTGCGAGAGAGACTGCGTGAGACTGCGAGAGAGACTGAGTGTGAGACTGTGAGTGTGAGACTGTGAGTGTGAGACTGAGAGTGTGTGAGACTGTGAAAGAGACTGTGTGAGACTGCGAGAGAGACTGTGAGAGACTGTGAGAGTGTGAGACTGAGGGTGTGAGAGAGAGAGTGTGAGAGACTGTGTGAGACTGTGAGACTGAGAGTGTAAGAGACTGTGAGAGTGTAAGAGACTGTGAGAGTGTGAGGGACTGTGTGGGACTGCGAGAGAGACTGTGTGAGACTGCGAGAGAGACTGTGAGAGTGTGAGACTGAGAGTGTGTGGGACTGAGAGTGTGAGGGACTGTGAGAGTGTGAGGGACTGTGAGAGTGTGAGGGACTGTGAGAGTGTGAGGGACTGTGAGACTGCGAGAGAGACTGCGTGAGACTGCGAGAGAGACTGTGAGTGTGAGACTGAGACTGCGTGAGACTGCGAGAGAGACTGAGTGTGGGACTGAGAGTGTGTGAGATTGTGAGAGAGACTGTGTGAGACTGCGAGAGAGACTGTGAGAGTGTGAGACTGAGAGTGTGAGACTGAGAGTGTGAGACTGAGAGTGTGAGACTGAGAGAGTGTGAGAGACTGTGTGAGACTGAGAGTGTAAGAGACTGTGAGAATGTAAGAGACTGAGAGTGTAAGAGACTGAGAGTGTGAGGGACTGTGTGAGACTGCGAGAGAGACTGTGTGAGACTGCGAGAGAGACTGTGTGAGACTGCGAAAGAGACTGTGTGCGACTGCGAGAGAGACTGTGTGAGACTGAGACTGTGTGAGACTGAGACTGTGTGGGACTGAGAGTGTGTGGGACTGAGAGTGTGTGGGACTGAGAGTGTGTGGGACTGAGAGTGTGTGGGACTGAGAGTGTGTGGGACTGAGAGTGTGTGGGACTGAGAGTGTGTGGGACTGAGAGTGTGTGGGACTGAGAGTGTGTGGGACTGAGAGAGTGTGAGGGACTGTGTGAGACTGCGAGGGACTGTGTGAGACTGCGAGAGAGACTGTGTGAGACTGCGAGAGAGACTGTGTGAGACTGCGAGAGAGACTGTGTGAGACTGCGAGAGAGACTGTGAGAGACTGTGAGACTGAGAGTGTGAGACCGTGTGAAAGTGTGAGACAGAGTGTGAGACTGAGAGTGTGAGACTGAGAGTGTGAGACTGAGAGTGTGAGACTGAGTGAGACTGTGTGAGAGTGTGTGAGAGTGTGAGACTGTGTGAGAGTGTGCGACTGTGAGATTGAGAGTGTGTGCGACTGTGAGATTGAGAGTGTGTGCGACTGTGAGACTGCGACTGTGAGACTGCGTGAGAGTGTGAGACAGAATGTGTGCTTTGCAATGCGTTGCTTACCCCTCTGGCACTCAAAGGGTTAAGTTGAGCTAACATAGCAATATAACACACGGTGGCTCTTCAGTTGAGGCAATGTAGCAATATGCTGAGGTATCAAATAGAAAGTGGTGTTTGAGGCTTGCCCTCTGTAACATACAGCAAAGCATCTCTCTCCCTTTAAGGAGAAAGGGTGGGAATAAGGAAGCAGGAAGTGGAGGAGTGACAGTTGAGACTGTGAGGTGACTGAAGAGATGATGAGTTAAATAAGAGTTGCTATTAAGTTTGTATTTTATGGGAACATTACACCCTCATACTGAAACAGAGTGTATGGAGGGTTACAGTTATCTGTGGGAGGTGAAACAGTGTGTTTGTGGGGTCATGATCCTGAGTGAGAGTGTGAGTGGACCGGGAGAAGTTACTGATATCCCTACCTCAGGAGCGAGTGGCAGTTATATATTTTTTTTTTTGTCAGTTGGATACTGGTGGGCGGGCTGGAGGGGGCGGGCCAACTCCCTGTATGATAAACACGCCCCCATTGAATCACCCAATGAGAGCAGTAAAGTCCCCATTCAATCACCCAATAGGAGTTGTGTCTCCTAATGAGACATAAATTATGTAATTAGACATTCTGTTCAATGCGAGTTTCTTTTCTGAGGAGACATAAATTATGTTCTGTGTGTGGGGTACCATAAATTATGCAATGAGGCTTATTCTTTTATATATATATAGATACACACACACACACACACACACACTACACATTCTGATCGTTTAAAAAGAGACACCATGAAAGGAAAGAGGAACATAGGAATTTGAGCTTGACAGCCTGTCTAAAGGATAAGAGTGAACATTCATACTGTTTATCTAGTCCCTGTTAAAAAAAAAAATGCACTAGTTAATCACAAAAAAAATACAAAAATTGTGTGTTTTTTCAATCATTACACTTTTTATATTAACCAAACTAAATGATGCAGTCATTACACCTATAAATTTGGTATCAAAAGAAAGCCCTACCTATCCTTAACCCTTTGAGTGTCAAAGAGGAGGTGTCAGAGGGGTACGGAACGCATTGCAAAGCAACGAGTTACGTACCCCGTGGCACTCAAAGGGTTAAAAAAGGTATATAATTTATGTGAGTGTACTAAATGAATTGGGGGACAATAAGGTTGAACAAAGACATACAAAACAGGCACAAATTGGTCTTGTACTGTGTAGTGTTAAAAAGCTCACGATCAAGGGGTTAAACGTGTATCTCTCCCCTGTTGCCGAATATGCAAATTTTACTGTAAACAGTACTTTTCAAAAGAAAGAATAGTGACCTCTGCTGGCAGATAAACTGACTTGCATGAGATCTGACAATTGTAGAAAAAAATATCCGTAACTGGTTTTCATTAAAATGTTCATAGTGATCTTGTTATTACACACTTAACCTTTTGAGTGCACAAAATATATTTGCAATGTGACATGTATTGTGTACCCCCCCCGGCACTCAAATGGGTTAAAAGATGCAAATACACTCAGCCTAATAGTTGTTTATTTGAACTAGGCTATCCAAGACCTGAATTGCTGCAGTCTGTACTAGACACCCTTTAGTGGCTTTTAGAAGTATGTCTCTTCTTGAGCACTGTACCAAGGACTAAGCTGGGAAGATCAATAAAACATAAAGCCTCATAGCTATAGAGCAATGTCGGAAAAATGAATGGGTTAAATGTATAAATCCACCAGCACAGCTTCATCAGCTTTGGTCTCCAGAACATGCACTACACGCTCTGCCACTGTTAAGACTGGTAATGCCAGCAAACCCCTTAAACCTGACCAATGGAATGCACAGGGAAATGATGGAAAGTTATACCATAACATATATGCCTTCTTTAATTCATGGCATATAAAAAAGGCTTAGAGGAAAGGAATGCCATAAAAACACCCATAGACTGTTCCACTTCTCTCTCACTAAAGCAAGCAGTGTTAAAGGGAGACTTTTCTGTGTAAATAGCTTAGTAAATTGGTGTTAGATAGGTGCAGGGCTAGAAAATAGACTCCAGCTTCTGTTTTCATGAGGAATCGTATTTGTTCATTTCCCCCCAGTGTATTTTGTTTTCTTGCAACGTCAATGTTGTTTCAAAGACGCAGACACTTCCCAGTAAGGCTATGTTCACATGGGCAGCAGATTTGGAATAATGTGAAATTTGCATGAAAAATGCTGATAAAAAAAAAAAAAGTATGTCCAAGCACAAGAGTTTCCTTAAAAAGAGAAATAACACCCTTGTAATAAAATCCCACCCCTTAAAGACAGGTGACATGTCAGGATCATCACACCTGTCTGGATGTTAAGGACCGGTGATGGTCCTGGCACATCACGGAAGTTTGTGATTGCGGCTTGTGATCATAGAACACGTAGAACCAAAAAAAAAAAAAAAAAGTGCAGTGGTCCTCTAGAGCACCCCACCCCCAGACCGTGCTGTCCATAAGGGGTTAATATAGTTAAAAAACTCTAATAGTCCCTAGAATTTTGCCCTTGTGCTTTTGTTCGAGATGGCATGCCCAGTCAGTCCTAGATGTCACATACAATGAGGCAGACATGACAGTTGCTGGCAGTTTTTTTTTTTTTTTTTGGGGGGGGAAGGGTTTCAAACTGAAGTTTGAAGAGTGCATTAGTCTGCTTAAATCTTTAAGAACCTGTAGGGAAGCTCAAGACATTGCGAAGCAATGCATTGCCCATCCTTCTGATCTTTAAAGGGTTAATATTTGCATGTGAATTAAGCAGAGTTGTGGATAGCAACTGCTATTCCTGCCTCCATGGGTATGATATACATGGCTGACCAAAGGCACAAGGGCAAAACTTGTATGGGCCATTAGGATTTTTAGGGTGAGGGGTTATTATCAGCAGGTATAAAACACAAAGAACAGAGAGAAGGTTAAAGATCGCAGGGTACTACTCAGAACAATCACCAAACATACAAAATGGTTGGGTACTCACAAAAAGACTCAGGGATAAGCTCACTGTCCCAGCAACAGTAAACAGGTTCTCACCATTGTAGACGAATAGGCTGCTCTTGAAAGGTTTCAATCTTCTCACAATGATGAACATATATACAAAACAAAGAAGGCACCACTTTATATATTTTTTGGTATTATTGTTTTTGATAAAAATTTTCTAATAGGTGATAAAACTTTGAAGAGCAGTGCTTGTTTCCAGCTTTACAGTGATCCCGAATGGAGATGGGTGATTTTTTATTTTTTTTTTACCATGTGAGAGTCTGTCAGGGAATAATTCCACTTTTGACCATCACTTAATGTAAGTGCAATATATGCTTTGTATTGACCTTTAAGGATGGGTACAAGATATAGCACATTTGGGAGAAGTCTTTTCTGTCTCTTTTCTAGGTTGATGTATTTCATACATCAGGCAGTTATATATGTGTATACATGTTTTGTATTGTATCTGCAGTTCCCTGTATAAAATGATCTTTGATATTTGCTTTTTTATCTACAACTCTCCCAACAAACAATGGGCTTCAATAGTCCTGAAAGGCTCCTAGATTATTTTTTACATTTGAACTATACAGATATACCCAACTGCTGTATGAAGGGCACATACCTAGGTAGCCTATTATGTTAATAAAACAAACCATATTAATTCTTAGGGTATCATTTCCATATAAATCATTCAATGTTTGGGATCATTAAGAAAACACAGTCTGAGAAATGTGTTTCAATCGGAACTCCCAAGGCCTTTGGTTTTTCCAAAAAGCAACTTTTCATTAACCATTTAAGGACCAGAGGGGGGAGGAGCAACATATTGCAAAGCAATGCCTTTTATACAACTCCAGTCATTAAAGGGTTTGGGTTATACCATAAAGGTGGCCTAGGTCCAGAAGGTCAGTAGATTAACCCTTTGATTGCCAGAGGGATATGCAACGCATTGCAAGGGTGTACCCCTCTGGCACTCAAAGGGTTAATTCGATATTTTGCCATGCCTTCTCAATGCTCTGGAGTTCTCTATTGCATTCAAGGGGTTTACAACTCAATTTAAATGAACGGTGATGTTTATTTTGTCCTCTCAGAATTGCTCAGCTTTATCTTTACACATAAGGCCCATTGTGTCATAACAAATGTTTTACATGTACCGGTGTGGCTACAAACCTATATCTGAAGAGCAGCATAAAATTATGCAATTGTGACAAGAGAAATTAAACTGCATATATAAAAAAAAAGTATTTTGTAAAATGGCTTTAAGGGGACTTACGTCAGTGCCCATCAAATAAATTAAAAAAAAAAAGTACTTTTGAATGGAGATGGAATGTGTTTCATAAGATTATACCACTCTTATTAGTAATAGCAGTGGGAAGCTGAGAAGGCTTTGATATGGTTTATAAATTCAGTGTCCGATTTGTCCACCCAAGTGCTTGAGAAGTCCTAGGAAGGACCAGCCCACAACGCGATGCTTTATGTGTCACACCACAGAATAGGCGTGTGATATTCTTTTAAGCTCCCCTGTCCCAGCAATCAGAGAGGGAAGATATTTAGATAGAACAGTATTACCACAATGGCAAATGTGTGAATATTATAGAACTGTGTATTGTGTATGTATATGTAAGTAATTATTTCTCAGACTGAGTTCTGTGGAACACTACAATTCCCTGAAGTACAAGACGTTCAGCGGAACAAATGTCACCAATGGAGTACAGTGGGACAAGGCTGTTGTGACACAGTGTATGCATAATTCTGTGACTACAATTTAATTTGTGGAAGACTGATACATTATATATACTTCAATTTTGCCTTCTGTTATTGATCTCTAGAATTAAGTATGTTAAAGTAGAAAAAAAAATTATCAAACATTTACTGGTAACAGATAAGTGACACATTTTAGTTTAAATATTTAATCTGAAGTTATTGGTATCAACGTGTTCCCTCTTAAGTGAGGGAAAACTGAGTGACCCAGCACTGAAAGAGTAAAACTGGATAATGCTGCATAGGTTATCTAATATAAAACTTTACTAATCCTTTAAAATTAATAGTGAACTAGTTTTCCCAGTGCCAAAGCTTATTTGTGCAAAGGCATGAGATCCAGACTCAGGGCCAACATGGCAATATAATAAAGAGCTAATGTCCCAGGGTGGGAAATTTCCTTTTGCCTGAGAAAAAGGGTGAGAGCCCTGTGAAACACCTGTCAAATGTATTTATTTTTATCAATTAAATCAATTACTGATTTCCGCTTTATAGTGTACTTGGCTGAAAGAATTGCTCCCATTCTGGTTTGTGCATAAAACCCATAATATTTACTCATCAGATCATCATGCAGCACTTTAGTTTGATGCTAGAGAGGCTTGGTGTTCTAGGACTATGATAACTGTTTGGGCTACATAAAATCAGTATTAGGGCTTTCGGCAGTCTGAGACATGTGGATGGTGAAGCTAGATGTTTATCTAGTCCTAAGCTATACAGAGAAATCTCTTCACTATCCTCTCACCACAGAAAGGCCTAGTGGAAGGATCAGAGGTAGATCACTGTATTAGATGCACTGTAGGGGCTGATCCATTTGTATGACATTGACCTAAATCTGTTTAAATGAATCTCTAAGAAGCATTAAGGGGAAGAGAGGATAAAGGGATCACAGCTTGATAACAAAAAAGGCAGACTATTTACAAACCGAAATATCCGTTTTGGTGCTTTTTTTTTTTTTTTTTTTTTTTTTTTTAATCAATTTGGTTTTAATGAAATTAAAGAAGGCACATTTAGTACTTTAAGGAACAGAGGAGAGAGCAAAATAAATGATCTGTACACCCCACTGGTCCTTAAAGTAACCCTTTAAGGACCAGTGGGCTATACAAAGAAACCAAACACAAACACAGCTAGAAGCACATCGTTCAGAAATCATTTATTGCAGAAATATAAATGAGCTGTAGTGAGCAGTTGCTAAAGGCATATGGCTGATGCCTACACAATGATAGCAGACTAATATTTATACTGGGCATCTTTCCATAGCTGTAGTGTCCAAACATGCTATCCCTTCATTCTGATAATCAACTTGCCACGCTTAAAGAAATGCATTCAGTATAAATATATATTTGGTTTCTTCAGTGTTGATGTCTCATTAATATTGAAACATACAATGGCCTGGAATCCATTGTGGTTTGTAACTTAACCCTTAGAGTTCCAGAGTGGAATCCAATGCAAGGCAAAACAATGCATTGGATACCCCCTTCTGGTATTCAAAGGGTCCGGATTTACAAGTTTCTTCATAGACTTCAATAGGAATCTGTTAGAAAAAACCCCACTGAGTACACTTATCAGCTGTAACTTAATCGAGGCCTAAGCACTAGTTTGAAGCCATTTATCCATGTACTAGAACAAGCTGAAGGATACATCACTATTGTCTTCATGCAGAAGGCAGCAGAAGAGCAATTCTGGAGGAAACCAACTGCATTGTAGGGGATAATAAAGAACCCCACTGATTTAAAAGTATCTGTTAACACCTTAAATGCTAGAGAGGTCTCCAACACATTGCTTTCCAGTGCATTGGAGACCACTAGCATTGAAGGGGGTAAACTCAATTTAAATCAACAGGGCCTTTTATTCCTTACAACAAAATTGGTTTACCCCACAACTGCTCTACTACAACCCAATGGGGGAGATCACACAAAAAAATGTCATTATGAAAAATGTGGCTTGAAAGTGACATAAAACTGAAGGAAGGCATATAAAAGGAGGTTATGCCAGTTTTGGAAGCTTTAACACAAATTAGTTGTATTGCTGCCAAAGTGACGGTAGAGATCAGTGAATTTATATAATTGCAACAGTTAAGTGACAGAATTTGCGCTAGAATCTTAAATGCCAGGTATAATCTGTTCTTAAGCATTCCAGGGGGGAGATTCACTAAGCGGTGATAAAGAGGTGATAAACTCTCCAGTTTATCACTTCTCCAGTTCCTATGTTATTCTATGGAGCTTATGCACTAAGATTTCTTCAACTCTGGAGATCTTAGTGCATAGACTCTATAGAATAACATAGGAAGTGGAGAAGTGATATCACTGGAGAAGTCATCACCTCTTTATCACCGCTTAGTGAATCTCTCCCCAGGTGTTAACATCAGATTACTAACTCCATATTTATAACCATGTCTTTACTCATTTATAAATTAGTCCTGATGTTATCGTCAGTTGGCATGACTTAATGACAATCCTTACCCCTTTGAGTGATAGAAGGGTACACAACGCATTGCTCCACAAAGCGCTGCATACCGCTCTGGCACTCAAAGGGTTAATAAAATACTAAGAATGTTTTTTATAACTCTCCACACACTAGATCTTACTTCGCAAGTGAATTTCAGTATTTCTATAATGGCACTGTCTTGTGTTAATGGTATAAAATAACAGAACACTGTTGTTAGATTATATTCTATGCAATTTGTACTCTGTATTATAAGAAAATGCATTAAAAAAACATTAATTGAACAGTGCATTACAAAGGAAATTGCATTATGTCATAACAGATCTTTTCCATGTATGATGTGACCATAAAATGACACTTACAGCAGCGTAAAAGGATGCAACTGTTACAATAGACAAGAAACAAATTATAAAAGAAAAGTATTTTGTAAAAAGGATTTAAAATTACATATATTCAAGTCAAAATACAAAATGACTATGATAATGTGAAATTCATATCTGGTTCATAAATTATATCACTCTTAGTCATAAAAGTGCAGGGTTGAGCAAATGCATTGCTGACCTCTCTGGTATTCACAGGGTTAAAAATCTCCATTTAAAAATCAATTTAACCCCTTAAGGACCAGCGGTCCTGGGGTGTGTGGTCCTTTAAGGACCAGATAGGAAATTTTGACGTGCCGACCCACGTGACTGATCACGTGTGCCGGCATGCCGAACGGGGGACTGAAAGAGATTGCTCCTGTCTTGGAGCGATCAATTTCAGTCCCTGCTATTACTCACAGCGCTCCTGCAGGAGTGATGACAGTAAAAAGTACATGACGTGCCAGGACCATCACTGGTCCTTAAGTGCCGGACAGCCGTGACAGTCCCGGCACATCACTGGACACGAAGGGGTTAAACCATTTACTTTTTTGTTTCTAGTGAGAGCATTATGGGAACTGGGAGGGTGTGAGAGGAGGGAAATGTTTCAAAGCAGTGTGTGTGTATTGGCCCTGAACCTTTGTAATATCACACACTTCTCTACTACAGAGTGAAAGTGTGAGGCATGCAACTAACTTTTAACAGTGTTTGACACTGTACAGTCAGTGGAGTTAAAGAAAGCTCTCCACAGTGTCTAAGGAAGCTCAGAAGACCCATCTCCAGGAGGCACTAAAGGAAAAATCTGTTGCCTGTCAGACACAACATAGTATTAAAGCACACAATGCATGCTTTAATACTAAAGCAGGTTGTGCGGGGATTCCCTTTCAGATGCTTTAACTTAGAGAAGAGATTCTCAGCTCCTGTCCTTGGGCCACAACAGTTAAGGTTTCAGAATGTCAATAATTAAGCAATTACCCACCTGGGATCAAGCAGAGATATAATGAAATGTAAAAGAAAAAGATCAATCCTGCACTCTATATCAATATGTGAATGTGTGCCCTGACTTGGGTATATATATAATAATCATTAATAAATCTGAAAATATACATGAGGATTTTGTCCCCATTTTGGCCAAGATGGTGTAAGCTTGCCACCAATGTCAAGGTACCTCATAGTTTAGCAAGTATCTGCTCTATCATGCCCACGCAAGTCTGTCTAAATGAAAAACAATATCTCGAGAAAGTTTTGAAAACACGTAGAATGGGGCGGGACATCTTTAAGGTGAGATGAATACTAACCTAATGGGTCCCAGTGTGTATGCAATAAAAAACACCTATCTAACATTAAAACATCTTTTGTATCTTGAGAAAGGAGGGAGTCTTTTTTGGAAACGCACAGTGAGACCTTTAAATATACTATGAATACTTCTTTGTGGGTCCCAATATTTTAACATTTTAAAACCAAGACAAAAACTATATTGTAAAGACATAAGAGAGAGACTTGCCTTTGGAACCTCCCTGTTCTGCACATGTCCTTACAATATAATTTTGTCTTGGTTTTTAAATGTTAAAATATTGGGACCCACAAAGTAGTATTCATAGTATATTTAAAGGTCCCACTGCGCGTTTCCAAAAAAAGACTCCTTCCTTTCTCAAGTCAGGGCACACATTCACATATTGATATAGCGCAGGATTGATATTTTTCTTTTGCATTTGAACTCTGGGTTTCGGCCTGATATTTTGGGGGTTAGGGAGAACCCTCTCTTTCTTTACTTGCTGCCATTTATATGTCAATTAATCTTTATCCCTTTTAATTTACACACTACAAATATTCACTGTGGTTAGTTTAGTGCTGTAAGCTTTCTCTGTTTTTTGATATAATGAAATGTGTTGGTGCATCCAGAGGATTAATGGTGAAAATCACTGACTTAGAGATATTGTCCTCACATAAACAAGGCAAGCAGCACTTCTTCTACCTTTCTGGGGGAAATTGTACTAAATTTACTTGCCTCTGTAGTCTTTAATTAGCGGTGATCATATACTAGGTGACAAAGGAGCCTTTCACCCAAGAATTTGGCCTTTCATTCTGAGACCCTGGATCTCACAGTCAAACTCAGAGAGTTACCTAATTTGTGCATTTGGTAAGCTCCAGAATTTCTAATCCTTTGCTTTCTGCATACAGCTCCATTTGTATTCTCCAGCGGATCAATAACAGCTCTCATCCAGTGAGTGACTTAACCCCTTAAGGACCCATGACGGTCCTGCACCGTCATGGGTTGTTATACCCTTAACGACCCATGACGGTGCAGGACCGTCATGGCTTAAATGATAGCATCGTGCCTCCATGCACGCTGCTATCATTAATTCCAGGTTGAGACTGAGAGCTCTGAGACCGGGGCATTCAGTCTCAGCCCTTCCTGCTTGTGCCAGTTCATGTGATCGCCATAGCAGCGATCACATGTACCGGCATAGTGACTGACAGAGGCAGCATTCAAAGCATGCTGTCTGTGCCTGTCTCGTCTGCCTCTGTCTCCCTTGCTATCAAAGTAAGGGAGACAGAAGTAGATGGGAGACACCTAGTGGTTAAAAAAAATACAGCACTGCTGGTGCAGGAGGCTGGCTAAATGCAGACCAATTTTGACCTGCAATTATACACTTTATAAAAAAAAAAAAAAATTTTTTTTTTTTTTTTACCAAATTTTTTTTATTTAAAAAAAATATCTATCTATCTATCTATATATATATATAGGATTTTAGTCTTACCTGTTAAATCCTTTTCACTTAGTCCATACAGGTTACTGGTAACTCTGGGAGGCGTCAGTCCCCTTTAAGTAGGCAGGAACATTCTCTAAATGTATGCAGGGGGTGGAGCCTCCCTTCCCTCTCAGGCTGCAGTCTACCCAGCCTGCCCAGAATTGTTTGAGAACTAACCAGACTAGATAGTAGAAGGAAAGAAGACTCCTGTGAGCATGCCCCGAAGGACTCCCACATAATGCCACAGGAGAGCCAAGCATGGTCTCTTGACAGGGTGGGAGACCAGTAACCTGTATGGACTAAGTGAAAAGGATTTAACAGGTAAGACTAAAATCCTATTTTCACTGTCGTCCAATACAGGTTACTGGTAACTCTGGGATGTCCAAACATTGAGTTACCCTGAGGTGGGAAGAAGGCAAGTACCAGGCGCAAGGCCCTTAAAGTCACCAGGACCTCCATGAACCAACCGGTCAGAGATCCCAACTAACCAGAGGTGTCAACGCACACCAACTAGAGGTAAAAACAGACCCCAAGAACTGTTACACAGCACACTGAACCAGAGCCAATAGGGCTCAACAGTAAGGAAGCACTGAAAACCGCAGAAAAGAAAGATCCTAGACAGGCAAAACTGCCTCCAGGACCTTCCTCCCAAAGCTGGCATCAGCCGAGGCCAGCACATCCACACGGTAGCACTTCAAGAAGGGGTGCACAGAAGACCAAGTGGCCGCCCGGCACAATTGAGTGGCAGACGCTTGATTCTTGGAGGCCCAAGAGACCCCAAATGACCTGGTAGAATGGGCTGTAACCTGAAAGGGAACATGCTTATCCCTCAACTTGTAAGCTTCACGATTAGAAGACATAATCCAAGATGCAAAAGGTACCCTGGATGCCGGTCTCCCTGCCCTAGGACCCTCAGGAATGACGAACACGGTGTCAGATTTCCTGATAGACTCAGTGCGATGAACATAAAACTTGAGACAACGCACAACATCCAACAAGTAGAGATGCCTCTCCTTGACAAAGGAAGCGTTAGGGCAGAAAGAGGACACCACAATCTCCTGATTGATGTGGAACTCGGAGACCACTTTAGGCAAGGACTCCTAGAGGTGTGAAGCACAGCCTTATCCTTGTGAAACACCAGATAAGGTGGTTACAGGACAGAGCTAGCAAGTCCGCCACCCGGCGAACTGACACAATAGCCGGAGGAAAGGCCATCTTCCACAACAAAAGGCGCAAAGGAATAGTAGCCAAGGACTCAAAGGGGGAACGCTGGAGAACCCCCAAACCAGATTAAGGTCCCACTGAGGAGCCGGACTCCGAAAGGCAGGGCACACAGTAGCAACACCCTGGAAGAAACCTCTGAAGTCAGGAAGATAACAATGCGTTTCTGGAAAACGACAGAAAGTGCTGAAGTAAGAACCGTAAGAGAACTCAGACTTAGTCCCTTGCCAACGCCGTCCAACCAAAAGGACAGGACAGTAGGAAGATCAAAGTCATGAGACAGATCTCTGTCAGCACACCAAGACACAAATATCGACCGGACACGGTGATAGATCGTGGAAGAAACAGGCTTATGACACTAAGCATAGTAGAAACCACAGCAGAAGAAAACCCTTTCTTCCATAACATAGAGGATTCAACATACAGGCCGTCAAATTGAGCCGAAGAACCTCGTCTTCCACAGATAACCCTGTAGAAGAAGAGCTGGACGAGAGGGGAGCCGAAATGGCTCCACCACAGATAGGGTCATAAACTCCGGATACCAGGATTGACAATGTCAATCCCAAACAATCAGAATTACCAGACAAAGTACCAAATACAATGTCCGTAACGCCCATATAAACATAGGGAGAGAGAGAGAGAGAGAGAGAGAGAGAGAAAGGAAAAATGGCCAGAGAGAATGTCCAGGAATGAACACTGTATCAGCAGCAGGGTTAGAATGACGGTCCACAGAGAGCAAAACGGCGGAACCTTCCTGTTGTCCCATTGATCCACTGGGGCATTCCCCATCTCAGAACCAGAAGTTGAAACACCTCCGGATGTAGTTCCCACTCTCCGCTGTCGACTGTGTGACGACTGAGGAAGTCTGCCATGACGTAGTCTACGCCTGGAATGAGCACTGCGGAAATGACCGGAACATGAACCTCTGCCCAGGACAGAATGGCCTTGACCTCTAACCAAGCGGCAAGACTTCTTGTCCCGCCCTGTCCGTCAATGTAAAGCACTGCCGTGGCGAAGTCGGACTCCACTCAGACTGGCCCGTCCTCCAGTTGACACTCCCAATGATGGAAAGAAGGGACTCCTCAATGGACCACTTCCCCTGAACGCAAAAGAACCCAGAACAGCTCCCCAGCCCAGGAGACTGGCATCCATTGTAACCTCGGTCCAGTAGGGAATCCGGAAGGATCTTCCTTGTAGGAGATCGGAAGGCCCAACTACCACTCCAAGCTCAACTCAACATGAGGGGGGGGGGTGATCGATAGTGTTTGATGATCGGTCGGACCCTGCATGTCCGTATCACAAATCCCTGAAGTTCCCTGGTGTATACCATGGCAAATGGAACCGCCTCTATCGTGGAGATGAACTACCCCACCAGAGAAGACAACTTCGGAACCAGTACCCAATAGCGGGATAGAATCATAGAGACCCTTTGAGCAAATTGATGGTTACCTCGTCCGGTAGAAAAATCATGCACCTCTGAGTATCGAACAGAAGACCCAGGTGCCGAGACGGAACAAGGTCGGACTTGACCAAGTTCGCAATCCAACCGTGATGTGTAAGAAAGTGAATGCAGGTCTGGACCAGCTGATGAAGAAGGTCCGCAGATAATGGTTGCAAAAGGCAAGTCATCCATGTACGAAGGCACTCTGATGCCATCAGGACGGATATCAAGGCCCCCCAACACCCGTTGGAAAACCTGGGGGGGCTATTGTCAGACCAATGGTAGAGCTGAAACTGAAAAATGACCTCTGGTGCAGGCAAACCTCAGATACTGCCTGCTCTCTAGATGGATTGGGATGTGCAATATGAATCCTGAAGGTCCAGAGAAGCAAGAAACTCCCCCGGAGACATGGCAGAGAACACTGTGAGCAGAGACTCCTGACGATAGTGAGACTTCACTACAAAGGAATTAAGATCTCAAAGACCCAAAATAGGGCGGCATCCGCCGTCCCCCTTTTTTTTTTGTCACCACAAAAAGGCTTGAATAGAATCCTGAACCCCTGTCCGCAGGAGGTACCTGTTCCAGGACAACCTAGTCCAGAAGAGCCTGAATAGCGTCTTCGAACAGACGGCTTCACTCGACTTCTTGAGGAGAACAAGAAAGATAAAGACGAAAAGGTGGGAGAGAAAAGAAAGGAATCTTATATCCCACAGACACCACCAGAAAAGTCCATGGGTCCGACACTGAATCATCCCACGGTGTTGGTGAGTCAAGCCAAAGCAGACACGAAGTCATGGGCTTGAATGCGGCCTTGGGCTGCAATTGGTGCATGGGCTTGAAGGAGGAACGAGGAGCAGATGGAACCGCCTGGTTCGTCGTACGTGTCTCAGAGTGAAAGGAACGAAAGGACCGGTTACGCGTAAACGGCCACTTTTTTTTTTTTTTAAAGACCAAGGGTAGAAGAGTACTCTAACAAGGAAGTACCATCAAAAGGCAAAGAAAGAAAAACTTTTTTTTTTTTGGAAGCCGTGACAGCAGACCAAATCTTAAGCCAACGCGCACGCCCAACCACCACAGGATTAGCGGAGGCTCTTGCCATCATACGGATGGCATCAAAGGCAGCAGCAGAAACATATTGTTGATCCACAGAGATAATAGCAAGGAGACGCGATCTCTCCGAAGTAGGCGCATCCTGACGGACCGCCATCGTAAGTTGCTCAGTCCAGACTGCAACTGCCCGGATAACCCATGCAACAGCAAAGGCTGGACGCACAGCAGAGCCAATAGAAGAGAAAATGGACTTGAGGGGAACCTCAAGTTACTTATCAGTCCAATCTTACAGCGCAGAAGCATCAGAAACATGTAAGACAGTAGATTTAGGCAGTCTAGATATGGGTGCGTCCACCTTAGGGGGATGAACCCATTCAGTCATTTCTGTTTCAGAAAAGGGGAAAAGTTTAGCAAACTTTCTAGACACTGAAGAGGACGTGACCGGAGTAGTCCATGTGTCAGAACCAAACAATCAAGAGTTGGGTTAGGAGGAAAATGAGTAAGGGGCTTTGCAGGCACCTGAAAAACATCAGAGGGATCAGAGGGAACCCCCTGAACTGATGGAATGTTGAGAGTGGACAATACAGCCCTGATCAGGCCCTCAGTAGAGGTTTCAGGATCGGCTTCAAATGGGTCCCCTAAGAGGCCTGGAAGATTCCAAAAGAGCACCAACCTCAACATTTGAATCTAGCAACAATTCTTCCTCAGAAGAATCTGACACATCAGGTGCTCCCTGTGGTTGAGGCAGGGAGGATCTGATAATAGAGGGGGTCTGCCATAATTGAAGTACCCCCTGTATCTGGGATGTAAAGAGCTGTAAAGTGGACCTGAGGTCTCCAGTTGCAGCCTTAAACTCTTGCACCCAATCTGGCTCAATAGCATGGCTGGAAGGCCCTGGGTTGCTGCCAGGAACTTCAAAACCTGCTGGGCAGAAATGACCAGAGAACACTCTAGGTAGCCCTGTGTGACAGGAAGAGCAATGCGCAATGGGGGATACTGATACCCCAACTTCCTTAGTCTTAAGTCTAACCCCTAGCACCAGCGGTATAGACATGCTCACATTGTCAAAATAACCAACTGTACAATGAATCACCCAATTGAAGTGTATAAGATTGATATTTCACCCCAGAAATGCTAAATATATACTGTTCTGGCAGGCGAAGGGTCAATCTCCAGAGGAGAAAAGGATTGTCCAAGCGCTGTGTAGGATACTCAATGAGAAAAGTGCCCAAAATGGCTGCCGCGACGGGAGACAATCAGAAATTAGGCGCGAATCAAGTACCCCAAAACAGCGCCCGAAGCCCCCCAACACACTTGAACTATAAACCGGATGATAGAGCAAGGGTAGACAATTAAAATGAGCCCTCTCTGAATTCGCTGTGTGAAGCGGTTACAGAGATACGTCCCAAACAGTGTTACCCATAGAAAGTAAATGGAGCAATGGCGTCTATGCGGTAAAGCGATCCTTAAAGGCGCAGTACACAATTTTAATAAAGGTTAAACTACAAGTTAAAAACATGAAACACATGCATATAGAGAAAACACTGATTCAGTAAGAAAAGTGCCAGTAAACCCTATTAAACCTGTCAAACCAGCAAAGGAAGGGTTATGTTACCACAGAAACCTGCTCCAAATACCCACAGACATACACATATACATCCAATGAGTGCCGGAGTGCGCAATGAGAACTCCCAAATACAAGCCCAATTAAGGGACACTGTGGGACAAGTGGACCTTCAGCACTCAAAGGGTGGCTCACCTTTCTGCAGATCTTCTGTCTTCAGATTACCCTGTAGTAAGAATTACCTCAGAAAGGTAATTCATGGGGAAGCACTTGTAACCAAGATATTCCCCCTTCAGGGCTTAAGGTCCACCAAAAGGCCCTGGACACTGAGCTAGCCACTTTGGAGAGGGCATTTGTCAGGAAAGGTAACCCGCCTAATGGTGGTATTCCATATTTGACAGAAAAATTAAAAAAAACTAAAAACTGACGAGATGTTCTCCACCTGGTGTGTTCACACACAGGAACAAACAATTCTGAGCAGGCTGGGTAGACTGCAGCCTGAGAGGGAAGGGAGGCTCCACTGCCTACATACATTTAGAGAATGTACCTGCCTACTTAAAGGGGACTGACACCTCCCAGAGTTACCAGTAACCTGTATTGGACAACAGTGAAATATATATATATTATATATAATTAAACAATATTGCAAGTGTGATTGCTGTGGAGCCATGTAATACACTTATATACACCACCAAATGCCAGGGACAAAAAAAGTGTCAAAATAGGCTGGGAAAAAGGGACATGGGGATTTTCACCCAGGGGGGACAGTGGCCACTTTAAACTGCACATTTTGTAGGTATGACTGACCGATCATACTTTTCATGCAGTCTCCATAAAAATTTAACCCTTTGTGGCCAATTGATCCCAAGAGAAAAATCAAAAAAAATTTTTTTTTTTTTTACAATTTTTTTTACCTTTTTTTTTATTTTAATAAAGTGAATGGTGGTTTATCCATATAAGTAGGGTATCAAATGAAAGCCCTATTTGTGCTTAAAAAAAACAGTATATAATTTATGGGGGTGGAATAAAAGCCTAAGAGGGAAAACACTGTTGAACAAAGACATAGTCAAAAAGGTCAGAATTGCTCCGGTACTTAAGGGAAAACGACCTCAGATTTTCCCGGTCCTTAAGGGGTTAAGTAGAGGCCCAACTTGACACATGCCTACCCACCTTCAATAATCTAAGAGTGCAAGAGATTATATGATGTAATGAGTCTGCCTCTGCCATGAAGGGAGGTTTTAAACTCCGTATAATATGCACTTTTTTCTCCTTTTTCAAATAAGTTAAAGTGTGGGTTGTATACTATACTTGAGATACACAAAAATGTGAGAATCTGACCGACACAGACATGGAAGTGGGCAGGATGTTTAAATTTGCCACCAGCCCCCTTTCCTACATCATCAAGCACTCTCAGCCTCTATCAGGACTCACTTGGTTTAAACTTCCTGTCTGCTTCTTTGCCTTCATCATCAGGTCTTATTAGGCCCTGTCTTGCAATGAACAGAGTGAGTCTGTGCATTGAAAGGAAGGTCCAGAAGATGCCAGTACCACCGGGGATGGGGGAAGGGGAGAGAGAGAGAAAAAAGGAGGTGTGGAATTGTGGGGGCATATTATACATAAGAAGTTAAGGTGTTACCGTAAAATCTAGGTATCATTCATACCAGCATATTATGCACAGGCGCGTATTATAAAAGATTTTACTTTACTCTGAATCCAAACTCAGGGGAATAAGTGTCAGCTGACCAGTCTTGTAGTGCCAAACATTTTGTCACACTGGAGTGCTGAGCCCACACAAAGGCGATCTTATTGGTCTGTGCTCACATAAATTAACCCCTCAAGGACTGCTGACATGCCAGGACAGTCACAACTTTCGGTTCTTCATTGGAGGCATCAGGACCCTCCACAACCCCCCCCCCCCCCCCCAGCTAATCACAGCCCAACAAGAGGAGGCCTTATTAAGAAACGTGACTCCCCTGCCAAGCAGCACAAATATCTAGGCTGAGAGGGAGGGATCAGGGGAAGTCAGATGCATCATCTGTGTAATAGCCAGCATCCTCTGATGCCGACCACTCAACCTGAAGTTCAGGTTGTGAGGAGGCTGGGGAGTCATGCTCCCTAGAACAGTTGACTTTGATTGCCCAGAGCTACCAGTTGGGCAATGAAGATCTGCAGGCATCAGGAGGGTCCTGAAACTCCCCATCAGGTCTGATCTTTTAAGTAAAAACATTTTGTGAGGGCAGTAGAGATTTAAAAATGTACCCCCCTCCCAGAAAACACAGAGGAATGTTATAGGTCTTTTCCTGCTGAGGAAAACAAGAGTTCCCCCACTACTGGCAGTTTCATTCAAAACTTATAATTGTTCAAACGGTCATGAAATGTTGGAACCTGTACTATCAAATTATATGGGGAACTGCAGACAGTGACAAATCTCTACCATACAAGGCAATAGAACTACAACTCTGACAGTACTGAAATAACACTTTCCATGGCCCAAATACTATGAAGATTAATTGGAGCTGCTTTTATTGTGAAACATTACTATCCCTTTCAGAAATCTTAGTGCATAGGCTCCATAGAATAAACTGCAGGTTTATGCACTAAGGTGTGATAAAGAGGTGATAAAGTGGAGATGACTTCTCCAGTGATATCTCTTTCCTAGTTCTAGGTTATTCAATTAAGCCATTGCACTAAGATTTCTCCATTTTTGGAGATCTTAGTGTATAGGCCCTATAGAATAGCATAGGTACTAAAGAAGTGATCTCACTGAAGAGGTCATCTCCACTTTATCACATCTTAGTGCATAACCCTCCAGATTTCATTGGAGAAGTTATCTCCTCTTTATCACACCACAATGAATCTCCCCCTTCCAGATGAACTATATGAAAACTCCTTGGACACCAGATGGTGCTTTTAATGTAAAAAAAAACAAAAAAAAAACAAAAAAAAAACCTTTAAAGCGGTTCACTAAGCTTAGCTTCACTAAGTCCCCATCTGGCGACTAGCTGCTTAGTAGCGCTAGACACCAGAATAATTACCTTATTTACTAGATTTCTGCTCTTTTTCATGGGTGACAGGCAAGACTGAGCGCGGACATGTTGCCATTGTGACATCTGCGTGCCTGCGCTGTCAGTCCCAGCCGGTGCCAAATGGATCCT
Organism: Rhinophrynus dorsalis; assembly: GCA_037306005.1. Classification (NCBI taxonomy): domain Eukaryota; kingdom Metazoa; phylum Chordata; class Amphibia; order Anura; family Rhinophrynidae; genus Rhinophrynus; species Rhinophrynus dorsalis. Next base: position 384,973,910 of record CM074723.1, on the reverse strand, counting down.
AGCAACACCTCCTAGACCCGGCTGGGACTGACAGAGCAGACGCGCAGACATCACAATGGCAACATGTCCGCGCTCTGTCCTGCCTGTCACCCATGGAAGAGAGCAGAAATCTATTGAATAAGGTAATTATTATGGCGACTAGAGCTACTAAGAAGCTAGCCGCCAGATGGGGACTTAGATAAGCTAAAGATTGTGTCGGGTGGTAGTTCTGCTTTAAATGATAGATAGCTCTAATGTTATCTCCCATAGTGGGAGTGCCCTTGTTTTAATCAGCAAGAAATTTCCACAACATATAGTTTTTCATGAACATGTACTTGTCCTTTAAATTAAATCAGTGTAGTAATATCTCAACGCGTTTAAAGCCAGAGATGTGGTATGTACACTACAAACCCAATTAGTTATCCCTTAACTTGAACAAAATGTTGACAATTCATTCAAATGACAGAAAAAGTCAAGAGTTCATGTCAAAGATTATTAGTGTCATTTGATATTTTCAGACACAACTAATATTATAGAAAATAGGATTTTAGTCTTACCTGTTAAATCCTTTTCACTTAGTCCATACAGGTCACTGGTACTCTGGGAGGCGTAAGTCCCCTTTAATAGGCAGGAACAACTATGCAAATGATTTGCAAGGGGCGGAGCCTCCCCTCTCACTTAAGCCACCTTCTGGCCAGAGCCACTTAGATTGATTTGAGACCCTAAAAACTGACCACAGGTAAGCAAAAAGAAAGACTCCTGTGAGCATGCCCTGACGGTCTCCCACTGAATGCCACAGGAGAGCCAAGACTGGTCCCTTGACAGGGTGGGAGACCAGTGACCTGTATGGACTAAGTGAAAAGGATTTAACAGGTAAGACTAAAATCCTATTTTCACTGTCGTCCAATACAGGTCACTGGTACTCTGGGATGTACAAACATTGAGCTGATCCAGAGGCGGGAAGTAAGGCAAGGACCAGGCGCAAGGCCCAAGTCGCTAGAACTGCAATAAATCAGTTAATTACATAGCCCAAACTGTAAGTGTCAACGGACACCAACCAAGGGAAACAATCCCTGATCTAACACAGCACACGGAACCAGAGCCAACCGGGCTCAACAGCAAGGAAGCACTAAGGATCACAGAGCGGAAGACCTAGACAGGCAAAACTGCCTCCAGGACCTTCCTTCCAAAACTGGCATCAACCGAAGCCAGTACATCAACTCGATAGTGCCTAGAAAATGTGTGCACAGAGGACCAAGTGGCCGCTCTGCACAGTTGATCAGCAGATGCCTGATACTTGTATGCCCAAGAGGCCCCAATAGAGCTGGTGGAATGGGCAGTCACCCTGAAGGGAACATGCTTATTCCGCAACTTATAAGCTTCACGGATGGTAGCTTTAATCCAAGATGCAATAGTAACCTTGGCAGCCGGTCTCCCTGCCCTAGGTCCCTCAGGAATGACGAATAGAGCGTCAGACTTCCTGATAGACTTGGTGCGATGAACATAAAACTTGAGGCAACGCACCACATCCAACAAATGGAGATCCCGTTCCTTGTCAGATGAAGGATTAGGGCAGAAAGAGGGAACCACAATCTCCTGATTGATGTGAAACTCGGACACAACCTTGGGTAAGAATTCCTTGGAAGTGCGAAGCACAGCCTTATCCTTGTGGAACACCAGGTAAGGAGGTTTACAAGACAGAGCTTGTAACTCTGCTACCCGGCGAACTGAGACAATAGCCAAAAGGAAGGCCATCTTCCAAGTCAAGAGACGTAATGGAATGGAAGCCAAGGATTCAAACGGGGGTCGCTGGAGAACTCCCAGCACCAAATTGAGATCCCACTGGGGAGCAGGACTCAAAGGCAGGTCGAACATGAGTCACACCTTCACAACTTTCACATCAGGAAGGATAGCAATCCGGTCCTGGAAAAACACAGACAAGGCAGAGGTCTGAACTTTGAGGGAACTCAGACTGAGCCCCTTATCAACACCGTTCTGCAAGAAGGCCAGGACAGTGGGAAGATGAAATTCAAGTGACAATTGCTTATCAGTGCACCATGCAACAAAGGTTGACCATATGCGATGATAGATCTTGGAGGACACAGGCTTACGAGCACTAAGCATAGTCGACACCACAGAAGGAGAAAATCCTTTCTTAGCTAAAATCGAGGATTCAACCGCCATGCCATCAAATGGAGAGAGTGAACATCCTCCTTCCACAGATAACCCTGGAGAAGAAGATCCGGACGGGCAGGGAGCGAAATCGGATCCGATACTGACAAGGCCATCAACTCCGGAAACCAGGACTGGCGGGGCCAGTTTGGAGCGATCAAGATGACAGGACAACGCTCCTGCTTCAACTTCTGAATAACTCTGATCAATAGAGGAAGAGGAGGGAAGATGTAAACCAGGGAGAAATCCCAAGGGATCGACAAGGCATCCACTGCTAAAGCAAGGGAGTCCCTCCACCGGGAGCAAAACACTGGAACCTCCCTGTTGTGTCTGGTAGCCTTCAGGTCCACCACAGGCATCCCCCACCGCTGGGCGAGCATGTGAAACACCTCTGGATGAAGAGCCCATTCTCCGCTGTCGACTGAGGAAGTCTGCCAAGACGTTGTCTACGCCTGGAATATGAACTGCAGATATGACAGGCATGTGATCTTCTGCCCAAGACAAAATATCCTTGATTTCCCACCAGGCGGAACCGTTTCTTGTGCCGCCTTGCCTGTTGATGTAAGCCACTGCCGTGGCGTTGTCGGACTCCACTCTGATCGGAAGACCGGTCAGTTGAGACTCCCAGTGCCTCAGGGCAAGCCGGACAGCTCGAAGTTCCAGAACATTGATGGAGAGAAGGGATTCCTCCAGACCCCATTTCCCCTGAGCACTGAAGCGACCCCAGACTGCACCCCAGCCCCGAAGGCTGGCATCCGTTGTGACTGTGGTCCAACGAGGAACTAGAAATGATCTCCCTTTCAGGAGATGAGAAAGATCCAACCACCAGGGCAGACTCGACTCGACATGAGGAGGTAGAGAGACGGCCAGATGTAGATGATCTGGATGATTCCTGCACGTCCGGATCACAAATCTCTGAAGTTCCCTGGAGTGGGCCATGGCAAATGGTACTGCTTCGATCGTGGAAATGAACTTCCCCACTAAGGACGACAACTTCGGTACCGGAATTTCGTCCATGTCCAGAAGCCCAGCTACTCGGACGGCTATCTGGTGAGCCACATCCTCTGGAAGAAACACCATGCATTGGCGAGTGTCGAACAGGAGACCCAGGAACAGAAGCCGCTGAGATGGAACCAAGTCCGACTTGTCCAGATTCAGGATCCAGCCATGACGGTTCAGAGAGTGCATACACTTCTGTAATTGCTGATGGAGAAGCTCCGCTGAGGAGGCTTTCAGTAGGAGATCGTCCATGTAGGGGGTCACTCTGATCCCATCCTGATGAAGCACCGCTATCAAGGAGCCTAACACCCTCTGGAAGACCTGAGGGGCTGAGGTCAGCCCAAAGGGGAGCGCTGTAAACTGAAAGTGTCCCCTGTGGCAGGCAATCCTGAGATACCGCCTGCTCCCTGGATGAATAGGGACATGAAGATAAGCATCCTGAAGGTCCAGGGAGGCAAGGAACTCCCCTGGAGACATTGCTGCAATCACAGAGCGCAGGGACTCCTGGCGGAAGTGGGAAGTCACCACATAGGCATTGAGATCTTTGAGATCCAAAATGGGACGAGCCCCTCCGTCCTCTTTGGCTACCACAAACAGGTTGGAAAAGAATCCTGAACCTGTGTCCCCCTGAGGAACCGCCTCCAGGACCTCTTTGTCCAAGAGATCCTGAATAGCGCCGTCGAACAGACGCCCTTTTGTGGGTTCCTGAGAAGGACGAGTAAAATGGAACCGAAAAGGAGGAAGGGAGGAGAAAGGGATCCTGTATCCCTCTGACACCACCTGAAGAACCCATGGGTCCGCCACTGACTCCTCCCAAATCCGGCGAAAGATGCGGAGACGACCGCCTACAGCCGGATGCGGACCCGGGTTCGGCGAGTCATGCCGAAGCAGTCTTGGAGGTCTTGGCCTTGGGGGCAACTTTGGGCTTCCAGGACTGTTTGGGCTTGGAGGAGGAGCGTGCAGCGGGAGGACCCGCCGGGGTCGAGGAGCGTGTCTCAGTCTGAAAGGAACGAAAGGACCGATTGCGTTTGGCTGGAAACGTTTTCTTAAAGACTGATGGTAGAAGAGTACTTTTACCCCCAGTAGCCTCACTGATCATTTCTTTGAGTTCAGACCCAAAAAGCAAACTCCCCTGGAAGGGCAGGGAAAGCAGGGCTTTCTTAGAGGCTGTATCAGCAGACCAAAGTTTCAGCCAAAGGGCGCGTCTGGCCACCACAGAAGAAGTGGAGGCCCTCACCATCATGCGCACAGCATCAAAAGCAGCGTCAGCAACATAATTCTGAGCTTCAGTAATATTAGCAAGAAGCTGCAACTGTTCAGACACTGGTGCATCCTGGCGAACTGCTTCAGTCAGTCGTTCAGTCCAGGCCGCGATAGCCCTGTTAACCCACGCCACTGCAAAGGTTGGACGCATGGCAGTGCCAATAGAGGCAAAAATGGACTTAAGAGAAAGTTCCAGTTTCTTATCAGTCCAATCCTGCAGGGCAGAGGCATCAGATACAGCCAAAGCGGTAGACTTGGATAGCCTGGAAACAGGGGCATCCACCTTGGGAGGATGCACCCATTTAGCCAGCTCAGTCTCAGGAAAAGGGTACAGCTTAGCAAACTTTTTAGAGACAGAGGATGATCTATCAGGATTCTTCCATGCCTCAGAGACTAGACGGGCAAGAGTAGGATTAGTTGGAAAACAAACAACAGGCTTAGATGGCTTCTTCTGAAAAACATCAGTAGGATCATAAGTGGATTCCTGAGTCAGAGGAAGGATGAGCGTATTCAGAACAGCTCTAATCAGACCCTCAGCCGAAACTTCAGGGTCACATTCATAGGGGTCCCCAATGGACCTGGTAGATTCAATAACAGTCCGTTCCTCAGCATCAGAATCCTGCAAGAGTTCTTCCTCAGAAGAATCAGTGACATCAGGAGCCCCCTGTGGCTTAGGCAGGGAGGTCCTGATGGTAGAGGGGGTCTGCCAGACCTGGAGAGCCCCCTGTACCTGAGAGGGAAAGAGTTGAAGAGCGGATCTGAGATCCCTAGTGGCAGCTTTAAACTCCCTCACCCAAGATGGCTCAATAGCGTAGCTGGGAGGCCCAGGGTTGCTATCTTGACCAGTACAATTAGGGCATAGATCCCCCACATTATCGCTAGACAGCCCAATGTGGCAAGAGGAGCAAAACGCCATGGGGGTAGCAGACCCCCCCATCCTCCTTAGACTTGGGTCTAGCCCCTAGCTCCAGTGAAGTAGACATGCTCACAGCGTCAATATACCCCACTAATGACACTATCACCCAGAAAAAGTGCAAAGGATTAAAGTTTCACCCCAGAAATGTTCTAAATTCGGACTTATCTGGCCAGCGAAGGGTTAATCTGTTGAGGAGAGAGAAGGCTCGGTCCCTGCGTAGTGTACTCGCTTAGGAAAAGTTCCACAAAATGGCGGCCGATATGACAGCCAATCAGAAACGAGCGCGAACCAGGCACTCATGGGAAATGTAGTTTTCCCTATACAAGTACCCCAAACAGTGCCCGAAGCCCCCCTGAACACCCCACATAAATAAAACACATTCCGGATGATAGAGCAGGAGCCTAGCATTAAAATGAGCCATCTCTGAAGTTGCTGAGACAAGCGGTTCCAGAGATATGTCCCACACTGTGAATTCCCATAGAGAGTAAAGGAGCCATAGCGTTTGAGCGGGAAATTTAATAAAACATTAAAAATAGCCCAAACAAGTATAAAACACATAAGAAACATAAGTAAACTAATACCCAAAGCTCCAAAACCCAGAGAATACCACAGAAATTGCATTAAACATTGAAATGCAAATAAAACCACCCTATGAGTGCTGGAGTGCATTGCAAACTCCCAAATACAAGCCCAGCAAAGGGACACTGTGGGGACAAGTGGACCTTCAGCACTCAATGGGTGACTCACCTCTCTTGCAGGACTTCTGTCTTCAGGTGACCATGATAGAGGAGGAATAACCCAGAGGCAAATTCCCCAGCAGGGAAGCTGCTTAACTCAAGCTGTCCCCTCTTCAGGGCATAAGGTCCACAGAAATCCCTGGGAGCTGCACTAGCCACTTCGGGTGAGGGCATTCACAGCCATGGTCACCCTCCTAATGGTGGTATTCCATATTGAATAAAAAAATAACAAATGACTAAGTTGAAAGCATAGATGTTCTCTACCTGGTGTGCATAGCACCCAGGAACAAATCAATCTGAGTGGCTCTGGCCAGAAGGTGGCTTAAGTGAGAGGGGAGGCTCCGCCCCTTGCAAATCATTTGCATAGTTGTTCCTGCCTTTTAAAGGGGACTTACGCCTCCCAGAGTACCAGTGACCTGTATTGGACGACAGTGAAATTCCAGTATTTACTAAATCATCTGACTCTTACTAATTTGTTTCTCCACTGATGTCCTGATTTTAGTCTTTAACCATTTGAGAGCCAGAGAAATGTCCAGTGCCTAAGCTCCTCTATGGCCCTCAAAGAGTTAAAGTACTGTGTGGAAAATGTGTTCTGAAGTCTTATGGAACAGTGTTAAACATCATATCAATGTGAAAGAAAAATACTACAAAACAGGCTTATTTTAGGTCAGTGCTGACATGGAGCTCCTTTATATTTCCCAGTACAGAAAAGCATACACACATTGCGTTATTCCTTTAACCATCTGGTGATCATAGATGGCAGCTCACCCTCTATCCATAGGTCCATTATGGATCCTCTGAAAAACCCTTCGACAGACCCAGGCATTTTAAGGTTTACAGCAACGAAACAAGATAATCTTGAAGTGTTAGTAATGTCTAAAAAAACTTTTTTGCATTTAGAAGAGCTTAAAAAGCTGATCTAAATGCAAAAAAACGTATCTCTCAAACCGCTATGGTTTAAGAGATACGGGCGTTTAAAGTTTGATTTCTCCTACTGACAGCTGTAAAGCTGTCAGCAGGAGATTCATGTCGGTCGACACGGTGGTGCTTGAGAAGTGCAGCGATCTCGTTACTTACATGGAATCCCTTCAGTGGAATGGTCTAAAACGTGTGCTTGAACACCAGGCACATGTTTTAGACAATTCCAATGAAGGGATTCCGTGTAGTAACGAGATCCTGGCACTTCTCAAGCACCACAGTGTCGACCAACACAGATCTCCTGCTGATAGCTTTACAGCTGTCAGTAGGAGAAATCAAACTTTAAACGCCTGTATCTCTTAAACCATAGCAGTTTGAGACCGTTCTTTTTTGCATTCAGATCAGCTTTTTAAGCTCTTCTAAATGCAAAAAAGTTTTTTTTAGACATTACTAACATTTTAAGTTAGGTTTATTTGAGAAACCAGAAGAGGCCGGTCTGTTTGCAACAATAATCATACCTCAACAGAAATAAAGAAAGCATACACAGGAACCGTACTTATGAAGCATACTGCCATCTTCAGTCTAGAATATAGAAGGCATGGTAAAAGTAAACTGATGTTACTTAAGAAACAATAGGTAGGTATAGTATAAGGCAAACAACCACAAGAATTGAGAAAAATTACATTCTAGGAATAAAAAAAAATTTAGATTTTTATTATCTCAGAATCACAAAAATCCGAAGGGGCTGGAGCATCAGATGCCCAAATTTCCCCTACTAAGACCCCCTAGAGACACAATGGATCATTCAGCTAGGTACAAGAGCTTGGCAGCACTGGGAGACCTCTAGAGATTGGCTCTGTCTTTCTCTGGGGTGCAATTATTGTGTGTATAATAATGACAATACACTTATAATGACATAGCACTCCATACACAAGACAGCCCCTTCAGTCACCAAAGGAGTGATAGTTTTAAGGCTATAGTATAAAGATATACATAGCCTACATTATTTTAGATTATGTATTTAAATAAAATTAGTATTTAAATAGGGGTGTGTGTAGTTTTTTTATGTATATTTAGGCTAGTTGTTAAAGTGATAGTAATGTCCAACAAAAAATATGTCTAGTTTGTTTTAGTTTAGTTTTTTTAAATAGTATGCCCTTGGTTTGAAAGTTTTTTGTTGTCTCAAATTCTTTAAAAATTGTCCTAGAAGTCTTCCCCTCCCACCCCTTTCCATCAAGTTACTTGTAAACTGCTTGGAGCTCAGTTGGTGTCGCCTGACATGATGTATCTCAGCGAGGGACAAAATTCAGTAGCTGGCCACCCCCTCTGTATTGACGCGAAGCCAGTGCGTAGCCTGCCTTTTTTTTTCCTTTGAGAGCTTCACCCCCTCCCATAAGGTAATTCAGGTGGAGAGCGCTTAGCAGAGATAGAATTCATGGGCACACGCTGGATCTTTGTGTAATTACAGTTATATATTTCTCTCTTAATCCATGTGGAACACTAACCACAAGGTAAAGTAACCTCCAGAAAGAGGGTAGGGCACTTGCCTTAAAAAGCTCACAGAGGTGGAGACTTCCTCCACATCAGTCTAATCCAGTCTGAAGGTATTACAAAGGTCTAGGAAAACAGAAGAGAAGGCAGAAAGGGAATCCCATAAACGCTAGAACCCCCACACAGGTCTTCACCCTTTGAGTACCAGAGGGGTACGCAACGCATTGTAAAGCAATGCGTTGCGTACCCCTCTGGCACTTAAAGGGTTAAACTGCTGTTCCACAAGAACTATGAGAAATGGATTTAATCAGTAAGTACACAAACATCCTCTTTTCTCATATCCTACGTGGAACACAGGAAATCCACCAAGATTCCAGAGGAAAAAAACCTCAAAACATACATCTGTTCCAACTAAGATGAACTGGTACAACGTGAACCTCAGGTATCAATGGACATCAACACTGCAAATCAAGGAAAAGGAAACCAACAGGCTACTGGCAAAAATAAAGCCAAGGAGGACACATACACAGGCATAGCTGCCTGTAGGACCTTAGAAACAAAACTAGCTTTAGCCAAAGCCAGCACCATGACAAACGCGTGAGGGATCAACCACGTTGCTGACTTACACAGCTGTTCAACAGAGGCCGGATTCTTGTACGTCCAAGAGGCACCCAAGGACCTGGTGGAATGAGCTGCAATCCAAAAGGGCACCGGAAAGACTTAATCCAAAAAGCAACTGTTACCTTATAAGCAGCCTGGCCCAAACAAGGGGCCTCAGGAATATCAAAACACAAAGCAGTTTCTTGAAAAGGCTTTGTGCAATGAACATAGTACTTCAAGAACCTAACAAGATCCAAAAGATGATTCCTGTCTGGTAAATGGTGCAAGACAGCTAGATGGAAGAACAATTTCATGGTTAATGACAAACTTGGACACAACCTTAGGAAGAAATCTGATAGAGTTTGCAAAATCACAAAGGGAGGCTTACAAGAAAAAGTAAGAATTTCAGTCACCCTCTGAAAAGACAAATTGCAAAAAAGGCTGTTTTCAGCATGGATAAATGCAAAAAACCTGAAGTCAGAGGCTCAAAAAGAGCCTTCAGAAGCAGTCCCAGAACAAAGTACAAATTCCATGGAGGAGTGGGATCCCTGGAAAACTGGGTAATCATGAGCATGCACATCTGGCAATAAGGCAATAACTTTTGGAAAATGACAGAAAAAGATGAAATCTGGACTTTAATAGACCCAAGACCAAGCCCTTTTTGAAGGCCCTACTGAAGAAAGTGCTCCTTGTACTGAGGTTTGATTTTTTTCATGGTACATTGGTGGTGTATTACCATTTTCGTTTTACACAGTACTGAGAGGTTTCTTACCTTTATTGAGGTTTAGCCTACTGTCATGTGACATTATTTATTACATTACTTTATATGCAATATTAGGGCTTAGCACCTTGGGAAGTATATTTACATGATGTCTATGGGAAGCAAAGATGTATATTAAATATATTTGTGTTTTTTAATTGTTTTTAATTAAGTCACTGTATGTGTATGTCTTTTTAATATATTTTTTGATACTTAATAAAATAAAAATTGTACCGTGATTTACCATGTGGATTGTGTGCCTTATTTAAGGGCCTCTCTTTCCTGGGGAATTCCGATTTCCCCTTTTCTGTCAAGGAGTTCTGTTAAGTATCCACAAATTTTTTTTTCTAATGTTGTGAAACTAACAAACTTTGTGTACACCCAGGGCTGGTTTACATCTCAGGTACCCTAGGTGCCCTTAATCCCACACCTCACATGACTATACCTCACACCTGTCCGTTTTTGGCTGACAAGAAAATAGGATTTTAGTGACTAATACCATTAAATCCTCTTCTCTTAGTCCATATAGAATATGGGAAACACAGAGTAAAGCTCTTCTCCTTCAGAGAAACGCCCTTCTCTTCCTCCAGCTTTACCCTCCTCTCCCAGTTTCATGTATAGCAAAGTGTCACAAGAAACAAGAAGTGGGAAGACAGGAAGGAAACCCCCTGAACAAAGACCCCAAGGACTCCTCTGCTCAGGAAATTAAACACAAGTTTTTTTTTCCAGTTGGGAGTCTAGTGTTCAGTATGGACTAAGAGAAAAGGATTTAATGATAAGTTCACTAAAATCAAATCTTCTCTTACATCCTATATGGAACACAGGAAACAGAGTTATACCAAAGCACCCAATAAGATTCCTGGGAAGGAAAAGAGAAAATATCTCCACTCAGAAGACTAGTAGTCCATAGGACTAACTGGCCTCATTTAAATGTCAGGTGTCAATGGACACTGAAATAGCACAGCAAACAACCAAAGAAGGGGTGTTCAAAAACTCTGAAGAGGCTAGAAAAAGAAAAACGCTGTCCTTAAACAGGCACAACAGCCTAAAGCACATTTCTGCCATGCAGGGGCCAGGACATTGATCTGATCCTGTCTAGTGAATGTTCTAGGGCTTGCAGAAATGACAAAAGATGGAATCTGTCTTTCTAAAAGGCTGTGTGTGATGTACATAATACTTAAGACAAAGTACTACATCCAACAGGTGAAGATCCTGCTCCTGCTTGGTAGAGGGAACAATGCAAAAAGGAAGGAAGAACAATTCTCTGGTTAATGTGAAAATCAGATTTGACCTTGGGCAAGAAGCTTCTAAAAATACTAACACTTGCGTTGTTCTGGTGAAAAAACAGGAAAGGGAGTTTACAAGACAAGGTTTGTAGCTCAGCAACTCTTTGTACAGAAACAATGGCCAAAAGGAAGGCCATAGTACACATTAAAATTTCAAGGAAACCTAAGAGAGTTTCAAAAGGAGGTCTCTGAAGAACACCAGGATAAGGTCCCACAGAGGAGTGGGATCCCTAAAATAGGGGGAGGCATGAACCAACCCATGAACAAAGGTCGTATCATCAGGTAAAAAGGCAATTCGCTTCTGAAAGAGAACCAGGAGTGCTGAGATCTGTACCTGAATAGAGCTCAGTCTGAGACCTTTATTAACTCCATCTTGAAAGAAAGCCAAAATCATAGGAAGGCTAATGGATCATCGGGGCATGTCCCTATCAGTGTACCACTGGTATTAAAAAAAAAAAAAAAAAAAAAAAAAAAAAAAAAAAAAAAAAAAAACGAACAAGAAGAAGAGACCATATCCAGAGATAGGCCTTATAATCTTGAATTATGGTAGAGGTGATGGTGTCCAAGAAACCCTGTCTCCAACATGCTGGATTTGAGAGCCATGACATCAAGCCAATCCATCTATCTAACAGACCCTGGGGTCAGAAGATCCGGTCTCAGGGGGAGACGAGATTTCTCCTGGATGGACAAGTTGAGAAGATCTGGTGCGATTTCCACTCCTGGATGTGAACTGCTGAGATGGCTGGTATAAGGACTTAGGCCCATTATGGAACTTCCATCAAAGCCAAATCACTTTGGGTTCCTCCTTGACGGATGATGTATGCAACTGCTGTCACATTGATGGTCTAGATCCTCACTGTTGGTAACAGAGCTCAGTGATAAATGGACATAGGCTGCCAGGGAGGTCATGACCTTCAGAAAGATGCTTGCAGCTGACACTAGGCCAAAAGGAAGAGCAATGAACTGGTAATGACTGCTAATGAAAATTAAGTGAAAGAAGTGCTAATGGTCTGGATGAACTAGGAAGTGTAGATAAGTTTCCTGAAGATCTAGAGAGGCTAGGTACTCTCCTGGCCACATTGCTGTGATGACAGCTCAGAGATTTTATCTTGAGCTGCGAAGCTTCAACATAATGGTTGAGACATTTCAGATCTAGAATAGGATGGCAGTCATCGTCCTTCTTGGGGACCGAAAAAAGATTGGAGTAAAACGCTCCTGGGCAGGAATCAGAAACACCTGTTTTTCAGACAGGGATGATATGGCATCTAGGAACAGATGTGTCCGATCTCGGTTTCAAGGTTGTCTGGACAAAAAAAAAAATCCAGAAAACTCTTGCTTTCACACTAAAGAAAGGGACCCCAAGGATCTCTTGGAAGATTGGTCAGCAACCAAATCTTGAGGCACAGAATGCAAACGTCACAACAGACAGAACTGATGACTAACTAGAGAATCTGGCAGCATCAAAGGCGCTTCAGCAAGATATGCATTGGCCTCTAAAATGTTGGCCAGCATTCCTCCTTAGGAACATCCCCAGTGATAACTTCAGAAAATTGTTACGTCCAGATGGCCATAACTCTAAATACCCAATGGGTATCAGTTCGGCCCTACTGGGCAAAAAGTTTGCCTTTAATAAGGAAGGCGTTTATCAGCCTGGCTCTTAAGGGCTGCAGCACCTACCAATGGAAGAGTGGTGTTTTTGGTTAGGCGAAATATAGGTGGATCAACCACAAGCGGAGAAGAAAAAGGAATTTAAGTTGGAAATAAGTTTAATTAAAGGACAGCCTCTTATCTGGTGTCTTCCATTCCTCCAGCAAAACCTTAACTATAATGTGATTGGGAGGAAAAATGGGAAAGTCTTTCTTGCTCCTGTGGAAGATGTCCGGTGATGAAGATACTACATCAGAAGCCTCAAAAACCTGAAGGGTCTCCAATACTTATCTGATGAGCCCTTCCAAGAGTCAGCTTTATAGGAATGCCCAAAGGACAAGGAAAAATCCATGTCTTCTACATCTGTATCTACTACTCTTCAGAGGAATTATTGAATGAGAGTGCCCCCTACAGACAGGCTCAATATATCTAATGGAAGGCATGGGGAGCCATGAATGGAGAACGCTTGAACAGATGAAGGGATGCAGGAAACAGATGGCAGAGTTTTGACTTAAATTGGCTCTTGTTCAGCAGTGGGAGACCCTGAGGGATTAGTCAGGGCCTCTGTGCAAGAGGGACATAGGGAACCAGAATATTCCCGTGGAAGTCCAGGATGACATAAAGAAGAATTAGCTAAAGCTGCACTCAACTTAACTTACCAATCTTCCTTTTTCAGGCTCCCATTAGAACGTCAGAAGTTCAGCAAAGATGAACAGAACAATATAAAATAAAGTCAACCTTCACAAGGAAATTGTCCAGAAATACACCTGTGAACTGGGCACTCAATCTCATGGAAGCAAGCTAATGGTAGGCCGCCTAAAGGGGGATTATACAGCCCCATATCTGAGCAGATAAATAAAAAAAGGTCTAAAATCTAAGAGCAGTGCCAGTTGGCTCCTCCTTTTCAGGGTTGCCACTTAAAACTGTATGCAGGTGGTAAAGCTGGAGAAAGGGAGGGAAGTCTATGCCTCAAAGGCCCTGCCTTTTTTAAGTGCCCTGCACACTGAAGGATGGAGGTTTTACCCTTCGGTTCCGGTGTTCCATATAGGACATAAAATAAATACCTTTAGTTTGTAATATACAAGAAACAAACACACCTTAGATGCTTTGAAATGCACTTAAGGCCTATCTAAAATCCATGGGGCTGAACAATGGCCAATAAATGAGCATCTAAAATGGAAAATATAATGGCTTCAGCCACAACACAGAATCTGGAAGTGGCCAGCAAACAGTAGCTCAGGCACCCCTTACAATTAGGTACTCTAGGTAGTTTGCCTGTCTAATTGAACTCTGTCCCTATTTACACCACATTAAAACTAAAAAAAATTATCATAAAAGGGACAGAAAACTTTATGATGGAAAAAGTATTGAACTCAAAAAATGTGTACTTTATATACTTTATGGTAATAATGGTCAGTGGCCATTAATGATGGAAGCACTCACAAGTCTTTATAGTGATAAACAAATGTTGAATTTATTGGTCAGCATTTCAGACCTGCCTTGGGCCTTTCTCAAGGCAACCAGACAGCAACAAGAAGCGACCTGATATATAATGAGATGTTAATGCCAATGTTATGATGACATAATCTTATGAGGTGTGACATAATTTGCATATGAATGTAAACAAAGAATTTCTACACTCAAAGGTCAATCAATAGTGGCTATTTTCCCCATGTGCCTGAGTAATGTGTAATTTACATTCTTTGAATTGCATTGTTAGTGGGCACCTACCCCAGAAAAGTCTTGGTGTTTCTGGTTCACTACCAGTCAACCATCTGGGTGTTACAATGATTTAATTATGTAAAATTCCCCTTTGTGCGTCCAATGGGCTGTGGCTGAGGGCATAATGTATACATTGTGTGCACAATTATTAGGCAAGTTGTATTTTTGAGGATTAATTTTATTATTGAACAACTACAGTGCTCTCTCTCAATCCAAAATGTTAAGAAACCTTAAACCTGAATATTTCAGAAAGTAAAAGTGAGGTTTTGGCTTTCTTAGCAGAATATCTATTTGTGCACAATTATTGGGCAACTATTCGTGTGCAGAATTATTATGAAACTAAATGAAAAACAATAATTTTCACATCTTACATGTTTATTTTCATCTATTAAAGTGAGAATACTAAACAAACAACCCAAAATTTACAAATAAACATTTGTGACATTTAAAAAAAAAAAATTAATCAGTGACCAATATTGCCACCCTTCTTTTCAATAACGGTCATAAGCCTTCCATTCATGAAGTCTGTCAGTTTCTTGATCTGTTGATGATCAACTTTTTGTGCAGCAGCAACCACAGCCTCCCAGAAACTGTTCAGAGAGGTGCACTGTTTTCCTTCAGTGTAAATAAGAAGGGCCCACAAGTTCTCAATAGGGTTGAGGTCAGGTGAGGAAGGGGGTCATGTCATTATTTTTTCATCTTTAAAGGGATAGTAATACTTCGTTTTAACTTTATTTTATTTTGTAGGCATTAACAAAAAATGAAGAATGATATAAGTCTTATCTCTCAAACCTTTATGGTTTAAGAGATATTCACAAGCAAAGTATTCCCCCCCTGTTCAGCCAGATCAGAAGGGAGGTGCCCAGGTAGACTGCAGAGAGGGACAATCTTCAATTAAGATAAGGGTAAAAGCTGAAAAACTTGTCAAGGGGGGGAAGGGCTTTCATTGTTTCCATTCAAAGAAAATTGTCCCCTTCTGTTATCTGTCTGGTCATACAACCAGATTCACATCTGAGAAGAGATGGCTTACACTAGGAAAAAGGGGCGGGAGGGGGAACTTTGCTTGTGAATATCTCATAAACCATAAAGGTTTGAGAGATAAGACTTATATCATTCTTCATGTTTTTTTAATGCCTACAAAATAAAATAAAGTTAAAACAAAGTGTTACTATCCCTTTAAGGCCTTTATTGGCTAGCCACGCAGTGGATACTTCGATGCATGCGATGGAGCATTGTCCTGCATAAAAATCATGGCCTTCTTGAAAGATGCAGACTTTTTCCTGTACCACTGCTTGTGTCGTCCAAAAACTGGCATTAGGTTTGGGAGTTGAGTTTGAGTCCATCTTCAACCCAAAAAACGTCCATGTAGCTCATCTTTGATAATACCAGCCCATACCAGTACTCCTCCTCCACCTTGCTGGCATCTGAGTCGAAGTGGAGCTCTGTGCCCGTTACTGATCCAACCACGGGCCCATCCATCTGGACTGTCAAGAGTCACTCTCATCTTATCATTCCATAAAATCTATGAAAAATCAGTCTTCAGATATTTCTTGGCCCAGCCTTACTTTTCAACGTATGTGTTTTGTTCAGTGGTAGTCGGGTTTTAGCCTTCCTTACTGTGGCCATGTCTCTGAGCACTGAACACCTGGTACTTCTGGACACTCCAGGTAAGTTGCAGTTCTGGAATATGACAGAACTGGAGGATAATGGGTTCCTGGTAGCTTCATGTTTGATTCTTCTCAAATCTCTTCCAGTTAATTTGCATAGTTTTTTCTCAACACATTTCTTGCGACCCTGTTGACTATTTGCAACAAAATGTTTGATGGTTCTGTGATCACTCCCCAATATCTTAGCAATTTCAAGGGTGCTGCATCCCTCTTATACACGTTTTACAATTTTTGACTTTTCAGAGTCAGTTATATATCTCTTTTTCTGCCCATTTTGCAGAAAATGAAAATGAAGCTGCCTAATAATTATGCATACCTTGACACAGGGTGTTCATCTCCTTAGGCCACACCCTCTCTCATTACACAAATGTACATCACCAGATATGCTTAAATCCAATAGGCATTAAAGTTTATACAGCTTGGAGTTGGAAAATACGCATAAAAATGATGATATGGTCAAAATACTCACTTGCCTAATAATTGTGCAGATGGGGTCAGGTGATTGGGTGAGGAGGAGGGCAA
Organism: Rhinophrynus dorsalis; assembly: GCA_037306005.1. Classification (NCBI taxonomy): domain Eukaryota; kingdom Metazoa; phylum Chordata; class Amphibia; order Anura; family Rhinophrynidae; genus Rhinophrynus; species Rhinophrynus dorsalis. The sequence goes on along the minus strand of CM074723.1, from coordinate 384,957,231 downwards.
AACCCCTGTGTTCTCAGCCAAATGGAATGTACATGCTGATTGGCTCTTCAGCCAAACCCTTCATCTCATCGCCTGCCCTCTTCTTCTCCTCCCCTATTTATAAGTTAAAGGGATAGCCCCCACTGCTGAAATATGTTTTATTCTAAAGATATTGCAGTTTAAATTAAATTGACATTAAATTTTACAGTGGCACTGTTGCTACACCATCGTACGGAGATTAATGGTCAACTGACCAGAGCTGTCCATAGGATGATGTAGCAACAACACCACTAAAATTTCAGGCCATTGAGATACTTCACCTTAAAAAAATAAAAATAAAAATGTAAAAATTTGAGCTACAGTATCTCTGAATACAACACTTCAGCAGGGGAGTACCCTTGTTTTATTCAGGAGGATAAACACTACAATCTATAGATATTTTTTACATCTTAAGGATTACTATCCATTTAATATCCCCCTTGTTCTTATGCCCCTTTCCTTTCAGTTCTCATCACTCAGCTGCAATGACATCTTCACACACAATGTGCTTATAGGGGATCTATCACCCCTATACAAGTTAGCCTCAATAGTTAGATTATATAGTGAATATTTGTAAAAGAGGATTAATTTAATTTTTTAAAGCTCTATTTGGCCAGAATTGAAGGAATAAACAACTGCCCTGCACCTACTCCCAGATAGACTGTAGTTACCAGCTCTGTACCCTTAGTCTGTCACTCTGCCTCTGCTCCCCTCACTCTATCCAGCCTCCTCCGATGATGGAGGCTTTCTGCTTACTGTATATAATGGCATTGTTTGATGCTGCTGGTTGTCTTGAGAATGACCCAAGGCAGGGTAGAAACCCTGAACAATAAATACACCACATTATTATCATTGTTTATTCTATTATAAAGGACTTTGCCTTTCTAGGCAAACAAGGGTTCTTCCCCTGCTGGGAGATGGTTTATACTTACATCTTTTTGTGGACACATGAGGCTATTGTTGTCTGTCCCCACCCTATTTTGTCACTTTTTCATCCCTGACATTTGGAGGTGTGTATAAGTGTATTACATGGCTCCACAACAATCACACTTCCAAAATTGTTTAACCCCTTAACAACGCTTGACGGTCATAATACGTCATGGGTCGATCTGAATTAACGACCCATAACATACTATGACCGTCATGGAATTCCAGGCTCCCCCTGCGGCTGCACGCCGTCCGGGGAGTCCGGAACAGGAATCTGGGGAAAAAAAAAAAAACTCTGTGGTCCTTAACTGACCGTGCTGATCGACCAGTCGTTAAGAGGTTAATGAGATTTTTTTTTGGTTACAAAAAAATAAAGTGTGTTGTGTTTTTTTGTTTTTTTTTTTTAAAAAGTGTATCATTGCAGGTCATAAATTGACCTGCATTTAGCCAGCCTCCGGCACCAGCAGTGAAGGTGTTAATACACCCAGCTGCTGTATTTTCTTTTACCACTAGGTGTCTCCTCTCTACTTCTCTCTCCCTTTCTTTGATAGCAAGGGAGACAGAGGCAGAGGAGACACACAGTGGCAGCATGCTTTGCGTACTGCCTCTGTCTGTCTCTCAGAATGCCGGTACCTGTGATCGCTGCTACGGCGATTACATGAACCAGCACAAGCAAGAAGAGCTAAGACTGAATGCCCTGGTCTCGGAGCGCTCCGTCTCAGCCTGGAATTAATGATAGCAGCGTGCACAGAGGAACACTGCTATAATTTACGCCATGACGGTCCAGGACCTTCATGGGTCTTTAAGGGTAGAACAACCCATGATGATCCAGGACCGTCATGGGTCCTTAAGGGGTTAATAATTCCAGCGGAGAAGGGGGGAATCCATATTTTACTCAGAAAGAAAAGCCTTAACATATCTATATATCATAATAATTGTTAACTACGCCTTTAAACAATTCTAATAAATACCTTTCTTGCACATCTTTCATGAGATGCTGCATATCGACCTCCTGTTTTCTTAGGGTGCCAAAAGAGGACTGGCATTCAGCACTTCCTGACCCGGCAGCAGTCATGTGAAAGGTCCCAACATCAGCTCCAAGGTTCCCTTGTATTACATCCCCAAATGTGCCCTCATATTTTACAAATTCAGACTCCACTACAACTAGAACAGAAAAAAAAGAGGTATATCAGTTCTGTTATTAGAAAAGAAATGGATGACAGTGGCAAAAATTAAGGAACATATGAAAGATCACCCAGCCATTTTAAATGCCAGAGGGGTACACAACGCATTACAAAGCAATGCACTGCGTACCCCTCTTACACTCAAATATAATAAACATAAAAATTGGTTCCAACAACAAAACTAAGGTACAGTACTATATCATATTATATGTTTTGAAATATACTCTACTCCCTAGCCAGAATATGTACTGTAAATATTTTTGATGTGATACCTAAAATATTGAACTCACATTTCCCATATATTTGTATGAATGCTTTGTTTCCAAAGAGCTTTCTGTCAGACATTGAAGCAGGGACAGTGATATAATGTGGCAATATCCAGTATGGAATGCCGGAACCAGGGGATATGCCAAAGCATCCCAAAGATTCCAGGGAAGGAAAGTAGAAAAACTCACTCTTCCCCTAGGGTACCAATATTCAACTGGACAAAACTGGATCTGTATAACCTCAGGTGTCAATGGGCACCAAACTACCCAAACAAATCAACAAGAGCCAACAGGGCTCAAACTACTGAGCAACTGGGCAATATGAAAATGAAAGTTCTCAGGCAAAACTGAATGAAGGAACTTTTGATTAAAGCTGGTCTCAGTTGAGACCACATCATTGACAAGGTAGTGTTTGGTAAATGTGTACAAGGAGGACCAGGTCTCAGCCATGCATAGCTGCTCAGCTGAGGCCTGTTTTTTTTTTAGGCCCAGGAAGCACCCACCAAGGACGTGAAAGGAATGAGTATCTTCCTGACCACATACACTTGGCATAGGGTAGCCTTGATCCAAGAGGATTACCACCCTAAGTCCTTGAGGGATAACAAAAGGCCATGCGGAAAGGTTGAGTGCACTGCACTTAGTACTTTAGGCAATGCACAATTTCCAACAAATGGAAATCTTTCTCCTGTTTAGATGAAGGGTTGTACAGAAGGTACATAGTACCGCCTTGTCCTTGTGAAAAGCCAGGAATGGGGATTTGCATGACAGAGCCTATAATTCAACCACCATCCAAACAAAGACATTGTCCACTATGAGCAACAGGTGACACAAAGGAATCAAGACCAGGCGCTCAAAAAGAGGCCTCTGGTGGACACTTAAGACCAAGGAAGCATGGAGTCTCTGAATGAAGGGAAAGCAAAGCATTAGCCACACCATGAAGGAAGATCTTAACATTTGGCAGAAGAACAATAAGTCTCTGAAAAAGAACAGAGGGCTGAGATTTCTACATTAATGGAGCTCAGACTGAGTCCGATGCTCACACTATCCTGCAGGAAGATCAAAGGTCTGAGCAGACACATTGTTAACACACCATTGATGGAAGATGGATCAGACCCTATAGTATGCCTTAGAGGAGACAGGCGGCTTCCTAGCTTGGATCATGGTGAAGAGGACTTCATCTGAGAATCCTTTTCTTCTCAGAATGAGGTCTCAATTGTCATGTCTTCAAGGCAAGTCTCTCCACTGACATGTACCATATGAAACCCTGAAGAAGGAGGTCCAGTCACAGTGGTAGGTGGAGTGGTTCCTGAATGGACAAGTTAATAAGGTCCACATGCCATTCCTGGTGGGACAGAAAGGAGCAATTAGGATGACTATAGCTTTCTCCATCCTCATCGTCCAGATGACCCTGGGGATGAGAGGGATCGAAGAAAATACAGGTGGCAGTTCCACAGGATGGATATTGTGTCCATCGCAAAGGCAATCTGGATTTCAAGGGATTAAGAGTGTACAATATGGCATGTCTACTACGCACTGGATATCTCACACACAGGTCTATGCTGACTGGGAGGGTGACCAGCAATTTATCCCAAACCTTGACCTTTGCTATGCACTACACGCTCTAAATCTCTAAAATCTCTGCTCATTGTTTGATGAATCCACTCCTCTTCAGCATAGTAGCAGCCTGGCAGTATGCCTGAAGAGCCCTCTATCATAACCGATATGTGTCGGCGTTTCTCCCTTTCGCGGTGGGTCATGTGACCCATTACCGCTGAAACTGATACTTTTCCAGCCCTCTAAGAGAAACCCAGGCTTCCACCACAGCATCTCTCTGTTAACTTACAGATTAAATCTTATGTGCCCAAAATGGCACAAAAAAAAAAAAAAAATAACATTCTTTACAGCAGAGCTGTCCAAGTTCAGTCCTGAAGGGCCACCAACAGACCAGGATTTAAGGATTTCCCTGATTAATAAGTGGTTCATTCAGTTTTACTGAATCACCTGTGCTTAGTCAGGGAAATCCTTAAATCCTGGCATGTTGGTGGCCCTTCAGGACTGAACTTGGACAGTATCACTGTGCCCATGATCTGGCTCCCGTGGTGTTACCTGCCTTATCCCCTCGTATGGTTCGGCAGCAGCATGTCTGGTCGCTACCTGTCTGATGGCCTTCCTGTTTGCATTCCCACGTCACTACAGCACACTCGCTATTTTGTACCTGCGGCCTAATTGGCCAATTGATGTCCCACCTCTCCGGTAGGCCTAATATTGCGGCCTTCAGACCTGAGCATTGCTTGTATTTCGCTTTCTGTTGTGACCCGATTCCGATTTGTGTATGACCCTTGGCTCGTCTAACTACCCGATTTGAGCCTGAACCTCTGGCCTTATCTGACTGCCCGATCCGTGCTCAATCCTTGGCTCTGTAAGACTACCCGATCCGTGTATGACCCCTGACCTGGCTGACTACCTGCTCCGTGCTTGTACTGTGGCTCCGTCAGACTACCCGATATATGTATGACCTTGGCCTTGTCTGACTCCGCTTGCGTATGTACCTTGGGCCTGGCTATGCTCTCCGTGTAGGTACCTGGGCCTGGTCTCTGCCTACCGTGCTGTTCCGGGTTTGTCTGCTAGCTATAGGCCTTGTAGAGCTCTGGTCTTACCAAGGGTACTTGCTTAGGACCCTAGCATTCTAGTCTCTCTGTAGATCCTAGCATTCTAGGGTATCATGTCTCTGGAGACCCTAGCATTCCAGGGTAGAGACCTGCCTCTAGCCACCATATCTCCATCTCGGGTGGCTCCGAGAACCATAGGCTAGGTTCTCTTCCTCGCTGCTGCTCCTGGTTCCAGTATTTCAGGCTAGGTTCATTGTCAGCTCCTGGGTAGTAGACTGTAGCACTGTCCCTAAGCCTGATCCCGGGAAGGGTTGGGGAAGTGCTTATATGATATATTTTAATAAAGTGGCGTTGATATTAACTGTACCTGTCAGTCTTTATTTGTCTGAGTTACAGTGCTAGACAGCCCTGCTTTGGAAGATGAGTACCTTTGTCTCTTACTTGAAATACACTCACACCAGAGACATGATAATGTGGCCTTAGTTCATGGTTCACATATTCTCCATCTCTGACCATGGACTCCCTTAGAAGAAATCTTAGTAGACTCATACTTCTAATAAGAGCACTCCAACTTACATAGAGAAATCCTCCGTCATCAGAGGAGATTGGAACGAGACAGTATGTGGGGAGGGGAGCAGAAGATTGACAGGCCATGGGGCAGAATGACTCGCAGCCTGTCCTGAAGTGATATAATGGGATGCAATTTAAAATCAAGTATCTCAGTGAATACCGAATTATATTTAAAAAAATACAAGGATTACAGATGCATTGCAAATGAGCATTCAAATCAACCCAACTTTAATTCCCCTTTAAACTGGCTATGCAAAAAGTATTATGAAATAAAATTGCAGAAAAGTCCCAAAACCCCTGGGTGTACCAGGGGGAGACAAATAATAACGATTAAAGTGATGTGGGGGCATCTGGATACCCCAAAAACCTCCATAACCCATAAATGAACGGGAATAGTAGTATATAACCCAGAACAGCAGGCTAAGCATTAAAGTTATATTAATGTTTCATAATAAAAGCAGCTCTAATTAATCATCGTAGTATTTGGACTTTGGAGAGTGTTATTTCAATACTGTCAGAGTTGTAGTTCAAGAGTAATTCAATGACAAAGTATCCCCTCCCGCCCCTTTTACTGATGTAACACTGCTCAGCCAGAGCAGGAGGGAGGTGCCCATGCAGACTGCAGAGAGGAACAATCTCAATTAAGATAAGGGAAAAACCTGAAAAACTTGTCAAGGGGGGCAGGGCTCTCATTGTTCTCATAGGAAGAAGATTGTCCCCTGTTGTTATCTGTCTGGTCGATGGTCTGCATTTAACATCTGAGAAGAGATGGCTTACACTAGGTAAAAGGGGAGGGAGGGGGAAATTTTGCTTGTGAATATCTCTCAAGCCATAAAGGTTTGAGAGATAAGACTTATATCGTTCTTCATGTTTTTTTAATGCCTACAAAATAAAATAAAGATAAAACGAAGTATTACTATCCCTTTGAGATCAAAAACAACTGCAGCCATCTGTGCCACAAGGATGAAAGAGAGAGAGCACTATAGCTAGAAGTGAGTGCATAAACACACAGTGTGGAAGGCTCAGAGGAGGACATACAATGGACCATGGCACTCAAAAGGTTACTCGCCAATCTTCTATCTTCAGGCTCCCATCTCAAAAGGGCAGAATCTTCATAAGACTCAGTCATGAATAACAGACCTATCATAAAGTCAATCTCCACAGGGAAAAGGGTCCACAAGCATCTGTGAACTTGGCAATCCAACTCCAGGCACGCCCAGTGATGGAAACCTGACTAATGGGGGATTGTACAGCCTCATATTGAAAGTAAAAATAATAAAAACCTAGAAAAACAAAAGAGAAGCACAATGCACACTTCATCTTGGATGCAGGACACATGAATCTGGGGTAGGTGGGGGTTGAGTTGGATGAAGAGGAGGGAGTCTCCACCACAAAGACCCTGTCTTTTTGAAGTGCCCTGCCCTCCTGGAGGACCTTAACCCCATGGTTCTTGTGTTCCACATTAGACGAAATAAATTTAGGTTACCTAAATTCCTAATGATATAAAAGGGAATTTTAACCCCTTGTATACTATAGAGACCCCCAATGCATTGCTCTGCAACAGTTTGGAGACACTTATTTCGCCTTTCAAGCACTTAAAGTAGCAGTAACGTTTTTTCTGAAAACATGTATGCTATAGAGTTTTTCCTGCTGAGTAAAAAAAAAAAAAAAAAAAAAAAGGGAAACCCCACTGCTGTCAGCGGTTTTATCCAAAAGTTGTAACAGTTCAAACTATTGGGAAATTAATTACATGACATTTACTTCCTGAAAGTTCTAAATGAAAGCATGACTCAGCAGTTTCTGTCACATTCTACTGAGAACTGTTTGTCAGAGAATCACCTTGCCTAGAGAATGCAACAGAATAACTAAGTAGAATCTGACCATTAATGGGCACTGTTAATATAAAAACCCAAGAGCTTAAACTTTAATAACACATAAAATATGGATCTATCATCAGTGGGAGTACCACTGTATTACTCAACAGGAAAAACCCTACAATATATATTTTATTCATAATAAAAAGTACTGCTCCTTTAAAATCTTCATTTAAAGGGGAACTTTCACCCCGCAATAACTTAAGGCTAACTTATTGCACACCTGGCGACTAGCTGCTTAGTAGCGTGTGGTGCAAAAGGGACTGACAGCGCAGGCGCACGGACGTCTCGTCACACTGCTCCTGTAAAACGCCGATATCTGAAGAACCGGGTAATATTGCTGGCGACTAGCGCTACTAAGCAGCTAGTCGCCAGGTGTGCAATAAGTTAGCCTTAAGTTATTGCGGGGTGAAAGTTCCCCTTTAAAATCAACTACAAGTTTTGTCTTCTATTTTATAGCTAGTTTGTTCCAGAATTGCTTTACTTTTCTTGAAACATATGCCCCTCTACACTCCCCCTTAACTTTCACTTTGATTTAAATGGTCTTTAAATCCTTTGAATGATAGCAAGATCTCCAACACATTATGAGACCTCTCTAGAATTCAAAGGGTTAAAATCCCCATTTAAAGCATAACCTTCACATTGCATAAAGCCACCCTCCAATAATTAAGCATATGGCGACTAGCTTCATAATAGTTCTATTACATCTCAAAAGTACCTGATTCTGAAGTAATCCTTTATCTTCGGAGACTGACAGCCAGGTTAGTGCCGTCCACGCACCTGCGCCATCAGTCCTTTCTGGTGCCTTTCGGCACAGTGCAATGCCTCCTAGAGGAGACCAGGACTGACAGTGCAAGCGCGCAGACGTCTCTAAGACAAGATGTCTGCGTGATGCCTGGCTACCGGTCTCTGAAGATTAAGGATTACTTCAGAATTGAGTACTTATTTCTGAGATCTAATAGAACTATTATGAAGGTAGTCGCCATATGTTTAATTATTGGAGGGTGACTTTATACGATGTGAAAGTTAAGCTTTAAAATCAGGGAAAAATTGTATTAGCACCCTATGGTGAAGACAGACTGTCCCAGAACTGTGCCACTTTTGTCTTTATACATATGTTCCTCTGTATATCAGGGCTGGACAACAATTTAATAAACTCCATTGAGGATTTGTTATAGCACACACTGAAGATGTGCATGCACCTATGGGTTTATACAATGTATCCAAAATGAACACCTCGAAGACCAGAAGGGTATGCAACAGTTGTACACCCCTCTGGTCTTCAAGGGCTTAAGGAGCAAAAGTTAAAAGAACCCGTTCACGTTGAACCTTACCTGGTTTTACAGGTGCCTCTCCAATCAGTACATCACTCAGCATGCAGGCAAAGGACGAGAAGTGGTACTTTGGTTTCTGCCAATACCAAAAACGTCTTTTTTTTGCCACAACACTGAGCAGTTGGGCCTTATCAGAATCATTAAGACTGGACACAGAAATCAAATCTCCACCAGAGTCAATATCCTTCAGGAAATTCCTAGTAGCTTTTGCAAACATTTTTAACCTTCAAGAGAAAACAAATGATATAGGTTTACATAATTAAATACTGGAAAAGCAGTATTATTAAATATTATTGTTACTTTTGTGTATTTTCATAAATAATATTTTTTTCTGCCAAGTAACTGTAAATAACCATTTATGGACCAGAAGGATGGGTAACATATTGATTACTTTGCAATGTGCTTGCCACCCCTCTGATACTTAAAAGGTTAATATTGTTGTTTACTAAACAGTTAATACAATTCAGTCTTGGAATTTTCACAGCCTGATTTGAATGGAGCTAAGTGTAGCAAATGGAATGCTTTCAGTGGGGTGAAAGAAATGTTGCAGCCCCTGAACAGTTCACTTGTCTCTCTCCTGGTTTCTACCACAGGTCCCGAATAAGAGGCGTTTGTGTCCTAGCCGGCCAACGTGAACGCCAACCAATATTACTGGCTGGTGCCAGGACGACTGGCCCTACATGGTGTATTGTGATGAAGACATTAATCTCCAGCTCGGATCCTGTGAACGTTCTACTTATTACAACTACAGCCCCTGAAAAGTTAGTTTACTCACCTCTCTCCTGAGTTCCACCACCTATCCGGAACACAGGAGGGACTACCAACATGAGTACAAACCAATATTGTTGGTTGGTGCCTATGTAGATTGGCCATACATGGGGGGTTGTGATGAGACTAACCTCCAAAGCAGCTCCTGGGAAGGGTCTGCTGACTGCAACTTTACTGTGGGAACACAAAAAAATGTTGCAGTATACTGCACTCTGGTGCGTTCAAGTGGGTGATAATCACCTGTTTGAAAGCCATAATCAAGCATGTTACCTTTCCCATAGCGTGGCAGATCCAGAGCAACAGCTCCATGTTGGGTGTCATCTATGTGAAAGTGGCCATTTTGTTTGGCAATTAAAAAGGTCCTAAGAGGGAAATATTAGGCTGATATACAAAACCACATTTGATAGAATATGCAACACTCAAAGAAACCCTTAAAACAAAAGTGAGGCCTTTGACAACTTTGCATTGGAGGTGTCCATCTATACAAAAAAAAATAAAGCAGATATGAACTGCTCCAAAAATAAAGGGAACACTTAAACAACATAATGTAACTCGAAGTCAATCACACTTCTGTGAAATCACACTGTCCACTCAGGAAGCAACACTGATTGACAATCAATTTCACATGCTGTTGTGCAAATGGAACAGACGACAGGTGGAAATTATAGGCAATTAGCAAGACACCCCCAATAAAGGAGTTGTTCTGCAGGTGGTGACCACAGACCACTTCTCAGATCCTATGCTTCCTGGCTGATGTTTTGGTCACTTTTGAATGTTGGCAGTGCTTTCACTCTAGTGGTAGCATGAGACGGAGTCTACAACCCACACAAGTGGCTCAGGTAGTGCAGCTCATCCAGGATGGCACATCAATGCGAGCTGTGGCAAGAAGGTTTGCTGTGTCTGTCAGCATAGTGTCCAGAGCATGGAGGCGCTACCAGGAGACAGGCCAGTACATCAGGAGAAGTGGAGGAGGCCGTAGGAGGGCAACAACCCAGCAGCAGGACCGCTATCTCTGCCTTTGTGCAAGGAGGAGCAGGAGGAGCACTGCCAGAGCCCTGCAAAATGACCTCCAGCAGGCCACAAATGTGCATGTGTCCACTCAAACGGTCAGAAACAGACTCCATGAGGGTGGTATGAGGGCCCGACGTCCACAGGTGGGGGTTGTGCTTACAGCCCAACACCGTGCAGGATGTTTGGCATTTGCCAGAGAACACCAAGATTGGCAAATACGCCACTGGCGCCCTGTGCTCTTCACAGATGAAAGCAGGTTCACACTGAGCACATGTCACACAGTCTGGAGACGCCGTGGAGAACGTTCTGCTGCCTGCAACATCCTCCAGCATGACCAGTTTGGCGGTGGGTCAGTAATGGTGTGAGGTGGCATTTGTTTGGGGGGCCGCACAGCCCTCCATGTGCTTGCCAGAGGTAGCCTGACTGCCATTAGGTACCGAGATGAGATCCTCAGACCCCTTGTGAGCCCATATGCTGGTGCGGTTGGCCCTGGATTCCTCCTAATGCAAGACAATGCTAGACTTCATGTGGCTGGAGTGTGTCAGCAGTTCCTGCAAGAGGAAGGCATTGATGCTATGGACTGTCCCGCCCGTTCCCCAGACCTGAATCCGATTGAGCACATCTGGGACATCATGTCTCGCTCCATCCACCAACGCCACGTTGCACCACAGACTGTCCAGGAGTTGGCGGATGCTTTAGTCCAGGTCTGGGAGGACATCCCTCAGGAGACCATCCGCAACCTCATCAGGAGCATGCCCAGGCGTTGTAGGGAGGTCATACGGGCACGTGGAGGCCACACACACTACTGAGCCTCATTTTGACTTGTTTTAAGGACATTACATCAAAGTTGGGTCAGCCTGTAGTGTGGTTTTCCATTTTGATTTTGAGTGTGACTCCATATCCAGACCTCCATGGGTTGATACATTTGATTTCCATTGAGAATTTTTGTGTGATTTTGTTGTCAGTTCATTCATTCAGATCTAGGATGTGTAATCTTAGTGTTCCCTTTATTTTTTGGAGCGGTGTATTTAACCCTCTCAGTGACAGAGAGGCATCCAATGCATTTGAACCCCTCCTCCTTTCATATTTTTACTGCTACCTGATCAAAAAGAGACAAATCTTTTTAACCCCAATAATGAGAAATGCTAACTGCTGCTATGTCAGTTTCTATGCCAGGGTTGGTATACTTTTGTGCCTATGGTTAGATGATAATTATGGGAATTGTAATTGGATACAAGACCCAGGTTACCTACTCCTGGACTATGCAAAAGGCAATGGCATTGCTTTTTAAATGCAGATGATAATAAATTAATTCTAGGTATTGTAACCGAACACTGTTTTTTGGTAAACTATCTTAGGAAATTCTGGGGAATTTCTCCATGATATGAGTCATGAGTAAAATTACAGGTAATTCAGACTGGCACTTCTGAACACACACTACATTAACAGCTGTGTTGCCGAACACATTAACCCTTTGAGTGCCAGAGGCACAGCAAAGCATTGCTTTGCATGAATTGCGTACCTCTCTGCCACTCAAACGGTTAAGTACTATTTCTAGCTCTCTACACTCTTGTCTCAGTCTTATTATACAGCATCTGGTACCTATCAAGCTAAAAAGGAGCAGTTCTGGAGCAAATCAAGTGCACCATGGGGGGGGATGAAAGTTCCCCAAATAGCCACTGCTTTTAACCCCTTGAAAGCTACATTAATCTCCAAAATATTGCTTTGGAATCTTCTTTAACATTCAAGGGGTTAAAACTATTTAAATCAATGAAAATGTTTACTTACCCCTAGAGTGCAGTTGTTTTGCTCCAGATTTGTGCCCTTTAGGCTGATGAACAAGGCTCTTGGCCCTTTAACAATGTATTAATTTAATTTACACACAATACTTTGGATACAATTTTAGAGCTTCCTCGGAATTGTGAATGGGTCATGCTGATGGCACGAGTGGGCCTCAAACTCAATCAAGAAGTTCAGAGAATGCCAGGCTGACAAGAGACGTAAGGAGTAGGCGAATACCATGGGGGCATCAAGGGGTCTTGATGCACCTCACCCAACAAGGTCTGAAAAACTGAAGAAAAATAAATAGAACAAATATGTGCAGAGTTGTGTCCAATACACTGCTTTGCTAGGCACTGGACTGACATATACACTGCCTGCTTCCCAAGCCATGTTCCACTGTCCGCTGGTAGTCACAGAGACTACATTCACTAGCTGCTTCACCAGCCTTATTGCACTGCCCACTGGTAGCCACAGACCTACATCCTCTGCTTCATCTGCCTTGTTTCACTGCCTACTGATAGCCATGGACCTACAAATACACCACCTGTTTCACCAGCACAACGGGTAAAAACAGGAGTACACAAAAATTGACACCCCAGCTTTGTTCCACAATCCCACTAGTAGACCCAGAACCATATATACTGCTTGTTTCCTCAGCCATGTTCCACAGATATACCATACAGGTTGACAGGAGAATGGCTATCGATCCATACCAAAGGGGCATCATTTTTGTCAGATGGGTGCTAAGTACTGAATACAGCAAGTAATCCAATGGTGTTTTGTTTGAAGTGACTTAAATGTGAAAAAGTATGTGTTCATATAGCACTACTTTCTGAAAATAGTTATGGAAGTTAGCCTAGAGGTAGGAAGGCAATTAACCCCTTAAGAACCCATGATGTGCCAAGACCGTCATATGTTAACTTGCATTAAGGACCAATGACAGTCCTGGTACTCCATGAAATTCAGGGGTCTCCTCACAGCTGCATGATGCTCGGGGACCCCTGAATCCATATCATGAAAAAAAAAATAATAATAATAGATCATAATAATATTGCCCCCTAATCCATTACTAACATAATGATAGGCAAAGCCATACTTTCATTTGACTGAATATATCCACGTTACTGAAGAAAACTAACTACTTCTGAAAGAACCAGGGGACAACAGCTTGGACATCTTGGAGGAAATCTACCTCTGAGTTTGCTCTGTCTGTCCCGTTCACTGCCAGCATTGGCAAGTGGCGTTCCTTGGTACCCTAAGGTACCGGAAGTTACTGATGGCACAGGCGCACAAAGCTTCTCTTGTAAGCTCTGTGCAGAGGATGCCTGCTGAAGAAGTTGTTGTTGTTGAATAATGTGGATATATTCAGCCAAATGAAAGTATGGCTTTTCCTATCGTTATGTTAGTAATGGATTGGGGGACAATGTTATTATGATGATAGTCCGTTTTAACTGTGCATCTCCTAACCTATACATCTGCTGGTCTTCTGGATGGCAGGATAAAATATAATGCTGAATAAAGTTTTCAAATAAGAAAAAGTGAACTCAAGGCAACAGGTGCCTTTTAAATTCTGGGGAGAAGATGTGTACAGAAGAGATTTGTAGAGGGATCTAAGATGGGGACAAAGTGTATCACTGGTCTGCTTTTGCTAGTATAATCATATAGCGCAGTGTCCTTTAAAGAAAAAAAACAAACAAACAGAAGAGTGTCTGCATGTAAGTGATTAGCAGGATATGAAAGCAGCCTTCTATTGGTACACCTTCACAGACAGCATAGATACGCAAACAACAAAAGTGAAAATGCCTCAATATTGGAGTGTTAAATCTCTGTGTATCTTTGATTTCACAGGGACAAAGAAGTATAACAGGATTGTGTGCAAGTGGAAATATAAATAAAGTTTCTTTTTCCCCACTTAAAATAAGACCAATATTGATACAGGTCACTTGGCTTTATTCATCAGGCAAAAGAGACGCAGTACTGCAGCAAACCAACAGTATGGGGGATGGGGAAAAATCTGCAAAGCTTCATTGATTTAAGTGGGTTTTTAACTCCTTGAATGCTAGAGGGGTGTTTAGCAATGCACTGGAGACATATTAGCATTCAAGGGATTAAAAGCCCCATGTAAATAAATTAATCTTTTCATTACACCTACGATATCACTGGTTGGTTTCCTCCAAAAGTCCAGGTCTTTACCTTCTGTAATACAGTGCAACCTGACTGTCAAACAACCACCAGAACAGCAGAGATATCAGTGGGCACTATGAGGTTGGCTACATATATATTTATCAAATACACACACACTAGTATGAAAGCCCGTACACACGGGCTAAAATGCCACCCAGCGGCCTCCACTGCTGCCCCGGAGCCGGAAGCAGAGACAGGAGGTGAGCAGTCTGGAGTTCCCCGATCCGGATCAGCGCGTTCAGCCAGTCTCTACTACACATGACTGTATCGTTCCAGCAGTCTCTACTGCGCATGTGCGGTTACGCAGACAGGGAGCTTCGCAGCCTAGCGCTTTATATATAGAGATATACTAGCAGTGTGCGATGGTGTTGCCCATCTGTTTTGTTTGTAAGCTTGTATTTAGTTATGTAAAGAGAATATATATAATATATTATACATACACATTTCCAAGGATCGAGATTGTGCTGGAAAATGCATTTGGAAGGAAGACAGATGGCATTCTGTTGTTCACCCACACATGCGTTGTCTGCTGGCCCAGCATTGTTCCACTGTCCCACTGATAGTTACTGACACCCCAGCCTTGTTCCACTCTGTAACTGAGCAGAACCACACATACACTGGCACAGCAGTCTGGTTCCATAATGCAGTATGAATCAAAGTTGTGTGTCCATGGTGAAGGTGGGAGGAACAAAAGGACACAGTCAAACATAACTGGAGGTATAAAGAAACATCATGTGCCAGGGAAGTGCTTATTATTTGCATTGCTGCATGAACTGCATGATTTTATTTATGGTCCAGAAGTGAGGGGGGGGGAGCATGTGGGCTACTCCTCCAGTGTGTCTTTTCGGACTGATGGATGGCCCCATAATTGCTGCGCAGAATCAGTGTAACATGTGCCAGGGCCCTATTCACCTTCCCAAGTGACTGACCTCCTGTCACCCCATGTCCTCTCTCCAAGTTCAGAGCCATTTACAGAGGGTGCCCAGTGGCACACTCAGATCTGTCGTGTGACTTATGTACACCCCACTTTGCAACTTGTCCTCATGATCTCACCTCTCTTCCTGTGTAAAGTGTTTAAGTACACCACTCGTGTGTAAAGAAACAGAAAGTGACTGCTGAACTGAACAATCTTCCACGGCATCAGCATATTAGGCAAAAGTGTGTTTAAAAAAAAAAAAAAAAAAAGTGGTGAACTGTGGGTAATGTAGTCTCTGACATGATTACCTCTGTGCCACTCAAAGGGTTAACAGCATGTTGCTTTGTTACTAAGCCACATGATTGTAAAAGGTGGGTTAGTTACTGCAGTGGTGCTAATGGGTGTTGTTTAGGACTATGCAGTGGGTTATGCATGCTGCCATGTGGAACCTCTTGAGTGCCGAGGAAAGCATATGCACCATTACCCTACAACTCATTTGGTGTACTAATAAATGTCAGTTAATCATGTATTTCTATACAGTATAACTCTTAATGGATGGATGAGGGAGGCGAATAGAGGGCGATGGGCAAGCAAGGTACAGTGCTGTAGTGCTGTGTTGCTATAGAAACTGCAACGCTTCTCTGTATAAAACTGAAAGTTAACCCTACAGTCCTGGCTCCTTTTCCATAATAGCATGTAGAGCAAAATATTCACAAGGATATTAACCCTTTTAATCCAAAGGTAGAGACAGATCTTTTTCATAAAAGTCTACAAATTCCTGCCTGCATAGTAATTCTGCCACCTGACTCATCCTCACATTTTACAAGTAGCTTGACAAGCAGATATTAACCCTTTGAGTTCCAGAGGTGGACTCAATGCATTGCAAAGCAATGCTTTGCATCATGCAGTGGCAGTGGAATGGTTAATATCCTTGTGAAGCTACTTGTAGAAGGTGAGGGTGAGTCAGGCGGCAGGATCGCTATGTAGGCAGGAATCTGCAGACTTTCATGAAAACGATGAGTCTCTGCCTTGATAGTGGTGGAGAGCTGCTGGACTACCTGTGCCACAGTGGTGTTCACTGGCAGCAAAGACAACCTGGCGGGAAAATATCTGACTTTAGGGCAAAACGGAAGGCAGTAGACTCAAAAGGAAGGTTGAGAAGTCACCGAGATGAGGTGCTACTGGTAGGAGAGATTTGTGATGTAAGTCGGCCATGTTATTTTTTCCTTCCAAACGGAGATAGTGAGGAGGGGTGAAGTCTGGCCGTGTCGGCCTAAGGCAGTGTTGAGAAGATATGCATATCTCCTCCTATCTCCCGCCCCGGGGTGTGTGTTAGTGTGTAGCTATATACACAGATATATTAGACATACATACATACACAGTACTGTGCAAAAGTCTTAGGCAGGTGTGAAAAAACGCCGTAAAGTAAGAATACTTTCAAAAAATAGACATGTTAATAGATTATCTTTATCAATTAACAAAATGCATAGTGAGTGAACAGAAGAAAAATCTAAATCAAATCAATATTCTTTTGCCTTCAAAACTGTCACACCAAACAGGTAGGGTCTGTTACAAGCGAGGAACAGAGAGGCAGGTATGGAGGACAGGCACCCAAATGCTCAGCTTGTATTAATAAGGTGGAGCCCAAATGCAAGCCCAATAAGAACCAACAAGAGAGAACAGAAGAGACAGAGCCCAAGGGAAGAGTCCAGGAGAATGGTCAGACAAAGCCAGAGATCACTGCTGGCGGAGAGCTGGGATGATCAGACAAAGCCAGAGGCCAGTATTGGTGGAGAGCTGGGATGGTCAACAAATCCAGGAGGTACATGGTTGAGGCAAGAAGGAGAGTCACATGTAGCCAAGGGGGACAAGAGACGATGAGTAAATATAAGAGTAAACTAACTTTGATGGGAGCCAAGACAGACTGAGCACCGAGCCGCCGGTGCTCAGGGTTTAAATAGAGGAGACCTGCAACATCATGAAGCAGCGACGAGATGACGTATGCCGAGCCGGCGCTTCATAATGCGGGAGCAGGTGGCCAGCCCAACATAAGGGGGACACAAGGATGAGCTCCACCAACCCGTTGTGGAGGCATCTGTCTGGCAGGAAGCGCACGGACCCGACAAACACAGCACCAATTTTTTTTCCTGTACATTTAGGCATACTCAGTTGCTTCTTCAATTCTGTCTGGGATTAAATGAAATGAGAGTTGTTGAGATCACGGCTCTGTGGGGGCTATACCATCGCTTCCAGACTCCTTGTTCTTCATTACTCAGAAGATAGTTCTTAATGACTTTGGCTATAGTTTTAGGGTCATTGTCATGCAGCAGAATGAATTTGGGGCCAATTAGATTACTCCCTCATGGTATTGCATGATGGATAAGTATCTGTCTGTACTTCTCAGCATTGAGGAGACCATTAATTCTGATCAAAACTTCAATTACATTTGCAAAAAAACAGCCCCAAACTTGCAAGGAACCTCCACCATGCTTCACTGTTGCCTGCAGAAACTCAATCTTGTACCGCTCTCCAGCCCTTCGGGAACAAACTGCTGTCTGCTACAGTCAAATATTTAAAATTTTGACTCATCAGTCCAGAGCATCTGCAGCCATTTTTCTGCAACCCAGTTCCTGTGTTATCGTGCATAGTTGAGTCACTTGGCCTTTTTTCCACATCACAAGTATGGCTTTTTGGCCACAAGTCTTCCATGATCCAGGATCCCACTGCCAATTCTGAGCTTATGGCACTGTTGGACATCTTACAATTGCAAAGGGAAGTAAGCATGATGCATCTTTCATCTGCTGCACTTGGCTGACGACTAAATCTATGGTCCTCAACGTTTCCTGTTTCTTTGTGCTTCTTCAAAAAAGCTGGACAGCACATCTGGAAACCCCTTGAAATTTCTACCTGGGACAGACCTTGCTGATGCAGTATAACAACCTTGTGTCTTGTTGTGTGCTCAGTCTTGTCATGCTGTATGACTTTTGACATTAAAGGGTCTTCGGCAACCTCACCTTGTTAGCGGAGTTTGGCTGTTCCTTACTCAGTTTTATTCCTCTTACACAGCGGTTTCTGTTTCAACCCACATTAAATTGATGATCATTAGCACCTGTTTATTATAATTGTTTAATCATACACCTGACTAGGGGGTAGATTTAAAGGCAGCCGTTAAACCATCCGCTAAGTAAAAAAGGCACGTCGGCCGCAAAGAACACATGGTTTACGGCAGATTCAAAGGTAAGCGTTCAAGAATAGCTATCGGGCGTAGGCACTACAAAAACACGTTAAACAAAAACCAGCGTCGCACCTGATTTTGCATCACCGTGCATCCCAAACACCCGTTAAAACACAACTTAACTCAAAATGTTACATTACGGCTGCCGTTGTCTAGCAACCCTGATAGATGCACAAACAAAATTCAAACCTACAGCCAATCCCAAGGCCCCAAAGTATCAAAAATGTTCAAATACACCTATATATACCTCAAAATAACGGTTACACCCTGTCTGTGTTTCAGCAAGCTAGAGCACAGGACCCAGGAGTGGAGGATAGCATTTAGAGAGACAGAGAGAGATAGAGAGAGAAGCATACAGAGGAGTAAGGTAGAAGGATTTTGGAGAGGAGAGAGTTACATTTAAATAGACACATAGCACACTTTTGCACATAGCACATACATCCATACAAACACATGGGATGTTACAACATGGGTTCACACACACATCGTTGTACAAATTCAACTGTAAAAACATCCCTGTTGCCATATTACACAACTGTGTTATATGGCAATGTTGTGTGTTGATTTTGCATAACAAAACATTCCCCTTAGCCCAACATTTGGTACAACATTGAACATTCATCTACATCATATGTTGTGTTTAACCCTTTGATAGCCAGAGTGGTAGGCAACGCATTGCAAAGAAATGCGTTGGGTACCACTCTGGCACTCAGAGGGTTAAGGGGATAACCAAACAAACGGCTTAGCGGTGAGATAACAAGCAGGACAGATAAATGGGACATGTATCCATATTGTCTTGGATTCACACACTCATTGTGCAACAGACTGACTGGGGAAGCCAATGTTTTCAACCTAGGATTTCAATGTGTAGCACACACATTGATATCCTGGGGTGAGCATTGGGGCCTCCAGTAAGTTGACTTGTTGTTTTTTCTAAGGGTGTAACAGACTTCCCCAGTGAAAACACTTGTCCACTTGGTCATGTACTGTGATATGTCCCAGTGGAGCAATATCACTGAACATTGATTATACTGAGCAACACATTAACTGTGGACAGGAATTCACTGTGGAAGTATGTCCCCTTTATCACCTCTTTATCACTCCCACAACACATTAGTGTATCACTGCCACCATCTGTTAGCGTGAATACATCACTGAGTCCACTCACTTGCAAACAAGTGGTGGAGTCCTGTGATATGGGTGATGCCTTTCCATGTATGGGGATACTCTACCCTGGGTGTGGTAACGCATTGACAACTGTGTTCTCAAATATATCCTCCTACAGACACAGATAGAATGGTGATGGTTCATCTTTATTGTGTCTCAAAGTACATTAGGATGTACATGTGTTTTTTGTGTATTGCCTATATGCATTGAACACCTGTATGAGAACACTAAATGTACTTTGAAACAAAAAAATAGTACTTTAGTAACACTGCTGCCCAGCTCATGTGTTGTCCACAAGGTTTGACAACTCTGTAGCTGAGCATCCTAACTGTACAGGTTATAAAACTCAGGAATTAGTGTTTTCTGTGTCTATATGAAAATGATCCAGTAGAGGTTTGTGTGAACCTCAGGTCAAACTTTGCATCACCAACAACATCAACATAAACAGCAAGGGGTGATCTCCATGAAGGTGATGTCAAGACATCAATCCAGTCACATAGAAGAACTTCAGTTCAAGGATGGATCATGTTACGGATGCCTGTGGAAGAAGAGGACAGGATTTGGAGCAGTTGACTTGAACTGATCATCAAGCAACAACAATTTAGTCTTTTTGATCCCCTCAATTTTCACAGTTACAGGTGAGTACACAAACCATTGCTTGACAATGTGTTGTGTACTCATCTGTAACCAATTATGTGGAGAACTAAGGACATGTGCCCCAGCCCTATGGATATGTGCCCCTGACATGGATACACACATCAACAAGTGTTCTGAGAGCTCCATGGAAGTAATGAATTTGGGCTGCCACTGTTAATGTGACCGTGGCAGCCCAATGTCATTTGTTCCATGGAACTGTTAGGACACATTTGTTGATGTGTGTATTCATGTCGGGGGCACATATGTCTGCACACTCACAGGTCAGCATGGTGTCCCTGGTAATCTGATCTACGTCTCATGACCTCTACATTGTGTGCCCATACCACTGTACATCCACCCCTGTGCTGCTCTTCTCAGCTGTAGGACAGTACAGGTCCCATATTGAGTCCAATGGCCCTTTAACCCCTGATGTGACGGAGTATTATCCAATGCATAGCATTGGATAACACTCTTTCGCTACAAGGCTAGCATGGTTGCTCTGGCTATGCTCATGGCAAATCAAGTTAGCTGCTGTCAATCAAGCCCTGTAAGGCGATGAACATGGGTTATGTGTTGTACCTTGTTTCTCCTGAGGGTGTGCGTGATATCCTTGGGGTCTGTATGTCAACGTGGAGAGTGGAATGGAGGATGGTTTTTGAGTCCACACACACAATTTGCCACGTCCGCTGCCAGTGCAGTGCTGTGTCACTGTTCCTGTGGGGTGAGACAGAACAAAATGTGCAGTGTGGTTAGTGTCACAGGACTGATGGGGGACTTGCATGGATTGTTTGCATGCCTGTGTTATACTCACATGTAAAGTGTTCCGTTATGAGCCTGTCTCTGATCTGTGTCCCTCTCAGGGTCTCCTCAACGTGTCCGATGTCCATGGGCACTTCCTGTATGGGGGGGGCCTGGATGTGCTCCAGCAGCCTGGTGTCCACTGCGATGTTGTGCAGTATTGCGCACGCCACAATGATGTCGCACACCTTTCCAGGTGCATACTGCAGTGCTCCCCCCGAGTGGTCCAGACATCGGAATCTTGACTTGAGGAGGCCAAAGGTCCGCTCAATGGCATTCCTCGTTCTGCCATGAGCCTGGTTGTAGCTTTCCTGGGCATGTGTTCGAGGATTGGCCAGTGGGGTCAGTAGCCAGGACTTGCATCCATAGCCAGCATCACCTGTGTAATGTGAGTGACATGGTGAGACAGGGAGCACATGTTGTGTGAATGATGTTTTGTGTGGTAGACGTAGTAGCTGTGGGTCAGGAGCATGCTAAGCAGCGTTGTGTGTACGCCTGTGTATGTGATGTGATTTTGTATTGTGAACTCACCCAAAAGCCATCCCCCTGTAAAAGTTCCATTCTCGAAATCTCTGTGGACTGAGGAGTTTTGGAGAATGTATGAATCATGTGAGCTGCCAGGATACTTTGCACAGACATTCATTATCCTCATATGGCTGTCACACACCATCTGCACGTTGATGGAGTGAAAGTTCTTCCTGTTGATGAATATCTGTGCGTCACGTGCTGGGGCCTTAATTCGGACATGGGTGCAATCTATAGCACCCATGACCCTGGGCATGCCTCCCCTGGCGTAAAAGGCCTGCTTGACTTGTATCCAGTCCATGTCGGTGGTGGGGAAATGTATATAGGTACTGGCCTTGCTTTTGAGGGCTGGCAGGACCTGGGCCAGCACCCTGGAGAATGTGGCCTGTGACATGCCAGATGCGTAACCCTCTGTGGACTGGAAGGCCCCGCTTGCCATGAAGTGCATGGCACAGAGTAGTTTCTGCAGGCCAGTTAGGGCATGGTTGTAGATGTAGATGGGATCCACCTGCTCCTTGATGACCTCATACAAGGCAATGATGCTGTCAGGCCTCAACCTGTAGTGATCAATTACCTCATCATCGGTCATTCCAAAGAGGGTGACCCTTGGGCGGTATACCCTGGGCCTTGGTGGTCGTCTATACATCCTGTGCCCTCCAGGTGGGGATGGGCTCCTGTGTGGCTGCTGAGCCAGAGCCTCCTCACTTGCAACAGGTGGTGGCTGTTGATCAGGCATGCTTGGAGGTTGCTGATGTTCCCTAGCTCTCTCCCTTGCACGCCTTCTCTTCAGTCTTCGCAACAATATGTAACCCAACATACTGTTTGCTCTATCTGTCTCTCTCTCTACCTCTCTCTCTCTCTCTTTCTCTCTATCTATCTCTCTCTCTCCCTCCCTGAGTGGAAAACAAGCCACAAGTGAGTGTGTTGAGTTGTCCCTTTAAGTACTTGCTAGGGCGTTGTGTGGGTGTGGTGATGAGGTGAGTGCTGACCAATGGTGAGTTGTTTTTGTCCAGGTAAGTGTTTGCAGGTGTGTGTGTGTTATAAGATGTGGTGTGTTGTGCTTGTTCTGTGTGTGCCATTTGCGGACATGCAGTTGTGGGGTGCAGGTGGCGTGTTGATGTTGCCCAGGTGAGCTTGTATTTGCAGGTGTCCGCTTTGTGTGATGACCCCCATTGTTCCGTGCCATGTTGTGTTGTTGTTTTTTTGTGTGTCGTTGTCCCTGTGGTGTTGGTTGTTGTTGTGTGTATAGTGATTTGTGTTGTGTGTGCATGTTTTTGTGTTGTTTTGGCATTGCACGGGTTAATTTTCCCATTTACATGGTTGTGCGGTAAGCCTTTTGTGTATTTTCCTATGTAACGGGTGTTTTGTTTTGGCCGTTAAGTGTCTAACGGCTAAAAAAAGTGGGTCTTAACTTTTAGCCGTTAGGTGTGTCTTTTTTTCAGCCGTTATCAGTACCGCAAGCCTTTGAATAGCTCTGGGGTATGTTTTTCCATGCGTCTGAATGCACGTAAGTATATCGGCCGTAAGGATTGTACAACTGCCGTTAGCTGTTCTTTAGACGGATCTTTGAATTGCAACATGTCACTTAACGCACCCGTTAGTGATTTTTTTTGTTAACGGCTGCCTTTAAATCTAGGCCTAGGTGTCTACAAAATCCCTCACTTTGTGCATGCGTACCTAGAAGAATTGATGTGGTTTTAAAGGCAAAGGGTTGTCCCACCAAATATTGATTTGATTTAGATTTTTCTTCTGTTCACTCACTATCATCTTGTTACTGAATAAATACAAACTATTAACATGCATATTTTTTAAACCATTTTTACTTTACAGCATTTTTTCACACCTGCCTAAGACTTTTGCACAGTACTATATATATTATTGGGAGAGCTCTTGCATTTACGATATGGAACTGAGGATGTTTAAAAATATAAACCCTGCTATGTATGGCAAGTTATCCACTGCAAGCCTGCAAAAAGAAATTATATACCATGTTATAGGACCTGTCAATTTTTACTATCTTATTCCCTGTGCAAGACAACAAACTTTTATGCACCTGCAGCTCTATAAATAAATGCTATTACCAGATGTGATTGTGAAACAGTCACAAGTTAAAACACATTCTCCAGCAAATCCTATTCCATCATTAATCAAGGCACAGGCAGATTATGTAAAAGCCACACAAAAATGGGTGAGGGTTAGGGTATTATTCATTGTAACACAAATATATTCCTTGGTTCCACACAAGAGGGGATTATTAGATACAAATAAACAGTGTGACGTGTACAGACCAATAAAGAGGGACGATGGCCCTGTTCAGGAGAGCTTACAATTTAGTCTAGTGTGTTCAACTCATGCCCTCAAACACCAACAACTAGGCAGGATTTTCCCGCTTGAGTACAGGTGAGTTAATCAATAAGACTACGCCTCTGATTCACTCACCAGTGCTTAACCCCTTAACGACCGGTGACGTGTCAGGTCCATCACTGTTCCTTTTCCCTGAAGGACTGGTGACGGTCCTGGCACATCACGTATTTTGTGCTTGCAGCTCTCCTGAAATTGACCTCTCCAAGACAGAACTCTCTCTCTGACCCCCATTAGGAGTATTAGTATACCTCATCAGTCACATGTGCTGGCGCGCCGACATCAATCAAATTGGTCCTTAAAGGGATAGTAACACTTCGTTTTAACTTTATTTTATTTTGTAGGCATTAAAAAAACATGAAGAATGATATAAGTCTTATCTCTCAAACCTTTATGGTTTATGAGATATTCACAAGCAAAGTTCCCCTCCCGCCCCTTTTTCCTAGTGTAAGCCATCTCTTCTCAGATGTGAGTCTGGTTGTATGACAGTACAGATAACAGAAGGGGACACTTTTCTTTGTATGAAAACAATGAAAGCCCTTCCCCCCTTGACAAGTTTTTCAGCTTTTTCCATTACCTTAATTGAAGATTGTCCCTCTCTGCAGTCTACCTGGGCATCTCCCTTCTGATCTGGTTGAACAGGGGGGGGGATACTTTGTTTGTGAATATCTCTTAAACCATAAAGGTTTCAGAGATAAGACTTATATCATTCTTCATGTTTTTTTAATGCCTACAAAATAAAATAAAGTTAAAATGAAATATTACTATCCCTTTAAGGAAAGGCCACTTCCCTGGACTGCTGATCGTTAACAGGTTAAGCAGGGAATTCCTCAAGTCCCAGCCTGTTAGTGGGCCCTGAGAACATGGGTTGATAACTACTGATCTAGACGGATTAACTTTTAACCCCTTGAATGCTAGAGAGCCCTCCAATGCAATGAAAACCAATGTGTTATAGACCTCTCTAGTATTTAAGTGGGTATGGACCAGAGGGGTGCTCTGTGCATTGTGGAAAGGGTTAATGGTTTCTTTTGTTACACACTATATTATATATAGAAAGAGGGAGAACAGATAAAAAGACCCACTGGTGCCACCTATTAGGTGAAAAGGCACACTTTAATAGGTCAGTGTTTCAGTCCTTCCCAGGACCTTTATAAAGACAACAAATGCAGTGACCAAATGAGTCTTTTAACCTGTAGCGTGCCATGCTTATGCAATGTACAAGCTTGGCCAACTGTATCAAGCCCACACTTTGTGCGGGCGAAATGTGACCACTGCATAATCCAGTAAAACCAGCATTCTGAAAAAGAAAACAAGAAAAAAATCATCAAGACCTCATGGGGGGCATCTCCCCTTCCCCAAAGACAAAAATCTACCTGACTGATTCAGAAGCAAGAGGGAGAGGGCTGGAATGGAAAACCACTGAGGACACACATAATAATGTACTGCTATTCCTCTGTTCATGACAAACCTGTGTAAACTTAGTTGGGGGTATGTAGCTCATTCTACTACTAGACACTGGCTTCCGACAGATCAGCCTGCTCCTTCAGGAATGCACTAGAATCGTATGAACGCCGGTCTCTCATACCGGTGTACAAAGTCCGCCATTATGAAGACTTTACTGAAAGCAAGGCCCAAACTCCAGCTCTATAGTGCATGGAAGAAAATGGAATAAAGGTACACCATGTCCTCAGTGCCTTGTTAGTACATGATGTTAAACAAAGAGAAGAGGGGAGTTATAACCTGAAACATCCAAACAGTCTCAAACTGCCCACCCCTTGGTGCAAATTGAGTTAATGGGAGAATTTCCACCTTACGTAGCTTAGTAAATTGGTGTTAGGTTGAAGCAGCACAGAAAAAAAAATTATATATATAATTATTTTAGGGAATAGACATACAGGGATATTAAATAGTAAATCATATGTGAAGAACAGAAGGATCAGAGGGCCCTGCTCGTGACAGCTTACAGTCTAGACGAAGGCAGGTTGGACACAGAAGGTATAAGTGCACTATATTTTTTTTTTTTTTTTTTTTTTTACAGTATTAGTCAAAAGACTTTAAAGTCCTATGAGTGTGCCTTTACTTTGGTCTTTTGACTAAATACTGTAATATAGAAAGCTCAATTTTTGGGAAGCACCAAGGCATTGTTATATTACATCGAGTTTTGGAGTGGCCACTTCTACTCTCTTTCTATATTATATAAAATAAAAGGCCAGAAAGTTTGCCACGATGCAGCCGAACACGGGCAGTCTCTACTGCGCATGATTGCATTACGTGAGTGAGACGGCACAATTGCGTGGAGCAGTGAGGTAACAGCAGTACGCAGAGCAGGTCCAGGTAATGTTAAGAGGCCGGTCCTGCTCTGCATACTGCCGTTACCTCACTGCTCCACAGATTTTATTTTGCACATCAATGTAACTGACAGGGAGCTCCCTGAATTACAGATTCCAGACAGATTTCTGTCAGAGACTTTGAAAGCAGTCTCCCTGCAGCATTGAGTAACCTGTATGGTGTAGTGGGGAAGGTTTCTCTCATGCAGGGATATTGCAATTACTTTTACAGTCCCTAACAGAAAGCACTCTGAAAACTGAAATTCATGGAGGTCACTGTAGAAGAAATACAAGTTTAAAGCGGAACTACCACCTATTTTAAACTTTATGTCAAATAATTCCCCATCTGGCGACTAGCTGCTCAGTAGCGCTAGTCACCAGAATACTTACCTGGTTAAATAGAATGATACCCTGCTCCGGGGCTGACAGGCAGTAGAGAGCGCAAACATCTTTCCATAGTAACGTCCATGAGCCTGCGCTATTAGTCCCTTTTGGAGCCGAACAGCTCCCAGCAACGCCTCCTAGAGCCGGCTGGGACTGACAGTGCAGGCGTGCAGACGTCACTATGGAAAGATGTTGGCGCTCTCTACTGCCTGTCAGCCCTGGAGCAGGGTATCATTCTATTTAACCAGGTAACTATTCTGGCAACTAGCACTACTGAGCAGCTAGTCGGCAGATGGGGAATTATTTGACAAAGTTTAAAATAGGTGGTAGTTCTGCTTTAAAATAAATATATCCTATAAAATAAAAGGCCAGCTGTATGTTTGTCCGATGCAGTCACGCGCAGTAGAGACTGTCCGAATGCAGGCCGATGCAGTCATGCACAGTAGAGACTGCCCGAACGCAAGCCAGATGTATGTTTGTCCAGTGCAGTCATGTGCAGCAGACACTGCCTGAAAGCAAAGAATGCTGGGATTTCTTTATGCACTGTAGGCAATCTGACTTCACATATTATTTACCTACAGAATATGTGGTCAAAATTAGTTTGAAGATCACTTTACATGAATTTAAAAAGAGAATCCCCCTGGCACAGCAAATTATAATAAGCAAGTGCTCTCCAAACCTCTGGAATGCTCAAGCAATGTCAAGTTTACATAAAGCCCTCTAGCCCATGGATGAGCAACCTTTAAAGGGATAGTAATACTTAAAATGTAAAAAAAAATATGTTGTAGGGTTTATCCCCCTGAGTAAAACAAGAGTACTCCCACTGCTGAAAGGTGTTTCATTCAAAAGTTATTAATTTTCAAAGTTGAATTTTTTAGGTGCAATATCACAGTGGCCTGAAATTGTACAGTGGCGCTGTTGCTACACGATCCTATGGACAGCTGTGGTCCTGGGACCATAAATCTCCATAGGATGGTGTAGCAACAGCGCCACTGTACAATTTCAGGCCACTGTGATATTGCACCTAAAGAATTCAACTTTAAAAATTAATAACTTTTGAATGAAACACCTTTCAGCAGTGGGAGTACTCTTGTTTTACTCAGGTGGATAAACCCTACAACATATTTTTTTTTACATTTTAAGTATTACTATCCCTTTAAACCTCTAGCTGTGCTAGAACTATAAATCCTATCAACATCAGCCAGGCAACAGCTGTCTGATGATGCAAGGAATTGTAGTCAAAATCAGCAGGATGCAGGTTGCCCGCCTGCACTGCTAAAACTAACTTTTTATTTGTATTATCATACATAGCAGCACATTCTAAGGATAGTACATTCAAAAGATAAGTGGAAGGGTTCAAGGGCAAACCAATTGCACTATAGGGGAGAACTAAAAATCCCCAGAAATTCCTGTTGGACACCTCAAATGGTTTGCCCAGAACTATTCCATTTTTATTTTGAACATACAGCCCTTATAAGTATATGTTTAAGAAATATTGCTAAACTTTGTAAAGACAGGTCATATTTATAAAGAAGGAAAGTCAAGTTGATAAATATGTCTCTCTGAGAATTTGTATGAGAAAATTTACAGAAGATTCGCTAATGAGTATATGTTTTGCATACATAGCTCATGCACTACCACAATATACTTCCATTAAGACCAGGTTATACCCAGCAATAACATGTAATCACTAATTTCTCCAAAATAAAATACAGTTTTAGTGAATTTATTTTTACATACACTTCAACACATTTCTTATTTGGACCAGACCAATTGTACTCCACTTTTCAAAAAAGTCTGAGGGGAGATAGAGAAAATGTTGCTAAATGCTTATACAGTACATATTGTTACCTACACTTGCTACAATGTTACACGCACTTTCTTTATTACTCTAGTTTTATACATCTCACCCTTGTAATGAAAGCATCAAAATAATCATGTTATATGTACAATGAATGGTCAACTCCGAATATGCTGATAACAACTAAACAGACCAGGGGATAGTAACTACACAACAGGACAGACCAGGGGATAGGAACTAAAAAGAGATAAATCCCACCAGTGAGAGTATTCTCCTCAATTCTTATTTTATTCTATATAGTCTGTTGTCAAGTTGGGGTGCCATAATTTCTATCTGTAGTACAGTTATTAACCCTTTGAGTGTGCCGGTACGCAACGCATTGCAACCCCTCTGGCACTCAAAGGGTTAAAACACTCACTCACTCACTCCCTCCCTCCCTCCTGTGGGAAAAAGTGATTTGTCTTTTATTTATTTCCTTTATTACACAGAGAGCTTGTGGGGTTAGCAAACATGTTTACTTTCTGGCACTCAAATGGCTAAAAGGCTGGACAACCTGTGGCTCACCGGCTATTGATAGACTATACTTTCTATCACCCAAGGATTATGAGAGCTGTAGCTCAACAGCTGGAGAGCCACACGTTACTAATATCTACTTCTGAAGCAAAAGCACTACACACTTCACTGGCACTCAAAGGGTTCAAAACACTGTTAAGCGTGTTATACAAAAAAAGAAAAAAAAAATCAACCGCTGCATAAGGAGACAAGTCCATTACTAACAATATTACAAAGTACTGACAAAACGTCTCTTCCCCTTTTATGGGATCTGCCTGAGAAAAATAGGAAGATCGGCACACAGACACTGTAAATTGCTAAACTGACACGTTACTAGGAGGATCCTCACCAGCCATACATAACACATAGAAAGCAGACAATTTCTACCCCTTCACCCCAGCCCAGCGCTCACCAACTGTTGCACGTAGTTCACTATATACCTTCAGTTGTTTACAAGACACACACCACACTCTTCCCTTTGCCTTTCCTTTATGTTTTCTTTTGACTCATGCACTCACTGAACTAGGAAGCGCTCATTGGCTTGTGGCTTTACTGAGCTGAATTTGATTGGACGCAGCAGCTGTCTGTTAATGCCAAGATGGGAGGGAGAAAGTTTGCTTACTAACATACTTTCAGTATATATATATATTCTGCGCAATTGGATTTTTTTCTAATAATTATACTAATGATATATATCATATTTTCTTCATTATTTTAATAAAAATATTTGTACAAGTCACATACCTCCCAACATTTTAAATTGAGAAAGAGGGACACTTATGTATTATGGGCAGTGGCTGGTGGGCGGGGTATTACCTAGAATTTGTAAGCTATTTCATGACCTACTGACACCTCCTTGTGTAACCTAATAAATGACTTATAACAAGACTAAAGTATTTTATTTCCACACACGAATTTATAAACACATATACTGATGTTTAAACAATTATATGAGTTTTATTGCTGTAGATCAATATGATACGCTTATATACACACCGCACAGTCTGAGTTCCTAAAAAGAGGGGCATCAGGGTGGGAAAAAGGGACAGAAGGATTTGGGTCCAAAAGTGGGACGGACCCTCCTAAAGAGGGACACCTGGGAGTTATGCAGTCATCATCATACCTGGGAACTCTCCGGTTTTGGAGACTCCAAATTTCAAACTGAATTACCGGGTCTCCAGGGCAGTGTGTGAATCTCCGGGGGGGCAGAGTTTAAGTAGAAACTGTGCCCACTTGTGCTCCATCCCACCCAGTTCCTCCTACTCCCCGCCCTCTTACCCTTCTTTCCCAGGTATTTTGCAGTTGTTGTTTTTTTTTGTCTCGCCCTCCCTCGTGACTAAGCCCCGCCCCTTTTATGATGCAATTCACTTCATTTTCCTCCCCGGTCGGCACTGACGGGGTTACCCTCCGGGTAGCCCTGCTTCAGAAGTGCCCAGGTATGGTCATCATTATCCAGTTACACTCATTTGTGCCATATGGTACTATATTATGTACTCCCATTTAGTTGTTAGGTTTCCCACAACATAGGGGTAGATTTAAAGTCTTGAGTTAAAATAGCCAGTAGGGCCAAAGTAAATACCATCTGAAATAATAAACTGTGTAGCGCAGTATTCAAAGGCCCTACCAGCTAAAACCACAAAGGACGTTAAGCCACAGAAACTGTCTTGTGGCTAAACGTCCATTTTGTGAGTTAAGTACGCAAAACGCCGCTAAAAGCAGCGATATTGGGAACTTAACATTAAAAAAACAATTAACTATCGGTGCCTGACATACTGCCAAGTACCGATCATTAACTGATATATCTTACACTTACCTGTTTATCCACTGTGTGTCTCCTTCTGTCTTCTTTCCTGTCTCTTCTGTCCTTCTCTTCTTTCTTTGTTCTTCTTGCTGTAAAAATAAAAAGAGATATAAGTATAATGTAGAAATAAGCTTCAGCCTAATACATACTTTAACCCCTTGAGTGCCAGAGGTCCTCTGGTGCTCAAACGGGTTAAAGAATGTATTAACATTGTCCGGTTCCATATATATACTGCCAGTTAGTACTATAAGATATCCAAGTTGTTCTCCATAAATGTCGCCATGTATGTCATGTTAAAATAATGCCATTTCAAATAATGCCATGTTAAAGTTATTTTTGCAAAATACTTAGTTTATTATGTAGTCTTAAAATATTGCTTGCTGTCTCCACCGCTGTGTGTGGCCACGGAGGAGGCGGCAGAGAAGACAGCATCATGCAGCGCAGACCCCCCTCGTGTTCTTCAGGGGGTAATGCACATTACATAATGAGGTAAGTGATAGTGAGCCTGCCTTTAAATATGGGCAGTCTCACTTGCAATTCCCTCACAGCCATTGACTGGGATGCGCTTACTCACATCCCAGCAAATCAGCTCTGAGCAGCTGTGCTTTGAAACTGATTGGCTGGGATGTGATTACATCCCAGCCAATGGCTGTGAGGGAATTGCAAGTGAGACTAGTGAGATATATAAAAGCAGGCTCGCTACCAATTCCCTCATTGTGTAACGGGCATCGGCCCATAAGGAAGAGAGGGGAAGAAGTTGTCTGTGCTGCATGATGCTGTCTCTGCTGCCACCGCCTTCGCAGCCGCACACAGTGGCAGAGAAAGCAAGCAATATTTTAAGAATGTATAGTAAGCTAAGGCATTATTTTAACATGACATATATGGCAATATTTATTGGGAACAACTTGGATATCTTAACCCCTTAGCGACCCTTGACGTACCAGGACCGTCAAGGGTAAATGTGACCGAACGACCCTTGACGGTCCTGGTACGTCAAGGGTTAAACTCTTCCATCACGGCCGCACGGAGCGATGGAAGAGTTCAAGCCGCTTGTTACTAAGTGTCCCGGTATCGGGACACTTAGTAACAAGTGGCTGAAACATTGTTGCAAAATGCGATTCGCTTCAAAAGCGAATCACATGTTGCAAAACCTGAATGACAGGGACAGTATTTGTAAATACTGTCCTTGTCAGATCTCTCTGCCTCCCTCCACCTTGCATACTGCTAAGGTGGAGAGAGACAGAGGGAGATGGTGTTCCAGTGTGCCTGTAAAAAAAAAAAGTTTAAATAAAGAAAATTAACCCTTTGATCACTGTTCTGCAGTGATCAATAAGTGCCCCCCCATCTGATCACTCGTGGAGTGATCAATTTGCTGCAGATCAGTGTTTTCTGATCTGTGGGACACCCCCCATCCCCCTTGAATTTTTAGATTTTTTTAAAAATTTTTAAAAAAATTTTAAAATTTAAAAAAAAATGTTTTTAATTTTTTTTTTTTTTTTTATAATAAATATAGTTTAGGTATTTTGGTAGGTAGTTGGGTAGGTTTAGTGTAGACGTGTGTTAGGGAAAGTTTTAGGGATAGATTTAGGTTTAGGGGAAAAAAAAAAAAAAAAAAACCAAACCCCCCCCCCCAAAAAAAAAAAATATATATATAATAAGCGCAGTTTAGATAGGTAGTTCAATTGGGTTAGGTAGGTTCAGGATATACGTAGGTTAGGGTAAGTTTTAGGGTTAGATTTAGGTTTAGGGATAGCGTAAGAAAAATAAAAAACCCAAAAAACCCCAAAACCCCCCCCCCAAAAAAAAAAAAATATATATATATATAATAAGTGCAGTTTAGATAGGTAGTTCACTTGGGTTAGGTAGGTTCAGGATATACGTAGGTTAGGGTAAATTTTAGGGTTAGATTTAGGTTTAGGGATAGCGTAAGAAAAAAAAAAAAAACCAAAAAACCCCAAACCCCCCCCCCAAAAAAATATATATAATAAGTGCAGTTTAGATAGGTAGTTCACTTGGGTTAGGTAGGTTCAGGATATACGTAGGCTAGGGTAAGTTTTAGGGTTAGATTTAGGTTTAGGGATAGCGTAAAAAAAAAAAAGCTTTTTTAGTGGGCAAAATGCAGCGCAGGTACAGCGTTGAAGAGGCATGTGCCTTTTTGGCGTCTGACTCTGAGGCAACAGACACTGCGTCAGATTTTGACATAGCGCAGAAAGTGAGAGCAGCTCTAGTGATGACGCTGGGCCTTCTGTCAAGAAAAGACGCACTGCCCCAAAAGCTGCTCTGGCAACTGCCCCAGCACCTGCCAAAAGAACTGCCCAAAGACCTACCAAAATACCTACCCAAAGAAATGCCCCAAGTGCTGCCCCAAGAGCTGCCCTGGCAACTGCCCCAGCACCTGCCAAAAGATCTGCCCAAAGACCTACCAAAGAAATGCCCCAAGTGCTGCCCCAAGAGCTGCCCTGGCAACTGCCCCAGCACCTGCCAAAAGACCTGCCCAAAGAAATGCCCCAACACCTGCCACTCCGGATCCTAATGAATGGGTATCAATTTATGCCCACAAATCTCAGAATTCACAGGCAACCCAGGGATTCAAATTGATGTGGAAGGATTTATCCATGATAATTTTTTTGATTTGTTTTTGGGGGAAGACATTATAGGTGAAATTGTTTCCCAAACCAATTTGTATGCAGCCCAGTATACTGCCGCCAACCCTAAGTGTGAAAAACGCTGTTTTTTGTTTGTTTTTTTTTACTTACGTCATGGTTTACGAGGGATTGGTGGTAAAATGGCTGTGTATAAAATTGGAAAACACACCTAAAACGAGAGCCTGGGGTGTCTACTTTCCAAAAATATACACTTTTGGGGGGAAATCTTAAAAAAAGAGCACTGTTACACAGCCCCAAATGAGACATGGCACCAGTAACGCAAGCTGTGAAGATTCAAAGTGTGAACCTGGAAACGCGCATGTTCCAATTTGGCCCCCGTAGCTCCCCCAAACCATGAGAAAGCTATGCATATGGGGTATTGCCGTACTCAGAAGAAGGAGCTGAACACTAATCAATTCAGTTTATAAAATCTTCACCTATTCTGTGCTTGAAATTCACATCAACATTGAAGGCAAAGTGTGAAAAATGCTGAATTTTTTTTACTTACGTCAAATTTTCACAGGATTGGTGGTAAAATGGCAGTGTATAAAATTGGAAAACACACCTAAAACGAGAGCCTGGGGTGTCTACTTTCCAAAAATATACACTTTTGGGGGGAAATCTTAAAAAAAGAGCACTGTTACACAGCCCCAAATGAAGAAGGAGCTGAACACTATTCAATTCAGTTTATAAAATCTTCACCTATTCTGTGCTTGAAATTCACATCAACATTGAAGGCAAAGTGTGAAAAACGCTGTTTTTTTACTTACGTCAAGTTTATGAGAAAGTGGTGGTAAAATGGCCGTGTAAAAAATTTGAAAACACACCTAAAATGAAAGCTGGGGGTGTCTACATTCCAAAAATATACACTTTTGGGGGGAAATTCTAAAGTGCAGCACTGGAACATAGCCCAAAATGAGTAATGGCATCAGTTAACCAAGATGTGAAAATTCAATATTTGTTCAAAATTGGGCCCCGTAGCTCCCCCAAACCTTGAGAAACCTATGCATATGGGGTATTGCCGTACTCAGAAGAAGGAGCTGAACACTAAACAATGCATTTTTAAAAATCTTCACCTATCATGTGCTTGAAATTCACATCAACATTGAAGTACAAGTGTGAAAAACGCTGTTTTTTTAACTTACGTCAAGATTTACGAGCGATTGGTGGTAAAATGGCTGCGTAAAAAAATTGAAAACATACATAAAATGAAAGCCTGGGGTGTCTACTTTCCAAAAATATATACTTTTGGGGGGAATCTTAGAGTGGAGCACTGTTACACAGCCCCAAATGAGACATGGCACCAGTGATGCAAGCTGTGAAAATTCAAAGTGTGAAACTGGAAACGCGCATGTTCCAATTTGGGCCCTGTAGCTCTCCCAAACCTTGAGAAACCTATGCATATGGGGTATTGCCGTACTCAGAAGAAGGAGCTGAACACTAAACAATGCATTTTTAAAAATCTTCACCTATCATGTGCTTGAAATTCACATCAACATTGAAGTGCAAGTGTGAAAAACGCTGTTTTTTTAACTTACGTCAAGATTTACGAGCGATTGGTGGTAAAATGGCTGCGTAAAAAAATTGAAAACATACATAAAATGAAAGCCTGGGGTGTCTACTTTCCAAAAATATATACTTTTGGGGGGAAATGTTAGAGTGGAGCATTGTTACACAGCCCCAAATGAGACATGGCACCAGTGATGCAAGCTGTGAAAATTCAAAGTGTGAAACTGGAAACGCGCATGTTCCAATTTGGGCCCCGTAGCTCTCCCAAACCTTGAGAAACCTATGCATATGGGGTATTGCCGTACTCAGAAGAAGGAGCTGAACACTAAACAATGCATTTTTAAAAATCTTCACCTATCATGTGCTTGATATCAACAGTAGTATTGAAATGTAAGTGTGAAAACTGCAAAAAAACAAAATATTACCACAATTTTGAAATTTTTTTCTGGAAAAATAGCTGCATGAAAAACTCCAAAATTCTCCTGATTATTTACCTTATGTTGTGTAGTTTTCAGAAACATATACCTTTGTGGGACATTTTTGGTTCTGGCACCGTCAGCTAAGCTATGATGCTCACATGCCAATTGTTGAGAAATTACAAGTTGGAAATAATGGCATCCATCTTGTAATATTTACCTTGTAAATGTGAGGAAGTGATTGAAATACTAGGCATATGGGGTATTCTTATATTCAGGAGAATCAAATGAATATATTTAGGGGTATTTTTTTGTCATAAACTAATTGTATGCAAATCCTGACACGAAAATATAAGCAAAATGTTGTTTTTTTTTCAATTTTTCTCCTCTTTTTTTCTATTTTAATCAAATTAAACAATGAGGTATTCATATAATTGTGGTATCAAAAGAAAGCCCTACTTGTGCTTAAAAAAACAACAGTATATAATTTATGTGGGTGCACAAAAGGAATTAAAGAGAAAATATGGTTGAACAAAGACATAGTCAAAAAAGTCAAAATTGCTCCGGTCCTTAAGTGAAATCAAACTCAGATTTTCCCGGTCCTTAAAGGGTTAAAGTACTAACTGGCAGCATATATATGGAATCGGACAATGTTAATACATTCTTTAACCTGTTTGTGCACCAGAGCACCTCTGGCACTCAAGGGGTTAAAGTATGTATTAGGCTGACATTATACTTATATCGCTTTTTATTTTTACAGCAAGAAGAACAAAGAAAGAAGAGAAGGAAAGAAGACAGAAGATGACCATCATGCTGAGGACTCCGATGTTGCTTTACTTAGTTGGGTTAATCCTATGAATGCCGGCGGGGTAATTATACCCCACTGGCACTCATAGGATTAATTCTACTAACTCTGGACACTTTTTAAGCACTTTGGATGTATTGATATGGGGCTTAGGGCCTCATATCAATACATCCATTGTGGACTTAGGTTTTTTGTTTGCCCGTTAATAGCTGCGTTAGCTGCCTAAAGATCCGACAAGGGTCTTAACTTTTATGCCATAAATTGAGTCCCGTATCAGATTTTTACAGCTAACACAGTCTTTTAAATGGCAACTTGAAGCATTTTTTTTTTTTCAAATGGGCCAAAACACGTGTTAGTGTAGCGGCCGTATTAGTTGTTGAACTGCCATTAGCTGTTCATTACATAGACCTTCAAATGGCTTACTACAAGTTAAAACACCCAATGGTGTTTTTTTGGTCTAACCCATGCCTTTAAATCTACCCCATACAGTGCCCATAGACCCTAGGTAGAGGGGTCATCTTTTGGACACCAGGGAGAACCACAACGCCAGGAGACCATCTGGAAAGAGCCTAAGGAGTGGAAGAGTGATACTTGGATATACTGACACTGAGCGTTATCCAGTGAAAGTGAATGCATCTTGAGTCTGGTTTTGACTCTATGGAGGGTGAGTGAGATTGCTACTCATGACAAAGGTGTTTTCAGCACAGCGAAGGAGTGAATATTACATCTATCACACTGGAGGTGGACAACAATTGAAAGTTTTAACAGTCTACACTTAGATTGTGTGCTCCTTCTCTTTTTTTGTATGTTGTTACATACTTGGTGGAGAACTTTTAACAGAGGTTCGTGAGAGAACTTCAAGTGAAGAACTTTTTCTGAGGTTTCCTTATCTGTACAGGTTAAAGGTGTACTTTTGTATTTATAAGCGCCGAAGGAAGGTAGTGTTTATTAATGTTACAGTGGAGCTGTTGCTAGACCATCCTATAGAAGGTTTATGCTCAACTGACCAGAGCTGTCCATAGCATGTGTAACAATAGCACCACTGTAACATTTTAGGCCATTGAGATGCAGCACCTAAAAAGATGGAGCTGTAATAACACCTCTCAACAGTGCGAGGATCCTTGCTTTACTCAGGAAGATACACACTACAAAACCTTAAAAAACATCTTTTACATATTAAGGCCTCGATGGAAATGTTCATGTTAAAACTGGAGTTGAGTAAAAAAAGTCAACTGCTACTTATACACAGAGTGACACATAATACACTTTTTGCATAAACCCAAAACATGCATTCAAACACACATACATACATACATACATACATACATAGCTAATTTTTTTTTTTTTTAAATATGGGATGCAAGCAGGGCCTGAAAGCCAAAGCCTTAGCTCCGACACGTCCCAGGGTGCTGCTGAGGAAGAGAGGCTGAGGGACTCAAAATATACAGCGGAAGAAACAGAGTCCTAGTCCACTGTATACTGGAGAGTGAGAAGATCATTGTAACGGATCCTACCCGTTACTGGGAGCTTTTGTCTGGGCATGGCATTTATTCACCCCTGGGCCCAAGGATTATGGATATTGGACACTCCTTTGTGCCCTGGCATACGATCTCTCAAGCCCTTATCCTGGACTAAGAGACTTTGGCTAGCCTTATGTGGATAGGCAGCTGTACCAGAGGAAAGAACAATTCAAGGCTTGGGTGCTGCAAACTCTTCTGACCTGCAAAGGGTTAATCATTTGAGTTTGAACATATTTACTTTCAATATGTATTGTAGTCCCTCAAGGCACTGACTATGTGTACTGTAGCCAGACCTCCTGCTGGGTGTTAACTTAACCATTGTGAAATGCAGTCAGAACCCCTGCAGTGTGGTAATTAGTTCAAAACCTCAAGTCTTTGTCCATCAACCTTTTTTGTATCTGAAATGCAATCATGTCTGAGTTATTGTGTTTGTTGGGCCATCGTCTGTTGCCCTTTTGTCTACTGTGAAATGATTGGATTAAGCCTATTGTACCTGGTTTCCCCATAAGAGGCAATGCAAGATTTCTGTATAAATATCTGTGGTCTTTGCCAATAAAGTGAGTTCTGTTTTGGAGTGAACAAGGAGTCCTGGAGTCTTGTATTGCTTATGGTCTAAAGTATCCACTCTGATACCCATCTGCGCCAAGTATCCTGAATCGTTGACCGCCTGCTGCCAGCTTCCTGCGTCCCAACTTCATATGCTGTCAGGCGGCGACGTGGACTCTTCCCTGCTTCTCTGTTTCCAGCGATCCTGCGGCTGTTTCCAGTAACCGTCCATACTCCAACTGGTGCACCTGATGGCGCTTATCTAGCGTCGAGAGGGAGAGACCCAGGAACGACGGCGGAAGGTGACGCGGTCCCTTCTCAGCTTCCGTTACAATCATGTTCCCCAGGCATAGAGTCACTGTGTCACAGACTCTGTAACGAGAAATGGACCAGTACTGTAGGTAACACAATCTTTATTAAGATATACACATACAGAATGAACGGCAACAGCAAGAACACAATACAATATAGCAGACGTCAGTAAGGATAGTGCTGTTGTGGAGGTACCGAGCTGAGCTCCAGAAGACAGGCTGAAGATAAGCCGCCTCAGGTCCGCACCTGAGGATCTACTACAGGTCTGCACCTGTACCGACAAGGTTCCTGAGAAAGGCTACTGCGCTACAGGTCCACACCTGAATGCCACAGTAAATAGACAGAGACAAGGAGACGTCTGCCAGAGCCACCAGGAGTACCCAACAAGTTATCCACTGGAGCGTTGGTATGCTGGGTGCTCAGTGGACAACCCCGGGTAGCACCAAGGTGGGTAGTCAGACAAATTGGAACACACACAGAGCAAATTTCGTAAACCAGAGCCGCAGATCGTACCAGCTTGGTATCGGACTAGCCAGGGTCATACACAGAGCGGGTATTCGGACAGAGCCACAGGTCAGTACCAAGACGAATAAGCAGCCAGGCCAAAGGTCATACACAGAGGAGTTAGTCTACGAGAGCCGCAGGTCCATGCCAGAAGGAATGTCAGCCAAGCCGGGGTCATACACAGAGCGGGTAGTCAGACAAACCAAAGCAAGCCAACTGCACTGGACACCATGAAAGGGCAAATGAGTTAGTGTCCAGGCAGTTTAAATACTCTAAGCTCCACCCTGGAAGGTGGAGCACTGTGTCTTTAAGAGCCGCATATGTCACTATGGAATCCCCAGTGATGCGCGCCTGACTCAGCCGGCCAGCAGAGGGAGCCAAAGCAATGCAGCAGGAGCCCATACGCACAGCCCAGAGGAAGACCATCCGAAACCCCAAGGGGACCGTCTGCCGAACGGAGCACTATGGCAGCCGGTTCCCTGGTAAAGGTAAGTGTGAAAGCTTACACACTGGTATGGGGGCAAGGAAGAAGGCTGCCTGGAGGGAAGTTGTGAGCAGGGTCAGGGTGGTCTGCAGCTCCATCCGGTCCCTGGATTCTATCAAGAAGAGGTGGGACAGACTGCAAAAGTGTAGTGAAGAAAAAGATGGGTGAGGTGGCCTTGCATGTCAAAGGCACTGGAGGTGGACCTCCCCTCAGCATACATTTCGCTGACTGGGAGGAGCTGCTGAACCAGAACATGTCAGCAGCATCTGTTCAGGGGGTTCCAGGAGAGAGTGACACCGAAGATGAAAGGAGCCTCCAGACCACCTGTAAGTGCATCAAGGCCTACATACACATCACACAAATCCTTCTACCTACTATGGCCCATCACAGTGACACCTGAACACATGGCCAGCATTCCTCACCATAAGTTCAGCAACACAGCTTGGAGAGGGTTCAAACATGGACAGAATACAGGCCAAACCCTGCACAAATGGGAATGGTCAAGTGCACGTTTAACCCCCTTGATGCTGTCTACATCAACCACACTCACAGTACAAAATCAATGCACACCATCATGTTGGAGGCAAATAAATAGCTGTTATGTGTACAACGATGTCATACATAAAGTGACAAAGAGGTCAGCACCTAACCCATTGAGTGCTAGAGGGATGATCAATGCATTGTTTGACAATACATTGGCTAGTCCCCTGGCACTCATAGGGTTATCAGAGGATAGCAAGGAGGAAAATTGATGTATTTTTTGTAGTATTGTTACTGCATTTCAGGCCTATGTGTAGTTTGTCCAAGTGGAACAGTCAAGGTTCAGCTTTTTGTATCATATGTGGCCTGAATGGTGTGGATGGGCCGGGGGCATTCATTATTACCACTCCACGGGACATATGTGATTCTCAAGGCTTAACCATGCCAGGTGGATATTCACCAAGGGGTAAGAAAGAGGTGAGAATGTGTTGATGACTTCTCCAATGATATCACTTCTGCAATTCCTGTGTTAGTCTGTGGAGCCAGTGCACTAAGATTTCACCACCTACAGACATTTTAGTGCATAGGCTCCACAGCATAATATAGGAAATTGAGAAATAATCTCCAGCTCTACTGAATAGCCCCCCATGTTTACTGTTTGTTTTGCAATGCAATGGATACCAATCCTGCCACTCAGTGGTTTACATGTTAATGTCATAGTCTTGCGGCACTCCTGTCATAACTTGAATGACTAATTACATCATGTAATTTCCCCACACAGCATACATGCCTGCAGAACAGCAGGAGGAGGGTGAGGAGGACCCAACTGTTGGTTTCATATCTCCTGAGGAAGTTGGAGACACACAGGCCACCACCTCAACAAGCCGCCACCACCACGAAGGGCTGACTATGGCTTCCAGGCCCCACCACCACCACCACGAACCCCGTATCATACAAGGGCTGACTTTGGCTTCCAGGGATCCCCACCACCACATCATTCAAGGGTTGGCTTCAGCCTCCAGGCCCCACCACCACAGTATCATTCAAGGGCTGCCTTTGGCCTCCAGGCCCCACCACCACTGGATGCCAGAGACTGTTGCCATGTCACATCATGGCCCATATGGCCCCACAGCGAGACCACAGCTACACATGTGGCAAGAAGCCACCCCTGAAACATGCTCAGGTCAACAGGGATCCACATACCAGTGGGCAAGGTATGAGCCATGGCCACTGGACTATGAGCATGCAGGGCTCATAAGCGAGACACAGCGTCCCAAAGCCCAGGATGATTTTACCCCACCAACAACAACGCCGGTCTAGTCTGGGGTTGGAACATCACAGGGGAGTGAGGGGTCCATGGATGACTTGGTGATGTCCCCACACACCCTTCATGCTGGACCTCTGCCTGTTGATCCTCTCCAGGAATCACCACCACCACCTTCAACTCCACCACCAGAAGAGGAGCCACAGAGCCTTCATGAGGTATCACCACCACCGGCCACACCACCAACAACATCCTCTACACAGGTCACGTCTTCTCACACTGTGGTATTGGATGCAGAGTCCTTGACCATCCAAAGGAGGCAACTGAGAGAGGCCAGGAGTTGTGCAAGATCCCTCAGAAGGTTGGAGAGGAATGCACAGAGAACAAATGAAAGCCTCCAAGACACTAACTCTCAACAGGTGTTTCTGACCACAGAACTCCACCAGTTCAGAACTGGCATGCTGGACTTACTGGGCCAGATGTTGTTGGAAATGCGGGACTTCAATCGCCGGGAGAACCAGTGACAGGAGATGTCACTGGCTTCAACAGAGGGGTCAACAAACACCTCCCCTTCCAGAAATGCACCACCTGAAGCCACCAGACCACCAAGGGTCACCCGCCAGAGTGGGAGGGATTCCACCCCCCAAAAAGAAAAAATAAGGCCAATATGTCCCCCCCAAATTATTTATCTCATTCCTGTCCATGTATGTTTTTGTATCCAAACAGGTTGAGTGACAGAAATGTCTCCAGTGCATTGCAAAGCAACGAAGTGAACACAACTCATGCACATATGACTTAGTTGTAAGGTATTGAACAATAGTAGGGGACACACACCACATACACTGTAGAGGAGATATCTCCAATGCATTGCAAAGCAATGCAGTGAACACAACTCTTGAACAATTAATGGAATATTAGGGTGTTACGGCATGAGTTAGCACACACATGACAGACACTTTTGAACAAGTTAAACTCACAGACCACATATCAAAGCCAAACAACATGAAGGTGTTGTTTTTCCCTTGATGTGAACTTGAACAACATACACCTAACTCTCAACATACTAGGGGCTAGATTTAAAGCCAGCC
This sequence comes from Rhinophrynus dorsalis, assembly GCA_037306005.1. Classification (NCBI taxonomy): domain Eukaryota; kingdom Metazoa; phylum Chordata; class Amphibia; order Anura; family Rhinophrynidae; genus Rhinophrynus; species Rhinophrynus dorsalis. Next base: position 384,914,628 of record CM074723.1, on the reverse strand, counting down.
GTTAACATAGCCAGTAGGGCCAAAGTGAATACCGGCTGTTAAACTAACATGTCTAACGTGGTATTCAAAGGCCCTACCAGCTAGAACTCCAAAGGACGTTAAGCCACAAAAAAAGTCTTGTGGCTGAACGTCCGTTTGGTGCGTTTAGCTCCCAAAACGCCGCTAAAAGCAGCGATATTGGGAACTGAACAGTGAAAAATAATTAACTATCGGTGCTTGACATACTGCCAAGCACCGATTGTTAACAGATCCATGTTACACTTACCTGTCATCCAGTGTCCTTCTGTTTTCTCTTCTTTCCTCTCATCCTTCTGTCTTCTTTCTTCAGTCTTCCGCCTTCTCCCTGTGAAAAAAGAAATATATCCGTATTAAAGGGATAGTAATACTTCATTTGCACTAATACAATTTCAGTTTGTACCTTGTTCTTCTTCCTAAATAACCTGTTTTAGTATGTGTTTAATGATTTGTATTAAATATATATAACTGTGTTTGTCATGACTTGTGTTACATATCTCAGGCGTTGTAATGTATCAGAACCGGTATGTTTCACATCTATGTTTAATGCAATAAAAAGGGGCCTTTTTCAATATTTACTTGTCTTTTCTTCATTATTATGTCAAATGAGCATAAGTTTAATTAATTACTTTTGCGTTGCATGTAGCCTGCTCTGGCGTTGAGATGCGTTGCAGTGCTACAGCACATTTCAACCCGGAGCAGTCTTCATGTAGTTTATTGGTGTGTGTCTCAATATTTCACATGGGTGGATTAATTGTGGTTGTGTGTGTGTCTGGGGAATAAGATGAGTGTGTGTGTGTGTGTGTGTGTGTGTATATGAATAAGAACTTAGCTCTTAGAATCCATTGTAAGAGCTAAATTCTAACTATGGACTAACTATGGCACTCAAAGGGTCAAGAAGGCAACAGTATCAGATCAGTATCAGATCTGTCATTGTTCTTGCATGTTCACTCCACTGGCAACAACAATTGTACTTTGTGACACAGTACATTGACAGATCTGATACTGTTGCGATCTTCACATATATGGGCATACACAGCGTCTGTACATGCACCGCTGGTGTCAGTGCATGTGGAGCTTATGTGAACACCCACACTGTGTGCAAACTTAGTGGCACAAGGAATCATGGCATAATTCAGTATAACTTTTTAACCCTTTGAGTGCCAGAGATGACGCATTGAGTCCCCTCTGGCACTCAAAGGGTTAAAACATTATGCTATATTATATAAGCAGAGTACCTGCTGTCATATCGGGTAGTGCTGCAGCTGGCAGTATGGTCTCACGCATGGTCCCCCTGTCATCGCACAACAATATTGGCAAGTGTAAGGCCAGTTACAACAATGGAATATAGAGTACGCTGGTGTATAAATGCGCTAAATGCTACATGTCATATGGATGTAGATGAATGAGAAACAATGTGACAAGTATGCTCATTGATGGATACCTGGTTACACATGGGATTGCGCTGAAGCCATGTAGCACACACTGTTCGTGTGCCAGTATGGTCGGGACAGCGCAGTAGAGGGAACAAACAAGGATATGTGTGATCAAAAAAGAAAAAAGCATTTAATTTCAAAGGAGCATGTTGTCACATTTACTCATTTACATAGCTCTGTCTGTGTGTATGGTGCTGTGTCTCCTCCTGTCACCTCAGTCTCTTCGTCCTGTGTTTGGTCCCTCTACTGCGCTGTCCAGCCATAGAGTGCTTACACTTGCCAATATTGTTGTGCGATGCGAGGGGGACCATGCGTGAGATCATACTGCCGGCTGCAGCACTACCCAATATGACAGCAGGTTCTCTGCTTATATAATATAATATAATGTTTTAACCCTTTGAATGCCAGAGGGGACGCAACGCGTCATCTCTGGCACTCAAAGGGTTAAAAAGTTATACTGAATTATGCCATGATTCCTTGTGCCACTAAGTTTGCACACAGTGTGGGTGTTCACATGAGCTCCACATGCACTGACACCAGCGGTGCATGTACAGACGCTGTGTATGCCCATATATGTGAAGATCGCAACAGTATCAGATCTGTCAATGTACTGTGTCACAAAGTACAATTGTTGTTGCCAGCGGAGTGAACATGCAAGAACAATGACAGATCTGATACTGATCTGATACTGTTGCCTTCTTGACCCTTTGAGTGCCATGGTTAGTCCATAGTTAGAATTTAGCGCTTACAATGGATTCTAAGCGCTAAGTTCTAATTCATATATACACACACACACACACACACACACACACACACACACACACACACACACTCATCTTATTCCCCAGACACACACACAACCACAATTAATCCACCCATGTGAAATATTGACACACACACCAATAAACTACATGAAGACTGCTCTGGGTTGAAATGTGCTGTAGCACCGCAACGCATCTCAACGCCGGAGCAGGCTACATGCAACGCAAAAGTAATGAATTAAACTTATGCTCATTTGACATAATAATGAAGAAAAGACAAGTACATTTTGAAAAAGGCCCCTTTTTATTGCATTAAACATAGATGTGAAACATACCGGTTCTGATACATTACAACGCCTGAGATATGTAACACAAGTCATGACAAACACAGTTATATATATTTAATACAAATCATAAACACATACTAAAACAGGTTATTTAGGAAGAAGAACAAGGTACAAAATGAAATTGTATTGGTGCAAATGAAGTATTACTATCCCTTTAATACAGATATATTTCTTTTTTTCACAGGGAGAAGGCGGAAGACTGAAGAAAGAACACAGAAGGATGAGAGGAAAGAAGAGAAGGACCAGCAAGCCGAGGACCCCGCTGGACATCAGGATTAATGGTAAGTGTAACTTGTAATGTGATGTTGTTTTTCACTTAATCGGATTAACCCTTTGAATGCCGGCGGGGTAATTATACCCTGCTGGCAATCATAGGGTTAATTCTTCTAACTTTTGACACAATTTAGGCACTTTGGATGTATTGATGTGGGTCTTGGGGCCCCATATCAATACATCTACTGAGGACTTTGTTTTTTTTTTGCCAGTTAACAGCTGTGTAATCTGGCAAAAGATCCGATAAGGGACTCTACGGCTAACAAAACTGGGTCTTAAATTTTAGCCGGTAATGAGTCCCTCTTCGGATCTTTTTCAGCTAACGCAGGCTATTGAATAGCAAAGTGGAACGTTTTTTTTTTGGTTCTGTGGGCCAAAACACACGTTAGTGTAGTGGCCGGTACACTGAATGAACTGCCGTTAGCAGTTCATTACATGGCCCTTTGAATGGCCTGCTGCATGTAAAGACACCCGTTAGTCTTTTTTTTGGCTAACGGCTGCCTTTAAATCTAGCCCTAGGTCTCACACTGTCCACATATTGTTTCAACCACTGTTGTGGTAATAGGGAATTTTGACAAACGTAGATATTTTTTTATTCACTTGCAGGATAGATAATCAGATCAGAGCTACAATACAAATGGAGCTATACTAGTAGCATAACCAATTTCTCTCTTAAGCTCTCTAGTATCATTTGTGTAGCCCCATTTCAACTGTAAGCTATGTGGTATCAGTTGCCTTACTTCACAACATTAATGACAATTTTAAAATTAACAAAAGCGAGTGGGCTAGGACAGTGACCTCGAGCTACAGTAAAAATGGGCCAGTTGATTGTATTTGCCCCCTGGGCCACAAGATGCTAGCCCTCCCCTGATTATGTGTTAATTTAAGTGCAACTCTCCCCACTCCCAACTCCACCTAGCTCAAGTGTCAGCTCCTCTTTCTCTCTCTATCGCTATCCTCTGCTCCTGGGTCCTGTGCTCTAGCTCACCAAAACTCTAAACACAAACATGGTATGTCAGTTATTTTGGGGTATATATAATAATATTTGAACGTACTTGATAATTTGGTGTGTTGTGATTGGTTGTGTTTGAACTTGTCTTGACAACATTTAGTGTCGCTAGATGAGGTCAACTGTAATCTTTAGAGCTCTAATGATCTGGGACATTACTGCTCAGACCCCCTATGTGGTACACCCCACACTCCCAAGGCTGCTGTATCTCATTGCTCTGTGCATGCGTGTATGTATCTGATCAAAGTGGATCTGTCACCTCAATTCAAGTTTGATTTGTTTTATAGAGAATTGAATTCTGCCTACAGTATATGTTCTAGTAGCCATTTTTCTGTGAATGTAATAGTTTGAGAAATTAATATTTATGCTTTGATGACATGGTATGCACGTTATGCTATTTCCCATAGCTAGGAACCTTGTCTTTTTGAGCCCCAGGAGAGGGCTCATGTGGTGCGACTGGGGAATATAAAATGATTTGTGTCACAAAGGGACAGGGCTTAATGGTCTGTGTCATAAAGTGGGTGGGAAGAGGGAAGAACAGTGTGGAAAGGAAGATAAGTGGGTGGAGCAGGTTGGAAAGGAGGAGAAGTGGACAGGAAGTGTGAGGAATAGGGTGGGAAGATGGAGAAGTAGACAGGAAGTGGGAGGAATAGGGTGGGAAGGAGAAGTGGTCAGGGTTTCATAAGAAACTCTCCACAACTACAGAATACTTAACTGCAAAACAAACGGAATCTCCAGGGCAGATCGGGAGATTTCCCAGGTATGCTAATTCCCTGCACGGTATGCTAATCAGTTCTTTCTGAGGCCAAACCTATTGTTTTTTGAACCATTAGAAATGACCCATGTGTATGGCCCAGAAGTAAGCAATCTGCAGTCCTCCAGTTCTTCAGGACTACAGTTACTGGGATAATCAGAACTGACTTCCTCAACTGCTAGATGGACTCAAGCTGCTCAGCCCTGATGTAGGCCCTGCCTAGATATATTCATAAGGCAGCGTTCAGAAATATTGATTAATCCAGCAGAGAATCGAATTAGCATAACTGCCACACTGCTTCACTAACAATTAAAAAGCAGCAATCTCCGGGAAAACATTGTTGAAAAAAAAAAAAAAAAACTGGATTTAACTAGAGAAGCAAGATTAGAATAAGAAGGACTTTAAATGAGGTGAGAGGTCCCCTTTAACTAAATGTATCTTTTGGTGACAGGTCCTCTTTAATGCAAGTCTGTGCCTGTTTGGTTAAAGTCTAAAAGCCAAGTTTAAATCACTAGGATATCTCAGTTGTCCCCCTGTGGTACAGATTATTTGCTGTAGAATTTTACCTCTTTAGCTTATTGAATACGGCCCTAAATTCAATAATGTTTGCGATCCCTGTATTCATACATTTTGCATCTACTATGCTCAATTACAAAATAAAAAAACAACATTCTTTAGAAATAGGCTCAAACCCCATAAATGCTAGAGAGTCTCCAGAGTGTTGCTTTACAATGTGTCGGAGAGCACTCTATTATTCAAGGGGTTAAAAGCCCCATATAAATCAGTAGGACTTTTATATGTTCCCTACTGTACAGCCGTACAGAACTACTCATCTTTAGCTTCCTGAAAGTAGCCCTAAGCTTTCTGTTTATCGGTTTTTACAATCTAAATGAGGGACTGAAGTACAAAGGTGAATGGGAATAAAACTAAGAGGCATTCACTTAGTATGTGTCACTACTTTCAGTGAGTTTGTGAAGTGTGTCATGTGTTTGTTATGTGTTTATTATGAGTTCCCTAATTTGACCTCACTGTTCAAGATGCTGTGGCATTATAAGTTCACATACCTCCTAAGTGTGCCTCTTTTAGGAGGGACAGTCTCTCTCTAAGACCCAGATCCCTCTGTCCCTCTTTCCTACCATGGTGTCCCCCTTTTCAGGAGATCAGACTGTGTGATGAGTATATAAGTGTAGCACATTGTTCCACAACAATAAAACTTGCATTAATGTTTGTTCAAACGTCAATATATGTGTTTACAAATGTCTGTGTAAATAAAATGCTCTGATCTTGTTCTAAATAATTTATTCAGTAACACAAAGCAGTGTTAGTAGGTCATGAAATAACCAGACATGCCGCCAGTAACAGCAATTAAAGCTAAAGTGTCCCTCTTTGGCCATTTAAAATGTAAGTAGGTATGATGTCATTATAATAAACATCTTAAAATGTGTCTCCGGAGCTAAGATTAGAGTAATAGTTGAAATCAGATGAGGGAAGATTCCAGGGGACTTTGAAAATAAGCTGACCCTGTGACTGAAACATTAACCCTTAAGGTTCCCCAGAACATAGATTCTATCTAGGTAATATGATCCTGATTGATCTAAGCCAAAGGTTTTCCAGTTTGTCCACAAGTACTACAACTTCATCCAGTGGTAACCAAATAGGGATGGGGGCAGTGAGGCGCTTTCAAGGGGAGGTGGTGCAAGGTTTTGTTTTAGCACCAAATGTCTAACAGTATCTGTATTGTCACAAAGCTTCCATGGTCAGATGTTTGGGAAAGGGTGATTCAAAGACCAGATGCACTAAGGTGTGATGAAGTGGTGATACAGAGAAGATAATTTCTCCGGTATGATAAATGCTCCAGTTCCTATGTTATTTTATTGAGCCTATGCACTAAGAGCCATTTGAGAGAGCTTAGTGCAATGTCTCCATAGAAGAACATAGTAACTGGAGAAGTGATATCAATGGAGCAGTTATCCCTGCTTTATCACACCTAATGCATCACCACCCCCAGGCATGAAAAGCACAGCCTGCCATGTTTGTACTTTTGATACACATATGCTTATGGGAAAGCTATATATATATTGCTTTGTAGACAGGTCAGCAGCAAAGAAAATTATATAAAGTAAAATTAAAAGTAAGTGTGTAATGGGTTAAATGTATTTAAATAGAACAAGGAAGGAAATACGTGAAGGTTTGGTAAAAATCTAAAAAGGGGGCATCGTATCAGAAAGTCTGAGAACCACTGATTTAGAGATATATCTGCTTGAAAGCACACACACGCACGCACAGCACAAGCAGGAACTCTTCCTATTTTCTGGTATAAATGACACCAATTTAGAGACTGATGCCTCGATTCAACTGAGGCTGGTAAAACAGCCGGTAGGGCAATATTGTCTAACAGCCCATTAGCAAACAATGCACGCAGACCAATTCAATTGCCCTACCATCTGAAAGCAAAATAGATGTTAGGCCACCGAAAATGACTTATTGCCAAATGTCCATTTTATGTGTTAAGTTCCCAAAATGCAAGCTAAGCAGCATGAATAATGGGAACATCAAAGGAAAAGAGCTATTGATCGGTGCCTGACACACTGTCAAGCACCGATCATTAGCTAAAAAACAGTCACCCTCCCAAACACTAACCTTACTACCTGTTACAGTAAAGTGCAACAAGAGTACCCTTAACACTAGCCAAACACCCACAACTGTTTAACACTTACCTGTCATTCATTGTCCATCTTCTCCTTTAGGCTCAGTGGTTAGCACTGTTGCCTTGCAGCGCTGGGGTCCTGGGTTCAAATCCCACCAAGGACAACATCTGCAATGAGTTTGTATGTTCTCACTGTGTTTGCCTGGGTTTCCTCCGGGTACTCCGGTTTCCTCCCACACTCCAATACATACTGATAGGTGAATTTAGATTGTGAGCCCCAATGGGGACAGGAACCAATATGAGTGTAAAGCGCTGCGGAATCTGTGTGCGCTATATAAATAAAGGATTATTATTATTATTATTTAATCTTCCTTCTTAAAGGGATAGTAATGTTTCATAATAAAAGCAGCTCTAATTAGTCATCATAGTATTTGGACTTTGGAGAGTGTTATTTCAACTCTGTCAGAGTAGTAGTTCAAGAGTAATTCAATGACAAAGTGTCCCCCTCCCGCCACTTTTACTGATGTAACACTGCTCAGCCAGAGCAGAAGGGAGGTGCCCAGGTAGATTGCAGAGAGGGACAATCTTCAATTAAGATAAGGGAAAAACCTGAAAAGCTTGTCAAGGGGGCAGGGGTTTCATTGTTTTCATAGGAATAAGATTATCCCCTGCTGTTATCTGTCTGGTCTATGGACTGCATTCCACCTCTGAGAAGAGATGGCTTACGCTAGGTAAAAGGGGCGGGAGGGGGAAACTTTGCTTGTGAATATCTGTCAAACCATAAAGGTTTGAGAGATAAGACTTATATCGTTCTTCATGTTTTTTTAATGCCTACAAAATAAAATAAAATAAATCATCTTTCTGCTGGTTCAGTTTTAAATGGTCGCATGCAAAAGAACATGCAACCACATAACTCATACAACATGTCGTCTTGTTGAAAATGGAGACATGAAAATCTCTCGTTGCATGACAGTGCAAGATTTTCATGTCGCTTACTAAAAGATTGCATCATGTTTTAGTGAAGAACAAATCCATTTTATCTGCATGAAAGATGGCATACCATTATGTGAAGAACAAATCCGTTATTTGCATATTCTTTGTTGGGTTGCTGCCTGCATAATGCTCCTGTGGCCAGCTATTTAATTTCACAGCGCAGCACTCAGCAAGACTGGGATGAGGTTGCACTACAACTCTAATCATCCTTGCCCATCTTGCTGAGCACTGCAACGATGTGGGTGTGTGTAAGAACAGCCCCTCCAATCAGTAAACAATTAGCTTCAAGTACTGCGTGTTCTCCACACAGAGAATGGGAGAAAAAAACATTCACAACCATTGTGAACTTCTAATAAAATTTTAAAAAATCTAAACTGCTTGGTGACTAATAAAATCTTTCCACTAACACAATCACTTTAGATATTTACTAGCTATAGACCAGGTAAACCCAGCATAGATATAGTTAATCATCCATCATCAATAAGCACTATAAGTTTCGGACATATTTAGTGGAAATTTATGCCCTAGTGTTGCACTGGTTACCCTAATTAGAATCTTTTATAAGGCAATAACAGATGAAAGATAGTGGTCTGCATTCTATTTAAGATATTAAAAAATTGCTGACAGTACAGTTTAATGGTGAATATCTGTGATGTTTTTATTCGATCCGGTTCCTATGTGTTCGGGTTCCGTGATATCTTAGTAATTGCACCTAATTTATGTAAGGTTTACTTGTGCTTTCATTTTATTGGTAACTAATGAAAGCTATGTCTTACGACCCAATTTTTACATGAAACTTGATGCACTGAACTTTTTGAGAAAGAGAGCATAAGTGGGCAAAATAATAAATTATAAGCAATTAAATCACACACTCTGCCGGTTTATACTTCTTTTCTCATACACTCATTTTTTTCTTTAGACATACTAGTTTTAAAGCCCATGTACACGAGCCAACACACTGGCGGCACTGCAGTCATGCGCAGTATTGACTGCCCGCACCATGGCTGATACGGAGTGGGGCACTCAAAATTCAGACCGTAGTCCTCTCTGCGCACCTGAAGTTGCGCAGAGAGGACTCCGGTCTGAATTCGGAGCGCCCACTCTGTATCAGCCGCGGTGCGGGCAGTCTGTACTGCGCATAACTATAGTGCGCACAGCCGTGTCTACTGGGCATGACGGCTTCTGACAAACATCCTTAGCGAATTATAATATAGGATTTTTATAGCTCTGCAACGTGATGATAGATACTCTTCTCTTTTACTTTTGCATGTTTACATATAAGTATTTCACATTTACATTATACAAGATCATTTTGGCTCAATGATAGTACCAGGTCACCATAACATCACATCAACTTCCTCTTTATGCCACCATATTTCCAGGAATCTCTGCTTGTTTGGTTTCATTTCCATTACTGTATCCAACCACACTGGATCTCAAGGATTCAAGAGTTGTTAGTGGCCAACCTTAAAGTGTTAGTAATGTCCAAAAAAAAGTTTTTTTGCATTTAGAAGAGCTTAAAAAGCTGAGCTAGATGCAAAAAAAAGTATTTCTCAAACCGCTATGGTTTAAGAGATACAGGCGTTTAAAGTTCGCTGTTTCCTACTGACAGCTGTAAAGCTGTCAGCAGGAGATTCGTGTTGGTCAACACGGAGGCGATTGAGAAGTGCCGAGATCTCGTTACTTACAAGGAATCCCTTCATTGGAATGGTCTAAAACGTGTGTGCCTGGTGTTCAGGCACACATTTTAGACCATTCCAATGAAGGTATTCCTTGTAAGTAACGAGATCTCGGCACTTCTCAAGCGCCTCCGTGTTGACCAACACGAATCTCCTGCTGACAGCTTTACAGCTGTCAGTAGGAAACAGCGAACTTTAAACGCCTGTATCTCTCGAACCATAGCAGTTTGAGAGATACGTTTTTTGCATTTAGCTCAGCTTTTTAAGCTCTTCTAAATGCAAAAAACTTTTTTTTGGACATTACTAACACTTTAAAACAAGAATTGGAGCCCTTTGTCCAAACTTGCACAAAATGCGCTAGAAATAAGGTTCCCTGTGACAATTCGGCACTTTGCCTATGACTACAACCCTTTGGACACATTGGGCTGTAGATTTTATTGTTGATCTTCCCAAATCAAACCGTGATAATGGTCATAATTGACAGTTCTTCAAGACAGGCACACTTCATTCCTCTTCATGGTTGCCTTCTGCTCCAGCATTGCTCCGTACTCCTGTTCAAATCATACGTATATTCATTATACGCCCCTGAAGGAATTACAACATTGACAGACATGCCAACATTAATTTATCATTGAGAGAATGGCAGAGAAGCTATAACACATCACAGCTTCTCTGCCATTCTCTAAGTGATAAGTTAATGCTGGAAATATTGGTTAATGTTGTAACCCTTTCAGTGCCACAAGGGTGTGCAATGAACATCCATATGGCACTAAAAGGGTTAAAGGAAATTGGCTGCTGTCTCTACTCTCCAACAAACAGTTCATCTTACCTAGCAGTCTAAATGATTAGGATATCATCTACGAAACAGAAGTAGACTAGAGGCTTTATTTGGCAAATGGACAAGAATGCCTCCTCCAATTGTGCCATGAATACGTTGGCGTATTGAGGTGCCATTCTCGTTCTCATGGCAGTTCCAGTCTTTTGTATGTATAGATCTTGCCAAATGTGAAATAATTGTGTGAAAATATAAAGTGTATTAGTTGGGTTACAGGTTCTGTTGGTTCTAAAACCCTCTTGTTCTAGGAATGTTTTACAAGCTGCAATGCCGTTTTCATGTGGAATGTTGGAGTACAGTGATTCCAATTCCAAGGTGGCTAGATTGGTTTCCCTAGTGATGGAGCTGAGGTCAGACAGTTTGTTTAAGAGGTTGGTTGTGTACATTCCTAGCAAGAGGACTTACCGACAGGACATCTAACCCAACTAATACACTTTATACTTACATACAATTATTTCACATTTAGGCAAGATCTATACATACAAAAGACTGGAACTGCCATGGGAACGTGAATGGCACATCAATACACCAAACTTTTCATTGCAAAATTGGAGGAGGAGTTCTTGACCCCTTACCAAATAAAGCCTCTAGTCTACCTCTGTTACATAGATGATATCCTAATCATTTGGACTGCCAGCAAAGATGACCTTTTGACATTTCACAAAAATTACAGTGCCTTCCATCCCAACATTAAGCTCAAACTCACCCATTCTCCCACACAAATTAACTTTCTGGATACTACAGTATCAGTACCACAAACCAACAGACAGGCCTAATTATCTCAGAAATTATAGTTTCCACCCCAGACACAGGGAAAAAAACTGTATTGTTTACAGTCAGGCCCTAAGGTATAACCGCATATGCACTGAGACTTCTGACTGAAATTAACATCTTAAAATCTCAGGACAGAGTTCATCATCAGGATATAATGACAAGATCACAGGCCTCTAAATTCAGAGAGCCACCAGCGTATCCAGAAGAAGTCTCCAGGAATACAAACAACCACAGAAAGATAGCAGTGTGCCATTATTAGTCACCTACAACCCATAGCTTGAAGTACTGTGAAAAATCTCAAAAGAGTTCCAAACAATACTACATACCGATAGATTAAAAAGAATATTCCCAAGACCTCTGCTCCTCTCCTATTAACAGCCTGCCAACCTGAAGCAATTGGTGGTGAATAGCACACTTACAAATGCAACAGAAAACGGTACTTCTCCCTGTCTACAAAGGACATGTGGAACCTGTACACACATATGTAGCACAGATATGGTGCCCATACCACATTCATGCAGAAACCACAATATCAAGGGCAAATTCTCCTGTGACTCATCTAATGTTTTTACCTCATCATGTGTGTGAAGTGCCCCCAAACTGGACTATATGTGGGTGAGACAGAACAGACCCTGAGACAAATGATGAATTCTCATAGGTCCGTGTGAACAACAAAGGAGATGTCCTAATTGGTCAACATGTCTGCAGAACGGATCACAGCATATAAGAACTCAGTGACTATACTGATGGGAAATGTTAAGACACAGAGAGACAGAAGGATCTGAGAGTATAAACTCATAACCAGTCTGAACTGTGGCTTGAACCATGACAAGGAATTTATGTCACATTATCCCACATAGTAAAAATATGTTTGGTCCCTTTGGATGCCAGAGGCCTGCATGTCTCATTGTAAGTGATAGGTTGTGCACCCTTCTTACTTTTGGAGGGTTAACCCATACGTTATTTTAACATAGCCATCTCTGGCCAATTTCAGTGGAGAGTGAAAAAGGTAATTAATCTTGTTTGCATTTTCTAGTCTACTTCACATAGCTGTAACTACAGTATAATTTATGGCCTACACTGATAATGTGGAGTTTGACCCTTCGTATACCACAGAGGTAGCCAATGCATTGTGTTGCACTGTGTCAAGAGCGGGTAGCCTGCAGAAGTGGGAGTGCTGGGTAGCGACGCTAGGTAACAGTGCTCGGGTACGTAGGCTGTCTGAAATAGAGCCATGCTGTGGTGAGGGCCGAACTAAAGGTGCCAACCACAAGGCCGGATGACAAACCTCAGAGAAGCTGGAAGTGAGCCCAAGATGGGAATACACAGACAGCACCTACTCTACTGCAGGGGAGAGTGAAGGCTAGAGTACGGTTCGAGGATAGAGTACAAAGCTACAGGTAATAGCGTGGACTCTCCAAGGAAAACATGATAGAGAATTGTCGGAAAGGCCAAAGGTAACGGTAGGTTGGTAGCATAGATGTCAGCAGGCAAAAGGATGGCCACAGAGAAGCCAAGGGTCATACACAGGAGTTCTTGACAAAACTAGGATTTCAGCAGGCAAAAGGAAGGTCAGAGACAGGCCAAGGGTCATAGACAGTAACTCTGATAGGCAGGAGTAAAAAGCAGACTATAGGATGGTCAAGAGAGGCCAAGGGACTTACACAGTAAATCTGATAGGCAGAAGTAGTCAGCAGTCTGTATGATGGTCTAGGCAGGCCAAGGGTCATACACAGTAAATCTGATGAAGCTAGGCAAGGTACAAGGTGGTTAAGGAGGGCTTGAGCAACATAGTAAAATATAAACATATGAGGATGAAAAAAGACCTGCATCGATTAAGTTTAGCCCATGCCATATGACCCCTGTTGATTCAGAAATAGGGAAAAAACCCTGTTGAATCCATTTCCAATTAAAGGGATAGTAATACTTAAAGTGTAAAAAAGATATGTTGTAGGGTTTATCCCCTTGAGTAAAACAAGGGTACTCCCACACTTTACAATTTCAGGCCAATGTGATATTGCACCTAAAAAAATTCAACTTTGAGTTGTAATAACCTTTGAATAAAACACCTTTCAGCAGTGGGAGTACCCTTGTTTTACTCAGGGGGATAAACCCTACAACTTATTTTTTTTTTTTTTTACATCTTAAGCATTACTATCTCTTTAAGCTCTAATTTGGGAAGAAAATTTCTTCCGGACTCCAAATGTTAGTCAGAGATTTCCCTGGGTCAGGATCATCTCTGCTTTAAAGCCAAATGATATAATTCTCAATATTGTTGTGAGCTAGAAAAGTATCCATTGCTTTTTTTCGAGTGAGTATGGGTGGTTGAGTTTACCTTGGAGTACTGAGAGGGACTGTGGTGATCTTGGACTTCTGGAGAAAAATCAACTGTTTTTTTTCCCTAGGCTGGGCAACCCTGAACTGCCATGCCTTCAGAGGTCTGTCTGACTGCAAAAATAAGCACTGCAATGTAATAGCAGAATGGTTGTTTGCAGTTCTACTTTTGGCTGATTTTGCGCATTCACTGAACTAAAAAATTTAGTATGTATGCCAGCCCTAATGGAGTTACAAGAGTCAGAAGAAGTTTTAATTTCCATGAGGTTGAAATGGAATCCAGGCCAAATAATGATACTGACATCAGTAGAAAAAGAACAGATGCTAAAAAATATCAGCTGCAACCACAAGGTGGCACAGTGGTAACACAAAATGTAAAATATAATTAAGTTAAACAGTATAATGTTATAAGATCATAATCTGTTTCCTGTAATAAATCAGTCATTTAAATCTAATGAATGATTTATATAATGTCTGCCATAAACTGGACTTTACCTATACAGTTGCCAGTTGCATAAGTAGTCATTGTTTTGGGCCCCCTAACACAAAATATTCTACCAGGGGAGTAACTAAAATCTATTGTGCCCTAGGACTAATGAGCACACTTGTAGTTATGGCCCTGACAGCCGTTAGTTTCATTAAACATATCTATTCTCAGTGTCTTTGCCATGCACCAGTGGAATAGTCTTTGGAGGGCCCTAAGGCAAACATTTTTGGGGCCCCCTAACACAAATATTCTCTCAGGAGAGCAACTGGAACCTATTGGATCATGGAGCCAATGGGCCTCCTCGGATGCCAGGCCCTTTCACTACTGCAACCTCTGCACCCCTTGTAGTTACACCCATGCCTTGTGCATTTTGTTTTTCAATCAGTTTAATAGTTCTAAAGATTTTTTTTATTTAGCTTGTTGGAGATCCTAATTTATAAGAGCTTTGTCTGATTTGTCAGATACAGTTAAATAAATAATTCCTCTTATGTCTAGAAAATCCCTCTCTCCACCTTCTTAGGTGACTAGAACCTTTCAGTTTCTATCAGGGGGGTGTAATAAATTAATGGGGAGGAAAAACAGTGCAGGTCCTTTCAAGATGGAAACATAAAAAGTCAAGGAGGTGCCTCATAGGGTAATATTGTCTACATAAAGAATAATACTGTGTAAATAAATACAAAATTAAGACAATCTTCATTCATTATACTCAAAACCTGGCAGCAGCACACCTGGAGGAAATGAACCCTTTGAGTGCTAGAGAGGTAACAGTAGCACACCTGGAGGATATTAACCCTTTGATTGCCAGAAAGGTATCCAACGCATTGCTTTGCAATGCGTTGGATACCTCTCTGGCACTCAAAGAGTTAACAATGCCTCCACACACACAACTTCAATATGGAAATCAGCAGCCACTTCTCTATAGATGCCAGTGCCTCTCATAGAAAGAGAGAACAATGGCCAAAAACAGACAATGATAAGCCTAATGACAGTGCTTCAATGTATCAAATGTGTCTTAATAAACCATTAAACATACTCATACATATAGTTAACCTGTGAGGAATGATGCATTCACAGGCTAATACACGGCAAGGAAAAAGTACACACCCAGTTCATGTTTTCAGTAAAGAATCCAATGAATGAGCCATTGAATACAAAGCTAAAGGTTTACTATAATAATATATAAAACACATGAAACATATATTTCATATTATTAAAAACTGTTTGCAAGCCTGAAGCGTGTCAACATTTTCTTCAGGGTACAGGCTTAATTAATTAGAAAATTAATTTTCTTAATTAATTAGAAAAGAAAATGGAAGTCAGCTGCCAATCCAGTCACACATATTTCTGAGACACAGTTCAAGCAACAGACCAATCAATGGGATAATATTATTGACCAATAAATTTTAATTTGCAATAGCCATTGAGGAAATAAAACAATTCTTTCACACAGCAGTGCAACAGTAACGTGACCATATAGATTCTAGTCCTGTGAAAAATAAGCCGTTCATCGATCAGGGAGCAACCATCTGATAGCAAATAAACATTTACTAATAACAATCATTTAAAAAAGACATTTCTTAAAATCAATAAAATCAAAGGAAAAAAAGAAAGGCAATGTAGAACATACCTCAAAGATACCATCGGTCTATCAGCACACCTCCATGCTCATCTATACAACGGATTAGATTAAATACAAATAGATAGGAAATATTATATATGGAAATTAAATTATTGTAATAATAAACAATTGTAAAATAACAATACATTAAAATAAAACAAACTACATTGTGATAAGTGAATTATGTTAGATGAAATAATCATGAAGTGAAGGGAATAGTGTTTAATTAAATGTATGTATATAAATATTTGAACTAAAACATGTAAAAATGCATGCCTATTTGTAATCTATCTAATATATAAATGCATCTTTAGTATAAACCCACTAACCCATAGAGTGTGTGACCATACAATCACCAACATCTAACATAGCATATAAAATGTAAATATAAAAAAAATTGCGTAATTATGGTGATCTAATTAACTGAGAATGTGATTATAACTGTGAAAAAAAGAGGATTTTAGTCTTACCTGTTAAATCCTTTTCTCTTAGTCCATACAGGTTACTGGTAACTCTGGGAGGCGATCCGCCCCTTTAAGTAGGCAGGAACATGTCTCCAAATGTATGCAGGGGGTGGAGTCTCCCCTCTCCACTCAGCTGCATCCCAGTCAGCTAACTCCAGAATGATTTGAGACACTAATAACTGACCAGAAATAGGAGAGAAGAAGACTCCTGTGAGCATGCCCCGAAGGACTCCCACGAATTGCCACAGGAGAGCCAAGCATGGTCTCTTGACAGGGTGGGAAACCAGTAACCTGTATGGACTAAGAGAAAAGAATTTAACAGGTAAGACTAAAATCCTCTTTTCTCTGTCGTCCAATACAGGTTACTGGTAACTCTGGGATGTCCAACCATTGAGTTTCCCAGAGGCGGGAAGAAGGCAAGGACCAGGTGCAAGGCCCCCCAAAGTCACCAGGACCTCTATGAACCTACCGGTCAGAGATCCCAAAAAAACAGAAGTGTCAACGGACACCAACTAAGGGTAAAAACAGACCCCAGGAACTGTTACACAGCCCACTGAACTACAGCCAACAGGGCTCAACAGTAAGGAAGCACTGAGAACCTCAGAAGAAGAAGACCCTAGACAAGCAAAACTACCTCCAGGACCTTCCTCCCAAAGCTGGCATCAACCGAGGCCAGCACATCCACATGGTAGTGCTTTGAAAAGATGTGCACAGAGGACCAAGTGGCCACCCTGCACAACTGATCAGCAGACGCTTGATTCTTATAGGCCCAAGAGGCCCCTATAGATCTGGTGTAATGAGCCGTGACCCAAAAGGGAACATGCTTATTCCTTAATTTGTAAACCTTACGAATAGTGGACTAAATCCATGAAGCAATAGTCACTTTGGATGCTGGTCTCCCTGCCCTAGGACCCTCAGGAACAGTAACCAAGAATTCAAAGGGAGGATGCTGGAGAACTCCCAAAATCAAGTTAAGGTCCCACTGAGGAGCCGGACTCCGAAAGACAGGACGCACATGAGCAACGCCCTGGAAGAAAACCTTGACATCAGGAAGAACAGCGATGCGCTCCTGGAAGAAAACAGAATGCGCCGAAGTCTGAACCTTAAGAGAACTCAGACTGAGTCCCTTGTCCACACCGTCCTGCAAAAAGACTAGGACAGTGGGAAGATGAAAGTCATGAGACAGATCCCTGTCAGCACACCAAAACACGAATGTCGACCAGACACGGTGGTAAATCTTGGAAGAAACAGGCTTACGAGCACTCAGCATAGTAGACACCACAGCAGAAGAAAACCCTTTCTTCTTCAAAATCGAGGATTCAACCTCCAGGCCGTCAAATTGAGACGATGAACATCCTCCTTCCACAGATAACCCTGCAGCAGAAGATCTGGACGAGAGTGAAGCAGAAAGCGCTCTGCTACAGACAGGGCCAGAAGGTCCGGATACCAGGACTGATGAGGCCAATTTTGAGCGATCAGGATGACTGTGCAACGATCCACCTTCAACTTCTGAATCACCCTTATCAACATTGGAAGGGGAAGAAAGACGTAGGCCAGGGAGAACGCCCAGGGAATGGACATGGCGTCGATGGCCAGGGCTAGAGAGTCTCTCCACCGGGAGCAGAACATCGGAACCTTCCTGTTGGGCCTGGCTGCCATCAGATCCACTAGGGGAACTCCCCACGTCTGAGTCAGGAGCTGAAACACCTCAGGATGGAGTTCCCACTCTCCGCTGTCGACTGTGTGACGACTGAGAAAGTCTGCCATGACATTGTCTACACCTGGAATGTGCACCGCGGAAATGACAGGAACGTGAACCTCGCCCAAGACAGAATGGCCTTGACCTCTAACCAGGCGGCAAGACTTCTTGTCCCGCCCTGCCTGTTGATGTAAGCCACGGCGGTGGCGTTGTCGGATTCCACTTTGACTGGACAGCCCTCCAGCTGAGATTCCCAATGACGCAGAGCATGAAAAATCGCTCGAAGTTCCAGAATGTTGATGGGAAGAAGAGACTCCTCCAAGGACCACTTCCCCTGAGCGCTGATGTGACCCTGGACACCCGAGAGGCTGGCGTCCGTCATGACCTTGATCCAGTAGGGGATACGGAAGGATCTCCCCTTCAGGAGATGGGAAAGGTCCAACCACCACTCCAAGCTCAACTCGACATGAGGAGGAAGAGAGATTGACAGCTTCAGATGATCCGGCCAGTCCCTGCACGTCTGGATCACAAACCTTTGAAGATCCCTGGTGTGTGCCATGGCAAACGGCACCGCCTCTATCGTAGAGATGAACTTCCCCACCAGAGAGGACAACTTTGGAACCGGGATCCAATCGTGGGCCAGGATCTTGGAGACCCATTGAGCAATCTGATGAGCTACCTCCTCCAGTAGAAACACCATGCACCTCTGAGTGTCGAACAGAAGACCCAAGAAAATGAGACGCTGGGACGGAACCAAGTCCGACTTGTCCAAGTTCACAATCCAACCGTGACGAGTGAGGACTTGAATGCAGGTCTGGACCTGCTGATGAAGAAGGTCCGCAGACGCAGCCTTCAAAAGCAGGTCGTCCATGTACGGAGTCACTCTGATCCCACCCCGATGGAGGACAGATATTAACACCCCCAGAACCCGCTGGAAAACCTGCGGAGCCGTTGTCAGACCAAATGGAAGAGCTGAAAACTGAAAATGACCTCTGGCGCAGGAAAACCCCAGATGCTGACTGCTCTCTAGATAAATTGGGATGTGAAGATACGCATCCTGAAGATCCAGGGAAGCAAGAAACTCCCCAGGAGACATGGCAGCGATGACAGTGCACAGAGACTCCTGTCGATAGTGAGTCTTCACTACAAAAGAGTTGAGATCCTTGAGGTCCAAAATAGGACGACCTCCGACGTCTTTCTTGGTCACCACAAAAAGGTTGGAATAAAATCCGGAACCTTTGTCCAAGGGAGGTATCGGCTCCAGGACGTGTTTGTCCAAAAGAGTCTGAATAGCGTCGTCGAACAGACCACATCTCTCGGCATCCTGAGGAGAACGAGTGAGATGAAATCAAATGGAGGAAGAGAAAAGAAAGGGATCTTGTATCCCTCCAACACCACCTGTAAAACCCATGGGTCCGTCACAGAATCCTCCCAAACCCCGCGAAAGAGGTGGAGACGCCCACCCACAGCGGGATGCGGACCCGGGTTCGGCGAGTCATGACGAAGCAGTCTTGGAAGTCTTGGGCTTGGACGTGACCCTGGCCTTCCAGGACTGCTTGGGCTTGGAGGAGGAGCGCAGAGTAGATGGAACCGCCTGGTTTGTCGTACATGTCTCAGTTTGAAAGGAACGAAAGGATCGGTTGCGCTTAGCCGGCAACTTTTTCTTAAAGACCAAGGGCAGAAGAGTAATCTTACCCCCCAGTGGCCTCGCTAATTAGTTCCTTTAGCTCAGAACCAAACAAGGAAGTACCCTGGAAAGGCAAAGAAAGCAAAACTTTCTTGGAAGCAGTGTCAGCAGACCAATTCTTAAGCCAAAGAGCACGCCTGGCCACCACAGAAGAAGTGGAGGCCCTCGCCATCATGCGGACGGCATCAAAGGCAGCATCAGAAACATAGTTCTGAGCCTCAGAGATATTATCAAGGAGGCGTAGCTTCTCTGAAATAGGTGCGTCTTGACGGACTGCCGTGGTGAGTTGCTCAGTCCAGACCGCGATGGCCCGGTTAACCCACGCCACAGCAAAGGCCGGACTCATAGCAGTGCCAATAGAGGCAAAAATAGACTTGAGGCAAACCTCTTTTTGTCAGTCCAATGCTGTAAAGCAGAAGCATCAGACACAGGTAAAGCAGTAGATTTAGACAGTCTAGATAGGGGGGATGAACCCATTTAGCCAGTTCAGCCTATGAAAAGGGATAAAGTTTAGCAAACTTTTTTGAAACTGAAGAGGACTTATCAGGGTTTTTACAAGCATCAGAAACCAAATGGTCAAGAGTAGGGTTAGGAGGAAAACAAGTAACAGCTTTGGCCGGTTTCTGAAAAACATCTGTTGGGTCAGAGGGAACCTCTTGACTCAAGGGAAGGTTGAGTGGTCAGTACAGCTCTAATTAAACCCTCAGCAGAGAGTTCAGGGTCACATTCAAAAGAGTCTCCAGCAGACCTGGAAGACTCAATAACTGTACCATCCTCAACATCAGAATCCTCCAACAATTCTTCCTCAGAAGAATCAGACACATCAGGTGCTCCCTGTGGTTTAGGCAGGGAGGTCCTGATAGTAGAGGGGGGCCTGCCATAACTGCAGTGCCCCCTGTACCTGAGAGGGAAAGAGTTGAAGAGTGGACCGCAGGTCCCTAGTTGCAGCCTTAAACTCCTGTACCCAAGCTGGCTCAATATCATGGCTGGAAGGCCCTGGGTTGCTGTCAGGACCTTCTGAGCATGCTGGGCATAAATGACCAGAGAATTCCCTAGGCAGCTCTGAGTGACAGGAAGAGCAATACGCAATGGGGGATACTGATACCCCAGCCTCCTTAGTCTTAGGTCTAGCCCCAAGCTCCAGCGGTATAGACATACTCACAGTGTCAAAATAACCCACTGACAAGAAATCACCCAATTTAAGTGTGAGAGATTAAAGATTCACCCCAGAGTCCAGTCCCTACATAAGATACTCGCTGAGAAAAGCTCACAAAATGGCTGCCGCAACGGGAGCCAATAGGAAAAGAGGTGCGAAACGAGCGCTCATGGGAAATGTAGTTTTTCCCAAAAAGTACCCCAAAGCAGTGCCCAAAGCCCCCCAAGTCCCCCAACACACTTGAACATGAAACCGGATGAAAGAGCAAGGGTAGACAAACCAAATGAGCCCACTCTGAATTCGCTATGTGAAGCAGTTCCAGAGATACGTCCCACACAGTGTAAGCCCATAGAGAGTAAAGGAGCAATGGCGCCTATGCGGTAAAAGCGCGCCTGTACATAAATTTTAAGGAAATTAGCCCCTGCAATGAAAAGGTTAAAAAGACACGGGAAACACATATGCATCATGAGAAAACACTAACCCATAAAGTAAGCGTAACAAAACCCCCAATAAAGTAGTCAAACCAGCAGACAAATGGTTAAAATGCCACATAGACTGCTCCAAAACCCACAGACATACACATATATATATATATACAAATATATATACATAAACACCCAATGAGTGCAGGAGTGTGCAATGAGAACTCCCAGATACAAGCCCAATGAAGGGACACTGTGGGACAAGTCGATCTTCAGCACTCAAAGGGTGGCTCACCTTTCCTGCAGATATTCTGTTTTCAGGTCACCATGTAAAGAGAGGATTACATCAGTGGGTAATCCCCGCGAAGCACTTGAAACCAAGATATTCCCCCATCAGGGCTTAACCCTTTCAGTGCCAGAGAGGTAAGCAACGCATTGCTTTGCAATGCGTTGCGTACACATCTGGCACTGAAAGGGCTATGGTCCACCAAAAGGCCCTGGACACTGAGCTAGCCACTTTGGAGAGGGCATTTGTCAGTCATGGTAACGCGCCTAATGGTGGTATTCCATATCTGACAGAAAAACAATAAAGAAACTAAAACTAATGAGAGATGTTCTCCACCTGGTGTGTTCACACCCAGGAACAAATCATTCTGGAGTTAGCTGACTGGGATGCAGCTGAGGGGAGAGGGGAGGCTCCACCCCCTGCATACATTTGGAGAAATGTTCCTGCCTACTTAAAGGGGCGGATCACCTCCCAGAGTTACCAGTAACCTGTATTGGACGACAGAGAAAAATAATTTTATTGTGTGCTCCAATCTAAATACATATACTAGGAATACTCACCCCCACAAAATGTGCAATATACAGCTATTATGGAAAAAAAACTACATGAATAATAATGCACACAATCAAACAACCAACTCAGTATACTCATTCAAGGCCCCCTGAGTCATGATATTTAATTTAAAGGGATAGTATTGTTTCACAATAAATGCAGCTCCAATTAATCTTCATAGTTTTTGGGCCACAGAGAGTGTTATTTCAATACTGTCAGAGTTGTAGTTCAAGAGTAATTGAATGATAAAGTATCCCCCTCCCTCCCCTTTTACTGATGTAACACTGCTCACCCTTAGAACAGCAAGACTGTCCAGATGGATCACAGAGAGGGACAGTCTTCAAAAATAAGGGAAAAACCTGAAAAACCTGTCAAGGGGGCAGGGTTTTACTTATGCTCACAGTAAGAAGATTGTCCCTTGCTGTGAGCTGTCTGGTCTGTGGACCAAATTCCACATCTGAGAGGAAGTGGCTTACACTAGGCAAAATTCAATTACTCTTGAACAACAACTCTGACAGTACTGAAATAGCACTCTGCATGGCCCATATACTATGAAGATTAATTGGAGCTGCTTTTATTATGAAACATTACTATTCCTTTAAACATACAGAAGGTGTTACGGTTATAGTCTCTGTAATGAGTGAATTGTAATGAATAGGTGATGGGATGTGTTTCAAGGGGGTCACTGTCTAAACAGATCTGGTATGTAAATTCTGGGCAATTCTCCCCACATATTGCACCCCACATATCCATGTAAAAACATAAATCACATATGTGGAACTGCAATCCATCTGACCAGCTAATTAAAAACTTTGTATTCCATTGCACTTTAACCCTTTGAGTGCCAGTGGGGTACACAACGCATTGCTTTGCAATGCTTTGTGTACCATTCTGGTATTCAAAGGGTTAAAATCATTTGTCACTGTGTTCATTTACAAATTTTCCCACAGACTTCGAAAGGAAATTTTGCAATAAATCCTGTAACGTAACCTAGGCCCGTGCAGCAACTGTTGACTAAATAATAAAAAAAAAAGTCACCAATTATTAAAGGTGTGGCAAATTTCCTATTGTAGGTTCTTAGTTGCTTGCGTGAGTGTGAGTGTGTGCAGCAACTGGTGTAACTGGTGAACCCTTCTAGGAAAGGAGCAAGAGGATGAGGGGGGGGAGATGGGAGAAAAAAAATAAGGAGAAAAGTCCTGAAGCTTAGCAGGTCACCAACGGAGGCTACATGAGAGGAAGAAAGAGTGACAAGAAGAGCACTCAAGTGTGTAAGCTCAGATAACACTGGATGCCACGCACCTCAGCTTCTGGGACCACCATTTAGAAGAGTCTAATTAACTTGGTAGGGATCTCATGATTTCTTTCCAGTAAGTAAAGCTGGTTGACCTTCTCGAACCATTGAAGTAAAGTTGGGGCCTCCCGAGATTTCTACTGTTGAAGAATTAGTGCCTTAGCCAAAATAAATAGGTGAGGTAGTTTACTCCAAATGGTAGGAAGGATTTTGCACAATAAATGGTGTTAATAAGCAAATATAAAGGACTAATAATAATTGTGATATTTAGTGAAAGTTGAAATGGTACTGTTAGAGTTTTATATCTGCAACGGCCATATGTGTCACTATGTATTTGCTGATAAATTTTCACTAAATAATGGTAAATTATTTACAGAAGATCTCTTATCCAATTTTTAAAGAAACACATTCTGAATCAGTCAGCTTGCTATTATGCCTAAAGCTTAATTTACGAATTAATTTACACCAACACGCAATTAAACATCTCAATGAAAAGACTAACTGTACTGCTGTTGGTCATAATTTCACCCAGAGAAACCCCTCCATGCACAAACTTAAAAACAAAATACACAGAAAGAATTTCAAAGATACCCAAAGAAGAAAGACATGTGAAGTAAAGATGAACTTCATATGACATTTGCTTTATGTCCTTGCTGTTGATACTGATACATGTTCCTCAAGTGTTCTTCTCAACACTTATGTTTGTGTATAATTTTTATCTCTCTCCCCCCATCCTTGCCTGTGATCCACCCCCTCTTCTCCACATACCTTTCGCAATGGCCAAGGTATTTTATGATCCTTAAAGATATGTTATCTGAAAATTATTGTTCTCTTAAACCATGTATTTCCTCTCTCATCTGACTTGTATGTTTCATTTTGATGATTAGTACTGCTTCTGACATCCCTCAAGAACTCATCCTGAAAATTGAATATTATTCCAATAAAGAAGGAATCAGTACATACTGTGATACTCATTAAGTTTTTATCTATAGCACATGTACCAACATGTGTGTGAGTGTGTACACACAGACACACACACATATATATATATATATATATATATATATATATATATATATATATATATATATATATATATATATATATATATACACACACACACACACACACACACACACACACACACACAGGCAAAGAGGCATGGCATTAACCATGCAAAAAGAGACAGGAGGGAGAGATATTCAGCTAGTTGTCACAGAAACACACATAAACTATGGGACCCCCCCAGCTTTGGTGAATTGGTAGACACAGAACGCACACATAGACTATGTGACAGGCCCCTTATTCCAGAGACAGACTCATATATTATATATATATATATATATATATATATATATATATATATATATATATATATATATATATATATATATATATATATATATATACTGTGTCACTGCAGCTTTGGTCCACTGCCTAGTGGAATGCAAAAAAACACACACACTATATGACAGGCAAGGTTTGCTTCACTGTCCCAAGCTCTCAGCTCAATTTTTTTTTCTCCCTCCACCCCCAAGCCAAAAGCTTTCACCTAGCTAATGAGACGTCATCGCTGACTGGTCCACTGTGTTCTCTGTGGTGTTCCCTAAGAAGGAAAGACAAAGTGGGAAGCAAGCAGGTTACATGGAAGAGCAGAGAGCCCGCTCAGTCCTGCCTCCATAGTCAGCAACACAGAGAACACCGGTGGACCAATCAGCAGTAATGTCTCATTAATATGTAAAGCGGTCTCAGTGAAAGCTCATGGCCCACTTTGTGTTGGTCTTCTGAAACTGGTGCTTTGGACTTTGGGTGAGGGAGAAAAAATAATATTCTCAGAGGAGTGCTTGGCCAGCTTTGTGTAGATCTCCTGAGCATGGGGCAGACTGCTCTGTCCTGCCTTAAAAGTCAACTCAACAGAAAACATCGATGGACCAATCAGCGCTGAGGTCTATATAATATGTAAAGCAGCCTGAGTGAAAGTTCCCAGATTACTTTGTGCAGCTCTTCTGAGTCTGGTGCTTTGAACTTTGGGTGTTTGGTAGGGGAGATATCTAAATAGATTTTGCTAGGACTGGAAATATAAAAAATGCAAACCGCTTAAATTGGATGTGTAGTGGGTTTTGGCTGCCCTGGCCACTACTTGTGAAAATGATGGCCCCAACTGTTTTTACAATGGTGTAGTTCACAGTTTCAATGGACACTTCTTGCAGAGATGAAAATCATGGTCTCAAGTGTGTTGAAAATGGTGGAGTTAACCTGTTGGCGAAATTGTAATGGTCCCAACTGTGTTTCAAAGGCTACAGTTGAGTGTTTACAGTGTGATTGTTGCTGAGGTTTTGACACTTCGGCCCCATGCCCACTCCTGTCAAAATCAAGCTACCAACTATGTCGAATATATCTCCTCCTTACTGCCCACCATGGGTGTGTGTGCCAGGGTCACAGAATTTGTGTCATGTGATGTGTTCCTCTCTCATATATATATATATATATATCTATATATATAAAAGAAGACTTTGTGCCTGGCAAAACACACCCAGGGGCGGCAGTAAAAAGGATTACTGCTGCCATTGGGTGATTCTGTGGGAGTGTGATTTTTGGCCTGCCCCCATTATCCAGCCCGCCCACCACTATCTAAGGCTGAAAAAAAAAATGGCTGCCACACACTCCTACACCACAGACACATGCACATGCCCTCCCACACACACACTAGCAGACACATACACACATATACACACACGCACGCTGAGGATGATGGGAACAATGTTCAAGCTACAGCTGGAAGGCCATGGTCCAATGTGTATTATGCAGCTTCTTCATTCCCTGTCTTTGAGCCTACACAGCTCTGCTAATTACTACAAGTGAGCTGATTTCTAAACAATCAGCAGTAGGATACTGGCTTGCTGAGAAAGTGGAAACAACGGCAGAGAGGTGATCAGGCAGTGCAGAGCAAGGCTTCAGCTGAGCTGGTAAATGGCAGAGACATGGATGTGACTGTATTTATATATTGCACAAAGAGAGAGAAAGAGAGCAGGTTGTTTGTCAGTCTGTCTGTAAGTAGAGGTGCCAGTTCCTGCAATCATCTCCATGCTGTACATAGCTCACTGTATAGCATGTATGACAAACTATTTATATATGGTCTGGCATTGTATAGTATACAGTCTGTGTATAAGGACTGGCACTATACAGTATAGGAGGGACAGTCCCTGTTTGACACCCAAATCCCTCTGCTCCTCTATTTAGGAGATCACACGGTGTGGTGTATATACAGTAGGCTGACCAGACCTCACCTTCAACCGGGGACACATAGGAAATAAGCATATTTCAGGAGTGCACCAAAATCAAAGCAGCCCTGCAGTATGCATTTTTCATATGTGTCACTGGTTAAAGGTGAGGTCTGGTCAGCCTAATGTACAAGTGTATCAGATTGCTCCACATCAGTAAAACCCACGGTAATGTGGGTATAAACTTCTGTATATATCTGTTAAATTAGTCTGTGTAAAAAAATACTTTCATCTTCTTCTAAATCATTCACTTACAGAAAGAGTAACTTAACCATTTCAGTGCCAGAGGAGATGCAATGCATTGCTTACCCCCTGGCACTCAAAGGGTTAAAAATTCTCTACAATGGTCTTGCACTGTATAGCAGTGGTTCTCAATCTGTGCCCTCAGTGGCTATTAACAGGCCAGGATTTTAGAATTTCCTTTTAAGAGCACAGGTGAGTTAATCAATATGACTGAGCCTCTGATCAACACACTTGTGTTCTAGCAGTGAAATTCCTAAGTCCTGGCCTGTTAGTGGCCACTGAGGGCATGGGCTGAGAACCTCTGCTGTATAGTATACAGTCTGCATGTGTCTGTGTATAAGGACTGGCACTATACAGTATAGGAGGGACAGTCCCTGTTTGACACCCAAATCCCTCTGCTCCTCTATTTAGGAGATCACATTGTGTGGTGTATATACCAGTGTATCAGATTGCTCCACATCAATAAAACCCACAGTAATGTGGGAATAAACTTCTGTATATATCTGTTAAATTAGTCTGTGTAAAAAAATACTTTCATCTTCTTCTAAATCATTCACTTACAGAAAGAGTAACTTAACCATTTCAATGCCAGAGGGGATGCAATGCATTGCTTACCCCCTGGCACTCAAAGGGTTAAAAATTCTCTAAAATACACCACCAGCCACGCCCCCAGTAACACCACCGAAAACACAAGTGTCCCTCTTTGGCCATATGAAATGTTGGGAGGTGTGTTACTTACACTGCTCACACTGTATGTATTTATGTTCTGATTTGCAGCTGTGTGTCACTGTTTGTGTTGTCAGTGCATGTGTGTGTATATGTGTGTGTTGCATGTGTCTCTGTCTATCACTGTGTGTACCTTTCTGACACGTACACCCTACGCTATAATTCACTATCATAACATTTATTTTAAAAAAAAGAAACATTTCCTGCATAACATGACGGGCAACGCCGTCCCAAACTGCTAGTATATATATATATATATATATATATATATATATATATATATACACACACTTAAGACAAAATATAAAGAGATCACCACTGATAGATATGTAGAAATTCTATTTATTAATACAAATACACAAATATAGAACAATTATATGGATATCCAAATAGCAATATTTTAAAAAGTTCTATCAGCCTATGCAATGCAATGTACACTGATAAGTTCCCTAAGTCCCATGAAAGAGTAGTGAGCTAAAACCCAAGAGATATTTTAGTGAATATTTGAGGGCATATCTGTTGTGTGTGTATGTATATATATATGCCTCTCCTGTCCCTGGTGGACGTGTTGCGGGCAGATATCTTTATTTGTCCCCAGTCCTCTGAGTGGATAGTTCTCCAAGTTTAGAGGTAGAGGTGTGCTTTTTTTCCCAGTTGGAGGTGCAGTGTCCCCTTTCTCTCTCCCATCTCTGTGTGTAGTTTTATGTGGGCAGAGATGATTTTGAACTGGCTATCCATGCAGCTATAGATTACTTTAAACAGGCTTCTGCTATCCTCTTGGTATAAGTAGCTGTATTTGGGCAGATGTGAGTATGTTTCCAGGAACTTCTGCAGGTAAACTTTTAATTGTGTACTTGCAAAATATATTGAATTTCCAACACGTTTTGTGCTGCTCTATCAGCGCTTCATCAGGGAATATATTCCTATTTCCAATTGATCCATTCTGCCTTCAAGATGCAACCCATTCTGTAACTTCTGCATAAGGGATCCTGCTATCTCATCCAGTGCTTCTGGGTTTCTCAGCCTTCGGCCCCGGCTAAACTGGGTTCAGCTATAGCAAAAATATTCAAGGTTGTTATTACTGATATTTATTTTAAAATATAGTAAATCGGCTTAAATATATATAAATATATATATATATATATATATATATATATATATATATATATGTATACATAAGTTTAGAGCAAGAATGGCCAATCATAGATCAAGTATCAGATCTGCACTTACAAAAGGACACTAAGACAAACCAGTGGCCAGGCATTGGCTGGAGAAAGGCCATAGCTTATTGTCAATTAAGACTATGTTGATTGAACAAAGTATTACTGCAAAGAGAACTGTATTGAATATTTCGTTTGGATACAGCTTCGCCCAAAGGACTTCATGAATGTGTGTCCATGTCCTGCTTTGTGTAACTTGATCATACAATACATGATGGCATTGGTATCTACCTAATTGGGTTAAGATTGAAATAGGAACTATGTCTTGGCTAGCACAATTCGTGACACAGCTATATAGTACTGAACTTTGCTGTCACATCTGGCTTCCTCTTACTCAGTATAGCCAGGAGCATACTCTCTGTGTTACCTATTTGACAGGATATATGGCTACATATTGCGACTGACATATTGTCTGCTTTGTCAGATTCTGTGTTCAGCATAAGTCTGTCTATAGTGGTCTTGGGTGGCAACTCAAGGTGACACTTATTTAGGTACTTTACAGACCCTGCATTCAGTTTTGACATGCTCTCCGCATGTGTTGAGCTCTTTTTTTTGTCACTATAAAGCCTATTAGCCGAACTATACCACTCCACGTATCGAGCACAGTGCGCTTGGAGAGCCATGTCCTGTACACCCAGCTCTACAATATATCTGGGTTCATTATTCTTGAAGTGACTAGAGTCCTGAGGGTCTCATTATGCTTGAGAGCTCCATTCTTATAGACCTACTGAGTCGTCCTGTCACTTTTTTCTCCCTTTCCATTTTA
Source organism: Rhinophrynus dorsalis (assembly GCA_037306005.1). Classification (NCBI taxonomy): domain Eukaryota; kingdom Metazoa; phylum Chordata; class Amphibia; order Anura; family Rhinophrynidae; genus Rhinophrynus; species Rhinophrynus dorsalis. Next base: position 384,884,873 of record CM074723.1, on the reverse strand, counting down.
CCCTACTTTATCTCTGCAATTACGCTCTGTCTCTGTGTACCTCTGCAGGCTGTGCAATGTGAAGTCGTGTTTTAACTTTAGATACTTGTTTCCTTCTACAAACTGCCCACTAGTACATACAGTTATCGTGTGTGACCAAAAGTTAACGTGTTCCATAACCACCTTGTACTACTGCTAATCATCTCCTTGTGGCTATCATGTATTTGGTCAGTCAGCCCCATAGAGACTCCGCACTATTCACTGTAGGATTCCCCGACTGATTGATTTGTACTGATTGATGTTCATATCTTGAATAAGATTGAACACTACTGGTCACAATCTGTGAGGGAAACCCTTTCTTTGCCATATTGCGGAGTGCTATGGGTTGATCACTGTGGATGGACTAGTGCAGTGACTTCATGAACCCACCGTTATTTTTGCGTTATTTTTGCCTTAGTTTGATCGACTTGGACTTGTATACATGATTGAATTCACTTTGCACACTGAGCACACTGTATTTTGGACACCATTTGGTGTTCTTTCCAATACACTTGGAGACACAATATTGTACTGCAAATACACCTGGATGGCTGAGGACTGTGATGTCTTCAAGGAGACATTTTCACCTGGTGCTCTAGGGGGCGTGAGTTTTTCAATTAGTATATAGTGGGGGATGGAGGTCTTGTTTGTTTGTCCTGATGAAAGTGCACATGGCTGCACTGAAACATTGACACACCAGATTAATCACTGCTTTATTTGAACTTAACCCTGCAAGTGCTGGTTGATTTAATCTTTTTGGTGCAAAAGTACAAATGGAGTCATCGCTAACATTCAAAGGATTAAAAGACCTATTTAAATCAATTAGATTTTTATGTTCCCTAAGGGGAATTTGACTTGCCTCAGAATTTGATCCATTTTTCTGTCCCATTGTGTTTTCACTCCCAGAAAAGAAGGTGTAGTTATACCTGAGACCACTAGGTGTCACCTTGATAGCATGGAATCCATTCAGATGTAGCTCAGAAGTTCTTGTCAAAAGAAAGGATATTCTGTTCAGTACCACAGTATTCATTTATTTAAACCACCCCCCAAGGTTCCTGAGACCTATGCCACCGCATGTCAGTATTTTAAATCATATTGTAAGGACAATTTCTATAAGTTTTTTTTTTTTCTGTCTCTGATGTTTAATTTATTTTATCAAAGAGAATGGGACATTCACATCTCTTAATAATAAACCCCCACTTAAACTAACCTGGCCAGAATATCATAATGCCCACTATGAATCAGTTTTTCATGGTTTGGTTCCTCCATATTAGTAGTACTAGGTATCATGTCAATTAAGGCAGTCACCACTGAAGGCTTCCTTCCTAAGATTATTTAGTTGGATGAGTTTGTGGTTCTGAGAGAGATACACTAGGATGAGAAAAGTCACTCCAGAGAGATAAATCTGTTATTTACAGTGTTATTGTATGAAGCATATGTACTGAGATCTCTCCCTCTTGAAAAAGAGGCACCACAGAAAAGCATAGGTAGTGAAGAGATTTAACTCACTGGAGAGTGTATCTCACCTTTCTCTCATGTTAATGCATAATCCAGGCTGGTGTCTTCCAGCAAACTATGTCTGCCTCCATTATAGCCAGGTCTACTTAAATATCAATTTTGAGTAACCAATCCACAATGAATGAATCCCTAGTGGTCACTAAGATTTTCTGTCCAAATTATAGTGATTGCTTATTCGAAGGCATCATATTATGCTGTATGTCATTTTCTTATTCTGTCTCTTAACAATTTATTAGATGGAAAGTGTGTGTGTGTGTGTGTGGGGGGGAGACTGTAAACACTTTATGTAGCGTGAAACATATATTAAAACAATTAAAAACAAGGTATACCACTCACATTTGAGTGAGGCATCCAGTCTCAAAGACCGAGAAAGATTCAGTTCTCTTGTATGGACATTCACTCCGTGCAGGCACACATGGCAAGTACTCCTCTAAACCTTTTTTCAAAATTGTTTATCTGTTTTTAATTGCATACATGGGGACCCTCATGCATTCAACAAAATAATATATCAAAGGGTCCCCCCTTCTCCAGCACGTTACTATAACATCTCCTCAGGGATCATTTTTTATTTTCTATTTTATTTTGTCTAGATAGGGATCTCAAGTGTTTAGAGTAGGTACTTGCCACATTTGAGGTACCTTGGCCAGGTTGACAAGCATACATCTCTTTTTTTGGCCAAAAATGTGGGCACTAGAGCCTCTAATTTATCAACAGTATTATTATGCATGCCCAATACAGGGCACACTATTCTTAATTAGGCTGGAGGAGCGCATGTTTGAAGTTTGTTTTGTGTTGCACATTACAGTTCACCCCAATTGGCTCCAATGTGTCAATATCCATGTATTTCTATGAGATATTATGAGAAGGGATTCTGTCTATGTCTGTCTCTGTTCCCACAAAGTAGATTTACAAGGGAAATGGCTTACCAAATAGAGTAGCTTTGGCTTGCTCTAGCAGGTACCCTGTATGCATGTGGCCCTTTAATTGGGAAGCAATGGATGTATCAACAACAGCTCATGTTACATAGTAACATAGTAATTTAGGTTGAAAAAAGACTTGCGTCCATCTAGTTCAACCCTTTTCCTATTCCTGTTTACCATTGTTGATCCAAAAGAAGGCAAAAAACACCCCCTCAATATAGCAATTTCAAATTCTGCCTTGAATGGGGGGGGATTCCTTCTTGATTCCAAATGGCAATCAGATTCCTCCTTGGATCAACAAGCCCTAACTAAATATTAATCCCTAATGCTTCTCGTGTCCCTTGTTTGGCAACTGCTTCAGGGGTTCAGTCTTTCCAGGTTGTCACAGAGGATGAAATACTATGGGAAAGGAGCGGGAAAATAAAACCACAAATAATATTGCCGATAAAAACGAATCCACTAAACCAACGCCCAATCTCAAAGGTATTATTATTATTATTTTATTTATGAAGCATCAACATATTCTGTGGAGCTATGCCAGAATATACAAACAAACAATGTAAAATAAGTGTACAAATCAAATCAAGTGAAGAGAGAGCCCCGCTCATGAGATCTTACAAGCTCTAAGCAGCAGGGTGTAGCATTGTTCAGTGATGTAAATAATACCTCCAGGACACCCCACTTCACACAGAGAGCAGCTAAGCCCAGACCACCTGGTATTTTAGAGAAATTGAAGGGTCCCTAAAGTGTTTGGGGAGGGTGAAAGCATCAGTGGGATAACATTATTTGGGTGGGGTTGAATGTACCTGCAGCGATTTGGGTAGTAAAGGATAGTGGGTCTTCTGCCCAAATCACTGCCATAATGCTGGTGCTGGATCTGGATGCTGTTAGTTGAATTAGGGAGGAATTTATGTAACTCCTAGCTAATACCAACCCTGGCGTGAGGTTGGCACAGATACAGAAATTACATTTTTTATTCTTAGACACTTTATATTTTGTGATCAAGTGAAGACTAAATTGAGTTTTGAACCTACAATTTCTGTAAACAAAGGATCCTGTAGACAGATCAGCCAATGTCTGGATACAGGTGTTCAATCTTTTTTACTCATTTATTTAACTAGTTACATATCTGGGAGCTTCTAAGTCCACCACTGTCTTTGAGTGTTGCTTGCACAATAACAGATCTATGTATATTACTTATATCTATGAAAGCTATACCTATAATCTCAATTGATAGCCCTTGTTTATGAATTGGTATGTCAAAGTTGCTGCTTCTCTCTGGAAATATGTATCACTGCTGAGGTGAGTTTCATATAGATAAAAAAAAGTTACTAACATTGTTTTATGGATTTTTGAAGTGAAACTCAATCCTACCTTATTAAAATTAATTTATGAAGGGTGGTAGTTGTCTAAATCCATATGAAGATTAGATCATCATCATTACATATGCAATAGAAGATCAGGATCACCCCCAGGGGACTATCATGCCAATTATGGTGTATTTTTCAATATCCACTGAATAAATTGGCATAACTGGGAGTACACTACTTTTCTTTGTTGCTTGCATTTAACTTTTTTGCATAGCTGATCTCTTGGGATTGACCTACTTTGTATAGAGTTTCTCTAATTCACAGGTGGACAAAGTGAGGTGAACGGGCTGTTGCCAGGCTACAACTCCCATCATCTTCCACCAACCATTAATTAGTTTTGCAACCCTTGAGGATAGGTTCAAAACAATATGTACACTGCAATTCCTTAGCATTGACTAGTGGAAGATCAAGCTGATTATATGTTTTGTTTGTACTCATGATTTCTATGAGTGTCTGTTCTTAACTCCTAGTAGTGTTTCTTCAAGGGTATTATGTACTCAAGATACAAATTCCTTGCTCTCCTTGCCTACAGAGACCATCTACTCCTCACTGGCAAAATCTAAGGCAGCTGAAATAGATATTTGAAGCTGGCTGGCATTACTGGGCAGAAGAAGTTTGAGTTGCTTTTCTGAGCTCGAGTTAGAACAATATACAAATTAGGATCTCTCCCCTTCTTAATGGTAACAGAGAGTTAAAAAATGAAAACCCAGAGATGTGATTAGTTAATGAACAAGAAAATGATCTGTTTTTGTGTGTTCTCTGTGAGTTTACTAGGCACACCGAAGATAGAGACCATGTTCTCAGTGCTTAGAAAGTATTTTAACTACATCTCATTGACAAAGCCTAAGACGTCTAAAACATGTGCTTGTATTTTTTTAGATGAACTGGCCTTATCATGGTGGTCAGATTACTATGCAAATTATATTTTCTCCTTCGTACCAACACAAGAGAGCTAAAAAGTGAAACTTTTGAAAAACAGGCAGATATGTTTTTTTTTCCTTTCTCTGCATTTTCCCCTCTGTGAATCTCATCATGAAACCAACCCCAGTGTGTATTTCAACCCAGATGGCCTCTACATTATCATTGGACCATTCATTAATATCTTCTCTTATACTAAGTTTTAAGGCATGTGTCACATATAGGCATATTCCCTAAATCTTTTATTAACATTACCCTTCCTAAACAAGTGAATAACCCTCTAGATTGACTACCAGTCATGTGTATCATCTAACCAGGTTTTATATGTAAAGGATGGGACCGTGTTAGCCATAGAAAAAGCAGAAGACTGGTAGAGTAAAATTATACCTTTATCGTCTAACTCTAAGAAGCTTTCAAGACAACTAGGGCCTCAATGCAAATGTTGGCGCTAAAACAGGCCAAACAGTAAAAAACAACACCGTGTAATTGCAAACATGGGTTTTACAGCATTCATGGTAAAATAAAACCATCATAGACAGCACATTTCAGAGTACTAAGAAAAATGGAGCTGTACGCTTCTATTCAACTGCTCCTTAAACTACCTCCTATAAAAACATGCTAAACGTCAAAGTCCAAGGAAATAGGTGTACGTTTGATGACAGAAGGGTCAAGTTAAGCATTAGATGTGTTCCCCACATTATAGAAATCTGACATAGAGTGCCCCCCTTCGACATATTAACCCCTCCTTTGAAAACTGACATACAGTTCTCCCATGACCTTCTTTCTCCATTCTAATTCAAATATTGCTCCCATTCAACAAAATGGAACAACAGCGCTCCAAGCTCTTACTTAAAGCAATGATAATGAAACCTATATAAAAAAAGTCCAATATAAGTCTCTAAATAGTATAGTCTGTAGAGGTATCAGATGTGCAGCGTCTTCTTATGGTGTCACCAGCCGGCACCTTCGTATATCAGCATACACGTGAAAGAGAGAAAAGAGAGAGCAGCGATCTGAGAGCAACCTCTTGACACTGGATCAATTATTTATACAAGTTGCACTTACATTTACTTTTCTTGTAAGATAGCCTTAATGTAACAATAGGCGATGTTTTTCAAATCTGGATCCTGATAGCGTGTTCCACCTCATGGTTAACAGCCAGATTTTTCCAGTCCAATCGTTGTGATTTGTTCCACTCCATAAGTGATGGTCAAATTCCAGTGTTAAGTGTTTGAACTGTATAACCAGGGAGCATCTAAGGGTAAACTGTATGGAAGTGAACCTGTTATTAGTCCAGCACAGTATACATTCACCAGATAGCACTTATTGGCATTAGCAGATCGGGAAATTCAGCCTTAAGTTACACTCAGTGACAGGATGAAGAAAATATTAATTTTATTATTATAAATATTCCTTACGCATTTCGTGAGACACAACCTCTCACTTTGTCAGGGGATAGTATACAGTAGACATCAATGTCATACACTTTTACCCCTTAAGGACCAGCGGTTCCGGGGTGTGTGGTCCTTTAAGGACCAGATAATGATGTTTGACGTGCCTGCACACGTGACTGATCAACTGTACTGGCACGCTGAATGGGGGACTGATGGTGATCACTCGGGTCTTGGAGAGGTCAATTTTAGTCCCTGCTACTACTCACAGCACTCCCGCATGAGCGCTGTGAGTAAAAATAAGTGACCTGCCAGGACCGTTACTGGTCTTTAACAGAAAAACAGCAGTGATGGTCCTGACAAAGACTGTACCAACAAACAGACTGTATCTACAAACATAGAATGGCATGGTTCATTCCAGATATGCTGAAGCTCATGTCGAGGTCCGGGACGCAATCCATGCCTCATTTTAGAATGGAACACATTTCGGTACCGGAAAGAGTTCCACACCTCAACGTGACTCGCATCTTTATTTGCAACAAATTTAATTTATTAAAAGTTATTAACTGAAGCCGTTTTTAAATAACCCATAAAGGCTTATAAACATGTTCTTTTTAAAAGGAATACATTATGATTATAATATATGATGCTGTATAATATAGTCATAAAAGTACCAATGTATTAAAATCATACATCTTAGTCTAAAAATATTATATAATGTATTCCTAAAATGCCATTATTATGAAGAGTATATATATATATATATATATAAAAAATATAATCATAAACTATATCATAAAATATATACACTAACATAATCAATTTAAAAGAATATTAAAATGATAATTAAAATGATAAATGGATATATATCTCATGAGATAGATATGTATGTGGTAGCATAAACCGTAATAGATAATCCAAGATATAATCATAAGGTCCACCGTTTTTATAAAAAATGAATTTCTAAAAAGTAATACATTTATAAAAAATTGCTCACCTCAAGGTCTTCATTTAGACCTTTAGGTGCCAGAGAGTCTAGATGAAAAATCCAGAAGGCTTCCCGTTTACATAGAAGAGAAAATCTATTTGTACTTGGATATGTTCAATTCATAAGATCTTAACATTTTTTAGCGACCTATGTATTGAAGTGTCTCGCCACTGTATGAGCCACAAATTTTTTGTTTATATAATATCTGTGTTCTCATGCTCTATCTTTGAGTATTCTCGTGGTGTGGCCCACATACTGGATGCCACAACCACATGAGACCACATATATGATAAAAGTGGTCTTGCATGTGATAAGACGTTTAATCATAAAATCTTTTTTGTTACTGTGGCTAATGATGTTGGTGATTTTATTGGGAAAGAACTGACAATTGGAACATCTGTTTTTGAGACATTTGTAATTTCCCACTGGTAGGGTTGTTCTTTTTGTTCTTTCTTTTTGTCTAGTATTTTGGTCTGCCGGGAGCCATACATCCCCTTAGTGACTTAGCCTTTTTATAAATAACTAGTTGAACAGCCCGTGTGCACGGGCCACAGTGCCAGGCAGCAATGGCCGCGGTGCAGTCATGCACAGTAGAGACTGCCTACTAACGGATAACGGAGCAGGGCGCTCTGAATTCAGACCATAGTCAGTGCGCAGAGAGGACTATGGACTGAATTCAGAATTCCCCGCTCCATTATCAGCCGCAGCGTGGGCAGTCTGTACTGCGCATGACTGCAGCATGCGCAGCCATCTGTACTGCACATGACAGCTTCTGACAAACATACATTAGCAAATTATTATATAGGATTTTTGCTTGTTTGGGAATGATCCCTTTGAGAAGTGGATCTTGTAAAATATTAAATTTTTTCTGGATTATATCTTGAATGATATTGGATGAAGAGTTAAATTGAGTTATGATGCATGGAGGTCTTTTTGTACGGATTCTTTTGGGTTTTGCAACCAAAAGGTTATTACAACCCAATTGTAGCACCCTATTTTGTGCTGAGGAGATGATAGTGCTTTTATATCCTCTCTCAATAAATTGTCTAGAGAGTTCTTCTCCTTTGTCGATAGTCAGCTATTGTGCTGCAGTTGCGTCTTAAACGGTGGAATTGCCCAAAGGGGATTTTTTTAGCCATTTGTTATAATGGCAACTGTCCGCTCTTAGATATTGATTTCTGTAGACTGATGTTCTATAAATGGTGCTTTGAACAGGAGAATTTGGTATTCCTGTAAGATGTAAATCTAGAAAATCTATAGACGTACAATGTTTTTCATTTGAAAATATTAATTTATTTTCACTCTTCTATTGCTCCCATTTGACATTGTTTATTCTCCAGTTTTACATTCGACATGTCCTCATTGCATATGTATTGCATAATTAACCCTTTGAGTACCAGAGAGGTTTGCTACCCCTCTGGTACTCAAAGGGTTAATAGGCAAGGTATACGGCTGCATACCTTGCTTGTATATGTGTACTTCATGTAATAATATTGTATTTTGTATAATGTATTGTATTTTATTATTAAAAAAAAAAAATAGCTCAGACCTCAAGGGGGACAGCGGGTCCCCTCCTAATAAGCCCCTAGCATGGATCACCTATCCAGTAGGATAGATGATCCATACGGGTGACAATGCCAGCATTTTTAATAAAGCGAATATAACCTCTGTGTAACAGAGGTTATATGAGCTTTATTAATAATATACAAATATTTCAGACCTTGAGGAGGTCACATGGATCACCTATCCAGTAGGGTAGGTAATCCATTGGGTGACAAGGAAGGCATTTGAGACTGGATTAAAATACATGTGCTAATTTTATCTCTGCGTTTATCTCCAGGTTTCACCATAGACTACAATAGGAACATTTTTGATAAAACTGGAGATAACATTTATCTCCTGCATCTGAATCCAGCCCTTGCTGCCTTCCTTTACCATCTACTGGAGCCACTGTATAAGCCGGCTCCAGCAGAAATGTTTGTAGTGCACCCTGTCACTGGGTTCATTCATGAGAAGCGCATCGGGGCTCTTTTTTTAATCAATCACCCGGTCATTAAAAAAACTGGGTGATTAATTTATTCAAGAAAGTGCAGTGATGCGCTTCTCATGAATTAACCCAGTGACAGGATTCACCACAAGCACTTCTACTGGAGCTGCTGTATAAGCCAGCAGCAAATGCCTTCCTTGTCGCCCCATGGATCACCTGTGCTACTGGATAGGTGAGCCATGCTAGGGGGGATATCAGGAGGGGGTCTGCCTATTAACCCTTTGAGTACCAAAGGGGTAGCAAACCTCTCAGGTATTCAAAGGGTTAATTATGCAATACCTATACAATGATGGCATGTCGAATAAAATTGGAGAATAAACAATGTTGAAATGGAGCAATATTTGTCGAATTAGAATGGAGAAAGAAGGTCATGGGAGCACTATATTTCAAATTTCAAAGGGGGGTTAATATGTTGAAGGGGGGTAATCTATGTCTACAATGTATACTGTATTCTGCTCTGCTTTTGTTCGAAAGAACAATGGTTTTGAAATTGGTTTTGAAATGGATTTGAATACCACTTGCCCGTTGTTTTTAGTTGATTCTTATTTGCTTTTTTTTTTACCGGTGGTGTATAGAAATAACGCCAGTTTTGTTTTAGCAACGTGGGGATTTGCATACAGAAATCTGACTTAAAAAACTACAACATCTGTTTTTTCTCAACTCCAACATTTGCATCGAGGCCTAGGTCTCTTCTTCGGATATAATAAGAATGATGGCTAAATACACAATACCTGACAGGTTAAACTTTCATGTAAATTATTTTTATATTTATATACCACTGGCAGTGAATATCCATTCCCTAGGCTCCAGTGCTCTTTGTAGTGGACTAGAAAATACAAACAAGATTTATTACTTTTTTGATGATCCAGTGAATTTTAGACTTTAGCCTGAGATACTCTCCAAGCACAAGGGGGGTGCACAGTCCATTGCTTGCAATGAGTTGTGCAGCCCCCTAGCACCCAAAGGGCCTAAATTATGTTTATTGTGTGGGATAATGGGACATAGATTTCTTGTCACAGTTCAGATTGTTAAACTTGGTTATAAAAGAATACTCCCAGATCTTTCTGTCTCTTTGTATCCTAAAATGTCCCATCAGTACAGTCACCTTTAGATCTTTAAAGCTGTGATTGGTTTTGCAAAAATGTTGATCCACTGGGGTGTCTTTTTATTGGTTCACACTGGACCTATGAGAATGTATCTGTTTTATTAGGGTTTGTCCTGTCTCACCTATATGCAGTCCTTCCTGTTTTGGCATATGTCACATACATGAGGAGGTAAACAATATTAGAGGAGCTGCAGTTGCATTTGTCATTGATACTGTGGTTTTGGTGAGAATCCGGCAGGTACTAGGAAGAAATGGAGCAGTTCTGAGTCAAACCAACTACACAAGAGGGGACAAATAGAAATTTCAATTTATTTAAATGGTGCTTTTAACCTCTTGAAAACTATAATTATTTGTCCTTTGCTGGTTTTCTCAAGAATTGCAGCAGAATTGCTCCATTAAAGAAAGAGTAAACACTTATATGCTAAACTAACTAAAATGGGGGCTAGCATTAACTTGCTCCAGTAGCACAGGGGTCAATACTTACCTTGTCTCATGGCCGATCCCGGGGTGCTCCCTTAAGAAGGATGTTCCACTTCCAGCCCATGATCAGCAACCTGCAGTATGGGAACTGGGGCTGATGTCTTGAGACCCCATAATGCAAGTGCACTTGTCCAGAGCTGAAATCTTACAGGTACTAACCCCTGAGCTACCAGAACAGGTTGTAGATAGTAAGGGGTACATAACCTACATTTTATTTAGCTTACATGGGTATACTGTTCACAGCCTCAGTGAAAATTGTCATGGCTTTTCCACTAATTCCAACATGCACCAAATACCTAAAATGCATTTACTGTGCTTTCTCATTACATATAAGGTATTGTGTTTCTGCTGACACATTGTATTATGATCAGTTAGGAAAAAAACCAAACACAAGATTTCCTCTTGTTACATTATAACTGTTGAATGAAGCCAAACGACTCTGTTCTTTTTCTTTAAAGTGATAAAAATCCTGAAGTGACTAATATAACCCTTACACAATACTTATCTAAGAGTCAGTTTAGATTTATTGTCCTTATTGGTTTCCATTTAGTGTCACAGAAGAAACACCCAACATTAATAAAGTGGAAAATAATATAAATTTATTTTCATATTTAGTCATATAGGATCATGCGTTTACCTCAGTTTAATTACCTTTGGTGTCAGGAATGTAAAACTAATCTTTCAAAGTATTAATCAATATAACTGTTTGTGCCTCTAAGGGAATTTTTGTGTACTGGAACACAGAAACCATGGGGAAAAGTTTCATTTTCCAGGAGGACAGGGCACTAAAAAAAATTGCCTCTGAGGCGGGCTCCATCCCCTGTCCACTTTACTCCTGAAGAGATTGCTCACTTTTACAGTATAGCAAAGCAGGAAGAAAAGAAACAGAAGTGGAACATTATAGGGAATTCCTTGAACAAGAGAACCCAAGAGGTTCCCCTTGCCAGGGACACAGGCTTTTTTTCAGGAGGGAAGTCCTGTGTTTCCCATGGACTAAGAGAAAAAGATTTATCTGCAAGTATATGGAAATCCACTTTTCTCTTAAATCCTATGTGGAACACAGAAACTAAAGGGATATACCAAAGCATCACCAAGATTTGAGGGAGGGAAAGGGAAAAAAACTCCAAATACAGACCAGTTCCGGCTGGAATGAACTGGTATAACATGGACCTCAGGTGTTAATGAACACCAAGACTGCAAACTGAAGAATAAGAACAAACATATCTGTAGGGTCTTCCAGTCAAAACTGACTTCAGCTGGAATATGAACTTTAATTCAACTAAGGTCAAGCCTTTTCTGAAGTCCATCCTGAAGAAATGCCAAGGTAGCCGAAAGCCAAGAAGGTTGTGGCCAAGACCCCCGACCTTCACACCACTTATAGAAGATGGACCATAAGCTATTATACCACCTTGGAAGAAGCTGTCTTTCGAGCCTGGAGCATGATAGCAATGACAGACAGAAAAACCCTTCTTCTTCAATATGCTGGATTCAAAAGCCAAGCCGTCAAATCTAACGTCTCCACCTGAAAATGACACGGTGGATTGAGTCAAGATGTCCAGGCCCAGAGGGAGCCTAATTGTTTCTGCCATGAAATGAAAAGATCTGAAAACTAGGACTGACAGAGCCAGTAAGGGGCAATTAGAATGACATGAGCCCGCTCCATCCTGATTTTACTAATCTCCGTGGGTATCAGAGAAAACATGTATGCCAGAGGAAAATGCCATGGAATGATCACCTTGTCTAGTGCAAGAGCTATAGCATTCCAGGACTTGGCACATAAATAGTATGGTTCATCTGACCACTGACTGAGCTCCCAATTTCTGGGATCCATGCATTGGCAACTGAGAAAGTCTGCACAACACTGTTAAAGTGGACCTGTCACTTTTCCAGTTTCTGCACAAGCATTATCTATAGTGCAACTGAAGCCAACTAAACAGTTTTTTGGTCTCAGACATGTTTCCCCACATCTATTTATAATTTTGATTAATCTTCTAGCTGCATAGGAGGAGAGCCAACATCACTGTCATGTTATAATGAATGGCAGACATCTCCTTTTCCCTTGTTCCTGATCCATGTGCATGTCTGTCCAGTTCTCCCATGACAGCCAACTGCAGAATTCACTGCAGGACATTGTTCATTCAGGCTGCTTGGCAAGCAGTCAAATTCCACATCAGAGGAGCTCCAGATTACCAGCAGCCGTCTTTCTTTATGCCGTTATGCTGGTGAAGCAGGCTGAAGACATATGGCGAAAGAGTAGTTACATTGCCAGCTGATCACATTCTCAAAATATTAACCCCCTGAGCATCAGAGGGATATGCAATGCACCCCTCTGGTTCTCAAGGGGTTAAACTTGAAGATTGGAGAGCACAGACCTTCTCCCTAAAAAAACAGTGTAAGATTATAGAAAAGCCAGCCTGATGTACTGCACTGTACCACAGCTACACCAGTAAGTAGGTTTTCAAACAGGAATTTCCTGAAAAGTAAAAATGCTACTGAAATGTAATGTATAGGTAGTTTGGAGTAATCTTTCATTTGAGCAAAAGTTGTTTGTAGGTGATAGGTCCACTTTAACTCTTGGAATATGAACCATGGAGAGAGCCGTCACGTGAGACTCCACCCACATGAGAATCAGCTGGACTTCAGCCCATGCTAATGCACTTCTGGTCCCTCCCTGGCAATTGAGATAAGCCACCTCTCTAGTATTGTTAGTCTGGATCCACACCGGGGATTCTTGGAGGGACTGATACTAATATCTCAGGGCTAGGTGAACCACCTGAAGTTTCAGAACATTGATGGGCAGTCTAGTCTCTCAAAAACCCTGATCAGTCTGAGGGCCCAGAGTAGCACCCCAGCCTGTTAGACTGGCATCCGTGGTGGCAATTGTGGTGATTTTTCACATGGTAGGAAATGGATGGTGGGGGGGTTGTGAGATCATAAGTAGGGGCAGGGCCAGAAAGTGTGCATTAAAGTATACAGCACCAACTCTTTTGACTTTCCTTTTTGATCTTGTACTGTTAGGGGATTCCGGCCTACTTCCCTCCCTTCCTGCTCCTCCCCCATTCCCTGCCTATACTAACCCCTTTGTTATGCTGGGCTGGAATCATCCAAGTTTTGATGAATCTTGTAATCTCAGTTAATATTGGTGTGTGTATGTGTGTGTGTACTGTGGCACACCCCAAATAAGTCCGTCAGTGGAAGGAATGGGGTCTTCATCATAAGAGTCCCAAACAGAGAAAGAATAATCTAAGTTGTTCACATCAATTTCCCATTCTTCCACAGAAGAATCTCCAGTAATGAAGGAATCTCCCCTTATAATGTGGCACAAGCTCCTTTTGGAGGGTGCAGGATGTCCCATGGACCAAGAGTCCAGGACCCCTTGAATAGACAAGTGGATAGAACTAGCTAAGGAAATTAGAACCCTAACCCATGCAGGCTCCTGTTCAGCAGATTAGGTCCCCTGAGTTTGTGTAGGGTCCACAGATCAAGGGGACCCTACATTAAGGGAAGACTGTAACTAGCTGCTCCAGGACTGGAGCAGTCAGTTCAAGATATTCCCCCGTGGCTCAGCACAGGTGATAGCTGCTACAGTGATCACATGTGCCAGTGGAGCCACTTGACAAAGGCGATGTAAATAAACATTGCCTTTATCACTGTTTTTCCCAGCATGTCAAATGGCCAAAAAGGGGCATACTCTCTATTCATAAAAACAACTTCTAATATGAGCTAAATTAATTAATAAAAAAAACAAGTAACAATCACCATAGAAAATCAGAATATGCAAATATGATTATAGATTATAGCCATGTGCCATAAATCTAATAAATGTGATTAGTACAATCTTCAGAAAAACGCCAATGCTTTTTCGGATTGCCCCAGAGATCAATCAAGTACTGCATATACTGATTAAAATGCAATTACTGATTTGTAATACAGATCATCTCTGATGGCCTGTCACAGAACCTCTATGGATAATTAATAGGTCTTCATGTACTGTGTTAATAATTATTGCTTAAAAAATTTTTTGCCACTCAATCAACAGCAAATTCATCTACTACAGTGTTGGAATCTGTCACATATCTTCTGTGGATAATTAATAGGTCTTCATGTACTACATTAATAATTATTGCTTAAAAAAAAATTGCCACTCAGTCAACAGCAAATTCATCTAATACAGAGTTGGAATCTAATATATCATTATAGGTTCAAGAGGAATATCTCATGATTTTGGAAGATCTCTTCAGAGAGAAAAGCATTTCATCTGCATACAGGTTACCAGAAGCCCCCAAGAAGAAGTCTAATTTCACTCCGCCTGCCTATATTTGCCCAGCTGTACAACTATTTAGTAAACTTATATCAGAGGATTTTCTTAAATAAGCAGATACAATTATTGACAGACACGTCGAAATTAGAACGCCTTGCCTTAGAAGAGATTGGCAAGTGGTATAATGTTAGTATAAAACCATCCGACAAAGGTAGCAATATGGTCATCTGGCCCCTCGTTATGTATACAGCTGAAGCTATGAGACAAGTAAATGATGATGAGTTGTATAAAAATCTTCTTGTAAATCCTACTCAAGATCTTTTACAAATATATATACTTCCATGATTAAAAATGCACGCAGTCAGGGCATCGTTTCTAAGAAAGAATTTTAATTTCTCCAGATTTTAAATCCACGTGTGCCCACACTGTATCTTCTACCAAAAATTCACAAAAACGCTGTTAACTTCCATGGAAAACCAATTATTTCAGGGAATGTGTGTGACTTTATTCTAAGACCCTATATAGTCAATCTTAATTCTTATTCAAGACACCTCTGAGATAGTAAGCAAAACTGATAATTTGCCAATTAACAGCACTACTGTACTTGCCACTTGTGACATGGAATCGTTATGTACGTCTATAATCCAAGAGAATGGGCTACATGCAGTTGAATATTTTCTTTCACAAGATTCTACGATTGGAAGAAATCGAAGATCATCTTTGATTAAACGATTCTCCTTTGTACTGAGTAAAAAATATTTTGTCTTCAAAGACAAATTTTTCCTACAAAGCCGGGGTACAGAGATGGGGAGTTCATGTGCCCCATCATATGCTAACCTGTACCTCAGGTGGGGGGAGGAAACTATAGTGTTCTCAGAATGTTATCAGAAATATACTGATCAAATTCTGTTATGGTTGAGTTACATCAATGATCTCGTCATTTTGTGAGAGGAATCAGTGTCTGAGCTAGAGGAATTTATTGATATCCTCAATAGCAATAATATGTGTCTCAGACTGACTCTGGAACACAATATGACACAGGTCAACTTTTTAGCTATCATCATAAAATGTGGCCATAATAATATCTTTTCCATAAACCTACAGCCACAAACAGTTTACTGCACTTTACCAGTCATCACCCATCGCCTCTGAAAAGAAACATAGCTGTTGGAGAGTTTGTAAAGTTTAAGATGCAATTGCAGTACAGTTGAAATGTACAAACGTCAGAGTGTGGAGTTAACTGATCCTTTTATTGCTAAAGGATACACCAAACCACGCATTAAATAGGCATGCAAAAGAGCCTTGTATACTTCAAGACCATACCTAGTACACAATTAAAAAGAGAAGAATAACAGTCAGAATGTATGTTTCATTTGCACATAATATTGTCATTGGAGTAACAGCCAGTTCATTCTGTCCATACATTGGCATATTTTACAAACTGACCCTGACTTAAAAGAAGTACTAGACGATATCTTTGACCTGCAGAAGAGCTCCCAACCTTAAAGATAGATTGGTACACAGCCATCTAAGTTACCATCAGAGTTCCACGGTTAAAGGGATAGTAATGTTTCATAATAAAAGCAGCTCTAATTAATCATCATAGTATTTGGACTTTGGAGAGTGTTATTTCAATTCTGTTAGAGTTGTAGTTCAGGAGTAATTCAATGACAAAGTGTCCCCCTCCCACCCCTTTTACTGATGTAACACTGCTCAGCCAGAGCAGAAGGGAGGTGCCCAGGTAGATTGCAGAGAGGGACAATCTTCAATTAAGATAAGGGAAAAACCTGAAAAGCTTGTCAAGGGGGGCAGGGCTTTCATTGTTTTCATTGAAAGAAGATTGTCCCCTTCTGTTATCTGTCTGGTCTTACAACCAGATTCCCCATCTGAGAAGAGATGGCTTACACTAGGTAAAAGGGGGGGAGGGGAAACTTTGCTTGTGAATATCTCTTAAACCATAAAGGTTTGAGAGATAAGACTTATATCATTCTTCATGTTTTTTTAATGCCTACAAAATAAAATAAAGTTAAAATGAAGTATTACTATCCCTTTACGTCTGTGACAGGTGAATTGATTAGTGAGGATGGCTGACAACCTAAATACATTCTTTGCTGCAGTATATACAAAGGATGGCTGACACCCTAAATACATTATTTGCTGCAGTATATACAAAGAACTGTGGACACTGTATTGGCTGTCAGCACATGGTCAAAACCAAAAAAATTACAGACAGATTTGGCAAGGAACATCAGATTAAAGATTTTATCACTTGCCAAACTACTGGTGTTATCTACTGTCTTAAATGCTCATGTGAACTCATATATTGGCAAGACCACACACAAACTAACTAAAAGGATCAGGAAGCATGTGCATAGCATTTCTATAGCCCCTCAGGACAGTCAGATTTTATCCAAGAAAATTTCATCTGTGGTTAAACATTTTCTAAATTGTCATAATGCCAACCCTAAAGGTTTATCAGTATGGGGCGTTGAAAAAATAATGCTAGGCATTAGAGGAGGTGATTTGGATAAGATATTGTTGCAACATGAAAATCGTTGGATTTTCTTGCTTAATACATTATCTTTTCTAGGACTTAATGAGGAATGGAACCTTAGTGTGAATTTGTAATCAAATTAAGGATTCATGATGTTATTTTCTCCTCAAATATTAAAGAGATTATTAGATCTAAACCTAGTTTTGCTGCCTTTGGCTCCACCCCTTGTGTCCTACCCCTTTATGACCACCCTGTATGTGTTTAAGTGTCAGTGTGTTCCCTATATGTGTATAAGTGTCAGTTTGTGTGTGTGTTCAATATATGTGTATGTCAGTGTGTGTTCCCTATATATGTATGTGTGTGTATCAGTGTGTGTGAGTCTCTGTAAGGATATCAGTGGGTAAGTATGTGTGTGCTTCTCTATATGTGTATCAGTGTGTCAGAGTGTATGTTCTGACTCTTGACCCCCTCTTGACCCCCCCCTTCCACTTACTCTTCCTGGTGCACGGCTCCTCTCTCTCTCTCTCTCTCTCTCTCTCTCTCTCGAGAGAGAGAGAGAGAGAGAATAAATATTGACCAGTGATTCCCGCTGCACGTCTCTCTCTCCCAGTGAGTACGTTTTGGTGCCCTCCCTTGGCTGGCTATTTTTTTAATGTAGCACAGCGATGCCCGTTTCTCTCTCCCCCTCCGCTCCTTCAATCCTGGTCCAGGATTGAAGGAGCAGAGGGGGAGAGAGAAACGGGCATTGTTGTGCTACATTAAAAAATTAGCCAGCCAAGGGAGGGCACCGAAACATACTTTTTTTTTTTAGCCGGGCAGGCTAACATTTTCTGGGCTCCCCCCCCCCCATGCCACTGACTTGGGCAGAAAGTGGTGAGCGGGGGGGGCCCGATGCGCCCTCAGAGAATGTGCACCCTAGGCTGGCGCATACCTCGTTTATAGGTGGTACCAGCCCTGGGTTTAGACATAATCTCTGCCCCTATCAGAAATCTACCAGCAGGTGAATTATCATTATGGTATTAGTAAAAGAAAGTGCTACATTGTTTGTTTTTTCTGATTAGGAGAGCGTATAGGACACATGTTGCAATTCTTGATTTAGATCATAGGTCTCAGTAGTCTTTATTTGGCAAGCCGGAAAAGCACTGGTAAATTGGGAGTTTATTGTGTTATTTTATTTTATCATTTTGGCAAGCCGGATCAGACTCGGTATTACTTTAAGAGGTAGTGCAATTAGGAGTCAACACAATAATTAATAGAACTCTAAGAATAAGCATAGATACATATATCCTTGGCAAGCTGGATAAGCCAGGAAGACGTGTAATTGGAAGTCACATAACAGTTAATAGAGCGCTAATAATAAACACAGACAAACTCGGAAGAGTGCTGAAGGCATCTCTTACTGATCAAATAACAAATGTTGTAATTTATTACTTAATTTACAAGTTTTGGTGGCTTTAACGTTGTTTGGCCCAGGTAATTTTTTTAGTTACATCTGTTATCTCATTCCTTCCTCCTGGTAAGCTGGACATGCCCCCGTAGCTCCTTTAGGAGCAGTGTTTAACCCCTTAGTGACTGCCACTCGCGCACACGGGATGCACTTAATACCCGCCAAAGTTTTTTTCCCCATTACCTTCAACGACTTAATGGACGTACAGGTATGTCTTCTGTCAGTAAGTAACAGATTCTGCGGGACGTACATGTACTTCCATTGTCAAGATGGGGTTAATTCAATCAACAAGTTAGGAGTTAGAGTATTCAAGAGTAACTTAGTCTCCTTGTTGGCTAACAAAAATAGCCTAGAGAGCATTAAAATAATAATTTAGGTTGTCCTGTATTGGAGTTTTTATTATCACAGGGAAAGCTCTAAAGATGTGGTTTTGCAAATTTTTTCATTTTATGAACTTTTTTGTATTGTTAAACTAAATGATGGGTTATATATATATATATATATATATATATATATATATATATATATATATATATATATATAAATATGGCAATAAAAGAAAACCCTTCATATCAATAAAAAAACAAAATATAAATTATGTGGGAAATATGGTTGAACAAAGACATACTAAAAAGGTCACAATTGCTCTGGTCCTCTAGTGTACAATAAAGCCCTGGTCTGGATAGATCACAGCAAGCGACAATCTTCTGTTAGCATAGGGAAAAACCTGCCCTCATCCTTCAAGGGGGGGCAGGGTTTCTTATGCTCACAGCCAGAAGATTGCCCCTCGCTGCGAGGTGTCCTGCCAAGTGACCAGATTCCACATCTGAGAGGAGACGGCTTACACTAGGTAAAAGGGGAGGCAAGGGGACACTTCATAGTTCAATTACTCTAGAACTACATATCGTAGAGAATGATAATACCGCTCTACATGGCCCAAAAACTATAAAGACTAATTGGAGCTGCATTTATTTTGAACATTACTATCCCTTTAAAGAGACCCTACCTGTTATTTCAGACTCTTCCTTTTTATGTTATATGGTATACCACTGTTCAATGCTCCACAATATGTAAGCACTGTAAAGAAAAGATCATAGGATTTTAGTGATGCTTACAGTTACATTTTTTTTTTTAGTCCATATATAACATAGGAACCATGGAGCAAAGCTCCCCTACTCCAGAGGGCAGGACACTTCAAAAAAGGCAGGGCATTTGAGGCAGATACTCCCACACACCACCTGAGAAAAAAAATATGAGAAAGGAATTAATGAAAGTGCCACTAAAATCCTATTTTCTCTTATGTCCTATAAGAAATACAAGCCATAAGATTCCTGTAAGGGAAAAGAGAAAAAATCTCCCCACAGAAGACCATTATTCCTTAGGACTAAACTGGCATTATGGAAACTTATGAACTAGCACAGCCAACAGGGCTTAAAAATTCTGAATAGGTTAGAAAAAGAAGACAGAATCCTTAAACAGGCACAGCGGCCTGAAAAACCTTCTGGCCAATGACAGCCTCAGCTGTAGCCAGCACATTGACGCGGTGGTGTTTGATGAATGTGTGCACAGACAACCATGTTGCCACCTTGCACAGCTGTTTGGCAGAAGCTTGGTTCTTGTAGGCCCAGGAGGAGCCCACAGATCTAGTGGAGTACACCATGACTTGGAAAGGAACAGGAACGTTTGTTGAATAGTAGCCTTGATCCAAGAAGGAACAGTGACTTTGGAACTGGTCTGGCCTACTCTAGGGCCTTCTAAAAGTGCCCTGGCCCATTCTAGGGCTTTCTAAAAGGCTGGGTGTGATGTACACAGTGCTTAAGACATTGAACCACATCCAACAGGTTAAGATCCTGCTCCTTCTTAGTAGAAGGATAAGGGCAAAAGGAAGCAACAACAGTTTCCTGGTACAGCTGAAAAGCTGAAACAGCCTTGGGAAAGAAGCCTCTAGGAGTATGATGGACCGCCTTGCCCTGTTCAAAAAACAGGAAAGGGGGTTTATAAGACAATGCTTATAGCTCAGTAACTCAGCACAGAAACTATGCCCAACAGGAAGGCCATACTAGGTGTCAAAAAATGCAAGGAAACCAATGAGAGGTTCAAAAGGAGGTCATTGAAGAATGCTCAATATGAGGTTAAGGTCTTCACTCTCTGAACAAAGGTCTTAACATCAGGTAGAAAGGAAATTCACTCTGAAAGAGAACCGAGAGTGATGAGATCAGCACTTTAACAGAACTCAGACTGATACCTTTGTTAATGCTATCTTGAAGGAAAGACAAAATCATAGGAAAGCTGAAGGATTATGGGAAAACATCCCTATCAGTGCACCACTGGTAAAAAAGAGACCAGATCCTATAATAGGCCTTAGAAGATACTGGGTTTCCTGGCTTGAATCATGGTAGAGATGATGGCATCCTAGAAACCCTTCCTCCTCAAGATTTTGGCTTTAAGAGCCATTCCATCTAGGCCAATCTTTCGACCTGTTGGCAGCAGAGAGGACCCTGGGTCAGAATATATGGTCTTAGGGGGTAGACAAAATGGCTCCTCAGTGGACAAGTGGATAAGATCTAAGAACCAGGCCTGACAGGGCCAAAAAGATGCAATCAGGATGACCTGAGCATTTTCCATCTTGATGTTCTGTAGCACCCTGGGAATCCAGGGAATTGTTGGAAACACATAGACGAGGTGAAAGTTCCATGGGATGGTGGATCCTTCTTTTTGTGGAGCAGAACAGCTGAACCTTTCTGTTGCTGCAGGATTCCATGAGGTCCACTGATGGATCACCCCAGCAGTGGACAATCTGTTTAAATCCCTCCTGGTTGAGTTCCCAGATTCTGGGATCCAGCTCTTGATGACTTATAAAATGTGATACTACGTTTTCCATGCCTGGCATATGGACCGCTGAGATGATTGGATTATGGGCTTCCACCCACTGAAGAATCTCCCAAACCTCCATCCATGCTGATTTGCTTCAGGTTCCTCCTTGACGGTTGATGTACACTTCCTCCATTGTGGACCTCTCTAGCACTAACCTTAAAAGTCCTATTTTAATCAATGAGAATTGTTATTTCTTTCTTGTGGTGCAATCTGGGCAAGCAATGCTCAGCTTTGTTTTACATCAAGCTCAATTACTTAGTTCAAAAGCAAAAGCAGATAATGTAACTGCATTCAAAAAAGCAATGGATGCCTATCTAGCACAGAACAATATTGACAGTTATGACAGATGGCTTCAAAGCAAATAGGATATTGAGCCGGGGAACTATTTGACACACACACACACACACACACACACACACACACACACACACACACACACACACACACACACACACACACACACAGGAAATGCCTTATCTACTATGTTACTATGTTAAGTGTAAAATGATTGTAATACATTAATCACTATAACTGATAACAGGAAATCATGAGTTATAAAGCATTTTACTGCAACTTTGCCAATCACTTTTGCAATCAGTCAGTACCTTGCCCTTATTCAGGATGTTTATGAAATTACTTTCAGAACAATTATGCTGTGCTAGTTAAGGGAGTTGCTAGCTTCCCAGATGACCTGGGGCTTGAGCCAGCCTACATCTTTATTAGTGCACTGTAGAGCATAATTGCACCACTAATAGTAAGGATATTAGTAAAATTACATGCCATAAAGTGGCAACAGGACCTGGGGCTTTAAAGTGGACCTGTCACGGTAAAAAAAGTTTATGTGATTTAAACATTTAAACAACTGCATGTTTGTTGTACTGCCTTTTTATTTGTAATATAAATGTTTTGAAAAGTTAACCCATATTTGTTGGTACCTCAAACACTGTGCTATGAATTAATCTAGCTGGTCCATACCAGGGTAATTTTCATAAAGGGTAATAAGTTTAGCATAAAACATAACTAGTTAATATATTGTGTGGAGAATTAGCATAATGTGTCACATTCTGCTATAATGATCCAAAGGTTGAGAATGTATGAATCTACCAGTGCAACTCCTCCTCTAACATAAGTGGCTGCACTTCATATTATGTAATCATCAATGATTCTAAAACTGTAGGCATGCCCCCTGAGAAGGGGACATGAGACACTTCAGAAAGGGGTGGTGAACAAGGCTTTGTTTTAGCACCTAATTTCATAGTTACTATGCAACATAACTGTGGGGCTGATGTACTAAAAGAAAAGGAATATTTCTGAGGCAAACAAATAGCATCCAAATACAAATTACTTGAAATTCCCAATAATTTAAATTTGCCTTTTAAACCCTGTAATGTCAGAGGTCTCCAATGTTTTCGCTTTGCAATGCATTGGAAACCTCTATAGTATTCAAGGTGTTAAAAACCCAAACTTAAATCAATGGGAATGTTTATTTATTCCGTGGTGCAGTTGATATGTCCTAGAATAACTTAGTTCTCTTAGTACATCAGGCACAGTATCCATATTGTCAAAAGCTGATTATAGTAATAACGATGATTCAAAGAATGGCTGTGAACAGCAAGGTCTGCCATGTTTGCACATGTGATACACTTACATTTGGCAGGCGTCTTATGTATATTGTTTTGCAGCAGTCTGTGCCAGAGAAAGTAATGTACAGTGAGGGAAAAAATTAATTGATCTCCTGCTGATTTTGTACGTTTGCCCATTGACAAAGAAATGATCAGTTTATGATTTTAATGGCAGGTTTATTTGAACATTGAGAGACAGAACAACAACAAAAATATCCAGAAAAACGCATTTTAAAAAAGTTATAAATTGATTTGCATAAATATTTGACTCCCTATCAATCAGCAAGATTTCTGGCTTCCAGGTGTCTTTTATACAGGTAACAAGCTGAGATTAGGAGCACTCCCTTAAAGGAAGTGCTTCTAATCTCAGTTTGTTACCTGTATAAAAGACACCTGTCCACAGAAGCAATCAATCAATTATATTCCAAACTCTCCACCATGGCTAAGACCAAAGAGCTGTCCAAGGATGTCAGGGACAAGACTGTAGACCTACACAAGGCTGGAATGGGCTACAAGACCATCACCAAGCAGCTTGGTGAGAAGGTGACAACAGTTGGTGCGATTATTCGCAAATGGAAGAAACAAAAAATAACTGTCAATCTCCCTCGGTCTGGGGCTTCATGCAAGATCTCATCTCGTGGAGTATCAATGATCATGAGAACAGTGAGAAATCAGCCCAGAAGTACATGGGAGGATCTTGTCAATGATCTCAAGGCAGCTGGGACCATAGTCACCAAGAAAACAAATGGTAACACACTAAGCAGAGAAGGACTGAAATCCTGCAGCTCCTGCAAGGTCCCCCTGCTCAAGAAAGCACATGTACAGGCCCATCTGAAGTTTGCCATTGAACATCTGAATGATTCAGAGGAGAACTGGGTGAAATTGTTGTGGTCAGATGAGATCAAAATCGAGCTGTTTGGCATCAGCTCAACTCGCCGTGTTTGGAGGAGGAGGAATGCTGCCTATGACCCCAAGAACACCATCTCCACCGTCAAACATGGAGGTGGAATCATTATGCTTTGGGGGTGCTTTTCTGCTAAGGGGACAGTGCATCAAAGGGACGATGGACAGGGCCATGTACCATCAAATCTTGGGTGAGAATCTCCTTCCCTCAGCCAGGGCATTGAAATTGGGTAGTGGATGGGTATTCCAGCATGAAAATGACCCGAAACACACGGCCAAGGCAACAAAGGAGTGGCTCAAGAAGAAGCACATTAAGGTCTTGGCGTGGCCTAGCCAGTCTCCAGACCTTAAAGGGTATCACGGTCCCCGTGATTCCCTGTCAATCTCTGTAGGTATACATTTGCATTGGAGGAGTCTGATTGGCCCGCCCAGGATGTGCCTTTATATACTGAGGCTTGGGCACTTGTCAATGGCCCTTTCGTGGTGTTGTGTTGCTGCGCCTAGTTATTGATCTCCAGTGTCTCCTGTGTACCGATCCAGCTAGTCTGACTCTCCTTCTGTTCCTGACCCGTGATCTGACCCGGCTCTGGCTGACGACCCTGCACCGTGATTTGACCCGGCTCTGGCTGACGACCCTGCACCGTGATCTGACCCGGCTCTGGCTGATGACCCTGCACCGTGATCTGACCCGGCTCTGGCTGACGACCCTGCACCGTGATCTGACCCGGCTCTGGCTAACGACCCTGCATCGTGATCCGACCCGGCACTGGCTGACGACTCCGCTCCGTGATCCGACCCGGTTCTGGCTCCTGATCCTGCTCCGTGACTGCTCCACTCTCCGGTGGTGTTCCTGCGACTCAGTCATCCGGTTCCGGCTACTGTTCCTGTCCGGTTGCTGCTCCTGTGTACTCCGGTCGCGCTGGCGACATTCTGAATGTTCTGTTTCCTCGCTCATTACGCTGCAGCCAAGGTTGCCTGCCTTGTTCTGGTTGAGCATTGCTCTTTCCATATGTACCAGATTAACCCTTGCACTGCCGGTAGTCTCCGATTACGTGCCATTTGATTCATTGCCAAGCTCCGGTGATTCTCTGAGCCTTTACACATTTGAGCCTCCGCTTTACGCTATACCAGTCCTTGCAGAGCTCCGCCTGTTCGATGCCCGGTGAGCATCGTGATCACGCTGGTTGACACTGGTAGTCCTTTCGCTCTTGCAACAAGGATTCTGGGTGACACCGTGTGGGTGTCTGGGCAGTACCTCATTCGCTCAAAGTGCTTTATCCCAACTGCACTACTCTGTGCATCGGCTCTTCATAGCTTGGGCAATTCCGTTCTACTGTGGCCTCCCAAGGGCTGGCATATTTCCGTGGCAGACGCAGGGTTACTCGATACTCATTCAGGGCGATTCCTATTCTGGTTACATCAAATTGGCAGTAGCAATCCTCATAAGCCCACTGTGGTGGTACGGGCTCAGCTTAGAGCAACAGGGGCTCATCCTGTTTATGCTTCAAGAGTGTTACAGCGCTTTTCCTGAGTTCCTGATCTACATTTAAAGACTGTTACCATAGACTGCTATATATTTCCTGGGCGTTGGCCAATCTAGCCTGAGCCTTACCAGTTGCTCCACTTAACCCTCTATGCACTACTGTTTGTAGTTTACTCCATCCTCTGTTCATATTGCCTGTTCTTTACTTTACTAGCCCCTAGGGGCAGTGTTGTTCATTTTTATTTCAATAAATTGTGTTTTACGTTACATCCTGGTCTGTGTGTCAGAAAACCGTAACAAAGGGATAGTAATACTTCGTTTTATCTTTATTTTATAGGCATGAAAAAAACATGAAGAACGATATAAGTCTTATCTCTCAAACCTTTATGGTTTAAGAGATATTCACAAGCAAAGTTTCCCCCTCCCGCCCCTTTTTCCTAGTGTGAGCCATCTCTTCTCAGATGTGAATCTGGTTGTAAGACCAGACAGATAACAGCAGGGGACAATCTTCTTTGTATGAAAACAATGAAAGCCCTTCCTCCCTTGACAAGTTTTTCAGCTTTTTGCCTTATCTTAATTGAAGATTGTCCCTCTCTGCAGTCTACCTGGGCACCTCCCTTCTGATCTGTCTGAACAGGGGGGGATACTTTGTTTGTGAATATCTCTTAAACCATAAAGGTTTGAGAGATAAGACTTATATTGTTCTTCATGTTTTTTTAATGCCTACAAAATAAAATAAAGATAAAACGAAGTATTACTATCCCTTTAATCCCATAGAAAATCTGTGGAAGGAGCTGAAGGTTTCGAATTGCCATTTGAAAGCCTCAAAACCTTAATGACTTGGAGAGGATCTGCAAAGAGGAGTGGGACAAAATCCCTCCTGAGATGTGTGCAAACCTGGTGGCCAACTACAAGAAACATCTGACCTCTGTGATTGCCAACAAGGGTTTTGCCACCAAGTACTAAGTCATGTTTTGCAAAGGGGTCAAATACTTATTTCACTCAGTAAAATGCAAATCAATTTATAACTTTTTTGAAATACGTTTTTCTGGATTTTTTTTTTTTTTGTTATTCTGTCTCTCACTGTTCAAATAAACAAAAAGAAACAAAAGAGGGCGCCCAATAGTGCCTTTTATCCTTATTGGAGAATCAATAGAGTATATTCAATGTTTATACTCACAAATAAAATGGCTGTGGACAGACTTGTATCATCAAGTTTGTGCCAAAAGACAATCACGATAGATCTTAAAATGTTCTAGATATCCCATAAAAAGATTGGCATAACTTGGCGCAAACTTGGTACTTGAAGGTATATCTGGTTGTTAAATTCAAAATAGTTGTGTGAAAGGGTGAAGTCAATGGCCCGAACTATAAACTCAACCTGAGTAGGGGGCATAAGAGGATCTTCCATCAGGGAGAATCTAGCCACCTCCAATACTCCCTGATGTGGTATATTAGAATAAAGACTCACAACATCCAGAGTCACCCAATGGAAATCACTCTCCCACTTAAAATTTTCCAATAAAGACAAAATATGTGAAGTATCACGAAGGTATAACCTAAGTCCTAATACCCTCCCCTGGAGATGGAAATCAACATAAGCCGAAAGATTTGCAGTCAATGATCCAATCCCAGAAATGATGGGCCTGCCCGGGGGTTCAGAGAGAGACTTATGTATCTTAGGAAGATGGTAATAAATAGCCATCTGAGGATCAGGCTGAACGATAAAGTCTCTCTCCAAAACCTCAAGCAGGCCCATGTCAACTGCCTCATCCAACAATTTTTTGAGTAAGTTTAGGCTAGAGCTAAGTCTGAGGAAGTGGTCTGAGAACCACGAAACGTTATTTTAGCTTGCCAAATATTTGTTTTAAATATTGCAATTTTATTATTGTATGTTCCAATTATTGGATTTAAACCTTTAAATAAAAGTATAGATTTAGTAATCAACAAGCAGCGCATTTGTGACATCTGCCTATCCAGTATCCGGTTCCCAGAGCAGAGACAGGGGAATATTCTCTGCAAGCTTGATTAGCTGTGGTGTGATACAAGTCTGTCCACAGCCATTTTATTTGTGAGTATAAACATTGAATATACTCTATTGATTCTCCAATAAGGATAAAAGGCACTATTGGGCGCCCTCTTTTGTTTTTGTTTACATGTACTACATACTCTTGGAGTGGTTTTAAGGAGCAGCCCTGTTGAAGAATATCTATATTGCTGTGTGGGGGACAGCGTGGGAAACATCCCCTAAGTGTATATGTCAACCGGCATATATTTGTAGAGTTGACCTTGCTTTATTGTGAGTATAATTTTGACAGGGGAAAGTGTGGGTTGATCCCAGAAGTTTTTGTACTAGGAGCGCCTTCTGTTTTTGTCTTTGCTACTGTTCAAATAAACTTACCATTAGAATTATAGACTGATCATTTCTTTTCAGTGGACAAACGTACAAAATCAGCAGGGGATCAAATACTTTTTTCCCTCACTGTATAATTAATTGGGTTCTTCAAAATATATGAAATGCAACTGAATAATATAAATAAATGTGTAAAGGGTTACATTTCTTTTAGCCCTTTAACAGTTTAAGGCATGCGCTGTCTGGCGGTGGGGTGCTCTGGAAGACCAGAGCGCCTTTTTAAAAATGTTTTTAATTTACATTATCTATTGAGATCTCCGATCTGGGAACTGAAAGCGAAACTTAAGATATTTGCTGGACAAATTGAATAAGTATTTTGTGTGGCATAGTGTGGTAAGGTAGAGGTAAAAAAAAAACAAAAACAAAAACAAAAAAACCTTTTCTTCTGTGTCCCCTCCCACGGCAATTGACCTCTATGGGTTTTGTCTCCTCCTCTCCAGCTGGTGTAGGACCAATCACAAAAAACTATTTAATATCATGCTACTCCTTCTCCGCCAGTCTTTTTTGGTCCTACACTAGCTGGAGTAGGAGCTAGTGACTCCCTTTTCATTTTTATCTTTATGGAGTCACGGCATCAAGAGTTTGCCGATCAGTGCCGTTTTTAAAAAAAAAAAAAAAAAAAAAAAAGAAAGAAGACGAACTTTATTGTATTTTACTTATCTTGGCCGCATTAAATTGCTGTCCCCGCCGGGAAGAATCAGCTCCCCGAAGACCAGGCTCCGCTTCTCAAGCTGGCCTGGTATGTAGTACTCCTTCACGGTGATGCGTCCGGATGTCGGCCTCAGTTCCCCTGATGACGCGCTTCCACTTCCGGGATCGGGTTACTGGAGGATCCCCGGCTGGCAACAATGAAGATTGGCTTTCTGCAAGATAACTCCATGGAGCGGATCTGGCAGCGCATGAGGAGGAATGCAGAATGGCAACAGCGAGGCTTTTAGGAGGGTGAGTTTTTATCTTCCACTTATGTTTGTTCGGGCGCAAAGTTGATTGACTTCCGGTTGGGGCCTCTGCGTTCCAAGCTGAAATGCACGCCCAGGAGTACTACTATAAAGGCTGCAGAGCACCAGGGCAATGTAAGTCCATTGTGTTTAGATTTAGATATATATGTATTTAATTATATGCATACCTTTTTAGAGAATATTAAAAGTTAAGTTTTAACCATTATTTTGGCTACATAATGGCTACTACTCCTAAGCCCAGTAAGGAGAAGTCTTTAACTGAATCAAAGGAGAAGGAAGCAGCTATCAAACTTAAAAGATGTGATGGATGTGAACCTAAAATTGCTCCTGAAATGAAATTTTGTGCTGAATGTGCAAAGAAGTCAGTTTCCTCAGAAGTCCCAAATCAGTTCCAGGAATTCCTTACCTGGATGAAATGCTCAATGCAGGAAACTTTTACTGCAATGCAAGCTCAACCAAGAAAAAGGTCAAGAATGGATGATCCTGATGAGGGTACTTCATCTAGGACAGATCACGTTGAAGAGGAAAGCATATTTGAAGCCTTATCTCATGACTCTTCTGAGGAAGAAGGCGAAATTCAGGATGATGAGGAAGGGGCTTTTAATTTGGAGAAGATTGAGTCTTTTTTTAAATATATGAGGAAATCCCTTGGCCTAGTGGAAGAGCCAAAACAACAAGGCATATTAGATACGGCCTTCATGGGATCAAAGAAGGAGATGCCTACTTTTCCAGTACATCAGTCAGTATCGGACTTAATTAAGGCAGAATGGTCAAAGGGTGACAAAAGGATATCTTCTTCAAGACGACTTCAAAAGATGTATCCATTCAAAGAAGAGGATACAGCAAATTGGACTTCCCCACCAAAGATAGATGCCTCCATAGCCCAAATTGCTAAGAGAACTACCATTCCGATGGAGGATGGATCCTCTCTTAAAGACGCTATGGATAGAAGAATGGAGGGCTCCCTAAAGAAGCAATTCTCCATAATCGGTCAGAACTTGAAAGTATCTACTGCCTTGGCATGTATTTCCAGAGCAACCAGGATATGGTTAGCTGAGCTTGAGGATCACATAGAATCTTCAGTTTCAAGGTCAAAACTCCTAAAAGAATTATCTTCTATCAAGGAAGCTATTGGTTTTCATATGCATCCTTGGACGCTATCAGACTGGCAGCTAGATCTTCGGCACTTTCAATAACAGCAAGAAGATCTCTTTGGCTGAGGTCCTGGGGAGCTGATGCTTCTTCCAAGAGTAAATTAGTTTCGTTACCATTTACAGGGTCACTTTTATTTGGTGAACAGCTTGATGATATAATTAAGAAGATGACTGGTGGAAAAAGTTCCTTTTTACCCCAGGATAGAAAGAGAAGATCATCCCCAGCCAATACTTCTTTCAGGAACCGAAAGCAAAATTTCCGGTACGATAGAAAATATCAGCCATCTAGAGGATACGAAGCCAGGAAGCAGTCAGCTTCTCAGTCAAACAGAGGCTCCTTTAGGAAAGAGGGGTTTCGGAAGAATCAATTCAAGAAGGAGTTCTCCTGAAGACCAGCGGAACCTGTTTCCAGTCCCAGTGGGAGGTCGCCTGGGACTACAAATGTCCGCCTGGAAAAAACTTACCAACCTGGATGGCTGGACTCATCGAATCTTGGAAACAGGGTGCCCGCTGGAATTTCAGAACAGACCTCAGAACATGTTCAAAAAATCAAGACCTCCAGTGAAGGCAGAAAAGGCTGCGAAACTGGAAGAAGCAATAAAAGAATTACTCCAAAAGGAAGCCATAGAAAAGGTTCCATCAGGGGAAAGGAGAAGAGGTTGGTACTCCCCAATATTCATGGTACCGAAAACCACAGGAGGATATCGCCCAATTTTAGATCTAAAGCTCTTAAATGCATCAATAAGGCGTCGACAGTTCAAGATGGAGACAGTAACATCCATAATTCAAGCCATTCAACCAAGCAATTATCTGGTGACAATAGATTTACAGGACGCCTATTACCACATTGGGATAGCTCAGGAGTTCAGGAAGTATCTCAGATTTTGTTACAAGGATCATCATTGGCAATTCAGAGTGCTGCCATTTGGTCTGACGTCGGCGCCCAGAATTTTTTCAAAGATCCTAGCACTTGCCTTGGAACCTTTAAGGAAAAAGGGCATCAAGATATTATCATACCTGGACGACCTTTTATTGATAGCCCAATCAAGGTCTCAAGCAGAAGCACACAAGGAAATAGTGATCAACCATCTTCAGGAATTGGGTTGGATAGTCAACAAGCAAAAGAGCCAGATGAATCCAACACAGCATCTTCAGTTCATAGGATTATCTCTGGACACTGCCAAGGGGATGGTTTCATTGTCCCCCAACAGAATAAAGTTAATCACATCAAAAGTGAGGAGATTCAAGAGAACAATATCTCACACAGCACAAGATTGCATGACCATCCTGGGATACATGGTCTCAGCACTTCAGGTAGTTCCTTGGACAAGGTTACACATGAGGCCCCTCCAGAGATGTTTCCTGGCACATTGGGACAAAAATCCAGTCAATACAACTCAGATTATTCCAATTCAGTCAGCAGTAAGAAGAGACCTCAAGTGGTGGATGGTGTTGAAGAATCAAAAAAAGGGATCATCGATAAAAAAACTAGAATGGAAAAAGATCACAACAGACGCAAGCCTGACAGGATGGGGAGGATGGCTTCAAAACAAATGTGTCCAGGGAGTTTGGTCCCAGAGAGAACAGAAGCTTCACATAAACGTGTTAGAGTTAAGAGCGATATTTCTCTGCCTCAAAAGCTTCAAGAAGCAAATCAGGAACAAACCAGTGCAGATAATATCAGACAGTATGACGGCGGTATTATACATAAAGAACCAAGGAGGAACAAAAAGCACAGCCTTGAATGCAGAGACAAGAAGGGTTCTCTTATGGGCAGAGGAAAACCTAAAAGCGCTATCAGCAATTCACATTCCAGGTGTTCAGAATTGCCAGGCGGATTACCTAAGCCGCAACCCCCTAAATCAGGGAGAATGGGCATTAAACCAGGAAATATTCAATCAAATCAAATTAAGATGGGGTCAACCTCTAATAGACCTGATGGCATCACCAGAGAATGCAAAATGCCAGTTATTCTTTTCCAGAACAAGACGTCCACAGGCGTTGGCAATAGATGCCATGACTCAGGATTGGCACTTCAGCCTAGCGTACATCTTCCCTCCAATCCCATTGATCCCAAGGGTTCTCAAGAAGATCAGGCAGGAAAAGGCAAATGTCATTTTCATAGCACCAAACTGGCCCAGGAGAGTATGGTACTCGGAATTAGTCAGCATGTCCATAGAAGAACCATGGACTCTACCTCACAGACCAGACCTATTGTTCCAGGGACCAGTTTGGCATCCCAATCCGGGATTTTTGAAGCTAACAGCTTGGAGGCTGAGAGGAACTCCTTAAGACTTAGAGGTCTATCAGAATCAGTGATTTCTACCATGGTATCTGCCAAAAAGTCTTCTACCTCTTGTGTTTACAACAGAATATGGAAGATTTTTTCAGCATGGTGTTCATCAAATGCAGTTGATAGATTCTCTATTTCCACGCCACATGTTTTGAATTTCCTCCAACATGGTTTTGAGCAAGGATTAAGACCCTCATCACTCAGGGTACAAGTATCAGCCATCTCCGCATGTTTGGTAAAACAATTTTCAGAAGATGAACTGATTAAAAGATATCTAAAGGCTATTGAAAAAATTAGGACCAGAATAAAGAACATTATTCCACCTTGGGACCTCAATTTGGTGCTCAATCAGTTAACTACCTCTCAGAAATTTGAACCAATTGATAAGTGTTCCACAAAATTTTTAACACTAAAGACAGCATTCTTGGTCGCCATCACATCTGCCAGGAGAGTAAGCGAATTGCAAGCTCTTTCTTCAAAGGAACCATATATAATATTTCATAAGGACAAAATAGTCCTTAGGACAAGGACTGAATTCAGATCCAAGGTAGTGTCCTCTTTTCACCTTAACCAGGAAATAGTACTACCATCCTTTTTTCCTAACCCCAAGAATGATGAGGAACAACGTCTTCACAAATTGGATTTATTAAGATGTGTGACTGAATATTTGAAAAGAACAGCCTTGTTCAGGAAATCTGACTCCCTATTTGTGCATTTTCAGGGAAAATTTAAGGGTCTTCCTGCCTCAAAACCATCTATTGCACGGTGGATTACTGAGTGCATTAAGGAGACATATCTGGAGGCAGGCAAAGTACCTCCTAAGATTATTAGAGCTCATTCCACCAGAGCAGTGTCAACATCCTGGGCAGCAAAGAATTCAGCTACCACTGAAGAGTTATATAAAGCAGCAGCATGGTCATCCATAACCACATTTATAAAGCATTACCACTTAGATGTCCAGTCATCCACGGCTTCTAAGTTTGGGAGAAAGGTCTTGAAAGCAGCCACCATTCCTACTTGGTAAGACCTTTTCAATTTTTTCTACTGCTTTGAATCTTTCTGTGATACAATTTGTTTTTGGAGGGACACAGATAGGGCACCTGTGTTCCTCTCTTCCTTTTTGAGTTCTTGGGATACCCAGACAGTTCATGCATATCTGTACATATGTATAAGCATATAGTTATATATGTACATATTCTTTAACCCTCCCTATTTTACCTTGCTTTGGTATATCCCATAGAGGTCAATTGCCGTGGGAGGGGACACAGAACAAAGGAAGAAATTTACTTACCGATATTTCCTTTTCTTCTGTGTCCCCCCACGGCACTCCCTGCCCTTATCTAACCTGTTTGTGTTTGTATTTTTATAGCTCTGACAAAAGTTGACTGGCGGAGGAGGAGTAGCATGATATTAAATAGTTTTTTGTGATTGGTCCTACACCAGCTGGAGAGGAGGAGACAAAACCCATAGAGGTCAATTGCCGTGGGGGGACACAGAAGAAAAGGAAATATCGGTAAGTAAATTTCTTCCTTTTTCTTCCCTCCCTCTGCAGTGGTACAAGGAACTGATTCCCATCTGGTGTGGTGGGAGTGGTTTATTGCTGGGTTGTAAGTGGTGGCTTTCTGCTTTAAAAAACGGGAAGAAAGAGATCTGTAAATTGAGATCTCTGAACTGTGAAATGAAACCTAAACTTGGGATATTTGCTAGATAAATTTAATAAGTATTTTGTGTGGTGTAGTGTGGTAAAGGAGAGGTTAAAAAACAAAACCCTTTTTTCCCTCCCTCTGCAGTGGTACAAGGAATTGAGATTGCAGTCTGGTGTGGTGGGAGTGTAAGTAAGTATGGCCTGTCTTCCTTTTAGCTTGTGGTAACTGGCATAATATGAGTGGTAGCATGACTGTCCATTTAACTTCATGCACAAGCTGCCATATATTTGCACACCTGGAACAACTATTCCGGGGTACATACCTCTATGTCAGATGTGAGCAAGTGGCCTCTGGAAGCTTGTATTAGAGATCTGGATAGGCAAGTGTCACGGTTTTCAAGACACTCAGACCAGTGGGTAAAAATAAAATGCAATTTATTTAAGAACAAAAATAATGACAGATATCGCCCCCTAAGGGAAGCACTGTGAAACAGCGGAATAGCAGTAGTATGCACAGTATACAATATTTCAGAAATGAACAGGCACTGAGTACTGGTATACAAATGGTTAATAGAATAATCAGTCCGTCTCAGTTGTGTAGTTTGGCACGCCCAAGGTGTTAAAGGTGGAGAATACTCAACACCCACAGTCTGGAAAACTGAAGAAAAATGTCCAGCAACGAGAAACCTGCCTCCCACCTACTGTACGGCAATGGTAGCCCCCACGGGCGTATGAACAGAGCGAGTAGACTGTCAGAGCTTTGAGCGAATAGCCCTCACGGGCGTAACAGAGATGACCGAGTTACCGGAGCTGAAACCACTAGCCCCCACATGCGTCGTGGATTGAAACTGGATTGCAAGAGCTTGGGCCAATAGCCCTATGGCCTATGGAGATGACTAGTTACCAGAGCTCGAGCTTATAACCCAAACGTGCGTGATGGATTTGCAAGAGCTTGAGCCAATAACCCCACGGGCGAAATAGAGAGACTGGATTGCAAGAGCTTGGATCAATAGCCCTACGGGCGTAACCACAGAGACATGCACAGAAATAGCCAGCCGGGCGCCACCGGGCGCGGTAATGAGCTACACCGGACTGCAAGGAGAGAACTGGTTCAGCACAAGGCAACTCTCTGTATGGGCTGCGCGCCCTCACTGGAAAACAGCTCTGCACGGGTTAATGGCAAATAGTTGTAACACAGCTCTGCACTAGAGACAGCACGATAGTAGGAACACAGCACTGTACGGGTTAACAGCTCAGAAGTTGGAACGCAACTCTGTACGGACTGACAGCTCGGTAGTTAGGACACAGCTCTGCACGGGTTAACAGCTTGGTAGAGAAACACAGCTCAGCAGAGATCAGCTCAGTGGCAGGAATCAACAAAGCATGGAGCCGTAATGAACAGTAAGAGCACAGTCACTATGTCGCCGTGGCGACAAGGCAGGACAGGAACGGAGACCGGCTGCAGAGACCGGAACAGGAACGTCAGCAAGCCGGGTCGAATCACGGAGCAGGTACTCAGGGAAGCCGGATCAGGAAACGAGCAGGAACCTCAGCCAGGCCGGGTCGAATCACGGAGCAGTTTCTCAGACAAGCCGGATCAGGAAAACGAGCAGGAACGTCAGCCAGGCCGGGTCAGATCACGGAGAAGGTACACAGGATC
Organism: Rhinophrynus dorsalis; assembly: GCA_037306005.1. Taxonomy (NCBI): domain Eukaryota; kingdom Metazoa; phylum Chordata; class Amphibia; order Anura; family Rhinophrynidae; genus Rhinophrynus; species Rhinophrynus dorsalis. Next base: position 384,848,910 of record CM074723.1, on the reverse strand, counting down.
GTAGTCAGGGATAGCCAAGTCGGTAATCGGAGATCAGGAACACAGCACAGCAAAACTGGCTCAGGAACACCACGAAAGGGCAAATGACAGGTGCCACTAGCCCAGAATAAAAAGGTCACCAGGGGCGGGCCAAACAGGCTCAACCAATCGGAGCGCAGCACAAGTGAGAGTGACAGCATGAGAAGCTGCACCGTGATAGCAAGTTGCAACATTGAGAGAGACCACCAATCTTGACAGCGGTCTGCTGACTGAGCAGCAGGAAGCGGTAGTAGGTAGTTCTAGGGGTGGAGACGGCGCAAAGAAAGAGCAGGTAGCCAAATGGGTTACATTTAAACATAACAAGGGGGGGGCAGAGGAAAAGGGAGGCACTCCTGTGTTTACTAACCCTAACAGATTTGTTACATTGAGTAATGATGTTGGGGATGTTGACACAGGAATGCCTTTGCTGGAGAGGACTGTTCTCTCTTAGAGCTGGGAGAACAGCCCCTCTAGCACAGATGGGATCCAGGACTCAGGCAGACCTAGACAGATGGTGGTTGTAGGGGATTCTATTATTAGGAAGACAGATAGGGTAATCTGTCGCCAGGATCGCTACAATAGAACAGTATGCTGTCTCCTGGGAGCTTGGGTTTGACATGTGGCAGATTGGGTTGATACATTGTTGGGAGGGGCTGGGCATGCCCTGCCTGCCATGGTACATGTTGGTACTAATGACAAAGTCAGTGGAAAATGGAGGTCCATTAAGAAAGATATAAACTTATGCAGAGGACCTCTAAGGTATTATTTTCTGAAATACTACCATGTGCTACATTATAAAGGCAATGGGAGATTAGGAAGTTAAATGCATGGCTAAAGACTTGGTGTAAGCAGGAGGGGTTTGGGTTCCTAGAATACTGGGCTGCCTTTTCCCTTGGGGGCAATCGAGATGGATTGCACCTTAGTGGAAGGGGGCCACGGTGCTGGGCATTAGGGTGGTTAGAGGGCTGGAGGAGACTTAAACTAAAAAGGGGGTGTGTGCTGCAACACAGGATGGGGATGGTAGTATCATTGAGGAAATGCGATTAGAGAAAGGGCATGGAGGTGGAGAGGGGGAATGGGCTAGTTCATCTAATAGGGAGTTGCCATCGTTACAGCCTGAGAAAAGGCAAATACATTTGACAAAGTATGAAATATTTCGTAATGGCAAAAAAAAAAAATGTATGCATGCAAATGCTTGTAGTCTGGCAGGTAAGATGGGGGGACTAGAAATTATTGCGTTGTATGACGAGCATGATCTAATTGGTGTGCCTGAAACCTGGTTAGATGATAAATATGACTTAGCAGTCAATCTAGAGGGTTATTTGCTTTTTAGGAGTGATAGGGTTAATCAAAGGTGAAGAGGGGTTTGCCAATATGTAAAGCATGCCTTAAAACCTAGTAAAGGGAAGATATAAATGAAGGGTCAAATGAAAAGGTAGGAGTCCTGTGGGTTGAAATACACACTGGTGGTACACATAATAAAAAGATGTTAGTGAGGATTTGTTACAAGCCACCTAATATCGGGGAGTTAGAAGAAGCCCACCTTTTACTGCAAATGGAAAAGGCTTCTAGGTCAGAAAGGTGATTATAATGGGAGATTTCAACTATCCTGAAATTGACTGGAGCAATATGACTTCCGGCACAACAAAGAGAAACATTTTTTTAAGTATGATTAATAATTGTACGTTACAACGAGTAGAGAGGACAACTAGAAAAGAGGCCTCGCTTGACCTAGTGCTCTCAAACAATTCTGGCATGATAAACTGAATACAAGTAAGGGAACATTTGGGCAGCAATGACCCAATATGGTATCTTTTTAAATGTGTTATGAGAAACCCAATAGCAAGGGTTTAACCAAAACATACAATTTTAAAAAGGCTGGTTTTACAAAGCTAAAAGAAGTATTAAAGGATATTCAGTGGGATGAAATTTTCAAAGATAAAAGTGCACAAAAATCATGGAATATGTTTAAAATGCTCTTTGATAAATATACACTCCAATATACACCACTGGGGAATAAGCACAAGAGGAGTAAAGTGAAACCAATGTGGCTTAATAATGATGTTTGCAGGGAAATAAGAAATAAGAAACTGGATTTTAAAGTGTTTAAGTCAAATGGGTCAGATGCATAATTTAAAAAATACAAAGAATGTAATAAAATCTGCAAACAAGCAATTAAGCCAGCTAAAATTGAAAATGAGAGAAATATTGCAAATGAGAGCAAGAAAAACCCTACACAATTCTACAAGTATATTAATAACAAAAAAGGTAAGGTTAATATTGGTCCTCTTAAAGGGATAGTAATGTTTCATAATAAAAACAGCTCTAATTAATCATCATAGTATTTGGACTTTGGAGAGTGTTATTTCAGTTCTGTCAGAGTTGTAGTTCCAGAGTAATTCAATGACAAAGTGTCCCCCTCCCGCCCCTTTTACTGATGTCACACTGTTCAGCCTGAGCAGAAGGGAGGTGCCCAGGTAGACTGCAGAGAGGGACAATCTTCAATTAAGATAAGGGAAAAACCTGAAAAGCTTGTCAAGGGGGATTTCATTGTTTTCATAAGGAATAAGAGTGTCCCCTTCTGTTATCTGTCCAGTCTATGGACTGCATTCCACATCTGAGAAGAGATTGTTTACAGTAGGTAAAAGGGGTGGGAGGGGGAAACTTTGCTTGTGAATATCTCATAAACCATAAAGGTTTGAGAGATAAGACTTATATCATTCTTCATGTTTTTTAATGCCTACAAAATAAAATAAAGTTAAAACGAAGTATTACTATCCCTTTAAGTCTGTGACAGGTGAATTGATTAGTGAGGATGGCTGACAACCTAAATACATTCTTTGCTGCAGTATATACAAAGGATGGCTGACACCCTAAATACATTATTTGCTGCAGTATATACAAAGAAAGCAACAATGACAGGCTATGGTCAAATAGACAAAACCACAGAATTTCCTCCATCATGTACATGGCTTACTAAGGACAAGGTCCAAAAGAGACTGGGAAAAGGTTATGGTGAATAAAGCACCTGGACCTGACAGTATACACCCAAGGGTACTTAAAGTGTTAGTAATGTCTAAAAAAAATCTTTTTTTTTGCATTTAGAAGAGCTTAGAAAGCTGATCTAAATGCAAAAAAATGTATCTCTCAAACCGCTATGGTTTAAGAGATACGGGTGTTTAAAGTTTGATTTTTCCTACTGAAAGCTGTCAGCAGGAGATCCGTGTCGGTCGACACACAGGTGCTTGAGAAGTGCCAGGATCTCGTTACTTACACGGAATCCCTTCATTGGAATGGTCAAAAACGTGTGCCTAGTGTTCAGGCACACGTTTTAGACCATTCTAATGAAGGGATTCCGGGTAAGTAACGACCGACTTGGATCTCCTGCTGACAGCTTTACAGCTGTCAGTAGGAGAAATCAAACTTTAAACACCCGTATCTCTTAAACCATAGCGGTTTGAGATATACGGCATTTTGCATTTAGATCAGCTTTTTAAGCTCTTCTAAATGCAAAAAAGTTTTTTTTAGACATTACTAACACTTTAAGGAACTTAGTTCAGTAATAGCAAGACCATTATACTTAATATTTATTAACTTTCATCAGGCATAGCGCCCTGTGATTGGAGGAAAGCTGATGTAGTTCCATTGTTTAAAATGGAGGCAAGAAACCAAACCAGGAAATTATAGACTTGTGAGCTTGACGTCCATATTGGGTAAGATACTAGGTTTTCTAACTCACAGTATTCAGAACTATGTGAAGACAAACAATATTATTAGTAGGAGTCAGCATGATTTTATGAAGAATAGATCATGTCAGACTAATTTCCTTGCATTTTATAAAGTAAGTAGTAATTTGGACAAGGGAACTGCTGTTGATGTAGTATACTTGGATTTTGCAAAAAGCCTTTGATACAGTGCCTCACAACAGGTTACTGCATAAATGAAAAGGATTTGGTTTAGCGGTGGTATTATATGTACATGGATTGAGAACTGGTTAAATGATAGATGACAGAGTTGTTGTAAATGGAACCTTTTCAAATTGGTCTAAAGCTATAAGTGGGGTGCGACAGGATTAAGTCCTGGGCCCAATGCTTTTTAATTTTTTTATTAATGATCTAGAAGTGGGAATTGAAAGTAGCATCTCAATATTTGCTGATGACACTAAACTATATTTTATTATTATTATTAATCTTTATTTATATAGAGCTAACAAATTCCGCAGCACTTTACAGTAGGGAGTAGACATACAGAGGTATTAAATAGTACAATCAAATGTGGAGAACAGAAGGATCAGAGGACCCTGCTCGTGAGAGCTTACAGTCTAGAGGAAGGCAGGTATGACACAGAAGGAGTAAGTGCTATTGGGTGTAAGTGCCTCCTGCCACCTGACCTGCCAGTCAGTGGGTGGGAGTGAGAAATGCTGTTGAGTGCAGTGGTCAAGGCAAGGGGTGATTCTTAGTGATATTGTTTATGGAGGCATTTGATAGGCTTCCCTGAAGAGGTAAGTTTTCAGGGAGAGTCTGAAGATCTGAAGGCTGGGGTAGAGTCTGATTGGGCGGGGGAGGGAATTTCAGAGCTGAGGTATGGCACGGGAGAAGTCCTGTAGGTGGGAGTGGGAGAATGTGATAAGAGCTGTGGAGAGAAGAAGGTCGTGTGCAGAGCGAAGATGGCGAGAGAGAGTGTATTTGGAGATGAGAGATGAAATATAGTGTGGTGCGGTGTTAGTGAGGGCTCTATAAGTAAGCACCAGAATTTTGAATTTAATTCTGTATGCTAATGGGAGCCAGTGTAGGGATTGACAGAGAGGTTTGGTGTCAGAGAAGCGATGAGTGAGGTAGATTAGTCTTGCAGCAGAGTTCATTATGGACTGTAGTGGGGTTAGTCGGGTGAGAGGAAGGCCAATTAGTAAAGAGTTACATAAGGAATATATACAGAGCTGGAAGTTTTTTTTCTCTGCAGAAGAATTTAGATACACTGAATGAATGGGCAGATAAGTGGCAGATGACATTTAATGTAGATAACTGTAAGGTTATGCATTCAGGGTGTAGAAACAAGCATGCTACATATACTCTAAATGGGAAACAACTTGGGGAATCCTCATTAGAGAAAGATTTAGGATTATTCAGAGTCACTCAGCTGCTGCAAGAGCAAATAGGGTACTATACTGCATAAAAAGAGGTGTGGATGCAAGGGATGCTAATATTATCCTACATCTGTATAAATGCTTGGTTAGGCCTCATCTAGAATATGGAGTACAATTTTGTGTGCGTCAGTTCTTAGAAAATACATTGTTGAACTGGAAAGAGTGCAGAGACGTGCAACAAAACTGATAATGGGATTGGAGGATCTGAGATAGAAAAAGAGACTAGCCAAAATGGGTCTGTTTACATTAGAGAAGAGACGTCTAAGGGGTGATATGATTAACATTTTCAAATACACTCAAGGTCAATACAAAGAACTATCCAATGAATTATTTACACAAAGAGCTTAACTAAGAATAAGACGTCATCCATTAAGACTAGAGGAAAGGTGCTTTCAACTAAAACAAAGGCAGGGAGTTTTTACAGTAAGGGTGGTAAAGCTATGGAATTATTAGCCTCGGGATGTTGTACTTGCAGATAATGCAACTGCTTTCAAAAAAGCAATGGATGCCTATCTAGCATAGTACAATATTGAAAATTATGACAAATAGCTTCAATGCAGATTGTTAATCCAGGGAACTATCTGTCTGCCATTTGGAGTCAGGAAGGAATTTTTTTTACTCACTTGGCGCTATAATGGAAATGGCTTCAGAGGGCCGTTTTTGCCTTCCACTGGATCAACAGGGGTGTTTTCGGCATGGGTTGGACTTGATGGACGCATGTCTTTTTTTCAGCCTCATCAACTATGTGATCACAGCGAGGTGTACAGCCACACTGTAATCAGAAAGTTCCGTGACGTGCCAGGACCATCACCGGTCTTTAATGACCAGACACGTATGACAGTCCTGGAATGTCACTCGTCCTTAAGGGGTTGAGGACCAAAGGGGTGGCAAAAGGGTTAACGATAAAAGGGGCAAAGTATTAAGGTTGGATGTCAACAAATAGGGGGGTGTTACGTGAAAAGTTTGGGAACTACAGAGTATGATCATTTTAGTGCATACAGGTCCAAACTGCCATCTTTAAGACTTCAATGTCTGTAAACCCTGAACGCCTCCCATGTAGAATGGGAGGAAAAATGGCATAACTGTGACGGCCCGGCAGGGTCCTTGGGTATTTGCAAAACAGGAGCCCAGGTGCAGCGGACAGCGGGTAGAGGCACCGGAGTAATCCAGCAGGATAAGACAGAGGCAGGACTGTAGATGGGTCAGAGGTCAGGGCAGGCGGCAGCACAAGCAGAGTCAGAGACAAGCCAAAGGTCAGGGCAGGCGGCAACACAAGCGGAGTCAGAGACGAGCCAAAGGTCAGGGCAGGCGGCAACACAAGCGAAGTCAGAGACGAGCCAAAGGTCAGGGCAGGCGGCAACACAAGCGAAGTCAGGAAACGAAGCAGGATCAGGAACCAGGCTATCAGACAGGACTGTAAGACACAGGTAAGCGCAGCAAGGCTACAGAACAACTGAGCAAAGACTGGAGGGAGAGAGCAGACTTAAAAAGGGAACAGACAGTCACATGACCTGGGGAGCACCACTAGTGGAAAAGACACTCCTACTCTACCATAAGCCTGCCCACCAGCTCATTCATTAGCCTCAGTGGATACAGCTGACATGTCTCCCACATGTGGGGAACCACTGGAGGCATCAGAGGGCGGTGAAGGGACCCAGGATAGAGGTTGCATAGCCGGCCAACCGTGCATGCGCCGAGAGGCAAGGACCGCGGCGCTTAGAACCCGGAAGCGCCGCGGCCGCCTTGATCCCAGCGTGGAAGCCAGCCGACTCTGCAGACGCCGTGGGTGCCTAGACCGGGTAGGAGACCGTCGGCCATCGTGACAATAACGTTACATTATTTCCTCTGTGCTTAGTTTAATCCATCATGTTAAACAAGGAGCAGAGGAGAGTAATTGACCTCCATCTTCCAATGACATTGTCATTGGTACCAATATGTAGTATGACATGTCCAACACCTCCCAACAACCTATCCACCTGATCCACACCATGGTAAGAGCAATCTGATACTAATCACTCTCTCTAAAATGTATTATTTTCAAGCTATTTACCTTTTATTTCTTCCATCATACACCTTTTAACTAATCTTTGATTTTTCTGTGAAGGTGCTGACAAGGTTGGTCCACCGCATTGCTAGCACATAGGGAGATGTTACTCTCTTTCTCAGATATTTCTCAGCACGTTAGACATGACAGGAGTTATGACAGCTCCTCTGACAGCTCTGCCCATCTTCAGAATGATGAGAAAAGACTGAGATGGAGAGTAATATAGCCTTCTGTCCCATCTGTGAGGACAACTGGCCATGTTAGCAGCTTCTTAGTAAAGGTGTGGATGTAATGTAAGAAGGAGTGTGTGTGGGGGGGAAGTTAATCCCCTGAGGACCAGAGGAGAGGGCAACATATAGCAAAGCAATGTGTTGCTCACTTCTCTGATACTAAAGGGTTTAATAACATGAAAGCACCAATGTTTTACAGACAGTGACTATCAGTCACTAACTCAAATCTTGCTCAGTTCTTTGAAACAAACTTCATTTAAAGCATTACTAGGCTGTATGATTCTTCACTGATGTATAGAGCAACGTGATGGAGTCTTTCCCATTGAGATGCATTGATAGTAACTACTGAATGACAGTGAGACTCTGTGTGAAATGTTTTGCCATAAAACATCACAAGAGAATGGAATAAGGAAAGAGCCAATACTAGTCACATAATTGCCTAAAATAAGGTCATCCAAGACACTCCTCTGTCTGTGATATGCACAGTGAGTGCACACTGAGTCAGCCCTATTCCCAAAATCTTATTACTGAGAGCCAGTGTGATTGTGCCCCTCTACCTTCCTCATTTCAATCCTCCAGATGACAATGAGTTAAATTAAAGCCATAAGTGAAGAGAGATGATTGAATAAGCTCCCTCTACTACCAGAAGACTCTAGTTGTGACAGGGCTACCTCCACTTACAACTAGCCATCACGTAAACAGTGCCCAGGGCAAATGTGACTCAAAATATTAAAGGATAACACCTTTCTATTAATTTGAAAATAAAATATGTATTTAGTAAATGTACCCTATCTTTATTATTAATAAATTTGTTTTAACCTCTTTCTTTTTATGTACTTATCATATAGCAAGTGTTCTCAGATTTCCTCCCATTGTCTGCTGGGAGGATATCAGTCATTTATCTTTCACCTTTGTGACCTGACTGAATTGAAGGATTTCTAAAGCTGAATATAAAAGCTGTGTAAATGTACAGTAATGTTCAGCTCAGTTGAATTGGAAAAACAAATGTCAGTGAAAAAACCTGTTAGACATAGCGGACAATATGTACAGAAGTAAAATTGAAGCAATTGTAAGGCAAACAAGCTGCTCCACAGAGAATAAATTAAAAAAAAACAAAAAAAAAAAAAACACAACACCACAATGGGGGTTATGTACTAAGGCATGATAAAGAGGTGATAAAGTGGTGATGACTTCTCCAGTGATATCACTTCTCCAGTTCCTATGTTATGCTATGGAGTCTATGCAATAATATCTCCAAAGTTGGAGAAATCTTAGTGCATAGGCTCCATAGAATAATATATGAACTTGAGAAGTGATATCACTGGAGAAGTCATCACCACTTTATCACCTCTTTATCATGCCTTAGTGCATATCCCCCTTCAATTCTAGAGCCGTCTCTAGTGCACTGCAAATTCAGCCTAAAACCACTAATACTAGCAAATCACTCTGTCTGTATAATACGGTGTATATAATGTTGACAACCATAGCTCTTGCCCCTTCTCAGGAATATACTCCCATTGGAATAGCTATTACTGGTCTGCTGATGTGAGTTTGGTATATTTAGTGGGAGCGATGATGGACCGGCTTCTTTTAATCCCCATTTATCCTGAGGTAGAGATCTTGAAACAAATCATTTTTTACATTACATCTTATGCACATTGTGTATATGTTTTTAGATTTGTATTATTTTGCTCATATATGTGGAGTCATCTTGGGTGGCATTCCTGGACAGGGGCAAAACTTTTGTGATTTTCTGTCAGTCTACAACTTGGATACTCCCGGGCCGCTATTAAAAGTGAATTTTACAGTATTGGAAGGATCCAGCTATTAGTTCTTTGATAGATTACCCCCACATTGTTCTTCTGTATGTACTGTAAACTCTGTTTGTTAGTTCTTTTATAAACTGCATGCTTTGAGAGTCAGTTTCCCTACATACTGACAGCTCTTCTATTAAGCCTGCATCTTTATTGTATGCTTAATGAGTTTTTTTCCTTTATATTGCTCTGATAGTTCAGTTTCTCTGATGACTGCAAGATCTGTTATTGCCAGTATAGTCTACTTTGTGAGGGAATGCCATCCTATTGATTGCAAGCTCTGTAATTTAGTCTGTATTTTTGTAGTGCACTCTGTTAATCCATTCTTTAGACTGCAAGATCTAAGGGGTGTTGTGCTGCTGATTTCAATTTCTGTCAGCCGTAAAAGCACCCAAGACAAAATGTCATACTTTATCAAGTTCATATGGTGGGAGGTATGCAGTAAAGCATCTTGCTGGTCTACCTTGAATATTGCAGATATTTTAAAGGAAGCATGAAGTGCATTTTAGTTCAAAACAAGCAGCCATCATTAGGGGGCACAGGAAACAGTCAATATATTTGGGTAATAGTCACAAAAAAAATATAAAAACATGTAGTCATCCTCAGCAACGGCGGTAAGTCCTAGAAGGAAAGTATCAGTCCATATTGTGCCACATTGCAGTTAATAATTTTATCATGTGGTGTATCTACAAATGTCTCCATTGACTTTAATGGGAACGTATTAAATAAATCCAGTGAGAACACTAATCAGCTGAAATGTAATATAGAAGAATGTTTATGTTTTAAGAAATGTTTAGTTAATATAAATCTTGGAGTGCCCTGGTCTCTAAGAAGAGCGTTACTCTAGAGAGGTTTTGACCGGTGTCTGCAGACTGACTATAACACCTGGATTGACTTTGAAGCCATAGAAAATGCAAATACATTGTATAGATACAATGGAGTAAAAGGGTGTACCAGGCACTCTTTTCCTCCATTGTATCTATACTTTCACACAGATTATTTATCAACACTGTACCATAGCTCATATGCACATAGAAGGATTGTTTCAAATTGCTCAACTCCAAATGTACATCTCATAGTTAAAAAATCAAACTATACTACATCATAGCAAAAATACTATAAACGCACACATTTTCCAGAATGTACACAATTTCAGGAATTCAGACAATGCCTGGAGGGTCTTTGTCTAGAGATATATGCAGCCAGGCATTTTGCAGAAAAATATGTTTGTTTTTTGTTTTTGAAAAAAAGGTAAACCAAGTTCACTTTTTGTAAGAAAAAAGCAAAGTAGAATGCTGAGAAGGCATGTGATGTTTAACCCTTAATCCCCTCTTGCCAATTGCTGGCAAAGCATTTCAGCACCCAAGAACTGGACAGAACATGAACAGTAAGCTGAACACAGATGCTCTTGACAGCACCTGACCCCTGTTGTACCCTGTATTTCACTCTCAGAATAGGGGGACAGCAGGAATAACAGTGAAACTTTTTTGGAGCATGTGGTGCAAAACAGCCATTTCTGAAGTAAAACAATTTTGTACAGTGGTATTAGGAATGTACAGCACAAAAGAGCAGGCTTTTACTATTATTTAGCGTGAAAGTGTATTCGTACCCCTGACTTTAAACAGGAGACCGGCATACAGTAACTAAGCACTGTGGCCCAGGTACAGGACTGTAACATGTATATCATACTTTCTTCTCACAGTGAACCCTCTCTGAGTGCATCACCATCCCAGTACACCTAGATGACTCAGTTAGCTGCCTTGACAACAGAGCAACAGCATGTAACAATTGTATCTCTTGTATGAGACCAGTTTCATTATGCTACATTAGTTTTGCTTGCACGCTTTGATAACAGACTGTGTGCAATATGCAGAGAGAAATAAAATGTTAATTTTGAAGCATACCAACTGCACCATACCAGCAAACGTCTCCAAATTTCCAGGGATAGTCAGTGTCTGTTTGTTTTTTATTGTCCAGGGACATTTTAAAAAAAGGCAAAGTAGGTGGCTGCCCAGGGCTCACTGGAGCCAGGGAACCCAAAACAAATGGACAATCTGCTTAATATTCATCAAAGTTTAGAACCCTTTGCACCACACCTGAGAACTCTTTCTTCTATAGTTCCCGGAATTATGTGATTTGTGTCACAAAGTAGTGGGGTTTAATCATGGTTGGGGGTGGGGCTTAATGGGCTGTCTAATAAAATGAGTGGGAAGTGGGCAGAACAGGGTGGGAAGGGAGAAGAAGTTAGAGGGAAATGAGAAGAACAGGCTAGGAAGTAGCAGAAGTATCAAATATTGGGAGAAAAGGGGGTACAAAGCAATAGCTGGGAACTCTGTATTTGTCCCGGAGACTCTGCTTTTTGTAGTGAATTACCGGGTCTCTAGGGAGAAAGGCTGATTCTCCAGTGGTGGGGAATTTCCTCCGAAACTCTGCTCCTTATATATAAACAAATGTGCCTGTTTACAAGATATAAAGCACCGGAAGCTTCAATTGAAAATATGAAGTATTGGAGAAAAAAGGGGAGAAGATAAAAAGGAACATGCGCTTAAATATGGCTAAATAGCATGATATAACACATGATTAAATGGTATGACTATACTGCTTCTTTTGCTGGGAGACATCGCTCTAATAAAAAAAAAAAATCTTACTTTCTTTGACCTATGCAAAGATACATTATTTTTATGTAATGTTTTTGGAAGTGTTCAGTCTTACTATGGCCTCTATTTTCCTTTTTTCCTTAGTACTATTTGAACTTTTCATTTTCCAGTAATCTAGGAAGTTATTGAGGCTGATGTATTAACCCCCTGAGGAACAAGGGGGACGGATTTGCAACACATTGTGAAGCAATGCATTACACACTCCTCTGGCATACCTGGGAACCTTCTTATCTATGGCCTTCAAAGAAACATAAAGACTGGGGATAGGAGTGTCCATATGACTTTATTCACATCATTATATGAGCGGGGCTTAATAGGAGTGACCTAGACTTGAAGGGCTGAGAGGAGGGATTTGCTCTTAAATGGGAGAGGAAGCTGGAGGAATTGGAAAGGAGTATACAGAACTGGTGGGAAAGTGGTCAGGGTCACAATTTAACTAATAAAGTTGGATTTCTTTAGTTAATTAGGCCCATAGTAGAGCTATTCCATTATCATTTCTGTGTAAAATGCTAGCCTGTTCCATGGTGTTGTACAATAGGAAGGAATACACACACAATTTGTCACTACCAGTGTTCTTGACGAAAGATTCCAGAGAGGAGACGTGGTGATATAGAAGAGTGCAGTCACATCATCAGTAAGCCCCAGCTTGAAGACCACTGACTCAGCATCCACAGAAGTAGGGTTTAATTTTGTTTCAGGATTGTTTTAACAGTCAAACAAAATGGAAGCTACCCAGGGTTCATTAGTGGAAAAGGCCCCCACAATCAAGGCAAAATACTGACTGACATGCAGCACAGTTTAGATCCCTCGGGACTACTCAATGTGTGAAACCAGGGGCCATATTCACAAATCAAGAGGAGCCATTACATAATGAACTAAGTAAATTATAGAGGAGAAATAAAAATTCTCTTTGATTTTAAAGGGGCTTTTAACTGATTGAATGCTAAAGAGGTCTAACATATTTCATTACAACGCGCTCCAGATTTCTATAAGAATTGTAGAGTTAAATACCCCATTTAAATCAATGGAAAGTTGAGGAATTTAAATTTGTTTCCTGTTGTGCAGTTGGATTTCTCTAGAATTGCTCCTTTTTCTTTTGTGCATATTGCCTCAGGTATGAAGATGGGTATGATAACTCAGTAGGGGGATGTAGTAATATGATTCTAAAATCAACACAGGAAGTGATTTCTTAATGCTACATTTACCTAATTCCAGGTTACTGCTCAACCTACTCCTGTGTAGTCTGCTTGCACCAAGGACAGGGCAGTGGAGCAGTGTATGGGCATTTTGGGGCAGTACTTTTCTCCACACTTTCTTTAACATCATGTAATAAAAATGCACTGGTGAGAGTGGAGTAACTTTCCTGCAGTTCCCTGCACATGCTATAGGACAGGTGTTCAGGTTTGCTTGAATTAAATTTGCAGAGTGAGTGAGTATCAGTAAGCATTAAAAGAGTCATAAGCTTTAGTAAAACCCTGAAGTGCAAGTGCATGAGTAGGTACAAGCACAGGTATTAGCTGGACTAGCTAATTCATACACTATTTCCAGTATTTTTCACATTACTGTAGGTGTAAGCCAGTGGTCATCAACGAGGGTGCCGTGACATAGTTCCCCTTTTTTGTCTTTGACTAAAATGTAAATGTTATGTTTTAAATGTGTATATATATATATATATATATATATATATATATATATATGTGTGTGTAAATGTTTATTTTTTGTATTATGACTGAGACCGAATAATAATAACTCTATATTTAAGTGCCGGGTGCCTTGAGCAAAAAAGATTGAGAACCACTGCTCAAGCACTTAGTATTGTGTGAATCTGGGTGTAAGCACACAGCATTCAATGAAGTTTATTTAATGCAGGCTCAAAATTGTGTTAAACTACTATTAGCTTTATCACTCACTTTTAGCATAAGGGAAAAACAGGAGTAGTTATTATTTAGTCACTTGGCTACGGCACTGCAATGCTTTGGAAACCTCTCTAGTCCCAAAATCATAAGGGGTTCTTGGTTGGGTAATGCACCACCTTTTACCCCTCTGAGGTAAAGTGAGTACCCAGAACATACTTGAAAATGAGAGCCAATCTCAATGTGTCCTGATCTCAGTGCAACCCAGAAGTATCACCACCATGGTGTTGTATGAAATGGAGCAGAGGACAGTGATGCATCTGTGCATTCCAGTTCTCCACTCCCTTCAGAAAAGTGTTCCTGGAGTCTGGGGGGCCCTTTAACACAGGGATCTCTGTTACTCCCCTTGGAAGGGGTTAAATTGTGGCATTATAGAGTCTCTAAATTTTACTAATTTAGAGCCCTGCAGTGTAGGGAAAGTTATCCCCTACATGAGGCAGCCTGTAAGGGGCTCCGCTATGCCCAGTGCCCAGCAGTAGCTCAAAACAACTCTGTGGATAATTTCTGGCCAGGATAATGTTGAGTGTTAGTATTTCTTTAAAGGGATAGTAATACTTCATTTTAACTTTATTGTATTTTGTAGGCATTAAAAAACATGAAGAATGATATAAGTCTTATCTCTGAAACCTTTATGGTTTAAGAGATATTCACAAACAAAGTATCCCCCCCCTGTTCAACCAGATCAGAAGGGAGATGCCCAGGTAGACTGCAGAGAGGGACAATCTTCAATTAAGATAATGGAAAAAGCTGAAAAACTTGTCAAAGGGGGAAGGGCTTTCATTGTTTTCATACAAAGAAAATTGTCCCCTTCTGTTATCTGTACTGTCATACAACCAGACTCACATCTGAGAAGAGATGGCTTACACTAGGTAAAAGGGGCGGGGAGGGGAACTTTGCTTGTGAATATCTCATAAACCATAAAGGTTTGAGAGATAAGATTTATATCATTCTTCATGTTTTTTTAATGCCTACAAAATAAAATAAAGTTAAAACAAAGTGTTACTATCCCTTTAAACTTGTGCTTAGATACAGCTTCCCACATCCAGACAAGCTTATTAGGAGCTAGATTATAAAAATGTTAATATTAACTACTGCACTAATATACAACAAGTGCTAACACAGAGCATATCACAATATACTGCAATATAATAGTAAATTGTTCTGTTTACAGATAAAAGAATAAACAGCTAAAGTACAATTGGCTGCATGTAGCTGCATTTCAAATAGATGGTAAATAATAATGCCTTTATGGTGGCTGAGTACGTGGAAATGTGAAGCAATAGATGGCTCATAGAAAACAACATCGTATCATTATAAATTACACATTTTAGGTACATATAATTGTAATATAATTGATGTTGGATTATTTGTTAATGTGTACTAATCTAATCTTGTTAGAATAAATAGAAATCTTATTTCTTACAAAATAAAAATCCGGTATTGTCAGCAGTTTTGCTGAACTTTTCATTCGCATGTAATTTTATTGTGCAGTTCCAGTACATCTGAGTATTGAAGGGCAACTAACATGGAAAAAATATTATGTAAAGATCTGTCTTTTACTAGTGAACCTCTTAAAGACTAGAAGGGTGTGCAATGCATTTTAATTTCTGCTACTTACCCATTTAAGACAAGCAACGTTAGTAACACAGGCACCTAAACAAATTCCAGAAACTATACTTAGATCTCTGGTGCTCTGTCTTCTTTTTCTCTTCTCTATATGAATCCTGCTCGAGTGGACTTCGGGCATCTGACGGCAGCACAGACAGACTAACCTATACTCAAGGACTGTATCCCCTTAGTGACAGACGACTTACCTGGTAAGTCCAGGAAGTCATTTGCTATAATGGAAAAAATAAAACCCCTGTCATTAAGGGGGTATACAACAGTGACAAATACCATTCATTTATCACTCATCCTCCATAACTAATTAATCCATGTTCTATTACTAAAATATTCAGACTTCAGCTTCTCATGTATGGTGAACTCTTACACTGCTATATTTATTCATTGACAGTTATAAGATCCTGTTTTTCATTTCATATTTAGGATCTGTGATTGATTTTTAGATTCATTATATTGTACATGTCCATTTGAGTATCTCTTCCACTTGAATACATCAGTGTTTTGTTCATACCTGATATTACTATTATCATCCACTTATTTACTTACGCATTCTCCATTCAGGTATTACTGATACAATGAACTGTGTTCACATATCTGTTTGATTTCTACGGGTTCTGTCCTCCCACCAGCATTACAGAGAGCACCACCACCATATAGTTTTTATGTACCTAAACATACAATCCACAAACAGCTTCATGCAAGAGCTAAAGCTGTCATTTGCAGTGTTATTTCTGTTGGCTATGCTGGTGGACATGAAAAAGCAGCCAGTAGAAATTGTCATGTGCTTCTACAGAACTCATCAGTATCATCCCTAGAGAAGAAAACTTAAGCCGGGGGACATATACACTAAGGGCTAGAAGTTTGTGATGCTGCTATTCCTAAAGGTGGGAGTAAAAGTTATTAGTCAGTAGTAGGCTGATCCTTAACCCAGTGAAAGTAATAGAGAAATACATTGCTCCTCTATTACAGAATTTTTTTGTTATGTTAGACTTTACCTCAGAGAATTATTGCTTACTCTTTATGTGATCTGAAGCCCAAAGGAGGAAACACTTCAGTAGTATACTTGCTATGTAGAAAGAAGGTCATATGTGACACTAATAGACAAAAATACATTTGCTGCTGATGCTATTTAGCAGGTTTCTTCTGTTATGGCTCCTTAAACACATCAGCCATGGTGTGTGGCTTAGGCAAAAGAATCCAACCTTTAACACCAATGAGGTCGTTATACTTACAGCCACCACAGAGGTCAAGTAATGTATATCTATATCTTTATTCTTATATAGAGCTACCAATTTGTAACCAGAATTTGTCAGGCATAATGGATCCCTAACCTGTAGAGCTTAAGTCTAAGTTTTTGGTATGTGAGGCACTTGAAGATAAAGTGACTTGTCTAAGATTACAAGGAGTTTTTGGCACTGGGAATTTAACCAGGTTTTCACAGTTCCATAGCTAGCATAAGCAGCACTTTATTGGGTTGTGGGGGGTAACAACCTATTGATGAACCAGCTCTTACCATCAATTTCTTATTTTAAAGGGATAGCAACCTTTTATTTTTTCTTTACGTATTCTGCAAGTGCATAATATCTAAAGTCAAATTACTTATGCAGTTATGTCCTTGACATTGAGCTCCTTAGATCTGTATGCAAAAAGCTTTCTGTCAGGGACTATGGAAGCAGGAATAGTAATTTCATGTAAAAAGATAGCATATAGCTTACAGAGCTTTTAACACTACAGGGAGAGTGTTACATTGTATCAGTGTTCTATTTTTATGGTCACTGAGCAGAAAATTCTGGTATCAAAGATCTAGGGAGCCCACTGTCAAGGACATAAAACTGTAAAACAATAGGTGAATATGAAAAAATAATGAAGTATATGCAATTTGACTTTATAGATTGTGCAGTTGCATTAGAATTTATTGTTTCTTAAATCCATTATTGGTGCATTACATATATATTATAGAATTAGTAATTATATTATTAAGAATTAACAGATTAGAGTATGGAGAGAGAGAACAACCTGCAGTACTCCAGCTGTAGTTGGACTACAATTCCCATCACTCCCAACCTGTGGTTTCCATTTTTGCTGGACTACAGTTCCTCTTATCATAGTAATTGTAGCCCAGCAATAGCTGGTGATTAAATGTTGGCCACCCCTAGATTAGAGGGAACATTGGCTCTGAGTAGGACATAAAGCTGGTGGGGTCATGGCCCATGGTGGCCCACATTATGGAACCACATTGCCTTTCACTGGCACAAAGAAGTAGAAATAAATACTTTAGTTTTTAATATTTAATAGATGAATGTATATTGGTTCACAACATTTTTATAACCTGTCAACTATCAGTTTCTTTACAGAATGATTTACTGTTCCCTAATAGGCAGCATCCATACGAAAACCTGGTATAAGGGGATTTCTGTCTAATTACCAATAAATCATTTTCTTTTAATCTATGTGGAACACAAGAACCATGGTGGTGAAGTATCTTCCAGTCAGGAGGGCAGGGCACTTGCCTTAAAAAGATCTCTGGAGGCAGATAATGCAGCCCTACTTCACTTTACACCTATCAGACATGCTCAGTACACAATAAATATCAATGAAAAAACAGAAATTAGGCAGGCAAGGAGTTACCTAGAACAGAGAACTCAAAGGACCCCCCTACCCAGAACTCAAAACAGCTACTTTTTCTCTGCAAAGTAAGTAATGTGTTCCACATGGTCTAAGAGAAAATTATTTATCAGTAAGTACGCAAAAGTTCCCTTTTCGCTTCCATCCAATGTGGAACACAGAAACCATAGGGATATACCAAAATTATCCCACATTGCCTTTCACAGGCACAAAAAAGTAGAAAAGAATACTTTAGTTTTTAATATTTATTAGATGAACGTATGTTGGTTCACAACATTTTTATAACCTGTCAACTCTCAGTTTGTTTACAGAATGATTTATTGTCCACTAATAGGCAGCATCCATACAAAAACCTGGTATAACGGGATTTCTGTATATATATATATATATATATATATATATATATATATATATATATATATATATATATAATTTATGTCTCCTCTGAAAACACACACACATTGAACAGAATGCCTCATTACATAATTTATGTCTCATTAAGAGACACAACTCCCATTGGGTGGGGACGTTACTGCTCCCATTGGGTGATTCAATCATGCAGGGACTTGGCCCACCCCCACTTTCCAGCCCAGCCACCACTATATAACTGATAAAAAAAAAAATGGCTGCCACATGCTCCTACACCACAGACTCACACACACAAGACACAGACACACACACACGACACACACAAAGCAAAAGTACTAATCGCAACTGGAGAAATCACTATAATGTGATGACGGTATTGCCAGCGCGATCTAAGGGAGTTCTGCATTCAAGGGGATAAAATAAAAAATGCCTGCCTTGCTTACGATACAGTTGGCCTGTGTCCTGCACCAAACCAATTGCCTGCAGTATATGAAAAGTTGTAGGGACAAAGCTGTAGATACGTCCCTATGTACCTGCTATAATACATGTGTCCCATCAATATGAATAATGATATTGTTACCCCTTCTCCCGTCTGCTTTCCTCACATCGCCACACAGTGGACTACCATCCTAAATGATGTTCTGTATGTACGGCCATGGTGGGCTGCACTCCTCCAATGCTCAACGGATCACTGTGTGCTGAAGTGAGGACCAGGCCCGGATTTCTGATTAGGCAGACAAGGCACTTGCCTAGGGCGCCCGATTTTCAGGGGCGCCTTGCAGTGCCATTGTCACGCCCACAATTCTGGGTGAATAACAAGGGAGCAGGCGCTGTTACCTTCTCGACTAGTAGTCTGTGCCGCCCCACGTGACTCACTACTGCATCTACGTCTGAGGTCACAAGACGTCCCGAGGTGACCAATGAGAACAGAGGTAGAGGCTCTCTGTTCTCATTGGTCACTTTGGGACGTCTTGTGACCTATTGGGAGCAGAGCAAGCTACTCCAGGAAACGACCTATACCCCATATTTGGCGGCGCCTGTGAGTGTCGGCTGAGTGAGCGCTGCCGCTGCATTGTGGTTCTGCTCAGAGACGGGTTAGGAGTGGAGTGGTACAGCAGTTGTGCCTCAGCTCAGAGGTGGGTTTGGAGGCTTGGAGCCCTACAGACAGCAGGCTGGCCAGTTGTTTCCCGACGGGTGGCAGGAGTGGCAGTGGCACGCAGTAGCCTCCCCAACAGCTGCAAGTGCAGCATCATCAGACTGGTATGTGTATAAGAGAAACTTGTAGTGAGTCCCTTTAATGTATTTATATGTATATATATAGTTATTAGTCTTTTTGTCACCGCAAGTCATATATAAATAAAAAAAAAAGAGGAGAGAAAGAGGGACTAATCTCTCTTGGATATATTCTATATCCTATATAATAATTCGCTAAGTTGTGTGTAACGCCCGACATGCACAGTAAACACTGCTGCGCGTGCGGCAGTCATGCGCAGTACAGACTGCCCGCGCTGCGGCTGATACAGAGCTGGGCGCTCCGAAGGAGCGTCCAGCTCTGTATCAGCAGTGGCGCGGGCAGTCTCTACTGCGCGTGACTGCCCCCGACTGGCTGCCAGAGGCACTGTGGCCCGTGTAACGGGCTGTTCAACTAGTATTATATATTCTATATATAATTTTTCCCTCTAACTCTGGGGGAAATGGGTGTGGCTAAGTGCGAGGTGTGGTTAGGGGTGGGACAAAGGCGGGGCTAGGGGCGCCAGAGGTTGTTGTGCCTAGGGGCGCCTGAGATGTAAATCCGGCCCTGGTGAGGACACCAGATGGGAAAAGAGGTAACAATATCTTTATTCAGATTGACGGCACACATGTATTATAGCAGCCACATATGGACGTATTTACAGCTTTATCCATACAACTTTTCATATACTACAGTCAATTTACAGGATGCTGCATTTTTTACTTCATATGTTAGGTTATGCATGCTTTTAACGTGTTGCCATCACTTCCCTTTTCCCTGTTTGGGTGCCGAATGGGTTACATTGCGGTTGCTAGGCAACCCTGCGCAGCGATCGATCCACCCTCTTTAACTTGGGGCGAAGCGCGGCCTGTTTCCGGGGTCCGGTATTAGTGGGTGAAGGAGGAAGGAAGGCTAAGGCTGCCCCCTTGCCCATGGTAAGAATATAGGCCAGCATATAGAATTTGCGAGCCGGCCTGTTAAAATGCAGCAGGGGATGCTACTTAGTGTGTTGATGGATTACTCTGCCATTCGTTTTTTTAATTTTTTGATTCAGTTACACTTCATATAGTTACACTACCTTTCCCATCATCCTACCTTCTGATGCAGATGATGAGAGTGGTAGTGTAAAAGATGCAGTGCCACATATTGCCATACTGTGAGTTCTATGTGGGTCATGGGAAATGTTATTATTATTATTTTTTATTTATAATAAACTACTTCATTATTTGCAGCCATTGCGATTGGGAGCAAGACTGTTTGTGTAGGCCATGCACCATCCCTGGGTTAGGCACTTTTCCCAAAGCTAGGGAAAGGCATGCATATATATAATACTAGCAAAAGGGCCACGGCGTTGCCAGTGCAGATTTAGTCCTTTGTGTACTTCAGGGGTATTTTTATAGGTACATGGTGTGTGTGTATTATATATATATATATATATATATATATATATATATATATATATATATATATATATATATATATATATATATATATATATATATATATATATAATCCATGTGGAACACAGGAACCATAGTGGTAAAGTATCTTCTAGTCAGGAGGGCAGGATTCCTGCCTTGAAAGATCTCTGTAGGAAGATACTGCATCCCTAATTCACCTACCAGACATGCTCAGTATACAATAAAGATCAATGAAAAAACAGAAGTAAGGCAGGCAAAGGGGTTACCTGAAGCAGAGAACTCAAAGGACCCCCCCTATCCAGAACTCAAAACAGCTAGTTTTTCTCTGCAAGGGAAGTAATGTGTTCCACATAGTCTAAGAGAACATTATTTATCAGAAATTACGCAGAAGTCCCCTTTTCGCTTTAATCCAATGTGGAACACAGAAACCATAGGGATATACTAAAGTTATCCACCAAAATTCCATGAAAGGAAAGAGAAAAACCCCTCAAAACACATACTGGTGTTTTGATGAACTGGACAAAATTTACATCAGGGGTTTTCAGCACCTACACAGTAAACCAAGAAAAGGGAAGTAAATAGCTTACTGGTGAAAGAAAATAAGGAGGATACCTACACAGGCACAATGGCCTATAGGACCTTCCGGCCAAAATTGACTGCAGCCGAAGTCAGCACATTAACCCAGAAATGTATAACAAAAGTGTGAAAAGTCGACTGTGTCGCCACCTTACACAACTGCTCTGCACAGGTATGGATCTCATAAGAAAAACCCACCACTCATACGTAACCCCAAAAGGGGACCAGCTTGTTTTTTTTTGGCATAGACCTGTTGAAGGATCCTCATAACCAAGGAAAAAACCATTGTCACCTAAAAAGCAAAGTGGCCCTCATGAGGGCACTCAGGAAGGAAGATAAGCTGGTCCAATTAGCTGAAAGGCTGTGTGTATTGAACATAGCACCACAGGTGTCTAATTATGCCCAAACAAGGAAGCTTCTGCTTCTGCCTATTATATGAAGCTGAACAAAGAGAGGAAAAACTATTCCCTAGGAAATGACAAGTTCAGAAACAACCTGAGGGGGACAACTTTCCTATCAGAATGAATTATCAGATAGGTAGGTCTTACAAACCTCAACCTGTAGTATGGTCACATGCCGAACAGGTACAATTGGAAGCAGGAAATGTGTTTTTTAGAGTCAAGGACCAAAGGGGAAGACAGAGGCTCAAAATGAGCCTACTGAACCACTCCGGACCAAGGCTAAGATCCACTAATAAGTGGAAACCTGAAAGGCTAGGTAAACATGAACCACTTCCTGTACAAAGATTGCAAAACCAGGAGAAAGACAGACAATATGGCTCTGAAAAGACACAGAGAAGAAATCTGGACCAAAAAATAGCTAAGACAAAGCTGTTGGTGAAGGAAAAATGATGTAGGCATGGCCCCAGTGTCTAACCACTTATAACAAAACTCTAGGACCATGCCTCAATAGAAAAAGGGTTTCAGGAATTTTTATCAAGATCTATAAAATATCTCCCCTGTCACCTGCACAATGTTCCCCATCTGTCTGAAGATAAGCTATCAATCAGTTTCTGGAATCCTCCAACTCGTTTATCGTGAATGGATGTCTCTAGCTCTATGGATGAGCTTCAATCAGCGATAAAACACACCCATTTAGGGAAAAGCCCTGGCCCCGACAGCTATACCATATCATATTTTTGCAAATTAGCTTCATAATATCTCCCCACTTATTGTGGGGATTGTCAAACCTGAGAAGTAGCTATCATCCTATTTCACAAGTGATATATCCGGACCAAGTTCAGTTTGTCCTGGGTAGGGAAACCAGGAACAACACCCCCAAAATGGTGGCACTAATATATTCAGCACTTCACTCTAAAATTGCCTCACTTCTAGCCTCGATAGAGGCAGAAAAGGAAAATACACACTGTTAAACTTTGAAGGAATGGAGGTCAACACAGCAGAGAGAGACAGATCTCTTGGAGCTCTAACACCTAGATGGTCAGATGATTCTCCCTTGCTTGACCACTCTCACTCATTCAAAAGGCCCTGAGACATTTGAGGGCCCCCAGTGGATCCCAGCCCATCTGGCTGGCACACTTCAAAACTAGTGCCCAATACAAAATGACAAAAGGATATCCCAAAGACCAAAGGAACATCAGAAGCTACCGAAAAAAGGCAGACTTCATCAAGTTGGGTCAAAACAAGACACGGGAGAGGCGACACTTCTGCTTGGACCAATCCCAAAGACTCTACAGAATATGAGAAGAGTTGGGTACACAAAGGGCCACAAACAATGCAGAGATCAGATACACAAACATCAGCATACACTACCACACCATCACTGATGAGCAAAAAAGTGCTTGAAGCATCTGCCATTAATCAGGTAATTATCAGATTTTGCATCCACCCAGCAGACACATAGACCCATCCCTAAAGAGCGTTGAAGCTCATACCAAGAAGAGGAAGGACTGAGGATGGAACAGAGAGGAAAACTCAAAAATCAGTCCTTTCTCACATAACATATCTATGTAAATACCTTGTCCAGAATAGACAAGAAAGTCTAAGCCTAAAGGCTCAGAAAACAACCCTTATAAGGTCTAAAGCCAAAAGTCTTCCAGATAGAGAAGAATAGAAAACCCTGGAAGATGATGAGGCAGTCTGCAAGTAAAATAATTCTGAGCAACCGACAAACCAAAGGGAAAAAGCAGAAAACAGAAAATGGACAGCCCTGAAAAACAGCCACAGGAAGCACAGAAGGAACTGCACTGATGGGAACATGCTAATAAGTATTACATGTGTCTAGGGAAGCAGACTATTCCCCTGACCAAAATTCAAGAATGAGCATGAAGACTCCATCCAGAACTGCACTATGAACAAAAAGAAAAAGACATATCAAGCTCTGAAGAGGGTGAACGCCATCATCATTTTTTGAAACCAGAAGAGGAGGACAAGATGCTAAAGACCTAGCCAGAGAATGATCAGGTATTCAACCCTGTATGTCCATCAAGGAAGAAACCACATAGGAGAATAAACAGTAACAGGCCAGATTGCAAGAGACAGTGCCCTGTGGGAATGAGTAATACCACTGATGTGCCAAAAAGAGGGCCCACAGATTGAGAAAAGAAACCAGATGACCCCTGATTGTGTGAGGCAAACCAAGCATCTGATAGTCATACCACGGTAGACTTGTCAGATGGCTACAGAGCCGACCATTTGCTTGGCCAGGTCTTCTAGGGTGTCTGTGAAGGATGTGACTGGGCCGAAGTAGATAACCTGGGTGAAAACCCAAACCTGTGAGGGTAACAGGAACTATGCGCTGTCCTAAAACAAAGTAAAGGCATAGGGGAAACTGGAGACATTCGAATACTCCTACTCCCAGCAGAATGGCAAGAAACCTTACCCAAAGAGATGTGAGTCCACAAACAGAAGAGAGACCAGAGACTGCTTAACCTCTGCCTGTCACTTTCATAGCCAAAAGGATCCAGTATGTGTTAACTGAGAGTGCCAAGGCCTTCCCAGTGAGCCTAGCAAAGCTAAGGCTGCCTCACAAAGATACAATTTAGTTTCAATGATTCTAGAAACAGCAAGGACAACAGCCTTTCTGGACACATCAGCATCTACAAGTTGTTCCCCACAAACAGCAATGACTCTCGTAACCCAAGCAATGTAAAGAGACGTTCAAGGTGCCTAGCCACCTGACCAGTTGAGAACTGAGGACAACATTAGAGAAAGGATAAAGAAAGGAAAATATCTGGGTAAAATAAATTTCTTAACAGGCCTTCCCTTTCCTTCTGAACCACCTGGTCAAGGGGGGGTGGCACTGTCTGAGGAAGAAGGACATGAGCCAGAATCTTCTAAAACTGTCAGGGTCTCCAAAACAAATCTGAGAAGACCCTCAACCAAGGACCCAGTGTATTTCCCAGAGGAATCCCTCAGAGAAAGGGATGAAACCACAGTAGATACCCCCTCCTCCTCAGAAGACTCCTCTCCCACGATTAAACATGGCTAAATAATCTGCAAGGGGGGGAAAACAGGGTGATCCCTAGACCATGATGGAAGGGTCCTGAAAATAATTGGAGGGAGAGGAAACCTTAAAAGAAGGGTTTACATATTGACAGAACCAGAAGGTGAGAGGAGGTCTAGCAAAAATAGGGTCCACAAGGCTAGATATAAGGTCCTCCACAAACTCATCTCATGCATATCTGTAGAAATACCAAGTGAGTAGGGGTTAAAGAGGAGTCCTGTGAAGTATTTGTGGTATTAGCCTCACCCATGTCTCCCTTTTGCTCAGATATAACCAGGAGACTTCCAAATAAAGGATACAGGACAGAAATGTCATAGAAAAATATTTGCCTGTGGGTGTTAAAGCAAACTGCAAGGAGGGAAAAACTAGTCTTATATGTTGCAGGAAAAGAGGAAGAGGTTAAGAGTGGAACCTCCCGTTCCTACTCCCTGAGGCCTGGGGGGGGGAAAAGTACTTATGGGAAATGTGATGCCTCTCCAGCTGTTGTGAAATAATACCACTCTGTTAGCAAGGAGGCTCTCCAAGGGCATTCATCAAAAGCAGAAATGAAAAGAAGATAAATGAGCTCTATTTTGCCCACCGGACTGCAGCCAGTGAAGTAGAAAACACAACAGTACTGATTATGCCCTATCCAACATATCCACCATGCATGCCCATTCTAAAAGGCATTGTAGGCCCAAAACGAAAACTTACTAAAGTGAGGTAAATGCAAGTAAAGTCTTGAAACAAATCACCTCCTGATAGGAAAGGGAGAGACAGAAAGGAAGAGCAGAGTACTGATCTAGCAGTTTTACTACAGATAATATGAATGTGGCAGATAGACAGGACACATTCAGAGAACCTGTACACTCTGAATACTGGTGACATTGGTTCTTCTTCAGTCTTCAGGTCTCTCTATATAAATTTCTCTGTCGTCCAATACAGGTTACTGGTAACTTTGGGTAGGCAATCCGCCCCTTTAAGTAGGCAGGAACAATTCTATAAGTGAATACAGGGGGTGGTGCCTACCTTCCCTCCTTGGCTGCAGCTAGCCAATCAGCTCCAGTAGGATTTGTTCCTTGGTGAAGACACAGGCAAGAGAACAGTTCTGCTAATTTTTTATTTTTCTGTTAGAAATGGAATACCACCATTAGGCGGATTACCATAACTGAAAATGACCTTAGATGTGGCTAGCTCAGTATCCAGGTGCTTTTTTGTGGACCTTAAGCCCTGGGGGGAAAATCTTGGATTCAAGTTCTTTCCTCAGGAGTTGCCCACTAAGGATTCTTCTTAATACATGGTAATCTGAAGACAGAAGATCTGCAGGAAAGGTGAGAACCCCTTTGAGTGCTGCAGGTCCACATGTCCCACAGTGCCCCTCCGCACAGGGGTTTTCCTTTGGAGTTCCTATTGCACACTCCTGCACTTATTGGGTTTATCTGTATGTCTGTTGGGTGTTTTGGAGCAAGTTTCTATGGTAACAACCCTTTAGCTGCTGGTTTTGCATCTTTTGGGGGTTTATTGGCACTTTCCCTACTGGGTTCAGTGGTTTTTTTTGGGTCTGCTATCATGTTCTAGTGATGTTTCATGTTATTTTAATTCACAGATTCCACTTTGCAAAATTTGTGTTTGGCGCGCTTTTACCACATAGACGCCATTGCTCCATTCACTTCTATGGGACTGTAGAGTTTGGGACACATCTCTGCAACCACTCAACGTAGTGACTTCAGAGATGGCTCATTTTAATTGTCTTCCTTTGCTCTGTCATCTGGTTAATGTTTTATGTGTGTTGGGGGGCTCACGGGGGCTTACACACTGTATTTGGGTGATTCCTTATGCTTTAAACGCTTTGACACTGTGCGAATGTCTAATCCATTAGAGCTTGGAGCCAGGCCTAAGACTAAGGACGCTGGGGTCTCTGTGTCCCCTATTGCGCATTTCTCCTCATGTCATTCAAGGATTCCTAGAGAATTCTCAGGTCATTTATGCCCAGCATGTTCTGATGTCCCTGAGTCTCTCCCAGGGACCTCCGGCCATGCATTAGAGCCAGTTTGGGTGCAAGAGTTCAAGGCTACTACCAAAGTCCTTCAGTCTACATTACAACTCTTTCCATCCTAGTTACAGGGGGTCTTCCACTCATGGCAGACCCCTTCTTCAGTCAGATCTTCCCTGCCAAAACTGCAGGGAGTACCTGACATGTCAGATTCCTCTGAGGAGGAACTGTTGGTGAATTCAGATGTTGAGGAATGTTCTGCTGTGGGCTTCTCTCCATTTTTTGGGGATCCCTTTGAGGCTGATCCTGATCCCTCGGCTGAGGGTTTGGTCAAAACCGTCTTAACTACCCTTAACATTCCCTTAGTTCAGGACGTTTCTTCGGATCCCTCTGATGTATTTCAGGAGCCTAAGTGGCCCTATACTTGTTTTCCACCTGTCTTGTGTCTGATGAGTGGAAGTCTCCGGACAGGAAACCTTCTGTTTCCAAGAAATTTGCCAAGCTTTACCCCCTTCTCTGAGGCGGCTTTTGCTCAGTGGGTTCATCCCCCCAAAGTGGATGCTCCTGTCTCCAGGCTATCTGAATCCACTGCCTTGCCAGTTGCTGATGCTTCCGCTATGAAAGACTGGACTGACAAGAAACTTGAGGTCTCCCTCAAGTCCATTTTTTGGCCACTGCTGGTACTGCCATGCGTCCAGCATTCGCTTCGGCATGGGTGAACCGGGCCATTGTGGTCTGGACTGAACAGCTCACCCTGGCTATCCGCCAGGGTGCTTCTTCTTCGGATATGTTGCGGCTTCTTGACAACATTTCTGAGGCCCGGCATTATGTTTTTGCTGCCTTATTTGATGCCATCTGTTTGGTGGCAAGGGTTTCCACCATGTCTGTGGTTGCCAGACGAGCTCTTTGGCTCAATATCTGGTCTGCTGACACTGCTTCCAAGAAAGCTTTGCTCTCATTGACTTTTCAAGGCACCTCTTGATGCATATCTACACATAGCCATTCATCCAGAGAGTCGGCAGTATCTCAGATTTTCCTGTGACCAAGGGCACTTTCAGTTTTCAGCTCTTCCCTTTGGTCTGACTACAGCTCCTCAAGCTCCTTGGGAGCTTTAGTATCTGTCCTCCATCAGGATGGCATCAGAGTTACTCTATACATGGACGACCTGCTTCTGAAATCCCCTTCTGCTGAACTTCTTCATCAGCAGGTTCAGGACTGCATTCATGCTCTCACCCATCACGGGTGGATCATCAACATGGACAAGTCAGAGCTTGTCCCATCCCAGCGTCTGGTTTTCCTGGGCCTTCTCTTCGACACTCAGCAGAGTATGGTGTTTCTGTCGGACGAGGTGGCTCACCAGATTGACCACAGGGTTTCTGCTGTTCTGGCTCATGATCCAGTTCCAGCCAAGAAGCTGTCCTCTTTAGTGGGGAAATTCATCTCCACCATAGAAGCGGTCCCATTTACCATGGCTCACACCAGGGAACTCCAGAGGTTTGTGATCCAGGTGTGCAGGGGTCGCCGGACCTTCTGAAGACATCAGTATCCCTCCCACTTCATGTGGAACTGAGTTTGTCATGGTGGCTCAACCTCTCCAATCTCCTGAAGGGCAAGTCCTTCCTGGTACCCTTCTGGACCACTGTGACAAAGGATGCCAGCCTCTCTGGCTGGGGAGCGATCCTGGGTCTCCTGAGTGCTCAGGGTCGGTGGTCTCCAGAGGAATCTCTCCTTTCCATCAACGTGTTGGAGCTTCAGGTGATATTTCAAGCCCTACGCCATTGGACACCCCAGCTGGAAGAATGCCCAGTCCGGGTCCAGTCTGACAATGCCACAGCTGTGGCTTACATCAACAAGCAGGGTGGAACAAGAAGTCTCACCACTTGGTTAGAGGTCAAGGCTATTTTGTCCTGGGCAGAAGAACATGTTCCTGCCATATCCGCAATGCACATTCCTGGCGTAGACAATGTCATGGCAGCCTTCCCCAGTCGGCACATGGTGGACAGCGGAGAGTGGGAACTGCACCCAGAGGCGTTCACACTCATTGTTCAGAAGTGGGGTCTTCCATGCATCGACTTGATGGCGACAAGACATAACCGGAAGGTTCCGAGATTCTGCTCACACTGGAGGGATCCTCTAAGCTCTAATGGTGGATGCCATGTCCATTCCTTGGTTATTTCCTCTGGCTTACATTTTTCCTCCCCTCCCCATTTTGCATGGGGTGTTACGGAAATTGAGACTGGAGCGCTGTCCATTCATTCCGATTGCTCCGTACTGGCCTTGACAGGCTTGGTTTCCAGAGTTTCTGGATCTGTCAGTGGTGGAGCCATTCCGGCTCCCTTGCCATCCAGATCTTCTTCTACAGGGTTACCTGTGGAAGGAGGATGTTCATCGTCTAGCTTTGACAGCTTGGAAATTGAATCCTCAATACTGAAGAAGAAAGTTTTTCCTTCTGGTGTGGTGGCTACTGTGCTTAGTGCCCACAAATCTGTTTCTTCTAAGGCCTACCATTGTGTCTGGTCGACCTTTCTCTCTTGGTGTGCTGATAGGGACCTTTCTCAGGATTTTGATCTGCCTACTGTCCTGGCTTTCTTGCAGGACGGTGTGGATAAGGGCCTCAGTTTGAGTTCCATTAATGTTCAGCCTTCTGCTCTCTCTGTTTTCTTTCAGAGGTGAATTGCTAATTTTCCTGATGTCAAGGCTTTCTACCAGGGTGTTGCTCATACTCATCCTGTTTTCAAAGACTCCCTCTCCTCAGTGGGATCTTAACTTGGTTTTGAGCGTCCTTCAGCGCCCTCCCTTTGAGTCCTTGGCTACTATTCCTCTACACCTGCTGACGTGGAAAATGGCCTTTCTCCTGGCGATCGTGTCTGTTTGCCGTGTCGTGTAGTTGCATGCCCTGTCTTGTAGACCACCCTTTTTGGTGTCTCACAAAGACAAGGCAGTGCTTCTCACTTCACAGGAGTTTCTCCCGAAGGTGGTCTCTGAGTTCCACATTAGTCAGGAGATTGTGGTACCTTCTTTCTGCCCTGACCCTACCTCTGACAAGGAGAGGGAGATGTGGTGTGTTGTCTCAAGTTTTATGTACATTGCACTGAGTAAATTAGACAATCTGACGTGCTGTTCGTCATTCCTGAGGGCCCCAGGGCAGGGAGACCTCACCAAAGTGACTATTATGTCTTGGATCAAGTCCACTATTTGTAAGGCTTACGAGCTAAGGAAGAAGCCTGTTCCCTTTTGGGTCACGGCTCATTCCACTAGATCTATTGGGGCTTCTTAGGCTTACAAGCATCAGGCCTTCGCTGATCAGTTGTGCAAGGCTGCCACTTGGTTGTCTGTGCACACCTTTTCGAAGCATTACCATGTTGATGTGTTGGCATCGGCTGACGCCAGTTTTAGGAGGAAGATCCTGGAGGCAGTCTTGCCTATCTAGGATGTTCTTCGGTTCTTTGATGCCTACTTCACTTTTGAGCCCTGTTGGCTGTAGTTCAGTGTGCTGTGTAACAGTTCCTGGGGTGTTGTTACCCCTGTTCAGTGTCCATTGACACTTCATTTGTTTTGTTGGGCTCTCTCTGAGCTGATGGTTCATATCTGCTCTGGTGACATTGGGGGCCTTGCGCCTGGTCCCTGCCTTACTTCCCACCTCTGGGAAACTCAATGGTTGGACATCGCAACGTTACCAGTGACCTGTATTGGACGACAGAGAAAAGAGGATTTTAGTCTTGCCTCTTAAATCCTTTTCTCTTAGTCCATACAAATCTTACTGGAGCTGATTGGCTAGCTGCAGCTAGGAGGAAAGGTAGGATCCACCCCCTGCATTCACTTCTAGAATTGTTCCTGCCTACTTAAAGGGGCGGATCGCCTACCGAAAGTTACCAGTAACCTGTATGGACTAAGAGAAAAGGATTTAACAGGTAAGACTAAAATACTCTTATGGCCTGCTCAGGCAAGCAGAAGTAAGAGGAAAAAAGTCTGGTAGAACAAGTCCCATAATCTGCTCAGGATATCTTTAAGGGGCAGAAGAGGGCTTCAGAGCACTTTCTTTCTTATGATTCTCTTGACCAGATTGTCTTGGAGGAATTGAAATTTCCTAATACGAAGGTCTACTTGTCTAGGCAATTTGACCTTCTTTATCGGTTTTCCTCAGAAGCTTTAGGGTGCACCATTCCTGTAGTTAACCCGTTAATCTCTCACTTATCATACAGCCCTGCTGGTAACCAATACTGCAATACTGACCAAGAAGAGAAATGCCTGGATTTCCTATTAAAGATGCATTTTATGGGCACAAGTGCACTGCTGCATCCCAATTTGGTTATGGCCTGGGTGGGGAAAACTATAAATATTTGGTGCAACTACTTCCATTAGAAATTCAGGAACAATTCTGATTGGGAAGACACGATAAATATTGTCTCTAGGATTCACAAACTAATGCTTATATTTGTGAATCTGCATTGTATGTTTAAGTTTGTTGCTAAGTGTTCTATGCTTTCCGTGGCTGTGCTTCACACTCTGTAGCTAAAGATTTGGTCTGCTGAGCAGTCTTCTAAATTGTCACATATCAACTTGTCATTTGTGAGTAAACAGCTCTTGGCCCAGAATTTGATACAGTTGTTAATCAGGCCACTGGGAGCAAGCGTTCTCTGTTACCCCAGTCTATGTCTAGTTGTCAGGTCTTTCTGGAAACTATCTTTTTTTTTGTTCCCTTCCACTACTACACCCAGTCGACCAAGGTTCTTTCTGTCTCCTCAGGCCACTTCCATTTCCTGCACAAGTTCAATTTGGCATGGCTGGTCAAGAAGCCTACACAGTCAATATAGGGATACCTGCAGCAGTTCTGAGGAGCATGGGCTATTTGTTTGGTAGACCCATGGGTTAAATGGGTAGTTTCAGAGGGAGAGACTTCAAGGACACTCCTGTAGGTCGATTGTTTATTTCAAGGGTTCCTTGAGACCCTTTGTAGGATCTACAGTTCCAGGAGGAAGATCAAGTCTTGATATATATGGAGGTTTTAGTTCCCATACCCCATCAGCAGAGATCTCTAGGGTTTTATTCCAATCTGTTTATAGTCCTAAAGGAGGATGGGGGCTGTCAAAATGTTTCTATCATTTTGTGCATACTTTGAGGTTCAAACTAGAATCACTACATATGATACTCTCCACAATGTATCCGGGGGCGTTCTTGGCTTCTCTGGACATAAAGGATGTGACTCTTCATGTTCCTATTTACGTGCACCATAAGAAGTTTCTCCATTTTGCTTTTCAAGATCTATATTTACAATTTATGCTCTACCATTAGGTCTATTGTCTCCACCAAATGTATCCTCAAAACTTATGATTGTTCTGACCAACCATATTCAGTCACAGGGGCTCTCTCTTACACCCAATTTGGAGAATGTTTTGATGAAGGCTTCTTCTGCAGATTCACTGCAAATGCATCTTCAGATGTGTATGTCTATTCTGGAGCACCACACTGGATGCTCAAGCTCAAGAAGTCTTTCGTAGTCCCCTTGCAATCCATAGCTTTCCTTATCATGAGTTTCAACACCCACTTTGGTCCAGTCTCCATTTTGCTTCCCAGTAGCTATGGGACTTTATCCAGCATGGCCTCCCCAAGGGTCTTTGGCTTAACTTTGTCAGGGTAAGATCATCAAGGCCTTGTTGCTTCTTATTCAGATGTATACAGCTCTGTTGCTATATGTAAATACTTTTGTTCAAGGGGTGGTGCATGCCTACCCCATCTTTAGGGCTCCCACCCCTCCATGGTAATATGGTCATCTGAGTGCTGCAGAGGGATCTGTTTAAGCAATAGGCAAGCTGCAGGCCAGATGGCATCTGATTTTGATATTAAAGGGGAACTATCACCTCCGTACAAGTTTGCCTCTGTGTAATGTTCCTATAGCACTGACATGTAATCTGTGTGGTTTTTTTTTTTTTTATTTATTGCAGACTATGGTGAAATTTATTGTTTTAAAAATGAGCCGGTGATGTCACTTCAGAGCTGTACCCGCAGCCTGTAAATTTTCGTCTGTTCCCTCCCCAAGTATTGTCTTGTTACAACTTCCTCCAGTGATGGAGGATTTCTCCATGTAAGCTGAAGCACTCTCTTGCCAACGAGAGTGCTCCAGCTTACATGGAGAAATCTTCTGTCATCGGAGAAGGTTAGAATGAGGCAATAATTGAGGAGGGAACAGACAAAGATAGACAGGCTGCGTGACAGAGCTGTACCGGCAGTCTGTCTGGAAGCAAGGTCCTGTCTCATTTTTAAAATGGTAAATTTCACCATAGTCTGCATTATATAAAAAAAACACACACACACACTACCTGTTATTGCTATAGGAACATTACACATAGTCAAACTTGTATAGAGGTGATAGTTTCCTTTAATCAGAAGATTTTGCTTCCTTCCCTTTGTTCTGACTTGTCCAGTAGTCTACAATGAGATCTTCACTGTCTGGCCATAGTTAGGTTTCTCAAATACTGTGTTCAAAGGACGAAGTTCTTTAACAAGTTGGATGTGTTTTTTTTTCTTCCTGACGGGCCACTAACAGGTAAAGCAGCTTCTAAAGTATTGCTGGCCTCCTGGATCAAGGTTGCCATTTGTCAAACCTGTGTCATCAGGAGAAGGCCAGTATCTTTTCAGGTGACAGAGCATTCCACCAAAGCAGTGGACACATCAAAGGCCTACAAGAAGCAAGCTTTTGTTGAGCAGCTGTGCAAGGAGTCAACATGGTCATTGCTTCATGCATTTGTTAATAAAGAGTCTTTATACCCAAGATATGGACTGTCCAATGAAAAAACCTGAATGGGTTGCAATAAACGATCCATTTCCCCAATTGCTGGGGTTATAATTTCCTTGTTAGCAATATCTTCAAGAAGGTTTAAATCAGGGATATCCTTGTCCAAATGAGTCAATATAGTGTCAAAAGTAGATGGAAATGGCTGGTCAGCAAATTAGGGGGAAGATGAGTCATAAAGAGAATAAACCCAAAGACAAGGGGAGCTAACCGTATAAACAGCTGTAAAGGACAAATATGGAATTGATAATACGGTCGCTATTTAATATCTCTAAAATATATATACGAAGACACAGCATGATTGAGAAATAATAACATAAGAATCACACACTCACCCGACCACTATGGGCATAGTGGATCCAGAGTGACCTCCGTCAATCCCAGCAATCATTTCAGCAAACGTGAAAACAAAGGAAGGAGGTGCTCAAACAGAATCCACTAAAGCATCAGACAACAGTCATGACTGATATTCTAAAATCGCTGCTTTATTAGAGCATTTAGAACATGACAGAATGATGTACGCCTGCATTGAGGAAATTTAGCTCCATGTTTTCCTGTTTTTCTTTATTACTAATTGAGCATTACTTTGTAGCATTGCAGTAGCAGTAGAAGAGTTTTTTGGTATAGTTTAGTGTCAGTTTTGAAAAGATTACTGAAACATTGCAGTGTCACTCTTTGTGGTTTTGTAGATATAATTTAATATGTTATTTTAGATGTCATATGTGATGTCATGAATATGTCACTGATGATGCCTAACCTGTATTACCCACTTTTGTGCATTCGACTGAAAGCTTAACCGTTGCTTTTTTTAACATTGAAAAAGGAAAAAAAAAAAAAAAAAATTATATATATATATATATATATATATATATATATATATATATATATATATAAAATCATTAATCTAAAGGACAGTTTAAACCTCAGTACTTACCACGTCATCTACCCGATCCCTCACCAAGATCTGAAGGGTTGAAGAAAGACTCTGTCCTTTCCTGTGTTAATGAGCACCTGGAAATACAGCATCTGAGGAGAGAGACAAGCTTCCTCCCTATTCAAACCCATTTACTATTTGGCATGTGCAGATGCAGTCTGCAAAGTAGCAGATTTTTTTGCAGATAGGTAAAATAGGCATAATTCGCTCA
Source organism: Rhinophrynus dorsalis (assembly GCA_037306005.1). NCBI lineage: Eukaryota > Metazoa > Chordata > Amphibia > Anura > Rhinophrynidae > Rhinophrynus > Rhinophrynus dorsalis. Next base: position 384,813,874 of record CM074723.1, on the reverse strand, counting down.
TGTCAGTAGAAGGAAAAAGAGAACTAAAGTAGATATAAAGTAAAAGTACATAATTAAATACAAAGAAAGTCAGCAAGTAAAATAAAAAGAGAAAATTTACTCACCGATATTTGTATTTCCTCTGTGTCCTTCCACGGCAATACTGTGGGTTGTAGCTCCTCCTCTCCAGCTGGTAGGACCAATTGATTTTTCTTTTTAAGCGCCTGCTCTGCTCCCTGCCCTCAGTTATATGTATATCCAAGCTGGAATGAGAGGACATGTTAGTTATATGTTACATAAAGAGAGCTTTCCCTATTTGTACATTATTATGTGTCAATACAGGGAACGATACCATTACCAATACCATCAGGGTGGGGTGTCGTGGAAGGACACAGAGGAAATACAAATATCGGTGAGTAAATTTTCTCTTTTCCTCTGTGTCCAATCCACGGCAATACTGTGGGACTTACCAGAGCAGTATCCCTATGGGCGGGACTTTAATCAAAGATTCTGGGCAGGAGTGGCTGCTTGGAGCACCTTCCTGCCAAAGCTAGCATCTTCTGCCGCCTGGACATCTAGACTATAATGTCTTACGAATGTAGACACTGACGACCAAGTGGCTGCCTTACAGATTTTAGTTGCTGAAGCCACGTTCTTTAAAGCCCAGGAAGATGCTACTGCTCTCGTAGAATGAGCTTTTAACCCTGTTGGGGGTATTCTGTCAGCTGACTGGTAAGCTAAGATGATGCAGACTCTTATCCATCGAGCAATGGAAGCCTTGGATGCTGCAGTCCCTTTAAATTTCCCACAAAAATGCACAAAAAGAGCATCTGTTTTCCTAAAGGAGTCAGAACGTTTGAGATAAATTTTCAAACATCTACGCAAATCAAGATTTTGCAGGCGACTATCTGGATTAAGAATAGAGGCTGGAGGAAAAGTGGGTAAGACTATCTCCTGACTTAAGTGGAAACTGGAGATTACTTTACTTCTGAAAGAGGATTTAGGCCTCAGGACTACTTTGTCCTGGTGGAACACTAAATAAGGTGATTTACAAAGCAGGGCCTGTAACTCTCCCACACGTCTGGCTGAGGTGACTGCCGTAAGGAGTATGGTTTTTAGAGTGAGATGCTTCAAGGAAACCAGCTCCAGGGGTTCAAAGAACGGATGGGCAGAGAGTTGTTGAAGAACCAAATTTAAATCCCAAGGGGGAATAATTTCCCTAATCGTGGGTTTAATTCTAGAAATGGCTGAAAGATATCTTCTAATAATGTACTGTTCAGCAAAAGGATGGGCAAGAATGGCAGAGATGGCAAACAGCTGTACCTTTAAGAATGCTGGTTTTAATCCTTTGTTAAATCCTTCTTGTAAGGATCTGGGGATATGTTATGTCTGTTCAGACTTTTAGACACACACCATGAATGAAAAGTTGCCCAAACTCTATAATAAATCCAGGAAGAAGAAGGTTTTCTGCCCTGAAGAATGGTACTGATGACAGAGTCTGATAATCATGAGTATTTTAAAGAGCTCCGTTCAGCCTCCAGGCCATCAGATTCAAGAAGGCTGGGTCCGGATGTAGAACAGGACCTTGTGACAGTAGGTCTGGTATGTTTGGCAGTTTTACTGGAGGCCGGATTGAGAGTTTTATAAGGTCTGCATACCACAGTTTTCTGGGCCAATTTGGAGCGATCAGGATCACATTGGCTTGATCCCTTCTTATTTTTCTTACTACTTCCATGATTAGTGGAAGAGGAGGAAAGACATATGCTAGTGGAAAATTCCATACTGTTTGAAGAGCATCCTGCTGTAGAGCCAGAGGAGTCCTCCATCTGGACATGAACTGCTTGCACTGGGCGTTTTCCGGAGTGGCCATAAGGTCTATTACAGGCTTGCCCAGTGATGACGTGATGCTTCTGAAGATGGACTTTTTCAGGGACCACTCCCCTGGATCCAATTGGTTCCTGCTTAGAAAGTCCGCTTCTCTGTTTAATCTGCCTGACAGGTATGATGCTTTCAGGTTCAGTAAGTGATGTTCTGCCCAGTATAAGATCTGGATCGCTAAATGATTGAGTCGAAGACTTTTCGTTCCTCCTTGATTCATCAAGTAACCGACCGCTGTGGTGTTGTCTGACCTCACCAACACTGCTGTATTCTTCAGATAGGGCTGAAATGCTTTCAACGTTCTCCAGACTGCCAGGAGTTCTAAATAGTTGATGTGGAACTTTGATTCCCTGGCTGACCAAGTGCCCTGTATTGTTCTTGTCCTCCAAACACCTCCCCATCCTTGAAGACTGGCATCCGTAGTCACCGTCTCCCATTGAGGTTCCAAGAGAGATCTCCCTTTTTTGAGGTTCTCCCGAATGCTCCACCATACTAATTCCTTCTTGGTTGAGGGAAGCAGAGGAATTGGTAGAGATGGATTGAATGGGTCTTTCTTGAAAAATTTTAAGTAATTTTCCTGAATTAGTCTTCCGTGGATCCTGGACCAAGGAACCACCTGTTGAGCGGAAGTCAGATTGCTTAAAAGTTTTGCAAATTATTTTTCTGTCTGAACTCTGTATTTTCTGAACCGACTTACGGCATGATAGATTCTGTCTTGTCTGTCTGTTGATAGAGTCACCCGTGCTTGAAGAGTGTCTATTTTGACCCCTAGAAATATGAGTGACTGAGTGGGGGATAATAAGATTTTTTGTAGATTGATGATCCAACCCAGATGCTTTAGAAGATCTAGACATACTTGAGTGTTGACTGACGCTTGCTGTGGAGAATCTGCTATCAGGAGCATGTCGTCCAGGTAAGGAACTATTCGGATTCCTCTTGACCTCAGAACACCCATTACCACTGCCAGGACCTTGGTGAAAGCTCGAGGGGCTGTAGCCAGGCCAAAAGGAAGTACCTTGAACTGATAATGGCATCCCAGTATGTGGAATCTCAGAAATCTTTTGTGAGACTCCCTCACTGGTATGTGATAATACGCGTCCTGGAGATCTATTCTGGTCAGGAATGCTTGAGGCTGGATTATCTTGAGAATAGAGGACATTGTTTCCATCTTGAATTTCCTGATGTGTAGCCATGTATTCACTTGCTTGAGGTTCAGAATGACTGATTTCTTCTGATGGTTTTGAAACACAGAAAAGATTCGAATAAATTCCTCTGAACCTCTGGATCTGAGGCATCTCTTCTATGACTCCCATCTGAAGAAGCCTCTGGATTTCTTTCCTCATACTTGGAATTAAATGTTTGTTCCTGATACTGGATGTCTGAAAACTTGACCGTTGGGGGACAGTTCGAAATTCGAGAGCATACCCCATCTCTAAAATCTGGGATACCCAGTGGTCCGGTTGAATTTCTTTACATTGTTTCTGGAAAGCTTGAAGCCTGCCCCCCACTGGACGAGATAGGGTATTGCTGGCTTCACTGAGGGTTTTGAGCAAAGTTGGTCTTTCTCTGGAACTCTCTTCTGGTTCCAGCTCGTGTGTTCTGTCCAGCGCCTCCTCTTCTTTGGTTATAGGAAGAACCAGGCCTATACCTTCTGGACTCCCGAAAGGACTGACGCTTAGATCTAGCAGATCTTGGAGAGGATGCCCTCTGGCGACGTTCTTGAGGGAGGAAAGGGCTTTTCCCTCCTGAAGACTTCTTAGTAATTTCCTGTAACTGATCTCCAAAAAGTTTACTTCCCAGATATGGCAGAGAAACTAGCTTGTTTTTGGATGAGGCATCAGCTTCCCAAGCCTTAAACCATAAGGCCCTGCAAGCTATGACTGATAGTGCTGAAGATCTAGCAGTTAACTTGATATTATCCAAGGATGCGTCACACGAAAAGTTGACCGCGTCTTTGATAGTGGCGACTTCCTTCAGGAGCCTAGATCTTGAGACAGAGGAGTCGATCTTTTCTTCCAGATCTGCTAGCCATAGACGCAGAGTGCGGAACATACAGGCCATTGCTGTGGCTGATTTGAGGTTATGCCCAATTGTAGTGTACTGTTTCTTTAAGGCACTATCTGCTCGTTTATCCATTGGGTCCCGAAGTGTTGTTCCATCTTCCATTAAGATTGTTGTTCTGCGGGATACTTGGGCTACTTCAGCATCTACCTTGGGAGGGTTAGTCCAAGTTGCCACTTCTTCTTCTGGAAAAGGATACATTTCATGGAATCTGCGTGATACAGCAGACTTTTTATCACCCTGTTTGCATTCATTCTTAATAATGTCCTGAATGGAACTATGGACTGGAAATTGCTGTGACAACTTCTTATACCCAATGAAGGCTGCATCCATTACGTTAAGGTCTTTTTGTGATTCTGATAGACCTAGAGTTTTACGCATAATCTTAATCAGGTTGTCAACCTTCTCAATACTAAAATTGCCTGACTCTTCAGTAATTTCGCCTTCTTCTGCAGAAGAGGGTGCCGATTCCAGATCCATAACGCTATCCTCATCTTCTTCATCTTGTATTCGCCTAGAAGGCCCGTCTGGATCAGATGGTCTCTGAAGTTTTTTTAGAAGACTCTTGTAGTGCAGAAAATGTCTCCTGCATAGATGAGCGCATCCACCCCAAAAATTCCTGAAATTGAGAGGGAATAACATCTCCTGCTGCTTTCCTTAGACATTCTGCGCACAATTTTGAAGAATCAGAAGGGTTCAATTTTGTATCACAACTTGCACAGATTTTTGCCTTAGGGGCTGCTTTATCATCCTTAGAATCAGATGAAGGTTTAGGCTTTTCAGCTTTCTGGTCTTTTTGAGCAGACATGATCAATAAACCCCTTGGCAAGTAAACAGCTTCAAATTTCTTTAAATACACTTATATATAACATATATAAAAGTATCCAGGTTAACAGGACTTACCCCATGCCTTAACTTGTGCTGTTATATACAGCATGCCTCCAGATCACCTCCCCCTCTGCTTCCTTCAGCGTGCGGTTCACTGCTGGAGCGCACGCTGTTGATTTCCTGTTCTGCTGCATAAGACTAAGCACCAGCCGCCCGCGTCTGCTATAGCCCGCCAGGCAGAGCGCCCGCATCGGAGGAAGGCTGCTTCAAGCCGGGGTGAAGGATTCAGGACTCAGTGTGTGCTCAAGAGTCCGTGATCCAGTATGCAGAGGTGAGGGATGAAAATGTCGTGTGAGGCTAGCGACATAAGCCGCATGTTTCTTCTCTTCTTTTTTTTTTTTTTTTTTTTTAATGTTTCCACGGCGTGGAGGCTTGAGCCTCCGTCCTCCCAGCTGTGGTAGGACCAAAATAACTGAGGGCAGGGAGCAGAGCAGGCGCTTAAATAGAAAAATCAATTGGTCCTACCAGCTGGAGAGGAGGAGCTACAACCACGGTATTGCCGTGGATTGGACACAGAGGAAAATATGCTAACAGAATAAAACATTACTGTTACTTTAAAGAAATGTCAATGCTGCAGTGTTGCAAATATGTAATACCTGTTTATAGTAGGCATTAGAATAGTCTATATGTACTCAAGGGATCATCATTTTTAATGTGTGGTTTCATACGGCTGCATTTAGTGGCAGCATACGTAAAGTGACAGTGTGAGAGAGATGGAAACTGTAGAGAACAGTGGATATTTTCCTGCATAAGAGCTTCAGATTTATATGCTATTCTTGTTCTGTACCAGATAATGAAACAATTTTGCCCATGCACCAATTTGTTGTTATAACTCTTGGAATTAACCTGATTTTCCAACCCCTGTTTACAATATTAAACCCCTTGCTACTTGTGGGTGAAACAAAATATTAATATGTGGCCCTTTGTATTTGAGGGCTTTGGAGGGAATCTGTTTGCTTGTCACAGATAACTTTATTATGGAATAAGAAGTTATATGTGTGATGTTGTTCTGAGGGGAGCAGTTTTACAGATTAGCTATCAACTGGATGATTTGGAATAAGTGATGGTAAGGCTTCCCAATTCAAAACTTTGTAATGTGTTGCACACCCCTCTGGTCTTCAAAGGGTTATCTTAACCATTAGTGACATTTCTCTTTAACCTTTTGAGTGCCAGAGGGTATGCAACCTCTCTGGCACTCAAATGGTTAAAATGTTTTATCAGTGCATAGTGCATATCCCATTTATGTACTATAGCTGGGATATTTACAGATTCCTAGGAAAAAGCTGTACTTGGTGTAACACATGCTCTGTTTTAAAGGAAAATATGGAAAAGGTTCCTATAAATTTAAAGGGACAGTAAACTTTTGTTATGAAAAAAATATGTTGTAGGGCTTTTCCTGCTGAGTAAAAGAAGGGTATTCACACTGCTGAGAAATGCCTATTTCTAGAGTTATTACAGTTTAAACCTGTTTTATACATTAACAGTGCCCTCTAGTGGTCAAATTCCAAATACTTGTTCTGTTCTATTCTTATTCTATTGGAGAGGAAAGTTAATGACAAATGGCTCTCCACAGAAACTACTGTCAGTTAGAACTTTCTGGAATTAAAGACACTGTAAATTCACTTCCTGATTTGAACTGTTATAACTTTTGAATAAAACAACTGACAGCGGTGGGTGTGCCATTGTTTTACTCAGCAGGAAAAGCTCTGTAACACATATATTTTCATAAAAATAAGTTTACAGCTCTTTTAAAGGGATAGTAATGGTTCATAATAAAATCAGCTCCAATTAATCATCATAGTATTTGGACTTTGGAGAATGTTATGTCAATTCTGTCAGACTTGTAGTTCAAGAGTAATTCAATGACAAAGTATCCCCCTCCTGCCCTTGATGTAACACTGCTCAGCCAGAGCAGAAGGGAGGTGCCCAGGTAGATTGCACAAAGAGACAATCTTCAATTAAGATAAGGGTTAAACCTGAAAACTTGTCAAGGGGGGCAGGGCTTTCATTGTTCTCATAGGAAGAAGATTGTCCCCTGCTGTTATCTGTCTGGTCTATGGACTGCATTCCACATCTGAGAAGAGATGGCTTACACTAGGTAAAAGGGGCGGGAGGGGAAACTTTGCTTGCGAATATCTCTCAAACCATAACGGTTTGAGAGATAAGACTTATAAAGATAAAAGGAAGTATTACTATCCCTTTAAATATCATGCATTCTTAGACAGAAAAATTATATGATACAGTTACTTTACATATTATTATACAGGTAAATATACATGATAATTTCCCCCCCTCTTTGCTTATGCATGCCCCAAAAAAGTGACATGTGCAATGAATGTCAGAGTGGAAATAATGACACTGGAGAAGAGACTCTTTGACATGAAAGGGAAGGTTATAATATCAGAGCACTTATCTGAGGTTTAGTATTTACCAGTGATTTAACACGTTTGATAACAACTGTAGCCACTGGCCTCCCTACATATTAATTCATTACATATATTAGAACTTTCATACCAAAGGATAAAAACTGAAAAAATACTGTCAGGAGTACATGATAATTAAAAGAACATGAACCTGTCATGTCCTGTGATTATAAGGCTGATGTATTAAGTAGAACCGGAGCAATTTCAGATCAGACCAACAGCAACATGCTAGCAAAAACAAGGTTCCTAAACTCTCAAAGATTTAAATCTTTAAACCTTTTGAATGCTACAGAAGTATCCACGCATTGCTTTGCAATGTTTTGGAGACTACTCTAGGATTCAAGGGATTAAAAGCACTATTTAACTTACTGGGATTATTTATTTATCTCCTATGATGCCACTGGCGTTCCTCAGATTTGCTCTAGTTCTTCTGAGCGTATCAGTCTCAAATGTCACATTAATCCACTGTTTCAGGTTTTGTTTGGCTGGTGTGTCATATCCTGCTTTATGTTTCTCCACACCTATGCCTTTAGAGGTCATGCTTTAATGTATGTTAAAGATCTTTTGTGTGTCACTCAGATGTTTTCTCAGAACAGTTGCAGAGTCATCATACATTGCAGTAATGACATGCACTGACAAGACTGAACATATTTATATACTCCAACATCCTGCTTCCTTCAGATATGTGCGTGTAGATAGATAGATAGATGACACAGATGATCAATGTAACGGTCAGAAAAACCTTTATCTTTCTGACTGAAACGTTGACCATCTGTATCACTCTATTTCTATAAATCCCACTGGTGCTGCCCTCTTTTCTACTATCTGCATCTGGGATTGAGCACCTTGGCAAATACCTCTAAAGAGTGAATGCTTCCACTCCCCCATTCTTGTATATGTATGTGTGTGTATATATATATATATATATATATATATATATATATATATATATATATATATATATATATATATATATATTATACACACACACACATACATATATAGAGATAGAGATAGAGAGAGATTATATATTTATATATGGTCTTATTTCATCTGCTCAAATTCAGTGCAATTATTCAATTTGTATTAGCTCATATTCTTGTGACATGGTTGCACTAGTGGGCGCCTCTTTTGTGTTTCTTTTTGGAGATCTCTGTGCTTCTTGGGGGAGCGTGTTTTTGGAGAGACAGCAGCCTACACAGTCAAAAAATACAGTGATCCTGCTACCGGGGGCAGTGATTAACCCCAGAAGTCCGTTTGTTGGTCTTGACATAGGTTATTGACCAACCACTACAATTGTGAGTTTGCACCGGCGGGGTGTTTGGGGGTGGTGGTCCAAGATTGACTTAATTGATATACACAGGGGCGCCCCTTTGTTTGTTGTCCATTTTTCTTTCTATAGAAATATTAAATATTAATTTAATTTCAATATATAAATGTATCTTCTTGTATCAAGCTACAGAAATAGTTGACAATACCACAACAGAGATAGATGTAATAAGGATTCAAAGTGACAAATGCAGGCATGGTTTTTGGCATTGAGGAAATAATTTATTTTAGTTGCATATTTGAAAACGTCTTTCAGAACTGCTAATGTGTTATGTTAACCAAAAGTCCAGCAGGTGGAAATATTCACACTTTCATTTCGGAGAAAACTGAAAGTCTCTCAGTGTAGTACATTGCTTAATTAGCATATAAAACATAACTAAAAAAAAAACTTATTACCATATGAAATGTCACTGTCAAGGCTTAATTACCATATGACACATCACTGAAAAGCTTAATTAGCTAATGAAACATCACTGGTACCACACAGGTACCACAATTAACATACAGTACCAAGTATGGATTTCTCCACAATTTAACATTGTCTCGTCTTTTGGCTAAAATGACACATAGGCAGTTTTTAATGAAGTTTTCAAATATGCAAACCTGAGTCAAAGTGACAGGCCACTTTAAAAAGGGCAACAATCATGTGGATGGTGTCCTCTGCTAATGAAGTCAAAGTTGCACAGAGAGCCTCAATGAGGTCTGAAGTTTACCATCTATGGGAGTTGCTCATGTAACCTGAACAGCTCGTAGCTGTAAGCCCCAGACATCCATGTTGTATTACTGCATTCAGCAGCTGTTTGACCCCACAAATTGTTGACAGGAGCCATTTTACGACTGTACAGTGCAGTGAAGTCCCAGTCTTTTATCTTTCATAGGAACAGACAGCAAAACTTGACATCTCCTTAACAACCAAGTGAGTAAATTGTATCATTAAAAACTCAGGGTTATATAAACCAATAAAAGAGTATCAATTCCGTGGTGAACCAACTGGACCATTTTTAGACTAAAATTCCTATTGATTGAAATGAGTCTTTTAACCCCAGGAAGGCCGGAGAGGTCTCCATGTCATTGCTTCTCAAAGCACTTCAGCCTGCTCTCGAAATCAAGAGGTTAAATGCCCCATTTTAATAAATAAGAATTGTTATATCCCTCAATATGGTGCAGCTGCTTTTCTCCAGACTTGCTCCTCTTTTGACTGTGCACATGTCCCTAAGGTAACAAATAAAACAATTCCCAACATTTCCAATAATGTAAAATGGTATTATAACCAGGGCCGGATTTACATCTCAGGAGCCTGTAGGCACAGAACTGTGAAGCGCCCCCCCCCCCCCCCCCCCGATTTGCCAACTACACTAGACACCTCCACAATGCTCATCAGCTCCATATTGTCCCCCATCAGCTCCAACTTGCCCCATCATCTCCATATTGCTCCTCACATTGCCCCCATCAGCTCCAACTTGCCCCCCTCATTGGAACAGTTGGTTTGACCCTTGCATATGGCCCTTATTGTTCCACCTAGGGCAGTGCAGCTTTCAGGATATCCCTAATTAACCCTTTGAGTGCCAGAGGGGTATGCAACACATTGCTTTGCAATGCGTTTTGTACCCCTCTGGCACTCAAAGGGTTAAGCAAAGGCAACTAAATAGCAACGGCTGTACCACTGCTCACCCACCTGTTACTAAGCAGGGATATCTTGAAAAGCTAACCTGTTTGTGTGCTCTGAGTACTGCAGCTGAGAATCACTGCATAGCTAGACTAATAAGGGTCATGTGCAACTCTTGGGAAAATAAACTGCTACAAGGAGAGCAAATAAAAAGCCCCAGTGAGACACACTGACCTATGACGATCACATTTCCTTTCTGCCATTCAGGAACATTATTGCCAAGATGACAGCAACAGAGTGCTTCTTGTCTCTATGCTGCTTCACGGGAGAGGGTTATGTAATATCACACGGCGAAACAACTTAACTTCCCAGTCATTAGATGTTACTGCTCGTCCTGCACTTTATTCAGAGCATAAAAGAGTTTTAGCCCTTGAGTGCCAGAGGGGTGCGGAATGCATTCGTACCCCTCTGGCACTCAAAGAGTTAAGCACTAGAGGGAGAACTGCCCCGCAACGGATGACCCAGCATGGGAGGGGTCTCTGCCGTCGTTTCTACAGAGACTGAAGAATTAGGCGGATCACTGAATTTGATCACAGAGGGAACATGCAGGGCCGGACTGGGAATAAAAACCAGCCCTGGAAAAAATTGCTGACCAACCCCATAGCACTGCGCCATTATACCAGCCCCATAGCACTGCAACATTATACCAACCCCATAGCACAGCGCCACCACCAGAACAATAGAGTTATATGTCACCACCAGAGTAATAAAGAGTTATAATATATATATATATATATATATATATATATATATATATATATATATATATATACATATACACACACATACATACATACATACACACACCACCTCTTGACTCTCGATTCCCCTCTTTTGCCTCTTTCTCCCACTCTTCATTCCCACCATTTCCTTAGTTCTCCCCCTCTTGAGCCCCCTACTTTTGCCTTTTTCTCTCCCTTTTGATCCCCCTTTCTCCCCTTCCTTGACTCTTGATCCCCCCTTTTGCCTCCCTCCCCTTCATGCCTCTTTCTCCCCCTCCTGATCCTCCTTCTTTTGCCTCTTGGTCCCTCCCTCCTTTGCCTCTTGATTGCCCCTCCTTTCGCCTCATGATCCCCCCTCCATTTGTCTCTTTTTTCCCACTCTTGACCCCCCTCTGCCTCTTTCACCCGGTCTTGATTCCCCCTCTTGTCAAGTTGCCTCTCTTTACCCCTCTTGATTTTTCTTTTGCCATTCTCCTCCTCTTGATCCCCCTCTTTGCCTCTTTCCCCCCTCTTGCCTTAATCCAGCCTTGACTCTTGTCTTCATCCCCCTTTTGCCTCTCTCTCTCCCACTTGCCTCTCTCTTCCCCTTTCCTGATGCCCCCCTTTTGCCTCTTTATCCCCCTCTTGACCCTCCTCCTTTTACCTTTTTCTCCCCTCCCCCCACTTTCCTCTCTTGATCTCCCCTTTGCCTCTTTCTCCCCCTCATTAACTCTTGATCCCCCTTTTGCCTCTCTCTCTCCCCGTCCTGACTCTTGATCCCAACCTTTTGCCACTTTCTCCCCCTCCTGATCCCCCCTCCTTTTGCCTTTTTTTTTTCTCCCTCTTGACCCCCCTCTGCCTCTTTTACCCGCTATTGGTCCCCCTTTTGCCTTTTTCCCCCTCTTACCTCTATATAAATTCTCTTGATTCCCCCCATGCCCCTTGCCTGTGATCGTGTCTGGCGTCTGACTCTGTCTCTGCTCCCAGCATCCCGCTCTGTCACACCGCCAGCCTACCCGGCTTCTTAAATAAAAGTGCTACATTTGCCACGCTTGCAGGCCATCACTCAGTAAACGCGACCGGCGGTTGTTCACATCTCGCGGCCGCAAGGTAACAGGCGGCCGCGAGATGTGAACAACCACCGGTCGCGTCTACTTAGTGATTCCTAAAGGTGCAACGAAGGAGCGCACCACCTACAGGACTGTGCCAAGAAGGCACAGACATGTCCTGCCGGGAAGGTAGGAAATAGGGAAGGGGGGGTGGCAGCGCCAACGAGGTGCCTACTTTTTTTTTTTTAATTAAAAAAAAAAGATTAAAAAAAAAAAAATCACAGTGGCAGGCGCCCCTAGGTGGCGTGCGCCTGTAGGCAGGTGCCTACTTTGCCTAATGGCAAATCCGGCCCTGATTATAACCCCTTGAATTGGGGTTAAAATGGGGATGATGAGGAGTCTATTTCATCAACAATGGAGGGCTAAAGCTGACAGTCCCTGGCATATACATAACTGGGGTGCTAATTGGTCTCTCTATGATCTAATAGGTGCAGTAGAGTACAGGGATATGGTGCTGGGCAGCTGGATACCCCCTCTTAGTTTTCCCTTACCAGTACATAGTTTATATCAATCTAATTTGGTTTTGCCAGATAATGCTTCTCTCCAGCTGCTAGTAACTGCCACTGCCACTACTGTCAGCTGCCAGTGGTAGCTCATGCACTAATGCCTTATTGCCCAGTTTTACACCAGAAAATGTCATGACCAGGGCAGAATTTCATATTAGGTAGAGTAGGCAATGGCCTAGAGTGAGCATGGCCAGAGCATTTGCAGTAAACCTGTACCAGATCTCCACTATTGGTTTATGGTGGGTAATTTATTTACATATTTATATACCCACTCACTGGCAAATAGTTAATTTCTTTGATGCTAGATAGATCTCCTATGCACTGCAATTCAATGCATTAGAGCCCTCACAAGTGATCAAAGGGTTAAGAGTATTTTCATGTGCTTGTCTTTAATACGTTAACTTTATTTTCTGTGGCAGGTAACAATGGGTAAGGCTGGTGTTACGTGGAGAGTGGCTGTGGCCATAGTGGCCTGAGATGTAAACTTTAATACAGGTTAATTGAGTCTAAATTGTGATAAGGTGTTAGTTCCACTTTAAAACTCTAGGGACTTGCCTAGATTGGTCTGTGGGGAAATCCAGCACTGAGTAAGTGCACGTGTATGTGAGGAGGTGATCAAGGTAAAGATAAATTATCCTCAGAATTATCCTCCAGAGGATAATTTCTACAACATACTGGAAAATTGTTCGGGAATGTTAATTCCTTTTTATTTTTTCCTGCCAGACCTCATGGTAATGTATATATTTATATGAGACCATGTGTCTGTATACAGATGCCAGGCACATCCTGGTTCATCTGGACCAGGTCCAATAGACAGTAATGTAATGTAATAATGACTTATTTAACCTATTATCTACTAAGGATGTTCTTTATCTCTGCACTGATCATTTTTTGGACTTTTTGTTGCAGTGGCTTTTCTGTGAAGTAGAAAGACAAATAATGTATTTTTTTTCAAGCAGACAAAGGTCCATATTCACAAAGTTAATCACAAAGAGCTGTGTCCACCTCATGGGCACAAAAAGCGATCGCTTCACCAGAAGAAATCTGCAAGGCGGCAACCTGGTCCTCAGTGTCCACCTTTGTAAAGCATTATAAATTGGACTTCTTATCATCTGTGGACGCAAAATTCGGCAGGAAGGTGCTAGAAGCAGCCATTCCTATTTCTGACTAGTCTTCCCACCCTGGCCTCTGGGGTACTGCTTTGGTAAGTCCCACAGTCCATTGCCGTGGATTGGACACAGAGGAAAAGGTGAAATTTACTCACCGATATTTTGTTTTCCTCTGGGTTTCTAGAGCATGGGGCTGTTTTCTCTCTTGTGGGCAATCTTTATATTAACCCCTAAAGGACCCATGACGGTCCAGGACCGTCATGGGTTGTTTTACCTTAAGGACTAAGGTTAAAGTCTCCCATCGCCGCCGCACAGAGAGATGGGAGAGCGCGGAATGGCTGTAACTAAGCGCTCAGTAGCAACATTGTTGCAACATGTGATTCGCTTGATTAGCGAATCACATGGTGCAAAAGCTGAATGACAGGGACAGTATTTGTAAATACTGTCCCTGTCACATCTCTCTGCCTCCCTCTATCTTACACACTGCTGAGGTGGAGCGAGACAGATAGACGTCTTGTTCCAGAGTTCAGATCATGTTACAGTGTTCCTGCTCCTGTTAAAAGTTAAAAAAAAGAAAAAAAATCCATTTTAACCCCATTGATCACTGTTATTGCAGTGATCAATACATTTCCCCCCTCTCATCACTCTAATAGTGATTGGTTTGCTGCAGATCAGCTTTAGTTGATCTGTGGTACTTACCCCCCCTTGTGTTTTTTTCTAATTCTTTTATCATTTTTTTTTAATTAAAAAAATATTATTTATCATATTTTAGGGTTAGGTAGGTAGTTTAGCTAGGTGGTTGGGTAGGTTTAGTCGTCGTGCGTTAGGGAAAGTTTTAGAGTTAGATTTAGGTTTAGCAGTAGAGTAGGGAAAAAAAGATATATATAATAATTATAGTTTAGATAGGTAGTTGATTTGGGTTAGGTAGGTTCAGGGTATACGTGGGTTAGGGTAAGGTTTAGGGTTTGATTTAGGTTTAGGGGTAGCGTAGGAAAAAAATAAAAAAATAAATTAAAAAAAGGTGACATTTACTCACCGATATTTTGTTTTCCTCTGTGTCCTTCCACAGCAATGGACTGTGGGTATAAGCTCCGCCTTCCAGCTGGTAGGACCAAACAAAGTATAAATTAGTTGCTCCACCTCTCCTGCTCAGTTATTTCGTTAACCAAGCTGAAAAACATAGAGAATGAGTTAGATAATAGGCATCATAAATCTAATAGTCAATTTTAGTTCTATAACAAGTATGAGTAAATATTTTGAAGAACAATACCAATACCAATACCAATGTCTTTTGGGTTGGGTTGCCGTGGAAGGACAGAGGAAAACAAAATATCGGTGAGTAAATTTCACCTTTTCCTCTGTGTCCAATCCACGGCAATGGACTGTGGGACTTACCAAAGCAGTACCCCAGAGGCCAGGGTGGGAAGACTAGTCAGAAATAGGAATGGCTGCTTCTAGCACCTTCCTGCCGAATTTTGCGTCCACAGATGATAAGAAGTCCAATTTATAATGCTTTACAAAGGTGGACACTGAGGACCAGGTTGCCGCCTTGCAGATTTCTTCTGGTGAGGTGATCGCTTTTTGTGCCCATGAGGTGGACACAGCTCTAGTTGAATATGCCTTTAAGCCACTAGGAGGAGGGAGATGAGCAGATTCATATGCCAGTGTAATACATTGTTTGATCCACCTGGCAATAGAAGCTTTGGAAGCTGCTGTTCCTTTATATTTACCTGTATGGTGGACAAACAAGGATTGTGTCTTCCTGAATGACTTGGTTCTGTGTAGATAAATCTTTAAACATCTGACCAAGTCCAGTTTATGCAGTTCCTGTTCCTTATCATTAGAAGGATTAGCGCAAAAAGATGGGAGAATTATCTCCTGACTTAAGTGAAAGGTTGAAATTACCTTGGACCGGAAAGAAGGTCTTGGGCGCAAGACTACCCTGTCCTGGTGAAAGACTAGGTGAGGAGAAGAGCATAGTAGGGCCTGAAGTTCCCCTACTCTGCGGGCTGAAGTTACCGCAGTGAGCAGAATTGTCTTTAAAGTAAGATGCTTGATGGAGACTGAATCCAATGGTTCAAAGTATTCATGGGAACATAGTTGCTGAAGAACCAGATTCAGATCCCATGGGGGAATGATTTCCCGAATAGTTGGCTTGATCTTTGTGATGGCGGTCATAAATCTCCGTACTACATATTGTTCTGCAAATGGGAAGGCCAACACAGCAGATAGTGCTGATAACTGAACCTTTAAGGATGCTGGACGGAGACCTTTTTTAAAACCTTCCTGAAGAAAGTCAAGTATGACTGCTGAAGTGATGTCCCCTCTTTCCAAGTTCCTGGAACTACACCATCTGTGAAAGGTGGACCATATTCTGTAGTATATCTTAGTAGATGATGGTCTGCGGCCAGCCAGAATGGTCTCAATAACTATCAGAGAGACCTTTAAGTCTTAAAGAACTCCACTCAGCCGCCATGCCTTCAACTTCCAGAATGAGGGGTTTGGGTGGCAGATTGGACCCTGTGTCAGGAGTTGAGGGTCCTGTGGAAGACTGATTGGTGGAAGTACAGACATTCTGAGAAGATCTGGATGAATCATCTTTATTGCTGTTAGGACTGTCTCCATCTTGAACTTCAGTATCTTTAGGCATGTATTGATCCTCTTTAAGTCTAAAATGATCCTTAAATCTGAAGAAGGCTTGGGAACTGAGAAAATTATTGAATAAATTCCATGGAATTCTTGTGTTTTGGGAACCCTTTCTATAACTTGATTGTGAAGAAGAACCTGGATTTCTCTGTTCATTCTTGCTGTTAGCACTGGGTTCCTTATTCTGGATGTCTTGAAGATCTGTGTGTCCGGGACAGTCTGAAATTCTAAGCTGTACCCCATCTCCAATATCTGACGCACCCAACGATCTCGGATTTATCTTCTCCCATGCTTCTCTGAACAGCTCCAGTCTGCCCCCTACTGGAGGTGGAGATGGGGTTAAGCTTATTTCATTGGGTGTTCTGCTGGAAGCGTGACTTACCCTGGAATGCCTTCCGGACTTCAGGTCTATTTTCCTGTGACGCCCCCTGCTGTCGCTGTTCATATGTCTTGCCCGGGCAATATCTTCTTGCATCACGAAAGGGATGCTCCCTGGAAGATGAGGACCTGGAGGGCGACCTCCTGGCTTTTTTCTGTTGAGGAAGGAACTGACTCTTGCCACCCGATGATTGTTTGATGATGTCTTCCAGCTGACTACCAAACAGCTTAAAACCTGCAAAAAGAAGGGAGACAAGCTTATTCTTTGAGGTGGCATCCGCTTCCCAGGCCTTTATCCAAAGGGCTCTTCGTGACGTGATGGAAAGAGCTGAAGATCTTGCTAAGCCTCTAATGTTATCCAAGGAGGCATCACACGAAAAGTTAATCGAATCCTTAATCGGAGTCAGTTCCTTCAACAAACGGGATCTGGAAACTGATGAGTCCAGTTTCTCCTCAAAGGCGTTTAACCAAATTCTTAGAGTGCGGAATATACATGCCATTGCGGTGGCGATCTTGGGATTCTGCCCAATAACTGAAAACTGTTTTTTAAGTGCAGAGTCAGCTCTCTTATCCATTGGATCACGGAGAGTAGTACCATCTTCCAGTAATAACGTTGTTAGTCTAGAGATTTGAGCCACTGCGGCATCCACTTTGGGTGAAGTGTCCCAGGAACTAGTATCCTCCTCTTGGAATGGATACATCTTTTGCATTCGTCTGGTGTTTTGAGGACGTTTGTCAGCCACCTTCCATTTCTTTGTTAATGATATCCTGTATGGATCCATGAACTGGAAAGGTTGGAACTTCTTTCTTGTATCCAATAAATGCTGAATCAATGATATTCAATTCTTTTTGAGTGTCAGACAGGCCTAGTGTCTTCCTCATTGTTTTAACGAGATTATCTATCTTGAAGGTAGTAGCATCCTCTGTAAGTTCCCCTTCTTCTACAGATGACGCTCCTGATTCTGTATCCACAATACTATTTATATCCTCCTCTTCCACATATGAAGTACCTTCTTGTGGGTCTGTCGTTCTCTGCCTTTTCCTTGATGCATCCGGCATAGATTGGAATGTTTGTTGCATAGAAGATTTCATTCAACCCAGAAATTCAGAAAATTGAGCTGGAACTTCTGGGCTGGCTATCTTCTTTAAGCAATCTGTACAGAGTTTAGATGAATCAGCTGCAGAGATCTTGGCTTCACAGCCAGCACAACTTTTAAGCTTTGAAGCAGTTTTCTCCCCCTTAGGAACATCAGTAGACACTTTAGACTTGTCTGCTTTGTCTTTAGAAGACATATTGTAGTTTATCATATAATGAACAAGTTACACTATGATCAATATAGCTAGCAATAATCTATATATCAGGCTTTAAACTTGTAAAGAATTTAAGCATAAATGCACTTACATGGCGTTTTCCACTCGTTTGCCCGCTCTTAAGTTGTCCAGGACCGCCAGAGCTCCGTTTCCTCCTTTGCATTCCATCGGTGGAACGCACGCAACGCTACTTCCTGTTGGCACGGAAGAAAGCGCGCGATGTGATAGGTGACCCTGTTTGACTCACACGGCCCGGAACAGCGGGGCGAAACATTGCACAGGCGGAGGCTCGCTTACAGTGCCGAAAGTCCCGAAGTGGAAGAACAGGCAGAGCGTCCTGCAAGCCTTAATGAATGCAGGCTCAGATCGCTCCCGGTAAGCCTGTAAACAATTGTAGGCTGCGTTAACAGGCAGCATAAATTAGATACTGGAACTTTTGTCCTGTTGGTATGTCCAATCTACTAAGTGGAGCTGAGGGCATAAGCCCCGTCCTCCAGCTTGGTAGGACCAAAATAACTGAGCAGGAGAGGTGGAGCAACTAATTTATATTTTGTTTGGTCCTACCAGCTGGAAGGTGGAGCTTATACCCACAGTCCATTGCCGTGGATTGGACACAGAGGAAAAGTTTTTTATTAAAAAATTGATTTTATATTACAAGCTAGTTAAGATAGGTAGTTGGGTTGGGTAGGTTCAGGGAATACGTGTGTTAGGGTAAGGCTTAGGGATAGATTTAAGTGTAGGAGTAGCGTAGGGAAAAAAAAATACACAATACAAAAAAAAAATTATCATAGGAATAGTGGCCGTTTGGGGTGAGAGTTAGGTATAGAAGTTAGTCATTTATTTAGTTTAGATATAGATGTGTACATTGCAGCGGAGGTACACTTTAGAAGAGGAGTATTCCTTTTTGGCGTCTGACTCAGAAGCCACAGTCTCTGCGTTAGATTTCGACATCACTCAGTTTTCTGAGAGTGAGAGCAGCTCTAGTGAATACGCAGGGCCTTCTGTCAAAAAAAGATGCACTGCCCCAAGAGCTGCCCCAGCAACTGCCCCAAGAGCTGCTCCAGCAACTGCCCCAAGAGTTGCCCAAAGACCTTCTTAAAGAGCTGCCCTAAGAAATGCCCCAAGAGCTGCCACAAGTACTGCCCCAAGACCTGCCACAAGTACTGCCACTCCTCCTGATGAATGGGTATCATCAGCCAATTTTTGCCCACAAATTCCTGAATTCACAGGCAACCCAAGAATTCAAGTGGATGTGGCAGGATTTACCAATGTTGAGTTTTATTTATTTATTTTTGGGGGAAGAAATGTTGGGGGAAATCGTGTCTCAAACCAATTTATATGCAGCCCAATATATTGCCGCCAAGCCATCAGCGTTTGTTTCCGAGGAAGAAATATGGCAACCCACAGACCTTTTAGAATTCAAGAAATTCTGGGCCCTTACAATGACAATGGGAATAGTTAAAAAACAAAGTATTAGATCATACTGGAGTAAAAACCCCATATATGATACCCCTATATTCACCAAAACAATGACTAGGACTAGATACGAAATGATTTTGCGCTTTATGCACTGTAGCGATAATTCCCTGTGCCTCCCAAAAGAACACCGCCAGTATGACCTACTGTTCAAATTTCACCCCCTAATAAATCATTTGCAGGAAAAGTTTGCCCAAGTATATACCCCCCAAAAAACACATAAGTATAGATGAATCCCTTATGAAATATAAAGGCAGGTTAGGTTTCAAGCAATACATCCCCTCCAAGCAATCCAAAATCGGCATTAAATTTTATAAATTGTGCGAAAGTGCCACATGCTATACCCAGGCTTTTAGATAATTTACTAAGGGTACTAAGAAAGCCAGTCTGCATCAGAGACAATAAACACATGGGGGGAGTTGATCTGTGTGATCAACTCATGCAGCCGTACCCTCACCATGCGAAAGTGTAGGGCATGGTACAAAAAGGTTGTCATTTACATGATGCAGACTGCAGTATATAATTCTTTTTTGATTTCCAAATTGGCAAACCCCACTGTAAAACTTAGTTTTCTGCAGTGTCAGCTCCATCTTATTTCCCAATTTTTGTTTCAAGGGGCAACATAAATAATTCCACCAAATCCCAGGGTAGTGCACTTTATTTATAAAATCCCCCCAAACCCCCAAAACAAAAACCCACCAAAGTGCTGCAGGGTTTGCTACAGCAAGGAAATACGGAGAGAAACACCCACTTACTGTCCTGATTGCCCTTCCAAACCTGGCCCCTGCATGGGTGACTGCTTCATGCAATACCATGCAGGCACAATGTAGTATGTGAGGGTATTTTATTATTTGGCCACTTTTCCCCCCTGAAATATCCTGTTTTTTATTTTTCAAAACACATTCCTATCAAAATATAATGGGAAGCAACGCACCCTAAGTTTTATCAATCTCTGATAATGGAAACACACATGTTCCCTACTGGGCCCAGTAGCTCCCCCAAACCCTGACAAACCTATGCATATGGGGCATTGCCATACTGAGATGATGTAACTCATCACTAATGTAAAGCACTTAAAAAAATCTGCAAATATCATCTGATTGAAATCCAGAGTAACACTAAAATATAAGTGTGAAAAAATTGTGTTTCTCTGCCTTAATGCAGGTTTTGGGAGGGATTGCTGATAGAGTGGCAGCGATAACATTGAAAAAGTGAAAATAGAATGAAAGCCAGGGTTGTCTACTCTTCTACAACATATACTTTTGGGGTTAAAATTAATTACAGCATTGCCAAACAGTCCAAAATGAGACAAGGCACCTGCTGTAAAAATGGCATGTCTGTAAAAGGAAACTAACATGTTCCAACTGGGCCCAGTATCTCCCCCAAAACCTCACAAACCTATACATATGGGACATTGCCGCACTCAGAAGAAGGAGCCAAACACTAATCAATGCAGATTATAACATCTTCACCTATCCTATGCTTGAAATTCACATCAACATTGAAGTCTACGTGTGAAAAACACAGTTTTTTTTCTTTTTTTTTTTACTTATGTCAAGTTTTATGAGGGATTGGTGGTAAACTGGCTGTGTATAAAATTTGAAAACACACCTAACCTGAAAGCCTGGGGTTTCTACTTTCCAAAAATATATACTTTTGGGGGGAAATCTTAGAGTGGAGCACTGTTACACAGCCCTAAATGAGAAATGGCACCAGTGACGCAAGCTGTGAAAATTCAAAGTGTGAACCTGGAAACAGGTATGTTCCAATTTGGGGCCCGTAGCTCCCCCAAAACCCTGACAAACCTATGCATATGGGGCATTGCCACACTCAGAAAAAGGAGCCAAACACTAATCAATGCAGTTTATAACATCTTCACCTATCCTATGCTTGAAATTCACATCAACATTGAAGTCTATGTGTGAAAAACGCAGATTTTTTTCTTTTTTTTTTACTTATGTCAAGTTTTATGAGGGATTGGTGGTAAAATGGCGGTGTATAAAATTTGAAAACACACCTAAACTGAAAGCCTGGGGTGTCTACTTTCCAAAAATATACACTTTTGGGGGGGAAGTTTTAAGGTGGAGACATGAGACCAAATAATTATTTCACTGAAATGGTCTTCTACATGTGCTTGCAAACCAAGCTCATGTAGAAGACCGTTTCAGTTAAATAATTATTTTTCATTAACGTGATCTCGGCTCTACTGCAGAGCCGCCTGATGCAAATAAGACCGGATATCCCTGCAGTCAGCTACAACGCTGACTTCAGGGAAGGGGGAGGGAGGGGGGAACTTCGCGCGCGGTTATCTCTCAAACCATAAAGGTCTGAGAGATGACACTGGGGACAATTCAATTATTTTTAACATAGCTACAATATGGGGAATAGTAATATTTAAGTATTACTATCCCTTTAACCCTTTGAGTGCCAGAGGGGTACACAACGCATTGCAAAGCATTGCATTGTGTACCTCTCTGGCACTCAAAGGCTTAACATTACCCGGACATTGGCCCGTGTACACAGGATTTTACACTAGTTATGCTATAAAGTAAGTAAAAAGGTATAAGTACAGAAAACCTGTAAATATAACATTGGTTATATTGAGGCATGAAAGTGATGGGGGTGTCACCACAGCTGATGTTGGTCCTCTCAAGATGAAAATCAAATATTTTTCCCTACACATTTACATAATAACAGTTCCTTTGTTAGGAGGTGAGACCATACCACTTGGTGATATATGAGAAGGTAGGTTGTGGCAATAAAATGTTCTTTAGGTGCCTCAAAGTGATGTCCAGGGATGGCCTCCATAAAAACAATTATTTTTGATCAGATCCCCCTCCACATCCATCTGCACCATAGGGGACAAATAAACATTTGTTTAAATGAAACGTGTATCCCTTGAATGCTAAAAAGGTCTTCAATATATTGCAGTACATATGATTAAATCCCTATTAACTCTTTGAGTGCCAGAGGGATACCCCTCTGGCACTCAAAGGGTTAAGCCCCATTAAGACTAATAGAAGTTTGGGGAATTTTTATTTCTCCCCTGTGGTGCAGCTGGTTTGATCCAAAAGTGCTCCTATTTTTCTTTTGTGGATAAGATCCTATAGGGCCAATAAGTTAAAAAGATATCATTTTTGGAGCAAAACAACTGCAGCATAGATAAGAAATTAACATTTCCATTTCTTTAACTGGAGCAATTAACCACTTGAATGCTAGATATAGATTTCTCTAAAATGTGTTGGTGACCTCTTGCATTCAGGGGTTAAAAGCGCCATTAATAGCAATGGGGATTTAGGAAATATTTTATCTGTCCCTTATGCAGAGGTTGGTTTGCTCCAGAAATGCACCCATTTAGCTTATTGAATTGCACATTATAGCTTACATATATAACTCTTTGAGTGCTCTGCAATGCTTTGTTTACCCCATTGGCGCTCAAGTGGTTAAAAGCAACCTGCAGCAATTCTGGGGCAGTCCAACTGCAACAGGGGACAAAGAAATGTCCCCAATGATTTAAATGTTTTCATTTTAACCCCTTAAATGCTAGAGCACAGCAATGTGTTGGAGTCCTCACTAGCATTCAAGGGGTTAAAAAAGCTCAAGTATTTGGAGAATTTTAATTGCCCCCAGTTGTGCAGTTAGTTTGCTCAAGAATAACACAACTTCCCTTCTATACATCTGGCCCTTCTTTGTCTACCTTTTTGGCTTAGTCTTTTGATACATGGTGTGTGGCCCCTTTAATGTTTTGCTGTACTCTCAGCTGCCCTGTTGGTCTGTTAGATGACCTCCACCCTCCATGTTAGCCACTAAGCTGGGCTCTCACCTGTATTGTCTGTGCACCTCCTGCCTGCCCTGTTGTTCTGTCACAAGTGTTATAATTCATCTTTATGATGCTGTCAATATCTGTTTGGTCTAAGAGCAGTCCTCTGCTTCAACCAACCTAATCAGGCTACTACCAGTCTGCACACTGTTAAAACAAATCCTTTAGCGCTAATATTGTCACCAGTGTTGTCAGAGTCTGTAAGCCTTCCAGACTGAGATAAATATGTGACTTCCTATTTGGATCCTTTGGGCCTACGCTATGAAGCTGTATGTACCCCCTCTGGGGCTGTCACTTTGCAGCTGGTGAGTTTTGACCATGTACAGTGTATTGGGGGGGGGGGGGGGCATCAGTAAGTGTGTGCCTGTATCTGTTTACTGTGGTAAATAGCAGGAGTCTGAGTAGAGGTTGAATGCTAGAGTGGTCTCTGACTGGGACATATATCGTTTGCTCATTTTGTAACACTTTATTTCCCTTTTTATTGCATTTTGTGGCCTTTGTCGATTACAATTGATTATTTATGTGAATTACACCTATCGGCGTGACTATTACGATTACTACGTCTTAGTACGGTGGCTGAAGTACTAAGAGTGTGAAGTAACGGCACCGTAAGGTACAAAAAATAAATTCCCCTAAAATCCACTTGATTTAAATGGTGATTTAACAACCTGGAGGCAAGACAATGTGTTGACAAACCCGTCTAGATGTCAAAGGTGTAAAAGCCCAGTTTAAATAAATGATAAATGTGACTTGCCCCAGACATTCTCCAGTTCGTCTTAGTACATCTGCCTCAGTGTGTTCATTTTATTGATTTGATGCATTTATGAATTTATAATGATTATTATGTACAGGACAAACATTACACTGACAACAAACATGCTGGGTAGTTTGATGGAGCTAAACATTAACTCTTTGAGCACCAGCGGGTATGCAATGCATTGCTTTGCAATGTGCTGCACACCCATCTGGCACTCAAAGGGTTAATCTCTTGTATGAAGAAATGTATCCATGCCTGGCTAAGTATAGCTTTGGAGTCAGGTCTGGTCCTTGGGGTACGACAACAGGTCAGATTTTAACCCTCTAAGTGATCAAGGGCGTTGCACAACCCTGACACTCAAAGGGATAAGGTTATTCCTGATTAGCACAGGTGGAGCAATCAAAAGGACTAAGCCACTGATTACTTTCTGTTAACATGTATGGGTATCCTGTAAACCTGCAATATTGGTGTGTCCTGATCACACCTCCCAAGTGCCCCTTTTTAGGAGGGACAATCCCTCTTTGAGACCCAATTCCCTCTGTTCCTCTTTCCCACCCTGTTGTCCCTCCTTTTAGGAGATTAGACTGTATGATATGTATATAAGTGCATCATATTGCTCCACAGCAGTAAAACTCACATTAATGTTTGTATAAACTTCAGTATATGTGTTTATAAATTAGTCTGTATAAATATAATAAAATAATTTGGTCTTGCACTAAATCATTTATTCAATTACACACAAACGTGTCAATAGGTCATAAAAAAGCCTAAAAAAAAAAAAAATCAGTATTGTCCCTCCCACAAACCATGCCCCAGCAACACCACCAAAATCAAAAATGTCTCTCTTTGGCCATTTGAAACGTTGTGAGGTATGCCTAATGAGAAACATCGCTCTACAGTTTCCAATGGGGTTAAATATGGTCAAAGAGATTAAAATAAGTGTGTTTGAGAGAAAGTGGGAAACGAGGAAGTGAAAGACAGTGAAACTAGAACAAGAGAGCTATTTCTCACCAACCTGCTCCATACGTGTTCATAGCAGACTTTAGGTGTGTCACAGACATTTGAACAATGAGTCAGATATGTGACAACAGGTTGACAGTAACTGTTCTATACTCTAAATTTCCCCATAACTCGAATATACTTCAGAACTGACACATCTAAAAGTATATTACAAAATATTTTTGTTTTAAAACTTGCGTGCCAGAGGTCTACGCAATGCATTTCACACTGCTCTCACATTCAAAATGGGGAAGTACCAATATGATTCGCCTCTAAAATAGCTGTCTGACTCGGTTTACTGGTGCTGCTTCTGCCTGTCACCCATAATAATAATAATATGCTTATTCGTGTATAGTAGAGTATTTGCAAATGTTTAACCCTGAATTTTCCATCTTTTGATTGTCTGAGTGAGATCTGTACTCTTGTTTTGAATACATATATCACGTTAATTTTTACCACATTTACTAACTCCATAATCGATTATGATTTGTGTTTTTTGATTAAAGATATTTGCATAAATGGAGTGGAGCTTGATTGATCTACGCCTGCTCTGAACCGGCTCCAAAAGGGACTGACAGCGCAGGCGCACGGATGTCACTATGGCAAGATGTCCGTGCTTCCTGCTACTGTCTGCCTCAGAGTAAGTAGAAAATCTTGTAAACCGGGTAATATTTCTGGCGACTAGCGCTACTAAGCAGCTAGTCGCCAGATGAAGACTTAAATAAGATTACGTTTTTGCGGGGTGGTAGTTCCCCTTTAATCATTTGAGTGCCAAATGCAATGAGTTAGACACCCCCCCTGGCACTCAAAGCATTCAAATGGTTTACACCTAAATATCTCATTATTTTCTATTTTCTTACTTTTAACCCTTTGAGTGCCAGTGGGGCTCACAACGCATACCCATAAAAACTATGTGTCAGTCCATTCAGTAGATGTTCCTGTAGGTCACAGAAAAAAAAAAAAAGTGATAGCATACAATTAACCCCTTAACGACTGGCCGCGTGCGCATTGCCTGTAGTTAAAGCAGAACTTTCACCTGTTAATAAGTCACCATTCAGTCATTAAGCATATGGCGACTAGCTTGAAAATATGTGTCTTACCTATAAAAAGTAGCAGATTCTAACAAAATCTTTTATCTTTGGAGATTGACAGGCAGGTTATTGCAGTCTGCGCCATCAGTCCCTTTCGATTACCATGTGGTACACTGCAGTGCTTTACAGAAGACCGGGACTGACGGTGCAGGCGAGCAGACAAGATGTCTGCACTGTTACCTGGCTTCCAGTCTCCAAACGGTAAAGATTTCTTTAAAATGTGGCACTTTTGATAGGTAATACACATATTTTCAAGCTAGTCCCATATGCTTAATGATTGAATGGCTACTTATTAATATGTGAAAGTTCTGCTTTAAAGACCAAAGGCATTTTTTGTTTCTTTTTTCTCATTCAATTCAGGGGTCCCTGAGCAGTATGCATGAGAGGGTAGAAGATAAGTGGAATAGCCTGCCAGCAGAAGTGGTAGAAGTTAATACAGTAACAGGCATAAGGCTGTCCTTAACTTAAGAAAAGACCAAAAAAGGTATGAGGTTTTTACTGTACGAAAATGGGCAGACTAGATGGGCCGAAATGGTTCTTATCTGCAGTCAAATTCTATGTTTCTATATTAATTCCATGATCTGCCAGGACCAACAGTCCATTCTTTCAAGATATCCCTGATTAAGCACTAGTAGACTAAGCAAAGTGGCCGATTCACTAATTAATCACCAGTGCATCCGCTGGGATATCCATTGTTGGTAGCTCCAGAGGACCAGGGTTGGCTACCCCTGGTCTAGACAACAAGTTCCTACTTTCTCTAATGAAGACTTGCTCCAATCAGCCCACAAGGAACCTTCTACAGCTTAGCGATCTCACTGTTTGGACACACTAGAAAAGCAGGTCTTCTCCGTCTTCCTTTCTGGTAGCAATGAAACCAATTTAGAGACTAAACATGCACTTAATTTTGTAGAGCACTTGTTTAATCAACCTTGGTCCTCAGATGTTTTCAGGCTATCTCAGCTGAAGCATAGGTGATTAATTTGTGGCTCAGTTACTATAATAAGCCTACTTGTCCTTAATCAGGGATATCTTGCATTGTTGGTAGGTACTGAGGACCAGGGTTGGCTTCCCCAGTTGGAGATCATATAGGAGGAAACACTGACCTTTCTTACCGTGAAAATTTGGCCCTTCACCCAGAGGCTCTGAGATTTAAGTCTAAACTCAGGGACAAACTATGAGAGTTCCCAGCTTTAAAAACAATGCATTGCACATTCCTAGGACCAGAAACATTATCACTCTCCTGATGTCTTTGTCAGTTCAATAATATCTGACAACTTTCTAATTTCAGATTTTCAAAGTGCTGCTGGCTATATCTCTACATCGTCTGTCATGCTTTATGTGGGAAGTGTCAGTTTTATGAAGTGAAAGTGTTTACTGTAAATTGTGTAGGGTTACATTTATAATTAGTGTTAGCGTTTAGTGCAGGGTTGGGTTGGGTTACCTGCTGCCTTCCAATTATTAAGGACTACAATTTCCATCATCACTGACCAGCAAATGGCTAGCTGGGAATGACGGGTGGTGTAGTCTACAACAGCTGGAGTGCATCAGGTTTCTCATCAACTGTTTAGAGCAGGAGCATCCCAATTTTTTCAACCATAGGCCACATGATCCGAATGTCATATGTATTTTTCTCTTGTGTAACAGCAAAAATCTATCCCTTCCTCCATTCCTTAACAGCTAAAATTCTTACACAAGCACTCATCCTTTCCCACATGGACTACTGTACCATTTTTCTCTCTGGCCTTCCTGCCTCCCAATTCCATCCACTTCAATCTATTACAGAATGCAGCAGCACAAATTACCCTATTTTCACCTAGGTTTGTCCCTGCCTCCCTCCTCCTCAAATTTCTTCAACAGCTGACTATCAAACTCCGGATATCTCTTATTCAAGACCCTGCTCTCCTCTACACCTTCATATATTTCCACTCTGATCTCCCGCTATACCCCATCCCACCACTTACGACCATCCAATGTCGGTTTTCTCTTAGCTTCTTTTGTATCAAACCTTTTTCTCTCATTGCTCTATGGAATGCCCTATCCCCCACCATGTGCCATTTTTATAACAGTTAACACCATAAAATATTATATATAGAAAACTCAAGATATTTATGTAAAAGATAACTATATTCTTGACTATTATATGAAAGACACCTACTTAAATAAGTAACTCTGTTAAGAAAAGTGCCACTTATTCCTTTAGTACAACTCTCCTTTAAAGGGATAGTAATACTTAAAATGTAAAAAAAAATATGTTGTAGGGTTTATCCCCCTGAGTAAAACAAGGGTACTCCCACTGCTGAAAGGTGTTACATTCAAAAGTTATTTATTTTCAAAGTTGAATTTTTTAGGTGCAATATCACAGTGGCCTGAAATTGTACAGTGGCGCTGTTGCTACACGATCCTATGGATAGCTCTGGTCAGTTGACCATAAATCTCCATAGGATGCTGTAGCAACAGCACCACTATACAATTTCAGGCCACTGTGATATTGCACCTAAAAAATTCAACTTTGAAAATTAATAACTTTTGAATGAAACACCTTTCAGCAGTGGGAGTGCCCTTGTTTTACTCAGGGGGATAAACTCTACAACATATTTTTTTTTACATTTTAAGTATTACTATCCCTTTAAGAGACAGCAAGAACAGTTCTGTCTGTGATTCATGTGCTATCAGAGCGGATGCCCCTTAGTGGTCACTGAAACTTTAGTCTAAACCAGCATGGTATGGTCCAGAATGCTGAGGAAATAACTGAATGTATTTTGTACCACTCATTGAAGCAAAAAGAGCAATTTGTATTAAGGATCATGGTTTGAGAGGATGGTGATATCACCATACTGAAATAAAGGTACCAAAAACTTCTAAACCAAGCGTTTTGTCTAACATCACACATATGCGATTTTGAATGATTTTTCAAACATTAAACTTGACTCAAAGTGACAGGTCCACTTTAAAATACATTATTTTGTGCAAAATTATATCCAAACTGCATTGCATATAAATTTGGTTGCAGTTATTTGGCACGTGTTGTGTTAATACATAATACACCACATTTTCAAGTTTGTGGAAATTGTAAATCTGCAGAAATAGTTCCCGGATTCCAGTCAGCGCATAAAGATATAAAATGCCTCATTGTGGTTTCAGTATATTGCCAAATTATGCAACATCACTAAATCTTCAGTGCAGCTCCACATTAAATAAAATGTATCAATATTCTTTAACCCTTTTGATGTAAGAGAAGTATACAACACATTGGGGGTTATGCACTAAGTTTCTATGTTATTCTATGGAGCCAATGCACTAAGATTTTTCCAGCTATGGAGAGCCTAGTGCATAGGTTCTATAAAATAACACAGGAAAGCCCCATTGATTCTCAATGTGTGGCAAATATCTCTAGCACCAAATAGATTAATGATGTTGCCATTATCACCATTAGAGTGTTACTAATAACAAAAATACTACTAGTAAAAAAACAATTTACATACAGGAATAAATAACTCTAATCTGGTCAAAATATTCACATCCCTCTGTAGTCTTCCACACATAATTATTTCCTAACCTATAATCTTCCCTGTACAAAGAATGACTGTTACTCAAATTGCTACATTATTTTGCCCCATCTGGGAAATTCATACAGAAAACTTTATTCAGTTCTAAACACTTTGATTTAATCTCCGCTCCTACCCTGAGCAGTTTTTCATTTGATGCCAGAGTAGTAAAATTCAAGTATCTTCCATTACAATGTATGGGGGAAGTGCTTCATTCAGCATACAGGCCCCAGCACCCTGACGGAACACTACTTAGGATGTGAGGTGACAAGGAACATTTAGGATACACCTATGTGTTGTGTGTAAACAACTGATTGAACAGTACTGGGATCATTCTGATGGTCAGCACAAATAATTTTATGTTTTGACTGTTTATGGTAAACTACCAAATCATTGACTTCAACAGTATCCTTTTGTATTACTGGATTTTAACCTTAAGCAAGTATGTACATAGGTGTAAATTAGCCCTCTACATGTGTAGATGTTCAATCCCATTACAGCCAATAGGATTTTTTTTTCTACAAACCTGGCATAAACAGTGGAAATACATGCACAAAGACACATAATACATTCTGCACGGTGTGTGATGCTAGGTGTAAAAATTGGGCTTGTTATGCATAGTGTATAATCTTTTGTCCCAAAATTGCTCCATTTTTCCCTTGATACATGCATAAGCCCCTATATATAAAGACAAAAGGGGAGTAATATTCTGCAATTCTTAGGCAAACTGACTGCATCATAAGGGGCAAAAACGTGACACTGATGAAAATGGGGCTTTTAACACATTGAATGCTAGAAAGGTCTCAGATACTTTGCTTCTCAATGAGGTGAGGATCTCTATTGCATTCAAGCATACCTCCCTAACAATCAAATATGGGAAGTTGGGAAATTTTGACAGGGTATTTTGGGACCCACATGTTGAAGGATATGTGGTTTCTTTTCAGACTCCCATTTTGCCCCCCCCCCCTTGGTTCACTAGGGTTTACAATGAAGCCCCCAACTCAGAAAGTCTGTTCCCAAGGGAGCAGATCTGCTGATGGGACAACTATGCATGATAGCTTTACAGGAAAGGAAACAAGTATAGTTATTAATTAACCCATTGTATGCAAGAGAGTACTCTAACACATTACAAAGCATTATGTTGGACACATCTCTGGCATCCAAGGGGACGAAGGTCCCAGCAGTTGCTTAAAACAGCCTGGGAACACACTAGTCAGTTACATAATTACTGTTCCCCTGACCCTTTCCACAAAGTATCAGAGGCTCGTGACCTCTAAATATACAGGTGAACATCACCTATCACATTTCACTTAACTGAGGAAAAGGTTGTTGAAGACAGAAGGCAAGGGAGGTCATTATACCTAACGTACCATCATAAGCCCTGAAGTCGTACAATAGGAAACAGTAATTATTAGAAGACCTAAGACAAAATACAAGTCTACACAATACAAAATCAAAATAGATCACAACAAAATATTTAAGAAGTAAATCAATCAACAATTATTGAGGTAAGAGGTGACCTCGCCAATAAATGCTGCTGCATGGATCAGAGCCACTGATACTGGGAGGCTGATGTACTAAAAAGTGGAGCAATTTTGGGGCAAACCCCCTGCAATATAGCAAACAAAATTTTCCATTCATCTAGATGGGTATTTTAACCCTTTGAGTGCCAGGAGTTCTGGGGCAAACCAATTGCTCTATAGGGGTGAACTAAAAATTCCAAAAATTGTCATTGATTTAAATGGGAATTTTAACCCCTTAAATGCTAGAGAGGTCTACAAAACATATCTAGCATTCAATGGGTTAAAATCTGCATTTAAATCAATGGGAATTTTTAACTCCTCCACTTTCCTTTCGAACATACGGCCCAGAGTGCAATTTTACAGCAAACCAACAGCACCATAGGGATATAGTGAGAATTCTGTCAATTCCAATTGATTTTATTTAAATTTTTAACCCCTTAAATGCTACAGAAGTCTCCAACGCATTGCTGCATAATGCTTTCAAGGAGTTAAAGGTCCCATTTAAATCAGTAGTAATTGTGACTCCACTCTGATGGTACAGCTGACAGCTCCAGAATAAGACCACTTTAGCTTGATGAATAAGGACAGGTGTTTCTGCTTGTGAGCACAACTAAATATGAAAATGAATGTTCCCTTTTATGCAAAAAGTTAATTGGCACTTTCTACTATACAAGTTGTATTGTTTCAGTTCCACACATTAAAGGGATATTAATACTTAATTATTACTAATCCCTATATTAAATTCCTATTAAAAATAAATGTATTGCCCCCACTGTCATCTCTCAAACCTTTATGGTTTGAGAGATGATCACTCCTAAAGTTGCCCTCTCCCTCCACCTTCCCCGAACTCAGCGTTGTAGCTGACTGAAGGGAAATCCAGTCATAGATCATCAGGCGGCTCTGCAGCAGAGCCGCGATCAGGTTAATTAAAAAAAAATCTTTCACTAAAACGGTCTTCTACGTATGCTTGTAAACCAAGCACACGTAGAAGACCATTTCAGTGAAAGTTTTCTTTTTTATTAACGCGATCGCGGCTGTGTTGGAGAGCAGCCTGAAAGTCGTACGACTCTCTTCCCTGCAGTCAACTAGAATGCTGACTATGGGGAGGGGGGGGGGAAGAGGGCAACTTTAGGAGCGATCGTCTCTCAAACCATAAAGGTTTGAGAGATGACACTTTGGGCAATACATTTATTTTTAATAGGAATTTAATATAGGGATTAGTAATACTTAAGTATTACTATCCCTTTAAGGCAAAAGTATCAAGACAAACATTTAGTAACTCTGTGGCAAACCTACAGCACCTTGCATAGCTAACAAGTATCACTGAAACCAAAAGGATTTTTCCCTTTAATGCATAAGATGCAATTGTTTTGCTCTAGATTTACTAACCTTCTGTGATATATAGGTCACTGTGTCTTTTTTATGCCCCAGGAGGAGCCCTGAGGGATGAGACTTTTCCATTTGCAACAGCTCACTGTGTATAGGAGTCTTGATTAGATATGCTAATGAGACATGCACACAATTGACCCTCAAAGGGCTTGTTAACATGACTAAAATGCAACATGCTGCAGCTACTAGGTTTTTTAATGCAATGGGGAAGATGAAATATAAGCAGTTGTATTTTTTTATGCTTGGGATTATACTTTTGTATGAAAAGGCATAGTTTCCAACATTAAAAGATTTCCAGGAACACTTTTACATGTCATTAATGGTCCATAGTACTGTGTAGATCTTCTGTGGCAGAAACACCTAAATACCACGTGAAATAATATGCAGGCTACTGGTAGAGACTGTAACAGTCTCCTGCATTTTGTGCGGCTAAGGTGGTACCATCTTTTACCTATGAAATAGCATAACAGAGCAAGACTGACATGCGGAAAAGCTCATAAACTATTAATTTTGCGATGAGAAAACACATAAAAAATGGGTTTGAAATGCAGTTTTAAAACAGAGATAAAACTAAGGACAGCAGAATCCAGGGACAAAAATGGGGACAGAAGGATCCAGGGACAAAACTAAGGACAGCAGGATTAAATGACAAAACTAAGGACAGCAGGATCCAGGGACAAAACTAAGGACATCAGGATACAAGGACAAAACTATGAACAGCAGAATTCAGGGAGAAATCTAAGGACAGCAGGATCCAGGGACAAAAAGTTAAAACCAGGGACTGTCCCGGCAAATCAGGGACAGTTGGCAGTTATGGAAAAATGTTATTTTATTCCTGTTGTTGTAGCTTTGGTGAGCACTTTTTCCTGGACATCCATTGCAGCATTCACTAGATGGGTTAGCTCCTTCCCTTTCAGCTGGTAGGACAGAGAAAAAGTAAAATAAAATAAAACAGCATAAGAGACCCCCCCACACCTTTCACCAGATGTCTTTTTTCTCTGTCCTCCTAAGCTGGTAGGACTTGTGAGGCTGGCGCTCTTTTTTTGAGAGCTGTATTTTTCTTTTGAGGCTTACCAGACCTCACGTTTAACCGGGGACGCATAGGAAAAATGCATACTGCAGGACTGCTTTGATTTCAGTGAAGTACTGAAAAATGTCTATTTCTTATGTGTCCCCGGTTAAAGGTGAGATCTAGTCAGCCTAGGCTTACCGGGACGGGGCTTACCTTTGTCCATTGCCAGTTGGAGTTTTCCTCCTCTTTCCTTCTGAAGCTCCAAAGTTTAATCCACCCTGGCAATTGTCGGCGTGTTGGAGACCCTGTAGAGGCCAGGGTTTCCCTGCGGTAGCAGTTGTAAAAGAGAGAGTGCTGGGAATGCTGTTTCTTCCAGTAACATTATTGCAGATCCTGGCATTGAGTACATGCTGATATGGGCTTATCTGAAGAATATTCTGCCCTTTCTGATTTGGAGTTCCTGGAGCTATATGCGGGGATGGGTTGTCTATGCCACCTGCTCAAGGGTTGCCATAACTATCAGTACTCAGGACAACTGGACTTCCTGTGCTTTTTCTGCCCTCAGGTATGTTTGTAGCACTCCATTCTAGGCCTCTGTTCCACTTTTACTTGTTTCCTCTGTATGCTGATGCTGGATGTAGCCCCAGGTGTTTTAATTGCTTAATCATGCTCACCTGTGAGGGAGCCTACTGAATCCATTCCATCCTAATTTAGTGTTTCAGTATGGTTTTTGTGTTTTATGGCTAGTTCTTGGGCCTTGTACTTTCAGCATTCTATGCTTGCAGCTTTTATTTTTCCCATACATCAGAGAAGTTAGATAAGTGTTTTTTTATTCTAGGACTCTTCTTTTAGGTCTGCTGCTTCAATGCCTGATGCTTATTCATAGTGGATGCACTGTGTGCAGGTGACTTCAATTTCTTTTAGTATATGTACATTCTATTTCTGCACTTGGTTGGATGCATGCTGTTATACTATGGCTGCTCTTGGCCTTGGATGCATGTGTACGTGCTGTGTCTGCACTGGGCCTTTGGTGTATGTGTTCTTGCTATGTCTACAATTCATGCTATTCCTGCTTTTGGCTGCATTTATTCATGCTATGTCTGCACTGGTCCTAGGATGCATGTGTTCATGCTGTGTCAGCTTTGTTTCCATGAGGCGTGTGTTTCATGCTATCTATGCACTGGGCCTAGCATGCGTGTGTCTCATGCCATGTATGCACTGGGCTAGCATACGTGTGTCTCATGCTATGTATGTACTGGACCTAGCATGCGTGTGTTTCATGCTATGTGTGCACTGAGCCTAGCATGCGTGTGTGTGTTTATGCTATGTATGCACTGGGCCTAGCAGGCGTGTGTCTGATGCTATTCATGCACTGGGCCTAGCACGCGTGTGTTTCATGCTTTGTTAGGGTGACCACATATCCAATCTGCCATTCCGGGACACATGGTCACCCTACAGAGGGGTACACAACGCATTGCAAGTGTTGCATACTCCTCTGACACTCAAAGGGTTAACACTGCCACATTTCACAAAAAAAAAAAAAAAAAAAAAAAAAAAAAAAAAAAAAAAAAAAAAAAAAAAAAAAAAAAAGGCAAACCATGTAGGTATTCGGAGCTGACGCTTACATATTTTACTAGATTACATGACAGACAGTCCTACGTTCACAAATGACTCACACACCTTCACTATATGCTGTTCCTTCCTTCCATGACTTCTTTTCCGGAGTTAAAGCTGACTCGCTACGTGCAGAGCAGACATCAGGTGACTGATGCGAGCTCTGCATCTAGATCTGATACAGAGCTGGCAGCCTGCACGGGGGAACAAACTGAAGCCGGCCGGCTCGCTCTCTTACTTTGTTTGCTGGCATTCAGCAGCATAATTTATGAGCACTGCAGACTACAGCTTAATTCCGGGACCATTAATTGTCCCGGTAGGGGGTGAGCCGGGACGCGGGACTGAAACATAAATTAAGGGACTGTCCCAGGCATTCCGGGACATGCGGTCACCCTATGCTTTGTGTGCACTAAGCCTAGCAGGTGTGTGTGTTTCATGTTATGTGTGCACTGAGCCTAGCAGGCGTGTGTGTGCTATGTGTGCACTGGGACTAGCAGGCGTATATGTGTTTCATACTATGTAGGCCCTGGGCCTAGCAGGCGTGTGTTTCATGCTATGTAGGCACTGGGCCTAGTAGGCATGTGTTGCATGCTATGTAGGCACTGGGCCTAGCAGGTGTGTGTTTCATGCAATGTAGGCACTGGGCCTAGCAGGTGTGTGTTTCATGCTATGTGTGCACTGGGCTTAGCGGGTGTGTGTTTCATGCTATGTGTGCACTGGGCCTAGAATGCGTGTGTTTCATGCTATGTAGGCACTGGGCCTAGAATGCGTGTTTCATGCTATGTAGGCACTGGGCCTAGCATGCGTGTTTCATGCTATGTAGGCACTGGGCCTAGCATGCGTGTGTTTCATGCTATGTAGGCACTGGGCCTTGCATGCGTGTGTTTCATGCTATGTAGGCTCTGGACCTAGCATGCATGTGTTTCATGCTACGTAGGCGCTGGGCCTAGCATGCATGCATGTGTTTCATGCTATAGCAGGTGTGTTTCATGCTGTGCACTGGGCCTAGCAGGTGTGTGTTTCATGCATTGTTGCACTATGCGTGCCGTGTCTGCATATGTTCATGCTATGTTGCACTACGCATGCCATGTCTGCATGTGTTTATGCAATGTATGCTCTATGCATGCCATGTCTGCATGTGTTCATGCAGTGTATGTTTGCCATGTCTGCATGTGTTCATGCCATGTAAGCTCTATACATGCCATGTCTGTGCGGGACCTTGGATGTATGTGTACGTGATATGTCTGCACAAGTCCTGCCTTCATGCTATGCCTGCCTTCATGCTATGGCTAAATTTTGGGGTGTGGGTACTTTCTATGGCTTTGTATGTGTGCAGGCTAGCTCTGGCCATGTGTGTGCCGGCTATGGCCAAACCTGTGTGCAGGGGTGGGCCGACTGTGGCCACGCCTATGTTAGTGCTTTGTTCACATATTGCTTACATCTGTTCCTGCTATGAGGTGCTATCATAGGGCTGCCTTTAGGTACATGTGTATTTTACAATTATATTCTGCGTTATGGTGCTTGTGCCATGGCAGCACCATGCTGCTGGTGCTCTCTTGTATTTTTAAGCTTTCGTGTAGTGTTATTGTATGTCGTTGCTTGGAAGTGCTTGTGTGCATATGCTATTGCCTTGCTGTTGAAGTGTGGGTGCGTTGTGTTGCACTAGTCTGCAGGCTCTCTGTGTCACATTGTGAGCAAGTGTTGTGGCCACACTGGTTGTGCTCATATATATGCAAGATTGGTTTCCCCACTGCTGGGCATGTGTATACACTTTGCAGTGTACTTTTGCTTCTATGCTCATGGGAGCGGTGGTCATCATGTGGGCACCTTTTGTGACACATTTAGTCAAGCTTAGATGTTGGTAGTGATGTTTCCTTTTTTATCCAGTTTTTGGGTTTATGCCCCCTAGTAGGGGATGTTCCTTTGGCAACCCTTCTAGGCCTAGTGTTTTTGGTGTCCGCTTTTCTTTTAAGCGAGCCAGGGATTTTAGTATGGAGTCTTCTCCCTCTTCTCCAAACAAAGAGCCTAACAGAAAGCAGTAGGTAAGCCTCCAGGTAAGTTGATTTTTTTATTTTAAAAGAGTGACGAGGTAAAGAAGATGACATTAGTCAGTACCCATGCTTCTCAGATGAGTCTCGAAATAAAGAAGCCCTATGGCAGTATTACCTACAGAGTATGGACACAGTCTAGAGTCAAGCCATAAGATGCTTACCCCTTATTGGGATTATCTGCCTAATGTCTTCCAGAACGTCAGTCCTCCAGATATATGAAGGCTTTCTAATCTCTGGATTTGGTCACTGGTTGAGAGATACAGTCCTAAAGTGATTAACTTTCCCAGCCAGAAGAATACTATCTTCACTGGATGGATGTGATGATATCTCATCATAGTTCCTCCTTTTGCCTGCAAATTATGCCATATTTTGTTCATTCTTTTATCTGGAGCAGCCAGACTGATAGCCATACTATACATCTACAGAGGAGTAAAGGTGGGGAAGCTCTTCCTATGACCAGGATAAAATCCACTCTTCTAGAGATCACTTTCTATGATTAATTGGTTTTCTCAGTTCTAGGCTAAGCCTTCTAGGGTTGGTACATAATTGTTGGGTCCTCTGTTCCTATCCTTTGGGAATAATTTTGTTTATATATGTTTTGGACCCTCCCTTTCTCACTGCTCGGGGACTCACCCATCTAGTGAATGCTGCCATGGATGTCCAGGAAAATGGAGAATTGTACCATACTTACCGAAATCCTCCTTTCCTGGACATAAACATGGCAGCATTCACTAAGTTCCCATCCCTTATTTGTTTTTAGCTTTGAGACTAAGACATCTGGTGAAGGGGGTCTCTTATACTGTTTGATTTTCTTTGACTTTTTCTCTGTCCTGTCAGCTGAAAGGGGAGGAGCTAACCCATCTAGTGAATGTTGCCATGGTTATGTCCAGAAAAGGTGAATTTCGGTAAGTATGATATAATTCTCCATTTTCTTTTAATCATTGCACACTTTGAATACTGAGACATGCCCACATTACATGCCCCCATGGCTCATGAAGATGACCAAGTGCTAACATTCCCCTTTTAACTTCTTGGACACACCAGACCTTAGTAGAAAGATAAAGGGGAACAATTCTGGAGTATTCCAAAATTCCCTTTGTTTTAAATGGGGATTTTAACTTATTCACTGGTACAGATGGGTCTCCAATACATCCTCAAGCATTCAAGTAAATGACTACTAACACCTAAAAATTAACTGTGGCTATATAAATTTCACCCTTTGTGTGCCAGAGAGCTATCCATTGCATTGCAGATACCTCTCTGGTGCTCAAAGGGTTACATTTCATGTACTTCATGTTAGCATCTGTAAAAATTATCTGTTTTCTGAGCCCAAAAACCTAGTCATGGATATGCTCTAAGGAAGCAGAAATCCCTGCCCTTTCCAGGGCTCCCATGTATCATCCAGGGTTGAGATAACATAATCTGAATAGAAGAGCTGTGGGCACTAATCACTGTCAGTTAACTGACATCTCTCATCTCTCAATACAACCAGCACAGACAACATTAAATAAATGTTCTCTGAACAGGACAATTTAC
This sequence comes from Rhinophrynus dorsalis, assembly GCA_037306005.1. Lineage (NCBI taxonomy): Eukaryota > Metazoa > Chordata > Amphibia > Anura > Rhinophrynidae > Rhinophrynus > Rhinophrynus dorsalis. The sequence continues at coordinate 384,775,077 of CM074723.1, read as the reverse complement.
ACATTTAAAAGCAAGTTTAGGATTACATTTTATGGAAGTAATGTATGAACAATTCATTTTTACACATGCTAGCTGTACCTGATATTTAAGTTATATCAACCCATTTTTTTGTTAGTGTCCCTTTAAAAGCCCCAATATGAATTATTTGTCCCCTGTAGTGCAGTTGGTTTGCTCTAGAATTGTGCCCCATTTGGTTTCTGTATAAGGCCCACTGAGTCTTATGTATAAAGAAAAACTTGAGCAAATCTGGAACAAACCAACCACTGTAGGGGTAAAAAAATCCCATTTATTTAAAGGAAATGTTTAACTCACTGTCCCATATGATGCATAGTTTATCCCTGAATTTCACCAGTTTACTTTCATACACATGATCCACTGGTCCAAATATCTGGGGCAAATCATCTATACCATAGTGGAGAAGTAAAATGTCTTCAATTTCCCATTGAGTTAAATGGTGTGGCATTTGAGACTACTCTAGCATTCAAGGGGTTATAAACTCACTGAAATCAATGGAAATGCTTATTTGTACCCTATGATGCAGTTGGTTTGTCCGTGGCTGTTGTGTTATATAAGGGCAGCTTTAAGTTCATTGTGCAAGGTTTTCTGTTGGCATTGCTCTTCAATCTACTATGGACCTCTAGTGATGCCTTGTCATGTGTCTGCCAAGGGGAAAGGTGTATCTGGGATTTTTTTGGAAATGTTGGCAAGTTTTCACTGTATGTCACGTCCATGCATATGATTTACTCAATGCATGCCCCAACAAAATTTGCTTCAGCTCTGGTCCAACAGGGCAACAAGTCTAAAATTTTGCAATGTGGGTTTAATTGGAATCACAATGGAATTATATTGATAACTGTGTTTTGATTGAGTTGTTTTTATTGAAAGCAGGTGTAATTTTCTAAAAAGAAAGGTACCAGGTCATCTAATTATGTAATAGTGTATTGCTCTGCTATTGCGTGTGTTAATGTTGCCTAAAACAGATGTTGTCAATTGGTGGCCCTGAAACCTCTGTAGCATCCAAGGAGTTGATCACCTTTTGAACCCCTATTTAGAAATTTTAAACCATAACTGCAGACCTTTGGTGGACGTGACAGCCATATAGGTATCCTTTGGGTGAATTTGGCTGCTTGTCCCTGTCCTTAAACAAATATACATCACATCATTCTATTTTCCCATAAAGCAATGTGCATACTAGATTGCAGTAATCATATTTTCATAACTATTACAGTGCACACAGTGTCTGTGTACAGTAAAATTCTGTCATAAATATGTATTTTTTTGTTACTCCTTTCTGTGAGGAATAATACCTCAAAACGGGAACGATACACCTTTTCTACCACCAGCAAGTGTTCTTCACCTCTAGGGATAGCACACAAAGCGTTAGAGGGGGATGGGTGCAGCAGACAGCAGAAGAGAGGGAAGAGGCGGGCTCAGCCAATAGAAGAGATAGAAGAGCGCCATGCCGAAAGAAAGAGTGGGTAAGAGGAGGCGATGGAGGGCGGGTGAGTGGGGGAGGAAGAGGGGCGGAGCAAGCAAACGGCACAGCTCTCTTTATCATAAAGATCTCAGTTCCCAAGCCGGGGGTAAGCGAATAGACTGTAAGCCGGCGCTTCAGCTGCACTTAAAGGGAACCCTTACTTATACACGTGTTCTGCTTGCCCTGTACTGTACATACCCCCAGTTTACCCACTACTTGGGGGCATAGAGCCATGGATGAAGACCGCTCTGGGGAGCAAATGAGACCTCTACTCACCACGGTAGGGAATGGGATTTTATCGGCGTTATATACATATAGATATATAATTCTGCAATATTTTATGAATTATTATTAATACTTGCAAGCAGTTAATAGCAACAGCATAGCCATGTCATAGAAGCCTATCTATATATCTCCAGCTGTTTTTGAACTACAACTCCCATCATCCTCAGCCGGCCTTTGGTTGGCTGAGGATGATGGGAGTTGTAATTCAACAAAAGTTAGAGTGCCACCTCTTACCCAATGTGATTCTTTTGATAATGGAAGCTAGCACAGCAGACAAAAGGTTTGCCTCATGTGCCCCCCTTTCTTCTTTCTCTTACCCCCTTATTTCTCCCTTGCTCAGGGCAATTGAGACTTGTTTGAAGTGTATTAAAGTAACTTATTATGTATTAAATGATTAGGTTTAATTACTGTTGGATGCTGGTTATTTTCTAGTCCGCTACTCTATTATTATCATTGAATTTTTGTAGTTTTTTTTTACGTTGCTCAGACATCTGGATATGAATGACTTCCTGTAGTATTTTTGTGTATGAGTTGACTCACAACGTTTGAATTAAAGGATCCACAGACCCACTGCATTCTAGTGCCACGTGAATAAGGGCTCTGTTACAAAAAATAAGCCAGACAGACAGATTTAATTTGGCTGGTTTGAGATTAACATTTCCCTTGCCAATATGGAGTATTACTGTAATTTTCTGTTAGTTAAGGGGACAGTGCTTCCTTGTCATGTCGTTCTAAATTTCCATGTTTTGTTGTGACAGCCTCACTCGTGATTTCAGACCTTTCAGTCTGAAACAGACTGCTGTATTCTCCTTTTAGTGTCTTACATGCTCTTATGGTGATGAAGGAAGAATGTGATTGGATGGTGTGGATCAGTGTGGAGATTAAACAATGATGTGCTTTTGGGGACCACTTTGGTTAAAGGGGAAGGATGTACTGATGGGGGAAAATGTATTGGTGGGCAGCTTCTTTCCTAATCCGATAAGGATTTGCTGGTGGGGGTGACCACTTTTGCTGATGTTATGTTACTGTAGGGGACCACTGTGTAATGTGCTGGTGGGAGGACCACTTTCCCGATTCAGGAAAGTTATGCCATTGAGGGGTGGGGGACCACTCTGTGACTTGGGGTTACAATATGTTCATGGGGAGACCTGTCTTTGCCTGGGGGGGGGGGGATGTGCTGGTTAAAGGGGCCATGCTGCTGATGCAACAGTGACATGCTGGTTGGAGTCCATTCTAATAATTTTGGAAGGATGTACTGGAAGGGGGGGTTGAATGGTATAGGGGGAAATATAATCTGGTGGGAAACACTATTGGTATGGGAATGATGCTCGATGGATGGAGCACAGTTGATGGAAGAAGCATGTTCTTTTGGGGGACCACTCTGGTAATTGGGGAAAGATGTTCTGGTGTGGGAACACTGATGATATTTGACAGATGTAATGATGGGGAACCACTCTTGTGATTTGGGGATAATGTGCTTGTCAGGGGTACATCCTGGTATTGAGGGTAAGGATGTGCTAGTGGGAGATCACTGTGATGGGGAGAAGGATGTGCTGGCAATAGGCATCTCTGATTATGGGACTAAGGTGATGGGGAGAAACCACTCTGATGTGGAAGGATGTGCTTGTGAGGGACCATTCTAATGGGCGAACAGTGTGCTGGAGGAAGACAACACTGATACTGGGGAAAATGTGTTGTCAGGGTACTGCTCTGATGATGGGGAAAGGATGTGTTGTAGAGGGAATTACTCTGGGGGAAGGATGTGTTGGTGGGAGACCACTTGTATTACAGGAAGGATGTGATTGTTGGGGGACTACTGATGAAGGATTTAATTAGTTGGGGAGGACAGCTCTGGTGATGAGTGACTTATGTAATGATGTGAGACCACTCTCCTGATGTGAAAAGGATGTGCTGGCAGGGGACCACCGAGCTAATGAGGTAAACATATGCTGAAGAAGGGCTCCCAGATGATGCAGGAATGAGGAGTACCCTGATATTTGTTAAATATTGTATTGAAAGGGACCATTATGTTGATGCCAGAAGTGTGTGCTGGCAAGGGAATACTCAGATGATGGGGGAAGGATGTATTAGCAGAGGACAACTGTTGATAGTAAAAGGATTTGCTGATGGCAGACCATTCTGAAGATTTAGTAAGGCTTACTGGTGAGGGACCACTCTGATGATGGAGAAGGATGTGCTTGTTGGGGACCAGTGGTGATGGTGGAAGGATGTGCTGGCAAAGGACCAATGGTGATGGAAGAAGGATGTGCTGGTGAGGGACGATTGTTGATGGGAGAACGATGTGCTGGCTGGGAACACTAGTGATGGCAGAAGGATGTGTAATATTTAAATGTAATGAAGGTAAATGTATTTGGGTGGTAGTTGGTCATTCCAATACTTGGAGCAATTCTGTGCTTAACTAGAAGTATATCCTGCTGTATTTGTAATGTGTGTGGACACTGGGCTTTATAACATTGCTGGTGGCAGCAAGTAAACATCATGTTATGGAGGTTATAGAGGTTTTCTTGCTGCTGGTGACCTGTTCTGCTTCGTACTTTTTGGTGGAAATGACTAACACGGAAGTTACATCCCTCCCCTGTCTGTGTGTGTCACTGAGAAGTTTGTATGCTTGATGGGGGGGACTCCCTTCCTCCCTCCTTCCTCTGCAAGCCTGAGAGTGAATGAAAGCTTAGTGTTCTACTTTTTCTCTCCACCTGGGCCAGCGTATGCATGAGAAGTGTGAATGTTAATTCTCAGTCCCTGAAGGAATTAACTTGATATTCCACCTCCTATTTTCTCAAAGGTCCTGGCAGTGTGGAAGCTCATTACAAGATATGTGAATGCTAGGTTGCAATCTGTCTCCCTAAGGTTCATCATATGCTGTATGTTTACAGCTGTAGTTTAGCAAGGAGGAATCTCATAGTTTGTGAGAATACTTGTCACTCCTTATTGGCTACTGTTTTATATATGGATAAGCAGTGTTTTTTTATTTTTTTCTTTTTTTTTTTTTTCTTTTAACACTTTGAGTGCCAGAAGGATACACAACACATTGGCGCTCAAACATTAGTAAAAAAAAAAAAAAAAAAAAAAAAAAAAAAAGTATATTGTATAGACTTTTAAGTCCTTGAATGGTAGAGATGTCTCGAACACTTAGCTTTGAAATGCGTTGGAGACCTTTTTAGCATTCAAGAAGTTAAAGGGAAACTGCAGCCTTGAATCTAGAGCCTTATTTATGAAGCTAAAAGAGGTGCGATTCAGGAACAAACCAAGTATGCCTGATGAGACAAATACAGATTCCCATTTATTTAAATGAAGCTTTTAACTCCTTGATTGTTAGAGGTCTGCAATGCATTGCAAAGCTTTATATCTCGCAACCCTCTTGCTACAAGAAGATTTACAGGTGTGGTGATTTTTTACATGAGTGGGCAAGGGGTCGAAAGCTCTGCAACAACACCAACCTCCATCAAAGTCCAACACTGCACTGTAGTCCAGCATGTCGGCTATGTGCACAGAGAGCCAAATTGAAAGGACAGCACTGTGCAGCATTCGTGTGTGTGTGTGTGTGTGTGTGTGTGTGTATAGTATTAAAAAAAAAAACATGCACAGAATTATACACTGTACATGTCCATAAACGCATTCAAGTTGGTGTCTGGAAGTAACACATACATACATATAGAACCTTCAAACTTTTTCTGGAGTTTGAAACCTTTGATTTCAGGTGAAATCTTCCTGGACATTTTCAATCAAGCAGTTTAACCAAAAGTGGAACTATCACACTATATAAAGCCTCCTACCCCCGCAATAATTAGATATATAGTGATATGCTTCTTAACAATGCTATTGGGTACAAGTACCAAGTTCTGAAGTAATCCTTCTTCTTGTGAGACTGGCAGCCAGGCTTGCACATAGACATGTCTGCTTAGAGACATCTGCGCGCCTGCACTGTCCATCCCGATCTCCTCTAGGAGGCATTGCATGTTGCCTTAAGGCACCAGAAGGGACTGACGAAGCAGGCGGCTCTAAAACAAGAAGCCTGGCCGTCAGTCTCAGAAAAAGAAGGATTGCTTCATATTGTGGTACTTGAGCACTGTTAAGAAATTAGTCACCAAAAGACTAAATACTGGGGGACTTTGTATAGGGTAAAAGTTCCACTTTAAGCTTTCAATGTAGACATCCTTCTGATGCACCTCATTCATATAAAAGGCTCCTTAACAGAACTGGGCAACATGAGGCCCATCAGCTGTTGCCAGTCTACAACTCCCATCATCCTCCAACAACCACAGGCTGACAGGGATGATGGGATATGTAATTTCGCAGCATTCTAGATTTCATAGGGTTAATAAAAGTTCAGCATTAAACACATACATTGAACAGGAAATATTTATTTTGGAATGTTTGTGTTGATCAAAAATATGTTAAAGAAAATAAGTGAATTTGTTCTAAATCAGCTTTGGGGAACCTGGGGATTACAGGATAACATTTAGATTACCCCTGCTTCTAACCCCTTGGATGCTAGTGAAGAATCTAGTGCATTCAAAACCTCTGTAACATCTAAGGTACAAAGCAAATCTGTACCCTAGCAATAAGTGGCTCTTAACCCTTAAGGACCAGCATGCATGCACGAGGCTGGCACTTAAGGACCAAGGAGCTTTTTTTTTTTTTTTTTTTTTTTTTTTCAGGGCTCCCTGTAAGGCGTGCAGCCGCGCGGGGAGCCCTGAAATCAATGATGTACATGAACGTCATGGGTCCTTTAGGGACATCCACACATGACATACATGTACGTCCTGCGTCATTAATGAGTTAGTATATTGAACAATTTGACTTCACTAGGTAAGTGTCCTTCATACAGAAGTCAGGTATATCTTTACTTTGGAATTATTACTACAGTTTTTGCTAAGGATGTTTGTTAGAAGCCATCATGCGTAGTAGAGAAGGCGGTGCGCGCTGCAGTCATGCGTAGTAGAGAAGGCGGTGCGCGCTGCAGTCATGTGTAGTAGAGAAGGCGGTGCGCGCTGCAGTCATGCGTAGTAGAGAAGGCGGTGCGCGCTGCAGTCATGTGCAGTAGAGAAGGCGGTGCGCGCTGCAGTCATGCGTAGTAGAGAAGGCGGTGCGTGCTGCAGTCATGTGCAGTAGAGAAGGCGGTGCGAGCTGCAGTCATGCGTAGTAGAGAAGGCGGTGCGCGCTGCAGTCATGCGTAGTAGAGAAGGCAGTGCGTGCTGCAGTCATGCGTAGTAGAGAAGGCGGTGCGCGCTGCAGTCATGCGCAGTAGAGACTGCCCGCGCTGCGGCTGATAAGGAGTGTTGCTCTCAGAATTCAGACCAGAGTCCTCTCTGCGTCCCTTCAGGTAAGCAGAGAGGACTGCTGTCTGACTTCGGAGCGCCCCTCTCCGTATCAGCCGCGGCGTGGGCAGTCAGTACTGCACAGCAGGAGACTGAAGGATCAAATGTGACTAAAAACAGTAAATATAAGTAACTGACTACTGTTTAACCTTTTGAGTGCCAAGTGTGTGTGCAGCAAATTGTGGTGCAATGTGTTGCTCACTCCTCTGACATGCAGAGGGTAAAATGGCACCTACCTAGCTAAGTACTTCAGATTACCAAGTTAATAGCCACTTATTCTTAGGGTTGAGCTCTCTTTTAACTTGGTAACAATGTATGAAATATATTTGATTGCTGATGAATACCTGTAAATGAAGACTCAATTAATAGGCTAAGATGTATCCGTTTTTATTATGAGTAATTTACCAGAAATCTCAATTGCACTGTTTGACATGTTTCAGTCTTCTACACACCCACAGGTAGTCTCAGAATCGCACATATACGGAAGTTGATGTACTGAGAGAGGCTGGAACACTCTTAACTGCTTCATAGGGGACAAATGCAAATTCCCATTGGTATGAAATATGAATATGGGCCCCTTCTAGGTTACAACAGTCAAATGCCTTGCAAAGACATTATTCATTCTGTGAAACCTTTTGTACTTCATCAGGTGCCACCTGGTTCCATGGAACACACTGAGAGCCACTGCTGAAGAAAACTGGCCCATTGTTTGCGATAATAAGATTTATTTTAACCCTTTGAGTATAAGAAGGGTACACCACATATTGCAAAGTAATGAGTGGGATACCATTCTGGCACTCAAAGGATTTTAAAGGGGCAGTATACCCTAATTATGGAAAGCATTTGTAGGGATTTTTCTGTACAGTAATACAGCCACACTCCCGGTGCTTGAAGATGTTTCGTTTAAAAGTTATTACAATTTTGATAACTTGAGTTCAAGATGTTTTGCAGCCAGGTGGCACTGTTGCTGTTACAGCCTATGAAAAGTTGAGTGACACAGACACAAGCTCCCCATAGATGGATTTAGCAACAGCGCCAACTGGCTGCAAAACATCTTGAACTCAAGTTATTAGAAGAATACCAAGTTGGCTTTCTAAGCCTTTGAGTGCCAGAGGGGTATGCAAAGCATTGCTTTGCAATGTGTTGCCTACCCCCTGGCTCTCAAAGGGTTAATAATGCTAAGCATTAGCAGTACCCTTGTTTTACTCTATAGGAAAAGCCCAAAATATTTTATATTCATAATAATGGTATACTGCTCCTTTAAAAACAAAACAAACAAAAAAAAAAAACTTGTTTTCCTTTGAGTACCACCACAATGTATTGGAGACCTCTCTGTCACTCAAAGGGTTAATCTCTTAACTCAGATTAGGCTGGAGAGAACTCTGGTTATCATTTCTGTGCCTTCTAGCATCAAAATGGTTAATCCTTTTGCACCCCTCTGGCACTCAAAGAGTTAATAAAAGTTCAGAATTAAACACATACATTGGACAGGGAATATGTATGTTGGAATGTTTATGTTGAGCCAAAATATTTTAAAGCAACTAAGTGAATTTCTTGTTTTAAACCAGGTTTGGGGAACCAGGGATTGCAGGATTCAATTTAATTAAGGTGCCGCAAATGTTTCAAAGCTCTGAGATTGCTAGAAGCTAGTTTGTGTTATGGCCAGTTGATGATCTAGTAAAGTTTCACTGGGTTTAGTATATTGTAAATGACACAACGGCTGAGAACTTCACTTCCTCTTTATGGGAGAACATTCATTTTATTAAAGGGGAAGCATCCAGAAATGTGCCTTGTGCGTGACACAACCCTATATTTAACATTTATTTTATTTTTATATTAAATCACACATGGCATACTCTAACACAATGACTGTTTGACAGGAAACTATTACATGAATATTGTAATTTTGTTTAGTAGCTTCCTGTAGACCGGGAAATAATTACCTCACCTCAGTGAATCTGTGACACTTCAGTAGTGCAGCGAGAGCTGCAGACTGCCCAGCCCTGTGCTACAGGCCCCTTGACACACTAATAAGAATATAAGCTCTGTATCTGTACCTACACTAGCACCAGGTTGGAACAATATGCCTATCTCCTAAAGCATGGGAGAACCACATGCAGCCCGCCTGAATCCAAGGTGTGGCCTGACTGAGATTTTTAACAGAAAATGTTGCTGTTGTGTAACTGCCACCCTGCAGTTCTCAACAATAGTTCATTGTTAAATACCAGTATTCTGAATTAATTGATCAATGACTAGCGCTAAGTGTATAACTGTGCACGTTTGTATGAGTAAAGATGATTAGACTTTTTATACCGCCATGTTTTTGAATAGCTAACAGCCTATAATTTACTGTTGTTGACAATAAAAATTAATGTGGGCCACACACATGAATGGCTCAATACTGAAAAACGTGCACAATAACTCCTAGAAGTGTTTAACCCTTTGACTGTCAGAGGAGTATCCAATGCGTTGGATACCCCCATGGCACTCAGAGGGTTAATCGCTTATTTATGTAGGTAAGGCTGCTGAGCTTTGTAATACAGAGAGAAGCTGTTGGTACATTTTGTACTAAACAAACCACTGAGTGAAAGGAGTGGTGAGTGTGATGTCACTCAGGACAACCAGCTCTGTAATCACCCACTAATGACTACATATACAGCCTCAACCCACCAATTCTGATAGGCTGTCAGACATAAATACTATTAAAACATATTACACATGTTTTATTACTATAAAAATAAAAAAAAGACAGGTATGTGAGTTGTTGTTTTTTTTTGTACTCTGTGGATGAAAGAGACATCTCCAAAGATTTGAAAGCCCTTTACATGTCATAAGAGGCTCTGAAACGCTAGCTGAAGTATACCACAGAATAGCTGGGGAACCATTGTTCTTATGCAAAAAGCAAAACATGAACAATTTTGCAGAGTACAATCTGCGCCATTGAGGAGAAGATTCCTATTGATTTAAATGGGGCTTTTAACCCTTTGAATGTATTGGGTATGTCTCTGGCACGCAAAGGGTTAACCTCTTAAATGCTAGAGACCCTAGTAGCATTCAGTGGGTTAAAATTTCCTATTTAAATCAATTGCATTTATAATTTCCCCTCATGGTACACTTACTTTACTGTAGAATTGTTTCTCTTCTGTTCAATGCATAAGGTTCCAGGTATCCATGTCTTTCCCACATACTGATTTGCTGCCATACCATTCCCCTAGTAGTCTGATTTTCTTTTAAAAAGAAAGAAAAATGTGTGGGCAGCAGTATGTGGGTGCTCAGTTCATCTTCACGTACTAAAAGGTAAAGCAACGTGGACTTCTTCTACAAGTGCGTTGTGCCCAGTTAGTGCCCTGACTATCTCATAACTCATATACTGAAACCTATTACACTAGCATTTCAGGGAACATTTGAAAATGCAAAGTGTTTTTAACAACACGTGATACTTTCCCTTTTAAAAGGACACTAAAATATCTTAATAATATCCTCCCATTTACCATACTAGGACCAGAAAACCCCACTGGATTATACAAGTCTTACCCTTGTACTTTTGTTCAAGAGAGAACCTCTTAAATCAGTCCTGGATGTTCATACTCATGGAGGGGGTTTCTGGCAGTTTTCTTTCAATCTGAGACAGGCATAGTGCATGGGCCTGCTTAACTCTTTAAGGGCCAGAGGTTGTCCAGTGCATGGGAAGTAATGCCTTGCATGCCCATCTGGTCTTTAACCCATTAAGACTCATGACTTGCCAGGACCATCACGATGGTTCTTCACTTAAGGACCAGTGATGGTCCTGGCACGTCAGGGAATTCAGGGGTCCTCCGCGCAGCTGCATACTGCTCAGGGACTCCTGAACCCAATGAGTGAAAAAAAAAAAAAAATGCCCCATGGTCTTTAACTGCCGGCGAGCTGCGTTTGAGGTCCCATGGTCCATTCTGTGTTATCAGAGACACAAAAAAAGATAGAAAGCTCCAGATAGTGTAATACGTTCTCACACAATATGCATAGAATGATAGGAAATCTACCCACATTAGAATGTGGTCAGGGCTTTGTTATCAAAATCTAAAAAAATGTAAGAAGTTTCATTTTTTTTGTATTTTTGTATATTTTTGGATTGGCTTGTATGCTTTGACAAAGTGGCGCTCTAGCCGTGACAAATGTAAGCGTTACAGCCTTTTGTTTTATTCAATTAAAAAAAAAAAAAAAAAAAAAAAAAAAAAAAGATTAGTGCAATTGAAGCCTCTGCCTAGTCCTTTTTGGAAGATCCTGAATACATTACATCTCCAATTGTGAGTTCTCTGGATGGAGACAGGGCATATTTCACCATATGCTATCTTGTCAGTGGATTGATAAAGCCCTGATCGCATTCTAACGTCAGTAGATTTCCTATAATTCTAAGTATATTGTGTGAGAACGTATTACACTATCTGGCGCTTTCTTTCAACCTGTTTTTGTGTCTCCGATACTTCACCACTGAGGAAGAGCGTGTTTCTTGGAGAGAGAAGCCTAACACAACGGTCCCTTTAAAGAGGTTGATGTTACTTGGAGGCAGTTTAAATTCTCCAGCCGCTCGATATTTTGGATCCGGCATAAGCCGCCTCCAACATATTAACACTGTGAGTTTATATCATTTGAGTCACTTATGGTGGTCAAGTCCAGTTTAATTGATACACACAAGGGGCACCCCTGGTTTTTCCTCCCCCCTTTTGTGTCCTCTAGTATTGTGTGTCATGGCATTTAGAAACTGACTTTCAAATTCACAGCTTCTTGCATTTAAAAGGGAAGAATTTTTATGTCACAAAGTTTAAGAAGGATAAATGGTGTTGGTTTGGGATTATGGTGCTTCTTTGCTGGGCCATTTAGGATTTTGTTGCTGACGTTATTGCTTATGTAGAATACATTTAAAAGGATTACCTGCGTCTTACTTTTAGTGACATTTGATTTAATCTATCCAAAACAGTACAAATATAAAAAGAGATTAACAGCAGGATACAATTTTTTTTTTTTAATGTTAATTATAGTTTGATTTTTTTTTTTTTTTTTTTTGCCAAACCTTTGGATGCTGTTGAAGTCTTTAGTCATTGTTTCCCATTACTTTGGAGATACCATTAACATCCTAGGGGGTTAAGAGGATATAAATATAAATTAATGAGATTTAGGGCCCTATGTTTAAAAGAAAAGTGGATGAGTTCTGGGGCAAACCATTTGCACTGTAGGGGGCAGCAAAAAAAAATTCCCATTGATTTTAAAGGCACCCCTCTAGCACACAAAGGGTTAAAACCTTGAATGCTAACGAGCTGTCCAACACATTGCAACCTCTCTAGTATTCAAAGGGTTAAAATCCCCATTTAAATCAATAGGAATGTTTAGTTCTTCTTTATAGTATAAATGGTTTGACCCAAAACTCTTCCACTATTCTTTTGAACATATAGCCCATAGACTCCTCCTCTTTTTGGGTTAATGTTGACATTTTGTAATGGCTTTCTATGACTTTTTTGTGGACTCTTAGGCTGCCAAATATTAATCAAAGGTAGGCAACAGTGGCTCTTCAGCAGCTGTTCTACTATAATCCCATAATCCTCAGCCATCAAAGCTTAAAAAGCCACTTCCTCCCCAGTTGTAAATTATACTTAAACTAGTTGAAGAGCCCGTTTACACGGGCCACAGTGCCACCCAGCAAAGGCCTCAGTGCGTCATGCACAGTAGAAACTGCCCGCGCCGCGACTGATACAGAGCGGGGCAATCCAAATTCAGAACATAGTCCTCTCTGCGATACGGTCTGAATTCTGAGACCTGCTTCGTTATCAGCTGTGGCGCGGGCAGTCTGTAGTGAGCATGACTGCAGTGTGTGGAGCCGTCTCTACTGCGCATGATGGCTTCTGACAAACTCACATTTAGCGAATTATTATATAGGATTGTGGGACAGAGGGAAAAACTATATAGGCCATATTCAGCAAACTACATTGAAGACTTTTTGGAACATACCAACTGCACCATAGGGGACAAACAAAGATTTCGAAAACCCCATTGAGGTAAAAGAGTGTTTTTAACCCAATTAATACTTTCAAGGGTTTTAAATACCCCATTGAATTCTTATAGAATATTTGTCCCCCTTTGTTTTCCCACAATTTGTTTAACTTGATGAATAAGTCCTAATGTGACCATGTATCTGTGTATGCCTGTGGCAGGATTTATCACTCCACAGATTAGGGCCCAGTTTATTAACACATCTTTTACTAGGCCTTTTTCATATTCAAGCAGAAAATAAGCTTTAACCCCTTAGGGACCCTTGACGTACCAGGACCGTCAAGGGTAAATTTGCTCGAACGACCCTTGACGGTCCTGGTACGTCACGTACTTTTTACTTACAGCGCTCTACCGGGAGTGCTGTAAGTAAAAATAGGGCATGAAATAGACCGCTCCAAGATCGGAGCGATCTGTTTCAAGCCCCATAGTGACGCGCCGATACACGTGACAGGTCACGTGTACCGGCTCGTCAAAGTGCCCCTATGCGGACGTTATGGGACGGAAATGTCCCATAACCTCCGGTCCTTAAGGGGTTAAGAACATTTCCTAGCCTGGATGTACAGCCCTTCCTACCCTAGACCAGGTGGATTACTCCTGCTACACGGACTTCCAGAAACCAAAGAAGCAAGTTTATGACAATATTCTTTTAACCCATTTGAGTGTAAGAGGGGTATGCAACACATTCAAAGCAATGCATTGTGTACCGTTCTGGCACTAAAAGGGTTAAAGGAAAGCTTACCTGATTGCAGAACATTTTAAAGGTCTATTATCAAATATATGTAATTGTTAGAGAGTTGTTCCCAAAAGGTCATAAACTTAATTATAAAAAAAAAAAAAACTGGAATAAAGATCTTGGGGTGGCCTTGCAGGGGGAACAAGAACACACACAGCATATGGATTCAATACACTTCAATACATGGCACCTCACGCTCCAATAATTATTTAGTATGAATCAGACAAGTGACAACTTATGTTGGAAAGGCTGTGGAGCAGCAGGGACATATATACAAATCTGTATAATATGCCCCCCCCCAAATAAAAAAATAAATAAACATGGCACTATACACATTTATTAGGACAAGAGGTTCTGGGTAGCAGTTTTGACGTGGATGCCTGGGTTTAAAGGGATAGTAATGTTTCATAATAAAAGCTGCTCTAATTAATCATCATAGTATTTGGGTCTTGGAGAGTGTTATTTCAATTCTGTCAGAGTTGTAGTTCAAGAGTAATTGAATGATAAAGTATCCCCCCCACCCCTTCTACTGATGTAACACTGCTCAGCTTAGAGCATCAGGGTGTGTCCAGGTAGACTGCAGAGAGGGACAATCTTCAATTAAGATAAGGGAAAAAGGTGAAAAACCTGTCCAGGGGGGCAGTGTTTTCATTGTTCTCACTGTAAGAATATTGACTCTTGATGTGAACTGTCTGGTCTATGGACTGGATTCCACATCGGAGGAGTGGGGGCTTACACTAGGTAAAAGTGGCGGGAGGGGGAAACTTTAGCATTCAATTACTCTTGAACTACAACGCTCGCAGTAATGAAATAACACTGTCTATGGCTCAAATACTATGAAGATTAATTGGAACTGCTGTTTTTGTGAAACATTACTATCACTTTAATTGCTCTCAAAATCAATGGAAAAAATAATGAGAAACAAAATAAGTTATCATAGCAAACCTTGCTACGAGAAGAGCGATTGTTGAGAAATGGAAATTGACAGTTTTCCCAGGGTTTCCTGATATAATACATTAGATCCATGATTTGAAGTTGAGAAATTGACAGCTGAGTTTAAATATAATAGAATTCATTTTTTTTAAATGATAGTAATGTTTCACAAAAAAAAAAGCAGCTTTGAATAATCTTCATAGTATTTGGGCCATGGAGAGCGTTATTTCAATACTGTCTGAGTTGTAGTTCAAGAGTAATTGAATGGTAAAGTATCCCCCTCCCGCCCCTTTTACTTATGTAACATTGCTCATCTCAGAACAGCAAGACTGTCTGGATGGATCGCAGAGAGGGACAATCTTCAGTGAGCATAAGGAAAAACCTGTCAAGGAGAGCAGGGTTTTCCTTATGCTCACAGTAAGAAGATTGTCCCTTGCTGTGAGTTGTCCAGGCAAGAGACCAGATTCCATATCTGAGGGGAGGTGGCTTATGCGAGGTAAAAGGGGAAGGAGGGGGGTACTTTGTCATTCAGTTACCCTTGAATTACAACTCTGAGAATATTGAAATAACACTCTCCATGTCCCAAATACTATGAAGACTAATCAGAGCTGATTTTTTTTTTTTTTTTTTTTTTTGTGAAACATTACTATCACTTTAATATCAGGGGGTTATTCACTAAGGCATGATAAAGAGGTGATAAAGTGGGGAAGACTTCTCCAGTTGTATCACTTCTCCAGTTCCCATGTTATTCTATGAAGCCAGTGCACTAAGATCTCCAAAATTGGGGAAATCTTAGTGCATAGGCTGCATAGAATAACATAAGAACTGGAGAAGTTGTCTCCACCTTATCATCTGTTTATCACACCTTAGTGCATAACCCCTAATGTCTCCATGGATGATTTATAAGACTTTATAGGATCCTTTTCAGTATCACACCTAATGATGTGTAGAAATGGAAATATTGGAAAACTGTGCTGGTTCACAGAATTTACTGACTTGCTGTGGTGCTTCCTTTTCCCCTTTCTTTCTTCTGTACCCCTTCCCCGTATGTTATATTTGATATAAAATCTTTGTAAATAATAAAAAAAGACATTCCCTTAATTCTGTGAACATGATATGCCATATGTTTCAAACAAATTCACACACTTGGCATTGTTTGTGTTTCTCAATCCATTGAGAAAAGGGAAACTCCAGCTTCCAAGAGCAATAAGTTGCACAATAGCATTGCTTAAAGTTTCCAAGTTCAGTGTAATCTTTAGTCACTTCCCTTAAAAGCAGCTGTTAAAGTTGTTAATGAACTAGATTCCGTTCAGATCTTGGCTGAATTTTGAGATTAATGCAAATTAGTTGAAATAATTGTGTTAGT
The DNA here is from genome assembly GCA_037306005.1 of Rhinophrynus dorsalis. Lineage (NCBI taxonomy): Eukaryota > Metazoa > Chordata > Amphibia > Anura > Rhinophrynidae > Rhinophrynus > Rhinophrynus dorsalis. Next base: position 384,758,923 of record CM074723.1, on the reverse strand, counting down.
AATACACCAAAGAACACATATGTGACTAATGGAGTCAAATGCTGCAGATATATGTCATAGACATAAATATTATGGACACAGTAAGCAAATGGTAATTATTATTAGGAAGTGTTAATTCTGCTTTAAGATTGAATGTACTAATGGTACCAGAAGGGGTACAAAGTAAAAGCCGAATCCGGGGGCATTTCACATCATGTAAATAGCAACTGTGTAGTTTATTTATAAGGGTCTATTAACTTAACCCACTGAGTGCCAGAGACATATCCAATTCATTGCAATGCATTGGACACCTTTCTGGCAATCAAAGGGTTAAAGGAACATTTTAAATAAACCATACAAAACAACAATATTCTGGTGTGTTTCCAATTCTGTTTTATCAAGCCCTTAACCCTTTCAGTGCCAGCTGCTCTGCAATGCGTTGTGTACCCTTCTGGCACTGAAAGGGTTAATGTTTTGAAGACCTTTCTAGCATTCTGGTAGTTACAAGACCCATTTAACTCAGTGGAAATTTTGAGCATTTTTATATATTCCTTATGGAGCAGTTGGTTTACCCCTGAACTCTAGGAATTGTCCTCAGTATATCCGCTTCTGTAATCACTATTCAGGAAAGAAACTCAGCCATTTGTAAATACCCACAGGGTGCAGATCAAGAGAGCAGTGGAGGCCAGTGTATATACATTGATTTATCCATAGCTTAGCAAATGAGCCACATAATGTAGTGCCTCTTATGCCATAAAGGACCTTATTTATTCAGAAGTGAAATTCTGGAGCAAACCACTAGTTCCCCCTTGGGGGAGGTGAATAAAAATTAACTAGAATTCAAAATTTTTAAAACCCAGTTTACATCAACTTGATTTTGAGAAATGTTCATTTTAACCTTACTATATGGTGCAGCTGGTTTGAGCTACAATTATACCTATTTATTTTGATGAATAAAGCCCTAAGGGTAACCCAACTACACCACAGAGGACAAACAAAACAGTCTCAAAATTTCCCTTTGATTTAAATGGTTCTTTTAACCCCTTGAATGCCAGAGAGAACTCCAGCGCATTGCTTCGCAATGCATTGCAGCCATCGCTAACATTCATGGCATTAAAAGTCCCAATTAAATTAATGGAAATGTTCCTTTCTTCCCTATGGCACAGCTGTTCTGCTCCAGATTTGCACTTCCTGTGGTCCAGGGCTGGGCAAACTGTGGGGCTTGAACAGTTCCTGAAATCTTCCCTTAAAGGGATAGCAATGCCTTAAAATAATAACAAGTAGTATTGTAGCTAAGGAAAAAAGAAATCCATCGGTGCAAGTCCTATCTCTCAAACTTTTATGGTTTGAGAGATAAAATGTTTTAAAGTTCCCCTCTCCCTGCTGTCAGCTGTAACGTTGACAGCAGGAGAATTGAGTCGGCTGAGTCGAAGCAGCTCTTCAGCAGAGCCGTGATACTGAAATCTAAAAAGAACTACTTAGTTTGAACAGTCTACGGGTCTGCAAGAGCTCTTTGTAGACCGTTCCAATTAAGTAGTTCTTTTTAGATTTTGGTATCTGGGCTGTGCTGAAGAGCCGCCTGATGTTCCTCGGACCGGTATCTCCTTCTGTCAGCTAGACACTGATGTCGGGGAAAGGGGGGGGACTTTAAAACAGTCAATCTCTCAAACCATAAAGGTCTGAGAGATAGGACTTGCACCGATGGATTTCTATTTACTTTATCTACAATACTACTTGTTATGCTCTTAAGCTATTACTAACCCTTGAAATGTCTGTATATGGTGCATAGATGTATAACTAAATGGGCGAGGCAGTATGTACATTTATTACACAAAATGGGTAGCTTAGTCTCACATACAATTTGGTAAGCTAAAGAGATGCAAGTGTGGAGCAAAGTAACTACACAATAATACAAATTACCCAGATTTCCATTTATGTAAATGGGGCTGTTAATCCAATGAATTGTAAAAGAGGCCTAAATTTTTATTTCCCCCCTCTTTGGTGCACTTGGTTTCCTCCCACAATGAACCCTTTTAGTTTATTGAATCACATCTTTGGTTTAGTCTACTAACAGGTCTTTCTTTCCTGGCCGAGTTATTCTGGTTTATAACGTGATCATCTGTACCCTCCTTCTGTTGGCTGTCCAGCCTGGTCTCTGGGGTTTGCCCCTCAGTTCATAGGATCTTTGCATCCTGTATAAAAACTTCACACCAAACCATTATGTGCAGATGGGCATATATATCTATCTCTAGTTGGGCTATCTGCATTGTACTTAGTGATAAAAGCCCTGCAACATATCTTTTATCATAGTAAAACTTTACTGATCCTTTTAACCCCTTCTCTGATTAATATGTTGAAATGTGCCTCCTCCATATGAAGTTTGTATTAATCTGCTGGATTATAAAAGGGAATCATACAGGGAAAGTTGCTGATGTGCAATGAGCAATCATCTGCATTACACAATTACTGTGAAACTTGGTACTTTGAAGTTTTTGTGCCTCCGGGAACTCTACATTTGCTGTGTCAGATTGCTGACCCACCTTTTGCATTGAGTCATTTTGTATGTAGGGATTAGTTTCCAATGGGCGGAAAAAAATCCTATATTTAAAAATGGAAATCTCGGGCATATGGATCAAGAGGCTGAATTGGACTGCTTTCTAATGTCTACGTGTGCTTGTTCACATTAACCCTTTGAATGCCTGAGGGGTACGCAACGCATTGCAGTATACCTCTGACACTCAAAGGGTTATTAGTGGATTGTTTAGTGCTGCCTATTTCCTCTTTTCATTTTGTTTGAAGCGAGATATTCTTGTTTCCTTGTTAATATTGAATACATTGTGACAGTGCATATGGCTATGTTTTATTTCTGAAACAGAGAATCAATTGGCAGGCGGCAATGTTTGAGTATTATGTTTCATCCACTTTTCCTCCACTTTTTTACCAAGTGGCTTGGGGATTAAAGAGCAACAAACCCTAATATGCAAAGCTAAATAAAACTTATGCTATGTTTCCCTGACTAGTTCTAACTTGCTGTGTTGCAGGGTGTTTCAATAAGACTACTGAGAAGGAGGCTCAGCTTCCTGTCTCATAGGAAATTGGCTATATTGGTGCTGAGGCTGATGTCTCAAACCCCATAGAACCAGAGTACTTGGGCAAAACTGAAATCCCGCAAGCCACATCCTGGTGTCAGAAATAGACACCTTAGGATCACAAACTGTATGGTGGACGCCAAGGATCTAAGAAGAAATGGAGCAGTTCTGGAGCAAACCAATTGCAGCACAGGGAATATGCAAATTCCCGTTGACTTAAATGGGGCTTCTAACACTAGAATAATAGCAAGGTCTCCAATGCATAACCACAGACATAGAGCAATGGAAAATTAAAAATACAGTTTCCCAGAAACCCCTCTTGTGTTTTTCCACTATCAGAAGAGAGAAGTCACCAAACTTTAACACTCAACTCAACAAGTCTTTTAGGATGACTGGAGAAGTATTCCAACAACAGCTGGAGGGATGCAGAAGGGGATCTGGTTAAAGCACTGCACAGAACAAGTTCTAGGAATCTTTATTTGATATTTATTCTTCAGCCTTTTTAGAAATACCTCTTTGAAAATACCTCTGGAGGTGCAAGTTATCTGAAAATTCTGCAAGTCCAATATATAGATAATGTACAGCTAATGAGGAGTTATTGTTTCATTCAAAATGTTTTACTACTCAAACTTGCCTTTTTATACTAAACTTCCAATTTCTACTGTGGTCTCTAGGTGGTGCTGTTCCTAGCACTTAATATAGAGAGCTGTAGCCTGCGACTCAAGCTATCCCATAGAGTGCATTATAAAAACCAGTTTGACTTTTTAGACACTAGATTTTTAGCTGTTTTATATAAAAAGAAATTAGTTTGAGCTATGAAATCATTTGACTGAAAATTCTTCCAGCAGTGTAAGTGTCTTTATTTTACTCAGCAGGAAAAGCCATAATAACATCCTTTTTTACCGAAAAAGGTTTACTCATCCTTTAAAGGGGAACTGTTACACAAATTAAAGTTATCCCCAAATAATTATGCACATAATGATAAGCATATCCATACTAGTATTATTCCGAATAAGGGTAGCGTTATTGAGAAATCTAACTCGTTCTGAGGTGGTCAGGCAGACATCTTGCTGCACCATCAGTCCCTTCCTGTACCATAAGAAACAATGCAACTCTTCCTAGAGGAGACCAGGATGGAGAGCTCAGGCGCACAGATGTCTCTATGGCAAGATGTCTGCACTGATGACTGCCTGACCATTTCAGTATGAGTTGAATTCCTCAATAACAATGGACTTATTCTAGATAATACTGGTATGGATATGCTTATTACGTGCATAATTATTTTGGGGTAACTTTCATTTGTGTGATAGTTCCACTTTAACTCCTTAATGACCCATGACGTGCCAGGACCGTCATGGGTAAATTTACCATAAGGACCCATGACTGTCCTGGCATGTCATGGGTTAAATGATAGCAGCGCGCCTCCATGCACGCTGCTATCATTCATTGCAGGCTGATACTGAGCGCTCCGGGACAGGAACATTCAGTCTCAGTGCTCATCACTTCTGCCGGGTTCATGTGATCACTTCAGGAGCGATCACATGTACCGGCATTTTGATTGAATAAGGCAGTGTGTCAAGCACACTGCCTTTGTGTTTGCTCTGTGCTTCTCTCTTCCCTACTATTGAAATAAGGGAGAGAGAAGCAGAGAGCAGATACATACTAAATACAAATTCTGCAAGAGTTTGGGGTATTAACCCCTTCACTGCTGGTGCTGGAGGCTCCTGGATGCAGGTCCATTTCTGACCTGCTAAGATGCACTTAAAAAAAACAAAAAAAAAAAAAACACAATATTGGGAGTTTGATGGTTGAGGAGCCATATAGTACACTTATACACACTGCCAATCCTCATCAATAAAAAAAGCAAAATACTGAGATAAAGAGGGATATGGGGATTTTCACTCAGGGGGGACAGTACCCCCTTAAAACTGCCCATTTTATAGGTATGACTGAACGGTCTCCATAAAAATGTAACCCATTGTTCCCAAATGATCCCAAGAGAGAAAAAAAAAGGTGTTTTTTTTTTTTTTTTTTTTTTAATATTAACCGTTTTCTTTAACCCCTTTACGACCCTTGACGGTCATAGTACGTCATGGGATCGATCTGACTGAATGACCCATGATGTACTATGACCGTCATGGAATTCCGGGCTCCCCCCCGCTTCTGAACGCCGTTCGGGGAGTCCGGAACCGGAAGAAACAAACAAACAAAAAAAAATGTTCCGTGGTCCTTAACTGACTGCTCCGTGCCAATCGGATGGTCGTTAAGGGGTTAATTAAAAATAAATAAATAAATAAAACGTGGGTTATCCATATAAGTATGGTATCAAAAGAAAGCCCTAATTGTGTGCGAAAAAAAAAGGCATATAATTTTCATGGGTAAAATAGAGTACATAGAGGGAAAACACTGTTGAACAAAGACATAGTCAAAAAGGCCAGAATTGCTGCGGTCCTTAAAGGGATAGTAATACTTCGTTTTAACTTTATTTTATTTTGTAGGCATTAAAAAAACATGAAGAATGATATAAGTCTTATCTCTCAAACCTTTATGGTTTATGAGATATTCACAAGCAAAGTTTCCCCCTCCCGCCCCTTTTACCTAGTGTAAACAATCTCTTCTCAGATGTGGAATGCAGTCCATAGACTGGACAGATAACAGAAGGGGACACTCTTATTCCTATGAAAACAATGAAATCCCTGCCCCCCTTGACAAGCTTTTCAGGTTTTTCCGTTATCTTAATTAAAGATTGTCCCTCTCTGCAGTCTACCTGGGCAGCTCCCTTCAGCCCTGGCTGAGAAGTGTTACATCAGTAAAAGGGGCGGGAGGGGGATACTTTGCTTGTGAATATCTCTTAAACCATAAAGGATTGAGAGATAAGACTTATATCATTCTTCATGTTTTTTTAATGCCTACAAAATAAAATAAAGTTAAAACGAAGTATTACTATCCCTTTAAGTGCAATCCACACCAAAGTTTCCCTCTTCTTAGCCCTTTCAGTGCCAGAGGGGTAGGGAATGCACTGCAAAGAAATACATTCCGTACACCTCAAAGGGTTAAGGGGTTAATAGCTCTACCTATGGGAATAAATGTTTTTAAGGCCTAGTTCACTTGTATCAAGTTGCTGCAGAAACACAAGATTGCCATTGAAAAGGATTGTAGCTGAAAACGTCACCCATGTTAACTGACCCATAGACAACAATATCTATTGCTGTTGTAACATAATATCCAGTGTGACTAGAACTAACTCCTTGGATGCTAGAGCTGTCTCTACTTCATTACTCTGCAATGAACGGGAGATGTAGCTAACATATAGATCTGTGGTTCTCCAGTCCAGTTCTCAGGACACACCAACAATTCAGGTTTCATTACTAATTAATCACTGTTAATGTAATCAAACTGTCTGAGCCACTGATTCCCCACCTGTGAACAAGCATGGATGTATTAAAAACATGGCCTGAAGGGCATATAAAGTAGAGATGACTTCTCAAATTCACTTCAGTTTGAGAGTACTTCTTTACTTTAGAATGTAACCTCCCTGTTGGTGTGTCCTGAGGACTAATGTTGAGAATCACTAATCTGGATTCTGAGGGATTAAGGCCTAGTTAACATTAGTGACTGAATCACAAATATTTGAATGAATGAAACTGGTATCACTGTGAGTTATGGGTCTGTTCACACCTCTGAAAAATGCAGCATGTCTCAAGGTAACACATGTTCCTGCAAATTTGATCCAACAGTGCGTTATTGCAAGTACATATAATTTTTATTGATTTCAATGGCATTCCACCAAATATCTCAGGAGAATGTGCTTACTATGTAATGCTGAATCTACATAAAAGCTTTATGAATGGAAATGCAATGGAAAATAAATGCAAAGACATTTGAATTGCATATTTTTAATGCTATTTCAGCACATAACACTAATTGCCAATGTGAATTTAGCCTAATTGTTTTCTTTTGGGAACAATAATTTGGAAACACCTTGCATTGACAGTACTTATTCCTAGGACATGGTTCCCAATTAACACTTTGGCTCCCAGTTGTCTGTGCTTCAATAGCTATGAGACCCTGTTGTGAGCCTATCACCTGGGAGACAATAAACAAAACTGTGCTTGCAGGGAAAGACACGCAGAAACAGCATGGCTAAATTTAGCATGGTTTAACTATGATAATCTGGACTGTTTGGATGTCTGATCTTAGATATTTGCAACTCTCTTTGTACACCAAATTTTGCAGTGCTTGAACATGAGTAGAATAGGTAGTCAAATCGTTAAGTGACAATTGTCCAAACTAGTGCTTACCTATACATTGGATCTGGAATTAAAAGAATAAAAGGCATACTGGAACAAGGGGATATGCCCTAAAATTGGAGGGTGGAAACATAATAGGAAATGCAAGGAAAAAACTACTTTACAGAAAGGGTAGTAGATGCATGGAATAACTTCAGAATGGAAATGGTACAGGATAAAACTGTCCTATTCATAATGCATTTGGGATGTTTGTAATAAGAGATAGACAGGTACAAGCATGATGTACACTGTATTTTACCTTTAAAGGGATAGTAATGTTTAATTTTGTTTCTTTAATATTGTAGGCATTAAAAAAGATTTATATCTATGTAACTCTTGTGTATTGAACTTTTATGGTTTGAGAGATATAACTGGCTAAAGTATCCCCCTCCAGGCTGTTTCAGAGAAGTCAGCGCTCTAGCTGACAGCAGCAGATTCCGGTCATTTGACCGGACTGTGGCTCTTCAGCAGAGCCGAAATCGCGCTCTTTAGAAATAAATACTACATTGGAACAGTCTACAAAGTGTGCTTGCAAACCAGATACACTTTGTACACCATTCCACTCTACTGCTGTCAGCTAGACTGCTGATTTCTCTAAAACAGCCTGGAGGGGGGGATCTTTAGCCAGTTATATCTCGCCAGTTATATCTCTCAAACCATAACAGTTTGAGAGATAAGACGTACATCGATGTAAATCTTTTTTTTTTTAATGCATACAATATTAAAGAAACTTAAAATTAAACATTACTATCACTTTAACCCGTTAAGGACATGTGCCGTACTATGACCGTCACGGTCCTTGAAATACTCAAGGACCGATGACGGTCATAGTACGTCACATACTTTTTACTTACATCGCTCTACCGGGAGCGCTGTAAGTAAAAATAGGGCCTGAAATTGACCGCTCCAAGATCGGAGTGATCTCTATCAGGCCACATAGTGACGCGCCGATACACGCAACAGGTCACGTGTACCGGCGCGTCCACGTGGTTCAATGTGGTCCTTATGGGATGGAAACATCCCAGGACCGCCGGACGTTAAGGGGTTAAAGGGATAGTAATGTTTCAAAATAAAAGCAGCTCCAATTAATCTTCATAGTATTTGGACTTTGGAGAGTGTTATTTCAATACTGTCAGAGTTGTAGTTCAAGAGTAATTGAATGATAAAGTGTCACCCTCCCGCCCCTTTTACTGATGTAACACTGCTCACCTCAGAGCAGCAAGGTGGTGTCCATGTGGATCGCAAATACTATGAAGATTAAATGGAGCTGCTTTTATTTTGAAACATTACTACCCCTTTAAGAATCAGAGATGTACAGCATATTGCTCTATAATGCATTGCATACCCCTCTGGTCCTTAAAGGGATAGTAATACTTCGTTTTAACTTTATTTTATTTTGTAGGCATTATCTCTGAAACCTTTATGGTTTAAGAGATATTCACAAACAAAGTATCCCCCCCCCCCTCTTCAACCAGATCAGAAGGGAGATGCCCAGGTAGACTGCAGAGAGGGACAATCTTCAATTAAGATAATGGAAAAAGCTGAAAAACTTGTCAAGGGGGGAAGGGCTTTCATTGTTTTCATACAAAGAAAACTGTCCCCTTCTGTTATCTGTACTGTCATACAACCAGACTCACATCTGAGAAGAGATGGCTTACACTAGGAAAAAGGGGCGGGGAGGGGAACTTTGCTTGTGAATATCTCATAAACCATAAAGGTTTGAGAGATAAGACTTATATCATTCTTCATGTTTTTTTAATGCCTACAAAATAAAATAAAGTTAAAACGAAGTATTACTATCCCTTTAAAGACTTAAGTGCATGAAACTGAAATACATTTTTAGGTGTTACTGTTCCTTTAACCCTTTAGAGGGATATGCAACATGTACACGTTATGTACCCCTCTGGGCCTCACATGAACTTTTTCAGTTGCTAGTGAAATGGGTTGACTTACAACTTACATGGGCCAATTGGTTCTCATCAGCTATCAAGTCCTCTATATAGGGCTTATGCACCAAAGAAATGAGGAACAATATATAGGGAATAAATAAAACTACACATTTATTGAAATGGTATTATTAACCCACTGAATGCTAGAGAGTTCTTCAACACTTTGTGCTAAAGACCTCTCTATTATTCATATGGTCAAAGCAATAGTAATGTTTGATCATAAATGCAGCTTTGATTATTCTTCATACTTTTTGGACCATGTAGAGCATTATTACAATTCTGTACAATGTGTACTTCAAGAGTAATTGAATGATAAAGTGTCCCCCTCCAACCCCTTTTACCTATTGTAAGCCACCTCCCCTCAGATATGGAATCCGGGCATGGGACCGGATAGATCACAGCGAGGGACAATATTCTGGCTGTGAGAATAAGGAAAACCCTATTCCCCTTGAAGAAAGAAGGTAGGTTTTTCCTTATTCTCACAGGAGATTGTCCCTTATCATGATCCACCCAGGCGGTCTTGCTGCTGTGAAGAGAGAAGCGATACATAGGTAAAAGGGGTGGGAGGGGGACACTTTATAATTCAATTAGTCTTGACGTATGCATCGTACAGAACTGTAATAATGCTCTACATGGTCCAAAAAGTATGAAGAATAATTGAAGCTTAATCCTTTGCGTGCCAGAGGGGTACGGAATGCATTGCTCTGACACACAAAGGGTTAATTTATGATCAAACATTACTATCACTTTAAGAGCCCTATTTAAATCCATGTAAGTGCATGTAAACTTTGTATTTGTTCCATGTAGTGCAGTGTAGCGCAGAATTGTTCCTCTGTTTCTTTATATAAACTGATCTATGTTTCTATCATGGAAGTCGAGGGTGGTATGCATGATATTGACCTCTAAAGATCTGTTTAGTGAAAGAAGCTCAGAAATCACTGCAAAAGATTTGTTACAAGTATCCCTTCCTTTGCTGTCATTTAATTTACAGGGTTTCAGCAACCCTTTGTTACATTAGCTTTTTACCATAATTAACCCCTTGAGGACCAGAGTGGTGTGCTCTCTTTGCTTTGTAATTTGAGGCCCTCCCCATCCTCTGGTCCTCAAGGGGTTCCATTCAGTATCAGTGGAGCAGTGAGGTGTGGGAGTTAGGCACTGCCTGCATTGTGCTGTGGCCAGGAAGAGGCTTGTTATACTGTATGTAGACAGATGGGTCTCTTGGGGGGAAAGAGATGTTTGTGCCTCTTCTCGAAATTCCTTGAGGTAAAGCAACAAGTGAAAATAATAGAATGTATTTGTTTATTCTATTTATTAAAGAGAAAATGTACCCTGCAAAAAGGTAGTTCCTGTGCCAGAGAGGTATCCGACGCATTGCAATGCATTGGATTCTCCTCTAGCACTCAAAGGGTTAAAAGAAAAAGTATTAGCCAAAGCAAGCTAGGATGAATAAAGTAATATAGCATGCAACCTGACAGGTATGGCAGAAAAAGATTCAGGCAGAGTGGCTAAGCACCAGTTCCTTGCTTCAAAGTGTGCTTAGCCATAGCTTGGCACATGAAACGCGTAGGAAAATGTGTAACTTCCTATAGATAATCGTCTCTAGTTTATTATTATTATTATTACAGGCTGAGCATCCCTAATCTGAAATTCTCCAAAATGTTATGGAACTTTTGTTTTCTGATGGTTCAATGTGTGCAAAATTATTAAAAATATTGTATATAAGGTGCATATGAAACAAATTAATTTTGTGTTTAGACTTAGGTCCCATCCCCAAGATATCTCATTGTGTATATGCAAATATTCCAAAATCTGGTCCCAAACTTTTCGGATAAGGGATACTCAACCTGTATTATTATTATTATTATTATTATTATTATTTTTTTTTTTTTTTGTTATGTCTTAACCCCTTAGATACTAGAGACATCTCCAGCACATTGCTTTGCTATGCATTGGCGACATCTCTTTCATTCAAGGTGTTAACCCTTTGAGTTCCAGAGGGGGTACGCAACACATTGCATTGCCCAGCATTGTATACCCCTATGGCACTCAAAGGGTTAAATAAGATATACAAACCAGGATTTAAAAGGATAGTAATGTTTCAAAATAAAAGCGGCTCCAATTAATCTTCATAGTATTTGGGCCACGACAAGTGTAATTTCAATACTGTCAGAGTTGTAGTTTGTGAGTAATTGAATGATAAAGTATCCCCCACTCGCCCCCTTTACCTAGTGTAAGCCACCTCTCCTCAGATGTCGAATCTGGTCCTGGGACCAGACAGCTCACAGCAAGGGACAATCTTCTTACTGTGAACATAAGGAAAACCCTGACAGGTTTTTCCCTTATGCTAATTCAAGATTGTCCCTCTCTGCGATCCATCCGGACAGTCTTGATGCTCTGAGGTGAGCAGTGTTACATCAGTAAAAGGGGCGGGAGGGGGATATTTTATCATTCAATTACTCTCAAACTACAACTCTGACAGTATTGAAGTAGCACTCTCCATGGCCCAAATACTATGAAGATTAATTGGAGCTACTTTTATTTTAAAACATTTAGAGTGCTTTAACAACAGGTGATTTAATCCTGGCCAGTTGGCGGCCCTAGAGGGAGAATTTTTGCACCTATCCTATAGGATGTTGAGGAGTCATATAGGTCCTCTGCATAGCTGCATGGTGGAACATTTAGAGTGCTTTTATGTGTTTACATTTATTTTCCTTAGTCCTTTATGTACCTTGAACTTTCATATATTTGTTTTTATTTAATTGAATTAACTGTTCAATTGTGCAGACAAAATTTGGCAACTGCTTCCTTGCTTTAAAAGCAACATTCTGCAATTACGTAGCAAAGGAGGCTAAGGCATACATTTGTAAATGGTTAAATGGCAGACAGAGGAAATGTGCTAGTATTTCCATGTGTATTTCCATTTACTTATCTATTAGTGGGTTTCTAATCTCTTGTTAATCAATGAGTACAAAAATATGCCATGGAAATACTCTATTTATAGAAGGACAGTTGGCGATCCCTGAAGGCAGGTTTGATAACCAGTGCTCTATTTTAGAAGGTTCCAGAATTTCATGTTTAAGCCATTGTGAGCAGAGCCCTCTTTGTGTTGGTGCCTCTCGCCATTTCAGTGTCAGATGGGTGGACCTGCGCTTCACCCCTTACAAACAATCAGTCAGTCTTGGCCCAGATGTTGTCACCAATTGATTTAGCACAGGGGTGCAAGTCTCGCCTCTCTATTTAGCTGGAGGACATTGTTCTGTTGCTTCTGAGATGTCTGCAACCCCACTTTTCCCTGAACAAATGAAGACTATTTATAGTTGTCTTGAGATTTTTAATGCAGTGATGTGATCAGTTTTGTAAAAATGTTGAACCACTGGGGCATCTCTTTTGTTGTTCACACTGGACCTATGAGAATTCATCTGTTTACTTAGCGTTTGTCCTGTGTTCCCTACATATAATCATGTGTTGGGACACTGCACACACATAATGAGGTAGACAACATTAGATGATCCACAGGAGAATTTGCCCTTGATACTGTAATTTTTGTGGGAACGTGGTATGGCCCTCTTATCTGTGGTACATGTGTGCACAGGTTCCACACATCTTGCGTAGACCGGGAGAAGTACCATTTTCTGTTGCATTCGTAAGGGAGCTCTTTATCACCAGTTGAGGGGCAGTATATTGGAGTGGAGCTGAGGATTTGGGAATATTATTTTTAATCTGTCATCGGTATGTAGTATTTGGAGCTCTTTTGAGATTCTATGCAGCAGTTCAAGCTGCGGGTTGTAGGTGATTATTAATGGCACTCTGTTATCTTCCTGTGGTTGTATTCCAGGATATTTCTTCTGGGTACACAGATGGCTCTCTGAATTTTTATGTCTGTGACCTTGGCTTTACATCCATGACTAATAATCTCTCCTGAGATTTTTAAGATGTTCATCACAGTCAGAAGTCTGGTCTATCTACAATATATAAATGATATCGTAATCATTTGAACTGCCAGACAAGATGAACTTTTTGTAATTTTGTGAACGTGACCGTGCCTTCCATTAAGCTCAAACTCATCCATTCACCCACACAAATTAACTTTCTGGATACCACAATCCATATGAGAAACAACTCCATTCTGACATCTCTGGTTTTCAAACCAAAGGCCTAATTATCTCAGAAATGACAGTTTCCATCCTAGACACGCAAACAACTCTTTTGTTTACAGCCAGGCCCTGAGGTATAACAGCACATGCTCTGAGACTTCTGACTTAGATGAACATTTTAAAAATCTCAGGAGAGAATTTATCAGTCATGAATATTATGCCAAGATCACGGGCATCCAAATTCAGAGAGCCACCTGTGCACCCAGAACAAAGCTCCTGGAATTGCTAAACCACAGGAAGAGGACAGAATGCTATTAGTAGTCACCTACAACATACTACATAACGATGATATATTAACCCTTTGAATGCCAGAGGGGTAGGAAATCAATATATACAAAACCTCTTCTCCTCCCCTATAAGCAGCCCCCTAACCTGGAACAACTGATGATAAAGACCTCCCAGAAAGTTCTCCCTGTCTATTACTATGATACAGGTGGAACCTGTGCACACATATACACCACAGATAAGGTACCATACCACATTCCCACCAAAACCACAATATCAATATTCTCCTGCAGATGATCTGATGCTGTCTACCTCATGTGTGTGAAATGTCCCAACACAGGATTATATGTAGGGGAAACAGGACAAACTCTAAGAAAATGGGTGCATTCTCATAGGACCAGTGTGAACAACAAAAGAGATACCCCAGTGGGTCAACATTTTTGCAAAACTGGTCACAGCATTAAAGATCTCAATGTGACTGTGTCGATGGGGACATTTTTGGACAAAGAAAGACATAAAGATCAGCCTGGATGGTGACAAGGAATGTATGCCCCATTATTCTACAGAATTAACATATTTTGGGCCCTTTGGCTGCCAGAGGGGTGGTGCTCAATGCATAGTAAGTGATGGGTTTTACACCCCTCTGGTGCTCGGACGGTTAACTCACACATTCCATAGAGTTATACATTGTTGCTGGAACTATTCACACATTAAAAGGGAAATAAAATTTGTACCACCTAACCAGATAAAGAGACCCGTTTATTGGAGCTTAGGGAATACATTTTACTGACAATGGTGATAAGAATTTCACTTTCAGTGGAATTTAAATGTAAAACCAATTTGTATGAGTATATAACCTGACATGTATTCTGTATTCAGCCTTCATTTTAGAAAGTTAGTAATGTAGTTATATAAAAAAAAATGAAATATTGTAGCTATTACAAAAATAAACTAAATGATCCCAGTCCCATCTCTTAAACTTTCATGGTTTGAGAGATATACAATGCTAAAATCCTCCCCTCCCTCCCCTTTTACTGACATCAGCTATAAGCTGACAGCAGGAGATCCTGGTCCCGGGACTGGCAGGGGGCTCTTCAGCAGAGACGAAGGACCAATATCTAAAAAGAAATACTTCAATGGAACAGTCTACAAAGTGTACTTGTAAACCAGACACACTTTATAGACCGTTCCAATGAAACATTTCTTTTTACATTGTGGTATTTCAGCTCTGCTGAAGAGCTACCTCGAGTTGGCCGACTCAAATCTCCTGCTATCAGCTTTACAGCTGACGTCTATGAAAGGGGAGGGAGGGGAGAACATTAGCATTGTATATCTCTCAAACCATAAAGGTTTGAGAGATAGGACTGGGATCATTTAGTTTATTTTTGTAATAGCTACAGTATTTCATTTTTTTATATAAAGACATTACTATCCCTTTAAATAGACCTGAAGAAGAGACATAAAGTGTCTTGAATGCTTACATCCTAGAGCTATTCAGTTAGCCAATAAAGCTATCAGTCACACTGACTCTACAGTCTCCTGATTTTTCTACTGCTAACACGGTACAAACTTTTCCCTAGCAATATTCCAAGTATAGAAAATGTTATTTTGAAGATTCTATGTCTTCTAGATAGCATTTGTTATTGATGTCTCCATTCTAGATCAATGGCGACCCATTAATAACAATGCATTTATCTGGAAGTGCACTCCTGAAGGCCAGATCGTCCATTATAAGCACAGCAGCATTGAAACAAGCTGATGCAGAGCAGTAACCCATCCACAGTGTTCAGCTAATCATACCAACAAGCTTTGTAGACTCAAATAATCGTCAGGATAGGAAGAAAATTTTGTGAACTGTACATTGTAAATATAATGACTGCTTCCATTAAACACCATGGGGTGACGTAATAATGTTGAACTTCGGCTATTTCCTCATACAGAGTTAATTTAGGTACAGAGTCCTGCTCCTGCTTACAAACATTCTCGTGTGTCAAAATGGGTACATTGTGCCATATGCATGAAAGAATGGGCACTTTTGGGGGTGTGTTGGAGCGAGTATTCTGAGCTTGTATTTCGTTAGTGCTTAGATGCAGGCTGTGTACAGACTGGACACAGAGGTAACTAGGTGCAATACTCTTTACACCTGCCTCACTGGTGGTGTAAACTGGTTTTGCATCTAGATGGTCTGCAAGGACATTTTGGACAATTTGTCTGGAAAAAAAAAAAAAGGAAAAAACATGGTATACATGACACCTACTGTCTTTAAGTTAACATTTCTGATGGATCAGTATCCACCATAGTCCATAATTAGGATTTGATACGGAACTTGATCTTGTAACACTATGTGCTTTTTAACATAGAAGTGAGTGGGTTTCCAGAGGCTGATGTACTATCTCCTTGATAACCAGAGAGATGAGCAATGCACGATGAAGCACTACAAACCCAACTGGAGCAATTCTGAAACAAATCAGCTGCACCACAGGAACACTTCAAAATTCCCAAATTCCCAGCTGACTTAAATGAGGCTTTTAACCCTCTTAATACATTTGAGACATCTCTAGCATTCACGAGAATTAGAATACCAGAGCAGTACGCAACTCAACGAAAAGCAATGAGTGGCATACCACTATGATATTCAAAGTTAAAGTTCCCATAAAAGCATGGACTAAAAGCTGAGGACTTATCCATGAGATTCATCTGTTAATAAGAAGACTGTGTGCCCCTGTACATTGTGTTCTCCTGTTTGGAATTTGTGATGACAGTAGTATGGCTATATTAACTGGTGGCACTGCCTAACTATATGTAACACAGCTGCAAGCAGAAATGATGTTCTCGTAGGAAGAATGTTTTACGTAAGATAGATTTGAAGTAGTCGATATCCCTCCCCCTCCCCAACATTCTGCTTCCTAGAAAAATGTCATCTGGCATAGTTCACATCTTGCTTTGTTTGAGCAAGAAGTCGTGGGCCACGAATGAATGTTTTTACATTTCGTTTAAATAAAATATGAACTTCTGAACCTAACTAGAATTTGGTATTAGCTCAAATGCTGTCCACTTGTGTTGCTTAAGCCTTCTGGCTGCCAAGGAGGGATTGCATCTTGCAGTGCAGTGGGGAGTTTTCTAATGCCCACAGGATTAACGCTTTGAGTGCCAGAAAGTCATGCCACACATTATATTGCTGTGAGGTGTACAATATTCTGGCACTTAAATAGTTACATTGTATTGCATGTGTTGAAATTTTATTTTTTGTCCTAGATACTACTAAATGAGTTATACTGATAACAAGTTGGGCTTAAAGTAACACACTTCTTATTAATAGCTGTCCATATTCCTCGCCAGAAAAATCCTAATTGCCCCTATGAGTTTTGCCCATTTGCATTTGTTTTGCTCTTGCTGGCAAGACCTCTGGGCCCCAAACTCTGCCCACTGACACTTCCTTTCTGGACAAGGGTACCACCACTGCTGGGAGATTTTTCATTCAAATGTTCTTACAGACCAAACTTTTTTATTACCAGAGCCAACTATTGCCTGAATGGCAATTTTTGTTAAAGGGGAACTACCACCCCACACAAAGTTCCCTGCGAAGAATTACCCTGATCAATAGTACTAGTCGCCAGAATAATTACCTTCTTATAAAGAATTCCTACTGCTCCCGAGACTGACGACCAGGAAACAGTGCTTTAGAAGTATTTGCGCGCCTGTGCGTCAGTCCCTTCCAGTACCTTAAGGTATGAAACAATGCCTCTTAGAGCAGACTGGGATTGATGGCGCTGCTGCTCAGACGTCTCAATGCAAAGATGTCTGCTCTGTTTCCTAGCTGTCAGTCTCGGGAGCAGTAGGAATTCTCAGTAAGGAGGTAATTATTCTGGTGACTAGTACTATTGATCCGCTAGTCTTCAGATGGGTAATTCTTCTCAGGAAACTTTGTGTGGGGTGGTAGTTCCCCTTTAAATAATGCACTCTGATGTAGAGCTTGTGTCACCGACTATGGCTTCCCATAATAAGTGATAGCAATAGCACCACCTGGTGACAGTAATAGAAAATTGCAGTTTATTTGGGAAAAAAAGGTTTACTGTTCCATTAAATATTCATTTTTTTTGTGGAAGGGATGGATTAATCAAAGCTATGGATTCTGAACAGATGTGCATTCATGAATTATTTATGTTGAAGAGCAAAACAAATTATCAACCTGTTTTTCAGAAGGAGCAGACTTGTTGAAAAGCCCAGAGCTACTCTCTCTGACAAGTTGTTTATAACTATAACAATAGTCACCTGTGTGAATAACCCTATAGGTAGCAAGTTGTTCTGTTTTTCTTGAGTTTAATGTAGTGTTAGAAGAGCTTTCCTTGTGAACCTGGCCTTAGGGGTTTGAGATCCACTGCTCTACTGTGCAGTTGGATTGCTTCAGAATCTCTCCTGCTTTTTGAAGTCTGTTCACATCTTACATAAAAGAGAAATAAAGCCAATTAAAATAGTCCTTTATTAACTTACTATTGCCAGAAAATCGTAATGGCCCAGATGAATTGTGTTCTTATGCCTTTGTTCAAGAGATAACATCTTGAATCAGTCCTGGAGGGAGATGACTTCCTCACTGAGATAAGGCTCTGTGTTATTCCATGGAGTCAATTCAATTTCTTCATCTTGAGAGATCTTAGTGCATAGGTGCCATAGAATAACATAAGGTTTGGAGAGCCTGAACAAGGGCAAAGTTTGTAGGGTCGTTTATGGTTTTTGGCAACAATAAATCAATTTGGGGGAGATGTTATTTGGAGGTGTTACTTCTCCTTTGCAATGCATTGCACACCCTTCTGGCACTCAAAGGGTTAAACGAGTATAGCTATGTACTTTTCCCAGTGGTCCATACTCAGTCTATTTTGTGGATTATTTCCAGCATTCTAGGTTGCATGAACAGAAGAAGATAGATACTAGTTCTTGATAGCACAGATAAAACTAAAACATAATTTTAAATTGTTGTGAAGCTGCCATATTTTCAAACAGGTGTACTGTGTGAGAATTGCCCTCCAGGCTATGCATGCAGTATAATAATAAGAAGGGTGGCGTTGATGCAATTTTAAACGAGTGAATGAAGAATTCACAATTAAAGAGGAACAGTCACCTGTCCAAGTCCTCCCATCAGCAGAGACATCCATGATGAAAGGACTTGCATGATTATACCTGCCATTAATGTATTCCACCCCTTGTGCAAACTGAAAGGTTATAGCAGGCTAAGAAGGGGGGGGGGGGTGATTTTCTGAACATGTCAGGTTTATCAGACAATTCAGAGAACAAAGCTCTGTTTAGATTAGATTCCCCAAGTACTAAACCAAACTTCTCTAAAATTATATCGATATTAAATATATTGCAAAACAGAAAGCACAAGGTATAGATAATTTAAATTGATTTATTTAGACAAAATGCTGTTAGGTGACAGGTCCACTTTAACTTCTTGAGTGCATTGCAAAGAGATATGTTTTACACCCTTCTGGCACTGAAAGGGTCATATTTATTTGTAGCATATACATGCCTGGGAAATCTCTGGATCTGCCCTGAGACTCCAGTTTTTATAGTTAATTACGGGGACAGAATCTTGATTCTCTGGCGGTGGGGAGTTTCCTATGAAACTCAGCCCACTTCTCCTCCTTCTCTCCCTGTTCCTCCCACTTCCCACCCACTTCTCCTTCACTCCCTGTTCCTTCTTCTTCCTCCCCACTTCCCAAGAACTATGTCCATAAGACCCACCCACCTGATTAAGCCCCACGCCTTAATGACACAAGGCTTAATCAGGTGGGTGGGTCTTATGTACAGTACTTGAGAAGTGGGAGGAACAGGGTGGGAAGGAGAAGTATGTGGGAAGTGGGAGGAACAGGATGAGAAGGAGGAGAAGTGGGCTGACCACCGCCAGAGAAACAGTTACTGCCCCCGGAGACCCAGTAATTGACTTTAAAAACTAGAGTATTACATGAGCCCCCTCTGGGGGCTCAAGTGGAAGAAGCCGGTGAGATGGCTCAGTTGGTTAATGCACCAGCTGTAGAATCTGTTCAAGCCACAAGGTCTCAGGTTCTAGTCAGCTCAGCCTCCTACCCAAATGGGTAGATAAAATGAGTCCAGAACATACTTGAAAATGAGAGACAATCTCAGTGTATTCTTACTGGTAAAATACTTTCACACAAAAAAAAAAGTTCCCAGGTATGAGCATAAACAATGGTGCACTGAGAAGATTATTGCCTACTTGGGGCATATATGTAAAGGAAAAAGTGGAGCAATTCTGGGGCAAACCTACCTCACAGTATGTAACAAACAGAAATGCAACAGACTTGTGTGGGTCTTTTCTGAAGCAATGACTTGGAGTCCCCTGTATTATTTAAGAGCTCCTGTTTATAACAGTCGGAATTTGTATTTGTCCTCCATGGGACAATTCCCTAGAAGTTTATTTTACGGCCCTTTCATTCTTTCCTTTTTCAGCGCGTTTGGATTTTACAGCTGCTCATGCCCTTCCTAGGTTTATGCGACATGCCAGAATGTTTATATTTTTGTAGGATTTTATAATTCCATTGTACAATGGAAAAGGTCTGCAGGCATTTTACTGCTTTTTAACATTTTACAAGCAAACTACAGATATAACCCTTTGAGTGCCAGAGAGGTGTGCAACGCATTGCTTTGCAATGCGTTGCGTACCCCTTTTGCACTCAAAGGGTTAAGGACTACAGTGGTGTGCAACTTGTTGCTTTGCAATGTGTTGAACACCCCTCTGGTTCTTAATGGGTTAATAGAAACTCTACCTGTTTATTCTTGGCAGAGCATTGAGTGGGAAAAATGTCACGGAGCCTTTGCCAGTGGAAAATTCACTGTATTGCCTACTTCATTGTTGGAGGATTGTGCTAAAATGTTATAGTTCAATGAAAAAGTAAGACCTTAAAAGGGCATTAAAGGGTATATGGGGTGTGGCCTTGTAACTAACGGAGGTTGTGTAACAGTTATGTGAACCGAGTTTCTATCATTTTAAAATGTTCCCTTTCACTCACCAAATTCCCTGCAGATCTCTGTCATCTGCAGGGCTGGGTGATGTCAAGGATCTCACTTGGCACTTATGGGAGATTTCACTCTTCTCTATAGGAATACATTCTCTGTAGATTCGATCACACAGGGTTGTTATGGAGAGTATAGCAATGTTACTACCTCTCATATAGGCGCCAAGCGAGGCACTGATGTCACCTAGCCCTACAGGTCATGGAGATCTGTAGGGTGATTGGAGAGCAAAAGGAGAGTGCAATAAGATATGGGAAATAATTTTCCATAGCTGATAGACAGCCTCCTATAGTCAAAAGGTAACTTCCTATATATAATTTACTGCCCCTTTAATTTTATATCTACTATGTTAAAACATGTTTGGGAGATTCACTAAGTGGTGATAAAGAGGTGATAAAGTGGAGATGACTTCTCCGGTTTGTCACATCTCCAATTCCTATGTTATTCTATGGAGCTTATGCACTAAGATTTCTTCAACTTTGGAGATCTTAGTGAATAGGCTCTATAGAATAACATAGGAACTGGAGAAGTGATATCACTGGAGAAGTCATCTCCACTTTATCACCTCTTAGTGAATATCCCCTGTTGTGTGCCAAGTAATATAGATCACATGATGAGAGTCAACCCCATTGGAAATATATACACTAAGGTAAGCGTATTCACTCCAGTGAAGGAGAACTTTCAAATTCTTATGTTAACCCTTTAAGGGCCAGGGCACCCCTCTTGTCATTAAAAGATCAGTGATATTTTCTTACGGAAAAATACATATATTGCAATGGTTTTAATGTTGAGAGCGGTCATTGAAAAATAAATACAATTTTTATTTGGTTTTGTCCAGAATTGCTCCTCTTTTATATATTTGTATATAGCTTAACACTTTGAATGCCAGAGGGATATGCAGCGCATTGCTTTGCCATTATTTCAACACTCTGCTGCCAGTGAACATATGGTTGGAAGCTGTACTCTAGATCCACTTATAAAGGTTTGTGTAGTTCAGTGTCCTCAGAAGCTTAACTGTTAAGGACCAATGCGGGTGTGTGTGAGTGTGTGTGTGTATATGCTTGTTTTTTATAGTATGACTGTGTGAGTTTGTGCCTGTATAGGAGAATGGGCATGTGTCAAACTGGGTGTGTCTGTGTCAGGGTAAATGTATGTGTCTGATCATGTATGTGTGTGAGACAGGATGTCTACCTGGATGTGTATGTACATCAGACTGTGTGTGTGTTTCAATGTGCATATTATTCTGTATGCTATACCACCATAAATAACTACTGTGTAACCTAATAAAACTTGGTGTGTGTAATGTAGGAGTGTGTGTCTGTGGTGTGTGTGTGGGTGATAGTGTAGGTGTTTAATATTATGCAAGTCTGTGACTGTCAGGGTGTGTGAGTGGGTGTCTCTAGGGTTGGGTTTGTGTTTGTGTGTGTGTGTGTCTGCCTTTATCCAGTCTATAGTTTACTAGTTTCTACATATTGATTAAATGTCATTAGCTAAGTGTTGGAGTACTTAATATTTTTTATTAAACATCTGAAGGGGGGTCCTTGTCACTGATAAGGTTGAGGAAAAACTGCTGTAAGATGCATTTGGTTTACCTTTTATACAGAAGGCCCATAGTGATATTTTGGTGTTCAGGGAGAGAGTCATATCTTATAAGTTAAATTAATATTGTGATTTTGTGCTTATAAACATATTTGTTTTTTTTAATAATTCAACACATGGAACACAGTCAGCACTCAGGAAGCACTGAAACAGTTTACACAGAGGCAAATGTCTTTCACTGTCGTCCAATACAGGTCACTGGTACCATGGGATGTGTAGTCCCCTTTAATAGGCAGGAACAATTATGCAAATAATTTGCAAGGGGCGGAGCCTCCCCTCTTACTTAAGCCACCTTCTGGCCAGAGCCACCCATATTGATTTGTTCCTGGTGTGCTTGCACACCAGGCAGAGAACAGCTATGCTTCTTAGAGTTTTATTATTTTTTATTCAAATATGGAATACCACCATTAGGAGGGTGACCATGGCTGTGAATTGCCCTCTTCAAAGTGGCTGGTGCAGCTTCCAGGGATTTCTGTGGACCTATACCTGAAGAGGGGACAGCTTGTGTTAAGCAGCTCCCCTGTTGGGGAAATTACCTCTGGTTCTTTCCCTCCCTATCATGGTCACCTGAAGACAGAAGTCTGCGAGAAAGGTGAGTCACCCATTGAGTGCTGAAGGTCCACCTGTCCCCACAGTGTCCCTTTGATGGGCTTGTATTTGGGAGTTTTAATACACTCCAGCACTCATAGGGTGTTTTTATTGCATTATCACTATTTATGCAATTTCTGTGTTATTCTCTGAGTTTTGGAGCATTGGGTATTCATTTATTTATGTTTCTCATGTATTTCATGCTTGTTTGGGCACTTTTTAATGTTTTACTAAACTTTATTAAAAATGGTGTTCCGCGCCTTTAAGCGCGGCTTTTTCCCGCTCAGCAGCAGAGCTCCTTTACTCTCTATGGGAATTCACAGTTTGGGACATATCTCTGAAACCGCTTGTCACAGCAACTTCAGAGTAGGCTCATTTTAATGCTAGGCTCCTGCTCTATCATCCGGTTGGTGTTTTATTACTGTAGGGGGCTCAGGGGGGCTTCGGGCACTGTTTGGGGTACTTGCATAGGGAAAACTACATTTCCCATGAGCGCTTAGCTCGCGCTTGTTTCTGATTGGCTGTCATGACGGCCGCCATTTTGTGGTACTTTTCCAAGGCGAGTACACTACGCAGGGACCGAGCCTTCTCTCTCCTCACCAGATTAACCCTTCGCTGGCCAGATAAGTCCGTTTTTAGACCTTTTCTGGGGTGAAACTTTAATCTTTAACACTTTTCTGGGTGATAGTGGTTTTTGTGGGGTATATTGACGCTGTGAGCATGTCTACTTCACTGGAGCTAGGGGCTAGACCCAAGACTAAGGAGGCTGGGGGGTCTTCTACCCCCATGGCGTTTTGCTCCTCTTGCCACATTGGGCTGGATTGCGATAATGTGGGGGATCTATGCCCTAATTGTACTGATAAAGATAGCAACCCTGGGCTTCCCAGCCACGCTATTGAGCCATCTTGGGTGAGGGAGTTTAAAGCTGCCACTAGGGATCTCAGATCCACGCTTCAACTCTTTCCCTCTCAGGTACAGAGGGCTCTCCAGGTCTGGCAGACCCCCTCTACTATCAGGACCTCCCTGCCTAAGCCACAGGGAGCTCCTGATATCACTGATTCTTCTGAAGAAGAACTTTTACAGGATTCTGATGCTGAGGAACGTACTGTTATTGAATCTAACAGGTCCATTGGGGACCCCTATGAGTGTGACCCTGAAGTTTCGGCTGAGGGTCTGATCAGAGCGGTTCTGAATACGCTCAACCTTCCTCTGACTCAGGAATCCACTTATGATCCTACTGATGTTTTTCAGAAAAAGCCATCTAAACCTGTTGTTTGTTTTCCAACTAACCCTACTCTTGCCCGTCTGGTTTCTGAGGCATGGAAGTATCCTGATAGATCTTCCTCTGTCTCCAAAAAGTTTGCCAAACTTTACCCTTTTCCCGACGCGGAGCTGGCAAAATGGGTTCATCCTCCCAAGGTGGATGCTCCTGTGTCTAGACTATCCAAATCTACTGCTTTGGCTGTCTCAGATGCCTCTGCCTTGCAGGACTGGACGGATAAGAAATTAGAGCTCTCTCTTAAATCTATTTTTGCCTCTATTGGCACTGCCATGCGCCCCACCTTTGCTGTGGCATGGGTTAATAGGGCTATTGCAGCCTGGACTGAACGACTGACTGAAGCGGTTCGCCAGGATGCGCCTGTATCTGAACAGTTGCAGCTTCTTGCTAATATCACTGAAGCTCAGAACTATATTGCTGATGCTGCTTTTGATGCTGTGCGCATGATGGCGAGGGCCTCCACTTCTTCTGTGGTGGCTAGACGCGCTCTTTGGCTGAAAATTTGGTCTGCTGATACAGCCTCTAAGAAAGCCTTGCTTTCCTTGCCCTTTCAGGGGAATTTGCTCTTTGGCTCTGAGCTCAAGGAAATGATCAGTGAGGCTACTGGCGGTAAAAGTACTCTTCTACCCTCAGTCTTTAAGAAAAA
Source organism: Rhinophrynus dorsalis (assembly GCA_037306005.1). Lineage (NCBI taxonomy): Eukaryota > Metazoa > Chordata > Amphibia > Anura > Rhinophrynidae > Rhinophrynus > Rhinophrynus dorsalis. The sequence continues at coordinate 384,734,100 of CM074723.1, read as the reverse complement.
GTTTCCAGCCAAACGCAATCGGTCCTTTCGTTCCTTTCAGACTGAGACACGCTCCTCGGCCCAAACGGGTCCTCCCACTACGCGCTCCTCCTCCAAGCCCAAACAGTCCTGGAGGCCCAAAGTTGCCTCCAAGGCCAAGACCTCCAAGACTGCTTCGGCATGACTCGCCGAACCCGGGTCCGCATCCGGCTGTAGGCGGTCGTCTCCGCATCTTTCGCCGGACTTGGGAGGAGTCAGTGGCGGACCCATGGGTTCTTCAGGTGGTGTCAGAGGGATACAGGATCCCTTTCTCTTCCCTTCCTCCTTTTCGGTTCCATTTTACTCGTCCTTCTCAGGAACCCTCAAAAAGGCGTCTGTTCGACGACGCTATTCAGGATCTCTTGGACAAAGAGGTCCTGGAGGCGGTTCCGCAGGGGGACACAGGTTCAGGATTTTATTCCAACCTGTTTGTGGTAGCCAAAAAGGACGGAGGAGCCCGTCCCATCTTGGATCTCAAAGATCTCAATGCCTATGTGGTGACTTCCCACTTCCGCCAGGAGTCCCTGCGCTCTGTGATTGCAGCAATGTCTCCAGGGGAGTTTCTTGCCTCCCTGGACCTTCAGGATGCTTATCTTCACATCCCTATTTATCCAGAGAGCAGGAAGTATCTCAGGATTGCCTGCCACAGGGGACACTTTCAATTTACAACGCTCCCCTTTGGACTGACTACAGCTCCTCAAGTCTTCCAGCGGGTGCTGGGCTCCTTGATAGCGGTGCTCCATCAGGATGGGATCAGAGTGACACCCTACATGGACGATCTCCTACTGAAGGCCTCCTCAGCGGAGCTTCTCCACCAGCAGTTGCAGAGGTGCATGCACACCCTGAACCGTCACGGATGGATCCTGAATCTGGACAAGTCGGACTTGATTCCTTCTCAGAGGCTTCTGTTCCTGGGTCTCCTGTTCGACACTCGCCAATGCATGGTGTTTCTTCCAGAGGACGTGGCTCACCAGATAGCCGTCAGAGTGGCTGGGATTCTGGACATGGACGAAATTCCAGTTCCGAAGTTGTCGTCCTTAGTGGGGAAGTTCATTTCCACGATCGAAGCAGTACCATTTGCCATGGCCCACTCCAGGGATCTTCAGAGATTTGTGATCCAGACGTGCAGGAATCATCCAGATCATCAACATCTGTCTGTTTCTCTTCCTCCTCATGTCGAGTCGAGTCTGCACTGGTGGTTAGATCTCTCTCATCTCTTGAAAGGGAAATCCTTTCTAGTTCCTCATTGGACCACAGTCACAACGGATGCCAGCCTTCGGGGCTGGGGTGCAGTCTGGGGTCGCTTCAGTGCTCAGGGGAAATGGGGTCTGGAGGAATCCATGCTCTCCATCAATGTTCTGGAACTTCGAGCTGTCCGGCTGGCCCTGAGGCACTGGGAGTCTCAATTGACCGGTCTTCCAGTCAGAGTAGAGTCCGACAACGCCACGGCGGTGGCTTACATCAACAGACAAGGCGGCACAAGAAGCGGTTCCGCCTGGTGGGAAGTCAAGGATATTTTGTCTTGGGCAGAAGATCACGTGCCTGTCATCTCTGCAGTTCACATTCCAGGCGTGGACAACGTCATGGCAGACTTCCTCAGTCGTCACACCGTCGACAGCGGAGAATGGGCTCTTCACCCAGAGGTGTTTCACATGCTCACTCAACGGTGGGGGATGCCAGTGGTGGATCTGATGGCTACCAGACACAACAGGAAGTTTCCGGTGTTTTGCTCCCGTCTGAGGGACTCCCTTGCTCTAGCGGTGGATGCCTTGTCGATCCCTTGAGACTTCTCCCTGGCTTACATCTTCCCCCCTCTTCCTCTATTGATCAGAGTTATTCAGAAGTTGAAGAGAGAACGTTGTCCTGTCATCCTGATTGCTCCGAACTGGCCTCGCCAGTCCTGGTTTCCGGAATTGATGGCCATGTCAGTGAAGGATCCAATCCCACTTCCAGCCCGTCCGGACCTGCTTCTTCAGGGGTATCTGTGGAAAGAGGATGTTCACTCTCTCCGTTTGATGGCATGGCGGTTGAATCCTCGATTCTAGCTCAGAAAGGCTTTTCTCCTTCTGTGGTGTCGACGATGCTCAGTGCTCGTAAGCCTGTGTCTTCCAAGATCTATCATCGCATTTGGTCAACTTTCGTGACATGGTGCTCTGTCAAGCAGTTGTCTCTTGACTTCCATCTTCCCACTGTCCTGGCCTTCTTGCAGGACGGTGTGGACAAGGGGCTCAGTCTGAGTTCCCTCAAAGTTCAGACCTCTGCCTTGTCTGTGTTTTTCCAGGAACGGATTGCCATCCTTCCTGATGTGAAAGTCTTCTTCCAAGGTGTGACTCATGTTCGACCTGCCTTCAAGAGTCCTGCTCCCCAGTGGGATCTCAATTTGGTGCTGGGTGTTCTTCAGCGACCACCGTTTGAATCCTTGGCTTCCATTCCATTACGTCTTGTGACTTGGAAGATGGCCTTCCTTTTGGCTATTGTGTCAGTACGCCGGGTGGCAGAGTTACAGGCATTGTCTTGTAAACCTCCTTACCTGGTGTTCCACAAGGATAAGGCTGTGCTTCGCACTACCAAGGAATTCTTACCCAAGGTTGTGTCTGAGTTTCACATCAATCAGGAGATTGTGGTTCCCTCTTTCTGCCCTAATCCTTCATCTGACAAGGAAAGAGATCTCCATTTGTTGGATGTGGTGCGTTGCCTCAAGTTTTATGTTCACCGCACCGAATCTATCAGGAAGTCTGACGCTCTATTCGTCATTCCTGAGGGGCCTAGGGCAGGAAGACCGGCTTCCAAAGTTACCATTGCCTCTTGGATTAAGGCTACCATCCGTGAAGCCTATAAGTTGAGGAATAAGCATGTTCCCTTCAGGGTGACTGCCCATTCCACCAGATCTATTGGGGCCTCCTGGGCCTACAAGAATCAAGCTTCTGCTGATCAACTGTGCAGAGCGGCCACTTGGTCCTCTGTGCACACTTTTTCTAAGCACTACCGAGTTGATGTACTGGCATCGGCTGATGCCAGCTTTGGAAGGAAGGTCCTGGAGGCAGTCTTGCCTGTGTAGGTCTTCCGCTCTGTGATCCTTAGTGCTTCCTTACTGTTGAGCCCGGTTGGCTCGTGTTCCGTGTGCTGTGTTAAGTTCAGGGATTGTTCCCTTGGTTGGTGTCAGTTGACACTTACAGTTTGGGCTATGTTATCAACTGGTTAACAGTTCTAGTGACTTGGGCCTTGCGCCTGGTCCTTGCCTTACTTCCCGCCTCTGGATCAGCTCAATGTTTGTACATCCCATGGTACCAGTGACCTGTATTGGACGACAGTGAAAATAGGATTTTAGTCTTACCTGTTAAATCCTTTTCACTTAGTCCATACAGGTCACTGGTCTCCCACCCTGTCAAGGGACCAGTCTTGGCTCTCCTGTGGCATTCAGTGGGAGACCGTTCGGGCATGCTCACAGGAGTCTTTCTTTTTGCTTACCTGGGATCAGTTTAGGGTCTCAAATCAATATGGGTGGCTCTGGCCAGAAGGTGGCTTAAGTAAGAGGGGAGGCTCCGCCCCTTGCAAATTATTTGCATAATTGTTCCTGCCTATTAAAGGGGACTACACATCCCATGGTACCAGTGACCTGTATGGACTAAGTGAAAAGGATTTAACAGGTAAGACTAAAATCCTATTTTTTTGTCTGTGTGAGTGCCTCAGGTCGGGTTGGCATGGCAACTTTGCTCTACCGGTTGACCAGCTGGATCAGACTGTTCACTGCAAAAGGGGCAGACCTCAGGAAAAGGGGTGGGAAAATGAAGAATAGCCAGTGAGCTACAAAGTATTAAAGTGTGTGACTGACCTCAATTATTATTATTCTTTATTTATATAGCGCCAACTAATTCCACAGCGCTTTACATAGACATACAGAGGTATTAAATAGTACAATCAACTGTGGAGAGCAGAAGGATCAGAGGGCCCTGATTGTGAGAGCTTACAGTCTAAATAAACTCTTTAATACTGTAGAGTGAATTGAAAACCGTTTCTAAGTATTACTATTATTGTTCTTTATTTATATAGCGCCAACTTATTCCGCAGTGCTGTACAATAGAGAATAGACATACAGAGATATGTATATCTCTTTAAGTGCAGATGGATATATTAATAGCTCAGTCACTTTAAAGTGATAGTAAATATATTGGCTTTACATATTCTCCACTAGCAGAATATGTAAAGTCAATTTACCTGTACTTTTTATTATTATTATTATTATATTTTTTTCATGTTTTCAATGTTTTCACTTTGAGGGCCAGAGGAATGCACAACATGTTGCTTAACAATGTGTTGCATATCCCGCTGGCATTCAAAGGGTTAATCCATTTTACATCACTTATGTCCAGAGGTGCTCTCTGTCCGAGCCAGCAGAAGTTGGGGTTGTGGTATAATCCAACACTACTCTTGCTGCAGAAATACGGGAGGGAGGGCGTTATGAAACTTTTGCCCCACTCTATCATTTACAACTTACCAAGCACTTAGGGGGAGATGTATAAAACTGGAGTTATAAAGAAAGTGTCTGTAAAAGTGTCTCAAAGCGATATAAGTATCTGTATAAACAGCTAATGACATTTTGCTAAGTGCTAACTCCAGTTAGTTGACGTTTTTGAAAAGTGGAGTAGAAATGGTCTTGGCCAAATAAGAATTGTGTCCCAGTGTATTTATACAGAAATTCGCTAATTGCACCAAAAATAAAGCCACTTTTACAGATTAAATCATAACTTCAGATAAAAACCATTCTTATTGGAAGTATATAATACTGCTATGTGTACGAAAATATATTTGCATGTGAGAATATTCACAGATAGACATATTTATAAATGTGACTTTACCGCGTTATGAATTTTAGCCACAATTCTTAAGTATTACATTAAGAAGGCTTTTTATCCCCCCCCCAGTGCTCTTTATCTGGTATAATTTATATCATTTGAGTCCAACAGACATAATTCTTGAGACATGGGGGACTATTTTCATTCAGGTTTAACATGAGAGATTTTGAATAATGAAGCTGTGAACCTGACTCCATTCATAAGAATAAATACAAGCCTATTCACATGTATATTTTCTTATGAATGAAGCTGCTAAATGGTCCATCATAATTCATAATGTCTAGCATCCATATTGAAAACTGAGGTTCATAGTTTTCCATTGACATTAATCCATAAGATGTCAAAAACTGGCCTACATTACATTGCTCTCGAGGTGAAAGGGCTTGTAGCAAAAACAACTGTCCAGTGGGTGGGCAGCTGGACAGGTATTTTTCCTACTGTTCTTACTAGAATTCCTGGAAAATGTTTGCCGTAGTAGGTCTGTTTCTGGCTCATTTGCACTGAACCTCTCCCAGCTTTGTTTATTCTGCACCTGACCTCAGTGATGTTTTTTTAACTGCGTTACTAAGGTTAAAGGGAAATGCCCATCCAGGTATCAGTTGGATGTATTATATAACAGATAAAAGTCAAATGAACAAAATAACTCACATGATGCTTTCCTATATATCTTCATTGCTTTGTATTTTTTTTGGAATAGTTAACACAACACTTCTAATCATGACAATGCTTAACCTTTTGAGTGCCAATGGGTATCCAGCCTATTGCTTCACAATGTTTTGGCACTCAATTAACCCTTTGAGTGCCACAGATGTATCCCACTCATTGCTTTGCCTTTGGCACTCAAAAAGTTAAAGGAATAGTAATGTCTAGATCTTCTCCAATTTTTATAACATGTAGCGGTATGTTTAAGTACTTCCAGTTCTGTAGTTCAAAAGATATTCAAGCTGAAAGGATCCCCCTCCCGCCCTCTATGGCCTCCTCCCATTAGATCAGTAATCCTGTCATGGAACCGGACTGATGCAGCGAGGGGCAATCTTTAGTCCGTAATTATAAGGAAAACCCTGCCCCTCTTGATGAAGGAGGGCAGGATTATCCTTTTGCGTTCTGAAGATTATCCATCATCGCTCTCTATCCATACTAGATCAGCGATGCGGTCAGAAGTGGTTGGAGGGGTTTCTTTTCAGCTCCAATATCTTTTGAACTACAGAACTGTAAGTACTTAAAGGGATAGTAATGTTTCATAATAAAAGCAGCTCTAGTTAATCATCATAGTATTTGGACTTTGGAGAGTGTTATTTCAGTTCTGTCAGAGTTGTAGTTCAGGAGTTATTCAATGACAAAGTGTCCCCCTCCCGCCCCTTTTACTGATGTAACACTGCTCAGCCAGAGCAGAAGGGAGGTGCCCAGGTAGATTGCACAGAGGGACAATCTTCAATTAAGATAAGGGAAAAAGCTGAAAAGCTTGTCAAGGTGGGCAGGGATTTCATTGTTTTCACTGTAAGAAGATTGTCCCCTGCTGTTATCTGTCTGGTCTTACAACCAGACTCACATCTGAGAAGAGATGGCTTACACTAGGTAAAAGGGGCGGGGAGGGAAACTTTGCTTGTGAATATCTCTTAAACCATAAAGGTTTGAGAGATAAGACTTATATCATTCTTTATATTTTTTTAATGCCTACAAAATAAAATGAAGTTAAAACGAAGTATTACTATCCCTTTAAACATACCTCTACGTGTTATAAAAAGCTTAACCCTTTGAGTGCCTGAGGGGTACGCAACACATTGCTTTGCAATGCGTTGTGCACCCCTCTGGCACTCAAAGGGTTAAAGAAGTCTCGGAGCAGAACGTTAATATAGCCATTACTGTCCCTTTAATAGAGAGGAAACTAATCAATTTAGTGAGAGCTGTCAGTGGTGGAGATCTCTCAGTGAGAGATTACTAAACACACACAGGCTGATCTACTAAGTGGAACTAGCGCAAATGAACTAGAGCAAGCGGAGGCTCTTCAGCTGAGCCGGGATTGTAAGAGCCTCCACTGGTCCCGGGACCGGATTCCCCTGCTGTCACAGCTAGAATGCTGACGTCAGGCGAGAAGGAACTTTGAAAGCGGATATCTCTCAAACCATAAAGGTTTGAGAGATGCTTCTGTGCTCGTTTAATTCAGATTTTTAAGGGCTACAAGATGTGGGATAGTAAAATTGAAGTATTACTATCCCTTTAAAATGTCACTGCTGGTGCCTAAGGGTTTGGAATATTTTATTAACACCTTTATATTCATCCCTTCAATATCTCCTACAAAAAATTTGTCTGGCTCCACAATGCTTTATATTTTTGTCTACCCTGAGTTTAGATCACTTTGATGTGCCACCGACATCCACTCGGTATACCTCCTTTCTTCCATAAAGACTTTGAAATAAAAAAATAAAAAAAAAAATAAAATCTGCGAATTGTAAGAATAACTATATTTATGCACTTGTGCCATTTATTACACCTTTAACCTTTTGAGTGTCAGAAAGGCATCCAGTGCACTCAAAGGGTTAAAAATTAGATGGCATACCGTAAAATCTCGGGTATAATACGCACAGTTTTACCCCATTTCACCTTATGTGAAGTGGGGGGTGCGTATTATACACGAGAGTTATTAAAAAAAAAAAAAAAAAAAAAATTGAGCTGACAGATTCCCTACCTTACTTGTCTCCACTGCAGTCCTCTCTGACAATGAGGCTTAGCGTAGGTACTTCCTTCCACTGAAGTACCCATCTTCCCAGCGGGCGGCAAGCTTGCATTTGCAGCCCGCTTCCTTCATGGGCTTTCAGGACCTTCCTCTTCAATTACCATTGGCTGGAGGCGGAAGGTCCTGAAAGCCCATGAGGGAAGCGGGCGGCAAATGCAAGCTTGCCGCCTGCTGGGAAGATGGGTACTTCAGTGGAAGGAAGTACCTACGCTAAGCCTCATTGTCAGAGAGGACTGCAGTGGAGACAAGTAAGCGCATTGGGCCGCGGGAGGGAGGGAAGGGTTCCTGACAGCTTAACTTTTTTTTTCCCTAAGAGGGGAAAACAAGGGTGCGTATTATACATAGGCACTCTTGTTTTCCCCTAAAATCTTGGGTATAATATACACCTGCGTATTATACACAGGTGCGTATTATACCTGAGATTTTACGGTATATATTTTAAAAAATTCCAGATTACATATTTGAGGTACTTTGGGCATAGAAAGATCGAGAACCACTGGTTTAGGTATCATTTTAACCCTTTGAGTGCCAGAGTGGTACAAAAAGCATTGCAAAGCAATGTGTTGCATACCACTCTGGCACTCAAAGGGTTAATTATAGATCTGTACTATAGCAGTAACAGCTGGATGCATTTTCTCTGTGATAAGGCAGTTGGATGGAGTATTGCTTGATGATGTTCCCAGTGGAGCTGCATAGAGAAGAATTACATTGTTGCTGTAACAGTTCTAATTAAAAATCGGAGATATATTGTTGATTCCCATGTGGCAAGGGACATGGCAGATAATCAGGAGTTGTTAATAAAGCTTCTATTTTTCCACAACAATGATAGGAAATACCCAAATATTATGATTTTTTTCTATTATTATAAATCACTACATCTAGCTGCACAAGTAGTTTACAAAAACCACTGCTTCATGCGTATTTAATCCTTTGTGTTAGAGAGATATTCAGCATGTTGTGTTGGATAACTCACTGGCACTGAAAGCGTTAATTCACATATTTGGGGGGGGGGGAGAAGACCATACAGAGTTTAACCCCTTAAGCACGCTGCTCCGGAAGCCCTGAACCGGAATTTAAAAAAAAGAAAAACGCAGCCCCGTGGTCCTCAAGTACCGGCTGCGCGTGCGTGTGCCGGTCCTTAAGGGGTTAAGCCAATGGTGGTAAACAATGCATTGGATACCCTCTGTAGCACTTAAAGGGTTATATATAATGATTTGATAAGTACTGTATTGAATTGTTCTTCATCTCTGTGCTCTGATCCTCCACATCTGATTATACTATTTAATGCCTCTGTATGTCTATTCCCAGTTGTACAGCGCTGCTATATAAATAAAGAATCATAATAATAATAATGCTCTTTATTGTCTTCTATGTTTCTTAACATGTGACTTAATTATAGGCTTGCAGTACGGTGCTTTTTCTGCCTCTCTTTTTGCTTTATATATTTTCATGTGTAGTTACACAAACTTTGAGCAAATCGTAAGCGTCGTAGGGGACAAATAAAAATGTCTGTTTTACGTGAGGCTTTTAGAACCCTTGAGTTCTGTAGAGGTCTCCAGAACATTGTGAAGCACTGCACTGGAGACCTCTATAGCATCCAATGGGTTTAAAAGCGTCATTGAAATCAGTGGAAATGTCAGACATTTGTATTTGTTTGTAATGGTGTAGTTGTTTTTCACAGAACTGCTGTACTTTTGGCTTTATATGTATTCTGTGATTGTGCGGCTGTGACCCCTTGCACTTTTGTCCATTTAACCTTGGCCTTTACTTCACAAACATTGTAACCTGCACTGTGGTTTTGTACCCCACCCCCCCACCAACCAACTTCAAATACTTTTCTTCTTATTTACTGAAGGAACATGTCCAATTCCGTGTCATCAGACATTCCATCCCCCTCCCCCATATATCTGTCTTCCAGCCTCTCATTAGCAGTGGAAGTGAAAACTGCAAGACGTGTTCAGTTTTTTCTATATAAATAGGCAATATCAGCATTGAAATAGCGTGTTCTTACTGTACATTCATAGATATTTATGTGTGGTAATTGTTTCTGTGCTATTTTTAATCAGTCTGATTTCCTTAGTACCCCTGGTGGGTTATGTAGTAAGGTGTGATAAAGAGGTGATAAAGCGGAGATGGCTTCTCCATTGATATCACTTCTCCAGGTCCTATGTTATTCTATGGAGTATATGCACTAAGATACCCAAAGCTGGAGAAATCTTAGTGCATAGGCTCCATAGAATAACATAGGACTTGGAGAAGTGTTTTCACTGGAGGACTCCTCTCCATTTTATCACCTCTTTATCACGCCTTAGTGCATCTCCCCCCTGAAGCTCTGCTTTTGTAAAAAACAGTTGGATGTGGGTCATGCAAAGAAATGTCTGTCCCCGAACCTGCAGAAATGCAGTACATGCAATATTATGGGGAATTAAAACCACACTCTCACACATAACCTATTTTTTCTTTATTATACTTCTCATTTATAATATATGTATGCATACATACATAGCTTACATACACGTACAGAGAAGGACATTTCCTTTAGTCTGTGGATAGTTTAAAAAAAAAAAAACAACAAAAAAAAACAGACGAGTTAAATGAATACCCTTTCACATTCCACAAATGAAAACATTTTCACCAGCCACTACTACCATATAACTGCTAAAACACACATTTTCTGGGTACACTGATCAGGTAAAGCCCAGATACAACACACGGCTGTGGTGTTCATGGAATGACTTAATGACTTAATAATGAGATACTCTTTTCCATCACTCCTGTGCCTGAGTTTCTCTCTGGTCTCTCTGAGTGTCTCTCTGTTACTTGCAGAATGGACTCAGCAGAGCTCCAGTTCTTTTTTTGCTGTTTGCTTTTTTACGAGGTACAAGAACACAAAAGATGTACTGTACCTACTAAAAAGGTACATTTGAAGGGCTTTAATGTTATGTTCTTTATATTTATTATTGGTTGGACTAGTGACTTTTCAGTACATTGATGCTCTGACTAGTGAGCCTCACTAATATTTTTCCAGGTACAGACGGACTTGTGCACACAGACGGACTCCAGACTCGTGCGCACAGGCAGGCTCGTGCACAGACACACAGACAGACACAAACAGAGAAGCAATAGGCAGGCACAAACAGACAAAGACAAGCACAGACAGAGTAGCAATAGGCAGGCACAAATAGACAAGGACAGGCACAGACAGAGTAGCAATAGGCAGGCACAGACAGAGTAGCAATAGGCAGGCACAAACAGACAGATACGCAGGCACAGACAGACATAGGCAGGCACAGACAGACATAGGCAGGCACAGACAGACATAGGCAGGCACAGACAGACAGGCAGGCACAGACAGACAGGCAGGCACAGACAGACAGGCAGGCACAGACAGACACGCAGGCACAGACAGACAGCAGGCTCAGACAGACATAGGCAGGCTCAAACAGACGTAGGCGCTCAAACAGGCGTAGACGCTCAGACACAGACACTCAAACAGACACACGGACCCAGATGTCCTTAAAATCACCTCTCTCCTTTTCTTAGAGGAGTAAACTCTGCGGATGATGGGAACTGTAGTCCAGCAGAACCTGGAGGGCCTCGTGTTGCTTACCTATGTGTGTGAACTCTGTTTCCTCCAGAGTACTGGAATACATTGATAAGAAGGCATTATCATGCAAATCCTTTTAACCCTTTGAGTGCCAGAGGAGTATGCAAAGCATTGCCAAGCAATGTGTTGTGTACCCCTCTGGCACTCAACGGGTTATGATGGATGTCCTTTTTATAAATAAAGAAACATAATGTAATATTTTTTATTTTTAAATAATATGCAAAACAGTTTTAACCCCTTATGGACCCACATGGGAAAACTTTCCTAAAGGACTAGTGACGGTCCTGGCACATCAAGAACTTTAGGGCTCCCCGCACGGCTACACGCCTTTCAGGGAGCCCTGAATCCGACAGGGTAAAAAAAATAAATAAATAAATAAAAAAAAAAATGCCTTGTGGTCCTTAGGGGGTTAAAGTGATCAGTCCACTTTAAAAAAACATTGCATGTGACTGCATTTGTAAAACCTGGCAGCACGTGGAAGAAAGGAGCTTTCTGTTTCTATATTTTTTTTTACCAGAACTGACCTCAGTAGTAACTACACTGCATGTAGAGCCACACAATTATCTTATTTCTACACACTTTTGTTCTAAATGTTCAAAATAATGTTTCAGACACCCATTATGCATTAGTTTAAATTGGGAATTCCCAAAATTGGGGGGGAGGGAGATACTTCCGGGAGTTGTGAAGCTTTGTTTCGGGGTCAGACTTCTACTTTCTTGTACACCAATCAGTTTCCATACATTGGAAAAGGAATCACAGTCTGCAGTTTGGGAGAGGCTGTCTCAGCAAGAACTACGCAATCTACCATGCATGATTTTGACATTCGGCATATATATATATATATATATATATATATATATATATATATATATATATATATATATATGTGTGTTTGGGGGGGGGGTGGAGTCAGACAGTGTACGTTAGGCATCTATGGTTGCCGTGAGGCCAGACTGAGGGAGCATTTATTTGTTTTTTATTATTAATACATATATGCTGTATACAGTCGTGGCCAAAAGTTTTGAGAATGACACAAGTATTGGTCTTCACAAAGTTTGCTGCTTCAGTGTTCTTAGATATTATTGTCAGATGTTACTCTGGTATACTGAAGTATAATTACAAGCATTTCATAAGTATCAAAGGCCTTTGTTGACAGTTACATTAAGTTTATGCAAAGAGTCAGTATTTGCAGTGTTGACCCTTTTTTTTCAAGACCTCTGCAATCCACCCTGGCATGCTGTCATTTAACTTCAAGGCAACATCCTGACTGATGACAGCCCATTCTTGCATAATCAGTGCTTGGAGTTTGTCAGAATTTGTGGGTTTTTATTTGTCCGCCTGCCTCTTGAGGATCAACCACAAGTTCTCAATGGGATTAAGGTCTGGAGAGTTTCCTGGCCATGGACCCAAAATGTTGATGTTTTGTTCCCCAAGCCACTTATTTATCACTTTTGCCTTATGGCAAGGTGCTCCATCATGCTGGAAAAGGCATTGTTCATCACCAAACTGTTCTTCGATGGTTGGGAGAAGTTGCTCTTGAAGGATGTTTTGGTATTATTCTTTATTCATGGCTGTGTTCTTAGACAATATTGTGAATGGCCTCAGGATGCTTTACTGTTGGCATGACACAGGACTGATGGTAGTGCTCACCTTGTCTTCTCCGGATGATCCTTTTTCCGGATGCCCCAAACAATCGGAAAGGGGATTCATCAGAGAAAATGACTTTACCCCAGTCCTCAGCAGTCCAATCCCTGTAACTTTTGCAGAATATCAGTCTGCCTCTGATGTTTTTCCTGGAGAGAAGTGGCTTGTTTGCTGCCCTTCTTCACACCAGGCCATCCTCCAAAAGTCTTCACCTCATTGTGCGTGCAGATGCACACTGCAGTTCCTAAGTAAGCTCTTCACTGGTGGTGCCCCAAACCCGCAGCAGAATCAAATTTAGGAGATGGTCCTGGCGCTTGCTGGACTTTCTTGGGCTCCATGACACATTCTTCACAACAATTGAACCTCTCTAATTGAAGTTCTTGATGATCCGATAAATGGTTGATTTAGGTGCAGTCTTACTAGCAGCAATATCCTTGCCTGTGAAGCCCTTTTTGTGCAAAGCAATGATGACAGCACATATTTACTTACAGGTAACCATGGTTAACAAAGGAAGAACAGTGATTTCAAGCACCACCCTCCTTTTAAAGCTTCTGGTCTGTTATCCTAACCCAATCAGCATAACCGTGATCTCCAGCCTTCTCCATGTCAACACTCTCACCTGTGTTAAAGAGAGAATCACTGACATGATGTCAGCTGGTCCTTTTGGGGCAGGGCTGAAATGCAGTGGAAATGTTTTTTGGGGATTAAGTTCATTTTCATGGCAAAGAGGGACTTTGCAATTGATTGCAATTCATCTGATCACTCTTCATAACATTCTGGAGTACATGCAAATTGGGGGGGGGTGGAGTCAGACAGTGTACGTTAGGCATCTATGGTTGCCGTGAGGCCAGACTGAGGGAGCATTTATTTGTTTTTTATTATTAATACATATATGCTGTATACAGTCGTGGCCAAAAGTTTTGAGAATGACACAAGTATTGGTCTTCACAAAGTTTGCTGCTTCAGTGTTCTTAGATATTATTGTCAGATGTTACTCTGGTATACTGAAGTATAATTACAAGCATTTCATAAGTATCAAAGGCCTTTGTTGACAGTTACATTAAGTTTATGCAAAGAGTCAGTATTTGCAGTGTTGACCCTTTTTTTTCAAGACCTCTGCAATCCACCCTGGCATGCTGTCATTTAACTTCAAGGCAACATCCTGACTGATGACAGCCCATTCTTGCATAATCAGTGCTTGGAGTTTGTCAGAATTTGTGGGTTTTTATTTGTCCGCCTGCCTCTTGAGGATCAACCACAAGTTCTCAATGGGATTAAGGTCTGGAGAGTTTCCTGGCCATGGACCCAAAATGTTGATGTTTTGTTCCCCAAGCCACTTATTTATCACTTTTGCCTTATGGCAAGGTGCTCCATCATGCTGGAAAAGGCATTGTTCATCACCAAACTGTTCTTCGATGGTTGGGAGAAGTTGCTCTTGAAGGATGTTTTGGTATTATTCTTTATTCATGGCTGTGTTCTTAGACAATATTGTGAATGGCCTCAGGATGCTTTACTGTTGGCATGACACAGGACTGATGGTAGTGCTCACCTTGTCTTCTCCGGATGATCCTTTTTCCGGATGCCCCAAACAATCGGAAAGGGGATTCATCAGAGAAAATGACTTTACCCCAATCCTCAGCAGTCCAATCCCTGTAACTTTTGCAGAATATCAGTCTGCCTCTGATGTTTTTCCTGGAGAGAAGTGGCTTGTTTGCTGCCCTTCTTCACACCAGGCCATCCTCCAAAAGTCTTCACCTCATTGTGCGTGCAGATGCACACTGCAGTTCCTAAGTAAGCTCTTCACTGGTGGTGCCCCAAACCCGCAGCAGAATCAAATTTAGGAGATGGTCCTGGCGCTTGCTGGACTTTCTTGGGCTCCATGACACATTCTTCACAACAATTGAACCTCTCTAATTGAAGTTCTTGATGATCCGATAAATGGTTGATTTAGGTGCAGTCTTACTAGCAGCAATATCCTTGCCTGTGAAGCCCTTTTTGTGCAAAGCAATGATGACAGCACATATTTACTTACAGGTAACCATGGTTAACAAAGGAAGAACAGTGATTTCAAGCACCACCCTCCTTTTAAAGCTTCTGGTCTGTTATCCTAACCCAATCAGCATAACCGTGATCTCCAGCCTTCTCCATGTCAACACTCTCACCTGTGTTAAAGAGAGAATCACTGACATGATGTCAGCTGGTCCTTTTGGGGCAGGGCTGAAATGCAGTGGAAATGTTTTTTGGGGATTAAGTTCATTTTCATGGCAAAGAGGGACTTTGCAATTGATTGCAATTCATCTGATCACTCTTCATAACATTCTGGAGTACATGCAAATTGGCATCACCTAAACTGAGGCAGCAGACTTTGTGAAAATTAATATTTGTGTCATTCTCAAAACTTTTGGCCATGACTGCATATTTTTTTTTGGCAAGTCAGACCTCATTGGGGGGCACTGGGGACCCCTCCTGACACCCCCTGGCATTGATCACCTGTCCGGTAGGATAGGCAATAAATGCTGCAGTTAGGAAGGTGATCTCCACCTTCTTTTACCTGGATCCATCATGTATATTTTATAGTGTTAAAACTTGACCAGCAGTATAGGGAAACTCCTTCCCACCGTGCAGGGTAAGTTTGCCGGATGCTAGGTCCCAATTTCTAGTCATCATGGAGACCTGGAGCCTGGGATTTATTGAGCTCTGACTTAAATACATACGTGTCCTAACAGCAGTCAGGTATTTCTATTTACTGTTTTTGTTTTCATTTGATCTCTGTCTCAGTCTGCTGCTAGCTGTTTCAATAAAAAAAATGATAATTGTCTCCCTTGCAAGTTATTCAGGTCCTTTGAAGCCTATTGTTTGTTGTGGAGAGGCATGACGTTGTCATACTTTAGAAGAGATTACTATATACAGGAACCTGCAGATAAAATGCAAAAAATATAACTAGATACACCTGACCGCTGATGGAATATGTACCTAGCTATTTAATCGTAGGGTATAATTTCCTTTAAATATCTTATACAAGTATCTGTAATAAAATAATAATATGGAAATAATTATAGATGCTTCCAACTTTTAATCATTGTGTGATTGGTTCTGACAGTCACTGCTTCTTAATCAGCTTGTCTTTATGCAAGATTGTAATAAGGGATAAAAAGCAAATGAAGTTAATTTGAGATTAACACCTATCCATTTCACCATAGGCATTTTATAGACAATCCTGCACTTGTTAGCCATATATGAAGATTGATGTTCTACCAGTATCTTTGGAGCTTGCTCAGGGAGCGCATGACTGTCTTTACAGGGCATATGTAATAGTAGATATTAGTTATCCGGTACCAAATAGGTAATGTTTACAGATGCTGATCTGGAGTTCAGAGTATTTAAGTTTGTAAATCAGGCTTGATTTTTAATTGTTGTTTTTTCTTTATGAAATCCGTTACATATTTGTGAGTGATGTGTAGGTGGTCTGTTAGAACCATTCTATTTGTTTTTCAGTTTGGTAAAAACCATCTGCAAGGCTCACCACACAGGGCTATTTTTGTAATAGTCCTTTATCTAAAAAAGCTAGTTAAATGTTTTAATGGATTCTGAAAGCGCAGTAAGAGATAAGTGTGATATCTTGGATCACAAGAGGTTGATTTCCAGGGACACATAACACATGACAGGGTTGCTCAGTTACTCTTTCTGCTCGGACCACATCTAGACAAAGAAACACAATTAAGGGAGAAATGGCAGCTCTTTCAAGAAAAGGTTGTTTTAGAGACAATTTAGAGTTCAATTTCAAACCTGTTACAGTGATTTGCACTAAGCACAGGTTTGGCACAATGCACCCTTCTGGTCCTTAAAGGGATAGTAATGCTTCAAAATAAAAGCCGCTCCAATTAATCTTCATAGTATTTGGGACATGGAGAGTGTTATTTCAGTACTGTCAGAGTTGTAGTTCAAGAGTAATTGAATGATAAAGTATCTCCCTCCTGCCCCTTTTACTAATGTAACACTGCTCACCTCAGAACAGAAAGGTGGTGTCCAGATGGCTTGCATAGAGGGACAATCTTCAATTAGCATAAAGGAAAAACCTGTCAAAGGTTTTCATTGTTCTCACAGTAAGAAGAATGTCCCTTGCTGTGAGCTGTCTGGTCTTAAGACCAGATTCCACACTAAGTAAAAGACCAGATTTACACTAGGTAAAAGGGGCAGGAGGGGGATACTTTATCATTCAATTACTCTTGAACTACAACTCTAATACTATTGAAATAACACTCTCCATGGCCCAAATACTATGACAATTAATTGGAGCCGCTTTTATTTTGAAACATTACTATCCCTTTAACCCTTTGAGTGTCTAAGGGGTACGCAGCACATTGCGAGTGCCAGAGATGTAACCAACGCATTGCTTTGGATACATCTCTGGCATTCAAACGGTTATAAGCATAAGATTACCATGTAAGGTCCTTTGAACCTGATAGCAACTGTCATAGACATGAATCCAGGGCTGATTAAAGATGTTATAATTTTGACTTCATTGCCTCGTGTTTTTGTTAATTTTGTTTTCTTCAGTATTCAAGGGGTTAAACCCCAGGGGTTCTACATCTTTCATGCTCACATTGTGTCTAGCCTTGTTTGGAAAAAATCTAGATTTGGGACATATTTTCTAGATTCCGCTTTATGGTTTTTGTTTTGATAAGGGAAATGATGCATGATTAAACAACCATGTAACTTGGATCCCAAGAGAGGCCCTGTTACTTGAGATGCATGAGAGAACAGCTGATTTGAGTGTAGAACAGTTTTAAAGGGATTGTAAAGGTTGCAATGAAGTAGATTGCCGAGTCTTCTCTATTGTAAATTTAACACTGTGCTATGGTTAACAACTTACTTTTATGTAGTTCAAAAGATATTACATGTAAAAAAAAAATCCCCCCTCCCTCCCCTTCTGGCTGCCTCCCCTTGGAGCTGCAATCTGTTCCCGGAACCGGACGGATGCAGTGAAGGACAAACTTCAGTCAGTAATTAAAAGGACGAAGGAGGGCAGGATTTTCCTTTGCTTACTGAAGCAAGGAAGCAAGTCTGTTCTACACACTAGAATTTTATTTTAACTTCTCGTTTGCTAGTGAGGTTCAGCATGTTGTAGTTTAATACTCTGTACAAGGAGGGAAAAAATACAGAATTTGCTGTTTGTTATAACCTGCGGGTGCTTGAGAGGGCTCCAGTACATTTTTTTGTAATGTGGTGGACTAGTTGAAGAGCCTGTGTACACGGGCCACAATGCCACCCAGCAACGGCTGCACTGCAGTCATGCGCAGTACAGACTGCCGCGCCACTGCTGATACGGAGCGGGGCGCTCTGAATTCTGACCCTAGTCCGCTCTCTACGGTCTGATTTCGGAGCCCCGCTACGTTATCGGCTGCGGCATGGGCAGTCTGTAGTGCGCATGACTCCAGCTCATGCATCCATCTATACTGAGCATGACGGCTTCTGACAAACACACAATTAGCGAATTATTATATAGGAGATAGGGACCAAATAAACATTCCCAGAACTTCTACAGATTATAAATTGTACTTTTACCTTCTTGAATGCTAGAGAGGTCTCCACTGCATTGCTACTCATTTAAACCAATACAAATTGTTATTTGTCCCCTACAGTGCACTCGCTTTTTGAGTGTGTGTGTGTGTGTGTGTGTGTGTTTGTGACATTTTATTGCATCATAACAACTGCTGTAATTGGGTATCAAATGCATCTTGACCTCTAGCAGTGAGAGTCATGGTATGATAATGTGGATATCGGTCGTAGGGATGATGTAACATCCATTTAATGTTTCCCTATGATTGCAAAATTCTAATTTCAGCTCATAAATAGATTTTGTACTCTTTATGATCTCCTCATCATCTTTTTATTCTTTCTGCCCTCTATTATTCTCTTCCGCTTTTCATAAAATTCCATCTTTCCATCTCACCACAATCCCCTACACTACTTTCCCCCATTTCATCTTTCTCTTGATCTTACCCTCCTCGTATCCAATCACTCTCTTCTTTCTCTTCTTTATATCTCTCATTCAATTAATTTCTCTCATCTTAATCACTCTCTGTAGTTAAATTACTGAATCTCCTATCATTGATCTTATCCTCTATCTCTCTCTCTGTCTCCCCTGTAATTCAGCTGCTCTTGTCTTCTATCTTTAGGAATAAACATCTTGCACAATAGGAATAAACATCCTGCGCAACAGTGTGTCTGTTTATATATTTAAAAGCTACTATATAATTGATCCCTGTTTCTAAAACCTTGAATCTCTTGATCCTAATGATATTAATTACAGAGAAGACATTATCTATTTTAGACTTCCATGTCATGTGAATATTTTCATCTTGCCATTGTAATTTTTAAAGGAACACGAATTCCTAAAACTGATCTAGGGTTATATACACTTAATTACCGTGTACCCCATGATAGCCTTGTAAAAATTATTTACTTGCTTTCTAAACATGGTCTAAAAATGTAATCTTAAATATGATCTCTGCATTTCCAGGGGTCTAGGGCTCCTATATTTTCATAGCAATTTTGAGCGGTGTCTCCGAAGTGATAGTGTTTTATTGCCTGCTAATGGGCCTGAAGTAAGATTTCAGCCTTTCTGAAAAGGAGTGGGTACTAAACAATTAACCAGATTATGTCTATATAGGATAGACTACACATGTATAAAAATGTAAGTTTTTAGGATTAGATTTTTGAGATCTAACATAATTAGATTGTATATATGCTAGCTGGAAGTACACAACATTTAAAATTATATAAGTGTTCAATATTTATTGAACAATATTTATTATTTAGTGTTCAATATTTGATTGAAAATAAAGGGTTTTCATTCTTGCATTGTATTTACAGGAGCTGTTGAAATCTCAGTTAATTTAGTTTAGTGGCTCTGATATAGACTGGCTATGAACCTTCCATTCCAAGGGGTTAATTTGTCAAACTGTGGATAGCATACAAGAATGAGAAATGTTCTTGTATTTAATTTTACTTTGCCAGCTTCCTATTTATGAATGGGTTTGTTCTCACTTATTTATTAAGTGAGTACAAAGCCAACCCATTAGTGTATGACATTTACAAAGTCCAGGTCCTGGTCGGTACCGCATTGAGCCTTTGTATTTGCATACAGCATAGGCCTAGTCTAGGCAACCTGAGCCCTGCAGTTTTTGGATTACAACTCCCATGACCCTCTTCCAGCCAATTCATAGAGTGGCATGTGCATGTTACTTTCCATCCTTTTTTTAGTAAATATTGGACTATGGAGATATTATATATATTCCAAATTCCAGGTTCCATATTCCAGGTTCCCAAAACTCTCATTGGAACCCTCTCTAGCCCTTCCTCTTTAAATAAATGGAACCTTTAATTTCTCCCCTGTGGTACAGTTGGTTTGTCCCAGAGTTGCTCCTCTGTTTTTGTACATAAAACTCTACAGGTGCAATTTAGCTAGAGGAGCAATTCTGGAGTGTACCATCTCCACCCTAGGGGATAAACATTCCAAAAAAATCACAAGGAACTTTTAAATCCTTGAATTTCTAGGGAGTTCTCCTCACCAGCTTTCAAAGGGTTAAAACCCCCATTTAGATCCATGGAAATGCTTTTTTATTCCTTATAATGCAGTTGATTTGCTCCAGAATTGTACTGAATTGCACCTTTACATCGTACCTGTCAGAACTGTCCCATATTCCCAGTCCCTGGCTTTGTGTGTGGTTTAACCCTTTGAGTGCCATAGGGGTAAGCAATGCGTTCCGTAACCCTCTGGCACTCGAAGGGTGTGAAACACATTGCTTTTCAAAAAAGTCAACTAACTGGAGTTAGCACTTAGAGAAAATGTTGCTAAATGTTTATACATATACTTATGTCACTTTTGGCGCAATGCAAGAAACGCATGTATGCGTAATGTTTTGAGGGAAAATCTATAGCAAATGTATTTACGCATGGTTTTACTGAATTGCGCATGAAAATTCTTGAATAATGAATCTGTGCGCACATTTTGTGGTCGTGTGGGCGTGGTTACAATTAGCGAATCTGTCTGAGTGAAATAGAGAATGCGTTTAATGCAGGAAGTATATATGCTGCAATTTCATGCGCAATTCAGAACTCTTCCGGAAATCATATTCCTGGATTTTGACTTTTGCAAAATCTTTTTACGCAAAATAAAATCATTAAAACACGTTTTACGCATATGGGCATTTCTTGCATCGCACCATTTGAGACACTTTTACAGACTCTTTCTTTATAACTCCAGGTTTCTACATCTCGACCACAGTTTTTAATACGATAAAGGCCCCTCTTGTATTCAAGGAGTTGGAAGCTCCCAGTTAAATAATTAGAAATTTGGAGAATTATTTGGCCTCTGTGGTGTAGTTGGTTTACTCCAGAAGTGCTCTAATTTTCTTAATACACAAGTCTTGATTTTTTTTTTTTTTTTTTTTTAATAGCTTTGCATTTGACATTTTGATTTATTTTTAGACCGCTAAATGTAGTACGCTACAAATATGCCTCAGATACTTTCTCATAACATAAATATTAATAGCCTCCTTACAGAGCATTTTTGCAGTTTCCCAAGCATAATACATGTCCCTTTTCCCGTTAAAGTCCTCCAGAAATAATAGAATGAATTGCAAAAATAATCTTTTGATTAAAATATAATTTCGACGTATGTTTTTTGTGGCACGTGGTAACTGCAAAGTCACAAATGTCAGATTCCTTTTTTTTTTTCTATTATTTTCTGAAGATGGAACTGATTGCAGGCTATGTTCCCCAAATAAGTCGTGTGATGCTATGTGACTGCTCCTTGCGAGGGATTGGATGGAAACTGAAGTGTTCATCTGTGTAAGCGTCCCATCATAAAGCAGTCACGTAGTCTGTCTCACAGAGCTGCACAGCTTGGATTGCATTACACTGTAACAGTCAAGGACATGGTGTGTGCTTAGGCAAACATGGAAAGGAGCTATCCTCGTAAGGAGATGGTGTCTGTAAGTCTTTTATTCTTTCTCTCCAAAAAAAAAAAAGATTTCTTTTCTTTTTACTTTACAGAAGGCACTGTGTGTTTCATGACCTTTCATAAACCCTTTTTTACCAGTCACGTCTACAGTAACAACTGTTTGTGTTCGTAAATGTTTTGCATGCTTTTCTTTAAAAGGAGAAGGCTACAGACATGCGTGTCTGTATTTTATTCAGTATGAAAAGTGGTTTTAGTTTTTACAGGTAATTTATGAATGTCTGGATCTTTACATTACCCAAGCTGCAAATATGCATGTTGCAAGGTTAATGATGTCCAGGATTTACACAAGGCATTAACGTCTTCTGTTTCTTCACAAAATAATTTGTTACCTGGCTTTTATTCTGTCTTTATTTGGAAAATACTAACCTCAAAAACAAAAGGCAAAATACTAAACAGCAGCAAACTGCCTCTGTCATTTTGAAGTACTACAAAACGACACTCATCCGCATTAAGTTTAAGCTAAGCTGATTTGGTGCTTGAAGGTAATCTGTTTTACAGCTCAGTGTTGTCTGTTTTTTATGGATGGTAGGTGCTTGAGACTTTCCAGTACTGACATAGTCTACGCAAATGCTATTCTTAACTCTTTGAGTGCCAGGGGGTACGCAACACATTGCTCTGCAGGCACATTCATCTCCTTCATTTAGAAGGGATGTGGAGAGCAGATTCTTAAGTGATTCAAGTTAAACTGTTTTACAGAGAATTCATATATATGTATATGTTGTACTGTTGTTCTGTAAAGTTTTTTGAGAAATTAACCTGTTTTGGTCGCATGCTAATTCTTTGCACAGTATGTTAATTCATTCTGTTTGAAGCTATATTTTCCACTTGCTCTGCCATTAGATATGTCTCCAGTGTGTGGGCTGTGTCTGGATTCATTCATAGCACAGTGTGTATGGTAGTATTATTGGGCAAGCACAACAATTAATTAGCATAAACGGCCACATTGTTTCACCAACAAATAATGTTTCATTTCTCAAAATCTATTTGTTTTACAAGCAAGTGGGTAGCTCACCTCATCTGAAAGGGATAGTAATTTTTCAAAAAACAGCAGCTCCAATTCATCTTCATAGTATTTGGGCCACGACAAGTGTAATTTCAATACTGTCAGAGTTGTAGTTCAAGAGTAATTTAATGATAAAGTATCCCCCTCCCGCCCCTTTTACTTTGTGTAAGCCACCTCCCCTCAGAGTTGGATTCTGGGCCTGACAGATCACAGCAAGGGACAATCTTCTTACTGTGAGAACATTGAAAACCCTGCCCCTCTTGACAGGTTTTTCAGGTTTTTCCTCATGCTCACTGAATATTGTCCCTCTCTGCGATCCATCCGGACAATCTTGCTGCTCTGAGGTGAGCAGTGTTACATCAGTAAAAGGGGTGGGAGGGGGATACTTTATCATTCAATTACTCTTGAATTACAACTCTGACAGTATTGAAATAACACTCAAATACTATGAAGATTAATTTGTGCTGCTTTTATTGTGAAACATTACTTTCCCTTTAAAGTGACAAGCCTCTTTGTATATGTGATAGGTAACATTTCTAAATATGTATTCTTCATGATTTAGTCTGGGAATGGGCAGTTTGGTGTTCTCCAGTTATTTTTAGACTGCAACTTCCATCATTGCTAAGAATGATGGGAATTATAGTCCAACAACAGCTGTTGACAAATGCCATTGCTGCAGACGATGTAAATCCCGAGCCGGAGTCAGCTTTAGGAGCCCACAGAATGCTGAAAATAGAAAGTTTTGGGGGAGTTTCATTAGTCTGGAGGCCTAAAAATGATTGTGCCCCAGGCCTTTCAATCACTAGGTCCACAACTGATTAACAGATAATTTTGCCTTTCCCTGAAATAGTCGATAAAGTTCTTCATTATATTTTTCCTCATTCTATATGACAGCTTATCCTCGCTTTGTGTAACACAATCATCATAATCTCAAGTGCATAATATGGGACTTTTTATTTACCCAACCATTGTAAGACTGAGATGTTTGTATCCCCTTATGTCACTTACAATCTAAGACCAATGAAGTTGCAAACTGAGCATTCCTACCCAGTTTCTCAACATCACTACTAAAGTACACATAATAGTGCATATTTTTGGGACTTTCCTACTTGAACACTGGTAAACTAATCAGAATGAATGTTCCCCTAATTATACACTGTGCGCTGACAGGGAAATCCTTGAAACTTGCACTGTTAGGGGTATTTTTGAGGACTGTATTTGAGGTGCCCTACACATGTAGAAAGCTCAGTTGGTTATTGTACCAGCTGTAGAATCTCTGGAAACCTCAGGGTTGCAGATCAGTTCTGACTTTTATCCTTCCGAGACAGACAAGATAAGTACCTTTAAATTGGGTAATAACATCTATACCCCAGGGCTTGAAAACAAGAGACCATCTCAATGTATTCTTCCTGTTAACCCCTTAAGGACCGGAGGTTATGGGACATTTCCATCCCATAACGACCGCATAGGGGCACGTTGACGCGCCGGTACACGTGACCTGTCACGTGTATCGGCGCGTCACTATGGGGCTTGAAAGACATCGCTCCGATCTTGGAGCGGTCTATTTCATGCCCTATTTTTACTTACAGCGCTCCCGGTAGAGCGCTGTAAGTAAAAAGTACGTGACGTACCATGACCGTCAATGGTCCTTGAGTAGTTCAAGGACCGTGACGGTCCTGGTACGTCAAGGGTCCCTAAGGGGTTAAACTACTTCAGCAGTAATGTTTGCATTTTTGTTCCAAAGCACCTGCACCATAGGGATCAAATAAAGTGTATTAGAAAACCATTATAGCCCACCACATACCAATCTAAAAAAATATATATATATTTAAAACCCAATCAGTAGTTAAGATCCCTGGGGATCAAGAATTTGAGATCTTTCGTTAGTCCAGACCTAGTAGACTTGCTACTATTTACTTGATGCTTTTACTTTATGGATAAGAGCTACTATGGAATGACATTTTTTTTAATTTATTTTTTTGCTTCTAATGTATTTTAAGACAATACAGTTATCTATTTTGATGATTAGGACCGTCAACTATATATATGCTAGATCTTGACCCTCTTATTGCTATTGTTTCAAAAGGTCTAATGTGTATTTATGTCCTAGCCGTTAGTACCAATAAAAACATTACTGTTAATGGTCATATTTGGTGAGGACTTGTTTATGTTTTTTTTTTCTTCTTTTTGAAGGAATAAAGTTTTTGTTCAAATAAAATTTCCCTTGATTGACCTCTTATCCTGAGCTTTGAACGTTTTAAAGTTTAAATCATTGCATCACAGTGAAGTTGGAGACTTACTCTAACATTAGTAAGTTGTATGAATTTTAAGTATCTAGTATAACATTGCTACCTATTAGGTTGTTCAGAAATGCAGTTTCACCATGCGTGAATCCAGACTAATGCAGTATGCTGCAACTCCATTCATTCTTTGAGCACAATGAAGTTGAGCAGAACTTGCAGCCTATGGGCAGCAGTGCAGGTCATTCACAATAGTGAGCTGGACATTGCTATGTGCATCTCACATCCAGTGAATGTAAGACCCACATAGCCGTCAGTCAGTGTACTTCTGTAGTTCTCTCATCAGTCACTCCTTCGACCACATACGAAGCATATCAGATGCTCAACAGGCAGCTGAAATGAACGTATCCTTATACAATGAGTAGTGCAGCGAGCACTGACCTGATTGAAAGACTCATTTTGGTGGCTGTGCTCAAAAGTTTGTTTTTATTAACAGTTTAAAGATCAGAGTGGTTTGCTTCGCAATGCGTTTATCATTCCTCTGGTTCTCAAAGACTTAATGTTAGGAGAGAACCCCCACACAATTTAGGAACAAGACCAGATTTACATCTCAGGGGCCCGTAGGCAATACACCAGAAGGTGCCGTTTGTCCCACCAATGATATTACACTTGCCTGACTCCACCCATAGCACCATCAACTGTTGCCTGACACAGACTTGTACATACAAGCACAAAAAAAAAACCTTATAACACTTGCCTTCTAGAGAGTTGCTTGACAATACAGTGGGACCTCTCTAGCATCCAAGGGGATCAAAACTGCCCGTAAAAGGGGTATGAAAACTGATAAGTAAACCCTAACAGGAGCGAGTCTCTGTTGCAGACAGACTTTCAATGTAATTTCACTACCCATGCTATGGGGCTGGTTGTACAAGCTTTGCTGGTATTAAAGTTCCACAATGGCAGAGATTGTCTGCTGGTATGTGCTACAGCCATCATATGTTGTAGTGCATACACTTAAAGGGATAGTAATACTTAGTTTTATCTTTATTTTATTTTGTAGGCATTAAAAAAACATGAAGAACGATATAAGTCTTATCTCTCAAACCTTTATGGTTTGAAAGATATTCACAAACAAAGTTTCCCCCTCCCGCCCCTTTTACCTAGTGTAAGCCATCTCTTCTCAGATGTGAATCTGGTTGTAAGACCAGACAGATAACAGTAAGGGACAATATTCTTCCTATCAGAACAATGAAAGCCCTGCCCCCCTTGACAAGCTTTTCAGCTTTTTCCCTTATCTTAATTGAAGATTGTCCCTCTCTGCAGTCTACCTGGGTGCCTCCCTTCTGCTCTGGCTGAGCAGTGTTACATCAGTAAAAGGGGCGGGAGAGGGATACTTTGTCATTGAATTACTCTTGAACTATAACTCTGACAGTATTGAAATAACACTCTCCAACGTCCAAATACTATGATGATTAATTAGAGCTGATTTTATTATGAAACATTACTATCCCTTTAAGTGCAGCTTTTCTGGTGAATGTATACATTCACTCCAGTGTGTTGTACTGCATTCCCGTGAGGCCTTAGTCTCCATTGTCAACAGCCCAAGCAAGGTCTTATCCTGAGCTCTGCACAGACGACATTATGCAGACATCAGCTCTGTGCTAAGGAATCTAATAACAGATGAGAGTTGGTACCGTGTTAGCCGTACAAATATAGGAGGCAAATATAGTTTTTGATACCTTTTATTGGCTAACTAAGCAGATTTAAATGCAAGCTTTCAAGACCTTAGGTCTCTTCCTCAGGCATGTAACATGCCTGAGGAAGAGACCTAAGGTCTTGAAAGCTTGCATTTAAATCTGCTTAGTTAGCCAATAAAAGGTATCAAAAACTATATTTGCCTCCTAAGGAATCTAAGGCTGGAAAGAACAACACAAATTGCACGTTTTTTTTTTTTTTTAAAGGTTTTCTTTTTTCTTCTTTACAACACTAGTAGCTTCTTACAGTAAGTGCAAATGCTGGCAGGCAAGTTGGTAAGCAGGGAGACTCCACAGGAATAATGTTATTATCTTATTGCACATATAATGCAGATTGTAAGTGAGCATTATGTCAGTCATGTTTGGTCTCCTTCCCATGTTAAGAGATGCTTGTGATTGCAAGCAGTTTATTCTTGGAAAGTCTCCTGCATACCCTTGGGTAACGGTGATATAATGTAACAGCAAGATTCACAAGGGCAAGCCTGTCAGTAATCCTATCCTAATGGACATGCAGCTTCCACGTGAATTAGGGGTTCTCCTGTAACCCTCTGAGTGGCTTGGGAGTGTGCGATGCATTAAGGAGAAATGTGATGCACACCTCTTTGGCACTCAAAGGGTTAAACCCTAGCACAGCCATTGTCAAACAGATTTTAAGCGCTTAACTCCCTCATATACTAGAGTGTTTGCGGTGTATGCAGGTGCTCTTGTTCCTGGTGAGTTAACCCCTTGGATAACAGAGACATCTCCAGAGCCTTGCCTTGGAGTCATCTCTAGCATACAAGGGATTAAAATAGCTGGTTGTGCACAATCAGACTGGGTTTCTTTTTTAAAAGCTTCTTCGCTTGTTTCTGAACCCTGTACTCTGTTATTTACAAAGGTGAAGAATTATGTTTTTAAAATAGAAATTGCTTTTGCTGTACCCTGTTTGCTTTCTATTTATATTTTGTCTGGTGGAACAACATAATATTTTCAGGAATTATTTGTTGGCATCATTCACCCTCAAAGAGGACCTGTTACCTTACAGCAAGTTTATCTTGTTTTACAGAGAATTAAATAATATTTAAAAACTAGCAGTTTGGGACGGCGTTGCCCGTCATGTTATGCAGGAAATGTTTCTTTTTTTTTTAAATAAATGTTATGATAGTGAATTATAGCGTAGGGTGTACGTGTCAGAAAGGTACACACAGTGATAGACAGAGACACATGCAACACACACATATACACACACATGCACTGACAACACAAACAGTGACACACAGCTGCAAATCAGAACATAAATACATACAGTGTGAGCAGTGTAAGTA
Source organism: Rhinophrynus dorsalis (assembly GCA_037306005.1). Taxonomy (NCBI): domain Eukaryota; kingdom Metazoa; phylum Chordata; class Amphibia; order Anura; family Rhinophrynidae; genus Rhinophrynus; species Rhinophrynus dorsalis. Next base: position 384,705,915 of record CM074723.1, on the reverse strand, counting down.
ACATACCTCCCAACATTTCATATGGCCAAAGAGGGACACTTGTGTTTTCGGTGGTGTTACTGGGGGCGTGGCTGGTGGTGTATTTTAGAGAATTTTTAACCCTTTGAGTGCCAGGGGGTAAGCAATGCATTGCATCCCCTCTGGCATTGAAATGGTTAAGTTACTCTTTCTGTAAGTGAATGATTTAGAATAAGATGAAAGTATTTTTTTTACACAGACTAATTTAACAGATATATACAGAAGTTTATTCCCACATTACTGTGGAGCAATCTGATACACTGGTATATACACCACACAATGTGATCTCCTAAATAGAGGAGCAGAGGGATTTGGGTGTCAAACAGGGACTGTCCCTCCTATACTGTATAGTGCCAGTCCTTATACACAGACACATGCAGACTGTATACTATACAGCGGAGGTTCTCAGCCCATGCCCTCAGTGGCCACTAACAGGCCAGGACTTAGGAATTTCACTGCTAGAACACAAGTGTGTTGATCAGAGGCTCAGTCATATTGATTAACTCACCTGTGCTCTTAAAAGGAAATTCTAAAATCCTGGCCTGTTAATAGCCACTGAGGGCACAGATTGAGAACCACTGCTATACAGTGCCAGACCATTGTAGAGAATTTTTAACCCTTTGAGTGCCAGGGGGTAAGCAATGCATTGCATCTCCTCTGGCACTGAAATGGTTAAGTTACTCTTTCTGTAAGTGAATGATTTAGAAGAAGATGAAAGTATTTTTTTTACACAGACTAATTTAACAGATATATACAGAAGTTTATACCCACATTACCGTGGGTTTTACTGATGTGGAGCAATCTGATACACTTGTACATTAGGCTGACCAGACCTCACCTTTAACCAGTGACACATATGAAAAATGCATACTGCAGGGCTGCTTTGATTTTGGTGCACTCCTGAAATATGCTTATTTCCTATGTGTCCCCGGTTAAAGGTGAGGTCTGGTCAGCCTACTGTATATACACCACACCGTGTGATCTCCTAAATAGAGGAGCAGAGGGATTTGGGTGTCAAACAGGGACTGTCCCTCCTATACTGTATAGTGCCAGTCCTTATACACAGACTGTATACTATACAATGCCAGACCATATATAAATAGTTTGTCATACATGCTATACAGTGAGCTATGTACAGCATGGAGATGATTGCATGAACTGGCACCTCTACTTACAGACAGACTGACAAACAACCTGCTCTCTTTCTCTCTCTTTGTGCAATATATAAATACAGTCACATCCATGTCTCTGCCATTTACCAGCTCAGCTGAAGCCTTGCTCTGCACTGCCTGATCACCTCTCTGCCGTTGTTTCCACTTTCTCAGCAAGCCAGTATCCTCCTGCTGATTGTTTAGAAATCAGCTCACTTGTAGTAATTAGCAGAGCTGTGTAGGCTCAAAGACAGGGAATGAAGAAGCTGCATAATACAGATTGGACCATGGCCTTCCAGCTGTAGCTTGAACATTGTTCCCATCATCCTCAGCGTGCGTGTGTGTATATGTGTGTATGTGTCTGCTAGTGTGCATGTGTCTGTGGTGTAGGAGTGTGTGGCAGCCATTTTTTTTTTCAGCCTTAGATAGTGGTGGGCGGGCTGGATAGTGGGGGCAGGCCAAAAATCACACTCCCACAGAATCACCCAATGGCAGCAGTAATCCTTTTTACTGCCGCCCCTGGGTGTGTTTTGCCAGGCACAAAGTCTTCTTTTATATATATATTTAAAAAAAATAATGTATTGGTCATATTGATAAAATATTCTTTGTTTTGGTTGCACTGGGTTGCATTTTATACAGATTCACTGTACATAACTGGATGTTTAGTTAGAAATGGATGGGATTGCCTAGATTTATTCAAAGAACAATATGTGGTAATAGTCTAGCACAGCAATTAATTAGCACAGAGTGTTAAACTCTGCTGCCAACAAATAAAGGTTAATTTCTAAAAATGATTTAGTCTGCAGACAAATGTGTAATGGAAATTTTTTAAAAAAATTAAATATATATATATATATATATATATATATATATATATATATATATATATATATATATACACACACATAGTTCTCAATTCTCTTTAAAACAAACTACATTTATTTTAAGGTTAAATATTCGAATACTGAGCTTATCATCTGTAGATACAATATTAGTGCCTGTTAGGCTGTTCACGCTGGTGATTTTGCTAAGAGTGAATGCAGCATGCTGCAACTTGACTGTATTCATGTGTTGAGAACAGGTGAACTGTATGGCAGCCTATGGTAATAAGTGTGGATTGCTCACACTGACACTGTCCTGCTTTGGAATCAGCTAGTGATACATGGCTGATTCTGACATGGGCTGTCCTTCAGTCAGTACCTCCTTCTCTGGACAGAGAAATGTAGGGACAGAGAAGGTAAAAGAGAAAGCTGGAATAGGGCTATGCTTCAGCTAGTTTCATATCTCCTTTGTGAGCATAGCCTATTTCTGATATGGTACAACAAAATCACACTACTAATGAGAGAGGTTTCCCCTGTTGTGTATATGACTATACCAGGGGCTAGCCATTGGCCAGATGAGGATGATAGAAGTTATTGTGTATATATATATATATATAATATATTTATTTTGAAATCCATCTCTGAAAATCCTGGCCTTGTCCCTTTACATTTTTGTATGTTTAGATTATTATCACATCTGTATTTTTTATAGTACATGTGTTTTTTCTGTGCACAGGTGAGTAAATCTACAAATGCTGGTTGATGTACATGGGCTTTTACACTAGTGTGTATTGTATATAAAAGAATACTGCTGTCTGACTCCTGTCTTTCTGCTACAACCCTTTGATCTTCTCTGTTTGTTCCACAAGGATTAAACTGAGATTATTAGTTGGATTTGCTTTCCTTGTGTACATAAAAGGATTGTGACTGCTTATTTTAGTACCTTATTCAGTGACAAATTTGGATTGACTGTAGGAGCCAGAACAAAAAAAAAATGCATCAGAGGAGAACCTTCCCTCGTGGCCTAGTGGAACAATGCTGAGGAAGCAGGCAGTGTATGCAGTTCTGTGGCTACCAGTGAAACCAGGCTGGGGTGTCAGAGAGCATATGGTGTTGTATACCTAGCAGCAGAACCAGGCTGGGGGGGGTCTATGGCTATGAGAGGCTATGGGCCCAGCTTGGTGGTCAACCATTTTATATGGGTATCTGTGACTATAAATGGGCAAGGTAACAAGGCTGGAGTGTACATATGGAATCTGTGGCTACCAATGGGAAGGGAACAAGGCTGCAGGGGGGTAGACTGTATATGTGGGATCTGTGACTTCCAGTGGACAGGGAATAAGGCTGCAGGGGGTCAGACAGTATACGTGATGGTCTGTGGATACCAATGAACAGAGAACAAGGCTGGAGCAGTCACTGGGTGTATGTGCGGAACTGACTACCAGTGGGCAAGGGAACAAGGATGGTGGGAGAGTTATCAAAAACTGCTGGGGCCAGGATGGGGGAGTGGGATTTTATTTATGATTTGTGTTTTATGTTATGTATGTGCTCTCAAAATGTTGAGAAAGGATTGCACTCACAAGACTATACTTTGTAATACTTCGTTTTATCTTTATTTTATTTTGTAGGCATTAAAAAAACATGAAGAACGATATAAGTCTTATCAATCAAGCCTTTATGGTTTGAGAGATTTTCACAAGCAAAGTTTCCCCTCCCGCCCCTTTTACCTAGTGTAAGTCATCTCTTCTCAGATGTGGAATGCAGTCCATAGACCAGACAGTTAACAGCAGAGTTCAATCTTCTTCCTATGAGAACAATGAAAGCCCTGCCCCCCTTGACAGGTTTTTCAGGTTTTTCCCTTATCTTAATTGAAGATTGTCCCTCTCTGCAGTCTAGCTGGGCACCTCCCTTCTGCTCTGGCTGAGCAGTGTTACATCAGTAAAAGGGGTTGGAGGGGGATACTTGGTCATTGAATTTCTCTGGAACTACAACTCTGACAGAATTGAAATAACACTCTCCAAAGTCCAAATACTATGATGATTAATTAGACCTGCTTTTATTATGAAACATTACTATCCCTTTAATGACTATGCGTCTTACAATATAAATCTGATTTTGTGTTTTTCTTTTTCTATTGGTGATGTTTTCCCCTGCAACTGGAGCTTCTGGGATGTATGAAAAGCTAAGGTTACTGTAGATGGGCAAAAGTGTAATATTCATGTTGATCACACTGCTGCTCAGTCTCACTCATTACAGCTAAGGAAACATTGGGGGAGATGCACTAAGGCATAATAAAGAGGAGATAAAGAGGAGGTGACGTCTCCAGTGATATCACTTCTCCAGTTCCTGTGTTATTCTATGGAACCAATGCACTATGATTTCTCCAACTTTACATATGTCAGTGCATAGGCGCCATAGAATAACATAGGAACTTGAGATGTGAAATCACTGGAGAAGTCTTCTCCTCTTTATCACCTCTTTATCATGCCTTAGTGAATAACCCCCCCATTGTTTGAATATTCTTGTGGCTCCACTGTAACCTTTGTGTCACAATGCTGTATCCTATAAACTCTAGTTACAGAATACACCCATATAGGAAGAAATAAACTAAGGGTGGGCATGTATGGAGAGCATTGATGCCTATGAGTCTGTGTGCACTAGTGATTTAACCACTGTAGAAGTCAGCATGCTGGAACTCAACTGTGTTCTTGTGTCATTCACAGTTAAGCTGGGCACAGTTGATCTGTGTGCCACTTTACCCATCGTTCATACTGGAGCTTTGGACTTTGCAATGCGCATCACAGCGTACATTGAAAGGGTAACCCTCATGGATATCAGCCAGTGATATATGGCTGATGCTGACATATGCTGTCTATCAGCCACTTCTCTGCTCTTCACTTGAACGTAGGGGGAATGTGGGCAAAAGTAAACAGAATGGGGGTGTTTTATAGACTTGAACTGTGGCTATAGCACAACAGCAGGTGTGAAGCTAGCTTAAGTGAGATCTAGAGCTAGGTTCTATTGCAGGTGATAACTTTATTACTGGTTTTAGCTACAACTTCCCTATAAGTTTCCATAGTAATATGTGAGGTAAAACTAGTGCCAACATTTAGCACCTGCAATTGAATCCTGCTCTTTATTTGCAGTATGAACATTTAATCAATAAAGGGAACTAATTAAACATGTATTAATTTGTCAATTTGCAAGATATATTTCCAGTATGTTTTGCCTCTACAGATAAGCTACATTTTTACACCAATTTGTTCATGAAATAATTTCCTCCACACAAGCCATGTCTGCATCAGCCAGACATGTGCATTGCACACTCTCCTGATTCTTAAGGGGTTAAACTTCTTGAATATGGCCCTTTGGATTAACACACTGAGTACCAGATGGGTAGCCAACTTTGGTACTCAAAGGATTAAATCCACTTTCTCTGTCGTGGAATACAGGTTACTGGTAACTCTGGGTAGGCGATCTGCCCCTTTAAGTAGGCAGGAGCAATTCTAGAATTGTATGCAGGGGGTGGAGCCTACCTTTCCCTCATTGGCTGCAGCTAGCCAACCAGCTCCAGAAAGATTTGTTCCTTGGTGAAGATAACACATAGGCAAGAGAACAGTTCTTCTCTAGTTTTAGAAACTTTTTTATTTTTCTGTTAGATATGGAATACCACCATTAGGTGGATTACCATAACTGACAATGCCCTTAGATGTGGCTAGCTCAGTATCCAGGTGCTTTTTGTGGACCTTAAGCCCTGAGGGGGAAAATCTTGATTCCAAGTGCTTCCCCAGGAGTTACCCACTGAGGTTACTTCTTTCTACATGGTAGCTGAAGACAGAAGATCTGCAGGAAAGGTGAGCAACCCTTTGAGTGCTGCAGGTCCACTTGTCCCACAGTTCCCCTCCGCACAGGGGAGTCTTCATTGGAGTTCCTGTTGCACACTCCTGCACTCATTAGGTCTATCTGTATGTCTGTTGGGTGTTTTGGAGCAGGTTTATGTGGTAACGTAACCCTTTAGAAGCTGGATTGGCACTTTTTTTGGAGGGTTTCTAACACTTTTCTACTGGTTTAGTGTTTTTTGGGTGTCCTCACATGTTCTAATGGTATTTTAGACATTTTAGTATTACACTCTTAATTTTGTGAAATTTGTGTAAAGGCGCACTTTACAGCATAGATGCCATTGCTCCATTCACTTCTATGAGACTGTACAGTTTGGGACATATCTCTGCAACCGTTTAACCTAGCGACTTCAGAGATGGCTCATTTTACTTGACTGCCCTTGCTCAATCATCATGTTCATGTTTCTAGTGTGTTGGGGGGCTCAGGGGGCTTCGGGCACTGTTTGGGGTACTTTTCTGGGAAAAATACATTTCCCATGAGGGCTTGGACACTCCTTCTCTCCTCTGCTGATTAACCCTTCACCTGGCAGATAAGTTTATTATTTCACCCACTATAATTGGGTGAATTTTATACAGTAAGGTTATTTGACACTGTGAGAATGTCTATACCGCTGGAGCTTGGGGCCAGACCTAAGACTAAGGAGACTGGGGTCTCTATCGCTCATTGCGCATTGCTCTTCCTGTCACTCAGTGCCACCTAGAGAATTCTCAGGTCATTTATGCCCAGCATGTTCTGATGTACCTGACAGTATTCCTGTCCCGCCATGCATTAGAGCCAGCTTGGGGGCAAGAGTTCAAGGCTGCTACTAGGGACCTTAGGTCCAAATTGCAACTCTTTCCATCCCAGTTACAGGGGGCCTTTCAGTCTTGGCAGGCCCCCTCCTCAGTCAAGTCTTCCCTGCCCAAACCTCAGGGAGTACTTGACGTGTCAGATTCCTCTGAGGAGGAACTGCTGGTGGATTCAGATGTTGAGGAATGTTCTGTGCTGGGCTCCTCTCAGTTTTTTGGGGACCCTTTTGAGGCTGATCCTGAACCCTCTGCTGAGGGCCTGATCAGGGCCATCTTAACTACTCTTAACATTCCCTTAGTTCAGGAGGTTCCTTCTGATCCCTCTGTTGTGTTCCAGGAACCTAAAAAGCCCCTTACTTACTTTCCACCTAACCCCACTCTTGACCGCCTTGTGTCTGAGGAGTGGAAACCCCTGGACAAGAAACCCTCTGTGTCCAAGAAATTTGCCAAGCTTTATCCTTTTTCTGAAGCTGCGCTTACTCAGTGGTTTCATCCTCCCAAAGCAGATGCTCCTGTTTCCAGGCTGTCTAAGTCTACTGCCTTACCAGTCTCTGATGTGTCTGCTCTGATGGACTGGACTGACAAGAAACTTGAGGTTTCCCTCAAGTACATTTTTGCCACTGCTGGTTCTGCCATGCGCCCAGCATTCACAGCACCATGGGTGAACCAGGCCATTGCTGTCTGAACTGAACAGCTCACCTGGGCTGTCCGTCAGGATGTGCCTACCTTGGGTAAGTTGCGCCTTCTTGCTAACATTTCTGAGGCACAGCACTATGTGCCATGCATTCATTAAGCATATGGCGACTATCTTGAAAATAAACCTTACCTATAAAAAGTGGCAGATTCTAAGGAAATATTTTCCCTTTGGATACTGACGCCAGGTTAGTGCAGTCTGCGCGCCTGCGCCGTCAGTCCCTTCCGGTTACCTTGTGGCACTCTGCAATGCTTTACAGGAGGACGGGACTGACGGTTCAGGCACACAGACAAGATGTCTGGGCTGTTACCTGGCTTCCGGTCTCCAAACAGTAAAGATTTCTTTAGAATCTTCTACTTTATATAGGTAAGACATGTATTTTCAAGCTATTTGCCATATGCTTAATTATTGAATGGCGACTTATTAACACGTGAAAGTTCAGTTTTAAATGTTATTAATTTAATCTGATTTACAAAGTAAGATAATGAGTATTTTAAGGTGTTCACAAAATTTTCATTCTTTCTAAATAAGATGCAGTGGAAGATTTTTTTTTTTTTTTTTTTTTTTTTTTAGAAATTGTGATTCCCTTTGTGTACAAATGATGACAGGAATGTAGGTGGTATAACTGGATTACACTCTCAAATGAGAACAGTGATTTTCACACATTTAAATCAAACACATTTCCTCACATTGAATCTGCTGCTTTTACAAGCTTCTCTGCCTTTTAAATAAACCAGTTCTGTTCGAAAGAAAACAGTAAAATGGGGAAGTGCAAAAATGAAAAATCCTGTGTACAAAAAAAAGAGGAGTAATTCTAGGGAACGTCAGCCATACCATAGTGGAGAAATAAAAATCCCTACTGGCACTTTGAGAGAGTTATCTCAATGGTATGAATACTTCTTCAGCACTCAAACAGTTAACTGGGGCTTTTAACTACTTGAATGCTAGAAAGGTCTCATAGCATTTTTGGAATTTGTATATGTCCCCTATGCTGCATTTGGTTTGTCCAAGAATGATGCCATGTTTCATTTGAACGTATTGCCCTAATACTTAGGCATGAGGTAGAAATTATTCTAACCACTGAACAGGTGCTTGCATTTAACCCTTTTGTGTGCCAGAGGGATGTCCAGTTCATGGCTATGTAATGCATTGGACAGCCCTCTGGCACTCAGCGGGTTAAAACCAGGTAATATTTAGGAGGCTGGAGTGATGATTTAGGAGCCCAGGCTCTGTGTCCCCCCCACCCCCCCTCTATTGGGTGCAGATTACTATACGATTATTTGATTTCAGCCCTTTAAGCGCCAAGGGAAGTGTGCTATACAATACTTTGCGCACTTCTATAGCAATCAGATTGCATTTTCTACTTGTTAATTAACATTGTGCATCACAAAGTAAAGGGAAGAAAATTAAAGGAATAGTAATGTCAGAAAAAAAGTAATAACTATATGGTAGATACAATTAAAAGAGAGTACTTGCAATTACTTGTATCTCTCAAACTGTTATGGTTTGAGAGATATAGGAAAATAAAGTTCTCTGGTCCCTCCCCTTTCTGCTTGACGAGCTGTAAAGTTGTCAGAAGCGGATTCTGGTCGCACGGCTCTTCAGCAGTGCGGATATAACGATATCTAAAGACAAATACCTCATTTAGAATGGTCTACAAAGTGTGCCTGGTTTGCAAGCACACTTTGTAGACTGTTGCAATGAAGTATTTATTTCTAAATAGCGTGATTTCAGCTCTGCTGAAGAGCCTCTTTCTGGTCAAATGACTGGAATCTGCAGCTGTCAGCTAGATGGCAGACTTGAGTGAAACAGCCAGGAAAAGTTAACTTTAGCAAGTTATATCTCTCAAACCATAAAGATTTGAGAGATAAGACTTACATAGATGCTAACCTTTTTTTAATGTCTACAATATTAAATCAATAACCATTACTATCCCTTTAAGATTTGCACTATTCCACACCTACACCTGGAGCACCAAGCTAACAAGGTATCCAGTTCTTAGAGAGAACTGTGATGCCCAAGGGGTTAAAACATAAACTGCTTTCGTGCATGTACATACCTGAGTTCTTCCCCCAGTCATCATGACTGAGCTAAAATGATCTCCAAAAAAAGAACTGCATTCCTGTGAGGTCGTTGGTCTGTATTTCTATATACAATGGGCCGTATTCAGGAGCTAAAGTATAGTGGCCCTGGGGCAAACACACACACTCCCAAATTCATATTGGTTTCAATTCAGTTTTTAACCCCTTGGATGCTAGAGAGATCTCCAACATATTTAGCAAATCTGCCTAGCATTCAAGGGGTTAAAAGCCTCATTTAAATTGTTGCAAATTTTCATTTGTTCCCTTTTGTGCATTTGTTTTGCTCCAGAATTCGTTTGCTAAAAGGACCATCACAGTTTCCCAGGCTCCCCCCCACCAACAATTACATGCTATTAACCTTTTTAGTGCTGGATTGGTATCTTATACATCGAAAGGCAATTTGTGGATATGTTTGTGGAACTCACAGGGTTAAAGCACATACAGTGTGCATTAATATTATGTATATCCTAGTTCTAAACCCTCTAGATTTTAACCTCTTAAGGACCAGCGGTCCAGGGAAGTTACCTTCCCTTAAGGACTGCTTTGATTCTTGCAGACGCGCCGGTACACGTGACCTGTTACGCATACCGGCGCGCCTAAGAGAGACCACTCAAGTCTTGGATCAGTCAATTTTAGGCACCATTATATCCTTAAGGATATAAGGACCGTGACGGTCATAGCGTGTCATCTGGTCCTTAAGGGGTTAAACCAACCTGGCTTTAGTTGGTTGTATTGAGTGCAGCAGCAGCCTGTACTTTTAGAGGCTTTGAGGTGGAGCGGAGGCACCTACCCTTAGATGGCATTACTCCCATTGCTAATGCAGTGTAACAGTGCAGAAAAAATCACACATTCTAATCCTGTATCGCTTAATATGTCAATATTGTAAGGTTTATCCTCCTGAGTAAAATAAAAATACTCCCACTGCCGAGAGGTGTCAAAAGTTATTGCCGCTCAAATGTGATTTTTTATTTTTTTTTTCTTTAGGTACAGTGGCCTGGAATTTTACAGTGGTGCTGTTTCCTCACCATCTTTTAGCGGTGTATGGTCAACTGACCAGAGCTGTCCATAAGATGTGTAGAGACAGCACCATCGTAACATTTCTGGCCATTGAGATACTGCACCTAAAAAAAATAAATAAAAAAAAAATCAAGTTTGAGATGTAATAACTTTTAAATACAACACATCTGAGCAGTGAAAGTACCCTTGTATTACTCAGAAGGATAACCTTTACAATGTTTATATAGTTTTTAGATATTAACTGTTACTGTCTTATGTGAGGCTGGAGGCCAGCTGCCCCAGATTCATACTACTTACAACAGACATTAGAATGACTGATTTCTTCTGATCTGTCAATAGGATCGAGGTGGTTAATGTCATCTGGGGGCAGGGCTGCCTTCTGAACAGTCCAGTGATGTTGTGGGGCTGTATTCTCAATGGTGTCAAAGTCCAGCACCAAGGTGTAGAACTTAAGTTTCCCAATCTCTAGGAAGCTGCACATTAGAACCTTCAGTACAATAGAGATTTAAATACAGCACCATTGGCTGTCAGGCAGTAATAGCAATAAAACATACATCACATGCTTTAGTACAAGCTGATTTGTGTCCCTTTAAAGAGAAACTTAAAGGGGAACTTTTACCTGATAAAATTTTTTTACCAAATGTTCAAACTTATAAGCAGTATCAGGAAACGTTATGCTTAGATTTTATTTTTACGTACTATTAAAGATATTTGATGTCCAAGACGAGCACTTCCGCATTCAGCGGCACAGTGCATCATCGGCACAGCTCTCAGGACTTCCCAGCACTATTGCAGCCTCCTCCCTCCCAGCTGCCCCAGCGAGCGCGTTCACGTTTCACTTCGGTGTGGTGTGAACGGCTCCTACCGTTACAGCAAGCTACGAATGGCATTATACTGAGGTTGCAACCTGTGCCTGTGCCTCTGAATGTGGAAGTGCTCGTCTTGGATATCAGATATCTTTGATAGTACGTAAAAATAAAATCTAAGCATAACGTTTCCTGATACTGCTTATGTGTTTGAACATATGGTAAAAAAATTTTATCAGGTGAAAGTTCCCCTTTAAAAATCATTATCTGTCCATATATCTAATCTGTGTGTGTGTGTGTGCGTGCGTGTGTGTGTGTGTGTGTGTGTGTGTGTATATCATTATTTTAATAAATGAGTTTGAATATTGTGGTTAACACTTTGAGTGGCAGTGTACAGTGCATTAACATGGGTGCCAGGGAGGTCCCCAGCAGCTGCCTTGGGGCAAAGTGTTAGTAATGTCTATATTTAACAAACGCTAATATTGCAGCTATTATAAAATGAAACTAAACGACCCCAGTCCCATCTCTCAAACCTTTATGATTTGAGAGATATAGAAGGCTAAAGTTCCCCGCTCCCTCTGCTTTCCCTGCTCCTAGCTCTAAAGCTGACAGCAGGAGATTCGAGTTGGCCGACTTGAGGCAGCACTTCAGCAGAGCCGAAATAGTGCAATGTAAAATAAAATACTTCATCAGAATGGTCCACAAAGTGTGTCTGGTTTGCAGGCACACTTTATAGACTGTTCTGATGAAGTATTTCTTTTTATGTTTTGCTATTTCGCCTCTTCTGAAGAGCTGTTTGCTACGACGTCAGGAAAAACGGAGGGAGCGGGAAACTTTAGCCTTCTATATCTCTCAAACCATAAAGGTTTGAGAGATGGTACTGGGGTTGTCTAATATCATTTCGAATAGCTGCAATATTAACATTTGTGAAATACAGACATTGATAACACGTTAAGTCTATATCGTTCTTTGTCCTGTTATGCATTTTCTTGGCAGCCAGTTCTTTGCACATGAAAGAACTCATTTATGACTAATAGAACTGTGTGAATTTGCTATTCCAGGCAAAAATGCATTCAGCAGGGCTGCTTTGAAGTATGCATATTTCCAAGGACAGATTTAGACAGAAACTTAGAGCTCCGCATTTTGATGGACATCTCAGCTGAGCTGGACACACCCATTTTCAGAGTTTGGGGCCTGAATAGGGAAATCGCATATGCACTACCACATACCTGCACATTGGCAATCCATTATTTAACCCCATGGATGCTAGAGTGGTCTCCAATTCTCTAGCATACAAATGGTCAAGAGCGTTTTCTTATTATGTTTATTATTTGTACTGTGTGAGAATCCATGTAGTTTAGAGCATCTTATTATTATTATGATGATGATTTTTATTATTATTTGTACTCTGTGAGATTAGGGTATTGTCTATGCCCTGTGATAATGGATGAGACTGTGGGTGGGGTCATGTAAATAACAGTGCTAAGGGCACCTAGAGTGTCTCTGTCTAGGGCAGAGCTTTCCAAACTGTGTGTCGTGACACGTTAGTGTGTCTGCTGCAGTGTGTAGGTATGTCGCCTGAACATAACAAGAATCCTCTGACTCTATGTGAACTTGCATGCATTTTTACTCAGCAAAGGTGCCGATTAGTATGGTGCACTAGTATATTCCCCTTCCATCGTATCTGTGTATGCACACTGCGGTCGAGGGATCATACAGGTACTGCGCACGCACAGTATGCGTAATCGTGTTGAAACAGCTGATTCCACATCACTTCCGGTGATTTGGCCGCACCTGAAGTGATGCGTTTGAGAAATTCCATGGGTCCAGTTTTTGGATAGAACACCTTCTCGGCTGCTGCTCAGTCGTCACTCGACAATGATAAACTTAAAGACACTTAAATGTGGAAACTTAAAAAGCTTGATGATGAAATGCGAGTGTCTTTATCTAATTTTCCACAGAATATTCCAAAACGATGTTCATCCCATCAACCTCATACATCTCATTAAAATGGTAAGAAGTAGTTATTGGTGTTATTCAAATTTTTTTAATTCTTACACATATTTACATATTGTTACTCATAAATGACAACAATCTTGGAAATGTATATTATCTTACAAATCATATATTTTTAAAAATATAAGTGAAGTGAAAGGTTTTCATGAAATATGTTGTGTCCCCATACATTTCGCTATTACAATTTATGTATGTGTCAGTATCTCTAATAAGGAGTTAGTTTAACCTCCGGTTTGCTAGTAAACCTGATTTAATATGGCATGAAATGATGCATGTCTAAAAAGTGTGTCAGCAACATGAAAAGTTTGGAAAGCTCTGGCCTAGGGGAACCTGAATTGAACATCTAGCTGTACAGGAGGTCTGGTCAGCCCATCCTATTTGCATTTAGAATATACAGTAGATATTCACATTATCACTGGTACCATCTGTGCTAAATACTCACCAGCAAACTTGTTACAGTGTGTGTTAGATGACATTGCCATTCATTAACTCAAACGTGGTCCTAGGATGTCACTTGAAGGAGTTTAAAATAAAACTGACTGTTCCCTGGTTGTTTGGCTTTACCTCTCTCCAGCATTGCTATTTTAGATATCAGCATGTAGTGAGATACTGTGTCATGAATCAATGCTTAATGAGTTCTTTACATCACTAATCTCCTTGATTAGAAACTATCATGTTTAATTAGTGCATTCCTCTGTTGTGAAAAAATAAATCAGCTGGATATAATAAAGAACTGACATTTTCAGTCCGTAAATGTAGATTTAGTAGGGTCTTGAGAGGAAATTAAAGGGCAACTATCATCAGCTAGATCAACTATCAGCAGATCTGCTTCCTTGGGTGCAGACTTGCTGGTTAAGCCTGGGCTGCATTGTGAGCTTATTGCAACACACTTCTGCTTTTGAGGGGGTCAGTTTTCTGCCCCCCCCCTCACCCGCATGACTGATAGAAACCTGCATTCCATTGAGGCAGACATAGTAAAATGTGGTAATTGTCCTTTAACCCTTTGAGTTCCAGAGAGGTGTCCAACGTAAGGTTTACATACAAGGCAAGCTTGCAGATGTTATCTTAATCCTTTAAGGACTGTAACAACGGTCCATGTGTTAAGGGATGATGACGGCCCTGGCACGTAATGAATATATTTATCAAAACGTGTCTATGGGTATGCTGTGATCATGCCGGGAGTAAAAAACTGACGGCTCCAAAACAGGAGCAGTCAGTTTCAGTCTCTTCCTCGGCGAGCTGGTATGTGTGATCACTCACATGTAATGGCTTTGCAAACAAAATGGTCTTGGTCCTCCTCCAGTGCACACAACCCCTGCTCTGCCTGGTCCTTAACCCCTTAAGGACCAGCGCACGCAAGCGCGGCCGGCACTTGAGGACCATGGGGCTTTTTTATTTTTTTTTTTTTAGTGATTCTGGTTCAGGGCTTCCGGAGCGGCGTGCAGCCGCGCCTGGAGCCCTGAACTCCATGATGTACCAGGACCATCAGTGGTCCTTAAGTGCTGGACCGCCGTGACGGTCCTGGTATGGCAATGGTCCTTAAGGGGTTAAGGGATTAACAGTAACAACAATAAAAATGTATTATTGTTAGCATTTTGTGTTCAAATAATCAGGAAGTGAATTTACAGTGCATTTACTTCCTGAAAGTCTTAAAATGACAGGAAGCGACTTGGTAGTTTCTGTCACATTCTATAGAGAACTGTATGTCACTGACTTTCCTCTCCATTAGAATGTAACAGAAAAACTAATTGGAATTTAATCGCTAGAGGGCACTGCTATTGTAAAAAAAAAACAAAAAAACATGGGTTTAAACTGTAATAACTCTAGAAATATGAATCACTAGGCAGTGGGAGTACTCTTTTTTACTCAACAGGAAAGTCCCTACAATATATATTTTGTCATAAAAAATGTACTGTTCCTTTAAAGATGACAATGTAGCATCCACAAAGACACATATTTAAATAAAACGGGTTTGCTTTTAGTTTTACAATAGGTAACTACACCATAAGAAGTAATGTCTCCTAATGTGTTTATAAGAGGGATTTATCTCTGTAGCTGTCCTTTAAATCAGCAATCTGGTATTTATATTTTCTCTCTTTCATTTGCATTTAATCTCTCTTATAGTCCACTGCTGATTACTGAATTATACATTCTGTCAGCACTAGCATGCCTTACTATACATTCAGGTCTATTGAAACCTATTAGTTGTTGTGATGTAGAGGTAGACTTCAACAGAAATCACATATACGGACTGTAGTATGAAGGATTCTTTCCGAGGTACCGGAAAATCAAAATGAGCCACTTATTCCTAGGGTGTGGTTTCCCTTTAAATAAACACTGTTGCTTTTCAGTTTTTATTCCTACAGTTTATCCTATAGAACGTGGATTGATAACACTATCAAATCCATTAAAAATTTCCACAATGAGATTGTCCTGACCTTTTGTTGACATACATCTGTTGTACTCTTAATGACCCTGAGCAGAGTTACAAGGTGAAATGCCATATTCGAGAGGACATAAGTGCCATCTAAAGATCATCAGCTAGAATAACTTACCAGATGCCAGTACACATTTTCACAAGTGCCAGAAATGAACTAACCAGCCAGCCAGGAACAAGGCCAAGTGTATTGTAATAAACACCTAGGAAATGTAATACAAAGCAATAATGGGAACAGTCATTGTGAATGCCACATGGACGTGTTCTCATAAATTATTTAAAATGTAGAACGCAATTCCTTTGTTGTGTGCTACATGTTGAACCTTAATTTTAGAATGCATTAGCACACCTGCCAGACTGTTAATGTATATTTATCCTTATATGTTGCTTCTGGCAAACAAACCAAATCAATTGTATACTTTTTGTTAAAATTAGCCATGCTTAAAAAGAGAACTAACATTTCCTGAAAATGACCCCAATTTACATTACTATGACCTGAAAATCTTAATGGTCCTTATGAATTCTGCCATTGTGCCTTTGTTCAATAGATAATCTCTTCAATCAGTCTTGGATATTGTGTATGTGGAAGCAGAGACAATTTGCCTAGCATTCTGGCCTTGGGCTGTCTGTGGACAGGACCACATTGATATGAATATGGACATGTTGTCACTTTAGTGACTGATGCCATGCTAGGACCTTCAATGGTGAATTTGACTTAAGGACCAATGGAGCTCCTGCAGGAGTGTTGTGAGCAGTACCGGAGTCTGAATTTTCCATTTATTTATTTTTTTTTAACTTAACCACCCACCTCTCAACGCATTTCTCTGAAACCTACAAAGTAAGAACCAAGCAATGAAAATATAATCTATTTACCAGAACATCTAAGACTTAAAAACAAATAACCACCTGTTTACTGCAGGGAAGTGCGACTTCTACTAGCAGCTGCCTACTACAAAACTGGCAACGTAGGATATTTGAACAGGTGCTCTGGCTAATTTATTATTCAATATGTAAAAAATAAAAATATATGTGTGTGTGTGTGTGTGTGTGTGTGTGTGTGTGTGTGTGTGTGTGTATATATATATATATATATATATATATATATATATATATATATTCTGTGTGTTGTGAATATCTATCTGTGTGTGTGTGTATATATATAGTATATATATGTATGTATATATATCCTATATAATAATTCACTAAAACTTGTGTAACGACACAGCCATGCGCAGTAGAGACTGCAACGTGCGCTGCAGTCATGCGCAGTAGAGACTGCCCGTGACGAGGCTGATACAGAGGGCCCTGTGTCAGCCGCAGCGCAGGCAGTCTTTACTGAGCATGACTGCACCGTGAAAGGCTGGTACTGTATCAGCCGCTGCGTGGACAGTCTCTACTGTGTATGACTGCCCTGGGCCGGCTGGCAGTGGCACTTGTAACGGGCTCTTCAATATATATTTTTATATATATATATATATATATATATATATATATATATATATATATATATATATATATATATATATATATACATACAATTCAGTATGAAAAGTGGAAGTATGAGTTTCTGCGACTGATGTACAAACAAGAACTGGAGTAATTCTCCTGGAAGACAAATCTACATCTTAGGGAAGAAATGGAAATGTCCTAATCTCCTACCAAATGAATGCTATTGTTCTCTAATGCAACTGCACCAAAAGGGAGAAATAAAAATGCAATCTCCAAAAACTAAAATATCACTACCATGAATGAGAAGTTTAGGTTATCAGAGAAACCTCCGAAGTGCTGTAGATAAACATGAAACGTGTCAGGGCACTGAGTGGTAGTGGTCTGTATATTTTCATCCCATTTTGTACCACTGTTCGCTCCCATTTGAATTAATATGATACTATTCAATAAATTATTTTAATTACTTTGTTTCATACAAACCAAACTTTTTCCTTCATTCTGTCTTCGCAAAAAAATATAGTGGGACAGATGTATAAAATTGGTGCAAATATATATCTGTCACTGTTTTCTCATAATCTGATTGCACATACATGTATAATGGGGTGTTTTTTGCACACAAAAATCCCTTCTCTGCTCCAAGTGTGCCACATGAATTTTACAACAATTTGTGGGAGTAGCTACAGCAAACATTTTGTCACAGTCAGTGTATTCAAATTGTCATATTTTGCTACAGTTTGGAGGTCACTTTTTGCCCCTGAATTGTCAGTCACCCTCTTCTTGCCGGAGTCTCGAAACTATCAGTAAAAATGCTTCAAAAAAAGTCATGCATAAAGTCACCAAATGTCATATAAGTTGCAGCTGAGACTTTTTTTTTTTTTTTTTTTAATTGATCTTTGAAAGCATGTATAAAACTCAGCAAACACATTTATACATATTATCTTTCTCAGATACACACAATAACCCATTACTGCATCTGTCCTGGATATTTCTTTGTGCAGCTCCCCTAATGTGAACTATTCTGTATTATGGTAGCTAAAAACAATAATTAAAGTTGAAATCACAGTTGGCCTTCTATAAAAGCAAAGTTGAACAATTCTGGAGCAAGCCAACTGCACTGTACTGGACAAATAAACATTTCCATTGCCATAAATGGGGCTGTTAACCCATTGACTGCTAGTGAGGTCAAACAGTCAAGGGGTTAAAAAGCCCCCATTTAAATCAATAGGAATTTCAGGAAGGTTTATATGTCCCTTATGGTGCAGTTGGTTTGCCCCCCGAACAGCCATATTTTGCTTTTATAAATAAGGTCCATTGTTTCTTTTAACCCTTTGTGTGCCAGAGGGGTATGCAATGCATTGCTTTGCAATGAATTGCATACCCCTCCGGCACTCAAAGAGTTAAGGATTCATAAGTGACTTGTTTTTTCTCCTGTTCAAGGTCTATATGCATTTACAGCAAGGAGATAAGCTGTATATGAGAATGACACACTGCGTATTTTTTGCATCTAGTTAGGCTGTCATCTCCTTAGACAACCACGTCCTTCTCAGAATACGTGGAACAGACAGCTGATATCTCTATAAAGAAAGACATGCATTGAAACGTGTAATTTATGTTCTAATGTATAAGGAATACCGCTTGGTCTATCAAGTAACTCAATATATGGTCTGTAGCATATGAAAGTATTGCCTAATATTGTAATGTCAGAGACTCAACAATGGAAAGAATGTGAATGAAGACCTTTTGGGCCAGATGGAATGGCTTCTTTACTTTAATAGGCATCGGTCTATATGCAGTTTTGACCAGTCACTGACTTCTCCAGGTTCGGGTTATTTTCAGATACTGTTCTGGTTACCAGAGGTAACCTGGTATCCTTTCCTACTACAGTTGTAATAAGTGTCCTGAGGAGGGCCCTGCTAGTTTTCACAGGGCTTAACATTTAACAGGACAGTGACCTGACATCTTGAAGCCATCATAAAAATAATTAATACAAATAGTTGATAAATGTGAAATACATAAATGAAGTGCCAGGCTACACCCAAAAATCTATCCATATATGGCATTTTTGTAAATAGGAGAACTTGTGTAATCTACACATGGGTATTCTATGACAAACTCAGTAACTGCATGAGAACATTTGGGGCAAAATCATGATTTGTTTCTTCTCCGTTTTGCGCACACACACACACACACACACACACACACACACACACACACACACACACACACACACACACACACACACACACACACACACACACACAAAATATCCCAAGAATCTATAGTTTGTATTGTTACTCTAAACCATAAACCAGTGCAATGAAATTGAATGCAGTATGATCAGCTGAGGATGATGGGAATTGTAGTATAACAGAGTTAAAGTCTTTTAAAGGGATAGTAATGTTTCACAATAAAAGCAGCTCCAATTAATTAGTATTTGGGCCACGGAGAGTGTTATTTCAATACTGTCAGAGTTGTAGTTCAAGAGTATTTGAATGATAAAGTATCCTCTTTATGCCCCTTTTACTGATGTAACACTACTCATCTCAGAGCAGCAAGACTGTTTGAATAGTTTGTAGGGAGGGACAATCTTCAGTGAGCATGTGGAAAAATCTGTCAGGGGGCCAGGGTTTTCCTTATGCTCACAGTAAGAAGATTGTCCCTTGCTGCAACCTCCAGTCAAGAGACCAGATTCCACATCTGAGGGGAGGTGGCTTACACTAGGTAAAAGGGGTGGAAGGGGGATAATGTATCATTCAATTACACTTGAACTACAACTCTTACAGTATTGAATTAATACTCTCCACGGCCCAAATACCATGAAGATGAATTGGAGCTGCTGTTTTTGTAAAACATTACTATCCATTTAAGGTACATTTACTTTGGGTGAGATCTCCTTTAAGGTCTTCTTATTGATGTATTTGAGTGTTACAGCATCACATATCTGATAAAATGACAAGAAATGTAAACATTTTTTCCCCTTTTTTGTTTTCTTTTTAGGGGCATGATGAAGAAGCTGTGGTGGACCTGGGAAAAACTAGTTCTACTGTCAACACAAATTTTGAGAAAGAAGAGCTAGAAAGTAAGTGCAGTTTGGTACAGTTATTTTGACTGGCTATTAGATATGGTTTATCTCTCAAGTCATTTGTTTCCATGAAGTATGCAGATAAGACAGAGAACATAGACTGTCTCTTAAAGCAGCTTACAAAATTGTCCTCTGTCCTGAAGCCATACCCTTGAAAGTATTTGCTATCAAAGAGATGTATGTTGCATTGACAAACGGGCCTTGTGTGTTTCTTATTTTTCATGAAATGTCCTGTTTTTGATCTCTCTTTTGTGGGTATGGAATACCGTCATGCAGTTACCATACTTTGGACTACCATTGACAAATAAAAATTCCCCCAATGCACATGAACATAAATGGTGTTTTTAATCCCTCGAATGCTAAAGAGATGTCCTAACATTCAAGTTAGTGGTAATTTTTATTTGTCTCCTATGGTGCCCCAAAGTAGCTTCTCTTTTTTTGTGTGTATCCCTTTGAATGCCAGAGGAGTACGCAACACATTACAAAGCAATGTATTGCGTACCCCTGTGGCACTCATATATATGGCTTATTTCCCCTTTGTTGCCTTATTGTTTTTCTTCTTTGAGTAGGAACACCAGTTATGTTTACCTGAACATATTTGTAAACCCTTCCCCTTTGCTTAATCCTTTGAGTGCTAGAAGAATTGACAGTGCATTGAAAAACAATGCATTGAACACCCATCTGGCACTCAAATGTTTACACTTATTTATGTATTCATTCTTTATCACCCGTCTTTTTTTTTTCTTTTTAATTTGCCAGTAAAGAATATCTAAAAGTTTTTGTAGTTTTCGTTATATACCACACAATATGCTGTGGTTGTATTTCTTACTAAGCAAAACATGTTTTTATTAGAGAAATGCCATTCGATTGTGTAGAATACAAAGGAGTAACAACAGAAGGGCTAAAGCACAGCAGGTGAACTTAAATACCCTGGTTAGAGTCAACATATGCATGCAGCCACACGGCAGCCTTGAAGGTGATCAGTAGGATCACTAGAAGTGTCAGGAGAACTAATGCACATAATTAGCAAGTATATACAACAATTCACAAATGGTGTGGCAGTGGGGCCCACAAGTAACTAAGGGGAGATAGAAGAGGAAGACAGTGAGAGTGAGCTCTGGATGGAGAATTCCACGGTCAACCTGGACACCAGCCACATGAGGTATCCTGATACTAATGTAATAGCATTAAGTACAAACATGGACATAATTACAATATTCATTGATTATTATATGCAATCCATAGCTAGGCAAATTGGCAAAAGCATTTTGCTATATATACAGTATCTCTAATCTAAGTATTCATGTCTACTTGGTTTCCATAAGATCAGGTAAAAGTTGTTATGTTTTGTTGAATTCACATTGTTATTTAATAAAATTTGCATTAAAGGGATAGTAATACTTTGTTTTATCTTTATTTTATTTTGTAGGCATTAAAAAAACATGAAGAACGATATGTCTTATCTCTCAAACCTTTGTGGTTTGAGAGATATTCACAAGCAAAGTTTCCCCTCCTGCCCCTTTTACCTAGTGTAAGCCATCTCTTCTCAGATGTGGAATGCAGTTCATAGACCACACAGATAACAATGAACAATGAGAACAATGAAAGCCCTGCCCCCCTTGACAAGTTTTTCAGGTTTTTCCATTATCTTAATTGAAGATTGTCCCTCTCTGTAATCTACGTGGGCACCTTCCTTCTTCTCTGTCTGAGCAGCGTTACATCAGTAAAAGGGGTGGGAGGGGGATGCTTTGTCATTGAATTACTCTTGAACTACAACTCTGACAGAATTGAAATGACACTCTCCACAGTCCAAATACTATGATGATTAATTAGATCTGCTTTTATTATGAAAATTACTATCCCTTTAAGGGACGGAATGGCTGCGCCAAATGACCGCAAATGGGTGAGCACAATTCCTTTCTCCATTCAGAGATACAGTTGAATTGTCATTGGCTCTAGTCCGACTGTGAGGTCATTACATCACTTGACACCTCCACTCACATCCGTAAATGTCATTGCATAACCTGCACTTTCTCCAGAGCCTGTAAAGGCCATTTTCTTGCACAGGGACACATGCATCACTCTCTATCACAGTAATATACAGGCAGTTTACTGTCTAAAGTTTAGTAGTTATCTTCACTCTAGGACTACCTGGATACACATTTTAAAATACAGGACTGTTGCAGGCAATCTGGCACACCACCGGCCCTTAGTTTGGTAGTCTATGCTCTGGTTAAAACTTGGTTAACCTAGAGTCCATAAATTATATATGTCAGGGGTTCAAAATCCCAGGAATAGATTCTTAAAATGTGACATTTGTTATGCGTTTGACACCATTCTAGCACTCTCAGATTTTTAAAAGCTCAGTTTTTATCAATGTGAATTGTATTCATTGTATTAGTGCCCAGTGGTGCAATTGGTGTGCTTCAAAATTGCTTCCCTATTTTGTTTTTTTCTTTTACTTTGAACATATGCCCCTCTGAATCCTCATGGCCTCTTACGTGTGTGTATGTATTTTTGTATGACTGGCCCAGAGATGAGGGCAGTCCTCGTGGGGGGGGGGGGGGGGGGAGGATTCACTTTGCTCAGCCCTAGTTAATGTTTTTACCTAGGTTGTTGCCTCCTTTTCAATCGGTAGAAGATGTAGTTTATGTAGAACTAGTTTAAGAGCCGTTACACGGGCCACAGTGCCACTGCCAGTCGGTCGCGGGGCAGTCATGCGCAGTAGAGAATGCCCGTGCCGCGGCTGATAACAGAGCTGGATGCAGTCTCTACTGGGCATGACTGCAGCACACGCAGTAGTCTCTACTGCGCATGACTGCGTTGTTACACACGTTTTAGCGAATTATAAATATATATATATATAGGATAGGATGTTTCCCGTGCCTCTGCTGCTAATATGTATTGGTAGGTTGGCCTTACTATCTATAAATTTTCCTTCAAGTTGACATATCGCTAGGGGCAGACATGGCACTTCCTGTTAATGTGGTGATTTCTCACTTGTAATCTGCTTTGGAACATTCCCCTGGTAAACACCCTTTTTACAGTTTTCCTATAATTGTCTTCTTGAGGTTAAAAGAAGGGTACTATTGTATGAAGCTTTGCTTTTTCTGTGCAGTTCATGACTTCATCTCTTACTGGCCCTTGTTTAATGTGTATGTGTACATAAAATGAAGCAATTTAAGCCCTTGGATATTACAGAAATATCCAATGAATTGTGAATTCATTCATATGTTGGATACATATATGGCAACCAAGGGGTTAATATAGCTTTAAGATTAATATGGTCAGCAGACTTCCCTGTTAACTCCTTCAGGACCAGAGTAGTGCAACATTTTGCTTTAAATATTTTCTTAGAGCTACAGTGGGTGGCTAAAAAATAGTAACCTGAATCAACTATACAGGAGCCTATGATTCCCATATCATTTGACTGATCCATGAACTACTGGAACTCATTTTTAATATATGTGTTGTTTGATAGCTAATCAGTTAATTAATTATGATTAGTGCCCAGTGCTCTCGTGTTCAGAAAACAAGCTGTCTTATTTCAGCTCATTCACAGATAATGCTGAACAATCAATGGGAACCCTAGAAAAGGCAGAAATGTCTGCTCCCTCAGTGCAGAATTTTTACAGATTCTAGCATGAAGCACAGGATGTTTAAGCGTATGTAGTCCCAGATTATTTTTAGGTTTTAGTTTTAATTTAAACATTATATGGATATGTTGTCTCATACCACAGAATTTGAGTATATTCCCTATTCCTTATCCAAGTTAATTTAAACTGTTTAAATGTGTGTATATATAAAAGAAGAAACCTGTGTCTCTGCCACACACACACCCGGGGAGGCAGTAAGGAGGAGATATTCAAATATTCTCCATACTACCTGTCCTGGACATACAAAGGGGTGTGGTTTTCACAGGAGTGCCCATCTTAACAAAAAAAAAAAAAACATGGATGACTAAACATGCTACATCCAACAACACACATTATCCAACCTTCATTTCTCTACTACATGCATTATACACAAATACATGCCTAATGGACTATTTATGGCCTCCACTAAAAGTCTCATGGGTGAATCATGTTCTCTAGCTTCGTAGCCCACTAATAACGATCAAGTGAAAGTAACTTGATTGAGTAATGTATGTGGCAACCAAATAATCAATTTAGCATAAGTATCCAAAGTGAAATAGCTAGAGGGACATGCTATTGGTTGGTGATTAACTCACAAAGCAGGGCTCCTGCATTAAATCCTTTTATATCAAGTCATAACGACCTGAAGTAACAGTCACCACACAGGAGAATACTGTTGGTATCATTCAACCCAGTCATTTGGAACAGATACTGATAAATATATCTTACCCAATATCGGGGTGATACTAGATATCGGCTATTACCTGGCTACCAAACAGCTTTTATTATTATATTTTCGTGAAAGTGTGTTTGTATTTTTAACTTCACTAATAAAAGGTATATTTTAGGTACATAAGTCTCCCTACAATACTGAACTGGTCTCTGCAGGACTATGGAGGGGAGGAGATCTCTCCTGTGAGTGGATGGTCTGATCATTAGAGTCATGAGTTTTTCCCCACACTCTTTTCCTATTTTTCTTTTTGTTTTTTAATATTTGTAGTATCAGACCTGCGGTATTCTAGACTGAAACTCATATCTCACTGATATCTCAATATTATGTATATAAACTTTGGCATTCTAGTTGTCACTTTTTTGAGGTAATGTGAAGAGCGTTCATCTCATGCTTACTGAAGCACCTCCCACAATGTGGATTGACTTTATGTGCACTTTTTAAGTACCATAAGATCAAGCTGCTCCCATAACAGAAACAAGGACATTTCTAAGTGACCCCAAACTTTTGAACGGTAGTGTATGTATGTGTGAACTCTGTAGTACAATTAACAGACCCTTTCCAACACACTTGTATTAAAAAAATCCAACAAACGTATCTGAATACAATAAAAAAAAAAACAACAAGACAAAAAACAGATGGACGTCATCCCACACTGCTAGTATATTGCTATAAAAATACCTGGGAACATGCAAAATAAGCCAATCCAAGCCAATAAGCCAATGTTTAAAAAAAAAAAAAAAAAAAAAAAAAGCAGCTCTGATTAATCTTCATAGTATTTGAGCCATGGAGAGCGTTTTTTCAATACTGTCAATACCTTCACGCCCCTTTTACTGATGTAACACTGCTCACCTCAGAGCAGCAAGATTGTCCGGATGGATTGCAGAGAAGGACAATCTTTAGTGGGAATAAGTTAAACCTGAAAAACTTGTCAAGGGGCATGGTTTTCCTTATGCTCACAGTAAGAAGATTGTCCCTTTCTGTGACCTGTCCTGTCAAGAGTCCAAATTCCGCATCTGAGAGAAAGTGGCTTACACTAGATAAAAGGGGCGGGAGGGGGATACATTATCATTCAATTACTCTTGAACTACAACTCTGACAGTATTGAAATAACACTCTCCATGGCCCAAATACTATGAAGATTAATTGGAGCTGCTGTTTTTGTGAAACGTTACTATTCCATTAATAATTGTACTGGATACTTATCTATCATTCAAGGGGTTAATACTTTCTTTAGCATATCTGTAAACTTTAACAGTGGAACTAACCCCTTAAACAAAATTGTTATTTTGAAAGCTCTCCCAAAATCACATATATGTCATATTAGCAGCAGGGAGAGACAGTTGGGAGGGAGAGCATTGTTAAACATTGGTATCTGGCTGATACTAATTGCATGTAAACTGGCAAATAAAGCTACATATCTCAAACTATTCTTTTAATTGCAAAAATGGTTTAGCTAACACACAGGAAATTTTGAAAGTTCATTCACATTCACCTCAGTTGTTATAAGGTATTTACATTCACTATCCTTATGTTTTTTCCATCTGTTCCTTTATCTTCTATACATGCAAACTGTAAAATATCTAATCATTTTTATTTCTGAAAGCAAACAAAACCTACCAGGACCTCATCCATGAGAGTTCTTATTTGTTTAGTAACTGCTTGGGTGCCAGGTGACAACTCTTGCACACAAAATGTAACCTATTTTTAAAGGGATAGTAATGTTTCACAAAAACTGTATCTCCAATTAATCTTCATAGTATTTGGGCCATGGAGAGTTCTTTCGATACTGTCAGTAATTCAAGAGTAATTGAATGATAAAGTATCCCCCTCCCGTCCCATGTGCCTGGTGTAAGCCTCCTCCCCCCAGATGTGGAATCCGGTCTCTTGACCGGACAGGTCACAGCAAGAGACAGTTATCTTATTCTGAGCATAAGGAAAACCCTTCTTCCCCCTTGGCAGGTTTTTCAGGCTTTTCCTTATTCTCACTGAAGATTGTACCTCTCTGTGATCCATCCGGACAGTCTTGCTGCTCTGAGGTGAGCAGTGTTACATCATTAAAACAGGCGGGAGAGGGATGCTTCATCATTCAATTACTCTTGAACTACAACTCTGACAGTACTGAAATAAGACTCTCCATGGCCCAAATACTATGAAGATTAATTGGAGCTGCTTTTATTGTGAAACATTACTATCCCTTTAAAACACACTTCTTCATAGATATTTTAGTTTCTGCTTTAGAGTCAGTAAACTGAGATATAAAGCCTATGTTGTTGATCTGCTTTTGCTGCTGTAACCTGCATGTATTCTTACTTTTGTTTGCTTGTTCCCTTCGTGTACTAGGTTGACAGGGTATTTTTCTTCTTGTTGTGTTCATGATTAAAAACTTGTTGAACTTATTTTGCACACAGGTCACAGAGCTGTTTACATCGGAGTCCATGTGCCACTCGGCAGACAGAGCCGTAGGCGTCACAGGCATCGTGGCCATAGGCATCACCGGAAAAGAAGAGAAAGAGAGAATGATAAGGATGATGGCCGTGAATCTCCTAACTATGGTAAATATTGTTTGAGTCTGACAGTTTTAATCCCATAAAATGATATCATAGTATTTAACTGTTCATACCAGCCTATTTGTACTGGAAGTTCTCAGAAGTGTTAATCTTTGAGTATTCTTACTATACCAGTGCTTCTCTAACTGTGCTCTGTGGAACCTACGGGTTTCTTAAAGAAGTACAATGAGTTTTATGGACAAACATAAGAAATTGCAGGCATTGGAACGTGGCTTGGGTGACCATTAGTGTCTTAGTGGTTCTGCGACTACCAGTGGAAGTATGGAAGACTAAATCATTTCAAACCTATTCTGTTTTCTGAAAGATTTCTCTTATAATAAGCACTATAAGAGGAGTAGGTTCTCATAAGCTACCTTCAGTACATGTTTTCAGGATATCTCTGTTTTAAAATAAAATGATTGAACCACTGACTGATCCACCTGTACTCAAGCACAGATATCTGTAAAGCATCTATTGTTGTAATCTCATGATTACTATTATGGTTGGCCATCTGTGCTCTATAAACTATATGTTAAAGATTAACATTTATATTTTAGCAAAGGGCTAGTCAGTTCATGGACCTCTAGCTGTTGGTTGGTTGGGTATGATGGGAGTTGAAGTCCCCAACAGTGCAAGGTTCAATAATTAACTACCCCCTATTTTAGCCTAATAATCTAGACATACATTTCTGGTTACAGTTGGGTTTCAAATGCATTTGATATTGAAATTACGTTTACCCATTAACGATTGGGCAGTCTTTGCTGGAAATTGGAGACCTCTTTAGCATCTGAGGGTCTAATGATCCACCCACTTTAGGGACAAAGCACACTTGCTTTTCTCCCCAGTCCTGCTTATTTCAGTTATGCTCCACCCACATTGTGACACAAATCGAGCAAATGGGTCTTATATTGTCAACCCCTGCCTTAAATAAACACTAGCGCCTAAAGATTGGGGTTATGTATAATTAAATACTCTCTACATCATGTTAGAATCTGATTTCTGAGGTCTAAAATATGCTCTGAGGGGTCTCCTATTCCTGCCTTTTATAGTGCTCCCTGACTCCCTTTAACAACTTGATACATGTCTGAGGAGTGATAGAGTTGTATTGTCTGTGAATGAGCTGATAAAAGCTAACAACCTTTCTGAATACAGGAACAGCAGGGAAAAATCTTATTACATTAGCTGAATTAGCTCTTGTCTCACTACAACCTGCACAAACAAAATTGTCCAAATGGACAATGCTAGCTGAAATTACATTAAAGTTATATCAAAGAATTTCATTTTTAGGCATTCGTGATCCTTTAAATGTAAGTGCTGTGTCTCTACTGGCTTATTGTCTGTGTTCAAATGGAATATAAGGAGCTAGTGTAAAAGCCAGTGTACACGGACCAAGGTCCGGGTAATGTTAACCCTTTGAGTGCCAGAGGGGTATGCAACGCATTGCTTTGCAATGCGTTGCTTACCCCTGTGGCACTCAAAGGGTTAAGCAGCCGCTACCTCACTTCTCCACGAGATGCAGTCTTGCGTCGCCTCACTCACACGATGCAGTCATTCTCAGTAGAGAATGCCTGAACGCTCGCAGTCTCTACTGCGCATTATGGCTTCTGACAAACATCCTAGTGAATTATTATATAGGATGAGTAGAACATATCTGGAGACAAATACATTACAAATCTTTATTTACAGTTAAAGAACACCAATGAATCGCACACAGTACTTTTGTTTACATTGGTTTCTTTTTTCTAAGCTATGAAATAATACAGAAAAGGGAAAAAAAAGAGTAGGGAAAAAAAAGGAAAAAAAGAGTAGAAATATGTTAAATAACAAAAAATGTTTACTTCAATAGTTATTACAACCAGAACTTGCTAGTTTTTGCATGCAGCACTACCACTGCATATCACTTAAAGGTGGCGCTGTAACTGATCCTCATGGATAAATTTTGTCACTAACAGTAGTCCACCACAGACAACCCTAAAATGTCATGCAATAGATGTATTAAGTTGAAAAATGTGTTGTACACCTACATCCCTCTTGTCCTCAAGGGGTTAAGCACGTGGCCTATTTACCTGATTAGATCCTGCTTTATGTATTATTTACCTTAATTTTTATCACAATGTCACAGATTCCATAGTCTGACTGGTGAAGCAAGCTTTATTATCTGCTGACAAAGTAATTGGGGGCATATGTATAAAGTTAAATGGTGGAACAGTTCTGGGCCCAAACAGCACAAGAAGGAACAAATAGAATTCTCCATTGATTTTTAGTGGAGCTTTTAACCCCTTGAATGCTAAAGAGGTCTCTAGCACACTGCGGAATCTATAGCATCCATTTGGTTAAACAAAATAATTTTTTAGGGTTGCAGAGGAATGTCATTTGAAAATTAAAGGAGAGCTGACACGTCACCCCACCCACATACCTTACTAGAACTAGAAAAAAATTACTAGCAGTTTGGCTTTGTTCATCTGATAGCAACATCTTCACTCCATCCTGAATGTTGGGTCCATGGAGGCAGAAATGACAGTTACTGGCAATTTATTTTATTTATTTATTTATTTATTTATTTTCAAACTGAAGCGGACCTGAGGTTGAACTTACACACTTTTCTGATCCTTAAAGGGTTACGTATCGCATTACGAAACAATACATTGCAATCTCTTTTGGTCCTTAAAGTTTTAAAACCAAGTGCAGTGAGCAGAGACTGAGGTACTGCATTCCTGCTAGTGACTGTCATGTCTTCCTCCATGAACATGACATTCAGGACTGAGTGAAGATGTTATCTTTTGAACAAAGGCACAGACACATGGGCAAAATTCATAGTGGTATTAGGATTTCCTGAACGGGGGGTTATTATTTTGAGGTGGTAGTTCTGCTTTAAAATAAAGCATTATTCTTTTGAGACCCTTTCTGGCTTAACACGTTTCTTTTTAAACTTTTTAAAGGGATAGTAATACTTGCAAATTACTAATCCCCATATTGTAGTTTTGTTAAAAAGAAACTTATTGCCCCCAGTGTCCTCTCTCAAACCCTTATGGTTTGAGAGATGATAGCACTCAAAGTTCCCCCCTCCCTCCCCCTTCCCTGACTGAACGCTGACTGCAGGGGAAGCTGTCGTACGACAGTCTTATGTGCGTCAGGCGGCTCTGCAGCTGGCCGAGATCGCGTTTATAAAAAAGAATTCTTTCATTGAAACGGTCTTCTACGTGTGCTTGGTATGCAAGTACACATAGAAGACCGTTTTAGTGAAAGATTTCTTTTTTATAAACGCGATCTCAGCAAAGCTGCAGAGCCACCTGATGCAAGTAATACCTGATATCCCTGCAGTCAGCGTTCAGTAAGGGAAAGGGGAGGGGGGGGACTTTGAGAGGGTTTGAAATGGTTTGAGAGATGACACTGGGGGCAATAAGTTTTTAACAAAGCTACAATATGGGGATTAGTAATTTGCAAGTATTACTATCCCTTTAACCCCTTAAGGACCAGCGTGCACACCCGCGGCCGGCACTTGAGGACCACTGGGCTTTTTTTTTTTTTTTTTCTTCGCTTCTGGGATGTACCAGGACCGTCACTGGTCCTTAAGTGCCGGAACGCCGTGACGGTCCTGGCACAGCAATGGTCCTTAAGGTGTTAAGGAACGGGGGGGGGTGCAACACATCGAGAATGCTAGAAAGGTCACCACCACATTGTGGAGTCTTTAACATCCATTGGGAAACAATGTGTTGAACAGCCTTATGGTCCTAAAAGGTTTAATTGTGCCATGTGTCATATGTGGGGATGATTATTAGGAGGCGTTGGTTCTCCTTTAATGGTTCCACAACAGGAAAACATCTGAGAACCACTGATCTGAATAAAATAAAATGTACTCATTTCCTTTACTGGTTTCCCCTTTTGCCAGACACCCCTTCCCAACGTGTACAGTTTATTCTTGGAACTGAGGATGACGACGAAGAGCACATTCCTCATGACCTTTTCACAGAAATGGATGAGCTGTGTTTTCGGGATGGTGAGGAATGTGAATGGAAAGAAACGGCAAGGTGAGTGTTACATTTGTGGTTATTGATTTGGAAATCACATCCAAGTCGTCTGTAACTCATAACATGCAGGTTGGTATCTATTATATTCATTTGCAAATGTTTTAATGCCTTAAATATGTTGTATTATAGTGAACTGAATTGTGTTTTAAATGGAAACTATTAAAATAAATTACTAATAATGTGTTTAACACACATCCTTCAAACTACAGTCAGGTATATCTATAGCTTTTTAGCACTGTAAATCTGCTGTAGTCAGTATAGAAGGGAGAATTTCAATTCACAATTTGATGTACTTGTATTAGTCTACAGAATAGTGTGTGTGACTGGGGAGGAGTTTTGCTATGGGTTTCTTAGAGTATTTGTCTGGTGGGGATTGCAAGGAGACTTTTGCTGAATGCAGAAATGCAGATGTCAAATTGACAGCCTAGATCTGACAGTTTGGTAGCCAATGTTCCACATAAAGCCTATAGACCCCTTATTACCATAGAGTCCAGCTCTGCAGCATACTAACCAAGAAAAGAAAAAAGGCCCACACCGCCAAAGACGTTTGACAGCATTAATCGGGACGTTGCAAGCCATCGCAGTGCAACACCTTTGGAAACGTGAGCCGCCATGTGTTGGAGTAAATACCTCATGTTCTGTTTTTTATTTTTATGTTTTGTTTTGTTTTCATCTTTGATCTTTATAAATTTTAGGTTTTATCTAAAGGAATCACTTAAAGGGACACTAACAGCAGAAAATGAATTGGGTTGCTATAACTTTAATTGTCATGTACTTACAGATAGCTTATGTTATAATTATTCATGTTACATCCATAAAACATAATTCTAAACTTTTATCTTGTAAATTGTCCTGTCCTGTGAGCATTTATTTAACATCAAAATGTACAAGACTTGACGATATGGTCTTTGTAACTTTGATATACACAAAATAAAAAGAAATAAGTAATTACATTTAAAATATATGATATGACCAATAACTTGTGCAACATAAGAAGAATATTTAGTAAAATAAATTAAAAAGACACAAATTTTGTACATGATAAAGGATCACCCTAACTATATACTCTTGAATTAATTAATATTATATATTTAAATCTGTACATAGAGAAGGAATTGAACTTCATATGTATTCACAAATACCCTACAACTGGTAATGATTATAAAATAATATGTTGGGCACTGACAAGAATGGTAAACTTGATGTGTACACAGTATGTATAAAGAAGTAACTGTTACTGGTCCCGATCTATATGCACACAATTCAAGACTGACACTGTCCAGTGCATATCTTCTTATCATCATATATAATAATTCGCTAAGGATGTTTGTCAGAAGCAGTCATGCTCAGTAGAGACAGTTGCATGCTCTGCAGTCATGCGCAACAGAGACTGCCATTCCGTGTCTGATATGGAGCGGGGCACTCCGAATTCAGACTGGAGTCCTCTCTGTGCGTATTCCTTGTCGCGGTCCCAGGAAGGTGCACAGAGAGGACTCCGGTCTAAAATCGGAGCGCCCCGCTCCATGTCAGCCGCAGCGCGGGCAGTCTCTATTGCGCATGACTGCAGCGGTGGTACTGTGGCCTGTGTAAACGGGCTTTTCAACTAGTGTATGTATATATATATATAAAAAGAGCATCAGGCGACTAAAATTCTGTGTCTGTGGAAAACACACCCCAGGGCGGCAGTAAGGAGACATTGTGGTAATCTCCTTCATACTGCCTCTCTGATAAGTGGAAGCCTGGGGGTGTCATTTTGTCACGAGTGGACAGGGGAGGGGCTTTCCTGTCAAAATCACGGCAGTACTTTGTCCCACATTGTTAAGTATAGGAGGGAGCAGGGAGTGCATCCTGCAAGAACCCACTCAGGTGCGGTTCCAGTCACAAGATACCATACCCTGCTCTCTTCCTTTCACCCTCTCCTCCATGCTCCATTCCCCACCTTGCACCTTTCACTTTGCTGTCCTATGTCCTCCATGTTTCCTCTCCTCTAGACCTCTACCTCCTTTCTCATGTCCTACCAGATACATTCCCCTCCTCTCACTCTACAGTAGGGCTGTCATCAAGGATAACACTTGTCCTGGCCACACTGTCTGCTGTGCCCTGAATATTAATCTGGAGTTTATGCACACAGTTTCACCCTTTTGGTGCCAGAAGAATGAGCATCACATTGGTGAGCAATGCATTCTCACCCATCTGGCAATTAAGTGTTACTACAATCATCATGTCTGTGTTGTCATGAAAGCATTTGCAGTATATTTAACCCCTTGGATGCTACACATGTCTTCAATGCTTAGCAATTTGTTTAAACCTTAGCATCCACTGGGTTAAGCCACTATAAGCGCCAGCTGCATTATAATTTACAATCACAGTGTGCCCTTATCATCTGACTGTGGGGGGAACTCTGTAATACTTTTTGCCACCCCCACCCTGTACATACAATTGCAGGAGCCAGCTGGAAGTAAAGATGCACAGAGCTCATTACTCAGGTCTGTTTATCACTGGAAGAAGCATTCAATTTCCTTGAGTGGTCTGTAGCACAGAGCAGAGTTAGCAAGATTGCAAGTTCATACCTCCCAAGTGTCCCTCTTTAGGAAGGACAGTCCCTCTTTTAGACCCAAATCCCTCTGTCCCTCTTTCCCACACTGATATCCCTCTTTTTAGGAGATCAGACTGAGTGGTGTGTAAATAAGTGTATCACATTGCACCACAGCAATATAACTTGCATTATTGTTTGTTTAAATGTCAGTATATGTGTTTATAAATTACTTTGGTCTTGTTATAAGCCATTTATTAGGTTACACAAAGAGGTATGAATAGGTCATGAAATAGCTTAAAAATCCCTGGTAATGCCCTACCCACCAGCCACACCCCCAGAAACACCCCCTAAAACACAAGTGTCCCTCTTTGGCAGTTTGAAATGTTGGGAGGAATGCAAGTTGCTGAAACTGAAAGGAGTGCATTACTAAGGAATATGGAAGTGATATTAGCAATGCACTTCTGCATGTTCTTCCTCTCCCAACTGCTCCATTATTTCTGTCCATAACATGCACACCTCATGTGGTGCATGTTACTGTGGCTTTTGAGAAAATAGGAAAGAGCACTTTGGCACGTGATGAAGCTACTTCCTACTATGCATTTTATTAGTATGTGTATAGGTGTGGGGTATTAACTTCAAGAGTGCCAGTGGGTCTTTCAAAGTGTTAATAAATGGAGGTAATTTTTTTTAGCCCTAATAGTGCCTGATTGGAGTGCAAGTCTTGTACATTTTTCCTATACATTTTGGTTATCTACCTGAGTGGCTGAGATATAGCCTGGTTTCCTTGGTTAGTGGCTGTTATAACACCTGGTCACACTGTTTTTTCTTTCATCTGCTCTCAGTTTATGTAATGATGCTTGTTCTATTTGTATTGAGATGAGAGCTAATGTCAGTTATTTGACTGTGATTAGCGCCCAACTCTCTCGTATTTGGAAGGGCCACTATTGTATCTCAGCCCATTCACAGATGATCCTGGACAATCAGTGGGAGCCATGGAACAGGCAGGGAAGACTGTTCTTTCAGAGCAAAATGTTAGACAAGATTTTAGGCCTGAGAAAACAAACAGGATTGTTTTTACAGATGCTAGCAGGAAGTACAGAGTATCTAAGTGTATATATAACCACAGTTCATTTTAGGTGTTTGTGTTCCTTTAAGATTCTAAATTCCTAAGCTGTTTTTTTTGGAAGTAGCGTATTCTCCCTTGGAATATAAGTGCTGCTGTGTAAAAATTGTATTTTCCTTTAAACTATGTATAATGAATAGGAACTGTTATTTATTTAAAAAATATAGCAGTGCTTGTTACTTTTTAATTTTTATCTTTTGCAATTGTAGTTAAATATTTTTAACTGGGAGCCATATTATTCCTCTTTGCATGCTGCTGGCCAAAGGAATGCAGTGGAAAGTGCTGTAACTGTGTTATTGTTTTACTAAAGCCATTGTTTAATATTTTGTATTAATTAGAATAATAAATTGTAGGTTTGTATGAATATTGAATGCATTCTGCATTCTATGGATATTTTTGCAGCCCAAACTGCAGTTCAGATTTGCTACACATTTAACCTTTTAAGCATCAAAGGGGTGTTCAACTCATTGGTTCACAATATATTGTATTCTCCTCTGTTACTTAAAGGGTTTAAAAAAAGCTCCACTTTTAATATGTGCTATTATGATTTCCCACCGCTCTGCTGAGATATTGCATTCTCTGTACAAACCAATGAGATCCCATGATTCACTTAATTTCTCTTTCATTAACTGTGTTACCTGTTTGTATTTTTTAGGT
Source organism: Rhinophrynus dorsalis (assembly GCA_037306005.1). Classification (NCBI taxonomy): domain Eukaryota; kingdom Metazoa; phylum Chordata; class Amphibia; order Anura; family Rhinophrynidae; genus Rhinophrynus; species Rhinophrynus dorsalis. Next base: position 384,670,397 of record CM074723.1, on the reverse strand, counting down.
GGCTCAAATTTGAGGAAGATGTTGAAGATGGTGGAGACAGATGGAGTAAGCCTTATGTTGCCACTCTTTCATTACACAGCTTGTTTGAATTAAGAAGCTGTATACTTAATGGCACAATAATGCTAGACATGAGGGCCAGCACAATAGAAGAAATTGCAGGTGAGCTCAAGTTATTACTTCTTCCTATACAAATCTTTGTTTCATTTCCTTAAAGGGTTCGTAATACTTCGTTTTAACTTTATTTTATTTTGTAGGCATTAAAAAAACATGAAGAACGATATAAGTCTTATCTCTGAAACCTTTATGGTTTAAGAGATATTCACAAGCAAAGTATCCCCCACCCTGTTCAGCCACATCAGAAGGGAGGTGCCCAGATAGACTGCAGAGAGGGACAATCTTCAATTAAGATAAGGGAAAAAGCTGAAAAACTTGTCAAGGGGGAAGGGCTTTCATTGTTTTCATACAAAGAAAATTGTCCCCTTCTGTTATCTGTCTGGTCATACAACCAGACTCACATCTGAGAAGAGATGGCTTACACTAGGTAAAAGGGGCGGGGAGGGGAACTTTGCTTGTGAATATCTCATAAACCATATAGGTTTGAGAGATAAGACTTATATCATTCTTCATGTTTTTTTAATGCCTACAAAATAAAATAAAGTTAAAATGAAGTATTACTATCCCTTTAAAGGGATAGTAAAGTTTCACAAAAAAAAAATCAGCTCCAATTTATCTTCATAGTTTTTGGGCCATGGAGAGTGTTAGTTCAATACTGTTGTAGTTCAAGAGTAATTGAATGATAATGTGTCCCCCTTCTCACCCCTTTTCCCTAGTGTAAGCCATGTTGCGTGCAAGGGACAATCTTCTTACTGTGAAAACAATGAAAACCCTGCCCCCTTGACAGGTTTTTCTTATGCTCTCTGAAGATTGTCCCTCTGCGTTTCATCTGGACAGTCTTGCTTCTCTGAGGTGAGCAGTGTTACAACAGTAAAAGTGGTGGGAAGGGGATACTTTATCATTCAATTACTTTTGTATTACAACTCTGTTGGTGTTGAAATGACACTCTCCATGACCCAAATATTATGAAGATTAATTGGGGCTGCTTTTATTGTGAAACATTACTATCCTTTCAATGCTTCTGTATTAACTGTTCCCCTCAGTTCTTTCTCTGTTGGATTGCACTGAATTTGATATATTTTGGGGGAGTTAATGATCTAAGCTTGGGGAGCAGGAACCAGTGGAATATCTTAGTAGAGGCAGCTGTGAGATCCTTCCTACATCTACAGTCACCCTCCCTATGTCTTTAACCCTTTGAGTCTATCCTTAAATCCTATATTCTGGAACACTAGTATCATGCATTTCCTTTTTGCAAACTCAGCACTTGAATTCACACATCACTTGACACCCCCATTCCCTGTTGTCTGTCTCCTATTACTTATTTAGACTGTAAGCTCTTTGGGACAGGGACTTCTCTCCTATTGTTTCTATGAACGCAAAACTTATTTTATCCCCATTTATTTATTGTAACATACTACTGTTTAAAGGGATAGTAATACTTCGTTTTATCTTTATTTTATTTAGTAGACAATAAAAAAAAATGACAAAAGATATGAGTCTTATCTCTCAAACCTTTATGGTTTGAGAGATATTCACAAGCAAAGTTTCCCCTCCCGCCCCTTTTACCCTAGTGTAAGCCATCTCTTCTCAGATGTGGAATGCAGTCCATAGACCAGACAGATAACAGCAGGGGACAATCTTCTTCCTGTGAAAACAATGAAGTCCCTGCCCCCCTTGACAAGTTTTTCAGGTTTTTCCCTGATCTTAATTGAAGATTGTCCCTCTCTGCAGTCTACCTGGGCACCTCCCTTCTGCTCTGGCTGAGCAGTGTTACATCAGTAAAAGGGGCGGGAGGGGGACACTTTGTCATTGAATTACTCTTGAACTACAACTCTGACAGAATTGAAATAACACTCTCCAAAGTTCAAATACTATGATGATTAATATTAGAGTTGCTTTTATTATGAAACATTACTATCCCTTTAAAGCTCTGCATACACCGTGTGGTGCAATATAAATAAAGATTATACTTACATACACAGATGTGCAGATTTGGCCATTAACAAATATGAATTTCCATTTTTGTTTGTGATTGCACTGGGTCATACACCATGAAGAAGAACATCTTCTTTCTGTTTCTTCTTCAGCCTTTTGTATTTACATTAAACAGTCAGTTTAATGTTTGTATTGGATTTCCTTTAAGATTCTGACACATCCCATCTGTATGTATATGTCTAAACTGCTTTTTGTTGAAATTTAGTGGATTAAATCTAGATCAGAGTTTTTTGTTTGATTTCACTGTTCTAAACCAAATCCTTTGAGTTTCCGCTGATGTATCTGATTCTTTTGTTTTCTATTCTATCTGCAAAAATTCTATCCACAAATCTTTTTTATTGCTCTCTATTCATTGTTAATGAGATAGAAACTTCTTTAACATCCAATGGTTCATTATCCATTTTAAGAATTTTGTGCAGTATCCAAGAATTAGACAAAGTAAATTTGTATTTTTAGAAAAAGAACATACAAAAGCCTAACATGTTCCTCCTTCTATGGTAGCAGACTTGGCCAAAAACCAAGAGCTTCTAATATCCATTATGGAAGTCCAGCACAGCTGTATCCCTAGGCCCATCTAGGTCTCAGGCTTTCACATGCCAGTGTCTTGTTCACATCTTACCATTAATTCTAACCAAGTCAGTTGCATTATCTCCATTAGAACTAACAAGCTGACACAACGCTGAAGCCAGACTGCAGCCTATGACTCCTTTGGCTTTTTTGTTACTTGAAACAGCTGTTAGCAGCACAATCCTTGTTAATTGTAAAATCTGCTCCCATATAAACAGCATTAGTGTTATGAGTTCTTTACCCAAATAATACAATACAAAGGCTCTTTCAGTGTTTATAGTTTAAAGGGATAGTAATGGTTCACAAAAACAGCAGCTCCAATTAATCTTCATAGTATATGAGCCATAGAGAGTGTTATTTTAGCACTGTCAGAGTTGTAGTTCAAGAGTAATTGAACGATAAAGTTTCTCCTCCTGCCCCTTTTACCTAGTGTAAGCCAGATGTGGAATCTGGTTGCTAGACCAGACAGATAACAGGAGGGGACAATCTTCTTCCTATGAGAACAATGAAAGCCTTGCCCCCCTTGACAAGTTTATTCAGGTTTTTCCCTTATCTTAATTGAAGATTGTACCTCTCTGTAATCTACCTGCGCACCTCCCTTCTTCTCTGGCTGAACAGCGTTACCTCAGTAAAAGGGGCGGGAGGGGGATACTTTGTCATTGAATTACTCTTGAACTACAGCGGTCACAGAACTGAAATAACACTCTCCAAGGTCCAAATGGTATGATGATTAATTAGAGCTGCTTTTATTATGAAACATTACTAGCCCTTTAAAGTGGCATACTATTATGGTTAGCTACAAATTCTACTTTAAACCTGGCACATAAACCACTCAGTGTTAAGCATACATTCAAATGAAAGGAAATACCATTTTCCATTCTAAGGGGGGGGGGGGGCTGAAGATTTACTTACAATGTTCTGTGTTTTAAACTCCCTATAACATTTGCTGTCATGCTGATTTATGGTTATGGGCTGGTTAAATATCAGTCCTGCATGGGCTGATAAGTTTTGATGTTTTTAATTGATTTTGCCTGATGAATAAGCCTGTGAGTAATGTATTTCTTACAATGAACTGTCAGTTTGCAGTAAGGGTGTGCAAAGTGTTTGCAGTGTTGATTGTGTTTTCCAGCTTTGCACCTGTCTCTTTTTTTTATCTAAAGACGAGCAACTTCCTATTCTACAGGTGATGTTGACATTTTGTGAGATCAGAAAATACTTAAGGGGCCATATGCACAATGAATAAGTGGAGCAACTTTGGGGAAATCCAACCAAAACCATAAGGAAAATGTAATAAAAATCCCCAAAATGTCTTTCATTTAAATGGGAATTACAACTTAAGGGCTAAAAGTCTCTGTTAGGGAAGAAAACCCTGTTGGCAGTTTTTCAAGCACAGTAAGCAATTCAGATTCCTGTACTATGAAGAACTGCAGACAAAAAAAGAAGCATCTTCGCTGCTAACGTTAACGGCCATTTGAGCCCATAGTAGCTTAGTAACAAACTGTCTAAACTGCAATTCAAAGGACGGTAAGATGCTTTAAGGGACTCACTTTATCATGGGACATTTTGCACCCATTTTTTTGGGCACAGAGTCCCTTAACGCAACTGTTAACTGCCGGTGCAGGAATTGAATGTTAAAAAAAGAAAGAAAAAAAAAAACATTAAGTCCCCAGTGGATGCATTGATATGGGGCCTAAACACCATATCAATACATCCAAAGTGTGAAAAATGTGTTCAGTGTAGTAGAATTAACACTATGAGTGGCAGTGGGGTATAGTTACATCAGTTATCAGTTGACATTACACCCTTTTAGTGCCAGAGAGGTATGCAATGCAATTGTGTTAGATACCTGTCTGGCACTCGAAAAGGGTTAATTCAATACATTATGAAGCAATGTGTTAGATACGTCTCTGTCATGCAAAGGGTCAAAAAAATTCCAAGAAGAGATTTTTGAGTTACAGAGGTGTAAAGGATGCGTAAGCCTTTTTCAGGATTTAATCAACAGTTTTTGAAGGGTGTTCTACATTAAAAATTCAGTTTAACTGTAACTATTTTAACTATTTTTTTTTAAAATATCATCTGTTTATGTATAACATCCTCTTAAGAAAAAAATTAATTTGTCTTGCAGACAATTAAAATCTGCCTATATGTGATAGCAGCTTTTCTGTAAAACAAACCATTTTTGAAAAATGTACATTTCTGTTTCGGTGGCACAATGGAAATCTATGCTAATTCCCTGCAAAGTATACTTATTAGTTGTGTTCACGGTCAGTCCTATTTCTCATTGAACTATTAGAAACATCCCAGTATTTTACAGTATTCATGGAAAGAATGGCTTGTTCTTTATATTTTCTTAAATTTTAACAGATATGGTGTTGGACAACATGATTGGAACTGGTCAGCTGGACGAATCGATGAGAGAACATGTAAGAGAGGCTCTTCTAAAGAGGCATCATCACCAGAATGAGAAGAAGTTCAGTAGCCGTATCCCATTGGTCCGCTCCTTCGCTGATATAGGCAAGAAACATTCTGATCCTCTCTTGCTTGAACGAAACGGTGAGATAAGTTGTGAAAAGCAGCTTATTGTAACCTATTTCGCTGTAGTGAAATTGCTTGATTGTTTTGTTTGTTCTTAAAGCAGCAGCCCCTTTCTGTGATTCTTAAAACAAATTGCTTACTGCATAAATTGCTTCAATTCCTGCATTAATTACTGTTTCTTTCTTTGTACTTAATTGGTATGATTTCAATTATATATTTTATTACAATCATAATTTTAGCATTGCTTAAGAGAACATGCTCCAGCATCATCTGAGCAATTACATACATTTGATAATTCAGTATTGCTTAAAATTTCCCCCTAAAACAGACATTTTCATACATGCGGGACTGCTGCTTTAATTTTTTGCTTTAGCTTTCTATGTTTTGTTTTCATATTGGAAATCTTTAGTGTGTGTGTGCATACTTGTATACATGTACATATGCTTGTGTTGAGAGTGTGTGTATGTGTGCTTATGTGAGTGTGTGTGACTGTGTGTGGGTTTGTAGATTTACTTTTAAACTAGTAGCCCAGCCTGCACACATACACTGATACACCTTGGGTACAGGTAATCGGACAGACTCTCAAAATGCAGTATCTACTGGATTCAATGTAATATATTCCCTGCTGTGTATGGTATTTTACCATCAGTCATCTGATACATAGCGTGATACAATTAAAGGGGAACTTTCACCCCTTAATAACTAAAGCTCCCCTTACTGCTGACCTGGCGACTAGCTGCTTAGTAGCGCTAGTCGCCAGAAAACTTACCCCGTTCTCAAGATTTCGCCGTTTGAAAGGATCAGGAAGCACGGACGTCTCTTCACAGTGACGTCCGTGCGCCTGCGCTGTCAGTCCCTTGTGCACCGTATGCACCGTACGGTGCACAAGGGACTGACAAGGGACTGACAGCGCAGGCGCACGGACGTCACTGTGAAGAGACGTCCGTGCTTCCTGATCCTTTCAAACGGCGAAATCTTGAGAACGGGGTAAGTTTTCTGGCGACTAGCGCTACTAAGCAGCTAGTCGCCAGGTCAGCAGTAAAGGGAGCTTTAGTTATTAAGGGGTGAAAGTTCCCCTTTAACCCTTTACAGATTATAAGGGTGTGCAGTGCATTGCTTTACATTGTGTTGCACACCCCTCTGTTCATTAACCCCTTATTGACACATAACGTGTCAGGACCCTCATGCTGGTCCAGACGTTAGGGACCGGTGATGTCCTGGCACTTCATTAAATTCTGGATGGCACCACGACTGCCCACCACTCTGAGATCCTAGAATACATTGTGGCAAAAACCCCGCAAAAAAACATGGTCCTTAACAGCCACCCTCCTCCAGATCAGGCAGTCATTAAGGGGTTAATGGGTGATGTGTCATGCCAGGACCTTTTCTTGAGGAATATAAATATCACATATAAATTTAGATTTAAAGGGACAGTAATGTCCCATAACATGTTTTTTAGAGTTTTGTAGAGATTAAAAAAATAAGCTAAATGCCACAAATCCTATCTCTCAAACTGCTATTGTTTGAGACATATCCTCCGCTAAAGTTCCTCTTCTCCTGATGCCAGCTGTAAAGCTGACAGAAGGAGATCCGTGTCGGCCGACACGAGGAGGCTCTTCAGCAGAGCCGCAATAGTGCAATTTAAAAATAATTACTTCTTTGGAATGGTCTAAAAAGTGTGCTTGCAAACCAAGCACACTTTGTAGACCATTCCAAAGATGTAATTATTTTTAAATTGCACTATTGTGGCTCTGCTGAAGAGCCGCTTGTTGGTTGCCGGACCAGGAACTCCTGCTGTCAGCTTATAGCTGACGTCAGGAAAAGAGTAGGGAGAGGGGAACTTAACGGAGGATATCTCTCAAACCATAGCAGTTTGAGAGATAGGATTTGTGGCATTTAGGTTATTTTTTTTTTTTTTTTTTTTTTACAAAACCCTAAACATTTTTTTATGGGACATTACTGTCCCTTTAAATTGTATAATACTTTAAAGAAGATCTAATGCCACCTAGTAATAAACCCATCCCCCAATTTACTTTACTGTTGGCATAAAATCCTAATGGCCCAAATGAATTTTGCCGTTGTGCTCTAGTACAAGAGCTAACATCATCAATCGGCCCTTGATGACATGTTCATGGACACAACAGTTTCTGGCAGTTTCAGACTAAGGAGTTTACCATATGCAGAGAGCAGTCCTGGGGACAACTTTCATGTCAGTTTCCATGAATATTGCATCTAGGATGACTGACGATGCTCTCTCTTAAAGGGCAGCTTTCATAGTGACCTTTGGGATTTTCTGTGCATAAGAAGGTAAGTGGGGTGGGTTATTATGATGGGGTGTTTTCTTCCACTTTCAGTGATTTGAGCTCCCTCTACATGCAAAATGTAAATGAGTGTGCAACACAATTGTTTCTGGAAAGGATCACAAGAATTGTCATTTTATATTTCATTTTGTTTATGGGAATACTTGTAACACAGAGAGTGAGGAATGTATGAAACCACATTACATGAGCTTATAATCATGCTAAACGTGCACCTGTAATTATATATTATTATCAGGGCTTAAAATTGGAAGTCCTTTGCTACTAGCCAGACCTGAAAAGTTACTTGCCACTGCAAGCCAAAACATACCCACCAGGGCTTAATTTCTACTCACCATTGCTAGTGGCGAGTGGAAATTTTGAGCCCTATTGTTGTTATTATTATTATTATTATTATTATTAAAATGTATGTATTATTATTATTATTAGACTTTATATAGCAGCAACTGTGCAGAAACTTTAGAACTTATCGTCACGATACACCTCTTGTGCACAACCACTTTACGCTATATTTTAAGCAGACATAAGGAAGGAGTCTGCCCCTGTGTCCTCTGTACCCAGTTTATGCTGGCTGCATAAGGACTGGCACACCACAAAAATCTGGCACACGTCTGCACTACCCACCAATGTGAGCATGTAGAGAAAATCTCTTATTTATACATGCAAAGTACTTTGTACATAAAGACCCACTTTATGTCCATAAATGGCTCTTCAAGCAGATTTAACCCCTGCTCTGTATTTGTACATATCCCAAAGAGCGTTTTCATCCATTGCAAATAAATGTAAGTAGCAGACTGTATTTACAGACCTCAGGTAGAGGGTGCTCACATCACTTACAGTGGAAAAAGAGAAACATTGAAATAACCGATTCATGTAAGTTCACAGAAGTAAAGGAAAATGTTACCAGAAGCTAACAATAATTAAGATGTGCAAATAAAATACTAAAAGTTTAAATACAGTATTACTATTCACTGAAATAATTGTGTTGTTATTCAGTTCATATATTTGTTTGATTAATCCTTGATTACATTTCTCTAATCTGTAAACGAATAATTATATTAATATTGGTAATCACCTTAGTGAATTCATTTTAATGTACTCAGATCAAAATCTCTGTAGGAAACAGAGAACCTTGTACATTAAGCTAAATATTTGTCCTATCGGTTGAATATGTGCTTTTGTTCAGAGCATTGTACACACGTTGGATGTTATCAGCCATATTGTTTCCACCATCATGTATTCTGTAATAATCTATCTTTTCTACGCTCATGGATATTCTTGTCTGTCAGTACTTTTTGAGTTAGTGATGATAATTTATTATGTATTCATTGTTACAGTTGGATCAATATATCTATTAGTACTATAACACCAAAACTGTATCAGTTATATATTTGTTGATTTCTAGACTGTTATATCTTGATAATGTGAAAATGTGGACTGTAGACACGATGGTGTATGATTAATTTGCTATATAAATCTTCTTGAACCCCCTGTTTCCGTTCCCCTTTTTTGCTGCTTGCCTTTTTTTTAAATCCTCTTTCTAAGAGTCCTGCAATGCATTGATTGTCATGGCCCCTCTGCCTGAAAAAAAGCTTAATTCAATATTGGATTGTTTTGAGGAACTGCTAGTGACTATAGCGGGAACACTGTTATTTCAGTGATTGCAATGATGGATTTGTAATAACTGACTTAGCCTCAAGCATTAATTAATTTACAAATTACTTCTGATGCATTTCATTTCCTTTGGCAACTTACTTTTATTTGTTTATAAAATATTTGATATAGTTGTTGTATATATTATTTTCACATCCATAGGATCCCATGCCAAATCAAGAATATTCCTATTTTTATTCTCCCCAGGAATAATAGTAATGCTGGACGTGTGTGTGGTGTTGTCACCTATATTGACTCATTTTCATCACCTCTTAAGTTTGGCAACAGAGTTTCAATAGATATCTGGTTGAGGATAGTGCGAGTTGGAGTCCAACATAAATAGTGAGCCGCTACTGCTCACCACTGCTCTAAGAACAACCCAGCTGGATTCTACAGTTCCCATCATTCCCAAACATATTTTGTCTTGTTGGGAATAGTGGGTGTTGAAGTCCTCGACAGTTGGAGGTCCAAAGATGGACTACCCATGTCTTGTGGTATTTGGTATATATTAATTTAACATTTCAGAAGGGCCAAGACAGTGTAGACAGTCAAAGGACTAAACTAATGACTGCAACATGTGCTAAACCAGGGATATTCCTGGGATGTCTTAGCGCTTCCAGAATGCAGTTTGACATCCCAAATATAACATGTACAGGTCATTTTCAAAAATAAAGAGCTGTTGACCTTTTGTACAATTATAATGCACTGTTCCTAACAATAGTGAATGAAACACATAGTACGATGAGTTTCAGCACATAGCCCTAGAATGAATTGGAGAATATTGGAGAAAAAGTGAGAAAAATCTACAGAGATGTTGTGATGTACCTATCAAGCAGTCCACATTTATTTTAGGAAGAGACTGAGTTCTAGAATTATTGTTGGAATGCTTTCCCTGCCACAATGTAAAATGATACGTTCATTTGGGGGCATGTACTAAGAACAGATGGTTCGAGTCTGGGCTTATTATAGCCTCATCGATCTGCCTGTTCACTGAACCATACCCCACTGTGCTCCTATGTACTAAAGCCTCCCTTGGAGCCATAATACATAGAAGAATTTCCCAATCAAGCCTAGCTGTGTTTCCCCATTGGATGGTCAGCCATCCCTTGTTTAGTGAATCGTGCAAGAAAAGCAAGCGGACCATACACGTGATAACTTGTGTCTGGATCAGTCAGTGAGGAACCATGAGGGCCAGAGCACTCCTGGGCCCCTGAGTTAGCCCCTCAATATCCATCTTAAAACCTTACACTATCAGCCTGCCACTCCCCAATCTTAATCTGAACATCGTGTAAACCAACCTTTACTGGATCTGCACATATTGGGCGAACAGAAAACAGAGGGGGTAAGGGGTAATAGTTAAAAAATTACAAACATTCACGTTTATGAAAGGCCTAAGTGGCCTTAAAGAAATGTTGGGGGAATAACATTACACCTCCCATCTCTCCATCCTGATCTAATCACGATGGAGACTTTAAATTGTATGGGGGACCTGAGACCCCACATTATGATTTTTTATTAATTGAGGGTATTTTAATTCCTGCTTTTTCACTTATGTGCAGGCAATCAGTTGAAAGCCGCTTGGTACATGCCCCCCATTGCATCTTTGTGTACAGATCTGAAGTCATGATCTCTACTTCAGATGCACTTGTGAAGACAACTCTTTGGATTCTGACATAGTAACTTTCCGCCATGGTTTTTGTTTGAAACACGCAATGATAATTCATATGATGTAAAGGTTTTGGTTTGCTCTTCCATGCCAAATTTAGGATAATCAAGACATGCTTTTCACTAATTTTTGCGTATGTCCCCTTAAACTCCAAGAGAATTTTGACAATGAATATTAAAGCGCAACTATCACCCCTTGCAATCATGCCCCCAAATAATTATTACCACGTTAATGAGAATTATACACATCTCCCGGACTGACAGCCAGGAAACAGTGCAGACATCTTTCCAAAGTGACGTCTGCGCACCTGCGCTGTCAGTCTCTTCCGGTACCATGCAGCTTCTAGCAACGCCTCCTAGAGCAGACTGGGACTGACAGCGCATGCATGCAGATGTCACTATAGAAAGATGTCTGTGGTGTTTCCTGCCTGTCAGTCCGGGAGCAGTGTATAATTCTCACTAAAGCGGTAATAATTCTGGTGACTAGCGCTATTGAGCAGCTAGTCGCCAGATGGGTAATTATTTGGGGCCATGATTGCAAGGGGTGGTCGTTCTGCTTTAATATATTCATCACTGTTTTTGTTACCTGGAAGCTAAGGAGTTTGGGTTTTAGCTGTAGTTTTAAATCTTTCTTTGTAGTTATAGCAGTATTTTTTTTTTATTATGCAAAGTATGGCACACACACCCTTAAAGCATTTGTATTTCCACCCCAAAACATACAAACACTAGCTGATTAAATACTATTTTTTCTTATGAACAGAAAAAACAACTTGACAATTTACATAGTCCAGAAACAATAATTTTTATGATAATAGATATTTGTTGGTTTATTGTTTAATGTGTTACAAATACAGCTACATTTTGGACCAATGGTGCAGTCACAAGGGTACACTCTATACCCAGGTCCTGTTCAAAGAATTGGTATTCACTCATACAGTTTGTTTGCTTTTTATTTTTGATTCATGCATGCTTTTGCCTATTTCTAGGCTGTTGCTTGGAAAATATGTGTGAACATACCTTTAAAAATAAGATTTTTAACAGACAGAACAAATCTTTATTTTTATTTCTTGTTTTATTTACCTCAGGGGAGGGCCTTTCTGCCTCCCGTAACTCATTGCGAGCAGAATCTCGCCTATCCCTCCTCCTCAATTACCTTCTTCCTCCTTCGAGAGCTGGGACCCCGGCAGACTCCAGGCGTACAACCCCTGTGCCTTCCCCCCAAAACACACCACCCTCCAGTCCTAGCTTCAACCGCCTGGCATCTACAAGTTCCCAACAGAGTGAGCACTGGGTCCCAGGGCTGCAGTCGAGCGCTGGTGATGTTATCCCCACAGTTATAATTCACCCACCAGAGGAGGATGCTGACACACAGGAAATCTCCGACAGAGAAAAACAAGGCGATGGCGACATTGATTCAGGCAACTATTTCTCCTCTGCCTGTGTGGTGCACCTTGCAGTTGAATCACTCACATTGGAATGCGTTTGAGCACATTGCTTAAGCATAAGTAATTAGCATAATTTATTTACAACTTACTCGGGTGCCACTATATGCATGCATTTTTGTCTGCCGTGCATCATCAAAGAACACTTTATATCTAAAACATTTCTGTGCTACTGCCACATATACTCATTTCATCTCACTTCAAAATACCCAACTATTCTCCACGAGCTTTTAGAGAAGTTCTCTATAGTCAGAATTAGATTCAGTATTAGAATGGCTGCACACTTTTTGTTTTTTTGTATTGGTTTGATGAAAATATTTATGATGCTATGAAGGCTAGCATTCTGCTTGCATCTACAGATTTATGAGTGTTATAGTACATTTCCCTGTCAGGGCGTAGTGACATGATCAGATTGGGGGAACAGAGATTTGTTTTTATTGGTTTATAAATACCAGCGCCATCAAAATGATATTGGTTTATTTATTTATTTTTTTACTTTAACCTTTAATTAAAGGAGAACGAGCACCTCTCTTTACTATAGACAGAAAATCCTAATAGCTCCTATAATTGTTTGTCATTCAGTCCTGCATGTCATGTCCATGGAGGCAGACATGACAGTCGCTGGCAGTTTTTTTTTTTATCAAACTGAAGCAGGCAGAGTGCATGAGCCTACCCTTTGATGACCTGGAGTGTGTGCAACTCATTGGAAAGTAATGTATTGCATACCCCTTTGGGATAAGATTACCATATGCAGTGAACCGAGTTTGAGGTCCTGTGGTCATGCCATCAACTGCCATGTGCGCCTGCGTGGTCATGACATCCAAGACTGATTGAAGATGTTATCTCTTTAACCAAGTAGCAAGGTAAAAATTCATAGGGGGCATTAGGATTTTTCGGACCATAGTAAAGTAAGTTGAGGGTTATTGTTAGGAGATGCTGGTTCTCTTTTAAGAAAAATCCCAAACACATCAGAATCTTCAGCTTTGTTTTAGCAACTTTAACTAAATGTGTGTGCTCAAGACAAAATTTGTTCAGTTCTTTCAGATTTTACTGATCAGTAAAATATGGTTAAATATTTTTTGTTATTATTATACCCCACTGTGTTGTGTTTAATACGCTGAAATAACTGGGAACTTTCAGAATGAATTTACCCTGAGATCTCATAATGTAGATTAGAGCAGTACACCCTGTTTGCTCTAACACAGAGGTGCTTCAATCAGTCCTCAAGGAACCTTTAACAAGTTAGAGATGCCACTACTTGTACATACATAACAAGCAGAACTTCTCCCTCTGCTTTTCTGTTGTTAGGGACTAAAGAAGGCATCAGCTGATGTATATCATGTAGTAGAGTGGACTTAATTTTTAACAATAGGGCAATGTGTGCGGTTGCCCAGAGCCCACTCAAGGGAAGAACTCCCCTTACAATCAGGAACTCTGAACACGTCTCAGTACGTCCCTCCCAATATGTTTTGGGACACAGTATCATCTGCTCAATATGTTAAACCAAAGCTCAGCATTATATGCAAATAGATGCGTAAACTCATTATTTGCTCCAGCTGTAGTTGGTGTAAGCACTTAGCATTGTGTGAACCTACTTGATCTCCACAATCTTGGAAACATATTTATTGTAAGTTAAAGTTGTGTTATATTCTTGCGGAGAAGAGGAAAACAGGTGTAACTATCACTTAACCCCTTGGATGATAGAGAAGTCTCCAACCAATTGCTAAGCAATGTTGTTCAAGGGGTTACGGTGAGCCGCTACTTTATACTTTGTCTAGGGCCCACCAGTGACTCAAAATAGACTGACTGTAGGTAACACTTAGAATTTGAGCCCTTTGCTCTGAGATCCTTTCCTTTGGGTCAAAATCATGAATGAGTCTCTGGGTCAGACCCTGAGAGTTCCTAGATATGTAGACAAAGGTTCTTTTTCCCTATTATCAAACATCTGTATGTAATTCCAACAATGAGATGCATGTGGAGAGTGGTGTTTGCTGTGTTAACCTCATTAAGACATGCATGTGCATGCATGTGTGTTTAGAAATCACTGGGCTGTCATGTGCTGTAAGTGACCAGTGTTCCTCACAGCTAATATGCATTCAGTAGGGGACAATTAGAAGTCCCATTGATTTGAACAGTGCTTTTAAGCTCTTTCCAGAGTGGGAAGCTATGCACTGGAGAACGCTCTTGTGTCCAGGGAGTTAAGACTCATCATTTAAATTAATGTGAATTTTTACTTTTTTTCTATGGTGCAGTTGGTTTGCTTCAGAATTTCTCCACTTTTTATGCATATGGCCCAATATATGGAATTTCAAAATCCGATATGTTAGCCATTTTTTATGTGAAGTAATAGTTTAGATACTAACGTTCTGCACTGCTCTCCCTCCCGACTGCCATTCCCTCATTCTCATAAGTTGTCAAAAAGTTCCAGTTTAACTATGATGATCACTGCTAATGTAATTGCAAATGCAACACTCAGTTCTAGCAGCAACAGTGGGAGAACTCATGGAAAAGTTATACAAGATTTGCTGTGGCTTTTTTAAGCCCTTGAAGATTGATAATTGGACTATTGCCTTAAAGGAGCAGTAAACTTTTTTTATTATGAAAAAATATATATTGTAGGGATTTTCCTATTGAGTAAAATAAGGGTACTCCCACTTCCGAGAGATTTATATTTCCAGAGTTATTACAGTTTAAACCCATGTTTTTTTTTACATTAGTAGTGGCCTCTAATGGTCAAATTCTAATTAGATTTCCTGTTACATTCAAATGGAAAGGAAAGTCAGAGACATACAGTTCCCCATAGAATGTGATAGAAACTGCCTGTCACTTCCTGTCAATTAAAACTATCAGTAAGTAAAAACACTTCATGATTATTTAAACTGCTATAAATTTTTAATAAAACATCTGACAGCGATTGGAGTGAAAACTGAGAAAGATAGTGAGAACCTGAGGGGAGTACAATATGTCTGTGTTAATTTCCATACTGACAAAGTATTCTCACCTCACTCACTAAAGAGACCAGTTCAGTACATTTAATCAATGGCCATTACTGACCAATAAGACATAACTTTTATTGGTGCTGATAAAATAATCACTTTTAACCCTTTATGAATGAGGTATGGCAAATAAAAATCCCCCAGTAGCACTAATTGCTACACATAGGGGATATTAAAACCATTCCCTTCCCCCCAAGTTTTCTTTCACTGTCGTCCAATACAGGTCACTGGTACTCTGGGAGGCGTAAGTCCCCTTTAATAGGCAGGAACAACTATGCAAATAATTTGCAAGGGGCGGAGCCTCCCCTCTTACTTAAGCCACCTTCTGGCCAGAGCCACTTTAGATTGATTTGTTCCTGGTGTGCTTCCACACCAGGTAGAGAACATCTATGCATCTTAGTATTTTATTATTTTTTATTCAAATATGGAATACCACCATTAGGAGGGTGACCATGGCTGTGAATTGCCCTCTTTAAAGTGGCTGGTGCAGCTTCCAGGGATTTTCTGTGGACCTATGCCCTGAAGAGGGGACAGCTTGTGTTAAGCAGCTCCCCTGTTGGGGAATTTACCTCTGGTTCTTTCCCTCCTTATCATGGTCACCTGAAGACAGAAGTCAGCAAGGAAGGTGAGTCACCCATTGAGTGCTGAAGGTCCACTTGTCCCCACAGTGTCCCTTTGATGGGCTTGTATTTGGGAGTTTTAATACACTCCAGCACTCATAGGGTGTTTTTATTGCATTATTACTGTTTATGCAATTTCTGTGTTATTCTCTGAGTTTTGGAGCATTGGGTATTCATTTATTTATGTTTCTCATGTGTTTCATGCTTGTTTGGGCACTTTTTAATGTTTTACTAAACTTTATTAAAAATGGTGTTCCGCGCCTTTAAGCGCGGCTTTTTCCCGCTCAGACGCAAGGGCTCCTTTACTCTCTATGGGAATTCACAGTATGGGACATATCTCTGGAACCGCTTGTCACAGCAACTTCAGAGAGGGCTCATTTTAATTCTAGGCTCCTGATCTATCATCCGGAATGTGTTTTATTCATGTGGGGTGTTCAGGGGGGCTTCGGGCAATGTTTGGGGTACTTGGACAGGAAAACTACATTTCCCATGAGCGCTTGGTTCGCGCTCGTTTCTGATTGGCTGTCACGACGGCCGCCATTTTGTGGTACTTTTCCTAGGCGAGTACACTACGCAGGGACCGAGCCTTCTCTCTCCTCAACAGATTAACCCTTCGCTGGCCAGATAAGTCCGTTTTTAGAACATTTCTGGGGTGAAACTTTAATCTTAACACTTTTTCTGGGTGATAGTGTTATTAGTGGGGTATATTGACGCTGTGAGCATGTCTACTTCACTGGAGCTAGGGGCTAGACCCAAGTCTAAGGAGGATGGGGGGTCCGCTACCCCCATGGCGTTTTGCTCCTCTTGCCACATTGGGCTGGATGGCGATAATGTGGGGGATCTATGCCCTAATTGTACTGGTCAAGATAGCAACCCTGGGCTTCCCAGCCACGCTATTGAGCCATCTTGGGTGAGGGAGTTTAAAGCTGCCACTAGGGATCTCAGATCCACGCTTCAACTCTTTCCCTCTCAGGTACAGGGGGCTCTCCAGGTCTGGCAGACCCCCTCTACTATCAGGACCTCCCTGCCTAAGCCACAGGGAGCTCCTGATATCACTGATTCTTCTGAAGAAGAACTTTTACAGGATTCTGATGCTGAGGAACGTACTGTTATTGAATCTAACAGGTCCATTGGGGACCCCTATGAGTGTGACCCTGAAGTTTCGGCTGAGGGTCTGATCAGAGCGGTTCTGAATACGCTCAACCTTCCTCTGACTCAGGAATCCACTTATGATCCTACTGATGTTTTTCAGAAAAAGCCATCTAAACCAGTTGTTTGTTTTCCAACTAACCCTACTCTTGCCCGTCTGGTCTCTGAGGCATGGAAGAATCCTGATAGATCTTCCTCTGTCTCCAAAAAGTTTGGTAAACTTTACCCTTTTCCTGAGGCGGAGCTGGCAAAATGGGTTCATCCTCCCAAAGTGGATGCTCCTGTGTCTAGACTATCCAAATCTACTGCTTTGGCTGTCTCAGATGCCTCTGCCTTGCAGGACTGGACGGATAAGAAACTAGAGCTCTCTCTTAAGTCTATTTTTGCCTCCATTGGCACAGCCATGCGCCCCACTTTTGCTGTGGCATGGGTTAATAGAGCTATTGCGGCCTGGACTGAACGACTGACTGAAGCGGTTCGCCAGGATGCGCCTGTATCTGAACAGTTGCAGCTTCTTGCTAATATCACTGAAGCTCAGAACTATGTTGCTGACGCTGCTTTTGATGCTGTGCGCATGATGGCGAGGGCCTCCACTTCTTCTGTGGTGGCTAGACGCGCCCTTTGGCTGAAAATTTGGTCTGCTGATACAGCCTCTAAGAAAGCCTTGCTTTCCTTGCCCTTTCAGGGGAATTTGCTTTTTGGGTCTGAACTCAAAGAAATGATCAGTGAGGCTACTGGCGGTAAAAGTACTCTTCTACCCTCAGTCTTTAAGAAAAAGTTTCCAGCCAAACGCAATCGGTCCTTTCGTTCCTTTCAGACTGAGACACGCTCCTCGGCCCAAACGGGTCCTCCCACTACGCGCTCCTCCTCCAAGCCCAAACAGTCCTGGAGGCCCAAAGTTGCCTCCAAGGCCAAGACCTCCAAGACTGCTTCGGCATGACTCGCCGAACCCGGGTCCGCATCCGGCTGTAGGCGGTCGTCTCCGCATCTTTCGCCGGACTTGGGAGGAGTCAGTGGCGGACCCATGGGTTCTTCAGGTGGTGTCAGAGGGATACAGGATCCCTTTCTCTTCCCTTCCTCCTTTTCGGTTCCATTTTACTCGTCCTTCTCAGGAACCCACAAAAAGGCGTCTGTTCGACGACGCTATTCAGGATCTCTTGGACAAAGAGGTCCTGGAGGCGGTTCCTCAGGGGGACACAGGTTCAGGATTTTACTCCAACCTGTTTGTGGTAGCCAAAAAGGACGGAGGAGCCCGTCCCATCTTGGATCTCAAAGATCTCAATGCCTATGTGGTGACTTCCCACTTCCGCCAGGAGTCCCTGCGCTCTGTGATTGCAGCAATGTCTCCAGGGGAGTTTCTTGCCTCCCTGGACCTTCAGGATGCTTATCTTCACATCCCTATCCATCCGGAGAGCAGGCGGTATCTCAGGATTGCCTGCCACAGGGGACACTTTCAGTTTGCAGCGCTCCCCTTTGGGCTGACTTCAGCCCCTCAGGTCTTCCAGAGGGTGTTGGGCTCATTGATAGCGGTGCTCCATCAGGATGGGATCAGAGTGACCCCCTACATGGACGATCTACTACTGAAGGCCTCCTCAGCGGAGCTTCTCCTTCAGCAATTACAGATGTGCATGCACACCCTGAACCGTCATGGCTGGATCCTGAATCTGGACAAGTCGGACTTGATTCCATCTCAGAGGCTTCTGTTCCTGGGTCTCCTGTTCGACACTCGCCAATGCATGGTGTTTCTTCCAGAGGACGTGGCTCACAAGATAGCTGTCAGAGTGGCTGGAATTCTGGACATGGACGTGATTCCAGTACCGAAGTTGTCGTCCTTAGTGGGGAAGTTCATTTCCACAATCGAAGCAGTACCATTTGCCATGGCCCACTCCAGGGATCTTCAGAGATTTGTGATCCAGACGTGCAAGAATCATCCAGATCATCAACATCTGTCTGTTTCTCTTCCTCCTCATGTCGAGTCGAGTCTGCACTGGTGGTTAGATCTCTCTCATCTCCTGAAAGGGAAATCCTTTCTAGTTCCTCCTTGGACCACAGTCACTACGGATGCCAGCCTTCGGGGCTGGGGTGCAGTCTGGGGTCGCTTCAGTGCTCAGGGGAAATGGGGTCTGGAGGAATCCATGCTCTCCATCAATGTTCTGGAACTTCGAGCTGTCCGGCTGGCCCTGAGGCACTGGGAGTCTCAATTGACCGGTCTTCCAGTCAGAGTGGAGTCCGACAACGCCACGGCGGTGGCTTACATCAACAGGCAAGGCGGCACAAGAAGCGGTTCCGCCTGGTGGGAGGTCAAGGATATTTTGTCTTGGGCAGAAGATCACGTGCCTGTCATCTCTGCGGTTCATATTCCAGGCGTGGACAACGTCATGGCAGACTTCCTCAGTCGTCATACCGTCGACAGCGGAGAATGGGCTCTTCACCCAGAGGTGTTTCACGTGCTCACTCAACGGTGGGGGATGCCTGTGGTGGATCTGATGGCTACCAGACACAACAGGAAGGTTCCGGTGTTTTGCTCCCGGTTGAGGGACTCCCTTGCTCTAGCAGTGGATGCCTTGTCGATCCCTTGGGACTTCCCCCTGGCTTACATCTTCCCTCCTCTTCCTTTATTGGTCAGAGTTATCCAGAAGTTGAAGAGGGAACGTTGTCCTGTCATCCTGATTGCTCCAAACTGGCCTCGCCAGTCCTGGTTTCCGGAATTGATGGCCATGTCAGTGAAGGATCCAATTCCACTTCCAGCCCGTCCGGACCTGCTTCTTCAGGGGTATCTGTGGAAAGAGGATGTTCACTCTCTCCATTTGATGGCATGGCGGTTGAATCCTCGATTCTAGCAAAGAAAGGCTTTTCTCCTTCTGTGGTATCGACGATGCTCAGTGCTCGTAAGCCTGTGTCTTCCAAGATCTATCATCGCATATGGTCAACTTTCGTGACATGGTGCTCTGACAAGAAGTTGTCACTTGACTTCCATCTTCCCACTGTCCTGGCCTTCTTGCAGGACGGTGTGGATAAGGGGCTCAGTCTGAGTTCCCTCAAAGTTCAGACTTCTGCCTTGTCTGTGTTTTTCCAGGAACGGATTGCTGTCCTTCCTGATGTGAAAGTCTTCTTCCAGGGTGTGACTCATGTTCGACCTGCCTTTAAGAGTCCTGCTCCCCAGTGGGATCTCAATTTGGTGCTGGGAGTTCTACAGCGACCACCGTTTGAATTCTTGGCTTCCATTCCGTTACGTCTTGTGACTTGGAAGATGGCCTTCCTCTTGGCTGTTGTGTCAGTGCGCCGGGTAGCAGAGTTACAGGCCTTGTCTTGTAAACCTCCTTACCTGGTGTTCCACAAGGATAAGGCTGTGCTTCGCACTACCAAGGAATTCTTACCCAAGGTTGTGTCTGAGTTTCACATCAATCAGGAGATTGTGGTTCCCTCTTTCTGCCCTAATCCTTCATCTGACAAGGAAAGAGATCTCCATCTGTTGGATGTGGTGCGTTGCCTCAAGTTTTATGTTC
Organism: Rhinophrynus dorsalis; assembly: GCA_037306005.1. Lineage (NCBI taxonomy): Eukaryota > Metazoa > Chordata > Amphibia > Anura > Rhinophrynidae > Rhinophrynus > Rhinophrynus dorsalis. The sequence continues at coordinate 384,649,837 of CM074723.1, read as the reverse complement.
ATCGCACCGAGTCTATCAGGAAGTCTGACGCTCTATTCGTCATTCCTGAGGGGCCTAGGGCAGGAAGACCGGCTTCCAAAGTTACCATTGCCTCTTGGATTAAGGCTACCATCCGTGAAGCCTATAAGTTGAGGAATAAGCATGTTCCCTTCCGGGTGACTGCCCATTCCACCAGATCTATTGGGGCCTCTTGGGCCTACAAGAATCAAGCTTCTGCTGTTCAACTGTGCAGAGCGGCCACTTGGTCCTCTGTGCACACCTTTTCTAAGCACTATCGAGTTGATGTACTGGCTTCGGCTGATGCCAGTTTTGGAAGGAAGGTCCTGGAGGCAGTCTTGCCTGTGTAGGTCTTCCGCTCTGTGATCCTTAGTGCTTCTTTACTGTTGAGCCCGGTTGGCTCTAGTTCCGTGTGCTGTGTTAGTTCAGGGATTGTTCCCTTGGTTGGTGTCCGTTGACACTTACAGTTTGGGCTATGTTATCAACTGGTCATAACAGTTCTAGTGACTTGGGCCTTGCGCCTGGTCCTTGCCTTACTTCCCGCCTCTGGATCAGCTCAATGTTTGTACATCCCAGAGTACCAGTGACCTGTATTGGACGACAGTGAAAATAGGATTTTAGTCTTACCTGTTAAATCCTTTTCACTTAGTCCATACAGGTCACTGGTCTCCCACCCTGTCAAGGGACCAGTCTTGGCTCTCCTGTGGCATTCAGTGGGAGACCGTTCGGGCATGCTCACAGGAGTCTTTCTTTTTGCTTCCCTGAGGTCAGTTTTAGGGTCTCAAATCAATCTAAAGTGGCTCTGGCCAGAAGGTGGCTTAAGTAAGAGGGGAGGCTCCGCCCCTTGCAAATTATTTGCATAGTTGTTCCTGCCTATTAAAGGGGACTTACGCCTCCCAGAGTACCAGTGACCTGTATGGACTAAGTGAAAAGGATTTAACAGGTAAGACTAAAATCCTATTTTTTACCACTGTTTATAAAACAACCTGACTCATCCAATTTAATACAGGTTCATTTGTAGTCTTATAATATATATAAGTACCCTGTATTAAAATCCGTTACACTAATGTGTCTAAGGAGTAACAAATTAAAGACTTTCTATTATTCATTTTGTAGCAAAGACATAGTATTTTCTTTAATTACTACTTGTTGGTGTCAGTTCAAGTTTAATCACCCTCGTAGTATCTTTGCTGCGTACACAGTATGAACTCAATGTGGAGAAACAATTACTGCTCGGAGCCTGATGCTTAAACGCGAGGGGAGATTCACTAAGCGGTCGTAAAGTGCAGATGACTTCTCCAGTGATATCACTTCTCCAGTTCCTATGTTATTCTATAGAGTCTATTCACTAAGATCTCCAAAGTTGACGAAATCTTAGTGAATAAGCTCCATAGAATAACAAAGGAATTGGGGAAATGATAAACTGGAGAAGGTATCTCCACTTTATCACCTCTTAGTGAATACCCCCCTGGTGTCCGTTACCATATTGTGAAGTGAGCTCTCTAGCATCAGAGTAGTTAATCCTGGAGTTTTATATCCTAATCATGAGACTTGCATAAAAATAATTGGAGCAATTCTGGGGCAAACCATCTTAATTTTAGGGGAAAATAATAATTCTCATTGATTTTAAATGGGGTTTTAATTCTAGGGATGTCTCTAATGCATTGTAACCCAATAGGCTGGGGACCTCTAGAGCAGTCAGTGGTTTAACCCTTTGAGTGCCCAAGGGGTAAGCAAAGCATTGCTTTGGCACTCAAAGGGTTAAAGAAATTCAATTTAAATACCTGGAATGTTGTCAGGTGAGTATCTGTTAGGTTACTATCTGTTCGGGTCAGTGTCTGTTACGTTTGGGGGTTGTATCTATATGTGTTAGGTTACTATCTGTTCGGGTCAGCGTCTGTTAGGTTTGGGGGTTGTATCTATATCTGTTAGGTTACTCGGGTCAGCGTCTGTTAGGTTTGGGGGTTGTATCTATATCTGTTAGGTTACTATCTGTTCGGGTCAGTGTCTGTTACGTTTGGGGGTTGTATCTATATGTGTTAGGTTACTATCTGTTCAGGTCAGCGTCTGTTAGGTTTGGGGGTTGTATCTATATCTGTTAGGTTACTCGGGTCAGCGTCTGTTAGGTTTGGGGGTTGTATCTATATCTGTTAGGTTACTATCTGTTCGGGTCAGCGTCTGTTACGTTTGGGGGTTGTATCTATATGTGTTAGTTTATCATCTGTTCGGGTCAGCGTCTGTTAGGTTTGGGGGTTGTATCTATATCTGTTAGGTTACTATCTGTTCGGGTCAGCGTCTGTTACGTTTGGGGGTTGTATCTATATCTGTTAGGTTACTATCTGTTCGGGTCAGCGTCTGTTACGTTTGGGGGTTGTATCTATATGTGTTAGTTTACTATCTGTTCGGGTCAGCGTCTGTTACGTTTAGGGGTTGTATCTATATCTGTTAGGTTACTATCTGTTCGGGTCAGCGTCTGTTACGTTTGGGGGTTGTATCTATATGTGTTAGTTTACTATCTGTTCGGGTCAGCGTCTGTTACCTTTGGGGTTGTATCTATATGTGTTAGTTTACTATCTGTTCGGGTCAGCTTCTGTTAGGTTTGGGGGTTGTATCTATATGTGTTAGGTTACTATCTGTTCGGGTCAGTGTCTGCTACGTTTGGGGGTTGTATCTATATCTGTTAGGTTACTATCTGTTCGGGTCAGCGTCTGTTAGGTTTGGGGGTTGTATCTATATCTGTTAGGTTACTATCTGTTCGGGTCAGCGTCTGTTACGTTTGGGGGTTGTATCTATATGTGTTAGGTTACTATCTCTTCGGGGCAGTGTCTGTTACATTTGGGGGCTGTATCTGTTAGGTTACTATCTCTTCGGGTCAGTGTCTCTGTTGGGTTTGGGGGAGGGTTAGGTTAGTTGTTAGGTTTAGTTCTTAGGTTAGGGTATTTATGTTAAACACAGACTTGGAGGGTGGTTATGGAATTAATTAGGTTAGGGGTATGTTTCCAACACTTTAAAGGTGACATTTTAAAAGAATCCTTTTCACACAGGCAACATTTTTAAGTTACTGTTTTGACGCACCCTGTTACCAGCATGATATTTCAGTGTTCCAATTGGTTTCCTCCAGAATTGATCTAATTCTACGCAGTGCATATATAACTCTTCCACTGGTAAACAAAGCTTAAAAACATCAGGAAAAAATGTATATATAATATATATTTCCTTTTAGAACTGCAGTCAGTTTAGGAGTGTGTGTCTGTACATTTTGGCTTCTGATACTAATCAATCACATTTATTTAATAGCCTGTTCATTCACATTCAGAAAGTTGCCATCTCCAAGGCTGTCACCTTGACACCCACCCACTTGGTACATGTCTTTCTAACTATATGTTTGTTTGTAGGGCTTCTGTCCTCTCAGCAGTCTTCAGCAGTAAACATGGAGATTGGCAAGACAGCAGAGCTCAAACGTAATGGAACAGGAGGAAGCCAGGAAAATAGCACCGTTGACTTTAGCAAGGTACAGCATGCATGGTGGAAAAATGTATAGCAACATGTAAGCTTTTTCCACTGGTGAATGTATTAAACATTTTGAATGCCAGAAGTATGTGAAGCCTATTGTGAATCAGTGCATTACATTCCTCTCTGGTGATCAAAGGTTAAGAGTGGACAGACATGTATATTTTCACCAAGCTTATATTAGGTTTATTGTTTTTTTCTTCCTTTTAAAAGTAACTAACTTATTTACAACTGGTTTGAAGTTCTGAGCTAAACTTAGACAATCCAAAGCAGAAAAGGATGAGTTGCAACTCTCCAGCCATTGTTGGACTGTAATTCCTATCACTGTCAGATTCCACTAGCCCAGCTGAGGATGATGGGAGTTATAGTGTGCCAGCACCTGGACTATGCTCATCTCTTCTCTAATGTTTTGACCACTTCATTGTTTTATTTATTTTATTACCTACTAGTTGAAGAGCCCGTTACACGGGCCACAGTGCCACTGCCACCCGGTCGCGGGGCAGTCATGCGCAGTAGAGACTGCCCACGCCACAGCTGATACAGAGCTACTGCGCATGACTGCATCGTTACACACGTTTTAGTGAATTATTATATAGGATATGGTAAATATCTTAATTTATTTAGCTACACAGTAAGTTTATATGTACAATTACATGTGTGAAACTGATCACTATGACTTGTCTCTAGCAAGAAAACCTTCGTTAACAACATTTTTACTTCATTCCCAGAACTCCTTGCAGTAACATGCAGATTAGAGCATGCAGTACAGGCGATGATTTTTGATTTCAGACCCAAATAGATATTGGTCCCATAGCTTATGTTTCTCATGTATTTAGTAAAGCTATAGGCACTGACGCACCCCATATTGCGGGCTTGGTATTAGTCACTGATGCACCACTTATTCCCAACATGATACTAATGTAATGATGCACTCCTTAATGCAGGCTTGGTACTAGTCACTGATGCACCATTAACTGCAGTCTTGGTGATGCATGTCTCATGACAGACTTTGCATCATTCTTTGATGCACCTCTCAATGCAGGCTTGGTACCAGTCACTCATGTACCCCTCCAGTCTGGCTAGGAGTTAATAAATTATGGTACCCATTACAGCAGTCTTTGAATTAATCACTGATACACCACTCACTGCTGTGCCACTTACACATGTGTGTGTATTTGTGTGTTTGTGAATGTACACACATAGTATGACATGCATGATTAACATGTTATTCTTTGCATACTGCATATAATTGAATTATGACAAACCATACTAAATTTATATGTTGCAGAATTGTTTTCTGCTTTAAACTGGGATCTGTGCTTGAAAGTAGATTTGCTTTGTGGTATTAACTTGTAGCTCTGCTGTACCTGTATGACAGTGTTTGTTTCTGCTTGGACCTTTGTTTCCCTGCGCACAGGATCTTGACTCCTGGCACTGTAGTTGTGGCACGCTTGTTATGGGACGCAAGAGGTCAGCTGTAAGTTCCCGCGGATAGCACTGTCAGTGGCGCTTAGTTCCCAGTTCCAATCATTTCACTTTTATGTCTGTTGGTGAAGACTCATTTGTGCTGTAGCTCATTTAAAAAGTTGATGTCTGTTATTATACACAAATAGCCAAACCATTAACCAAAGCCTATAATTTTATACAAATCTAACATCTGAAATGATGAACGTATGTATGTGCAGATATGGTTTCTCTGTAAAGATGAGGGCAGATGCATATGTTGTGTATAATTGCAGATTTATTTCCTTTTAATTATTTAAAGGAGCACAAACTTCCCTTGTGAAATATATATATTACAATTAATTTCCTGTTGAATAAAACAAGGATACTCCCAATGATGAGATCGTTTTTTTTTTTTTTTTTTTTTTAATTCAGACGTTATTCAATCTCAGATTTGTTTAATTTTACTGTTGGCAACAGCACAAACTGGTGTCGAAAAGGCACATTTTTTTTTTAGTAGTGGGAAAACGTGGGTCATAGACTACATTACACTTATCATTTTAAGTGATGGGAACGTCACCCCCTGCTGACCACAAGATAAAAAAGCAGTTTAACACTTTTGGCAGAGAGGTATCCAACTTTTTGCATTGCAAATTTTGAATGAATCTCCAGTACCTTTGCATTACTCTGCAGGAAATGAATCAAAATATATATTTTTTCATAAATTATTTTACTGCTCCTTTAAAACCCCTTGCTTACTGGAGACATCTTCATTCCCGTTTGAGGCAATGTGTTGAAGATGTTGCCTACATCCAAAGGGTTGATTTCAACAACTTTTTATAAATGTCAGTAAGAATGTTTCATTACCTGTTGGCAGAATATGTCTGTCATTGTAGTGTTCTTTCTTGTAACTTCCTTGGCAACCAAATAATATAGCTCCATTTGAAATTCATAAATCATGTTTGGTGGCTTTTAACTTTCTTCATCAGCAAAACATTTGGACAGTCATTCCACTGATGGACATTTCTGCTGCACATACAGTGGATAAAAAAAGTCTACACACCCCTGTTAAAATGCCAGGTTTTTGTGATGTTAAAGAATGAGACAAAGATAAATCATGTCAGAACTTTTTCTACCTTTAATGTGACCTATAACATGAACAATTCAATTGCAAAACAAACTGAAATCGTTGTGGGGGAAAAATAAAAAACTCACAATAACCTGCTTGCATAGGTATGCACACCCTTAATCTAATACTATGTTGAAGCATCTTTTGATTTTATTACAGCAATCAGTCTTTTTTGGGTAGGAGTTTATTAGCATGGCACATCTTGACATGGCAATATTTGCCCACTCTTCTTTGCAAAAGCGCTCCAAATCTGTCAGATTGCAAGGACATCTCCTGTGCACAGCCCTTTTCAGATCACCTCACAGATGTTCAATTGGATTCAGGTCTGGGCTCTGGCTGGGCCATTCCAAAACGTTAATCTTCTTCTGGTGAAGCCATGCTTTTGTGGATTTGGATGTGTGCTTTGGGTCAATGTCGTTCTGAAAGGTGAACTTCATCTTCAGCTTTCTAACGGACGCCTGAAGGTTTTGTGCCAAAATTTCCTGGTATTTGGAACTGTTCTTAACTCCCTTCACCCTGACTAAGGCCCCAGTTTCAGCTGAGGAAAAACAGCCCCAAAGCAGGATGCTGCCACAACCATGCTTCACTGTGGGTATGTTGTTCTTTGGGTGATGTGCAGTGTTGTTTTTGCACCAATCATACCTTTTGGAATTATGGCCAAAAAGTTCAACGTTGGTTTCATCAGACCATAACACATTTTCCCACGTGCTTTTGGGGGAGTTGATGTTTGTTATTGCAAACTTCAGCCAGGCTTGGATGTTTTTCTTTGTAAGAAAAGGCTTTAGTATTGCCACCCTACCCCATAGCCCATTCATATGAAGAATACGGGAGATTGTTGTCACATGTAGCACACAGCTAGTACTTGACAGAAATTCCTGCAGTTCCTTTAATGTTGCAGTAGGCCTCTTGGAAGCCTCCCTGACCAGTTTTCTTCTCGTCTTCTCATCAGTTTTGGAGGGACGTCCAGTTCTTGGTAATGTCTCTGTTGTGCCATATTTTCTCCACTTGATGATGACTGTCTTCACTGTGTTCCATGGTATATCTAATGCTTTGAAACTTCTTTAGTACCCTTCTCCTGACTGATATCTTTCAACAGTGAGATCCCTCTGATGCTTTGGAAACTGTCTGCGGACCATGGCTTTTGCTCTGAGATGCAACTAAGCAAATGTCAGGAAAATCCTATTAGAATGGCTGAACTTTATTTGTGATAAATCGGAGTCACTTTAAATGATGGCAGGTGTGTAATGACTTCTGTTTAACATGAGATTGAATGTGATTGGTTAATTCTGAACACAGCCACATCCCCAGTTAGAAGAGGGTGTGCACACCTATACAACCGCATTATTGTGTGTTTTTTATTTTTCCCCCTCAACGATTTCAGTTTGTTTTGCAATTGAATTGTTCACGTTATAGGTCACATTAAAGGTAGAAAAAGTTCTGACATGATTTATTTTTGTCTCATTCTTTAACATCACAAGAACCTTCATTTTAAAAGGGTGTGTAGACTTTTTATATCCACTGTATGCACTTCCCTTCTCCAGCTCGCATCATTTTTCCCAACATTTTTTTCATTAAGTGTTGAAGTCTGAAACTCCCCTCCATTGGACATTGATTCCTGTAAGTTCAATAAAATCTGTGTAGAAAAATAAAATATAAAGCTGTATTTCATTTTATTCCCTAGGTGGACATGAACTTTATGAGGAAAATTCCACCAGGAGCAGAAGCCTCAAATGTGTTGGTGGGGGAAGTCGAATATTTGGATCGTCCGGTTATTGCTTTTGTGAGACTTAGCCCAGCGGTTCTTCTAACCGGCCTCACAGAAGTCCCCATTCCTACACGGTACTGCAGTTAAAATTATTGTGCCTCACAGCTTGGCAGCTTTTATATATTTGAATATGGTTTTAATTGCTATGAATCTTTGATATATTACTATTATTATGTTTTTAATTAACCCATTGAGCACCAGAGGGGTTTGCAATGCATTTTGCACGCCTCTAACACACAAAGGGTTAATAAAGGGGCAATACATTTGTCATTATGAATACATAAACAGTTGAGCTTTTACATATAACAAAGATATACCCAGTGCTGGTAGATGTTTTCTTTCAAAGTTATTGTGACTCAAGCATTCACTTTTTTAAAGTCTACTTCAAGGTTTCTGTTGTTTTTGTCTTACGGAGATGCCCTTTCTCATTTATAAATCCGATCTGCCATTATTGCCAGTTGCCATGACTGAACATTTTTATAAATCTAACCCCTTGTGTCTTAACTTAATAACTTTTAAATTCATCCTCTCACAGCAGTGGTATTACCCTTGTTTTCTATCTGTCTGTCTGTCTCTCTATCTTTCACTTCTATCAATCTGTCTGTCTGGCTATCTATAAGTCATAATAAGCGATAATTTTTAACCCTTTTGAGTTCCAGAAGGGTATGCAACACATTGCAAAGCAATGCGTTGTGTACCCCTCTGGCACTCAAAGGGTTAAATTTGAACCTGTGGCCCTTGTGCTGTTGTTAGACTACAACTGCCATCATTATCAACCAGCTGCTATCTGGCTAGTGTTGATGGCAGTTACTGTTTAACAGCAACTATATGGGCACATGTTGCCCACCCCTTTCTAACCTGCTTGGAGTCCAGAGAAGTTACAGTGTTTTCGGACTCTCTGGTATTATGTTGGAAAAACAGCAAGCACTTCATTTCTATAGAACATGTTCCAAGCTTTCGCATGTATGGTAATAGAGAGGCATTTCTGCTGCAGCTCTATTGGAATTCATGTCATGGAAAATCAATCTGGCGTTTCACATTTTTATTATGTAGTTGCCAATCAATGGCCCTTATCACTGACTGTAGTCTATGGATCAGTGTTTCAGCACAGTTATCTAAGCAGCAAACTCATCTAATGGAATACATTAGTTTTTTCTATTTTTATCCTTTTTGCCCATAGGGTACATATCAGCAATGCTGTCCATAACTATTTGGGCTATAACATATGTTTTTCTGTTTTGGCTCTGTAATCCATCTCATTGCATATGAAACTGTACAATAACTAGAATAAAGTGCAGATTGTTAGCTTTCATTTGAAGGTATTTAAATACATAAAACATGAACTATATAGGAATTACAGCCCCTTTTATCCATAGCCCCTCCATTTTAGGTGATCGAAAAGTAATCGTATGATTGGCTGTCCATCTGTTTCTTGGCCGGATGGATGTTTACATTGTCAGTTCATACACAAGGGAGCTAACAAAAGGTTTAGAGGTGATTCTAGGTGTGGTATGAGCATTTGGAGTCTGTTGCTATTATCTTTCAATATAAGGAGTAAATAAATGTCAATTCCAGTAAAACATGCCATCAGGAGGCTGCAAAATAAGAATAAATCCAAGACATAGCCATAACATTATGTGTGTCAGAATCAACTGTGTGGTACATTGTTAAGAGGAAAGAACACACAGTGAGCTCAGCAATGGCAAAATACCTGGTAGACCATGAAGACCACTGAATTTGATGACCAAAGAACACTTGCAATTGTGAAGAAAAATCAATTTTCATCTGTAGAACAGATGAAGAACATTCTCCAGGATATAGGCATAGAAGTTACAAAAATCACCATAAAGAGAAATCTACCCAAACAGTTTATTAAATAGTACATAAAAAATGTGTAACAGAGTTCTGGAACAAAGTCTTGTGGACAGATGAGATGAATATTAACCTATGTCAAAGTGATGGAAAGATGAATATGTGGAGAAAGAAAGGATCTCTACAAGATCCAAAGCATACTACCTTATCTGTGAAACATGGTGGAGATAGTATTATGGCTTGGGCATGTATGGCTGCCATTGGAACTAGCATAATTGTCTTTAATGATGATGTGAAAGCTGAGGCAGCAGCAGGATGAATTCTTAAATATACAGAAACATCTTCTCTGCTCAGATTCGACCAAATACCTCAAAACTAATTGGAAGGCACTTCACCTTGCAGCAGGACAATGACCCCAAACATGCTGCTAAAGCAACCAAGGAGTCTTTCAGAGACAAAAAGTAGAATGTTCTTGACTGGCCAAGTCAATCACCTGAATTGAATCCAGCTTATCATAGGTTTCACTTGCTGAAGACAACACTGAAGAAAAAAAATGGCCCAGAACAAACAGAAATTAAAGATGGCTTCATTACAGACCTAGCAGAACATCACCAGAGAAGATACCCATCTGTCATTGTGTCCTCTCTAGTCTGTTGCTTACCTGGGGGCACACCTCTGTTCTGATTGGTCACCAGACCTTTAAGTCCTGGACTTCCTTTGAACTTTATGCCCATTCTATGAATCTCTTTTGAAGCTAGTAGTCCTCCCCTGTTTCTGCTGTTTTTTTTCTTGTTTGACCTGGATTCTCTTTCTGACTTCACTTCACGGATTAACCCCTTTGGTACTTCACCTTGGCTTCTTGATTTTCTTGTTCTTTACTCTTTGACCTCTGTAGACCATGTCTCTGCCTAATCCTTGCCTTCTTTGTTACTCAGTCTTGTGCTGTGGTGAGTTCAACTGATCAGCTGACCAGCATTTTTTGCAGCCCTCCATTGCATCAACTATTTACTGTATGAGGGTATTTCATCATCTGCCGCTTCACTGTATGTTCTACTAGCTTTTCATCTGATGCTTTTTCCAGCATCTGTTTAACCCTACCTTCTACCTGTTCCTGTCTCATCTGTGTGAGATGCAGTGAACTTCCATCTGATCAAGCAAACTGCCTGCCTTCCTCAACTAGACCTTCCAGTTCTTAGAGGTACAGCAGCTCCTTAATGTCTTAAAGGGACAGAACCTTAATTATCCCTTGATAATTAGCTCTTGGCTCATAGTTCTTTTACTGGGCTGTCGCTTCCATGACAGAATTCATCCTGATCTGGTCTCAGCTCAACTGGGGCCAGATATCTGGCCTTGCAACCAGTACCTATTCCAACAGTATAGGCTGCAGCAAGAACACACCTGTGGTTCACCACTTATGCTAGTGTCACTCTCTAGTTATTGCTTATGAGCATCATCCAATAAGAAGCACTAGGATATTCAATCCTTATGTCAATAACATCTGGTCATGTTCATGCGTCTCAGACTTCAAGTAGTCATCCAATGCAAAGTGTTTGCAACAAAGTACTAAATATGAAGACTTTGTTTAAGATTGTTATTTGTCCAATTACTTTAGGTCCTCGAAAATAGAGGGACTATGTGTAAAAAGAGCTGTAATGCATATACTGTTCACAGTATATGGATGTAAATGCCCTGAGATTAAAACCGACAGTCGGTACTTTTATTATTTTAGCCATTGTACCATTATAAATCCAGTGTGCTATAGTACAGAGCCAAAACAACAAAACGTATGTCTTTGTCCAAATACCTATGTACTGCACTGTAGACAGCTACAATAAAAATAGTGGTAACTTGCGTTAAAGCAGATCTACAATTTGCTTAATGCAAGTGTTTTTACAATGATATTACAAGAACTCAATGTGGATTCGTTTTTTAGAAGTTGGATATTTAATGGGAATGTTATCATTTTGAGAAGATGCTAACAATGAGTATATAATTATCAAATATACACAAAATTAACAGTAACAAATACAAACTAGTACAACCAAGACAAGGAAATAAACTGATATAAAATTACCTTGGGAGCAGGGTATGTACTAGAGAGTATGGTCACTTTGGTACATATCTATGGACATACGACATTGTTATTAAGACTTTAACCTCTTAACGACAGTCCGCGCAGGCACGCGGCGGTCACTAAAGGACCACGGAGCTTTTTTTTTTTTTTTTTATTCCAGACTCCCCGAACGGCGTGCAGCCGCGGGGGGAGCCTGGAATTCCATGACGGTCATAGTACATCATGGGTCGTTAACTCAGATCGACCCATGACGTACTATTACCGTCAAGGGACGTTAAGGGGTTAAAGAGGAACTATCACCCCAAATAAAGTCCCCCCCCCAATAATTACCCATCTAGTAATTAGCTTACCAATAGTACTATTATCATACAAAAGAAGAGAGAAGACAGAGGGAGATAGAGCGTATTCAGTGTTAGAGCTAGGTCTTTTAGTTTTTGTACATAATAAAAAGATAAGTATTAGGGACACAAGCATCCAAGCCAATCATACTCATAGGATTTTGAACGGGTCATACTTTAGACATTGAGACAGCGCGAACACTGAATACGCTCTATCTCCCTCTGTCTTCTCTCTTATTTTGTATGATTATACTTTGACTTAATGACCTGCAAAGTCCGATGTTACAAAATAGGAATATTTTGCCCACTCAAATTCTTATATATCTCATTATTACTATTATCCAGCCTAATTACCACGTTAGTCAGAAATCCCTTCTTCCAAGACTGATGGCCAGGCAACAGCACAGTCATCTTTGCTTGTAGACATCTGAGTGCTGCAGAGGCCTCTAAAGTGCTGTTGCCTGGACGTCAATCTCGGCAGAAGTAGGATTTCTGACTAACATGGTAATTAGGCTGGATAATACTACTATTGGTAAGCTAATTGCTAGATGACTAACTATTGGGGGGCAACACTATTGGGGGGATAGTTGCCCTTTAATGCCAACAGCCCTGAATGACACTCCTTTAGCATGTTAAGAGAAAATGAGTAAAGCTATACCAATTTTCTCTGTGCCTTGGTTAGTACATGGTGTTAAACAAATGTCAGGAAAGGCATAGCCCAAAACACCCATACACTTCCCTACTGATCTCTTCTTGACATAAGGAGCACTAATGGGAGAATTGTCTGCGTAAATAGGTTAGTAAATTGGTGTTAGGCAGCTGGAATCCAGTAAATTGATTCCAGCACTTGTTTTTGCTTTGAATTATATTAATATACCTCTCTCCTATGTTGAAAAGAGGCGTAATACGGGGCAAACCCTGCACCATAGGGGACTAATGCAAAGCAAATACCCAAATGACTGTTGATTTAGATGGGTATTTTAACCTCTTGAATGCCAGGTTGGTTTACAATTCATTGGAGACATTTATGAATTCCACAAACTCGACAAGAGAAACCCTTCTTTTGTCTTCAGATTTAGGAATATGTTAGCTCGAACACACATCTATTATTTCGAATTGGATAATATTTGATTTGTACAGAAGCGCATTAAGAATTCTCCAGAATTATTCCTCTCCATTTTTACATAAATCCATGAGTTGTACTTAGGAGTATAGCAGTTTGCACAGTCACCTTAATGATTAGAATGTAACTGTATGCTAGAATATTGTGTTCTTTATGAATAAAAGGTTTGTTTGGGTACATTTCCCATTTACATTACACTTCTTAACCTACCCCCACCCTACTGATTGTCATAATTGTTATCAATGCCTTCATTTGTAAAAATGCTTTATCCATGAATACTCAATTCTGCCTGTCCCCACAGGTTTTTGTTTGTATTACTGGGTCCAACTGGAAAAGCTGCTCAGTACCACGAGATTGGACGGTCAATTGCCACCCTTATGACTGATGAGGTAAAGATTTGGTTTGGTTTGAATGGAAATCAATGTTTCCACAGTGAATTTGCTATCTTTCCATTTAACCCCTTAAGAACCCTCCAGTCTTTAACCCTTTGAGTGCAAGAGGGGTACGCAACGCATTGGTTTGCAATGTGTTGCATAACCATCTTGCACTCAAAGGGTTAAGGGATTAAAGTAGACCTTTCACACTAAGACAAATATAGTGTGGTTCATAAGTAATTAAAACCTGTTCAGAAAGAAGTACTAGTTTATTTCCTACATAGTAAAAAGCAAACACCTAAACTTATCATCTGGAAGGCTTACAAATATATGCTTAGGGGTGGTTCAGCAAACTAGGTTACCGGAGGAAGAAACAACAACTGGCCCAGGCTGTAGCTCTCCTCTAGTTCAGAATTTATATATAAAAATGATCTCTCCCATGAGGATTTGCAGGCACTTAATGCAGCTGGACTGGAACTTTACACTTTACAAAGAAGCAAACAGCTAATATCTTTCATGTAATATAAATATGGTTAGTACATGCAAGGCAATAAACGGGACAAACTTATCTAGGTTAATAAGTATCAATTAAGCTTTCATTCCCCAAGTTAATAATATAAAAAACTGGTTTCCCACTTTATGGACATTGCAATGCCTTCAAAGACTTTAACTCAGATTTGTACAACCAAGCTAAAATGGATCCTGGTCCATCACAAGGTCATAAGAGTAAAGCCCTTCCTTGACAAGGCTTATCTTCCACAACTGGCCCTTTTTGATTTAGCTTCCCTAGAGGAACCCTTTTCCCCAGAGAAACTAGTCTCAGCATTAAAATCCACTCTCTCAAGCAAATCCCCAGCACCAGATGTTTTTTCTGCTCTTTAGTATAAGAAATTAATTGATGCTCTTTAACCACATCTGACTGACACCTTTCATGCTTTAAGATTAGGATCCTCTTGGCTATCAAAATCATTAGAAGTACATATTTCATTGAGCCCCAAAAATGACACAAACCTAAGCCTGTGTGGCATGTATCACCCTATATTCCCTGTTAAAATGTGACTTTAAAGTTTTTTTCTTGCAAAATTGATTGCGGAAGTGGTTGTCGAGATAGCTTTCAACTGAGTGCTATGGGACTATATGGAGGAGGCCTTGAGAAGGCTATGTCTGTGTCGCCATGTTCTTAATAACATTCTCTTTTTGTATACTACTCCCACCCCTAGAGATAGGGCTAATAGCATCTGATTCTTTTCCCATCATAAATGGCACCTGCCTGGGTTAACTTCCCCTCTAATTTTTATATTATTGCAGAACCATTTATGAGGTGTATTAGGGGCTCCCAACAAATTTCTGATATCAGTTGGTGAAAGGAATACAAAAATATATGCTTTTGCCAGTTACATTCTTCCTTACAGACCCAACCAACTCCCTGAGTTGGTTACCCTTGATAACTCATACAAGCAAGCTTCATGAACATGGAAATGTCAAACACTTCCACCACCACCATAAAAAAAGAAAACTTCTGGATTCCTATCTCATCCAGTGTGGAACACAGGAACCATATGGTAAAGTGTCCTCCTCTAGGAGGGCAGAGAACTTCAAAAAATGTCTCTGAGGCAGAATCCCTCCTTCCTTCCACTTTATCCCACTTGCTAACCTCCGTTTTAATTTATAGCAAATAACTATTTCCTGGTTTATGTGAGAATCCCACAACCTTTTGTAGAAAACCCATATGGCTTTTCAAAACCACCCTGTCCGGGTGTAAAGCCAGAAAGGGAGTCTTACAAGACAACGCCTGAAATTCGGCCGAAGAAAAGATTGAATGTTTAGATAACCAGAGAAACAGAAAGATCCAGTGGAAGCTTCTGAAGCACTCCAAACACCACGTTCAAATCCCACAGAGCAGTAGGATCCGGAAAGACAGGGTAGGCATGTGCTACACATTGGAATAAAGTTTGCACATCAAGTGCAAAGTGACATGCTGCTGGAAAAGAACAGAAAGAGCTGGAATCTGAACTTTGATGGAACTGAGCCGGAACCCTTTCTGAATGCCATCCTGAAGGATGACCAAAACTACTGGAAACCAAAATGGTTGTGGCAGCGAGCCCCTGCCACCTGTAGAAGAGGAACTAAATCCTGTGATGTTTGAAGTCAAACCCATTACTCTGTGTGGTTTTAAAAATGCTCCCAGCGAAACAATGTGTTGCATACCCCTGTGGTACTCAAAGGGTTAATATTGGCTCCGCACAGAAACTAATAACATAAAGTGCCTCATTGTAGCACAAACAAATAAAGTTTCATTTCTCAAAAGTGGTTTACTTTACAATTAAATGGCTATTACGGCGTATAGACATTTTGTATTTATCTTTAAAATGAAATAAACTTCTCTTAAACTGAGAGGTCCACTTTAAAATTGTGTGTGAATACTGGGGGGGCATTGGCTAGCTGAGGATGAGGTGTGTGGTAACACAGCTAGAGAGCCTCAGCTCGCCTGCCACTAGCAGCTGTTTCTATTCCCCTGCATGATATTTGTTTCCTTAAAGGGATCATAATGTCCCAGAAAGAATTACTTCAGTGGAATGGCCTACAAAAGTGTGCCTGGTTTGCAAGCACACTTTGTAGACCATTCCAATGAAATCATTCTTTTTCAAAAACGTGATTTCGGGTCTGTTGGAGAGCCTCCATGTCAGCCGACACGAATCTCCTGCTGTCAGCTGTAAAGCTGACAGCAGGAAACGTCAAAGCTTGAATGTAGATATCTCTCAAACCATAACGGTTTGAGAGATAAGTTTTTTTCCATTCAGTTCAAGTTTCTAAGCACTGCTAAATGCTAAAACATTTTTCTGGGACATTACTATCCTTTTAGCGGTATTCTCTTGCCAATTAAAATCTAACAAAGAATATGTATAATTGTGGGCATTGTTGTAGTCAATATTTTTATTCTTTGTTTTTAAGCCTCCATTTTAAATAATTGAATCCTAATTTGTGATCCTTTTACAGATATTCCATGATGTTGCTTATAAGGCAAAAGACCGCAATGATCTTCTTGCTGGAATTGATGAGTTTTTAGACCAAGTGACAGTCCTACCTCCTGGAGAGTGGGATCCAACCATCCGTATAGAGCCACCGAAAAGTGTTCCTTCCCAGGTCAGAGCTGCTTAATGTTTTTATCGAACAGCTGCCACCTACGTGTTGTTTTGAAGGAGAAATAACACCTGCTAATAATAACCACCTTACTATAGACAGAAAAATCTTAATAGCACAAGCAATGTTAATCTTCTTCCTTGGTTCAACAGATACCATTTACTTTTTTGTGTCCCCTATCCTGACCAGAACTCTTGCACTGTATTCGGCACTTGACCCTTATGTACTCTGTATGTCTGCCATTACCACTTTAGATTGTAAGCTTTCAGGCAGGGACCTCATTTCCAGTGTTTCACTTTGCAAGTCACATGTAACCCTGTACTGTCTAAACCCTTAAATTGTAAAGCACTGCATATGCCTGTGGCACTATATAAACATACTAGTTGAACAGCCCGTGTACACAGGTCACAGTGCCAGGCAGCAACGGCTGTGGCACAGTCATGCACAGTAGAGACTGCCCGCTCCGCTGCTGATAATGGAGCAAGGTGCTCTGAATTCAGTCCATAGTCCACTCATTATCAACGGCAGCACGGACAGTCTGTACTGCGCATGACTGCGGCGCGCGCAGCCGTCTGTACTGAGCATGACGGCTTCTGACGAACATACATTAGCAAATTATTATATAGGATTCATTCATCTTCTGTCAGTTCTGGATGACATGTCCATGGAGGCAGACATGACAGTTGCTAGGAGTTTTTGTAACTGAATCGGGCAGAGTACGTAAGTCTGCTTAACTGTTTAAGGACCAGTGGATTGGGCAGTGGAGAGCAATCTGTTGCATATCCCTCTGGCCCTTAAAGAGTTACAATTACCATGTGCAGTGGGTTGAGTATGTGTCCTGTTATCCTGCTAGTAACTGTCATATTCATGGACATGTCTTGCAGGGCTGATTGGAGATGTTATATCTGGAACAAAGGCACAAGGACAAAACCCACAGGCCATTAGGTTTTTCTGACCAAAGTAAGGCAACTGGGGAGTTATTATTAAAAGGTGCTGCTTCTCTTTTAATGAAATGCTGCCAGACATATTGTCGGTGGCTTATTCACAAGTGAGAAAGATTGCCAGACTGTATCCAGGCAATGTTGTGGAGACATCTTACATATATATAATATATACTGTATACATACTGTGTATATATTTGTGTTTGAGGAAGCAGGAGGTAAATGCAAGCTTACTGTCTTCTGAACAAAGTAAGGGGGTCCTGTTTATGGAGGTGGGTAGGACGGGGGTAAAGGGGAGCACCCAGAAATCGGAGGGGGAGGGAAATCAAGGGGGGACATTTTAAGTTTATTTTGTGGTTAGAGTGAGGCACTGATAGAGTATTGATTTTTGAGTGAGGGAGGGAAGTGGGAGAGGGATTGAGGGGGACATTTAATTTTTTTTTTTGTTTCTAGAGGGAGGGAAATCTTGGGTATAATTTATATCTGCATATTATACCCTGGTGTGTATTATACCTGAGATTTTAAGGATGGCAGTTTCCACATGAGTGGGTGGGGGTCGAAAATCTCTGCAGTGAGCCTCGTGTCTACAGCAGTCCACCAGGTTCCCTATGTGCAAAGTGTGCCCATTAGCACAGGCAATGCCATGCGCCATTCACTCCTGATTGTTTATTTACCTGAATCGTTACATACATTACATTTAATAGGAGCTTTCATATTCAGAGGTCAAATGGTCATGAATAGCTGGCAGTGTCCAATGATTTAAGTAGACAGGGATGCTGACGTATTCATTTTCAATTATGGGACAAAACTCACATATATTTATGTGGGGATTTTAGACCCCTGACTGCTAGAGAGGTCGCTGGCATGTTGCTTTGCAATGTGTTGGAGACCTCCTTAGCATTCAAGAATTTTAAAGACACATTTAAATTAACCCTTTGAATGCCAGGGGGTATGCAACACATTGTCCCTCAGGCACTAAAAGAGTTTGATAGGGATTTGGGGGCTTTTTATTTTTTCCTATTGGTGCAGTTGACTTGTTCCAGAATTGCACCAGTTCTCCATACATCAGCCTCAATGAGTGAACAAACATTCTGGGTTTCGTTTCCATTTCATAGAGACTATTAATGGCTTTGCAAAGAAGAAGTAGTCTTGTTCCTGAATGTGGTAACTGGTAACTCACATTTTGTTCCATCGTTGGTAAAATAAACTTCCTTCCGATAAGGAAGAGAGTGGTGATAGTATTGTTACAGAGTATCAGCTACAAAGGTTCACTGCAATTTCCTGACTTTGACTACAATTATTTCATTGTATTTCATTCTTAGCAGATACTTTTTACCCACCTACAACAACTGAAATCTTTCTTATGTGATAAACTGTATTGTACATATGTACAGATATTTTGCACTAAATATTATACCTTCCCCCACACTCATAAATTGCCTTTTTTGCTCAGTTTAAATTGCCAAAACAGGTATATATTTACTAAATTCTGATTTATTAAATATCGAGTAAAATAGAAAAAAAAATGATTGTATGTTGTTGCCAGAGATGGAAATAATTGTGCCTGCTCAGTGCATTTCATAATTAAAGAGAAATTATTATTTTACAGTGTCTGTGCCTATGGGAGTAGACTTAGTATGTAGCTTGGACCTGCAAACCAAAATGGCACCTATCATGTTTTGTGGGTAAAAAAAATGAATCTTTAGCTGGTAAGCTTTATGGGACCTTACACCCACTGTTTCACTCTACAAAGCACCTGTAACCCTGTAGTGTTTAAACCCTTAAATTGTGCGTACACTTGCGGCGCTATATAAATAAACATATTCATTCAATCCCAGTGGTTGGGCTTTCATAAGTGAACAACATGACCTCTAGACTGTAAGCTCTCAGGAGCAGGGCCCTCTGATCCGTCTGTTCTCCACATCTGATTGTACTATTTAATATCTCTGTATGTCCATTCCCTATTGTACAGCGCTGTGGAATTAGTTGGCGCTATATAAATAAAGAAAAATAATAATGACTTAAAAAACAGACTTAGCTAGCTAGTGTTGGAAACACACGCAATTGTATGAAGAGGACACTCACGGGACATTATATAATAAATCTGAATTATTCAATAGTGTGTCAACATTTTGTTCCCGTAAAGACATGTATCAAAAGGTTACTGACCCTAAATGTTCACCCTCTTTTGAATAAATTAATATTTGTATTTTAACCCCTTAAGGACCGGGGAATCCGCGCCGCGATCCGACTGAACGACCAAGGAGGGGAGCCTGGAATTCGATGACAGTCATAGTACGTCATCGGTCGTTAAGTCAAATCGACCCTTGACGCACTATGACCGTCAAGGGTCGTTAAGGGGTTAAAGGGGATCCATCTCCCCTTTACATGTTTGTCTAAAATGTTAGTATATTAGACTGAAAACTGTTTTCATTCCAAAAAAAAATCATTATTTTGCCCAAATTATCTTGTAAAGATTACTCTGCGGCTTCCTTCCAGACAGACTGTGGTTACCAGCTCTGTACTGCAGTCTGTCACTCTTCCTCTGCTTCCCTCCCTCTATCCAGCCTCCTCCGATGATGGAGGTTTTCTGCATGTAAGGTGGAGCACTCTCATTGGCCAGAGACCACTCCAGCTTACATGCAGAAATCCTCTGTCATCGGAGCAGGCTGGATAGAGGGAGGGGAGCAGAGGAAGAGTGACAGCCTGTGGTACAGAGCTGGTAACCACAGTCTGTCTGGAAGGAAGCCACAGGGTAATCGTTAGACATTTCATTTGGGCAAAATAACGATTTGAAAACTGTTTACTTTTTTTTTTTTTTTTTTCTTTTTATATAAACTAACGTTTTAGACAAACATGTATAGGGGTGATAGATTCCCTTTAAAGAGCAACTGTAACAAATGAAGCTGGTCTGTATTATGAGGTTGGTGGACCAACAGAGGAGCACAAATGTGGGACTGAAAAGAGACTTCCAGTTCCCCCCCCCCCCATCAGTCCTTCTATAAGAGACTGAACTGCAAGACTTAGTTATTGCTGCTATTTCCTGTTCTACACAACTCTTGTCCCTATAGACCCGCTGCATTGGCCTTAAAAGCCCAACATATAGTGTATATCAGAACTGTGCATGCAACCCACAAACTTTTATTGCTGCGTGCCACATACTTCCAGGTTATCTGACACTACATGCCCCTGGCTTTTTACTTAGTCTGCTCTCATTGCACAGAGTTAGTAAAACTAGATAATTCCCTGAGTGCCAATTCATACCTGCTTGTACATTTAACACAGCACACGGGCATTTTGTTTAAGTTACTGCTCATGGGAATTAAATAACAAACATGAATTTATTTTATAGCTGATCAATCTTTGGGTCCAGTAAGTGCTCGATAAAGGTGTTTACCAGAACAAAATATTGGTCTGCTAATAAAAAGAGGTTTGTTTTTATTTCCCAGGAGTGCCCACTTCATAACTGGAATGCTGTAAATTAAATATGTATCTTAAAGGGATAGTAATACTTTGTTTTATCTTTATTAAATTTTGTAGGCATTAAAAAAACATAAAGAATGATATAAGTCTTATCTCTCAAACCTTTATGGTTTGAGAGATATTCACAAGCAAAGTTTCCCCTCCCGCCCCTTTTACCTAGTGTAAGCCATCTCTTCTCAGATGTGGAATCCAGTCCATAGACCAGACAGATAACAGTAAGGGACAATATTCTTCCTATGAGAACAATGAAAGCCCTGCCCCTCTTGACAAGCTTTTCAGGTTTTTCCCTTATCTTAATTGAAGACTGTCCCTCTCTGCAATCTACCTGGGCACCTCCCTTCTGCTCTGAATGAACAGTGTTACATCAGTAAAAGGGGCGGGAGGGGGATACTTTGTCATTGAATTACTCTTGAACTACAACTCTGACAGAATTGAAATAACACTCTCCAAGGTCCAAATAATATGATGATTAATTAGAGCTGCTTTTATTATGAAACATTACTATCCCTTTAAACCATTGATGAAGCCCAACCCCCTCCCCCAAGTGTTACATTTTCTCTCTGGGGCTACTTCACATTTTCCCTGGATGTTTAAAACTGGATGAACTGAACATACTCAGGGACTTTGGCCAAGTGTGTCTGATCATTACTTATATTATTATCCTGTCCATTTTTGGAATTGGCTGCATCACACAAAAAGGAGGTGCTTCTGGTGTAATAATGTCAAACAGATCAATATCACCACTTCCCTACACCGTATGTATTATACTCACAAGTGGGTTGTTTAGTGTAATACGTATGTGCACTGAAAGAAACGTGGGAGGGATTTGGTACTACCTCCACTACAGTTGGAAGAGATTATTCAATCAGAAGTCTTCAGGAGGGATGGGATTCACCTTCAAAACATCCGATAAGAAGTGTGGAAGCATGGAAGAGAACACAAACAAAATGGCACTATCTGGGCGCCCTTTTGTTTGTCTTCATTTTGGCTTCACTTTTTCTTTATGTCAGTGTGTTCTTTCTACATGGGTGCCCTAGGCTCACATTATCATTTTTTATATCCCGTCTCCAGGAGAAGAGGAAGATACCAACCGTCCCCAATGGTTCAACTCCCACAAATGAATCATTCAAGGAGGAGGAACATCACACGGGTCCAGAGTTGCAGAGAACTGGAAGGTGTGTTTATTTTTGTTACTTGCCTCTGATAAGAACTTGATAATACTGGTAATAAAGGCGATAGATGACAGTTTAGAGATGCTTTCCTATGCAACACAATGGGGACTATTCAATAAACTGTGCCAGTGCTGGTTCAGCCTTACTTTTCATAAATATCTATGTCAGTAGAAATGTTTTTTTCTGTGCTGCAATGACCTATTACAAATTATTGTTCATGGAATGCTGTCCATCCTTGAATTAACACTAAAGGTGGTCATTTTAAAAACACACATTTGAGATTTCTTTTTAATAATTATTATGGTCAGAAATTAATAATTATTTTAAATGCATACCATTTTAACCTGTCTGAAAATGTGTAGCTGTACTTCACAAATCATGCTACTATTTAAAGTGTTAGTAACGTCCACAAAAAAGTTTTTTGCATTTAGAAGAGCTTAAAAAGCTGAGCTAAATGCAAAAAAACGTATCTCTCAAACCACTATGGTTTAAAAGATACAGGTGTTTAAAGTATGACCTCTCCTACTGACAGCTGGAAAGCTGTCAGCAGGAGATCCGTGTTGGGCGACACGAAGGCACTTCAGCAGAGCCGCAATGCCGTTATTTACCACAAATCCCTTCATTGGAATGGCCTAAAATGTGTGGCTGGTTTTCAAGCACTCATTTTAGACCATTTCAATGAAGGGATTCGTGGTAAATAACTAGATCGTGGCTCTTTTCAAGTGCCTCCGTGTCGCCCGACACAGATCTCCTGCTGACAGCTTTACAGCTGTCAGTAGGAGAGATCATACTTTAAACGCCTGTATCTCTTAAACCATAGCAGTTTGAAAGATACGGTTTTTTGAATTTAGCTCAGCTTTTTAAGCTCTTCTAAATGCAAAAAACGTTTTTGTGGACATTACTAACACTTTAAAGCTATAAACAAAGTAAACTAAGGAAAAGTACCAGACTATTTAAATAATTTGATAAATAATTGTGACTGCCTTGTGTATTATTAAGGATTTCTGTGCAATTTGTGAAACTTGCAAATGTGAATCTGAGCATCTTTAATGAAGGGCTCATATTCCATATATGCTATCTTTATTGCCTTGTTTTTATAGCTGCATCAGTGGAATATATATTTTTTGTTTAATTATCCCTGAAAATGTAGCTATTGCATTACTTTGGTAAAATCAAATGCTTATGAGCTGTAGTAACTTTTGAATTAAGCATCTTACAGCAGAAAGAGTACCCTTGTTTATGCCACATGAAAAGTACTTTATATAATTATATAGTTTATTATTATTATTATTATTATTATTATATAATGTTAAGATTACTTTAGCTATGGTTGGATCAAATTCTTAGTCCAGCAACTGGAATGACAAAGAATCAAAAATGCATGACACATTAGGAGTAATTAAAAGACAAAATATTTCCCCACATTACGGGTTAGATGCTATTTAAAAAGCAGGACATAGGCTTCTAGATCCTTACAGTACCAAAGGGATAAAGAACACACAAGGCAAGTTGGTAAATTTGTTTTATATTTATTAAAATATGCTCACTGTATATAAATACAAAAAATACAATTGAAATAACTCACAGGAAAAAAAAAAGGAAAACAAAGGGCCTTATGCAGCTAGGCAAGGAAGTGCAATCACATAACAACTATACTATGGGGGTAGGAGGTAATAAACATTCCCAAAATTCCCAGTGATTGAAAGGGCATTTTAACCCTTTGCATACTAGAGAAGTCTCAAATGTATTGTGAAGTAATGAGTTGGAGACCTATCTAGCATATGAGGGGTTAAAAGCCAGATTTAGACCAGTGGGAATTGTAATTTCTACCCTGTGGTGCAGATATAACACCATTTTCTTCCAACTTACAATTTATCTACTTATTACATTTCCAGCCTGTTAACTTAAAAAAATTTGCAAGTTTTACAGATTGTTTTGAAGCTCCTTTTATTCCATAAAAAAGCAGCACAGAATGTGATTTTTTTCTTCTTTCAGTTAAAGTAAATTCCACTTAGTTTCCTTTTGCAGTTGGCATAGTTGATTGAAGTGATAGCGGTTTCCCAGATATTGTATAAGATTTCATTAGGATAATGCAAATTATGAGACTAAGCAATTTAGTTTCTACCAAAAATTTGGCCCCAACAAATTTTACAAGGCTAAGAAAAGCTAAGTAGCTAGGCTCCTGCCGTGTTCAGTTTGACGAGTTTCATCTCACCTATTTAGGCTTTTTGGTGGCTTGATGCATGACATCAAAAGGAAAGCACCTTTTTTCTTGAGTGACTTCAAGGATGCATTAAGCCTGCAGTGCCTGGCCTCCGTTCTTTTCCTATACTGTGCCTGTATGTCTCCTGTAATCACTTTTGGAGGTCTCCTGGGAGAAGCTACACAAAACAGAATAGTGAGTACAAAGAAAGATTGGTAGTGGCCAGGCTTTTAGACCTTCTGTGGAAGGTGTCCGTGTGAATTTGTCTCATATGTTCATGCTTGATCCAAATAGTCTATTCCACCGTATTTGTCACAGCAGTTACCCTGATCAGGGGAAGGTTTGGGGGAGACCCATGTGAACAGAAGATGCAAGGTTTGAGGTAAAACTGTTTTGTGCTAGATTTTAGGAGGTTTAACAAGATGGGTGCCACAATGACCAGTTTTCACTCCTAATGATAAATATTTACTGGTATTTTAATTTCAGGTTATCACTTTTGTGTTTTTTTTTTTTTTTCCTAATACGGGTTAAGATGTTACATATTGTTCTTAAGCAGTAAGGGCCAGCTGTGGCCGTCACTTAAGGACCACGGAGCTTTTTTTTTTTTCTTTCCATTCAGTTCCGCACTCGGAATTCCATGATGGTCCTGGCACGTCATGTGTCCTTAACTCAAATTCACCCATGACGTGCCAGGACCGTCATGGGTTCTTAAGGGGTAATCTAAATTAGTCATTTTTCTGCAGCTCTTAAAATGGCAATCATAGAGGCAAATCCTCTACTTCAATATAGTGTATGAACATTTCCTCATTGAAAGTGGTCAACTTGTGTATTTGTACATGTGTAACAACTGATCTTTTCTTCTCTGTAACTTGACAGATATCAGTTAACATACTTGTATTTACCAAACAGTGTCTCCTGATATACACAAGTCATAAATATGCTATACATGCCATTTATTAAAATAAATAAAAAATAATACAAAGTATAAATAAATTCTGTACTCTGCTACAGTGCACAACTATCAGTTGAATACCAAAAAAATGGAAATTACCAAGTTATATCTTAAGAAAAATAAATTATTTTAACATTTTCTGTTTAATATTAACTGTGTATAACGGACCTAGATTATTTGCGGGTCTAAATGTTTAATAAAGCTTAATTAATATTTGAATATATTTGGCCAGTTCATTTTCATTTTAAGTGGTGTTTTCATGTGAACACTAAAGCTACATGCTGCAATTAAATCAATAATATTTTCCAGCTATATACAGGAAATTACTACATAAAAACTTTGCAGAACAGAAACAGTATGGAAAATATAGTGGTATTTTTTATTCACCAAAATTTCTACAACAGAACCCAGAAATATTCTAACCAGCAGGAAATGTGTAGGATCATATCATTTTGAAATCCTCCAGTAGCAGCCTCTCAACTATATATAATCTGAAACTGGATACTTTTGTGCACTGCTGATGAGAAATAGATTAACATGGCTTTTTATAACATGTTCTAAGTTTTGCAAACACTGTGATTTTTTTTAAAACAGTTTATAAATCTAACTTCAGTGAAGCATTTTTTGACTAGGTCCCCTTTTCCCCAAACTGTGTTGTATTTCAAAATCATGGTCCAGTCATCAGATACATCAAATTTAATAAAAACTTTTATAAGATGTTTCAGCACATAACATTTCTAGTGATTTAGAGCAGTGGTTCTCAATCTTTATTTTCTCAAGGAACCCCTAACGCACAATTTGGAATTTTTGGGGCATCCCTAAAATATTATGTGATTTGTCAAGTGTGTAGTAAAGGTTGCACGTATATAAATATATTATTCTAAGCTCTCAGAATAATAAAAAAAAATATTTTTTGCATAGCAATTTCTATAAATAGGCATTTTAAAGTCAACATTCACATTTTTGTGAACATCTTTATTGGAAGAAAGGTGGCATCCTAAGTGGATGTCCATGGCTCCCCAAAGTGCCACAGCACCCTGGTTGAGAATCGCTGATCTAGATCATATTAGATTGAATATAAAATATGGACTTATTTATTTTTAATGTTATTAATATATTTCCCAGGTGTAAATTTATTGCTGTGTATTGTTTGAATGGTCTTAGTTTTTGTATAATATTTAATGCACATTGTAGTTTGTAGCTGAGTGTCTTTCCATATGCGTTGTATTTTCTTCTTTCTGTTTTATGACTATTTATATAAATGTTGGACAGTTTTACAGAACAATGCAACAAATCAGTCTTTTTTTTCCTCTCTCTCATAGAGTGCAATAGAGTCTCTCTTTGGGGCATCTTTAACGGGTATTGCCTATTCTCTTTTTGCTGGGCAACCTCTCACCATATTGGGCAGTACTGGACCTGTCCTCGTTTTTGAGAAGATTCTTTTTAAATTTTGCAAGTAAGTGTTATATAATAGTATATTTGTTTATGTTGCCCAAATGTAAATACTGTACTTCTAGCCATTTCTGTTGCAAATGGTACATTTAACAATTGATATACATGTTAAAAAAAAAAAGCTTTATTCATTTAAAAAAAGGGCTTTAATGCTAAAATAAACTTGTTTTTGTCTAAAAATGTATATTGTAACTTCCTCATATATTTATATATTTATTTTTATTTTCAGCCTGGACTATATTTAAAAGAGCAGTAAAAGTATTATTAAAAATATATACTGTAAAATATCAGGTATAATACTAACTTTTTACCCCTTTTCACCTTACGTGAAATGGGTGTGTGTATTTTCCAGAAAAGAAAATCAAAGCTAAAAGAGCACCTCTTAAATGTAACACTACCGTAATAGGGAAACATTATCTCATATATCATCTTCCTGCTCATACCTATATGTCACCCATCCTTTACTTAGATTTTAAGCTCTACGGGACAGGGACCTTTTATCCTAATGTATACCCATTATGATTGTCTATATAAGCACTCAGTCACTGTACCCCTTCTATATTAGATGTGAACTGTAAAGTGCCAAGTACACAGGTTGGTACTATATAAATAAAAATATGCAATACAATAAAACAACAAAATGAAATGCTCCCCTTGATCTCTCTCCCACTTCTCTTCCTGCCCCCACCTCAAAACATTATCTGCACCCTCCCTTTTCCACCCTCTAACTACAAAAAATATATAAAACCAGTTAGAAAGCCCGTATACACGGGCTGAACCGGAGCGGGGAGCTCCGGATGGCTCACATCCTGTCTGTGCTCCTGGCTCCGGGGCAGCAGCTGAGGCGCTGGGTGACAGTTTGTCACCCAACATCTCCACTGCTGCCCCGGAGCCGGGAGCACAGACAGGCTGTCGGCCTTCAGGAGCTCTCCTCTCTGGATCAGTCCATTCTGAAGGTCCCTATTGCGCATGTGCGGTTACGCACATAGTGAGCGACACATTCTAGGACTTTGTTATAGGATTTTCCCATCGGTCCCTCTTCCCTATCCCTGTCACCACCCGCCTCCATTGCTAGAAGCTCCTTCAGAAGCAGCCAGGAGATCTGTGCAGTGGGATGCATGCTTGCATTTTCTTCCCACTTCCTGAGCTGCTGTACCACCTTTAAGGACCTCTGCACTGAAGATACATTAGTGATGGGGCACTATCATAGTTTCAGTGTGCATAGGGAAGTGGAACAGAGATCATGGGGAGGATTTACATTTTTTTTGTGGGTAGAGGGAGTGAAAGTGGGTGCGTATTGTACATATGTACATTATTCTTTACCTAAAATCATGGTAGATTTTACACCTGTGTTTTATACACAAGTTCATACTATACACAGGTTCGTACTATACCCAGGATTTTGGTACTTTTGCTCTTAGTTTAGTTATATAAAAAATATATATATATATATTATATATAATATGTTTGATTTTCAGCAGGTTTTGCTTTACTATCAGAAAGGCCCTATAGTATATACTTTTAGATTAAAAATGTACTGCTTCTTTAAAATTGTGCTTATGAAACTTTTTTTTATGAAAATCTTTTTGATTTTTTTACAAAATCTTTGGGAAACAGTAACATGCGCACACTTTTGGTGCATTGGAAAACTCTCTCTAACGTTATCAATCTTACATTTATCAGAATTCTGATCTGTACCACTAAATTACATTAAAAGCGGAACATTCACCTAAAATCAAATTTTGTGCATGTGTTTTAACATATAAACCTAGGTTATTGCTGTTTTTTTTTTTTTTTTTATTTTCAGTCGTCTGCTAGTTGAGATATTGCAACCTCAGTAGCACTGTAAATGGAGCCTGCTGTAACTTTAGCCCACAGAAATGCAGCTATGAAGGAGAGCGGGAATGCGCTCCCTGGGGCAGCTGGGAAGTCCTGAGGCGTCATGCTGGACATACAGTGTCCTGCAGAATGCGGAAGTGCCCGATTTTAAAGTCTAAATATCTCAACTAGCAGACGATTGGAAAAAAAAAAAAAAACAGTGCTAACCTAGGTTTATATGTTAAAACACATGCACAAATTTTGATTTTAGGTGAATGTCCCACTTTACATTATTAGGCTAAAGTTCAAGTAACCATAACCAGAAAATTGTATTTATTTATTTTAATTCAAATATGTATTATATTTCTGATTACAAAATAAATTGTACTGTTTGGAATAGTTTAGTCTTCCACACATCCGTTTGTAGTCACAGAACCACACATACAATGTTGACCACGCTTTCTACTTTCACTGTCCACCATTTACACATAATGGTTCCATGGAACTTGTTCTACTTCAAGGAACCCTGGGGTTCCATGGAATGCAGTTTGAGAACTGCGGAATAAAGTGACTTAATTTAATAGTTAGCAGTTTAAGAGTTTGACCTCAGTGACACCCTTAAGAATATTCTATCTAATTGCTTTACCTGTAATATCCCCCTTCCTTTTTATTATGACATCATCTGCTTTTCCTTACAAAGGGCTGATCCAGACAAACTATTGTCAGGATGGGTTTTCCAGCGGCAATCCTACCCAGTGATCTGCCAAATAAGATACCTGTTTCTATTTATTGTAAACACATTCTGAGCAATTACTACAGTAAAGCAAGGGATCAGGAATTGTTTACAATACTTTGAAATTGGAAAGTGTCTCATTCAACAGATCACTGTTTAGAGTTGCCACGGGCAACAGCATCTCTGTCTGTTAGGTGACCGTCCAACCCCTTCCAAGTATAAGGAGCTGTTACAAAAAAGGGGATGTAGAGGGGATAATGACCATTAAATTACTCAGCAAATTTAGAAATTGTAAGAGTGTGACAAAGATCAGTGACTCAAGAATACAAGAGCAGCGGGCATTAATCACTTAAAGGGATAGTAATGATTAGGTATTAATGTAAGATTGATTCTTTTACATAGTTTTGTATAAAAATGTGTACCTTTGTAACATTGTATAACATTGCTGTTTTTGCCCCTTTTCCATACATCACAATGCATTCCCTAGGAGCAGCAAGCCAGTCCGGATGGATCGCAACGAGGGACAATCTTTTGTCCGCTTAAGAAAAAAAACTGCCCTCCTTTGTCATGGGGCGCAGAGTTTTCCTTATACTTTTAGACAGAAGGTTGCCCCTCATTACGAGCTGTCTACTCCACTGACTGGGTTCCAGATCTGAGGGAATGATTTGTGACATGGAAAAGGGGCGATAGGGGGACAGTATAATATAGAATTAAACAAAATGGGCAATGTTATGGACAGTTACAAAGGAACACGCCGTAATACAAAAGTATGTATAAAATCAATCTTCCATTAATACCTAAACATTACTACTATCCCTTTAACAAAGTCAACTGACTGGCAGTTACCTTTCGATACAAGCATCATAAACAATATTAACTAAATACACCCTGAACTGGACAATTTATCCCTTCATTAAAGCAAATGTAGATTTTTATCTTATGGATGTAACATACAAATAATTAATGTTTACATGGGCATGATAAAGTTATATCAACCCATTTCATTTTTTGATGTTGGTGTTCCTTATATTCTTACTGACTTGATGTTCCTTATATTCTTACTGACTTGAGCCTTTTGGAAAATAATTGTTAATGCCATAAATAATAGTGTAAGAAAATACTAATTCTAACTGTAATGTCATTTTAGTAGACTTCCATCCGTCCAAATTCATTGGAGATACCTCAAGCATCCAAGGGGTTAAATGAAGCAATATGTTGGGGGGTTATTTTATACAGATTGCTATTCATGCACCTCTTCACTGGCTCATAAAATTCCTAGTTGGCTCTTAAAATGTTAAATGGCTCCAGAGTTATACCTGTGTCCTGCCAACTTTGTTGTATGACAATCTCCATCATCCTCAACTGACCAACAGCCGTTGGCCTGCTGAGAATTATGGGAATTGAAGTCCAACAACAGTTGGAGAACTGCAGGCTTTTTTCACCCTTTGCATAACTGTATTCACAGCAGCAAACACTTCTTATTATTGTTGATGCTAACAGTGCATTGTGTCAGTCTCTGATTAAAGGTTTACTTTGGAAATATCGCTATGTAGTTAGTGACGATAAAAACGGCAAGATCAGAATGTCGCATGCACCATGCAGGCGAGATCAGAATATCAACTGCGTGAAAAGGGCTATATTCTCATATCGCCGTTTTCATGGTTGCATCCTTCTGAATTCTACTTCCCCTCATCTGCTTGAACAAGGACTGCGAGGAGAGATGTGACTGCCGCCACACAGATGACATGTGTGTTAATATTCCCACACAGGAATAACTAAGGAGTTAAATAAGTCATGTTCAAACCTATTTTACTGGCCGAAAAAGCAGCATCATACCCGCCAGCCCCACCTTCTTATCAATAACAGAACCTGGAACAGAGACCCTGATAGACACAGAGGCTTGTAGATAAGTGGGCCAGCGGGTATGATGCTGCCTCTTCGGTCAGTAAAATAGGTTTGTACATGGCTTATTTAACCCCTTATTTATTCCTGTGCCATCTGTGGTGTGGCAGACACATCTCTCCTTGCAGTCCTTGTTCAAGCAGATAAGGGGAAGTAGTAGTCAGAAAGGTACGACCATGAAAATGGAGACATGAGAATATTGCCCTTTTCATGTAGGCGATATTCTGATCTTACCCGCATGGTGCAGGCGACATTCTGATCTTGCCATTTTCATGGTCGCTAACTAGAAAGTGACATTTCCAAAGGATACTCTGATTAAATAAGGGTAATGGAGAGCATGGGAGGGTTCTAGGTGACTTGAAGCCCACTTACAATGCCCTTGCGATACACTTTTATACCTTTCTGTCTTTTTATTTTTAAATAGAGATTACGGCCTGTCCTACCTATCACTGCGTACAAGTATTGGCCTGTGGACAGCATTTTTATGCTTGTTGTTGGTGGCAACAGATGCAAGCAGCTTAGTTTGCTACATCACGCGTTTTACAGAAGAAGCATTTGCTGCTCTGATCTGCATTATATTTATATATGAAGCACTGGAGAAACTATTCCATTTGGGAGACAAGTATGCCTTCAATATGCACAACGATGTAGAGCTGCTAACAAAATACTCGTAAGTATAAGTAAATAAGCACAGAGTTTACAAACAATTTTTTGTAGCACTTAATTAGTGGAACGTTATATTTTTGCATTTTCTTTGTTCCTTTGTTTCATTTTTGTTTTCTATTGATTCAGTGCACTGTAAGTAAAGTTTTTGATGGAAACTTGGCATATTTATATTTTATAAGGTGCCGCAAACGTGGAAAGAGAAAAAAAAAAAAAAGAAACAATTTGTGAAATCCCCCTGTGATGCAATTGGTTTAGTCCAAAATTGCTCATCCTTTGCATTTTGCACTTCACACCTTCAGATCCAAAATTAGGGCTGTCTTTTGTTTTCCATTGTCTATAAGGACAGAGGTGTGCAAGCTGCGGCTCTCCTTCTGTTTGCTTAAGCCTTTAAGGACCAGAAGGCTGTGCAAAGCAATGCGCTGCACAGCCCTCTCGTTCTTTAAGTGTTAATACAACTGTCGCCATCCTCAGTCATACATTGGCCTCCGAGGATGGTGGATGTAATAACTCAGAAGCCACAAGTTGAATAAGTCTGTTTAAACCTTTGAGCGGCAACACATTGCTTCTTCTTGGCGGTCAAAAGGTTAAGTACAATTAAGATATCTGGATAATGACTGGAATGTATAAAGTAATATTTGTGTTGTCGACTGGTTAAAATGTTAAAAGCTTATTGTTTTATGGATGGGGAATTATATATGCATACACACACATATGTATATAATATATACTAAAGATAGTGTCACACACTGATGAAGCAGAAAAATACTTTCTCTGTCATCCAATACAGGTTACTGGTAACTTTAGGGAGGCGATCCGCCCCTTTAAGTAGGCAGGAACAATTCTAGAATTGATTGCAGGGGGTGGAGCCTACCTTCCCCCCCTTGGCTGCAGCTAGCCAATCAGCTCCAGAAAGATTTGTTCCTTGGTGAAGGCACAAGCAAGAGAGCAGTTCTGCTATAGTTTTAGACATTTTTTATTTCCCATGAGCACTTACTTTGCACGCTCATTTCTGATTGGCTCCTGCCACGGCAGCCATTTTGTGTCTTTTCTACAGTGAGTATCCTACGCTGGACTTGGACTCTGCTTCTCTCCTCTGCAGAATAACCCTTCACCTGCCAGATAAGAGTGTTTTAGCAATTTTTGGGGTGAAATTTTAATCTTTCACATTGTAATTGGGTGATTCATTATACTAAACATTTTGACACTGTGCGAATGTCTAATCCATTGGAGCTTGGGGCCAAGCCTAAGACTAAGGATGCTGGGGTCTCTGTGTCCCCTATTGCACACTGTTCCTCATGTCATTCAGGGTTACCTAGAGAATTCTCAGGTCATTTATGCCCAGCATGTTCTGATGTCCCTGAATCTCTCCCAGGGACCTCCATCCATGTAATACAGCCAGTTTGGGTGCAAGAGTTCAAAGCTGCTACCAGAGTCCTTTGGTCTACATTACAACTCTTTCCATCCCAGTTACAGGGGGTTTTCCACTCATGGAAGACCCCTTCTTCAGTCAGATCTTCCATGCCAAAACTGCAGAGAGTACCTGACGTGTCAGATTCCTCTGAGAAGGAACTGTTGGTGGATTCAGATGCTGAGGAATGTTCTGCTGTGGGCTCCTCTCAGTTTTTTGGGGATGCCTTTGAGGCTGATCCTGAGCCTTCAGCTTAGGGGCCTGATCAGGGCTGTCTTGACCACCCTAAACATTCCTCTAGTTCAGGAGGTTTCTTCAGATCCCTCTGATGTATTTCAGGAGCCTAAATGGCCTTATACTTGTTTTCCACATAACCCCACTCTTGACCGCCTTGTGTCTGATGAGTGGAAATCTCTGGACAGAAAGCCTTCTGCTTCCAAGAAGTTTGCTAAGCTTTACCCCTTTTCTGAGGCAGCACTTGCTCAATGCGTTCATCCCCCCAAAGTGGATGCTTCTATATCCAGGCTATCTAAGTCTACTGTATTGCCAGTTTCTGATGAGTCCTCTCTGAAAGACTGTACTGACAAGAAGCTTGAGGTTTCCCTCAAGTCCATTTTTGCCACTGCTGGCACTGCCATGCGTCCAGCGTTTGCTGCGGCATGGGTTAACCGGGCCATTGCGGTCTGGATTGAACAGCTCACCCTGGCTGTACGTCAGGGTGCTCCTTCTTCAGATATGTTGCGGCTTCTTGCCAACATCTCTGAGGCCCAGCACTGTGTTTCTGCTGCCTTATTTGATGCCATCCATTTGGTGGCACAGGTTTCTACCATGTCCATTGTTGCCAGACGAGCTCTTTGGCTCAAGATCTGGTCTGCTGACACTGCTTCCAAGAAAGCCTTGCTTGCCTTACCCTTTCAGTGTACATCCTTATGTGGGCCAGATCTTAAGGATCTGATTAGTGAGGCCACAGGGGGTAAGAGTACTCATCTGCCCTTGGTCCCCAGGAAGAAAACTCCTCTCAAGCATAACAGGTTTTTTTTGTTCCTTCCAGACTGAGACACGTCCGGCGAACCAGGCGGTTCCATCAGCTCCATGTGCCTCCCCCAAGCCCAAACAGCAATGGAAGTTCAAGGTCTCCTCCAAGCCTAAGGCTTCCAAGACTTCTTCAGCATGACTCGCCGAACCCGGGTCCCCACTCAGCTGTGGATCGCCGTCTGCGTCTCTACCAAAGCGTCTGGGAGGGTTCAGTGGTGGACCCATGGGTTTTACAGGTGGTGACGGAACGGTATAGGATCCCTTTCGTCTCACTTCCTCCGTTTCACTTTTTTCCCTCTCATACTCCCCAGGGCGCAGAGAAACACCGTCTGTTCAGTAGCGCTATCTAGGCCCTTCTGGACAAGAATGTTCTGGAGCCTGTTCCAGTTCAGGACAGAGGTATGAGTTTTTACTCAAACCTCCTTGTGGTCTCCAAGAAGGACAGCTGTTGTCGTCCCATTTTGGATTTGAAAGATCTCAATTCCTTTGTGATCAGAACTCATTATCACCAGGAGTCCCTAAGGACAGTGATTGCTGCTCTGTCCCCGGGGGAATTCCTTGCTTCTCTGGATCTTCAGGACGCGTATCTACACATCGCCATTCATCCAGAGAGCCGGCAGCATCTCAGATTTGCCTGCAACCGTGGGCACTTTCAGTTTTCAGCTCTTCACTTTGGTCTGACTACAGCTTCTCAAGTCTTCAACTGTGTCCTGGGAGCTTTAGTATTCGTCCTCCACCGGGACGGCATCAGAGTTACTCCATACATGGATGACCTGCTTCTGAAAGCCGCCTCTGTGGAACTTCTTCATCAGCAGGTTCAGGTCTGCATTCATGCTCTCACCCATCACAGGTGGATCATCAACATGGACAAGTTGGATCTTGTCCCATCCCAGTGTCTGGTCTTCCAGGGCCTTCTCTTCGACACTCAGCAGAGCATGGTGTTTCGTACAGAGGAAGTGGCTCACCAGATCACCCAAAGAGTATCTGCTGTTCTGGCTCTCGATCCAATTCCAGCCAAGAAGCTGTCCTCTCTAGTGGGGAAATTCATCTCCACCATAGAAGCGGTCCCATTTGCCATGGCACACACCAGGGAACTCCAGAGGTTCGCGATCCAGGTGTGCAGGGGTCAGCCAGATCTTCTGAAGACATCATTGTCACTTCCTCTTCATGTGGAACTGAGTTGTCCTGGTGGCTCGACCTCTCCAATCTGCCGAAGGGCAAATCCTTCCTAGTATCCTTCTGGACCACAGTGACGACGGATGCCAGCATCTCTGGATGGGGAGTTTTCCTGGGTCGCCTGAGTGCACAAGGTTGGTGGTCTCAGGAGGAATCTCTCCTTCCTATCAATTTGTTGGAGCTTTGGCCGATATTCCATGCCCTTCGTCACTGGACTCCCTAGATGAAAGAATGCCCAGTCCGGGTACAGTCCGAAAACACCACGGCCGTGGCCTAAATCAACAAGCAGTGCGGAACAAGAAGTCTCGCTGCTTTGTTAGAGGTCAAGGCTATTTTGTCCTGGGCAGAAGAACACGCTCCTACCATATCCGCAGTACGCGTTCCTGCCGTAGACAACGTCATGGCAGACTTCCTCAGTCGACACACAGTGGTCAGAGGAGAGTGGGAACTGCACCCAGAGGCGTTCTCCCTCATTGTTCAGAAGAGGGGTCTTCCTTGCATCGACCTGATGGCGACAAGACACAACTGGAAGGTGCTGAGGTTCTGCTTTCGCTGGAGGGATCCTCTAGCTCTAGCAGTGGATGCCATGTCCATTCCTTGGTTATTTCCTCTGGCTTACATCTTTCCTCCCCTTCCCATGTTGCACAGGGTGTTACGGAATTGAGAGTGGAGCGCTATCCAGACATTCTGATTGCTCCGTACTGGCCTCGGCAGGCTTGGTTTCTGGAACTTCTGGATCTGTCAGTGGCGGAGCTATTCCGCTCCCTTGCCATCTGGATCTTCTTCTACAGGGTTACCTGTGGAAGGAGGATTTTCATCATCTAGCTTTGACGGCTTGGAAATTGAATCCTCAATACTGAAAAAGAAGGGTTTTTCTTCTAGTGTGGTGGCTACTATGCTTAGTGCCTGCAAACCGGTTTCTTCTAAGGCCTACCATCGTGTTTGGACGACCTTCCTATCTTGGTGTGCTGATAGGGACATCTCTCAGGATTTTGATCTGCCTAAGGTCCTGGCCTTCTTGCAGGATGGTATAGATAAGGGCCTCAGCTTGAGTTCCCTTAAAGGGATAGTAATGTTTCATAATAAAAACAGCTCTAATTAATCATCATAGTATTTGGACTTTGGAGAGTGTTATCTCAATTCTGTCAGAGTTGTAGTTCAAGAGTAATTCAATGACAAAGTATCCCCCTCCCGCCCCTTTTACTGATGTAACACTGTTCAGCCAGATCAGAAGGGAGGTGCCCAGGTAGACTGCAGAGAGGACAATCTTCAATTAAGATAAGGGAAAAATCTGAAAAACTTGTCAAGGGGGGCAGGGCTTTCATTGTTCTCATAGGAAGACGATTGTCCCCTTCTGTTATCTGTCTGGTCTATGGAAGAGATGGCTTACATTAGGTAAAAGGGGTGGGAGGGGAACATTTGCTTGTGAATATCTCTCAAACCATAAAGGTTTGAGAGATAAGACTTATATTGTTCTTCATGTTTTTTTAATGTCTACAAAATAAAATAGAGATAAAACGAAGTATTATTATCCCTTTAAGGTTCAGACTTCTGCTCTCTCTGTTTTCTTTCAGAGGCGCATTGCTATTCTTCCTGATGTCAAGGTTTTCTTCCAGGGCGTTGCTCATACTTGTCCTGTCCTTAAGGCTCCCGCTTCTCAGCGGTACCTTAATTTGGTCTTTTGTGTCCTTCAGCGCCCTCCCTTTGAGTCCTTGGCTACTATTCCTCTACGCCTACTGACGTGGAAAATGGCCTTAATCCTGGTGATCGTGTCTGTTCGCCATGTAGCGGAGTTACATGCTCTGTCTTGTAGACACCCTTCGCACTTCTCAGGAGTTTCCCCCGAAAGTGGTCTCTGAGTTCCACATTAATCAGGAGATTGTGGTGCCTTCTTTCTGCCCTGACCCTACCTCTGACAAGGAGAGGGATCTCCGCTTGTTAGATGTGGTGCATTGTCTTAAGTTTTATGTACATCGCACTGAGTCCATTAGACAATCTGAAGTGCTGTTCGTCATTCCTGAGGGCCTCAGGGCAGGAAGACCCGCATCCATTGTGACTATTGCGTCTTGGATCACGTCCACTATTCGTAAGGCTTACAAGCTGAGCAAGAAGCCCGTTCCCTTTCGGGTCGTGGCTCATTCTACCAGATCTATTGTGGCTTCTTGGGCTTACAAGAATCAGGCCTCCGCTGATCAGTTGTGCAAGGGTTGCCACTTGGTCGTCTGGGCACACCTTTTCGAAGCACTACCGTGTTGATGTGCTGGCATAGGCTGACGCCAGCTTTGGGAGGAAGATCCTGGAGGCAGTCTTGCCTGTCTAGGATCTTCTTCGGTTCTTGGTGCTTCCTTCACTTTTGAGCCCTATTGGCTCTAGTTCCGCGTGCTGTGTAACAGTTCTTGGGTTGTTGTTATCCCTGTTCAGTGTCCGTTGACACTTCAGTTGTTTCGTTGGGCTGTCTCTGATCTGATTGTTCATATCTACTTTGGTGACTTTGGGGGCCTTGTTCCTGGTCCTTGCCTTACTTCCCGCCTCTGTGAAACTCAGTGGTTGGATATCCCAAAGTTACCAGTAACCTGTATTGGACGACAGAGAAAAGAGGATTTTAGTCTTACCTGTTAAATCCTTTTCTCTTAGTCCATACATGCTACTGGTCTCCCACCCTGTCAAGGGACCATGCCTGGCTCTCCCGTGGCAGATTGTGGGGGTCCTTCGGAGTCATGCTCCCAGGAGTCTTCTTTCCCTTCCACTATCTAGTCAATAGTTAGTGTCTCAAATCTTTCTGAGCTGGTTGGCTAGCTGCAGCCAAGGAGGGAAGGTAGGCTCCACCCCCTGCAATCAATTCTAGAATTGTTCCTGCCTACTTAAAGGGGCGGATCACCTATCCAAAGTTACCAGTAACCTGTATGGACTAAGAGAAAAGAATTTAACAGGTAAGACTAAAATCCTCTTATTGAAAATAGACCGTTGCACTTCCCATAATAAATTAAATACAGATATTCTCATCCTGGGGAAATCCCAAACAAACTGAAGTGAAATGGCACTCATCACTGGATGAAGAAGAAGATGCTATAATTACAATTATAATTACATTGAAGCCATACAACACCAAACATTTTCGGTCCAGACATGGACCTTCCTCAAGCACCCCTTTTGCCATGAGGACAGTCCACATCTGTACCTTAAACACTCTGGGTGAGATGTTCAGAAAGTGGTGATTACTGAAATTGTCTGTAATCTGAATAAAAAAGTTCTTACACCATGATCCTTCAGGTCTCAAACATGTTTCTGTCATTTTTTGCATCCAATACTGCCATCTCCTTCAAAGGGAAAAGCTGTCTTAAAAGTGGGTGTGGTTTAATCTACTGTCATATTGTAAGGTATTTTCAGGAAAAAAAATATTCCTTTCAACGTCACTTTTTTGTCTGATTAACGTTATTTTTTCCTGACAAAATAAAAATGGTCTGAACTTGGAGAAGACAAATTAAAGTACTGTTAGCAGGAGTCAGAAGCAGTTTGTTGTTTCAAAGACAAAAATGTATTTTCCTTTGGAGTTATATGGCTTTGGAATAAATTACAGCATCTTCTTCTTCATTCAGTGATGAGAGCCATTTCACGTCAGTTTGTTTGGGATTTCCCCAGGATGAGTATATCTATACGTGTTGCGTAATTAATTGATTGTAGCAATCCACTGAAAGCAGTAGCAACACCACCACTAAGGTCTTCACAGAATGTATTAACAACAGGGCCACCTAGTGTTACTAAACTGTCTTTACTTTAAATAAAAAGTAAATCATTTTGAACTGTAAGAACATATGAATGAAGCATTGTAAGTTGTTTCAAGCCTATGTTGCAGTTGGTCTTTACCAGAATTGCCTCACTTTTATACATATGAGTCAATGAACTGAAGGCCAGATACTACAAAATAACTTTATATGGTTAAAGGCAACCATTGTCATTGACACAAAAATGAGAGCTTATATGGACTATTGTATGCAAGTCATAACTTAAGCATTTTTCTCTATAATCTTACATACTTAGCATTATATGTCTGCTTTATTGCTAGAGATTAGCTCAGAATAATTATATTTTGCCGCAAACTTCATTTAATTTAAACTGGATGAAGGGCCATATTGACTGTGTCCAACATTTAAGACAATGCCTAATATAATCTTTTATAACTACTCAGATGTGTGTGTTCTGAACCAACCAACCCCAGCAATAAAACCCTGAGTATGTGGATGGAAAACAATATCACATCAAGCGAAGTACCATGGAGCAACCTCACTGTCTCTGTAAGTACCCAAGTGGGACCAGGTTAAGAGAAGTCGCAGAACGTGGCATTTCACGTATCCCAGTCTGTATTACAGTATAAAGTCACTTGACATTGTACTGTTACTAGCATTAGCTCTCAGTTTATGTGTGTTATAATGAAGAGATAAATGGTTTTATGCAGAACTCTAAATTGGCACAATCCACAGAAGATAAATAAAAATTCTCGGCATTCCCATCCTTGAATGCTTCTCAATGCATTGGAGACCTCTCTAGCATTTAAGGGGTTAAAAGCCCCATTTAAATCAATAGACATTTTTTATTTGTTCCTTCCGGTGCAGTTGGATTATTTTATTATGCCCCAATTACTTGCTAGTTACTGGAGACCTACTCCTAAAAAGCTCTTGGGATCATGTCCTCCTGAAGCAGCTTTGCTCTCATTAACCCTTTGAGTGCCAGAGGGGTACGTGACACATTGCTTTTGCAATGCATTGCTTACCCCTCTGGCACTCAAAGGGTTTTCAGCTCCAGATCTGAGTCAGGTCCACCAAAAGATCAGATTTTACCCTTTGAGTACCCGAGAGGTATCCAGTGCATTGCAGAGGATGTATCTAGTTAAGCACAGATCAATTAATTATAAGGACTGAGCCACCGATTATCCACCAAGCCTCGTTATCTTGAAAACTTGGGACTGTTGGATCTGTGCCCCAAGGAGTAACGTTGCTAAACACTGCATTAAAGGGACAGACTCACCTGAAAAATTAGAGGATTCATAAATTCTAAAAAAACATGCATTTCCTATGTATGTGGAGGCAGCTGTATGCGGCCATTTTTCTCTGTCCGTTTATTCAACCTCCTAATAGGTTAGAAATGCAATATATTTCATATTTGAGGCAAACGGAGAAACAGGAGAGAAGAGTACCATATCCGTTAAAGGAAAAAGGAAGGACACTGATCTTAAAGGGACAGTAATACTTAATATGTAAAAATATATATATTGTAGTGTTTATCCACCTGAGTAAAAAAAGGGTACTCTCACTGTTGAAAGGTGTTTTATTCAAAAGTTATTACAGCTCAAAGATTAATTTTTTTAGGTGCAATATCACAGTGGCCTGAAATTGTACAGTGGCGCTGTTGCTACACCATCCTATGGACAGCTCTGGTCTGTAGACCGTAAATCTCCATAGGATGGTGTAGCAATTACAGGCCACTGTGAAATTGCACCTAAAAAAATTCAACTTTGAGCTGTAATAACTTTTCAGTAAAACACCTTTCAGCAGTGGGAGTACTTTTGTTTTACTTAGGGGGATACACCCTACAACATTTTTTTTTACATTCTAAGTATTACTATCCCTTTAAAGTGATTGTATAGAATGTAATCAGTTTTGTTAAAATCCTGGATTATACAATCTGTCCATTTAGCCACTCATGGCTGCTTACACATCCATATGATATGCACATTTATCACACATGTTTGGCCTCTTGCACCAATGCGATCATTTTGTAAATGCTAGATAAAATATGTGAAATACAAATGGCTATAGAGCATTTCCATTTGGGGATGTTATCCCTATGACCCTTTCAGTGCCATAGGGGGTGAGCATTGCATTGCGACGCAACAAGGTGCACATCTCCTAGGCACTCTATAAGTTCTATTTTATGTGCAGAGTTTTAAACCCTTAGGGACCTGCATGTTTAAAGGGGAACAATCACCCCAAATAAAGTCTCCCCCTCCCAACAATTAGCCATCTAGCAATAAGCTTAACAATAGTTCGATTAGGCAGCAAAATTACCTTGTTACTCAGAAATTCTACTTGTGCCGAGACTGAAGGCCAGGCAACAGCTCAGGCATCTTTGCTTACAGACATCTGTGCGCCTGCACTGTCAGTCCTCCTCTAGGAGGCGTCGCATGGTACCTTTAGGTACCAGAAGGGACGGACGGAGCAGGCGCACAGATGCCTCTAAAGTTCTGTTGTCTGGCCATCGGTCTCTGCAGAAGTAGGATTTCTCAGTAGCGCTGTAATTTTGCTGGCTAATAGCACTATTGATACACTTATCGCTAGATGGCTAATTGTTGGGAGAGACATTATTTGGGTTGATAGTTCCCCTTTAAAATTTTAGTAGTGGTTTGTAAAAACATTATTTAAATCTGCTCAACAATATTTGAGAGTGCGACTGATGACGTTCACACTGTTTACAACTCTAAATCATCAAAGCTTTTATCATTTTTCCCTTTCCTGACATCCACACCTTCACTTCAGGAGATGCTGACATCTCAAGAGGAGACTGGTATCAACCCCTCACGCACGCACGCACGCACGCACACACACACACACACACACCCATTTCACTGGGTCCTGAACACGATTGTTACAACACAGTTTGTGTTCAGGACACAGTGAAATAGCTGGGAGTGGCTATTCAGTTAAAGAGGTGGGAGTAGTGGAGAAAAAAAGTGACTATAAGAAAAATAGAAGCATTTTAAATAATTTGACTGATATTAGTCATATGCTCATTTTTTTACTATATGTTTAACCCTTTCAGTGACAGGGAGGTAGCCAGTGCATTGCAGCACAATGCATGTGCTACCTCCCTGACACTCAAAGGGTTAAACATGTATATGCCTTGGTGTGCTACGGCTGTGCACATTGGGACTGCTGAGACTTTGGCTGTTGTAAACATCCCTGTGTCTCAGGGGAGGTCTGCTGACTTGATCATGATTCAGTTGCAATCAGGTTTGCAAAAAGAACTAATAAAACTTTTCACTTGCTTACATGGCCCCCAACAGCTGCCATGTGTTCCACCGCCCCCCTGCATCCCTTCACTGGGAGTTGTCTGTCTTTGGTATTGCAGTGAGTGGAGGGGCGGTAATTACTGCTCATCTAATGACAGAATAGCTCCCCTGGTAACCCCTCCCTTCCAATAGCTAACTGACCTGACCAATTATAGTATAGATTAGCAGTGGTAGCTAGCAACAAGCTTTCTTTACTGAGAATGATAAAATATATAATAACTTGATTAATGAAGTTATTTTTGCCTTAACCATGGGCCGGGTTAAACTGCAGATGACCGCTTCACTGATTTTAGTTACAACTAGACTTCACTAGCAATATATTAGATAAAATCAGAGACTACATTTATCATCTGCAATAAAATCTACCTGTGTAATTGTTTATATTAGCAAGGGGAGCTAGCACGATCTGCATCTTGTAATATGGGACCTGTAATACATGTAATACATACATGGAAAATGACACATATTTGGTGTTTCCATAAGCACAAGCAGTAGATGAATACATTCACAATATTTTTTATAGGAGTACTAGTGTAAAAGCCCGTTACACGGGCCAAGGTCCGGGTAATGTTAACCCTTTGAGTGCCAGAGGGGTCTTTACGCGCGGTCTTTACTACTCATGACGGCTTCTGACAAACATCCTAGCGAATTATTATATAGGATGTGTTATATAAAAGAATCCCTGTGAGCAGTTGCAGCAGTGGTGAAAATAATGCATCCATTTTTAACAACATAAATTAACCTTGGTGTGTGGTAAAAGCACATAATGAAGCATCTATAATTATCCTTTAAAAGTGTACTTTTCAAAATTCGATA
Source organism: Rhinophrynus dorsalis (assembly GCA_037306005.1). Classification (NCBI taxonomy): domain Eukaryota; kingdom Metazoa; phylum Chordata; class Amphibia; order Anura; family Rhinophrynidae; genus Rhinophrynus; species Rhinophrynus dorsalis. The sequence goes on along the minus strand of CM074723.1, from coordinate 384,606,311 downwards.
TAGCTTTGTGGATATAATTTGTGTTATCCAATTTTTAACCCTTTGAGTGTCAGAGGGGTGTGGAACATATTGCAAAGCACCAGACTGGTATGCAATGCATTGTGAAACACATCCGTCTGGCCCTTAAAGTGATAGTAATGTTTCACAGAAACAGAAGTTCCAATTAATCTTCATAGTATTTGAGCCATAGAGAATGTTGTTTCAGTTCTGTCAGAGTTGTAGTTCAAGAGTAATTGAATGATAAAGTTTCCCCCTCCCACCCCTTTTACCTAGTAGATGTAGAATCCAGTCCACAGACCAGACAGATAACAGCAAGGGACAATCTTTTTACTGTGAGAACAATGAAAACCCTGCCTACCTTCACAGGTTTCTCAGCTTTTTCCCTTATCTTAATTGAAGATTGTCCCTCTCTGCAATCTACCTGGACACACCCTGCTGCTCTGAGCTGAGCAGTGTTACATCAGTAAAAGGGGTGGGGGTGGGATGTTTTATCATTCAATTACTCTTGAACTACATCTCTCACAAAATGAAAATAAGACTCTCCAAGGCCCAAATACTATGATGATTAATTAGAGCTGCTTTTATTATGAAACATTACTATCCCTTTAAAGGAATAAGATCCAGTCATCGTGCAATAATTGTTAAAAAAATGTTCACGTCTGGGATATGTCCCACGTATTTGTTAGTATTACATGGTAAACCTAAACATTTATGATATTTTCAGTAGATCGAGAAATAGGAGAAGTACGTCAATAGTTAAAATATTTAGAAAAAGTGCCGAAAGAGAACTTACTCTGTTCACTTATGTGAATACATTAACCATTTGAGTGCCAGAGGTTATCTACCGCATTGCAGAGTAATGTGTTAGCTACCCCTCTGGCACTCAGAGGGATAATCCTTTAGATACCCCTCTGGTCCTTAAATGGTTAAACATTAAAAAGAAGAACCTGGTTAAACAATGTGGGAAAAATCTTTGCTTATTTACAAGTAAAATCCCTTGATCCTTTAGGGATGTTTATTTAATACTTTTGTATGGATTTGTTTCATCCTATATAATAATTCGCTAGGATGTTTGTCAGAAGCCATCATGCGCAGTAGAGTCTGCCCGAAAGCGAAATGTAACACAAAATGTTTTTTTAGGTGATATTTTACTGGATTTGCAAGAAAAAAAAAAAGAAAGAAACTTCAGGTTTTGGTTCTCAATCACTTGGATGCTACAAATGTCTTCTCTATTATATTACCAAACAATGCATTGTAGAAGTCTTTAGCACCCAAAGGGTTAAAGTTAATATGCAGAACAACAGAGGAGCAATTCCCAAGCAAACCAACTGCACCAAAGCATAGAAATAAAGATTCCTCAAATTTCTTTTGATTTAAATGGGGCTTTTAACCCCTTGAGTGCTAAGTAAGTCTCCAATGCACTCCAAGGCAATACAGTGGAGAACTGAATAACAGACAAGTGATTAACCCCCTTTAGTTACAGAGGAGCAAGCAACACATTGTGGAGCAATGTGATGCACACCCCTCTGTCACTCAAAGGGTTAAATGCCCCATTTAAATCAAAGAGAACTTGTATTTGTCCCACCAGTTGAAATGCCCTAGGAATTTATTGTGTGCATAAGGCCCCCAAGTGTAATTTTAATTGGCGCTGGTCTGTTTGTCTCTTTGTGTCATCAACCCCACCCAAAAAGGAAGACTTTCCATTAATTTAATTAACCTGCTTCAGAACCGAATCTGTGGGCAAGGGAGATGACCGACAGCACACTGCAGATCACGAGTAGTAATAGTTTTCTTATACCTCTGTGCTTACTCATGTTTTTACCCCTTCAGGAATGTACACATTTGCACGGCTCATTCATTGGCACAGCTTGTGGGCTTCATGGTCCATACATACCCGATGTGTTTTTCTGGTGCGTCATCTTATTCTTCACAACATTCTTCCTTTCAGCCTTCCTGAAACAATTCAAAACAAAGAATTATTTTCCTACTAAGGTAATCCTTTCTGTCATTATGAAACCCTTCCCTTCTAATTGCCCTATTTTCAAAAGATAACTGGAGTAATTCTGAGTCATAGGGAAAAAATAACCAATGAAGAGACACAGTAATGGTGCTGGTGGTGCATGACACAGGATACCAGGATAGACTGAAAGGGTTTACTGTTAAAAGGTTGCACGCCAAATAATACAGTAACCATGTCGCCATTATAAAAATGTCGACATCAGAATCTCACATTACAAGACAGCGCGAGATTCTCAGGTCGGGTAGTGAAAGGTAGCATTCCAGTCTTCAAGTAAGTCTAGAAGCCTTGTGTCAAAATAAAATATTTCATTCTTACTGTGTACATTTCCCAACATCTTCATGAGAATCCTCCGTGTATTCTCCACTTTCTCCATCAGCAGTGAGGATACTGAAAAGTCTTGCAATGTCAAAATAAAAGATTTAATGTCGGTTCTCCAATGGATACTTTTCAGTATCCTCACTATCATGCAGCATTTAGAAATAGCTACTACTACTGCTTAGTAAGAGCAGGGGAGAGACTTGGGGAGAGTTCAGGGGCAAATCCACATTACACGTATAATACAGTCCAGGCTTGTTCACCCAACCAGTCCAAGGGCAGTCCTGTTACTGTGACACCCTGTGCCCCCAAGAAGCACAGGGTGACTTAGACCCACGAGGGGACTGGGAAGCTGGGAAAGCAGCTTTCCCATGCATACAGTCATAGTCTGTATGAAGGGGGCTGGCCCCTCCAGGAGCCAAGGGCCCCTGTGGTTTCCGTGACATCCATCAAGTCCAACCCATGCTAAGCTGCCCCCTGTTGATCCAGAGGAAGGCAAAAAAAACATTGAAGCCATTACCAATTAAACCCCAAGTGGATAAAAAAATTCCTTCCTGACTCTAAATGGCAGTCAAATAGTTCCCTAGATCAACATCCTATCTGCTTTGAAGCCAAGTGTCATAATTCTCAATGTTATTCTATGCTAGATAGCTATCCATTACTTTTTTGAAAGCAGTTACAGTATCTGCAAGCACAGCATCCCAAGGCAAAGTACTGCCCTTACTGTAAAAAAATCCCTGTCTTTGCTTTAGTCGTCAGCAACTTTCCTCTAGTCTTAATAGATGACCTCTCGTTCTTAGCTTAGCTTAATTCTTTGTATTGACCTTGAATATATTTGTAAATGGTAATCATATCACCCCTTAGACATCTCTTCTCTAATGTAAACAAATCCAGTTTGGCTAGTCTCTCTTTATAACTCAGATCCTCCAATCCCTTTATCAGTTTAGTTGTACATTTTGGCACTTTTTCCAGTTTAATAATGTCTTTTTGTAAGAACTGGTGCCGGAAACTGTACTTCATATTCGAGATGAGACCTTACCAAGTATTTATATAGAGGTAGACTTATATTTGCATCTCGTGCATCTATATCCCTTTATATGCAGGATAGTACCCTATTTGCTCTTGTATGGTGGAGGTGTGAGTGCCACTTTAACCCTCCGGAAGCTAAACCTACATTGTACAAAATGTAAAATCGATTAATCTGTATGAGCAGTCCGTTACTTGTACTGTTGGATTTCTTTAGGTGCGATCTACAATCAGTGACTTTGCTGTCTTCCTGACAATAGTGATTATGGTTTTAGTCGATTATCTTGTGGGGGTTCCTTCTCCCAAGCTCCACGTTCCTGAGAAATTTGAGGTATGTAAAATAGGCTTTTGTCTCTTGCACCATTTAGCACAGTGTTTCTCAACTCCTGCCCTCAGGACCCACTTACAGGCCAGGACATAGAGATTTCTCTGCTACAGCACAGGTGTGGTGATCAGAGGCTCATTCACATTGATTAACTCATCAAATCCTGGCCTGTTAGTGGGTCCTGAGGACAGGAGTTGAGAAACACTGATTTAGCAGGTGTGGTATATGTGGGCCCATATGGACCGTGGCTAGTATAGGGATCTGTGGGGCATATGCATGAAAGCAAAAGTGGAGCAATTCTGTTGTAAACCAATTGCAGCAAATGGAATAAATAAAAATTCATATTGATTTAAATGTGGATGCATTGGAGACCTCTAGAATTTAAAGGTTAAAGGAAGTATCTAAATCCAGGTTGGGTTTTTATTTGTTCCATACGGTGTAGTAGTTTTTGCTCCAGAATTTCTCCTGTTTAGATTGCTGAATATGGCTATTGGATAAGCAACTGTGGCAGTAGCAGTGTCACTTACGTAAACATACAAACCTAATTGTACAGGCCTACCCCAGTCTTCTTCTCCAATGTCCTTAAAGATATGACTCTGTTGATAGCACCTTCATTCCTATTGGCTGCACGTGTGGGTGTAATAGCATAGCAGCCAATAGGAATCACCAGTTGCCTGTTTGGAGCTCATGGCACCAGCCTCATAGGAGAAGAGGCCCGGGACTGTAAGCTTATACTTCTGTTACTCCCAGGCATGAGTTGAGAAAGATTGAACTTTAGCATATATATGCTTTAATTCTTCTTGATCATGCCCCTTAATGATATATTAATGTGCAGAAATGTATTTATAAGTAAAAGCTATTCATATATGTGGCTTATGGCCATAAGGGGTGTCCAAGGCATTGAGAAGCTGCATTGGACATCCCCTCTGAAACTCACAAGGTTGTTTTATTTGTAATCAATCAAACTTTCTTCTTATCTTCACATTTCTTTGGTTGCAAAGATAAAACCGTAATGCAAATTATAAACATTGTATAGCTAATTTCGGCTAGACGTATACTTTAACTTAGAATTTCTGTGTCTGGCTTGTGTATCCTGGTGTGACGGTGTAATTTTATGTATGCATTTCATTACCAGCCCACTCGAAAGGACAGGGGGTGGATCATAGATCCTCTGGGAAGCAATCCTTGGTGGACATTGCTGGCAGCTGCCATTCCAGCCCTTCTCTGTACCATTCTCATCTTCATGGATCAGCAGATCACCGCTGTAATTATAAACCGCAAAGAGCACAAGTTGAAGGCAAGTGCTTTATTTGTTTCCAAATACTGTGTTTGAATTATTTTGATTACTTTACATTGAAAAGAGTCAGGACAAGTATGTCTTCCCCCATATTGTAACAGTTAGTGGAGAGCATGTGCTGAAGCCTTCATGCAGACTTTTCACTGGCAAAGGGTTAATCGTATGCTCTACATGGGTCTGAGCTGACTGTGTCAATGCACAAAGCACTTTGCTTGTCAAAAAGACCCCTTTGCTCTCTCTCTGAACCAAGGGATGCAAATGTATGCCCTAGAGATGGTGTAACTGTAGGTGTGGCTAGATCAGGGCAACGTGAAGCCCTCCAGCTGATCAAAGACTACAACTCATATTATTCCTTCTGGCAGAGAATGATGGGAGCTGTAGTCTGGCCTCACATCGCCCACCGCTGGTCTAGATGGACTGCACCAGAGGTGTTGTGAGTAATTATGTACTTACTAGTTGAAAAGGCCGTGTATATACACGGGCCACAATGCCAACCAGCATCCGCCACGGTGCAGTCATGCACAGTAGAGACTGCCCGTGCCGTAGTTGATACGGAGCGGGGCTCTCAGAATTCAGACCGTAGTTGAGGACTACTGTCTGAATTCGGAGCCCTGCTCCGTTATCATCTGCGGCACGCGCAGCCATCTCTACTGCGCATGACGGCTTCTGACAAACAATTGAGTGAATTATTATATAGGATGGATATAGTTACATATATAGGGGAAAACTCTCATAGTTCATGCCACAAGATTAGTGTTTAGTATGAGCTGTACCTGCCCCTAGTGACAGGCAAGTCTCAATCTTTGCTGTGGTGGAACACTTTACTTTCAAACAAAATCCTAGTGGAACCCCTACAATCAAAATCTTTAACCCTTTCAGTGCCAGAGTGGTACGGAATGCATTGCTTTGCAATGCATTCCGTACCACTCTGGCACTCAAAGGGTTAACACATTGAATGCTAAAGAGGCCACACAGTGGGGTCTATTTAACCATCTGAGTGCCAGTGAGGTATCCAACGCATTGCGTTGCAATGCATTGGATTCTTCTCTGGCACTCAAAAGATTAATAAATAGCAGTATGAAAGTGCTATGCAAGCTACCTGTTCTTCATTCATTAACATATTTGCATCATTGCTTAAAAAAAAGTATATGTATGCTTTACGGATATATAGCTATAAAGATATAGAGAGGCATCATTCACACTGCAGCATCTAAACAGACTTATTACTACACCTGCATAATGGGTAGGTAACCATCTAGACAAGTATGAAACCTTGAGTATTAACTGTTGAGGTTACCAGATTATTTTAGCAGTTGTCAGACCAAACATTGTAGTTAGAATTGAAAAATAGGTTTACCATGCCTTTCAGGGAATCCTTGTATTCAACAGAACCCATTGGTGCAGAACTTAATGTAAATAAACAGTTGCAAGCTGAAGTGATGTCCTGACTTTCTTGCCTCTTGTGCTTGACTCCACAGAAAGGGTGCGGCTACCATCTTGATCTGTTCATGGTCTCCGTCATGCTAGGAGTGTGTTCCATTATGGGATTACCCTGGTTTGTTGCTGCAACTGTTCTGTCCATCAGCCATGTTAACAGCCTGAAAGTGGAATCTGAATGCTCTGCACCAGGAGAACAGCCAAAATTCTTGGGGATTAGAGAGCAGCGAGTCACAGGTCTTCTGATCTTTGTTTTAATGGGACTTTCTGTATTCATGACATCTGTTTTAAAGGTGAGGATATGGAACTTTCTTTGACCAGCACCCTTTACATATTGTATATGGAACAGCCGTTAAGGAATAATAAATCTTTATTACGGGAAAATAATTTATTGTATGACTTTTCCTACCAAGTAAATAAAGAGAATCCCTACTTCTGGGCATTCATTGCAAACTGTATTTTTTAATATATTACAATGCCACCTGTTGCCCAGACAGTTCACCTGGAGTGCAATAATAACAACCCCACCACTTTGGGATAGTTTGGGGGAATTACATTTCTCATTTATGTAAACAGATCTTTTAATACCTGGGGGGAGATTAATTAAGGAGTGATAAAGAGGCGATGAAGTGGAGGTGACTTTGCCAGGTTATCACTTCTCCAATTCCTATGTTGTTCTATAAAACCTATGCACTAAGGACTTCAAAGTTGAAGACATTTTAGTGCATAGGCTCCATAGAATAACATAAGGACTTGGAGAAATGATAAACTGGAGAAGTCATCTCCACTTTATCACCTCTTTATCACTGCCTAGTGAATCTTACTCACTGACTGGCAGTTTGTGTGGCAAGAGGCACTTACACCCTGTAGCACTAACACAGCCTGTGTCCCAGCGTGCCTTACTCTCAACTAAGGCCCTCTAATCCTTTTGTATTATATGTTCTCTCTCTGTACTGTTTTATGATTCTGTATGTCTGCTCTCTATTGTACAGTGCTACAAAATAAGTAGTTACATTAATAATTAGGCTGTAAGAATAGATGTGCCATGTATTTCTTTAACTAGTCTAAGGAGTTTAACATCAGCATGTAATAAGCTCCCCACAACTCCATAGTCCCACATCTGCTTCTCTTTGTAATGTTCATGTCTTTATAGTTTGCTTAAGTAGTTGCAGTCTATTCAGTCATTTCTTAATGCATGATTTAAATGGAAAATGTCTGTCTGATTCCAGTTTATTCCGATGCCAGTCCTGTATGGTGTGTTTCTTTACATGGGAGCTTCCTCATTAAAGGGCATACAGGTAATTAAATGTTGTGTTTTTGTGTACCCCTATAAAGCTTTGATAGGTGTGCATTGTTTGATGTAGTGGTTCCTAAACTCTTTGACATGAAGCCCACCTTTTCATTTTCAACAAACCTAACACCCCCTCCATTTTATTTTAAATTATTTTCTCCCCTGTATTTATATTATAATTTAATTTGTATTTTATTTATTTGTCAGTATATTTTCAAGCAATAATTCAATATAAATCTGTTGTGTGCATTTCAACAGTGTCAGACGTGCATATAGCCCAAATACAAACACAGCAGACTGTGCCGTTCACAGCCATTCTTTGAACCAGTCTTTCGCAATCTTCTGCCTGTGGTCCCCCTTTTTTTTGACAGTACTGATACATTTATATTGTAGAACAATGTGAAATGTTGGTGCTTAACCCTTTGAGTGCCAGAGTAGTGTCAAACGCATTGCTTTGCAGTGTGTTGAATATCCCTCTAGTACTGAAAGGGTTAAAAATGCCTTGCACCCCCTACTGGAATTACCTCATGTCCCACTCCTGAGGAAAAGTGTTCCTTTATTTATTAAGGGGAAAAAAAACATTCTTGAGAGCACTGGGGCTGGTGGACTATGCAAAGGTAGTGCAATTCTGGGGCAAAGCAGCTGCATCATAGGGAACAAGTACATTTTTTTGGTTAATATAAATAGGTCTTTTAACCCATTGAATGCTAGAGAGGTATGCAAAGCACTGTGAAACAATTTATTGGAGCCCCCTCTAACAAATAAGGTGCTAAAAGCCCAGTTTAAATGAATAGAATTGTTTGGAATGTTAACTGATTTCCTATGGTTCCCTTGTGCGCACCAAAATTCCACCACATCATTAGTACGTCAGCCTCATGGTCAAGTTAGGCTTAAATGAATGAGACATGTTGAATGCTTCCAGTAAAAGAAATCACCAAGTTCCCTTTAAATAAGTAAGTTAGTGGAGATAAGTAAATGGAATATAGCATGGCTGTCAGCAGAAGACAGAAATAGTTAAATGTATAGCATTGAGCAGAGAGGTAGGTTACATGCAATTGTACTTCTGCTGTCAAACTACAACTCCCAGCATCCTCAGACTGTCAGAGGCTGGCTGTGGATGATGAGAATTGTAGTCCAAGAACAGCCTGAGTGCATCAGGCTGTCTCCTGCATTCTTCATGAAATGTATCACCTCTTCTCTGGTTTTATCACAAGCTTAAATGAATGTATTGTCTTTGCAGCTGTTTGATCGGATCAAACTGTTCGGTATGCCAGCCAAACATCAGCCAGATCTCATCTACTTGCGCTATGTGCCTCTCTGGAAAGTCCACGTGTTCACAGTTATCCAGTTAACCTGCTTGGTCCTGCTATGGGTTATAAAGGCTTCTGCAGCTGCTGTCGTCTTCCCCATGATGGTAAAAGGCTCTCTGGGGCATAGGTTTAAAGACAAAGGGACTAATGTGTAAAAGAAAAGAGGAGCAATTCCGGAGCACACTTACTGTATCACAGGGGACAAATAAAATGTACTGTTGCTTTAAAGTTGTTATTAAAACCCCTTGACTACAAAAGCCATGCGTTAGAGATCGATCTAACATTCAAGGGGTTATAAACCCCATTTAAATCAATGACACATTTTATTTCTACCCTATTGCATTTGGTATGCTCCAGAATTGCTCCATTTTTATTTTTGTGCATAAGAGCCAAGTCTGGAGCAGTTTGGGAACAAATCGGCTTCACCATGGAGAGCACTTAACCATTTACATTAATTGAAATAAGGCTATTAATCCTTTGAATGCTCAAGAGGATTGGTTTGGATACTTCTCTAGCATTCAAGGGGTTAAAGGCTCCATTTAAACCAGTAGGATTATTTATTTTTTCCTGTGGTGCAACTGGTTTCCCCCAGCATTGAAAAACAAAATATGCAAATATAATGTGTATTGCTTTACATATTGATTTCCTCTTACTTGAGCCAAATTGCTACTCACACTCCATCTGATAAATATGGGCTTATCAGTAAAAGATGGTGTGGACAACCACTGCCAACCCTCTCCAACTATCCAGCTCAGGAAACAAACAGATGAACGGGAATGAGGATCCCTCTCACTATCCTTGTAAGTCCTATGGGCTCCACACTGCTGGGGAGCTGTGTGTGGACTCTTCTTTCCAGCCACATCTTTCTCATCTAACCGTCTTGAGGACGTTCTGGAATGGATGCTCACAACAGCTAAAGAGCTAAGGTCCTCCATGCTCAGCAGCTGTAACTGGAGGACCATGGATCTGCAGCTGGTTGAGCATCTATTACAGAATCACCCTCCACAGTGAGAAGACAAGGAGGACGCGTCAGGAAACAAGAGTCCACACAGAGCAGAAGACTCATCCTATTTTCCTAGGCATTCAATTAGTGCACATCCAACTGTCAGGGATTCACAGCTCAGTAGAAAACCTTTGTCACTGTCTTTTTGGTACTGCATTCCCCTGTTCTGTCTGCCTTAAGTTGTGTATGTGTGTACATATGTATATGCATGTGTGTATATGTATATATATATATATATATATATATGTATATATATATATATATATATATATATCCTATATAATAATTCGCCAAGTTGTGTGTAACGCCCGACATGCGCAGTAGACACTGCTGCGCGTGTGGCAGTCATGCGCAGTAGAGACTGCCCGCGCTGCGGCTGATACAGAACTAGGCACTCCGAAGGAGCGTCCAGCTCTGTATCAGCAGTGGCGCGGGCAGTCTCCACTGCGTGTGACTGCCCCGCGACCGGCTGCCAGAGGCAATGTGGCCCGTGTAACGGGCTGTTCAACTAGTATATATATAAAGAGCTTTGAGTCCTACTTGAGTAAAGGGCTATAAATGTCACTATTAATATTTCTTACCTATTGGCTTCTTCCCTTACTCAAGGTTCTCGCTCTGGTTTTCATACGCAAACTGTTAGACTTCTGTTTCACCAAAAGGGAGTTGAGCTGGTTGGACGATCTGATGCCTGAAAGTAAGAAGAAGAAAGAAGACGACAAGAAGAAAAAAGAGAAAGAGGTAAGCATACATTCATATTTGTGTTAAATACTGTAAGGTAAGGATTCTCATTGCTCTACAGTAGTGAAGGCTGGAGTCACCATGGCTCTCCAGCTGATAGATCCCACTCATCAAATGACGAAGGATGATGGAAGGTGTTCAACAAATGCTGGTGAGACATGTTGCCCACTCTTGCTCGAAAGTGATTTCTCCTTGCTCACTGACACTGGATGGTCAAGAAACCTACTATCACAGCAGATCTTTAATACTGGGTATTACTAAAGCCATAGTTTACAAACATATAGAGTATATGTGACAGATTGACCAAGTCTAATAATGGTTAGGCTGATAGATTTATTTCCACTGTAATTTTTTCCTTTCCTGTAACCAAAGAATTGAAAGAATATTGCACATACCATGCTCTTAACCACTTGAATGCTAGAGGGGTCTCATTGGAGAAATCTGTAACATCCGAAGGGTTAAACCTGGATACACTAACTTGATAATTTTCAGATTGTTATGGACTATGACCAGAGGTAACTTTCAGTTTCTGATAGTGGCTTGCCTTTACAGGTGTAAGGTTGCATTTCTGGATTTGGCCAAGATGTAAATATACATTTACAGTAGGTTATGTTGATGTTTACCATGGTAACTGTATCCCCATAAGTAGACACCAGGAGACAATGAGAGGTAAAAGGAATAATAATTGTATTTCACTGTCGTCCAATACAGGTCACTGGTACCATGGGATGTGTAGTCCCCTTTAATAGGCAGGAACAATTATGCAAATAATTTGCAAGGGGCGGAGCCTCCCCTCTTACTTAAGCCACCTTCTGGCCAGAGCCACCCATATTGATTTGTTCCTGGTGTGCTTGCACACCAGGCAGAGAACAGCTATGCTTCTTAGAGTTTTATTATTTTTTATTCAAATATGGAATACCACCATTAGGAGGGTGACCATGGCTGTGAATTGCCCTCTTCAAAGTGGCTGGTGCAGCTTCCAGGGATTTCTGTGGACCTATACCTGAAGAGGGGACAGCTTGTGTTAAGCAGCTCCCCTGTTGGGGAAATTACCTCTGGTTCTTTCCCTCCCTATCATGGTCACCTGAAGACAGAAGTCTGCGAGAAAGGTGAGTCACCCATTGAGTGCTGAAGGTCCACTTGTCCCCACAGTGTCCCTTTGATGGGCTTGTATTTGGGAGTTTTAATACACTCCAGCACTCATAGGGTGTTTTTATTGCATTATCACTATTTATGCAATTTCTGTGTTTTTCTCTGAGTTTTGGAGCATTGGGTATTCATTTATTTATGTTTCTCATGTATTTCATGCTTGTTTGGGCACTTTTTAATGTTTTACTAAACTTTATTAAAAATGGTGTTCCGCGCCTTTAAGCGCGGCTTTTTCCCGCTCAGCAGCAGAGCTCCTTTACTCTCTATGGGAATTCACAGTTTGGGACATATCTCTGAAACCGCTTGTCACAGCAACTTCAGAGTAGGCTCATTTTAATGCTAGGCTCCTGCTCTATCATCCGGTTGGTGTTTTATTACTGTAGGGGGCTCAGGGGGGCTTCGGGCACTGTTTGGGGTACTTGCATAGGGAAAACTACATTTCCCATGAGCGCTTAGCTCGCGCTTGTTCCTGATTGGCTGTCATGACGGCCGCCATTTTGTGGTACTTTTCCAAGGCGAGTACACTACGCAGGGACCGAGCCTTCTCTCTCCTCACCAGATTAACCCTTCGCTGGCCAGATAAGTCCGTTTTTAGACCTTTTCTGGGGTAAAACTTTAATCTTTAACACTTTTCTGGGTGATAGTGTTTTTTGTGGGGTATATTGACGCTGTGAGCATGTCTACTTCACTGGAGCTAGGGGCTAGACCCAAGACTAAGGAGGCTGGGGGGTCTTCTACCCCCATGGCGTTTTGCTCCTCTTGCCACATTGGGCTGGATTGCGATAATGTGGGGGATCTATGCCCTAATTGTACTGATAAAGATAGCAACCCTGGGCTTCCCAGCCACGCTATTGAGCCATCTTGGGTGAGGGAGTTTAAAGCTGCCACTAGGGATCTCAGATCCACGCTTCAACTCTTTCCCTCTCAGGTACAGGGGGCTCTCCAGGTCTGGCAGACCCCCTCTACTATCAGGACCTCCCTGCCTAAGCCACAGGGAGCTCCTGATATCACTGATTCTTCTGAAGAAGAACTTTTACAGGATTCTGATGCTGAGGAACGTACTGTTATTGAATCTAACAGGTCCATTGGGGACCCCTATGAGTGTGACCCTGAAGTTTCGGCTGAGGGTCTGATCAGAGCGGTTCTGAATACGCTCAACCTTCCTCTGACTCAGGAATCCACTTATGATCCTACTGATGTTTTTTCAGAAAAAGCCATCTAAACCTGTTGTTTGTTTTCCAACTAACCCTACTCTTGCCCGTCTGGTTTCTGAGGCATGGAAGTATCCTGATAGATCTTCCTCTGTCTCCAAAAAGTTTGCCAAACTTTACCCTTTTCCCGAAGCGGAGCTGGCAAAATGGGTTCATCCTCCCAAGGTGGATGCTCCTGTGTCTAGACTATCCAAATCTACTGCTTTGGCTGTCTCAGATGCCTCTGCCTTGCAGGACTGGACGGATAAGAAATTAGAGCTCTCTCTTAAATCTATTTTTGCCTCTATTGGCACTGCCATGCGCCCCACCTTTGCTGTGGCATGGGTTAATAGGGCTATTGCAGCCTGGACTGAACGACTGACTGAAGCGGTTCGCCAGGATGCGCCTGTATCTGAACAGTTGCAGCTTCTTGCTAATATCACTGAAGCTCAGAACTATGTTGCTGATGCTGCTTTTGATGCTGTGCGCATGATGGCGAGGGCCTCCACTTCTTCTGTGGTGGCTAGACGCGCTCTTTGGCTGAAAATTTGGTCTGCTGATACAGCCTCTAAGAAAGCCTTGCTTTCCTTGCCCTTTCAGGGGAATTTGCTCTTTGGCTCTGAGCTCAAAGAAATGATCAGTGAGGCTACTGGCGGTAAAAGTACTCTTCTACCCTCAGTCTTTAAGAAAAAGTTTCCAGCCAAACGCAATCGGTCCTTTCGTTCCTTTCAGACTGAGACACGCTCCTCGGCCCAAACGGGTCCTCCCACTACGCGCTCCTCCTCCAAGCCCAAACAGTCCTGGAGGCCCAAAGTTGCCTCCAAGGCCAAGACCTCCAAGACTGCTTCGGCATGACTCGCCGAACCCGGGTCCGCATCCGGCTGTAGGCGGTCGTCTCCGCATCTTTCGCCGGACTTGGGAGGAGTCAGTGGCGGACCCATGGGTTCTTCAGGTGGTGTCAGAGGGATACAGGATCCCTTTCTCTTCCCTTCCTCCTTTTCGGTTCCATTTTACTCGTCCTTCTCAGGAACCCTCAAAAAGGCGTCTGTTCGACGACGCTATTCAGGATCTCTTGGACAAAGAGGTCCTGGAGGCGGTTCCGCAGGGGGACACAGGTTCAGGATTTTATTCCAACCTGTTTGTGGTAGCCAAAAAGGACGGAGGAACCCGTCCCATCTTGGATCTCAAAGATCTCAATGCCTATGTGGTGACTTCCCACTTCCGCCAGGAGTCCCTGCGCTCTGTGATTGCAGCAATGTTTCCAGGGGAGTTTCTTGCCTCCCTGGACCTTCAGGATGCTTATCTTCACATCCCTATTCATCCAGAGAGCAGGAAGTATCTCAGGATTGCCTGCCACAGGGGACACTTTCAATTTACAGCACTCCCCTTTGGACTGACTACAGCTCCTCAAGTCTTCCAGCGGGTGCTGGGCTCCGTGATAGCGGTGCTCCATCAGGATGGGATCAGAGTGACACCCTACATGGACGATCTCCTACTGAAGGCCTCCTCAGCGGAGCTTCTCCACCAGCAGTTGCAGAGGTGCATGCACACCCTGAACCGTCACGGATGGATCCTGAATCTGGACAAGTCGGACTTGATTCCTTCTCAGAGGCTTCTGTTCCTGGGTCTCCTGTTCGACACTCGCCAATGCATGGTGTTTCTTCCAGAGGACGTGGCTCACCAGATAGCCGTCAGAGTGGCTGGGATTCTGGACATGGACGCAATTCCAGTTCCGAAGTTGTCGTCCTTAGTGGGGAAGTTCATTTCCACGATCGAAGCAGTACCATTTGCCATGGCCCACTCCAGGGATCTTCAGAGATTTGTGATCCAGACGTGCAGGAATCATCCAGATCATCAACATCTGTCTGTTTCTCTTCCTCCTCATGTCGAGTCGAGTCTGCACTGGTGGTTAGATCTCTCTCATCTCTTGAAAGGGAAATCCTTTCTAGTTCCTCATTGGACCACAGTCACAACGGATGCCAGCCTTCGGGGCTGGGGTGCAGTCTGGGGTCGCTTCAGTGCTCAGGGGAAATGGGGTCTGGAGGAATCCATGCTCTCCATCAATGTTCTGGAACTTCGAGCTGTCCGGCTGGCCCTGAGGCACTGGGAGTCTCAATTGACCGGTCTTCCAGTCAGAGTAGAGTCCGACAACGCCACGGCGGTGGCTTACATCAACAGACAAGGCGGCACAAGAAGCGGTTCCGCCTGGTGGGAAGTCAAGGATATTTTGTCTTGGGCAGAAGATCACGTGCCTGTCATCTCTGCAGTTCACATTCCAGGCGTGGACAACGTCATGGCAGACTTCCTCAGTCGTCACACCGTCGACAGCGGAGAATGGGCTCTTCACCCAGAGGTGTTTCACATGCTCACTCAGCGGTGGGGGATGCCAGTGGTGGATCTGATGGCTACCAGACACAACAGGAAGGTTCCGGTGTTTTGCTCCCGTCTGAGGGACTCCCTTGCTCTAGCGGTGGATGCCTTGTCGATCCCTTGGGACTTCTCCCTGGCTTACATCTTCCCCCCTCTTCCTCTATTGATCAGAGTTATTCAGAAGTTGAAGAGAGAACGTTGTCCTGTCATCCTGATTGCTCCGAACTGGCCTCGCCAGTCCTGGTTTCCGGAATTGATGGCCATGTCAGTGAAGGATCCAATCCCACTTCCAGCCCGTCCGGACCTGCTTCTTCAGGGGTATCTGTGGAAAGAGGATGTTCACTCTCTCCGTTTGATGGCATGGCGGTTGAATCCTCGATTCTAGCTCAGAAAGGCTTTTCTCCTTCTGTGGTGTCGACGATGCTCAGTGCTCGTAAGCCTGTGTCTTCCAAGATCTATCATCGCATTTGGTCAACTTTCGTGACATGGTGCTCTGTCAAGCAGTTGTCTCTTGACTTCCATCTTCCCACTGTCCTGGCCTTCTTGCAGGACGGTGTGGACAAGGGGCTCAGTCTGAGTTCCCTCAAAGTTCAGACCTCTGCCTTGTCTGTGTTTTTCCAGGAACGGATTGCCATCCTTCCTGATGTGAAAGTCTTCTTCCAAGGTGTGACTCATGTTCGACCTGCCTTCAAGAGTCCTGCTCCCCAGTGGGATCTCAATTTGGTGCTGGGTGTTCTTCAGCGACCACCGTTTGAATCCTTGGCTTCCATTCCATTACGTCTTGTGACTTGGAAGATGGCCTTCCTTTTGGCTATTGTGTCAGTACGCCGGGTGGCAGAGTTACAGGCATTGTCTTGTAAACCTCCTTACCTGGTGTTCCACAAGGATAAGGCTGTGCTTCGCACTACCAAGGAATTCTTACCCAAGGTTGTGTCTGAGTTTCACATCAATCAGGAGATTGTGGTTCCCTCTTTCTGCCCTAATCCTTCATCTGACAAGGAAAGAGATCTCCATTTGTTGGATGTGGTGCGTTGCCTCAAGTTTTATGTTCACCGCACCGAATCTATCAGGAAGTCTGACGCTCTATTCGTCATTCCTGAGGGGCCTAGGGCAGGAAGACCGGCTTCCAAAGTTACCATTGCCTCTTGGATTAAGGCTACCATCCGTGAAGCCTATAAGTTGAGGAATAAGCATGTTCCCTTCAGGGTGACTGCCCATTCCACCAGATCTATTGGGGCCTCCTGGGCCTACAAGAATCAAGCTTCTGCTGATCAACTGTGCAGAGCGGCCACTTGGTCCTCTGTGCACACTTTTTCTAAGCACTACCGAGTTGATGTACTGGCATCGGCTGATGCCAGCTTTGGAAGGAAGGTCCTGGAGGCAGTCTTGCCTGTGTAGGTCTTCCGCTCTGTGATCCTTAGTGCTTCCTTACTGTTGAGCCCGGTTGGCTCGTGTTCCGTGTGCTGTGTTAAGTTCAGGGATTGTTCCCTTGGTTGGTGTCCGTTGACACTTACAGTTTGGGCTATGTTATCAACTGGTTAACAGTTCTAGTGACTTGGGCCTTGCGCCTGGTCCTTGCCTTACTTCCCGCCTCTGGATCAGCTCAATGTTTGTACATCCCATGGTACCAGTGACCTGTATTGGACGACAGTGAAAATAGGATTTTAGTCTTACCTGTTAAATCCTTTTCACTTAGTCCATACAGGTCACTGGTCTCCCACCCTGTCAAGGGACCAGTCTTGGCTCTCCTGTGGCATTCAGTGGGAGACCGTTCGGGCATGCTCACAGGAGTCTTTCTTTTTGCTTACCTGGGGTCAGTTTAGGGTCTCAAATCAATATGGGTGGCTCTGGCCAGAAGGTGGCTTAAGTAAGAGGGGAGGCTCCGCCCCTTGCAAATTATTTGCATAATTGTTCCTGCCTATTAAAGGGGACTACACATCCCATGGTACCAGTGACCTGTATGGACTAAGTGAAAAGGATTTAACAGGTAAGACTAAAATCCTATTTTTTCCTGTTTTATTTTAGTTTTCCAGGTTTTCGCTATTTTTGCTGAGGCACAGCTTCCCATATCAACAAGCCTTTAGGACTGTCATGTCAAGAAGCTAAAGATTTGCAATTCTGGTCAATAGGGGACATAAAAATTCCCTGAATTCCTATCCACATAAATGGGACTTTTACCTCCTGAATGTTAGAGAAGTCTCCAGTGCAGAGATATCTCTGTCTTTCAAGGGATAAAAGTTCAATTTAAACCATTGGGAATTTTAATTTCCCCCCTCGGTTTCTGCTGGTTTGCTCTAGGATTCCAACTCTTTAGATTATAGTGGTGCAATTCTGGAATAAACTATCTGGGGCTTTTAATTGTTTGAAGCAATGTTTGTTCCCTATGATGCAGTTGTTTTTCTCCAAAATTGCTCCACTTTTACTTAGAACATTAGCCTCACATAGTTCTTATGATCTTTTATACTTAAGTTATAGACATTTTACAGGTAGATAGAGCTAACATCCAAGAAAGAGTACCACAGTGACCATTAACCAAAAGTTGGTTATGTTGCACATTTTTAGGGCTTTCCCCATCTGACCAACTTTTGCTCATGATTGCAGTGTGCTGCAACTTCTCTTTAATTAACAAGGGTCACCTGGAAGTTATAGTAAACGTCCTCATGGCCTATTTAGCTGCCTTGCAGACCTGGAAAAGTGTGTGTGTGTGTGTGTGTGTGTGTGTGTGGGTGGGTGTGTGGGTGTGTGTGTGTGTGTGTGGTGAAATTGTAGAATAGGGATATGAGCTATTCAGATGTATTGGTGGTGCTGCCAAGTTTGAATCTCCCATGAAACAATTGGATTTATGCATTAAGGTGTGATAAAGTGGAGATGACTTCTCGATTGATATCACTTCTCCAATCCCTATCTTATTCTATGGAGCCTATGCACTATGATTTCTCAAATGGGAGAGATCTTAGTACATAGGCTCCATAGAATAACATAGAAATTGGGGAAGTGATATCACGCTAGAACTCATCTCCATTTTATAACTTAGAGGAAAGTGGTATAGCTAATACAAGGCAATTACTCATAATTAAAGAAAAAGCTATCCGGTAAGATCAATATGTATTTGTAAAAGAAGAGAAACAGAAATGAAATGTTACTATTCCACCTGATTCTGACACTGTCTTCCAAAATAATGAAGCCTGTGAACTTCTGTAAATTGTTTTACTTACAAGAACTTAAGGCATCAAAGTTAGAATGTAAGCTCTTTGGAGCAGGGAATCATTGTGTTAGAAGAATTGTGTGTACAGTGCTGGGTATATTGACTGGCAACACTATATATGAATAAAGATAATGTGTGTAGTGGGGTTGAGTATGTATTCAGAGTTTTAATATATTTTATTGCTGTTATTATTGCTAGCCAAAAGATGCGAGATGTAAAGGGTAATCCAGATGTGGACCCCTTGCTCTCAGTGCCTAGGGAAGCCAGCTGCACCTCCCTGACAAGGCCCAAACAAGGCCGAAATGTACATTTGGGGTTAGCTGTTTTTTTCCGTGCAGCGGGGACTTGCAAATAATTTTGGAACTGGACTGCCCTTATGGACAGGATTAGTCTAATATGTATGTGGAAATTTCTCCTAAAATGTGATGCTCCTGAGCGGTGACTAGCTGGAGAACAGACAACTTTGCTTTTGTTCTTGCTCAGAGCCTCTCACATCATTTGGCTTGTTATTATTGCTAAGCATTGTCTACCATCCATGGCATTAAAGTAGCAACAAATTGTTATGACAACTGTGTTTTCATATGTTGCAATTCTTTATTTCCTCTTTAAGCAACATCAACTTAAAATTAAAGGGATAGTAATACCTAAAATGTAAAAAAAATATGTTGTAGGGTTTATCCCCCTGAGTAAAACAAGAGTACTCCCACTGCTGAAAGGTGTTTCCTTCAAAAGTTATTAATTTTCAAAGTTGAATTTTTTAGGTGCAATATCACAGTGGCCTGAAATTGTAGAGTGGCGCTGTTGCTACACGATCCTATGGACAGCTCTGGTCTCCGGACCATAAATCTCCATAGGATGGTGTAGCAACAGCGCCACTCTACAATTTCAGGCCACTGTGATATCGCACCTAAAAAATTCAACTTTGAAAATTAATAACTTTTGAATGAAACATCTTTCAGCAGTGGGAGTACTCTTGTTTTACTTAGGGGGATAAACCCTACAACATATTTTTTTTTACATTTTAGGTATTACTATCCCTTTAACTTCTCACCTTCAATTCCATGTGTATATATGCTTATATATCGTGATAGCCAAATGTTGGTAGGTGTATACTTTAGGGGGTATTAATACTTCAGAATACTGATCTGTCTCAGTGCAGTACTGTATGTTGATTAGGGTATCTGGTACACTGAACCTAAATAGCATACAGTGGTGCACTGAGATAGCTCACCATCTACAAGTAAAAGTATCAGTATTGCCTAAACTAATCATTGGAGGGACTTTTTGCATACACAGAAACATAGAATTTGACTGCAGATCGGAAACATTTGGACCATCTAGTCTGCCCATTTTACCTACTGTGAAAAACGCAAACCTTATTTGGTCCTCGGTCTTATCTATGTACAGGATAGCCTTATGCTTATCCAATGCATGCTTAATGTCTCTCCCTGCAGTAACCTCTACCACTTCTGCTAGTAGGCTATTCCACTTTCATACCACACTGTCAGTGATTTAAAACTTTGATATTACATCTAAGCCTCTGCCCTTCTACTTTTACACTATTACCTCTTGCCCTAGCCTTTCTACTCCTTTGAAAATGTACTTCCCTCCTGTAAGTTGTTGAATCTCTTCATGTATTTGGATATTTCTATCATAACAGCTCTCTCTCTTCTCTCCTCCAAGCTATATATGTTAAGATCATTTTGTTTGTCCTCCAGTACTCTATGTGAGGTCTAACTAGAGATCTGTAGAGTGGCAGACCACTTCCGTCTTTCTGCTACTAATGCCTCTAGCTATACAACCCAGCACCCTGCTTGCATTCCCCACTGCTTTGTTATATTGCCTGCCTACCTTGTCATCAGAAATAATTACTCCATCCATGACCTTAACGTTTCTATTTTAGAAAAATCAGCCTTTCTAAAATCTAGAACCTTTATTTTAGTGTGGTGCATCTCAGTCTCTGTCATATTAAACCACACAGATTGATGATCACTGGAGCCCAAACATTCTCCTTCAGTTACATCTGATACAGAGTCTCAGTTTGTAAATAATAAATCTAGTATTGCTTCCCTCCTAGAGTGCTCTTCTACTAATTGAAGAGGTAATACCTGTAAAGACTTTAAGATCTCTGTATGCCTTGTTGAATTTACTTTAGATTTTCCAGTCCATATCAGGCGTATTAAAGTCCCCCATTATAATAATAATAATAACCTCACCTTTCACTGTCAACTTAGTTATTTCCTCAGCCAGCAGTTGATCTAACTAACACCCCTGCTTTCCGGTGGGTATATATCACACCTATATGAGCAACCATATTATTTCTAAAGTTACTCAAACTGTCTTTTGTTCTTCTCCATACCCTGATTAAGATTAAGCTATTTTTCACATAAATGGCAACCTTCCTCCTTTTCTACCTTTTCAAACAAAGTGTGAGAGGCTTCTGAAGATGAGCAAAGACACAATGGTCTGTTCTATGGCTAGTCACCACTCAGAAACATCATGTTTTAGCGCTCTAGTTCTCTGATTCAGTTACATTCCCCTGTAGTACATTATATTTTTATTATGCAGTAGATACCACTGATACTACAAAAACAGATAAACAGATTTAAATAGTTGTATAAAGGAGGTGATTCAGCTTTTGACCTTCCTCTTCCTTTCTCCTTTACAAAAACAAACTTTTTTCTTCTAAAAAGGAGAAGATGGAAGGTGATTCTCCAGAGGTATGTAGAATGAAGCTTGTCCTAAATATGTAGTTTTAAGATCTTTCATGTTACCTTTGTCATGGGGAAATGAACATCTTTCCCATATGTATAAAAGCAAAAGGGAAAATTCTATGGCAAACCAACTGCACCATGTGACTGCCCCGCAGCAGGCTCCCGCACCTGTAGCATTAGGAGGGTGTCTACCAGGTCATTTACACCAGACAGACCTGGGCCATTTGCCACTGGATCTAGCTGCGCCACCCAGAGGAGGAACGGTCAAAAAGATTGGAAGACCTCCAGGTTCAGCCAGTCCAATGGACTTTAGTGACCTGGGTAGGGACTCGCACTTCTACCCACTGAAACAGGTCATCATCCCCGAAGTCTCTACTGGGCAGGCACTAACCCCTCTGCCTTGCTATGGAGAACATGTTCAGTCCCATCTCTGACTCCTCCAGACAGGAATTAGCCCTGGGAAAACGACACCTGCCTTCAACAAACAGCTTTTGGCAGGCCTGGTATCCTCAATCCCCACCCCCAATAATACAACCTAAACATCTGCTTCAGAGATAAACACACACTTCTAAGTTTATTGAAATTGAATATGAGGTCTTTCACAGCATACATTTAACTTGGGGCGACATGAATATAACAAAATATCACAATACACAGACTACAAAACATAAAACCAACATAACAGAGTATCGCAATTTTGGGGTGTAGGATCAGGGGGATATAATTAAAATATTGAAGAGAAATTGAAGGTACCAGAATGCAACAGTGACATACTTGCATACTCGCATGGGACACAGCAATGCTGCAGTGTATGTCCCCAACCAATAGATGGCAGTGCACAGAACAATGCTGCTATGCTTGTCCCCAACCAATAGATGGCAGTGCATAGAACAATGCTGCAATTCAAGGTTCAACCAATAGATGGCGAGGTTGAGTTCAAAGGACTTGAGATAGGAAAAGTCCATAGCAGATGTATTGCTCTAATGTCCATGTAATCACGCAGTCCTCATATATCACAGGGACATGAAAGTTTAACCTCCTGTTTCTTCACACACCATATATATAAAGAAGACAAACAAGACCTTCCCTTGATTTAAATGGGGCTTTTAGCCTTTTTAATACTAGAGAGCTCTTCAATGCCTAACAAAGCAATGTGTTGGGGACCTCTCTAGCATTCATGGGGGTAAAAAGTCCCATTTAAATCACTGGGAATGTTGGGCATTTTTATGTGTCACCTATGGTGATAGTGGTGTAACTAGGGTGCCCTGATGCAAAATCTGTGGCAGAACCACCCCTCCCATTTGTACACAGATGCAGTGGCAAATAGGTTCTTATGCCAGCACAAATGATTCAGAAGGGCTCCGTGACACTGCAAATGGGTTTTGTAGGGGCATTCTCCCAAAAAGAGTGTTGTTTTTTGTCTTTTTTTTTTGTTTTGCTTTATATAGCAGAGCTTGGAATATAGTGACCCACATAGCACAACAGAGCTTTCAGTCTAGTCTGCCTGAGTGGCTGCAGCTTGTCTCGCTAATTTCAGTGGTGCAAGCAGAGGGGCACACAATTCACTTTAAGCAATATAAAATAAAAGGGGCCTCCTGAAGGTGCAGAGGCAGAAGGCAGCCTGGGACACCAGCCCCACCACCTGCATCCTTTACACCCCCCCCGTAGCTATTCCATTATATGGTGAAGTTGGTTTGCCCTAGAACAGTTCCACTAGGCATTTATATGCAAGGCCCCATTGTGTGTTATATGTTAGTGGTGGCTAACCTATAGTCTTCCTGTTGTTGTTGGGCGATGATTCGTATCATTCTCTAGGTCCTTGGCCCGTCTGAGGGTGATGGGAGTTGTTGTCCAACATCAGGTGGTAGGCCACAAATTACCCCTCTCCCCTCTTATAAGCCACCTGAGACACAGTGTTGCAGGTTTCTGCAGGATTAGGACTACTGAAGTATGTTACAGTGTATACTAGGGTTTGGTGTTTGTCTGTGTGTGGTGTAATTGTGTTTTTGTTGTAACCTGTGCCTGACCTTGTAGCATCTTGAATTGCATGTGATTGTCTCTTATTAGGTATCACACAAAATCGGACTGATTTCCCATCCTTGTGCACAACATGAAATACAATAAAGATATTTAGTTTTAAAAACACAGGGCAAAAAAATACTTACGTGAAAAGTAATGCTTTGTTGTTGAAAGGTGTTTCTTGATGGTAAATTGAACTTACGTCCAAGGCTTGGAGATACTTCTTTTGAAAGTTATTATAGTGGTTAATGATAATTAAAAGTACAATTTCCTGTTCTGGTCACCAGATGGTGCATTAGCTGTCTATGGAGAGCTTTGTTCTGTGATCAAAAGTTCTGCATAGCTATTGAAAAATGCAGTTTTGTGGTATAATTACCATATGTTTCTGTTGCTTTTGTCTCTGGAGAGTTTTGGTCTGTGACCAAAAGTTCTACATATACAGAAATAGAGAAAAATCAATTTAGTGTTCTGGTCATACTATGAAAACCCTCACGCAAAGAGGCATATTGTGAAGGGAAAAACAGAAGCACTTTTGGAGCAAAACAACTGCACAAATAAAATAAACAAAATAAAAATAGCCTTGTTAGTTAAAGCAATGCATTTCATACCCCTGGCACTCAAAGCGTTAACCCCTGAATGCTTTGGAGAACTCTCTAGCATTCGAAGAGTAAAAAAGACATTTCATAGTGTAACTATTGTTTTAGTAAACTCTATGTTATAACAAAAATAATTTAAATTCATGCAAATATTTATTTGCTCCTTATGATGGAGAAGATGTGCCCAAAAATTACAATTGGCAATGGGTTAATTAACAATGGCTATTGTGTCCAGGGAAAACACAATTGCGGGACTGTAAATTCATCCCATTGGTCCTTTTGGGAAGGCCTCAGAGGAGTTTGTGGTCCTGCAGTGCTGAAACAATGTATCATGTCCGCCTCCATGGGCATCATATCCAGTACTAATTAAATATTATTTTGAAGAACCAATCCAAACAAAATTGATTCATAGTGGCCATTAGGATTTTCTGCCCAGATTAACGTAATTGAAGGTTTATATTTAAGAGGTGTTACTGCAACACATTGTAAAGCAATGCATTGCACACTCACCTGACCCTTAAAGGGTTAAGAAACATGTTGCACACACACAGATGCTGAACACTTCTTAAAAAGTTTTATGAAATATTTCAGGAAACCCGGAGGGAAGGGAAGCTTTGTGTTTCCTGTATTAGGTTTTTGTTTATGCCAATTATTCTCTAACCATTTTTCAAGGAAACCAACACTGCAGTTTTAAGAACCCCTGAGGCTTCCAGCGAAATTGTGAATGGAGGCCCCCAAACATAGGGAACCATTTGGAATCTCTTAAAGGAAAAGTGATTTTGACTTTATAAATTCTGCAAGTACATATATACAGTTACATTGTCTATACTTTTATTACTAGATTTTTCATCTTCACCTATTTTTTACACGTTTATGTCTTTGACAGTGAGCTACTTGGATCTGTTTGCAGAGAGCTTTCTGTCAGGGATTAAATGTAAAAAAGAAAAGGTGTAAACAAGATAGCACATAGAACAATGAGTGCTGCAGACAGAGGCTGTAACATTGTATTGCATTCTGCTTTGATGGACTATAAACCATAAAACTATGCAAACTGAGATTCAGGTAACTCACTGTCAGGGATGTAAAAGTATTAAAAATACAAAAATAGTTGGCGATCAACACAGTAATAAAGTATATTATTTATATGTGTAAATAAAAATTTGCTGAACATCATTTTCACATTGTCATTCAGATATTAACCCTGTAAGGACCAGAGGGGTGTGCAAAGGCAATGCATTGTACACCCCTCTGGTCCTTAAGGGTGGAACATGATAGAGAGTCAGTTCTGAAGTAAACCAACTAAAAAACAAATAACATTTCCCCAAATGTCCTTTGATTTAAATTGACCTATCTAACCCCTTGAATGCTAGAGAGGTATCCAACAGTGTTATGTGGTGCTGTTGATGATCTCTAGCATACAAGAGGGTTAAATCCACTTTTAAATCAATACAAAAAATGTATTTGTCCCCAAGGGGTGCAGCTGATTTGCTCTAGAATTGTTCCACTTCATTAATACATGAGGCCTATTGGGTAATATGCACAGACAGACAGGAACAATTCTGAAGTAAACCAAATGCACCATAGAGATGAAATATAAATTTCCATTGATTTAAATGGGGTGATTATCCCTTTGAATGACCTCTCTAGTATTCAAAGGTTTAAAAGGATAGTAACACTTAATATGTAAAAATATATATATTTATCTATTGTAGGGCTTATCCTCATTAGTAAAATAAGGGTACTCCCACTGCTGAGAGGTCTTTTATTCAAAAGTTATTACAGCTGTAACTTTTTAATTTTTTAGCTGCAATATCTCAATGGCCTGAAATGTTATGGTGACGCTGTTGCTACACTATCCTGTGGACAGCTCTGATCAGCTGACCATAAATCTCCATAGGAAGGTATGGCAACAGTGCCACTGTAACATTTCAGGCCATTGAGATACTGCAATTAAAAAATTCTTGTTTGAGCTGCAATAACTTTTGAGTATAAGACCTCTCAGTACTGGGGGTACCCTTATTTTTCTTAGGAGGATAAGCCCTACTATATATATTTTTTACATATTAAATGTTACTATCTCTTTAAACCCTTGAATGCTAGAATGGTCATTCAAAGGGTTTTTATTTTGCCCTTACACTATACACTACAGTTGGTTTGTTCCAGAATTTTATTTTGTGCATAAGGCCTAAATATGTGTAGTGAAAGTTTTGTTTCTAAGTCCTTGTTTATATTTTTTTAAAATTGTGAATAATGCATGTGCCAGTACTAAAATGAGTGTGTGGGTGTCCAGAGGCTGAAAAACTGACATTTGTATAGATCTGCGAAAGATTATCCCTTGATTGCGCTCTCTACATTGTTAAACAGTGACGGCATGAAATATTCATTGTATGTTCCTGTATTAAATATTTACTCAAGTGGAATCTTTTTAAAGCTCAATACTTTCTAACTCTTTGAGACCAGAGGGGTGTCCAATGCATTGACAAGCAATGTGCTGGACACCCCTCTGGCACGCAAAGGGTTTAACTTGGCAAAATGAAAAAAAAAAACAAAAACAAGGAAATGGTGAAAATAGTCAAAAAAATATGCTCAAATTGCAACATAAGTCGTTCAATTGTTTGCACCATGGGTTTCCAGGAGGCTGAACGAATGCTCCAGGAGGACAGTGACAATCTGCACCTTGAATATGAAGGCAGGAGTCTCCTCCAGATTCCAGTCAAGACCCTGAAGTACAGGTATGATTTGTTCTCTCTATAGTGATTTATTAAATGATTCAGTCTGTTTTATAAGAATCTGAATCGATGGATCCTCTCATCTTTACCTCAGCAAAAGTTTGCATATTTTTAATCCGCGTTAAAGGAGAAGTAAAAAAAGGGGCACTCCCATGGCTGAGAGATGTGTAGTTCCAACGTTATTACATTCACTTTAATTGTACACACAAACACACACACTCACACACATACTATCTCTCTCTCTCTCTCCCACACACACACACTCACACTCTTCCACACAAACACACACTCTCTCCCTCTATCTCACACATGCACACAAACTCTCTCACACACGCACACTCACTCACTCTCTCATATAGTGCCATCAGATGTCGTCCAGAGAGTTTTTCCATGGGAGAGTTGTCACTGACTGGAATTCTCCATAGAAGCTGATAGTAACAGTACAATCACTTTGAGACAGTATGAAGCGTAGTAACATGTGGATAAAGCAACTACCAGCAGTGCGGGCTCCCCTATTAACTCCGCAAGAAAACTCCTACAATATAAATATTTTTGTTTTTATAATACAACTATACTTTTATTTAAAGGGGTTGTAATGTTGTAGTTCATAACATATTAACTGTAGAAGGATCCCCCCCCCCTTCTGGCTGCCTTCCACTGAATTTCCAATCGCGTTGTGCAATCCGATTGATGCAGTGAGTAAGTATAAGGAAAGCCCTGCCGCCCTTGACGAAGAAGGGCAGGATTTTACTTTGCATACTGAAGTTTGTCCCTCGTCACATGCGTCTGGAGCTGCAGCAATGACGTGGCCAAAAAGAAAGGGCGGGGGATCCTTCTACATTTAATATGTTATGAACTACAAACAATGTCAGTGGTTTAAAATAGCGCAATGTGTTTCTTATATTATATAGAAGACTCTGTGATCTAGTTTTTTTACATTACAGTCCCTTTAAAAGCTATATCATTCACTCTACTACTAAATTACAGTACATTTTATGATAGTGAATTATTTATTAATGTCATTTCCCCTGTCTACATGGCACTTCATTTAAATAAAATGCTTTGCACATGTTTATAATCTTATCTGCCTTTGATGTGTCCCTTAGCCTTTCAGAGAGTGCTTTTTGTAGTTTTCACAGCTGTGCAGGCTTATACGCAGTTCTGTATTTTAATGGCTGTATTATTTTCTTCTTGCTTTTGTTAACTGTTCATATTCAACTCTTAACCCTTTGAATGCCAGAACACAAAGCATTGCTTTGCAATGCGTTGCGTACCCCTCTGGCACTGAAATGGTTAAAGGCCTTATCTTCTTTTAGTAATGTACGCCATAAAATTATTGGATTTTCCCCCTCAGAAATACATTGACAGTGAGGGTCAGTGGGTCTTATTGGGAAAAGCTCTTCCATAAAGAACCCCTGAACTGCTGTTTTTGTCAGGAGGAAGGAAAATACACATCATCACACTATTACCTAAGCAGGCAGAAAAAATGAAACAAAGTGGAACTTCATGGATTGGAATAAGCAGCTTTTAGATGTATTTATTTAATTATTTTACAGGAGTTATATGTATTCAAGTCTTTCATAGAATGTTCTAGCACAGTGTTTCTCAATTTTTTCTTTCACACAGCACCATTAACATGCCATCTGGAATTTCTGGTCACCCCTAATATTTTAATGTATATTTTGTCAAAAACAAAATAAAGGGGATAGAGACATAAATGTGTTGTTTTTTTATCTTAACCCCTTAAGGACCGGGAAAACCTGAGGTGGACCGGAGCAATTCTGACCGTATTTGACTATGTCTTTGTTCAACAGTGTTTTCCCTCAGAGTACTTTATTTTACCCTTGAAAATGATATACCTTTTTTTACGCACAAATAGGGCTTTCTTTTGATACCACACTTATATGGATAGCCCAGCATTTATTTTAGTAAAATTAAAGAAAACGGTAAAAACGCCATTTTTTTTTCTCTTGGGATCATTTGGGCACAATGGGTTAAATTTTTATGGAGACTGCATGAAAGGTATGACCAGTCAGTCATACCTACAAAATGGGCAGTTTTAAATGGGCACTGTCCGTCTGGGTGAAAATCCCCATGTCCCTTTTTTCCAACCTTATTTTCCTACTATTATTATTGATTAAATTTGGCGGTGTATATAAATGTATTACATGGCTCCACAACAATCACATTTCCACTTTTGGTAACTGACATATTGTTTTTTTTTAATACAATTTTTTTTTTTTTTTTTTTTGCAAAAAAAAAAAAAAAAAAAAATTGTGTCTTAAAAAAAAAAAAAAAAAAGTTGAATTTAGCAGGTCAAAATTTGGCCTACTAACCGCCAGCCTCCAGCACAGCAGTGAAGGGGTTAATACCCCCAGCTGCTGATTTGTTTTAGATCAGTAGATGTCTCCTCTCTTCTTCTCTGTCCTTTACTTTACTGGTAAGGGACAGACGGGTTGAGGAGAGACTCAGAGACAGTGTGTGAATCCCACTGTCTCATTCACTGAGAATGCCTGTACATGAGATCGCTGCTTCAGCGATCACATGACCTGGCACAACTGAGAAGGGCTGAGACTGAACGCTCCGTTACCAGAGCGTTCAGTCTCAGCCTGGAATAAATGATAGCATGCACAGAGGCATGCTGCTATCATTTATCCCACGACGGTCCAGGACCATCATGGGTCCTTAAGTGGAATCTACCTATCACAGTCCTGGACTGTCATGGGTCCTTAACGGGTTAATATCAAAACAACTAATTGATCATATTGTGCATATCGGTTTCCATAAATATACATTAAAACTCAAGATTCACATTTGTTCCTTTAAATTAAAGAAGCTATACCCTTAGGAAGCCACCTCCTCCAATCCTACATAAATGCCACAGGTTTTTAATTCCTGGGCATATGCCATGACAACTTTTCTTGGCTGCCATCAGAGCCTCTTCTTGAGTTCCATGATATTTGATACATCCTTCATGGAGGCTGTACTTCAGGACATTTTTTGTTCCCTACGAAATATGGGAGATAGATGACATATTTGTGCATGGATTGTACATCTGATTAATTGAGTTGGATTTACTATGCATGCATATGCATTCACAGAAGGACATCAACCAAATTAAGAGTGGCAACACAATCTTTTAAGTGCAGCGATCATGCAGGACACAGCAAGCTCCATAGGACTCAAGAAATGGATCCCTTGGCGGCGTAAGATTTCGGATAATGGCAGAACCCCCCAGAATATCATACCTATGGCATATAAGGTAGGTTTGGAGGGAAGTCTTTCGGAGGGTAACTAAACCCTCAGAAAGACTACCTCCAAACCCCTTTCCCAACTGTTGGAAGTTTAAGCAGATGAAAAAACATCAATCTCCTCATTCCTATCACGTCACCATATCCATGCAGTTGCCTAGTTGGGCCTCCTGGCTGCTCTTAAAGACTGGACCTGTGGAAACCTGCACTATATAAACATAGCTTTACTAGTAAAGATACATTTTCCATGTCACACACAGCTGGGAACTATAAATGATGTGTACTTGTGCTCACTGTTTGGTTTACTGTAATCCTGAATAGATCACATGAGACTGCCCCTATTGGCCATATTGAAGGTACAGGTCAGTTGCTTTGTGCAGAATCCTGTGCATGGCTATTCCTATTAAATGCACAGCTATCCCCTCTGAAGTGATTATATTTCAGTTATCTACTAGGCAAGCACATAAAAGTGTCCTATAAATATTACTAAATGCTTCTGAAATGTAAACTATTTTGGTTTCACAGTAACATCTGCTAACATCATGGAATATTTAAAGGAACACTAACAGCTCTTAATACTAAATCCCTACTAATCTTAATCTGGGAAGTAAATCCTAATAGCCACTATGAATCAATTCTGCATGGACTGGTTTTGCATAATTCATTTTTAATTAGTGCTGGATATCATGTCCATGGAAGCAGACATACTTCTTTGCTGCATTATTCAAGGACTCCAAATTCCTGACGACATCCTTCCTTCGTAAAAAGGGGTCCTGAAACAAAGAATCACATTGGCCTCCGTGGAACTGATATCCTTTAGTAACTGAAGATGCATTCTGGAGAACCAGTCCATACATAATTGATTCATAGTGTGCATTAGGATTTTGTGCTCAGATTTGTGGGTGTATTATTTAGAAGAGTTAGTGTTCCTTTAAATACATATGTAAGGGTGACGTTTAGAAAATGTACTTTTACCCCTTGGTGCTAGAAAAAGCATTGAAGACCTCTCTAGCATCCAAGGTGTGAAAGGTGAAAGGTTAATAATAACCCTCCACTTACCTTACTGTGGCAAGAAATATTACTGTCCACTATGAATTTTGCCCTTGTGCCTTTGTTCAAGACATAACATCTTCAATCTGTCCTGAATGTCAGGTCCATGGGGGCCTTTCGGTTTTCTATACTGAAGCAGAGCAGTGTGTGTGTCTTCTTATCCTGTTACAGTGTAAGAAGAGGTGTGTGCAAAGCATTGTGAAGCAATTAATTGCACGCCCGTCTGCTCCATGAAGGTTGAGATTACCATGTGCAGTGAATATTTTGTGTCATATAGTCTTGCTAGCAACCGTCATGTCCACCTTCAAGGACATGATCCAGGACTAACTGAAAATCTTCTCTCTCAAACAAATGCAAAATTCATAGGGGCCTTTAGGGTTTTCGGGCAATAGTAAGGGAAGTGGTGAGGTATTAGGAGGTATTACTTTTCCTTTAACCCTTTGAGTGCCAGAATGGTACTGAATGCATTGCTTTGCAATGTGTTCCGTACCCCTCTGGAACGCAGTGGATGAAGACCTCCTGTAGAAGGTAGGTACATTTATTCAGACTTGTTCTTAACTGGAGGCTTTGTCACTTTGTTTTGTTATTAGCATTTGAGATGGTTTCCTAATCTTCCTTTTGTGGATTAACAGGCTGGAAAGAACAGTATGTGTTCTATGTGGATCAAACAAGTAACAACATTAATGCTTCTGCTGAATTCGCTACTAACCTTAAACTGTGTTTGCCCTCTAGCCTTGATCCTTCAGTTGTAAATATATCAGATGAAATGGCCAAAACTGCTCAGTGGAAGGCTCTTTCAATGAATCCCGAAAATGCCAAAGTAACCAAGTCTAACCTGAGGTAGCTATAACTGTTTTACTTATCCTTTGTCTAATGACGCTTCCAGTTTATGCACTAAATGTTATACTGACAAGAAGGATCACTTCATTTTTATATAGATCACTTGGAGGATTGTAATCTGTATTAGAAGGTGAACAATTTAGATTTATCCCTTTTGGTATATCTTAGAAGTCTGAGTTCTGGGTATTCAAAACCATTTATAAGCTACTTTCCTGGCACTGAAATAGATTTTTCACTTTCTGAACTCACATGTATGAAACTGCTAACACAATGCATGACATCTTATATAAAGGTTCGCTGAGTGATCACTTGTGCCTAGGCGTATGTACAGGCACATTAGTACATGCTAGTACACATCTTCTAGGGCAAAGGAAAAACTGTTTTGATTTTGTCAGCACCCTGTTAGTACAGGTTACTATTAAAATGTTGCCATCTACCGGGCCACCATAAAAACAGAGAGTTTAAAATGTCATGTAAATCAAAAGGGCGATATCAGAATGTCGGGAGAATCAAAACATTGACATTCTGATGTGGCATAGTTAAAGGTCGCCAAATACAGGGCAACATATCAATAATATATATGCTGAATGCCTCAACCCTTACAGTCAATGTGTACATATCACTAATAAAGCATGGGTTAAGGCATTCAGGATATTTATTATTGATATGTCACCTCTTATTTGGCAACCTTTAACCATCCAACATCAGAATGTTGGTGTTTTGATTCTCACAACATTCTGATATCACCCTTTTGATTTACGCAACATTTTAAGCTCGCTGTTCTGATTGTCTCCCAATAGATGCTGACATTTCAATAGGATACTGTTAGTACCTGGAGTAGGACAAGTCACAGAGGAATGGCACAGAGAGTGTGCACCATAGATCACATATCTGGCCTATAAAGTCTATACATTTTTTTTATATATATTTTTTTTTTTTTTTGCTAAATATTGTGTTTTATGTTGTCATTTCCTATATTTTCTAAAGCGGAGCTATCACCCTAAATAAAGTCCCCCTCCACCAATAATTAGGCATATAGCGATATGCTTAGAAATAATGCTATTATTGAGCATAAGTACCGTGTTATGAAGAAATCCTTCTTCTGAGACTGACAGCCAGGCTTCTTGCTTTAGAGACACCTGCGAGCCTGCACTGTCAGTCCCTTCCTGTTAACTTAAGGTACAATGAAGGAGACCAGAAAGAACAGCGCAGGCACGCAGATGTCTCTAAGCCAATATGTCTGCATGCAAGCCTGGCCACCAGTCTCAGAAGACAAAGGATTTCTTCATAACATGGTACTTATGCTCCATGATAGCACTATTTCTAAGCATATCGCTATATGCCAATTTATTGGGGGGGACCTTATTTAGGGTGATAGTTCCACTTTAAATGGTGTACATTTTAAGTCAAGATTATTTGTCTTATAAAATGGGACCAGGCATATGACCGTATGCAGAAAGAAAAATGGAATCATTTTAGGGTAATTCACTGTGTTTTTGCATTTGAACTCTGCTGTAGTCTGTAACTCTGCTGGGACATATTAATACGTGAGAATGTTTTCATGGTCCTTTAGAATTATGGGCCCTGCTCTCTTATTGCTAATCTAATTCAGACTAGTAGATTTTATTGTTTATTTTGTAGAAGTAGAAACTAAATACAAACCTAAATGAGGCACAGCTATTTAGTCAAATGCAGATACCAGTCAAAAATATATAACTAGATATACGTAACTGCTATATGAAGAACTACTACCTATGTAAGTGCCACTTATTGCTATAGGTATAATTTCCCATTAAAGGGGAATGTTAACCTTGATATAAGTGGATATTAATTTGTTTAATAGAAGAACTCGCTTCGGTATGTGATCTTCATTTTGCAGTCAGTTCCATCTATTTACTGTTTGTTTGTTTTTTTTTGGGGGGGGGCATTTAATTTAGTCTGTAACTGAACTGGGACATATTACCATGTGAACATTCTTGCATCCCTTTAGAATCCTGGGCAGGGCTCCCTCTTGCTATGACTAATCTCATTCAGGCTGATCAAGTGTATTGTGAGTAGCTGTAGGCTAATACAGACCTAAAATGGTATACAGCAATTATAAGCAACTATAGATTCTGTACAGAAAATAAAAAACTTATAGCTGCCTGCTGTATGAAGGACACATATCTAGGTAATGTTTCTGCTAATCACATGAATGAATCTCTTAGTCCTATAAGTTTAGTTAACACTTTAACCCTTTGAAAACCAGAGGGGTACGCAACATATTGAGAAGCAATATGTTGCACACCCTCAGGCACTCAAAGGGAAAATGAATTGTATAGATTCCTATTAATCAGGTGTTTTTGCTTTTTACAGCCCTGACAAACCTGTGAGTGTGAAAATCACTTTAGAAGATGACTCGTCCAGGAAATACGTGGATGCTGAAACCTCCCTATAATTCTGCATCAGGAGGCTGTGTGTGTGTGTTTGTATATGTGTATATATGGACGGGACAATGTAATGTATGTATGTATATCTATCATGAGTGAATATCAGACCATCAGGGTGTGAAAAAAAACATAAAATACTGTATGTGCACCTCATAAATTATTAGCACTGTAAATACTGTATAGAAACTGAACAGGCTCTCATACTGTAAAGATATATGGCACAAGATGAACACTCAGCAATTATTTATTCAATAGGAACTTTTTTATAGAATTTTTTAATGGATTTTATTGTCTATTTTAAAAGCCTGTCACAAAGCAATAGTGTCTGTAACTGTCCTATTCTGAAAGCCGTGCACCAAAAATGAAATCTCTCCACTTCATTCCCTTACTGAGCCTTTATGTATGAAGCCATTGTGTGTGTGATTCCGGGGGGCACCAACTGCACAGTAGTTCCTTTTGATTTAAATGGGGAGTTTAACCCCTGGAATGCTAGAGAAATCTCACAATGCGTCGGATACCTCACGCATTCCAGGGATTAAAAGCCCCATTTAAATCAAGGGTGATTTTTATTTGTCCCTTATGGTGCAGTTGATTTTATGCAGATTTGCAATACATAACCATAACTCTTTGAGTGCCAGAGGGGTAGACAACACATTGCAAAGCAATGCGTTGCGTACCCCTCTGGCACTCAAAGGGTTAATACATAAGGACCACCATAATAAAATAAAACAAACTTTTTACCATGCTGATAATATTTTTTAATGTGATCATTTGTATTTTAGTCTGCTCTTTTGTTTTTATTATTTTCTGCCAATGTACATGTGTTAATTAGCTCTTGGAGTGACAGAGGGGTACACAATGCAGTGCTTTGCAATGCACTGAGTACCTCTCTGGCACTCAGAGGGTTAAAGGAGGACTATCACATCCTAATAATTACCCCCAGCCAGTAAATCCTCCGTTGCCTTTGTGCTTTTCTTCAAGAGACAACGGGGGAGATGCACTAAAGTGTGATACAGAGGAACTTCTTCAGTCCCTATGTTGGTCTATGAAACCTATGCACTAAGATCTCTTCAACTTTAGGGGGGTCATGCACTAAGGCGTGATAAAGAGGTGATAAAGCGGAAATGACTTCTCCAGTGATATCGCTTCTCCAGTTCCTGTGTTAGTCTATAGAGTCTATGCTGTAAGATCTCCAAAGGTGGAGAAATCTTAGTGCATTGACTTCATAGAATAACAGGAACTGGAGAAGTGACGTAGCTGGAGACGTCATCTCCACTTTATCACCTCTTTATCACATCTTATTGCATCTCCCCCAAGGAATCTTAGTGCATAGGCTTCATAGAATGACATAGGAGCTGGAGAAGTTATCTCCACTTTAGCTAATCTTTATCACACATTGGTGCATCTCCCCCAACATCTTCAGTCAGTCCCGGATGTCATGTCCATGTAAATGAACATGACATTGCTAACAGAACAGAAGGACATCAAACTCTGCTCATTGCACATGCTTATCTTAACCCTTTAAAGACCAGAGGGGTGTGCAACACATTAAGGTGTTAAGTAGGCACATGCACTTCATTTTGATATAACTGCCAGCAACTGTCATGTCTGCCTCCATGGAGATGACATGCAGTACTGACTAAAGATGTGATCTGTTGAACAGAGGGACAAGGGGCAAGATCCATATGGGCTATTAGGATTTTCTGGTCATCATGAAGTAAGTGAGGGTTAGTAGGATGTGTTCATTCTCTCTTTAAGGCATTGTAGGAATTGGAAATCCAATTTCTAATACATACATTTCAGTGCCCATTGGGTTCATTTCAATTAACCCCTTCTATACTAGAGAGGTCTCCAACACATTGCTTTGCAACGCATTGTAGACCTCCCTAGCATTCAAGAGGTTAATACATATTACATACAAAATGTAGAACTATTTATATTTTCAAAGCTTGGCAGAATATATTTTGCTCTTTTTTCTGTTAACCCTTTGAGTGCCAGAGAGGTACACAATGCATTGCAAAGCAATGAGTTTCATACCCCTCTGGCACTCAAAGGGTTAAATAACCTGCCACGCTCTTTATCAGAAACAGAACAAGTTAATATTTGCCTCTATGCAGCAAGAAATATATCACAACTATATCTGTTTTTGCTGTTTAAGCAATAGTCAATGGTTTTTATTTAAATTTTCCTCCCTTTTTTCATTTAAAAATGGAACTATGTTCTCAATGCAGTGGTGATGTGCTCAGTAAAACAAGGGTATGTCAACTGATGGAAGACACTTCATTCAGACATTATTACAGCTCAATGTATTTGTGTGGATTTATTTAAGTTTCTGCTGTCATTAAGAGGTGCTATTGCTCCAGTCACATTCTCTGGAAGGCTTTATTTTAAGACTTAAGCTCTCCCATATGGAGTCATAGAAAATAACTGCTGTATACTCGTTGATGCTGTTACTAAAACAGTTTAAAAAAAAAAAAGAAAGAGTAGTAATAACAGGGCCCGATTCACATCGTCCGTGCTCCTTGGCAAGGCACTCTAGGTGCCTTTAGCTCCACCCATGGCAACACCCTCATTTATTACATACCTCCACTCCCAGTCCCATCTACTGTTTCTTGGCACAGAAAATAACTTGAGCTTATAACAAGGGCTGGGGGACCCTTTAACACCCCTTGTTGCTAGAGAGAATGCTACTCATTGCTTTGCAATGCTTAGCAATTTCACTAGCGATCAGGGGTTAATTAATAGCCTGTAAAAGGGTATAAGACAGGTGCAGGGACATTGAGATTGCTCTGGCCACACCCACAACTCAGAATCTGGTTGTGGTCAGCACAGCTGAGGCGCATCTCAAAATGTGGAGCTTTCGGCGCTTGCCTGCATTGCCTATTAAGAAAAAGAAGCATTTTCCATAAGTGTGACTACCCATGTTTTGGTCATCAGAAAAGGCCTACAATGTCTATTTATTTTCATAATAACACTTTACTGCTCCTTTAAGATATACATCCACTGCAGAACTGCAATTATTATTTTTGTGTGTACGTGTCAGCTTGTGACTGGGAGCCATAACATCCTGGTGGTATGGGCTTCCCCAGATTATTCCTTGGACCTTAGTTATCATGCTAAAATGGAGCTATTCTGAATTAAACCAACTGCCCGCTGAAGGGGGAAATAAAATTCCAACTGATTTAATGCTAGGGAGGTCTCCCATGCATTGAGAAGCAATGCATTGGTGACCTTTCTATCGTTCAAGCGGTTAAGCCTTTGTGTGCCAGAGGGGTACGCAAGGCATTGCTTTGGCACTCAGTTAAAAGCCCACTTAAATCAGTGAGTATTTGGAAAACTTTTAATTGTCTCCTTCTGTAGAGTTGGTTTGCTTCAGAGTGGCTCCACCTAGCTTGATAAATAAGGTTCTTTGAGCTCCAGTGCTCCCGATTGTGCTGCACATCCCTCCTCCAGTCAAAAGATTAATGGCCAGTTACGTATATGGCAGTGGTTCTCAATCTTTTTTTCTCTCAAGGCACCCCTATAATGTAAGCTGGAATTTTCGGGGCACACCTCACATATTTTATGTAAAATATCAAGGGCATAATGAATGGTACAATACATAAATATTCAATTAATGTCAGGTTTTACAATCATTTAACAAAAATAAACATAATGTGCATAATAGTTTCCATAAATATACATTTAAAAAGGAATATTTACATTTTTATCCAAGGCTTTGTACAAAATAAGGGGTACCCTAAATGAATATCCGTGGCACACCAAAATGCCACGGCACCCTGGTTGAGAACCACTGGTATATGGTAATCAGTGTTTATATGTACTGAATTCTGCTGTAAGGTCTCTGTAATTCTGTGTTTTCCAGATGTTATGTAGGGAAATATGTGGCCATTACAGTCTCAGTTGAAATAGTTGTACAGAAAGATTTAAGACTATTAAGTTACTGAGCAATTGTTGATACAACAAGGCAAGCTAATACCTCCTACTAATAACCTCCCACTTACCTTACCATGGTTATAAAATCTTAATGGCCCGTATAAATGTTACCCTTCTGCCTAACTTCTTCAGTCAGTCCTAGGTATCATGTACATGGAGGCAGACATGACTGCTTGCTTCAGTTTGAAAATACTGCCAACAACGGAGTGCATGAGCCTACTTACCTTTTAAGGACATGGGGTGTGTGTAAAGCAATGTGTTGCACATGCCTTTGATCCTTAAAGGGTTAATATTACTATGGGCAGTAAGCAGAGTTTTAGGCCCTGTGGTCCAGCTAGCGACTGTCACGTTTTCCTGGGTGGACATGTCATCCATTACTGATTGAAGAGGGTACAAGGCACAAGTAACCATGCGTGTGTGTGGGGGGGTATTATTAGGAGGCGTTAGCTTTCCTGTAATGGATTCTGTATATTTGCAGTACAAAACTGCAAAATGATGGATTTATGAAACATTCTATATTGCTTATTAGATGTAATGTTATTTCAGTTCATTTCCCCCTTTTGGCACATGAAGCTGAATAATACATTGAACCGTGGATGAGATTGTGACTTAGAATTTGGTGCATTAATGACATCCCAAACACACAGTATTTCCCACTTTTCCTCACTTTATTGGACAAATTAATATAGAGTTAGGTACTGCTTTAGTTTAACAAGAAAATCTCTTCAAAATCAGTATTAAAGTTTTTAGAATAATTTGATTGATTGAACATAGTGTAAAATACACAATTGAGGCATTTAAATGAGTGAGAATTCCATATTGCTGATACTGAAAATAAACCATGAATGTTTAGCACAGCATATACTATGAAATAAGTGAAGTACTAGATCATTGTACCAGAAATGTCAGTTCTCATACAGATTGGATGGTCATAGCCAGTAGAAGAGAGTGGCACCATGGCTGTGGCATCTTTAATTTCACAACCAACTCAGAGACAATGTTCCCACTAATTCAGGAATATGCAGCCGGAACTCTTGAGCTGTTATTGAATAAAATCCCTTTAATCCTCAACTTGCTGTAGGGAAAATTAGTCCAACAACAGCTGAAGTCTTGCAGTTTGGCTAACAGTGCACTAAGCTGTTGCATTATGGGTTAGCGATGGTTGTTTCCTCTCCCCTTCAACCAAAAAAGGCATTACTTGGCATCTGCTATAGGTATTTCCCAGTGAGTTCCAAATACAATTTCAATAATGAACAATAATCCTATCCATACTCAGGGGAGTTACTTAGTTTGCAGAAGACAAGAGGTTTTTTCTAAAGGACCAGCATTATTAGTGCACTGTGCATCCCACTTGCACCATTAGCTCCATTACATGTCCCAAACTGGCAACAGGACCAGGGGTTTTAAAAATGTGACCTGGAACTTTAGCTCCTTCAGAGGCAATACATAGCAACTCCTCTTGTCCATGATCTGAGGCTGACTTCACAACACATTGGAGACTTCTCTAGAAATGTAAACTGTTAAAAGCCCAATATATTTGCTCCCTTTTGATGCAGTTGTTTTGCTTCAGTATATATTTCATTTAACCCTTTGAGTGCCAGAGCAAGGCATTGTGTACTCCTCTGGCACTCAAAGGGTTAATGCCAGAGCATGAAAAAAGGTTTAAACTGGCTTTATTTACACGGATTAGCATTTTCAAAGGAGTGTCTGTCTTCGTACTTCATTCAGATCTGGCTATATATATCACAAGAAAGATCTAATCTTTATGTGTCCAACAAAAGTTCTGTATCTCACAGTTCAAAATGAGTCCACTGCCGATTCTTTCTTTGGTTTGTATGTTTGTGTCACTGTTAAGGTCTTCCTGTTTTTCTTTCAAAAGTTATTTCCTTTCTTGTATAATATTGACTTTATCTATGGATTCTAAAATGCATTTTTCATTTGTGTGCTTATTTTATTTTATTATACAATTAAGCAGATGTACTAAGAAAATAAGAGCACCATTAGAGACAATAATTTAAATGGGGCCTTTAACCCTTTGAGTGCCAGAGGGGTACGCAATGCATTGCTTACTTGCTAGAAAGATCCCAATGCATTGCTTTTCAACACTTTGGAGAACTCAAGCATTCAAGAGATTCACCATTTAACCTCTTAAGGACCCATGACATGCCAGGTCTGTCATGGGTAAACCTGCAATAAGGACCAGTGATGGTCCTGGCAAGTCATGGAATTCAGGGGTCCCAGAGCAACTGCATGCCAACAGGGACCCCTGAATTCAAAACGAGAGAAAAAAAAGGTTTTGTGGTCCTTAGCTGCCTGCCACACGGCCAGATGTTAAGGAGTTGAAGACCAGAGGGGTTGCAATGCAATGAGTTGCACAATCCTCTGGTCCTTAAAGGGGTAAAAGCCCCATTTAAATCAGTGGTGATTGTAGGAATTTGTAATTGTCCCTTATGATGCAGCTGATTTGCAGCCAAATTACTAGAGCACTTTTTTAGTTCATCAGCCTAAATTTTGTGTTTTTAAATCATACATTTTTAATTAATTTTATGAAGGTGTCATAGACCAGTTATCAGTTCCCACATGATGATGTAGACTGATTGTGATTGTGCCACCACCTTTTCTTTTACTGATAATTAGTATGCAAAAAGGCATACACCAATAATTTGCACAGTTTTTTGTTCCAGGCTTTGTGCTAAACAATTGGGGGCCGTATGCAGAAAGTAAAAGATGAGCAATTCTGGTGCAAACCAACCCCTCAAATTATTCAAAGGGGTTTAAAAGCCTAATTTTAACTACTGGGGATTTTGTGAATTGCTATGTGTCCTACTATGCTGCAGAATTACTCACCTTGGGCTGGATTCTATTGCAGGTACTAAATGTTAACACCTGTTTTATCAAACATTTCCCTATTGAAGTCTATGGGGAAAACTGGAGATAAAAGCAGTGATAAAATTAGCACCTGCAATAGAATCCAGCCCCTTTTGCTTTCTGTATAAGGCTTTTAGGAGTAAATGGTAAACTTCCCAGACCTGTATTGTACTCGGGAACTAATAGATGCAGCCTGTTGAGCATCTGACAGAGATGTTGTGCATTAAACGTTTGAGTCACAGAGGTGGTGTGCTATGCATTGCTCTGCAGTGCTTTGAGTACTTGTCTGGCACTCAAAGGGTTAATTTAAAAATTGTTAACTTGTATAAAAAAAAAATAAGAAGTACTTTTGTTTTTTTTACCCCATAAGGACCACAGTGCACCCAATGCATCGTGAAGCAATGCGTGCATACATCTGGTCCTTAAGGGGTTAATTCTTGCATGTGTTCATTTTCCTTGGATGTTAACTATGTCTCCAGTGCATTTCTTATTAAGTCATTCGGAGACATCTCTATCATCCTAGGGATCAACCCTTTGCATGCCAGAGTCGTACACAACGCATTGCTTTGCAATGCGTTGCGTACCACTCTGGCACTCATAGGGTTTAAAGATTTGACTTGTCAATGTAGCCCTTTATGTGCCAGAAGGGTGCGCGACAGCAATGTGTTGTGTACCCCTCTGGCACTCAAAGGATTAAGTCCCATATAATTTTGTGAAACTCTGTTTTACGTGATGCAGATTGTGTTTGTATTATATGAACAATAATTTATTTATATGTTTACAACTCTAGAGTTGGTCACTTGTATTTTGATGGGTGGAGGAAAAACATTTTTTGGAGAAAAACTTTTTTTTTTTTTTTTTTTTTTTTAAACAATGAATCCTTTTATTTTGTAACAATTTTAGAATAAAATGATAATATTTTAAATATTTTCAGAGTTTTGAGCTAAAATGCGATTTGGTGCACTCTGGGTACCAGGGATATTTCTGATCTATCCAGAACCCAAGTGGTTAAATGTAAACATAACTTGAATTTACGCATTGAACAGCAGCAATTATTTCCTTTTATAACCTACAACAAAATTTGTAGAAATTATGTTGTGAATTTGCTTTTTTTTTCCTGTATAGTAAATTGAATACAATCATGTTTGTCTTCCACTGTTCAGTAAAGTTACCTGAACATAGCCAGACATTTCGTATTTATTATACTGGATCATTTCTTTATACTGTAAAGCATCAAAGTTTAATTTTTTTGTTTCTTTTTTGTGCCTAATTTCCTAATAAATGTAGTGAGTTTCTTTTCTTTTCATTTTTTTTTTTTTTTGTACCAATCCAAATCAGTTTTGTATGGCATATACAAATGTGTGGCTACCTTGTTCTATCTCAGATGTGAAAAATCCTGCCTTTATACATGGATGGAAAACTTTGTTAAAAATACAATCTATATTTTGTAATGTTGAAACCGTTAATTAAAAGCAATAAAAGTCTACTGAAATTTCTACAAGGAGTCCGTCTTTTGTGTGATTTAATAACTCTACATAAATTAAATCTGTCATACATTTGATGGTTTTTATAATCAACTCTGTATTTTGGAAACATACTGATATTTATTCTGGCAAGTATTGATTAGCGGTAACTAAACGAACCATGGCAAGCACTCAAAATATTTAACATGTA
This sequence comes from Rhinophrynus dorsalis, assembly GCA_037306005.1. Taxonomy (NCBI): domain Eukaryota; kingdom Metazoa; phylum Chordata; class Amphibia; order Anura; family Rhinophrynidae; genus Rhinophrynus; species Rhinophrynus dorsalis. The sequence continues at coordinate 384,563,529 of CM074723.1, read as the reverse complement.
GGTTTAACCATGGGTAACGCACATAGGGTGCCAATGAGACCAATAAATGCTATATAATAATTCGCTAGGATGTTTGTCACAATGCAGTCATGAACAGTAGAGACTGCCCTGATTGTATCGCCTGAATGAGGCATTGCGTGGAGCAGTGAGGTAGTGGCCTCTTAACCCTTTGAGTGCCAGAGCGGTACGCAATGCGTTGCGTACCCCTCTGGCCCTCAAAGAGTTAACATTACCCAGACCTTGGCCCATGTACACGGGCTTTTACGCTAGTATCATAATAAACAAATAGAAAGGAAGAGGGTCTCATAAACCAGTATAAAATATTTAATGACGTATATCAAATAATGACATAAATCAAAAATGGAACAGTATGTCTCATATATATCTCACATGTGTAGATCAAAACCCACAGTATATGCCACAGCTTACCTCCACCCCACTACTGATCCCCTAAAATCAATTGCACATAACTCAAAATATAAATAAAGCATGCCAATTAAATATACGCTCACTGGGCCCAGCTTCTGGGATAAAAACTCTCTGGATAATTCCCAAATATTGTCAATATTCGTTTACTTGTTGTCACAAAGCATAGTATTCAGTAGCATCTTCAGAAAGCATGAGTCCAGCCTTACAAGGGTTAATAAGCAGACGCTTATTAGAGCCAATGTCTCACAGAGATATAGAAATGCAAATTAATTATCTCTGCACTGTTCCTGAGTAAACTCAAGGGTATGCTTGGTCATAATAAATTTCACCATTTTTAGAGCTTAGGTACAGAACATTTGAATCCTCATAGGTTATGTACAATGGTATTCAGTGACAGGTAAAGACTACCATTTTATATTTGCGTCCTAGTTTAGGGATATCTGTAAATTTGACACTACGGTACCATTTCACTGAAGTAAAATAATAGATTAAAAACAAAAACAGAGCAGTGAAATGACGGACAAGTTTCATGCAAGCAAACTTATGTCCGTATGTTCAAAAGAAAAGTGGAGGAGTTCTGGGGCAAACCAGTTGTGCTATGGGGAACACCTAAAAATTCATATTGATTTTAACCCTTTGAGTGCCAGAGAGGTATATAATCCATTGCAGCGCAATGTACTGGATACCTTTCTGGCACTTCAAGGGTTAAATAGGGATTTTTAGTTCTCCCCTATAGTGCAAATGGTTTGCCTCAGAACCTCTCCACACACAACTATGTATAAGCAATCGGATACAGATACGATACAGGAAAGACACTGACTGGCACACAATATAAGTGGCGAACCAAAAACGTGGAATCGTAAATACAAGCTAAAAAGAAACAGTGTGAACTAAACCCACAAAATGTAATTAGGATAGAAAAAATAACGCTAAATGATAGTGAAGTCAAAAACAGAGTATATGAAGGAAGCATGAACCAACTTAAACAAGAGCATGAACTTAAAAGGATAATAATATTTAACAAAAACAGCAGCTCCAATACATCTTCAAAGTATTTGGGCCATGGAGAGTGTTGTATCAATACTGTCAGAGTTGTAGTTCAAGAGTAATTGAATGATAAATATCTCCCTCCCACCCCTTTTACCTAGTGTAAGTCGCCTCTCCTCAGATGTGGAATCTGGTCCCGGGACCAGACAGCTCACAGCAAGGGACAATCTTCTTACTGTGAACATAAGTAAAAACCCTGCCCCCTTTAACAGGTTTTCTCTTATGCTCACTGAAGTTTGTCCCTCTCTGCGTTCCATCCAGACAGTCTTGCTGCTCTGAGGTGAGCAGTGTTACATCAGTAAAAGGGGTGGGAGGGGGATACTTTATCATTCAATTACTCTTGAATTAAGCAACTCGGACAGTATTGAAATAGCACTCTCCGTGGACCAAATACTAAAAAGATTAATTGGAGTTGCTTTTATTGTGAAACATTACTTTCCCTTTAATAGTAATTACCTATTATTACTCAACTCAAAGCTATACCCCACAATGTTCCTAAATAATAAGGAATTTAATACATGACATAATAAAACAAGTTTCTTGTAATATTCGCTGACAATAGGCGTCACATACACACATATAGGCCAATGAAGACTTGATACTTGAGTTATACCAATGAAATATGACAAATTAAGTTCAAAATAGAGTTGTTTGAATATCCTAATGTTAAATGACACCTGTTTGAAAAGCTGGGAAAACATATTTTTTCTCTTAGAGCAAAGTCTAACTCACTGTATCACTTGGAATGCAAATAAGTATAGTTGCATTCACCATAATGGTTGCTGATGAACGGGGAAGACAAGTTTTTGTTAACAAAGTTATTGATATTCTTCCTGATACACTCTTTTAAAGGAAGATAAAAACAATAAATCTTTAATAAAATTTTGCATTGCCATTATAAGCTACATACTCTGCTGACACTGAAAGGGTTATGGCCCAAATTAAGTCCTGTCATGCAATGGCCGCATTGGCAGTAGTCACTCCTATGCCAGATTGGGCATTTTCTGTCCAGAACTGAACAGCACTATTCTGACACAAAAGTATATATGCTGTTGCCCCACCCTACCTTATAATGTACCACCAAGTGGGATGGTCTCACCCCCCTAACAAAGGACCTAGCTATTTCATAAGTGTCTCACTGACTAAACAGGCTACAGACCCATAATGCAGAGGAAGGACAAGAAAACCGAACTAGGTTTCTGGGATCAGTGTCCTGAGCTGGAACATAATTATGTTGGTAGTGGCACTTGGAAACAGAAAAGGACAAGAACAGAAGTATGAATACACAAAAACAGGTCAGTGCTTTTGACCTGTTAATATGGAGCTTGACCCAGGACTGGACAGCCACTTGTTTATAAACCTACACAGAGCAATGTCAGCTGTGAACATTAGACAGAAAATAGCGGTCAAGGCTAGGGAACAGCATCAACCACAGGGGTTGAATATCTGACACTGGTTGATCCAGGACTGGAGCGGCGACGTACTGCAACATAATCATAAAATCCTAAAAACAAGCTGGGTTCAGTGGAGGCAGATAGCAGAGCCATTAAACAGGCTTAGTTTGGTGCAGCTGGAAGGCTGCCAGTGGAGTCGTTTAACAAGCAGAAATCAAATAGAGAAGTCATTTAACAGACTTTGGTTGGTGCAAGTGGCAGACAGAGAATGGTACATATGGCAAGGCAAGACTCACAGCAGAAATCAAACAACTAGAATAAGGCTCAGGAATGCTTACAGTAATACGCTATGCATGATGAGTTGTTGCTAGCTATAGGTCAAAGATGTGTGCCCAGGATAGCAAACAGGATCAGTGACAATTGCAGAACAGGAGTGGGGTGGGTGTGTCCAGGTAAGGTCACAGGAAAACTGGTGAGACCAGAAACAACTTGAATGTGCTGGGAAGTGCAGTGGTATATTAACAGATTTTATGTGTGTAATGCTTTTTATTTTTTGTAACAGTTTTGCCTATGTTTTATGTAAAAATAAAATATATATATATATATATATATATATATATATATATATATATAGTAGATGTAAAATAACATGCAAAATTAATATCTTGTAATACTTTTTTATTGGACTAACAGAATTTTGGATTGACCAGCTTTCGGGATAAACTCCCTTTCTCAAGTCTGAAGCATTTCTGAGCACAAGGATACAGAATTCACAGTTAAAACAGTTAATACATTGAATTCAAACGAACGATTCAATAAAACTCTGAAGTCTATGTTGCGGAAGGTGATTGACAATGATGGGAAAAATTGGGACTGTCTACTGCCATACTTAATGTTTGCTATTAGGGAGGTACCCCAAGCCTCCCCTGGGTTCTCTCCTTTTGAACTGTTGTATGGTAGACATCCCAGGGGACTACCTGACATAGCTAAGGAAATAAGGGAACAAGAGGCTACCTTACATCGTAATGTAATTGAACATATAATCCAAATGCAGGACCATATGGCCCTTTATGCCCATCATACGGGAACATATGGAGAAGGCCCAGTAAGCTCAGGAAAATAGTTATAATAGGAATGCCAGGTCTGTGTATTTCAGCCTGGAGACAGAGTACTAGTTTTGATCTCCACAATAGAAAATAAATTCCTGGCAACATGGCATGGACCATACGAGATTATGTAAAGGGTTGGAGAGGTGAATTACAAAGTCAGACAGCCAGGTAGACTTAAGGAAGAGCAAATTTACTATGTAAACTTGCTTAAGCCATGGAAAGATAGGGAAGCTCTAATGCCCTTCGTATTAAAGATAAGTGATCCAGAGGTTAATATATCAGATATATGTCTATACACCAAACAGGAGAAGTCAAAAACTTTAAGATTAAACAAAGATGTGTTCTCTACAACTCTAGGCAGAATTCACAACAAACATAACATTATAACAGAGGCAGGGAAAAGGGTTAACCTTAAGCCTTATAGAATACCTGAAGCCCGTAGACAGGCTATTAATGAAGAGGTTAAGAAAATGTTGGACATTGGGGTAATTGAAGAATCCCAAAGTGACTGGAATAGCACTATTGTGCTTGTGCCAAAGCCGATGGCAATGATTTTGCAATGATTATCGTAAGTTGAATGCCATTTCAAAATTTGATTCGTATCCCATGCCAAGAGTTGATGAGCCAGTTGAAAGGCTTGGGAAAGCCCGGTATCTTACGACATTAGAGCTAACCAAGGGATATTGCCAGATCCCACTTACAGAGCAGGCAAAAGAAAAAACTGCCTTTTCTACCCCTGATGGTCTTTTTCAGTACAAAGTACTTCCTTTTGGTCTTCACGGGGCTCCTGCCACATTCCAAAGAATGATGGACAGAATACTAAAGCCACATACGCATTATGCTGCCGCATACCTTGATGATGTTGCATTTCATAGTGCAGACTGGGAGTCTCAACTTCCAAAGGTACAAGCTATGCTAAACTCAATCTGATCTGCTGGCTTACCAGCTCATCCCAGTAAGTGTACTATTGGTCTAGAGGAAGCCAAATATTTAGGCTATTTGATTGGTAGGGGATTAGTGAAACCCCAACTTGCAAAAATTGAAGTGATACGAAACTGGCCTCGTCCACTCACTAAGAAACAGGTGAGAACTTTTTTGGGCTTAGTTGGATATTACTGGAAGTTTATCCCCAACTTTGCTACCATTGCAGCTCCCTTGACCGACCTTAAAAAAAGAAAAAGATCCTGTAATAGTAAAATGGTCCCCTGAAGTTGAACCAGCAGACAGAAAATTGAAGGAGGCCATATGTAGTAAACCGGTGCTGATGACCCTTGATTTCTCTAGGGACTTTATTTTACAGACTGACGCAGTAGATGTGGGACTTGGGGCTGTTCACTCCCAAGAGAATCAGGGTAACGAGCACCCCATTCTATACCTAAGCAGAAAACTGAATCCACATGAAAGAATCTGCTCTATTGTTGAGGAGGGTCTTGCTATTAAATGGGCTGTAGACGCCCACAAGTACTACCTGTTGGTCAGGAAGTTCAGACTTGTGACAGACCATGCATCACTAACATGGATGTGTCAAAACAGAGAAAAACAGTAGAGTGACCCGCAGGTTTCTTAGTTTACAGCCCTATAATTTTTCAGTTGAACACAGGGCAGGTTGTAAACAGGGAAATGCTGATGGGCTCTCAAGAATGCATTCCCTACTGTCCATGGTCGGTCATCCCACAGGGGTTGAGCTGGGGGGGAGGATGTGTGACAGAGTCCCAGGAATAGTGATTGAGGGTATATTTATATCTCCCCAAATCCTGCAGGGTATCTACCCTGATTAGCTAAGTGAAATATAATGTATAGGTAACTTGGTGTATATTGCAAAACTATGTGTTTTGGGTCAGTGCTCTACTCCACAGCTTCACAGTAACTGACATATGTCAGGTGAGGAATCCACACCAGGAGTTCTATCACTCCCTATTCCTCACCCACCTGCATCTGTTAATTAGTGCAGCAAGCAGTCAAATACTTCCCCTGCATTGAGCCAGTCTCTGCCTTTTTGTTTGAGTTCCCAGAGAGCAAGGATTTAAGCCTGAAAATTGTGGAGTTAACTTGTGTCTGCTGGACTGTGCTGTTGGAAGTTTATTTCTTGAGCTGGTAATCTGACTAGTAGTCCAAATACAGACAGGAGCTGATATGTTTAGTTAATGCTCTATAGAGCAATGATTTTGTTTTGTTTGTGTTGTCTTACCACTTGGATACAAATAAACAGGCACAGACTTGCTTTAACCTCCTCCTGTGTGTGAAGTGTCTCTGCAACCTAAAAGGCTGATCCCAGGACAGAAGGTACAACACATTAAAAGGTACTTTTGTCACTATGTGTATATATATATATATATATATATATATATATATATATATAAATATATATAAATATGTATATATGCACTCTGAACCTTTTTATCAGATTAAATAAATTATTTTATCAGTTATTTGTGCTCTCTATGAACCTTTTGCCTGAGTGATACTGTTATAGTATTTTTTATTACATATTTTGGGGTTTGTCTTTCTAATCAGTCAGGAGTGACCTAAGCCTCCAAATATACTGTATCTAATAAACGTAAATATAATCTAGAATTTGGCATCTAGTCATATATAGAGAGTAATCAGTGGGTATAAAGGGATGCAAGATAGGCAAACAGAGAATCTCTGCTTTGTTATAACCCTTTTATTCTCCCATGTCACCAGTTTGGGTTGGCCAGTACCCCTACACTTAACCCTTTGAGTGCCAGAGGGGTACACAACACATTGATTTGCAATGTAAAGTATAGTAAAACATTCTTCTTCTAGTTGTCATTTATTTTTACCTGATTTGTCTTTTTTTCCTGGCAAAATAAAAATTGTATAAACTGGAAGAAAACAGTTTAAAGAATATATGCAAAAAAAACTCCTTTCACTGTCGTCCAATACAGGTCACTGGTACTCTGGGAGGCGATTCGCCTCTTTAATAGGCAGGAACAATTATGCAAATGATTGCAGGGGGCGGAGCCTCCCCTCCTACTTAAGCCACCTTCAGGCCAGAGCCACCAGATTGATTTGTTCCTGGGTGCTGTGCACACCAGGTAGAGAACATCTATGCATTCAACTTAGTATTTTGTTATTTTTTTATTCAAATATGGAATACCACCATTAGGAGGGTGACCATGGCTGTGAATTGCCCTCTTTAAAGTGGCTGGTGCAGCTTCCAGGGATTTTCTGTGGACCTTATGCCCTGAAGAGGGAACAGCTTGAGTTAAGCAGCTTCCCTACTGGGGAATTTACCTCTGGTTTATTCCTTCTTCATCATGGTCACCTGAAGACTGAAGTCCTGCAGGAAAGGTGAGCCACCCATTGAGTGCTGAAGGTCCACTTGTCCCCACAGTGTCCCTTTGCTGGGCTTGTATTTGGGAGTTTGCTTTGCACTCCAGCACTCATAGGGTGTTTTTATTTGCATTCAATATTTTAATGCAGTTTCTGTGGTATTCTCTGGGTTTTGGAGCCTTGAATAGTGTTTATTTATGTGTTTAATGTATGTTTGGGCACTTTTTAATGTTTTGTTAAACTTTATTAAAATTGGTGTTCCGCGCCTTTAAGCGCGGCTTTTCCCGCTTAGACGCTATGGCTCCTTTACTTTCTATGAGATTTCACAGTGTGGGACATATCTCTGGAACCGCTTGTCACAGCAACTCCAGAGAGGGCTCATTTTAATGCTAGGCTCTTGCTCTATCATCCGGTGTGTGTTTTATTAGTGTGGGGTGTTCAGGGGGGCTTCGGGCTTTGGGGTACTTGTATGGGGAAAACTACATTTCCCATGAGCGCCCGGTTCGCGCTCGTTTCTGATTGGCTATCCTGACGGCCGCCATTTTGTGGTGCTCTTCCTCAGCGAGTACACTACGCAGGGACCGAGCCTTCTCTCCCCTGAACAGATTAACCCTTCGCTGGCCAGATAAGTCCAAATTTAGGCATTTCTGGGTGAAACTTTAATCTTCCACACTTTTACTGGGTGATAGAGTTTAAAGTGGGGTATATTGACGCTGTGAGCATGTCTACTTCACTGGAGCTAGGGGCTAGACCCAAGTCAAAGGAGGACGGGGGGTCTGCTCCCCCCATGGCGTTTTGCTCCTCTTGTCACACTGGGCTATCTAGTGATAATGTGGGGGATCTATGCCCTAACTGCACTGGTCAAGATAGCAACCCTGGGCTTCCCAGCCATGCTATTGAGCCATCTTGGGTGAGGGAGTTTAAAGCTGCCACTAGGGATCTCAGATCCACTCTTCAATTTTTTCCCTCTCAGGTACAGGGGGCTCTCCAGGTCTGGCAGACCCCGTCTACAATCAGGACCTCCCTGCCTAAGCCACAGGGTGCTCCTGATGTGTCTGATTCTTCTGAGGAAGAACTCTTGCAGGATTCTGATGCTGAGGAACGCACTGTTATTGAGTCTAACAGGTCCATTGGGGACCCTTACGAATGTGACCCTGAAGTCTCGGCTGAGGGTCTGATTAGAGCTGTACTGAATACGCTCAACCTTCCTCTGACTCAGGAATCCACTTATGATCCTACTGATGTTTTTCAAAAGAAACCATCTAAGCCTGTTGTTTGTTTTCCAACTAACCCTACCCTTGCCCGTCTAGTCTCTGAGGCGTGGAAGAATCCTGATAGATCCTCCTCTGTCTCCAAAAAGTTTGCTAAACTGTACCCTTTTCCTGAGACTGAGCTGGCAAAATGGGTTCATCCCCCCAAGGTGGATGCTCCTGTTTCCAGGCTATCCAAGTCTACCGCCTTGGCTGTCTCTGATGCCTCTGCCCTGCAGGATTGGATGGATAAAAAGCTAGAGCTTTCTCTTAAGTCTATTTTTGCCTCCATTGGCACTGCCATGCGTCCAACCTTTGCAGTGGCGTGGGTTAATAGAGCCATTGCGGCCTGGACTGAACGACTGACTGACGCAGTTCGCCAGGATGCACCAGTATCTGAACAGTTGCAGCTTCTTGCTAATATCACTGAAGCTCAGAATTATGTTGCTGACGCTGCCTTTGATGCTGTGCGCATGATGGCGAGGGCCTCCACTGCTTCTGTGGTGGCTAGACGTGCCCTTTGGCTGAAAATTTGGTCTGCTGATACAGCCTCTAAGAAAGCCTTGCTTTCCTTGCCCTTTCAGGGGAATTTGCTATTTGGGTCTGAACTCAAAGAAATGATCAGTGAGGCTACTGGCGGTAAAAGTACTCTTCTACCCTCAGTCTTTAAGAAAAAGTTTCCAGCCAAACGCAATCGGTCCTTTCGTTCCTTTCAGACTGAGACACGCTCCTCGGCCCAAACGGGTCCTCCCACTATGCACTCCTCCTCCAAGCCCAAACAGTCCTGGAAGCCCAAAGTGGCCCCCAAGGCCAAGACCTCCAAGAATGCTTCGGCATGACTCGCCGAACCCGGGTCCGCATCCGGCTGTAGGTGGACGTCTCCGCATCTTTCGCCGGACATGAGAGGAGTCAGTGGCGGACCCATGGGTTCTTCAGGTGGTGTCAGAGGGATACAGGATCCCTTTCTCCTCCCTTCCTCCCTTTCGGTTCCATTTTACTCGTCCTTCTCAGGAACCCACAAAAAGACGTCTGTTTGACGACGCTATTCAGGATCTCTTGGACAAAGAGGTCCTGGAAGTGGTTCCTCCGGAGGACACAGGTTCAGGATTTTATTCCAACCTGTTTGTGGTGGCCAAAAAGGACGGAGGGGCTCGTCCTATTTTGGATCTCAAAGATCTCAATGCCTATGTGGTGACTTCCCACTTCCGCCAGGAGTCCCTGCGCTCTGTGATTGCCGCTATGTCTCCAGGGGAATTTCTGGCCTCCCTGGACCTTCAGGATGCATATCTTCACATCCCTATCCATCCAGAGAGCAGGCGGTATCTCCGGATTGCCTGCCACAGGGGACACTTTCAGTTTTCAGCTCTTCCCTTTGGGCTGACTTCAGCTCCTCAGGTCTTCCAGAGGGTGTTGGGTTCCTTGATAGCTGTGCTTCATCAGGACGGGGTCAGGGTGACCCCCTGCATGGACGATCTCCTCCTCAAAGCTTCCTCGGCGGAGCTTCTTCACCAGCAACTGCAGAGGTGTATACACACTCTAACCCGCCATGGCTGGATCCTGAATCTGGACAAGTCGGACTTGGTCCCATCTCAGAGGCTTCTGTTCCTGGGTCTCCTGTTCGACACTCGCCAATGCATGGTGTTTCTGCCGGAGGATGTGGCTCATCAGATAGCCATCCGAGTGGCGGGGATTCTGGAACTGGACCTAGTGCCGGTAACGAAGTTGACGTCTCTGGTGGGGAAGTTCATTTCCACGATTGAAGCGGTACCATTTGCCATGGCCCACTCCAGGGAACTTCAGAGATTTGTGATCCAGACGTGCAAGAATCATCCAGATCATCAGCATCTGTCAGTCTCTCTACCTCCTCATGTGGAATCGAGTCTGCACTGGTGGTTGGATCTCTCACATCTCCTGAAAGGGAGATCCTTTCAAGTTCCTTGTTGGACCACGATCACAACGGATGCCAGCCTTCGGGGCTGGGGTGCTGTGTTGGGTCGCTTCAGTGCTCAGGGGAAATGGGGTCTGGAGGAATCTCTTCTCTCCATCAATGTTCTGGAACTACGTGCCATCCGGCTTGCCCTGAGACACTGGGAATCTCAACTGACCGGTCGTCCGATCAGAGTGGAATCCGACAACGCCACTGCGGTGGCTTACATCAACAGGCAAGGCGGCACAAGAAGCGGCACCGCCTGGTTGGAGGTCAAGGATATTTTGTCTTGGGCAGAAGATCACGTGCCTGTCATCTCTGCAGTTCATATTCCAGGCGTGGACAACGTCATGGCGGACTTCCTCAGTCGTCATACCGTCGACAGCGGAGAATGGGCTCTTCATCCAGAGGTGTTTCACTTGCTCACCCAGAGGTGGGGGATGCCGGAGGTGGACCTGATGGCCTCAAGACACAACAGGAAGGTTCCGGTGTTTTGCTCCCGGCGGAGGGACTCCCTTGCTCTGGCAGTGGATGCCTTATCGATTCCTTGGGATTTTTCTCTGGCTTACATCTTTCCTCCTCTTCCTCTATTGATCAGAATCATCCAGAAACTGAAGCAGGAGTATTGTCCTGTTATCCTGATCGCTCCAAACTGGCCTCGCCAGTCCTGGTATCCGGAGTTGATGGCCATGTCAGTGGCGGATCCGTTCCCACTTCCTGCCCGTCCGGACCTACTTCTTCAGGGATATCTGTGGAAGGAGGATGTTCACACTCTCCATTTGATGGCATGGCAGTTGAATCCTCGATTCTAGCAAAGAAAGGATTTTCTCCTTCTGTGGTGTCGACTATGCTCAGTGCTCGTAAGCCTGTGTCCTCCAAGATCTATCATCGCATTTGGTCAACCTTCGTTGCATGGTGCTCTGATAAGAAATTATCCCTTGATTTTCATCTTCCCACTGTCCTGGCCTTCTTGCAGGACGGTGTTGATAAGGGGCTCAGTCTGAGTTCCCTCAAAGTTCAGACTTCTGCCTTGTCTGTGTTTTTCCAGGAAAGGATTGCTATCCTTCCTGATGTGAAAGTTTTCTTCCAAGGTGTGACTCATGTTTGGCCTGCCTTCAAGAGTCCTGCTCCCCAGTGGGACCTCAATTTGGTGCTGGGAGTTCTCCAGCGACCCCCGTTTGAATCCTTGGCTTCCATTCCATTACGTCTCTTGACTTGGAAGATGGCCTTCCTTTTGGCTATTGTTTCAGTTCGCCGGGTAGCAGAGTTACAAGCTCTGTCTTGTAAACCTCCTTACCTGGTGTTCCACAAGGATAAGGCTGTGCTTCGCACTACCAAGGAATTCTTACCCAAGGTTGTGTCCGAGTTTCACATCAATCAGGAGATTGTGGTTCCCTCTTTCTGCCCTAATCCTTCATCTGACAAGGAACGAGATCTCCATTTGTTGGATGTGGTGCGTTGCCTCAAGTTTTATGTTCATCGCACCGAGTCTATCAGGAAGTCTGACGCTCTATTCGTCATTCCTGAGGGGCCTAGGGCAGGGAGACCGGCTTCCAAAGTTACCATTGCCTCTTGGATTAAGGCTACTATCCGTGAAGCCTATAAGTTGCGGAATAAGCATGTTCCCTTCCGGGTGACTGCCCATTCCACCAGATCTATTGGGGCCTCTTGGGCCTACAAGAATCAGGCTTCTGCTGATCAACTGTGCAGAGCGGCCACTTGGTCCTCTGTGCACACTTTTTCTAAGCACTATCGAGTTGATGTACTGGCTTCGGCTGATGCCAGTTTTGGAAGGAAGGTCCTGGAGGCAGTTTTGCCTGTGTAGGTCTTCCGCTCTGTGATCCTTAGTGCTTCCTTACTGTTGAGCCCTGTTGGCTCTACTTCCGTGTGCTGTGTTAGTTCAGGGGTTGTTCCCTTGGTTGGTGTCCATTGACACTTACAGTTTGGGCTATGTAATTAACTGGTTCATAGCAGTTTTAGTGACTTGGGCCTTGTTCTGGTCCTTGCCTTATTTCCCGCCTCTGGATCAGCTCAATGTTTGTACATCCCAGAGTACCAGTGACCTGTATTGGACGACAGTGAAAATAGGATTTTAGTCTTACCTGTTAAATCCTTTTCACTTAGTCCATACAGGTCACTGGTCTCCCACCCTGTCAAGGGACCAGACCTGGCTCTCCTGTGGCATTCAGTGGGAGACCTTTGGGGCATGCTCACAGGAGTCTTTCTTCTTGCTTACCTGGGGTCAGTTTTAGGGTCTCAAATCAATCTAGTGGCTCTGGCCTGAAGGTGGCTTAAGTAGGAGGGGAGGCTCCGCCCCCTGCAATCATTTGCATGATTGTTCCTGCCTATTAAAGGGGCGAATCGCCTCCCAGAGTACCAGTGACCTGTATGGACTAAGTGAAAAGGATTTAACAGGTAAGACTAAAATCCTATTTTTTCCACTGTTTTCAATTCCTTATGACAAAATTGAAAAGTGATGCATTTCCTTCTGAAAATAGTCCTCTTTTTATCGCCAAATGACATTTTTTATAGCGATAACTATTTATTCTTCTTCTTTGTTTCTATAGCACCAACTTATTGAGCAGTGTTGTACAACTGGGAATAGACATACAGAGATATTAAATAGTAAAAATGGAGCATGGAAAACAAGAGGATCAGAGGTCCCTGCTTGTGAGAGCTTAGTCTAGAGGGTGGTAGGTCGGACACAGAAGGAGTAAGTGCCTCCTGCCACATGGATTGCCGATCAGTGGGAGGGAGAAAGAAGTGCTTTGGTCCAGGCAAGTAGTTGTGTTTGGGAAAAAAAAAACGATGTGAACAGTGAGGTAATGATAGGTTTGTAGGTGGGAGAGTGATTTTAGAAGGGAATGAGAGTGAGCTGAAGTTGGACAGGCTGTTGTCTAGCCTTGCTCATAAATGTTATGGAGGTAGTTGATAGGTTTCCCTGAAGAGGTGCGTTTTCAGGAAGGGTCTGAAGGCTAAAAGAGGGTTTGGTGGGAAGGGGGAGGGAATTCCAGAGCTCATGTGCAGCACAGGAGAAGTACTGTAGGCAGGAATGGGAGAATGTAATAAGAGCTGCAGAGAGAAGAAGGTCCTGCACAGAGCAAAGAAAGCGAGTGGGAGTGTATTTGGAAATGGGAGATGAAATATAGGGGGGTGTAGTGTTAGTAAGGGCACAAGAAGTTTGAATTTAATTATATATGCTAATGGGAGCCAGTGTAGGGACCAGCAAAGAGGAGGGATGTGTAAGGTAGATTAGTCCAGCAGCAGAGTTCATTATGGACTGTAGTGGGGTTAGTCAGGTGATAAGAAGGCCTATTAGGAGTGAGATATAGTAGTCAAGACGGGACATGATGTTTGGATTAGAATTTCAGTAGTATCTTGAGTGAGAAAAGGTTAAATTCTAGAGATGTTACGGCAGTGGAGGTAGCATGAATTGGAGATTGTATGTGGGGAATGAAGAAATGGGCGAAGTTGAAGGTGGCCTCCAGGCAGAGTGATGTTGAGGTTGGCGTGATGGCGGTGCTGTTAACAGTGAAGGCAAAGGCTGGTTGGAATGAAAATTCTAAATTCAGCTTTGCTAAGTTTTAGTTTACAGGATTACATCCAGGAAGACACAACAGACAATTAGATACCTGGGATAAGAGGGAAGGAGAGAGGTCTGTGGAGGAAAGATAGATTTGAGTGTTATCAGCACAGAGATGATGGTGAAATCCAAAGGAGTTTATCTGTTTACTCTATTCAATTTACACCTCATCCCTTGGCAAGGTGCCCAGGACAGAACCTTGCACTACTCCAACAGAAAGTTTGAGGTGGTGAAGAATTGAAGCCAGAGTAGGACACACTGAAGGAGCGGTTGCAGAAATATGAAGAAAACCAACAAAGGCCTAGTCAATAGAGAGCGTGGAGGAGGAGTGGGTGATCCACTGCGTCAAAGGCAGCTGACAGGTCTAGGACAATGAGCAGGGAGTAGAGGTATTTTAACTTAGCAGAGAACAAGTCATTGACCACTTTAGTGAGGGCAGTCTCAATGGAGTAACAAGGGCAGAATCTGTATTGCAGAGGATCTAACTGGAAATAGGAGCGGAGAATTTAGTGAGCCGGTTGTATACAATACATTCAAGAAGCTTGGAGGCAAATGGAAGAAGAAAAATGGGCTAGCAATTTGAGAGGAAGATTGGGTCTAGAGAGCGTTTCTTTAAGATAGGTGTGATTAGTGCATGCATGAAAGAGGATGGGGAGGTGCTGGTTGTCAGAGGTTGAATATGTGAGTAAGGGTTGGAGTTAGCAGAACAGAAAGTTCTTGTGTGAGCGTGTAAGGAGAAAGGAAATTTCGTCCTCTGTCAGGGGTGAAAAGGAATTAAGTATGTGTGTGGGAGAAGTGACAGGGTTAAGCTGGCTGGATGGGGGTGCAACTGATGAGATTTCATGTCTGATGGAATCTATCTTGTCCTTGAAGAGGATGGCGAAATCTTAAGCTGAGAAGTTAGTGGAAGGGGTTTGTTTTGTTGAGAAAAGGTGTTTTGTGTTAAAGGAAATATTAGAAATTAAAGCAGAAAAGTATGACTGTTTGGCCAAGGAGAGGGCAGAGCTATAAGAAAAGAGAATTAATTTGTAGTGTATTAAGTTAGCTGAGGAGCGAGATTTCATACAGAGCCTTTCCACAGTGTGTGAGCCCTTTGGAGATTTTGCATTCATATTGTGTGCCATGGTTATAATGGGGTTCTGCAGGGGTGGAGTAGAGTTGCAGCTGTGTCAAGAGCTGTTGTGAGATTGCTGTTGTAGAGAACAGTAGTTTGTTTGGGGCAAGAAAGTGTAAAAACTGGGTTGAGGAGATGATGCAGAGATGTGGAAAATTTGGCAGATCAAGAGAATGTAGATTTCTCTACATGATGTGGACGTGAAGTTGGAATTGTGTGGTATGACAATGGTGCTGGTTAGGAGGGGTGGACAGAGAGAGGAAAGGGAACATTAGATAAATTAGAGACAGAGCAGAGGTTTGTGAAGACCAGGTCAAGGGAGTGGCCATCACTGTGAGTGGGAGAGCAAGTCCACTATGATAGATCAAAGGAGGTTGTTAAGGAGAGGAGTTTGAGGGTAGAGGGGGTGTTGTAATTATCTACAGGGATGTTGAAGTCTCTGGGGATGAGAGTGGGGACATCAGAGGACATTAAATGAGGGAGCCAGGAAGCAAAGTGGTCAAGGAATTGTGTAGTAGCACCAGGTGGTCTGTATATGACAGCAACACAGAAAGGGAGAAGAGATAAAGTGTATGAGCTTCAAAGGTAGGGAAGGAGAGGAGATTAACTGAAATGTGTGGTTAGAGGACAGCAAATGCCTACTCCATCCACCCCGTCTGATACCAGGCCTAGGGGTGTGGATGAATTGTAGGCCTCCATGTGAAAGTGCAACAGTGGAGACGGTGTCTGATGATGTAATCCAGGATTCAGTGATGGCAAGGTGGTTTAGAGATTGTGAGATGAACAAATCATGAACAGCAGTTAGTTTACTGCAAACAGAGCAGGAGTTCCAGAGACCAAAACAGGTCTCTGTAGGTTCGGTGACATGGTACAGTTATTAGATTATAGATGTTGCATGTGTGAGAGGGTGTTGCAGTACAAGAGGCAGTGGAAGAGGGGCCTGGGTTAGGTGTGATGTCACCTGCAGCAAGCAAAAAGGTGAGGGGCAGAAGGTGGGGGTAAGAATTAAAGAGGTGGGGCATTTTTTCAGTGGTAGAAGGCAAAGGTGGTAATAAGGAATGGAGAAATGAGAAAAGTTTATGGGACCAGAGAAATGATGAGGGAAGAAGTGAGGGTACAATATGATTGGAGTGAGAGTTAATGTGGATACAGGAGGAGGAGAGCCTAATGCAGGTGAGAATGGTGATGAAACAAGAAGAGCCAAATTGGTCATGGTGAGGTTAATGAATGGGACAACATAATCTGTGCTACAGTCTTTGTTCTAGTAGAGTAGTGATGCGTTGGCTAATCAAGGCTCATTCGAAGAAAGTAACAGGTGCAGAAGGGGCGGGTGTCAAAGAGGGTGAAAAGAGTCAGTTACAGAATAGCAAGGTGTCAATGCAGGATGAGGCAGATGAGATATTGCAGGGTTAAAGAACATAATCAATTAATGTTAAGTAGAGGTTGAAGTTGTTATGGGTAAAATGGACTGCAAAAGAAAACTGAGTTAGGATCTTTTTCAGTCAGCGGTTTAACCCCTTGAGTGAAGAGCAATATGCTGGCACTCAAAGGGTTAAAAGTTAACTGAGCCAATTAAAAACGCAGTCCTGGTAATCCTGGTTTCTTGCATCAGGTCTTCAGCAGTTTGATAAAAGTTGCAAATGTTAGTGCCTGTTGCAGAGAAAAATCCCTTTGCTCTGAATTCAACAGTAGTAGTGTTTTTTTTAATAGCAGTCCACCATCTGTCCAACTCTCTGCCTAACTCTTAACTCTTGATTTGAGATTTGAAACTCTCTTCAGGGGAAGATTTTTCCACCAGATGACAAGATTTGGTTTTTGTCCCTTCAGGTGACTCAGGTGGTATCCAGGCATCCTCCAATGGTGTGGAAGTACATGAAGGTACTAGTCTACATAGTCTCTGCTCTGGAAGCAGGCCTATTTGTTTCATACATGGAAGCTGCAGCTGGAAATTATCTAAAATTGGTCAAGACAACAGTGTCATGTCTCTGTCCAACAGGGTGAAGGCAAACCTTTGTTGCTGGCTTCAGGACGCCTCATCTGTCCTTGGGACAGCCACTGGTTATCCTAAATTGGATCACAGTCATGAGAGACCAGCCTCATAGGCTGGGGCACCACTCTGGGTCACCAGACTGCTCAGAGTCTTTGGATCAGTGCAGTAAATGTTCTGGAGCTTCAGATAATTTGTGTTCCACTGCAGCATTGGTTTTGGTCCCTCCAGGGATCCTTGGTGTGGATCCAGTAACACAATGAGACAGCAGTGGCTTACATCATCCACCAAGGAGGTTCCACTGATTCTCCTGTGCTGGAGGCTCACGTGCTGGCTATCTCTGCCGTTTACATTCCAAGGGTAGTGGCAAACTTTCCCAGATCTCCAATGCCTGGATCCTGGCAATTGGGAACTCAATCAGATGGTATTCAACTTGATAATTCATCTATTGGGAATCCCGACAATGGACACAACGGCCTCTCGGCTGAACAGCAAGGTTCCTCAATTCTGTGCCAGGTCCCGGTATCCTCTAGCTCTTTTGGTAGATGCAATGCTCATCCCATGGCATTTTTTTCTGGCATATGTGTTCTCTCCAGTTTCCCTGATTCCCAGGTTGCTGAGGAAAATCAAGATGGAGTGGGCTTGTGTCATTCTGATTGCCCTTCTGGGCTTGTTTTTCAGATCTTCTCATCTATCAGTGGCAGTGCTGTTTCAGCTCCCTCAGTGTCTGGAACTTTTGATACCGGGTCCACTGTGTCATCCACAGGTGGAAAAATTGGATTTGACGGCTTCCAAGGCAAATGACAGGGTATGGTTCCTGTTCTTTAAGTGGTGTGCTGATTGGGGGTCAACTTCTGTTTATTTTGGTTTTTCTTCAAGATGGTCTTCAGAAAGGGCTTGGACTTAGTTCCATTAAAGTTCAAATTTCAAAGGGGAGATACACTAAGAGGTGAAACAGTGGGGATGACTTCTCCTGTGACATCAGTTCTCCAACTTCTATGTTATTTTATTGAGCCAATGCACTAAAATTTCTTAAGTGCAAGAGATCTTAGTGCATATGCTCAATAGAAAAACATAAAAACTGGAGAAGTGATATCACCAGATAAGTCAACTCAACTTTATCACTACTTAGTACGTAAACCTCCAACTCTTTCTGTCCTTTTCCGGAGGCATCTTGCCTTATAAACTTTTGCCCAAGGGATGGCTCTTGCTTACCTCATATTTTAGGATCCCACTCCTCCACGGGAAACAGGGCAATGCTGAAGACACTGAGCAGGACAGCAAACAGTGACTGGAACAATGCTTGACACAGTAGGAATCACAGGAACAATTGTTTGTAGCTCAGAAAAACTCTGAAGGATCCAGAAATCTTGACAAGGCTAGGCTGTAAAGAACTTGAAACATACAAATCTTAGGCTATGAATGTGCTAAGAGGATTTAAAGGTAAAGGGCAAGTTAGAAAATTGGGAAATTTGTATTTTAGAAGGACATCCTAGACATCCTTCTCTTGTTTTTATGATTGTTCCCAGATGTGATCAGGTGGCTTCTAATGACTGTGGCCATTGGTCACATGTATGTTCTACAGGGCCAATTCTATTTTGGGTCTTGACCTTTCTTAATTTGTCTTGTACATTGGGCATCAATGCAAAAGC
The DNA here is from genome assembly GCA_037306005.1 of Rhinophrynus dorsalis. Classification (NCBI taxonomy): domain Eukaryota; kingdom Metazoa; phylum Chordata; class Amphibia; order Anura; family Rhinophrynidae; genus Rhinophrynus; species Rhinophrynus dorsalis. The sequence continues at coordinate 384,544,740 of CM074723.1, read as the reverse complement.
TGTGCAAAGCTGCTGTATTTGGTCTCTTCATCACAGTCTGTATTTTGCCTTGACTTACATATATTGTGGAGAGGCAAGTATTGTTGGTTGTGGTAGCAGACTGTGTAGCCTTTTCAGGTTTTTTCTGCTTTGCCCTTTTCCTAAGATGCCTGTTGGTATGTTCTGTTTTGGTATCTGGTATCATAAGCAGCTTGTGGTTCTGCTGGGCTGGCATTTTTGGGGTTTATCTTGGCTGTGGCCACGAACGTTTTATCTCTCTCCCTCATGTTTGGGGAAGTGTTGGTATGTCCCATGGTTCCTGTGTCTCCCATAGGACATAATATAAAAGCGGATTTTTTTGCTTCTTACTGATAAATCCTTTTATCTTAGTTCATGGGATACACAGGGCATCCCTCCCATGGAAAACTCTGCTTTTTTCTTTTCTTTAGCAGGGCTACCATACCATCTTCAGATTGGAGATTTCTTCTCTACACTTGTTTCTTTTCCTCTTTCTTGAGTATAGCCTATACTATATGTAAACTGAAGAAAAGCAGAGATGGGTGGGGGTTTAAGCAAAGCTGAGTGGGAGTGGCCTTCTTCAGGGACTTTGTTCTTATAGTCCCCTGCCTTCTAGTGGTAGGATATTAATCCCATTGTCCTTGTGTGCCCCACTGGCTAAGGGAAAAGGACTTATTGATAAGTAGCAAAACAAATCCCCCTTTTTCCCCTGTTCTCTTCACATTGGTTCTGATTCTACCCAACCTTCTGTAGCCAGATGCTCCCCTCTCTAATAGAGGGGTGAATTGTAAGTAGCCAGTGGAATTGTAAGATTTTGAGGCTAGGTGGCACTTTTGACGTAAACAACATCAGTTTTAACTGCAAAAACTTTGGAAGGAAACATCTCCCAGCAATGGGGATACCCTTGTTTTATTTGGCAGTAAACCCCATACATTACATGTTTTTCATTTTACTTAGCAGTAAATACATATACATATAATATTTCCTGATAAGTAAGACATGGGTATTCCTACTGCTGGAAGATCTTATTCAAAAGTGATTGCAGGGAAAATCTGAACTTTTGGAAGAGAATGGCTGCACTAGTATTCATGACCTTTCCATTTTATGGTGGCACTGTTCTATTTCTGACTATGGAGAGTTTTACTCAGTAACCAAATAATAACATTACATTATTAGTATAATTGAAATCAATGAATTAACAACTATAAACATTCCCATAATAAGGTGTAAATTATCCTTTTGAGTATACAGGTAATTGCCAGCATACATGCTTTGTTCTTTCACTTTCATTTCTTTAAGGATAATTAAAGAGGTAATTAGAACAATTACTCTGCCCTGTATTTTTACAGAGAAAATGTTTGTATTGTACATATAATTGTCACTAGGTGGGCTGAATTTGCAGCATGTTTAAATTACATTTGTAAAGACTTTTAAAACAGTGACTGTGAAAGAATGAATTAAAATATAGTTTTGTATTATTTAGATACCTTTAAATCTGATACTCTTAGCTGTTTGATTTATTTATTGTGTGTTAGTATTTCTTTGGGACAACAAGCAGACATAGGCTTCCAGTACATACATCTATACAGTTCTCAACTTGCATTGTTTCACATCATGTCATTGCATAATTTAAGGTAAAACTTCATTAGAAAATGTATGTGTTTGTGAGTTTATAGATGAAAGATTATTTTTATGCTTTTCTCTTAGTCCTTTAGGGGACACAGAGTCAGTGGAAGTAAAATTCCCTCCACCAAAGAAGCAAGATGCTTAAATAATTAAGTAAAACAAATAAATAAACTCCTTCAACTTCTCCCCAGCCCTCAACAGAATAAGAGTTTTCTAAAGGCAGGATGCCCCGTGTCTCCAGTGGACTAGAGAAAAAGATTTATTATTGAGTATAGAAATCCAGTTTTTCCTTGTATCCAATGGTTGGAACAGTGACAGTGGAGATGTCCTAAAGCGATCACAAAATATAAGGTGCGGGAGAAAATGGAATCAAACTGAGTGAATTAAACAGCTATGGCTTACATCATCCAAAATTGGCATCCACTGAAGAAACAACATTTACTTTGTAGAACATTTTAAGCAGCTGCTTTTCAGGTTTGTTCTAATTATGCTTGGTGCTTGATGACCCAGGATGCATTTATGTACCTCACAGAGTAGCAGTCACTTTGAAAGGTACTTGTTGAGTATAAAGAACTTATGCTTGTTTTATAGTCTTTTTAATCCATGAAGCAATAGTTTTGAACTTGTCCGGGAAGGGCACTTAGTGTTCAGAAGAAGGGACTTAGACGGACCCAGGCCAGGAGTGGCAGGACTAGCAGAGACAGAAACAGAAGAGCCAGGAGTGGCAGGACTAGCTGAGGCAGAAACAGAAGAGCCAGGAGTGGCAGGACTAGCTGAGACAGAAACAGAAGAGCCAGGAGTGGCAGGACTAGCTGAGACAGAAACAGAAGAGCCAGGAGTGGCAGGACTAGCTGAGACAGAAACAGAAGAGCCAGGAGTGGCAGGACTAGCTGAGGCAGAAACAGAAGAGCCAGGAGTGGCAGGACTAGCTGAGGCAGAAACAGAAGAGACAGCAGAATGAAGATCTTAAAGCCTAGGAGAGCGGCCAGCAAGAACCTGTGAGTCATTACACTTTTCACCTCCAGCAAAGATTTTTTGCTTCTGGTACTGTCACGGTTCCCCAGAAATATTCAGAAGTCAGTACAGTATAGTAAAATGCAATTTATTGAATAGTAACAAAGGTAGCACACAGTAGTATGATAGCAGGGATAAGCAAAGGGTCACAAGCCAGCAAGCGCTGCTATCAGAAATAGTAAGCTGCCAAGACTGACTACACTGCTAGAGACTAGGCCGAAGCCACTGGTAGTCTCTGCAGGAACTGGAATGGAACAGGAGGAGGAACACGACGTCTAGGTTCAGAACCATGGGAAAGCTACCAGATTCACGCCTGCAGTCAGTAATAGGAAGTGGATATCTGACTCATGCCTGCAGTCAGTATAAGCTAGTCTACCAGAGCCCCAGGTCAGTACCAGATTGGGTGTCTGCTAGGTACAGGGGACAAACAAGAGAATAGTCAGACAGAGCCACAGGTCAGCACCAGATTGGATGTTCAGAGAAATCAGGTCATACACAGAGCCCAAGGAAACAGAACTGTATTGTACAACAATGCAAGGGCAACTAAGTCAGAACCCAGTTACCCTTTTAAACCCCTTCCTCAGGAAGTAGATAGGAGGAGTCCACCAAGGAATTGAATGAAACAACGCCCTGCGTTATTCTGCCGTTTCGTGCCCATAGATGATGCAACAATAAGTTGTGCGACATACTCCCACCATTGCTGCGTCAAAATAGCAACCACACCCCTGTAAATGATGCATCTCACGATGTGTCCCTACTCCGCATCATCTCAGTGACATTACCATCCCGCCAGAGGCCGTGGACGTCTACAGATCCCACCAACTGTGTATAGGCCAGGACCAATAAGAGATGCTTGGAATATGCCAGCAGAGTTGCTTGGAGCGTGTCGCTGGATTGTGGGTACGCTGACAGGTACCCCCCTTAATGGTTTATGTACGTAACTACAGTTGTGTTGTCAGATTGAGTTTAAATTGGACAGAAGATGATGATGATTTTCAGGACAATGAGGTTTTAGAGTCCCTGGCAGCTGGGGATATTCAGAGAGTAATCTGTAGGTATAAAGAGGTATGAAATACGCAAACTAGGGAACTGGTTTGTAGTAACGTTTCACACCTTCCCATGTTGCGGGTTACTCATAAGCCTTTAAAGGCATAGTAATGGATCGTTTTAAGGACATTTAATACTGTAGATAGTAAAAAAATAAACTAATTGAGCCCAGTCCGATCTCTCAGACCTTTATGGTTTGAGAGATATATGATTACAAAGTTCCCCCTCCCTCCCCTTTCACCGACGTCAGGCTGTATCTTACAGCAGGAGATCCTGGTCCCAGGAACGTCCTGCGGCTCTTCAAGAGAGTCGAAATAGAACAATATAGAAATAAATACTTCATTTGAACGGTATTTATTTCTACATTGTGCTGTTTTGGCTCTGCTAAAGAGCCACAGGAGAGTCCAGGAACCAGGATCTCCTGCTGTAAGATAGAGCCTGACGTCAGTGAAAGGGAAGGGAGGGGGGAACTTTGTAATCATATATTTCTCAAACCATAAAGGTTTACTATCTACAGTATGAAATATCCTTAAAATGATCCATTTCTATCCCTTTAAATAGCCATATTGTTTAATTCAGGCCACGAACACAACACATATACATGTATGCCATGGGACTATATCACGTTAAAGGTGCAATTAAATAAGATACCAACTGCTACATAGAGAACAAACTAAATTAAAATTCACAATTATTTAAATGGGGCCTTTAACTCCATGGATGCATTAGAAGTCTCTAATGTATTTGAGATTTTCCTACCATTCAATGGGTTAAAAAGCCCCATTTAAATCAGTTTGACATTGGGGAATTTTTATTTGTCCCCCTATAGTTCATTTGGTTTGCTTCATAACTGCATCGATTTAGCTTATTGAATTCCACCTCAAGGGACTTATTCATCAAGCTAAATAGGTGCAATTCTGAGGTAAATCAAATGCACCACAGGATGGAAATGAAATTGCACAAATTTAAATTAACAATATTTCTCCTCTATGGTGCAGTAGGTTTGCTCTAGAATTGCACGCAATGCATAGGATACCTCTTTGGCATTCAAAGGGTTAATCCAGATCAGTGCTAGCCACAGCCACAGCAAGTCAATGTTTCTCTTGTCTGTAAATGGCAGATGGTTATGGCAGTCAGACAGTACTATTACCTCATGTCTTCCTGACAAGTGTTTATGACAGTCAGGTTTCCAGTACATCTCTGTCCTGCCTTTGAAGTGTGCAGTTTAAATAAACACTGCTGCAGAGCGTCTTGCTTCCCAACTCTTGGCTGTATAATGACGCCAGACAGCTTCTGATAAACCAGAGGCTGATACAGGGCTAGAGGATGAGTCAGACAATGTTCTAACCCTTGTTTATTACTACACTGTAGGTGGTGGACTCAACATCCGATAAACTACCTCTCTTGGAATCTGCAAAAGAGAAAATGATGTACACATTAACCCCCTGACAGCCAGGTGTTGTCCATCTCATTGTGGAACTTACTGTGGTGCCCATCTGAATCTGCATGCATAAACAAAAAGTAGTGCAATTCTACAGCAAACTAACTATACTAGGGGATATATTAACATTTTGTTTATTTAAATTAGACTTTTACCCATTGAATGATAAAGTGGTTTTTAGCACATTGCACTGGAGACCTCACTATCTTTGAAGTGCTTAAAAGCCCCTTCTGAATGAATGAATGAGAATTGTTATTTTTTGTATATGGTGACGTTGGTTTGCTGTAGAACTGCCTGACTTTTCTTTTGGGCATATAAACCAGTGGGCCACGTCAACAAAATGAGAGTAATTCCAAGACTGGCAGTCTGCCATTACAAGCATACCTGGGAACCTTAATGTTCACAGCAGCAGAAGTATCTACTTGAGTCTGGGCTTGATAGCATCCAAATTACATAATTTGTGTCATAATGTGTGGATGGTATTGAACTGAAAAAAGGCAGAGTGGGTGGTGTTAAAGGGACAGTAATGTCCCCCAAAATAAGTCCCGTATTGTAGAGTTTAAAATATTAATCAATATGCTCCAAATCCTATCTCTCAAACCGCTATGGTTTGAGAGATATAGGAATTCAAAGCCCCCCCTCTTTCCGGTCTGGGGACCAGCAGGTGGCTCTGCAGCAGAGCCGGAATCGCCTTACTTAAAAAAAATTAATTCACTGGAAAGGTCTACAAAGTGTGCTTGCAAACCAAGCACATTTTTTAGACCTTTCCAATGAATTAATTCTTTAGCAATAATGTGATTACAGCTCTGCTGCAGATCCTCCTCGAGTAGTACTACTCGATTCTCCTGCTGTCAGCTTTACAGCTGACATCAGGAGAAGGGGAGGGAGGGGGAAACTTTGAATCCCTGTATCTCTCAAACCATAGCGGGTTTGGAGCATATTGATTAATATTTGAAACTCTACAAAATGGGGCATTTTTTTGGGGACATTCCTGTCCCTTTAAGAAGGAACTCAGTCATCTGGAGAATCACCTTCTGTATTGAAGACTCTTAATTAACCCAGAAAACTCGAATCTCAGAGACAGGTCCAGAGAGTTCCCAGGTTCAATTAAAAGGCTATATTTTTGCATATATATATATATATATATATATATATATATATATATACACACACACACACACACATACTATAAATGAGAATGTACTCATATGACCACAAATTCTAATGCAAGACACACCCCGGGTGGCAGCTAGTAGGAGATATGTATATCTCCTCCACACTGACTGAGGCCGACGTACACAGGAGTTGGCCAACCTTCAACTTCCATCCCCACAGAAAAAAAACATACCCGACTTACTTTGGATCAAATTGTGTACCCCTGTGCCACTCAAACGGTTAAACTGTATGTGGCATCCAAAAGCTGGAGGATTCCCTGTATCAATTCTTTGCTTATGCTGTTACGAATGGAAGATGACTTAATTAGATCGATGGAGAAGTCAGCAAAAACTGCATCAATATTTACGATCTGACGTATAAGAAAAATTTATACATTTGAGACCCCTGTGTTCCCTCTACCCACCTCCATACTGCCGACCCATTGAGCCCCTGAGGAGGCAGAGTAGGGATCGAGCAGCAGACGGCATGCTTAGCACTGGCAGCCCCTTCCTCCACTGCTGCCCTCCACTTCCACATGCTCGGCCCATTATAAATTACCCAAGTGACCTTCACTTTTGAATGAGCACACTCTGCACATTCAAAGTATGCTACTACCGTACAGATTTATTTTCTGAATCAGTCCACATGTATCCACACAAAATGTTATGTCTCGCCAAACTCATTTGGAATCAATAATGAATGAACAGCAAGGGAGCAGAAGCACAAAATATAGAGGACAGAATCATTGGAGAGTGCAGTATACACTGTGATAGGAGCATGTGATAGAGAGGCGCTGGGATTGAGGGGTGAAATAGATGACAGAAGGGGGCATTAGAGAAGGAGAAAACCTTTATGAAAAAGGAAGAGACAGAGACTGTCAATGCCACAATCAGATTATGTTAATCTTTTGAGTGCTAGAGAGGTATCCATTGCACTGCAACGCAATGCATTGGATACCTCTCTGGCACTCAAAGAGTTAAGGGGGTGAGTAGCATGCTTCTGTTTTGATTGAGAGAACGTGTTCAGTTTTACTAAAACTTGTCTGGAACCCTGTTTTGGATCAGGAGATGCCCACACCAACAAATATGTGACATGGAGATAGTGTCACAGTCACAGCAGCAGCACAGATTTCTTTCTTCCTCTGGAACTGATAAGACCTTCATCCAGAACTGTAACTATTCTGCCCATTTAACCCTTTGACTGCCAGAGAGGTATCCAATGCATTGCTTTGTGTTGCATACCCCTATGGCACTCAAAGGGTTAAGAGCCTTCACCTGGGACCGCGTTGCAGCTTGCACCAACAGACATGTCCTCTGCACCCTCCTAGTGTCACGCACATGTCCTCTTTGTCCCGTCCCACCTTCCCCCTTCTTATCATACATCCAGTTACAGAGATAAGTAGCTAGTATGTGTGTAATGTATGTATGACTCAATCTGCATCACTGTATGTATAATAATATGTATGTATTTGTCTCTATGTATGTATGCTTTTGTTTTGTGCATATGTATGTATGTAAAATTGTAACCCTTTACATAACTAAATAGAAGGATGAAAAAAAAGACAGGCACTGCTAGTATATCATCAGGAGCATATACTCCTGGCAGGGTCACAAGACTAAATCGATCCAAAGGCTGCCACCCAGCACTAGATAAGTGTGGCAGATTATAGTCCATTCCCTAAGCAGGGATTCACAACACAAACAATGGCCCTCATTCCTGGGAGGCTTAAAGCTACTTCCTGCGGCAGAGGGAAGACTAATTCAGTGGTTGAGGCTACCATGTTCTGTCAGGCTGCCTTTGGTCTTTAGACACTGGAATGCTTATCATTTGATCTATGAGTAAGGTTTCATGCTTAGAGGAACTAGTACAAGAACTAAATAACATCAATTGCAACATTAATGGCTTATGTGAGGCTTGTAAAAAAAGAGGAAGATTTAGTCAAATTACAAGATGGACACTAGATTTACTAAAATGGAACCAATGATGGATGATGTGGGGGAATCGGAATCTTGATTAAAGGGATAGTAATATTTAAAATGTAAAAAAACAGTATGTTGTAGGGTTTATCCCCCTGGGGGTACTCCCACTTCTGAAAGGTGTTTTATTCAAAAGTTATTACAGCTCAAAGTTGAAATTTTTAGGTGCAATATCACAGTGGGCTGAAATTGTACAGTGACGCTGTTGCTACATCATCCTATGGAGATTTATGGTCCCGGGACCAGAGCTGTCCATAGGATGCTGTAGCAACAGCACCACTGTAAAATTTCAGGCCACTGTGATATTGCACCTAAAAAATTCAACTTTGAGTTGTAACAACTTTTGAATAAAACACCTTTCAGCAGTGAGAGTACCCTTTTTTTCTCAGGGGGATAAACCCTACAACATATTTTTTTTTTACATTTTAAATATTACTATCCATTTAATAAAAGACTGACAGACTCAGTCATAAAAGTAGAAAGTATTTCTGAAAGAATCCCTTCCTGTGCTATCAAATTAAACAGTCACTATGTTCTTCGGATCATTCTGACTTATTCCCCTACAAGTAGCCACAGCGATGATGAAGTTTAAAAATGTTATGATGATTTATTATACTTCTTCAAACTGGACAAATACAATACAAATTATAATGGGAAATTTCAATGCGAGAATTGGTAACATCCAAAATGTTGAAAAATCAATCAGAGTGCATGGAAATGGAAAAGAGAGTCTACAGGCAACCAGCTGATTGAATTTGCAGAAGAACAACATTTGTACATCATTAATTCCTTCTACAGGAAAAAGGCCCAGAGGAAATGGACTTGGAAAAGCCCTAATGGTGATACAAGTGAAACTGACTTCATACTTTCAAATAATAAAACTTATTCACTTACTGCTCTGTCTTAAATCATTTTAACATTGGAAATGACCATCTAGTGAGAGCAAAAATCAGATCTGACTTCATGAAAGAAAGCAAGAAAATGATTATCAACAAATGTGAAGATCAACTCTTGCCAGCTACTGAAAGTATTTTTAGCACTGTCTATTCCAGTGTTTCTCAGCTCCTGTCCTCAGGACCACTAACAGGCCAGGATTTGATGATTTCCTTGTTAGAGCACAGGTGAGTTAATCAATGTGAATGAGCCTCTGATCACCACACCTGTGCTCTAGCAGAGAAATCCCTAAGTCCTGAGGACAGGAGTTAAGAATCACTGGTCTAATCACTTCAGTGTGCCCCAAGACCTTCCAGACACAGACATTTCAACCCACAATGAAAAAGTTATTGAGATTATCGTAGACACTACTCATGCCCTTGCACCTACTGTAAAACAAGAAAAAACAACCGGAATATCAAAAGAAACAGTTTCCATGATGAAAAAGAGAAGAGAGATGAAGCAAAACAGTAATATTAGAAAAAGGGTTGAATATGTAGAAATGTGCAAGACCATAAGGAAGCGTATAAATAAGGAAATGCACAAGTTCAGTGATGAGCTTAACAAATGGACTATGGAAGAAAATCAAGGTCTAAAGAAAGCAAGGAAAAAGATAGCCGCACATAGGAGCCAAATGTTTGTATTAAAGCTTGAAGATGATACAACAGCAAAAACTCAACAACAAACAGTAAAACGCTTGGAAGAACTGTATTCACATCTTTAGAAGGATGAAGCACAATGACCGAATTCGGTGCCAAAGGCTGAAGCTGTGCCTGAAGTTTAAGATATAGAAGCTGCAATAAACTCAAGGAAAAATGTCAAAGCTGCTGGAGCCGATAAAGTTACTATTGAAATGTTGAAAGCCAGAAGTCAACACTTATTCAAAGCCCTAGCTAAACTATTTTCAAAATGCCTACTACTCGGCAAAGTGCCTGAAACATTGAAAAATGCAGAAGTCATCCTACTGCACAAAAAAGGTTATAAGGCGGATCTTAAAAAACCACTGACCGATAAGCCTATTGCCAGTGGTCTGCAAGGTTTCCACAAAGGTACTATCAAGAAGAATGGACACAATACTTAAAGCAGCACAACCTAAAGAACAAGCAGGCTTCAAGATTGGTTTCAGTACAATGGACCATTTCCAGACAGTGCAACAAGTTATAGGGTGACATCATAAATACAACCTCCTACTATACATAGCTTTCATTGACAATGAAAAGGCAAGCAATAATCAATGCTCTTTAAATAAGGAATAGATAGAGCTTACATCAATATCCTCTAATCAATATGTGAAAATTTAACTGCATCAATACAGATCAACAATGAAAAAGTCAAAATCAACATAGAAAAAAGTGTCCAACAACACCAAAACTATAATGTGCTTGTTTAGAAGACATTTTCCACAAACTAAATTGGGACAAGAAAATGACTTAAGATCAATAGAGACTACCTACATCACTTAAGTTTTGCAGATGATAACTTACTGTTTGCTGGAACCAGGAGCTGGAACAGAAACTGAACAGGAACCAGAACACGAAGTCTTGATCCGATGAGCGAGGAATACACCTGACTCAAGCCTGCAGTCAGTATAGCGAAAGCGGATACTAGACTCACTCCTGCCATCAGTATATTGAAAGTGGATAGTTGACTCACACCTGAAGTCAGTATAGCGAGTCCACCAGAGCCCCAGGTCTGCCCCAGATTGGGTGTCTGCTATTACAGGGGACAAACAAGAGAATAGTCAGACAGTCACAGGTCAGCACCAGAGAGGGTAGTCAGACAAGCCAGGTCATACACCATTCAGGTAGTCAGCCAGAGCCACAGGTCTGCACCAGATTGGGTGTCCACTATAAGAATAAGGCAGGAGAATAATCAGACAGAGCCACAGGTCAGCACCAGATTGGATGGTCAGACAAGCCAGGTCATACACAGAGCCCAAGTAAACAGAACTGTATTGTACAACAACACAAGGGCAAATGAGTCAGGACTCAGTCTGCCCTTTAAACCTCTACTCAGGAAGTAGGTAGGAGAAGCAGCTCAAAGGGAGGAAGTAGGTAGGAGGAGACTACAGGAAGCAAAAACATAAAACAGAGGCCTGCTTTATTCAGAAGCTTCGCGCCTGCAGATGACGCATCTTGCTCTGATGAGTCCAACCGTTGCATAATCCTGTGTCAATCCGTGCGGCATGGACGGCCGCTGACGCGGCCGAAGCGGCGTGCTGGAACCAAGGTAAGCTGTGACAGCCAGGGATCCCTCCATTTCATTAAAGCCCTTTATAGTGCTGTATATTAATATCTACCAAGTTAATGCAGCAAGCCACAGTGGAAGGCCTGTCCCCCATCCACATCATTGCTGCCACCTTCCACGCCATAACAAGCAGTTCTCTGATCAGAGTATATTCTGCAGAGGAGTGGAGTTAGTCAGGTAGTATAGATAATAAACATATCTTAGGTTCAGTAAGTATCTGCCAGTGAACTATTTATGAAATCGTCTTGACCACCTTCCCCAGAATCGTTGGATAGGCGGGCAAAGCCAAATGAGGTGTAAAAAGGGCACCATCTACTCCACATCTAGTGCATTTATTGTTTGATGCCTTACCCATTTTGTGTTTCATATAGGTGTGTAATATATCCTATGTAGGATTTTAAATTGAAACAGCTGGTGTCTAGCTGTTGTGGCCACCACTCTAGGACTTCTTTTAGCCATGTCCCGCTCCCAGTTGCAGTCCAAATCCGACAAATGTCCAACAAACTAAGGTGAGGCAGTCCAACCTCTCACCCAGAGGTGAAAACATGGAATCTAACGCTGAGTATTTTGCCATATTTTGGATATGAGAGCATATTTCACAATCTGCCTAGGTAGCAGTCGTGAGTGAGACACTCACCTTCGATCCTACTATAGCGAGGTGTAGAAGATTATAACCCTGTTAAAGGAGAGGGAACAGTATGTTTACCTTGGACAAGAAATGTCAACAGATGGAAATTCCATGATGGAAATTAAGCAACGAATCGGGATGGAAAGCATTTGGAAAACTGAGTAGTACCGTCTTTAAGGCAAACTCGAAAGTGGACACTGAATGCCAAAGCCATACGAAAAATTAAGGTTACACAGAGAAGTGTGGGGCTGTGAATTCTAAACAGAACAGAAAAGGCCAAAATGAATTTGTTGGCATACAAAGGTCTATGACATCCTGAAGAGCTCCTGAAATGGAAATGGTCTTTGCAAGAAGACATGACAGTAGATGGACCAAACACATTCTGGGATGAATTCCACTGAATACTACCAAGAAGAAGACCAGATTCGCTGGATTGATGAAATTACCAAATTTGTTGATACACAGTGGCAACAAAAAAAGCACAGAAGTTTTTGGAGGCTTGCTGAGAAGGCCTTCTTCTCCTGCAGTGAATCAACAGCTGCTGAAGATGATGATAATATATATATAGACACACAAATACATGAGTTTCTTGGGTTTACACTCTTTTTATTTCTGTTTGTATTTTTAGGTTATGTCTGGGCCTTTAGACGATAACATTGCCTCTAAAAGGAGCTACAGTCTCTTTGTGTAAATAACAATTGGAGGATGGTTATACTAAGAGATTTTGTTGGATGTATATTCAAGGCACTACACAGCCTTCTATACCTCAGACTAAGGCAGATGGTTTAAATCAAATTTAAGTTCTTTGTGTGGAAAGGCAAGAAACCTACAAACATGACTTACCATAAAACACCTGCTTTAAGTGGAACCATGCTTCCACGTTACAGTGATGAGGACTTCATAATTTTTGTACCATAACTTTACTATAACTTTTATATTTTGTTTCTAAAGACTCTCTAGTTTTATTTAATTGGTTGTAAATATATGTTGCCACTCATTGCAATTAAGTGGCCAGGGCATTGTCTAGCCACAGACAGACCTATGTGTGTGCCATACCCTACCAAGGCATAGATTATAATGCAGGTGATAAAAGTTATCACTAGTTTTATCTCACAGATTCCTTTTGCAACTGTTGCAAATAGTATCTGGTTCCATGTTTTTCTAACAGAAAACTTTTGGAAAGATTATGGAAACCTTCAAAACATTGTCACATCTATCAATGGATGGGCTTAGTCTCTAATATTTTTTAAATATAAAGATACACAAATTATACACCCCAAGGCAAGGCATCTTAGATGCCCCCAGCCCTGCCCATGGCCACACCCCCACTCCTCACATGACTCCACCACATGCCAGTGCACAGTGGCCAGCCAGAGAAAATACCCATTATCTGTAATAATACAAACTCTTAAGTAAATTGATCACTACAAGTAAATACCTGGTAAATAAAATAATTAAATTAGTAAATAAACTGGACATTTCAGTAGTGTATAAACTAGTAAATAAACCAACTACTGAAGACTAGGAAAGGTATCTGATAATGGAGCATCGGGATTGCACTCACCACTACCATAACATAACACAGTGTGCATGGCCAACAGGGCTGGAGCACCTCTCAAAATTAGGTGATCTAGGTACCTGCTTATTTTACCTAATGGGAATGCCAGAGTCCAGAGATAGGATATCCAAAATAGTCAATGAAATTGTTAAAGGTGGCAGTTCTAGATATTCTATATCTGGAGTAGAATTCCCATTCGGAAAAGTAAGCAACTACCTAAAGCACCTAATTTCAACAGGTGTCCCTGCCTTGTTGTCCATGCCCACTTTGTTATGTTATAGGAGTGGACAGACCAAACCCAGTGCCCAGCATCAGATACTCGTTCCTGGTCTCCAGTGGTTGGTTAATTTTCCAGTTTATATTTTGCTGAAATGTCCAGTTAATTTAAGTATTTAGTCATATTACTTACCAGGTTATTTACCTTTGCAGTGGCCAGTTTGATTGTTTTCTTTGTGTTGGTATTATTACAGATAATGGTATTTTCTCTACCAGACCATAGAGGATGAAAGTGAGGGTGGATTCATGTGAGGTGGGTGAGATGTGGTCATGGGCTGTGCTGGGGACACTTAAGATGATTTAATTTGGGATGCATTATTTATGTATCTTTACATTTTAGAAATTAGAACTCAAACCCACCCACTCATTCTATAATAGAGGTGACAATGTCATAGGTGTAAGTGTGTCACATTGATCTTCACAAATAAAACTCTTTACACATGTTCATAAACTAGTTTGAATAAATAGCTTATATTCGTCTTGTTCTAAACACTTTATTCAGTTACATAAATAGCTGTCAGTGCATCATGAAACAGCATACAAACTCTGTATAAATGACCCGACCACAGCCCACCAGTCGCGCCTCTCTACCTGAGGACAACAAGGGTGTATACCACATTGCGATGCAATACGATGAACAGACCTGTGGTCCTCAAGGGGTTATTCAAACGAGCTCATCCTTGGCCATTCGATACGATGGAAGGTATGGACTTATGTTCTCGTGTCTACAATTCCGTCTATGTGAGCTTACCTAGTCCCGCCCTCCTCCTATCACCAGGCAACCCGGGTTCCTTGCCTTATTTCCTAGTTATTGTTTATGTCGTTACCTAGGAGACCGACTGTCTGGACCCACGGACCTGCCACCGAGCCCCGGTACTGAGCATGTGAGTACTTACCGTCACCAGCGTGGTACAGTGTATATTTACATAGTAGGATCCAAACGGGCAAAAGTAACTTACTGAAGAATCTACGCATGTGTAATGATTGCATAGCTATGCACTATTGAGTGTCATAGGGGTGAATTTGTTGCACATCCTTTAGCCGCTCAGACAGAATATGTACCTGTACAGTCACCAGTGTATAATATATGTACTTGAATACGCGGTGAAGATTTGCAGATATCTGATTAATTTAGACTAGTTCTACATGATATTTATATATTTAAATGATGCAAGTGTATACATGCTTATTTTAATTAATGGATACACACACACTATTTTTTTTACTCTGAAACTTATCTTTGGATCATCTGTGGTTCATATATTTGAGTTTAACCATTTGCGTGCCAGATGGGAAAGCAATTCATTGCTACCCCTCTGGAACTCAAAGGATTTTTAACCCCAAGGTCTGTTCCAAAGAATAAGTGCATACGAGTATTATGCACATCTAAGCCTGCTGTCTTTAGGATAGATGGTGTAGTTCTGGAACAAACCAGTTGCGACATAGGGAAAATGTAAAATGCCACAATCAAACAATACTGTAGCTGCACCAAAACATATATTCTAGACACAAAGTATTCGGGTAAAAACAACAATATCTTTATTGTGTCCAATATATATATATATATATATATATATATATATATATATATATATATATATATATATATATATATATAAATATGCATCACTGAGTGTAAAAGTATCAAAGTATGAAGAACGTTTACAGACCATGAGCCATCATGACCTAAAGTCTGTCCCTCAGCTACAAGCATTCATTTAAAGCTTCATTTAAAAACTAAAATGCCTAAATTTCATTTGAGGTGAATGGGACGTTTAACCCCTTGAATGACACAGATGTTTCCAATGCATTGCTTCACAATTCATTAATGATCTATCTATGATTCAAGGTGTTAAAAGCATAATTTAAACCAGTGGGCCTTTTTACAGTTTGCTCTTGGTTCAGTTAGTTTGCCCCACAATTGTATAATTTTCTTAGTACATTAGAGTGCATCCTATCTGTCATAGTTGCTGTTCACACTTGGGTCTTTTGGACTCTAGCAGGTAATCTCTGGTGGAAACAAATCTGAAACTAATTAAGACTAATAGAAGATTACTGCAGAGTTAGGAGATCCATTGGATGTTAAACAGTGAACAAATATTAGGCAAATACAGTATATAACTGCATACAGAGAGAAATTCTGGGCATGTTGGTGGCTTCGCTAATATCCAATGTACTAAATTAGCAATGACAGTATCATATGGAGATCCAGTTTACTTCAATATCAGAGATTCATTTTCAGTTCCATGCTATAAGTTTGAAATTAAAACACTGCTGGTGAAAATTGCTGAATGCTGCATCAGTCGATTAAATTCCGCATACAACATAATAAGGAAATGTATGAATACAATTTGAAGCATAACATGTACAAAGAACAGCTAGTTTGCTTTGCTCCTGCTAACGCTTATGTACAAAATTAGTTGTGCTGTAAACGAGTAACTTTTTTAAGGAAAAAAATAACATATACGGCTTTTCTTTCTGAGTAAAACAAGGGTACACCTTCCACTGGAAGATGTCTCTTTCTAGAGTTATTACAGTTAAACTGTGTGTGTGTTTTTAATACAGTGATTCAGTTGCATTGCATGGAAGAATCGAGTATTTAACAGCAGTTCTCCGCTATAGAATATGATTGTAACAGTGATGAACATGTTACACAATTCCTGATAGCTTCAACTGTTATACCAATTGAATTAAATAGCTGTCAGCAGTGTGGGTATCCTTTTTTAATTTTGCTGGAAAAGGTCTATAACATACAGTTTTTCATGAAAAGTTTATGGCTCCTTTAATCCTTTGAGTGCCAGAGGGGTACACAACACATTGCAAGGCAATGGGTTGCATACCCCTCTGGCACTCAAAGGTTAGGTTAGGTTCCAACTGGTGGTGATTTTAGCACAACATTGTTAGTTTAGCTCTTAACATGCCTTGTGAAACCAGTTGCCCCAGTTGCTGTTCACACGGGGATTCTTGCAAACAAGTGCAGCATGTTGCAACTTGAATGCATTCTGTGATAGCACATGCAGCCTATAGGTCGCCATGCAGATCATTCACATAAACAGTTTTATAGATTGAGATGCTCATTGCACCTTCAAATAACTAGTGGAACCATGTGGGAAGCAGGACATTTTCCTAATCATTCCCTGAGAAAAGCCTTTACTTATTTATCAGTTGTTGGGTCTCTGAGGCTGGTGTAGTAAGGAAAATAGGTGCACATTTATTTAAATTGGTCTTTTAACCATTTTAATGCACTGGAGTCCCTCTAGCTTTCAAGGAATTAAGGGGCCCATTTAAATTAATGGTCCTTTTAATTTGCTTCCCCATAATGCAATTAGTTTGCTCCAGAATTTTATTTTTGGTATATCAGCCTCACAGTCCTGTTTTTAGCAATTGAAAAAATAACATGTAAATATGCCATTGAGAAAAACATATACATGCACAGTTTATGTGTATATTTGTTGTCTGTAGACTACTCTACTTTTCATTGCTCAATGATTAACCCCTCGAATGCTAGAAATCTCTTACTGAGACATCTTATGCATCCAATTGATACACTGGATAATTAAAAACACTGTAGCATATTTACATATATAAAGAAACAAAGAAAGGTTGCCTAATAGTGCCTATTAACGTTACTGACACTCAAAATAAAAACTCATATATTATACTCACAAAGGTGATGGTTGTGAAATGGACTTATGTCCAAACACGACATAACAGGCATAGAAGGAAATTCTTGAACCTATCCCTGCTCAGGTTTTGATTATATAATATTTCAATCCAATGGAACCAAAAAATATATGTGAAAAAGGAGAAAAAAAATGAAAAAGAAGAAACAGCTGCTATAATCTCAAAATATTATGAATTTAATTGAAATTAACACAGGACAAAAATCCTTGACTATAAATCAATAAAACCAAATATCTATAGGCACAAAAAAGCATCAACGTTTCAAAGTTGTAAAAACTGCTTTCTCAAGACCAAAATGTCTAAAAATTCAGGAACATAGCAGCTGCAAAAACACCAAATTTAAATCTATCCCCCTTCACTGATTGGTTGACAATTGGTTAGCCATGAAGTTGGTGGCAACAACACTTTTCCCTTACATTACTCAAGATTTCTAATTATTTTTAAGACTCTTTCTCTAAACCTTTTAAAGCACTTTACCTCCCATATTTACCTTAATTTAAATTTTTCTAAATGCCGGAAGTGAGTATTTTTTGGATCATCTAACCGGAAGTTAACATTCCTTGGCCTCTACTGTTAGGACCCAGAACTATACTCCTATCCAATAATACTGTAAAACAGTTCCCTTGGAAACTAGAGGGCATATCTCATCTGCCATCTTTATATTTCTAACTCATTATATTTACTATAGTTTCTATCTCTTACTCATCCATGATACCAGAAGTGGCTCGGGCGCCATTTATGTATCACTAAATAATATATTAATATATATAGGGCGCCCTTTCTTTGTTTCTTTATATCTGTTTTACTGCCAAAAGGTTGGATAGAGGAGCAGCCCTAAACAAAGGATCCTGAGAGATATCTGTAGGAACTATACTATATAAGGGGCAGTTTATAAAAATCCCTTGAGTGTGCATTTCAGTGAACATTTAACTGATACAATGAACATTTCGATTGTTAGTGCAATTCCAATATTGGTGGAGGGTTGGTGTGTAAGCAGTCTATAAATGTTGTTACACCAGGAGTGCCTTCTTTCTCTTTTAACATAGGTGTTTTCAGTTCTCCCTTTAGTAAAAACACCTCTGTTATGTATTTTACCACTTGTCTAGAACTGGTTCATGCAATGTAACTTGATTTGGCACTGTTCTGTAATCTGAACATTGTATCACACAGTGGAATGTGATATGCAGTAGACGTGATTTGTAAAATGAGGCATATAAAAAGAGTGTAAAAAGGGGACGTGTGAACAAAGACTGTGCAAACTCCTGATGAAATGTAATACGTGATTAGGAATTATGTGATAACAAAAAATGAGGTTATGCTGTTAAATAGATTTAGTGCTGCAATTCATTCATCAACTTCCACCAAGACTCTCATTCTATCTATCTATCTATCTATCTATCTATCTATCTATCTATCTATCTATCTATCTGTCTGTCTGTCTGTCTGTCTGTCTGTCTGTCTGTCTGTCTGTCTGTCTATCTATCTATCTGTCTATCTGTTTAGCAATTTAGCTATAGTTATTTGTCAGTTTATGAAGCTGATATAGTACTTCCAGGTAGGAAGTGGCAGTTGGTAATACTATGTAGAATGTTTTATCTCAAGCTAATTATCTTGTAAAATATTGTTTTAAAAATAAAATGCCCAACATAAATATATTTTGCTTTTGAAATCACATACTTGTTACAAATGGACAAGACGTATTAACCCCTTGATGACTAAAGGCCAAATTTAACGCTTGCTATGAGAAATGCCCCCAGTGTATGGGCTCTGCCTAGATGCATTCCCAGCACAGTGTGTGGTAATATTGGCCCAGCACATAAAAAAAATTAGAAAAAACATCCACACTGCATCACCAAAATAAATATTAAAATCTCAAAAACTATTTATATTAAAAACAAATGACTACTACAGTATATAGGCAGTTTTTAATTGTCTTTGCTATTTACTAAACTTATATTAGGGTTACTCCACTTTAAGGTATAGCAATTACATCTATATGTAAGATTCAGGACATATATATCCAATTAGATACATCAAATCCATAACGTTGAATATCACTGGACTAATATGATGAATTATAGCTTTACTTATTAAAGACTCTAAGAGACTGTAGACATGTTTACAGGTACTTTCTGAATTGTTGATTTTAAAATGACAGATTGCAGAGAAGAAACGTGAGTCAGAGTCACAGAACAGCTTCCACCCATTAATTCTCTTTTAACCTGTGTATTTATCTCCCTGCCAGAGGGAACTTCATTACACTAACTGTGTAGATGCACACAACTGATTGAGGCATTAAAAGAATTAACTTACAGTAATCTCTTCTAATCACTACAAGACAGCTGTTAACTGATAGTTTCGGATACTGTCACATTAAGACACTTGGTTTGATTCAAATATCATTTAGATCTGCCTATATGTTATCTAAAGTATGTGTTTTTGAGAGATTAATCTTTGTATGGCACAGTGTGGCTCTTTATGCTAATTCACTGTGCAATATGCTAATTAATGTTCAAAGTCAAACTTATTGCTCATTGTGCCCTTACAAATGCCCCATTGTGTGGTCTTTACTTGGATTAATTCATAGCACAGTGAGGGACTTGTACTAAGGGATTATCCTGTGTATTGCAGGTGGATTTACCTGCACCTAGGTGCAAAGTGTATATGCTCTTTGTATTTATGTACAAAAGCCTACTGCTGGAAAATGGAGTCTGTGCGTTGTGTGCATTGGGCAGCCGCCTGGAACTCTCTGGGTTGAACTTTGCATTTAGTTTTTTTGGCTACCAGTGGGGAATGGCTGGAGGTTTGTGCATTTTGGGGTTCTTTGTCTACTAGTGGGGAAATTGAACAAGGCTGGGATATCAGTGATTGCATGAGTGTGAACAAAAAGGTCCAGGACTCCTTCCTTTGGCATTTGGTAAATTAATATTGAGGCAAAAACCCCATATTAATGTATCTTGTTGGGTAAGTTCAGCATATATTTTAATATGGGGTGTATGTTTTTTTTCATCTAATTTGTTAAGGCAGGGAGCAAAGCACCGTGCCTTTAACAAAAACATAATAAGACTCCATATTATTTTGAACAATCTCACCATTCTGATTAAATCATCTTCAATGGATGTGTTCCAATCACATCCAGCAAGGGAGAGGTTACTATAGGGAAGCTGTATGCGTGAGGAGGGTTGTTATGGGGAAGGTGGTCACAGTAGTATCAGACAGGAGCCCAGGAGGGCTTTTGCCCTCCCAGTTACCCCTGTCTGATCTAGGAAAAATGGAACAGGAATATGTGTCGTCTCCTTCCCATGTGTCCTTCTCCTTAAACCAGTGGGAAGTAGCAGGCAGCCTTGACTGGGAAATCAGTCAATAAACTAAGGGCGCACAGCAGGACATTACACAAAGAACAGGTGGATCTATACACCTATAATGCTCCAAGTCTTGATCCGCTTGTTCTTAGTAAATGCCCCCCCCCCAGTACATTTTAATATTGGCACAGTGAAGAAAATAATTAGCATGAAGTACCACACTTTGCCACCAACAAATATTCATTTCTCAAAAACAATTTACATTACTAACAAATAGCTTGTATAACATGTAGACAGGTTATAATTATCAATCCATTTAACTAACTTAAATTATAAAGCTTCAGGGGGGTTATGCACTAAGGCACGATAAAGAGGTGATGAAGTGGAGATAACTTCTACAGTGACATCACGTCTCTAGTGCCTATGTTATTCTATAGCACTTATGCACTAAGATTTCCAAAGTTGGGAGAAATCTTAGTGCATAGGTTCCATAGAATAACAGAGGACTTGGAAAAGTGATATCACTGGAGAAATCATCTCTGCTTTATCACCTCTTTATCACACCTTAGTGCATCTCCCCCAGGAATTTAAAAACTGCAGTGGTTTCTTGCTAGACATTTTTGTGTATATTTTGTTTCTCGTATGCCTGGTGCAGGGCAGTGGATGTTTGGTAGTTGTTTTCTGTGAGACTCTGTGGAAATATGGCTTGTTGATTTTTGCACAATTCTTTTATTGTAGCTGCAGATAAGAGTAATTTAGAGCTCCAGAAGGGCCTGAAATTGGTGTCATAATTGAGAGAATCTCGCAATTTTGACACCAAAGCTGACCTCAGCAAAGGTTTGGCATGCTATGCTCGCACTCGTATGGGGCATTCCTGTTTCAGACTGATAGCTGAATCCAGGAGACAGGCAGGCTCAAAATGGGGCCTTCAACCGGGTTCCCATAACTCATGTGATGCAACATCACACCACATTAGTTGCACAGCAGCTCCTGCGCTGCTCACGCGCCTGTTCACACTCCTGTAGCTCTAGCAGGTAAGAGAAAAAGGGCCTTAAAAATAGGAAAGCTAATTAAAAAGAAATATGTGGGAGATTGTAGTAAGCAGAAAAAGTGAACAGAAGAAAAATATATGGGAAGCTGAAAAATTTTTGTGCAGAGCAAAGAATAAGATGGAGAGCAGACCAAAAAAATGAAATAGGGAGTAGACAAAAAAGAAAGATGTTTGGGGCAGACAATATATATTGAGAGTGGGCTATAGACAAAAAAGGATATGCTGTATTTTCTGTCTGCCCCCACACATTCAATCTCAATATCTTTTTTAGTCTGCTCCATATACTAATCCATAGATGAGTGTGGTGAGCAGACAAAAAATATGACCTTCTTAGCTTCATAAACTGATTATTAAGAGGCAACATTAGCAGAGTAGGGAACAATAGCAGGTCTGCATCTCCTCAGGTCAACACGTTTCACACCTTGCGGCACGTACTCATGATCAAAGACATTTTTGATCATGAGTAAGCGCTGCAAGGTGTGAAATGCATTAATCTGATGAGACGCAGACCTGCTAGTGTTCCATACTCCACTTCTGGATTGCCGTTTACTCTTAGGGTGACCCCCTAAGAGTATTCAAACTGCATATCCAAAATGTGAGTTCCTAGGACATCCAGATGCACCTCATTGACGAGGCCCAATAAGGTTGAAATTTACATCTGGCGTTTGCTGGTGTTTCAGCGCAGAGGGAACTTGACGGTCATTTTGGAACTGGACCGCCCTTCTGGATGGGATTAGTCTAATATGTACGTGACACTTTTCCTCTCTAATGGCACTAGAGAGCAAAAATGTGATGCTGCTAAGCGGTGACTAGCCGTAGAACAGGCCATTGTGCGGTATGTTCATCCTCAGAGCCTCTCACAATTTTGTATGTATTATGAATGAATCTAGGCAGAGTCTTCACGTTTGGGACATGTCTAATAGCACGAGTGATGGTTTTGCCTCAAACATAACTAATTAGCATACTAAACAGGGAATTAGCATAAAATGCCACAATGTGCCACCAAAATATAAAGTTTAAAATCTCAAAACCTTTTTTACAGAAAGATTGCTAATACAACATGTGGGCGGATTTTATTTTTCTGCAAAATTAATTACATTTGTCTTTAGATGACAGGTCCATTTCAAGTAAATGGAAATTTTAACCCTTTGAGTGCCAGAGGGGTAAGCAACGCATTACATAGCAATGTGTTGTGTACCCCTCTGACACTCAAAGGCTAATTTGGTTTGGCTTTCTTTACAGAGAGACAAGTAGACATATTTTTGAGTAAAGCAATTTTGTCATAGTAAAAAAAAAAAAAAAACGATTTCCAAAATTACCAGTGCTTTAAATGGAGCTTTTGAACCCCTTGAATGCATTAAGAAATACTAACAAAAAAGATTGGGTTGCTTCAATGTACGATCATCATATCTGGTAATATGGTAGTAAAGTGTTTACTTACAAAGACTGGTGGCAGATGTAAGCTGCCAAATACACCATGGAAGTCGGGGGATACTTCTAGTGCAGTGTGTTAGAACTAGGGTTGCCACCTTTTCTTCAAAAAAATACCTGCCATGGCATTCCCTCCATAGACTTAACATTGGACAGAAGCCAATTTTTTACGGGCCTGCCAGTAAAATACCGGCTGGGTGGCAACCCTAGTTAGAACAGCGATCAACCACAGGTGAAATAACAGTTTTCTCATATGTTCTGACACTCACAGTGTAAGTGGATGAGTTCAGCACATTGTATTGCTCAGCAAAAATACTTTTGGGAGATATACCACCATCCCAGTTACAGTATAGTTGCCATTTAAGGTTCACATGAGGGTGCTTCTCCTGCTACACTTTTGCCACAGACAGCACATGTATGAAAAATAGAAACACAATAGTGGCCACCAACAGTGCCTTATCATAGACACCAGCTCTAACCTAGAAAGAGAAGATGATCTATTCACATGTGGTCATGGTTACAACTGGCTTATGTGTCACATTAACTGTAAGAGTATAAGGAAAAATTCTCCTTTGTTCAAGAAAATTCCAATTTAGCCTCTCCCACTTCCAAGAAATGAAAACAATATAAACCAAGTTAGAACAACAGGCCTCTTTACTCTTTTTGGAGTTCTATGCTGCTGTCTTAAAAGAATGTGAACTCATTACACAATCGGAGTACCTTTATGTTACTAAGCAAGTAAAGCCTGACAATAATGGGAGTTTACTACAGCTTTAATGCTTCCTCTTTAACACTTTAAGGACAATGTGTTAAACACCCATCTGAACTTTAAAGGGTTAATACACATTAATCTTATTTCTTATTGGAATTCCAATTTTAGTGAAATTGCAAACGTCTTGTGTGGGCTTTTAAAGGTCCCAGTTAAGGCCTGTTCAGGCAGGCGTACAAGCCTTACAGTGCAAATATTTCCATTATCCTTCATATCTTTGTGTCTGTGTTGTGGATTGGAATTTTCAGGCAGTTTCTTTGTATACGTATTCCTCTTATATACACATGGTTTAAGTATGACGCATTTTATTATGTTAGCGTTTTTTAAACATCTCCAAATAAGCTGCTGCTTATTATATAAATATATTGGTATAAAGGAACCTGATGATTTCTGTGTTATATAACACTTTTGTTTGCGTCGCTAGCATTGAAAGAGTGCAAAGGTGTGTGTGTCTCTCTGGCACTGATAGGGTGTGTGTGTGTGTTTGAAAGCAAAGAAAAGAAGAAAAGGGCGCAGGTCCCTCTAAGAGCAGATCTGTATAATTAATTGTAAATAAACTTCCCTACAATATCATGCTCACCAGATTCAGGATAAGTTAGTGCATATCAATGGAGTCAATGATCATCTCTCCAGGATCTTCTCCACTGAACAAAACGTTATCGACAAACCTCCAAGGATTATTTAGAAATATTTACAAAACTGTATTTGTTAGTTTAAAATCAATAGAAACCACTGCACAATGAGAAATAATGCCCGACATGTTTCGTATTACATCTAGCACTTTCTCAAGGGCTTTAGTAAAAATTATTTGTGCAATAATTGCTCTTCCCTTTAGTCTAACGTCAGCCCCCCAGGTCTTCAGTTGCATCCTGGGTACCTGTCTGTCCTCCACTGGGACGCATCAGAGTTACTCCATACCTGGACAACTTGCTTCTGAAGGCCCCCTCTCCAGAACTTCTTCACCGGCAGGTCAAGGACTGCATTCACGCACTCACCCATCACAGATGGATCCTCAACATGGACAAGTCGGACCTTGTATCATCTCAGAGACTAGTCTTTCTCGGTCTCCTCTTCGACACCAAGCAGGGCATGATGTTTCTCATGGACGAGGTGGCCCACCAGGTGCTGTTCTGGCTCACATCCAGTTCCGGCCAAGAAGTTGACCTCTCTAGTGGGAAGTTCATTTCCACCATAGAAGTGGTCCCATTTGCCTTGGGTCACACCAGGGAACTCCAAATGTTTGTGATCCAAGTGTGCAGGGGTCAGTCGGACCTACTGAAGATGTCAGTGTCTCTTCACCTTCACGTGGAGCTGAGTCTGTCGTGGTGGCTCAACCTCTCCAATCTGTTGAAGGGCAATCTCTTCTTGATATCCTTCTGTACTACAGTGATGACAGATGCCGGCTGGGGAGCGGTCCTGGGTCACATGAATGCCCAGGGTCGGTGGTCTCTGGAGGAGTCTCTTCTCCCCATCAACGTGTTGGAGTTTTGGAATATTAGGTCTGTGGTGTCTGCATTGAAAATTTTGAGGTGTGTGTGTGTGTATATAAATTGTAATTTCTTTGATTGTATAATATATGGATTGCAAGTTATGCAGTGGTTCAGTGCCTATGGATTGTACGCTTTGTGGTGGCTCAATGACTATGGATTGTAAACTCTGTGGTGGCTCAGTGCTGTTGGATTTAAAGGGATAGTAATGTTTCAAAATAAAAGCAGCTCCAATTAATAATCTTCATAGTATTTGGGCCGTGGAGAGTGTTATTTCAATACTGTCAGACTGTCCGGATGGATTGCAGAGAGGGACAATCTTCAATTAGCATAAGGGAAAAATCTGAAAAACCTGTCAAGGGGGGGCAGGGTTTTCATTCTTCTCACAGTAAGAAGATTGTCCCTTGCTGTAAACTGTCTGATCTTAAGACCAGTTTCCACATCTGAGGGGAGATGGCTTATACTAGGTAAAAGGGGCGGGAGGGGGATACTTTATCATTCAGTTATTCTTGAACTACAACTCTGACAGTATTGAAATAACAATATCCATGGCCCAAATACTATGAAGATTAATTGGAGCTGCTTTTATTTTGAAACATTACTTTCCTTTTAAGCTCTGAGGTGGCTTAGTGCCTACAGATTTTAATCCCTGTGGTGGCCCAGTGTTTACGGATGTAATCTCAGTGCTTATGGATTGTAGGCTTTGTAGTAGCAGCTCAGTGCCTTTAGATTGTAAGATGTATTAGCTCAGTGCCTATGATTTGTAATCTCTAGTATGTTTTAGCCCCTATGGTTTATAAGCTATGGAATGTGCAGTCTATATGGATTGTAAATTCCATTTTTACTCAGTGCTTGTTGAATGTATAGCAAACACCAACAGATGCACCATAGCCAGACACATTGAGGTCTTACATTTTCTGATAAATGTCACTATATGTAGTGCAACCCAGCATTACTGTTATTGTAGATTGGTGGTCCCATTTAGTATATCGCCCCGCTGTCCTCACGAAAAGATGCAGTACCATTACATAAGACCAGTAGGGCCATTCACAAATTATTTTAAGCAGGAATGATGAGTGCAGGAAGTGGGGATGGTTGACAGTGCCATTTTATAATTTATCAAAATATGAGTACTAGCACTAATTTATAAATAACAAAACAGGGGTGTGTTTATATTACAGGACATATGTGTGTGTGTGTGTGTGTGTGTGTAACAGGAGAAGTGTGTGTAAATAACAGAATAGGTGTGGCGCATGAAATTCCCTGGGGTGTCCAATGTGTGCTTAATCCAAGTTCCTCTCCTACCTTCTTCATTCCTCCATTTTCTTGTTATCTCTTTCTGTACCTTCCTTATTCCATCTTCCCAACTCAATACTCTTCTCCATTCTCCTTCCTCCCACTCCTTCCTCCCTTCATCTTCTTCCCCATCCCTCTATCATTACGTCTCATTCCCCCTCCATCCTTTCTTCCATTTTTCCATCTTCTGCCTTTCTTTATCTTTTCTTCCCTCTCTCATCCTTCCATCCTATTCCTTCCTCTCCATCTTCTTCTTCCTTTTACATATTTGGCTCCATTTTCTAACTTCCTTCATCTATCCAGCTTCTTCCTTCCACTCCGTCTTCCTTCATCCTCTCTCTAGCTTCTCCTTCTCCATCTTTCCCTGCAGAGGCCTATAAGCAGATGGACATGCCTCCATGGACCTAACAACCTGTAATCATGTTAGATTGATTCTTTATTACATATTTTTTTTTATATATACTGTACACTTTTAAACACACAATTATTTAAAGGAATGCTTAAAGGGATAGTAATGTTTCACAAGAACAGCAGCTCCAATTAATCTTCATAGTATTTGAGCCATAGAGAGTGCTATTTCAATACTGTCAGAGTTGTGATTCAAGAGTAATTGAAGGATAAAGTTTCCCCCTCCCTCCCCTTTTACCTAGTGTAAGCCATCTCTTCTCAGATGTGGAATCTGGTTGTAAGACCAGACAAATAACAGAAGGGGACTATCTTCTTCCTATGAGAACAATGAAAGCCCTGTCCTCCTTGAGAAGTTTTTCAGCTTTTGAACTACAACTCTGACAGAATTGAAATAACACTCTCCAAGGTCCAAATACTATGATGATTAATTAGAGCTGCTTTTATTATGAAACATTACTATCCCTTTAATTTCCTTACAAGGCTGTAGTATGCTATCATGTGCTACAGTAAATGATGTTTCATCAAGAGGGCTGCAGGGTGCTGTGAAATTGATGTCATATTTTTGTTATTATTTTGTGGGCAGGATGTAAAAATGCGGAGGGGGACAGTTACAGGGGCGATGTATGGGGGCTCCCTCAGCAGCGTTTGTAAAGGGACATTTTTTATGTCATTGGTTGCAGACCCTTCTGGTTCCATGTTTGTGCCATAGTCTGTATATGTAAATGCCATGCTAGTTCAGCTTTATTTGTTAACTCATGCCTCATAGGGGACCTTAGTGTCCCGGAAGCTTGCATTTTCTATGCTATCAGTTAGCCATCATCTTTACATCGTTCTTATGAGTTATTACAAAAGTACTTTATTTCCCTTATATTCAAGAGGCTAAAAGCCACATTTAACTCAAATTAAATATTAATTTGCCCTTATGGTGCAATTGGTTGGTCAGAAACAGCACTGCTTTAGCTGCATGAATATAGCCCCAGATATATGTTTAAGGTGCATCAGAGAGTATGCACATTTTTTAAACATTCAAATTTTTATTGAATTTAATTGAGTATGCTTATTGTATTTGTCAGTATGTGCCTTATGCTTCAAAGAAAAGATAATCAGTTCTGCAGTAAATCAACTTCACCATAGCTGACAAATAAAAATTCACAAAATGCCCATTGATTTAAATGGAATGTTTATAGGGATAGTAATGTTTCAAAATAAAAGCAGCTCCAATTAATCTTCATAGTATTTGGGCCATGGAGAGTGTTATTTCAATACTGTCAGAGTTATAGTTCAAGAGTAATTGAATGATAAAGTATCCCCCTCCCTCCCTTTTTACTTAGTGTAAGCCACCTCCCCTCAGATGTGGAATCTTGTCTTAAGACCAGACAGCTCACAGCAAGGGACAATCTTCTTACTGTGAGAACAATGAAAACCCTGCCCCCTTGACAGGTTTTTCAAGTTTTCCCTTATGCTAATTGAAGATTGTCCCTCTCTGCAAGCCATCTGGACACCACCTTTCTGTTCTGAGGTGAGCAGTGTTATATCAGTAAAATGGGGCGGGAGGGGGATACTTTATCATACAATTACTATTGAACTACAATTCTGACTGTATTGAAATAACACTCCCCAAGGCCCAAATACTATGAAGATTAATTGGATCTGCTTTTATTGTGAAACATTACTATCTCTTTAACCCTTTGAATGAGAAATGTCACTAGAATTAAAGAGCTCAAAACCCACTTTTATATCAATGGGAAGTTTTATTTATTCTCTATGGTGCAGTAGGTCTCCAGAATTGATCCTTTTTTTCTATCCTATAATGTCAGGTGATCATCATACTAGATTCATGAGTAACATAGATTGAAAAGCCCATTCTTGTTTGCATTTAGCTTTCTCTTTTTATAATGGTGGATGCTGCTTTGTTATATGTGTATAACGCAGGCCTTTTCCTTATCATTTATATAGTAACTGTTTTTGCAGGAATGTGAAATTAAACACTCAGAGCTGAAGTTTTATAATGCCTAATCAAGATGTAAAAGGGAAAAAAATCGAAAAAACATCTGAAAAGAAAAACCAAGGAAACATTGCAAGGTCAGTTTACTTTATATTAGTGATAGATAAAGAAGTAACATTTTTATTTTGGGGAAGCAAAAACAAAAGAAGGGTTTTATTCAGGCTGTTATCCTCTTCTTATACACAGCTCAACAATGAAATTGCAACACCAGGAACTTGATATGGGCTTCACATGAAATTGCGTATACAGTATATATAAGGGACAACAACATGAGAAATAAGAAATTAATGTTTGAGGAAAAAGTTATATAAGGTGGGCACAGAAGGATTTTGGTGGAAAGGACAGCACATAACATCACTTATGTGCTTGAAGGGGGCAGGCAGTGCCACAGCAGTGTATCCAAACAATGGGGAACATGCAGCACTATAACAGCATGACTAAACCACAGAAGTGTCCCACATGGTAACACTTGCCATGAGTGGGCATGCATTGTCCTGCTGCAGTAGAATGCCAGTGGTCTCAAAACATGTACTGGAGGTGTGTGCCTGCCATGCATGTTGATACCCAATGCTATTATACTGGAAGCTGTCATTTGTTGGCATTGGAAGATAAATACACCTAGATGTTGCTGATTAGCACTCCTTCAGGCCTTTGTCCAACCATTGTGAAGAGCACAGATCTCCATTGCAGCCTCCAGTGATGTTGGATTTGGCAGGTCCCTGACAGGTCCTGTGAGTAATGGTCATTTCACATGGAGACCAGTATTCATGCAAGTGACAGTAAATGGTTTGAGTCAACACAGCTGTAATAGTGGCTCTCTGGAGGGCATCATGGAGCATGCATACTGTTGCAAGGGTGGTTGTGCAACACCATAATCTTGAGCTAATGATCCTCATGAGCTGTGGTCCTTGGCTGCTGAGTGCCATGATGTTCTCGGGCCCAGCATGAAAGAACATCGTTCCACATTTCCAACATTAGTGCTTACCCTTGTGAAAATGGCTAGCACGGACAGTCCAATCTGCCACAGTTCAGTGATGCTGTCCCTGTTGTTTGCTGGTTGATGCTGTTATTGACAATGTTGTACCCTTGTCATGTCATGAAAAATCAATGCTAAACAACTGATATGCCCTGCCAATTACCTTTATCGAAAAAAAAATATAAATCATCATTATATGTAGTGTCAGTTTTTATTTTTACTTTTCTTTTTATTCCCTTTCTAAAATGAATAAATGTGACCAGTATACTATGGTTGATATACAGTGCTTTACAAAGGTATTCAGACCCCTGACCACTTCTCTCATATTACATAGGGTAATAGGTAACATTGTAATTTCATGATGGACAATATTTTATTTTAAAACACTGAAACTTAAAATCAATTATTGTAAGGTGAAATTGTTTTTATGTTGTGAAATATAAAAAACTGAAATATGTTGCTTGTATAAGTATGTAACCTCTGTGCTGTGGAAGCTCCTAGATTACACAGATGAAAGAAACTGACCTAACAAGGACACAATTACCGTACAATTGGCCTCCACCCATGAACCATTAAAGTTGTTGTAACATTTTCAGGATACAAACCCCACTGTTGAAACATCATTAGTCAGACTCTGGATCTGAAGGAAAATGAAGACTGATGAGCATTCTGCAGAAGTTAGAAATAAATGAATACAAATGCATAGATTAGGAAAAGGGAACAAAACAATATGCAAGTGTTTAGATAGCTCAGTGAGAACAGTTGGATCAATAATCAGGAATTGAAAGCTGCATCACACCACCCAGGTAGCGCTAAGAAAAAGGCGATACCTCAAAACTAGGCTCTCAGATAAATAAGAAATGTGTGACATAAGCCATAGAGAGGCCAGCAATCAACTTTGAAGGGGCTACAGAGTTCAGTGGCTGGGAGTGGAGTAATGGTGCGTCAGTCAACCATATAAAGAGCTGTGCATAGCACTGGTCTGGTGCAATCTGAAAGCACATTTGGAGTTTGCCAGAAAGCATGAGAATGCCACAGCGCTGATGTGAGGAAAGGTTTTGTGGTCAGAGTCCAAAAATAGAGTGTTTTGGCCAACACTGCCCATGCCTCAAGACACACCGTTCCTACAATTAAGTATTGTGGTGGCAGCATCTTCCTGTGGAGAT
The DNA here is from genome assembly GCA_037306005.1 of Rhinophrynus dorsalis. NCBI lineage: Eukaryota > Metazoa > Chordata > Amphibia > Anura > Rhinophrynidae > Rhinophrynus > Rhinophrynus dorsalis. The sequence continues at coordinate 384,513,267 of CM074723.1, read as the reverse complement.
GCTTCTCATCAGCAGAGATGGGGTGTCTTGTTAAGATTGGGAAGAATAGATGGAACAAAATACAGGAAAATACTGCACGAGAACCTGCTTCAGTCCATTAAAAAACTGATGCTTGGTCAGGTGTCTGAATACTTTTGAAAGGCACTATATATTATATATTATTATTATTCTTTATTATTTTTTTATATAGCTCCAACTTAATCCACAGCGCTGTACGATAGGTAATAGACATACAGGGATAATAAATAGTAATAATAAATAGTAAGTCATATATGAAGAGCAGAAGGATCAGAGGGCCCTGCTCGTGAGAGCTTACAATCTAGAGGAAGGTAGGTTGGACACAGAAGATGTAAGTGCTATTGGGTGTAAGTGTCTCCTACCCACTGAGCTGCCGGTCAGTGGGTGGGAATTATATACCATAATTGTTCATGGTCATAAAAACTAGTGCAAAGTTTTGTTTCACAAATCTCAGGATTGTAATTTGCCTATGCCATTAATTTAAAAACATCTAGTTTCAATAGAATTTTTTGTGTGGTGACATATGTTATTGTTTTTTTTAGGAAATGCTCAGACATTAAAAGGCTCTGGTCCCTCTTGAATGTACAAGCAAGCAAACAACAGGTAAAGTATAATGTCTGGGACTGTGAGAACGATCACCTCCTAATAACCTCCCCCAATTACCGTACTATGGACAGGGGATCTTAATGACATCTATGCATTTTTCCCTTGTTCATCGGTTCAAGAGATAACTTCAATCTACCCTGGACGTCATGTTCTTGGTGGTAGATATGATACTTGCTAGTGGGACCACAGGACTTCAAGCTCCGCTCACTGCATATGATAATACATTTAAGCACCAGAGGCATGTGCAGTGCCTAGCTTCGTAATGTATTACATACTCATATGATCATTAATGGACTCAGCAGATTCATTTACTCTGCCTGTTTCCGTAAAAAAATGGACAGCAATTGATTTTATAGCTTCAACCAATGAGCAAGGGAATATTCATAGGGGCCATAGGATTTTCTGGCCATAGTAAGGTAAGTGTAGGGTTATTATTATTAGATGTTATTAGTAGGCAATAGTTCTCCTTGCCTTTACATGCAATTACATGTTACCAATAGAGGGTGTATCTTGAGATATTACTAGTTTGTACAAGAATGGTGATAAAAAATAACAATCAAATGGTTTCAAAGAATTGGGCTGATTCCATCCCAGCCTGAGATATTGGCTGAATGGTTATTATTCTGTTCAGGAGATATTTCCAGCTGGTCTATTCTTTGATCACGTTCTTTCAGAGGGTCAGCATTGGATTTATTTAAAAAACAACCCTTCCCCTTTTTAATATTTTGGAGCACTAAAAAACACTTTAAAATAACCCCAAAGTGACACTAGGAAGTCCAATGCTCAGGCAGTGGAAACCGGGGGGTTGGAGTGCCTGTTCCCCATGTACTCTAGCAGCCTTCCCACTTCATTGTCTACCACGGTTAACTCCATCTTCAGAAATTAATTAGCTTCTATTGCAGCATTGCAGTCATCTCACTGCTTTGGCAATGGAGGAATTAACCTTATGTAATTTAGAAAAAAAAACCCCACTGTCCCCAACCCCCCCAAAAAAACATTATTGATTTCCTCCTTTACCATGTCGGCTACAATACAGTTACAGTGGCAGTGTGTGAGTTTACAAAAATTGGGTCAAAATGATACACTGTCAATTCAGCTTCCCATCCTAATGAGATCAGTATGGAGAGTCTGAAAAAATAGGGTGGTCACCCCGTTATTTTGTAAGTGCAAGAAGGTTTCTTAAGAAAAAGATTTATATGGGTCCAGAGCCCCCATATCAATCAGAACAAATTCCCAAAGAAAGTGTCTGTTGCCCTCTCTAAGAGGAAGGAAAATATTAAAATGGACTCCAGAGCCCCATATTAATTTAATGAAAAACCTGCAAGAGGTTCCCCCTTCCTCTCTGGTATGGTGTGTGTGTGTGTATGTCAGAAATATATGCTTGGCCCAGCAGTGTCCTTGATGCCCTGGTACTCCACATCAGTATCCGACAAAAATAAAAGAAAAAAACTAAAAACCCCCTTTACATTCATTGGCATTACAAAATATAGTGACCCCACCACACACTGTGGGCAATAAAAAACAGGGATTGGCTGTGAGGTGGATTTATGCAGAGCACAGAATGTTCCTTAGAGTAACCTCACTTCCCAGCTAAACATTTATGAGGAGAAGGGGTCGCACATGTTTTTTGATTGGCTTGAGGAAGGTGTCATCAATCATGTGTGATCTGTAATTCTCATCCGTGGTTGGCTGGGGGGTGAGATTACTCCACGGGATGTTCTGTGCTTTGTATTATCTCTCCTCCCACCCAATGGGTACATGGGGAAAAATGTAAACATGGATTGGCAATCTATTAGCCAATCTCTATGGCACAGGCTGGACTGGGGTGGGAGGGTGTTATTTTCATTTAAATTTTTTATTAGTGGAGTTCAGTATGGCAGTGGGGTTTTAGAATTTTCTTTTCTATTATTTTTGTATGTTACTGATGTGGAGGACCAGGGTGTCACGGACACAGCTGGACCTTAGACCTCCAAGTAAGTATGTATTTATACTAGATGTTCCTTATGAGCAACCCTATTTTATTCTGTTGAAGCCTATTTTTAGTTGTGGGAATTTGTGACCTTGAAACAGACACCAAAATAGATCACTATTTACATGAAACTACAGGTATAATGCAAACATTTAATAGACTGACAGACAGACAGATAGTCCTGACTTTTGTATGAACCACAGCTACCTTGGTAAGTTAAGAATCACTTATTCCTAGTGTACTGTAAAATAATATAAACGTTTTCTGTGGGGACTGCTGATTTAAAACTTCTGATGACCGATGTGATCTAATGAATAGCATTTTGAAAGTTTTTATATTTCTATTAAATATTCCAAAAAGTATATTTTAAAATCCATGAAGCAGAAACTACACATACCAATTAATTTTCGTTTCTTATTTGAAGCTCCCTGCCCTGAAAGTTGGCAGTTCTACAAAACCTCAGCAGAATTCTAAGTCAAATGGATGCAAAAGTCGAACTCAGTGTCAAGAATCAACTGAAGCTACTGAGCTTGAAGCATTCAGGTAATCCAAAGATCTTTCTGTGTGCATAGTAAAATACATAATCCAACATTTGTTTTTATTAAATGTACCTGTTTGATTACACAAATTTCAAAGCTTTAAGACTCATCACAGCCCCTTCCAATGAATGAATCAAAATCTCTCTTTAAAGAAGTAGTAAACAATTATCCTATATAATAATTTGCTAGAATGTTGTTCAGGCAGTCTCTACTGCACATGATTGCATCGCGTGAGTGAGGCGACACAAGACTGCATCACGTGGCGCAGTGAGGTAGTGGCCTCTTAACCCTTTGAGTGCCAGAGGGGTACGCAAAGCATTTCAAAGCAATGGGTTAACATTACCCGGACCTTGGCCTGTGTACACAGACTTTTACACTAGTTCTGAATAATCATTAATATTAGATAATACCTGCTGGGAGATGCATTTTTCCAAAGTTATTTCACTTTAAAGTAGAGTTGTCACTTTTTTGCAAATTGATAATTTGGGAAGATCTTTAAAAAAATATATTTGTGTTAACCATTTTTTAATCTTAAAAAGTAGTTTATGAGATATTTAGACAATCATTTGTGGGTTAAAGATGAACTATTACCTGTCTACATATTGCTCCCATATGAAAATGGATGCCGGTTCTTGGTCTTGTAGGGTCTTGTATTGACCCTAAACTGCCCCTTCAGCATGGCCGGTTCTTGGGTTTGTGCAGCCAGGTACGAAATAATGTGTGGACACACACCCATACACCCCCAAACCATTACAGGAGACAGAGCAGGGTAATATACCATCATAGGAACCCAGCAGGGTAATACACCATTAAAAGAATCTGTCAGGGCAGTACAACATTAAAGGAATGCAGCAGTGCAATACAACATTATAGGAAACTGTCATGGCAATGCACCATTACATGACACCATTAGCCCTTCAATCCCCAGTCTTTTTCCCCCTCTCCCCCAGTTTTTTCCCCTTCTTTCTCTTCCCTGGGCATTTAGCCCCTCTTCCCCTCCTGGTCCTTTCACTCTTCTTTCTTTTCCTCAGTCATTTTCATCTCTCTCTCCTCCAGTATTTCCCCTCCCTTTCATCCAGTATTTTTCTCCTCCCCACCAGGTCCACCTTCTCTCACTCCCAACCCCACTCTCCTCTATTCTTTGTTACACACTCTCTCTCTCTCTCTCCCCCTCAGTCCCCTACCTCTCCCTTCACCACTATTCCTCTATATGACACGTAAGCCTTGTTCCACTGGTAGTCACAGACCTACATACACACTGGAATCCCAGCCTCATTCTTTTGTCCCACTTGTAGTCTAAGACCCACACACACACTTTTTGATATCCTAGCCTTGTTCCACTGTCTAGTGGTAGTCTCAGACCCACAAATACTGTCTGACACTCCAGCCTTGTTCCACTGATAATCACCAGTCTCCCTTAGCCTTTTTACCTGTCTTTTCACCTCCTTTCTCTGCCCCCAGTTACTGGGACATTACTGGGATACCCGTCGTTCTGTAGTTTTTAAGCCCTGTTGGCTCTTGTTTGGTTTTTGTTCTGTCAGTTTGGTGTCTGATGACAGCTAAGGTTACAGTTTAGTCCTGGGGAATACTGGTCTTGTGTGGGGTGTTTTTTTCTCTTTTCCCTCCATGCAAGCTTGTAGGTGCTTTGTTATATTGTAATAGTCCCTGTGCTCCATATTGGATGTAGGAGAAAATAGCTAACTTTAACTTTAACTCAATCCTTTTCTCTTAGTCCATATGGAACACAGGGCTCCCACCCGGAGGAAAAAACCTGTGTTTCCTTCCCTGGGTAGAGAAGTCCTCTTGGGGGTCTTTGTTCTGGGGATTTACTTCTTTCCACTTCTGGTACTTTTTCTGTACCACTTTGTTATACTTGAATCTGGATAGGCGGGTGTTAAGCTGGAGGAAGAAGAGGGAGTTTCTGCCTCGAAGATCCTCTCTTTTTTAAGTGCCCTGCCCTCTGGAGGAGGGGAGCTTTAAACTATGGTTCCTGTGTTCTATATGGACTAAGAGAAATGGATTTAATGCTAAGTTCACTAAAATCCTTTACATCTACCATTGAATGATGAGCTCAAAATTGCTACTGGGCCTAATTCTGAAGCTATAGAGGAGCTGGGGCAAACCAACTGTATCATAGGGGAAAAACTGAAGTTCCTAACTATTTAAATGGGATTCCCTACCTCTAGAAGGCTAGGGAGCTTTCCAGTGCATTGCTTCACAATGTGCCAGAGATATCTGTAGAATTCATGGGTTTAAAAGCCCCATTTAAAGGGACAGTAATACTTAAATATTACAAATCCCCATATTGTAGCCATTTTAAAAGGAATTGAATTGTCCCTAGTCTCATCTCTCAAACCTTTATGCAAAGTTCCCCCCTCCCTCCCCCTTCCCTGAAGTCAACATTGTACTGATTGCAGGGGAAGCCTGTCGTACGACAGACTTGTGGCTCTGCAGCAGAGCCGAGATCGAGTTAGTAAAAAATAATTATTTCACTGAAACAGTCTTCTACGTGTGCTTGCAGGCTTCTACTGCAGTCTGTACAACACTGACTTCAGGGAAGGAGGAGGGAGGGGGGAACTTAGCTTACAGTTATCTCTCAAACCATAAAGGTTTGAGAGATGACACTGGGGACAATTCAATTATTTTTAAAGTGTCTACAATATGGGGATTAGTAATATTTAAGTACTACTATCCCTTTAAATCAATGTACATTTGTGAAATTTTATTTGTCCCTTATTTTGCAGTTGGTATAGCCCAAAATTGCTCATTTTCTACTTTCTCAATAAGGTCCATGGTTTTAAAAAATAAAATGAACAGCCTTCTGTTGGTTTCTTGGCCTGGAAACTCAATTATATGCTGTTAGGAGGAAATCCAGATCCCCTGCACCATGCTTATTCCTGTCCCTCCTGGTTACTGTCCTCCTCACTGGGCCCTAGTACTCCCTCATCTGCTATGTGACTAATGTAGCTAAGCACCTCTGGATCACTATGATCTGATATAGGAACCATGGCTTTCCCCAGCTACTCCCTCATGATGGGGAATCAGGGCTTGTGTTCACTCATGGACACAGAGTGCTCTCAAAGCTTGTCATTACGCTATATGCAACTGGGATTCAGTCAGGTGGCTTCCCCAGAGGGGACCCGTGGTGCGTCTGATGTGTACCCCTCATTGTGATGGTAGTGGCTGCCTTTCTTCTCGACCCAGATCTAGTACAAATATAAATATATATATATATATATATTTTTTTTTTTTTTTTCCCTCCTGCTCCCTATGCTCTCCATTCCCTTTCTCTTCTCCTCTTCCTATCACTCCTTCCTTCTCCTTCTCCCTGCTGTCTATTATGGCTCCAAACTGCTTTGAATGACCTAAACAACCGCTTTGTTATACCATGAGCCGAGATTTCTATCAGCATGCATCTGAATATCTATGTGCGTAATTATGAAGTGTTCTTTGAACTTCAGTATATTGCTACCTGTTATTCGATATATATTATTTTCGACATGTAATGTTTGCATATTCTCATTAAAGCTTAATAAAAAAAATGAAATTATGTAAATTAGAAATGTGTTTATAATATTTGACACTATTATCTTGTCTTTCCTTCTAGTGTAAATTACAAGAATGAAAGGAATTTCAGCCAGCATTCCCAACACAGCCTCTTCCTTGACATATTTACTGCTCTGGTGAAGAATAGGCTGGCATGCAGGTAAGCAACTAATGGAAAATAAGTAAATTCTATTTCTTAGTCAATTTCTTCAACTTTGAATGCTTTGCAGTGAGTGGGTAACTGCTTTAGTATTTGGAGGGCTAGAAACCCAGTTAAATTAGTGGGTATTTGGGATTTTTTTAGTTGTCGGCAATTTCAGAGTTGTTTTGCCCCCAACTTGTTCTACCTCTTCTTACTTGTCAGATTTTAGTGAAAGACAGAGGTGACACAATCCAGACAAACAGGGGGAGTAGAAAAGATCTGAGGTGAGAAAGGAGCTACAGACGAGCACAAATGAGTTTTCTGAGAGTACTCTTTGCTTCCTCTGGGGCAAATGTATTTGGTCTAGTCGGTGATTGATTATTGGGACAGTGGCATCATCTCCAAGGACCACAGTGTTCACAGATGAATAAGCAGGAGGACAGGAGGACTCAGATCATTGGCTATAAGGAAAAAGGGCCCATTGATATGCATAAAACCCAAGTAGGGCAAATGGGAATGTGATACCTTAATTTTTATCCTATTACCTAGATTGGCTTCTCCTTGTTTTTTGCACTGTTTTCTGAGCTGTTGTAGAGCCAGTTCCAACTCTCTCTGCTGCAATTTCAAGATAAGCTATCTCATATTCTACATCATCATTTTCATCTCTGCATCATTCAGAATTAATTTAATCTTCATTTCATCCCATCAGCGAATTGGACTGACTGTTAATAACTGTTTCCCTATATTTATATTGGATTGCTTTTGGATTTTGATTATATCTAAATTGTATTGTGATTTAGATAATATTTTATAGTTTTTTTTTATTTTTATTCTCTTTGGAATTTTTTTTTTTTCAAATTTGTTATTTGTTCTGTTTTTTGCAGGAGCGCTTCCAAGTTTCAGATTATTTTTGGCACAATTCATTATAACAGAAAGTGTTTTCAAACTGTCAGGAAATTATAAATTTATTGTCAATGATTTACCTCTCCCATAGAATGAAATAGACTACTTATCTGACAGTTCAAATTTTTAGGCTTAAAGGAATTGGATAATATATATCAGGCAATTATATCTGGTAATATTTGGCTAGAGAGGTCTAGGTCAGGGATGGACAGTTATTGGACCTCCAGCTTTTGGCTTTAGTAGGTTGGGGATGATGGGAGTTGTAGTCTCTAAGAGCTGGAGGTCCAAAGCAGTCATGTATTTCATTCTAAATATGCCTTCATTCTAAATATGCCTGAAGAAGAGACCTAAAGCATCTTAAAAGCTTGCATCATAGAGCCTCTTAGTCAGCCATGAAGGTATCACCTTTATTATACCATCTGCAGCTTTTTCTGCGGCTAACACGTTACCCCCTTTTACCTGGATGAGCCAGTCCTACATTCTGAGCTTGCTATAAGCATTTCACCAAATTTAGCTGGGGTTTTGTATAATTAACATTTCTGTAAATATAAAATTATACAAAACTTAAGAGTTCTTTATATCTTTCAGTTAAACTCAATCGTAAAATGTTAATTTCTGAATCTAAAATGAAAAAAGAATGTGCTCATTCACTGTAGTTTTAAAATAACTTAATTCCTGGAGTAGCGGAATTCGAAACATTCTCTTCAAGTTCATGTGAGTGTGCGTAACAGTCTTTCTTTTCAGTTTTTGTCTGAAAAAATGTGATTATCCATTTTGGCCTTATTCCCAGATCATTCATGAATGACTGTAGACTAAAAACTCTATTGCATCCCACACATATCCCACACACTATGTTCCACTGTGAATCAACTGCATAGCTGGCACTATTGTAGCAAAATATTATTAACAATGAGTAAGCCCAGATCATTTAAAACATGATTATTCTGAACTGCGATTTAAAGTATGCTATAGATGCCAAAATATGTACTTTTGACAGCATTTGTGTCAGTTTATAAAAATAATTAATTAATGAGGACTAGAGGAGTATGTGCAGTGCATTGCTCTGTTTCTTAAAGGGTTAATGTAGTGTTTGTCAAATTTGTCAAATGTGAATAGTTTGTAATTTGCAACCCAATTCATTGCTGAATAAAAGTATTATAACATTCTAATTACATACTGTTCAGTGGAGATGAAAAACATAAAGGACCAGCACATTTTTTTAATTAAAATACCCCCAAAACAACAGACAAAAAATCATATTTCTCTGTCGTCCAATATGACATACAGGTACCATGGGGAGACGACAGCTCCTCCCAGTGGGCTGGAACAATTCTGAAAGAAGTGCAGGGGTGGAGCCTCCCCCTCCTCCATATCAGACGACCTTAGCCCCTCCTGAACCTGGTGAGAAGGCTGAGAACACTTCTGCTTTGTTTTTAGTTATTATTTTTTCTTAGATATGGGGTGTCCCAATTCCCCCATTAGGTGGATTACTATTACTGGCTTCCCCTGGAGGATTGGCCAGTTAACAGGTGCTGTCTGTGGACCCTTGCAGCCCTGGGAGAGAATCATGTAACCTACGTCTCTCTCTCCAGAAGGAGTCTCTGTGAGGTTTCTTCCTTCCCAGTGGTAATCTGAAGAAAGAAGACCTGCATAAAAAAGTGAGCAACCCCTTGAGTGCCATGGTCCACTTGTCCCACAGTTCCCCACTGCACAGGGGTCATTCTGGAGTTTCTTATAACTCCTGCACTCATGTTTGGGTAATTATGTCTCTGTTCTCTGGGTCTGTGGAGCATTTTGGTCTGTTTTGTGGCATTTAACCCATTTCCTGCCATGTTTCTGTGGGTTGAGGGACTTAATTCTCACTATATGTGTTTTAGCAGTTTCAGTCACTTTTTATTTTTTCGTTTTATTTGAATTCCGCACCTTTAAAAGCGTGCGTTACCTCATAGCCGCAATTCTCCATTGACTTCTATGCAACAGGATGCAACCGTTCCATGTACCGAGTTGAGAGAGGGCTCATTCTTCTTGTTTCCCCTTGCCCTGCACTACGGTTTGCCACTGCAGTGTCTTGGGGGCCCCTGGGGGGTTCGAGTTCTGTTTTTGTGATACATTCAAGAGAGAAACTACATTTCCCATAATACCCGTTTCGCTGGCTTTTCTCTGATAGGCTCTGATTTCGGATGCCATTTTCTTTCTCTCTTGGGCTGAGTATCCTATGCAGAGCTTGGATTCCTTTGCTCTCCTCCTCAGGTTAACACTTCACCTGCGAGATAAGTACTTTTGTAGGCTTTCTTGGGTGATTTTATTAATCTGGATGACAGTATTTAGGTTCCCTATTACTGTAAGACAATTCTCCTTTTAGGATGGTGGATCAAAAGGGACATGGGGCTAGGCCTAAGGCTAAGGACTCAGGAGCGTCTTTGACCCCCCCCCCTTGCTTATTGTTCCTTATGCCAAGCGGGGCTTCCCAGAGATTACTCAGGGCACTTATGCCCCTCATGCGCTGTGGCCCCTGCTTCTCTGCCAGGGCCCTCCAGTCATGAACAAGAGCCACATTGGGTCAAGGACTTAAAGTCCTCTATGGCACTGTTTCCTCTCTCTCTTCAGGGGGTTCTTCAGTCTTGGAAGCCCCCACTTCATTGAAGTTCATTGCCCCTAAGGCCCCTGGTATTCCTGAACTCTCTGATTCCTCTGAGGAGGATCCTTTTGAGGAGTCTGTGAATGGTGAGTGTGCAGAGGGGGCTTATTCCCATACCTATGGTGATCCCTTTGAGGATGACCCTGAAACCTCTGCTGAGGGTCTCATCAAGGTGTTTTTGACTACCCTTAACTTTCCTGTTAACCTTGTAGAATCACAGTCTACTTCTGATGTCATTCAAAGGCGCAAAAAGTCCTGCACTATTTTTCCACCTAGTCCCACTCTTGATCAGGTTATCCTGGACGAGAGGAAGAATCCAGACAAGCATCTTGCTCTATCTAAGAGATTCTCTAAGCTGTATCCCTTTTCTGATGCAGCCTTGGCTCATCGGGTGGATCTCCCTATTTCTGGACTGTCTAAATCCACTGCTTTCCCCTTGGCGGACACCATGGTGCTTAAGGATTTAACCGATAGGAAGCTTGAAGCTATCCTGAAGTCTACCTTCACTGCCATAGGTGCCTCTCTGAGACCTACCTTGGCTTCTGTATGGGTTACCAGAGCCATTGCTGTTTGGACTGAACAGCTTATTGACGATGTCCTCAAAGGTGCCCCTAAGGAGGACCTTTTGGCTATTCTAGCCAACATGTTTGAGGGTCAGAATTATGTGACTGATGCCATCTTTGATGCTGTTAGGCTGTGGTCTGCGGACTTATCTTCTAAAAAGTCACTAATTTCTCTCTCCCTTTGCAGGGTACCTATCTTTTTGGGCCTGAACTGAAAAATACCATCAGTGAGGCAACTAGGGGAAAGAGCACTTTATTGCCTCAAGTTCCTAAACACCCTATTCTGACGAGGAAGCAGCGTCTTTTTCGTCCCTGCCAAAGCGAAGAGCAAAGACCGAATCCAAGTGGGTCTCAGGCCAGCACCCCGCTCTCCACCCCCAAGCCCAAGCAGCAGTGGAGGTCCAAGCACTCCTCCACCAAACCCAAATCCGCCAAATCTTTTTCGAACTCGCCGAACCCTGGTTCGCATCTCTCTGTGGGTGGTCGCCTGCAGCATTTTTGAAACATTTGGGAAGGCTCTGTTGCAGTTCAGTAGGTATTACAGGTGGTTTCAGGAGGCTACAGAATTCCCTTCACATCCCTGCCTCCCTTCAGTGTCTTTCTTTCTTGCTCCCCTCTGGGTCAAGAAAAGTTACATCTTTTAAATGGAGTGGTGCATGCTGTCTTGGACAAGGGAGTCCTGTTTCCGGTTCCTCAGCTAGAAAGAGGTTTAGGTTTCTATTCATACCTATTTGTGGTTCCCAAGAAGGATGGCAGCAGTTGTCCTATCCTGGATCTCAAGGACTTAAACCCTTTTGTGGTCCATACTGACTACAAAATGAAGTCTTTGCTCTCTGTCATCACGGTGATGTGTCCAGGGGAATTCCTGACCTATCTAGATCTGCAGGATGCTTACCTGCATGTTCCAATTCATCTGGACAGTCAGAAGTATCTCAGGATTGCTTGCACTCTGGGACACTTCGATTTTGCTGCTCTCCCCTTTGGGCTCACCACTGCTCCTGAGGTGTTTGCACGTGTCTTGGGTGCCTTGATTGCCTTCCTCCACACCAAAGGGATCCAGGTGACTCTGTACATGGACGACCTTCTGCTGAAGGCTCCTTCCAGGGAACTCTTGGACCTTCAGGTCCAGGAATGTGCTCATATCCTCCTCCAGCATGGATGGATTCTGAACATGGACAAGTCTGCTCCCGTCCCTTCTCAGAATCTGTTTTTCCTGGGTCTCTAGTTGACACCTGTCAGGGCATGGTCTATCTGACAGGATTCTATTCAACAGATCACGAACAAGGTGTCTTGTGCACTGAAGTGGACTTTCGCCCCGATACGCAAGTTCTCATACCTTCTGGGCAAGATGATATCTACCATGGAAGCGGTTCCATACTGCATGGCACACACCAGGGAGCTTCAGAGGTTCACTATCAGGGCTTACCGGGAGAATCTCTCTTCCCAGGAAGTGAGGCAGGACCTCCTCTGGTGGTTGGACAGCTCCAACCTGAGGAAAGGGAAATTCTTTGTTGTCCAGTCTTGGGCTCTGGTGACGATGGACACCAGCCTTTATGGTGGAATGTGGAGGAGACCCTCCTACCAGTCAACATTCTGGAGCTTAGAGCGATTTGCCATGCTCTGGTGTACTGGTCCTCTCCACAGAGGGACTGTCCAGTCTGCATCCAGTCAGACAATGCCACGGCCGTGGCTTACAACAACAAGTAAGGAGGCACAAGAAGCACTTACGCTTGGTTAGAGGTTAAGGCTATTTTGGCCTTGGCAGAAGATCACGTTCCTGTCATCTCCGCTGTGAACATACCAGGCATAGAAAACATTCTGGCGGACTTCCTCAGTCGTCAGACGGTGGACCCTGTGGAGTTGGAGCTCCATCCAGAGGTCTTTGACCTGCTGGTACAGAAATGGGGGGGCGTCCTTCGATAGATCGGATGGCTACCAGGGCCAACAGGAAGGTTCCGATGTTTTTCTCTCGCTGGCGGGATCCTCTGGCTTTTGCAGTGGATGCCTTGTCCATACTTTGGCGCTTTCACCTAGCCTACATTTTGCCTCCTCATCCTCTCATCCCCAGGGTGTTTAGGAAGATTTGGATATACGGTTCATCAGTCATACTTTACTGGACCAGGCAACCTTGGTTTCCAGAACTGCTGAGGTTGTCCCCATTTCCTCTGGCATGCAGACCGGCTCTCCTCCTCCAGGGTTACCTCTAGAGAGAGGACATGGATAGTCTGGCTTTGACGGCATGGCTGTTGAAGCCTCCATCTTAAGAAGGAAGTGCTTCTCTCCATGCCAGCAAGCCAGTCTCTTCTAAGAACTACCTCAAGGTTTGGTCTTCCTTCCATTCTTGTCGTCACGGGAGTTTGATCTTCAGTCCATCTTGTTCTTTTTTGCAGGATGGTGTGAACAAGGGCCTTAGCTTTAGTTCCTTGAAGGTCCAGACCTCGGCTGTCTCGGGCTTTTTCCAGAGACACTTTGTCATGTTGCCGGATGTCAAAGTCTTCTTTCAGGGTGTTGCTCATGCTTTCCCTGCTTATAAGGCTCCCACTCCCCAGTGGGACCTTAACTTGGTACTGGTAATCTTGCAGCGGCCTCCCTTTGCGTCTTTGGCTACCATCCCTTTACGTCTTTTGACATTGAAGATGGCCTTTCTTATGGCTGTGGTCTCTGTCCGCAGAGTTGCTGAACTGCAGGCCCTGTCCTGCACACCACCTTTCCTGGTGTTTCACAAGGATAAGGCTGTTTTCTGTACCTCTCAGTAATTCCTTCCTAAGGTGGTCTCTGAGTTCTACATCAATCAGGAGATTGTTGTGCCTTCCTTTTGTCCTGACCCTAAATCTGACAAGGAGAGGGATCTCCACTTGTTGAATGTGGTGCACTGCCTTAAAATCTATGTGCATTGTACTGAGTCTGTCCGTAAGGTGGATGCTCTGTTTGTCATCCCTGAGGGTCCCAGGGATGGTTTGACTGCGTCCAAGGTGACTATTGCATCCTGGGTTACGTCTATCCCTTCCGCATTACAGCACACTCTACCAGGTCTGTTGGGGCCTCCTGGACCTACAAGGATCAGGCCTATGCTGAACAGCTGTACAAGGCAATGACTTGGTCTTCTGTGCACACCTTTGACAAACACTACCGTGTTGATGTTCTGATTTCGACAAAAGCCAGCTTTGGCAGGAGAGTCTTGGAGGCAGTTTTGCCTGTCTAGGACTTTATCATTCTTGTGCTATTTAGCCCTTTAACTGTTGAGCCCTGTTTGCTCTTGTTCTTGTGTGCTGTGTACTGTTATTCAGTGTCCGTTGACAGTTAGTTTGGGCTGTTCCGTGTCCTGGATGGTCCATGGGAACTCTGGTATCACGGGGGATCGGCGCTTGGCCCTTTCCTTTTCTTCCTACCCTGGGGAGCTCAATGTTGGTATATCCCCATAGTACCTGTATATTGGATGATAGAGAAAAGAAGATTTTAGTCTTACCTGTTAACGACGTACAGGACTCAGACCCAGTGAAAGGGACCATGCTGGGTCTCCTGTGACTGGATGTGGGAGTGCTTTTTGGGTTCATTGCTCACAGGAGTTTTCCCTTCTTCCTTCTTGCTATCTTAGTCGATAGGTTTATTTTCTTAAATCTGTCTGGTGGGGAGGGGCTAAGATAGCCTGATATGGAGGAGGGGGAAGTTCCACCCCTGCACTTCTTTCAGAATTGCTCCAGCCCACTGGGAACCGTCACCTCCCTATGGTACCTGTATGTCATATGGACTAAGAGAAAAGGATTTAACAGGTAAGACTAAAATCCTCTTATTGTTTGTTTTTCTCCTGCTGAGTACAACAGAGGTACTCCTACTAACAGTACTCCTTGCTTTATTTAAATGTTATAACTATTCACAAAGTGGTACAGCTGTTACTATCACACTCTATTGGCAATGTAGCCTGTAGCTCACGTATCCCTTACATTGCGATAGAATCAATGTGTGGACTGTGGGAGAACTGAATGTGAACTATCTAGACACCAGATGGCACTGTTAATGTAAAAAAAACAAAAAACAAAAAAAACAGTTTAAAATGTAATGTATTTGTAACTATGCATCTCCAAGCAGTGCAAGCATCACCATTTTCACAATATTCTTTTCCTTCAGAGAGTGGGTTGACAGAGCTCCACCCATCCATGTGCTGCGAGTGTTAATCTGTTTGAGGTTACTAATGCGTGACTCATTTTATCAGGTAAGTCAATTTAATATTTAATGATAAACCTGTTTTTGAATTATCTCTGAACTATGTTTTTTCAGTAAATAAGTGGTTGTTTGCAAGGGAGTATATTCAGTTTAATCATGTTTTGCCAGAGGCAGCAGCAGTTATTATAATTGCTAAGTACATCATTATTTGCCTTTTTATGGATACTTTATACCAACCCATCCATGTGACACCATGGAAGTGGGTAGGAATGATATTGCCACAAACTTTCTATCCTCAGTAAAATGCAGTACATTTTTTGTAAATACACTCTAAAACAATAGTTTAAATATTTTATATTTAACCTATATTAAATAGTTTGAATAGGTTATTTTTTAATAATATGTTTAAAATCTAAATGTTTACATTTTTCATAATATGCAGAGTTTATTGTGCTAAGGTAAACAAGGAAGATGTTTAAAATATTATTTTGGGTGCAGCATTTCCATGGCCTAAAATATTACGGTGGCACTATTGCTACAGCATTTAGAAGACAGTCTGTGACAGTAAACTTTCATAGGCTGCTGTACAAAGGGAACCACTATAAAATATCAGACCATGGAGTCACTGCATCCATTAATACATTTTAATATAACATCTGAAAGCAGCGGGTGTATGTGAGTGTGTGAGGGAGAGCGACAGATCAGAGAAATAACTGTGCCCTGCTTCCTGATGCAACAACAGGCTTCCTGATACGACAACAGTAGCTGCAGCATAATTTTCATGTACTGCAAGGCTGCTACACATTCCCCTCTCCCTCTATGAATGTCCTGGTTGAATAGGAGGGCCTTTAAAGCCTACTCACATCATGTGGGTCTTGAAGGTCCTCCTACTGAACCCAGTAATACAAAGAACACTGGGTTGAGGAGGAGGACACAGGGGCAAGGCAGCAATTGTTATCAAAGAGGTGATCAGTGCCAGGGGGGCATCATTCAGGAGGGATCCCAATGCCCCCCACTAGATCATTTTTTTTAATGCACATGGAGCAAGATCTAGAGATCCCACACTTTATGCATTTTCTTGATACACAGTATTGCTCTCATGCTCAAACTCATACTTAAAACTTACCCTGCAGTGTAGGAAATCTCCTTTTCTACATGCAGGGCATTTGCTGGGTGCCAGGTACCAATTCCTAGTCTCAATGTTGATTGGCGCCCAGAATTTATCGAGCCCTGCCCTATATAACATACAGATTTTCATCAAAAGTTTACTTCTCCTTTAAGTAGGTTCATGCAATCTGCCTGCTTCAGGGTACAAGGGCAAAATTAATGAGTCATTAGGATTTTCCTGCCCTAGTAAGCTAAGTTGGAGATATTATTAGGATGAGTTACTTCTCATTTAACCCTTTGAGTGCGTACCCCTCTGGCATTCAAAGGGTCAATATCAACTAAAGGTGCAACTGTGTAATTATTCATGTATTTCATATTTTCATGCACTACCCTCATATATGGTACTAACATATCAAATTGTTTATTTGTTATAATATGTGTTTGTTTAATTTAGGGGACGCTTAATCAAATCAACGGAGTTGAAATTCTTGCACAGGTAAAACATTGCACATGCGTAAACCTTCCATGTCAGTAGCTGTAGTGCGTTGCGGTCACTTAAGGACCACGGAGCATTTTTTTTTATGTTTCCGGTTCTGGACTCCTTGAACGGCGTGCAGCCGTGGGAGGAGCCCGGAATTCCATGACGGTCAGAGTATGTCAGGGGTCGTTAACTCAGATCTACCCATGACGTACTATGATCATCAAGGGTCGTTAAGGGGTTAAGGAAGGACCAGAGGAGTTATTATTTTTTAATATTTGAATACTTCATTCAAAACTGCCTATGTATAATGTTATCCAATTGACCAGAAGATTTTCATATTCTTATTTCTGGAAAGAGTGAAAGTGAAAATACCACATAGCTTAATTAGCATATGAAGCTGCACTGGACAGCTTTCTTTGCATGCATTATGAATTTATAAATATCTGCTAAACTATGCAGCTGCTGGTCTTTTGGCTAACATGATAGGCACAATTTTTTATTGATTTAAGAATTTCTGAGGTAAGAAGCTTAGTAAATTAGCATTAGGCTAACAGGGCTATAAAATTGAGAACCTGTTTCTGTGCAGAATTGTATTCTTATACTCCCCATTGTTTATTTGCTTTTTGGCAAGCCTTCAAGTTTGCAGTACACTGCACACCTCTCTGGTCATTAAAGGGTTAGAAATCCCTGTATGCATATACGTGCACATTAACCTCTATCCTGTGTTCTATCCAATTATGGCTAATAGAGACAGGACTGGGTGTTGGATGACCCTCATCCTATATAATAATTTGCTAAATGTGTGTTTGTCAGAAGCCGTCAAGCACAGTAGAGATGGATGCGAGCACACTGCAGTCATCTCAAGAGATCGCCATCTAATTGCTTCTCAGTGTTCCTAGTAGTCTTAAAGGCCACATTTTTTTCATGTGTAATTTGAGGATTTTTTATTTGTCCTCTATAGTGCAGATGGATTGCATCAGATTTGCCCCAGTGCCTCTTAGTACAGCACGAACATCAGTGTGCTCTCCTATTTCCAGTATAGGAAAGCTTTAGATAAGCCTCGAACCAACTAAAACAGAGCGCAAATAATATTTTTGATTGATTTAAATGGGGCTTTTACCCAGCTGAGTGTTAGAGAGGTCTCCAATGCATTGCAAAACAATTCTTTTGAGACCACGCTAATGTTCAAGGAGTTAACAGACCCATATTAATTAATGGCATTTTTGAGAAAAATGTATTTCTCCCCTGTGGTGAAGTTGGTATGTCCCTGAATTGGTCCACATCATTGTGCATATGACCCTAAGTTTGCACATATCTTTTGCATAAGAGTTTGCAAACATTTTCTATGCAGTTGATCTGATATTTAATGTTTTTTGTATTTTGTTGTCCAGTACAGATTACTGGTAACTTTGGGTAGGCGGTCCACCCCTTTAAGTAGGCAGGAAAAATTCTGAGAAGTGAGTGCAGGGGTGGAGCCTACCCTCTAACCTTAGCTGCAGCTTTCTGTTAGCTCCAGTAAGTTTTCTTCCTCGTAAGCAACAAGGCAAGACAACAGTTCTGTTTAGTTTTAGAATTTTATAGTTATCTGCTAGATACGGAATGCCACCATTAGATGGATTACCATCACTGACAATTTCCCTCACCCAAATGTGGATAGCTCAGTTTCCCAGGTGCTTATTTGTGGACCTAAGCCTTAGGGGGAAAATCTTGGCTGCAAGTTCTTTCCCCAGGAGTTGCCCACTGAGGCTTCTTCTTGCTATATGGTAGTCTGAAGAAAGAAGTCCTGTCTGTGGTTGCCAGGCGAGCTCTTTGGCTCAAGATCTGGTCTGTTGATACCACATCTAAAACGGCTCTTTTATCATTGCCTTTTCAGGGTTCTTCCCTATTTGGGTCTGATCTTAAAGGGATAGTAATACTTCGTTTTAACTTTATTTTATTTTGTAGGCATTAAAAAAACATGAAGAATGATATAAGTTTTATCTCTCAAACCTTTATGGTTTAAGAGATATTCACAAACAAAGTATCCCCCCCCTGTTCAAACAGATCAGAAGGGAGATGCCCAGGTAGACTGCAGAGAGGGACAATCTTCAATTAAGATAATGGAAAAAGCTGAAAAACTTGTCAAGGGGGGGAGGGCTTTCATTGTTTTCATACAAAGAAAATTGTCCCCTTCTGTTATCTGTCCTGTCATACAACCTGATCCACATCTGAGAAGAGATGTCTTACACTAGGTAAAAGGGGCGGAGAGGGGAACTTTGCTTTTGAATATCTTCTAAACCATAAAGGATTGAGAGATAAGACTTATATCATTCTTAATGTTTTTTTAATGCCTACAAAATAAAATAAAGTTAAAACGAAGTATTACTATCCCTTTAAGGATCTCATCAGTGAGTCCACTGGGGTAAGAGTACTCTGCTTCCAGTGGTGAACAAGAGGAAGGTGCCTATCAAATGGAATTTTCTTTTTCGTTCCTACCAGACGGATTCTCGTCTGGCAACCCAAGCAGTCCCCCAGGCTCCCAAACCTTCTTTGGCAAATCCAGGTACCCATCCTCAGGTGGTTGGGCGCTTGAGCCACTAACTTTCCATCTGGGAAAAATCTGTGGTGGACCCGGGGGTTTTACAGGTGGTGGCGGAAGGGTACAAGATTCACTTTACCTCTCTTCCTCCTCCTCCTCGCACCTTTTCTTCTCACACTCTGCTGGGTGCAGAAAAGCTTCGCCTTTTCGAGGCTGCTATCCAAGCCCTTCTGGACAAGGGGTCTTGCAACCAATTCCTTCTCCAGAGACAGAGTTGGGGGTTCTATTCCAACCTCTGTGGTCTCCAAGAAGAGCAGAGGTTGTCGTCCTATTCTGAATCTGAGGGATCTCAGCCAGTTTGTGGTCAAGTCTCACTATCTTCAAGAGTCCTTGCGAACTGTAATTGCAGCCATGTCCCCTGGGGAATTTCTGGCCTCTCTGGATCTTCAAGATGCCTATCCACACATCACCATTCATCCAGAGAGTTGGCAGTATCTCCATTTTGTCTGCTACAGAGGGCATTTCCAGTTTTCATCCCTCCCGTTTGGCCTGACCAAGGCTCCTCAAGTTTTCAACAGGGTCCTGGGAGCATTGATCTCCGTCCTACATCGGAACGGCATCAGGGTGACTCTGTATATGGACAACCTCCTTCTGAAGCCATCTCCTCCAGAACTCCTTCACCGTCAGGTGCAGGACTGCATTCATGCTCTCTCCCATCACGGGTGGATCATCAACTTGGACGAGTCAGATCTTGTTCCTTCCCAGAGGATGGTCTTTCTGGGCCTCCTCTTCGACACTCAGAGAGGGATGGTATTTCTCACGAACGAAGTGGCTCATTAGATACCACTGAAGGTCCAGGCCATCTTGTCTCAGGATCCTGTTCCAGCCAAGAAGATCTCATTGTTGGTGGAAAAGTTCATTACCACCATAGAAGCAGTTCAGTTTGCCATGACTCAAACCAGGGAACTTCAGAGGTTTCTAATCCTAGCATGCAGGGGCCATCCAGATCTACCTCTTCAAGTGGAGCAGAGCCTCTCGTGGTGGCTCAACCTGAACAATCTCCTGAAAAGCAGACCCTTGCTGGTGCTTTTCTGGACCACAGTGACGACAGATGCCAGCCTCTCCAGATGGGGAGCGGTGCTGGGGCACTTGAGTGTTCAGGGCCAGTGGTCTCAGGAGGAATCTCTCCTTCCCATCAATGTCTTGGGGCTTCGGGCGATATTTCATGCCCTACATCACTGGACACGGCAACTGGAGGATTGCCCGGTCAGGGTACAGTTGGACAACTCCACAGCGGTAGCCTACATCAACAAGCAAGGCGTCACAAGAAGTCTCGCAGCCTGGCTAGAGGTCAAGGCTATTTTATCATGGGCAGAGAAGCATGTCCCTGCCATTTCCACAGTTCATATTCCTGGCATAGACAATATTCTGGCAGACTTCCTCAGTCTACACACAGTTAACAGCGGAGAGTGGGAGCTGCATCCAGAGGTGTTTAATCTCATCATCCAGCAGTGGGGTCTTCCTTGCATCGCCCTGATGGCAACCAGGCATAACAGGAAGGTGCCGAAGTTCTGATCTCGCTGGGTGGATCCCCTGGCTTTGACAGTGGATGCCTTGTTGAACCGGTGGACGTTTCCTCTGGCATACATCTTTTCTCCTGTTCCCCTTTTCAACAGAGTACTTCGGAAGCTGAGACTGGAGCGCTGCCCAGTCATTCTGAATGCTCCGTACTGGCCCTGTCAGGCTTGGTTTCCGGAGCTTCTGGACCTCAGTGGCAGAACCCCTTCGACTTCCCCCCCGTCCGGACCTTCTTTTACAGGGTAACCTCTGGAAGAGAGACGTTCATCGTCTGGCTTTGACAGCTTGGAGATTGAATCCTCTATTTTGGAGAAGAAAGGATTTTCTTCTGGCGTGGTGGCTACTATGCTTAGTGCCCGTAAGCCTGTTTCCTCTAAGGCCTACCATCGAGTTTGGTCTACTTTTCTGTCTTGGTGTGCTGACAAAGACCTGTCTCAGGATTTTGACCTTCCTACAGTTCTTTCCTTTATCCAGGATGGTGTAGATAAGGGTCTCAGTCTGAGTTCTCTTAATGTTCAGACTTCTACGCTTTCTGTCTTCTTTCAGAGTCGTCTTGCTATCATTCCTGATGTCAAGGTTTTCTTCCAGGGTGTTTAAGTCCCCTGCTCCTCAGTGGGATCTTAACCTGGTCTTGGGAGTACTTCAGCGTCCTCCTTTCGGGTCTTTGGCTACCATTCCTCTACATATGCTGACATGGAAGATGGGCTTTCCCCTGGGGATTGTTTCTGTTTGCCGAGTTGTGGAGCCGAATGCCTTGTCTTGTAGACCACCCTTTTTGGTCTTTTACAAGGACAAGGTGGTGCTTCGCACCTCACAAGAGCTTCTCCTGAAGGTGGTGCCTGAGTTAGGATTCTGTCCTAACCCTACTTCTGACAAAGAGAGGGATCTTCATCTGTTGGATGTTGTGTGTTGTCTCAAGTTCTGTGTGCATTGCACTGAGTCCTAGAGGCAGTCTGACACTCTTTTTGTCATTCCTGAGGGTCCTAGGGCAGGGAAGCCTGTTTCAAAGGTTACCATCGCTTCATGGATCATATCCACGATTCATAAGGCTTGCGAACTTCAGAAGAAGCCTGTTCCCTTCAGGGTCACAGCTCATTCTGCGAGGTCTATTGGGGCTTCTTGGGCCTACAAGAACCAGGCCTCAGCTGATCAGTTGTGCAAGGTGGCCACTTAGTCGTCTGTGCATACTTTTTCTAAACACTATTGTGTGGATGTGCTGGCATATGCTGATGCCAGTTTTGGGAGGAAGATCCTGGAGGCCTTGCCTGTCTAGGATCTCTTTAGTCTCTCAGTACTCTTTCACTTTTGATCCCTGTTGGCTCTAGTTCAGTGTGCTGTGCTACAGTTCATGGGGTTTGTTTTACCCTGTTCAGTTTCCGTTGACATTAGTGTTGAGCTATTCATGATCTGTAGGTTCATTGGTGCTCTGGTGACTTTGGGGGCCTGCTCCTGGTCCTTACCTTTCTTCCTGCCCTGGGGAACTTAATGGTTGGACATCCCAAAGTTACCAGTAACCTGTATTGGACGACAAAGAAAATAAGATTTTAGTCTTACCTTAATCCTTACCTAAATCCTTTTCTCTTAGTCCATACAGGTTACTGGTCCCCACCCTGTCAAGGGACCTTGCTTGGCTCTCCTGCGACAGAACGTGGGGGACCACTTTTGGGTTCATGCTCACAGGAGTCTTCTGTTTCTGTCACGGTTTGTTATGACTCAGACACAGAGTTAGGTAAAAATACAACTTTTTTGAAAAGTTAAAGAAAACCCTATTGGGTAGCATACACATAATATAAATATATATATATATATATATATATATATATATATACATAACGAATTTACATAGTAGCATAGTACTGGTACACGGAATGAGATGCAGGCTCTACCGGCCCTGCCAATACCGGGTAAGGCAACCTTAGGTGGCACAAGATGGTAACATGTTCTACCGGCCTTACCAATATACCGGGCAGGGCAGCCTGGAGACTAGTGCAATGAAGAGAAGGCTCTACCAGCCTTGCCAATATACCGGGCAAAACAGCCTGGAGACAGGTACCACGAATAGAGAAGGCTCTATCGGCCTTGCCAATATACCAGGCAAGGCAGCCAAGGGACTGAGACTGCAAGTAATGAGGCTTTACTGACCTTGCCAATACCGGGTAAGGCAACCCAACAAGGAATAGAGATGACTAGGTGCTACCGGCAAGGCAGCCTAGACTGCTGATTAGGATGGCAGCACTGGTGGCCGTGGTGACTGGCTAGGTGGAGAGACCAGTCACCTAAGAGGCAAGGCCCATAGGATATACAGAATGGAATAGACTGCCAGTCATACATAAATGGATCAAATACAAGCAGCGTACCTCAGTCACAACCGGTGCTGACAGATCATGCAACTAGCTACCGGTTTATACAGGGAGCGAACCAGTACCCGCGTACTGGCGGAAACCTTCAATCTGTCGGGCTGTCTAGGACTGAACAGCCTCTGATAATGTGGAGCATACCAGTACCCGCGTCCCGGAATAACCAATGTCCCTACCAGTGCACAGCAGCCGGTATAGTGGAGCGAACTAGTACCCATGTACTGGAATAACCAAATGACTCTACCGGTGCAACAGCAGCCGGTTACAGTGGAGTGAACCAGTACCCGCGTACCGGGACAACCAATAATTCTACCGGTGCGTCAGCAGCAGGTTACAGTGGAGCAAACCAGTACCCATGTACCGGAATAACCAATGACTCTACCGGTGCGTCAGCAGCCGGTTACAGTGGAGAAAACCAGTACCCGTGTACCGGAATAACCAATGACTCTACCGGTGCAACAGCAGCCGGTTATGGTGGAGCAAACCAGTACCCGCGTACTGGGAAACCAGCAAGTGAATAAAAATGTCGCCAAGACCACAGGAGGAAACAGGCACCCTGTAGATGATACAAGCAGGAACCCAGCCGAGGATGAAGAGGAACAGCTCTGCGGACGGTCAACCGGATCTGGAACGGCAGCAGGAAACAGCAGCAGGTACAGCAACCCCAACCGGATCAGGAATGGATGCAGGAACCAGGCGACTAGAAAGCAGGAACTAGATGACCACAGGCGAGCAGGAACAGCGACATGGCCCAGGAAGCACAGGAACTCAATGCAGGTGCAAACAGCATAGAGACAACACGAAAGGGCACCCAAAGGGTGCCCAAGCTCAGTCTAAATAGGCAATGCAGAGCGGGCTGAAGGCAAGCAGCCAATGGAGAGCCCCCTACAGGTAACTGACATATAAAGGCAGCAATCACGGGCACCGTGATAGTTTCCTCGTGGACTACTTGTTGTAGTTTGTTCTAAAACTTACTGAAGCTAACAGGAAGCTGCAGCTAAGGTTAGAGGGTAGGCTCCACCCCTGCACTCATTTCTCAGAATTGTTCCTGCCTACTTAAAGGGGCAGAGCTCCTACCCAAAGTTACCAGTAACCTGTATGGACTAAGAGAAAAGGATTTAACAGGTAAGACTAAAATCCTATTATGATGTCTATGAACTACCTATTATTACTTCACGAATATGGAGTGGTGATCCAGATGTACCTCCAAATGGAAAAGCAAACCAAATAAAAAAAAAAAAAAAAAAAGCGAATGTAATGGTGTGCATAATAAACCAAAGTTACTCATCTGTGTAGCTCGTGCTCCCTCTACAGGATTAAATGGGGAGCCAGGAAAAAAATATGCATATATAGGTTGGCTGTGTTAGTCCAGTGGTGTAGAGGCCAAATCAATATTGCAGTATGTAATGTTTTTATTGGACTGACATTCAGTTAAATGGAGACAAGCTTTTGAAAGCGACGTTCTCTTTTTCAAGTCTAAAGAGTCCAATGAAAAAAGTATTATATACTGCAATACTCATTAATTTGGTGGCATATATATATATATATATATATATATATATATATGTGTGTTTGTGTGTGTTTACATATGGAGATATATAGGTATGATATATATATATATATATATATATATATATATATATATATATATATCTCAAAGTGAATCTGGTTCGTTGCCAGCGTGGGTGGATTGGTTGAGGAAGCCCCCTGCCTCTTCAAACAACCACCGCTGCCACTGATAAAAAAAAAAGTTAGTCACTGGTGTAGGAGCAATAATGACAGCTAAGGGGAGCAAGAGAGCTCCCTGGCTTCCATTCTACCCGGAGCTGGGAAGGAGTGGGTGGGATTGAGAAACCCTCTTGTGTCAATGAGGGAGGTTTTTGCAAGGGTTTCCTGATCCTGCCCACTCCTACCCGGTACTTGCGGTGGAATGGAAGCAGGGGAGATTTCTTGCTCCTTTACGTTGGCACTATTGATCTCCCAGCTGAATCGTATGGGAGATCAGTAGCTGGGTGGCATCGGAAGGAGTCCTGATGTCTCACCATGAGGTCTGACTTTTAATAAAATATAAAAAATGTTGTTGCATTGGCAAAGCCGTGCCACACACCTGCTAGTAATATATGTTTTTATTGTATTTTCAGTATATGGAGGCAACATGTGATATATATCTCTTGTATGGAGAAGAACAGCTCAATACTGACAAACTGGTCAATATGACTTGTAAGTATAAATTCAGAATACAGCATTTGTGGTTGTTTTTATAACTGATATTGGCATGCATTCTGGATTTTGCCCCAAAGCATTTCCTATAGAGAGAATACTTTCAGGTAATATTATTAAATGTCCTAAATAAAATGTATAGTATACAGTATGTTTGTCTTTGGATTGCTTAAATGAACAGTAACACGTCCTATTAATAACCCTTCACTTATCCTAATCTGTACAGAAAATCTTTATGGTCACAATGGATACATTTTAGGGTGGATTGGTTCCAAAAAATATAATAATTTATTAGTAATGGATATCATGTCTGCAGGTCTTGAAATACCCCAGACTCCTCCCACTGAAAGATTAGTGCGAGGAGTTTCAGGTCATTAAGTACTGTAAAAAAGAATCACATCTGCCTTCATGAATATGATATGCAGAATTGATTTATGATTAATCTTGAAGACCAATTCAGTGTATTGACCCACAGTGGCCATTAGGATTTTCCAGCATGTATTAAGATAAGTGGAGGGTTATTATTAGGACACGTTCAAAGGCAAAACCAGGTTTCCCAATGAGGAAAGTCCAAAAATAATAATTGTAATAAAAAATAAGTATACATTACCTAGAAATTGTTGAAGCACATGGTTAATTAAACTCACTTATTTCAGTGAATCTGACTAAATGCGTTATTACTACAGCTGTTATTGTTATGAGGTATGTAATTGTTTCCAGTAAAAATCTATCAACATAATTTTCATGAAATTCAATATATTACAAGAGTATTTAGCAGTTTTTTTGTTTTAAAAGTTCAAAACTGTTATACTCTCTGGAAACAGAGATAAAAGGAGCTTACTTCCTGAAAGCTCAAACTGACAGGAAGTGTTAAAGCTGTTACTATCACATTCTATACAGAACTGTTGTCATTGACTCACCTCTCCTGTAGAATGCAACAGAATAACTATGTGAAACCTGACCACTAGAGGATAATGTTAACGTAAAAAAAAAAAAAACAGTTTAAACAGTAATAACTCTTTCTATAGATGAGATAAGTAAGCAGTGACCCGCACCTTACCTGAGTATTTTTTTGTATAATTTATCAATGTCTGTCGAAACCCAATATAAGTATGGCACTTAAGGGCATGTGGATGGAGACAGAGCAGCAATCATAAATTTAGTCCCATAAGCACAAAGAAAAAGAGGTTCAGTTTTGGAGAAAACTAACCCCAGTATTGGAGTCAAATAAAATGTTCCGAAATTTGCATTAATCTAAATGGGGCTTTGAATCCTTTCAGTGATGGAGAGGTCTCTAGCATACAGCCATTTAGTTTGTGTGTGTTTCTCCATAACCCCATGGAAATGAGGACACACAATGAAATCACTTTTTAGATTGAAAACCCATGTAAATATGGGTCCCTTGGTTTATTCTTGCCATTTTCTTTCTTATTCAGCACAGCACTGGTGGAAATACATAAGCCAATAAACAAAGACATCGACAGTAGGGGACTAGTTGCTTGACTCATGCCAGATAACCAAAACAGGCTATGGTGAGCAAAAAGTGGAAGAAAGCCATCCACCAGGAAAAGTACATTTACATGTCTGATACATCAGTAAACATCAGAACATTGTGTAATGATACTATGGAGACCACTCTTACATTGAAGTGGGTACACGTTAGGGCAGGGGTAGGGGTGCCACCTATAAAATCTGGCTGTTCCAAAAACAAATACATCAGTACTCTATATTAGAGGTAGACACTCCAGTTTTTCAAGACTACAATTTCCATCATC
Source organism: Rhinophrynus dorsalis (assembly GCA_037306005.1). Lineage (NCBI taxonomy): Eukaryota > Metazoa > Chordata > Amphibia > Anura > Rhinophrynidae > Rhinophrynus > Rhinophrynus dorsalis. Next base: position 384,486,146 of record CM074723.1, on the reverse strand, counting down.
CTCAACCAAGTGTAGGCCTGTTGTGGATGATAGGAATTATAGCCTCCAATAGATGGAGTGATGAAGGTTTCTTACCTCTGCTCAACAAAGACAACAGAAAGCGCACCCATTCACTTTGCAGGATGTTCCAGTAGAAATAAAGCAGAAATATTAAATATTCAGATCATCTGCTTTATTATCTGCAAGAATGCTGTTTCTTCTTTAACCCTTTGAGTGCCAGAGGGGTACAGAACGCATTGCAATTCATTGTGCCCATTGCCTGGGAACAATGTCTTGATGCCAGTGGGACAGTGCTGCACTAAATGAGCAGGTACAAGCCTGTTCTCATGCTCTCTCTGGATTGGCTGTTGGGAAGACTGGGTTGCATATCCCTCCAGCAGATCCATTGAAGTATGGTTAGGTCCCCTCCAGCTCTTTTCATTCAGTGTGCTCAGTTACCTTCCGACATTCGCAGGCAGTATTGCTTCACTCAGCTTCTATCACAGGTTTAGTTCAAATGCCACTTACTTCCTTTCTGTCCAGTCATCTCTGTCCCCCTTGATGGTAGCCCTGGCCTTAATTAGGAAGGCAAAGGGCAGCAATTCTGGTGTAGACCAACAGCTTTTATATATATATATATATATATATATAAAGCCCTATGTACTATTTTACTGCTGAGGGGAGTACCATACAATCTAGCGTTTATTGATTGTTCTCTTCACTCATTAATAATGAAAACAAGGTCACTCAAGATTTGGATGGTCTCACAGCCATGCACATGTTACTTCCAATATATAATCTCAGTTATAGAATCAAAACACTACACTACATGTGGCAAAACAGGTCACGCCAAACAGCTGATAAAAGAAAATAAGGCCTGATGAAAGTGGCAGTAGCCCACTGAAATCTTGGAGGACAAAATGTCCAGTATGGTTTAATAAAAGTGTTATTTGTGTCTATCTGCTTCTTGGAGTGCCCTGCTTCTCAGCCTGGGGCTCAATTCTATTAGGACCATTAGAAAAATAAAAATGGTGATGGCAGTTTTAAGTCATAGTTTGGTGTTCTGTTACTTGTGCAGTGACCAACTACCACTAATGTTCCTTTTGCTGCTTTATGTTGTATTTTGCTCTCTTGTACTGCTGCAGAAGAGAAATTTCCATATTCAAATCAGTCTGACCCTACCACTTGGGGTGGCCCAGCCCCACATTCTAAGCAAGTCTTCAGTGGGCTTTATTAGTGAGATGCAACTGGAGCCATGTAGGCATACAGACAGCAAAGGCTCATGTTTGGGATTGTCATGGTTTTATTTGAACACTCAGACAATTTGGTAGGATAAAATAGTAAAGCTTTATTAGACAGGATAAAGTTTAACAAGGCCCTACACGGGTCCAAACTCTACACAGAATACAGTAAGATAGTTTGACACAGGTCAGGGCAATACAGATGGCAATAATGATAAGGCTCTACCGACCTTACCGAATACCGGGTAAGGCGGCCTGGTAACTGATGCCACAAGGAACAGAGGAGGCTCTATCGGCCTTACAGAATACCGGGTAAGGCAGCCTGGTAACTGATGCAACAAGGAATAGAGGAGGCTCTACTGGCCTTACCGAATACCGGGTAAGGCATTCTGTTAACTGATGCAACAAGGAATAGAGGAGGCTCTACCGGCCTTACCGAACACCGGGTAAGGCAGCCTGGTAACTGATGCAACAAGGAATAGAGGAGGTTCTACTGGCCTTACCGAATACCGGGTAAGGCAGCCTGGTAACTGATGCAACAAGGAATAGAGGAGGCTCTACCGGCCTTACCAAATACCGGGTAAGGCAGCCTGGAATAGCACAACCGGAGGCAACAGTAGTGAATGGACTGACAAGTAGTAACACCGCTAGTGACCGGAGAGCACAGGCTAGGTAGCACGTAACGGAGGCCACACTGAATCACAGGCTGAGAGTAGCGCAACTGGAGGCAACAGTAGTGAATGGACTGACAAGTTGTAACACCGCTAGTAACCGGAGAGCACAGGCTGGGTAGCACGTAACGGAGGCCACACTGAATCACAGGCTGAGAGTAGCGCAACCGGAGGCAACAGTAGTGAATGGACTGACAAGTGTTAACACTGCTAGTGACCGGAGAGCACAGGCTGGGTAGCACGTAACGGAGGCCACACTGAATCACAGGCTGAGAGTAGCACAACCGGAGGCAACAGTAGTGAATGGACTGACAAGTGTTAACACTGCTAGTGACCGAAGAGCACAGGATGTGTAGCACATAACGGAGGCCACACTGAATCACAGGCTGAGAGTAGCGCAACCGGAGGCAACAATAATGAATGGACTGACAACAATATCGAGGGCAGCACAGAGAGCGTTAGTCAGCCAAAGCCTGGATCGGTACACAGAGAGCGGTAGTTAGCCAAGCCTGGATCGGTACACAGAGAGCGGAAGTCAGCCAAGCCTGGATCGTTATATGGAGAGCGGTAGTCAGCCAAGCCTGGATCGGTACACAGAGAGCGGAAGTCAGCCAAGCCTGGATCGGTACACAGAGAGCGGAAGTCAGCCAAGCCTGGATCGGTACACAGAAAGCAGAACAGGAACAAGGTCAGACGAAACAGGATCATACACGGAACAGGAGCACAGAATAAACGTAAGGTCAGGAACACCACGAAAGGGCACCGTCCTAGTGACAGGAGGGCGTATATAAAGGCAAGCCCTGGGAGCGGCTAGCTGGCCACCCACATCGGTTCTGACCTGTGGCTCTGGCTGACTAACTTGCTCCGTGTATGACCCCGGCTTGTCTGACTACCCACTTCGGTTCTGACCTGTGGCTGTGGCTGACTAACTCGCTCAGTGTAGTCCCCAGTTTGTCTGACCTCTGGCTCTTGCTGCTTATCACTCAGTCTAGTCCCCAGTTTGTCTGACCTGTGGTTCTGACTGTCTACTGGCACTATACTCTACCGAATTTGCCTGATCATCAGTCTCAGTGTTTCATGGTTCAGGTCTGCTCTCGCTCCCTGTTGCCTCTGGTCGCATGACCCAGGGTGGAGACTTGTGCCTCAGTTACCGTCCCTTCTGGTGTTCCACCCGCACCACGGTTCTAGTCTCTGGTATCTCGCAGTAGTGCAGCGAGCAACAGAGTGTGCAGCTCCAGGTAGGAGCCTATCATCCTGTGTTCTGGGGATGTGTGGGCTATACATTAATTGCTGTACTTATTAATAAAGGTGGATTTATATTTTAGATTCGTGTCTGTCCTTATTTGCCTGATTACCGTGACACATATCAGGGTCTTGATTTTTGGCTCTCTAAGTGGAAGAGTATTCTTCACAAAGCTAAGTATGTATATTTAGGTAGACACAACACTCAGAATCAGACCCTTGCCCTGAATTTAGCTACGATTCCTATTGCAAAGCAATGCATTGGGGATGTGTTTAGCAATTCCGGGTTTAACCCCTTCCTGACAATGGACTTACCAGGTACATCCCGAAAAAAAGGTCACTTAGTGACAGAGGACGTACCTGGTAAGTCCTGGAAGTAGTACCGGAAGTACGGGTCTCCGTGCGGCTGCACGCCGTTTGGGGACTCTGGAATCATTTGGAAAAATTTTTTTTTTTTTATGACGTGCGTTAAGGTGACAGCCGTGTGCGGATGTGGCTGTCACTAAGGGGTTAATAGCCATTATATTAATGAAAATGTAGGGAATTTTTGTTTATCCTCTATGGTTTGTTCCACACTGGCTAATCTATTTCTTTCTGTATACGGTGCTAGTCTCATTCTGCCCTGCTTCTTAAGCATCAGAAGTATTATTTCAGGCTGTATTACTTCAAAAATATAGGTTTCACTGGACCCACCAACAATGCAGATTTTCAGGAAAGGCACATGAGCACAGGGAGTTCTTTATTTTTGCTGGTAGTGTAATATAATGAATACTAAAATGTTCTTGGTCAGGCTATTTAAATAGCAACCAACTAGTAGTCTGTGCCAAACAGCAGCTTGTGGACAGTCAGTTGACCAGCCCTCTTATACTATGATGCCATACAGAAACGCGATTCCTAAATATCCCATATATTTGCTTTGTTTCATTCTTGTCACTCATGTTTTGACCAGAATTCATCAGCTGGGGTGCAGAGCTGTAGTATAGAGCACTCTTTGAGTGCAGTCACTGGCAGATACCTTTGGGTATTTATCAGTGGTCGGCAATTTTTTCCCTTTCTTATGCATACAAGGCAAGAAAGAACAAAAATTGCAATCAATGTTCCCATAAACATGATACCCACTCATAAGCATACAGTGTATATGTATTGGTATTACCTCCCCATAGCAAAATATAGGATTTGTCAGCCAGAAACTTGCAGATGAAAATGGTGGATTGGTTGGTACTCATAGTTTAACAAGTTAGCACCACAGAAGAGCCTGACATTTATACATTTGCAAATGGAAAATATACCATGGATATACAACTTTTCCCTTGCATATTATCCAAATTTTCTTTGATGAAATTCAGCCTAAGTTTGTCAGATTTTTATACAATTATACCAGGTGATGTTCTTTTCCTATTAATTACCTACGCTTCCCTATTATCCTGTATGTATAATTATGTGTTCATTCAAAATATAAACCTTTTATATTTGTAGATATTTTCCAAAAACTATCAGCTGTTAAAGAACAAAGAGAATGGGTCATTAAAAGTGGCGCCCATAAGGTAAGTGGTAACCGATCATTTTTTAGTTTATTAAAATGGTCATTATTGTGTATTTATATCTATCTATCTATACACAGGTACCATGGGATTGAGTCCCTCCTCTGGAGGGCAGGGCACACAGGGCCATTGTGGTGGAGACTCCCTCCTCTTTCTTCAGCTCAAATCCACACCTGCTTCCCAGAATTCATGTGTCCTGCAAAGCCATTCTTTTAGTTTTTCTTAGGTTTTTATTATTTTTTTTCCTTTAAGTATGGGGCTGTATAGTCCCCCATTAGGCGGGCTACCATCACTGGGATTCCCTGGAGCTGGATTGCCGAGTTCACAGGTGCACAACCTTTCTTGCCCTTTGGAGACTGACTTTATGACAAATCTGTTCCACACGGCTGAGTCTCTCTGAGATTCTGCCCTTCTATTATGGTAAACTGAAGAAAGTACTGGAGCCTGGAGCCTGCCCATCTTTAAACAGGTTGACCCTGTATTCAAAGGGCACACTCAGGTTATTGGGGCATCTTCTGAGGAAGAACTGCATTCAGAGGATGATGCATATTTAGATTCTTTCTTTCAATACTGGAGACCCTTCAGGTAAATGACACCACAGGTGGAGGATCTATTTCTCCGGACATTTTACAGAGGCACAGGAAGAATTCACCTGTTTTTCCCCAAATAACACTCTTGATCCGATCCTTATGGATGAATGGAAAATGCTTCTCTAAGCTATTCCCTATTACAGCTGAAGCTCTGCTGCAAGGGGCTTCTCCTCCTACTGTTGACCCCCTATTTCACTCATGGTGAAGAACACTGCCGTTCCCCTGGCGGATACTGCAGGCCTCAAGGAGAGCTTAAGGTCACCGGGGCAGCTGCCTCCTCCTGGGTCAATAGGACCATTTCTATCTAGGGTTAACAGCTGTTAGAAGCTATGCATGCTGAAGGAAGACACATTGGTTTTGGTGGCCAACATCACTGAAGCTGATGCCTACATCAACGGGACTTTGTTGTGGCCAGGTTTTCTGTCAAATCCTCAGCTTTTTCTGTCCTTGCCTTTTCAGGGTAAAGCCCTTTTTGGTTATAACCAGAAATAGATAATTAGTGATGCTACTTATGGCAAGTGAGCTTTGTTGACTCAACTTTCCACCAGCCGTTCCTTTCTCGTGAAGAAAGGACACAGATTTAATTCCCTCCACCAATCTGGGTCTCAGAGGGCGCAAACACCTCAGCTCTCCCAACAGCACCCCACCGCAATGTCCAGACAGTCCTGGTAATCCGAGTGATCAGATGCAAAGTCTAAGTCTGGCAAACCTACCTCCACATGACTCGTGTAATCCTGGTTCATCCTTGCCTGTATCCAAGAGCATGGCTGGATTCTAAATCTCAAGAAGTCTTCTCCAATCCCATCCCAGATTTTGGTGTTTCTAGGCATGACGTTCATCCCCCTTCAGAGGGTTGGTTGGTGTGTGCTCTGGAAGTGGTCCCTACTCACAGTTCCACATAAGGGAACTTCCCCACAGGTCTTTGGACTTCCCCTAGTGTTGTCCACCCTTCAGTATGGAGTCAACAAGGGTCTCAGCTTGAGTTCCCTGAAGGTTCAGATCTCAGCTCTCTCTGTGCTTCAGAGATGAATCGTTATCATTGCAGATGTGAAGAATTTTCTTCAGGGGCTGGCTCACACCTTTCCCTCTTTTTCCATGTCTGTGGAATCTCAGTCTAATCTTGAGCGTTCTTCAGAGGCCTCCCTTTGAGCCTCTAGCTTCCATCTCTTTGCATCAACTGACCCTGAAGGTGTTTTTTTCTTGGTAGTTGTCTCTGTTAGGAGGGTAGCTTAGCTGCAACTCCTTCTTGCAAACCTACTTTCCTGGTGTTACACCTGGCTAAAGCCATCCTTCGTACACCTCAGGAGTTTCTTCCTGACTTCCACTTCAGTAAGGAGATAGTTGTGCCTTCTTTTTGCCCTGACCCTGCATTCACCTATTGAACGTTGTGTGTTGCCTTAAGTTTTATGTGCACCTCACTAAGCTTCTTCATAAGTCTGACTCTCTTTTTGCATTCTCTGAGGGTCCAAGGGTGGTCAAGGTGCATCCAAGGTAGCCATTGCCTCTTGAATAAAGACTACCATACGCCAAGCCTATGAGAGCAGAAAGAAACTGGTTCACTTCAAGATCACAGCACATTCCACCAGATCTGTGGATGTTTCTTGGACCAACAGGAACCAGGCTTTGGCTGAACAGCTGTGCAAGGGTGCTACTTGGTCCTGCTTGCATACATTCATTTAGGGATCTATCTTTCACTGTCATCCAATACAGGTTACTGGTACACTGGGAGGCGTCAGTCCCCTTTAAGTAGGCAGGAACATTCTATAAATGTATGCAGGGGGGTGGAGCCTCCCTTCCCTCTCAGGCTGCCTCATCCAGTCAGCCCTCAGATTTGTTTGTTCCTGTGTAAGACACACAGGTGGAGAACATCTCTCTTCAATTTTTAGTTGTTTGTTATTTTCTGTCAAATATGGAATACCACCATTAGGCAGGTTACCAGGACTGACTATGCCCTCTCCAGAGTGGCTAGTTTCAGTGCCCAGAGCAGTTTGGTGGACCTTAAGCTCTGAAGAGGGAATAATCTTGATTTCAAGTGATTCCCTGGGGATTCCTCTTTGAGGTACTCCTCTTTCCCTGGTGACCTGAAGACAGAAGATCTGCAGAAAGGTGAGCCACCCTTTGAGTGCTGAAGGTCCACTTGTCCCACAATGTCCCTTAACTGGGCTTGTATTTGGGAGTTCTCATTGCGCACTCCAGCATTGGGTGTTTATGTATATATATATATATATATATATATATATATTGTATATATAAGTGTATGTCTGTGGTTTTGGAGCAGTCTATATGGCATATTAACCCTTTCTCTGCTGGTTTGACTAGTTTAATGGGGTTTTGGGACACTTCCTTTGTGTTTTCTTATGTTGTACATGTGTTTACTGTGTATTCTTAACCTTTTCCTTTGGGGGTTAATTTTATTAAGAATTATGTTCTGCGCCTTTATGGCGCGCTTTACCGCACGGACGCCATTGCTCCTTTACTTTCAATGGGCTTACACTGTTTGGGACGTAGCTCTGGAACCGCTTCACACAGCGAATTCAGAGAAGGCTCATTTTTCTTGTCTACCCTTGCTCTATCATCCGGTTTATAGTTCAAGTGTGTTGGGGGGCTTGGGGGGCTTCAGGCACTGTTTTGGGGTACGTTTTGGGAACAACTACATTTCCCATGAGCGATTGATTCGCGCCTAATTTCTGATTGGCTCCCGTCGCGGCAGCCATTTTGGGCTCTTTTCTCAATGAGTATCCTATACATGGCTTGGACAATCCTTTTCTCCTCTGCAGATTGACCCTTCGCCTGCCAGAACAGTCTATATTTAGCGTTTCTGGGGTGAAATATCAATCTTACACACTACAATTGGGTGATTCATTGTACAGTTGGTTATTTTGACAATGTATGAATGTCTATACCGCTGGAGCTAGGGACTAGACCTAAGACTAAGGAAGCTGGGGTTCAGTATCCCCTATTGCGCACTGCTCTTCCTGTCACACAGGGCTCCCTGGAGTGTTCTCTGGTCATTTCTGCCCAGCAGGTTCTGAGGTTCCTGGCAGCAACCCAGGGCCTTCCAGCCATGCTATTGAGCCAGCTTGGGTGCAAGAGTTTAAGGCTGCAACTGGAGATCTTTACAGCTCTTCCCATCCCAGATACAAGGGGCACTTCAGTTATGGCAGACCCCCTTCTATTATCAGATCCTCAACGTCAGGGAGCACCTGATGTGTTAGATTCTTCTGAGGAAGAATTGTTGCTAGTTTGGAATGTTGAGGTTGGTGCTCTTTTGGAATCTTCCAGGTCTCTTAAGGGACCAATTTGTAACTGATCCTGAAACCTCTACTGAGGGCCTGATCAGGGCTGTATTGCCCACTCTCAACATTCCATCGGTTCAGGAGGTTCTCTCTGTTCCCTCTGATGTTTTTCAGGTGCCTGTAAAGCCCCTTACTCATTTTCCTCCTAACCCAACTCTTGACCAGACAAATCCTCTTCAGTGTCTAGAATGTTTGCTAAACCTTTTCCCTTTTCTCAAACAGAAATGACTACATGGGTTCATCCCCCTAAGGTGGACGCACCCATATCTAGACTGTCTCAACTTACTGTCTACATGTTTCTGATGCTGCAAGATTGGACTGACAAGTAACTTGAGGTTTCCCTCAAGTCCATTTTCGCTTCTTTTGGTTCTGCTTTGTGTCCAGCCTTTGCTGTTGCATGGGTTATCCGGGCTGTTGCAGTCTGTACTGTGCAACCCATTGGTGGTCTGTCAGAATGCGCCTACTTCAGAGACATTGTGTCTCCTTGTTATTCTCTCTGTAGATCAACACTATGTTTCTGCTGCTGCCCTTGATGCCACCCTCATGATGGCAAGGGCCTCCACTACTTCTGTGGCGGCTTGGCGTGCGCTTTGTCTTTAGATTGGTCTGCTCTCACTGCTTCCAGGAAAGTTTTCCTTTCTTTGCCTTTTGAGGGTACTTCCTTGTTTGGATCTGAACTTAAGGAACTGATTAGAGGGGCCTCAGGGGTTAGAGTGTCTTCTATCCTTGGTTTCAAACTCAATATATAAATAAATAAAAGGGTTGCCGTTTACGCGTAACTGGTCTTTTCGTTCCTTTTCTCTCAGTCATGTACAACGAACCAGGTGGTGCCATCTGTTCCGCGTTCCACCTGGACCATGCAGCAATTGCGGCCCTAGGCCACATACAAGCCCTAGACTCAGTGTCTGCTTCGGTATGATTCTCGACACCGTGGGATGATTCAGTGTCAGACTTGTGAGCTTTTCTGGTGGTGTTTGAGGGATATTAGATCCCTTTCCCTCCCACGAAGACGCTATTCAGGTTTTTCTGGACAAGGATGTCCTGGAACAGGTCCACCCTGCGATCAGGGGTTCAAGATTCTATTCAAGCCTCTTTGGATAAAATCACGATGAGTGCAGCTACTGAGAGGCATAATCAGATAACTCTTGTTTCATAAAACGTATACTTTTATTGATGCATATAAAAAACATGAATCCAGATGGACTATAGAGCACGGTGATCCAATACAGACAACTACATCAAGACTTCATCTAACGAGTTTCACGCCCCATCGGTGCTTAATCATAGACTAACTGAACATTAGACATGTGGTACATTTAAAATCTCTGGTCCCACTCTGATTGGCTAAAAACCAAATTCAAAACAACATGATGTCTTGCTGATCGTATACACGTCAAACTCAATCTCCCTCAGCCAAATCTTTGAAAAAAAGGGCTCCCTTTTTTCCCTCTTATTGTGGTCTATCAAATATAAAGAAAAACCCCTTTTTAGTCAAGTGGTCTCTCTCTTTTTTGGATCTGGTGAGTAAAAAGTTTTGAATATTACTGTTTTTGCCTATTGACTAATAAAAATTGCTAAGGGTCATATTATATTACACATATGTATATCTCTCTCTCTCTCAGCCTTTTTTTCCCCTTTTTTCCCCTTTTTTTCAAAGATTTGGCTGAGGGAGATTGAGTTTGACGTATATATGATCAGCAACACATCATGTTGTTTTGAATTTGGTTTTTAGCCAATCAGAGTGGGACCAGAGATTTTAAATGTACCACATGTCTAATGTTCAGTTAGTCTATGATTAAGCGCCAATGGGGCGTGAAACGCGTTAGATGAAGTCTTGATGTAGTTGGCTGTATTGGATCACCGTGCTCTGTAGTCCATCTGGATTCATGTTTTTATATGCATCAATAAAAGTATCTGCAATCATCGTGATTTTCTACAGATTCATATGTGCGGAACGAGGAGACCCGTGGCAGTATTACTGCTTGGTAATGAGGTGGAATACTGGTGAGCCCTACGTTTTCGTTTTTTATTTTTTCTGTGAGCCGTTAGGAGTCCTGGGCGTGTTTAGCACTTATCTATCTGTTCCTGTAAGCCTCTTTGGATGACCAAAAAATAAATAAATAAATAAATATGCCGCCCTATTTTGCATCTGAAAGATCTTAATCCCTTTGTAGTGCAGTCTCACTATCATCAGGAGTATCTGCTCACAGTATTCGCTGCGGGGGAGTTTCTTGCTTCTCTGGACCTTAAGATGCGTATTGCTCTCCCAGTCCTAGAGCAGGCAGTATTTGGGTTTAACTGTGCCAGAGGTCATTTTCAGTTTCAGCCTTCCATTGGTCTGTCAACAGCCCCAGGTTTTCAAGCGGGGCTGGGGGCCTTGATATCCGTCCTCCATTGGGACGGCATCAGAGTTCTTCGTCGCGGACCACTTGCCTTATGCAAGCATCAGCTGCCGACCTTCTTCAGCAGGTCCAGACCTGTATTCAGTTCCTTCTCTTCACGGTTGGATTGTGAAGTAGGTCCAGTCAGACCTTGTTCCGTTCGGCACCTGGGTCTTCTGTTCGATACTTAGAGGTCCATGGTTTTTTTACCGGACTAGGTAACCATCAACTTACTCCAAGGACCTCAATGATCCTATCCCGCGATCGGATCTGGTTTTGTAGTTATTTTTTCTGGTGCGGTAGTCCATCTCCACGATTGAGGTGGTTCCATTTGCCATGGTACATGCCAGGGCACTTCGAGGTTTGTGATATGGACATGCTGGGACCGACCAGATCTTCGGAAGCTACCGATCTCTCTCTCCCTCCTCATGTCAAGTTGAGCTTGGAGTGGTGGTTGGGCCTTTCCAATCTCCTCTGGGAAGATCCTTCCTGATTCCCTACTGGACCGAGGTCACATCGGATACCAGTCTCCTGGGCTGGGGAGCTGTTCTGGATCGCTTTAGCGCTCAGGGGAAGTGATTCATGGAGGAGTCCCTTCTTCCCATATTCGGGAGTCTCACCTGGTGGACGAGTCCGACAATGCCACGGCAGTGGCTTACTTCATCAGTCAGGGCGGGACACGAAGTCTCGCCGCTTGGTTAGAGGTCAAGGCCATTCTGTCCTGGGCAGAGGTTCCTGTTCCTGTCATTTCCGCAGTGATCATTCCAGGCGTAAACAACGTTATGGCAGACTTCTTCAGTCGTCACGCAGTCGACTTGGAACGTGGGAACTACATCAGGACGTGTTTCAACTCCTAGTTTGAGATGGGGATCCCTCAGTGCATCTGATGGCGATGGGATACAACAGGAAGGTTCCGCCGTCTTGCTCTCTGTGGAGAGACTCTTTAACTCTGATGCTGATGCAATGTCCATCCCTGGACATCCTCTCTGGCCATTTTTTCTCCTCTCCCTATGTTAATATGGGTGTTACAAAAATTGTAATTGGTATGTTGTCCGGTAATTTTGATTGTTCTAGATTGACATTGTCAACCTTGGTCTCTGGGGTTTTGACCCTATCTGTGATGGAGTCAGCTTGGCTCTCCTTTTGTCCAGCTCTTCTTCTACAGGGTTATCTGTGGAAGACTATGTTTTTCGGCTCAAGTTTTTGGCCTATATGTTGAATCCTCGATTTTAAGGAAGAAAGGGTTTTCTTCTTCTGTGGTGTCTACTATGCTACGCGCTCGTTAGCCTGTTTCTTCCAAGATCTATCTCTGAGTCTGGTCGACCTTTGTGTCGTGGTGTGCTGACAGGGATCTGTCTCATGCCTTTCATCTTCCTACTGTCCTGGCCTTTTTGCAGGACGGTGTCGATAAGGGGCTCAGTCTGAGTTCTCTGAAGGTCCAGACTTCTGCGCTCTCTGTCTTTTTCCAGGAGCGTTTTGCTGTTCTTCCTGATGTCAGGATTTTCTTCCAAGGTGTGGCTCATGTTCGTCCTGCCGTTTAGGAGTCCGGCTCCTCAGTGGGACCTTAATCTGGTTTTGGGGGTTCTTCAGCGCCACCCTGTGAGTCCTTGGCTACTATTCCTTGCGCCTTTGTCTTGGAAGATGGCCTTCCTTTTGGCTATTGTTTCAGTTCGCCGGGTAGCAGAATTACAAGCTCTGTCTTGTAAACCGTCTTATTTAGTGTTCCACAAGGATAAGGCTGTGCTTCGTATTTCTACGGAGTTCTTGCCTATGGTGGTCTCCGAGTTCCACATCACTCAGGAGATTGTGGTGCCCTCTTTTTGCCCTAATCCTTCCTCTGACACGGAGAGGTATCTCCACTTGTTGAATGTTGTGCGTTGTCTCAAGTTTTATGTTCATAGCACTGAGTCCATTAGGAAGTCTGACTCTCTTTTCGTCATTCCTGAGGGTCCTAGGGCAGGGAGACAGGCATCCAGGGTATCCCTTGCATCTTGGATACAGTCTATTATTCATAAGGTTTACGAATTGAGGAATAAGCATGTTCCCTTTCGGGTTACTGCTCATTCAACTAGGTCACTTGGGGCCTCTTGGGCTTGCAAGACTCCAGCATCTGCTGAACGGCTGTGCCGGGTGGCCACTTGGTCTTCTGTGCACACCTTTTTGGAGCACTACTGTGTGGATGTGCTGGTCTCGGCTAATGCCAGTTTTGGGAGGAAGGTTCTGGAGGCGGTATTGCCTGTCTACGGTCTTCTTCTTCTGTGGTTCTTAGTGTTTCCTTACTGTTGAGCCCTATTGGCTCTAGTTCAGTGTGCTGTGCAACGCTTCCTGGGGTCTGTTTTACCCCTGGTTGGTGTCCGCTGACACTTCTGTTTTGTTGGGATCTCTGACCAGTTGGTTCATAGAGGTCCTGGTGACTCTGGGGGCCTTGCGCCTGGTCCTTGCCTTCTTCCCCCCTCTGGGAAACTCAATGTTTGGACATCCCAGTGTGCCAGTAACCTGTATTGGACGACAGTGAAAATAGGATTTTAGTCTTACCTGTTAAATCCTTTTCACTTAGTCCATACAGGTTACTGGTCTCCCACCCTGTCAAGAGACCATGCTTGGCTCTCCTGTGGCATTCTGTGGGAGTCCTTCGGGGCATGCTCACAGGAGTCTTCTTTCCTTCTTCTATCTAGTTTGATTTGTTCTCAAACAATTCTGAGAGCTAACTGGATGAGGCAGCCTGAGAGGGAAGGGAGGCTCCACCCCCCTGCATACATTTAGAGAATGTTCCTGCCTACTTAAAGGGGACTGACGCCTCCCAGTGTACCAGTAACCTGTATGGACTAAGTGAAAAGGATTTAACAGGTAAGACTAAAATCCTATTTTTTCTTTTCTCTTCTGCCAGTTGTTCTTCAGTAGTTTGGTATGCTGTGTTAGTATGGTGTCCATTGACACATGTGCTTATTCGGATTCAGAATAGTCCTAAGGAACCCTGGAATGATGTGGATGGTGTATGAATAAATAATAATGATGAAAATATGGATGAATATTATTTTCAATTATTTTTATTTAAACATTTTTATTTATTTTTAATTTACTTTATATTATTTTATATTATATTCATTCATATTTTCATCATTATTATTTATTATTTTTAATAATATATATATATATGGTCATACAGTTATCCTCCATTGATCGGAACTGATTACCTATCTATTATGGGGGTGGAGGCTAGTTTCCTCTGTCCTTGCTATGTCCTATGGTGCTGGTTAAGCAGTTTCAACTGGCAACATCACCTTTAAGAGAATCCTTCCCTTTAATTAAGTAGGAAAGGGATTGGTGTGCTATTTTGGGTGCTAATATTTAAATAGATGCCAGGAGACTGCGTAACATTAGCCCTGATGAAGTATCGTTGATAAGAAATGCGTTGGCTTATACCAACAGTTTGCACTGTAATATTGTATTCTGCTGCATACAGCTTTTGATGTGTTTATGGTGAAAGTTAAAATCCGCTGATAAGAGAAGATTGGCTTCTAGTCAGGCACTAGACTACAGAGCTTTCTGCATGGCCAGCTGGTAGCAATACTCCATCTACTGATCAGCATTGTCAAACAGGTGTATACAAAAGCTGCATACGAATGGATGCTGGGTCGCAGTGGGAGGCTTCTACATATTGAACTAGAGCCAGGTCAGATTATACTGATACGTTTATAGTGCAGCGGTTTATACCTTCCATTGGATAGAGTGGTATTGACCCACTGACTACGTGCCGGTTTACACTAGCCGCCGAATAGAGCGGAGTTTACACTTGGGCTGTGTACCTGGATACAGCGGAGGAAGGCCCTTTAAGTCCTTCATATTAAAGGTCAATATCTTTACAGCTATATACATAGATGGAGTTCATTCACACTTGGCAGAAGGAGTGTGCAGGCTTGGACTTTGCTATTTAATTGTGCCATTATTTATACATTAAGCTGAGAGACCATTTTTGCTATTTTTGTTACTTTTAATCACCATCATAGTGCTGATTAGCACGTTTGCTAGTTCATCTGTTTTATGTGTTTGTATAGCAGCATTTTACATTGTATCAATTTACATTGAAATAGCTAGATAAACAGTGTAGCCGTACTGTCATTTCTAGTTATCTATTAGGTATTAGGTGCTTATACTGCTACATTGTTTAATATTTTGATTGTATTTCATTGTCCTGGTTTACCCCACCCATTGCATATCTGTGACAATATGTGATCTGTCCACTATCAGACCACTGGAAATACAGTGCACTGATACTATATCTGATTTTATATTGTATATGATTTCAGTGGAGTTAACCCCATAACAGAACTACCTGCATTGCTGTTCATATATATATATATATATATATATATATATATATATATATATATATATATGTATATATCAAAGGAAAAAAACGCACTCACAGGTCTTTTACATGGTGAAAATAAAGGCTGATTTATTAATCAACGTTTCGGCCCAAACAAGACCTGTAAGTGCGTTTTTTTCCCTTGATATATCTACATCTTCATGAGACTGGCACCCAGGCAAGTTACAACAGATATTTAAGTGAGTGCTCCGCAATCAACTTTATATATATATATATATATATATATATATATATATATATATATATATATATATATATATACAATAGTTCGGTACAGACTTCCTTGTCCAATAGTGGATGGACAAAAAAAGAACAAACCAAAAATAAGAAGAAAAAGCACTCTGAGTTCAAATAATAAAAAATATAAATATTTAATTCAAATATGGAATGGAATTAAAATAATCAGTAAACTACCCAACATGTAAAATATTTATATATAGATCGTTCTGTTACCAGAAAATGTATATAGCTTCCAATTCAGCTTCCAAAAGAATTAAGGGATGTGGTGTCTCAGAAATAGGACTATACAAAGTGTTTAAAATACTATATCGATTGGTAATATCAATAGTAGGAGACTGTGTTTTTATATTAGATAATGCTTCTTTAGAATTTCCTATGAGCTGTGACTTTCTTAGTGTCTTGTGTATTGTGTATTTTATTTCCATTATGTCCCTGTGAATCTTTGTAAAATTCCTTGTGTTGTTCATTTTTGTGATGTACTTGTGCAGGTGTCCTATTGTACATATTAGTGCGAGAAGTGTAACGTGCTGGTTTTAGCCTCACCTGGTTATTAATGTAGTCCATTTTCTCGCTATTAAATTTCTTTTGTTTTCTCTCGAAAATGTGTTTTTCATAAGTGACAATTTTCTTATTTTTAGATTCATCTAGATTTCTAAATTCCTCTGTATGTATGTATGGTTGTAATAATTCCTTGGTGTTTTCTATATTCTTGAGAACCTCCTCTAGTTTGTCCTCTCTCTATTTTACTAGTCTAAACATAAGATTAAATGAACACTGGTCTATGATATCATACCAATCTTGTTGGAATCTTTCATCCTGAAAACCACAGGGCTTGTTAATCCTCAGCCCTCTGGGGATGAATTTATGATCCAAATATCTATTAAGTAACATAACATCCAGCCATTTGTTCATCTCTTCCTTCAAAAGATTTTCAATTGAGAGAAAAGTTTTATGAACATTGAATGTGGCTTCTTTATTATCTTTTTTATCAATATAATAACCCATCTGTCGTTTAAATTGGTCCCTTCTGTTAATTATATCCATGTATGATTTAAAATACATAATTAGAATATATATAAAAAATAATAATGATATCACTAATTAGCTGCCCTTCCTACAACCACTATAAAAATAGCAAAAAAACAACAAACCGCAAGGAGGCTCTAAATAGTGATAAAAAATATATATGAACAACAGTTCGCTATAGACTTCCTTATCCAATAGTGGATATACAAAAAAACAAACAAACCAAAAAGAAGAAGAAAAAGTACTCTGAGTTCAAATAATAAAAATATAAATATTTTATTCAAAGTTGGAATAGAATTAAAATAATTGGCAAAATATCCAACATATAAAAAATATATATATAGATCGTTCTGGTACCATACAATATGTAGTGAAGTCACTAATAGAACGAAAAATATAACAGAATAGACAAAAACATCCAATATTAACAATACAATATATGCAGTGTAAAAAAACAAGTGAATATACCTGGATGATTTAAAAGTCCGTTATCACTATCACAGAATAAGGCAGTCACTGTATAGCTTAATATGTGGCTATTCCAATATAACAGTCACTGAATAACTTCTGTGTAGTGAGCAGTTTAGCGGGCAGGTGTAGCAGAATAACATACGTTAGTGTAGACGTGCTTACTCTCTCGTCCTTGTGGAGTGATGTGTATCCCACTGTGTTTAGCATTTGAGCTCCACAATATGATTCAGCCGCAGGTTTCAAGATGCTAAGATGTATTTCTCACTGTATTAGGTACTTGAGCTCCACAAGGCAATTCAAATTCAAACCAACAGTCATAGGTCCTAAGGCAGAAGACAGTGCCCTTTTGAGTTACAGAGCATTCCTTCAGGTATGTAGGTGCATCTCAGGCCTATATGAATCAGGCCTCTGCTGAGCAGTTGTGCAAGATGACAACATGGTCGTCTCTTCATGCATTTGTTCAGCACCACCATGTTAATGTGTTAGCTTTGACTGAAGATAGCTTTTTCCAGAATGTTCTACAAGGAGGTTGTGCATGTGTGGGCATCCTTCCAGTGACGTGTTAGTTCCTGTTTCTTGGTTTGTAGTCTTATGTCATTTGGCACCCAGTGTTCTTGTACCAGTTAATCTCTGTTGGGACTGGTTTGTGTTTGGAGGGAATTTGAAGAATTATTCGCCCAGTATTGCTTCAGATCTTCTTCTTATTAAATCAGCCCCCATGATTATATTGAAATTGTTATACTGTTATATACCTGAAGACTTGGTAAAACATAATTATTTATAGAAAAAATATTGGCTTAACACACTTGTTTTTTATTTTTCAGACACTGGTAAAGTTACTAGCTGCCAGAGACAGCAGTGTGTTGCTAGGAGCTCTGCTTGCCCTTACTAGTTTAGCAGAAAGGTGAGTAAATATTTATAAATGATGGTTGTTTGGCTAATTTAGACCTGGATTCCATTACAGTTTATAACATTATCTGGTTTTTATGACAAATTCTCGCACAAACTTCCATACGAATCTGTGAGACAAAAAAAATGTCACTTTTATCACCTTCAATGTAATCCAGCCCTTAAATAACTAATTGTTTTGCTTTGTTGACAAAATGAAATGGGTAGTAATTTTGAAAAATCAGTTGCCATTATTTGAAAGGACAAGTTATAACATTATTTGTGTGTACGCATGTGTTTGTGTTTATACATAAAAGTTTTGATACCCTAATAGAACTTAAAGTGGAACAAATTGAGAATTTTGAAAGTTTTAAAACTAACTATATTTATGTTAGCCATTTGGTATTTATAAACATTTTTATTAGGTATTTAGCTTTATTTGGTAGTTTATACAGCTTAGACAGTACTGGTTGGCATGCCAGCCAGATACTAACATTCCTCATTTCTCTCCTACCCACCTTACACTCCCTGCAGACCAGTACTAACTCATTTTCATAAACTTACAATCAAGCTGATCCTGTCAAAATGGATGCTTCCATCTACAAACTAACAATCAAGCAGCTTCTGCGAAGATGGATGCTTCTACTGAGGTGACAGTGTAGACAGGTGACAGTTCCACTTTAAGAGATATAACATTGTCTGTGTTGTTTTTCAGCAACTTGAATTTAGTAATTTTACCCATATTCCTTTCATCTGACTTGGTCAATGACCAGCAAATGTTAGAGTGTAACAAGAAGAACAACATGTGGCATACCCTCTTAGATTAGGATATTTTGGTTCCTTTTTTTTACCAGGTGGGAAACATGCTGTGTTATACTTTCATAAAATGTTGAGGTGATCACATTCTGTAACATTCTGCTTATGCACCAGTTAGAAAGTTAGGAGTATATGGAAAATTGTTCTCCCATCCTGCTGATATGTAGCACAGACAACCCATTATATTGTAACCCACTGAGAGCTAGAGCGGTATGAAAAGCATTGCAGAGCAGTGCTTTGTGTATCCCTCTGGCACTCAAAAGGTTAAGGTCTATCAAGCTATTGAAACTTTTACATATCTACAATGTAGCAAATGCTATTGTATCCTTTTCTCAAATCTCTGCACATGCACCCATAATGGTATACTAAGACAGATCTACTAAAAAAAAATGGCTAAAGCGTGGTACCATGTTAGCCATAGAAAATACAGGAGATTAGTAGAGTAAAAAATATACCTTTATTGGTAGAAATAGAGTCACAACAACTATAATTGACAAACAATACAAACTGGCACACAACCAATCAAAAAGCAATACAGACACTAAAGGACGACAACAATATAGTCATTAAACGAGACAAAGGAAGTAGTGATTATAAACACAATTGACTATATTGAAGAGGCACACAGGCAACTTATTACAGCAGACCACAAGAATATCACACACATAACTACACAAAAGAGCTTAAAAAATCATGAAAGGACTCCCTTCTAACACTGAAGACCACCTGGAGGCCCTCATTCTAAAAGACCCAAGGGTTGGATACTTCTGTATGCTTCCTAAAATACACAAGGAAGAGGATCCTGGAAGGCCAATAATATCTGGAACAGGCACAATCACAGAAAATATCTCTGGTTGGGTGGAGAGGATTCTCAGACCATTGGTCAAAAAAACACACAGCTTCATACAGGATACAACCAATCTCTTAAACAAATGGTCTGACCTTGGCTCCATCCCTAGGGAAATTATTCTAGCCATTCACTATGAATGTGGAATCACTGTAAACCAACATTCCACATAAAGATGGCATTGCAGCCTCCAAAACATTCCTAGAACAGAGGGCTTACACACAGAACTGGTAACCCAACTAATATACTTTCTACTTACACACAATTTAATGTGAACTAAACTGGCTAACATTCAAATGTAGACGTGCCCTTCACCTTTCTTGCTTAGTACACAACCACTTCTCTGGAAAACTACCAGACTACCTGAGGCTCTCCATAGTAACTATAACCTCCACTCCACAATTCACTGCATATGCCACAATGCAAGAAAGAAGCAGGACGATCTGCCTTCTTCTTCAGATCTCCGAAAGCCTTGAACAATCTGCCTGAAATAATCAGATCTGCTCCCAGTCTAAAGTCCTTAACCCCTTAAGGACCCATGACGGTCATGCACCGTCATGGGTTGTTATACCCTTAATGACCCATTACGGTCCAGGACCATCATGGCTTAAATGATTGCGTAAAACAAAACAGAAGGAGCGCCAATGGTGTAATATAGTTAATAAAAATCAGAAATATTTAAATAAAATCAGATGTACTCACATTTGGTATATGCCAGTAATTTGATACCAAAAATACTGACTTTAGAGGCTTATGGAGACCATAAACCCGTCTCCATTCGGGTATACACTGGATTCAGCTGGATATTGACAGGCGGAGGCTCAAAAACCCATTAATAGTATATTTAATAAAAATACATATATCTAAAAAATACACAGGTATATAGTACAAATGTACACTTTAAAAGTGCTACACGTTTCGCGGATCAAACCCGCTTTATCAAAGCAACAAAGTAATAACCTGTTGTCACATTAAAAATCAAACAGAACAAAGAGCCGCCGCCAAACAGCTTGAAACATTTAAGCTTTCGTATCAGACTTGTGATTGGTTGATTTGGGCGTCACTCACCACGGAGTCTGGCCTAAAACGCCCAATGACTGACACACAAAATGATAATGAATCAGCCAATGTGAATAAAAAGAGACGGCTGTCAAAATGACAACACACTCTCAGACTGATGAACAAATCAGTTTAAACACAAATAGGGCTATCGGCCGCTCCGAACGGAGTCAAAAGACCCAATCAATCAAAACAATGTCCAATGTACAGAACCAAATGAACTATAAAACAAAAATACATGATATCTCATACAAGACAAACATACACTTATTAGAATCGCCAAGACAAACATACACTTATTAGAATCGCCAAATCGCCCAATCTCCGTGCATCATAGCGGACCGAACAATAAAAAATCTTCGGTCACACCTTGATAACCGGGGGACTGTACGAGATTGGCCACTCGATGGCATAAGACCAAAAAAGAGAAAAAGAGACTACATAGATCCACTGTATCAAAAGTAATAATTCTAAAACCACATACCTGAAAAGAAATACTAAGAGAATATATAGTATCAATAATATGTGTGATAATAAAAACTAAATATATGTGTAAATGGTGATGATGAAAATATTAATAATAATGGAATGCTGACCTATCTCAAATCTCCAATTGGAGAAAAAACTACCCTAATAGTGACTCACCACCGTATAAACCTATAAGTCTAATACAAAGATGTGATGAAATATGTGCAAAATATATCAAAATGAGAAAAAGATCCTACCAAAAGCAAATGTACATGTGTATATATATGTCCAAAAACCACATTGGAGATGGGCAATATAAAAGAATCGTGACACTAACCACATGCAAACTTACCTGGGTATTATCAGTTGCTCATATGACATAAATCCACTAAAAAATATACAAAATAAAATGTATATGAATATATCAAAAATGAAAACAACCTACTCAAATAAACATATATATATATATATGTGTGTGTGTATCAACATAATAACTATAATGACAAACTATCTACCCTGATTATAGAAAAATGACCAAATACACCATTACTTAGGTGTTTCCAATAGCTCATTCAACCCTAATGGTGATAAAGTGGAGAGTCTATAAATCCAAAAGGATTCTCTCACCATTAGGGTTGAATGAGCTATTGGAAACACCTAAGTAATGGTGTATTTGGTCATTTTTCTATAATCAGGGTAGATAGTTTGTCATTATAGTTATTATGTTGATACACACACACATATATATATATATGTTTATTTGAGTAGGTTGTTTTCATTTTTGATATATTCATATACATTTTATTTTGTATATTTTTTAGTGGATTTATGTCATATGAGCAACTGATAATACCCAGGTAAGTTTGCATGTGGTTAGTGTCACGATTCTTTTATATTGTCCATCTCCAATGTGGTTTTTGGACATATATATACACATGTACATTTGCTTTTGGTAGGATCTTTTTCTCATTTTGATATATTTTGCACATATTTCATCACATCTTTGTATTAGACTTATAGGTTTATACGGTGGTGAGTCACTATTAGGGTAGTTTTTTCTCCAATTGGAGATTTGAGATAGGTCAGCATTCCATTATTATTAATATCTTCATCATCACCATTTACACATATATTTAGTTTTTATTATCACACATATTATTGATACTATATATTCTCTTAGTATTTCTTTTCAGGTATGTGGTTTTAGAATTATTACTTTTGATACAGTGGATCTATGTAGTCTCTTTTTCTCTTTTTTGGTCTTATGCCATCGAGTGGCCAATCTCGTACAGTCCCCCGGTTATCAAGGTGTGACCGAAGATTTTTTATTGTTCGGTCCGCTATGATGCACGGAGATTGGGCGATTTGGCGATTTTAATAAGTGTATGTTTGTCTTGGCGATTCTAATAAGTGTATGTTTGTCTTGTATGAGATATCATGTATTTTTGTTTTATAGTTCATTTGGTTCTGTACATTGGACATTGTTTTGATTGATTGGGTCTTTTGACTCCGTTCGGAGCGGCCGATAGCCCTATTTGTGTTTAAACTGATTTGTTCATCAGTCTGAGAGTGTGTTGTCATTTTGACAGCCGTCTCTTTTTATTCACATTGGCTGATTCATTATCATTTTGTGTGTCAGTCATTGGGCGTTTTAGGCCAGACTCCGTGGTGAGTGACGCCCAAATCAACCAATCACAAGTCTGATATGAAAGCTTAAATGTTTCAAGCTGTTTGGCGGCGGCTCTTTGTTCTGTTTGATTTTTAATGTGACAACAGGTTGTTACTTTGTTACTTTGATAAAGCAGGTTTGATCCGCGAAACGCGTAGCACTTTTAAAGTGTACATTTGTACTATATACCTGTGTATTTTTTAGATATATGTATTTTTATTAAATATACTATTAATGGATTTTTGAGCCTCCGCCTGTCAATATCCAGCTGAATCCAGTGTATACCCGAATGGAGACGGGTTTATGGTCTCCATAAGCCTCTAAAGCCGGTATTTTTGGTATCAAATTACTGGCATATACCAAATGTGAGTACATCTGATTTTATTTAAATATTTCTGATTTTTATTAACTATATTACACCATTGGCGCTCCTTCTGTTTTGTTTTACACATGTTTATACCGCTTGGGAGAGCGAGTCATCTTGGGTTGAGAGCGGCCGTGACCAGATACTGTTGCTGGGGGCAGTAAGAAAACTCCAGAAGTTTTATTAGTTGGATTAGATATATGTCTTATCCAACACATCACTTAATGTGAGTGTGTGTCCACAAGGGTGCATTTTCGGTGAAGGTTGCTTTTAATAGACCTGCTGATACACACAGGGGGCGCCCCGTTGTTTCTCTCCCATTCTTCTTTTTCTGCATGGCTTAAATGATAGCAGCGTGCCTCCGTGCACGCTGCTATCATTAAATCCAGTCTGAGACTGAGCGCTCCGAGACCGGGGCATTCAGTCTCAGCCCTTCTTCCTTCTTCCGGTTCATGCGATCGCCGTATCAGCGATCACATGTACCGGCATAGTGACAGACAGAGGCAGCATGCAAAGCATGCTGTCTGTGCCTGTCTCGTCTGCCTCTGTCTCCCTTGCTCTCAAAGTAAGGGAGACAGAAGTAGACCGGGAGACACCTAGTGGTTAAAAAAAATACAGCAGTTGGAGGTATTTAACCCTTCACTGCTGGTGCAGGAGGCTGGCTAAATGCAGGTAAATTTTTGACCTGCAATTTTACACTTTTTTTTTTTTTTTTTTTTTTTTTTTTAAACGCCACACACTTTTTTTTTTACAAAAACATTTTTATTTTAAAAAAATATATATAATTAAACAATTAAAACAATATTGCAAGTGTGATTGTTGTGGCCATGTAATACACTTATATACACCACCAAATGCCAGGGACAAAAAAGTGTCAAAATAGGGTAGGAAAAAGGGACATGGGGATTTTCACCCAGGGGGAACAGTGGCCACTTTAAACTGCGCATTTTGTAGGTATGACTGACCAGTCACCTTTCATGCAGTCTTCATAAAAATGTAACCCTTTGTGGCCAATTGATCCCAAGAGAAAAATAAAAAATGGTGTTTTTTTTACATTTTTTTACCTTTTTTTTTAATTTTAATAAAGTGAATGGTGGGTTATCCATATAAATAGGGTATCAAATGAAAGCCTATTTATGCTTAAAAAAACAGTATATAATTTATGGGGGTGGAATAAAAGCCTAAGAGGGAAAACACTGTTGAACAAAGACATAGTCAAAAAGGTCAGAATTGCTCCGGTCCTTAAGGGAAAACGACCTCAGATTTCCCCGGTCCTTAAGGGGTTAAAAGTAAATCTAAAAACAGTATGCAACTGTATATCATTTTTTATATGTATGTATATTTATATGTGTATAATATGTATGTATGTGTATATAATGTTTCTCAATTTGTGTAATTATGTAACCTTTTACTGAAAACTATCCAGGGCATACAGGAAAACGAGATAAATCTCAATGTATTCTTCTTGGTAAAACATTTTCTAAATAAATAAATAAATGAAATTATTTCACATTTGGGCAATAACTATACATACAAAAGACTGAAACTGCCATGGAAAGCGAATGGCACCTCAATACGCCAACTTATTCACTGCAAAATTGGAGGAGGCATTCTTGTCCTGTAGAAGATATTCAAGGGTTAACAGGAGAACCAATTAGGTTGGATTTATTCACATAAATAGATAAAATTAAATTTGAGAACTTTACACTATATAAGGTAATGACACGCTACTTCACAGTAACAAATTGATTAAAATAATCCTGCATATTTGTGCAAAAATATTTATAATTTATTTAAGTAAAATATACTATATATAATGTGTAAACAACAATGATATAAATGAATGACCAGCAATTACAATAGATATACAGTGACTCAAACCACAATTATCACCATTAGGATTACCAACAATTGAAGGGTTAACCACACATAGGTATATTCAGAGGTATTAGATAACAATACTTGAACTCAGCAGCATAGAAAAAAATAATTGTAAGCGGTTGCTTACCTCGCAGCCGACCTCCAGACCCTGTAGGCGGCCGGCTTCTGTGTCCTCGCGGCTTGCCGCTCTTGTCAGGAGTGCCGGTGCGCCCTGGTGTTCTTCCAGGCGACTGGTTTCCTGCTGCATTGGACCTCGGGCGAGTGTCACAGGGATTCCCAGATGACGTTATGACCTGGTTCTTAAAGGGACATCACACTTATTGCTCCACCTCTTGGGGTGGAGCAATTTGTATATAAACTGCCTGGATACCACTTCAGTTGCTCTTTCATGGTGTTCCAGTGCAGTTGTGCTTCTGTTGCTCTGTGTATTACCCGGTTTTGTCTGACTATCCATTCTGGTGTTGACCTGTGGCTCTGTCTGACTACCCGCTCAGTGTATAATCCTTGGCTTGTCTGACATCCAATCTGGTGCAAACCTGCGGCTCTGGCTGACTAACCGTTTTGTGTATGACCTTAGGCTTGTCTGAGTACCTGATCGGGTGTTGACCTGTGGCTCTGTCTGATTATCCGCTCCATGTATGATCCTTGGCTTGTCTGACATCCAATGTGGTGCAAACCTGTGGGTCTGGGTTACGTTTCGCTCTGTCTCATTCCGGCTTGTCTGACTACCCACCTTGGTGTTGCCTGTCCACTGCGCACCCAGCAACGCTGCAGTGGATAACTTAGTGGGTGCCCTTGGTGGCTCTGGCGGACTTCCTCTCGTTTCTGTTCTTATCTGCGGCATTCAGGTGCGGACCTGTAGCATAGTTGGCCTCCTTTGGAATGTTGTCTTTACAGGTGCGGACCTGTAGCGCAGTTGCCTACCCTGGTATGTAGTCTATACAGGTGCGGACCTGTAGCGCAGTAACCTACTCAGGATCTTGTCTGTTCAGGTGCGGACCTGTAGTTATCCTCAGTTGCGGACCTGAGACGGTTTCTCTCCTCTTGCCTTCTGGACTCGTCAGTACCACTACAGCAGCACTATCCTTCTTGATGTCATCTACATTGCCTGGTGTTCTTGCTGTTACCGTTGTTCTGTACGTTGTGTGCCTTAATAAAGATTGTGTTACCTTCAGTACTGGTCCAGTTCTCGTTCTTGAGTCTGTGACAGTAATTGATCCTTACAATTAATTAAAATACAGTTGGCAGCAGCATATATGAATACCTCTTCCTCAGAAACTGTATAAACTATGCTAATTGAGTTTTAAGGTAGGTTGTCAGGTGAGTAAGCTTTAATATTAAGCCAGGTCCTCTGACAGTTCTCCTTGTACCATATACAATAGCAAAATTTAGAGAAACTAACTGGAATAAAATCCAAGATTAGACCACTATAATTTAATTATCTAGTGATTTCAAATATTGTATACCTTCTGAATAACATATAAATTGCAATTAATATAGTCAATAATAGATTATGCCAAGAATATACTTAAAATCAAATCCAATAATATATGTCTAGACAGTATACCAAACTTCATGCAACATATATCATAAACATGACTATAGCAATCTTATGTAAAACCTATAGGGTACTCCAGGGTTAATCCACTTATTAAAATAGGAGGCCACACCCAAGATGGCAAATTCTTTTATCTAGTGTGAGGTTTAAACAAACTTCTCACTGTACAAAAGTTTAGACCATAGAGTGCAAATAACATTTCCCCAAATTCCCATTGATTTAAATAGAGCTTGTTGAACGCTAGGGATTTTTCCACACTTTTCAGAGCTCTGATCTGTTCAAAAGCCACTTTTTATAGCACACTCTCTGGGGAAGCTTGGCTCATTGACTATGTCTCTACATAGTAAGTGGTAGGGACAGCACCAAAGAGTACTAAATTGTTGCCACATGTTTGTGCTGTAACAACATTTGAATGAAAAATCTCCCAGCAGTGGGAGTTTCCTTGTTTGTGCAGGAAAATAATTGCTATATATAATTTTTTGTATTACTTCTTTAATTTGTTTAACAGAAGTGCTTTCCTGGTTAGGTGACTTTCATAGTCGGTTACATCTATATGGTTTATTATTGTGCATTTGACCTCTGCTGTAGTCTACTACTACTTGCTCCAGTATACATTCTGATAAAGATCAGTGACTCTTACAATCCATTCAGGAGAATTGAAGCCTATTGCTTGCTTTGAGGAGGGGGTATGGACCAAAGGTAGACTTTAACAGACAGCAAACTGCTGATGCAAAAAGTACACTTTTCCGGGATGTATTAAAATGTTATTTACTTACTGCTAAATTTTTTAATGTACATAGAAATTGTTCCCAATTTGTAAAGCAACAATAAAAAGTTTTTTATGAAAAACTCGCAATTTGGGACGGCATTGCCCGTCATGTACCCAGACTCACATTAACCCTTTGAGTGACAGAGGGGTACACAATGCATTGTGTACCCTCTGCCACTCAAAGGCTTACGCTTTGGCTAAAAAATAAACAAACTGATGGCCAGTGCATCCCACACTGCTAGTATCTCCTAAAGAGGGACACTTGGGAGGTACAGACCCCTAATATATCCTAAAGAGGGACACTTGGGAGGTATAGACTCCTACTATCTCCTAAAGAGGGACACTTGGGAGGTATAGACCCCTATTATCTCCTAAAGAGGGGCATTTGGGAGGAATGGACCCTTAGGACACTTGGTAGGAATGGTTCCTTAATATCTCTTAAAGAGGAACACTTGGGAGCAATGGATCCCTAATATCTCCTAAAGAAGGACACTTGGGAGATATGGACCCCTTATATCTCATAAGGAGTGACACTTGGGAGGTATGTACTCCTAATATCTCCTAAAGAGGGACACTTGGGAGATATGGACCCCTTATATCTCATAAGGAGTGACACTTGGGAGGTATGTACTCCTAATATCTCCTAAAGAGGGACACTTGGGAGAAATGGACCCCTAATATAGACTAAGGAGGGAAACATGAGAGGTATGTACCCCTAATATCTCCTAAAAGGGGACAATTGGGGGTATAGTACATATAATCCCCCAAAGAAGTTCCGAATCAGCTGAATTTTTACACCGAAAAATGTCCTTTCTTTGTGGATATGTGTGATTTCCAGATCTATATACACATTGAAAGTACAGGATCATACTGGCCAGTTCTTGTATGTGACTGAGAACTGGTCATTTGTCCTAAAGCTGACATTATACCCCTGAGTGCTGATGACAGTAGAAGGAAGTTTGTTACACAGATAATTAGGGAACTTTCCATGAAATCATTTTCTACACCTTTCACCTAGGGAGAAAAAAGGAAGAGAGAAACAGATTCATTAAAACCTTTTGAGTGCCAAAGGGGTTCTGGAAGAGGCACATATATATGTACACACACAAGACTCACAACACAAAAAATTGACACAAACATATACCCAACGCACACACACACACAAAAAAAAAAGCACACACAAACACATGCACAACACAAACGCAGTACAGATAATATACCACAACACACACACATGTACAACACACGTGCACAAAACTCACTGGGTAGGCAGCAAGCACAGTCTTCTAGGATATCACACAGTCCATGGTTCTTAAAAAAGATTTGCAGGTTTGTTTTGACATTGTATCAAACACAATCAGCAGGCAGTGTTTTACAAAACAAAATGAAAACACACTACAAATAAAAAACCTAGCTCAATCTGAGCACTAACTTTACTTGTAGGTTTACTTAAAGGTTCTAAACTAACAAAAATAGAAGGTTTAACCTACCTTTTCAAGTCATCACAGCAAGTCAAATTCCATTTTCTTATTACAAACTTTGCAGTCTGGAATTGCTAAACCTTCTAATTGGAAAAGGAGGAGGGGCAGAGGCTTTTGGGTCTTAAATACCTTCCCTCTACAATCCTCCCATACATTTTGTCACAACACACACACACACATATAGAACAGACAATATTGATTGAGATACAATTTATATACAGACAGTACAGCAACAATGCTGTACGTATAACACAATCCAGACAACGTTATACACACAGGCAAGTGAGGAAAGGGTAAATATGATGTGGCAGTGTAATAGCACTACAACTCCCATAATCCTTACCCATCTTCAGTGTTTGTGATGAAAAGGGTCATTTTAGCAGACTTAATTGGCTTTATTAGTGAGTGGATGCGAGTTAATCTGTGGGATGACGACTGATAGGTGAAGGCACTATGCTTAAAAGTGTAACCCTTTGAATGGCAGAGAGGTACGTAATGTGTTGCTCTGCAATGCGCTGCATACCCCCTCTGGCACTCAAATGGTTAACAATATAGTTTAAGTGCAAGTACGAAAATCACTCCCCTATGTATGTTGTGGAGTGGCAGTAGGGAGGAGACATGAATATCTCCTCCTTACTGCCGCCCTGGGTGCGTGTGGCTGGAGACGCAGGTTTTCTCTTTTATTTATGTAGAAGATAATTTCTTTTCATTTACCCACGTAATCCTATATAATAATTCGCTAAAACATGTGTAACGCCGCGTCATGCGCAGTAGACACTGCTGCGCGTGCTGCAGGCAAGCGCAGTAGAGACTGCCCGTGCCGCGGCTGATACAGAGCTGAGGAGCGTCCAGCTCTGTATTAGCCGCGGTGCAGGCAGTCTCTACTGCGCGTGACTGCCCTTCGACCGGGTGGCAGTGGCACTGTGGCCCGTGTAACGGGCTCTTCAACTAGTATATGAATAAATTCGTTATTTATTTTGACCATGTTTATATAACCATCATGAATAATGCTATACATACAATGCTTTTAATCAGCTACTGCTACATAGTACTTATTTGCAGGCTGTATGTTCCTTTTGGCGCAGGTGTAGGCAAACTTCGGCATTCCCGTGTTGAGGTACACTAAGCTGTGATAAGATCTCTCCACCTTTAGAGATCTTATCGCATAGGCTACATAGAGTAATATGTGAATTGTGGAGTTTATCGCACTGGAGATTTTATTTCCTCTTTATCACACCTTAGTGCATACATTTCCAGCTGTTGGGGACTAGAATGGCCATTATCTCCATCCAGGGCATGAGTAGAGTTGTTGTCCCCAACAGCCGGAATGCTGAAAGTTGCTTTCCTCTGTTTTTGTGTATAATACTAAGATGTTTCTCTTTACAGTACAGAATGTAGATCGAAGATAAGTGAACTCTGCCTTGTTGAAAATTTGATGATGATATTGCACGAATATGATCTCCTGTCTAAAAGGTATGACTTATGCCACTATAGCTAGAATCATGCTTTTTACTGTTTTCATAAAATAACAGTTCTTTATGGATACTGCATACAAATTAAAGTATAAAACCATATTCAGATATATTACTGTATTTCTATAATGTTCTTACATAGTCTTATGGATGTACACTATACTGCACTGGTTGAGATTAGATTAGAATTGCCTCTCCTTTAACGTTATAGCCTATGAGTACACTCCAAGTGTGCAAGACATGTAAGGCAGCATCAAGCCATTTTCCTATCTGACTTTGGATCAACTTGTTCTTAAGTGAAAAGTAAAGTTCTTGTTTTTATAATTCTGGGATTAGAAGAATAACTTTTACTTTTTGTGGCCGCTGGACACAGTAAATGGACACAATTTACCTTATTTACTGCAGATGTATCTGTTGCAGAGCTGATTTTTTACCTGAGGTTTAACTCTGTTCATAGCATTCAATCCTAGTGTGAGTGCATGTAAATTATATACGTATATATGCATGTCTGAGGTATGAAGTCAGGGATACTCTAATTTTTGACTATTTATAATCTGTGTTTGTTCATATGCAGAATTATTTTGCAAGCAGAAACATAGTAAAATGCTGTCAAAATATAATTTAAGGGATAGTAAAACTTCGTTTTATCTTTATTTTATTTTGTAGGCATTAAAATTACATGAAGAACGATATAAGTCTTATCTCTCAAACCTTTATGGTTTAAGAGATATTCACAAGCAAAGTTTCCCCCTCCCGCCCCTTTTACCTAGTGTAAGACATCTCTTCTCAGATGTGAATCTGGTTGTATGACCAGACAGATAACAGCAGGGGACAGTCTTCTTTGTATGAAAACAATGAAAGCCCTTCCCCCCTTGACAAGTTTTTCAGCTTTTTCCCTTATCTTAATTGAGGATTGTCCCTCTCTGCAGTCTACCTGGGCACCTCCCTTCTGATCTGGCTGAACGTGGGGGGGGGGGGGGGGGTACTTTGCTTGTGAATATCTCTTAAACCATAAAGTTTGAGAGATAAGACTTATATCGTTCTTCATGTTTTTTTAATGCCTACAATAGAAAATAAAGATGAAACAAAGTATTACTATCCCTTTAAGCACCTACTTGAGGTAACAGTCAAATAAGTAATTTTTCTTGTGTATTTCTTTCAGGGAAAATGTGTATGTGGTTTATGGGCTGTGCTGGGTGGTGGGTTTAGAAGCAGAACCTGTGTGCAAATATTTCCAGCTCTTTGCTGGTTAGAGTATTCAGAAACAAGTCAAACATGGACTCCAGCACCATGCTACATATTGTAAGCAGAAGCAAGCCCTATGTAGAAATGTTCTAGCTCCATGCTGGATAATAAGGACAGTGCAAAGCTTAACTTGGGAATATTTACAGTTCTGTGATGGATAATGTTGACACTGACAGCTCCATGCTAGATAGTATAGGGAAGATAATGTCCTATGTGGAAATGTTCTCAGTTCATTGCTGGACAGTATGAGAAGCATGAATCAGGAGAATATTACTTCCTTGTTGTATATATAGTTATATTCTAATAAAGTAGACTCTGTTAAAGGACATTTATAGATTACTAGAATTCATTAGATGTTTATTTTGATCCTCATTTTAGGCTTACAGCAGAACTCCTGCGACTTCTTTGTTCGGAGTCAGAGGTAAAAGAACAAGTGAAGATATATGATGGCATCCCAACTTTGCTTAGTTTACTTCACTCTGACCATCTAAAATTGCTTTGGAGTATTGCATGGATATTGGTTCAAATCTGTGAGGATCCTGAAATAAGTGTGGAAATTCGAACATGGGGAGGAATCAAACAACTACTCCATATATTGAAAGGGTGTGTTTCATTGTATTGCGATATAGTAATCCACTGTGAAGTTCAGAGGTGTAAAGTTGAATGTAAATTAAAGTTTTTGTGCTGGACATTGCTAAGATCAGACAGAATAATTACAATGATTGTGTCTTACATTCTGTTTATCATTTATTGTAGCTTGTAATGCCACATTTAAAGGAATAGTCATCTTATTTTTGACTTAACATATTATATAAGTGCATACTATCTAAAGTCAGATTGCCTATACATATTATTATTCAATTATGTATTTCATTTTCACCTCTTGTGATAGACTTACAGTCTTCAGGGTTTGAGAAAGGCAGGGACAGTGGCACAATGTACCACTATCCCTGCTATGGAAGAGATTTGAGGGACTGAAATAATGTTATCCTTCCAATCCAATGGTACTCACAGGATTAAAAAAGGGAGAGATAGTGCTGCCAGCCTACCACTACCCCCACCACATGCCCTGTGACTCAGAGATGCCAGTAACCAAAACAGATAGTGCTACCCCCTCATCAAGTCCCATGTGACTCAGAGACACCAGAGCACCCCAGCAGATAATGCTGCCACCACTACCACCACACCCCTTGCTGCTTGGAATATGCCATTGGGGTGCAACAAATGGCATCAGTTCTTTTAAACCTCTGTTTTCAATAAAAGAATAGGGCAGCATGTCAACCACCAACATTTTAATAAATTTGCTATTACTGCAAAAAATTTTTGGATTATTTTCGTGCTTTTTACTCAGTAACTGTGGGTTGGCAGCATATAGAAGAACAGCTGTGTAACTTAATTGTTTTAACAACATGACTAGTTGTGGTGGAGTTGGAAGACTGCTACTCATCAAAAGCTGTACCTGCAAATAACATTTCACCTATAATAGGATCACAAAATGTGACTTTGAGTAATATATCACTACAAATAGAATATAGCGTACATATTTTTATGGTATCATTGGCATCACCTGTTAATAATAAATATCTATTTTCTGACTTTTCAAAGAGAGCAATATTTAGTTTCCGACCGGTCCTCCATCGGAAGCTTGTCAAGTGCAAATGCTTCTGGACGAATTCAGCACCTTTATTTAACTGAACATTCAAGCCCAAGAGAAATACAAGAAAATACCCTTTCCCTCCAAGCAGGTAACAGGAATTGGTGATACTCTGTCTATATTTAATGGAATGTAGACAGCTGATTTGTTAATAGAGCAGTAATAACATGGTGATAAAGTGGAGATGACTTCTCCAGCGATCTCACTTCTCCAAGTCCTATGTTATTCTATGGAACCAATGCACTAAGATTTATCCAGCATGGGGGCTCTTAGTGCATAGGCTCCATAGTATAACATAGGAACTGGAGAAGTAATATCACTGGAGAAGTTATCGCTGCTTTATCACCTCGTTACCATGCCTTAGTGCATAACCCCCAATAAATTATTACTCATATCCATTACTGTGCCATGCAATTGCTGAGGAACAAAGGCAAAAAAGGAGAGTAAAATAACTAGTAAATGTAAAAGGCAAACAAAACAGAATAAAAAGAATGAATGGGAAAGTATAGTATGGCATTTTCTTTTGAGTTAAACAAGGATACTTCCAATGCTGGGAGATGCTATATTAAACGCTATTACAGCTTAAACTCACAATTTTTATTGATGCAGTACCATTATGGCCTCTGAACATAGGATGGTTCTGTTGCTATAGCAGCCAGTGGAAGGCTGATAAAATGTGTCAATAGGAAGCAATGGCAACAGTATCACACTATAATAATGTAATATTAAAGAAATGCATCCAAAAAATGTGAAATTGAGCTGAGATAACTTATAAATGGGTCAGTGGGAGTACCCTAGAAATGGACAAATATCAATGATGATCACACTATTGGACTTGTGGACATTTCCAGCCCTTTATATATGTAGTAATGTAGATAGATAGATAGATAGAGAGTTACGGACATTCCCAGTATTATGTGATGGCTGATTCAAGTGAATTGTGTAGCAATCACATAATAACATCACAATTAAACATTTGCATTAGTACTGTTGATATTTAACACAATGCTTCCTAACATTTGGAAACACCACTTAGTTTAACACTTTATTTTGACTTTACATATTATATAACAGTATCTAAGGATATTTAGATTTATATCCCTGTTCTGTTTTGTTGGTCAGCTGACCAGAAAATTCTCTGAAAACAGTGATATTGGCAGCTTACTCTGAAGGATGTAAAAAGTAAATGCAATTTGGCATTGCACTTGGATTTGCAGAGAATGTAAAGTCAAAATAATGGGTTACCATTCCTTTAATTCATGTAACTTTGTCTATATTTTTATTGTTTTGTAAACAAAACTCAAAATAGATTCTTATTTACACCTTGAATGGTAAAGACAGAGGTTTTTAGTGTCCATGGGGCTAAAAAAATCCAATTTATAGACATTTATATGACCATGCTTTGACCCTTTTTCTCCATAATCTAACACGAGGCTTTTTGTACAAAAGAAAACTAGTAACTAGTCAAACCAACTGCAACTCTATAGGAGAGGAAATATAATTTCTCCAAACTCCCACTGAGTTAAATAGATTTTAAAACCTTTAATGTTGTAGAGATCTCTAACACATTGCTTTGCAATGTGTTGGAGACTTCTCTAGCATTAAAGGGGTTAAAAGCTTAATTTCTCTGCTATATCCTTGTACTTTGTAGAACACAAAGTACAGAGCAAATGAGGAAGCAGAGAGAATGCTCTCAGACTTCAGAGTTATCTACTGCTGGTTATGGGTGAGGGAGAGCATCCCTTCCACATCAACAGCAGTTCACAACCCTCTATGCTTATGACTGATTGAGGGCTGTTACTGCACAGGAAACCACAGGTAGAACTTCACCAGCCTCAGGTAGGAGAAGTTGAGACTGTGAACTCCAACAGCAGAGGCTGCTATTGGCGTTTAGTGCATGTGGCAAAGTGCCACATTAACATATAAACACACCCCTTGAATACGATAATAGCTAATTATCCTCCTTTTCCATATGGAAATTACTCATTATGATGCAATTCCATATGGAAATAGTCCATTGTCGATGTGATGAGTGAAAATGTGTAAACCTATTGTAGGCATGTCAGATGGATGTCAATGTGGGCAGATTTTTGTTGGATTGATGGGGATATGATGTTGAAGACACTTTAGTGCATACTGTCAATGTGCCTTCGACACTGCTTTGAAACAACATCAATATTATGAGCCCTCTTCAACCTTTAGTGCATCTCCCTCTTTGTCTATCGTTAGTGTTAAACTTCGATGATCTGGGTCTCTTGAAATGGCTAGGGGCCTAGGGTATCCTTAAGTGTAGGGGCTCTCCTATTTATAACTTGAGGGTGTCTGAGGATCTCTTTTTTTTTTAGAAAAAGATCATTCAGTAGAATAGTCCAGTGTTTATTGAGAATCCTCAATATCTCTTTTGAAGCTTTATTATATCTAGTGATAAAATGAGGGCAGTTATTATCTCGTCTGTTGGAAATATGTTGATTATTAGTACTAACCTGTCTATAGGAATCCATCACAAGATCCACCGGATATAATTTATGTAGAATGCGTTCACAGTGGATCATGGATTGAGTATCATATTCCTCCATAGTTGTACATTCATACATTCAGACAAAAATAGAAAAAATGTATATCCAGCAAAATAGATGGAAAACACTATTTTCAATTGACCGCACCTCTCCACATGGAAAATAGCAATAAATACAATGGTGAAACCAATTCTGTGGTTCTATTGTTGATCGATGAGCAACTGGTCGCAAATAATGTAGCCAGAAACACACCAAACACAATACCCCAATATATACAATGTTCTAAAAAGAACCAACAAAAAAGGGGAATATAAATAAATTAAATAGTACAAAAAAAACAAAATAAAAATTGTACAAATAATATATGTAACTGTTCCAAAGTGTTTATTTCAATGTAATAGTGTTCACCGTCAGTCCCAATAAAGTTATTTGGTCAATGCTGCATGCCTCCCTATGGGCTGGGTTTCCATGTAGAAAGAAACTAGAACAAAAAAGAGACACATAATCGGTGCAGAAGATCCTCTGAGTATGTGGAAACAGCCACTCTAACAAGGTGTGTATCACCCAATATCGTTTTGGCTGCACCTATTTATTCTTTAGATACCCTATATCAATCAGAGGAACAATATAATATAGACCAAAGTCAGTTTTGGAACAGTAGAAAAATCTTATACAATTTATTAAAATATTTAAAAACAAAAATGACTTTCAAGCCAAATATATATCAATGAAGGATAATATATACCAAATGGAAAATCTGCCTAACGCTTTTCGTAACACAGATGTTACTTCATCAGAGGATTGCATGAAAAAGTTATTAGAGTGGCTGTTTCCACATACTTTGATTCCCTGATTGAGTGAAAACAGAAAAAGAAGCAGTAGACAGTGGAACAGCACACCGTACTGGGGTGAGAGCCAGTACATGCGTTTACACTGAGAGGTGGGTTACGGCCTCTAAAGATTGTGAGTAATATTCTTATTTGTGGTGCTGTTGGTGAAGGATTCCTTTCAAGTTAAATACTACACTCAGAGGATCTTCTGCGCCAGTTCTGTGTCTCTTCATACGTTTAGATGACTGACTTTATGCATGAGCAAGGAAGTCCTTATCAAGTTGGTTTAAATAGGACAGGAGGGTGTGGTTAGATGAGCAATAGCAATGCAGGTAATCTGAGATGTAACTAAAAGCTTAGTTATTCAGATAAATAGATAGTACCACAAATAATCACAGAACAGAACTTCAGGAAACCGTATCTCATAATACACTGTGACAAGCCTATTCCTTGGAGAAGGTTTGCCTCTAGTTGCTGATGCATTGTGCAACCACTGTGGAGCCTTGTTTACTAATCTGAGGATTAGAAAACTGTCCCCTGTGTCTGGCTTATCATCTCTCTGCAAATAAGTGAAGTATGACACTTAAAAATCTCTGGGTTCATAGACTGCAGTTGTGAGATAAATTTCAATCGTTACCGTCTATGGAGGCAGAACAGCTGAAAGTATAATCCGAGACTGCAGTCTTAGGCTTCACTTGTTAAGCCCTGCTTACCATACATGCTTAGGGTCAGTTTTATAAGTCCAAAAACAGCTGATTGGAGGCCACACTGGGGCTGCACAATACACAAGGCTTCATAATAAAACATGGTAATTGCCCCTTAATTTTTTATTTGAAACTAGTTTTAAAGCCCGTGTACACGAGCCAACACTGGCCGCAGCTGATACAGAGTGGGGTGCTCCCAATTCAGATGAACTATGGTCTGAATTCAAAGTGCCCCGCTCAGTATCAGCCTCGGAGCGAGCAGTCAGTACTGTGCATGACTGCAGCATACGCAGCCACCTCTACTGCTCATGAAGGCTTCTGACAAACATCCTTAGCGAATTATAATTCAGCAGTCAGTACTGCGCATGACTGCAGCATGCGCAGCCGTCTCTACTGCTCATGAAGGCTTCTGACAAACATCCTTAGCGAATTATAATATAGGATGTATGATTTTAGATCAGCTATATGCAGATCACCTAAAACTTTCCAATGATAATTTCAAGGCACTGAAAAATGGGATAAAATAGTTGTATGTAAAACAACAGAGTGTACCTTACAATTGTATAACAACATTTTCAAAACTGACATTCCTAAGGAAATTGCCTTGAAAGGAAGAGGTTCTGCTTAATGCCTTGTAATTTAAAGGGCTTTTGTGCAAGTATGACTGTAGGTATTGTTATTTGTATCATTGTGCAGTAGCCTAACATAAAGTTACTGAATATACAATTTATTAAGAAATAAATGTTTGTGTTTTCGTTACAGCATGCTGTGCTGCTCTTACCGAACTTGTGCTCAATGACATGAATGCTCATCAAGTAGTCCAGGTATTAAAAGCATTTCTGCACAATCTCCTCTTTTTTTATAGATAGGCATCATTAACCCTTTGAGTGCCAGAGAGGTACGCAACACATTGCAGAGCGTTGTATAACACTAAAACTGCCAACAGTTCTGGGGCAAAATAACTGCACCACATATTTTGTGGGATTTACAAGAGTTATTATACTAAAAAGCCTGAAATTCTTTTGTGCAGTTTGACTCTAGGGTTGCCACCTTTTCTTTAAAAAAATACCGGCCATGGCATTCTCTCCATAGACTTAACATTGGATCGAATCCAATTTTTTACCGGCCTGCCGGTAAAATACCGGCTGGGTGGCAACCCTATTTGACTCACAGCATCATTTTACAAAATGGGGGAGAGTGAGCAGTGACAGCACTCTTTCTTTATACATACTCCCCAAAATGTGTGAAAAGCTACTGTTCTTACTTTTACCCTACTGATGCCAGTTCTGCTATTGATTTACATTTTCTAAAATATGAATGTTCAAAAATCTTTATTTATTTGTTAGTAAATAAGATACTTTATATGGATTCAGGCTCTATATCCCATTAGGCAGAGTAGGCACCTGCTTAGAGTGCCAGCTATTTGTGGTGGACCTCTGCCATGCTGGGAGTGGCATCAAACACCATGTTGAATTGGGGTGTGGTCAGCTCAATACCTCTGCACCAGACACCGTCTCTTGTTTTGTGGTTGGTATTTTTTTTTCCATTTTCAAAAGCTTTATTAAAGATACCAAAGCATTACAGAAAAAGTAAACATAGCATATTCAAATAGCGAAACAGAAGTGTTACATTAATACATATCGAACAAGTAACACACATTACGCATTCAAGAATAACAAGCAACAAAATAAGGGAGGGATTCAAAGTGGGGTTAGACCAAAACCCCACTCAAGGGCAAAGAGGTAGAGAATCAAATACAGTCAGGTAAAGGGTAAAAGTTTAGAAGTTAGTCGGACCATCATTAAATTGGTATCAGTGATAACATCTGCACTTATGGGGGAGGGAAGGGGGGAGGGAGAAGGGGGCAGAGAGGGGAAGGGAGACATAAAATGAAAGAAGTAAAAGGAAAAATGAAGAGGCTTAAAGGGGGCAAGACCAAAGACAGAGAAAATGGTAGGCAGACAGAGCGTAGAGAAAGAAGAGAGAACTAAGAAGGAGGAACTGCAGGGGGAGTAGAGAGGGAGAAAGTAAAGGAGGAAAGAGAGGAAAAGAGTGAAGAAGAATGCGAAAAGGAAGAAAAGAAAGAAAGGGAAGAAGGAAAGAAAAGGAAGAAGGAAGGAACCCAGTCTCTGGCACATGAGAGGCCCTGACCCAAAGGGGGCCTGATGAGTGAGGAAAGACATTGCAGTAGCCACGGGTATTTGAGTCTCATCACTGGGAGATGGGCAAGAGGCCCAACTCAGTATATCTCATTCATGGGCTCCAAATGCAGTTGAACTCATGCCAGGTTTGTGTGACTTTAGCATGCAATCTCTGTGCTGAATGATGAGCCTGAACTTGAGAGACCCATGAAGATAGCGGTGGAGGGTACGTAGACTTCCAAAGCAGGGGGGATTAAAGATGGGTTGAACCAGAAGAAGCTGCTCAGATCGATCCAAGGGGCAAACAATTGTATACAATCGATCCATTCTTTGGAAGGGGTGCTGGAGAGGTTGGATATTTTCAGGAGCGTAGAGGCTCTGTAATACAGGAGTAGATCAGGAGCACCAAGACCTCCTCTACTAGGCAGCCGTCTAAGATAGGACAGCGGAATCTGCGGTAGGACAGTGGAATCTGCGGTCGTGAAACCTCCAAATAAACGAATTAAGAATACGGTGAAGAGAGACAATAGATTTGGAAGGAATCCTGACAGGTAAGGCATTAAAGAAATACAAGATTTTCGGGAGTATTACCATCTTGGTATTATTATTGTTGTAATGTTCAGTTTATGTACTAATTTAGCCAGTTTATTTACCATTTTATATTTTCTTACTGGTCAGTTTATTTAACCACTTTGATGCTAGGGGGATCTCTAATATACTGAATAGCAGTACATGGGGATAAGACAAGTGTGTCTAAACTTTTTTCCCCCTCAAACATTAGTTTGAGAAATGAAAAAATAATTGAGGGCCACATACTAGCTAAAACGTAATGGCATTAGAGATAAGCACGCACAGAATGAGAGTTTTATATTGACTTTTGTGTACTCATAGCTTGGTTAAAACACTACCTTACATTTTGTTACATACATTTATAAAGTATTACATGTTTGTCTGATTGATCTGGAAAGGATTATATGTTTTGTAGCAAATCACTTTTCTGTCCTTTGAGGACCCGTGACGTGCCAGGATCGTCATGGGTAAAAGTGCGTTAATTCGTGACATGGAATTCAGGGGTCCCCGAGTGGCACACAGCCC
This sequence comes from Rhinophrynus dorsalis, assembly GCA_037306005.1. Taxonomy (NCBI): domain Eukaryota; kingdom Metazoa; phylum Chordata; class Amphibia; order Anura; family Rhinophrynidae; genus Rhinophrynus; species Rhinophrynus dorsalis. The sequence continues at coordinate 384,445,621 of CM074723.1, read as the reverse complement.
TGAATCCATTTCACACATTAGAAAAAAAACTCTGTGTTCCTGCTGGTCATTAATAGGGTAAAAGGGGTTAATGAAGGGTGAAGTGTCAGGACCATCACAGAAGTCCATCCTTTGAGGGCAGATGACGGACCTGGCATGTCATGAATTAAGGATCACAGCTGTCCTCAGGGCTCATGTGATCATGGTTTTTAGGCTATTAGTAAGTGCGACAGAACTGGACCAGTCAGTTCCAACCTTTATCCAGTGGCTCTGCACAAGTGATCACTTTTACATCGATCACATGTGCAAATGGAGCCACGTGGCATATGCAATGTAAATAAACATTTCCTTTGTTACTGTTCTCTGTCTCTCTCCTCCTCAATGTGATGGTGAAGCAGAGAGAGGCAGAGAACACATATCATAACCCTTCATATGGCCAAATAGGGGAGCATTTTGGTTTTAGGTTGTGGTGCTGGGGACAGGACTGGTGGGCTGAGCATTTAACATATTTTTACATTACATCATGACCAGTTTACACATTTTTCTGTAACTGAATAAATGATTTAGATCAAGAAACATGTTTTGATTTTTTTTTCAAATAGCTTTATTAATAGAGAAAGCAGAAGTACAAAATATAAAGCTCCACATAATAATAGTACCATAAACATGCAATAGTCATATTACAGCTTAACTCAGCAAGCGTTGCTTAGTAACTCAAACATAACAGTTATTAAACAAAGATATGAGCTATACAAGAGGCTCTCAAATGTTGCCTAAGAAAATAAAAGAATAGTACAGTAAGATAGTAAGTAAAAGGAGAGTGAAAGAAACGAGGGGAGCGAAAGAAAAGAAAAAGGGAAGGACCACTAAGTACTTATAAAGAAGTGCCGTAGTGGGAGAGTGAGTGAAGAAGAAATAATAAGCTAAGCATTGAAGATGAGCCAGTGGACCTAGTGTAAGAATGAAAGAATAGTGCATGGGCAGAGTGACTGGGCAATATACCTGACAACCTGTTTGGATATCATGCAAAGACCTCCAAGATGTCTGGGGGGGAGGGAAATGAAATCCTACATTCGTGGACTGAAACATGCTAAGGGCCAAGACCCCAGTCTGGCCGGTATAAAAAAAAACAAAACACATAAGCAGCTATGTAAACAAGAGCATGGAAAAAGCATATACAAACATAAGGCAATATATCATAAGAACAGAAAATAAACGAAAAGACACTAATTAATATGAAATAGTCCCTAATCTGGTACTTCAATGGAATATGCCTTATGAAGACATCTCTGATGCCCCTGAGACAATATCAAGGTGGCGTAAGTGCTAAGTCGCACCGTAGAAATAAAGAAAAGGAAGAGAGAAAAATACCTCTAAAAGAAAGACGGAGGCAAGCAGAACCACATGGAACAGTCCGGGGACATCAGAGATTAAGCGATATTATAGATCCTTATAGCAGAGTAACATCAAGTCATATAACAATACTGAAAGACTTGCAGATAAACACCTGGATAGGTTAGCCCATATATCCTACATCCAAAATACTGTTAAAGGGTCCCAACACTTCCCCGACTCCACAAGCCTCCCACTCCCCGAAATGAAAAATAAAACCTCCGCAATTCAGTCATACACACCCACAGATTCTACATGGGGTATCAGATGATCAGGGCTGACCCCCCTGGCCCTAGGGGGAGCGACCATGGTATCATAATGCAATCAGTTCATTCAGGAGAGCGTCCAACCTCACATCAGAGGGGGATACAGGGTCCCAGAACTCCACATATGTACAGTCATATATCACCTGTATATGGTCCGTAGGAGAGAGGTATATAGTACAGTTTCATCAACAGCTACAAGACTTTGGAGCCAAATTGAGGCGAAACATCACCAGCACAAAACAGGAACAGTAAGATGAAGTGGCGGACCACCCTAAGTGGTCCTGGACCACAAGGCAGGAAAGGAAACCCTGGGTCCCTATCATGGTGCCCCGTGATTGCCTCTTGCAGTATTGTCATAAGTGTGACATTATTTACTTCCTGGCTGTCGCTCTCGCTGAGGCGCTATTCTTATAGGTCTACATGTTGGTGAGGTCATCACTCCACCCACCTGTCAGGGTTTTTAAACCTCAGCCTGTGTCATTACCTTTGCCCTTTCATGGTGTACCTGAGCTTATTGCTGTGTTGGTCCATTACTGTTCCTGTGCATTACCTGGCTATGTCTGACTACCCGTTCCAGTTCTGACTCCTGGCTACGTCTGACTATCCCGTTCCGGCTCTGACCCCTGGCTACGTCTGACTACCTGCTCCGGCTACGACCACTGGCGACGTCTGACTACCAGATCCGGTTCTGACCATTGGCTGCCTCTTGGTTTACTCTCCATTGTTGCTCTCATTTACCATTCCGTGCCTCGGTTTGGTTTCCGTGTTGCCTGTGCCTTCCACTCTGCGCTCACTCCGTTAGCAACGATTGTCGGTCATACCGTGTGTTTCTGCCGACTGTGTGTGTGTGCGGAGTGCTCTGCACTGCCCTCACATCTACCGTGTAGTCCAAGGGCCATTCCGTTACTGTTCACCTGCCTGGTGTAGGGTGAGGAAAGTGAGTCCACTGTTCCTCCCTGGTCTCATGAAGGTGTGCTATGCAGACATACACATGGAGTACTCGCACTGTTATTTCATCTACCTGTGTGAGTCCCAGGGCCTTTCCATTATCGCTCATCTGTCTATTGAAGGGTGAGGAAAGTGAGTCCACTGTTCCTCCCTGGTCTCATGAAGGTGTTTCACTATCTACTGCCACATGTCATTACTATACTACTGCTGTGTCATTTGTTGCCACCAGCCTGTTTCCTTATTACCTGTCTTTATTGTACTTAATAAAGTTTTATATTAAGTTCCTCTGTACTTGTCAGTGTGTTAATTTCCTAGTCACACCATGACAGTCCCAAGGAGAAACCACTCAGCCTTTGGAAATGAAAAGGCACACTCCCCTGGCATCTTCAGATCCTCACATAAGAATACTCCCAGAACGGCCTTCAAATTTAGCACAGAAACCTTCTCAGGCAAACCTAGAATCCTGAAGGTATCTGACTTATTCTTGTCGACTAAGACCTCTCGATGACCCACGTGGCTATCCATCAGCTCATCCCGTAGGTTCGGGGTCACTTCCACAGCTGCTTGGTGTGGAACCACGGCTGTCTCATCCTGTGCCAGGGGCAATGTACTGGGTTTTCTTATCCCCATAGCCTTGCTTAATCTGGAAATTTCTCTTTACGCTCTAATCTCTACCACCAGAGCCTTGAACTCCAACGTGGTCGGTAAGTGCATAATGTCTTCCTTCGTGATAAATCGAGGAGAGGAAGTAGGCAATCGAGAGCGGAGGAGCAAATACAGGTCCTCACCAACTGACCTGTTAGCAGAGACTGATGAAGGCCCAAGACTGGTTTCCTCCATATGATTCCAGGCAAGGGCCGCCATGCTGTTCATCTGCGTCACTGAGTCAAGCGGGTGCGAGAGGAAAACTCAGTAAGCTGAACCACCTTTTCGCCGTAATCAAAGTATTTCCTCAGGGTAATCCAACCAGAGAATGTCCACCTCAAGAAAGGTAGCAAAATAACACAGAATATGAGCAGCTATATTGTAGATATATTGTCTCAGCTATGGAGCAGTGTAAAGCATGTCCATCTTCACAGGCAGCTCGCTCCACCCCACCCCAAGAACAAAATATTTTATTTACATATACTAATATATAATAGTGATGTTTAAACAAAAATTAATGTGAGTTTGTGCATCAATGTGATACATGTATATACACAAGACACAGTCTGTTCTAAAAAGAGAGACAACATGGTAGGAAAGAGGGACATAGGAATTTGTATCTCAGCGGTACTGTACCCCCCTAAAAAGGGACACTTATTGGAGGTATGAACCGCCATTTTTCATTCAGATCCTGTTAAAAATGCACTAATTACATTTTTTTAAACATTTTTATTGAACTAAATGATGGGTTATACCTATAAATATGTCATCAAAAGAAAGCCCTACATATCCTTAACCCCTTAAGGACCAGTGATCCTAGGGGTGGATAGCGGTTAAGGACCACATAGAGGAATTCGGTGCACCGACGCACGTAACTGATGATGTGTACCGGTGAGCCGAACATGGGTCTAAGAGAGACTTCTTTGATCTTGGATTGGTCAATTTCAGATCCTGCTAATGCTTACAGCACTCCTGCAGGAGAATCGTAAGCACAAAATATGTGACGTGCCAGGACTGTCACCGGTCTTTTAGTCAAGAAAACGGTAATATGGTTGAAAAAAAGGCATACTAAAAATGCCAAAACAGCTCTTGTTCTGGAACTTGTTGCCAGACTGGGGCAAGTAATAGTACTAATCTCCCTATTAGTGCAGTTAGGCTAAAGACCTGGGTCTCTGCGGAACTTAGATGCTTTTCTGTTGAGAAGCAACGTGTGTGTCTAGAATCCAAGGGATTAGAAGGAACTCTTTAGTTTACCAACATGCTACTGCTGTTGTATCTCCTTTACTGTTAGAGATCACAAGTGCGTCATACCCTTTGATAGTAAAGCAAAATAACAAATATACTTCAAATACATATCTATAGTTTCACAGCTCTAAACATTATTATTATTCTCTTCATATAAAAAGAACGGCCCATGAGTATAAAAGCAAACTCTATATAGGACAAGTAAAATTTGATTGAAAGTTTAATTTTAATTGTAATCTCTTGATTGCTAGAGAAATTACCAATGCTTAGGTTAAAATCTCTAATTAAAAAAATAGTTTTTTATTGTTTGTAAATTTGTATTTGCCCCTATGGTACATTTCCTTTGCCACATGTCACATCTGTAATAATTATAAGTTAGAATTACGTATTGGCACAAACAGATCTGAAATGGCAGTGTCATTGTGAGAGCGGTATATTATTTTTTTACATACTATTATTTCACTTATAGAAACTTTCTCATCTTCATATAGGAAAATGGCGTTTACATTATTGGAATGCTGATTTTACCAAACAAACAAAATGATTCCATTAGAAGCAAAGCTTCTTTGTTACAGGTAAGTGTATGTGTCGCCTCATCTTATTAGATTCAAGAATTCTTTCTATTTATTCACCTGCTAAAGATATCTTCAGCGCATTGTGAACCAATGAAATTAAAACACCTCTAAACATTGATGAGGCTAAATTAGGGATGGACAGCTTTAAGGTCCTCTAGCTGTTGTGGACTGCATTTCCCATCATCCCCAGCTAGTTGTGGGCTGGCTGTATACAACAGTTCTCTCATTTTGCCTACCATCTGCTAAATGAAGAAACATTTAAAATAAAACATTTACAATTATAACTTTTCTAATGAAGTGGTCAGAAAAAATATTCCTAATATTCCTCCAATCCTAGGTATTTTTTCTGCAGCATATTTTGCTATCAGTGGTTTTATCCATTTGATCAATTAGGGCGGTGTGTCCAAACTTGTCCTCAAGAGCTATACAAAGGTCATGATTTGGGAATTAGCCTTCTTGAGCGCTGGTGGGTAAATCCAAATGATCCTATGTTTAAAGAAATGGTAATGTTTCAAAATAAATGCAGTTACAAATTTTCTTTATAGTTTTAGGGCCATGTAGAGCATTATTATCATTCTGTATGATCTGTAGTTCCAGAACAATTGAATTATAAAGTGTCCCCCTCCAGCTACCTTTACCTACTGTAAGCCACCTTCCCTAAGATGTGGAATCCAGTCACTCAACCGGACAGCTCGCAGTGAGGGACAATCTTCTGGCTGTGAGCATAAGGAAAACCCTGCCCACCTTGATGAAGGAGGGCATGTTTTTCCTTATTCTCACAGAAGTTTTTCCTGCACTGTGATCCATCCGGATGATCTTGCTGGTCTGAGAGCAGGGTTACGGACGTATAAGTGACGGGAGGGGACACTTTATAATTAAATTATTCTGAAATTACACATCACACAGAATGATAATAATGCTATATATATGGCCCAAGAACTATAAAGAATAATCTGAGCTGCATTTATTTTGAAACATTACCATTTCTTTAAGCATAGGATCATTTGGATTTACCCACCAGCGCTCAAAAAGTCTAATTCCCAAATCTCTGGTAAATCCAAAAGAGGAGCATATCTGGGGCAGACCATTGATTTGAGTGAGGCTTTTAACACCCTGAATGCTACTACATTCTGAGATTCTGGGAATTCCTGTCTGTTCCCTAACGTGCAGTTGATTTGCCTCAGAGCTTATCTTTTTCTTTTGGCATATTTATTAATTTTATTTATTTATTCATTCATTTTATTTATATATTTATTTATTTATTTATTTTTAACCAGTGACAACACATTGATATTTCTTCATTTTATTAATTTTACATATTTTAGCAGGAAAAATGCATTGATGTTTATTTCATTTTCAAATATGTATTGGAGCATATGTGACAAAAGAAGAAAGACAAGGGGGCAGACCCTCTAAGAGCACACCTGAATAAATATAAATCATAAAACCCCCTGCTTATATTATGCATCACCAGCTCTACCATGATATAGTGCCTTTTGAACATGTCCACCAACTTAATGGTGCTTCCGTTCAGGAATCAAAATACAAAAAGGAAGGTTGCATTCAAGTATAAAAAAATATCTTACTTTATTAAGTACAAGGTGCTGATATGCCCCAAAAATGCACCTGACGTGTTTTGTACCACACTTGGTAAGTTCTCCGGGGCTTTAGGGCTTTATCATAATAATCATAAGAACAGACATTTTTTAAGGCATATCAGCACTTTGTACTTAATAAAGTAATATATTTTTCATATACTTGAATGAAACCTTCTTTTTGAATTTTGATTCCTGAATGGAGGCACCATTAAGCTGGAGAATATATTCAAAAGGCACAATATCATGGTAGATCCAGTGAGTGCATAATATAAGCAGGGCATTTTATGATTTATATTTACACAGGTGTGCTCTTAGAAGGTCTGCGCCCTTGTCTTTCTTCTTTTGTCTTATTTCCTGCAGTGAAGCTGCGGGAAGTGCATATCCACTGATACACAGAAGGGCAGCAACTACATAGACAGACAGTGTTTTGTGGATACAAGTGAACCCATTTTCTCCTGATTTCTTCATCAATTGAAGGAAACTGTGGTCGAATTTAATTTCATAAACTTTTAATTTGGTGCTACCAGTATATATCTTATGGTTGACATTCAAGACAAGGAAAGTTATTAAGATATTGTTTTTTTATCAAAACCAAGCTTAATTTGTCCTCAAGATAAAACTTTATTATTTTAATATTTTTATTTTAATTTTTATTTCCCCCTATGACACATGCTAATTTTAATACTCTAAATAAACTTAATGCGCCACACTGGAGTGTAAAAAAATATTACCACCTTATTTGTAAAAATAAATAAAATATAATATTAAAGGGAAGCAACAGAATGTAAACTAACACCAACACTTTATGTGTTAAAACATTGAAAACCAATATAAACTAAATATTCCCGCTCCCTAAAATAATATAAAATATAATAATTTGGAGACAAAGAAAAAAATGTATAAAGTGTATATACAATACACATCATATATACGGTAGTATATAATTAATGATAAAATAAGACAGAAATTACCACAAATGCAGGGATCTATAAAGTAAATATCAAGCACAGTTAGACTCCACTAATAAGAGACAACTAAGCCCACTAAACAGTTTAAATATTAAAGTACCTCACACGTCTTCCCATCTGCAGAACTACAACCCCACTGCAATATTGCAACCACTTCTCTCTGATTTGCAGTGTTGCATGGCTTGCTATATCGCAGCGGGGTTGTAGTTCTGCAGATGGGAAGACGCGCAAGGTACTTTAATATTTAAACTATCTAGTGGGTTTAGTTGTCTCTTATTAGTGGAGTCTAGCTGTGATTGATATTTTCTTTATGGATCTCTGCATTTGTGACCATTTCTATCTTATTTTATCATTAATTATATACTACCCTATATACGACACGTGTATTGTATATATACTTTAAATATTTTTTTCTTTGTCTCCACATTATTATATTTCATATTATTTTAGGGCTCTGGAATATTTAGTTTATATTAATTGCAATACTCTTAGCTGAATATTAAGTCATTCTATCAATTTATTATATTGTAGAGTGTTATTGTTTACTGGTTATATTAGATACTACTCATTCTCTAGCGCTTTGGTATTTTTTTGTGTGTTTTTTTTGTGTTTGTTTTTTTTATTGGAGCAAATGACCCTAATAGTGATTTCTGGAGTAATGCAAAAAGGCAAAAATGTATATGGACCATTTGGATTGTCTGGACATTGTAAGGTAAGAGGGGGGAGTGTTTTTTTGCTTCTCCTTTAACACTTTGAATTTTTTGGCATTAGGATAGGGCATGTGTCAGTAGTTTGGAACAGAGTAACATTGATATATCAGGGTAATGTGAAAGTGTTATGGAAACCCACAGATGGTCACTTCTTCCCAGTAAAAGGAAGTGTTGCCAGATGGCAGGAGATATGAGACCAAGGTAAAGAGATACTGTTCATCATTGATTATTCATGATCCTGGTAGATGCTGCAATTTGCTGTGGCATAAATGTTTAACTGCTCTGTTTTTTTTATTTCTTACAGTGTTATGCTTTCAGAGCACTAAGATTTCTTTTTAGCATGGAACGAAACAGAGAACTTTTTAAAAGGTAGAGTACTGAATTATAAAACATACTAGTATGAAAGCCCGTATACATGGGCTAAAGTACACCCAGTAGCCCCAGCTGCTGCCCTGGAGCCGGGAGCAGAGACAGACGATGAGCCATCTGGAGCTCCCCGCTCTGGATCAGCGCGTTCAGCGAGTCTCTACTGCGCGTGATTGCAGTCATGCGCAGTAGAGACTCGCTGAACTCGCTGATCCTTAGCGGGGAGCTCCAGATGGCTCACAGCTAAGCTCCCTGTGTGTGAAACCACACATGCACAGTAGAGACTGCACATGTGCGGTTATGCTCACAGGGAGCGACGCATTCTACCACTTTATGTTATAGGATTATAGTGCAATTTCACCTTGACAAAACAGTTCAAGAAAAATATTACTCTGATTAAGTATTAACTCTTTAAGTCTTTTGGGGTTCTAACTGAATAATTGTCTATTTTATTTAGAAACTAGTTGAACAGCCCGTTACACGGGCCACAGTGCCTCTGGCAGCCAGTCGCGGGTCTCCCGCGCCTCGGCTGATACAGAGCCTCTGGCAGCCAGTCGCTGGGCAGTCACGCGAGGTGGAGACTACCCGCGCCTCGGCTGATACAGAGCTGGACGCTCCTTCGGAGCGCCCAGCTCTGTATCAGCCGCGGCGCGGGCAGTCTCCACTGCGTATGACTGCCGCACGCGCAGCAGTGTCTACTGCGCATGTCGGGCGTTACACACAACTTGGCGAATTATTATATAGGATTGTATTTGTTTCTCCATTCACACTTTCTACCTATATCACATGAAAACAGCATTGATTCAAAAGACAAGGTATGGGGAAGTTTCTATTTTAAGAGGGGGGGAGGTAGAGAAAAGAATGGTAGAGAGGTAAAGGAGGAGGAAAGGGAAATATGTGATGGCAGCTCTGAAACATCGTTGCTTCTCTTCATTCTGCAGACCACCTTCTCATACCCCCTATATCTCACATTATACCCCTACCTCACATCTTAGTCTGTGCACTGTGCTCTCTTCCTACTGTGGCGGGAGAGGGTGGAGAGTAGGCCATGGAAATGAGTGCTGGAGAGGTTCAGTACTGGAAGAGTGGGAGGGAGGAGAAGAAGGAAGTGGTGAGGAAATCAGACACTATATGGAAGGAGGGAGTGATGAGTAGGCCAGCCATGGTGAGAAATGACAAAGGGAGCACTGTATTGAGAGAATGGGAGGTAGTATACTAGCCACTATATTTAAATAGAAAGGGAGGGGTTGTATAGGAAGACCACTGTGTTGCACAAACCTCTTGTCCCTAAAAGGATAAAGCTGGGGTACCATGTTAATAACCTAAAAAATAAAACATATTTTGAGTTATGGGAGAGTTCATTATGCTTCTCCTGATTGACATCAGGACAGGAATCTGCAATTAGATGCTGAGGGTCCACATCCCTCAAATGTGGGGGAAACTGAGGGACATGGTGTAACGGTTTTTTAAGACTCTCAGACCAGTGTGTGAAATAAAAACACAATTTATTAGAATAAGTTAAGGCAGAAGTACGCCCTCTAGTGGCGGTTGATATACACCAGCAGTATGGACTGGAAGATACAATTGTAAATGCACAAATGAATTACATGTACAAATACACAGTAGTAGAATTGAATATACCCACAGAGGGTTAAGTCCTTGATAACAGTCAGTCTCAGATGTGGATGTTTGGAACGCCCTGGGTGTTATAAGGCTGTGCTGGAGACAAAGTTCATCATAGGCTGAATACAGGACTGCCTCGCCACGGTGTTCAGTAAGAAGAAGCACAGGAATCCACTTAGCCCCCTCGGGCGTACCTACTGGAACTGCTTCAGCTAGTGCAAGTGCAAATAGCCCCCACGGGCGTGATTGGAACCGGCCTGCAATGCGAGAGCTGCCAAGCCTCCTCAGACTTAACCGGACACGGGATATGACGTGCAAGAGCCAACAGCCCCACGGGCGTAGTTACCGGATTTGCTAATGCTGATGCCCAGTATTACAAGAGAGAGAGTCTTAGGCGCCCAACCGGCCCAACGGATGTGAATACTCTGCAAGGATGTACAGAGCTGCCGACGGAGAGCGGCCAACTCAGCAGGAGTATCACCGAGAACGAGACTCTTACGGGAGTAGAGAGAGAGTGGAACCCAGGCGGCACTGCTAGGGTTAAATGGCACTTTTACTCGAGGCTTTTCAGCGGTATAGCAAGGCTCTGCAATATGAGGGAGGCATACAAACGCACAACTCTGCACAGGTAGATACACTGCACTGATCGGAGTACACCAGGCAAGGCAGTCACACCAAAAGCTGGAACAGCAGATAGAAATGTTGCGGCGGCGACAACTGGAACGCAGGTCACTGTAGCAAGCAGGAGTCGATCTTCGGAGCGGGAAGTCAGCCAGGCCGGGTCGGAGCACGCAGGAGGTAGTCATACAAGCCGGGTCATACACGAGCAGGAACGTCAGCCAAACCGGGTCAGGATCCAAGGGTGGTAGTCAGACGGGCCGGATCATACACAAGCAGGAACACAGGAGAATAGTCAGGGCAAGCCGAGTCGGTACACAGGAATCCGGAACACAGGAACACAGCAACAGTATAACTGGCTCAGAAACACCACGAAAGGGCATCTGACAGATGTGATAGCCAGGTATAAAAAGGTCACCAGGGGGCGGGCCAAACCAACACAGCAAATCAGTGTTTGCCACAGATGAGACTGACAGGAATCACAGGCACTGTGATACATGGATACACTAGTCTTGTAACAGCAATAGGGCAGTGACTGCTGAATGACATTCATTGGTGTCAGTCATATATCATTTGCTGATGTCCCCTTGTGTCAGCCAATAATTGGATGCTGCAATAAACATAATCTCCAGTGTTGCCATTTTGAATTATGTGCATGTTCCCTCTGCTGCATGTTACTTGTGTCCTGCTCTGCATGCAGGCACAATGCTGCCTACTGCAAAAGGCTTCCAAGCTTTGAGTCAGTAATCAATATTGTGAAAAGCCTAATGAGGCCCTCATATTATATTCTCCATGGGTGGCATTAATGCTGTGTGAACATAGCCAATGGGAGAAAAATACAGGTGTAGAGAGGTTATTTTGTTAAGGTATTTTGAAAATATATGTCTGTTGCCTTCATTGGATTAAAGTAGATATGCACCGATACGGATTTTTTAAGACCGAGTCCGAGTACCGATACTTTTTTCAAGTACTCACCGATACCAATTACCGATAACTTTTTTTGGCGGTCATTTGCCAGTTTTCTAAGTACCTATATGCTTTAGGTACTTGGAAAACTGGCAGATGACCGCAAAAAAAAGTATTGGTATTGGTGAGTACTTGAAATATACACACACACACATACATACACACACCACCTCTTGACTCTTGATTCTCCCCTTTTGACTCTTTCTCCCCCTCTTGATTCCCACCTTTTGCTTCATTCTACCCCTCTTGAGCTCCCTTCTTTTGCCTTGGCTTTTTCTCTCCCTTTTGATCCCCCTTTCTCCCCCTCCTTCTCCTTGACTCACCCTTTTGCCTCTCTCTCCCTCCTGATCTCTCCTCCTTTTGCCTCTTCTTGGCCCCCCTCCTTTTGTCTCCTGATCCTTCCTCCTTTTGCCTCTTTTTCTCCCTCTTGACCCCACTCTCTGTCTCTTTCACCACCCGCTGCCCCATCTTGTCTCTCCTCTGCTGGGTGCTCGCTGTTCTCTCGAGAGCCCCAGCAGAGGTCAGCGTTGAAGCGTTGCCATGGTAACCCGTGGCAACGCTCTGACGCTGCAGGAGTGAGAGAGGTGACCGGGGAGCATTGTGAGCAGCTCCCCGGGCTCCCTCTCTGCAGCACCGACCCTGACACAGGGTATCGGTGCTGGCATCGGCCGCATTTGCGCGAGTACAAGTATTCGCACAAATGCTGGTATCGGCACCGATACCAGTATCGGTATCGGTGCAACCCTAGATTAAAGTACTAATCAAGTCAATGGATGTTACATATTGCTCTCTGGCATTTTAACTGGTAATAGTGCCAAAATGAATATTATTGCTTGATTCATTTCTATAAAATGTAAAAAAAAATATGAAGTATTAATTTTGTTACTATTAATATATTCCTTTGTATTAGGTATTAGGTAACAAAATTATTTTAACCTTTTTTTTTAGGTTTTTTCCACCAGATCTCTTTGAGAGGTTCATTGATATTGGGCACTACATACGAGATATCAAGGCCTATGATGAGCTTGTATCTAAATTAAATTCACTGTCAGTAAGTGCCATTTTAACATGTTATAGAAAAATTATGTGATCAACCGATCAAATGTAAATTGTATTTTGTGCAATTTTCAGGAAGATGAATTGAAACAAGTTGCTGACAGTATTGAAGGCATCAATCAGAATAAGACACCTACAAAATTTATTGGAAACTATGCAATTTTAGATCATCTGGGAAGTGGAGCATTTGGAAGTGTATATAAGGTAAGCTTTATTCAATTAGAAAACACAGCAAGCAAACTCTATGCAAAAAAAGACATTCATTTACAGAATGCAGCATCTGAAAAGACAAAATACATTATAATAACAATTCATAGAAGACTAGGGTGAATGTACTAATAAAGTTCTGCACAAAAAGAGTTAAATTAATTTTTTATCCTTATGCCGGAATATTGCCAATATTCCCCTTTATCATTGTTTTATTGGAATCCAACTGGGCAGCTCATGGGAATTGTGGAGAAATTGTGTTACTTTATTACAAACTAGTGTACACGGGCCAAGGTCTGGGTGATGTTAAACCTTTGAGTGCCAGAGGGGTACGCAGCGCATTGCTTTGCAATACGTTGCACACCCCTGTGGCACTCAAAGGGTTAAGTGGCCGGTCCTGCTCTGCATCCTGCCTCCAACGCAGTCATGCACTGTAGAGACTGGCCAAAAGCACAGAATGCACCCAGCATTCTGTGCGTTCAGACAGTCTCTACTGTGCATGACGGCTTCTGACAAACATCCTAACGAATTATTATATAGGATTGCTAGCATAACATATAGGTGTTATTTCTTATAACAATATTACTTGCAGCCCACAGTCATGTAAGATATTAAAACAACTAACTATTGCTTTATTATTACAAGTGAAACAAAACGTTTGGACAACTTACAAAATGAACAGGTTTCATCCCAAATAAATAGTAACTTTAAAAACATTGATCACCTTGGATTCTCTACTCTACAATTGCACTGGGAACCGTCAGAGGCTCTCCGTAATGTACAAACCTGATATAATCTGATTTTATCCATTTTATATGATAGGATCTTTTGATTCTCCTGTATTGTAACATGTACTGTTTTCCCGCTCCCCTCTCCGGCCTCCCTTACCTTTCCTCTTTTGACTCCCTTATCATATATTTAGATTAATAAACTGAAGTTATAAAAAATGAACTAACCCTATCTTAGGGTGACAAGTCCACTTAAATTAACAAAAAAAACAAATTCTGTTTTTTTATTTTTATACTTATGCTTCCACATAAGAAAACACTTTACATGTAGCATCTTTGTTCTCAATCCCTCCTTCCCTCTAGATATTATATTCTGAAATCCTACCTCTCAGCTCATGCTGATCTTTTACATTTCTTCAATATGCTGGTTTTCATCAGCAGGAGAACAGGAGGAAGACTGGGACAGAGGCCTAGAAACCAGACTCCATTCCATCAAAATGGATCTTCGTGTGGCAAAAGTTGCTTGAAACTTGCTATTTTTAGCCTCTTTTAAATGTTTTCCCCAGCATTCTGTCCACTACCTATCTTAGATTTGGCAGTTCAGGATAAATAGCAAACTTGGCTTAAATGGCAGAAAAAAATAATTGAAAATGGCCATAATTGCCATCACCTTCAGGGAGAATGCCTTTTGCAGTGCTCGCTTTTGGACAGTTTTTCCTGCCTCAGCTGAGAAAAAGTCCACAACCACCACAGCTCCCCAGTGTTCCCAAGTGCACCCAATCATCTTCCTTGGTTGTCTAGTGGAAGGGAAAACAAATGCATCCAATCACCTTTCCTGATTGGCTAGAAGGGAACATGTTTACTCCAAGCTTACTCTAGAACATATACATTGTGATACATTTAAATAGACATGATCATTTAAATCTGTCAGTCCCTGTTTATTTATTCCAGTGTCATATTCAGCAGCATATGTGTGTATATATGTATATATATATATATATATATATATATATATATATACTTTTTTTTGAGGGGGGGTAATTTAGTAGTACCAGTGTTAGTGGTGGGATTTTTGTATTTATTTATTTATTTAGGTAAGCTGATGGGAAGACCAGGGTGTAGAGGACACCTCTGGACTCTGATATCAAGGTGTATATGTAATTAAAAAAAACACACTTCCATCCCCTTTTTTTTTTTTTTTTTTTTTAATTAAAATTGGGGCTTCAGACCCCACATTTATTATTTTCCATTTATTTTACTGGTGGCTGGAGCCCATATTATTTTATTTAAGTTACTATCATTATCTCATCTGGATTTATAGTTGAGTGGATAATTATATCTTTCCATCTGTTTTTACAAGTGCATTTACAATCCCTTATATTTGTAAATTTAGTTTAGTGATTAACCCCTCTGTTTATCATTTTTTTGGATGGGATGGCTGGTGGTGGTGTGGGGAATTCCTTATTTTATTATATATTTTTTTTACATATGAAGACTTACACCCCATTGATGATACACCAATTTTGCTGTAATTGAGCAACAGATGTTTTAACCTGGAGTGGCTGTAACATGGGGAGAACTTTCTATGACATGGGGGATCAGACAGGAGACCAGGCAGGTTACTAACCACCCAGTTCCCTATCTACAGTACAGTAATTAATTGGTTATATAGATAATCATGAGACGAACACTGGGCGAGCATACATTAGAATAGAAGGTCCCTGCCCCATAGAGCTTACAATCCATGTATAGAATGGGTGACATACAGATACAAGCAAGTAGAGGAGGAAGGGCAATTTTTGACATATAAGATAATATTTACATATTACAGTAATGCTACATTTAAAGGTGCTCTTTTAGCTTGAAGTTGTTAACCCTTTGAGTGTCAGAGGGGTACCCCTCTGGCACTCAAAAGGTTAAGGGTTGAGGCTTGGCGAATGCTGGCTGGCAGGGAGTTCCAGAGGTAAGGAGCAGCAAGGGATTCAGTCGTGATTCAGCGATAGAGGTTAACGGAGCATGGTGCGTAGAGGACGTGCAGGTATATGGCGGTATATCAACAGTGAAAAATAAGTTGGGGAGGAAAATATATTTTGAGTGCTACAAAAGATTCCAAAGATGTCGGTTTTTTGTTTTCTTTTTTCAGAAAAAGAAAGATTTTGACCCTTGGTTAGAATTTAATTGCAGGACTGACAATAACAATATATATGTTATTCCTGAAAATATTCACTCGACAAATGTTTTCTGATGCAATGTAATGTAATCTAGGCCAGAATGAGAAGGAGACCAGTTGAATTTACTACATACGTGGAAATTAATATCTTAAGGACAGATGACGTGTGAGGACCGTCGCTGGTGGATTTGCGTTAATGACCGGTGAAGGTCCTGGTACGTCATGGAATTCTGGGATGGCAACGTGGCTGCATACCGCACTGCCACCCCAGAATTCATTGGCATAATTTAAAAAAAAAAAAAAAAAGCTCCGTGGTTCTTAATGGCCGCCTGCCATTATGAAAAAATACCAAACCCTGACTATATACATTTAAAATATGCCTGTCATCAAAAGGCAAGTTTAATTTGATTTTTTTAGAGAATCAAAACCTGCCTTTATGTTGTATGAGCCATTTTTCTGTGTAATATGTCATTTTTGAGAAATTACACTTTATGTTTAGGGGGCATAGGGTGGCCCTTTATGCTAATTTTCTGCAAAGTATGCTAAATAGTTATGGATGAGACCAAACTTTCATTCTTAGCACAGTGTGTGTGTGTGATAATATTGACCCAGCACAGGAACTAATTAGTATAAAGTGCCATACTGTGTCACCAACAAATAAAGGTTAATCACTCAAAACTTACAAGTGGCTAGTACATGTAGGCAAATTTAATTTATTTTAAGATTAACTAAATTATCTTCACATGACAGGTCCACTTTAAGGCTTGTGAGGCTATTTGGGAGTGTCAGCAATAACATCATATCTGTATTATTAAGAAAATGTATCAACTAGGTAGTGTTGCCCCTGTGAGAGAAACATGCATTCTCATAGCAGAGTGTAAGTGTTGTTAGTATGGACACACAGATGCCTTGTATTTTATTAGATGTTGTATAAGCCAGATGTCAGATGTTTGATTAATTTTATTAATTATGGAAAATATCAAATGGTGATTTTCACATTGTTCTATTTATAATGATAAGCATTTATCACAAAAACCTAAAGAGAAAAAAGTGTGTGTTAAGACAGTTCTATCTTAAAGCGGAACTACCAACCTATAAAAAGTCACCATCCAATAATTAGGCATATGGCGATTAGCTTCTTAATACTGTTATTATCTTCCACAAGTACCGCTTTTTGAAGTAATCCTGTTTCTTCAGAGACTGACGGCCAGGCTTCTTGCTGTAGAGCTGTCAGTCCCTTCTGGTGACTTTCGGCTTCATGCAGTACCTCCTACAGGAGACCGGGCCAGACAGCGCAGGTGCGCAGACGTCTCTGAGCAAGATGTCTGCGTCCAAGCCTGGCTGCTGGTCTCTGAAGAAACAGGATTACTTCAAAACGTGGTACTTGAGGAAGATAATAGCAGTATTAAGAAGCTAGTCTCCATATGCCTAATTTTTATAGAGTGGTAGTCTCACTTTAAATGTAAGCAACTGTCAAGCTTGCCTGTTTTTCACTTTTTCCTGCCTTAATTTTATTGAATAAAACAAACAAAACCAAAAAAAAACATATTTTTTGTCTAGGTCAGAAAACACAGTGGACAGAATCTTCTGGCCATGAAGGAAATTAATTTACACAATCCAGCATTTGGAAAAGACAAAAGAGATCGTGATAGTAATGCAGAGAACATTGTCTCTGAACTGACTATAATCAGAGAACAAGTAAGTTTGCCTTTTTAGTAATGTACTAGTGTAAAAGCCCGTGTACATGGGCCAGGGTCCGGGGAATGTTAACACTTTGAGTGCCAGAGGGGTACGCAAGGCATTGCTTTGTGCCCTCTGGCACTCAAAGGGATAAGCGGCCGCTACCTCACTGCTCCACATGATGCAGTCTTTCATCACCTCATTCACGCTTTGCAATCATGCGCAGTAGAAACTGCCTGAATGCGCTCAGTCTCTACTGCGTATGATGGCTTCTGACAAACATCCTAGGGAATTATTATATAGGATTTTATAATTATGTTTATTGGGATACATGGGATCTAGAACTAAGTGATTTTCTCACTCCCATAGGTGGATTTAGATACTAGGCACCTTTAGTTCTGCTGTAATCAGAAAACACTCCTCCTATTACTCTGCTCCCAAGCCACATCTGATGTGGCCTAGCACAGAAAATACACTTACCTTGTAAGTTACAAACAGAAAAAAACCTACACATTTCGGATGTTTAAATAGTGTCCAGTAAAGCAAAATATGAACTGATAAACTGCCTGAATCAGTATATAAAATGGTTTATAAACTAGCCACCGTAAAAAATAACAGTTGTCTTGTTATGTGGCACTGGGATTGCTCTAGCCACATTCCCAGCTCAAAATGTGGATGTGACCAACAAAGAAGGGGCACCACTCGAAATGTGACTCTCTTGATTGAAATAAAACAATACCAATGCACTATAGTGACATTTGTTAATATCTATAATTTGCAGTACCATTAACATAGTATCATAGTAAAGTAGTTTGAATAAAGACATTAGTCCATCAAGTTCAACCTTTGCCTCATATCCTAGGGACATGAGAACTGTATAGCTTTCCTGATACCAAATAAGTTAGCCTTTATCAGACCTTCCTGATTTGCCTACTGATAAACAGTATAACCCTGTATGTTCCATTTTTTAAAGAAATGTATCTAATCTTCTCTTAAATGTATCCATTGTATCTGCCATAACTACCTTCTTGGGCAAGGAATTCCACAATTTAACAGACCTTACTGTAAAAAAAAATCCTTCCTCTGCTGAAGTCTAAACCTCCTTTCCTATAATCTCAAGGGGTGTCCCCTGGTCACCTGATCAGGCATTGGAATGAATAGCTCACTACAGAGATCCTTGTATTGACCTCTCATATACCTGTACAATGTGATAAGATCTCATCAGTCGTCTTTTCTCTAGAGTAAATGAAACAAGTTTATCTAGTCGTTCCTCATATGTCAAGTCCTCCATTCCCTTAATTCATTTTGTTGCTCTTCACTGTACCCTCTCTGGTTCTAGTATATTCTTTTTCAGAACTGGTACCCAAAACTGTACTGCATATTTGAGGTGAGGTCTTACCAATGATTTGTACAATGGAAAAACTATGTTATCCACTCTTGCGTCAATACCCCATTTTAATCAAGACAGGATTTTGTTTGCTTTTACTACTGCTATTTGACACTGGTCACTGTTTCAAAGTTTGTAGTTTACAAGGATTCCCAGGTCTTTCGGTAGCAACTAGTCTCCTAAAATGATTCTATTAAGTTCATAAGTAGCCTTGGGATTATTTCCTCCCAAATGCATGACTTTACACTTTCCCACATTAAACTTCATATTCCATTTGTTTGCCCAATCTGTAATTTTATGTAAATCCCTCTGTACAGAGCAAATATCCTGTTCTGAATTAAGTACCCTGCATAATTTAGTGTCATCTGCAATTATTGATATTTTGCTTTCTATAATAATAATGCATTATTCTCTAAAATCCCTAGAAAGGCTTCTATCTCAAAACGCATTCCACACAATACTATCTACTTAAATAGAAGCACTAATCCTAGAGCACATAATATAACTTTGCTCAAACTGAAAATCACTTAATTATGTCAAAATTCTATTTTTCTCAGCTGAACACTGTGCAAAAACAACCAGAAAAACTGATATCACACAGCAAACATTTAATAACTGTGTAACCCAATAAAGAAGGGGAATTAATACTTATGATGATATTATGTAATAACGTATAACCTCAAAGTAGAGAATGAAATACTGTAGTATAATACAGTCAGATCTCCCCCCTACTTGCAGACATTTCGAATTTCACTCTCAAACAAGAGTTAAGTGAAGCTCTTCACAAATCTTCCAGTCCAGCTTGCATAGTTTCAGGGGTCAATAAAAATAAATTTCCATCTCAGGAAGACAAGAACACAGCTGCGGGGGGAGGGGATTATGCTCTAAGGTGTGTTAAATAATTGAGTAAAGAGGAATTGCTTTTGCAGTGTGATACATTTTCCACTTCCTGTTATTCTATGGAGCCTATGCACAAAGATTTCTCAACTTGGAGGGATCTTAGAGTGTGTGTATGTATGTATCTTTAATTATATAGTGCCACATACACAGTGCTTTACAGAAACAGAAATAGTAGCATGCAAAAATATTACAGGACAGGAAAAACAGTATCAAGCCAAAGTGCTATCATTGTATTATCAGAAGGGGAAAAATGCGGCAAAGGGAATCATACACTGAGGAGGGGACCCTGTCCGAAAATGCTTACAATCTGATTATTAATCATGGCAACGTACAGGGATGTAGGAGGAGGAGGATAATTGCCAGTAAAAGGCTTTTGTAGGGGAAATGCAGAATTATATGGATGTGAATGTCAGTGTGCACAAGGGGAATATTGTTACTGAGATGCCTTCTTGAGCAGGTGTTGTACTTGATTGTGCTACTGTGGGGAATGCCAGCAATAGATCTCATGGCCACCAGGGAAAACAGGAAAGTTCTGACCTTCTGCTCCCAGAAGGGAGATCCTCTGTCCACGGATGCAGTGTTGATGCTTATATCTTTCCTCCAATTCCTCTCATACTCAGGGTACTCCGGAAGATCAGGATGGACGGTGCAATGGTCATTCTGGTAACTCCTTCTTGAACTAGGAGGGTATGGTTTGTGGACCTGCTCAGTCTTTCCATTCAGTGTTATCTGTGGAAAGAGGATGTGGAAAAGATGGCTTTGACAACATGGCTGTTGAAGCACTCATCTTGAGGAGAAAACTGTTCTATATTGAGGTAATTTCCACTATGATTCAGGACTTTAAATCTGTCTCTTCCAAGGCCTACCATAGAATATGGTCACTTTTTCATTCTTGGTGCGTGGACAAGTCTGTGTCCTTGCAGGAGTGTGACCTTCCTTTGATGTTATCCTTTCTTCAAGTTGGAGTGAATAAGGGACTCAGCTAGTGTTCCTTAAAGGTTGAAATTTCAGCTATTTCTGTATTCTTGCAGAGATGTATTGCCACCATTACAGATGTCATGGGGTTCCTTCAGGAGGTGGCCCATGCCTTCTCTGCCTTTAAGGCTCCCACTCCTCGTGCAACCTTAATTTGGTTTTGGGAATTTTGCAGAAGCCTCCTTTTGATCTCCTTGCTTCCATTCCATTAAGTCATTTGACGCTTAAGATGGACTTTCTTTTGTCAGTAGTCGCTGTCTGCAGAGTTGCAGGCCCTGTCTTGCAAACCACCTTTCCTGCTTTTTCGTCAGGACAAGTTGATACTTCGAACCTCTCAGAAATTTCTTCCTAAGATGGTTTCTGAGTTCCACTTCAATCAGGAGATTGTTGTGCCTTCATTTTGTCCTGACCCTAAGTCTGACAAGGAGAAGGGTCTCCATTTGTTTGACTTGGTGCGGTGCCTTAAAGTTTTTGTGCACCACACTGTGTCTTTTCATAAGATTGACTCCCTGGTTGTCATTCCTGAAGGATCCAGGGCAGGTAAAGCTGCTTCTAAGATCACTGTGGCCTCTTGGATTAAGGCTACCATAAGCCAGTTGTATGAGCTCAGAAAGAACCCTGTTCCCTTTAAGAACACAGCACATTCCAACAGGTCTGTGGGATTCTCTTGGGCCTACAAAAATAAGGCCTCGGCTGAGTAGTCGTGCAAGGTGGCGACTTGGTCCTCTTTGCACCCCTTTTCTAAGAACTACTGTGTCAATGGCTTTGGCTGAAGCCAGCTTTGGCCGGAAGGTCCTGCAGGCAGCTCTGCCTAAGGGCCTACACACTTGGTTGCCTTACTGTTGTTTCAACTGTTTGAGCCCTGTTGTCTCACGTTCTTGTATGTGCTGTGTAAGTTCAGTGTCCGATAACACCTTTATCTGTGTGGGCTATTCAGATTCTGTATAGACCTAGGAGCTCTGGTATCATGGGGACAGGTATGAGGTCCTTTCTCCTTTTTTCCCACCTCTGGGAGCTTAGTGTTATTTCCCCATGGTACCTGTGTTCCATATTGAGTGTAAGAGAAAATTGGGTGTAAGAGAAAATAGGGTTTTAGAGTTATTACCTGTTAAATCCTTTTCTCTACAGTCCTTATGAAACATAGGTCTTCCACCCAGCGAAAGGGACCTCTGCTGGTCTCACCTATCTGGACTTGGGAGTCCTCTTAGAGTATTTATTCTCACAGGAGATTTCCTTCTTCTTCTCTCACTTACTTTGTTAGTGTGGCTTCGTTCACATTCATACTGGGAGCTATAGGCGTTGGGAGGGGATAAGCTGGAGGAATGTCTGGGTGTCTGCACCCACAGGATTCTCTTGAGCTGTGTCCTGCCCTCTGGGGAGGGACTCAACCCCCATTGTAACTGTGTTCCATATGGATTATAGAGAAAAGGATTTAACATGTAAGAACACTAAAATCCTGTTTTCCATATATAACTAGAAAGTTTTGTTCAGAAAACATACCTAACAGATGAATAGCAAAAATGATGAAATGTCTGACCTCTAGGGTACAAAAGATTCCCAAGCTTTTGGCACTGAAAATGTTAAATGCTGGGAGTTATGTGCACTTTGTCTGACACCCCAGCCTTAACCCACCATCCACTGGTAGTAACAGAACAATATTTACACTTGTCTTGTCCACTGCTGCCAGCCACCATATAACCTTGTTCCTTTGGTGGTTGCAGAACCACACATGTAATGACTTGTCACCTCAGCTTGTTACACTATCCTAATGGGAGTCACAGAACTGTCTAGTAGCCTTGTTGCACTGTCCACTGGTAATCACATAACCACAGATGCATTTTAACTACCTCATTTTTTTTTCAATGATAGTCACAGAGCACAACATACTGTGTGGCACCTAGCCTTGTGCCACTGGAAGTCTCAGAACCACACATTCACTATCTGATACCACAACCTTGTTCTACTGTCCATCTGTTGTCACAGACCCATATATACACAGTCCAACCCTCCAGCCTTGTTCCACTGCCCATTTGTAGTCACAGACCCATATATGCACAGTCATCCCCCCAGCCTTGTTCCAGTTTTCGCATAACATCACACTGTGACACCACTATGCCAGTGCAGGCATTCCTGACCCACTGGGGAATCCCTCAGTGGGCCCCTGCTGGTGTAAGAAGCGATACCTCTGCATCTTTTTCATTAGTGGAGACAGCCCACTCAGTGAGCACTGTGGACTTGCTTAGGAGCTATGCACTCTCATCAAGTAGGCACTAGTCCACCTGAAGCACACAATACCTTGCTCACCAACTATCTCATGCACAGTGTAATTGTACTCTTGGAGATTCATTTCTGCCAGGGTAGTTGTCAATGCAATTCATTACAGCATTATCCAATAAAAAAATCCTGTTGGTCACACTGAATCTGTGATATTTGGGATCTGTGGGTGAGATGTGTCAGATATGTTAGGAAGAACAACCCAAGACCTAGTGAGTAACCCCCCTGAGGTATGAGGGTAGGTAGTATGGTCTGGTGAAGATACGACTCCTCCAACAAGGGCTGCTAGAGTGAAAGTTAGAGAGTGGCGCTAGCGGTCATTGCTGGTAATCGTAGGCCCCCTGGGGTGTGTTGTTCCAGAAAAAATCCTCCTAGCAGTGGCAATTATCTAGTTTAACTTATAACATATACATTTTTTCATTAAAAACATTTATCGCTCCTTTAATCCCTTGAGTGCCAGAGAGACGCCCAACGCATTGCATTGGAAGTATCAGTGTCAATCAAGTTGTTCTGGCAAAATCTTTTTTTCTGTGTTTATTGTTTAAATATATTTATATATATATATGCAAAGATGCATCTGTAATTGTCATCTTATATTACAGTCTGATTTTCTTTAGAATTATTATTAATTACTAACATCTTAGCTATTTAATTGCAGTGTGCCATAAGGCCTTAGTGACAGCAGAAACACTGCACATACTAATTTAGTATTTGCATGAGCTCTATAGCAAATATGTGTTCTAATTTGTTATAAATTCAATACTTTGTATTCTGTCTTACAGCTCTGCCATCCAAATATTGTAAGATATTATAGAACGTTTTTGGAAAGTAAGTATAATTAAAACATTCAGACACATTTCCATTAAGCTTAAATATGAGCTCATTGTTAATAAAATAACAGTTAATTTAGTATTTTAGTATGATTTAATGAGGCACATCTAAAACCAAGTGGATCTGTCTGCAATCCTGGGATAAATTTTAATTATGACAGTTTTAGAATGTAGTCTTTTTTTCTCATAAGGTAGAAAAGCAAGTACTGTAGATCTTACAGTATGATTTAGGTGCCTGGGCACAGGAAGATAAAATACCTTATGCGGAAAGTGAAACAAGCAATTCTGGTGCATACTAATTACTCCATAGAGGGAAAATAAAAATCCCCAAATTCCCATTGACTTAAATGGGGGTTTTAACCCCTTGAATATTACAGATGTTTCCTACTCATTGCAAACCAATGTCCTGGAGACCACTCTAGCATTAAAGAGCTAAAAGCCCCATTTAAATTAAAAGAACTATTATTTCCACCCTGTGGTGCAGTTGGTTTGCTTCAGAACTACACAGCTTTTGATTTCTGAATAAGGCACACAATACTATATTCAGTAAGCTAAAAGAGGGGCAATTTTGGAGTGATACAACTGCACAGTAGAAGGGCTTTTAGGGCTGGATTCTATTGCAGGTGTTTCTCTGCAGGTGTATCTCTGCTTTTATCTCCAGTTTCCCCCATAGACTTCAATAAGATATTTGTTGATAAAACAGGAGGTAACGTATCACCTGAAATAGAATTCAGCCCTTAATCCCTTGAATGTCAGAGAGGTATTCAGTGTATTTAAAAGAAATATCTTGGAGATCAAGGGCTGGATTCTCTTGCAGGTGATAAATGTTAACACCTGTTTTATCAAACATTTTCCTGTTGAAGTCTATGGGGAAACCTGGAGATAAAAGCAGTGCTAACATTAGCACCTGCAATAGAATCCAGCCCCAAGTTGGTAAAAACTCCTTTTAAATCAGTGGGGATTTGGAGAATTTTTAATCATCCCATATGCTAAAATTGGTTTGATCCAGAATTGTTCCTCTTTAGCCCATACGAACATGGCCCATAGTCACTTGTCTAAGATAAGAACAAGCTGACCTGGAAATCGATTCACCTTTTACTGATTCAGTGGAACAGTAGGTCTACAAAAGTGGTACAATATCAGAATCAGAAACACTATAACATATAGTAATATACAGAGAAGATCAAATTGATGATTGAAACAGAAGATGTAAGTGCTTCAGTGCCCTTAGAGTATAGTTTCTCAACTGTGGTCCTCAAGTACTCCTAACACTGCAGGTATGTAGATTTCCTTGCTGGACCATAGTTGTGTAATTAATTGATTTTTCATTCTGATTAGTTCATCTGTTCTAAGGCAGAAAAATACTTACAATATATATTTTTATGGGTACTTGAAGACAAAGGCTGAGGCACACTGCTTTAAGGCAGGCTCTATAACAGGATTCTTTGGAGAATGTTTTCTTGGTTTTTGGGTAACATCTTTAGTATGCTAATGAGCGACAGTGACATGAAATGCTGGTGGGTGAACCGCCTAAAATCCATTAAGTCAGAGCAGTTTGGATGATGATCCTAAAAATGCTATTTCAACAAAATATTTCTGACTATATCTTAGAACAAATGAGATATACAAATGCAGATAACCCTGATATGGAGTAAATAAGGTTTGTATTTATTTTAATATAATTTGAATTTTATTATTATTATATTCCCCTGAAGTGCCCATTAACTCTCACACTGTCCTCTCCTTAATGCACTCGAACAATGTAGAGCTTATATGATTTTCTTCTTAAATTTCTGAGTGCTGATGGAGAGGCCAGTGGACATAGTTGAAGAAGGGACAGAATGGAGAAAGTCTGTTTCTTCTGTGTATTAAGAACAAACCAAGTGTTTCTGAGTGTTGTATTCAAGTTAATTAGAGGCAACCTAGAGTTGGTTAAAATATAAAATATAAGATATGGTCAACTGAAGATAAGTAGTCAACATTGATCAAATTCAGTTGACCAGTAGAGAGCAGAGTATGATGCAAATGTAATCTAAAGAAAGCTAGATATGAGCAGAATGCCTGTGCTGGGTATGTGCACTGTGGTCCAATGCTGGAAGCACCTGATTAGTAACAATAACATCAATTTGCCATATACACAAAGCAGGGCCATACCTGTAATGAGGCTTGATGAATACACAGCTTCAGGTGCCAGAATACAAACAGTGACAAACAAGCGAGCTGCTCCAGGGGCACTAGCGGAGAGGAGATACCCACAGCCCTAGTGGTGAGGGGGCTGTCCTTGATGGTTGAACTGGCCCACCAGGACATTTCTAACTTCTCCAGAACAAGCCCTCACTAACATTTTGTTGTCTGTTTTATATGTCACTATCTGTTTTTGATCTTTTTAATATGGACAGCACTGTGTATCTATCACGGTGCCCGTGATCCTTTGCTGTCACTCTCGGTTGTGGGCGTTCCCATTGGCTGAGCCTGTCTGACCCGCCCATTGTGGCCTTTTTATACCTGGCCTTTGGCACCTGTCAGGTGCCCTTTCGTGGTGTTCCTGAGCCAGTGTTGCTGTTGCTGTGTTCCAGTGTTCCTGATTCCTGTGCACCGATTTGGCCTGTTTTGACGACGCTCCTGGTTTCCTGCTCCGTGATCTGACCCGTCTTGTCTGACGTTCCTGCTTGTGACCTGATCTGGCTTGTCTGAGAATCCTGCTCTGTGATCTGACCCGGCCTGGCTGATGTTCCTGCTTGTGACTTGATCTGGCTTGTCTGAGAACCCTCGTGATCTGACCCGGCCTGGCTGACTTCCTGCTCCGTGACCGGAACCGGCTTGCTGCTGACCCTGCCACCGTTCCTGCTTCCTGCTGTTTGGTGTCACCGAGACGACATTCTGACTTCCGCTGTGCTTGTTGCGGGGCTGATCGTGTCATAGTATCCATTAACACTTGCAGAGCCATGCTTCTGTTTGCTGAGCCTCCGTTTGTAGTTGCAGAGCTGTTATCTCCATTCCCTGAGCCTCCGTTTACACTTGCAGAGCTGTGTGTCAGTTCCCTGAGCCTCCGTTAGCACTTGCAGAGCCGTTGTCTCCGTTCACTGAGCCTCCAGTACACTTGCAGAGCTGCTGTCTCCATTCACTGAGCCTCTATTAACACTTGCAGAGCCGTTGTTGATCTTCCGCTACACTTGCTGAGCCGGTTACGTTTCAGAGCCTTGTATAGGCGGCGGCTCATCCTGTCTATCTTGCAGTGTGGTCGGTCTCCGTTACCGCGCCCGCGGGAGGCGCTATTGGCTCTAGCTCGTACAGTGTTTGCTCTCTGTTACACGCCAAGTGAGGCTATTGGCTCAAGCTCTTGCAGTGTAGTTTGTCTCCATTACTACGCCCGTGGGGGCTATTGGCTCAAGCTCTTGCAGCGTAGTCTGTCTCCATTACTACACCCGTGGGGGCTATTGGCTCAAGCTCTTGCAGTATAGATTGTCTCTGTTTCTACGCCCGTGGGGGCTATTGGCTCAAGCTCTAGCAGTGAGGTTATCTCCGTTGCTACGCCTGTGGGGGCTATTGGCTCTAGCTCAACTCTGCAGTGTTCTGGCCTCAGTTCCTGCTCAGCCTAAGCAGCTATCTCTATTAAATAGACTGACGGTGTTGTTTCATCTTGCACCACTTGCTGCTTCATTACCACCTTGGGCTTGTCAAACATCACAACAGAGACTGATTGATTTACATGTACTTTAACCATTGAGTACCCTTATGTTTCTATGCCTGTCCTGTGACAGTATATGTATATTCATTGCATCTGTATACTGGGCCTGAGAAGGCATCTGTAAGCCACTATCTGTCTATTATTCTGTATTGCCTATAGAGGGCGGTCTTTCTTGTTTTGTTTTAATAAAACTGTGTGTTATTCTAACCTGCTGGTCTGAGTGTCCTGTAAAACCGTTAAAGTATCATATTAATCCATTACTAAAATATAGTAATAATGCATGTTGAGTAAGACAGTGTAACGGTGTTGTAAGACACTCAGACCAGAGGTTAGACTAAAACACAGTTTTATTGAGAGAAACAAGGAACACTGCCCTCTATGGGCTAAAATAGGTAATGACACGTAAATGGATAAAGATAATGAATGCCTTTGCAGGCACAGTATGGATTAGGAGCAATACTGTCATATACAAAGAAACAGTAGTGGCAAAAGAGTTAAAGTCCAATGCAAGTAATCAGTCTCTGTTGTGGTGAGTTTAGACAACGCCCAGTAGACGGTAAGAGCAGCAAGAGACTGTGGTGCGAGGTGGTAAGCACCTTAGCCGTGAGGCAGAGCTGAAACACTCCAAGGACAGGCGATAAGCGAGATACCCAACACTTCTGCAAGAACTGAATGGAACTAGAGCCAAAAGCACCCCACCAGTGCGGTAACGGAGTCACAAACACTGCAAGAGCTGAATGGTACCAGAGCCAATAGCACCCCTCCTGTGCGGTAACGGAGTCTCAAACACTGCAAGAGCTGAATGGGGCCAGAGCCAATAGCACCCTTCCGGTGCGGTAACAGAGTCACAAACACTGCAAGAGCTGAATGGGACCAGAGCCAATAGCACCCTTCCGGTGCGGTAACGGAGACACAAACACTGCAAGAGCTGAATGGTATCTCCCAACAGCATCACGCGGTGCGACAACTGCTACCCTGTGCTCGTAAGGTGTAAGATGGAAGCACAGTTAACGGAGGCCACAAATGCTCTGCAAGTGTTAATGGATAGGTTCAGTAACGGAGGCAACAAGCTCAGCAAGTGTTAACGGACAGGCTCAGTATCGGAGGCAACAAGCTCAGCAAGTGTTACCGGACAGGCTCAGTATTGGAGGCAACAAGCACTGCAAGTGTTAATGAACAGGCTCAGTAACGGAGGCAACGAGCTCTGAAAGTGTTAACGGATAGGCTCAGTAGTGGAGGCAAAGGTGCTCAGCAAGTGTTTAATGGACAGGCTCAGTATCGGAGGCAACAAGCTCTGCAAGGGTTAAGTGGAGGATCAGTTTGCACAGCACTGTACTCTACAGTTCAAAATGTTGCCAGGCGATGCAGGAAACTCTCAGGACGACAGGAACAACGGAATCAGGTCACGGAGCAGGAACGTCAGCCAAGCCGGGTCAATCACGGAGCAGGAACGTCAGCTGAGCCGGGTCAATCACGGAGCAGGAACGTCAGCTGAGCCGGGTCAATCACGGAGCAGGGACGTCAGCCAAGCCGGGTCAGTCACGGAGCAGGAACGTCAGCCAAGCCGGGTCAATCACGGAGCAGGAACGAACAAGAATAGTCAGACAGGCCAAGTCGGTACACAGCAGGGCAGGAACACAGCAACGGAAGCACTGGTACAGGAACACCACGAAAGGGCACCTGACAGGTGCCAGAGACCCGGTATATGAAGGCCACACTGGGCGGGCTAAACAAGTTCCTCCAATGGGAGCTCACCACAGCAGAGAGTGACAGCGAGATCACGGGAACCATGATAGACAGGCATCTATTTAGAATTTTACTTACATTTGCAGATTAGTAAGGCACCCTTATAGGGATTAGCAATCGGTGGTCCTTCAGGTGTTGAGGACTACAATTCCAATCATCTCAGGTCATTAGCAAGCCAGAGATGAGAGTTGTAGTCCTTAACAGTTGGAGTGTATCAGGTTGCCTATTCCTGCCTTAGACTATTGTTTCAAATAAAAAAATGACTAACATGGGCCTAAATTCTATTCTACAAGAGTGGATGTTCTTCAGGTAAAAGGGCTATACAAAGGCTAATTTATAGTCTTTTTTGTGACTCTTACCACTATATATACCACACAATACATAAAGGAGAATTTGGGATACATACAGAGTTATAAAAAGTGGCAAAAATGCACTGGAATCAGACAGTCTTACCATCACATTCAGAGCAGTGCATTCCAAACTTGTTGGCAATGGAGGAATTAACTAACATTATCTTAACTATTAAACTATTCTACCACCCCCATTAGTCTCACCTGACCTGACCTACCATTAACCCCACAATTGCAGGATTAGCTATGAATGCCTTACAGTCATTCCTACAATGGAGGAGGTAATCCTGTAAAAAAGAAAGTGGCCTTAATTGATCAAAATGCCCATAATTAAATTGCTGGGGGTTATCATTACCTCACTGTCTCTGTATCCTTATGAAAATTGAATTTGGGGTCCTGATTTTTTGATTGGGGTGGGACTTAAATTCCCTCCCTGAATTAATTAAATGGTAATATATTTATATTAGCAATGGAGAGAGGAAGTGGTAAAATAGAATAATATGGCATCCAGAGACCCCCATATTAGTCTGTTAATCTATTAATGTGTCCAAAGAAGAAGTCCTGGACCATTTCTAATACCTATAGTAAGTCGAGAAGAATGACATATTATGCATATGTGATCCCTTCCTCCAAGTCATTGATTGGCTGAGAGGAAGAGACTACTCTGGGGACACTACAGGATCAGACAGGGGACTGGGAGGGCTATTGCCCTCTTGTTTCCCCTGATAGATCCTGCCATAAGAACGGGTGGTTGTCCCTCTGCTTTCATTCCAGCTTTGAGGGCCTTTCAAAATCACCTGTTTGTTACAAAGTGACAGTTCCACTTTAATATTTCCTATTTATCTTCATACCTCTAACTCCCACCTTGCATCACTGCAACTCTCTTATGGTCTTCAAGTCACGCTTAAAACTACACCTCCTTAACAAAACTTAAACATGATAGAGGGCATTGACTTTGTACAACTAAGGCTCTTTATACATTATTTACTTTATTTTTGTCCCCTATCCTGATCAGAACACTAGCACTGTATTCAGCACTTGACCCTTATGTACCCTTATCTACTCTGTATGTCTCCTGTTACCACTTTAGATTGTAAATTCTCGTGCAGGGATCTCACTTCCAGTGTTTCACTTTGCAAAGCACTTGTAACCCGGTATTGTCCAAACTCTTAAATTGTAAAGCTCTGCGTACACTTGTGAATCTATATAAATAAACATATTCATTCATTCATTCATTCACAAATACCAGGGTCTTATAAGAAATAAGTGTGTCTTGGATGCTAAAAACTTCACAAACTTCAATCAAAATGAAATGTGGAAAATACTTAGCATCAGAGAGATTCAATTGAAAACACAATTCTGTTCAGCCTTTTAAATGCATGTAGTATTTCAGGGCCATATCAAAGGATGGGATAAAGCAAGGTAATAGGTAAATGTAAATAAAGCCCTTTACCATGTAAAACATGTCAGTTATAGCATAAATGTGTACCTTGGACTTGCACATCTTGCATATTTTGTTTTTTTTTGGTGTGCAACAATCCATGCATTCTTTGTTTCTTAGAATGGTATCAAAGTAGATTTTACTAAGCAACAATATTCTCTAAAATTCCTTAGCATATATAAACTGCTGGGACATGAACCTTTGGTTATAGCCTTGCCTAGTGTACTAATTATATACCGAATCGTTACTGTATTAATACTGAATAATGTAGTTACCTAGCAACTCTGTTTTCTTCCATGGTCTCAGTTGTCAAAGTCGGCAAAACACAAAATTGTTTCATTAACCCCTTATGTGTAGATTATGATTTCAGCAATGTCATGAGGATTTCCCCTACGTTAAGATGGATGTTTACCGAGACACCATACATTTTATGGTGTGAAAATAGATTTCATTTTTTTAATTTCACTTGACTCCATCATGGGTCCTCCATCAGGAATAATCAAGTATGAAATTGTGACTTGATCAGTCACAGCATTGCACGCAGCTGGACATCAAGGTAGTCATCCTAGCTGGTGCACGGAGTTAAGGTCTAATGGAACCCCTTAGTGAAGGAATGTAAGGAAAAGGGGAAATTTGAAGGAACCCTGATCTTACATTCTTGCTTGCGTGGAGAATTTCTTTTTCCAAAGGTGAGTGAAAGTGACGAAACTGGGGGAAGGGTCACTATATCTCAGCCCCCATACTACAAAAATAAGTGTGTAAGATAAAAAGACCACACATTTTGAGTTATTTTAATAGATTTGATTTTATCAAATTAAAATGAGTTGATCAAGTGCAAAATGAGCCAAAACAAAAAACACAGGTTGAGGAAATGTAATCTTTCATTGTCAATTAAGCACACAGCACACTCGATCGATCAAAATAATAACAATGAAAATAATGAATCGAGAGTAAAATCAACCTTCAGGGGGCACTTGAAGTGACAACATCTGGTACGAGGTGAGGTACATCCTAGGGTAGGAAGAGGCCCACGTTCCAGCCATCTCAGCTGTTCACATTCCAGGGGGACAACAGGAAGGTTCTGTTTTTTTCTCCCAATGTGGGGATCCTCTGGCCTTTGCTATAGATGCAATGCCAATTCCATGGCGCTTCCACTCGCATACGTCTATCCTCCAATTCTTCTTATTCCCTGAGTACTCCGAAAGATTAGGATGGACAGTGCAACTGTGATTCTGGTTGCTCCTTATTGGACCAAGAGGGTATGCTTTATGGAATTAGTGAGCCTTTCCATTCGGAATCCGTTTCCACTGCCACCCAGACCGGACCTCCACCTTCAGGGCTACCTTTTGAAAGAGGATGTAAAAAAGTTGGCTTTGATGGCATGGCTGTTGAAGCCAACATCTTGAGGAGGAAGTGTTTCATCACTGAGCTCATTTCTGCTATGATTCATGCTAGGAAGCCTGATTCCTTTAAGGCCTACCATAGGGTTCGTCCATTTTTCATTCCTGGTGTGTGGACAAGGACCTCTCTTCACATGACTGTGACTTTCCAGCAGTTATCTCTTTTCTCAGGATGATGTAAACCAAGGACTCAGCTTGAATTCCTTGAGAGTTCAAATTTCTGCTCTTTCTGTGTTTTTCCAGAGATGTATTGCCACTCTTCCTGATGTCAAGGTGTTTATTCATGGGGTCGCTCATGCTTTCCCTGCCTGCAAGGCTGAAACACCTATGTGGGATCTTAATTAGGATCTGGGTGTTTTGCGGAGGCCTCCCTTTGAGTCCCTTGCAACAATTCCTGTGCATCAGTTGACATGGAAAACGGCTTTTCTTCTAGCAGTGGTCTTCGTCTACAGGGTTGCTGAGTTGCAGACTTTGTCTTGCAAGCTGCCTTTCCTGGTTTTTCACAAGGACAAGGCTGTTCTTTGAACTTCTCAGGAATTTCTTCTTAAGGTGGTCTCTGAGTTCCACATCAGTTAAGAGATTGTTGTGTTGTCTTGACCCAAAGTCTGACAAGGAAAAGAATATCCACTTGTTGGATGTGGTTCATTGTCTTAAGTTTTACTTGCTCCGCATGGAGTCTGTTTGCAAGACAGATTCCATGTTTGTCATTCCTGAGGGTTCCGGGGCAGATCAGGCTGCTTCCAGGGTCACTATCGCCTCTTGGATCAAGTCTACTATTTGTAGGGCATACAAACTCAAGAAGAGACCTGTTCCCTTCAGAGTTACAGCACATTCCACTAGATCTGTGGGGGCCTCCTGGGCCTATGAGAATCAGGCCTTGGCTGAGCAATTGTCCAAGGCTGCAAATTGGTCCTCCTTGCATACTTTTGCTAAGCACTATCTCACGAATGTTCTGGCTTCAGCTCAAGCCAGCTTCGGCAAGAAGGTCCTTCAGGTGGTTCTGCTTGTCTAAGGACCCATTTTTCCCTGTGTCTTACTGTTGTTCAACTTTTTGAGCCTAGTTGGCTCCTGTTCTTGTGTACTGTACATGTTGTTTAGTGTTGACACTTAGTTTTGGTTTGGGCTCTTCATGTTCTGGATAGTCCTAGGGAACTCTGGTATCATGGGGACAACCATGCGGTCCTTTCTTCTTCTTCCTACCTTTGGGAGACTACTGTTGGTATATCCCCAAGTTATCTGTGTTCCATATTGGACTACAGAGAAACTTGTATTTTAGTCTTACCTATTAAATCATTTTCTTAGTCCACACAGAGAAAATGTACCTTTGTTGGTCTTACTTGTCTGGTTGTGGGAGTCCTTCTAGGATTTTATTCTCAAAGGAGCTTCATTCTTCTTCTCTTGCTGTCCCTGATTGGTGTGGTTTGCTCACATCATAACTGGAGCCTGGGCTGGGTTGTGCTCAGAGTCTCCACTCACAAGACCCTGCCTTTTTGGATAATAAAAAAAAGATCTAACAGGAAAGACTAAAATCTTATTTTCATTTATTGTTTTTATGCAAGGAAAATAATGTTTCAAATTGGATGTCTGATTTACCTCCCAAATGTAAGGTTTGGTTGCACGTCATTAACTCAGTCCTTACACTATATAAACAAAAATATCTGAGCATAGGTTGATCAGAGAAGTATTATATGATATGGAGTGACTAGGTTTAGTCTCCATTTACCAGTGTACTTTATGATGAAAAATTGCATAACACAATATATTTGTTTTCAAATTTAAATGATGCTTTTAAGCACTAATAAGCTTATCCTATTTATTTATAATTTTTTTTATTGTTAGCTGTATGTGTTAATTTAAATCTGGGGATATACCATCTCATTCTCTTTTACTTCTTCCTTTTCTATTCCCTATTTTATTTCTTAGTTTTTTCTCTATTGTTAAAATGCATAAATAAAACAAACAAAAAAAATATTAAGAGCCACTTATTCCCGAGGTATAGTTCCACTTTAAGAAAGTCTGATATCTACTCAGTTTTGTTTGTGGTTATATGATATGTATAGAAAGGAAGAAGGGATAACAAAGCCCTATCTAACTAGAGCCACTAAAATTATGGATGGAAAGGGAGTCAATAACATTTAGCTTATGGAAGTAATGTGCAGGCATACTTGAGTTACATGATGAATCTCAGTGTATCTCACAGCTCAGTGTGCCAGATGTTCTCTCCTCTGGTCTCCTCAGTCCTGTATGGTTCCTCTTGTGGAATCTCAAGGTTGAAGAACATATGCATTAAATCCACATGGGCTCTACAAGTCGGTGTTCTCTCTCATCGGGCTGCAGGCTCTACTTCAATGCGTTTCGGAGCTTCAAATGCACCTTCCTCGGGAAATGCCATGTGGCCCATTCCTCTCTCCCTAATTTATTCTTTTAGACATTCAGTCATCATGAGTATTGGAGGCAGAGAACATGTTAATAAGGATATTTAGTCTGATGTCCATCAATTTGAATAGTATATAAACTTGTATACAGCATAATTTTATAAGTGCATATACATTTCATGTAATCAGTTAAATGGTTTAAGTACCTTTGGTTTGCTTCTTTGTGGGAGGTATGAACAATTATTTGTTTCTTATGTATTGTGTATTCAGAAAGATTCTATTGGGATTTGTGTATCTTTTTACAGTGATGGAATTCATCGATATATGTACTCTTGAATTAGTTTCAACCAGCTTTACATTAATTGCTGGAGTATATTCACTGTATTTAATGTTCATAACATATAGTGACAATATTATTGACAGTATTAAGCCATTCCCATACATAATTAAACCCATGAAAACATGGACCATTTAAACACTACTCATTGCAAACTTATATCGAATATTCAAATTAGTTTAATTCTGTTTACTTATTATTATACATTTCAGGTGTTTTTGATGTTATGATTTTTTGGATTTTTAGAATAATTACCTTTTATTCACATTCAGTCCTGTTTATTTATTTTTGCTGTTACTTTTATCTAAATAGACTTGAGATCTTGGATTGGTAGAATTAAAGTAGATGTTCCATTCTTCTGTTGTTTTTCCTTCTATTTAACTTTTCCTCTATATACTGTTAGTGTGAACAGTATAATTAATATATTAATTCTTCATATTTGTAATCCTAGATGTTTTAGAGGCTTGCAGATATCCTTTGTTATGACTACCTTTTCTTTTTGTCGAGGGGGATGTTACTCTTTTGCTAATAACAGCAAATATGGCTTTGATTCATTATTCAATATATTTGTACAGGCATTAGACCAATAGAAATGCATTCTTGATTATGTTTGTGAAACTAGGGAAGTATTGTTATGATTTATGTGTCTGTGTTTGTTGTGTTGTCTTGTTGATTCCAATCTTGAAATAGTTGATGAGTTTGTATATAAAAGTTATGTGTTGTAGTTTAAGGTATAGCTTCCTACTTCTGATGTCCAGTGGCTAGTTTGTTGATGGAATTTTCTTAATCTAAAAGTGGTTGTATACAGAGCGCAATAATTCCTGATGGTAGTAGCAGTCGTCCATTATCTAATACACCATAGATCCATTTCTTTATTGAGGCCATTTGGGCTTAAGGTTTGAAAATCCAGTATATTTCCTGTTTGGCTAGTTTGGTGAATCAATCTCCTCCTCTTTTTGGGATGGAATTTGACCTATGAAGTACAGTTTTAGGAAGGAGCATTTGAAGCACTGAAACACACTGAAGTAGAGCCTGCAGCCTGTCGAGAGAGAATGTCGACTTGGAGAACCCATGTGGATTAAATGCACAAGTAGTTCATCCTAGAGACTACACAAGAGGAATAATGCAGGACTGAGGAGACCAGGGGGATAGACCGTCTGGCACATTGAACTGTGAGATAAGCTGAGATTAATCATGTAACTCAAGTAAGCGTCCATCTACACTCTATGCAACCGGGACCAGCAGCTTATATATTAAATTGCGGTCTGAATGTAAGGGGCAATCTTATACCTTTGTATCGGCAGCTCATCCATTTAATCCTGACTTATGTCGCTACCCACTCCACTTTAGTACTGATCATTAATCTCAGAGTGGGCAAATATTATGCAAAGATCCAAAACACCTATCTATTTACATACATCTGAGAGTATCCATGACTCCAAGAGCTCTCTAAATAGATTTTTTTTATAATCTTTTGTTATAACGTATATTTGATTAAACTATATGCTATATGTGCTTTATTCTGTTTGTTTGTTTTTTTGTTTTATTTATTTCTACCTTGTAAGGAATCATTTGAAATTGATTTTATGGTTTCATGCATTTTAATCTATTTGATTTTAACTCATTAAACGTATACTACACTTAGATGGTACTGTCTAACCCTTCCCATTTCATATGATATGTATATACCAGGTTCATGTTATGGACAGGGAGATGTGTCTGCTTGAGAAAAGTAATTGTTACTTCCTCATTCGACATGCTCATAGTACATTTTTAAGCAGGGCCGGCCCAACACATTGTGCTGCCTGGGTCCAAGGATGAAATGCTGCCCCACCAAACTACACCCACCAAAACACGCCCATATGGCTGCTCTAAGCAAATTTAACCCTTTGAGTGCAGGGGTATGCAGTGCATTGCAATGCACTGCATACCCCTCTGGTACACTAAGGGTTAAGCCCCAGGTCTTTCAAAGCCAACCAACTCCCCTGGTTACATTCCCTGTGTAGTTAGTATAATGTGAAGACAAATGGAAGAACTGCACATTTTAGATGATATTTTAAAACTGTCCATTTTTTTACAATTGCAGCAGTGTTAGATAGCAATCTTTCACATAGGGCACCACTTTAACCCTTGCATAACCAGGGATGTCTGCTCCTGTACTCAAAGGGTTAGAATTTTCTGCTCCTGTACTCAAAGGGTTATAAAATCTAACAGTACAGGAGCAGAAATCCCTTCTTATGAAATTGTTAAAGTGGTGTCCTGTGTGAAAGATTGCTATCTAACTCTGCTGCAGATGTAAAAAAATGGACAGTTATAAAATACCATCTCTCTCCCTCCATGCCACCCATGTCTCTCTCTCTCTCCCTCCATGCCACCCATGTCTCTCTCTCTCTCCCTCCATGCCACCCATGTCTCTCTCTCTCTCCCTCCATGCCACTCATGTCTCTCTCTCTCTCCCTCCATGCCACTCATGTCTCTCTCTCTCTCCCTCCATGCCACCCATGTCTCTCTCTCTCCCTCCATGCCACCCATGTCTGTCTCTCTCTCTCCCTCCATG
Organism: Rhinophrynus dorsalis; assembly: GCA_037306005.1. Lineage (NCBI taxonomy): Eukaryota > Metazoa > Chordata > Amphibia > Anura > Rhinophrynidae > Rhinophrynus > Rhinophrynus dorsalis. Next base: position 384,407,621 of record CM074723.1, on the reverse strand, counting down.
CCACCCATGTCTCTCTCTCTCTCTCCCTCCATGCCACCCGTCTGTCTCTCTCCTTACCATGTCATACATGTGTCTCTCCTCTCCCCATGTGTCTCTTTGTCACGTATCTTCTCCTCCTCTCTTGTCTCTCTATCCTCCATGTCTGTCTGTCTCTCCTCTTCCAACCTCTGTCTGTCTCTCTTCTCCCTCCATATGCCACAACCAGTTTGCCCATTAAATATGCCACTGCCAGATGCCCATTAAAACATGCCCCAGCACCCCAGGACATGCCCCATTGCGCATCCAGGACTTACCCCAGCACATACCCCATTGCCCACCCAGGACATACCCCAGGACATGCCCATCCAGGACTTACCCCAGCACCCCAGAACATGCCCCATTGCCCAACCAGGATTTACCCCAGCACATGCCCACTTAGGACTTACCCCAGCACATGCCCCATTGCCCATGCAGGACTTACCCAAGCCAGCGCCCACAGTTGTCCAGCTCTCTGGTGTCTAGTGGCAGGCAGCTTAATCCTCCCATGCTGCCTCTCGCACTCCCCGCGCGGCCTGCTGTCTGAGCGCCGGCAGGTCACGTGAGTCCCGGCGCTCTGACCTCAGTACAGCGCGGGGAGCGAGAGAGGCAACATGGGAGGATGTCTGTGTGCAAGCTGACAGCCGCCCACCCACAGAGTGGCTGTTAGGTGAGCTCCTCTGCCGGCAAGTTTTTTTTTTTCCAGGAGACACCCAGCCAAGAGCACCTGCTGTGACAGTGATTAGTCTGGATCAGTCTCAGTCAGGTGGACAGACTGAGGCTGAGCCACAGTAATTACTGTCACAGCAGGCGCACCGCTCTTTGTCCTGTAACGTGCTGACACAGACCTGGCGGCTGGCTGACATACAGTGGGTGGCAAATTGCCACCCCAGTCAAAGTGCCGCCTGAGTCCATTGACCCACCGGGACCCATGTTAGGGCCGGCCCTGTTTTTAAGGCCAACTTGGTGTATGTTATGGAGAATGGGCTGTGGGGCTACAAATTTTTAGAAACTATAAACAATTGTGACTTCTTACGTAACATGACTATAGTATATTTTTAAAATCCTGGGGCTTTGCATTGCTAATCAGCTACTCTTAATACAATATTGTGTTTGTGACATTACACATGGTGGGGAAAGCCCTCTATATATACTGATAAATCATAATAAGTGATTAAAGTACTGAATGACTGACAGACACACATTTTATTTTGTATTTTTGGTTTGGTTTCCATAGATGACAAACTATATATTGTCATGGAGCTCATTGAAGGAGCACCTCTTGGGGAACACTTTAAGTCTTTGAAAGAGAAGAAGCAGCAGTTCACTGAAGAACGAATCTGGAATATATTTATACAGGTAAAAAATTGAGGTTCTCACCTTCACTCTTTGTATGCATTTTTTTATTGTAATTATACAACCCACATTCGCTCTTTCTTAATTGATGTATGTTTTCTATTTCTATTAATGTAATGCCTTTATTTTACAATAAAGTATTTTCTTAAAAAAAATGGAGGCCCTCTTTGAAGAATAAATTAGTTTTCCTCATTTTTTTTCCTCTTTCTGATGCTGAGAATATATATGTGTACAGTACACTCTAATGTATTGAGCATAAATTCACAAAAATAAAATTTTATTCACCCTGTCCTCTTGGGGAGAAGAAGGGAGGGTTCATTTAAGCCCTCTGTATTCAAAATTATCCATTTTAGGTGGTTTAGAAGCTTTTAGACCCCACCAGCAAATTATTTTAAATTCCTTCTATTTAGATGGTAAAGGGTGGGGGCATTTGTTTTCCTGTTCATTTGGGCAGTTTTAATAGATTTGAGATTAATGGAACCCCACTAACATATTTTGGCACTTTCACTTTGGAGCCAAGGAAGTTCAGCGTAAAATGGGGAGGATTCACAACACAACTCCATTTACCTAATTCTGCCCATTCACAATGGGCAGAAGTGGAGGCCGTTGGGGAGAGGGAAGTTAAGCATTTCCCTTCAGGGATCCCTTTCTCAGAGTCCACACTGGTAATGGCACCTGCACGATCTAGAAACTCTATTTTGTATTAGTTTTCATTTGAAACATATTATTTGACTCCTGCTTGGGTAAGAATTCCCACATTATTTTTTCTTGTGTTTAAGCCAGCTGAGAGCAGTGCATTACACTGTTACCCAGTTTTTTGAATGACCGGGTGACTAATTCATTCATAAAAGTGCAACGCTGTGCTTTTATGAATGATCCCGGTGACAGGGTTCACTGCAACCACTTCTACTGTAGCTGGCTTGTACAGACGCTCCAGTAGTAAGAAAGGAAGGCAGAAAATGCCTTCCTTGTCATCCCATAGATCACCTATCCTTCTGGATAAGTGATCCATTCTAGGGGAGATATCAGGAGGAGTCCTGATGCCCCCCTCGTGGTCTGAAATCATTGTAATTTAAAAGAAGGCACATGCTACACATAGGTTAAATGTGCTTTATGAAAAAAAGCCAGCAATTGTCACCACATGGATCACCTATTCTTCTTGATATATGATTCATAATAGGGGGGGGTGTCAGGAGGGGTCCTGATGCCCTCCTCGAGGACTGAACTATATATTTGAAATAAATATAACACTAATTATAATAAGAAAGCCCATATAACATATGTTACACATATGTTATATGGGCTTTAGTGAAAATGCAAGCAATTGTTACCTGCATTGATCATCTACTAGATAGGTGATCAATGCTAGGGAGGGTATCAGGAGGGGTCCCGATGCCCCCATTGTGGTCTGAACTATTTTTGTTTAAATAAAATTAAATATACAAATTGCAGTTACATTTTTTACACTTATACAGGCAAGGTATGCAGCAGCATACCTTGCCTATTAACCCTTTGAATACCAGAGGGGTAGAAAACACATTGCAATGTGTTGCTACACTTCTGGTACTCAAAGGGTTAATCATGCAATACATATACAAAAGGGCATGTCGAAACAAAAATTGGAGAAGACCAATGTTGAATTAAAATGGAGAAAGAAAACACTATAAGTCAAATTTCAGGGGGGTTAATATGTCGAAGTGGGGAACACATCTAAAGCTAAACTTGATCTTTCTGTCGCCAAACTTATGCCTATTTCCTTGGAATTTGATATTTAGCGCATTTTATTTAGGCGGTAGTTGAATAGAATCAGACAGCGCCATTTTTGTCAGTATGTTGAATTGTGCGGTCTACTCTGGTTTTGTTTTACCGTGGTTCTGCAATAGAATACCGGTAAAACACATGTTTGCAAAATACACTTTGCTTGTTTTTACTGGAACACCGGTTTTGGCGCAATTAATAGTATCCAGCCCTAAGTGTCTGCAAAACATAAATTAATTAACATATTATATTAATATATACAATCCAAAAACTAGCTTTCTTGATAAAAAAAAAATGACTGATATAATGTATAAGAAATTTTGATAGCTGTTTCAAAATCACCAAATTTGTTTTTAAGTTATAGAATCTCTTTAACCCCTTAATGACCATCTCTTTAACCCCTTAATGACTGCCCTATCTGGGGGTGGACGGCCCTAGAGGACCATGCACTTTTGTGCAATGCATTCTGAGATGGCAGAGCAGTATGCAGCCGTGCTGCCATCTCAGAATTCCATGCCATGCCAGGACCATCACTGGTCCTTAATGTCCAGACTGACGTGACGGTCCTGGAACATCATGTGTCTCTAAGGTGTTTGATAGGATCTTATGACAAATTCAATGGTAGACACAGCAGTGTTCTAAAAATCTAACCTATTAGAAGCTCCTGAAGACTTGAATTGTGTCTACTGTCCTAATATAATTAGGCTAGTTATATAACTATCAGCTCCATATGCATAAAAAGGAGTGGACTAATTTTGGATCAACCTGCACCATAGCGTCCAAATAAAAAGTGTTAACCCTTTGAGTGCTGCATTGCTAAGCAATGTGTTGCGTACCCCTTTGGCACTCAAAGGGTTAATTCTCCCACTAGTTTATTTGGGGATTTTAACACATTGAATGATAGAGGCCTACAACTTATGATGCAGTGCATTGAAGAACTCTAACATGCAAGCATTTTAAAGTCACTTTTAAGCCCCTAAGGACTAGAGAGGTGCGCAGTCAGTGGGAATTGGCATTTGTCCCCAATGGTGCAGTTGCTTTTCTCCTGAATCGCTGTACATTTTCTGTGTGCATATGGCCCTTAGTAATGCTACTATTTTTACATGAATGGGATATTTTGCTGATGAAAATGTCCTGTCTTATTTCAGCTGTGTTTAGCACTGCGGTATTTGCACAAGGAAAAAAGAATTGTCCATAGAGACTTATCACCAAACAATATCATGTTGGGGGAGAGAGATAAAGTTACAGTCAGTAAGTATTTCCTCATTAAAATATTTTCTAATTGTGTTGGATGTGCACTGGACATGCAGTCTAAGTTGGTAGAGCAGTATTAACCCCTTAGTGACAGCCGCGAGCGTACGTGGCTGTCACTGTAACGCCTGGCTAACATATATATATTATTTTTTAAATGATTCCGGAGTCTCTGAATGGTGTGCAGCGGGATGGAGACCCAGACTTCCGGGACTTACCAGGTACGTCCTCTGTCACTAAGTGACAGTTTTTGCGGGACGTATCTGGTAAGTCACTTGTCGGGAAGGAGTTAAAATGAAGTTAACTCTTTGAGTGCCAGAGGTGTTCGCAATGCATTGCTTTGCAATATGTTGCATACTCCTCTGGCACTCAGAGGGTTAAAAACATCTGTAAACTGCAGTTTCTAGCTTTTTCTCCATATGATCTTTAGGCATATTAAGGTCTGGTGTGATATTTGGCTGCTCTTCTTCCCCCACTTCCCCCGTGCATTGGAGAACTCTTTAGTGTTCTAGGGGTTAAAAGCCTCATTTAGTTCAGTGGGAATTGTAGGATTTTTTATTGATTACCTATGATGCAGTTGGTTTGCCCCAGAATTACTCAGCACAGTTCCCTTGTCCAGAAGGCCATAGAGTGTGTTGTTTGGTTTGGAAGTCTAGGATGTGTTTTAAAAGTTTTTTAATTTCTTTAGGACCAGAGGGCTACACAACACATTTGAAAGCAATGTGTTTCATACACCTCAGGTTTTCAAGGGGTTAACAATGTATGTCATTTTCTCAAGTCAACGAGAGAGAGAAGGAAGAAAGCAAAAATCTGAGAGTACCTCTGTGAACTGGAAATGAAGGTCCTCTCAGATGTGTGCGCACTTCCTTCTCTCTCTCTGTGCACTAGAAACATGTAGGTGCTGCTGGGGACACCAGTGGAAGAAGCTGCAAATCTGGACTTACCTCATTTTCTCTTTGGACTCTTATCTATCTTATTTTGTGTCCTGGAAAAACGTTTGTATTAATATTCCCTGGTAGGTGCGCATGAGTTTTTTTGTTTTGTTTTATTTTCTCAAGTCATTTCTGTTAGAATTGGACGATGTGTTAGATTGTATAATAATGAGTTGCATACCCCTCTGACACCCAAAGGGTTAAATTTGCACATATTTTTTTTTAAAATATCCTTTGAAGTCATGTGCCATAATAATTTAAAGTGTCTTCCTTGAGAGGCAATGTATAATGTAGTGCCCATATAAAGAAACTTAACTCATTTATGTTCTTTCATTATTACATGTGATGAGCGGTAATCATTTTTTATGAAGAGTACTTACACTGATAGGAGATGCACATTTCCTTAACTCAAGCCTGAACCAGCAGTCAGTTATTCTGCATCTTAATCAGCTACCTTTTGCCGATAGATGTAATCTTTGGTGCATCCTTCTTTGTATGGCATTGGCAAGCTGGATTATATGCCCTTGTTATGTATACAGTTATTCTCCATTTGATTTTCATAATTGGAGATTATCAGTGTTTGTACGTGATTTGATTCCACTTCATGGAGTGACGGCTAGACATCATGTATACGTTTTAAGTGTCATGCCCCAGTAATCCTATATAATAAACAAGTGTAACGACGCTGTAGAGACTGCTGCGTGTGCTGCAGTCATGCGCAGTAGAGACTGCCCGCGCCACAGCTGATACAGAGCTCTTCTCTGTATCAGCCGTGACATAGGCAGTCTCTACTGTGCATGACTGCCCTGCGACTGGCTGGCAGTGGCACTGTGGCCCGTGTAACGGGCTCTTCAACTAATACTATATATTGCAGTAACCTTGTTAACATATTTTGTGCTTCCTTTTAATTTTCCTTTTAATTGAATTAGTAAAAATATGTCCTATATCAGAGTGAGATGAAATTCAGTGCCAGGATTACAAGGCTATGTTATTTTCTACTTTACTAATATTCTCATTCCCCCTGTAGCACCCTTGTGGACCCTCCATCATAATTCCAAGCTATACGAGATTTCAATGTATTTAGTGTTAGTCTATTTTGTTTCTCTATCTAGAGTTTTTTTTTAAAAAACAAACAGACCCATTTTGACTGATAAGTGATAGATAGCCAGGCAGGTGATCCTTCCTACTTGAGCTGGCTGGGTCTGTCCTGAGGGACAGATACTACGCTGACAAACAATGCATCAAACATTCAAGGCAAGACAAATAGACAAGGGGTTCAACTTCACATACTGTGTCTCTTACACAAGCACTCACTCCATCATCCAGAAGAGGAACAAACATATACTGAGGTATGGTGGTCGCTGTACCAGTTGTCCTCTTATTAAAAACTGTTGATAATTCTGAAGCTAACAATGGCCTGTCCTATACTTTATATACTAACACTTCTGTACTTGGGAGAGAAAGATAATTTTGACAGTATTAACCCCTTAAGGACCGGCGCACACGCACTCAGCCGGCATTTAAGGACCACAGAGCATTTTTTCCTTTCTTATTCCGATTCAGGGTTCACCGAACGGCGTGCAGCTGTGTGGGGAGCCCTGAAATCGATGACGTACATGTACGTCATGGGTCCGTTAGGGACATCCAGCCATGACATAAATGTACATCCTGCGTTGTTAAAGGGATAGTAATACTTTGTTTTATCTTTATTTTATTTTGTAGGCATGAAAAAAAACATGAAGAAAGATATGTCTTATGTCTCAAACCTTTATGGTTTGAGAGATATTCACATGCAAAGTTTCCCCTCCAGCCCTGTTTACCTAGTGTAAGCCATCTCTTCTCAGATGTGGAATCTGGTTTGTAAGACCAGACAGATAACAGAAGGGGACAATCTTCTTCCTATGAAAACAATGAAGGCCCTGCCCCCCCTTGACAAGTTTTTCAGGTTTTACCCTTATCTTAATTGAAGATTGTCCCTCTCTGCAGTCTGCCAGGACACCTCCCTTCTGATCTGGCTGAACAGTGTCACATCAGTAAAAGGGGCGGGAGGGGGATACTTTGTCATTGAATTACTCTTGAACTTCAACTCTGACAGAATTGAAATAACACTCTCCAGAGTCCAAATACTATGATGATTAATTAGAGCTGCTTTCATTATGAAATGTTACTATCTCTTTAAGGTGTTAAGCTAGTAATCTATAGGCATACAGGCAAAGAAGGAGAGCTGGAAAAGCTTGCCGGTTGCAGTGTAGGTGTGACTTGTAGACATTGACACCAACAGTTACAATGACAGGGACAGTGTAAAAACAAACAAAACCTCCCAAACATTTGAATGATAAGTATCACAGACAAGCAGGATGTTACTCACCTGAGCTGTGATTGAGAATAACAGTGACAGACTGAGAAGTAGATCATATTTTTATTATTTTCAGACAGAGAAAACATCACTCCACACACTGTCAGCTACATGGCGAATGGCACAGTAAGCATAAACACTGCTCTCATTATGTCCACCAAATGAGATAGGGGCAGTAGTAAGGGAACAGGAGTAATAGGGTTGCATGGACATATTTGTGATAGTAAAGTCTTTCTACAGTAACTAACAGTGGCAATAGTTGCTGCAGCTTGTACATAAATGATGATAATGATCCTCCCCCTTGTGAGTTGGTAATGTGTAAAAATTAAATGAAAAGTTCCACCACCAGTAATAGCAGTAAATCTAAACATGATCAGGAGTTGCAATCTGGTGTTGTTGCCAGAGTGGAGGAGGAGGCTTTAGCAGTGAGACCAAGTTCTGCATCAGACAGTGAAAGTAACACCCTGCCACAAACTAGTGGTCAATCTTCTATAAATCTCCTTATGTGGGAAAGTAGTGTGGATGGGGAGGAAGCATATTATACTTCTGATGGTGTTTCACCTCCTTTACACATCACCACCCTGAAGTCTGAGCTTATCCTCTCTTCTTCCCCACTTGCTGAGTATTTTTCACAGACATAAAAATGTCAAGAATAAAAAATATAGAAATACCAAAAAAGAACATACGACAGTGCTCCTTTAAGAATGTGATATTGACTAAAACACAAAATAGTACAAAGCATAAAAAATAACAGATTACATACTCCCAGTATAAGTAAAACTTTTCAATATGTCCAAATATGAGTCAAACAGTCTAGCTACTGGATATTCTAGACGTATAAGGTACCTCTCACATTCTATGTATGTGTAACAGTCATGTATCCAAGATCAAAGGAAAAAAGAGATGACAGGGTACCAGAATATTCAAGGGTAGTGGTTAAAGTACAATTAAAATAAATATGTGTGATATTATATAAGAATATCAGATAAAATATGGGAACAAAAATCCAAATGGATAAGGGAAGGTGAAACAAAGAGAGGAACTAAAGGGCTATCTAAATCTAGATAATCCTATATCGAACATGTGAATGAATAGAGAAGGATGGGAGGCAGATTACAAGGAGGTGAGATGTTTTGCAATTACTGTCTAATATAGTGAGGGAAAAAATTATTTGATCCCCTGTTGATTTGGTACGTCTGCCCACTGACAAAGAAATGATCAGTCTATAATTTTAATGGTAGGTTTATTTGAACAGTGAGAGATAGAATAACTACAAAAAAATCCAGAAAAACGCATTTCAAAAAAGTTATAAATTGATTTGCATTTTATTGAGTGAATAAATATTTGACTTCCTATCAATCAGCAAGATTTCTGGCTTCCAGGTGTCTTTTATGACAAGGTCCAGGTGTCTTTTATGACCGGGTCCATGTGTTTCAGCCTGGCGACAGAGTACTAGTTTTGGTCCCTACAATATAAATTCCTGGCAACTTGGGATGGACCATACAAGATTGTTGAAAGGGTTGGAGAGGTGAATTAGAAATACAGGCAGCCAGGTAGACGTAAGGAAGAGCAAATTTACCATGTAAACTTACTTAAGCCATGAAAAGATAGGGAAGCTCTAATTACTCTTCCTATTAAAGATAAAGGTGACCCAGAAATTACCATATCAGAAACCCTGTCTATAAACCAGACACGGGAAGTAAAAAACCTTGTAAGATTAAACAAAGATGTATTCTCCACGACTCCAGGCAGAACTTACATTATTAAACATTATATTATTACAGAGGCAGGGAAAAGGGTTATCCTTAAGCCTTCTAGAATACCTGAAGCCCGTAGACAGGCTATTAGAGAAGTGTTTAAGAAAATGTTGAACTTGGGGTAATTGAAGAATTCCAAAGTGACTGGAATAACCCTATTGTGCCAAAGCCCGATGGCACAGTCAGATTTTGCAATGATTATCGTAAGTTGAATGCCATTTCAAAATGTGATTTGGATCCCTTGCCAAGAGTTGATGAGCTAGATGGAAGGCTTGGGGAAGCCTGGTATCTTACCACATTAGATCTAACTAAGGGATATTGGTAGGTTCCATTTACAGAGCAGGCAAAAGAAACAACTGCCTTTTCTACCCCTAATGGTCTTTTTCAATGCAAAATCCTTCCTTTTGGTCTGCATAGGGCTCCTGCCACATTCCAAAGAATGATGGACAGAATATTAAAGCCACATATGCATTATGCTGTTGCATATCTTGATGATGTTGTAATACATAGTGCAGATTGGGAGTCTCGCCTTCCAAACGTGCAAGCTGTGCTAAACTCGATCCGATCTTCTGGCTTAACAGCTCATCCTAGTAGGTATACTATTGTCTAGAGGAAGCCAAATATTGATTCTAATTGATTGGTAGGGGATTAGCGAAGCCCCAACTTGCAAAAATTTAAGCAATACGAAACTGGCCTTGCCCGCAGGTGAGTACAGGTGAGAACTTTTTTGGGCTTAGTTGGATATTACTTGAAATTTATCACCAGCTTTGCTACCATTGCGGGTCCCTTGACCGACCTTACAAAAGCAAAAGCTCCTGTGATGGTAAAATGGTCCCCTGAAGTTGAACTAGCAGTCAGAAAATTGAAGGAGGCCATATGTAGTCAACCTGTGCTGGTGACCCCTGATTTCTCTAGAGACTTTATTTTACAGACTGATGCATCAGATATGGGACTTGGGATTGTTCTCTCCCAAGCAAATCAGGGCGATGAGCACCCTATTTTATACCTAAGCAGAAAACTGAATCCACATGAAAGAAACTACTCTGTTGTTGAAAAGTAGTGTCTTGTAGACGCCCTCAAGTACTACCTATTAGACAGGAAGTTCAGAATTGTGACAGACATGGGTGAGTAAAAACAGGGAGTAAAACAGTATAGTGACCCACTGGCTTCTTAGTTTACAGCTCTGTAGATTTTCCATTTAAAATAGAGCGGGCTGTAAACAGGGAAAAGCTGATGGGCTTTCGAGAACACATTCCCTTCTGTCCATGGTCACTCACCCCATGGGGACTGAGCTGGGGAGGAGGATGTGCAATAGAGTCTTAGGAATAGTGATAGGGTGTATACATAGCTCCCCAAATTCTACAAGGTATGTACCCTGATTAGCCCCAGGGAAATGTATTGTATAGTTAATTTGTTATACATTGTAAATCTCTGTATTTTGGGTCCCTGGGGTGGGGCATTTGGAGAGAAGGGCAGGCCAGTGCTCCACTCCACAGTTTCGTAGTAACTGACATATTCCAGATGAGGAGTCCACATCAGGAGTTCTATCACTCCCTACTTTCACTCACCTGCATCTGGTAATTAATGCAGCCATCAGTCAAATACTTCACCCTGCACTGAAACATGCTCTCTTTTTTTGAGTTCCCAGAGATGAAGGAATTCACCTCTGAAAGCCTGCAACTTGTTTCTTTACTTGTGCCTGGTGGACAGTGGTGTGTTATTTCTCTAAGCTGGTAAACTGACTAGCAGTCCAAATACAGTCAGGAGCTGAAGAATTTAGTTAGTGCTCAGTAGCACGAGAATTTTATTTTGTTTTATTTGTTTTTGATGCTGCTGTCTCAACACTTGGAGACAAATAAAAAGGCAAAGTCTTGAATTATACTCCTCCTGTGTTTGAAGTGTCTCTGCAACCTAGAAGTCTGATCCCAAGACAGAAGATACAAAAAATTAAAGAGTACTTTTGTCACTATATATTTATATATAAGTTGTCTGAGAAGAACGGCAGCGCTCACAGGGCTTTGACGAAAAATCACAAAGTGTGCTCTTTATTAACCAGTGTTTTGACCCTCACTGGGGTCTTTATCAAGGTCAACCCAGGCACCCAGGCAAGTGACCCTTTTTCTATCAGTGAGTGACCGCAATTCTGGACTACACACACACACACACACACACATATATATATATATATATATATATATATATATATATGTGCACTAATGTGCAGAACTTTTAGGCAGGTGTGAAAAAATGCTGTAAAGTAAGAATGCTTTCAAAAATAGACATGTTAATAGTTTATGTTTATCAATTAAAATGCACTGAAGGAAAATCTAAATCAAATAAATATTTGGTGTGACCACCCCTTTGTCTTCAAAACAGCATCAATTCTTCTAGGTACACTTGCACACAGTTTTTTAAGAAACTCTGCAGGTAGGTTGTGCCAAAAAACTAACCACGGGTCTTCTGTGGACACATTTGATATTGATACCAGGGGAGCCACGCCATCACTTCCATGACTCCTTATTTTATTTTACACTGTAGATGGTTCTTAATGACTGTGGCTGTATGTTTGGGGTGGTTGTTGCGGTGCAGAATAAATTTGGGGCCAGTCAGATGCCTACCCGATGGTATTACATGATGGATAAGTATCTGACTGTACTTAACAGCATTGAGGAGACCAGAATACCATTCATTCTGACCAAACACCCGACTCCATATGCAGAAATTCAGCCCCAAACTTGAAAGGAACCTTGTTACTCATCAGTGCAGAGCACCTGCTGACTTTTTTTGCACCCCATTTCCTGTGTTTTCGTACATAGTTGAGTCGATTGGCCTTGTTTCCACATCGGAGGTGTGGCTTTTTGGCTGCAAGTCTTTAAAGAAGACCACTTCTTACCAGACTTCTCCTGACCAGGGTGTACCAGGGTCCCAATGTTTTCTGCCAGTTCTGCTCTGATGGCACTGGTAGACATTTTCCAGTTTCAAAGGGAAGTAAACACAATGTGTCTTTCATTTCCATGGCCGCCCACTGCGTCTACGGTCCTCAGCGTTGCCTGTTTCTTTGTGCTTCTTCAAAAGAGCTTGGACAGAACATCTGGAAACCCCTATCTGCCTTGAAATTTCTTCCTGGGAGAGACCTTGCTGATGCATAAACTACCATGTGTCTTGTTGCTGCGCTCAGTCTTCCCATGGTGTATGACTTTTAAAATTAAACTATTTTCTGCAGCCTCACCTTGTTAACTGAGTTTGGCTGTTCCTCATCTAATTTTATTCCTCCTACACAGTTGTTTCTTTTTCAGTTAATGATTGTGTTTCAACCTACATATTAAATTGATGATCATTAGCACCTCTTTGGTATAATTGTAAAATTATACACCTGACTATAGGCCTACAAAATCCCCGACTTTGTGCAAGTGTACCTAGAAGAATTGATGCTGTTTTGAAGGCAAAGGGTGGTTGCATCTCATATTGATTTGATTTAGATTTTTCTTCTGTTCACTCATTATGCATTTTGTTAGTTGATAACAATAAACTATTAACATGACTATTTTTGAAAGCATTCTTGCTTTACAACATTTTTTCACACCTGTCTGGAACTTGTGCACATTACTATGTGTGTGTGTATATATATATATATATATATATATATATATATATATATATATATATATATATATATACATCTTTCAAATTGCTTTTATGCAGCCCTTTATGCCAAAATTTAGGATTGTTAGAATTCTTAGAATATTAAATATAGATGCAGAGCAGAACATGAATGCAGTTCTATTATTTTACCACTGCATGGAGCTGTTGTTCTTCTTATATTATTATTTGTCTTCTTTTGGGCTAGAATAAGAGCAAATGTTTTCCCCAATGTAAATTATACTGGAATATATAGATGGTGACTATACTTTTAGTACCTTATATGTTTACGTTTCAAAATACGGTTATATAAGGGTGTGTGTTTTAATTGCCTTTAATTGTATAGCTGGTTTACTGTCTGAGCTTTACCCATAACTCCACAGTTACATAGATGCTTTCAATAATATATTTCTTAACCCTCTGACTGTGAGATTGGTGTGTAACATATTGCTTTACAATGCAATACATGTCCCTCTGATATTTAAAATGTGTTAAACCTATTTAGGCCATATTCAGGAAGCTAATACTGGAGCAAACCAATGATACCATAGAAGACAAAAAAAAACCAAAATGTATTTAAATGAAGGTTTTAACCCTTTGAATGCTAGGAAATTCTCCAATAAGCAATGTGTTGGGACCTCTCTAACATGGAAGGGATTAAAATTGCCATTTAAATTTGCTGGAGTTTTCTATACTGCAGTTTGTTTGCTTTGATATTTAGCTCCCTAAACCTTTTTTTAACATTTTATGGAAATGTTTAAAAAAAAAATGAACCTATCGCGCCCCCTTATGGAAATAATTGAGCACACTAACCTAATGTTAGAAAGGCAAATATCCCTGTTTTGGCTTGCATACCTTTCCTTCATATCCCTAATAGTTAGTACCATTTTAGCGCAGACAGCTTATTAAAAAATTAAAACAGGTGCTTCTGGTATGTCAACCAATTTTTCTTGGGCTGGTAAAAAGTACTGAATACAACAGAACATTCCATAGTTTTCAAAGATTTTAGTATCGTTGAAGTGTTGGAAATGTAAAAATAAAAATGTTTTGCCTATAGCACCACCTTATAAAAAATTATTCACACCTGCCTAGAAAGGCAAACAACCCCTCATTTGATGTGTGTGAAGGTCTACTTTCCAAAATAATACCATTTGCATACCTTGCATATTCATATCTCTGATAGTTAGGACTAGTTTAATTCAGGAAGCCTATTAAAAAGTGAAAACAGGAAGGTGTCACTGGTGCTTCTGCTGCACCCTGCGGTATGTAGCTAATGAATTCAGTAAGAAATGCTGTAGTTTTCAAAGATCTGGGTATACTTGAAGGGGTGGAAATGTGAAAAAATGCCTATTTTATTCCTTTAGTGACATCTTCTGGAAACATGCATTCCAACCTAGGGGTGGAAAGGCAAGTGACCCCCCCATTTTATGCAGTTGCTATCTGCTTTCAGGAAATGTTATACATTTATTGAGCTGATTTAGGATCGTGTTACCATGTAAAAAATGGAATGTGCATTTAAGTTCAAAGAGTTGAACATGTCATTTTCCACTCTTGTTAATTAGGGGTCTTTGCAGGCTATACCCGTAGTTAAAATTATGCATATTTGGCATTTTGTTCTTCAGGGGATCCAAGGCTTTTCAAAATAATTGAATTGTTTACTACCAGCATAAATGTTTTTGATATACATGTTTGGATGGTAGCAAAATAAGTAATGTTTTAGATTTTTGCTGTGTTTATGAAATAAAAGTGGTTCATATAGTGCAAAATTAACTTTTTTTGAGATACCATGAAAAAGCTGAATTTGTTCAGAAAAAAAAGATATATAGTTTTCCGTACATATAAAGTTATCAATGGGAATCATACCTAAACTCATGGATAGCAAAAATGCAGAAAATATGTCTGGCCAGCAGGGTACACTGAAATGGTTAAGGGGTTAAAATGGTTAAGGGGTTAAAAGCCCTATCTCAATCAAAAGAAATTTGTATTTCCCCAAATGATGCAGTTGGTTTGGACTACAATTCTGCATCTTCAGCTTTCTATAAAAGGGACTTAGATGGCTGATAAGAACAAAATGGCTCATCCTACGTGCCAATTTCTTTATTTAGCAATCTCACATTGAAGTGGATCAGTCACTTTGTAACAAAGAGGTGATTTATTTGGCAGTTTATGCAGCTGAGCTATTCCTTCCTGTCAGAACCTGATAGTTGGTAATGTAGAGCTATATTGAATGTTTGAGTCCTCCAGGCATGCCCTAACTGACAAATAAAGAAAGCTAAATATCTTATAAAATACTAGTCTAAAAGGTCCAGGTAATGTTAACCCTTTGAGTGCCAGAGGGCGCTACCTCACTGCTCCACCCGATGCAATCATGCGCAGTAAAGACTGCCCGAACGCATGCAGTCTCTAGTGTGCATGACTGCATCGTGACAAACATCCTAATGAATTATTATGTAGGATTGTTTTGAATGAAAAAAAAATACCTAACAGAAATATAGTTTGCTTCTGAAAGCTCTTTCAAAATCGTCTAGTTTTTACAAACGGTCAGTTTTACTTTAACCCCTAATAGTCATATCTAGGGATAGGAGAAAATTAATTTTTTTCCCCAGAGGAATTTTATCAGAAAACCGTCAATTTGACACTTTTCATATGAAAATTCCAGCAAATTGAAAAAGGTTAAAATGTTTGCTTTTTTGCTATCCCCCTTTAAATGTGTGTGTGTGTGTGTTAACTCATTTGCAAAGTTCTAAGACCTCCAGTGTAGCAGAACATGACTTGGAGTAAATGCAGGTATATGACTACCATGTTTGTGACAATGCTAGTGGGTCAGTAAGAGTGGTTTTATGGGGGGGGCCAAGGTTTAGGAGGTAATGTTTGATTCTATGATTATCATTGGGCAAGGTTTGGGAGGCAATGTGTGGTCCTATATTTACTGTTAAGTACGGATGGGAGGACAGTGTGTGATTCTGTGGTTAAAGGGTTTTGAAGGCAATGTGTGATTCTATGTATAGACTGCACCCTGGGCACAGGACACAGTCCTAGTGAGCTTTTGCTTTTATTTGCAGGCTCATGAGCCTAGTTCAGCATCTCTGACCTTTCTTTCTACAATGTGTGATTCTATGTCTAAGGTGGGGAAGACTTTTGAGGCAATGTATGATTTTATGATTAATGTGGGTAAGGCTTGGGAGGCAATATGTGGTCCTGTGGTTACTGTTGAGTAAGGATGGAGGGAAGTGTGTGAGATTATGGCTATTATGAGGCATGTCTGGGGGGACAGTGTGTAGTTCCATGGTAACTGTGGGGTAAGACTTGGGAGGACAGTGTGTAGTTCTCTGGTTACCGTGGGGCAAGTCTGGGGGGGGGGGCAGTGTGTAGTCCCATGGTTATTGTGGGATAAGACTAGAGGTATTGTGTAGTTCTCTGGTTACTTTGAGGCAAGACTTGGGAGGACAGTGTGTAGTTCCATGGTTATTGTGGGATAATACTGGGGGGTATTGTGTAGTTCTCTGGTTACTGTGGGGCAAGTCTGGGGGGACAGTGTGTAGTTCCATGGTTATTGTGGGTTAAGGCTGGGGGGTATTATGTAGTCCTCTGGTTACTGTGGGGCGAGTCTGGGGGGACAGTGTGTAGTTCCATGGTTATTGTGGGATAAGACTGGGGGGTATTGTGTAGTTCTCTGGTTACTGTGGGGCAAGTCTGGGGGGACAGTGTGTAGTTCCATGGTTACTGTGGCATAAGACTGGGGGGTATTGTGTAGTTCTCTGGTTACTGTGGGGCAATTCTGGGGGGACATTGTGTAGTTCCATGGTTAATGTGGGATAAGACTGGGGGTATTGTGTAGTCCTCTGGTTACTGTGGGGCAAGGCTGTGGGGACAGTGTGTAGTTCTATGGTTATTGTGGGATAAGGCTGGGGGGTATTGTGTAATTCTCTGGTTACTGTGGGGCAAGGATGTGGGGACAGTGTGTAGTTCCATGGTTATTGTGGGATACGACTGGGGGGTATTGTGTAGTTCTCTGGTTACTGTGGGGCAAGTCTGGAGCACAGTGTGTAGTTCCATGGTTATTGTGGGGTAAGACTTGGAAGGACAGTGTGTAGTTCTTTGGTTACTGTGGGGCAAGTCTTGGGGGGGACAGTGTGTAGTTCCATGGTTATTGTGGGATAAAACTGTGGGGTATTGTGTAGTTCTCTGGTTACTGTGGGGCAAGTCTGGGTGGATAGTGTTTAGTTCCATGGTTATTGTGGGGTACGACTTGGAAGTACAGTGTGTAGTTCTTTGGTTACTGTGGGGCAAGTCTGGGGGGGGGCAGTGTGTAGTTCCATGGTTATTGTGGGATAAGACTGGGGGGTATTGTGTAGTCCTCTGGTTACTGTGGGGCAAGTCTGGTGGGGGACAGTGTGTAGTTCCATGGTTATTGTGGGATAAGACTGGGGGGTATTGTGTAGTTCTCTGGTTACTGTGGGGCAAGACTGTGGGGACAGTGTGTAGTTCCCTGGATATTGTGGGATAAGACTGGGGGGTATTGTGTAGTTCTCTGGTTACTGTGGGGCAAGTCTGGGAGGACAGTGTGTGGTTCCATTGTTATTGTGGGGTAAGACTTGGAAGTACAGTGTGTAGTTCTTTGGTTACTGTGGGGCAAGTCTGGGGGGGGGCAGTGTGTAGTTCCATGGTTATTGTGGGATAAGACTGGGGGGTATTGTGTAGTTCTCTGGTTACTGTGGGGCAAGTCTGGGGGGACAGTGTGTAGTTCCATGGTTATTGTGGGATAAGACTGGGGGGTATTGTGTAGTCCTCTGGTTACTGTGGGGCAAGTCTGGTGGGGGACAGTGTGTAGTTCCATGGTTATTGTGGGATAAGACTGGGGGGTATTGTGTAGTTCTCTGGTTACTGTGGGGCAAGTCTTGGGAGGACAGTGTGTAGTTCCATGGTTATTGTGGGATAAGACTGGGGGTATTGTGTATTTCTCTGGTTACTGTGGGGCGAGTCTGGGGGGACAGTGTGTAGTTCCATGGTTATTGTGGGATAATACTGGGGGGTATTGTGTAGTTCTCTGGTTACTGTGGGGCAAGTCTGGGGGGACAGTGTGTAGTTCCATGGTTATTGTGGGTTAAGACTGGGGGGTATTATGTAGTCCTCTGGTTACTGTGGGGCGAGTCTGGGGGGACAGTGTGTAGTTCCATGGTTATTGTGGGATAAGACTGGGGGGTATTGTGTAGTTCTCTGGTTACTGTGGGGCAAGTCTGGGGGGACAGTGTGTAGTCCCATGGTTATTGTGGGATAAGACTGGGGGGTATTGTGTAGTTCTCTGGTTACTGTGGGGCAAGTCTGGGGGGACAGTGTGTAGTCCCATGGTTATTGTGGGATAAGACTGGGGGGTATTGTGTAGTTCTCTGGTTACTGTGGGGCAAGTCTGGGGGGACAGTGTGTAGTCCCATGGTTATTGTGGGATAAGACTGGGGGTATTGTGTTGTTCTCTGGTTACTGTGGGGCAAGGCTGTGGGGACAGTGTGTAGTTCCATTGTTATTGTGGGGTAAGACTTGGAAGGACAGTGTGTAGTTCTCTGGTTACTGTGGGGGAAGTCTGGGGGGACAGTGTGTAGTTCCATGGTTATTGTGGGATAAAACTGTGGGATATTGTGTAGTTCTTTGGTTACTGTGGGGCAAGTCTGGGGGGGCAGTGTATAGTCCCATGGTTATTGTGGGATAAGACTGGGGGTATTGTGTAGTTCTCTAGTTACTGTGGGGCAAGTCTGGTGGGGGACAGTGTGTAGTCCCATGGTTATTGTGGGATAATACTGGGGGGTATTGTGTAGTTCTCTGGTTACTGTGGGGCAAGTCTGGGGGGGGGGGCAGTGTGTAGTTCCAAGGTTATTGTGGGATAAGACTGGGGGGTATTGTGTAGTTCTCTGGTTACTGTGGGGCAAGACTGTGGGGACAGTGTGTAGTTCCCTGGATATTGTTGGATAAGACTGGGGGGTATTGTGTAGTTCTCTGGTCACTGTGGGGCAAGTCTGGGAGGACAGTGTGTGGTTCCATTGTTATTGTGGGGTAAGACTTGGAAGGACAGTGTGTAGGTCTTTGGTTACTGTGGGGCAAGTCTGGGGGGGGGGCAGTGTGTATTTCCATGGTTATTGTGGGATAAGACTGGGGGGTATTGTGTAGTGCTCTAGTTACTGTGGGTCAGGGCTGTGGGGACAGTGTGTAGTTCCATGGTAACTGTGGGGTAAGACTTGGAAGGACAGTGTGTAGTTCTTTGGTTACTGTGGGGCAAGACTGTGGGGACAGTGTGTAGTTCCATGGTTATTGTGGGATAAGTCTGGGGGTATTGTGTAGTTCTCTGGTTACTGTGGGGCAAGTCTTTGAGGGCAGTGTGTAGTTGCATGGTTATTGTGGGGTAAGACTGGGGGGTATTGTGTAGTTCTCTGGTTACTGTGGGGCAAGTCTGGGGGGACAGTGTATAGTTCCATGGTTACTGTGGCATAAGTCTGGGGGTATTGTGTAGTTCTCTGGTTACTCTGTGGCAAGTCTGGGGGGACAGTGTGTAGTCCCATGGTTATTGTGGGATAAGACTGGGGGGTATTGTGTAGTTCTCTGGTTACTGTGGGGCAGGGCTGTGAGGACAGTGTGTAGTTCCATTGTTATTGTGGGATAAGACTGGGGGTATTTTGTACTTCTCTGGTTACTGTGGGGCAGGGCTGTGAGGACAGTGTATGGATTTATGTTTAACATGTGATTCAGTGAAAAAAGGAGAGATTTTCTGCCAAAGCCATAAAGTGCCTCTCTTTTAGGGCAAAATATTTCTCCCATCCCTAATCATATCCATCCTAAAACTTCTTAAATTAATGTATAATTTTAGCCCCTCTCTGTCACACTGAAATGTGATTCCATGTATATATCATATTTCTTTTCTTACCCCTCATATTTTCTTTTCAACAAACTGTATAAAGCTTTTAACCCTGTTCTCACTCCCTGCAGTGAATTTGACTCATTTAGACTATAGCCTGCTGTTCTATTATTTATAGCTGTTCAAATCTCTTCTTGAGCCTCTCCAACAGTACATGTTTTCATGCTGTTTTTATTCTGAAGAAACTACCTGTGACAGTGATATATCTGCACTGACAGAGAGGGAAGTTGAGAGGTTTGAACATCTCTTCTCACTATAATGCTCCACAGTTGTGTCTGTTCCAGGGACATAACAGGAAGCAGGACAATGTGAGACTGATGTACTAAGAAAAGCATGCTCAGTTCTGGAGCAAAACAACTGCAACCTAGGGCACACATTAAAATTCCCATTGATTGCAAAGGAGGTCTCTAACACATTGTGAAGCAATGCATTGGACACCTTTATAGCAGTGAAGGTGCTAAATATATCTATTCATTGATTGTCTAACTGTAGGGGTAACATTATGAGTATTTGTGACCCCTATAGCTTGATACTGATTGGCTGTGAGGTGAGGTTACTCCAGGGCATGTGCCATGTGTAACCCCACTTCTGAGCCAATGAAAGTGTGGAGAATAATTTGAACAGAGGTTGGCATGTAAAACCCAGTTCCGGTTATTTTTTTTTTCATGTTGGCAATGGCCCAAGCAGGACTAAAGGGGAGGAGGGAGGGATTATTTTTCTTTAATTTATTAGAGGTGACGGAAGTGTATTAGGGGTTGTTTTTAATATTGATGTTAGTTATACTGAAAATGCAGGCATCAAGGACACTGCTGCACCTCTGACATCAATGTAGTTGATTTACTTGTGTGACATGGTGTAAAAATTTGAAAGATCAAGATGGTATTTGTCATTCATTTGTCTGAAAATTCTTGTTCCATGCCATTCGTTTGTTATTTTAGTCTACATGTAACAAAACATATAATTTTCATTACATTTTGCATTCGTTATGAAAAGAATGCACATGTGTAGTAATGAGAGTACAGAGAGCTGTTCACATTTGTGTCTCAGACTCACAGTAAAGCAGACATTTGGAAGTCCAAGGTAAGAGACATCGGCAAAAACAGTACAAACTATTTTGTTATGGATCTGAACACAAGTAGTTTATCTAATTTTGATTTATGGATGGCCGAAAAAAAACAGTTTTAAAAAAAATTTGAATTGAAGGTTTGCAAGTATTTAGGCAATAGAAACACTGTGAAGGTAAAGCTAGTAAGGTAGGTAAAGCTAGATAGTGCAGATAGGAACGGGGAACAAGTAAAGGATCCTGGGGGTGTAGAAAGGGTAGGGATAAATGTAGCTAACAGGGAGGAACTCCTATTGAATTCAGATGTAGAAAAATGGCAATATCTGACTGCCATTTGGAGTCAGGAAGGTACTTTTTTACCCACTTGGGGCTAAATGAGAAATTGCTCCAGAGGGGTCTTTTTGTTGCCTTCCTCTGGATCAACAGGGGTGTTTTTAGCATGGGCTGGACTTGGTGGACACGTGTTTTTTTCAGCCTCATCAACTATGTTACTATAACAGGCCCAACTGTTATTCAAATGAAAAACAAAGCTGCAAATCTTTAGCCCACTATAGCTGAGATTCTGACTATCCAGAAATAAACTGGAGACATGAGACATGTTAGTGTGGTAAGGGAACTGGTTCACAAACTGTCACGGGCACCCAGGAATGCTCAGAACTCAGTATGGTAATATAATGCAAAATATTTATTATAATAAATCACAGCAATAAATAAGTGGTACAACAAGCAAAGGGTTACTAGCTGGCGACACTACTACCAGAAATAGTAGGCCTCTCGCTAGACCACAATGCGAGAGACTGGGCCGTAGCCCCTGTTAGTCTCAGCAGGATACAAGAATGCCAACTCTTGATCCATCGACTGGAACAGGCGACCACTGTGAACACTGGCTCAGCAATCTTGATCCGATGAACAGGAACACAAGGACTGCTGGACTGGAGAACTGACCCACGCCTGCAATCGGTCAAACTAGCAACACCACACCTTTGCAGCAACCCGGTGACCCACGCCTGCAGTCACCACTAAGAGACCCTGTGACTTTGCCTGCAGTCACTATATCGGACCCCTGTGACTCACTCCTGCAGTCACATATAAAGACCCTGTGGCTCACGCCTGCAGCCACCACACGAGACCCTGTGACTCACGCCTGCAGTCACTACACCAGACCCGGTGACTCTGCCTGCAGTCACTATATCGAGACCCTGTGACTCACGCCTGCAGTCACCAATCAGACCCTGTCCACAACAGTGGTCTGTCTTAAGCCAATAGCACAAATTGATCACAGTAAGGGATACTCGTGATCGCTGGGTCATACACAGAGAGGGTTCTCGTACTTAGCTGGGTCATACACAGAGAGGGTTTTCGTACTTATCTGGGTCATACACAGAAATGGTTCTCTTACTTAGCCGGGTCATACACAGTGCGGGTTCTCATAAATAGCCAGGTCATACACAGAGTGGATTTTCGTAGATAGCCAGGTCACATACAGAGCCCAAGTACTTCACCTAATAACAACAACTCAAGGGTGACTGAGTCAGGACTCAGTCTGCCTTTTAAACCCCTCCACAGGAAGTAGGAGGAGCAGCTCAGAGGGAGGAAGTAGGAAGAAGGTAGGAGGAGACTACAGGAAAGAAACAGATAAAACAGAGGCCTGCTGCATGCTAGAAGCCTTGCGCCTGTAGATGCTGCTGCAAACAAGGTAAGCTGCAAACTGTAACACAAACATGCTTAGGGATAGCTACATGACACAAATGGTAGAAATGCAGACAAGAAATAATAATGCAATGGACCTAGTTACAACAAATAACGTAGATATTGTGGCCAGTATTACAGTAGGTGAACAATTTAGCAAACAGTGGTTTAGTACAATATATTCTCTTAATTTTAGAAAGACTAACTTCAACATGTTAACAGTATCAATGCAATACATAGACTGAGATGAATTACTAAAATGAACAAAATAGTCCAAAATTAAATCTAGGTTGTCAAAATATATTAAGCAGTATATATCCCTGGGGAATAATGTAAAAGAAGTAGATCACAACCAATGTGGTTAAATGCAAATGTAAAGTAAATGGCAAGGAAAAAAGAGGATTTTAAACTATTTAAGTCTGAGAGAATATTGCAAAAATGCACTTAGGCTAGCAATAATAGAAAATGAAACAAGAGTTGCAAAAGGAGAGCAAAACTAAATATGTTTTCCAAATACACAAATGGCAAATAAATTAAGAGAGAATGCACTGGATCGTTCAGAAACTATATGGGTAAATTGATTATGGAGGATAAGGAAAATACTTTCCATTCTTTTCATCGGTGTATACTGGCAAACAAAAAATGGTAGCTGAACCTCAACAAATAACAGTTTACAACCATACTATTATAAGATACAGGGTTAACACAAGAAGAAGTCAAGGGAAGACTGGACAAAATTAAGACTGACAAGCTCCTGGGCCTGATAACATATGTCCAAGGGTTGTTCGGGAGCACAGTCCAGTGTTAGCAATATCACTCTTTTTAATTTTTAAAGACTCTGTCTCCACAAACTCAGTGCCAAAAGTTTGACCTTGTGGGAAAATTGCTTGAAGGGATAATAAGTGATTATATTAAGAATACACTGAGGTCCTGAAACTTGTAGCACATACTGCAAAGCTTTTTC
Source organism: Rhinophrynus dorsalis (assembly GCA_037306005.1). Lineage (NCBI taxonomy): Eukaryota > Metazoa > Chordata > Amphibia > Anura > Rhinophrynidae > Rhinophrynus > Rhinophrynus dorsalis. Next base: position 384,383,940 of record CM074723.1, on the reverse strand, counting down.
AAGGATTTTATTACTTTTGCCTACTTTTCTATTCTTATTTTGGTTAATATTCCAAAAGTTTTGCTGAAAGAGTGGAACTAGCAGAGAAGAAAAAAAGGAAGAGTAGAGATCTTCATGGTACGCTGTGTTTTTTTCCTTAAAGAGTCATACTCTTTAATGACGAGAGTAGGGTTAATACTTTATAGTGCTTTGTAATAAAGAAAAAATAAACCATTACTAGCTTGGTAAGGATTGATTGAATTTTGCTTATGTATCCTTGTTTTCATTTTTATTATAAATCACTGAGGCTCATTTACTAAGGAGAAATGATGCAGTTGAACCTTATTTACTGTTATAATTAAATTTAACAAAAAGTGGAACTAAAAGTACAAAAATACATAACTTGGTGCTTGCCATTTCTGTATGTTGTTTATGGTCAAGTACAAAGTTATACAGTGAATGGAAGCTTTAAGACAATAGAATTATTAGAGGTTCAGATATGAAGGATGTGAATGTCCATGATGCCACTACATTAAAAATATATCCTTCAAGATGTTTATACACATCTGTAAAAGAATTACATTTTAGCACAAGGCTTCCTTGTAGATCTTTTAAGAATATGTATATTATAAATATGTAAACAGTAAATCAGTCCTCATATTGCAGGACAAAAGAGCTGAGTAACTGGAAAGATGAACAGACAGAAAAAGCGTAAAACTTGTGGTGACTAGTTATGGCACGCAGGTCAATGTAAATATCATAAATGAACTAGCAAAAAGCCTCAAATAAAGATATGCAGACTGCAATGGAAAATAATGTTACTTGTAGTAGCACAAGTAAAAAAAGTAATTTTTATTAAATAAACCACATGAAAGAGCACCACACTGTCACATCAAATCATAAACTAATCACCTGCATCCCACTTATCTGTATGTTTACCCTCTATTTAATCTGCTTGTTTGTATCCTTGTATTTTTATATATATATATCTGTTATGTCAACATAATTTTTTTGGCACTGTCCCATACCTCTTTGTTTCCCTTGATGGTCAGCTGACCAACATTCTCTCTGGATGCAAAGATCAACAGACCTTGCTTACTGTCAGGGAGATTAAAATATGGGAAGATGAAGAGGAAATTAAAAATATGAGAAGATGAAAACAATTAAAAAAGTATAGGAAATGGAACTTTAAGTATTATGTACGTGCCTAATATGTTAGTGTCCTATTAAAGGGATAGTAATTTTTCATAATAAAAGCAGTTCTAATTAATTACCATTGTATTTGTGCCTTGGAGAGTGTTATTTCAGTTTTGTTAGAGTTGTAGTTCAAGAGTAATTGAATGATAAAGTATCCCCCTCCCACCCCTTTTACTGATGTAACACTGCTCAGCTAAGAGCAGCAGGGTGTGTCCAGGTAGACTGCAGAGAGGGACAATCTTCAATTAAGATAAAGGAAAAATCTGAAAAACCTGTCAAGGGGGGCAGGGCTTTCAGTGTTCTCACTGTAGAATATTGACCCTTGATTTGAGCTGTCTGATCTATGGACTGGATTCCACATCTGAAGAGTGGGGGGTTACACTAGGTAAAAGGGGCGGGAGGGGGAAACTTTATCATTCAATTACTCTTGAACTTCAACGCTCACAGTAATGAAATAACACTCTCTATGGCTCAAATAATATGAAGATTAATTGGAGCTGCTGTTTTTGTGAAACATTACTATCACTTTAAAGCCAAAATTATAGATCTCACTCATGCTGGTTATTGTTTTTACAACATTGCTTTAACTTCATGGCCCCCTCATATAATTTGCTCTCTCTTTTGTGTTAAATACCCAACAAAACACACACTGGGTTGTTTTGAGTTAAGTTCTCTATGAACTGTGCTCACAATCACGAGAGACCTGTAACGTGCTTTAACATTAATTTTTTTACCCACTCACAGACACACACACACACACGCGCGTGTACTATATCCACATTTATGACAGTTTATGCGTTAAACAGTATAAGAGTAATACTTTTATTTTAATCAGGAAACTAATCACAGACCCAAACAAGAACACAAAAAAATCTAGTGTATTAAAATGCATTTCTTCAATGCTTGATTAATAGTATCTATATATATAAAAGAATAAGCCTCATTGAATAATTTATGGTACCTCACACACAGAACATAATTTATGTCTCCTCAGAAAACAAACACATACTGAACAGAATGCCTCATTACATAATTTATGTCTCATTAGGAGACACAATTCCTATTGGTTGATTCAATGGGGATATTACTGCTCCCATTGGGTGATTCAGTGGGGGCATGTTTATCATACAGGGAGATGGCCCGCCCCCTCCAGCCAGCCCACAACTATCCAACTGACAAAAAAAAAATATAGCTGCTCCTGAAGTAGGGGATATAAATAACTTCTCCCGGTCCACACACACTCTCACTCAGGATCATGACCCCACAAACACACTATTTCACCTCCCACAGATAATTATAACCCTCCATACACTCTGTTTAAGTACGAGGGTGTAATGTTTCCATGAAATACAAACTCAGGGATAAACTTAATAACAACTCTTTTATTTAAATCTTTTCATCTCTTCAGTCAACCTCACTAACTGTCTGTTTTCAACTGTCATTCCTCCACTTCTTGATTCCCGCCCTTTCTCCTTAAAGGGAGAGATATGCCTTGCTGTATGTTACAGAGGGCAAGCCTCAAACACCACTTTCTATTTGTTGCCTAAGCATATTGCTACCCTGCCTCAACTGAAGAGCCACCGTGTGTTATATTGCTATGTTACCTCAACTTAAACCTTTGAGTGCCAGAGGGGTACGCAACGCATTGCACAGTTACTGGAGTTACTACTCCCATTGGGTGATTCAATGGGGGAGTGATTTAAATCATGCAGGGAGCTGGCCTGCCCCCACTTTCCAGCCCGCCCACCACTATCCAAGTAACTGAAAAAGCAAAATGGCTGCCACTCACTCCTACACCACAGACACAAACACATCAGACAAAAAAACACACACACACACACTCACACTCAATCACACACTCAATCACATTTTCTCACACTCTTTCACTCACACTCTCTCTTTCACACTCTCTCACTCACACTCTCTCACTCACACTTTCTCATTCACTCTCATACACCCTCTCACTCACACTCTCACACTCACACTCTCTCACACTCACATGCTCTCACTCACACACACTCTCACTCACACACACACTCTCACACACACTCACACATACTCATTAACACACTCACGCAATCACTCACATGCAATCACTCACACGCAATCACTCACTCTCGTACTCACACCCCGGGAGCCAGCACGATCCACCTTCTCCCATAGTCTCACTCACACTCACTCACACCCCGGGAGCCAGCACGATCCACCTTCTACCATAGTATGTGCAATTACCACATGCATTTCAACTACATGAATGAATGCCACTCACTCACACTCACACACTCTCACTCACACCCCGGGAGCCAGCGCGATCCACCTTCTACCATAGTATGTGCAATTACCACATGCATTTCAACTATATGAATAAATGCCACAGTGGATGCATAAGTACAAACACAAACTCATTACAATGACACATAAGTCATCCCCTTATGACTCACTTCTGTGTGTGTATGTGTGTCTCTCTGTGTGTGCCTGTGTGTTTCTCACTGTGTGTGTTGCATGTCTGTATCACACTCTATGTGTCTGCATGTTGTGCATTGCATGTATGTGTTATGACTGTGTCGCTCTTTATGCATCTCAGTGCATTCGTGTGCATTTGCGTGTGTGTCTCTGTGTGTGTTTGTCTTGCATCCGTGTGTGTGCATTAATTCCCTATATATTCTGACGGGCAGCGCCATTCCACATTGCTAGTATATCCCTCTGAGTGCTTTGCAATGCATTCCGTACCACTCTGGCACTCAAAGGGTTAAATATATATATATATTTTTAGACAAATGAGAATAAATGAGCTTTCAGTTAAATATTTTGCAAAAACTGAAAAAAAATCACTTAAACTATATGGTAAATTAGATAATAAGTGTCAGGTATGTGGATTTTCAACTGGTGGGCCCACTGACAAGATGCTGACAAAGATCATTAGTCAGCCATTTATATTTTATGTAGCGTCTGACTCACTATCATGTTCTAAAAACATTACCTATACCCTATAGATGGTGAACAGCATTATATTAGTGGTTATTATGTTGTCTTTTCCAGGTTTTTTGGATTTTTCTAATATGATACAGCCTAGCTTCGGAAAGTGTTCACTTTCTCACACATTGCTTCTTTGGCAGTGCATTTGTCTTTTTTAGATATTTGCATTTACAGTTTAATTCTTTGTCTTTTTGGATGCACAAAAAAATACAGTTTCACAAAAAGTAATAGATCACTAAGAATTGTGTATGCATACACATCATTATTTTTTGGCTCTGATTTGCATTCACATCATTAATTTCTGAATATAACTGTCAGGGTGGCATTGCAGAAAATATCACCACCTTGGGGAAAAAGAAGATTTTTGCTGAAGAGATAAAAAAACAGTTTAGCAGAATTTACAATTACTAATGCCCATGTTACTGTATTATATGTAACTTTTCATTTCATAGGAAGTGTAGAATTAATAGAATCATGCTTGTAGTTACATAGTTACATATTAAATTATATTGCAAAATGACATAAATCAAGTTCAAACTTTGCCATGGTATAACTAAGAAAATGAGAATTGTATAAGACTTCCAGACTCTAAAATGGGCATTAGTCTGTTTACCAGAACTTGTTGTACCTATTAATACACAGTATAACCTATTTATTGCTTCTGCTAGAAATGCATCTGATCTCCAAGTCATATATGAATATGATAAAAAGTAGTGGACCAAGTACTAAACCCTGATGTAGCCCACTCTCAACCTTAAAGTGGAACATTCACCTCATAACATTTTTTACTATAGGTTTAGTTACTAAAGTAGTATTAGGAAAGGTGTTTTTTTTTCTAAATGTATGCACCTTTAAATTGACAGTAATGTCACAGAAAAAATCTTTATAGTTTTGTATATATATATATATATATATATATATATATATATATATATATATATATATATGCAACAAATTCTATCTCTCAAACTGCTATGGTTTGAGAGATATTCGGCACTAAAGTTCCCCCCTCCCTCCCCTTTCCCTGACGTCAGCGCTATGCTGACTGCAGGGGAATCCTGTCCGGGGACCAACTGACGGCTCTGCAGCAGAGCCGAAATCGCATTATTGGAAAATAATTACTTAATTGGAAAGGTCTACAAAGTATGCCTGGTTTGCAAGCACACTTTGTAGACCATTCCAATCAAGTACTTAGTTTTAAATAAAGCAATTTTGGCTCTGCTGCTTTACAGCTGACATCAGGAGAAGGGGAGGGAGGGGGGACTTTGAAAGTGAATATCTCTCAAACCATAGCAATTTGAGAGACAGGATTTGTTGCATATAGTTGAATTTTTTAAGCACTACAAAACTATAAAGATTTTTTTCTGGGACATTACTGTCCCTTTAAAGATATTTCATCTTCAAGCTGTGCACTTTTGCATAATGTGGCACCCTGAATCTTTGGCACAGCTCTTCTTCTCCATCTACCTTCCTCCCAGCTGCCCCAGGTAGCACATTCGCACATCCCTTCGGTGTGGTGTGAATGGCTTCTATCATTACTTCAAGCTCTGGTTAATTTATACAGTAGCCTCTTGTATGACAGTGTATCAAATGCCTTTGCAAAATCTAGATGTACTACATCTACTGCTTTTCACAGAAGCTAAAATGATTTGCTTGTCTATTCCTCAAAAACCATGTTGATTCCTGCTAATAATCTAATTTTCCCTTCTAACAGTTTTCCCACTATTGAGGTCAAACTTGCAGGTCTATAATTCTCAAAGTTTGTTTTAGTTCCCTTGGTTTTATTCCAATCTTGTGGCACTGAGCCTATGAAGAGAAAGTCTTTAAATATTAAAAGAATGGCCTTGCTAGCACTACACTTAGTTCCCAAAAAACATTGGATTCATACCTCCAGGAACAGGTGCTTTGTCAGTCTTAATTTTATTTTGTCTTCCCTTGACCTCTTCTTGTGTTAACCCAATATCTAATAATGGTATGGTTGTAATTGTTATTTTTTGAGGCTCTTTTACCATTTCTAATTCTCTGGTATATACTGATGAAAATAATGTGTTAAGAACATCAGCCTTTTCCTTATCCTTTCTAATCAGCTGGCCCATCTCATTATTGAAAGGTCCAGTGCACTTTCTCCCAAGTTTTTTTTTCTGTTTATGTATTTGGATAACATTTTTGGATTAGTCTTGTTCTCCAGTTCAAGTTTTGTTTTCTATGTATGCTAACTTAATTGGCATTTGCAGACTTTGTTTAATTCCCTGTATTTCACAAAATAATGATTTGTTCCTTCAGATTTAAATAGTCTAAAAGCCTTTTTTCCCTTGTGATTTCCTTCCTTACATTTGCATTTAATCACGTTGGTTGTGATCTGATTCTTTTACATTTTTCTCCAAGGTTATATACAGTTCAGTTTAGCGACAGTGGCCAGAGAACAGTATGTTATTTAAATTAATTTACCTCAGGAATTAGTGTCAGTTCTTAAAAACAGACCCGTTTATGTTGTAGAGGTAAATAACTGTCTCTGATGTTAATAATTTATTTAGGGGTTTACAGTAGGAACTATGAGAATGTGATTTTGAGTCCAGTTTAAGAACATGGTCAACCCCAGCTTGTTCTGGACTTACTTGCCATAGCCATGCCCCTTGGCTTTTTTAGTATTCTTTCTCTGAATTTCCGTGCACATGAAAAGTGTTTTACTGGCTATTGTTTCTGCTGAAAGCACTGTTTCTGATTACCTTCTTATGTACAATCTCAGAAAAGTTTTTACCTGCTGCCTGCTATTACCCTAGGAAAAGTATATATGACAATGCACTTGTATGAATCCTGCCACTACCATAAGAAGAGTTTAAATGACCTCACTCAGGTTGCCATCAACCCCCACCAATGTAATGTACTACCAAGCTGACATCTGCCTCAGTCTGAGTTATTGTAACATAGAAACTTAGAATTTGACGGCAGATAAGAAACATTTAGTCCATCTAGTCTATCCATTTTTCCTACTGTAACAACCTCAAACCTTATGTGGTCCTTGGTTTAGTCTTATGATCAGGATAGCTTTATGCCTATCCCATGCATGCTTAAAGGGTTGGTAATGTTTCAGAAAAAAGCAGCTCCAATTAATCTTCATAGTATTTGAGCCATGGTGAGTGTCATTTCAATACTGTCAAACTTGTGGTTCAAGAGTAATTGAATGATAAAGTATCCACCCTCCTGCCCCTTTTACCTGGTGTAAGCCCCCTCCCATCAGATGTGGAATCTGGTCACTTGACTGGACAGCTTGCAGCAAGGGACATTCTTCTTATTGTGAGCATGAGGAAAACCCTGCCCCCCCTTGACAGTTTTTTTTAGGTTTTTCCTTATGCTTATTGAATATTGTCCCTTGCTGCGATTCATCTGGACAGTTTTGCTGCTCTGAGGTGAGCAGTGTTAGTTACATCAGTAAAAGGAGCTGGAGGGGGATACTTTATAATTCAATTACTCTTTAACTACAATTGTGACATTACTGAAATAACACTCTCCATGACCCAAATACTATGAAGATTAATTGGAGCTACTCTTATTGTGAAACATTACTATACCTTTATATTCCATCACTGTATTAACCTCTAACACTTCTGCTGGTAGGCTATTCCACTTATCTACCACCATCATAGTGAAGTAAAACTTTCTTACATTACATCTAAACCTCTGGCACTCTAGTTTTAGACTATGTTTTCTTGTCCTAACGTTTTTAATTGTTCAAAATGTACTTCCCTCCTGCACTTTATTGAATCCCTTTATGCATTTGAATGTTTCTGTTATATCTCCTCTCTCTCTCCTTCAAGCTATACATGTTCAGATCCTGTAGTCTATCCTGATAGTTTGTATCTTGTAAACCATTCACCATTTTAGTAGCCCTTCTCTGAATTCTCTCGCTCTAGAGTATCTATCTATGTCCTTCTGGAGAAGGGAGCTCCAGTACTGTACACAATACTCTAGGTGAGGTCTAACTAGAGATCTGTAGAGTGGCATGACCACTTCTGTTTTTCTGCTGCTAATGCCCCTAGCTATACAAATCAGCACTCTATGCGTATTGCCTGCTGCTTTGTTACATTGCCTGTCTATCTTTATGTTATCAGAAATAATTAATCCCAAATCCCTTTCCTCTGTTGTCTCTGACAGCACAGTACCCTTAATACTATACTATGCTTTTGGATTTTTACATCCCAAGTGCAATATTTTACATTTATTAACATAAAACTGCAGCTGCAGCACTCTTGTCCAATCTTCCAATTTACCTAAATCATTTGTCATTTGGTTTATTCCCCCAGGAATGTCTACTCTATTGCATAACTTTGTATAATCTCCATTACCTTACCTTGAAGATCTTTTGAATTATCACTAATAAAAATATTAAAAAGAATGGGCCCCAGTACAGATCCCTGAGGTACCCCACTAGTAACATTGCTTTTGTCTGAATATTCTCCATTGATTACCACCCTCTGTCTCCTGTCACTCAGCCACTGCCTTATCCATTTAACTATTTTTACATCCAGACCCAAACACTGCAATTTATTAATGAGGCTTTTATGAGGGACAGTGTTGATTCAGAATCCAGTGCCCAGGTTTTCAGATTTATGGCCTATCTTCCTTCTCATTCTCTGCCCCATGGAGCCACTTTCTTTCCTGTCAGTCAGGGTGACACTGATCCAGGCAGCTGGGAAAGGGTTACATCAACAGTGTAGTGTTCAACTGTCTGAAATACAACAGCTTCAGACTTCTACATAAAATACTAGAAATAGGTCAGGTGTAATATTTACATGTGATGCTTATAATAGAAGTTCATTGAATAGAGTCCTCATCACTTGCATGATACAGAGAGTTTAGACTGAAATTATATGTTTTATATACAGAAATGTATTCCATTTTGTCACAAAATTATATATCATGTAGAGGCATAGGTAGAAGTTGCACCTAACTGGCAGCATTTTCTTTACCATGTAATTTGTGGAAGCAGGTTGTTGCCAGTGATTTTGGAGGTAAAACTTTCTGCACATGATATAGTGTAAGTTGCATTTGATTGGTTAATTATGATTTCCACAGTATGTGTGTGTATGGATGTGTGTCTGCGTGTGTTACGGTTGCATTTCTGTTGAGCTGATGAAGGTGTGACCCTGAGATAGAAATGTCAAAATACAAGATTTCAATAATTGTGAGAGTTTGCAGTGTATCTCCCCCCTTTTTTTCTGCAAATGCTCATTTAATTCGAAAGATAAGGTTGAATACAATTGAAGAGGAGAATATAAAGAAACATAATCAACAAAATACTACAGAAGCAGAAATAAATTGAACTGAGGACACTGTATAAAATCTAATTGTACTAGGAACAGGAGAGAAGTTAACATAAGCAACTAAAGGAATACTAAATGAGGGAGAAAGAGAGAGGAAGTAGAGCAAGGAAATAAAGTGAGAAGGGAAAAAGAGACATGGAAGTAAATAAAAGGTAGATATGGAAATTGCTCCAGGAGAAGGAGAGACAGTCAGACTTTCTGGAAGGGTAAGGTAATCAGGGAATTAAAACTTGAGGAAAACATAATAATAGTAATGGTATGGGTATAGGCAAAGGGTGATGGTCAGATCCGTGGTTACCAGGGTAAACCCTAGATAAAGTTAATTGGAAAGAATGTTACGTAGGTCCAGTAGGCAAACCTATAGTAAACAGTAGGCATACGAGAAAGGGTATTAAGTATAGTAGGCAGACTTTGGGGTTCAATAGAATAGAGAAAGCAAACAGAACTGAGCGCAGAGATAGTCTTTGTCCAGAAGGAAATAATTTTGTGGTAGGATCCCCAAATATGGAACATAGAGCCGATATCAGTTTTACAATGTCAGCACTTATTTGAAGTATTTGGAAAAATCTGTGAAAGTGTAAACGGGACTCTGTACAATCTCATAAGAATCTTATAGGAGAGTTCCCTTGAAGAGACATCTTTAGCAAGCTTATTAATCCATGCGAAGGCAAGGGACCTATCGTTCAATGAAAAATCAGAGTCCAGAAATTATTCTTACTCAACCATAAAGTAGTGGTTTTTAAAAGAACACTGTAGGTTTTACAAAGAGATTTCTTAGTTGCCTTAGTATTGAGAAGAAGGGATTCAAAGTGTATGAGAGCTCTGGGTTCATATCTAAGGGCTTATTTATGTGTAATAAAATGTCTAACATGAACATATGACCAGTACTGTGAGTAAGAAAGACCATATAAATTTGGGAGGACTGAGAGAGAAATAGGAATACTTGTTTTCAGTAAAACATAAATTCTGAGCATGTACCAGGAGTGAATTGACAAAGGAAGAAGACCAGGAAGGAATTTGGGGTTATCACATATTGAGGTTAGTGGCAAGGGATAAGAAGACAACTGATAGGAGAATAACTGGGTGTACATAGCCTCAAAAGGCTACCCAAAAGAAGATGTATGAAGCAAGCAGGAGGAATAGAGGTACGGTGGAACCAAAATGGCTTAGTGAGGTGGATTGAAGGGAAGTAATCTTGTAGAATTTGGACCCAGTCTTTAACAGCTCTAGTTAGTAGAGTGCAATGAGCCTGGTAAGGTGGGCTATAATGTAGTATTTTCTAATGTCAGGAGTACCAAATTCTAACTTGCTTATTGGATCAAATAAATGCATTTATAGAAGCATAGATCTGTTTGAGATATCTATGAGAGATGAGGTAGGGTTTGAAATAGATATAGCAGATTACGTAAAACAATAATTTTAACAAGATTTATACGGCCCCTCCAAGAAATAAAAAGTGTGGTCCATTTTGAGAGATCAGATTGGTTAGCGGCAATTAAGGTGGGGAGGATATTGGCTTGGAGGATCACAGCAGGGGTAAGAGTCAAACCAATTCCCAGATATTTATGCTGCCATGGCTCCAACAGAATGGGTATCATTGTTGTAGATGTGTAAATTGATCAGGAGATAAACTGATATTGAGACTTTTGGATTTAGTAAAATTGATCTTGGCGTGGGAGATCAGGGGGTCAAGAGAGGAAAGAGGGTAAGAAAGGAAACGTAAAATGTCGTCTTCACAGTGGCTTATTGATAGCAAGAAGCTACACTAATTAGAGAAGGTCTCTTATAGTGATTCAGATTACAATAATGTTGCAACGCAAGTCTCTAAATGATATACAAAACAACAGAAGAAAGAAGAAAAGATACAGTATATTTGGGGAGTTTATTAGTATCCGATCACAATAAGCGATCTCTGTTAAAGTTCAGTGCCAAGTAGCTTTCAATGACACTAAAATGTACTTTTATTTATTAGTAAAAATTTAAAAACATCCCTATATTTAAAAACATCACACAGCACCCACTCGTATATCAAATATCCTGTGTTTAGATAAAGGCTATACCTGAGAACATAGCACCTTAGTATTATTATAGTCAGTATGATGTGATCAAATAGCAAATTATGTAAACTGTGCCAAATGTTAGAGCAATGACTGATATCCAGAAATCACATATTGTGATTGGATACTAATAGATGTATACTGTGTTTTTTCCTTCTTTTTTCTGTTGTTTTGTATATCATTTAGATACTTGTGGGCAACATTACTGTAATCTGAATCACTGAAGAGACCTTCTCTAATTTGTTAAGGTTTGGCTGAGTTGCTCTAACTCTGCCTATTAATTCTGCTGTCTGAGCTAATCTAGTGTTCTGCTATCCATTGCTGCTGCCTTCTGAATTCCTGGGTCAGGCTGAATCAGCTGACCTCTCTGATTACTCACCTGACTGTTATCAGCCAACCCTCTCAGGGTATTTAAAGCAGCTTGGCTCACTTCCTGATTGTCCTTGTGGTTGTTGCTGCTGGCTGCTGTGGCTTCTCCTGCACTCCTTTTTAGTTGTGTTCCTGACCCTTGGCTGGTTCCTGACATCGCGGACTTCTGTTTTTCTGACCCTTGGCTTGTTCCTGACATTGAGGACTGATTGTGTTCCTGACTCCGGCTTGGCTGAATACAGGTCTTGGCTCCTGATCCTGGCTTGTCTTTTGGTTCATGCTCCTGGATCACGATTCTGTTTTTGTCACTTTAATAAAGGTGTATTGCATTTTACATTTTTGTGTCCTGTCTGGTTCCTGGTCCCTAAAATTTGTGTATCTTCAGCTCGAGAGGTTTAATCCTCTTTCTAGGGTCGTCAGACTCAGATTCTATACTTATACTATGACAGGATTATTGTAGGGTACAATAGACTTTTCTGCTTGGCAAACTGAAGCTGTCAGTCTATTTTGTCCTGAGCCTGATTTAAAAAAATTGGAAACAGTTGAAAGAAAATATTGAAAAAACTTACAAATGACTTAAAAAATAGAAAGTATAAGATATACAAAAGAGATTTAAAGGACTTTCAGGAGGGCAAAATCTATAAACTCCCAATTAATACAAATGTAGAGAACACACAGAGTGCCTCAGAATCTGAGATTGACAATACTGACACAAAAGTAGAATCAGGGCCACTATGTAATAGGAGGAACAGAAGGAAGAACAGGACCCATAATAAGAATCAGAATTTTTTAGAAACATCCATACCAGATAAGCCAAGATCCTCTTATTTAAAACTTCTTTTATTAATATAAAACTTAAAAAGGCATACTGCCGGTTGCTCCCCGACGTTTCAGTCCATACTGGAACTTTGCAGCATACCCAGTATGCACATCTTTTATCACGCCCATTGTTAGACTTGGAGGGATTGTCATACAGGACTACACCAACTATAGACAAGAGGTAAGGAGACAATTGGGGGACACCTCTTGTTATAAGGAACTGAGTTTCAACCCTACACAAATGTTTAAAATCAAATTAGACGATTATATCAGTAAAGGGATTGAAGATGACATATTGTGCCCCAAAGTAGGAGAGTTCATGAGAATGAAACACTTCATTATGCCGGTCCTCTATTGCTTACCAAAAGTCCATAAGACTTTAATCAACCCCCCGGGAAGGCCCATTGTCTCAGCGAGGGGCTTGCTGATGTATCCGGTTGCACAGTTTGTTGATAGCATGCTGCAGCCACATGTACAACGTACTTCAACATATATTAGAGATACAACAGATTTTCGAAATAAATTATATGAGATTAATTGGGTTGCAGTCTACTGCTGAGATGTGCCTGACTGTTTTATTATTTGTGTGCAGTAAAGTGATTGTTACCTATAAGTACCTGTCCTGTATTAATTTGTACGAACCGTTACACTATGAATCTATTTCTCTGTGTATAGCAGGCCTGGTTAACCAAGTTATTAGGATGTAATATAATGTTAAATGTTGTGCTATGAGGTAAGATTAAAGTAGCGCAATGGTAATGGGACCACTAGCATTAAAGTATGCACTCAGTCTCCAGTATTTTAGGCTGGCGTGCCTGGGGCAGCATTGCACAGTTTGGAATATACTTTGTTATATTAAACTAAGAAATAAATGTGTACTTTACAATATTATTATATCATGATCAGTTTTGATAGATCTGACTTCAGTGTGCTAATGGAAGCAATGGCATAAATCATTTACTTCTAACACATAGAGTTAACCACACAGTTTCTCAGCACTTTCTTGTCATTAAGCCGACCAGCATGTACAAGAATGATGTCAGAAATAAATCTCATGTCTGGATTGGCTATTTGCCAGTTTGAATTGGGACACACTCCCTTGATACTGGGGTATTTAAATGATGAGAATATAGAGATAAGATAGAACTTAAACAATGGGGTCGAAGACCTATCAGTACAGATTCCATAAACAGCAGCAACCAAACCCTCTCAAATGCCTTCATGGCATCTAAAGAGAGAAGGAGGGTAGGAACAGAATTTGGAGAGCTTTGGTATTGTCTTTACCTTCCTTTTCATAGATAAAACCTGATTGGTTAGAGTGAATGATGCTGTAGTAATGGTTTGAGATGATAACCTATCATCTTGGCAAATAATTTAAAGCCATTATTTAAAAGGTAACTCGAGTATGAATAGTGGTCTTTATCGGTTTCGAAGATAACAGTGATTGTAGCTTCCAGTGCTTGAGAAGGGGAATTGTGACCTAAGGCAATGTGATTAAATGTATTTAGCATAAAAAGGGGCTAGAATATCCAAGGAGGTTCTGTAGTAAGTACATGGAAAGTTATCTGGGCATGTGCTTTTGTGGGCTGTAGTCAAGAGAATGTCAGAATGGAGTTCTTGTAGAGTGAATGGCTGTTCAAGGGCAGCTAGTTTGGGAGAGCATAAGGTCTCGAACTTAAGCTTGCTGAGAAAAGCAATTATATTGTGGTGGAGGTCCTCTTGCAAAGGAGAGGATTGCACTGGGGAAATATTTATAGGAATGGTCCCAAACATATCCTTGAAGTTGAGTAGTGAGCTGCCAGAATTATCTTTAATTTTGGGGATATACTGTTGGTTGCATTTAATATGGACTACACATGCTAATATGTACCAATATTTGTTGCCATATAGATATTGTTGGTAATTAAGCCAATGGAAAGATTTAAGATAGCCAGATGTTAATAATTGAGAAAGCTTTTGAAGAGATGTTTTCAGTTGCTCTGGTAAAGAATTCTCATGAGGTGATTTATGTTGGGACTCAAGGGTAGTGATCTTATTTATTAGAGAAGAGATTGTGGCTAGGTTCACCTTTTTAAGGTGAGCACACTTGTGAGCCTCTCATAATGTGGGAGGAGATATAGCTGAATTGCCATTGATTTGGAAATAAGTAATGATTTGTCGTTGTAAGGTTGCATCCAAGTGTGCTTTGTTAAGGACAGAATAATTCATTCTCCGTAAGTTAGTTTTAAGAAAAGGAAGAGGCAATTGGTTCTAGTTTTTAATATGAGCCTGGTCAGACCATGTAATAATGCCTATGGATGCCTCAAGAAGAGAGTGCAAATGATGATGTGCACAAAAAAACAAATCAGTTCTGGAGTAAGCGAAACTCTACAAGTATCAAGTAGATAATATGAACTGAACAGTTTTTGGATCTTGTGCAAAAAAGAGAGGGGGTGGGAGAATTTTAACTAGAGAGCAGTCTACAGAGTGATATAAGGGAATGTTAAAGTCTCCTCCAAGATTAATTGAACATGTTTGAATTTTTCTGTTTTGTGTAAGATTGACCAAACAAAAAAAAATAAAAGTTGACGAACGTTAGAATTCGTATCATATGTAGTATGTCAAGAGTTAGCAAACAATATGGTGTGCAGAGTGGGGTGGGAATATTTGTTAAAATTTATAAGTTACTGTTATAACAGTACAACATGCCTAGGTTGGAGCCTATCAGCCAGCTGTCAGGCATATCTATATATTTACTGTGTATAACCAAAGTACTTAACAAGATAGGAGTCCATTATACAGCAATCAGGCATATCTATATATTTACTGTGTTTAACCGAAGTACTTAACAAGGTAGAAATCCATTATACAGCAGTCAGGCATCCTATATAATAATTCTCTAAAAAGTTTGTCATGACGCAATCATGGGCAGTAGAGACGGCTGCGTGCGCTGCAGTCATGCGCAGTACAGACTGCCCGCATCTGCCCACTACTGCAGCGCCGTTAGTGCTGGCCCATGTACACGGGCTTTAAAACTAGTATTTATATAATTCCTGTGTGTAACAGTATGACTTACCTAGGTGGAAGCCCAATGCACCTAAGTTAATCCTCCTTAAATAGATATATCTGACTGCTGTATCATGAACTCCTACCTAGGCATGTCCTTCTATTAGACACAGTAACTGTATAGCTACTAGGTAAGTCCTTCTTTTAGACACGGTAATTATATATAAATAACTAACTGTCTATGATGGACACCCACCTAGATAAGTGTTTCTGTTACATACAGCAATTATAAAGATATACCTGAATTCTGTATGAAGGACTCTAATCTAAGTAAATACTCTTGTTAAACCCAGTAATTATATATACCTATCATTACCATGGCTATACTTGGGGTTACTGCTGGCAATTAACCCTTTGAGTGACATGGTTGTGCAGCATATTGGAAAAAGATGTGGACCTCTGGCTCACATGTACAGGGAAAGGGAGAGGGAGAAAAAGAGAGCAGCTGCACCTCGCTGATGAGGCCCAAGAAGTCTTAAAGGTAAGTCTGGGAGAAGCTGCTTTAAAGAAGGGATTGCCTGGTACTTTAAGATACGTTCCTATACGGCAGTGTATTTTGTTCAAGGCACCCCTAGCATTTTATAGGAAAGTTCTGAAGGGAACAATAGATAAAAATATACTGGTATATATTCTTGGGGTTCAATGACAGAATGACAACAAAGAGTGCATAATCATGTCCTAAATGTTCATTTGAAACTAAATAGAAAAAATGGGGTACCCTAAGCTGTTGTCATTGGCTCCCCAGGTGCCATTGCTATAGACCCTGCTATATACCATGGTAAGCTTGTTTGTAATTTACAGACCAGGATATTGGGGCACATATGTAAAGACAAATTGCACCACAGGGATGAAATAAACCTTCCTATTGATGTAAACTGTGCATTTAACCCATTGATTGCTAGACTAGTTTCCAGTTCAGTGTAGTTGATACATTTTTGACATCATCAGGGTCAAGGTTTTTGCTAGGAAAGCCTAGTCAAGCTATGCTGACTAATTTATATCAGTTAATTATAGCACACTATCACAACTTATGTTACTGAATAAGACTTTGAAAAAAAAAACCCTCCATAAAAACAAGGATTTCTTCTCCTCTGAATGTGAAAAATGTTTTTTGTTTTTTTTTAAACACATGCTAATGTATTCATTTGTAAGTATAGAAATTAAACAGATGGCACTTCACTTAAAGGTGCAAATTGAATAAAATACTGTGCAGCTGTTAACGTGTAAACCTATTGTCCACTGTGGAAAAAAATGGATGGAGAAGATTTAGAAACTCATAATAATATTTAGTATGTTTATTTTTAGCTGACTTTGGCCTCGCTAAACAGAAGCAAGAAAACAGCAAACTTACATCAGTTGTGGGAACCATTCTGTACTCTTGGTAAGATTATTGTAATTTTGTATGAAGGTGCTTGCATACACATACTACCGTATTCATCAAGAGGTGCAATTCTCCAGCAAACCAATTGTCCCGTAGTGTTGAAATGAAAATTCTAAGATCTCCATTAACTTAAGTAGATATTTGGATCACTTAATTGCTAGATAGCATTTAAAATATTTAAAAATCCTATTTCATTCAATGGGAACTATAATTTCTGCCCTATGCTGCTTTTGGTTGGCACCTCTTTAACTTGAAGAATATGACCAATAATTACATTAATAATTAAAGCAGCAGTAAATGTTTGTCGGGAAAAAATGTATATTGTAGGAATTTACTTTTTGAGTAAAACAAGGTAACTCTCAGTACTGAAAGATTGTTTCTCCACATTAACAGTGCCCTCTTGTGGTCAGATTCTAATTAGATATTCTGGTGCATTATTTTGGAGAGATGAGTCACTGATAAATAGTTATCCAAAGAATGTGATAGAAACTAGTCATGCTGTCAATTTCAGGAAGTAATCGCACAATAATTCATTGCCTGACAAGCTAAACTGTTATAACTTTTGAATAAATCAACAAACAGCAGTTGGAGTACTTTTTGACTCAGCAGGAAAAAATCTTGAGATAATATATCTATCTATCTATCTATATATATATATATATATATATATATATATATATTATTTCGATAAAAAATAATATTGTTCTATTTTTCCTTTAAGGAATGTGTGTTAATTTGTTTCCAGTACTGGTTTCCTATATTGGTGAGGCATCTGGGATAAGAATATATGCCAACTACATAGTGTGTAGCAATATGGATTTTAGGAAGTTAGCTTTCCCCAGGGTAGTTTGCTGGAGTAATTGCTGGAGAGAGATACTGGATATTAATGAATCTATCAATTAATCAGTCAATCTATGTGGACTACTAAGTGAGGAAACCCAAACTTTGCACCTGAGGACATGCTTGGTTATGAGAGTTTTATGCCTTGTCCTCGGTGAGAAAGATCCCATCATACTGAGGTGAGTGAGGCATTGAGGCTCCCCTGCTGTTATAACCAAGGCCTCTACTGAAGGAAGAGGTCATTTGACTTCTTTTATATGCGTTGCTTGGCATATGTTTTGCTGTTCAACTGTATGTTTCCAATAAAATAGATGGTATAGTCATGCTTATTCTTAAAATAGATATTTGAAATGCTCTTGGAATCATAATTGATAAAACTGGAAGAAGCATCTGGGAACACTTTACTAGCTGAAAATTATTTATTTAATATATTAGAAAGCTTGCCATTAAAGTGTGACATATTTAATAAATGATTTTCAGCTTATATACTGTTGCCAGATGCTTCTTCAAGCTGTAGATTTATTTGGAAATGTTTGTGAACCTCCTTGAATTTCAAGCACCTCATTAAATAGACAACTCTAATTTACAAACTGGTAGTTTTGTGCAAGTACTTTTCTACTCAGCCTCTCAAGTGTTTATTTCAGAAAGAAATATTTTATTATAAGAAAAATTATCAAAAAGAAGGCAATATAATTTAAAAAAGAAAATATATCCTCAAATCATGAAAGGGTTCTTAACACACAATTTATATGTCTGAAGCTTGCAAAGTAATGGTTCTATCACACTGCCTGCAACTTGTCCATTGCTGATGCAGGATGAGACATTTAGATACAGTGAAAGTGACTGGACTAGATGCAGTGCACCACTGGCACTTTGTAAGAGTAATTCAGAAACATCCTGACCACTATAAATAATCTGGTATTCTTTTACATTGAGCATGGTTCCACAACACTGGAGAAAAAAATAAAAAAAGGAGACAGGATCTGAGCCTGGTAATTACACACCCAGTAAGGTTGACATATATATTGTGTAAGCTTCCTAAAGGGATATTAAGGGACAGTTTCAAGAACATGTGATGAACAGAAGGATTATAAGTGGGAGCCAACATGGTTTCACGAGGCATACAGAATGTAAATGAAACCTAATTGCTTGTATGAAACAATTAGCAGACAGTTTGATCAGAGATATGCAGTGGATGCAATTTATTTCAGTTTTGCAAACGCTTTTGATACAGTGTCACAAATGAAAGCTCTCTATATATTAATGGACATAGGCCTAGGAGAAAAACCTGTACTTGCTTAGAAAGCTATTTGAAGCATTGAATGAAAATAGTTTTGAACAACAGGACATTTTCTAACTCGACAAAGGTTTTAAGTGGTATATTTATAATTGTTTTCAGTTTGTTTACTAACCCTTTGAGTGCCAGAGACATATATAGTGCATTGCAGCGCAATGTACTGGAAACATTTCTGGCACTCAAAGGGTTAATGATATTGAAGTGGGCATTGAAAGTAGTGTGGCTGTTTTTGCTACTGATACCACAATATGTAAGTTGATACAATCAAAGAAGGATTTTTCTTCTCTGCAGAGTCATTTAGGGAATGGAAAGATAAATGGCAGATGTAGTTTAACAGCTATAAATACACCCCTGGAGCAGAATACATCAACGAGAGTACTCTTACTTTTCTCAGCAGGAAAACTTCTATATTTTCTCTTACATCTTATGTGGAACACAGGAACCATGGGGCACTTGCCTTAAAAGTTTTACTTTCTTACTTTACCCCCACCAGTCTAGCTCTGTTTTAAAAGTGGCATTTAAAGGAGTTGGATCAGGGAGAAGAGAAGCGATGCCTTCTTGCATTTAGAGTGCACAAGTCCCTGGCAGCCACATTTCCTTTCTCTGTGGTGCTTTGGCTGGACTGCCACTCTGTTTTTTACACTTGGCATACTGTAGGTGAATTGGGTACCAGTGTACAACTGGTGCTGCCTACTCATGGAGTGCCTTATTGCTGTGGAAGAGGGTGGATTATCATCTCAACACCTTACAGTCATTGATTTTCCTCACAGCTCAGTAAAGAACACTTGACTCTGCTCAGAAGTTAAATTTATCTGTCACTATCCCTCTCCTTTACATGGAGGGATCTTGATTCTTTTACTTGTTTGTAATTTTTACCCTTTGTTTCCTCATTCATTTTTTAGTAATTTTATTACACTTTTTCATTAATTTAATCTTACTTTACCTTATATATATTATTATATTTTTCTACTGTTTTAAAGGGATAGTAATACTTGAAAATAAGTTTATTTTATATTGTATCCCTTAAAAAAACTTGAAAAATGATATGTCTTATCTCCCAAACCTTTATGGTTTGGGAGATATTCAGAAGTAAAGTTTCCCCTGGAGTGACGTCATTGCTCCACCCTTCAGAATAGGAATCTGGTCCCGGGACCGGCTGTGCCTCTCCAGAACTGCTGAGATCACCATCTTTAAAAAGAATTTCTTAATTAGAATGGTCTACAAAGTGTGCTTTCAAGCCAGGCACACTTTGTAGATAGTTCCAATTAAGTAGTTATTTTCAAAGATCGTGATCTCGGCACTGCTAAAGAGCTGCCGGTTGCTCTGTTGACCGAATTCCAAATCTGTCCACTAGATGGCAGACTTGGCTGAAACAGCCAGGAAAACAGCATTTTACTATATTTTTACATGTGAATATCTTCCAAACCATAAAGGTTTGGGAGATAAGACTTATATTATTATTCATGTTTTTTTAAGGGCTACAATATAAAATAAAATTATTTTCAAGTATTACTATCCCTTTAATTGCACTTATTGGGAGTTGGTCCTGGTGCCTTTAAGAACGGGCACACAAGGTGACCATATTGGTCTGAGACACAGACGAGTGTTTGGGATATTCTGTGCCATCAGTTGTACACCAGTGGGTAAAAGGGGACTTATTATGGCTCTTTTTTTGTGCGCTACATAGAGGTGCTCTGATCTTCCTCATATCAGTGGAGGGGGGTGGGTCACTCTTGCATGATGACTGGAGATCTACTACAACATATTTTTTCTGTCTATACTATCCATAAGCCCATAGTCCTTGTGCTCTAGTGGAGAGGGGATGGAGGTCCTACACTGACCCTCTTCCTTTTTGGACTCAAAGTTCAACGCATGAGGATGGTCTTTCCCTCCTCGCATACCACTTTAACCCTTTTAGGTCCAATAAGTACAGAGGTGGAGAAGCTGGTATTGACAATTTGGCTCATAACACAATGAAAGGAATTGCACCAGCTATAATATTACTCTTATAAGCTATAATAAGTTGAGGTGCACTTTTAGGAGTATATTACTAAGACAAAAAAAGGGTAAGGAAGGGGGAAACCAATCGGAATGCAACCACCAAGTGGTGCTCCACCCCACACACAAAAAAGAGACCTAATAATTGAGGCACACTCCAATACTTATGGTATTCTTTCTTTCTTTTCTCTCCATCTTCGCTATTCGTATTGTTTCATCTATGACTTGACATTTAGTCATCACTTGTATGGACTCTGATTGAATATTCATAGATATTTAAATCTTCAACCAACAAATTCCAGTTACCCCTGATGATGCCGTTGTTGCTGCGATATGCGTAGGGTGTTGGTACAGACAGGAGTTACATTGTAGCTGCTTCCCTTGTGCTCTCACTTATGTTTACACAGATAAGTATATGTTTTCAAATTTTTTACTATTGATCCTCTATTGACACTGCACATTTATATTATATGTTACTATTGTACATTGTCAGATGCCGATTCAGGACCATTCTCTATATCTTTAATTTTGTATATGGTTTAACATATACTGATTCTGGTTGTATTTGGGGCATTATTTGTAGGGAGCTCTTCTTGTGAATTTATACTCCTCTGCTGGATGTTTTTAACTGTTTTTAAGATTCTCTCTTTATTTGATCTGTTTATTTTTATTATTATTATTATTAATAAAGCTATTTTCTATTTTGTGTATACTCCTTGAGTGTGCCTCAATTATTAGGTCTCTTTCTTGTGGGGGGAGCACCACTCGGTGGTTGCATTCCGGCTGGTTTCCCCCTTCCTTTCTTTCCCCTTTTTTCTTGTCTTAGTTTGGCTCATAAAGACAGCATCTGGAGGGAGAAGGGTTGTACTGACTCTGCTATTGCTACTATGTTGAAGACTCCTAAGTCATTTTTATCAAAGGTGTACCAAAGGGTATGGTTTTGCTGTATAACTGGTGTGAAGACCGGGAGTCTGGTTTGCAAACTTTTTGTCTTCTGGTCATTTTGGCTTTTCCCCAGGATGGTCTTCATAAAGTGCTTGACCTTTATTAAAATCCAGATTTCAGCAATTTTGGTGCTTTTTGAGGTGCATCTCCTTATTACCAGATGTGCAAACTTTTGTGCAAGGGATGGCTCATGCTACCCAGTCTTCCAGGATCCCAGTCCACTGTGGAATTTGAACTTACTTCTGGGAGTGCTTCAGAAAGATCCTGTCTAGCCTCTGTCGTTTATTTCTTTGGTTTTCCTAACACTCAAGATTGCTTTTCTGCTGGCTATTGTATCTGTTCTGCTGGTGGCAGAACTTCAGGCTTTGTCTTGTAAGCATCTCTTTCTCGTTTTCCATTCTGATAGGAAGGCTTTGCTGACTCATATAGGGTTTCTTCCTAAGGTTGTCTCTGAGTTTCATATTAATGAGGAAATTGTACTTAACCCCTTAACGACCCTTGATGGTCATAGCACCTCATGGGTTGTTATACCCTTAACGACCCATGACGTACTATGACCGTCATGGAATTCCAGGCTCCCCCCACGGCTACACGCCATTCGGGGAGTCTGGAATCTGAATCGCTAAAAAAAAAAAAAAAATGCTCCGTGGTCCTTTAGTGACCACAACGTGCCTGTGTGGCTGGTCGCTAAGGGGTTAATTTTTCTCTGTACTGCGCTGTCTAACTGACAGTAGCAGGATCTTGGATGTGGTTAGGGGCTTAAACTACAATGTTCATCCATGCATCCTTTTTTGAAAATCTGATTTTTTTTCATTCTGAGGGCCCTTGTACCGGCCAGTCTATGTCTAATGACTGTGGATTCTGGCATTAAGGCGACCGTTCGCCAGGCATATGTTCTCAGGAAGAAATCGCTGCCCTTTCAGGTCATGACTCACTCCACCATATCAGCGGATGCCTCTTCGGTCTACAAGAACCAGGTCTCTGCTGAACATCTATGCAAAATGACAACATGTTAATCTCTTCACAGAACTGTTAAACACTACCATGTAAAAGTGGTGGCTTCAGCTGAAGCCAGTTTTGGTCTGAAGGACCTACAGGCCAGTATATGTGTCTTTCTTGGTTTTGTTTTTTTTGCCACTAACTTGTTGGTTTCCCATTCTTTGGATTGCTATACTGATGTCAGTTGACACTTGAGTTTCGTGTTCTTTTCTAGTTTAACTCTGTTAGAGCTGGTCTGTGTTTTGAGGATTTTTACTCTTCCCTGAAATCTTGGTGGATGCTTTGTTATATCCCTATGGTTCTTGTTTTCCACATAGGATGTAAGAGAAAAGGATTTTTTGTGTACTTACAAATAAATTATTTTCTCTTAGTACATATGGAACACTGCATTTCCCTCCTGGAGAAAACACAGCTTCTTAAGGGGGTTATCTTGGGTTCTTTAGTTCAGGGTATTCACTTTATTGTTTCCCTTCTGTTTTTTCTTTGATTGTTGATATACTTTAAAACTGAGCTAAGTGAGGGTAAAGTGAAGTATGAAGGGAGACTCCACCTCTAACAGCTATTTAAGGCAAGTACCCTGCCCTTCTGCAGAAGCATACTTTTCCCCATGGCTCCTGTACTTACTAGTAAGTACTCAAAAATCCCCTTTTGGATTTGTTTTTTTCATAAAAGAACTTTACTATGACTTTGGATACTAAAAATGTTTCCATTACTTAGGGAAGCAATGAGCTGAATGAGTTAATGAATGAATATGGTTCATTATATAGTGCCACAAGTGTACGCAGCACTTTACAATTTAAAGGGTTTGTGACAATACAGGGTGACAAGTGCTTATAGTGAAACACTAAAAGTAGGGTCCCTGCTTGAAAGCTTACAATCTGAAGTGGCAAAGGGAGACATACAGAGAACATAAGGGTTACTTAGAGACATCTGTACCATTCAAAGAGTTTATGAAAATATTTTAATCTGATCTCATGAATTTGGAATCTATTTTGGCTTTTGTTTCTGTTGTCCAAAGAATGCATTTATATTGGTGTTAAGTATATTAATCACATTCATTTGGAATGTGATTAAATATAAAAAATAATTGTAACTTTGCTGAATTTTGCTAGGAGATATATATAGCAAAGGGTTATATCTAAATGGCTTTAGATTTCAAGCTTTCAAGGCCCCTTAAAGCTTCACAACATATCACCTTTCAAGGATAACACAGTACCACCCTTCACCTGAATTTTGCTATTATATTATTGTTTTTTTTCTCTCTATAGCCCTGAAGTTGTTAAAAGTGAACCGTATGGTGAGAAGGCTGATGTATGGGCTGCAGGGTGTATTCTCTATCAGATGGTCACTCTAAATCCACCATTCTATAGTACGAACATGCTCTCCTTAGCTACCAAAGTACGCAGGTTTGCACTCTTTTTATATATAAGTAAAATAAATGTAATGCAACTTAATACCAGTGTCCAAATTTCATGAGGGTATTCCAGTTGTCACTGGTTCTGAGATAAGTGATATGAACTAATATCTGTATAAATATGGTCCCAATGCTCTATTTGTCTCTCTCTCTCTCTGTCTTTCATTGTAAAGTGGACCTGTAATCATAACATTTAGATGACTCTGTCCGTACTTAAAGTGGAACTTTCACCCCAAATAAATGTAGTATTCATCTATTCCTTTGTTAAAATGCAGTATACTTTTTTTTATTTATTTTTTTTACTCAAATCGTTATATATAGAGAGATACTGGGGATTAAAAATGTACTATGTGACACTCTGAGTGGTACAAACCTTCCCTCTCTCCAGTAAGAAAAAAAAAAAAAGTCGCAGGAGCTTGATTTGCATGCATCTGTGAGGGTTCATAGCATGCACTACACCCTCCATTCCTGTATCCCTCCTCTTTTTTCTTTTGAATTCCTCATATCAGCTCAGTTTATTTTTTTTAAATAAAAATAGTTCCAACAAATCATTCCATATTTACATAATTTACAGTTACGTGAATATGATTCCATGAAAAAGTGAGTTGTTTTAACTGCCTATAACCTATTTACTAAGCTATTAACTATGCAAATTCTGCTCTTTACTCATTTCAATCCAAGGGGAAGGCAGTGGGAGGAATGCATGGGTATTTAGGGAGTTTTGCCTATTGTCCCTGCTCCTTGTTGGTACATGGGCATGTTGTTTTGGTCATATTTGATCCTCTATAGAGAGGCAGTACAAGCATACATATGTTGTACAACATTTTGAATGTGCATTCTAGGGATCATTTATGAGTGCTGATAAGCTATTGGATCATGTTAGGCTGGCTAGGAGAAATTATATGTTACTAAGGTCTGGGCACTCCTGTAATTGTCTGATTCATTATTTCCTAAATGTGTCTAAATAATTATTTCACTGTCCCTTCAATCATATTTTATAAGTTTACACTTGCCCAAACTTGAAAAGTTATTTTCTTCATGTAAATCTGTGTTTTTAGATAGTAGAAGCTGTGTATGCACCAGTACCTGAAGGAATCTACTCAGAAAAAGTAAAAAATACCATTGCAAGGTAAGTTCCTCAATGGTCATCTTACTTTTTTAACTAGCATGAATGCCCATACTTTTTAAAATGAAATATGATAAGAAAGCAACATAAAGAGGACTTTCCACACAGGAAGTAAATACTTCTCTGTGCTTCATTATTTCTATATGTAACTGTAATATGTATACTGCCTAGGTTTATGCATATGCCCAGGCTGTTAATTAATATGGAATACACTGAGGAGGCTACATCAACCAGAAGCTGGAAAATGGAATTAGCTTATTTCCATGGTTTATCGTTGTATTTGTTTTTTTTATCAACATAGTATCATAGTAACATAGTAACATAGTAGTTAAGGCTGAAAAAAGACATACGTCCATCAAGTCCAGCCCATGCCAAAAACACCCCTGTTGATCCAGAGGGAGGCAAAAAAAGCCCTCTGGAGCCATTTCCAATCTAGTCCCAAATGTGTTGGGGGGAATTATTCCTTCCTGACTCCAGTTGGTAGTCAAATAGTTCCCCGGATCAATATCCTATTTGCTTTGAAGCCATCTGTCATAATTGTCAATATTGTTCTGTGCTAGATAGGCATCCATTACTTTTTTTAATGCAGTTGCATTATCTGCAAGCACAACATCCCGAGGCAAAGAATTCCATAGCCTTACCGCCCTTACTATAAAGAATCCCTGCCTTTGTTTTATTCGAAAGCGCCTTTCCTCTAGTCTTAATGGATGACCTCTTGTTCTTAGCTCAGCTGTTTGCATAAATAATTCATTGGATAGTTCTTTGTATTGACCTTGAATGTATTTGTAAATGGTAATCATATCACCCCTTAGACGTCTCTTCTCTAATGTAAACAAACCCAGTTTGGCTAGTCTCTCTTTGTAACTCAGATCCTCCAATCCCTTTATCATTTTTGTTGCACGTCTCTGCACCTTTTCCAGTTCAGTAATGTCTTTTTTTAGAACAGGCGCCCAAAATTGTACTCCATATTCTAGATGAGGCCTAACCAAGGATTTATACAGAGGTAGGATAATATTAGCATCCCTTGCTTCTACACCTCTTTTTATGCATGCTAGTACTCTATTTGCTCTTGCAGCAGCTGTGTGACTCTGCACACTGCTGTAAAGTTTATCGTCTATCAGTATTCCTAATTCTTTCTCTAATGAGGATTTCCCAAGTTGTTTCCCATTTAGAGTGTATGTAGCAAGTTTGTTTCTACAGCCCAAATGCATAACCTTACATTTATCTACATTAAATGACATCTGCCACTTTTCTGCCCATTCACTTAGTTTATCTAAATCCTTCTGTAGGGAAAAAACATCCAGCTCTGTATGTATTTCCTTACATAGTTTAGTGTCATCAGCAAAGATTGAGATGCTACTTTCAATTCCCACTTCTAGATCATTAATAAACAAATTAAAGATCATTGGTCTCAGGACTGAACCCTGCGGCACCCCACTTATAACCTTAGACCAATTTGAAAAAGTTCCATTTACAAGAACTCTCTGCCATCTATCATTTAACCAGTTCTCAATCCATGTACAGATAACACCGCCCAAACCGAAGCCTTTTAATTTATGCAGTAACCTGTTGTAAGGCACGGTATCAAAGGCTTTTGCAAAATCCAAGTATACTACATCAACAGCAATTCCCCTGTCCAAATTACTACTTACTCTTTCATAAAATGCAAGTAAATTAGTCTGACATGATCTGTTCTTCATGAAACCATGTTGATTCCTACTAATGATATTGTTTGTCTTCACATAGTTCTGAATACTGTCAGTTAATAACCTTCTAGTATCTTACCCACTATGGAAGTCAAGCTCACAGGACTATAATTTTCTGGTTTGGATCTTGCTCCCTTTTTAAACAATGGAACTACATCAGCTTTCCTCGAATCACAGGGCACTATGCCTGATGAAAGTGATTCAATAAATATTAAGTATAATGGTTTTGCTATTACTGAACTAAGTTCCTTAAGTACCCTTGGGTGTATACCGTCTGGTCCAGGTGCTTTATTCACTATAACCCTTTCCAGTCTCTTTTGGACCTTGTCCTCAATAAGGCTTGTAGATGTTGGAGGAAATTCCGTGGTTTTGTCTGTTTGCCCATAGCTTGTCATTGCTGCTTCCTTGGTAAATACTGAAGCAAACAACGTATTTAGGGTGTCAGCCATAGCTTTATCCTCACTAATCAATTCACCTGTCTCAGTCTTAAGAGGACCAATATCAACCTTAACTTTTTTGTTATTAATATACTTGTAGAATTGTTTAGGGTTTTTCTTGCTTTCATTTGCAATGTTTCTCTCATTTTCTATTTTAGCTAGCTTAATTGCTTGTTTGCAGATTTTATTACATTCTTTATATTTTTAAAATGATGCATCTGACCCGTTTGACTTAACCATATTATTAAGCCACATTGGTTTTGCTTTACTTCTCTTGTGTTTATTCCCCAATGGTATATATCGACGTGTATATTTGCCCAAGAGAATTTTAAATATATTCCATGATTCTTGTGCATTTTTATCTTTGAAAATTACATTGCACTAGATATCCTTTAACACTTCTTTTAACTTTGTAAAATTAGCCTTTTTGAAATTGAATGTTTTGGTTAAACCCTTGCTATTGGGTTTCTCATAACAAACTTTAAAGGATACCATATTGTGGTCACTGCTGCCCAAATGTTCCCTTACTTGCACATTGGTATCATGTCAGAATTGTTTGAGAGCACTAGGTCAAGCAATGCCTCTTTTCTAGTTGGCTCCTCTACTAGTTGGGACATAAAATTATAATTTATCATACTTAGAAAAATATTTACCTTTGTTGTGCTGGAAGTCATATTGCTCCAGTCAATTTCAGGATAGTTGAAATCTCCCACTATAATTACCTTTGCTGACCTAGAAGCCTTTTCCATTTGCAGTAAAAGTTGGGCTTCCTCCAACTCCCCAACATTAGGTGGTTTGTAGCAAATCCCCACCAATATATTTTTATTATGTGTGCCCCCAGTGTGTATTTCAACCCACAAGGCCTCTACCTTTTCATTGGACCCTTAATTTATATCTTCCCTTAAACTAGGTTTTAAGGCCCGCCTTATATATAGGCATACCCCTCCTCCCCTTTTATTAACCCTGTCCCTCCTAAAAAGTGAATAACCCTCTAGATTGACTGCCAAGTCATACGTATCATCTAACAAGGCTTCAGACACTTCAATCGGATCATACTGCTCATGTACTGCAGTCATTTATAGTTCTCCCATCTTACCAGCCAGACTGCAAGCATTTTCATGCATACATTTTATCTTTTTCCCATTCCTAAAGATTTTGTTATTTGTCAAATGTATTTGTCTTTTATCAGGCTGTAACAATGGCAACTCCCTATTAGATGAACTAGCCCATTCCCCCTCTCCACCCCCATACCCCTTCTCTAATCCCATTTCCTCAATTATACTACCTTCCCCAGCCTGTGTTGCAGCTCCCTCCCCCCCTTTTCTAGTTTAAAGTCTCCTCCAGCCCTCTAACCATTCTATCGCCCAGCACCGTGACCCCCCTTCCACTTAGGTGCAATCCATCACTACTATAAAGATTGCCCCCATGGGAAAAGATTGCCCAGTGCTCTAGGAACCCAAACCCCTCCTGCTTACACCAAGTCTTTATCCACGCATTTAACAACGAGTGAACACATTTATAAATTAGTGGATGTTTAATATTCAAGTAAAAAATATCTTTCCTTGCGTACTTATCCAGTGAATACCTGATAAAGCTGTTAGTGGTAAACACATCTGAGATAGAGAAACACCTAGTCACAATGAGACTGCATGTCACACACATATACATACTTACAAACTGCAGGTAGAATCTGTAAAAGATTCACACAGTGCCTTTGTTTTATCTTTTGACCACCTGCAAACTTTTTTCACCCTATTTGGAACACTGTAAATGGGGAGATATCCTGTTAGTAGAGCACTGGCAGACTAAGAATTCACTCAACATCAGACTCTTTTCCAGTGACATATCTTGCAGTGTTCCTTACTAAAGTATTGCTATTTTTTTTTTATTGTATGTGTATGGTATTACTATAAATGCAAATGACAGCATACGTGTAATTCAGCATGCTTAATCTACAGGTGTTTGACATCAGATGCAGATCTTCGTCCTGACGTAGTAGAAGTGTGCGCTTTTATATCAGATATCATGATGAAATATATTGACGGCTTATCCTCTTGTCAATTTGCCATGGAGAAAAAGCTGGAGCGAGAGAGAAAGCGTGCCCAAAAACATTTTATAGAGGCAAATAAAAATGCAATGACATATCGCCATCATCTTGCCAGTCTACCTCAAGTAAGTACATTTTACATTTAAACAAGCATTGTTAATTTAAAAGAAACATTGAGATAATTAGAAAATCCAGTTAAATACTTCTGGCTTCAAGCAAACTAATAAAACTTGTGTTCCTAATGTCCTTCCAGAATAAAAAAAAAATCTAATTTCCCATTTTTGGTTCTCATCTTGTGTGCAGTCCATTTTCACCTCCTATGTTTTGATTGCTATGGACTATAGGCATAAAACCAAAAGAATAGCAGTTTTAAGAAACCCAACTGCATCCTGGTACACAAATAAAGTTTCCCACTTATTTAAATGGGGCTATAAACCTCATAAATACTAAAGAGGTATTAATGCATTGCTGTAGATTTCTCCTATATTTTAAAATACACGTGGATGCAGAGGTCTCATGTTCCCTGTTTCAACATGTATTTAAAATATTCTTTAGAACTAAATAGCATAATTGGATCAGCCAATAGTAGAGGATCTTCTACTCCAACCACCTTTTCACTACTGCCTGAGCTCAGGGTGTATTACCTTCCATTTGACTCACAGATCACTGTAATTGACCAACTGGGACTTGCAAAAAACAGACTCTTTTAATAGATGCACTCAAATCACATAATGTGGAAGAAAGGAAAGATCTAAAATGGCTGTTTTAAAGTATAACACAGAAGGAAAGGGGCACATATAGCAATACATAAACACAACTAACAAACCATAGATGTGTTAGCAGCTGAAAGTATTTACTCAGAAATCAATCAGCTTGAGCTGCTAATATATCTATGGTTTGTTAGTAGTGTTTATGTAATAGCACTAAATGTGTGAGTTTTCTTTTGTGTCCTGCATAGAGTTCAGTGACTGGTGATTGACATTGGATTACCTGTGGGTGATACTGCCATAACAAGACTGTAGTTAGAACCATCACATTTACATGTGTGAATGCAAATATCCTTCACCTGTCTTCTTAGTCACCTAAACCTAATGTGACCACCAACCTTATAAGTACCCATCTGAAGGTGCGACGAAAAAGATTTTCAATTCTTACACCTGGCATACTGTACTATAAGGTGCCCCATTTTTCTTTTTTATGTTTCAAAATAAGTACACTCAATTAAAAGAAAAGAAACAATCATGTAATATGTTGGAGACATCTTAAACATCTAAGGGGTTAGTCAAACAATATGTCACAGAGCATCTCTGTGGTACCTCATTTCTACCTTAGAAATTTGTAATCAAATTGTGTTCCAATACCAAGTGAATATGGTAATTTCGCTGTCGTCCAATACAGGTTACTGGTAACTTTGGGTAGGCGATCCACCCCTTTAACTAGGCAGGAACAATTCTAGAAGTGAATGCAAGGGGTGGAGCCTACCTTCCCTCCTTGGCTGCAGCTAGCCAATCAGCTCAATTAAGATTTGTTCCTTGGTGGAGACACAGGCAAGAGAATAGTTCCGCTATAGTTTTAGCTAATTTTTTATTTTTCTGTTAGATATGGAATACCACCATTAGGCGGATTACCATAACTGACAATGCCCTTAGATGTGGCTGGCTGAGTATCCAGGTGCTTTTTGTGGACCTTAAGCCCTGAGGGGAAAATCTTGGTTTCAAGTTCTTTCCTCAGGAGTTGCCCACTGAAGCTTCTTCTTAATACATGGTAATATGAAGACAGAAGATCTGCAGGAAAGGTGAGCAACCCTTTGAGTGCTGCAGGTCCACATGTCCCACAGTGCTCCTCCACACAGTGGTTTTCCTTTGGAGTTCCTATTGCGCACTCCTGCACTCATTGGGTTTATCTGTAATTCTGTTGGGTGTTTTGGAGCAAGTTTCTGTGGTAACTTAACCCTTTAGCTGGTGGTTTTGCATCTTTTGGAGGTTTACTGGCACTTTCCCTACTGGATTAAGTGTTTTTTGGGTCTGCTAACATGTTCTAACATGTTGGATCTG
The DNA here is from genome assembly GCA_037306005.1 of Rhinophrynus dorsalis. Taxonomy (NCBI): domain Eukaryota; kingdom Metazoa; phylum Chordata; class Amphibia; order Anura; family Rhinophrynidae; genus Rhinophrynus; species Rhinophrynus dorsalis. The sequence goes on along the minus strand of CM074723.1, from coordinate 384,351,933 downwards.
CTAACATGTTCTAGTGATGTGTCATGTAATTTTAATTCACAGTTTCAACTCTGCAAAATTTGTGTTCTGCGCGGTTTACCGCATAGACGTCATTGCTCCATTCACTTCTATCAAACTGTACAATTTGGGACATATCTCTGAAACCGCTCAACGTAGCAACTTAGAGATGGCTCATTTTAATTGTCTGCCCTTGGTCTGTCATCTGGATAATGTTTTATTTGTGTTGGGGGCTCAGGGGGCTTCGGGCACTGTTGGGGTACTTTTTATGGGAAAACTACATTTCCCACGAGTGCTTGCTTCGCGCACTCGTTTCTGATTGGCTCCCGCCATGGCAGCCATTTTGTTCCTTTTCCAGAACGAGAATTCTATGCAGGGCTTGGACTCTCCTTCTCGCCTCTGCAGATTAACCCTTCGCCTGCCAGATAAGTGCATTTTAGTGATTTCTGGGGTAAAATTTTAATATTACACACTGTATTTGGGGATTCCTTATACTTTAAATGTTTTGACACTGTGAGAATGTCTAATGCGTTAGAGCTTGGGGCCAGGCCTAAGACTAAGGATGCTGGGGTCTCTGTGTCACCTATTGCACATTGCCCCTCATGTCATTCAGGGTTACCTAGAGAATTCTCAGGTCATTTATGCCCAGCATGTTCTGATGTCCCTGAGTCTCTCCCAGGGACCTCTAGCCATGCATTAGAGCCAGTTTGGGTGCAAGAGTTCAAGGCTGCAACTACAACTCTTTCCATCCCAGTTACAAGGGTCTTCCACTCCTGGCAGGACCCTTCTTCCATCAGATCTTCCCTGCCGAAACCGCAGGGAGTACCTGACGTATCAGATTAATCTGAGGAGGAGCTGTTGGTGGGTTCGGATGTTGAGGAATGTTCTGCTGTGGGCTCCTCTCAGTTTTTTGGGGACCCATTTGAGGCTGATCCTGATCCCTCGGCTGAGGGCTTGATCAGAGCTGTCTTAACTACCCTAAACATTCCCTTAGTTCAGGAGGTTTCTTTGGATCCCTCTGATGTATTTCAGGAGCCTAAAAGGCCCTATACTTGTTTTTCCTCCTAACCCCACTCTTGACCACCTTGTGTCTGATGACTGGAAGTCTCCGGACAGGAAACCTTTTGTTTCCAAGAAATTTGCTAAGCTTTACCCCTTCTCTGATGCGGCACTTGCTCAGTGGGTTCATCCCCCCAAAGTGGATGCTCCTGTCTCCAGGCTATCTAAGTCCACTGCCTTGCCAGTTGCTGATGCTTCCGCTCTGAAAGACTGGACTGACAAGAAACTTGAGGTCTCCCTCAAGTCCATTTTTACCACTGCTGGTACTGCCGTGTGTCCAGTGTTCGCTGCGGCATGGGTGAACCGGGCCATTGCAGTCTGGACTGAACAGCTCACCCTGGCTGTCCGTCAGGGTGCTCCTACTACTGATATGTTGTGGCTTCTTGCCAACATTTCTGAGGCCCAGCACTATGTTTCTGCTGCCTTATTTGATGCCATCCATTTGGTGGCAAGGGTTTCCACCATGTCTGTGGTTGTCATACGAGCTCTTTGGCTCAAGATCTGGTCTGCTGACACTGCTTCCAAGAAAGCTTTGCTCTCATTGCCTTTTCAAGGCACCTCTTTGTTTGGGCCAGATCTTAAGGATCTGATTAGTGAGGCCACAGGTGGCAAGAGTAGCCTTCTGCCTATGGTCCCAAGGAGGAAGATGCCTCTCATGCGTAACCGGCTTTTTTGTTCCTTCCAGACTGAGACACGTCCAGCGAACCAGGCGGTTCCCTCAGCTCCACGTTCCTCCTCCAAGCCCAAGCAGCAATGGAAGCCCAAGGTCTCCTCCAAGACTTCTTCGGCATGGCTTGCCGAACCCAGGTCCCCACTCAGCTGTGGGTGGCCATCTGCATCACTACCACAGCATCTGGGAAGATTCAGTGGCAGACCCGTGGGTTTTACAGGTGGTGGCGGAAGGGTACAGGATCCCTTTCACCTCTCTTCCTCCTTTTCATTTTTTTCCCCTCTCATACGCCTCAGAGAGTAGAGAAATGCCGTCTGTTCAATGGCGCTATCCAGGCCTTTCTGGACAAGGATGTTCTGGAACCTGTTCCAATTTGGGACAGAGGTATGGGTTTTTACTTATACCTCTTTGTGGTCTCCAAGAAGGATGGCGGCTGTCATCCCATTTTGGATTTGAAGGATCTCAATTCCTTTGTGATCAAGACTCATTATCACCAGGAGTCCCTAAGGACGGTGATTGCTGCTATGTCCCCGGGGGAATTCCTTGCCTCTTTGGATCTTCAGGGCGCGTATCTACACATCACCAGAGAGTCAGCAGTATCTCAGATTTGCCTGCGACAAGACTTCCTCAGTTTTCAGCTCTTCCATTTGGTCTGACTACAGCTCCTCAAGTCTTCAACCGTGTCCTGGAAGCTTTAGTATCCGTCCTCCATAGGGACGGCATCAGAGTTACTCCATACATGGACGACCTGTTTCTGAAAGTCCCTTCTGCGGAACTTCTTCATCAGCAGGTTCAGGAATGCATTCATACTCTCACCCATCACGGGGGGATCATCAACATGGACAAGTCAGATCTTGTCCCATCCCAGCGTCTGGTCTTCCTGGGCCTTCTCTTCGACACTCAGCAGATCATGGTGTTTCTCACGGACAAGGTGGCTCACCAGATCGCCCACAGGTTTTCTGCTGTTCTGGCTTATGATCCAGTTCCAGCCAAGAAACCTGAGTGCTCAGGGTCGGTGGTCTCCGGAGGAATCTCTCCTTCCCATCAATGCGTTGGGGCTTCGGGTGATATTTCATGCCCTTCGTCATTGGACACCCCAGCTGTAAGAATGCCCAGTCCGGGTCCAGTCTGACAATGCCACGGCTGTGGCTTATATCAACAAGCAGGGTGGAACAAGAAGTCTCGCTGCTTGGTTAGAGGTCAAGGCTATTTTGTCCTGGGCAGAAGAACATGTTCCTGCCATATGCCCAGTGCACATTCCTGGCGTAGACAACGTCATGGCAGACTTCCTCAGTCGACACACAGTGGAGAGTGGGAACTGCACCCAGAGGTGTGCATCCTCATTGTTCAGAAGTGGGGTTTTCCTTGCATCGACTTGATAGCAGCAAGACACAACCAGAAAGTTCCGAGGTTCTTCTCTTGCTGGAGGGATCCTGTAGCACTAGCAGTGGATGCCATGTCCATTCCTTGGTTATTTCCTCTTGCTTACATCTTTCCTCCCCTTCCCATGTTGCACAAGGTGTTACGGAAATTGAGACTGGAGCTCTGTCCAGTCATTCTGATTGCTCCGTACTGGCCTCGACAGGCTTGGTTTCTGGAGCTTCTGTATCTGTCAGTGGCAGAGCCATTCCAGCTCCCTTGCCGTCCTTCTTCTAGAAGGTAACCTGTGGAAGGAGGATGTTCATCGTCTAGCTTTGACGGCTTAGAAATTGAATCCTCAATATTGAAGAAGAAAGGTTTTTCTTCTGGTGTGGTGGCTACTATTCTCAGTGCCCTCAAACCTGTTTCTTCTAAGGCCTACCATTGTGTCAACCTTTCTATCTTGGTGTGCTTAAAGGGACCTTTCTCAGGATTTTGATCTGCCTACGGTCCTGGCTTTCTTGCAGGACGGTGTGGATAACGGCCTCAGTTTGAGTTCCCTTAAGGTTCAGACTTCTGCTCTCTCCTCTTTCAGAGGCGCATTGCTATTCTTCCTGAAGTCAAGGTTTTCTTCCAGGGCGTTGCTCATACTGGTCCTGCTTTTAAGGCGCCCGCTTCTCAGTGGGATCTTAACTTGGTTTTGGGTGTCCTCCCTTTGAGTCCTTGGCTACTATTCCTCTACGCCTTCTGACATGGAAAATGGCCTTTCTCCTGGTGATTGTGTCTGTTCACTGTGTCGTGGAGTTACATGCTCTGTCCTGGTGTTTCACAAAGACAAGGTGGTGCTTCGCACTTCGCAGGAGTTTCTCCCGAAGGTGGTCTCTGAGTTCCACATTAACCAGGAGATTGTGGTGCCTTCTTTCTGCCCTGACCATACCTCTGACAAGGAGAGGGATCTCCACTTGTTAGATGTGGTGCATTGTCTCAAGTTTTATGTACATCGCACTGAGTTCATTCGACAGTCTGTCTCGCTGTTCGTCGTTTCTGAGGGTCCCAAGGCAGGAAAACCTGCATCCAAAGTGACTATTGTGTCTTGGATCAAGTCCACTATTCGTAAGGCTTACAAGCTAAGGTAAAAGCCTGTTCCCTTTTGGGTCATGGCTCATTCTACTAGATCTATTGGGGCTTCTTGGGCTTACAAGAATCAGACCTCCGCTGATCAGATGTGCAAGGCTGCCACTTGGTCTTCTGTGCACACCTTTTCGAATCACTGCTGTGTGGATGTGCTGGCATCGGCTGACGCCAGCTTTGGGAGGAAGATCCTGGAGGCAGTCTTGCCTGTCTGTGATCTTCTTCGGTTCTTTGGTGCTTCCTTCACTTTTGAGTCCTGTTGGCTCTAGTTCAGCGTGCTGTGTAACAGATCTTGGGGTGTTGTTACCCCTGTTCAGTGTCCATTGACACTTCATTTGTTTTGTTGGGCTGTCCCTGATTTGATGGTTCATATCTGCTCTGGTGACTTTGGGGGCCTTGCACCTGGTCCTTGCCTTACTTCCCGCCTCTGGGAAACTCAATGGTTGAACATCCCAAAGTTACCAGTAACCTGTATTGAACGACAGAGAAAAGAGGATTTTTGTCTTACCTGTTAAATCCTTTTCTTTTAGTCCATATAGGTTACTGGTCTCCCACCCTGTCAAGGGACCATGCTTGGCGCTCCTGTGGCAGACCGTGGGGGTCCTTCGGGGTCATGTTCACAGGAGTCTTCTTTCCCTTCTACTATCTAGTCAATAGTTAGTGTCTCAAATCTTACTGTAGCTGATTGGCTAGCTACAGCCAAGGAGGGAAGGTAGGCTCCACCCCATGCATTCACTTGTAGAATTGTTCCTACCTAGTTAAAGGGGCAGATTGCCTATCCAAAGTTACCAGTAACCTGTATGGACTAAGAGAACAGGATTTAACAGGTAAGACTAAAAGCCTCTTTTCTCTGTCAAATTCCCATCAATTTGCAAACATTTTTCACTGTCGTCCAATACAGGTTACTGGTAACTCTGGGAGGTGATCCGCCCCTTTAAGTAGGCAGGAACATTTCTCCAAATGTATGCAGGGGGTGGAGCCTCCCCTCCCTCCTTAGCTGCTTCCCAGTCAGCTTAACTCCAGAATGATTTGTTCCTGGGTGTGTACACACCATGTGGAGAACATCTCTCTTCAGTTTTTAGTTTTTTTATTATTTTCTGTCAAATATGGAATACCACCATTAGGCGGGTTACCATGACTGACAAATGCCCTCTCCAAAGTGGCTAGCTCAGTGTCCAGGGATTTTTCGGTGGACCTTATGCCCTGATGGGGGAACAACTTGGTTTCAAGTACTTCCCTGGGGGATTATCCATTGAGGTAATCCTTTCTTTGCATGGTGACCTGAAGACAGAAGACCTGCAGAAAGGTGAGCCACCCTTTGAGTGCTGAAGGTCCACTTGTCCCACAGTGTCCCTCTTTGGGCTTGTATTTGGGAGTTCTCATTGCGCACTCCGGCACTCATTGGGTGTTTATTTATATACTTATTTATTGTATATGAGTGTTTGTCTGTGAGTTTTGGAGCAGTCTATGTGGCATTTTAACCCTTTGTCTGCTGGTTTGACACGTTTATTAGGGGTTCTGTTACACTTTCTTTATGGGATAGTGTTTTCTCCTCATGTACATGTATTCTATATGTGTTTTTAACCTTTTTATAATTGGGGTTAATTTTCTTAAATTTTATGTTCCGCGCCTTTAAGGCGCACTTTTACCGCATAGCCGCCATTGCTCCTTTACTCTCTATGGCTTACACTGTGTGGGACGTATCTCTGGAACCACTTCACCTAGCAATTTAAGAGTGGGCTCATTTTTTTTGTCCTCCCTTGCTCTTTCATCCGGTTCAATAGTCAAGTGTGTTGGGGGACGGGGGGCTTCGGGCACTGTTTTGGGGTACTTTGTGAGAAAAACTACGTTTCCCATGAGCGCTCGTTTCACGCCTTTTTTCTGATTGGCTCCCATCGCGGCAGCCATTTTGTGAGTTTTTCTCATCGATTATACTACGCAGGGACCGGACCTTCTCCTCTCCTCCGCTGATTAACCCTTCTCTTGCCAGATAAGTTTAGTTTTAAACGTTTCTGGGATGAATCTTTAATCTTTCACACTTTAATTGCGTGATTTCTGTCAGTGGGGTATATCTGACACTGTGAGTATGTCTACTCCGCTTGAGTTTGGGACTAGACCTAAGACTAAGGAGGCTGGGGCATCATTTTCTCCCATTGCACATTGCTCCTCCTGTCATTCAGGGCTGCCTAGTGAATTCTCTGGTCATTTATGCCCAGCATGCTCAGAAGGTCCTGACAGCAACCCAGGGCCTTCCAGCCATGCTATAGAGCCAGCTTGGGTGAAAGAGTTTAAGGCTGCAACTAGGGACCTCAGGTCCACTCTTCAACTCTTTCCCTCTCAGGTTCAGGGAGCACTGCAGGTATGGCAGGCTCCCTCTACCATCAGGACCTCCCTGTCTAAACCACAGGGGGCCCCTGACGTTTCTGATTCTTCTGAGGAAGAATTGTTGCTAGATTCTGATATTGAGGATGGTACAGTTATTGAGTCTGCCAGGTCTGTTGGAGACCCCTTTGAATGTGACCCTGAATTTTCTGCTGAGGGCCTAATTAGGGCCGTTCTGTCCACCCTCAATCTTCCCTTGAGTCAAGAGGTTCCCTCTGACCCAGCTGATGTCTTTCAGAAACCGGCAAAAGCTGTTACTTGTTTTCCTCCTAACCCTACTCTGGAACGTTTGGTTTCTGATGCTTGGAAAAATCCTGATAAGTCCTCTTCAGTCTCAAAAAAGTTTGCTAAACTTTATCCCTTTTCTGAGGCTGAACTGGCTAAATGGGTTCATCCTCCCAAGGTGGATGCTCCTGTGTCTAGACTGTCTAAATCAACCGCTTTGCCTGTTTCTAATGCTTCTGCTTTGCAGGACTGGATGGATAAAAAGTTGGAGGTTTGCCTCAAGTCTATTTTTGCGTCCATTGGCACTGCCTTGCGACTAGCTTTTGCTGTGGTGTGGGTTAACCAGGCCATTGCGGTCTGGACCGAGCAACTCACCAAGGTGGTCCGTCAGGACGCTCCGGTTTCAGAGCAGTTGCGCTTGCTTGCCAATATTTCTGAAGCGCAGAACTGTTTCTGATGCTGCCTTTGATGCTGTACGCATGATGGCTAGGGTCTCCACTTCTTCCGTGGTGGCCAGGCGTGCGCTTTGGCTTAAGATTTGGTCCTTTGACACTGCATCCAAGAAGGTTTTGCTTTCCTTGCCTTTCCAGGGTACTTCCTTGTTTGGTTCTGAGCTCAAGGAACTAATCAGCGAGGCTACCTGGGGTAAGAGTACCCTTTTGCCTTTGGTCTTCAAGAAAAAGTTGCCGACTAAGCGTTACCGGTCCTTTCTTTCCTTTCAGACGGAGGCGCGTTCATCCTCCAAGACAGTTCCGTCTGATCCTCGTACCTCCTCCAAGCCCAAGCAGTCCTGGAAGCCCAAGGTTGCCTCCAAGTCCAAGACTTCCAAACCTGCTTCGGCATGACTTACCGAACCCGGGTCCGCACCCTGCCGTAGGTGGACGCCTCCACCTCTTTCGCAGGGTTTGGGAGGAATCCGTGTCGGACCCATGGGTTTTACAGGTGGTCTCAGAAGGATACAAGATCCCTTTCTTTTCCCTTCCTCCCCTTCGTTTTCATCTTACTCGTTCTCCACAGGATGCAGAGAAACTGCGGTTGTTCGACGGCGCTATTCAGGATCTTTTGGACAAAGAGATCCTGGAGCCAGTGCTTCCTATGGACATGGGTTCAGGGTTTTACTCCAACTTTTTGTGGTATCCAAGAAGGATGGCGGGGGCCGTCCTATTTTGAATCTCAAGGATCTCAATTCCTTTGTGGTGAAGTCTCCCTATCGTCAGGAACCTCTGCGCACTGTTATTACCGCCATGTCTCCGGGGGAGTTTCTAGCTTCTCTGGATCTGCAGGATGCGAATCTGCACATTCCCATTCATCCAGCGAGCAGGCAGTATCTGAGGTTTGCCTGCGCCAGGGGTCATTTTCAGTTCTCAGCTCTCCCATTTGGGCTGACAAATGCTCCCCAGGTTTTCCAAAGAGTTTTGGGAGCGTTGATTTCCGTCCTCCATTGGGATGGAATGAGAGTGACTCCATACATGGACAACTTGCTTTTGAAGGTAGAGTCTGCGGATCTTCTTCACCGGCAGGTTCAGACCTGCATTCAAGTCCTCACTCGCCACGGTTGGATAGTGAACTTGGACAAGTCGGACTTGTCTCCATCTCAGCGTCTTATCTTCCTGGGTCTACTTTTCGACACTCAGAAGGGCATGGTGTTCCTGCCGGAGGAAGTAGCGCATCAGATTGCTCAGCGAGTATCGAGGATCCTGGCTCTCGAGTGGGTTCCAGTTCCGAAGTTGCTTTCCCTGGTGGGGAAGTTCATCTCCATGATAGAGGCGGTGCCATTTGCGATGGCACACACCAGGGAACTTCAGAGGTTTGTGATCCAGACGTGCAGGGATCGTCCAGATCATCAGAGGTTGTCAGTATCTCTTCCTCCTCATGTGGAGCTGAGCTTGGAATGGTGGTTGGATCTTTCCCATCTCTTGAAGGGGAGACCTTTTCGGATACCCTACTGGACCACGGTCACGACGGATGCCAGTCTCTCGGGCTGGGGTGCTGTCTTGGGCCGCATCAGCGCTCAGGGGAAGTGGTCTTTGGAGGAGTCCCTTCTCTCAATCAACATACTGGAACTTCAGGCGATTTTCCATGCTCTACGCCATTGGGAATCCCAGCTGGAGGACTGTCCGGTCAGAGTGGAATTCGACAACACCACTGCCATGGCTTACATCAACAGACAGGGCGGGACAAGAAGTATCGCTGTGTGGCTAGAGGTAAAGGCCCTTCTGTCCTGGGCGGAGGTTCATGTTCCCACTATTTCTGCGGTGCACATTCCAGGCGTAGACAACGTCTTGGCAGATTTTCTCAGTAGTCACACAGTCGACAGCGGAGAGTGGGAGCTCCATCCGGAGATGTTCCAGCTTCTAACCCAGATGTGGGGTGTACCTTTGGTGGATCTGATGGCAACCAGACACAACAGGAAGGTTCCGACGTTCTGCTCCAGGTGGAGGGACTCGCTGGCTCTGACAGTTGACGCCATGTCGATTCCTTGGGCGTTTTCCCTGGCTTACATCTTTCCCCTGCTTCCAATGTTGATCAGGGTGATCCAGAAGCTGAAGGTGGAGCGTTGTCCGTCATCCTCATCGCTCCAAATTGGCCTCTTCAGTCTTGGTATCCAGACCTTCTCGTCCAGATCTTCTGATACAGGGTTATCTGTGGAAGGAGGATGTTCATTGTCTCCATTTGACGGCCTAGAGGTTGAATCCTCTATTTTGAAGAAAAAGAGGTTTTCTTCTGCTGTGGTTTCTACCATGCTCCATGCTCATAAGCCGGTTTATTCCAAGATCTATCACCGGGTCTGGTCGACCTTTCTCTCTTGGTGTGCTGACAGGGACCTGTCTCACGATTTTCATCTTCCTACTGTTCTGGCCTTTCTGCAGGACGGTGTGGATAAAGGACTCAGCCTGAGTTCCCTTAAGGTTCAGACTTCGGCGCTTTCTGTTTTCTTTCAGGAACGCATCGCTATGCTTCCTGATGTCAAGATCTTCTTTCAGGGCATTGTTCATGTGTGTCCTGCTTTTCGGAGTCCGCCTCCTCAGTGGGATCTTAATCTGGTGTTGGGAGTTCTCCAGCGTCCTCCCTTTGAGTCTTTGGCTACTATTCCTTTACGCCTTTTGTCATGGAAGATGGCTTTTCTTCTGGCTATTGTGTCTGTCTGCCAGGTGGTGGAGTTACAGACTCTTTCCTGCAAACCACCCTATTTGGTGTTTCACAAGGACAAGGCGGTTCTTCGTACTTCCAAGGAGTTCTTACCTAAAGCGGTTTCCGAGTTCCACATTAATCAGGAGATTGTGGTGCCCTCTTTCTGCCCTAACCCCTCTTCCGATAAGGAGAGGGATCTCCATTTGTTGGATGTTGTGCGTTGTTTCAAGTTCTACGTGCATCGCACGGAATCCATCAGGAAGTCTGACGCTCTGTTCGTCATTCCGGAGGGTCCTAGGGCAGGGAGACCGGCATCCAAAGTGACTATTGCATCTTGGATTAAGTCTACCATCCGTAAGGCGTACGAATTGAGGAACAAGCATGTTCCCTTTAGGGTTACGGCCCATTCTACCAGGTCCATTGGGGCCTCTTGGGCCTAGAAAAATCAAGCATCTGCTGATCAGCTGTGCCAGGCGGCCACTTGGTCCTCTGTGCACACTTTCTCGAAACACTACCGTGTGGTTGTGCTGGCCTCGGCTGATGCCAGCTTTGGGAGGAAGGTCCTGGAGGCAGTTCTGCCTGTCTAGGGTCTTCTTCCTCTGTGGTTCTTAGTGTTTCCTTACTTTTGAGCCCGGTTGGCTCTTGTTCAGTGTGCTGTGCTACAGTTCATGGGGTCTGTTTGCAGCCTTAGTTGGTGTCCGTTGACACTTGTGTTTTGTTGGGATCTCTGTCCAGCAGGTTCATAGAGGTCCTGGTGACTTTGGGGGCCTTGCGTCTGGTCCTTGCCTCTTGCCCGCCTCAGGGTAACTCAATGATTGGACATCCCAGAGTTACCAGTAACCTGTATTGGACGACAGTGAAAAGAGGATTTTAGTCTTACCTGTTAAATCCTTTTTACTTAGTCCATACAGGTTACTGGTCTCCCACCCTGTCAAGAGACCATGCTTGGCTCTCCTGTGGCAATTTGTGGGAGTCCTTTGGGGCATGCTCACAGGAGTCTTTTTCTTCTCTCCCTTTTCTGGTCAGTTGGTAGGGTCACAAATCATTCTGGAGTTAAGCTGACTGGGAAGCAGCTAAGGAGGGAGGGGAGGCTCCACCCCCTGCATACATTTGGAGAAATGTTCCTGCCTACTTAAAGGGGCGGATCGCCTCCCAGAGTTACCAGTAACCTGTACGGACTAAGTGAAAAGGATTTAACAGGTAAGACTAAAATCCTCTTATACACAAAAACAATATCATAGGAAATAATTTTAAACATGCAGCAGATAAATAACTAGTGGAAATTGCTTCTTGTTTAGTATTCTAATTTAGGGATGTCATTTAGATTGAAGAGTCAAGTAATTTGTTCATTATGGTTCTTAGCTTTGTATTTTCTTTACTTTGCTTCAGTTCATTATTTAATTTAAATGTCTGATGAGTCTCATTCAGTGCAGTTGTTCATTTCTGCACTCTTTAAAATAAGTGACTCAAACAATATTGGCCAGTGCTGCTGTACTTCAATTAAAGAGTAATAATATTTCTCATGTAAACTATCACTTAAAGTATAGCATGTTCTATTAGAATAATTCCACTGGTATAGTTATGATGCACTATATTGACGTAACTAATAAAACTTGCCTTTAAGATTGGATTGTGGTGAATCCTGGCAATTTTCTGGGTCAATTAGTGTGTTGGGAATTTTTTTTTTTTAATTCAAGTTGGAACATGATATTGTATATACGTTTTCTGCCCCTTTGACAGAAGTTGCACAGCTAGACAAAATCCCTTTATAATTTTTTATGAAATCTATTTTTGAGTTGGAAAAAAATAAGCATTTGCTTATGTGCATTATTTTATACATTGGGCCCAGAAGTGACTACCTTTGGTGTGCTATGCTTAAATTGTTCCTACTGCAATGCGATGGAATGATGTATTATATAATATAGAACACACAACAATCGTATGCAGTTAGTTGGAACTGGGGAGCAACTTGAAAAATGTAGAGTTTTAAAGTAGAACTGTCATCTTAAAGCAAATTTAAAACATCTTGCAAATTACCTATATCAGTGTTGGTGAACGTTTTTGGACCCAAGTGTCTAGTTTAGAGATGTCAAAGTGCAAACCTAGAAAATTGTACATGGAAATAAGGTTTCTTTGGTGAACAGACTCTGTGAGGACAAACAGCTGCAGGGATTGCTCATGGAAACATTTGTGAACGAGTGTTGATTTATTAGCTAGGGAAACATAGAATTTGATGGCAGATGAGAACCATTCGGCCCATCTAGGGCTGGATTCTATTGCAAGTGCTAAATGTTAACACCTGTTTTATAAAATATTTTCCTATTGAAGTCTATGGGTAAAACTGGAGATAAAAGCAATGATAAGAATCCAGCCCCGTGTCTGCCCATTTTCCTACTGTAAAAAACATAACCTTAGTTGGTCCTTGGTCTTGTCTTATGTTCAGGAGAGCCTTATGCTTATCCCATGCATGCTTAAATTCTGTCACTGTATGAACTTCTACCACTTCTGCTGGTAGGCTATTCCACTTATCTACCACCCTCTCAGTTAAGTAAATATTTCTTATTTTACTTCTAAACCTGTGTCACTAATGTTTTTACTCCTTTGAATTGTGCTTTCCTCCTATCCTTTGTTGAATCCCTTCATGTATTTGAATGTTTCTATCATATCTCCTCTCTCTTTTCTCTCCTCCAGGCTATACATATTCAGATCCTTTAATCTGTCCTGAGATTTCTTTTCCTGTAAACCAATCACCATTTTAGTAGCCCTTCTCTGGATTTTCTCTAGAGTATCTATAGCCTTCTGGAGATGGGGTCTCCAGTACTGTACACAATACTCTAGGTGAGGTCTAACTAGAGATTTGTAGAATGGCATGACCACGTCCCCTTTTCTGCTACTAATGCCCCTAGCTATACAACCTAGCATCCTGCTTGAATTCCTCACTGCTTTATTACATTGCCTGCCTATCTTTAAATCATTAAATCATCCCTTTCCTCTGTTGTCTCTGACAGCACAGTGCCCATAATAATATATTTTTCCTTCGGATTTTAACGTCCCAAGTACCAGACTCTTCCCTGCTACCTTTTTTGTGAAGTGGTACTACATTTGTTACCTACCAATCTTCTGGAACTACTCCTATTAATAGTGACTGATTGAATAATTTTGTTAAAGGTTTTTCCAGAACACTCTAAGTTCTTTTAATAACTTTGGGTGTATCCCATTGATTTATCTGTTTTTACCTTAGAAAGTTGAAGTAGAACTACTTCTTCCTCTGTAAACATGCATGTTTCCTTATCTTACTATTTCTTTTTTCTAACAAATGTCCCTTTCCTTCATCTTCCTCTGTAAAAACTGAACAGAAATATTAATTAAGACAGTCAGCTAGATCTTCATTCTCATTTACATAGTTTTCATTTTTTGTTTTCAGTCTAACTATTCCTTGTTCCATTTCCTCCTTTCACTTATATCTAAAGTATGTTTTATTCTCCTTTTTTATTGCCTGGGCAGTTTTTTCCTCTGTGTGTGCTTTGGCACATCTAATAATACATTTGGCCTCCTTCATCCTAATCTTGTACAGATACCTATCTTCCTTCTGCGTCTGCTTATATTTCTTAAATGCTTCTGTTTTCTCCTTTACTATATTTGCCACTTCTGTGGAGTACACAGTGGTTTTATTTTTCTTTTACCCTTGCTGACTTGTCTAATGCATTGCTCTGTTGTGTTTAGTAAAATACATTTCAGATAATCCCATTTCTCCTGGACTCCATCTAAAGATCTCCAAGTTGTTAAAGACTGACAAATATGTTTCCATTTTAGAAAAATCAGCCTTTCTAAAATCTATAACCTTTGTTTTTTTGTGTGGCACAGCTCAGCCTCTGTCTTTATATTAAACCACACTGCTTTATGATAACTGGAGCCAAACACTCTCCTACAGCTACATCTGATACCAAGTCTCCATTAGAAAATAATAAATCTAGTGTGGCTTACTTTCTAGTGAGCTCTTCTACTAATTGACTAAGAGCTAATTCCTATAAAGAATTTAGGATATTTCTACTCCTGGCTGAACCTGTTGCTTGGTTTTTCCAGTCCACATCAGAAAGGTTAAAGTCCACCATAATAATAACCTCACCTTTCAGTGACATCTTAGTTACTTCATTGACCAGCAGTTGAGCCAAGTCCTCTGCTTGTCCAGGGGGACTATAGATAACACATATATGAGTGACCAACATCTAAAAACCAGTCAGACACAGAGAGAAAGTGTATTGACTTATTCCATTGACAGCTGTGAGGCAGACTTGTTTCTAAAGAAATGCATAACCAATAGCATTGTCACTATTTATTATATGGTGTGCAATAGTCACAAATGTTTTTGCTCCTTGGGCAACAGATGAGCTCAAACGTGACTTAGAGAGTGTTGATACTTCAAATCATGGGAATGTAAAGTTGCTGCCAATTGTTGTCAGTTATATGAAGCTACAAGAGGGGTGCACTTCTGTGGAGACAAAATTGCTAGAATTCTTGGAACTGAAAGGTGAAACAGCTGAATTTATTTCAGCTGAGCCTATGACTTCTACACGGAAAAGCTCCACATTTGAAAAAGAAACTGGCACCTTCATTAATCAATAACCCTACATCTTCAGTTCATAATCCAATCAATGGACAGGATATGAAATGTAACTTCAAATGTGGTCATAACCCCTGTATCACATGTGGTTTTATGAAACACAAGGCTAAGACCTTCAAGTCCTTTATCAGGAATGTTTATCAACTGCACTAGCAACTATACCATCTACCTATTGGAATGCATATGTGGATTACAGTACATAGGAAGAACAATTAGACCACTCAAGAAATGCCTCTTAGAACACAGAAGTAATATAATGAAGAATAACTGGAAGCACTCTGTCTCTAGACACTGTAATGATTGTCCAGCCTTGAAGAAGATTGAGGATTTAAAGATAACCGGCATAGAGTCTGTTGGTCCAACCAAAAGAGGAGGAGATAGATTTAAATGTCTTGCTAAACAAGAACGTTTCTGGATTTTTAAACTGCACACCCTCGAACCAGAAGGACTCAGTGAGGAGCTGGACCTATGGTGCCTATAAAATCCATTCCATCTCACCTCCATATAACATAATCCTTTGACATATGGATCTCTGCACGTTATAATCAATGGGAGATAGCATAGGATATATAACTCAATATATACCAACAATTCTTTTTCTACAAGCTTCCCCATTCAATCACACTCCTGTAGGACTCAGACTTACAGTTTCCACATATCCAAGGACCACCTACATTTCCCACTGATCATTGATTATATCTCTGCATGTTATTCCTCCTTTGACACTCTGCAACAGTGGATCTGTTCAGCTCTTAGTTATATCGACTTATTTAATACATAGTTTACAGTTTACCATACTCTTCCTTTGTCTCTTTTGAGGTCTTTTGATCCCTGATAGCTCAGACCTGGTGCTGCGGGCCATGAGCACACAACTCGGAAAGCTTATGTGTTGCCAAGTGGGGTGCGGCGCCACCAGGGTACAAACAGTTATCCCTATGAATTTACTATTATATTACACTATTACCTTTCCACTTACCCCCGGTTGCCTGGACTTGACTCTACGGATTTATGAGTGCATAGCCCGGAACATTACAAAGCAGACGATGGCTATTTCTACCACTTTCACTCTTATCACGTACCATCACATAAATAAATATATGAGTTTATTTAGACATAACATCACATACATTTATCAACCGATTATAGCTCCTAATCACCTTAAATACCCAATTATTAATGTAAATCATATATACATATTCCTGTTTTGCGCACCACCATGATACCTTTCTTTCTATACACTATTCACGAATACATCACTTATGGTAAAGAAATATACATAGAAATACAGTATGCTATTTTGGTAATATCAGTATCATCTGATTGATCTGGGAACATATATGCACATATTTATATAGTTATATAGGTCTTTAAAGTGTACATAGCATTATATGGCAACCACATATTATTGATCATATGTCCTTTGAATATACTGATGGTTCATCATTTATTGCCAATCTGTCTACTGTTTAAGTTCTGTATTTTTTAAACTGATGTATAGCTCACTTTAAGTGTAATCTGTAATATGTAATCTGTAATATGTCACACATCTGATTGGCCAGAACAAGTTTAAAAATATGAACCCGCCATTTGTATTTTTATTGTCAAATCAATTCCATTTTCTCTTGAGGAAGGAGCCTTGCAGCTCCGAAACGTGTTGCAAAATTTAATTTGGGACTATACTATAAAGATTCTACCATTTGCCCGCGAGTACAGGATTAACACACTTCTACGCTGTGGGAGTCACCGGAGTCGCTTCTGAATTAGACATCGCAACTCCTAGAGGTACCCAGAGGAATCAGCAACGTAGCCTGCCAGAGTGTCGGAACTCCGGACTTACCCCACATGTAATCTGATGTGCACTACAACAAGAGGTGTTCTGGTGAGCATATTTATATGACTATGTTTGCTGTGCTATTCTGCAAGAAGATACTCGGTGAGCATTTGCATGTGGGGGGGGGGGGTTATTGATACCCTCAGAGCATTTCATTTCCCTTTTCTTGTCAACAGACATTGTCCCTTAGCTCACATATCTATTCTAGGATACCTAGTCATCTCATTATTCCATCCTAATACTACTTGTGGGCATCTTATTATAACTATTATCTTAAGTTATAGGCTTATCCCTCTGTATTTATTTTATAATCATATATCTTATCATTGTTTTCCTTTGTCCATTGAAAATATTTTATATATGCAATTTTATTACAGCTTTTAACTTCCCCCAGCACGTTAGCTGATCCTTACCGTTAGAGATCACTGCTGATAATTTTTATATTATTTTCAAATAAACTTTTGTATTATACATCATGCCTCAACCTTTATACTACATTTAGATCTCTGGTGCGTTGTCTCTCTCTTTTCTTTTTCTCTCCCACTTTGTGTTACCGCTCGAAGAGACTCCGGGCATTTGACTGCAGCACAGAGTATCTAAGCACCACACTGACGAACTGTGTCTATCCATCCATTCCATTTTCAGTCATCATTTTGAACTCACATATCTCCATTCTCATCCATTCCATACTCATTTCCATTTCATATTTGGATTGTGGACTGATGCTTCTTACTCATCAGGTTTTTCTTTTGAACATATATATATTCTTTACTGACAAGTTATTCCATTTTATCTGACTTTTAATTCTGGTTGTGATTTTTTTATGATGTTAGGGTTATAATTATATGCATTTCTCATTTACTTATGCTATTGAGTTAGTCCAGACTTATGTACATATTAGCCCCTCTTTAGAACAAATATCATTGACACCTGGTATATTTATGAGCTTACTCATTATTCTGTAATACATTCACAAACCCTTATCAATCACCCTTTTCCTTTATTATCTGTCCTCCCCCTCCCCTTCTTTTGTCTAGGAATTTACAGTGAGCGCTCTCTCCTCTTTTTCTACATATATACGGAAAATCAACCTTGAAGATACGTTTGTGGCATTCTTTGCTGACAATACAAACAAAAACTTTGGTGGGCTATAGAGGAAAGGGAGGGAAAATGTTCACAATAAAATTAGAGTAGCTCTCCAAAGAGAACTTATAGGCCTTGGATGTCCAGCTCATATTGTACATAATTGCGCCCTAATAGCCCTAGATACGATTCCAGTGGATGTGGAATATTTACTTACAAAGATCTTTGGATATTTTCGTATTTTCACTGTTCGTGTAGAAAGACTAAAGAGCTTTTGTGAGTTTGTAGGACAAGAATACCAAAACATCCTGGGATACAGTAATGTACCATGGCTTTCAATATTACCTGCTCTACAAAGAGTTCTTATGCTCTGTTAGCCACTGAAGTCATTTTTTCTATCTGAAGAAAAGTGTCCATTTGTCCTTTGGAAGATATTTGAAGACTCTACAACTGAGTTGTGGCTCATTTTCATCCACGGAAATCTGTCCCTTTTCCATGACACAATTAAAGTCCTTGAGGAGCAAGAACGCTGTGCAGTGGAATCAGCAGACATCCTCAACACTTTTAAAAAGAAGCTGAATGGAAGGTATGAGGAAGACTTTGTGCCAGTGATGGTAAGAAAACATATTAAGGAACTGGAAACAGATGGCCTCTTAACACAAGCTTCATACTTTAAAGTTGCTCATTCATTTTTTGAAGCCTCAGTTCAGTATTTGAATGCTTGGGGGAAACACATAGATTATCTTGAACATCTGCATTGTTTGCTTTTGAAAAAGGTGCCTTCAGGGTCAGAGATTGAGAGGGCAGTAGAACTTCGTAAGGTGAAATGCCCAAATGTAACTGTGGATCAAGATGCACTTTTTGATGAAGTGACTTTTCTTAATGAGTTCTTAAAAGAATGTACCAGAATGGAATACATCAGCAGCTGCTATATCTGTTGTTTGCAGATGGAATGCAGTTATAAGTCATTTCATAAAAGTTGAGGTACCCCAAATGAACCTTAAGAAATTAGCTGAAGTGGTCCTCTGTCTGCCAGGCAGCAGTGCCCCTGTGGAAAGAGTATTCTCGCTCATGAATGATGTATGGACACCAGAGAAAACATGATTCCATGTGGAGACTATAAAAGCAATTATCACTGTAAAAACAAACATCAAACTGTCCTGTGTTGAATTTGTGGAGAAACACTCTAAGGATAAAAATATCCTCAAGAAGATTCACTCTTCTATGAAATTTACCAGATAGTCCAAGATTTCAGAAGGGCACAGATGTGTATGAGGACGCAACATATTATTTAAAGAAGACCATTTCTGTGAGCCACAATACTTTTTGTTTATAAATACCTGTTTGTACTATGTATAAAGAGCATTTGCATTTTGAGGTGTAAAAACCTAACACTTGAGAAATCAATCTTTGAGTATTGTTTTCCTGTTTTATCACATGCCAACCTATGCTATGACTTGTTTTCGATAATGTCTTTGGTGTCACACTATTTGTTACATTTTTTTGTTTCTGGCAAACGTTACTTACCAGTATTACACTTCAGCTGTACTTATTTGACATAATGTCTCATAGATGCAGCATGTGTCTAGCAGAGGTGTATTTGATTTATAGTCTAAAAACAGTTATCTTTACATATTTGATTAACTATGTGTATTGCTGACATTTTGTGTTGATTTGTTGATGTACATTGTTAATGTTCTGTAAGGTAAAATACAACATTTTCACAGAAACCTTTTTCTTCTAAACTTTTGTAGTCATATACACCACAAAATGCTAGAAGTATGTTGTTTGTTATTTTTGAAGTGAGTGTGAGAAATAATATATAATACATTAAATAAATGCACTACATAGATAATTTTTGGAGATTATGCTCATCAAATGGGGTTTTACCATGTGCCTGTATAAAAAAAAAAAATAATAAAAAAAATGAAATCTGGTCACCTTAATCCACAGAGAATTGATTCATAGTGGCCATTAGGATTATATGTCCATATAAGTTAAAAAGGGGGTTGCTATTAGGAGGTGTTAGAGTTCCTTCAGTACAGAGACTGACATGTTTTTTTCTGTATATTAATGTTTATCTCTTCTGTTCTGTTCCATTGTAGGATAACTATGAGAAATCAAGTGGCAGCAGCAGTAGCAGCAGCAGTGGAATGGCGAGTTGCCAAAGTGATTTTTCAGAGAGCAGCCTCATTTCCATGGGGATATTACAACCTGAAAACCAAGAAAAGAAAATTGATATATTATTCCCTCATGATAATTACTCTGTGAACAACACTGAAAAAGGTAATAATTTAGCGAAGCAGTGCATTTTACTGCAATACTGTCTTTTAAAACATGCTTATGTATCTTTTGACCTATTTCAAGCATGTGTATACATCTGCAGTCAATGATAACCTCAGTAAATTAACAGAGGGTTAACCTTTATTTGTTAAAATATACTATAAAATTATATTGAGAATTTGCACTCTTTGTGGTACTTTGCAGTAAACTGGGGTAGTCATTCTTTGGACCTTCAGCCATCAGAATCTACAACCCCATCATCCCCAACTAGCCATCTCTAACATCTGGAGTCCAAAGATTGACTACCCTGGCAGTAAACTTTAAGACCAAGATTCAGAAAGCATATCCTGTGCTCTGTCACTATTTGCCTTGAATGGCATAAATAAGTTTCTCTTTCCTCTAGTGTGGAACACAAGATCCATGGGGTAAAGAATCCTCCCACATTTGCTCTCTGGAGGTGGAAACTCTCTCCCTACTCCACTTTACCTCCACCAGAGATGCTTTGTGTTAAGTGACTTCAAAGGTCAAAGATTCTTTTGGTTTACTCTTTTTATTTTCATAACTGTATTTGACTGTTCAGTCCCCTATTCCCTGTTCATCTTGGATGAATATGGACCAGGAAGCAGATGTATATAGGACCTGGATCTGCTAGAGGATGGCTTTTAGAACTTAGCCACTTTCCTCCCTTCCCTGTCCATTTAATAGGGGTGTGAAGACTGAAGAGGGTTCCAGCTCAGAGTGCACAGGTCCTGTATGTCTAGCAGCTGCAATCTGAGGTCTGTGGTAATCTTGCTGTATTTGGTCAACTGTTTTCTTCTTGCATCATTTATTTATTTACTTTTGCTCCCTTGCCTCTCCAGTATCCCACGGGAGGATACTTGCCTTTTTTCCCTCTTTGTTTATTTTTACAACTATAATGAACCACAGCACCTTTATGAAAAGGGGAGCTCATGGCAGCCATCGTGGATGGGGCATCAGTTGTGTTTTTCAGTCTCCTGCAGTGCAGGGTGGACTCTGGTCCATGAGAAGGGACAGATGTCACTATCTTGGGTCACATATGAGTAGGGGGGACATCCTCAGATGGTACCTGTGCCGCAGTAACAGGGAAAAAGTGCAATGGCTAGAAAGCCACCACTCCATTAATTCCTTTTACTAGAGGGAGCTTCAGGAAAAAGAGGTGAAGGTGCTGTCCCCTTCCCTCTATCTTCAGCAGACCAATCCATGAGCCTTTGAGCCCTCTTCTGGTGGAATTTCCCTGCTGGTATCCTGTCTTTACCCTTTTACAGGCAGATGAGTATATTTTCCTTATTTTCTGTTCTAGCGCTGTCTGTGCACAAGGAAGACATGGACAAATGTAAGACCATCAAGACTTCAGAGGTTTCTTCAGTAACCCATTGCTCCTCATGTCAGACTAGTCATCCCACGGATGCTACATTAAAACCTTATTTCCACTATGGCACCTATTCCTTCATCTATTAAGGGGACCCTTGAATTCTGGAACCAGGACCACCCTGTTCCCCCAAAAAGACTATTCAATCATCTTAAAGGGATAGTAAGGTTTCAAAATAAAAGCAGCTCCAATTAATCTTCATAGTATTTGGGCCACTGAGAGTGTTAAATCAGTACTGTCAGGGTTGTAGTTCAAGAGTAATTGAATGATAAAGTATCGCCCTTCTGCCCCTTTTTACCTAATGTAAGCCACCTCCCCTCAGAGGCTCACAGCAAGGGACAATCTTCTTACTGTGAGAACAATTAAAACCCTGCCCCCCTTGACAGGTTTTTCAGGTTTTTCCCTTATGCTAATTGAAGATTCTCTGCAAGCCACCTGGCAACACCTTTCTGTTCTAAGGTGAGCAGTGTTACATCAGTAAAAGGGGTGGGAGGGGGACGCATTATCATTCAGTCACTCTTGAACTACAACTCTGACAGTATTGAAATAACACTCTCCATGGCCCAAATACTATGAGGATTTATTGGAGCTGCTTTTATTTTTAAACATTACTATCCCTTTAAGAGGGGTTTCCTTGGTAGATGGGGGTTTCCTCCACTGAGGAAGGGAAAACTAAGGAGGATGATATTTATTTTGCTTTTACCTGACCAGTTCATTTGAGGATGGCCCTGGGTCACATGTAGAGGGTCTTATTCTGGCAGTTTTAGATTTCAGATTTCAGTTCCTCATCTCAGGACATTTTGAATAGGCACAAAAGGGATGAGGTACTTTTCCATCCCTATAACTTCCTTTATCATGTAGTTAAGAAACTATCTATCCCTAGGAATGTTTATCTCCCACATCCCTTTTCTCTTCCTGTGCTAAAACAGTGGGCAAACCACCCCCCATCAGTTGACCCTCCTATATCTCACATTTCCAAGACAACTACATAGCTAGTGACAGAAGCAGATTCTTTTAAGGACTAGTTAGTCAGATGCCTGTATTACCTTCTTAATGGGAATTTTGAGGCCTAAGGGACTCCCTTACATGCAACATTTCCTAAAGCATGAGTGACTAGAGCCATGGCTGTTTGGAGGGGAGCAACTGTTAGTTGCTGTCCATTCAGACACTCATAAAAAGGACATTGTCCTTTCTGTTTCTAAGATTTGTGGGGCTATTGCATGTCTTGAGGCTGTTAACTGGCAGTTCTTTAGTGTTTTGTGTTGCAATGCAATATTCCTTTGGTTGAAACTTTGGCCAGCAGATCAGTCTTCTAAGAAATAATTAGTCTCTCTCTCCCATTTGTGGGCAAGCAGATTTCAGGCCCAGAACTCTTAAGGGTTACTAGCCATACCACTGGGGACAATAGTTCTTTGTTGCCACAATTTACCCCCAAGTCTTCTTCCTTTCTTCTGATGATGAAAGGTTTTCATTATCCCCTCCCCCCCACAAACACATACTAGGGATTCACACCTAGGGCTTTCACTCCTTATGTGAGCCTGGCACACCCTTTCTTGAAATCTAAGCAACTTAAAAAGCCTACTCAAAAGCCCCTAATTGATAAGTCTACCTCCGAAAGACTTAATGAGCTCAGGTCATCCATAGACAATCGGAGGTCATCTGCATTTCTTTCACAATATGGGGACTCTCTCCATGGCACACCAGTGGGGGCTGCTAGTGATTTTGGAAGGTTTTTGCATAGAGTTCATATCTCTTACTCCTTGTTGCTACTTTATGTCTAGAGTCCCTCACAATCCTATGTGAGACCACTTATTCATAGAAGTTGTTTCTTCCCTGTTGGATATGCAGGTCCTAGTGCCTGTTTCCCCATGGGAGATATGTCCCAACCGTTTCATATTCCCCCCAAAAAATTTAGGAACTCAGCCATACGGTTTGGATTCCATAGTTCAGCTGTGAGTTCTTCCAGCTGTGGATCTGATGGCATCTTGGCCAAACTGCAAGGTTCCCTTGTTTTGCTCTAGGGCCTGGGATCTTCTTTCTTTCTCATTGGAGACAATGGGCATTCTGTGGCAATATCCACTGGTGTGTGTTTCCTCCCCTCCCTCTAATTCTCATGGTGTTGAGAAAGGTTTGGATTGAGTGGACACATGCAAACCTGATCTCTCCTTTCTTGGCTCTCCAGATTCGGTTCTCAGATCTTCTCAATCTTTCCGACGCAAAACATCTTCTTTTTCCTCTCCTTCTTCAGCTCCTGACTAAGGGTCCCCTGCATCACCCAGAGGTGAAGTTTATTGCCCTGTGTGATATAATTTCATGTGTCAAGTTGACAGTAATATTTTTTTAAACATTTAGGGCCTACAAATCTTTCCAGCTCTTTAGTAAATGTGTGTGTGTGGGGGGGGGAGGGGGGGCAGCAACAGTTTATGTTTAAATAAGGTGGAATAAGATAACTATGGAAAGAGTGATACACTTGGAAAATATATGGCAGATTACAACTTGTTGCTGGTGCACAGAATGTATTCTCCTTCACTGTATACAATGAATGTAGGCCAGAGTATGTCTTGCAATGTTGAATCAGGACAGGAAGAAGATGGAGGAAAATCTTAGAAATAAAAGGCTTGAGTAGATAAAGTTTAACAGATTCAGGAATGCTCCTGAACCTTGTTATTTCTATATGACCGATCTTCAGGGTCATCATATCTGTCATTCAAAATTCAAGTTATTTGCCCATTTCTTGCTGATGTAGGCTAAGCACATTGAGTTCTGCTGTTAAGTCAGCAACCTCAGTCTGTAGATCATCAATTTGCTTACCCAGCTATGAGATATCAGCACTGAAATTGCTTTTGCCAGGTCTTGTTGTAGGGTTTGCCTTAGATCTTTTAGCAGGGTCTTCATTTCTGCTATATCCAAGGCAGATGTTTTATTTAATATTTATTTGGTATCTCTTTCATTGGCGTCTTAGAAGAATCAGTGAAGCTGTGTTCCAATGTGTAGGCCTCTGACGTCTCTGCTTAGGGTTAGAAAGAAGGTTATAGCTACAAAATTAAATATTTAAAATTGCAATCAAAGTTAGATAAATAAGAGATACCTCAATCACACCATGATATAGCAATTTTCATTATTCTGCTGCATATCCACAAGTCTGAGTCTCTAACTGGTGCTTCCAGAAGAGGAGAAATGATACAGTTTATAAGTGTTCCTATTGAAGTGTATGTTACATATAAATCATACTGAACTCTGCAAACATAGCAACAGTATCCACAGTAATGTCTTATCTTCCTAAAGTAGAGGCTGGAGTCTCATCTCACAGGCTTACAGAATCAGTGAGTTAAACACTTTAACAAAGCAAGAAAGTTATAATGTGCATTATGTCTCTATCCTTATCTTTGTGAGTACAGTTCTGTTCATTCCAGAATAGCTCCAATCAGCCTCCAATCACTAAGGTCCATGAATTAAACAGCAGTTTTCTTTTGCTGTAATCATCTTTCATAGAAACCATCTAGGCTTCACAGTCTGAATTGCTGCCTAAAAGGGCGAATTCAGCTTCTGATCCTCAGCTTCAAGACCTCAAAGTCTTAAAGTTTCGGTTAATCGTAGAATTGCTTAAAGGAGCAGTAAACAATTTTTTATGAAAACACATATTTTACAGAGCATTTCTTGCTGAATAAAACAAGGTCTCTCCCATCACTGTCAGATGTTTTATTCAAAAATTATAGCAGTTTAAATAATCAGGAAGTTAATTTACTGTGTTTACTTCCTGATAGTTCTAACTGACAGGAAGTGACAGGCAGTTTATATCACATTCTATGGAGAACTGTATGTCTCTGACTTTTCTGACTTTCCTCTCCATTAGAATCTAACAGGAAATCTAATTAGAATTTTACCAGTAGAGGGCACTGCTAATGTAAAAAAACTGTAATAACTCTGGAAATATAAATCTCTCGGCAGTGGGAGTACCCGTATTTTACTCAACAGGAAAATCCCTAAAATATATATTTTTTCATAAAAAAAGCTTACAGCTCCTTTAACAGAAACACAGTAAGTTTTTTGATTATGAAATCAGCTATCAGGCTGATCAGCAGAGCTATGCAATCCCAGACGGATCCCATGTTTACTATGTTTCACTATAGTAGATCTGCCAAAGGAAACTGCCAGGTAACATAATGCATTATTGGTCTTTTACTCATGTTTGCCTACTTTGTTTAAGTGCTGATACAAAGTATCTTGACTACCACAATGAATAACTGTATGGTAACAAGGTCTGGTGTCTTGAATATATGTTTTTGAAGTTTCTGGGGGAGGGGCATTGAGGGGTGACACACAGAAAAACACATACACACACATGCACATTATTTTTATTTAGTTATATACATTTCAGAATGTATAGCCAGCGCTAAAGTTCTTAGACAAAAGGGCAACATTTCTGTGAACGCTATCTGAAAACTGCACTTGCAGCAATTCTAGTGGAAGGCAAAAAGTGCCATTTCAGCGTCATTTTCTTCCACAGTGAGAAGTTTCTTCTGGGCCTAACCATAACCACAGTTCTTATAGGAACAAATATAGCATCAGCTTCACCAAGTGTGAATTTTTGATTTAAAAAAATCAGCCAAGTTTGAGCTGTAATAACTTTTAAAGCAAAACTATCACATAGATATAATTGCCCCCCAATTAATTGTTAGTATAGCGGTAATCATTGAAAAAGTGTTATAATATTTATTAAGTGCCGGCAATATTTAGAATCCGTAGTTCATATGAGACTCAGCTCAACATGACAGTTCAGACCTCTTGGTGGAAAGGACTCTGTGCACCTGCGCTGTCCATCCCTTCCTGTAATGTGTGGTACAATGCAACTTCCCCTTTGACAGCCTATCAGTGAGGAGACAGGGGTGGACAGCGCAGGTGCACAGATCCCTCTTCACCAAGGTGTCTGCACTGTCCTGTAGAGGTGAGTCTCACAAGAACTTATGATTCCAAATAATGCCACCACTTAATAAACATTATAACACTATTTCAATTATTACCGCTATACTAACAATTAATTGGGGAGGGGCCTTTATATCTATGTGATATTTCCGATTTAATGAGCATCTCCTATTAGTGGGAAAATCCTTATTTTACTCAACAGAAACAACTCAACTATACATTTGTTTTTCATAATCAATTTTACTGTTCATTTACTGTTCAGTTGCCTTGTATCAGCAACAAAAGTTTCAAAACATTGTCATCACAAGGGTGAAAATGCCTTAGCAAGGAAGGGGTTAAAGTGATTGCAGTAACTGAAATATGTAGTGTCTGAATTCATTGAATTATTTGTTTTTACAGACATCTTCAGTGAACTAGATGATGAACTTGATACATCTGATAACTTTAGTTGTTCCAGCTCCAACTCTTTTAAAGGATGCAACCCTGGTATGGGTTTTTATTTTATTTTTTAAATATTAATTCTCTGTTTTTGTTGATCTGCTACTATGAAGGGTATTTAATTTCACTTTCAGACACTATACCAAATTCATGATATTGGGGCAATGTCCCCGTGATACTCAAAATATTTGCTGAGGATTCTGGGATTGAAGGGACCAATATGCAGGTTCATCAAGCATCAAGTTAAACCTTTCCCAGATCCTCTTTATATTGATCTAGCAGAAGACAAAAAAAAAATACCCCAAAATGGAAAACCATTTCCATTTTTTCCTTGAAAAATGAAATATTGTTTCCTCATTCCAACCATGCGCCCTGGTTACACATTTAACCTGTTCCTGTAGTAATTCTGGTAACACTATATGTGATTTGCTAGAAATGTATCCAATCCTTTCATAAAGGTATCTGCTATATCTAGCTTTCAGAGCACATTCCATTTGATCTATTTATCAAGCAGAGAAGAAAGCAATTTATCCTGCATTCTGCTCTCCACTTCTTCACAAATTTGATTACTTTTGAAAACAAACGATGAATAAAATTTTTCTGGTTAAAATATACTAACCAAGGATAAATGCACATATGCAAACAGCATATGTGTATGCCTATTTTTGCCTTCATAGAGTAACCTAGGATACGCTTAACCTGTTGTATAGAAGTTACATATTTCCATGTTATACCCTTGGGAGTGAGTACAAAGTACCGCATTGTCAAATGTACAAGTAGCTAAAGTGTAAATGCTTTCCCTTGCTTATTTAATGTGCTCTTTGATAACTGTTCCTGTCTCTTTACAGTATATATATTTATATATATATATATATATATATATATATATATATATATATATATATAGTAAAGGGCCTCTTCCTTTCAGAAGGTGAAATACCCTTTAATCAACAGGGTTGAAGTGTTGTCAGCTGAACTGTCATGTTAATGAAAAAGTCATAAGCATATTTCCAGTATAATGACATCAACTCAGTAAAACTCAGTAAAACCCATTCTGAATAGCCTTTCCATATTACTAAAATATGTAATTTCCTTTGTTGCTAGCCCTGGACTCTATGTAGTTTTATAATGTCTATTGTTCTTTTTAACTGATGCCCAGATCTGAACTGTGTACTCAAGATATGTTGTATAAATGATTTATAAGCAGGCAGCATTATACTTTGATCCTGTGAATCTTCTTTTTAGAGCCACTGACTGACAGAGTACACTGTAGCAAATAGATTGTCATTTAAGTTGCACATTTACTTTTCTTCTCTTACTGCAATTTATCTTTGTTGAGTCTCATCTCCCATTAACATGTCCAATCCTCACATTTATCAAAATCCATCTGCAGTGGAAAAACATTTAGAGTTTTCCTGATAAAATATAGTGTAAGCAACACAGGGATGCTGCCTTCAATGGCTAATTTAAAGTCATTAATAAACAAAAAATATATGGACCTAGGACAAGTACTTCAATTACAATCTATGTCTGAATGCTGAATGCTCAGTTTGTAACAATTTACTGCACAAAATTGAACAGCTTCAACTGAACCAAAGTTGTGGTGGTCATTGGAAAAGATTTACTTTTGGGAGAGATGCCTCCTATCCTGCTATAGATTAAGTAAATGATGTAATTATCTCTCCCTAGAGAGCCAGTGCAATGTTAATGCAAATATATTTTTGTTTTTTCAGATATTCTTTGATTTATGTTAGTTATTGAATTATTCTTTTTTATATTTGTGATAATGAAATGATAAGTCTTTCTCCTTTCTTGTACTAGAACAAAATGTCCAATTATATTTAGTTCATTCAGAAAATCACAAAACAAATCTTTTAATGTTTTTTGTAGACTCAATCCTCGATACAAACTGAAACCATGATACTAATCTCTAAAATGCATATTTGCAAATTTTGAAATTTTAACGTTAATGGCCATAATCACACAATTTGTGGCATTAAAATAAATGTGCTGCTTGCATTCAACTTGGATATGAATCACCACAATTTTTCTAAAATAATAATATAGAACAATTTGGCCTGCTTTGCTCCAAATCAAAAACTAGGCATACAGCACAACAGTCACATAAATGAAATGTATATCTATGAAGGCTGGGAATCTAGCCAAGAGCTAGTTACATTGCTCCCAATTGTATATCTTCTGAGAATAAGAAATAATATAAATAACAAAATGTGGCTAATAACTTTAAAAGTGTTTTTATGTGTATCTGGAGAGAAGTCAACAATGCTCTGGTTCAGGGCTGTCCAAGTTTAGTCCTCAAGTGCCACCAACAGGCCAGGATTTAAGGATTTCCCTGTTTAAGCACAGGTGAGTTAATCAGTGGCTCATTCATTGTGATTGACTCACCTGTGGTTAATCAGGGAAATCCTTACATCCTGTACTGTTGGTGACCCTTGAGGGCTGAATTTGGACAGTCCTGCTCTGGTTAACTCGCTTCTTCAGCCATGCTGCTATGCTGCAATTTAATGAAAAATCTGCTCATCAGTGACTGACTTTGTGACTAATGTTCATCTATTAGATGAGACACATCTCCCCGATGCCTGTGATTATACCGATTTATAGAGATCTAGCACCTTGCAAGACCAATACCAACTGAACATATTACTTTTGTCTAATAGGGAAATCAGTAACATTCCTCCTGCATAAGAGAAGGCAGTTTTTGTTATTCACTTTCTCCTGTTGAAGACCCCATCTGCATTTCAGTCTAGGTATATAAGCTAGTTCTACATTGACTCTACCTTCCATGCCATAGTGTTCTTAAATTCTCCATCTGTGAGAGTTAGCATATTAAAAGTTGATACAAAATTGTTGCTCCTTTAACTGGCCTGCGTCAAGGAATTTTTATGCTGAATTAAGTTAATTTGTTCTTAAACATAATTAATACAGTTCCGGTACTTTACCTCTGGTACAGGGCTGTCCATGTTCAGTCCACAAGGGCCACAAACAGGCAGGGGAGAGCTGGCCTGGGTGGCAGGGGGCAATTGCCCCCTGGGCCAGTCATATGTCTGGGCTGGTGGGCCACTCCCTTTTTTTGCTATAAAAATGCTACAGTAGTGATACCACAGAGCTTACAATTGAAATGGAGCTACAATCCAAGTGGAACTACATTAGTAGGATAACCCATTTGTCTTGTAAGTTATATGGTATCAATAGTGCAGATTTACTTAAATTGTAAGCTCTGTAGTTGCACCAGTGTAACTCCATTTCAGTTGTAAGTTCTGTGGTATTGCTTACCTTACTTCACAACACTAACCCTTTGAGTGACAGAGGGGTATGCCATGCATTGCTCTTCACAATCGTGGCATACCCCTCTGGCACTCAAAGGGTTAGTGGCAATTTTAAAATTAAAAAAAGAGGGTGGGCTGGGACAGAGGGCTAGAACGATAGTAAAATCGGGCCACTTGATTGTAGCTGCCCTCCAGGCCACAAATTGCCAGCCCTCCCCTGCAAACAGGCCAGGATTTGAGGATTTCCCTGATTAAGCACAGATGAGTTAATCGGTGGCTTATTCATTTTGACTGACTCACCTGTCCTTAATCAGGGAAATCCTTAAATCCTGTACTGTTGGTGGCCCTTGAGCATTGAACTCACTCAGCCCTGCTCTGGTACATGACCCATCATAGTTTTTAGGATGTTTGCAATGCATTGGAGTTCTCTTTAGCAATAAAGGGATAAAAACCCAATTTAAATCATTGAGAATTTGGGAACTGGTGTTTGTTCCCTGTGGTGTAGTTGCTATGCTCCAGAATTACTCATGTTTTTTTTTTCTGCATAAGTCCTCAAGGACCTTATTCATCAATGACAGTCAGATAAAACCTACGGTAGGCTAAAAAAATGAATACCCTACCAACATGAACCATGACGAGTGTTGGCCCACAGAACCTAACTTGAAGCCCAATGCTAAATAATGTGAAAAATGGAAACATCAAAGGAAACCAGTTAACACTTGATGTTTGGCACAGTGTCAAACACTGAGCGTGAGCTACAAAACACAGTCACCTTCCCAAGTACTAACCCTCCATTTGTCTACACCACACCTAACATTAATAAAGTGTACCTATAGTAGCCCTAACATTATCCTGTTACCCATATCTGTAACACTTACCTGGCAGTCTGACATCCAAGGGGTCTTCTTCGTCCTGGTCTTCCTCTCTAATTCCTCTTTTGTAAGCTTATACCTTCTTCATCTGTTATCTTCTTCTTTCTGCTTCTTCATCTGCCATCTTCTTCTTTTCTTCATCTATGCTCTTCTTTGGTCTTCCTCTTGATACTCAATGTTACACTTGAAAAATTAATATAGTTATTATAATTAATATTGTCATACAAGTTACACTGCTGTCACCGGGACGGAAGAAAAAAATCCCCACTCGTTGTACCTTTTGGGCCGTTGCCCGATCCAAACTGAGGAAAATTTGACTAGGGACTTGCTTTTATATGGCCATTCCCCGTTGAAAATGGTTCCCATGCTCCCAATGGCTGTGATGTGGGTTATGCAGGGCACTGAATGTGCCCTACAGTAACCACATCTCCCAGCCAATCAGCTTCTAGCTGGAGGGATGACTAAATGCTTTAAAAGCTGATTGGCTGGGAGGTGTTATTACTGCATGGCATGTTTCATGCCCTGCATAACCCCACATCCCAGCCAATGGATGTGTGGGAACCATTTTGAAAAAGGACTAGCAATATAAAAGCCAGTCCCTATTCAAATTTCCCTCAGTTGGGCAGCAGCGTAACATTTATGACAATATTAATTTTTATAACTATATTTATTTTTCAGGTGCAACACTGAGTTTAAAGAAGAAGACCAAAGAAAAGCATAGATGAAGAAAAGAAGAAAAAAGGAAATGACACATGAAGAAGAAGAAAGAAGAAGAATACAGATTCATACAGAAAAATAATTAAAGAGAAAGATAAGGGTACAGAAATGTGTAATGTTAATTGGATGGTGTTAGGTTTTGGGGGATTAACATTTTGAGTGCCAGTGGGATATGAAATGCAGTGCAATGTGTTGGTTACCCCACTGGCACTCAAAATGTACATTTTTTTGCTTTACGCACATTTTTTTTAGGGCCCCATATCAATACATGGGGCTTAGATATGTGGCTTAGGGCCCCATATCATTACATCCACAGGTCACTTGTATCGAGATCCCTAGTTTTTTTTTTTTTTTGCATTTTTTAAAATCTCTCTTTACACTTCATTTATACATCAGTGGTTAGGCACACGAGTTAGGGGACTCAGCTCCATATTTTCTAGGCGTTAAGGTTTGGCAATAAAAGTGAACATCTTAACAAGTGTTACTAGCCACCACATGTAATTGAACTGCAAATTCATCAACTTTATCATTGATTCCAATGTGTGCAAATGTAGTGCCCGTAGTGGCATTTTTACCTTTCGGTAGTGTGTCACAATACATGCAATATAATATCTGACTGGGACTTGAAACTACAGATGGTGCTTTTTTCTTTTTTACCGGAGGTTATTGAACCCTTGGAGCACACCTTCTAGGACACAGGGAGGTGGGGGAATGAAATAATACACTGGAAACCTCGCTAGCATTCAGCGTATTAAACATCTCATTTAAATCAATGGACATTTGCACAATTTTAATTCTGAATATATGGTGCAGTTAGTTTGTTCAAGAACTGCACTTCTTTAGTGGAATCATTAACCCTTTGAGTGCCAGAGGGGTATGCAACGAAAGGGTTAAGCACCTAAGAGGTTGTTTACTGTATTATTTGATTAGTAATTTTTCCTGTTAAAGGAAAGCTATTTCTGCCAGGTACAACATACAAATTAAAGAGTCATCTTCATGTGATTCTTTACATGCAAGTAAATTCACTGTAAAAATACAGATATATGACCACATTTCAAGTGAGGAGTTTCGTAAAGTTTATAAAACTAAAACAGTGAGGGACCAATTAATCACTAAGGATAACCACAGCACTATCCCAGATTCAGATTTATCAACTGTGACTATTTAATTAGAGAGTATTCCATAGATGAACAATCCTGTTGCTCTTACAAATTTCTGCACTGGCAAATTATCATTCGCACCACAAACTGAATAGTGACATAACTCTTTGAGTACCAGAGAGGAACCCAACGCATTGTGTTGCAATTCATTGGATACCTCTCTGGCATTGAAAGGGTTAATGAGGCTGATGCACTAAGAAAACCAGAGTCAATCTGTAAGTAACTACCCTCACTACTGGGGACAATTAAACATTCTAAAATGACAATTGATATGAATAGGGCCTTTAACTCCTTGAATGTTACGGGCTCTAGCTTATAGGGGGTACAAATAACCATTTAAATCAATGGGAATTTGTAATGTTTCCCCTATGGTATGGTTGGTGTGCCCTGAATGCTGCATATCTTCTTAGTACACCAACCTGACTGTAACCCAATAGCACCTAGCTCCTAATTCTAAATAATAGGATATTAGGAACATTTGGGCTTTATTCATCATGCCAAAGTACAATTATTTTGGAATCAACCAGCTGCACCATAGGGGACAAATAACAATTCCTTGTAATTATGCTGAAGAGTGGGTCTTGAGGATGCACCTACTCAACCCGGACATTTCCAGAATGCCGGGTTGAAGAGGAGGAGGAGGTGGAGGAAAACAGTGATCATATTCCTGATTGCCGAATTGATCACCATCCTATTGTATAGGTGATCAATGCCAGGGGGACATCAGGAGGGATCCCGAAACCCCTGTGAGGTCTGATTTTCTTTAAAAAAAAAAATGATGGGGTGCATCGTGCACTATATGCATTTTTTATATATACACATGATCGCTCCTATGCTAATGTATATTGTAAAATATGTGGCACAGTAGGGAACATGTGCATTGTGGGGCAGCATATCAAATGCATTGTGGGGCAGGAGAGCAGACAGAAAACATGGAAAAGGGGGGAGACCAAATTCTTGTTTCCTTAACCCTTTGAGTGCCAGAGGGGTAGGAAACACATTGCAAAGCAATAATAGAGCAAAGCCTCTCTGGCATTCATAAGGTTTTTAAAAGTGAACATTGATTGAGCCTGCAAGAAAAGTACCACTGTTTCCAGAGTAGCAATTTCTTGAGTTGAGTACGGGCAAGTGTGAGGCAATGAGTGGAATGGCAGTATGAGGCAATGAATGGACTGGCAGTACGGGGCAAAGATTCAAATGGCAAGCATGAAGCAATGAGTGGATTGGCAGTGTGAGGCAAACATTCAAATTCAAGTGTGAGGCAGTGAGTTGAAGAGGAGGGAGGAGGTGTATTGTGTTGGAGGGTGAAGTTGTCTAGGTGGCGAATGGGAGGGAGGGTGTAGAGAGAGGAGGTGTGTAGTGTGGTGGAGGGTGAAATCCTTGCAGAGATTTTCACAGGATTGGGCAGGGAGGCGAAGCCCCGTGCTGTACAAATGATACATGGCAGTGTGAGGCAATGAGTTGAAGAGGAGGTGTATTGTGTTGGAGGGTGAAGTCGTGTAAGTGGTGAATGGGAGTGTGGGTGTAGAGAGAGGAGGTGTGTAGTGTGATGGAGGTTGAAGAGAGAGGAGGTGTATAGTGTGGTGGAGGGTGAAGCCCCCTCCCCACTCCTGTGAAATCATGCCCCATGCTGTACAAATGATACAGGCAGTATTTTTGCATAGTTTTGCATAATCCTCCTTACTGGGTGTGTTTGTCTCCTGAGAGAGACATACATTAAGTCACATGAAGCCTCCTAGAATGCCAAAGGTTTGCAAGGCTGTAATTGCTGTAAATGGAGGATTCTTCAATGAAAGCAACGTCTGAAGGACACAATTATTATTTAATTTACAAATCATTATTTCTAACCCTGTCAGTGTGTTAAATGTATTTCCTATTCATTTTAAAACTCATTTAATGGAAAACAAGACCATTTCTAAGTGGCCCCAAACTTTTGATCAGTAGTATATATGATTTAATTTCAATATTAAGCTTTACTACCACTTTATCACACATTCTAATACAGGGATGAGCAACATGAAGCCTCCATCTACTGCCAGACTACAACTTCACAATCAGAGCCCTATCTAGCACTCAGAGGGTTAAATGGGTTCAATGACCCCTTTAAATCAAGTGAGATTTGGGGAAGGTGTTCCCTGTGCAATTGGAGTGCCACAGAATTACTCAACTATTCGTTTGTGAGAATGGCCCTTGATGTATCAATAGCTTTGTCTCTCCATGGGCATGATTGACCTCCACAAACAATAGCACATTCTCAATTTCTATTACTAGCACATGCACACACATACACACACACACCTCCCTCCATTATTGTTGTTCAGCAATACTAAGGCTACAGATAGCTGGAAGACTGAAAGATGAAGGTCGAGCAAAATTTGAAGAGCTTCCCAAGCACACTTTGT
The DNA here is from genome assembly GCA_037306005.1 of Rhinophrynus dorsalis. NCBI lineage: Eukaryota > Metazoa > Chordata > Amphibia > Anura > Rhinophrynidae > Rhinophrynus > Rhinophrynus dorsalis. Next base: position 384,316,971 of record CM074723.1, on the reverse strand, counting down.
AGACCGTTCTAATGAAGAATGTCTTTGTAGATAACACTACTTCGGCTCTGCAGAAGAGCCGTCCTGTCCCGGGACAATGAACTCAATCTGTCAGCTAGAGCGCTGCCATCTGTAAAAGGGGTAGGAGGGGAGAACTTTAGAATCTTATATCTCTTAAACTAGCAAAATTTGAGAGATGGGACTGACATCTTTTCATTTATTTTTTTAATATGCACAATTTTAGATGAAGGAATACTACCCCTTTCAGTTATTAATGAATGAATATATGGAGTGCTGTATTTGGTTATCGAAATGTTTTGAGCAGGTGGGATTTAGATAATGAGAGGTTTATAGATTAAGGTGTTGACAGAGGGTTGATAGCAAATACCAGAGCAGGCAAACAGACTGGGGCCTAAAGTTAGGCATATTAAAGTTTGAGGTTTATGGAGAGACATGAGAGGTTGACCTTGAAAAACAGCTTGATTAAATATAACTGATGATGCATAGTAGAAATAAAACTAAGAAACCTGGTTTAACAATGGGGATTGAGCAGGGAAGCATCTGGGTGAGCTAAATTAGACTAGGGCTGCTGTATTTAGTCAATATTGAGAGGAGAGATTTGGGCTGGATTAGCAGTTGTGGCAACATTAAGGTGAATGAGATGAATATAGAGAAATATTTATAATGGTTGTTTAATGTTTTATGTGCTTAAAATCCTTTAAATGTACTTTTTTTTTTGTGTTTCAAAATCTTTATTTAAGAAATGAAAAGGCATTACAGGAATATACAGTGGTGCACATGACACCATAAAAGAGTTCTACAAAGTTTTACAAGAATGGTAAACAAGATGTGCAAATAAACACATTGAGTATGAAAATTAGAGATGAAGTTGTACAACTTGATTGTATCCAGTTAACAATCAATCAAACAATGTGTCTATATTAAGCTAAAGGAATGAGTCTGAAAGATGACCATTAATTTTGACACTGACAGAGGGAGTATTATATATATTCATTATGGAAAAGAAATATCAGGGACCTAGTATCACGGTGCCCGTGATTGCTGCCTTTTTGTGTCAGTTACCTGTAGGGGGCTCTTCATTGGCTGTCTGCCTTCAGCCCGCCCTGCATTGCCTATTTAGACTGAGCTTGGGCACCCTTTGGTTGCCCTTTCGTGTTGTCTCTATGCTGCTCGCATCTCCATTGTGTTCCTGAGCTTCCTGGGCCCCTGGTTATGTTCCCGCTAACCTGAGATCGTCAAGTTCCTGAGTTACCAGTTCATTGGTTCCTGTTTCCGTTCCTGATCCGGTTGAGGTTGCCGTTGTGTTACTGCTTCCTGCTGCCAGTCCCCGCTGCCGTTTCTGATCCGGTTGACCGTCTGGAATGCTGGTTCCTGTTTTCACCTGCTGTGCTCCTGATCCAGTATCACCTGTAGTCGGCTAGTCCTCCATAGTCGCCTTGGTGACATTTCTACTCCTTGCTGGTTTCTCCAGTACGCGGGTACTGGTTCGCTCCACAGCCACCCGGCTGCTGTTGCACCGATAGTGATTTGTGTTCCCAGTACGCAGGTACTGGTTCGCTCCACAGCCACCCGGCTGCTGTTGCACGATAGTGATTTGTGTTCCCAGTACGCAGGTACTGGTTCGCTCCACAGCCTCCCGGCTGCTGTTGCACGATAGTGATTTGTGTTCCCAGTACGAGGGTACTGGTTCACACCACAGCCACCCAGCTGCTATTTCACCGATAGAGATTTGTGCTCCAGTACGCGGGTACTGGTTAGCTCCACAGCCACCCGGCTGCTGTTGCACCAGTTGTGATTTGTGTCCCCAGTACGCGGGTACTGGTTCGCTCCATAGCCACCCGGATGCTGTTGCACCTATAGAGATTTGTGCTCCCAGTACGCAGGTATTGGTCTGCTTACATTCAACCGGTTGCTGTGCACTGGAAGAGAGATGGTTTCCCCAGTACGCGTGTACTGGTTTGCTCCACCAACTACCGTCTGCCGTTGCACCGGTACAGTTTATGATTACAGTACGTGGGTACTAGCTCTCTCCTATTCGCCGGCTGCTGTTGCACCGGATGCGAGATTGGTCTCCCCAGTATGTGGGTACTGGTTCACTCCACCACATCTGAGTACTGTTGTACCGAATTAGAGATATTGTGTCCCCAGTACGCAGGTACTGGTTCTCTCTATGCTATCTATTGCTGTCAAGTCCTAGGCATCTCCGTTGGTTCTCCAGTACGTGGGTACTGGTGGTCTCCTGTATATTTCCTTGGCTTGCCACTTTTACTCCTTTAGCCTCTGCATGTCATCCTTGTGACTGTTGTTGCCACCTAGCCAGTCACTGAGGCTTTAGTGGTTGCCACCTACGCCGTATTAGGCTGCTTTGCCCGGTATATTGGTAAGGCCGGTAGAACCTATTCCTCTCTGTACCATCTTGGGTTGCCTTACCCAGTATTGGCAAGGTCGGTAGAGCCTTTATACTTACTGCCTGGCTATAGGCTGCCTTGCCCGGTATATTGGCAGGGCCGGTAGAGCCTACTAATCCTCCGAGTACCAGTCTCCAGGCTGCCTTGCCCGGTATATTGGCAGGGCCGGTAGAGCCTACTAATCCTCCGAGTACCAGTCTCCAGGCTGCCTTGCCCGGTATATTGGCAGGGCCCGGGAGAGCCTATTAATTCTCCATGTACTAGTCTCCAGGCTGCCTTGCCCGGTATATTGGCAAGGCCGGTAGTGCCTATCTATTCCTTGTACTAACTTCCTGGCTGCCTTGCCCGGTATATTGGCAAGGCCGGTAGAGCCTATCTATTCCTTGTACCAACTTCCTGGCTGCCTTGCCCGGTATATTGGCAGGGCCGGTAGAGCCTGTATCGCTATTATTATTGCTTGTTTCCTGTCATTGCAATATATATGTATGAACGTGTATGTTACCCTATGGGGTTGTCTTAAACTTTTTAATAAAGTTGTGTTTTTACCTAACTTTGCGTCTGAGAGTCTTAACAAACCGTGACACCTAGACTTAAATGTGAGAGTACCAGAGAGGGGTAGGGCCAACTTAATCTGTCAAATGCCTTTTAAGCATCAACAGAAAGTAAAAGAATATGGATATTTTTTTTAATTGTAGTGTTTTTGGTCACCCGTCCAGGAACCAATCCTTCCTGATTAGTGTGAATTAGCATTGTAAGGAAGTGTTTTAAACTATGGGCGATGATTGTAGAGTAAAATTTCAAATCAACATTTAGTATTGAGATTGGACTATAATTACTACTTTGGAGGAAATCTTTGCCCAGCTTCAAAATTACCAAAATATCAGCTTCTAAAGATGGCCTATGTTTTTGACAGCTTGAATGCCGATTTGGAGAATGGCAGTATGAGTGTGGGTGGCTTTATATGCTTCAGTGTTGATTAATACAGTAGATTAATCACATATTTCTGGAAACAGGCACATATTTAAACAGCTTATTTATAAAAATGTCTCTGTCCCTCTAGAACTCTTTAATAGTTGATATATCAACAACAGTTTACTCTGTACATCTTTCTCCACATTGATTGTAATCCTTGCCCAGTGGTCTGGTCTTCTGCAGTCTGATCTGTATTACGGACCACCAGGCTGCCCTGAAAGAGGTCACCGTGATGGATGTTAGTAGTGGGAAAGGATGGTGGGCACATATTAAGGTGGGTTGGAGGGATGAGAGCAGATATCAAGATAGTAGTTTTTTTATAATTATATATAATATGCAACACCACAAGTAACATTTGGTGCAATAGGACAAAAATGTGCATACTATTCCAGTGGTTTTATGGTATATTGTTTCTTGTCAATGTGAGAGATTATTCTTACCAGATTTTGTTATAAGATATTGATAACACTTGATGACACTTGGCAATCAACTGCTTCTAGCCAACCTAGACTGGGACTTGTCCTCTCAAATATTGATGTACCTAATTGTTTGTTCCACTTAGTGTATGGTATCATTATGTGTTCTAAAGCAGAATCTGTCATAAAATAACATGAGCAATCTTCTAGATGACATCAGTGGAATGACAGTATACACTTAAGTTTTGAGATGATGTTGCATTACAATCATTCTGCTTGCTGGCATCAAGCTAATGGCTGGCACATATGCTTGATTGTTTCTGTCTACTTGCTGGCAAATGTCTTTGTAAAATAGATGCTGCGGCTGATTTTCATTCACACCAATATGTTTATGTGTCCAGGAACAGTTTTTCTTCAAAACGATCCTGCAGATTTGTATACTAAAACTGATGGATTTTTTTTAATTTACATTATCTCACTAAACTAGCCACGCATCTCCAGTTTACAACCAAATGTTGTATAATAGCTTTTAAAAATATAATAGGGTCAATGTATAAATCCTCCAGCACAGCTCCACTGGCATTAGAGTTAAACACTAATAGCTGTACTCCAGGATATGCACTTCAGTGTATGACAGCTGTAGTGCATAGTAGCGGACAAGACTTTAACGCCAGCAAGCCTCTTACATCTGCTCCATGTCACTTGCAGGAAAGTATTTTAAAATTACGCTGCTTCTTCTGTGCCCTGTTTGTAAATAGTATTAAGCAAATAGATGACTCCATAATCTCTGCTAAAAACTCAAAAGTATCATGAGGCCATATTTCTCTGAACCTGAAAGATGGATAGCAAAGAACAAACTGTTCTTGAACACAGACAAAACAGTCACAATGGTATTTAGTACAAACTTAAAACTGCGTAATCTCTGTAATACCCACCTATACATTGTAACAGAGTCTAATTGTAACTTGGCCCCAGGAATTACCTGCCTGAAAAAATCAGAACTTCTCCCAGAGTAAAATCCTTAAAAATAAATGCTTCTTTATATCTAAAAACAATACGTAACTGTATATAACTTTTTAGTATGTATGTTTATGTGTGCGTATATATAATGTTTTCTCTATTTGTGTAAATATGTAACCCTTTACTGAATACTATCCAGGACATACTTGAAAAAGAGATAAATCTCAACGTAATCTTCCTGGTTAAACATTTTCAAAATAAATAAGTATGAGTAGAGGGAACAAATTCCACAAAACAACCATAGAATGTTCCATTGCTCTCCCTTTGGTTCAAGAAGCATTCAGTGTAGAATATTTTGAATAGATAAGTTGGAGCAGGGAAACAATATCAGCTGCAGGTCCTATAATTGTATGGAATCTTATTTGTATATTCACCCCAATGTGTTAGGACTACAGATGTAGCCAATGTTATAGTACATATTTTATGCCTTCTTAGCCCCCTAGTCTCCAATGCAGCAATTAGTAATTGAGCATTATTTGTCCATATAAAACTCTTGACTCGCTAAAATAGAAGGGCTTAGCAATCGCTTACTCCATTGTACTGAAGCTGGATTTACGTCTGATGAGCCCATAGTCAAGAAACTCTTGGCATGACTTTAAAGGGATAGTAATACTTAAATATTACTAATCCACATATTGTAGCTATGTTAAAAAGAATTGAATTGTCCCCAGTGTCATCTCTCAAACCTTTATGATTTGAGAGATAACTGCTCGCAGAGTTTCCCCCTTCCCTGAAGTCAGCATTGTAGCAGACTTTAGGAGAAGCCTGCAAGCACACGTAGAAGATCATTTCAGTGAAATAATTATTTTTTACTAATGCCCTTTAAACACCCTGCCTAATTAGGATCATATAACTAAATAAAAATAAGAAAGGCAATTAAAATAAATAAAGTCAAATAAACTAAAATAATAATAAAGGAAGATATTTAGAATAAAAACAATTCATATTTATGAAAAATACCTGTCGAAATACTACTAATAATTTGAAAGCTATTAATTCTTCCAAGTGTAATAGTACGTATATTGGGCCTTGTGTACAGTCAAAAATGGAGACATTTTGGAGCAACTGAGCTGTAGAACAAAAAAAAAATTCTCACTCATTTATATTCTTTAAAATGCTAGCGAGATCTCCAACCTATTGCTTGGCATTGTGTTGAGGATCTCTCAAGCATTCAATGAGTTAAGGGCTATAATGGGGAGACACAGGTAGAGAGATGTCTCACCAATCAATAACACTCCTGAGAGACTCCTTTAGCCATAAGACCTCTAGCGGTATCTTCTAAACTGAGTTAAGAAACAATTAGCAGCTGTACTAAAGCATTAGACAAAATATGCTCTTATTATTTTATATACACTTTTAATACATAAAAGTAACATATATACAAAAACCAAAAGACTAACAAAACAAAACTACACAGGTAGACCTCAGACCTTCCATTAGTATACAGATCTGGGCAATACTTATTGTGGGAAGACCAGCACAGAATTCAGCATTCAAGTTGTTTGGGTCTTGTCCCTACCAGCAGGCGTGTGTAACTGCAGACCCTAATGACTATGTCACTTTGCCTATTCCAGAACATAGAAAATCCCAATTCCCACCCTTACTCCACCTCTTCCACCACTCTGAGGCCACACCTGATATTACATCAGTAGCTTGTGTTTTGGAATTCCAGCATGGGGGTAGGCAAAATGGTAACTGACTATAGGGCCCAGACAGACTCATTCTTCCCTTGGAACAAATCTAGGCATACCTCTGCCTTACAAATTAAATATCCTGGACCCCTCTCCTATTCTACTGGTGTGTTATCACAAGGGCCCCTTTAAATAAAAGGACATGTTGGGAATGTTTATTTGATCCTTGTGGTTGCAGTTGATTTGCCCTATGTAATTGTTCCAGTTTTCCCACTGGGCTTTACACACAAATAAAACTGGAGAAAGTCTGGAGCAAACTAACTTTACCATAGGGGACAAAAAAAACTTCTTCTTCATTCAAATGGGGGTTTTAACCCCTTGAAAGGTAGTGAGGTTTAAATCTCCAGATTAGTTTGGATTTGGGAATTTTTTATTTCTCCCCTACGGTGCAGTTGGTTTGCTCCAGAATTGCCTTTTCTTTGAGCATTGTGCTCATTGTAAGCATATGAATAAATAATAATGACAATATATTTTATTTCAGGGACATTGAGAAGAAGTGTCAGTGCCACTGGAGAGGAAAGACTGCCACAAGCAAGGTATGAAACCTTTAAACACAATTTTTAAGGCGATAGTAACCCTGTATTTTGACTGAACCCCTTAAGGACAGGCCATGGGCACTCATGGCTGACATTTAAGGACCACTGAGCATTTTTTTTATTGCATCCAATTCAAGGCTCCCTGAACAGCGTGCAGCCAAGCGAGGAGCCCTTAATTCCATATATCGTACCAGGACTGTCATGGGTCCTCAAGGGGTTAAATATTTTGCAAGTTCATTATATGTTAAAGGGACAATAATGATTCACAAAAAAATCAGCTCTGATTAGTCTTCATAGTATTTGGGCCATGGAGAGCATTATTTCAATACTTTTACCTAGTGTAACACTGCTCACCTCAGATGTGGAATCTGGTCCTGGAACCAGACAGCTCACAGCAAGGGACAATCTTCTTACTGTGAGCATAGGGAAAACCCTGACCCCCTTGACAGGTTTTTCCTTATGTCCCTCTCTGTAATCCATCCAGACAGCTTTGCTGCTCTGAGGTGAGCAGTGTTACATCAGTAAAAGGGGCAGGAGGAGGATGCTTTATCATTCAATTACTCTTGAGCTACAACTCTGACAGTATTGAAATAACACTCTCCATGGCCCAAATACTATGAAGATTAATTGGAGCTGCTTTTATTGTGAAACATTACTATCCCTTTAAGTAAAATTACCTATACTTTGTTGTTTTTTTTCCATCTTCACATATTATTTTACACTCTTATGTCCTTGTCTGTGAGCTACTTGAATTAATGTTTCTAGAGAATTTTTTAATCAGTTGACCAACAGAGCAGGACAAAGATATAATGCAACATTATCTCTGCAGCACTGAGTGTGCTCTATGCTATCTATTTTATATGTTTTATATTGTATCATTATGCATTCTTTCACACTTCATGACACAAGCTCTCTGGAAACAGATCCAGCGTGATTAGTATTGGGACATAATAGTACAATATAAACAAATAAAAAAAAAATATTAAGGATAGGCAGTTTGACAACATATGCACTTGTAGACTATGTACATTTAAATGGTTACTATACCTTTAAATAGAATACTATTTATCTTAAAGGGATAGTAATGTGTCATAATAAAAGCAGATCTAATTAATCATCATAGTATTTGGACTTTGGAGAGTGTTATTTCAGTTCTGTCAGAGTTGTAGTTCAGGAGTAATTCAATGACAAAGTGCCCCCCTCCCACCCTTTTTACTGATGTCACACTCTTCAGCCAGAGCAGGAGGGAGGTGCCCAGGTAGATTGCAGAGAGGGACAATCTTCAATTAAGATAAGGGAAAAACCTGAAAAGCTTGTCAAGGGGGGCAGGGACTTCATTGTTTTCATTGGAATAAGAGTGTCCCCTTCTGTTATCTGTCTGGTCTATGGACTGCATTCCACATCTGAGAAGAGATTGCTTACACTAGGTAAAAGTGGCGGGAGGGGGAAACTTTGCTTGTGAATATCTCATAAACCATAAAGGTTTGAGATAAAAGACTTATATCATTCATCATGTTTTTTTAATGCCTACAAAATAAAATAAAGTTAAAACAAAGTATTACTATCCCTTTAAATAAAACATACACATTAAAGAATGTTTGTAGCAATTCCCATTTACAAACAGAGATTTACACATGGAATTTATTGTATTTTTTAAAAATTAATATTGTACCTTTAGCTTGTCAGCACAGGCTGCGCACCAAAACTGCTTATAAGTTCTAAGTAAAAGCATTATATAGAAGAGGACAACATGTGACTGGCAAGGCTACATTATCCGATGCAACTGAAAATTATTAAAGGGAAACTAACACCTAATACTAAATCCCTATTTACCTTAATATGGGCAGAAAATCTTAATAACCACCATCAAACATTTCTGTGTGGATTGTTTATCCAAAATTAATCTTCAATTAGTATTGGCTATCACATCCATAGAGGCAGACATGGGGTTTTTAGGACTTCACCCCCCCCCCCAAAAAAAAAAAAGAAAAACCCTCTCACTGTTGCAACCTTCAGTGAGAAGACTTTGTGCTTCTGACATCTGGCAACAAGGAATCCTGTCTGTCTCTGTGGACACAATATCCATTGATAATTGAATAACTAATTTAGCAAAACCAATCCACAAAGAATTGATTCACAGTGGTTTTTAGGATTTTCTGCCCAGATTTTTTGTTATTACATTCTTTGTAGCTGGACAGATAGGGTGATATCAGGGCCTGATTTTTTAAAACAGATGGTGCCAGGTTATTCTGTAATAACAAATAGCTGATGACATATCATTGATTTGGAATGACCTGACAGCATGTTATATATCCCCTCGCTGATATCCTGGAGACCATCAACATTTTGGTCAGTGAAATGCCTTGATTTTATACAGTTTCACAGCCCAGACTCTGATATTACTTAAGGCCTTACTCATCAAGCTAAATAGGTGCAGTTATGGAGCAGACCAGCTGCACCACAGGGGGAAATTACAATTCTCATCGATTTAAATGGAATTCAACCCTTTTGAATAGCGATGACTTCAATGCATTGCTTTGCAATGAACTGGATACCTTCTTATCATTCAGTTGGTTAAAAGCCCCACTTAAATCAATGGGAATTGTGGAATCTTCATTTCTGTGCAGTTGGTGTGCCCTAGAATTGCACTTCTTTAGCTTAATGAAGAAGAACCTTGAGCAAACAAACTGCATTATAGGGAACAGCTATATATTTCTAATATTCATATTTATTTTAATGAGGCTTTTTTTAATACAAAAATGTTTATTAAGATTGTATCCATATATACCAGAGAATAGATGAAAAAGTTGCATTTTGTGTCATTAAAATTACAAATGGTGTCAAGGTGCAAGCCCTTCTACCTGAATGTAGAAAGGTCTCCAAATGCAATGTTTTGGAAACCTTTCTAGCATTTAAAGGGTTAAAACCCCATTTGAATGAATGAATATGTTTATATAGCGCCACAAGTGTACGCAACGCTTTACAATTTCAGGGTTTAAACAATACAGGGTTACAGGTGCTTTGTGGAGTGAAACATTGGGTGTGAGGTCCCTGCCCGAAAGCTTACAATCTAAAGTGGTAATGGGAGACATACAGAGTACATTAGGGTCAAGTGCTGAATACAGTGCTAGAGGACATCAGTAAAGTAAATAGTTTATAAGAGCATTCATTTGTACAATATCAGTGCCTTCTAGCATGTTGAAATTTTATCCACGAGGTGCATTTTAAAGTGAGATTTGAAGGTTATCAGTGAGGTGCAGTGGCGCAGGTTGGATGGTAGAGCATTCCATAGATACGGAGCAATGAGAGAAAAAGGTTTGATACGTGACAGAGCTGTAGAGACAAAAGGAGCTGAGAGAAGACAGTCATTGGCTGAATGTAAGTGGCGAGATGGGGTATAACGGGAGATCAGAGTGGAAATGTAGGAAGGAGTAGAGGAGAGAAATGTCTTGAAAGAGAGAAGTAAGATTTTGTAAGATATCTGGAGTTTGATAGGCAGCCATTGGAGAGTTTTGAGGAGGAGTGGGGCAGGGACAAACCTAGGTGACAGAAGAGTAATTCGTGCTGCATCATTCTGTATAGATTGAAGTGGATGGAGATGGGAAGCAGGAATTCCAGACAGAAGAATGTTGCAATAGTCCATGCGGGAGAGGATGATTGCTTGTGTAAGAATTTTAGCTGTGGAGGGGCAGAGGAAGGGACGGATTTTAGCAATGTTATGAAGAGAAAGCGACAGGATTTAGTAATGGCATTAATATGAGAGGAAAATGAGAGAGAGTTGTCAATTATCACCCCTAGACACTGCGCTTCTGAGACTGGATTTATGGTAGTGCCATTTACAGTCACCTGGAAGGGCGCTACAGGGCCAGGTCTAGGTGGGATGAGGAGTAGCACCAAGTGTTATTGTATAAAGAGAAAACAGAAGCGGTCCTAGAACAGAACCTTGAGGAACCCTAACAGAGAGTTGGACGGGAGAGGATGAAGAGGTGGCAGAGAAGACACTGAAGGATCTGTTAGATAGATAAGAGGAGAGCCAGTCCAGTGCTGTGTTCCGGATTCCTAAAGAGTGAAGAATGCGGAGGAGGAGGGCATGATCAACAGTATCAAAAGCTGCTGAGAGATCAAGCAGGATAAGAAATGAATAGTGACCTTGAGATTTGGCAATGTGTAGATCATTGACCACTCTTGTAAGAGCAGTTTCAGTGGAGTGAGCAGTGCGAAATCCAGATTGTAAAGGATCGAGCAGGTCGTATGTGTTGAGGAAGTCAAGCAGGCATGAGTAGGCTAAGCGTTCCAAGAGTTTATAGGCAAAAGGCAGAAGAGAAACTGGTCAATAGCTAGAGGGTGTGTTACTGTCAGAAGAGTTGTTCTTGAGGATAGGTTTTACTAAGGCATGTTTGAAGTCATCAGGAAAGGTAGCAGTGGCAAAGGAGGAGTTAAAGATTTGTAATAGGACAGGGATTAGCGTGGGGGAGAGGGATTGGATGAGGTGAGAGGGGAGCGGATCAAGTGCGCATGTAGTGGACGGAGCAGAGTATAGTAGGTTAGTCAGTTCCTCCTCTGTGAGTGCCAGGAGGGGAAAGAGGGAGGCTAGGAGGAGATATACAGGGTGGTATATTATCCCGGATTGAGTCCACCTTGGCTTTGAAGTAGTCAGCAAAGTCTTGTGGCTGTATGGAGTTAGCAGAGGAAGCAGATAGAGGGAGAAGGAGGGAGTCAAAGGAAGAGAAAAGGCGTTGGGGGTTGGATTTATGAGTGTTGATTAGTTGTGAGAAGTAATGTTTTTTGGCACGGGACAGAGAAGAGTTAAAGCAGGTAAGGAGGAACCTGTAGTGGAGAAAGTCTGCCAGAGAGCCAGACTTTCTCCACAGTCGTTCAGCTGAACAGGTTCAGGAGCAGAGAAAGCTGGTGTCTTTATTAAGCCATGGCCGCGGGTTAGTTCTGCGAGCTGATCTGAGAGACAGAGGCGCATGCAGGTTCAAAGAGGAGGATAGGACTGAGTTGTATGTTTTGACAAGGCTGTTAGTATGTTAGTAACTTTTCCCATATGGTGCTCTTAGTTACTTCAGAATTGCACCACTTTAGCTAACTGAATATGATTATTTGATTATAAATTCTTACTAGAGGTAGAGATTAGAACATGTAAGTTGGATCACGAGCAGTCTTGCAATTTGGGGACATACTTTGGGCCATATGCACAAAGCAAAAGTGGAGGTATTCTACAACAAACCAACTGCACTATATTTTATATATATATATATATATATATATATATATATATATATATATATATATATTAAATATAAATAGAGCAGCTGCACTCACAAAAGCTTGTAACCAACAGAATTTTGGTGCACGTCCCCTAGAAAATGAAATAGTCAAATAGTGTACTCAGCCCAGGAAACTCCAAGCGTCGTAGCGGAACAGCACTCAAGGCAAAGAAAGTGAATTTATCAATTTATTGCATCCATTTAGCCAAACGTTTTCGGTCCACACATTTGCCCTGAGGAAGGTCCTGTGTGGACCGAAAACGTTTGGCTAAATGGATGCAATAAATTGATAAATTCACTTTCTTTGCCTTGAGTGCTGTTCCGCTACGACGCTTGGAGTTTCCTGGGCTGAGTACACTATTTGACTATATATATATATATATATATATAAACCAATGGAAAAACACTCACTCGCAGGTCTTATAGATGAAAAAAAGATGGTGATTCATTGTATGAGTAAATCAGCATCTTTTGTTCATCTACAAGACCTGTGAGTGTGATTTTCTTCCATTGGTTTATCTACATACTAGTTTTAAAGCCCGTATACACGGGCCAACACTGCCGGTGCTGCAGTCATGAGCAGTACTGACTGCCCGAACGCTCCGCGGCTGATACTGAGCGGGGTACTCTGAATTCAGGCCGTAGTCCTCTCTGCGCACCAGGACTCTGGTCTGAATTTGGACCGCCCCACTCCGTATCAGCCCCGGCGTGGGCAGTCTGTACTGAGCATGACTGCAGCACATGCAACCATCTCTACTGCGCATGATGGCTTCTGACAAACTTACTTAGCAAATTATAATATAGGATTCCTGAAACTGACACCCAGGAGAGTTTTCAGTGGATTTCTAGTGAGTACTCTACCACACAACTTTGTTATATATATATATATCAAAAAGTCTCCCATTGATTTAAATGGTACCTCTTCTGGCAGTATAGGGTCAATACAGGAACTCTCCAGTCTTCATAAAAGCCCCATAGTATCCCCTTGTCAGCAAATACACTGTCACTGGTATTCTGTTGAGAAAGGGAAAAGCTCCCATGAACTCTGTGTAAGACTGTGACATCACCCAGCTGTGCAGATATCGGTGATGAGCAAACAACGGATGAGTTATAGACTACGGGAGTCTGAGGACACTGTCAATCGGTTAAAAGTTGTTTTGACTCTGCAGTTGAATAAAAAGTAATTGCATGATGTAAGAAAAAAACCCTCAAAATAGACCAGCTTTGTATAGCACCCTTGTTGATTGGCATTGGTTTCTGTGTGGGATGCCAGATAGGAGCAGATTGCTTTTGCGTAAAAATTGCTGTTTTGCTCCTTGTACCCCAAGCTGAGAGTGGTGTAGGAGTGTGTGGACTTTTCTGGTGTGATGTTCCTATGCTTCCATGTGTAAATTATGTACAAACTGGGTGCAGATGACATAAGCACAGCATTCTTCCTGCCTTACTCCTGCCATAGGAATTGTTCTCATAGAAAATAAGTGCCGGTGAAGTAGAGTGCTGAAAAAATTTCAAGTCAGCTATACACAAGCACAGGTGCTAGGTTAGTGAAAATGTATATAAATACATCACATGCATTGCATCCTAGTTTCATACATCCCCCTCACAATTAATAGCATAAAAATATTACAATGCTTTGATTTTTCTGAGGTGAATCATTTATGCAAATATATAGAACTTTTAAAAACTATAGGTTTTGAAAACTCTTTGACCCCACCCATGTAAGAATCATCACAAAATGTAGTGCAATAATGGTGCAAATCAAACCAAATCATAGGGGACAGCTACAAATTGCCCAAATTTCCATTGATTTAAATGGGGCTTTTAACTCCTTGGGGGTGATTCACCAAGTTGTGATAAAGAGGTAATAACAAAGGGATTAAATTGCAAGTGATATCACTTCTCCGGTTCCTATGTTATTCTATAGCGCCTATGCACTAAGATATCCAAAGTGGAAGAAATCTTAGTGCATTGACTCCATAGAGTAACATAGGAATTGGAAATGTGATATCATTGGAGAAGTCATCGCTTTATCATGCCATAGAACATCTTCCCCTTGAATGTGAGAGGTCACCAATGCTTTGCAAAACAATGCATTGAAGAGCTCTAACATTCAAGGGCTTAAAATAACATTTAACCCTTTGAGCATCAGAGAGGTATCCAATGTATTGCATTGCAATGCATTGAATACCTCTCTGGCACTCAAAGGGTTAAATTAAGGGGGATTTTTCTCTTGTCCCCTTACATTGCCGTTGTTTTGCTCCAGAATTGCTCTTCATCGACTCCCTTATCCCAGGAGTAATCAGCTTTTCGACCTCCAGCTTTTGGAGACTACAACTGCATCTAACTGGTTAATCTCTCTACTATATTAGTTTTGCAGTACAGTATAACATGCGCTGAACAGATTGATAAAGTTTAGAGAATGATTGCTGCCTTCTGATGTGTTTAATAAGCATTGTTAAGTAGGATTATATTTGCCTATAATGTAATTCATTTTAAAACGACCAAGCATAATAAATCTCTTAACTTGGATCAATTTCTGTGTTCCTATTATAATATCATCATTTACAAGTTTAAATAAGAATAGAAGTAAAATCGATATAAATGTATTTAACTTTGTTAGTTATAGAATTATATATTTATAGTTACAGAATCACTTGAAACTATTCATTTGCTTTTTAATACTTTCTGTTGACTTTTGGGTATTGGAACCACTCAGTGTATAGTTAAAAAGATTAACATGCAGTATAGCATAATTATTTTTCATTGACATAACTAAACTAAAAATTGTAAGTTAAATATGTGTATTGTAGTTGCTCACAACAGCTGCAGTATTTAATGTAGCTCATGTCCCATTACTAATAGCATAGACCAGGGGTCTCCAACATTTACCTTGTGAGCCACTGGTAGCTCTTTGGCTGTCATTGAGTAGCTCATTCCACTCCAGTCAGGAATTAAATTATCTGGCCTGCCAGAGACAGGTCCAGTGATTGAAATCTTCTCTTCAGCTGGCTGCAGCCAATCTGGACACAGCTTTCATCTGTTGAGCCTGGTGGCACATCCAACGAAGTACATTGAATGCATTAGCTATTGCTATGGGCATTGTAGATAATAAGCCAACAGATGTGAGAGGCTTTTAGGAGAATGATCATAAGCAGATTTTGCTTGTTCTATAGATGAACTCAGCTCAGAAGCATCGTACTGTAGCTCTTTAGTGCTATTACAGAGGAGAAATGTCCATGTGCATAACAGACTAGTCCTGCCCAAAAAGGACAGTCCAGTTCCAAAATGTCAGGCAAGACAGGCAATCTCCTCTACTCTGGAATACCAGCTTCAGACATATATATGAATTTTTTTAGGCCAAATCATTGAGGGGCAGCTGGTTTTGGCATTGAAAGCTAGTCTTCCCAGTGCACGTCACTGACAAGGTCTATAATAGGCCAAAACATATGTCTGGGGAAATTGCCTGTATTTTCAGAACTTCACTGCCCTGTTTGGTGATATTAGTTTGATTTCACTGTCCAAATTTCACCTGGCATTGGAGAGCTAAAATGGGATTATACAGAGTGGTGAGTAGACATAGAAATGCAGTATTTTCTTTTGTTTGTCCTCGAATCCCCATACATCCAGTGTCCAGTTTTCTCACTTCCATCTCCCTGCCTCTCTCCTACCTTCCTCACAGACACACACACCTACTCACATACATTTATGTGGATTTTGCACAACCTCTTCTCATAACTCAGCTTACTGGTAGGTTTGTAGAATATCTCCAAAGGAAAGGTCTGCTTACTTTTCTGTATTTATTTTAACAGTAACAATGGATTTACCAGACCTAACAGATAGGATTCAGTGTAGTAAAAAACTCACAAGAGTGGTATAAAGGTGATACCTTTTAATGGCTAACTGAGGACATAACAAGTGCAAGCTTTCATGTTTCATGTTTCATGGGTTAACCCATGCCTGAAGAAGGGACCTTAGTGTCCTGAAAGCTTGCACTTGTTATGTCCTCAGTTAGCCATTAAAAGGTATCACCTTTATACCACTCTTGTGAGTTTTTTACTACACTGAATCCTATCTACTCCACTGGCTAACACGCTACCATCTTTTTCCAGACCTAAAAGAATCAAGTCCCAGGTGGCATTGTGACTAACAGTTTAATATAAATAACTGACTGAACTGTAATAACATTTGAATGAGTCACCTCCCAACAATTGGGGGTTCCCCTTGTTTTTTCATTTTTTTTTTTTTTTTATTTTCAATAAACATTAAATGGTCCTTTAAAATAATGTATTCATTTAAAATGACTGATGTAAGTTACTTTTCTCTGCTTAAATCTGAGTCGAATTTATTTAACCACCTTGGATGTTAGAGACATCATCGTCACATTGCAAAGCAATATGCTGGAGATGTTGCTAACGTCCATGAGGTTAAAATGAGAGTTACTGTAAATTGTATTCATTTATGAATTATTCTGAGCATTTTCTATTCTATCCTTTTCAGGGAGCGCACTGGAAGCACAGGTTCTATTCCCAGACCAGGTACCTTCATTGCATTCACCAGCTAACGTTTAGACATGTTGCCAGTGGCGTGACTAGAAGCCACCGGGCCCTGGTGCAGAAATTGCTATGGGCCCCCCCCGACCACATTGTCTCCACATTGCCCCCCCAAAACCATCACATTGTCCTGTGTTCATCTCCTACCTCCATCACCTTCCCTGCTCCCGCTTGGTTCTCAGTAATGCAGAGCGCTGGGAGATGATGACATCTCCCAGCGCTCTGCATTACTAGAGCGCCGGGAGATCAGCTGAGTTGCTGTGGGAGCATGGCAATGGGGTTGCAGGGGGTGGCTGGGCCCCTGGAGTAACAGGCTCAGTCGCAGGTGCGACCCTCGACCCCTATTGTTACGCCACTGCATGTTGTTTAGTTTCCCATGCTTATAAAATGAAATGCTGTTTTGCTTTTATTTCTTCAGCTGTGCTGTCTTCTGGCCTTCCTTCGCTGGTATTCAGTGATCAGACTAGGAAACTATTGACCTCACACCATAGCCTTTCTACAGTGGTGCTTCCTAACCTCAAATGTTCTGGTACTTCCTTTTAATGGGATTAGATATTTTTGCTTTGCTGATGCTTTCCAAGTTTCCACCTATTAATAGCAAGGCTTAGTGCATCTAATGGACCTTATGCATAAAGACAAGATGGAGCAATTCCAGGGAAAACTAACTTCACTCAATGAATGCTAGACAGGTCTCCACTGCATTGCATCACAAAGAATTGGAGACTGCACTGGTATTCAAGGTGTTAAAAGCTCTATTTACAAGACATCTTGTTTGTTTTACAGATAATTAAAAACTCTCAATATGCTGTACTTGCTGTTGTGCTATAAAATTAATAAACTCTTTATGCTAATTTCCTGCATAGTACGCTAATTAGTTAGGGTTAGGTTTAAGTCCAGACTTATCACTTGCTTTGCTGTTAGAAAAATCCAGGGTGTAGTTCTGTCTATACTTATTCATAGAATGGTACATGTGGTAATTTTCTCACAGCAATGTTACTAATTAGCATAAAGTGCCATACTGTGCCACCAACAAATAAAGGTTAATTTCTCAAAAACCTCTCATTTTACAAGTAAATCTAAAGCACAACATATAGGCTGTTTGTATTCAGTTTAATATTAACCAAACTATTTTGACAGGTCTCCTTTAAATTCCTTTCCAAATACACAGTGAGGCTGCTGTACTGGTTAAATTAATGGGAATTTTGAGACTTTCCTTCATTTGTGCCTTGTGTTTGAAAGTGGAGATGACTTCTCCAGTGATATTACTTCTCCAGTTCCTATGTTATTCTATGGTGCCAATGCACTAAGATTTCTTCAATTTTGGGTATCTTAGTGCATTGGCTTAGTGCATTAGTGCATAACCCCCTCGACTCCTAGAGAGGTCTTCAGGCCATTGCAAATGAATGTGTTAGATACCCATCAACCATGCACATGGTTAAAAGTCCAACTTAAATAAATGGATACTGTTATATGTCCCCTTGGTGTAATTGGTTTACTCCAGAATTGCTCAATTTCTTCTTTGGGCATCAACCTCACATAGTCAGAATTAGAGGCATATTTTGCTTGGCTATTTCTCTTTCATTCTTTGGGGGATATAGGGATCATGGTTGAGGGGTGGTTAAGGCCCCTCCTTTAGGGGGAAGGTCACTTTAAAAAATAACAGTCTCTGGAGTAGGGGGTTTCCCTCTCAGCCCTGCTTAACCCTGTGTAGCTCCACCTTCTTTCATTTGGAACTTTCATGGTGGCAACAGAGAATGTCTACTCTTAAACACGCTCAAGCTCACGCTCAAGCTTTGCCCTTTCTCAGACTCGTAAGGCCACATAACATACAAAACTGCATGGCCTGTCTGCTCCATATCATGTAAACTCAGTGGCCACTCAAAACCATTCATGCTCCATTCCACATCACAGCAGCCTTGTGTTCTTATGGGGTTGAGTCACATGCAAGCTTCAATGTCTTCTGGGAGTCATCACTTTTCAGTTTCCTGGAATTCTTTCTTTTTTCAGAGACAATGGATATTCTATTACGTTTTATAATGGGTCATTGGTGCAAGTTTTCAGGGATTGGGCTAGAATTATAACATATCTTTCACTGCAGGGCTAGTTGTCTTCTGGGGTTGGTTGTTCCTATGAGGAGGGACAGGCTGATAAGGAAGAGGATGATCATTTCTCCTTCACCTTAGTCGACATTCAGACTTATGCATTTCATAAAGAATATAAAATCAACCAAAAATCTCTTGTTTCATGAGATTCGGATTAAAATTACTTACTAATTGACAGCTGGAAACTGGGAAGGGACTCTGTAGGAGGGTAGAGAGAAGAAGTAATTGATACAAAGGATAGACAGTACAATACTGAGGGGCATTGTCCTTCGTTGTGGCTGTGATTGGTTGTTGCAACAGCTCGTGAATCTCTTGTTTATCTCTGATTCATCTTATACTCTGGCTAATCCTGACTGCCAAGGGAATAAACCCTCAAACATATACAATCTTGATGCAGCACATTTTCCTTATTTGTAATTTAGCAGTCAGAAGTGATGCAGTGTCACAGACAGTGTGATCATCTTATCTCCCTGCATTTTTAGTAAGTCTAGTACTGTAGTCACTCAGATTAAAAATCATAACTCTCAAAAAAACATGCAACGCAAACATTAATTAATTGTATATCACTGCATCTAAAATGCAGCTCTCAAACTTAGAATGACTGCATTTGTGTGGTGGAATGTCCTCTGGGAGGTCTAAGAGAGTGATGTGCTCTTAAAGTCATTATAATGAAAAAAATGTGAGTTGGTGGTAAAAGGACAGCATTTTCAGAAGTAAATCCATGACGTTTGAACGTGTGTCATAAAGAATTCAAAATGGCAGAAAGATGAGATTGATGAAATTGCTGTTAAAATGTCTTTCATTTTGTCTTTAAAACAAACATTTTCAAATAAATAAAGACTTTCTTAACAGTGGAGATAATAACAACATGTTACTGCTTCTTACTCCTATTTTCTAATAGTATCTTAATTTGTCTTCTCCAAATTTAGTAAGAGAGGGTCAAGTTGTATGTAAT
The DNA here is from genome assembly GCA_037306005.1 of Rhinophrynus dorsalis. Classification (NCBI taxonomy): domain Eukaryota; kingdom Metazoa; phylum Chordata; class Amphibia; order Anura; family Rhinophrynidae; genus Rhinophrynus; species Rhinophrynus dorsalis. The sequence goes on along the minus strand of CM074723.1, from coordinate 384,297,051 downwards.
GTAATTTAATTGAATGAATTTTGTTCAAATGACAGTCCAGCGAAAGCAAATGGGGCCTTCCCCATTGGAAATGGAGATGAACAAATTTCATCTGGTAGTGGACATTTTCAATGATATTCTGACTGACCGATCGTAAAAGTAAGCAAAATTTATTTTCGTTGAATCGCAAAAAAAAAATATATATTATTTGGATGAAACAATTTGTTTTCGCCATTCAGAGGTCTAGCTACAGCCTTATCAAGATTCACTGGAAAACCTCAGTTTACAAACTGTATAAGTATCTGAAGAGGTTATATATGTGAATCCTGAAAATTATGTTTTGAAATGTAAAAAGAAATCCTCTGCACTGTTTCCAGTGCAGGAGCAATTAGTTCAAATTATGTTGGACTAATGGAAGCATCCAGATCGAAAGATGTTGTAGTCCAAATTGTTTACTATTATGTATCAATTTCTTAAGTAATCATTAGATTTTTGGACTACTTCAGCAGTGGTAGATACTCCAGCATCACAACTGTCAAAAAGGACAACTTTGTGGCGGATGCCACTATATTCAAGGATGTGGCAGATAAACAACTGGATACTATCCTAAATATGGTCTTTACAGCATCTGGACAGACCTTGTTATATGAATTTGCTATAGCAAAGATGATCTGTGAAAGGGTGGTGCCTTGGTTTCATTAAGGTATAGGTTTCTGCATGAGCTATATTATTCCAGCCACAAATTGCGATCATTCCAGATGTTCAATGGTTGCAAGGGATGCCTCACATTACTCCAAATTTCAGATAACTTACACCCCGTGGGACTTTAATTTGGTTCTAGACATACATACATACATACATGCATTGTCTTGCAAATGTTTATTAAGTTAAGGTGCCAAATTTCCATCTGAACCAGGAGACTGCCATTCCCTCTCTTTGTCCTTGTCATACAAGTAGGAACAACAGGAACTACACACTTTTGATGTGGTGCAGTGTTTTAGACACTGTGTTCAACAGGCTCAGTCCTTCCAGAAGACATATGCACTTTTTGTTATACTGTAGAATCCAGTGTGGGGAAAAGCAGCTTAAAAATTATATAGGCATCATAAATCAAGTCTACCATTTGGTAAACTTTTGTTTGTTCAAAACCAGGTCCTTTTTGGGTAATGACACATTCCAGTAGGGCTACTAGTGTACCTTCAGTGTACAAAAGCCAAGTGGATCAGTTATGCAAAGTATCTCCCTAGGTGTCTCTTCACATGTTCCTCAAACACTAAAAGGTCATTGTGTTTGCTTCACCTGAAACACGTTTTGAATGAAAAGTGTTGTGAGCAGTGGTAGAAGACTGAGCCAGTCTGTTTTCTCAGTGTCTTATAACTAAGTTCATTTTCTGAGTAAGAATTCCCTTGTGTGTACTGTAACAGTGTCTGTTAACACCATATGGTTATGGTGTTGCTTTGTTTGCCATAGGTTGTAATAGGCTTTTTCAATGTTTCAGTGTTTTTTTAAAATCTTTCCTGAATAATCTTTTCAGTACAGTGTTGGGATGTCTCTGGGAACTCCAAAGGACAAAAAAGATACTTACCAATAAATCCTTTTCTCTTATAACATGGTAGACAAGGGCATCCACCTTGGAGAAAATGTCTGTCCTTAATTTCTCTGTAAAATAACAAACAAAATAAGTAACTTTTAATACCTTTTTTATTGGACTAACAGAATTTTGGATTGACAAGCTTTCGGGAGAACCTCCCTTTCTCAAGTCTAAAGCATTTCTGACTAAAAGGACACAGAATTCACAGTGATAAATACAATTCAAAGTTGTATGTATCACTGTGAATTCTGTGTCCTTTTAGTCAGAAATGCTTTAGACTTGAGAAAGGGAGGTTCTCCCAAAAGCTTGTCAATCCAAAATTCTGTTAGTCCAATAAAAAAGGTATTACAAGATACTTATTTTGTTTGTTATTTTACATCTGCATCACTGGACTAATACGGCTTCAATCTCCACTCTTAATTTCTCTGATAGGGATGACCTGCCATTCTTTCTGGAATCCTAACTTATTCTCAACTGGCTTTTATTTTTTGGAGATGGGCTCCTGGTATCAGTATTAGTTTTTCAACATTAAAACTGAAACTGGACAGAGCTAAGCAAGGGACAAGTAAGACTGAGAGGGAAACCATCTACTCCACAGAGAGTTATTTTTTTAAGGTGTCCTACCTCCTAAAGAAGTAAGCTTAACCTGTGTTCCCCAAGAGAAAAGGATTTATCGGTAAGTAGCACAAAAATCCTCTTTTATAGATTCAGCTCAGTGCAGTATAATGTAAACTTAATTTGCCAGTTGTTTATGATAAATGTTGCACTTTTCTTTCAGGCAAATTGTATATGTGTGCTGATTATAAAAAACAATAGGAAAGGTGTATGCACTGTAATATGTGAAAAGAAAAGTAATTTACATTTTCTGAAAACCCACAGCACATCAAAATTACAAAAAGGAAAAAAAAATATATATAAAAAATGCTCAAATATCAGTGCCTAAAGGAAGGGACAAATCTGTTGTATATGTGCAAACAGATGCAACTAATTCAATCCAAACATTCAATTTATCTGTGAAGAATTATACACTTTTCTACTGCCTGTGTCTAATTGGTCACAAAAAATGTTGGGGTATTTGGGGTAAACATCCTTTGCTTACTTCTCACACTCCCAGATTCCTCTAAGACAGATATAACAGCCAGATCAAGAAACTTGGATCACCTCTGCCTGAGTGTTTCCAGTCAGTCACACAGAATTTTGGGGTATTTGTGGTCAACCTCCTTTCTCCCTTCCTGTCCCCCAATCTCTCCTAACAGAGAGAACAGATTACCTGTCTACAAGACTCTCTAAACTAAGCTCCAACTCCACTTTATTAGCCTGTCTTCTCTAGCTCAAAAATGCACTACTTTCTCTCTCAAATACAGAATGCATGCTGCAGGAAACTGACATCCCTTTTATGTTATGCATTTTAAGTAGACTACTAGAACAACAGACTCATACCAACTGGGTCTACTAGTAAGTGAGACAACCCTAGAAACATCGGCCGAAGATCAGCCTCCTCCAACAAGGGAGAGGGGAGCGAGATGCTAGAGTGCAACACTAGGGGGTGTAGCTTGGGTGCGGTGGTTGCCTACACGGAGTTGTGCTGCAGCTGAGCCGGATAGAGGTGATGGCCGCGAAGCCAGATTGGTCCCGTCCGATTGAGCCAAAGGGGGCCCGCAATAACTCCGTGTAGCCAAACCTTACTACCCACTCCCCAGGGAGGAACAAAACTCCAGAAGAACTACAGTGTACTCACTCAGGCCTAGCAGAAATCAGTGGAAGCTGAAAACGGTAGATCGCCAAGCAGGCACAGGCACTGAAGAACTTGCGATACCAAGGCAGCAAGAAGAGGAGAGTCAGGAAACTGGCCGGGTCATACATAGGAGATCCACAGGAAGCACCAAAAAGGGATGAGCGGAGAAGTGGTCAGGAAACTGAGCAGGGTCATACACACAGGAGAGCAGCAGATGGTACCAAACAAGGGGCAGCCATACAGTAGTCTGGACACAGAGCAGGGTCATACACAGGAGATCAATATAGTAATATAGGCTAGGTACAAGGGAGCATACTAAAGCCAGGTCAAGAGATGGCTGGATCATACACAGATACTAGGAGCTGAGACACTACTGACACAATACTAATGTGTCCGACTGAGGAAAGCGGCAACCTTTAAAGCCGTAACCTGGAAGTATGCGCGGCGTCCCTAGCAACAAAAAACAGACCCGTGACGAAGCCAAGCGCAACTGGAAGAGCAAGGTGGAGTGAGCAGGGCGCTGCAAATGGAGAGGCACCGACCGAAACGAACAACCCCGGTACATGACAATGCAGGAAAATAAGGGAAATTTTTCACATGGTGGGGAGAAATTCAGCCTTCCCATTGATTTCAATGCAATGAGTTAGGCAAAAAAAAGAGAGAAAACTTCACTTTTTGCAAATAATTTTATTTAAAATTTTAATTTTTTTCCTGTTTCGCTTTTTAGGAGAAAATGTTCAATACAATACAAGGATCTTTCTAGTGAGCTTTTCATTCTATGGTTTAATCAAATAACTATGGGCTAGCCATTACAATTAGCGAAAAGGAGGATTCAACATCAGTAGTGGAAGAGGTTCTTGCTGTAATGTGTGTTACATTTTGGAATTATTAGATGTTGTAATGGCAGATACAATGGATTCATTTAAGAGAAAATTTTATAAATTTTGTAGCAGAAAGGAACAAACAGGATTATACTGTATATTAGTAAGAAACGGGAAGTTCTGGTAAATAAAGTAATGTCCATCTTGGAGTCGGGATGTATTATGTAATTCTTATTTTCTGGCTTATTCTGTGGCAAAGGTTGAACTTGATAGACTTCAGTCTTTCAACAAAATTAACTATGTAACTGTATTTGTAAATAGAACTGATGCCCACAACTGTGCTCAATATAATATTTTCCAAGGATTTATAAAGATTTAGCATTATATTCCCATCCCATACATCTGTACCCCTTTTTGTGCAAGATAATACCCTATTGGCTTTTGTAGCAGCTCTGTGATATTGCTCCGAGTTTCATTGTCAGTACTCCAAAAATCTTCAGCAGCAAGGATTTCCCAACATACTTCTTGTTTAGTGCATATGTAGCCATCTTTTTTCACCCCAAATATATAAACTTTTTTAATATTTATCTTCCACATATCTGTTCATTAACTGGGTTTATCCAAGTCTTTCCAAAGAGGAAAAACATCCTGCTCTGTCGGTATTTCCTTACATTGTTTAATGTTATAAAAAAAATAAATTAGATATTACTTTCAATAGTCAATACTCACGCAAAGATTATTAATAAATTAAAAGCCACAGTTATAGTTCGAACGGACCTTTTGTGTTAAAAGGGCAATGCTAAAAGTGCTAGGTGGTATGTCAGCTGCTGATATCTCCAGGGTAAGAGGAATTTGAGAAAAAAAGCATCTCACCATAGTCATAACAACATTAGAAACTTGGTAAACTATTTTTAATATGATTATTATTATATGGATAAGGGATGTTTTAAAAAATAACAGATCTGTTTTATTTTTGTCTCGTAATATAGTCCTACACTTATATAATTTTCATCCTAGTAGGCACTGCCCCTTCAATTACTGATTTTCAAATTATTTTAACTTTTGAATGTAATGCCAAATTAACTTGAAATTTAGGGGTCATTGGTAGTCCTCTGAAACCTTTCAAGTTTTATCCAAATCTGTTTAGTTTAAAGCGGTTTCAGAAATGTATACTTTCCCCATTATAACTTTTTATGCTATCATATAAAACCTTTGTCACTGCTACAGTTAAACTTGCTGGAATGGATATCTGCCAAACTTATCAGGGATAGATGTTATGGGGACGATTTGCTTTCATTTACAACATTTAACTAGGTGCTCCTATTCTTGAGATATTTAATTGTAAAATGTATCTTTGCACATGTGCAGTACATTTATAAACATAAAAGTCATAATTCATAAGTAAGAACAAATACGATTTTGGCTTGTACACCTTCTTATCCAAACCTACAACTTCTCTGTTCTTTTTCACCCATCTCACCAACATTTGCTATCATCATTTCACTTGGCAATCTGTTTACAAATACAGTGATAATTTACAGAGCTGTGTAGCTAATTTTTCAGAATAGTTAATATTTAACAATATGTGTGAAAATTAAATGAAAACTGGTTTATTTTCTTCTTGTTTATTCTTTTAGCATCTGCAGGTATTGCAGTATCACAGAGAAAAGTACGTCAAATCAGTGATCCGATTCAGCAGATTTTAATTCAGTTACATAAAATAATCTATATCACGCAGGTATGTAGTTTTTTCGGATTTGTTTCTTTTCTTTTATTGTTACATGCGATCTATAATGTAGTAAGTTAATTGTAAAGTGTAATGGCACCTGGTAACCTGTTGTACTTATATGTATTAGTGAATTAAATACACATTTTAGTGCTGTCAAGTCACTATACAATTAGGGAATGTATTACAAACTCATTACAAACACAAGATACTTCCACAAATGGATACAAAAAATAGGGCACTTCACACAAGAGCTTAAAATCTAGTGGGAGAAGGGGGATCAAGTAAAACATAAGGTATATTCAGAAGGGGCTCTGTTTTTTTAGGGAGAATTGAAAGGTTTGCACCAACTCCAGATCTGTCCCAAAGGTTCATTGGAAAGTGCCAGGATAATGTAAAATTTCTGTAGTGTGGTTTTGGGCACTTAGAGGTATTGGTTGTAAGCTCCTTTGAAAGCTAGGGGAGAATCTGAATGAATTTGGCAGATAGTTCCAGAGATAGGGAAGTCTGGTGTATTCTTGGTGTTGAGAGTGAGAAGTGGTATTTATGGGGGAACAAATCTGAAGATTGTTTACTGAGTGTAAGGGAAAGTTTGGGGGTGAATTTACAGATTCACTGAAAAAGGACATTATGGAACTAGAGCAAGTGCAGTGGAAGGCTACAAAACTAATAATGGGAATGGAATGTTTTAGTTATGAAGAAAGGCTAGAAAAGTTAAACTTGTACACATTAGAGAAACAGCATTTTAGAGGGATTATGATAACATTGTATAAATATGTTCAGAGCCCATACAAAGGGCTCTCTAAAGACCTGTTCATTAACTGAACAGTACAAACGACAAGGGGTCACCAGCTTAGACTTGAGGAAAGGAGAGTTAATCTACAGCAGCAGAAGGGATTCTTTATAGTAAGGACAAAAAAGGTATGGAATTCATTGTCTGAGGAGGTTGTAGCAAAAAATAGAGGGCTGTGTATGTTAGTATTGGGATTAATATTTATTTAGTGCTTGTTGATCCAAGGAGAAATCTGATTGCCATTTGGAATCAAGAAGGGATTTTCCCCCATTCAAAGCAGAATTTGAAATTGCTGTATTGAGTGTTTTTTTGCTTCTTTTGGATCAATGACAGTAAACAGGAATAGGAAAATGGTTGAACTTGATAGAAGCAAGTCTTTTTTCAACCTAAACTATTATATAACTATGTAATTATTTAAGCTATATAGGGAAGCAGTATTATAGAGGGTTGTGTAGGAGAGTGACAAGATTTTAGATTCGATGCTCGAGGATACTGGGAGCGTATGTGCCTAACACAGTGGTTCTGCAGAGTAAGTCCAACAAGTAAGATGAATCAACCTAGTGGCAGTATTCACGATGGACTGAAGTGATGTCTTCCAAGGGGAAGGCCAGCTAGGAGGGCGAACAGTCGAGCTGAGATATTTTAATCTAATACTAGAGATATTCTGGTGGTGAAAGTGACAGAACTTTGTGAGAGACAATATTTGAAGAGTGAAGGAGAGTTCAGAGTTGAAAAGACCCCTGGGTAGCGTGTTTGAGTGGTAGGGTTATCAAATGGCGATATAAGTTATTGATACATTAGACTTGGGGGGGGGGGTCATATATTTTAAGCTCTGTGATAAGTTTAGTATTAGGTGGCATTGTGGCAGAGGTTGGGAAAGGAGTCGCTTATTTGAGTGTCATCGGCATACAGGTGATACTGAAGGCCATAGGTTATACATTTCCAAAGGGAGGAGGTATAGAGTGAAAACAGCAAAGGGCCTAAGAATGATCATTGTGGCACCCGATCTGAAACTAGAAAAGGAAACTCTGATGGAGCAAATAGTGAGGTAGGATGAAACCCACGAGAGGGCTGTGCAACTAAGGCCATGAGAGAGGAGAGTTTGCAAGAGATGTGAATAGTCTAATGTGTCAAAGGCTATTGATAGGTCAAGAAGCATTAGTAAGGAAGAAGTGACCCTAGACCTGGCAATGAGTAGGTCGTTAGCTATTGCTGTAAGAGAGACCTCACTACAATTGTTTGAGGAGAGGAACTGGGTAAGACAATTGTAAGGTAATGGTCAGAGATGCTCAACTAGGAACTAGCTAGCTAGAGTACATAGCAGGCTTTATAGGCTTGGTATCCTACCCAGGGTGCAATTTTTTAACTCATAAGTGCCATACATAGAGAAGAAATGACATGTACATCATGCTGATCTTGCCCAGACGACAGTCCAGCCACATTGTGCCATGTCATAGAGGAACTAAAGCACATCATACTGACCTTTTCAAAATGGCAGTGCAGCCATGAAGTGCCAGGCAATTCCTCTCTGAACAAGAGAAGAAGCCCACACCATAAATTCCTTCCTGAACAAGAGAAGGAGCCAATCGCAGATGTATTTTTCAGCCTTGTTGGTCCTCACCAGTGAAGTGTAGCTGATCTCTGTAGGCACTGTGAGCAAGGGGGCCACATCTGGATTCCCCTGTTACCCTCTTAGGGTGACCAAACCCACTGATTAATTGCATATGCAAAAGTACTGATCATAGACTCTAAAGTATGTTCCTACCTGCTATAGAATTTAGCAGGCTTTATAGGAATGGTGTCCTACACAGGATGCAGAACACAGAAAATAAATATCCTAAACACATTTGCACAAGCTTATTACAATATACGTTTGTATCTTCATAAGAATTCTAACCACATTTTCTTATTTTAATAGCTCCCTCCAGCTTTGCATGATAATCTGAAAAGGAGAATTATAGAAAGATACAAGAAATCCCTCTTTAGTCCCCAAAGCAACCCATGTAATTTGAAAGCAGAAATTAAAAAGGTATGAGTGTTTCTCTGAGATTTTACAAAAGTATGAATTTGTATTAAGATTTTAAAACATTACATAATAATTGAGGTACTAATTGAGGTACTGCAAAATACTCTATAGATTCCATGTAAAGGGAATAGTTCTTTGTTGTTAAGGTTCTGGGGCATTATTGGTAAAACTATAAGAAGAGTAATTCTGGACTGAACTACCTGCACTGTAGGGCATAAGGAAAATTGCTCTGTGGCATTGAAGGAGTTAAAAGCCCTATTTAACATTTGGGAAATAATATTTGACCTCTATGGTTCAATTGATTTCCTTCAGAACTGCACTTCTTTAGCATTCTGAATATGGACCTTGGTGGATACTGAATATAAAAATCCCATTTAATTAATGGAAATTTCATTTGTCACCCATTTTGCAGTTGCTTTGCCCCAGAATTGCAACCATTTTTCTTAGTCAGTAGTTTCCAACCTTTCTTGTGACACACTGGGGGAGATGTACTAATGTGCGATAAAGAGGTGATAAATGGAGATAACTTCTCCAGTGATATCACTTCTCCAAATCCTATATTATGCCATGGAGCCAAAACTCTAAGATTTCTTTAACTTTGGGTATCTTAGTGCATAGGCTTCATAGAATAACGTAGAAACTGGAGAAGTGATATCACTGGGGAAGTCATCTCCACTTTATTACCTCTGTATCACGCCTTAGTGAATCTCCCCATTATCTTTTAAGCTGTGATTTAATAATAAAATGTACATTTTTATGAGATGTGTGTGTGGATCAAACCATTGTGACATAACCCTTTAAGGACCAGAGGGTTCATAATGAGTTAATGTAAGTATTTGGAAAGTTGTGACATATTAAGCTTGATACCACAACACATAATTGTGCTGTGACATAGCATTTAGGGATCACTATCTTAAAGGGATAGTAATACTTCATTTTATCTTTATTTTATTTTGTAGGCATTAAAAAAACATGAAGAACGATATAAGTCTTATCTCTCAAACCTTTATGGTTTAAGAGATATTCACAAGCAAAGTATCCCCCTCCTGTTCAGCCAGATCAGAAGGGAGGTGCCCAGGTAGACTGCAGAGGGGGACAATCTTCAATTAAGATAAGGGAAAAAGCTGAAAAACTTGTCAAGGGGTGAAGGGCTTTCATTCTTTTCATACAAAGAAGATTGTCCCCTTCTGTTATCTGTCCTGTCTTACAACCAGATTCACATCTGAGAAGAGATGGCTTACACTAGGTAAAAGGGGCGGGGGGGGGAAACTTTGCTTGTGAATATCTCTTAAACCATAAAGGTTTGAGAGATAAGACTTATATCATTCTTCATGTTTTTTAATGCCTACAAAATAAAATAAAGTTAAAACGAAGTATTACTATCCCTTTAAAGCAGAACTAACACATTATAACAAGATATATTTAGCTGTATTTATTTGTCAGTTTATGCTAATTAGACAGTCTGGATGGTGCAACCTGATGCATCAGTAACATTCTATTCACCCTCCCGACCAGGAAATACTAGTGAATATGTATAAACTAACAAATAAATAATGCTAAATGATTCATAAAGTATAGGTTTCAATAAAAAAAAACTGCTAATATAATTGTAATTGCTTTATAAAGGTTTTTCAAAATCACCCAAGTCATTATGAAGTGTTATAGTTCCACTTTAATACATTAGCTTCTCTATGTACTACGTCACACAAAGAATCTCTACAAAATCACATTGCCTTGTGCCTACATGTTGCATGTTGTGATGCAACAACTGTATTTTATGTGCCTTTAGTGCCTCCTTTATGTCTACAATTTCACCCATTTATTTGTACAACCTCTTACATCACAAAATGTGCACCATGAGTAAAATTTGCTGAGAGCACCTGTGTTCATAAATTGATGACATTTTGTGAATGTGAGAAGTTGTGTATATAAATGGGATTTCATATCATTTGTGTCCTTTTGTATACTACATCTGTTCCAACTGTACAATTGTAGACAACCTTACTTTAGAAATTTTTGCATTTCTGTTTTTAAACATGATACAATTGTTTTTGTATAAAATAACTGTTGATAATGAAAAGAAATTCCATAGTAGGGGCTCGATACTATTACCACTGGTAAAACTGGCAAAATGCTCGTTGTTTTTTGTTCCCACAACTCGTGCTAAATAGTGCGAATTGTGGGAACATCAAAGGAAAAAAAAGCAAACGCTCATTGTTTGACACTGTCAAACAATGAGAGTGAGATAAAACTAGTCAGAAATGTCATCCGGTTTCAGGCTTCATTAATCTTATCTTCTTTCTTCTGTCTTTTCTTCTTTCTTGCTGTAATAAAAAAAATCCATGAGTGCTCTTTGATTTACAAAAAAATAACCCCCCAAAGATGCTACCGTTAACCCTTTGAGCGCCAGATGGGTAGCCCTCCGGTGCTCAAAGGGTTACTATAGGTGGCATCTTAATGTCCATATGAAAAAAAAAATATGTTTTTAAAATTGTCCATATTCAGTAAATGTTGTAATCAATTTACTTTAGTAGGTTGAGGACAGTTTATTTCGTCATTGGAAATATATTATTACCTGTGGTATTAGCCAACATTAAAGCCATATTGCCCATAAAGGCAGTGTGCCTTTTATGGCTGGAGTGAATAAATAGCCACTATTACATGCACATCTTATGCCAATGTGTTTTTGATGCACATATATATATATATATATATATAAAATATATATATATATATATATTTTTTAGGTCTCATTGCACGTCTTTTTTATCCACATGTATTGCTGATACCATTAACACATTCTTTGATGATTATTCTGAGTAGTGCTTTGGTCTCAATTTATGAAATTTGAATGGGCTGCATTTGGGTTTAACGGAATCTGAGTTCAATACACATGTGGTAAGATTGAAGGCATATTTTTAATTAAATTGACATATAGAACCTTTGTTTTGATACAATTGGTTTTCCAGGACAGAGTAATTCATCGTCTTTAAATAATATTATTTTACAGGGGCGGACTGACCATTCGGGCATTCGGTCACGGACCGAGGGCCCGTGACCGAGGGGGGCCCGCCGCCACCACCAGCATTTATTATGTTAATGTCCCATGACCGTCCACCTGCCATTTAGGTACCCACGCCGATTTAAACATGTGCTGCACTGCCGTTCCATGAGGCACTGAGGCCTCACATTATAGCCTGTCAGTCTGCCACTGCCATGCTGATGCCACATTGCCAATCAAATATCCAGCGCTTGCTGCCAGAGTCCAGACTTACTCCGTTACTCTGGCTGTCAGCAAGCGCTTGTAAGTGCCTCTTTCTCCGCTCTGCGCATGGCTTACGCGACCTTTGGGTCTGCGCAGCATGCAAGTGATGATGGGTGGAGGGAGTGACAGTCAGCAAATCAGCACTGTCAGGGCCAGCCCTCCACGGGGGACATCACGTGGGCGGCTGTGCAGCTTCTGTATGCAGCGGAGGGGCAGTGAGTGGTGCCGGGAGAGCACAGAGGTAATAATATGGACATATGACATCTTTTAATCTATACCTATGTAGGAAGTGACGTTAAACCTTTAACCCTTTGAGTGTCAGACAGGTTTTGCATACCCCCTCTGGCACTCAAAAGGTTAAACATATATAGCAAGTAATGCTGAATATTAATACATGAGTCAAGACTATTAAAAAGCCCAAGTCAACTACCAACACAGAGTTATGCTGGCATCATTTTATTTTGTATTTTTAATAACTGTAAAATCACCAAGTTAAATTAAATTCAATTAAGGACTTTGAACTAAAAAAAAAGCCAGATTTGCCATTATTCTATTTTTCCTTCCTCTGTCTTCAGTTTTACAAAGAAGACTTGTGAAGCCCAATACAAGGTCATTATATAAAGGCCACCCACCCCCAGCCATAGCCTATATTTGATTAATAAAAAGGGTGCCAGTGTGTGAATGGGAGTGCTAGTGGATGCATGTGTGTGCCAAACTGTTAATATGTGTGTTAACATATCCATATGTGTATTCTAGTGTCTGCTACTGTATGCATAGGACTGCCAGGGTGTGAATTTGTGTGCTAGTGTATTCACTTGTATGTACTAGTGTGTGAATATGTATACCAGTGTGTGAATTTGTGCACTAGTGTGTATGTGTGTCTGTGTGTGCAAGTTAGTGTGTAACAAGAAGAGGAGGGCAAATAGGGGCATAATTTATGCACACTATATCAGGTATACAAAAAATCATGTGTAAGGTGATGTACCATAGATTGCACACAAACCAGAAGAGAGCCACAGTAAACAGTAAACAATGATTTCTTGGAAATAGTCATTTCACACTAAAGGTGCTTTCTCATAGATCTATTAGTAAGAAACTTTAGTGCAGAACTCGTTAGATTGCTTGGATTTTGTCCCAGTGTCCACATGTAAATATTCTGATGACTATTCCAAGAAATTATTTATTACTTTTATTCTGGCTCTCTTCCGGTTTGAGTGCGGTTTATTGTACATCATATTATCACGAGAATAAACAGCTCTGACAACTGCACTAGTCGGACGGTCACATCTAGTGGTGAGTTACACATGATTTTTTTGTATAGCTGATATATTGTGCACAAATGATGCCCCCATTTGCTCTCTTCTTCTTGTTGTACACTAAAACACATGCACACACTGACACACACACACACACGTGCACAAATTCACACACTGGTACACATATTCACACACTAGTACATACACGTGTATACAGTAGCACATACATTCACATACTTGCACATACATGCCTACACTAACACACATTCACACACTGGTACATACTAACACACATTCACACACTAGCACACATAGTACACATATTCACACACTAGTATATACATTCACACACATTCAAACACATTCACACCCTGGAACACACACATTTATGCACTAGAACAGACATTCTGATCTCTATTTCCAATAAATTATTTTTTACTTTTATGGTAGCAGCATCCCCATGTTTTCTGCCACACTCTTTCCCTCCCATGTCTTTTCCCTTTATTCTCACAGTCAGTTTCTGTTGTACTCACTCCTACCTACTTAACCTTCCCTGTTTCACTGCCTCTTGCCTTCGAGTACCCCACTGTCTCCCTGCTGTTACTCTATAAACCAGCATATGATGTGTAGACATACTAGCTTGTATTATGTCTAGTTTGAAGAATACCAGAATGGCCTGGGGAGTAATGGATGGCCTGGGGAGTAATGGATGGCCTGGGGGGGGGTAATGGATGGCTTGGGGGTTTGGGGATGACCTGGGGGGTACTGAATGGTCTGGGGGGTAATGGATGGCCTGGGGGGTTATTGGACTTCTGAAATGGTGTAGAGTATCTTAATTTGTTTAATGTGAAACTTCTGGATGGGAGAAGCGTGTATATGTGTGGGGGGAGGGTAAGTGTGCGGGGCTGAGGATGTAGTGGGGGGCTAAGGATGTAGTGGGCGGTGGGGCATATGATATCATGGGGGAGGGGCCAATGATGTCATTGGCAGGGGGCCCAGACCTCTTTTTGGACCAGGGGCCCTGGGTCCTGTCAGTCCACCCCTGTTATTTTATACTATCTCAAGGATAATCATTACATACTTATGTTGTGTGTATACAAGTTTCCCTTGATTTCTGATTCTGTTGCTTAGACACTAGCAATACAGAACTTTTATTCTTGGTTGTTTCATACCTGTTTACTTTGTGCAATTCTGCACTGAAAACAACTGCAGTTTCCTGAACTTAAGCCAGAGTTAAGATGAGAATTATGGGTAGTACAGTCCAGAAACAGTTAGAAGGCTGACATAAACCCCCAACACAAACATAAACATAGCAGCAGCAAAAGTGTTATTATTGGATGCTAAAGCTTTGTGTTTCAGATCTGATATGGAGCAGAACAGTGCAGGGGGGATTTCTGGGTTATATTATTGAAAGACACCTACCTAGGTAAGTCCTTCATTTAAACAAATTAATAATTCTTTTTTTAATTATTGTTCCCCTTTAAAGGGTCAACAACATACAATTTATTATGAACTCATATAAATTGTCCTTTAATAAATATATCCCATAATTAGGCTGGTAGGTATGGATTAAAAGACTTATCGGACATTAAACTTAAAGATTTTATTTTTACTTTTTACTATTGTCATTCCTACTGTGTGTCTGTGTGTATAGATCATCATCATCTTCAGCCATTTTCTATCCACTACAGGATGAAGGCCTCCTCAGCAACTAACAAATGTGATAATTTAAGCAATCCATCTTTTCTTTGATGCCGTATTAAGTATTGTGTCCATTCTTCCCAATATTACCTTTGTGAAAACCTTGCAGACAACTGGCAATAGGCTTATTGGTCGGTAGTTTTTTAGATCCTCCTTATCACCTTTTTTGTGCAGTAGAATGACTTCTGCATTTTCCCATGTTTCTGGCACTTTGCTGAGTAGTAGGTATTTTGAAAGTAGATTAGCTCGGGCTTTGAATGAGGGTTGACCTCCGGTCTCTAAATTTTCAATAGTAACCTGATCAGGTCCAGTTGCTTTGCCATATTTCATTTATTTTATTGCAGGTCACATTGCTTCTGCCAAAACTTTGGCACAGCTTCAGTCTCGGGAACTGTATTCAGTTGCTATCCTTCATCCTTATAAAAAATTGAATGCAATTCTTCCACTCATTTTACAATTTGTTGTTTTTACCTTTTTGAAATAATTAATAAAACCAGTAAATATCTGATATTTCACACAAAAGATACGGGACATTATATTGTAATATAATTTGTTATAAATTTTTATTTTTTTCATGTTTATGACATGATATCTTTATTAAATCATACATAATGTACTTAAGACAGGTTCCAGTAGAACTTTTTGCCATCTTTAAGCTTTAATGCAAACATCTGGCTCCTATATGTCGTCGTTGTTTGTTTTCCTTTCTTTAGCCATTGATTTTATTCCACTGCCCTTCTGATGAACTCAACATTGAACATGCACATTTCTTTTATCAGTTTCCTTATGGTCTTGCACATCTCTGCATATCCTACCCTGTTTTTATATTACATTTTTTTTTCATTTGTCATCTCTTTTTCATCATGGCAACTGTTTTTTACATTTGGGTTATTTTTTTCTTGTTTCATATATTTATATCTATATCTATCTATCTATCTGAGTAGTTCAAAAATCAGTACTTGTCAAGATTTTTCAAGTAGCATAAATCAAAACAAATGTATTGCTTAATCTGACATGTCAGCACCACACTTGCATCTTGTTTCAAGCCATCTTGTGGTGCCGAAACATCAAACTAAGCAATAAATTTGTTTTGATTTATACCTCTTTACAAATCCTGATGAGTGCTGTTTTTGAACTACTCATATTATTAGTCTGTATTGTTTTCACCCACACAGTAGGAACTTGTTGTGTGCGTGGCCACTTACATTAATATAGTCAGTCAGTCTATCTATCTATCTATCTATCTATCTATCTATCTATCTATCTATCTATCCATCATTACATTTCTTTGATGGTGCTATCTATCTATCTGTCTATCTATCGGTCTGTCTGTCTCTGTCTATCTATCTATATATCTATCTGTCTCTCTATCCTTCATTACATTTCTTTGATGTTGCTAATTTCTGTGAGTGCTTGACTCTTCCTATTGTAGATAATGACTTTTCCCTTTGGTGAAAGCACCAAGGCGGTCATCTCCATAGTGTGAGTGCTTCCCAGTGTGTCTTCCCAGTCCTCATGTATGGCTGTGAAACATGGACAGTGAATGCCAAAGCCATATAAAAAAACAGAGAAGAGACCAAAAAATATGTGTATACATTCATCAGCAAACAAAGGTCTGTGACATCATTGAAAGAGTAAAGCACCTGAAATGGAAATGGGCACGCCCTATAGCAAGAAGACCTAATGGTAGATATACCAAACCTACTTTGGAATGGATCCCATTCTATACCAAATCCCCAAGAAGAAGACCAACAACAATATGTGCAGATACTAACATAGTAAATTAGTCTATAAAGTTCAACCTTTGCCTCATAACCAGAGAAATGAGAATTGCCAAATTTGTTGATACACAGTGGCAATAAAGCACAGGACCAAAGTCCTTGGTCCTGATGAAAATGTTATTTGCACACTGAAACGTTGACATTTTTCAAGTAAATACATTTTTGAAAAAATTCCTGTGAGTGGTTGCTTGGTTTTCTGATTTTTATCTACGGATTCCTATGAGTATTTACACCCTTTAAAAAAGTGACAGTGCTTCCCAACCAGTATATATAAAAATGCACTTTTTCCTTGGTGTTTGTTCCAATTTCTTCACTGCATTGAATTAAATCATAATATATTTCTCTCCATATATTCTCGCTGCATGAAAGTATAAAAGGACATATTAGTTTCCTGCATGTTGTTAGTCTGATATTGGGAGAGAGGGAGAGTGAGCAAGCAGCTGTATTTTTTTTGCTATCTAATGTAGGGAGACAGTCGAGTTAGGGAGCTGGAGTTGCTTGGCAGGAGTATTGGTGGTTTTTCAGTTCTTTGGGTATGGGTGTAAAGAAGAAAAGGAGAGTTAAAGAAAACTTTTTGACTGGTAAGTGACAGTCAGATAGGCAGATGATCCTGTCAAACACTACTCAGACAGATATGACATCATTATTCATTCAATACAAGAAAAAACAGGCAGGTACGACTTTCCATACTTTTTTACTTACACACACGAACTCCAACATCCAAAAGAATAAGAGGGAAAAGTATATACTGAGGTGTGGTGGTTCTGCACCAGCTGATGTGTGCTTAATCATTGACTCTGTAACTAACATGTCTGTTCTATACAGTACTGTAAACAATTAACCCTGCTTCCCTGAAAGAGAGATAGAGAAAACTGCTGAAATGTTGACGCTAGCTACCTGTCTAGAGGCAATCTGCCAACAGAACTGCTTGCAGTTTCAGGGAATGTGGGTGTGAATTGTAGACAGTGACACTGACAGTAACAGACAGAGACAATTAAAAAAAAAAAAAAAAAACTCTTGACTGATATGTGATAGACAGGTTTGAGACACAGACAGAGACATACATCATACATTCATTTCAGACAAAACTGTTTTCCATTAAAAATCAAAACTACTACCATTATATCCATCAAACATGCTAGGGTAAGGAGAAAGGAGTAGGAGACATGCAGAGACATACTAGTGGTAATAAAGTCATACTACAAAAACGTACTGTGGCCATGGTTTCTGCAGTTTGTGCAATAAATGATGCTGAGGAGGCTGTTTATACAAGTTATATGAGAATTTCCACCACCAGGAGTAGTACTGAACCTTTTAACAACACTAAAGATGACAACAGGTTACATTCTAGTGTTGTTGCCATATTAGAGGAGGATTTGGCAGTGAGACCAACTGCTGTTTCAGACAGTGACAGTAACATTCCACCACAACTAGTGGTCAATGGTCGATAAATACCCCTAAGTGGAAAAGTGCATAGAAACATTTTCAGCCATTTAAAAACCTACAGGAATGTGAGTTCATTAGGTTGGTATATATAATGATATGCTGTTTCAATTGCCATAGGGCTCAGCCTGCTAACAATGCATTGCATTTCTTGCAAGAGAGTAACCATATGACCACCTCCTTAAAATGGATGTCCCTACCAGCTTGCTAACAATTTTCCCAAGGCTAAAGTTCCTATAGTTCTCAGTCTGCTAACAATTTTGTCAAGGCTTATGTTGCTGTAGGGCTCTGTCTTCTAACAACTTTTACTTTCATCTATGGAGTTCTCTATTTCAACACAGCAGCGGTAGCATTGCAGCAAGAATTATCAATGCCATTCGAAATATAGTTGGAGGGTGGCAGTCCTTAGAGGAAGTTCATTGGTGCTAGTAAAAAAGGTGGACATTTTTGTTTTTTTCTATGCATGGGAATTTCTACAGAAAAAGAGGAACATTCTGTTTTTCCACAAAAATTCCAAAAAGAACAGGAATTGTGGCCCATACCCAATGGTAACATAATTCTTGAAAAATGTATTAGTAGGCTGAGGCCTACATGCTACATGAACCTTGAGGAAATTGTTAACAGGTTGAGGCTAGAGCCAGAGATGGGGCACAGTAACAGCAAGATTAGCATTCTGCAGGTGTACTTGTGCATTATGTTTGTGCAGTTTTTACTCCTTTTTAAGAACTCAGTAAGTGTGGATTGGCAGAACATAATGAGGAAAATGTTATTACACTCTATGAGACATTTAGAACACTAATATGATGTGCACCTTGACCTAGGTAACTTTTAGGAGTGCTTCTGCTGCTAGTTGTCACATCTCTAACTTGTTTCTGGTGTGTCTCCCAGTCAGACTTGTATTTGTGCTGCAGGTGGTAACTCAATGTGGATGTGCCTTGGTGGGATCTTGCTTCTCCCAGCTCACATGTTTTTTCACAGAGACAGACAGCAACACGTTTAGATTTTGGCTCGTGAGTGAGGTATCTCCATAATGGAAATTTCATAGTTGTAAGGGGTTCTTGAGGGACTAATACTACTACTACAGGGGCTAGATGGACGTTTCAATAGTACTAGCAGTAAGTGTCAGTAGTGCTGCACTTTGAACAGAAGGAGAAGCATTCTTATTTAGGGTTCTGGATGTTAATGACCTGTGTTGTAGCTTTGTCAACAACAGTGAGTGTGACTGAGTGCAGATTGAACTTGGAAATGGGGATGCTGATGATAACCAAGATGATGATTGTGTATTTTTAGTAATGTTTACTTATCCAGAGTTACACTTTCCAGCTGATCTCTCAAAGACTTTATAAACAAGCATATTGCTTCTTTTCAGTTCTGGAAGATGGAACCTATTCTTTTAAGTTATTATGTTTTCCATATCATAATTATTCTTATTCTCTACTTCATCTGCATCAGTAAAAGGGGAGGAGAGTGGAGGGACATATTCAAAATCAACATCACCACCAATAATTAGGTAATCATCAGCAGCATTACCTGCTTCCATCCTACTAGTTTTATATTGTAGGTTTTTTAAAGTCTCAAAAAAGTTTATTATTTTTTCCCTTAGCAGATTTTATAGAACATTGACCACTAGCTTGTGCCTAGGGAGTTACGGTCACTGTCTGACATTTTGTCTCACGTCTAAATCCTCCTCCACAATGTTCTCTTATCCCTACTCACAAACAACAATTCCTATTGATTCAAAAACATTTTAACCACTTCAGTACTAGAGAGGAGTTAAGTTAATTGCTACTCCATGTATTGTAACCTCTCCAGCATTTAAGGGGTTTACAAGCAAAATTTTAAAGCTCTGGAAATTTTTGAAAATATTATTTGTTCCATATGGTGCAGCTGGTTTTCTCCACTTTGCCTTTTGTGCATATGGCTCTTCAGTAGCAAAATCATCTGGGGCAAACTAACTGCACAGAAGAGGATAAATAAACATTTCCAAATTTACCATTGATTTAAGTGGGGCTTTTAAATCCTTGAATTTGATAATGGCCTGCAATGTATTCAGTGTGTTAGGCACCCCATTTAAATCAATGAACAATGTAAGAATTTTTCTTTATTACATATGATGCTGATAGTTTTCACAAGGTTTGCCCCTCTTTTGCTTCCTTTGCAGTGCTATTTATCATGAATTGTTGAAAGAAGTATGTGTTGATTGGCATAAAGGAGTACATTTATCAATACCAATACTGTTGGAAGCCACAGAACCATCAAAATAATGTTTTCACTCAGGAATATTTATCAAAGCTCCTGCAGTTGCAACCAGACTTTCAGTCGAAGACTAATTAATTATAAAATAAAAGCAGGACCACAGGTCCCAGTGACTTACAATAAAGAACTGGGCAGCAATTTGAAACTAAAGGTCTGGCATCACTAGGGTCATTATTTACTCTTATGACACTCTTGACTGCTTGATACATGTGCTCTGAAATATATTGTAGCCTGTGTTGTAGCTGAGTGAAGAGAGCATAGTGGTATTAAGCTGTTCACCTCACGCTTCCTGAAAACATTAATCAGTTGCTTGAATATTGCTTTAATCTGGGACTAGCCATGTGTACTGTAGGAAATACATAAAATTCCCCTTGAAAGTCATAGAGATCTCCAAACCCAAATGAAACAATTATTTTTAATTTGTTGCTGTTAGTGTGCCCCAGAATGTCTCCACTTTCTTTGTTCATGCTTTGTCCATAATTGGGCACTTGGATCTGCATTTAAATAAGGCAGAGTAAAACATAACATTTATTTTAAGTGTAATGCACTTTTGACCAGGGAGGTCCTGAAACCCTTCCATACTGTGGTTCCAAGCTCCCTTTGGCTCTTCTACCACCAGGGTTATATCACATTTACAATATTCGTCTGACTCACTTCCCAGGGAGTGGATCTACATGTGTGCTGTGCATAATTCTAATCTTAGAAGCTTTCTAACTTTGTTCAACAGATTAAAGTTTTTTTTCCAAATAATTTTTATTGAGTTTCAATATTTTCAGATATAACAGTGCAGTCAAGCAGACTTTCAGATACAGCATGGTTCATCAGTCTGTAGACCAAGCTTAAAGGGATAGTAATACTTCATTTTAACTTTATTTTATTTTGTAGGCATTAAAAAAGCATGAAGAACGATATAAGTCTTATCTCTCAAACCTTTATGGTTTAAGAGATATTCACAAGCAAAGTCTTCCCTCCCGCCCCTTTTTCCTAGTGTAAGCCATCTCTTCTCAGATGTGAATCAGGTTGTAAGACCAGACAGATAACAGAAGGGGACACTCTTCTTTGTATGAAAACAATGAAATCCCTTCCCCCCTTGACAAGTTTTTCAGCTTTTTCCCTTATCTTAATTGAAGATTGTCCCTCACTGCAGTCTACCTGGGCACCTCCCTTCTGATTTGGCTGAACAGGGGGGGATACTTTGCTTGTGAATATCTCTTAAACCATAAAGGTTTGAGAGATAAGACTTATATCGTTCTTCATGTTTTTTTAATGCCTACAAAATAAAATAAAGATAAAACGAAGTATTAGTATCCCTTTAACTTTGGTAATGTACAGTAAAAAGGCGTAATCAAAATGCTTAATCAAAAGTCAGCAGCCAGGTTAGATAACCAGGAAACAGCACCGACATCTATGCATAGTGATATCTTCGCGCCTGTGCTATCAGTCCCTTTTAATACCGAACGGCTCCAAGCAACACCTCCTAGAGCAGACTGGGACTGACAGCACAAGCGCACAGACGTCACTATGCAAAGATGTCTACTCTGTTTCCTGGCTGTCAGTCCCGGGAACAGTAGGAATTCTCAATAACGAAGTAATAATTCTGGCGACTAGCACTATTGAGCAGCTAGTCGCCAGATGGGTAATTATTTGGGGGCAAGTTTAGAAGGGGTGGTAGTTCCACTTTAACAAGAGAATGCATACTATAATTTCCTTAATGTGGTTATTAGTGGAGCCAGACTAGTACTGAATGTTGCTCCTATTCTCCTGCTGAAACAGTGGCCTTCTAGATGGTCCACTGATGCCCCTTATGGGATCCTCAGCCACCCACCTCACTTGCTCCTTGCATTTTTTGTTCCCACATGGAGCCTCCTGTACAGAGCATATGCTTTTAAGTTCTCCTGTATGCCTCCCTATTTAATACCTTCCTTGTCCCAGTCTCAAAAAACCTTAAAGATGCTCTGACCCACTAACCACTAGTCTGCATCAAAGGGACATTGAACAACTATTTACCCAGAGGTGTACCTTTCTACAGATGTAGCCCTACTCATTATACAGAATTTACCTCACTATCTAAATTTCTATGTTATTTAAATAAAGATTCCTCCGCAAGTCAATGGAAGTAGCTTATCAGCTTGATTTGAAATAACTTGGAAAGCTTAAAAATGCCCTCAAAACCTATATAATTGTCCCCCATGCTGTAAAAATCGAACCTTATCCCTCTTCATTAGAGAGAGGGAGAGCTCTGCCATCTTGATTACGTTTAGTATGATTAAAAGCCATCTCCCTCCCCTTCTACCCTAAGTCTGCACACAAGATAGGACACCTCCACTTGTCTTCCTCCCCCCACATGCTCACAAACCTCAATGTAAATCACCCCCTCCTACTGCCAGCCTGTTGCACTGCAACCCGTACAGAATCGCCTTCTACTCCCGTCTCACAAGGCGGTACTTGAATGGGACATACAATTGTCATGGGTTAGAAACTGAGAATTCAAGCACCTTCTTGTCTAACCTGTGCCATTTGTATGTCCCATTCAAGTGCCGCCTTGTGAGAGGGGAACAGAAGGTGATTTTGTAGGGGGTTGTGGACAGACAGGCTGGCAGTAGGAGAGAGGTGATGTAAGCTTCTTGAGCGTGTGGGTTGGTAGGCACAAGCACTTAACCAGTAGTAAAGGAGGAGTTATAATGCTTTCTGTTTACAGCCGCACTGGAAGTAATGAGTAGAATGCAGGTGGTCCTAGGGAGAAGTAGTAGGGGTGGTGGTTGGAGTGTTTCAGGATGGGGACGTTCTTGCAGAACAGTTTGATACAGTTTGTACGGTGCAGAACTTTAAAGGTAGATTTTTATAAGGCTATTTCTTCGATAATATTGAGAATAAAAAAAATAATATCCAGTTTAAAATATACATTGAATAAGATAGACTTGCTTGGGAGTGAAATCCAGCTTTATCTGTACATTAATACAATTTTTAAAAAGTTATGCAGTTGCTAAATCAACCAATAATCAGAATTACTGTGGTAGATATAAAGAACAAATACAAAAGGCAAATCACTTTTATTACCACTTTATATACAGCCAAGGCTTTATGTACTTTTGAGTCTTTAGCCTAAGTGACCATTCTAACAGGCAAGCATTAATACTAATATAAAGTGGCACCGCTCCTGTTTTCTCGTGCATGCCTTGACAGGTTTTCTGGAATTTAAGGCCGCTTAGTTTTGAGAGCAGTGGAACCATTAGTAGAGCCAGTGCCTTCATTTGGAGGGGTTTTATGTAGAGACAGCTTTAATGAGACTTTTTTAAAAGAAGAAACTACCCATATCAGTTAAAACCAAACATTATTTACTGTAACAAAACATATTCATTCACTATAAAATATAGCAATGTGATGTTCACATTGACAGTATTGAAATGGTAGTCAATAGTTATGATACCAATCACAGAAACAGGATCTGCAGCTACAAGGGTGCTTACCAATTCATATCCATGCTCCTGGGCTCCAAAACTCTTAGACTCACTGAGTTCACGTGCAAAGCCAAGGCTTCCTCTGGCCTCAGTATCACAACAGGATGAAGTTAAAGGGATAGTAATACTTCGTTTTAACTTTATTTTATTTTGTAGGCATTAAAAAACATGAAGAATGATATGTCTTATCTCTCAAATCTTTATGGTTTAAGAGATATTCACAAACAAAGTATCCCCCCCCTGTTCAACCAGATCAGAAGGGAGGTGCCCAGGTAGACTGCAGAGAGGGACAAACTTCAATTAAGATAAGGGAAAAAGCTGAAAAACTTGTCAAGGGGGGAAGGGCTTTCATTGTTTTCATACAAAGAAAATTGTCCCCTTCTGCTATCTGTCTGGTCATACAACCAGATTCACATCTGAGAAGAGATGGCTTACACTAGGTAAAAGGGGCGGGGAGGGGAAACTTTGCTTGTGAATATCTCATAAACCATAAAGGTTTGAGAGATAAGACTTATATCATTCTTCATGTTTTTTTAATGCCTACAAAATAAAATAAAGTTAAAACGAAGTATTACTATCCCTTTAAGGCTGCAACACAGTACAAAGTATTGTCATGAGAGCATCAAATAAAAACACTTCATTTATTCAAGGTAGTCATAAAATTAGACCGAAACGCGTACACCGGGAACATTACTGTGTAAAGTCAAGACCTGAGATATGTGAGGTTTTTTATGTCTGATGTGCTTTTATTTGATGCTCTCATGACGATACATTTTACTACTGTGCAGCCTTATCTTCATGCTAATAGTTATCATAACAGCTCAGAATCAGTATAAATTATTGTCGCATATAAGAACAATATTAAAAGAACAATAATGGCAAAAACAAGTTATAAGTTATATGCAAGATTATACTGATGCAATACGTGTATCTTAAGTTTCCAAAATCTTTTTATTCTGGATTTCTTAAATGTAACTTTGACTTTTCCCTGCAGGCTTAAATCACTTTAGTGCAGTCTACCTCTGCTGTTGAAATGATCCTTGTCTTCTCACTAATGCATAACCTCCACTTTTTCTAACAGACAATTTACTTATTTATGTGATTTGTCATTAGTAACAGACAGATTCACGATTGTTCACAGTAGCCTTATGATTTATTGCCCTACCTATCTTTTAAACCTGTAGAATTAGAAATTTGTTATATTAAAATTGTATGTATTATGATTTTAGTCTCTATGTTTTTATGTAAAAAAAAATACATGTATTGACGTGCTTTTCCTGTTTAGTAAAACAAAGGTACTTACATTACTGACAGATGCTTCTGTTCCAAAGTTACTACAGTTCAAACTGTTGTTCTTTTAGATTAACAATTCAAACTTGTGCCCAGGCAGTTCAGCTACACTTCACCTGGTATCTAGACAGTTATTCAATTGTGTTCTATGGGATTGGTGAGCCACTGGCTACAGATCTTCATAAAATGTTAAAGTAACAGCTCTATCATTGTGGCAGTCTGAGCTGTTAAATTAATTACCCTTGTTTTTTAATATAAAACTTCAATGTCCTTATAGAAATGATTAAAAATAATCCATCAAAAAATAACTAGTATCACATTGGACACTCACTTCCACTCAGGTCAGCCTAAGGAAAAAAACAACACTGTATTCTAAAAATTATGTTTAATTCTTAGAATCAGATAACAAATGGTATGTTAATTTGTTTGCATGGTGGAATATTGGTAAAGGTTGGAAAAAGATAACATTAAATAGACATGACGTGAAAGCAATTCTGCTTCCTTGTATTAGAATTTCCCAAACTATTCTGTTTGTCTGTAATTCATTTTCCTTGTGTTAATAGTATCATTTTGT
Source organism: Rhinophrynus dorsalis (assembly GCA_037306005.1). NCBI lineage: Eukaryota > Metazoa > Chordata > Amphibia > Anura > Rhinophrynidae > Rhinophrynus > Rhinophrynus dorsalis. The sequence continues at coordinate 384,271,356 of CM074723.1, read as the reverse complement.
TCAGGTTTTGCAGGGATCACCTGAACTTATTGAACCCATCTTCTTTACTGCCGACTGCCACGGCCTTTGTCAGTCATTGGGAGAAAAATCATTGATCTTTGATGACAGAACAGGTATGAAATATAATAACTAAGAATTAAATAAAACTGGAGAAGAATCTTGACTTTTACTGCTAAGGTATATGGCCTTATCCATAACAGAAAAGGGGAGTAATTCCGGAGCAAACCAACTGCATCATAGGGGAGAAATAAAAATTCTCAAATTTCCCATGGATCTCAATGGGGCTTTTAATCTCTTGAATGCTAGAGATTTCTTCAAAATGTTAAAAACCACATTTAAATCAGTGGGATGCTTTACTTCGCCCCCTGTGGTGCAGATGGTTTGATCCAGAATTGTTCATCTCTGTGCATGAGGCTCATAGTCTAAACTGAGGGAAAATAAAGGACAAATGATAGATACTTCTAGCATTGTCGTTTAACCCTTTCAGCGCCAGAGGGTTACCCTCTGGCACTCAAATGGTTAACCTTTTCAGTGCCAGAGATATCTCTAGCACATTATTTCTCAGTGATTATTAGACTTTGATGCCCGCCAAGGGGCATGGCATGTGTACAAAGAACAGAGCTTCAATCCTAGAGGAAAACAACTGCCCAATAGGGACACATAAAAGGTATTGCTGATTTAAATGGGTATTTTCAGCCCTTGAATGGTGGACAGGATTGAAACACATTGAAAAGTAATGCGTTGGAGATCTCCCTAGCTTTCTTGCGGTGGAATCCGCTTTTGGAACTTTTGGGAATTATTATTTGTCCCCTATTGGGCAGTTGATTTATGTATATGGCTGCTAATGTTCTCATATGTTACTACTTTGCATCATAGGGAACAAATAAAAATCACCAATAACCCCTTAAGGACCAGGTGACATGCTATGACCGTCACAGTGTTTATACCCTTAAGGACCGGTGACAGTTATAGCACGTCATGTACATTTTATTTACAGCGCTCCTTTGGGAGTGGTCTCTCTCCCAAAGTGACGCACTGGTATGCGTAACAGGCCACGTTTACCGGCGCGTTGGAAGGGTTCAACACTGTCCTTAAGGGAAGGTAATTTCCCAGGACCACTGATCCTTAGGGGGTTAAAGAGTGTTTAATCCTAAAATATTGCATACCCCTCTGGCACTCAAAGTGTTAACCACTTGAACGCTAGAGAGGTCTCCAACGCATTGCAATAAATTGCTGTTAATCTACAGAAACTATATATAGCAAGGATATGCAACCTATGGCCCTCCAGCTCTGGAGAGCTACAGATCTCATCATTCCCAGCCTGCCAACAACTGCCTGGGGATAATGGGCGATTTATTCCTGCATACCTGGAGTGCCTTGGGTTAGCCACCCATGAGCTGTAGACTGCCATATCTGTTTTATAAAAAAACTTTATTTATCATAACAGACCCATAATGAAAGCTAAGTGCAGATCAAAGCAGAGTTACCTTGGAGCTACATAATGAAAATTGAAATTCTAAATAATAAACATTTTCTTTTCATAGCATGCATAAAAGTGGATCTGGGGATGCTTAGCTGTCCATACCACTTTGATCTATTAGTTTATGCTTTAAAACAAATGTGCAGACATATTGCTAATTCAACAGTCTGAACAAAATACTGCAGTTATGAAAAGTTATAATACCCCTCATGTAGCCAGTGTTTCTGAGGACTGATTCATATATACTTCAATCTATATAGAGGAAATATAATTGCACACAGATTTATTTAAACCATTTACAGAAAATCCCAACATATCATATTGAGGGTGCCCCTAATCCCAGCTAAATATCCAGCATAATCAACAAAGGTGGTAGAAATTGGAACATTAATAAGGTACTCATCTGTAGTTCAAATTCAACCAACAAAATTACATCTACTTGAAAATAGTATCAAAAATACAAAAGATTTATTAAGCCATACAAATATATATATGGCATTGGCTAAATCAATCCCATTCCCACCCTTTCCCTCCCAGAGAGAAACTATAAATAAAAAAAATCTAAAAAGTCTAGCTGTAGTCCGATCCTCTATATATCCAATGATATGTTCAAAAATACAAATTCAATGTAGATAGTGTCTATTCCTGAACAGTGGTTCTTTGAACTTCATCTGAGGAAAGAATGTATATAATCCCTCAAAGATCAATAAGGTAGAAATAATCTGTCCAAGGCAAATAATTGTGAGGAAATTAGGCAGGTATATTTGCAAGCAGACAGATGTTAGAGGTTAATAGCGTTTCTTCAGCGGGAGAGGGTTTGTGCAACTTCAGCAGACAAAGGGTTAATGAATACTCAGCATACTTATTTCCGTAAGTTAGAGCTGTATTTTCATCCATAAAAATCACTATATTTTAAGTGTATCTCAAATGATGTATCACTCACCCAGAGGACCACGGAATAATAGTCACACTTCTGCACACGATCTTCCTACCCCTTCTCCTCCTCGCACAATTACGCTTACCTCATACTCTTTCAGAAGTCTTCAAGACATAACAATGATGTACACAAATCCTGTCCATCCCAAAGCTCTCGATCCATCCAATTGCCTTAGATCACAGAGGGAATTATCTCGGACCAACAGACTAGACACTTCTTAATATCCAACGTGTTTCCCCCGCTTTATGGGCTTTGTCACTATTGAGGAAGTGACATTACATCTTCCAGTCATGAAACGCGTTGAGCTATTGAGTAATTACTCCGAAACTGTGAGCTTACATTTAAGGCATTTCTTATTGTTTTTATTGTATTAATATATATTAGTGTTGTTTTTAGCATATATATGGTCTGAAGAAACTGGGGAAAGGTTGTTGGAACCTGTTTTTAGCAGTGGTCTGCAGAATACAATTTATTGTGTACAGCCCACACTGAATTCTAGGAACCTGACTTAATCCCTATGTGCTGTATGACCTAGTTTTTTTATAATAAAGTTGTGTTTACATTTTTATATACATTTATGTTTTGATTACCCTACATACCCTTTGATATGAAGAGGTACATTTTACCCTATACATATTGTGTTCTCTCACATTGTATTGCAACAAAATGTCCCTGATATATCCTCTGGTGCACAGAGGAATAGTCCAGGTATTTCACCATTATACATATGTGGCTTACTATCCATTTTTTGGAACAACAATACACAAATAAATAAGAGCAATTGAGAAAGTCATTGACCTAGAGTGAGGCTCGCAATTCCGGTGCAGGTGGTGTACATTGAGAGGCAAGAAGAGCCTCTTCTACATGTGAGTAGATAACTTGAAGGGTGAAGGGTTATTCCTAAACATTATAACAGAATTACTACACTTAGAGGATTTCTGGTGCACTGTCTCCTTTTTCGTTTTTAATGTAGAACAGAAATCTAGAAGGCAACCTATACTACAGCAAATTATTTTTAAAGGTGTGTTTGTTAATGAAATTATTGCAAACCTGCTAATCCAGGTTATCAAAAATTGTTTGATATGGCCATAATCACTTTTTCTCTAATAGGCAACCCTAGCAACATTGAATTTGACTCAGGAATAACATATGAACAAATGCAGGTAAGAGGAAAACCCTTAAACTTCATATTTTATGGCTAGTTTAACAATTCCACTAAAATCATGTTTTATTTATCCAAACAGACAATGATTGAAGAGGTTATAGAAGATAATGGCTACTATAATTTATCATCCAACAGGTAAGATTAGGTTAAAAAAAAGTTAAAAAAATGATAATAAAGCTACATTTCATGGCTAGAAAATGGATACATAACTTCAACAGGCTAGACTGGAATCAATTTGTTTACATCTATGCAGGTTCTATTGTTTGTGTGAAAACGTTGGAGAGGTTGGAAGGGGATGTAAAGAAAGGAAAAACTGGAAGAGTAGGCAGTGTGGGAAGCAAGAGCTGCTGACAGAGGAGTGATGGGAGAAAGTCTAGCAGAAGAAGGATGAGAGCCTAAGGGGCACAATCTGGAAGTACATGAGTGAGGAAATGAGAGTATGGAAACAAAGATATGAGGGAGAGAGCAGCTGAAAAGTAGAGTGAGGGAGGGCATAAGATAGTGGCTTAGATGACTGGAGTGAGAATGATATTGAGAGAAGCTGCAAGGTGAGAGTTGTAGGATATGAGGGAAGAACAAAGATGTTGGAAGGGGCTGGATTGAGATTGATATTGAGGCTGGAAGGGAAGGGGAAGACTGAAATAAAGGGAGTGTGAGAAAACAAGGCTAGGCTGTAAAGAAGAGGACAGGAGGGGTTAGGGTCTGAATAGAGAAGAGAGGAGGAAAAAGGTGGAATGATATGGATAGAGAAAGGTGACTTGAAGATGAGGGAATGAAAGAATGTGGAAGTGGAGAGAGATACAGAGGCTTTCAGAGATGGAGGAAAAAAGGTTGGAAGGGGAGGATGGGAGGGAAAGTCTGAAAAGAAGGGAAAGAGAGTTATAAAATATTATAATATAAGATATAATTATTCTAGATACTGAATTTTATGACAGTAGACCTCCCTTGTTGCTTTCTTACCTGCTGTAAGAAAACTGAGGTACAATTTCATATTTTGCATTCAATAATCAGGATATGATATTATCTTTCTAGTAAATCCTTATGGTCAACTGCCCAAAGAAAAGGTGGAACAATTCTAGGACAAATGCATTCAAATTCTAGGGAATGCCTTCAAATATAACTTCAATCTCCCAACCTACAGTTTATCATGGAAATATAGCTCATGCAGTGGGTCACATTTGGAGAAAGCACTTTTGCAGCATAATCAGGAGAGCCAAAATAGATAACGTGCATTATTCAGAGGTCATTGAAAACTTAGTTCTGCAAGAGGAACAAAACTATTGAATGAATGTGGGCTTATCCTGCTTACAAAGACATCTAATTACATTTTCTTTTTATCATATCTGTCTCTTTCTAGATACTACTCCTTCCCATTGGGAGGCAAGAACCCGTTAACAATAAAAAGATGATAGCTTTTATTTTTTTCACGGCACAATGGTATTTTTTTAACTTTCACTACTGATTCATTCAGTCGACTAAAGCTGCTTAACAAATATTGAAGAAGATAATTTGAGCTGATACGAATCCTGTGGGAGAATCTTCTGAAGCTTTGGAATGTGATTGTCCTATCAGGCAAGCTGTGCTTGTTGCAAAAGCGTTCTACAATGATTAACTCACTGTGAAATTAGCTCATATACACGTTTTATGTTCATGTAAAGATTTTCCATTTCTCAAATTAACAACATATTTCATGTATAAAACTGTACATAAATGCCTTGAAGCCAAAGAATGGCTTATGATATTAGAACAAATGTAATATGTACACAAAACTTTTATGATTACAGAAATAAAAGTTGTTGCACTGCTTTTGACCTGAATACAATATCACTTTAATAAAATGAATAGTGTGATTGGTAGATATTGATAGAAGAAGAAATACATTGCCAATGGAGCTTCATTATTTACAATTTTCATATTTTGTTAGGTAGACGATAGAGTACCTCATATTAATATTTTTAAGCATAAACCAGATAATAGGAGTACTGTATTATCGCATAGTTGACTTCTCATGCACACTGAGATGTGTGTGTATACAATGTTCACTTGATATAATGCAGAGCCTAAGAGTGACATCACTGAAAAGCATGCACAATAAGAGAAAGAAAAGTTTTTGCCTACTTTTGATCTGAAAACAATATCAATTTAACCCTTTCAGTGCCAGAGGGGTACGGAATGCATTGCAAAGCAATGCATTATGTGCCCCTCTGGCACTCAAAGGGTTAATAAAAGGAATAATGTGATTGGTGGATAGTAACAGAAGAAGAAATACATTGCCAATGGAACTTCAATATTAATGTCACATTTTGTTAGATAGATGAGAGAGCACGTCATATCAATATTTTTAAACATAAACCTGAAAATGGGTTTATTGCATTATAGCATAGTTCTCATGCACACTCATAATGTTCACTTTATATAAAGCGGAGACTAAGAGTGACATCACTAAAAGGCATGCACAATAGGAGGCAATGAAGTACATGTAAGGTTTTTAAGGTACAACCCAACAAATTAGGCCCTCAGCCTAGAGCATGCTCTTTATAAGAAAATGCTATTGTTTACCATGGAAACAAAAGCTATGTATAACATACATAAATTGAAACCTCATATAACAATTTACAAGGCTTTTATGCAACAAGGTTTAAATCATGGTACATATACCGTCACCTATAAATTAATCTGTTTGCATAACAAATCAGTAAACCAATGATATAGAGTTACTTTAAAGATGATAACAGGTTCTCTCTTCAGAATGTCATATATCCATCATATCAGCAGGTAAGATAGACTCTTTTGGCAGGACATGAAGCAGACAGCAGGTAGAAAGCTGAAGAACCTGGGCCATTTCAAGACCCCTTCATGCAACACAGAGTTGATCCCTAAGGTTTGTGTAGAGTTCCATGGTCTAAAGCTTAAAGTCAAGTACCAGAGGACATGACAGGAGTGAGATCTAAATGCAGGCCGAGTTTCAAGGCAGGCTGAGTTCAGTGGTAGTCAGGGATGGGCCGAAGAGAATGGCGTGCTGAATTCATGAGTGGCCAATAACAAGCCAAAAATCAGGACAAGAGGAGAGCAAACATAGTCAAGTAACAAGCTAGAGTCAGGTAAATGAGGTATCAAGACAGAGGAACCTAACAACTAAGCATCTAGTTGATTTAGGAAGGTGCTAGAATACGCACAGAACCAGACCTTGTAGAGCCTACGTAATGGCACCTAAACATTAAGATACATCTGTGAGAATGATTTTCTAGTGCATATGTGGACATTGACTGCTATGTGAAAGGAAGGAATTATAACCAAGTGTGAACCTGCAAAATGGAAACAAGCAGAATTGTGTCTGCATGCTGGTGAATGGAGGAGACTGCTAGACCAAAATCACATAGATGGAGGCCTGTGATCATGAAGATGCTGGGCACCAGGTAAGTTGTGACACAACTTAAAATTTGTAACACACTTTAGTATAAAACCCAGCATGGGAAACATGGAGTAAAGTCTCCTCCTCCTCAGGGAGGGCAGGGCACTTGATCAAAAGAGCTCTGAGGTGGAGACTCCCACCTATGTTCACTTTACCCCCTGCTTTGACATGCTCCACTTTCAAAGTGACCTTGCTCATTCTGGATACAGGGTAAATTTTCTGTCTTAGATATATTTTTTTGTTTTATTCTGCTTGGCATGGGTTTGTAAAATCCCCCATTAGGTGGGCTTCCATTTCTGGTTACCACTGTTTGAACCAGAGCCAATACTGCAGGTACCTGGATTTGGTGGATGTTGGCTTGCTTAGACTGCCTTATCCTCACATTTTTTTCTTTGAGACAATTCTTTGCTTGTTTATATAGAAGCCTGAAGAATAAAGACAGTGGATTATTTTCCTACAGATTACACAGGTCTTCTAAGTATGTCCAGTTTCTTTGTCTGGCAGCCACATTTTCTCACTGTGGAGCTGAAGCCTGACTAGCACTCTTTTCTGTGGTGTTCTGTAACAGCACAAATACTTTGACAAATGTTCCATTGTTCCTTTTCTTTCCTCTATGGCAAGATTTCTATTATCATTAATTTGTTTCTGTAACTCAGTTCTTATTTCTTATTATATCTATATTCACTTCTATAAACTTTTCAAGTACTTTTCTGTTCTTTTACATACTTTGGACTTTGTGGTAGACTAGTCGACTCATTTTGTAACTAATTAAAAGTTTACTGAAAATCATGTGTTTGTGTGTTTTGCACTAAAACCACACACTAAGTAGTAGTTGAAAGAAGTTACAAAAAAACTAACGTCAGTTTCAGCATCTTCATTCAGATTGATTCATTTGTTCGTTCTTGTGCTTTCAGTGGCAAAAAATGGGAAGGGAATGTGTAGGAAGGTAGAGAGAAGAAGGGATTCATACACAGAGTAGCCAATACAATCATGACAGGAATTGGAGGGAGTCACAATTGATATGGCAGTGATTGGTTGTTGAATCTCTACGTTATCTGTGTCAAAGGCACAACAACAATATTCAGTAAAGTGTCTCTGACATCACATCACTACCAATCATGCAAAAATCTGCCCACATCAACATCCTTCAGGCAGGTTTAAGAATTTTTACTCATCACATCGACAATTACCTATTTCCATGTGGAAATGAAGCATAATGACTTATTCATATGGAAATGCAGAACAATGAGCCAGTATCGTATGCAAGGGGGTGTGTTGATATGTTAATGTGGCACTTCAACACATTCACTAAACTCTGATAGCAGCCTCTGCTGTCAGAGTTCACAGTCTAAACTTAGCCTACCTGAGGTTGGAGAAGTTGGGATCTCCCTCTACTTTCCTATGCAGTAACAGCCCTCAAGCAATCACAAGCAGGTAGGATTGTCAACTTCTGTCAATGTGGAAGGGATGATCTCCCTCACACATCACCAGCAATACAGTAATCTTGAAGTCCGACAGGATTCTTTCTGCTTCTCCAAATCCCAACAGATGCTACTTGAACCCCAGCCTTGTTCCCTTGGGAGTCTACAACATCTATCACAATCTTGTATGCTAATAGGGAACATCTCCTCCCCTCCCCTCACATCCATAAATTTTACTCAATATGTCGATGTGTGTGTACATCAAAATGTTGAAGAGTTTAGAACACATCTACAAAATCATATCGCCATAGCATCGACCTTTAGTGAATCTAGGCCCCTAAGTCAATGCCACATTATTTGTAATATAAAGAAAAATTCAACAACATTCGAACCACTGGCATAAAAAGGTGTCAGCCACCAGCCAAGATACAACACATCTGTATAGCTTGTTTCTAGAAAAGATATAAAGTCAAGCACAAAGAAGCAATTATTAAAATAAAAAACAATTAAAAATTATGGTTTCTTCTCTTTTTTCTATTTTGATTATGGTGTATGTGACCCACACAAATTATATACTAAGATTCATTCTGATGCATAAGATATACACTGACACCCCCAGAATCAGCACCATATGTTTCAAAAACAGGTAAGTATAGTTAATCAAATTACATATCACATAAACACAACTCAAATGGATCCACAATATACAATTAATTTCAAATTCAGAATCCAGGTGAACCCCCAACACAAATAACAAATCCATATAATCAGATGTTCAAGTACAGGGGACCGAAAACGTTTGGACTTATGGATTACATGTTTTGATTAAACATCTTGATTCCTCCGTTTCTGGTGTGCCGTCTCGCTGCTTCGGCTCAGGCTGAGTACACTATATATATATATATATATATATATATATATATATGTATATATATATGTATATATGTAAATATTCCTCACTAAATACTGACTTTAGGGCTGTGATAAGTGCAGATGAATGCGTGAAACCACTATGACCGTTCACTTTCCTGTTAGTCTTGATTATAGATGAGTGAAATGGTGCCCTTCTTTTTTTTCAAGTTTTCTCTTTTTCACAGAAATTCCCAAAGATAGAAGATCCATTATAATGTTTGCCTTTTCACTGCCACCAATTAAATGCTCAAGAGAACTTGTCAATTTCCTGCAATACTTTTTATGGCAGCAATAATTCCCACTGCATTGCTATAAAAATCTAGAAATTCACACAGGGCTGCAAGGTTTTAGTATTCTATTTGCTATCTGTGTACTTTAACTCAAAATACACCATTACTCTTGATAGCGTAATTTAAAAAATATGTTAATAAACATAGACAGTTATGACATTTATAGACTTAACTCAACAAAATAATGGTATTAAGCAATTGGTTGAATTTTCTGTGGTTGTCACGGTTTGTTATGACTCTCAGACACAGAGTTAGGTAAAAACACAACTTTATTGAAAAGTTAAAGAAAACCCTATTGGGTAGCATACACATACAATATATATATATATATAGCGAATTTACATAGTAGCATAGTACTGGTACAAGGAATGAGATACAGGCTCTACCGGCCCTGCCAATACCAGGTAAGGCAACCTTAGGTGGCACAAGATGGTAACAGGTTCTACCGGCCTTACCAATATACCGGGCAACACAGCCTGGAGACAGGTACCACGAATAGTGAAGGCTGTACCGGCCTTGCCAATATACCGGGCAAGGCAGCCAAGGGACTGAGACTGCAAGTAATGAGGCTTTACCGGCCTTGCCAATACCGGGTAAGGCAACCCAACGAGGAATAGAGAAGACTAGGTTCTATCAGCCTTACCAATACCGGGCAAGGCAGCCTAGACTGCTGATTAGGATGGCAGCACTGGTGGCCGTGGTGACTGGCTACGTGGAGAGACCAGTCACCTAAGATGACAAGCAAGGCCCATAGGATATACAGAATGGAATAGACTGCCAGTCATACATGAATGGATCAAATACGAGCAGCGTACCTCAGTCACAACCGGTGCTGACAGATCATGCAACTAGCTACCGGTTTATACAGGGAGCGAACCAGTACCCGCGTACTGGTGGAAACCTTTAATCTGTCGGGCTGTCTAGGACTGAACAGCCTCCGATAATGTGGAGCATACCAGTACCCGCGTACTGGAATAACCAATGTCCCTACCGGTGCCCAGCAGCCGGTATAGTGGAGCGAACCAGTACCCGTGTACTGGAAACCAAATGACTCTACCGGTGCATCAGCAACCGGTTACAGTGGTGCGAACCAGTACCCGTGTACCGGGATAACCAATGACTCTACTGGTGCATCAGCAGCCAGTTACAGTAGAGCGAACCAGTACCCGCGTGCCAGAATAACCCATGACTCTACTGGTGCAACATCAGTCGGTTACAGTGGAGCGAACCAGTACCTGTGTACCGGAGAAACCAATGACTCTACCGGTGCGTCAGCAGCCGGTTATAGTGGAGCGAACCAGTACCTGCGTACCGGAATAACCAATGACTCTACCGGTGCCTCAGCAGCCGGTTACAGTGGAGCGAACCAGTACCCGCATACTGGAATAACCCAAGACTCTACCGGTGCAACAGCAGCCGGTTACAGTGGAGAGAACCAGTACACGCGTACTGGAATAACCCAAGACTCTACCGGTGCAACAGCAGCCGGTTATAGTGGAGCGAACCAGTACACGCGTACTGGAATAACCCAAGACACTACCGGTGCAACAGCAGCCGGTTATGGTGGAGCGAACCAGCACCTGCGTACTGGGAAACCAGCAAGTGAATAAAAATGTCGCCAAGACCACAGGAGGAAACAGGCACCCTGTAGATGATACAAGCAGGAACCCAGCCGAGGATGAAGAGGAACAGCTCTGCGGACAGTCAACAGGATCTGGAACGGCAGCAGGAAACAGCAGCAGGTACAGCAACCCCAACCGGATCAGGAACGGATGCAGGAACCAGGCGACTAGAAAGCAGGAACTAGATGACCACAGGCAAGCAGGAACAGCGAAAAGGCCCAGGAAGCACAGGAACTCAATGCAGGTGCAAACAACATAGAGACAACACGAAAAGGCAACCAAAGGGTGCCCAAGCTCAGTCTAAATAGGCAATGCAGGGCGGGCTGAAGGCAAGCAGCCAATGGAGAGCCCCCTACAGGTAACTGACATATAAAGGCAGCAATCACAGGCACCGTGATAGTGATGTATGATGGTGGATTTGATGTATGAGTGAGTTAGTCTAAAACAGTATTTCAGCTTGTACATGTTGTCTGTGTTATGTTGACTGTGTTGCATTATGTCTGTCTGTGTAGTATCTGTCATTCCCAGTCTCAAGTCGAATCTCAGCTCAGGTAGGATCACCTACCTGTCTTTCTGTCATTGTTACCTATCAGTCAGTTTATTTAACTTGCCTTTCACTCTTCATTCCTACACTCCCTGAATATCAGGGAACAGCTGGATACCACCAACACTTCTTAAGTGAAGCAATTCAAGCTTCCTTTGTTTGCCTGTCTGCCTCTACACTACCTATCATCAAATGTTCAGCAGCTTTCTTTCTGTCTCTGAATAGAAGACTGACAACAAGTGGTAAACTGGCACCCTCTTTTATACTGGCAAATTAGCTCTGCAAGAATACATGGGGAAACTTTACCTGCAGGGGCAGGAATTTCCTAATTATCATGTATTTCTATGCAATAAAAAAGCAGAAAATCTGCACTTATGGCAGGACTTCCTGCAGAAGGTAAGATGCGACATTTTTTTTGGATGTTATGGTTTTGTTGTTAAAATGTTTGGTCAACCCAAGTCCTAACAGAGAGGAAGTGTAAAAGGATTAATATGGCATCTGGTGCTCTGCCTAGGCTATTGCTCTGGATGAAGAGTTGAAAAAAATATTTTAGTCCAGTCAACTTCATAGTATTTTTAAATTCCAAGAAATGTAAATAAAATTATATGGGATTAATGTTATTATTTTAAAAAATCATAGAAGGGGTCCCTGGGATTCCTTCCACCTCTCATGTTTGTGTAAGAGTGTGTTTAATAAAAATAAAACAGTTCAATGTTTGGAATAAGTGGTGTCCTCAATGTACTGGTTCTTGCATCCAGTAACCTAATCAAAGAAAATTAAAAAAAAAAATCAAGAAACAAAACTCTAAAATGCCACCTCCATTGTCCCTGCACCTTGTAAATACTTTTTTTTAAAACCCTCTCTATTCCCGCTTGGCCTAGGATACTGTAAAAAAATAATGCATCATTGACTTAATACAGCCAATCCCTGATAAAATGTATTTCCAAGCTCCCACTGCAACTAGAGGAAGGAATCACATCTCGGGCATGTGTGCACCCTTCTGCAAGCCTGTGATTGGCTGAGGGAGGAGGTTACTTCAGGGCACATGCACGGGGGAGTGTAGAGTGCCCCAATTGTGATCTCCTGTTGGTTCACCAGGGCTCACAATACAGCTCTAGCTTCATCAGCACATCTGCTCCCAGGGTAGCAGATCTGCTAATGGAAGACTATCCTGGTGATAATTGTCCTTTAAATAATTTCACATAACTGATATCCTGTCGTACTAGAAATTTCAAATCAAATGGTTCTGCAAATTTTTGCCCCAAAGCCTGGTAATGTTAAAGTCTTTGTTTTAATATATAAAATTGGTCTGTTAGCCTTTTGAGACAATTGGGCTGTCCAACACATTGCCCCACCACGTGTTGGACACCACACTGGTTCTCAAAGGGTCAAATCATTTGCATATTTTTAAACTATCAAGTAATACCAAAGGAGCACAGCTGGGAGTTATGATACTCTTGCACCGTAAAAAGGGAACATTATAATAAATGTTAATGATCTGAATCATGAATGCTTTTAATTATCATTGCTTCATTTATATCCACTCATCTATAACTTGTTACATTTAATTCTTTAGTTAATTCAAATCCATCTTCTATATTCATTAGTATATTCGTCATGTTGAAGAAAAAGTAGTAATTAAGACCTTTATATAAAATGTACTCAAGGACAGGAAAATTCAAAGACATCTTTAAAAAAAAAAAATCATTACTTAGCTATATTGTGAGTGCAGTATAGATTATCATTATGTAGTTAGTATAACCTCTGTAGAGCATTTAACTTAACACATTTTGTTTATCGCCAGCGATCAGCACTTTGCATGTGGAGTGTGTTTAGTGTGGAAAGGCAGAATTAAACAAATCACAACTCCCTGGGGCATATTCATTTTTCAAATGATGTGTTGGAGATATCTCTAGTAACTAAGGAGTTAAAACCTGAAAGGTATTGCAGTGGAGATAACGGAGCATTTTTTAATGGATTATGAAAATTCTCAGTTGCAATATTAACTATATATGTATCCATAATTACACACATGCATCCTTATTCATACTATAATATTTGTCAGTTGTATGCAGTGGGCAGATAGCAGAAGAACAGCTTCCTAAAAGCCTCTTACCAAGTAGCAGTTTCTTTGCTGTGGTGGCCACAGCATTTTGACTGTTATTGCAGGAAAATGATTTTCAGTTACAATATATTCACTATAAAGTACCCTTCATTAGTTTTATTTTTATTCAGACATCATTTGGTGGGGCATTAGGACCTTCTTGATGCCCACCTTTGACACTGATTGTTTATACTGTAATGTAAGTGATCAATAAATGCAATGAGAAGACACGCACTGACTTCCTTCCTATACTCCTCCTAGACTCCTGGTCAAGTGGGAGGTGCAGGACCAGGACAGTCCATTTGCATCATTACTAATATCCGTGATAATGTGTGTGTGTGTGGGGGGGGGGGTCCCTGCTGTTCCTACTCAACAGGGAACTAAGTGAAATACCAGGTGCAACACTGAAAGGAAGGTAATGAACTCCTTCTGGTCACCATTATTGATCACTTACATAATTGTGTAAGCAATTAATTCCATGAGGGCCATCAGGAGTCCTGATGCCCCCCAATGAGGTCTGAATAAATGTAAAAAAATAATAATTTTTACCTTGTATGTGCCATTACACATACACTGCCTGATACACCATCCTTGTTTCACTGTCCACTGGTAATCATAGACTTCCACATATACTGCCTGGCTTCCTCCAGCCTGGTTCCACTGCTCACTGGTAGTCACAAAACCACACCTACACTCTCTAACATCCCAGCCTTTTTTCACTATTCACTTTTAGCCATAGGATCAGAAATACCCTGTCTACTTCCCCAACCTTGTTCCACTGTCAACTGGTAGCCATAGAACCAAACAAACACATACATTGTGCTTCTCCAGCCTTGTCCTGCTGCTAGCCACAGAACATCCACTCCAGCATTTTTCATTGTCCTCTGATAATCACAGAACCATACGTAATGGCACCGAGCTTTGTTCCACTGTCAAATTGGTGGGAATAGAACCATATGTACACTGCTTCCTTAGCCTTGTCCCACTGGTAGCCACATAAACACACATACACTTTTTAACAATCCAGCCTTGTTCCACTGGTAGCCACAGAATCACACATACACTGTCTGACACACCTGTCTTCAAAAGGTAGCCACAGATTCACACATACTTCCCCAGTCTTGTTCCAGTGGTAGCCATGCTGCAGGCATCCGGTACTATATGTAAACCCATGCCAATGGTGTGCCATTTTTATCGGGCTGGTACTAGGAACTGAATACAGTAGGAAATTACATGGTGTTGAAAGATTTTAGTATCTTTGAAGTGATTGAATTGTAAAAAGTTTCTGTTTTTTCCTATAGTACCATGTTCTGGAAGTAGTTGTTCTTTTCAAAATAGCATGTTTCTTCTACCTTTTCTTAATTTCTGTTACAACCAAGTCAAGTATGAAAAAGTGTATACTAGTTGGTATAGTTCTGTACTTGTTTTATCCTTTACGGTATATCAAGTCATACCAATTGGGTGCCATTTTTGTAGGAAATGTCATAGTTTAAAAGATTTCAGGGCCGTATTTATATCCCAGGCACCCCTAGACAAGGGCATCTAGCCTCCCATAGCTCCCTCCATGGCCACACACCTATTCTTCATATGACCCCACCCCTCAGACCCATACACTATTTCCACTACAAGAAAAATACTTTAAACTCTTGTTTACTACAGAGTTTGCCAAGGCATTGTTAATCTCTCTCTTTCTGGCATCTAAGGGGTTGAATATTAGCATATATAGGGGTATAACACTGTTGCAGTCTGGAGGTCTAGGCAGCTTCCTACTCTGCTTACTGGGAAATTTGGCCCTGTTTGACAGGGTGGACATTTTATCAAATGCCTATTTTTTCCATAGCCGCATCTTCTGAAAACATTTGTGTACACCAAGCTAGGGATGGAAACGCAAGTAACTACTCATTTAATTCAGTAGGATATCTACTTTTGGTAAATATATGCCTTTATATAGTTTTTAAGTTTTTACCATGAAAGAAATGGAATGTGCATTTTAGTATATAAAGCTGAAAATACCCCTTTGTACTCCTATTAATTAGGGGTCTGTACAGGCCATATGTGAAGGTAAAATTATACATATTTGGTATTTTTGAACGCAAACGATTCAGAGCTTTTAAAAAACATTGACACTTGCAAAATTAGCATAAATGTTTTTGAAATATATAGTGTATGATATTAGCAAAATAATTGTTTACATTTTTTTTGTATTTAAGACATCATAGCTTGTTGCATAATGCAAAATTTACTTCACTTGAATAGGGATGGGTGAAGTGTTTTTCCTGAAAAGTGAAACAAAAAAAAGCGAAATAAGATATAGGAGGAAGATATAATTATGCCTCTTTACAGGTCCATGGTAAGACCCCACCTAGAATATGCTGTTCAATTCTGGGCGCCCTTTCTGAAGAAGGACATTATGGAACTAGAGAGAGTGCAGAGGAGAGTTACAAAACTAGTAAGGGGAATGGAATGTTTTAGTTATGAAGAGAGGCTAAAAAAGTTAAACTTGTACACACTAGAGAAACGGCATCTTAGAGGGGATATGATAACTCTATATAAATATGTTCAAGGCCCATATAAAGGGCTTTCAAAAGACCTGTTCATTAACAGAACAGTACACAGGACAAGGGGCCACCCGCTTAGACTTGAGGAAAGGAGATTTAGTCTACAACAGCGGAAGGGTTTCTTTACAGTAAGGACAATAAAGGTATGGAATGCACTTCCGGAGGAGGTGGTGCTATCAAATACATTAGATGCCTTTAAAAGGGGCCTGGATACTTATTTAAAAGAGCATAATATAGAGGGCTATGCACGTTAGTATTGGGTTTAATATTTAGTTAGGGCTTGTTGATCCAGGGAGAAATCTGATTGCCATTTGGAGTCAGGTGCCTTCTTTTGGGTCAGCGATGGTAAACAGGAATAGGAAAAGGGTTGAACTGGATGGACGCAAGTCTTTTTTCAACCTAAATTACTATGTAACTATGTAACTATGTAAAATCTCTTCCTGCCGTATGAGAAATGTTTCATGAAAAGTGCAGTTTCCTGATTTTTTATCCATGTAAAATATCCTGTGTAAAGGTGTCCTGTTGGAATGGTGTCACCTAAATGGCGACTGTCAAAAGAGTGATATGTCGTCCACATCTAAAGAGCAACATAAAAATGTCAACCACTTCTAAAGTGAGTGGTGGTTTGTATGGTCAGTTCCACTTACAGGCTGGAGTTCAGAAAGGTAACAATCCTAGACCCTGGAAATGAGGGATTCAGGATTAAAAAGCTCTGCTCCACTCCAACCAAAACTCATCCCCTTATTGCAGACATATCAAATACCAGCACCCTTTCCCATATAGAACATCGATAGTCTAAAAAAAAGCAATAACATGCTATGGAGTCTAGCATGAATAGACCTTTGTAATGTCCTACAGTGGGTCAAGTCCTTAGCCAGAAAGCATTAACCCTTTGAGTGCAAAAGAGTTGTCCAACACATTTCAATACGTTGGATACCTCTCTCTCACTCAAAAGGTTAAAATTGTGTGCTGTAAACTGTTGATCACAATGTCTCCTAACTCCTTCAAGATTTTATGTCCCCTTCAGGCCTTCATTTTTTGGGAGTGATGTACTATAGAGATGGAAGTCAATCACTGATAAGCGAGCTCCAAGGAGATGCTCCCCAGCTTCCTCCTGACTGCCCAAGCCATCTGACTGAACTTGGCCTTTCCCTGACCCTCCTCCTCCTCTTCATCCACCACCTTTAGTGCAAGAAGTGTCTGTACCTCCTGAAGCAACTGACAGGCTCAGTATTTAGTGCAATAGGGCTCAGTCTCTGAATGTTAGACTCTAAGTCAGACATGGTGACAGTTAAGATCTAAAAAGTGACATTTAGAAGTTGCCCTTTTGACGTGGGAGACATTTTGATATTGTCCTTTTGATGAAGATATTTCCTTTTGCCATTTATGTGACTCCATAGCAATAGTATACCCTATTTAACACCTCAAATCCAGCGGGAGCATAGGAGTACTTTTAAACATGGATTAGTTAGTATATAAGGAGAGGGGATAATGTGATTACTCAATTTTTATATGGTTATCTTGTCCCCTTTTTGTACAATGAACACTCCCTTCATTGCCAGCTCAACTAATTCTAGCCACACTGGCAATTTATGAGTTAATTAATTATCTGAATAGGGAGGTTGGGGTTGCTGGTATTGTTTATCTATTTTTTACAAGAAGGCTACCCACCCTATTGCCAGTGCACCGAGATTGCTGTGATCCAGCAACAGAGAGGTTAGTCATGTGTGGATGTGGTGGTTGGGGGTGGCAAGGATTCCTTTATTTCTGAAACCTGGTGGATAATGCCTACTGTTACTGTGCAGCAAAATCACTGCAATCTGGCAAAAGAGGGTTTAACTTAGACTGGGGAGTATGTGGGGAGGGTGTACGGGGGGCATGGGGATTAGACAGAGGACCGGGCATGCTTTTTTGCCCTCCCTTTCTACTACATGATCTTTCCAATATCCCGTCTTTTGGGCATCTTGAGCCTCTCTTTGTAACAATTTGGGAGCATTTTTCAGCACTTGAAAAAGATTTCAAAGAGCTGTTTTTGTTTTGTTGTTTTAAAAGCAATTCGGCAAACAGATCCTGACCCTCAGTCCGACTGTGACTGTGATTGCAGAGCTGTCAACCTGAAGATATCTGTGATGCTGAAAATAGCCAACTGATTTTTTTCTGTTGTAATAGAATCTAAGCCAAAGTTGCTTCAAGACTTATGGTTAAAATGTAACTATGGGTGAACCAAAATGTAATTAGTATATCCTCTACCAGAATCAGCTGCTGGGAATTTATGATACTGGTTATAATGGATCTCAAGAGACTTGTACATGGCACCTTTGTTTTATTTTTGCTGTGTGGCATCCTAGATTACTGGCAACAGAAACTTGTTCTGCTTACCAAAATCAAAATTGGAGCACATTATCAAAATCCCAAATAGATCCTCCTAGCTTCTATGAACACACATTACAATTATAGCAGTGCTGCAATGCAAACATCTCTGTTTTTACCTGAAGGAGAGTGGTACATTTTTTATCAGCTCCGTGCACAATTCACAAACCTGATACAGTCACAACTAACCAATCTCACACACACACACACACACACACACCTGTCTCTCACACAGACATGCCTCTCACATGTTTATCTCACACAGTTATTTATCTTCTCTCTCACACACACTCTCTATCACACAAACTCCTCTCACATTCTCACATAAACACATACCACTGTATTTCTCACAGACACACCTCTTTTTTCCTCACACACATGCTCACACTTTTCATCCCTCTTTCCCTCTCAATGCATTGGACATATATGCAGGTTTCTTAATTGAATTGGACATACCTTGACAAATTGTGGTAAAATGTATACTTGCAACATGAAGCAAAACTGCCAGATATCTGTTAGCACAAACTTTATAAATATCAATCTGCAACCATATGATACTAAAACATTTGTTTTATTTTTACTGATGCTGCAGAGCAATATATCTTCTTTCAGTAGCACAAGAAAACTAATCTGTCAAGAGGACTTTTTTTCCTCCTAAATATAATGCCCTTTTTTATCTTAGTTTTACTGCCAAGAGACATTGACAATTTGTCTTACATGTTATTTTTGTTGATGTGGGTGATTGTTTAGATATACTCCAGTTACTGACAGCTGGATTTTCATGGAATGACTATTTATGAATTGTTGTTGCGAGAGGTTTAGTATGTCATTGCTTTAATCAAAACAAGATATTTCGTTTTTTGTTGCTAGTTCTATCATTTATTTTAACATTCTTTTGTAAACAACACAATAGAAAGAGTTGGAGAGGTCAAGCCAGCAATCCTATAAATAGTAGGCAGAATTGTGTTCCTTTTATACATGTCAGTCCAGCACAACCCAGCATTCAGTTAGTACTCTCTTTTTTTGTGTTGCTTGAGTGTTTTTAATAATGACTTCCTTTTTCCTATCTTCTAGTTCAGGCCATTGAGCCTGGATTCTAAACTTATGTTGTTTTTTCTGTAAGTTCATGATTTTTTTCTTGATTGACTCATTTACAACTTTAATTGCCATGCTCATTAACCCTTTCAGTGCCCCTCTCGCACTGATAGGGTTAAGTATCATCATCATCATCATCATCTATTTGTTGAGCACCAGTATATTCTGCAGCTCTGTACAAAATGAAGGACAGAAGAAAGTATTATTATTCTTTATTTATATAGCACAACTTCTCCCACAGTGCTATACAATAGGGAATAGACCTACAGAGGTATTAAATAGTACAAATGGAACATTGAAAAACAAAAGGATCAGAGGGTCCTGCTCATGAGCGCTTACAGTCTAGAGGAAGGTAGGTGGGAAGGTGGGACACAGAAGGAGTAAGTGCTATGGAGTGTAAATGCCTCCTGCCTCGTTAATTGTTGATCAGTGGGTGGGAGAAAGAAATGCTTTTGAGAGCAGTGGTCCAGGCAAGTACTACAATGGTATACAGAAACTGATAAAAACAGGTGGGGGTGAGAGTCCTGATGGCAAGCACTTTTAATCAAGGGGATGAAGGAAAATAAAGGAAAATAAGAGAAGTAAGGTAAGAATTAAACTAGGACAGCTGTGCATTTGAGCCCTGGACGTGTGATGGAACAAAGGAGTTTACAAAATGGTTTGTATGAAAAGATAAGCATTTAAAACTAATAAGTTGGGTCTCGTATGGGGTGATATTGAGTTCCATAGTTGGAGTGCAGCTCAAGTGTAGTCTTGTAGTAAGAAGTGGTTATGAGGGCGGATGAGAGCCAACGGTCATATGAAGAGAGCAAAGGGCTGCTAGGGATATATTTAAATGTGAGTGAATAAATGTATGGGGTAGATGTGTTGAAAAGAATGTTGTAGGTCAGTATTAGCATTTTGAGTTTGATTCTAAATGGAATGGGAAGACGGTGTAAGATTTAAAAGAAGGGACCGCCACTGAGGATTAATGGACTAGGTAAATAAGTCTGGCAGCTGTATTTTTGATTGGAGAGAGACAAGTTAGTGGGATTCAGGTCAAAATAAGAAATTATTCAAAAGAGAATGGGAGTTTTGGTGGCATCTTCAGTGAGGAATGAGAGAGTAAGGAGAGTTCATGATAAGTTGGGCATTGGCAAATGCCACTGATGACATTTTGGCATTTGCTAATGTAATTGCTTCTGAGTTTTCAACAAATTTCATCCTAGCCAATCAGCTTTGAGCGGTGGTGCTTGATACTGATTGTCTGGTATGTGCATAAGCAAATCCCAGCCAATGGCTGTGAGGGAATTTGAACAGAGAACAGAGACTGCCCATACATAAAAGCAGTCTCTGTTCAAATTCCCTCAGTGTGGAATGGGTATTGGCCCATGAGGAAATCACAGGGGGCTCTGTGCACATTCATTCTCCACTGCGGCCGCACACAGTGGTGGAGAAATAGGGAAGTATATTGCATATTGCACATTTATTGGGTGATACATTCTCAACAAAAGGGGAATCATTTGTATTAATTGGAGGCATCATTTGGAACATCACCCGCACACTCATACATGATTTATCCCTTTGAGCTGTGCAATGAGTTGCGTACCCCTCTGGCACTCCAGGGGTTAAACTATGTATGAGTGTGTGTGGGTTATTTGAGCAAAACATTTATTAATACTTTTCTTTTCCATTGCACCAAAAGACAGGAAGAAAGAGGAGAAGACAGAAGAGAGTAAAGAAGATACAAGACAGAAGAAAGAAGAGAATATAGAATTAAGACAGAAGGAGAAGGACAATAGATGACGGGTAAATTTAACACATATTAATTAATGATCAGTGCTTGACAGTATGTCAGGCAAATGATAATTAGCTTTTTTTTTCTTTGAAGTTCCCAATATTACTGTTATTTAGCAGTTTAGTTTTGGGAACTTATCGCATAAAACGGACGTTTGGCCACAAAACCTTTTCTGTGGCCTCACATCCGTTGTGCTTTTAGCCAGTAGGACAACTGAATACAGATTAAGACATTTTCTTTTGTCACTCGGTATCCATTTTGCCTTACCGGCTTTTTTAACGGACTCAATTGAATTGAGCCCTCTATGTTCTCTGTTTGCAGCACTTGCATTAATGATAGAAGAACAGTATTCTCTCTAATCAGAATCATTCCACAATGTACAAAAAAGACTGAAAATATTTTGTTGAACAATAAGAACACTTGAAAAATAAATAGAATGCTATTATAGGGGCAGTATAATTGCCAAACCCACAGACTATGAAATTAAAATATTATTAGCAAAAAAGAAATGCTGATTTTGTGGGTGGCAAAAAGAAAAACTGAACATGTATTTATGGTTTTCCTTAGCGTTTAACTTGGCCTAATCTGTTGTGGATAACACATGTAGTTAAGTCAAATACTTTGTATAGCATTTTCTTGAGTACTTTATTATAATTAAACACAGTAAAAAAGCTAATTAAACAGGAAATAGTTCAATTTCAGAAAAATAAAACATGTAGAGCATAGAACCACTGTGTGTGTTTGTGCAAATGAGCAGAAAATGATAGGATTCTCCAATGACATTTAGTTATCTTGTAAATTAAATCAACATAAAAGTTAAATTGCTTCTATGATGCTGCATACTAAATTCATGCTTAGAAATGCCTACTAAAATGTATTTCCATTAGCACATTTTGTCAGATTTTAATAATTATAGTTATCACGCAAAACAGAACATATATATATATATATATATATATATATATATATATATATATACATTAAGTTGGAAAGAAGGCAGCACCAGTGGGACTTGGTTAATCAGCATTTAATAAGGCAAAGTGACAAAAATACGGTCAACGTTTCGGTCCTGTGACAGGACCTTTCTCACGAAAAAGGTCCTGTTACAGGACCAAAACGTTGACCGTATTTTTGTCACTTTGCCTTATTAAATGCTGATTAACCAAGTCCCACTGGTGCTGCCTTCTTTCCAGCTTAATGTGAATGTTAATCCTGAAGGATTGTGCACCTGGGCATAGATCAAGAAGAGTGAGTGCTTCCAACATCTGGATTGTGTGCTATATATATATATATATATATATATATATATATATATTATGCCTGTCTGTGTTTTGTTTTCATTATAATAGAGCACTTGCCAGTTACATACCAATTTAAGTTAACACTCTAGCACTCAAAGAGTTTCAATAGTTATATCTAATAAATGATTGCTTTTACTTTAAAAGAAAACTAACACCTCATGATAATGGTTTTATTTTAACCCTTTGATTACCAGGGAGATATCCAATGCATGGCAGCACAACGCAATGTCAACTCCATTGAAATGAAGTAAAGGACTGACTTGAACTAATGAGCAAGGGCAGAATTCATAGGGGCCATTAGGATGTTTAGGAAATATTATGGAGTGATTAAGAGGCATTAGTTCTCATTTAAAGTACCAATTTTATCTGAAATTATCAGTTCATATTCACTCTTAATAATATGGTCACTTTCAAAAATAGCTTATGCTTCTGTTCTGATAAACAGAGTGAACAATCAGTACCACACTGTGTAATCAAGGGAAGGGGAACTCAGTCATGGTATCAGCTTACTACTTGCATTGCACAATATCAGATTATGGCAAGAGTTGACTATGTTGTATATCACACGTAAGATCACACTTAAGGCTTACGAAGCAGATATTTTCCCATTTATTCTGTGCAGTTCATATAAAACAAACAACATTTAGGAAAGGGATTACCCTACCTTTCTAAATGTGTCTTACATGCACTGTACCAAATAAATGGGGTCATATCCCCTTCTTGGCCTAAGTGTCACTCTATATCCACTAAGAAGAACATGGGCAACATGATAAATAACAGTATATATTTTACAGAACTCTAAAAGCCCTTAATATTATCCCTCATGTATCTTATTGTGGCCAGAAAATCCTAATGGCCCATATCAATGTTACTTGTTTCTCTAGTCAGATCTGGATTACATTACCTTTGGTAGAAGGACCCCAGAATATCAAACTCTGCTCACTTCTCATAGTAATCTTTAAGGATCGTTACCAACTTAAAATGAACTGGGATTATATACACTTAAATACTCTGTACTTTTTTGGAGCCCCAGG
The DNA here is from genome assembly GCA_037306005.1 of Rhinophrynus dorsalis. NCBI lineage: Eukaryota > Metazoa > Chordata > Amphibia > Anura > Rhinophrynidae > Rhinophrynus > Rhinophrynus dorsalis. The sequence continues at coordinate 384,247,334 of CM074723.1, read as the reverse complement.
GCTCCCACTTATTGGCTGAGATAACATAATAAATGTAACAGGACAATTTACACATGTATGCAAAAGTTTGTGATTATATTTTAGGGATGTAACATGAATAATTAATTTATGTGTATATATATTCATTATTATTTCTACAACAAATATCAACATTAACATGTTTGAGTCCAATGTAAGCTATCATTATTCTCAGATTATTGACACACTTTAACCAGTGGTCATATCAGTAGTCCCACAGTGGTAGATGGCAGCAACCCTTAACATCCCTCCTCCTCATCCTCCTCATTCTCTTTGTTGCTGTTAATAGTACATGTGGCCTGGAGCTCACTGTCACGTGTGGTTCTGTTCAGTTCTGCTACCTGATACTCAGATGGTATTAGATATTTGTTAGTTTTGGTTTCATTGTCTCCTAATACTGCTGCTTGATAGCCATGTCCTACAGTAATTTACAATATATCCTGTTGCACTGAAAATACTCTGACTCAACGCTAGCTGGTGGGCAACTAAGGGTGCTGACCACACACATTGTTTTGTTTGACAGTAGTCCATGGGATCATCATTTCTGCCAAGAAGATAGCTATCCTGCAAGTAAGCTGAAACCATCTCACATGCAGTGAGACCACTCCTAGGAGCTACACGGTGTTCCTATATATTAGCTGCCAACCCATACTCTGGAAGAAAGTCTCATAGAGATTTGCTGCCGCCATGACCACCTCAAATTTTCATTTCAACCCCTGAGACCCATGAATCACCCTGTGTTTAGAAATATGCTTTCCAGCAGTGTTTTTGTCTCTAGCATTCTCCCTTTCATCCTCCTTCCACAATGCAACCCTCCACTTGATTAATAAGCATATCTTTATAGTCCTTGACAGAAATTGTTTCCTCACAGAGATGGTGCTGATTATCATGACTCCTTGTTGTGACAGACTGATCACGCTTTAGCCGAAATCCTGAAATTTTGTGTTTAAAGCAGGGGTCCAGCGACGTGGCAAGAATATATTCCTCATTGCTTTTAATGGACAGTATGCTAGGATATTGCTTAAAGCATGCTAACATGTCCTTGACCAGCTTTGTGGAGGCTTGTTCCATTTGTGCTTGTGCTAAAACTCCCAGGCACCTTCCGTTAGGGTTTCTTCAGACAGTCCCCAATGGCCATACCTGGGAACTTCCAGTCGAGGGCTACCCGGAGGGTAGTCCTCTGTTCACCAGGGGGGTGACAAAAATGACGCTAATCGCGTCAAAAAGGGGCGGGGCTTGCCGCGAGTGGGGGGGGGGCTTAACCCTTTGAGTGCCAGAGTGGTACGGAATGCATTGCAAAGCAATGCATTCCTTACTACTCTGGCACTCAGAGGGCTAGGGACTGAGTATCAGCAGGAGAAAAAGCGGATGTGGCAGAGTTTCAATAGAAACTCTCCACATCCGGAGGAATCTGCCTCTGCCCCGGAGACCCGGTAAAATTCTGTCAGAACCGGAGTCTCCGGGGCAAATCCGGAGAGTTCCCAGGTATGCCAATGGCGAGCGCCCATGGTCACATGTCTCCATAGACTTTATGGTGGACCTCCCTAGATCCAAAGGCTGTACAAACATACTAATGGCAGTAGACCGATTTTCTAAAATGGCACATTTTGATCCACTTCAGGGACTACCTTCCTCCAAGGAATTGGCTATGGTATTCGCAAGAGAGGTGTTCAGACTCCACGGAGTGCCCAAAGTGTTGGTCTCTGATAGAGGGAGTCAATTCATGTTGTAGTTCTGGAAGGCTTTCTGTGGACAGATGGTCATAAAACTGTCATTTTCCTCTGCCTACCATCCCCAGACGAATGGTGCTGCTGAGCGATCCAACCAAGGGTTGGAACAGTTCTTGCGCTGCTTTACATCCGAACATCATGATAATTGGGCTGACCTATTGCCGTGGGCTGAGTTTGCCAGGAATTGTGCCATAAACTCCTCATCTGGGAGATTTCCATTTCTCGTTAACTATGGATTTCAACCATCCTTGCTCCCAGACTCATTTCAGGCTCAAGATATTCCGGCTCTGGATGAGCATATTCAGCAGCTCTGCACCACAAGGGCACAGGTTCAGGATGCCTTACGTAGGTCCTCAGTGCGCTAACAGAGACATGCAGACCGCAGGAGGCGTCCTGCTCCTGTTTTTCAATTTGGGGATCGAGTCTGGCTGTCTTCCGGAAACCTGCACATGCAATTACCATGTCATAAGTTGGCTCCACACTTCATAGGGCCGTTCCGGGTGCTCCGCAGAGTGAATCCTGTGTCTTAGACCTTCCTAGGAACTTATGCATTCACAATGTATTCCATGTCTCGCTCCTTAAGCCTTTGCTCTGTAACCGCTACTCCTCCGCTCCTGCTGTACCAGGGCCTGTGTGCATTTTGGACCATGAGGGGTATGAAATCCAAACCATTCTGGACTCATGTAGAGTTTGTGGGCACATCCAATATTTCGTCCATTGGAAGGGCTATGGCCCGGAAGAGCGTTCCTGGGTCAACCAGTCTGATATTCACGCTCCTATCCTGCTGCGTAGATTTCATGTTAAATTCCCCAATAAAGTTGGATCTCTCCCACGATTGTTGAGAGGGGGGTGCTATCACGGTGGCCGTGATTGCCTCCAGTGGCGTGCTGTTACACTAGCAACATTGGTCTTGCCTTTCATGTCTCTCAAATACTACGTGTTTTTCTTATAGGCCACTGGAGGGTGATTAGTGGTCTCCGCCCATATGCTAGGCCTTATAGGCCTCAGACCTACTATACACCTTTGCCCTTTCGTTGTGTGCCTGAGTGTTGTCCTTCTGCTTTCCGTTTATTGATTCCTGTGTATGACTCCTGGCTTAGTCTGACTTACGTTCCGGCTGAGACCTCTGGCTTCGTTTGACTACCCGATCCGGATGAGGCCTCTGGCTTCATCTGACTACCCGATCTGGCTGAGACCTCTGGCTTTGTCTGACTACCTGATCCGGCTGAGACCTCTGGCTTTGTCTGACTACCCGATCCGGCTGAGACCGTTGGCTCCCTACTACCATACCTTCTGGCTTTGGTTGACACTTGCTCCTGACTCAGGTTGACTTACTATCTACGGCCTACCCAGGCCTGTCTGCCTTCCTCCCTTGGTTTACTAGCCTGTCTAGTGAATGGTTGGGAAAGTGTCATTACACTGTTCCCAGACTAGGCCTCGTGAAGTTAGGAGAAGGTGCTCTCGATCCTTGGTTCCAGAGTTCTGGAGTATATTCTGTTCACTTCTCTTCCACCTGTCTAGTGAAGTGTTGAGGCAGTGTTGTTACACTGTCCTATACCGGGCCTCGAGAGGGTGGAAGAAAGTGCTCTTGCTCCTTGGTTGCTCCAGCGTTCTGGAGTATATTCGGTTCACCTCTCTTCCACCTGTCTAGTGAAGTGTTGTGGAATTGTCATTATACTGTCCTATACCGTGCCTCATGAAGGTGGAAGAGGTGTAGCTCCTGGTACATACGCCAGAGCTCTGGAGTATAGTATTTCTCTGTCTTCAAGCCTGTCGAGTGAAGGGTTGGGGAAGTGCTGTTGCATTGTTCCTACCTGGACTAGTGAAGGCTGGAGAGATATATTCTTTCTTTTAGTTCTGTATTAATAAAGTTCATTATATTGTATGTGTACTTGTCAAGTGTTGTTATTTCACAGTCACTCTCATGACAAAGAGGAGGATGCTGGAGGGATATATTCTAGATCTACATCATCATCATCAGTAATTAAATCATCCTTAGCATTGTCCGCCACTCCTTCACCAACACTTTTACATTCCTCTTGTCTTTTAGAGGTCTCAAACAGTTTCTTTTTACTTCTCCCCTTTGAGGGATTTTCACAGCTTTCACTGCTACTTTCAGACAGGTGTTTTTGTACTTGTTTGTCTTATTGTCAGATGCAGCAGTTGGTTGAGCTGATATACCTTCTTGAACTATGCCATCAACACTAGAATGTGACTCATTGTCATCTTCAGTGTTTTTAAAAGGTTTATTAATAGTACGGGTGGTGGTGGAACTTTTTGTGGGACTTTTACAAACTGTATCCTTACCATAATTTATTGCACACTCTGCAGTCAGTTTTTGGGCTACCACTTTACTCACAATTCCCTGCACGATTCCTAATCCTTTCTCCCTTCTCCTACCACTTGTGCATTTTCTGGACATTACTCAACTAATGTGTGTGTTTTTACTGTGAAGTACACAATAGAACTTATTGTATGGGATATCTTGCCTTGGCCCTCTATAAAATACTCATCTACTATCAGTCTGCCTCAGTCAAAGCTCACAAAAGGGTCCCTGTCTCTGACTCCAATCAATTTGTTTTTAAATTGTATTACTTTCTTAATTACTGCCCCCCTCTATCCCTATCACTGTAAAAAAAAACAAAAAAATCCAAAAAGCACTCCCTGTTCAACTGCTTCTTTCCCTAGACTCCCCTAGCACAGAGATAACAGCCAGATAAGGAAGGAATTTCGATCATGGCTGCCTCTGTCTTCCAAACCAACACACAGAATTTTGGGGTATATCTCCTTTGCACCCCCAGATTCCTCTTGCATATAGATAATAACCAGATCAGGAGAGAACTTGGATCATGGCTGCTTTTCTCTTTTGAAACATAAAGATTATGGGGTATGGGGGAAAATCTCCTTTGCTCCTTTCTCACACCCCAGACTCCTCTAGCACAGAGATAATAATATCCACATCAGGAAGGAACTTGGATTATGGCTGCCAGACAGTCACACAAGATTTTGAGGTATTTGGTGTCAACCTCCTTTCTCCCTTCCTGTTCCTCAGATTGCCCCCAGTCTCCCCTAAAACAGAGAACAAATGTCATGCCTGCAAGACTTCCTAAGCTAAGCTTCAACTCCACTTTATTAGCCTATCTTCTCTAGTTCAAAATGCTTTCTTCCGCTCACAAACAACTGACATCCCTTTTATACTATTCCTGTGGGAAAAGAAGGGAAACTTACCACATGATGTGGATAAATTCTGGCTTCCCTTTGAATTCAATGCAATGAGCTAGGCGAAAAAAATGGAAAAACATAATTTTTTTCATGAAAAATTTACCTCTGTCTGGAAAGTGCCATTTCTCTTGTGTTTCTCTTTTAAGGCGAAAACTTTTGCCCACCCGTACCTTTCATCCTTTAAGGACAAGGTAGGTGTTTGCTTCACAATGCATTATGCAATCCTGTGGTCCTTAAAGACGTTTATCCTTCTTGATGGGTGTAGTAGCTGCAATAGTTTAGGATTCACTGAGTGGAGAAGGTGTGATTTCTCAATTTGCTTGTTTGTCAGCTCTGCTATCCCCTTTACTGACCACGTATACATGTGAGTATATTTCAAGCATTACATGTTATTATCTTGTGGTAACAATATTACATGATTGCCCCCCCTTCTTCTTTTTGTGTTGTTGGCTGATAATAAAAAGTTTCCCAAATAGTTGTTTATATTGTCCCTTCTTATACAGTATTTGAAAATAGAAATCAAATCACCTCATATACACCTCATTTCCATAATGACCAAGTACAATTTTACAAGGCCTTTTATTTATAATTAAAAGCTTCTGTTTTCTTTATTAATTTTGTTGTCCATATCTGAACTCCAGTTTCAGAATATCTTCTTGAGGACTAGTGCAGTTTGTGCTCTTTTTTGTGTTGTCAGCATCTTTTACAGTTTGGAGATGACAGTTTGAAGAGAAGCAGCCTTATTCTTCACTTATACGAGATACAGTATCCTGTTTCTGGGTCAGGAATATCAGAGTGATGCATTTCTAGCGGTCCCTCGTATATTTGATTGACATCCAATGTGTTTCTGAGTAGCCAGGAGTAGGGTGTCTACAAGGTGGTGGTTCTGATATTTGATTCACTGCACTAGGACACCTCCTTGTGCTCTTCTATTTTTTAATAGCTTTTATTTTCAGAGCTAAGCGGTTTGCAAGAGGTCATTCACTAATACTCAAGTAAAGGCTATATCACCTTCTGCAAAAGAAAGGATTCTTTACTGTAAGAGCAGTAAAATATTGACTTTACTAACAACAGTGATGATATTTCCAGATGCAACAGCAATATTGAAGAAAAGTGTCCTTTTTACCAAATACTATATAATAATTTGCTAGCATGTTTGTCATGATGCAGTCATGCACAGTAGAGACTGTGCACGTTCGGCCAGTCTCTACTCTGCGTGATTGCATTGTGCAAGTGAGGCGACGCAAGACTGCATTGCGTGGAGCAGTGAGGTAGTGGTAACCGTTTGAGTGACAGAGGGGTATACAACGCATTGTAGCAATGCGTTGCATACCCCTCTGGCACTCAGAGGGTTAACATTACCCGGACTTTGGCCCATGTACACAGGCTTTTACACTAGTCAGGATATAAAAGGGTATTGAACTTAATGGGCCTTTGTAATGATGCATAACAAGTGCAAGTTTATCAAACAAATGAGAAGAAAAAATGTTCAGTGTGTTAGATATGTCTCTAGAATGCAAGTGGTTAAAAAAGTCTGACTTTTTAATCTTAAAATATTATTTAGCATTGGAATTCTAAAATGTCTCCCTTAATAGTCGGAAATGAACATCAGCTGAATAGCAGTGTATCTGGTTCTGCTGACTAACAATGCTTTCAAGTTCAGTATTACTTTTCTACTCTTCACCCACGCATTCAATTTATCACTTTTATTAGAAAATAGTAACCATGTCATTCTATGTATACCTTTGCAAATGTTAAAAGGGAAGACATAGAATTGAGAATAAATTGACTGCCAGAACTTTTTTTAATGAAAGGATTTATTACTCTTAGGTACATCCTTAACAAAGAAAGAAAGAAAAAAACAGCTGCTTCAGGAAAACCGTGAATTAGAGGCATACATCAATGTTATTTCTCCTGATTCCAGGGTGATAAAATGGTATAACTAAAAATATTGTAAGCCCTATCATTTATTAAAATATCATTACTGAGGCATTTGACATGTCAGTGAATGTCAGAGACAAAATGCAAATGTAAAACTTTAGGATGTTTAATATCTGCATGAATTGTAGAAGATATGAACTGGAGTTCTAGAACATCAATCAATGCACACAAAATGTATAACTTAAAGTACAATTCTCTCTGTAAGTGCTATTCATTCCATTGTAACAAAATAGGGTAGGGACAGTAAATATTTGTTCTCTAGCTGTTGGAGACTACAACTCACATCATTCCCAACCATTTACTGGCTGGATGGGGATGATGGGAGTTGTAGTTTTGAACAGCTGGAAGTTAAATGATTGACTAATACTAGGTTTGCTCCTCACAGAATATATTCTATATGCAGTATAATACATATTATACACACATGTTACTGGGTACAAGCATATAATGTGAGCGAGATATAACAAAGGTTGACTTGACTTTTTTTTTTCACAGTCTAATGGTGTATGAATATGTTTTATATCTATTTCACAGCTTGCAGGATATACTCAAAGGCCTTCCAGTGCTTTAATGTTTGGACAACTTTGCTGCTGTATCAGTGAATTAATCTGTGTATTCGCCCTAATTAGTTATAAGTTAAAATTAAACTAACAATGTGGAATGTGATCTTTTTTGATCCTGCAAGGGAATTGGAACAAGGAGCTCCCATGTTCAAACAAATATATTAACTGGTTATATTTAAGGAATGAGTGACTGGCACTATGGAATGTGTAGCCTAAAAGCATGGTGCCTTGATTCGGACCCCCCTCCCCCACATTGTGCTGATATCTGCTTCTAGAGCAATGTCTCTGAGAAACAGATGAGTTCAGCCTTGGATCTATAAAAAAATTCTAAATAATGCAATTTCCTTACTAGGCTAAAGCAGCAAAAAGTTTACCAAGGCACGGAAATATATTTTCAATAGGGATGGGTGGAAACTTTTGGCAAAAAAAAACCAAAACTGCCAAAAATGGCACATTTTGCCTTCTGAAGGAATTCCCTCAAAATCTGCAGATGTTCTGCTTTTTTTCCTCCATGCTGTTTCTTTCCCCCAGCCTTGTTTCACTGCTCTGGTAGCAATAGAACTAAACATGTGCCACTGCATCGATATCTATAAGCTTGGACAATGTAAGGATTTCCAGGTGTTGCTGGACTATAACTCCTCTCATTCACGGGGAATCACAGTAAGTGTAGTCTAAAAGCAATTGGAGTGCCTCATGTTGCCTACCACCACCAAAGAACCACACATACTGCCCCCAGCCTTGTTCTACTGCATTGGTAATCATAGAATTACACAAAATGACCTCTGAATCAAGGCCCTGTCCCACTGTCCTGGGATCCATAGAACCTAACATACCAAGCCTGACTCCCCCAGTGGGAATTCTTGGGTATAGGCAGAAACAAAGTTGCAGGAAATTTCATGGGGTTAGATGGAAGGTAGAAATGTTATAGTTTCTCTAGGTACTGACAAAAAGTTAGTGATAAAATTGCTCCCCCCCGACACCGCAGTGTCTAAATATAGTAAATATATAAATTGAGAGAGATTCTGTCGATACAATCTCACCTCTTTGTTAGTGTGCAGGGCACAGAAACAAAATAGGACAATAGAGAACAGAGAGCTAAGTTGTGGGATGTATTAAAAGCACCAAATAGATGCTGTAAAAACAGTGATCACCAAAAAAATAATAAAAATAGAGCTACAAAATATAGTCTATAGAAAATACAATTCCCTGTTGGAATGAAGGTAGTAGTAGATACCTGGGTCGGATCCTGATAAAAGCGGTTAGGTAGGTGAATGTGAATACCTGTTACAGCTTACCTTAGTTTCAGCGTCATCTACAGGCTCGAGGCTTCAAGCATGTAGCAGGCCTCTGTTTTATATGTTTGCTTCCTGTAGTCTCCTCCTACCTACTTCCTGCAAACTACTTCTTCCCTCTGAGCTGCTCCTCCTACCTACTCCCAGTGGAGGCGTTTAAAAGGCAGACTGAGTCCTGACTCAGTTGCCCTTGCGTTGTTGTGCTTAGCAGTTTTCTTAACTTGGGCTCTGTGTATGACCTGGCTAGTCTTCCATCCAACCTGGTGCTGACCTGTGGCTCTGTCTGACTATTCTTTTGTGTATTCCTATTAGTGGACATCCAACCTGGTGCAGACCTGTGGCACTGGCTGACTACCTGAACTGTGCATGACCTGGCTTGTCTGACTACCCCCTCTGGTGCTGACTTGTGGCTCTGTCTGACTACTCTTACATTTGCTCCTTTACCTAGCAGACATCCAACCTAGTGCGGACCTGGGGCTATGGTAGACCAGCTCTGATACTGACTGCAGGCTTGAGTCAGCTATCTACTTCCTCTCTAACTGCAGGCTGAGTCAGAGTCCTCTCCTTACTGACGGCAGGCATGTGTCGGTACATCTTCCACATCGGATCCTGTGTTCCTGTTCCTGACCCAGTTCCTGCTCCTGTTCTGTTCCTGGTTCCAGCAGAGACTACCAGTGGCTAAGGCCTAGTCTCTAGCATTGTGGTCAAGCCTGGCAGCCTATTATTTCTGGGGACGTGCGATGAAGGTATGGGCCATTAATAGGTTTATTAGTTACAATTATTAGATTGATTTGCCACAACTAAGTAGATTTTCTATCGCTCAATTTTGACCTCTAGGGGTATTCTGTTTGTTGGTGTCACAAGAGGTTAAAGGTCAGTGAAACCTCCGGTTATGTTTTTAAACATCATTTACACATATTTTTTATTTTTGTTATTTTTGTGGTTATTAGTTTCCACACCTAGTGGTTTATCTGGGTGATTAGAGAAAATTTGTAAGAGATAAATGTGCACTTGTCTGTGGCGGAAGCGTTAATCTTTCCACGGGTCACAGGGTATTTAAAGAGGGTTAGTGGTTCATGTTGTTGTCTTGATAAAGATCCCTGTCTAGGGATCGAAACGTTGATCTTAATTAAAGTAACTTATTTCACCATCTGAGCAGTCCTGAGAGTGCTGATTTTAAGAAGATTATATATATATATATATATATATATATATATATATATATATATATATATATATAGACAGATACGGATAACCAAAACAAAAATAATAAAAAAATAGAAAAATATATATAAGAAAAAAAAATAAATAAATAAAAAATAATAAAAAAATTGAAAATAATAAAAAATTAAAAATAATAAAGATAAAATCAATAGCAAAAGAACAAAAAGCAAAAAACCAAAAACTAAAACAAAAAAATAATATAATAAATAAAGAAAAAGTTCAAATAAAAATAACAGTAAAGAATAATATCTATAAAAAATATATATATAAGATAAAAATAAAATTATAAAAACAAAAATAAAAATAGTCAGAAAAACCATACCCAGGGAAAGGAGATGCCACAAAGGAGGAATACCAGTAGAACAAGAAAGCTATAAAAAAGGACCTATGAAAAGACTAATACTAGACAAAAGTATGCACATCTATTTTTTTCATTGTGTGTATATATATATATATATATATATATATATAATTTTCATGGGTAAAATAAAGTACTTAGAGGGAAAGCACTGTAGAACAAAGACACAGTCAAAAAGGTCAGAATTGCTCCGGTCCTTAAGTGCAATTCACCTCAGATTTTCCCAGTCCTTAAAGGGTTAAGAACTCTTGGGATAGATACTTGGGATAGATATATGGCTATTATATTAATAAAAAGTATGAGCTAACTAGATAGGGAAATGAGCAGACTAGATGGGCCTATTGGTGTTTGCCATCAAATCCTATGTTTCAATGAATGGGAGAGTAGCCACAGAAACCACAGCGGTGTAAGCCCAGCCATAATATATTTTAACCCTTTGAGTGCCAGAGTGGTACGCAATGCATTGCTTTGCAATGCGTTGCTTACCACTCCAACACTCAAAGGGTTCAAAATATTTATTTTTTATTCATGTTGTAACACCAAATAATGAAATTGAAGCCACTTTGGTTTTAACGGCTTTACACCTGGTTGAATTGGTTCAGCTTGAACCTGGCACAATGCAGAGTGCATTGCTTTATCCTTCTCCCCTTTCACCTATAGTGCTTACAGATCTGTTTCTCTTTTTCCCTTGAGAAATCTGTCGAAGCACAATGTGAATTCATGTACTGGCATTTGTATAGCAGTTTGGCAGGCTATTACATTGGCAGTAAACAAAGAGAAACTGTTTGATGTGAAAAATAGAAAAATGATTCAGCTTCTGTAAGTAAACATGTAACGCAAGACGGCAAACAAACAAGCATCTATCTATCCACAAGACTGACAGTAAGCAACAAACTCATCTCTAAAGGGGAGATTTACTTCACTTTGGTCTTTGGTATCTTGCTGTTTTTAATAAGACTGAAAAAAATATTCATCTGTAAAAAAAAAACAATAAAAAACATGGTAACTAGAAAAGGAAACAAACAAAAACCCTTATTAGTCTGTGCAAGGGAGCGAATTACAGCCAAACTGTATAGTTCAGCAGGCTCTGATATATGTAAATCCAATGCATTTATTCTGTTGACAAGTTAAAGTAGACCAAACAAATGAGATAAGGCACGGCTTTCTGAGCTTCAATGGCAACTTTTCATGTTTAAAAAAGTTGGAAAAAATGTGCAGCCAGTAGTAGGCTTGGTAATTGTAGGGTCAGTTAAAATAATAGGTGATAATAGGTGATTTGAGATAAGAAATGAATGTCTGAAGGGGTTTTTATGCCTCCCCATTAATTTAGTCTAACTATTTGGTGGAAGCTGAAATGTTCTGACAGGCTCAAAGGAAGGGTGAGGAGGTGGGTCTGTTTTCAGTCTAGGTAAATAATTAATTATGTAAGTTGGGTCACACATGCCAGAGAACTCATTTCTGCTATAATCAACTGGTACTGTTTCTGTTATTTATTCTTTTATTGTACAATTCAGGTAGTTTCCATAGTATAGATATATAGTGTTCTAGTGATCTTGTAAGTGAAATGTTATGACTGTAGGTCTTGAGTTGCTAGTAGGTATGGACAAAAACAGTCGCAAAAAACATGATTTTCTGCTTTTCCTGCTGGACTTCCCACCAATGGAGAAACCAATAGATTTCCCTCCATTTTGCTCAGAATTTCCTGTGAGAATGGTCCTATTTCCCACCAGTGTTTTCAATGTTGGAAAAACTTTTTGCCTCCATACAATAAAAACCCACAATTTCTTGCCATGCAACATATTGTAGTTTAGGAGACAAAGACAGAGGAAGCAGGAAAGGTGGGGGGGAGAGAGAAAGTTTGTTCTGATTATGCTAATACAGAGTTAGAGAATGAAATCAGCAGCACCAGCAGAAAAAGGAGCCCATATAACCCTGATTCAATGCTTCCCATTCCCCCAGCATTGTCCCTCTGGGGAAGTATATTGAAGATGGAAGAATTGGCTAGCAGTATGAGCAACAGTACACATCAGCTGCCTGCTGCTACTGCTGCCAGTGCACCTTCTTCTGAGAAGGAGATGGCAAGTGTGACAGAAGGGGAAGCTGGGTCACACTTGTCATCCCCAACTAGTCCCAAAAACAGAAAGAGACTGGTTGTGGTGGTGTTGGTACTGAGACTGAGGGTAATGGTGAAGCAGCTGGTGTGGAAGAGAGTATGAGAGCATTTTTGGCAGAAATCAATAAGGCATGGGAGAAAGAGAGGCACATGGAGATGGGCATCACCTCCACCACCAGTAGTGACAATATGACGTTTTCTGCTGCTGTAATTCCTGCTGCTGAGTTGCATTCATTCATATGTTACAGCAGCAGAATGATGATGAGCAGGCTCGTAATCAGGCCAGTGTGCCACAGACCACTGTGGCCACAATGGGAGTGAGTTCAAAAAGCAGTGATATGGGACTAGGTCAGGTTCCACTTGCCACCTATACTCCGGGGCTCTAGTGCTGATGCTGAGGCAGCAGCATCACCTGCCCAAGCCATTGTAATTGATTCTGGAGAAGAAGAACGTCATTCTTCTCCACCTCTCCCTTCACTGAAATCATGGGTGTGAGAATATTTTTCCCTTGGCCCAGCACAGTGCAGTCATCAGTGAATGCACTGTGCACTATGAGTGATAAGGTAGTGAAAAGGAGAAAAAGAGGGGACATACCTTGGCACATCTGCCCTCATTAAGCACATGCAACATAGACACCACAAAGTTTCTGTTAAGCATGTGAAAGCCAAACCCCCAAAATAATTTCAGAGCCACTGTCACTGTGCCCCCTGTCTTTCCCAAGGGTACAAAGAACAGAGGAGAAATCCCAGAGGAAGACAAGAGAAACCCAGCCTGGAAGTTTGATGATGAGCATAACTCTTTTTCTTGACCTGGATCCTGGTATAGGAAAATGTACCTACTATCCCTGCCCTGACACACTCAATGTCCTATTCATCCATTAATTCCACAACCAGCTGATAGCAAGTCTTTAGATGCGAGGATCTGGCAGTTCATGCCCCCCCCCCATTGCACATTGTGTGATGCACTGTAAGGATGTGTAGAACTTTTCTCCTAAAAAGCGAAACAGGAGAAAAATGGCACTTCCCACCGAGCAGGACATTCTTAACGGTTTTCCGCTTTTTTTTGCCTAGCACATTGCATTGAAATCAATGAGAAGACTGAATTTCCTCCCACCATATGGCAAGTTTCCCTTCTTTTCCTGCAGGTACAGTATACAAGGGATATCAGGTTCTTGAAGTTTGCCATTCTCTGTTTGTGAGAGGAAGAGAAAGCAGTGCAGTTTTGAGCTAGAGAACACAGGCTAATAAAGTGGAGTTGAAGTTTAGTTTAGAGAGATGTGTAGGCAACACATTTGTTCCATGTATTAAGGGAGTCTGGGGCACCCCAAATACCTCAACATTCTGTGTGACTGACTGGGGAGACACAGGCAGCCATGTTATAAGTTCCTTCCTGATCTGGCTGTTATTTCTGTGCTAGAGGAGTCTGAGGGTATGAGAAGGGAGCAAAGGAGATCTACCCCCAAATAGCACAAAATTCTGTGTGACTGGGAAGACACAGGCAGAATGAATAATGAAAGGTTTTAAAACTCATGCACATCATTTTAACAGTAACACACTTTACCCATAAAAAATTTCAGTACAGGCTCTTTATATTTATAAATAGCTAGAGACATCCCATTCTGTCCCTAATTAAAGAAATCCAGAACTTTAAAGTTACATCCTCTGATGTCTTGGTGCACTTTCTGTTTGTTTGCCTGCAATGAAAAAAGCATTACATTGCCCCGTGCTTTTCAATAAAATGTTCTGCTAACAAAGAATCACCTAAGTCTTTATTTGCAACATCACTGAACTTTTCCCTCATGAGTGATTTCATTGTCCTTGTGGTCATATCCAGATATTTTGGAACACATCTCTATGTTATAAGGTACACCACCTCAAACGTGTTGCAGTTTAACAGTGCTTGATCTTATTGGACATGTCAGTCTCAGTGCTAGTAAGTTGACCATCAACTTTCACATGCTTGCAATATTTCTAAACATTACAACCATATTTCTACTTCCTCTTGCAAGACAACCATGTAGAGCACTGTATTCTGCTTACTGCTTTACATTGTGGGAGAAATTGTATTTTCTATAACCCCACCTCATCTAAAGTGCATCATCCCTTAGGAAGATATTCAGGTGCCTTTCCATATCCCTATGAATTTGCTTGACTTCCATAGTATTGGTAGTAACTAGTGCATTATTCCATTCCCAAGCTGGTAGTTAAATATATCTATTCTTATATCCATAGCTAATGAATCAAGTCTGTCTGGCAAAGGACTTTCCATCTAAACTGTCCCACGGGGGTCTCTCCTGACCAGAGAGGCCATGTGAGCACTATTTGCAGTTAATAAAATATTCAGTGAATTTCCTTTGTAATACACATCCATACTGATACCTAATTCCATACTGGCATTCAGCTAAATATATCCAAAAAAGGTATCTTGCAAACTATTGACGTATCTATGAAACAATTAATTATGTTGCCTATGGAGATTCTCCACCTCAAAGACATGGGACCACTCCCACCACCCCATAATGAGGTTGGTGCCTTGGAGATTATATAATGGAAGGCCTTGCTGACTATAGATGTGAAATTTGTTTATTAGACATGAATATAGCATGACAGTGGTTGTTTTGGCTAGAGATGCATGGTATACTTCCACCTTTACAGACAGTATTTATTTTGCTGGTTCTCAATTTCTGTCTGTACTATAAATATTTTTGGATTTTTTTTTTCTTAAGAGACATGGAAATACTATGGGTGCAAAGTTTGCACCCATCTCTTTATGATTGTCATTTAAGCAATCCGAGTATACAAAGACCAATATGTCTTGGAAAACAGAGTAAGTTCCATTTAAACACCAACTTCTGCTTTTAACACCTTCAGTTCTAGAGCACTCTCATTGCTCTCATGTCCTCTATGTCTGTTCCTATACCCGCTTTGAGGGTCAAAATCTATGCTTTTTGGTCTTTGGTCTTGATGAAACAGATCCCAACAACTACTATACTTGAGAAACAATACAAACTGGCACACGACCTAACTAACAAGGAACAAAAAGCAATATAGTCATTAAATGACAACAAAAGCATAGTCAGTAAACTGGCAGAAAAAGGTGGTGCAGTAGTGATTAGGAACACAAAACTATATAGAAGAGGCTCACAGGCAACTCATGGATGAAAGATACTACTGCAGACTACAAGAAGATCCCACTTCTAACTACACAAAAGAGCATTAGAAAAATAATGTAGTTACTTTGAGCTGTCATATCTGCAGTGTTGTTTCATTCTGTATCACAGGTAAGATCAGAAGCAGGGATGGGAAAGAAGTCTCTTTTTAGACAGAATAAATACAGCTTGCGGCTTTTTCTTTCAAAATTCTTGCTTATAAAAAATGCGTAAAATGTTCACTTTTTCGTTGCTGCCAATTCATATCTCTCTATAACTTTGGCTAACAGTGAGAAAATGCTCGGGGGTCAGAATGTGTGGATCTATAGGTATCAGTAGGACAAGGTTGGGGGCAGTATATGTTGTTCTATGGCTACTAAGGCAGCTAAACAAGTCTTGTAGGACAGTATATGGGGTTTTATGTTTGCCAGCAGGACAAGGCTAGGGATCAGTATGTTTGGTTCTATGGCTATCAGTGCAGTGGGACATGGCTTGCAGATCAGTATGGGTGGCACTATGGCTGCCAGCAGGACAAAGCTGGGGTTTCCGTATCTGTGGTACTATGGTTACCAGTGCACTGAGAGAAGTCCGAGGGGTCCAAATGTGTGGTTCTATAGCTACCAGTGGGACAAGGCTGGAGGTGAATATTTGTGATTCTGTGGTTACCAGTGCAGTGGGTTATGACTTGGGATTAAGTATATGTGGCTCTATAGCTACCAGTGGGGCAAGACTGGGGGTTCAGTATGTGTGGTTCTTTGGCTACCACTTGGACAAGGTTGGGGTGTCTGTGATTTCATCAGATTTCTCTTCTAGCACAGGCTGCAAATGTGATAAGCTAACTGATGCTCCATTTTACATTGCGTTACCTAGAGGGATACTCTAGATGTGGGAGGTAACTATAATATTATCATGGATTTCTATGGGCAGAAAGTCAAAGGAAAAAACAAAAACAAAACACTTTTAAAAGAAATTCCTGCACAAGGCAAAAACTTTTCACCAATCCCTAATCAGAAGCATAGAAAAGAGAGACAGACACTGGCATAACTAGTCACTGAATTTTTGGGCCCCCATCACAGAAATATTTTCAGTGAAGCGTAACTCACCAAATGCACCTTTGAACAGATGGGGTCTGCTTGGATGCTGAGTCCAGGCACAACTGCACCCAGGATCGGATTTACATCCCAGGTTCCCCTAGGCAAGGCACTCTAGGTCCCATTAGCATACCTGGGAACTCTCCGGATTTGCCCCGGAGACTCCGGTTCTGACAGAATTTTACCGGGTCTCCGGGGCAGAGGCTGATTCCTCCGGATGTGGAGAGTTTCTATTGAAACTCTGCCACATCTGCTTTTTCTCCCGCTGATCCTCAGTCCCCAGCCTTCTGTGTGGCACCTTTAACCCTCTGAGTGCCAGAGTGGTAAGGAATGCATTGCTTTGCAATGCATTCCGTACCACTCTGGCACTCAAAGGGTTAAGTCCCCCCCCTCACTCGCAGCAAGCCCCACCCCTTTTTGACGCGATTAGCGTCATTTTTGTCACCTCCTGGTGAACAGAGGACTACCCTCCGGGTAGCCCTCAACTGGAAGTTCCCAGGTATGCCCATTAGCTCTGCCCATGGTCACACCTCCACTCCTCACATGACCCCACCTCCAGTCCCATGCACTGTTTCCTGGCAATTTTGAATGTGGGTGTGGCTAGCATAGCTGAGGCGCCCCTCAAAATTTGGCACTCTAGGCACTTGCCTACTCTGCCTATTGGGAAATCTGGGCCTGACAGCACCCTCTGCACTCCCTGTACTTACACCCTGGAGACAGCTTTGCGATCCACAAGTTACAATGAGTTACATGTTAACTAAGGATTTATCATTTTTAACCCTTTGAGTGCCAGAGTGGTACGCAATGCATTGCAAAGCAATGCGTTGTGTACCCCTTTGGCACTCAGGGGGTTAAGAAGGGGCTATATTTTAAATGGACTTAAGGTACAGGCATACCAATTGCTGGATACATGGAATTAATGGTGGTCTGTAACTCCAAATGGCAAATTTGCACATTGCAGAAACCTGTTACACTCCTTGAATTACAAGCACCTAAAATAGTTTGGCCTCACGGTTGTGAAAGATGTGTCCTCTACATTGAGAAGCAATGAACCAAATCTAGAATCCAAAGGTTAATTTAACATTTTGGCCCTATTTGGGCCTTTATCAATTATCAGTGCTAGGGAGGGATACCAAAATAGAAACAATAAAGGGATTGATTTAATTTACGTTAGCATAACAATAGTTTGTTTAACTGGCAATGTGATTGTACACTTTGTTGTCATTGTGTGTCATGGTGATAAGCCCTGGTGTTACCTGTATACATTCTGGTGTCCTAGAATTGAATAAAACTATTCTATTCCATCTTATGTGTACACTATGTAAGTGTCTACCTACATGTGCACACTCATTCGCTCCCCAGTTCCTCTCCAGCAATCATGGGCTTTTCCTCACATCTGTCACAGAAGCAGCAATAACCAACCTGCTTCCTTCTCATTCTTCTCACAACCCACTGTGATCTTATTTAGGCCCTTTCTTCCACCCTACTCTTCATCCTAATATATATCTATAAATGCTTATTTGTCTATGATATTTTTCCTGCTGCCTAATATATCAGACAAATCATCCTTAACCCTTTGGGTGTCAGAGGGGTATGCAACACATTGCAAAGCAATAAAACATCATCCTCTAGATGTCATTGTTTCTCTCTTGCACTTTGCAACCAAGCTTTGTTAATTACATTTCTACTTCTGTTTCATTGTGTATCCTGTGTACATGCATACCCTTATTCTATTAAAGGTTAAGTTCTAGAACAGGGACCTCCCACTGTCTTACTCTGTAAATCATCTGAATTATCCTGTATTGCCTGGGTTAAAATTCATATTACACATATCAGTAACAGCCAGGGCTTTTTTCCCCACTATATACTGTAAAATTCAAAACAAAAAATGGTATATGTACTTGTTTTTCTGAAAAATAGCCCTGTTAATATAAGTTATTTAGCTGCTAGTGTTACATTACTGCATGGCCTCCAATATTGTTAATTATGTTTCTTAATTTATTTTGTGATATTATATTAGCCCCTTTTTGTGCCAGAGGTGTGTCCAATGCTATTCAATGTGTTGGACAACCTTCTAGCTCTCAAAAGGTTAATGTGATTTAGTAGGCTTTAAATCACAAGATGAATAAGTTGCCTGCTTTAACTCATATGTCCCCGTGTGTAGATAGATAGATAGATAGATAGATAGATAGATAGATAGATAGATAGACAGACAGACAGGCAGATAGTGTTCTGAAGCAAAACAGTTACACCATAGGGATCAAATAAAAATCCCCAATTATTTTGATAGAACTTTTAACCCCTTGAATACTGGAGAGGACTACAATGCATTGCCTGCCATTTAAATCACTGAGAGTTTGGGAATCTGTATTTGCCTCTATGGGGAAGCTGGAATCTGTATGGGGAAGAACAGAACCTCTTTAGCTTCCTGAATGCAACTCTTTATGCAAAGAATGGTTGAAATAGATTTACACATTTTAAATTGTTATATTTTCTAGTGGATTTGCTTTTATAATAGAATATATTTTGAAACTTCTGACTTTTACAGTTTAAAATGGAATCTGACACTAGCCTTGAATGCACTGGTACCAGCTTCGGGTGTTAGAAATAAGATGTGTGCGTGTCTTCCTTGAGAAATCACACTGCTGCCAGCACTTCAACTGTCTCTGATAATCTGGTTCACACTCCAGGGACCCACCTACGTAGTTTTTCTTTAAGTGCTGTGGAAATGAAAGCAACACTTGTCTTTATAATCAGGACCTAGACTAAACATTAAACAAGAGCACAAACAGTGGGAGATGCCATGTTTTAACTATTGCTTTAGTATAATTCATGATTTACTCTGTCCTATGTCCTGCATACAGATACGCTACTGAATCTTTACCGAAAACGCCACAATAGTTTAATATGGGTGAAGTGTGCTACCGTGTTAGCCATAGAAAAAGCAGGTGAATAGTAGTGCTGGAGCCTAGGGAATGAGTTATAGACATTACTGAAAAGAATATTCACTAACAGTGGAATTTAAATGTTAAAATAATTATAGTGTGTATTTACAGTGATAGTAATGTTTCACAAAAAAGCAGCTCCAATTAATCTTCATAGTATTTGGGTCATGGAGATTGTTATTTCAATACTGTCAGAGTTGTATTTCAAGAGTAATTGAATGATAAAGTACTCCCCTCCCACCCCTTTTACCTAGTGTAAGCAACTTCCCCTCAGATGTGGAATCTGGTCCCTTGACCAGACAGCTCACAGCAAGGGACAATCTTCTTAATGTGAACATAAGGAAAGCAAGGGACAATCTTCTTAATGTGAACATAAGGAAACCCTGCCCCCTTGACAGGTTTTTCAGGTTTTTCCTTTTGCTCAGTGTAGATTGTCCCTTGTCATAATCCATCTGGGCAGTCTTACTGCTCTGAGGGGAGTAAAAAGGGCGGGAGGGGGATACTTTATCATTCAATTACTCTTGAACTACAATTTAGACGGTACTGAAATAATGCTCTCCATAACCCAGATTCTATGAAGATTAATTGGAGCTGCCTTTTTTTGTGAAACATTACTATCCCTTTAACCTGCCATGTATTGTGTATTCAGTCTTCATTCTTATTATGTGTCCAATATAAGTTTTTAACCCTAGCACACCAAGCTTTACCTGTGCGGTATGATCAGTACTTCAGCTGGTCAGATACACAAAGTAAGAAAAAAAGAGTGACATGTGCACACGAGTATATTGTTTAACCTCGAATGAGCATATTTATTGCAATTACATAAGCACAACATTTCAGGGGACATGCTCCTTCACCAGATAATAGAGAAAACCCCTCACCTATTCAGATTAAATAGGAGAAATGGCAGCAAGTTTGAATATATGTGACAACTCAGTTAGCCCAATAAGAATAATTATATTCAATTAATTCAACTCAAAATAATAATAATGGTATAATAATAAACATAAATCGTATTTAAATCTATATAGTGAAAAGCATTTTCTACTCTATACCAAAAAAACATTTACACTCAATCCTTATTCTCTTATGGGTAAAGGATACTTGAATGTAATTTATTTAACAGCTACGGACCTTAATGGTCTATTAAGTTCAACAACATAGTTTTTCAATTTTTTTTAATAATGACATAGCTCTTATAATATTTAAAATATGTAATTTTACAAGAAGCATTGCAAGCTATATTCTTCATTTAACCCTTTTGGCAATATAGTGCAAAGTTTATGTATCTCATTTCATGCTGTAATAACAACAACCATTTTCTGTCACCACATCTTTTAGATATTTTAACAGTTTACAACACACACCATCTTATCTGAAAAACACTGTGTCCTAATTCTTTGAAGTTTTTACTCACTGGTGTTACTGAATTTTTTTTATCAATATCACAGTTTCTGATAGATATCTTATGTTCACCTATTCTATTCTTAACAGGATGTGATGTTTTCCCCACACAAGCAAGACCACGTGAGCATTTCAACATATAAATTACATTATTTGTATTACATGTTGCATATATCCTCAATGTGATTTTTTTTGACATTTTGATGGGTGCTTGATAAAATTGTCCTTAATTATACTATTCTAACATATGCATTTTAGACAGGGGTATGTTCCTATTTGTGGTTCTCCAAAAAATATTTTATCATTTTTCACTTCTTGATTAATATCAGCTAAAATTAGATGAATTACTATTTTCTTATATCTTTTATCAAAGATTAAAGGATTTTCTTTAAGCAATTTACCATATTCCATATCCTTCTGTATAATTGGAAGTAACATTTAATAATTTTTTGTATCTGTAATGAATTTGTATTATATGTACTGATAAACAGCAAACAATCAGACACCAGCACCAGCATTATTCAGAAGGATATTTTCTCAATTTGCAGAAGTTTATTTACCTCCTTTTTTAATTTACTTCATTTGTATCCTCTGTTCACATACTTTTCTAGCATTTCACTCAATCTTTCTTCACATAGGTTATCATCTGAAACAATCATCCTTACTCAGAAACTTGTTGTAAATTAAAGGTATAGTAATACTTCGTTTTATCTTTATTTTATTTTGTAGGCATGAAAAAAACATGAAGAACGATATAAGTCTTATCTCTCAAACCTTTATGGTTTAAGAGATATTCACAAGCAAAGTTTCCCCCTCCCTCCCCTTTTTCCTAGTGTAAGTCATCTCTTCTCAAATGTGAATCTGGTTGTAAGACCAGACAGATAACAGTAGGGGACAATCTTCTTTGTATGAAAACAATGAAAGCCCTTCCCTCCTTGACAAGTTTTTCAGCTTTTTCCCTTATCTTAATTGAAGATTGTCCCTTTCTGCAGTCTACCTGGGCACCTCCCTTCTGATCTGGCTGAACAGGGGAGGGGGGATACTTTGCTTGTGAATATCTCTTAAACCATAAAGGTTTGAGAGATAAGACTTATATCGTTCTTCATGTTTTTTTAATGACTACAAAATAAAATAAAGATAAAATGAAGTATTACTATCCCTTTAAACCTTTTATCAGAGCTCAAAATTTCCACTCGCCACTAGCCAATGGCGAGTGAAAATGTAGCCCTGGTGAGTAGAAATTCAGCCCTGGTGGGTATGTTATGGCTTGCAGTGGCGAGTAACTTTTCAGGTCTGGCTAGTAGCAAAGGACTTCATATTTTAAGCCCTGCTTTTATCATAGAGGTAGGATGGAAGCTGCACTGGTTTCCTCTCTGCTCCCCTCTTGTTTAACTCCATGCATAACTCCCAATTAATCTTTAAGAAAATATTATTGTATATAATTGCATGAACAAATCTCTATATACATACACATATACAGTATGTGTATATACATATATGGGTAGAGAGAGAGACCGTGTTAGGCATAGAAAAAGGAGACTGGTACAGTAAATATGATACCATTATTGGCTAAGTAAGTGGCTCTAGGAAAGCTTAACCAGTAAAGATATCACTTTTACTCTACCAATCTCCTGGTATATACATATAAACAGATAGTGTTGTGTGTGTGTGTGGTGGTGTCTGAGGTGTGGTGTGCCTGCACATGTATGTTTTTGAGAATGTGGTGGTGTGCATTTCTTTGTGTGTGGTGGTGTGTATGTGTGTTGTTTTGTGTGACTGTGTGTTGTGTGCGTGTGTATGTTGTATTTGGCGGTGCCAAATGAACAAAATGTATGAAGGGGTGTTTTGGCTTTGAAAGGCGGACACACAGGGGCTATGAAGGCTGAAATGCACATATTTTTTGGTAGTGTCACAGGCAGTTGCCAGTTGGGGGACTCAGTTTTCAGAACCCACCAAACAGCTGTTAGGAGTCATTTTGAGAGTGTACAATGCAACCCCATAGGAGCAAACATATTAAAATATTGTAATTTACCTTTAAGAAAAACTCCTAGAGCATTATCTAGGGATAAAATCACATCATGTGGAAGAAGCACAATCACTAAAGGGATAGTAATGTTTCAGAAACATTCAGCTCCAGTCAATCTTCATAGTATTTGAGCCATAGAGAGTGTTATTGCAATACTCTCAGAGTTGCAGTTCAAGAATAATTGAACGATAAAGTATCCCCCTCCCAGACAGCTCACAGCAAGGGACAATCTTCTTACTGTAAACATAAGGAAAACCCTGCCCCCCTTGACAAATTTTTCAGGTTTTTCCCTTATGCTAATTGAAGATTGTCCCTCTCTGTGATTCATCCGGACAGTATTGCTGCTCTGAGGTGAGCAGTGTTACATCAGTAAAAGGGGCGGGAGGGGGATACTTTATCGTTCAATTACTCTTGAACTACAACTCGTACAGTATTGAAATAACACACTCCATGGCTCAAATACTATGAAGATTAATTGGAGCTGCTTTTATTGTGAAATATTACTATCCCTTTAAACTTACAGTGATGTATAGACTGCATAATCTAGTGAGGGCAACCAGGCTGTATACCAAACTATTACCCTGCTGCTGGTAAAAACAATTTATACAAAATGTTCATGTGAGGTGCCGCGTGGCGGTTCGTAAACTGAAGCCCGATAGCAGGTAGACGCTCTGTATATGAACACCACACACCGGGGAGGCTGGATATATGACAGCCCCCCAAGATGTAGGCCATAACACAGGGGCAGGCTGTGTGGTCCAGAGGACAGCAGTGGTCAGTTTGGATAGTCAGAGGTCAGAATTATAGATATCAGCGGAGGTCAGTTTGGATAGCCAGAGGTCAGAAGTATAAATATCAGCAGAGGTCAGTTTGAATAGCCAGAGGTCAGGAGTATAGATATCAGTGGAGGTCAGTTTGGATAGCCAGAGGTCAGGAGTATAGATATCAGCAGAGGTCAGTTTGGATAGCCAGAGGTCAGGAGTATAGATATCAGTGGAGGTCAATATACTGTGCCTGTGGTCAGAGGTCCAGGAGAAAGCAGACTGAGCCAGAATCAGGAATCCAGAAATCTGCAGGGATGCAAGGATTCAGGAAACAGAAGCTGCAACAGGGAACAGGTAGCAGGTAGCAGAACACTGTCTAAATGACTAGAGCTCATTAAACAACTAAGCTCCGATGAAAGGGCGTTCAGAGTTTATATAGGCACTGAACTGCGTGACCTCATCACGCCGTTCACGTGCCCAACAGACCAGCCCCACAGAGGGAAATAAAGGACCAGAGGACAGAGCACTTCTGTCTCGTCCTGGCGCTGCAGCAAGACCTTTGCACCATGCCGACGTCATCCACTGGTGCAAGCTACAGGCCGCACATACACGGACAGAGACGGCAGACCTCTCCTCCCATCAACCCCGATGGAGACGGCTGTTGGCAGTGAGGGCTAGTCAGCGCAGGCCTTACAGTTCACCTTTTTAAATTTTTTCTAACTCATTGGATACAAACAAAGTCTCTTAAGCATTGCAAAGCAATGCATTTGAGATGCCTCTAGCATCCAAAAGGAGCAGCACAAAAGTATAAAATATTAGTTAACATGAATGCATACAATTTACTGTCCCTTTAAACAAACCTCTGATTTGTATATATTTATAATTTAATAACACACTATCACAGTCTACCTTAGAGGCCTAGTTATCCTGAGCTTCCTTCCTCTGTGGTATGTCAACCAGCATAATTGAGGCCGCCTCCGCATTGCAGACATCATGAAACAGGCACTGGCTAGGACACCTGTTTATGGGCCTATTCTGTGTGGCCTATTTGGGTCCCACCTTCTCCTGCTCCTTTATAAACCTCCCTGGGCCTGGGAGTTATTGCCCTTATGTGGTGTTTCTAATATTGTCTCTTGTGCTCCGTTGTGTCCTGTTCTCTACTGAGAATCCGCTCCGTGTATGATCCCGGCTTATCTGACTACCCACATCGGTTCTGACTCACTCCATGTATGACCCCAGCTTATCTGACTACTCACATCCGTTCTGACCTGTGGCTCTGGCTGACTAACTCGCTCTGTGTTGACCCCGGCTTGTCTGACTACCCACATTTGTTGTGATCTGTGGCTCTGGCTGACTAACTTGCTTCGTGTATGATCCCGGCTTGTCTGACTACCCACATCAGTTCTGTCCTGTGGCTCTGTATCACAGTGCCTGTGATCCTTTCTGTCACTGTCGCTTGTGTTGTACGCTGATTCGCTATACTGGTTTGGCCCGCCCCTGGTGACCTTTTTATGCCTGACCGTGACACCTGTCAGGTGCCCTTTCATGGTGTTTCAGAGCCAGTGTTGCTGAGTTCCTGTGTTCCAGTTTCCCGTGTACCGAATTGGCCCGTCTTGACTACGTTCCTGTGTTCCTGCTCGCGATTGACCCGGCTTGTCTGAGAACCCGCTCTGTTATTCGACCAGGCTTGGCTGACGTTCCTGTTCTTGATTGACCCGGCTTGTATGAGTACCCTCTCCGTGATCCGACCCGGCTTGGCTGACTTCCTGCTACGTGATCAGTTAACGGACTGCTCCGGTGACCTGCTAGTTCCTGCTCTCCTCTCCAGTTGTCAGTGTAGCGACATTCTGACTTCCGCCACTGCCGCTTGCCTGGTTGATCGTGTGACCTGCTCCTGTCCGGTATTGCTCGCTCCCAGTGCTGAGTATTGCTTGATTGCAGAGCTGTGCTACTGTCTTGAGCTTCTGTATCGCTTGCAGAGCTATCATACTCCTCTGAGCCTCCGATCCGTAAAGCTGCATTTTAACCCTAGCTGTGCCACATTACCTTTCGCTAAGCCTCTCTCACTGGTATAGAGCCTGCCTCTTGCATTACCTCTGCTGAGTCTGCCGCTTATGCTCTAGGTGGTCGGCGGCTCATTACACCATTGCAGAGTAGTGCTGTCGGTAACGGTTCCGGTAGGGCGCTATTTGGCTCAGACTCATACATTAACTCCATTGGGGCTGAAGGCACAAGCTACTATAGCTAAGGGTGAAGGGCTATTGGCTTCTCCATTGCAGCATATGGTGGTCCGTTGTTACGCCCGTGGGGGCTACTGGCTCAAAGCTCTTGCAGGTTGACTTAGGTGTACGCCTGTGGGGGCTATTAGCAGTTCTTGCAGTTCAGGCTATACTGTGGTGACGCTCGCGGGGGCTAACTACTCGAGCACTTGCAGAGTCAGTTGTATCCTTGGTTACGCCCGTGGGGGCTATTCTGGGTACTGTTCTGCTGATATTACCTCTGGTCACACAAGGCCTAGCAGCGACCCCTCTCAGTACTATAAGTGTGATTCCAGCTACACTTACTTCTCCCAATTAACACCTTGGGCGTGCCAAACTCCACTACAGAGACTGTTCATCTATGCATTTAACCCTTATCTGAGTCTCTCTTATGTGCCTGTCCTGAGACAGTATATGTGATACTCTTATTCTGTATACTGGGCCTGTGGGGGCATATCTGTCATTACCTTGCTATTATTTTGTGTTGCCTGTAGAGGGCAATCGTTTGCCTTAATTTTCTTTTAATAAAACTGTGTTTTATCTCACCACTGGTCTGAGTGTCTTAAAAAACCGTTACACTCTGGCTGACTTACTCCGTGTAGTCCCCGGTTTGTCTGACCGCTGGCTCTTGCTTCCTATCGCTCCGTCTAGTTCCCAGCTTGTCTGACCTGTGGCTCTGGCTGACTACTGGTTCTATACTCTCTGAACTTGCCTGACCATCAGTCTCAGTGTTTCACAGTTCAGGTCTGCTTTCGCTCCCTCTTGCCTCTGGTTGCGTGACCCAGGGTGGAGACTTGTGCCAAAATACCATTCCCTCTGGTGTTCCACCTGCACCATGGTCCTAGTCTGCAGTATCTCACAGTAGTGCAGTGCGCAGCACAGTGTGCAGCTCTGGGGAAGAGCCTTGGTCCTATCATCCTGTGTTCTGGGGTTGTGTGGGCTATACTATTATTACTGAACTAAAGGTAGATTTATATTTTATATTCGTGTCTGTCCTTATTTGCCTGATTACCATGACACACAATAAGCTTTAAGGAAAATTATAGCAATTCACCAGCAAGCCAACTGTAATTTAGAAAAAAAATAAATCTCATTTATTTAAATGGGGCTTATTATATAGATTTTATTTGTTTCAGTAATAGTACATAAAAGAGGCTTTTAAAGTGTTAGTAATGTCCAAAAAAAAGTTTTTTTTGCATTTAGAAGAGCTTAAAAAGCTGAGCTAAATGCAAAAAAAGTATCTCTCAAACCGCTATGGTTTAAGAGATACGGACGTTTAAAGTTCGCTGTTTCTTACTGACAGCGCTTCTGCTGACAGCTTTACAGCTGTCAGTAGGAAACAGCGAACTTTAAATGTCTATATCTCTTAAACCATAGCGGTTTGAGAGATACGTTTTTTGCATTTAGCTCAGCTTTTTAAGCTCTTCTAAATGCAAAAAACTTTTTTTGGACATTACTAACACTTTAACCCCCCATGAATGTTAAAGAAGCCTCCAACTCATTGCACAGCAATGCAGTGAAGACCTCCCTTGCATTCAAGAGGTTAAAAATCCCATTTTAACTCTTTGAGTGCCAGAGGGGTACACAACACATTGCTTTGCAGTGCATTGCATACCCCTCTGGCACTCAGTGGGCTAATAAATGGGAATTTGGAGAATTGTTATTTATCAGTGCACTTTGTCTTTATACACAAGGCATGGCTCCTATGCATTACCTAACATTGAAATATAGATAGAATAGTAAAAAAGCATTAGTTTGTATTGTCAGTGCTAAATAAAATGTCAGTTTCAAAAAAGGTTATTGGCAATGAATCTCATAGTACATA
This sequence comes from Rhinophrynus dorsalis, assembly GCA_037306005.1. Lineage (NCBI taxonomy): Eukaryota > Metazoa > Chordata > Amphibia > Anura > Rhinophrynidae > Rhinophrynus > Rhinophrynus dorsalis. The sequence goes on along the minus strand of CM074723.1, from coordinate 384,219,412 downwards.
GCACATTAGCTATTTTTTTTTTCATAGAAACAGCCCAGTTTCTATTTATGAATGGTTTGAATGTGAGGTTAAGAATTGGGCCAATTTTGTTTTGCATGAATGAATGTTGGAAGAATGCCACCATTTTAAGGGTGCTCTCTCACATCAGTCATGCAGATGCTTCATTCTATTTATGGTATATGTGCCTGCAAGGGACAAAAATGTTATTTAAATTAATGTAATTAATTGTTACTAAAAAAAATATCAGTGCATGTCTCTCTGAGTATGTCATGTTATATTATGTCTGTCTTTGATGGTTAACCCTTTAACCCTTTAAGGGCCAGAAAGGAAGTATTTCAAATCAATGCATTGCACAACCCTGTTATCCTGAATTGCTCTCTATATAGTATTACATATCTATCTATCTATCTATCTATCTATCTATCTATCTATCTATCTATCTATCTATCTATCTATCTATTCAAGCTCATATTTATTATTATAATTATACTAAGTTAAAGTCTTAATAATAATTCATGCTCTAATGGCTAATATGCCTGTCTGTATTGAAATGGAAACTGATAGGCCAGAAATAATCTGAATCCATTATGAATCCACTCTGATGAATGAAGTACCAAGGGAAAGGATTCTTTCATCTTTTTCTTTGGCTTTTGGCTGATAGCTGTTGACAGTAGGAGTTGTTATATTTAAAAATAGACATTTTTTCCTCAGGATTGTGCATTGTACTTAGAGGCTCTGCATACTTCACATTTTATCATTTTCCTTAATGTGGACAGTTATAGGTTTGATTTAACCAGACACTTATTTTGGAAGTTGAGCCATTCAAGGATAGATATGATATAAATGTGTTTGTAAAAGTCCTTGACATTGCAGCAGCAGACCTAGCAAAGAACAGTGTTGTGCTTTAGAATGCACTCAAGTGCAAATGTGTTAACCTAAGCATATTAAATAAACCTGAGCCACTATAGAAAAAATGTGTTAAAGGGGAAATAACACCTTCTTTTATGAACTCAGCATTTATCTTACTATTGCCCAGAAAATCCTAATGACCCTGTGATTTTTTTCCTTGTGCTTTTGCTCAAGCGAGAACATTTTCAGTCGGTCCTGGATGCCTTTAACTATTTGAGGACCAAAGTAGTGTGCAATTGCAAAGCAATGTGTTGCACACTTCTCTGTTCCTTAACCCCTTAAGTACCAGCCCCACGGCCGGCACTTTCTAGCAACTGTCATGTCGGCCTACACAGACATAACATCTAGGACTGATTGGAGATGTTATCTCTTGAATTAGGTAGACCATTGACCATTTGGATTTTATATCCATAGTTAGGTAAGTGAGGTGTTTCTTGTTAATACAAAATCTATTTATCTTGGTGAAAACAATTCTAGTCAATTGTAGCAGGCTCCCACTAATTGGGATTTTGGGTACTACCCATGTTTAGCACCCTCTAAATACCAGCTCTCCAATTGAATTCTACTGCATTGATTGTTGAGGAAAAGCTCTCTGCAAAAGTGTAATAAACTGGAGAAATGTTCTGTGCCACGGAAGTTTTATCCAACAGATCCAACTTGGAAGCATCATTAAATCATCTTACTATTATTGTACTTCATGCGTTGGTCCTTAGCCCTTGTGTCCTTGTGAGTAGGTACATCACGGTATCTTTGTATTATGTATGTGGGTGGTGCAGTTTTGCACTTACACACCAGCATCACACTATACTGCATACGGAAGGGAGCATTTCCCTTATAGGTCACCATACAATATACAGTTTTACTGATATAACACTGCTCACCTCAGAACAGAGAGGCGTTGTCCATATGGCTTACAGAGAAAGACAGTCTTCAATTAGCATAAGGGAAAAACCTGAAAAACCTGTCAAGGGGGGCAGTGTTTTCATTGTTCTCACAGTAAGAAGATTGTCCCTTGCTGTGAGCTGTCTGGTCTTAAAACCAGATTCCACATGCGAGGGGAGGTGGCTTACACTAGGTAAAAGGGGTGGGAGGGGGATACTTATCATTCAGTTACTCTTGAACTACAACTCTGATAGTATTGAAATAACACTCTCCATGGTCCAAACACTATGAAGCTTAATTGGAGCTGCTTTTATTTTGAAACATTACTATCCCTTTAAGGTAGTTTTGAAACTCTCTTTAGTTTTAGCGGTCTTTCCTGAGGCACATAACCCTTTGAGCACCAGAGGGGCATGCAACCTATGGACTTGTGTCGCTTCACAATTGCTTCTCATGCATTGCGTACCCCTCTGGCAATCAACTGGTTAAATCTAAACCTGCTCGTCTTTTCAAAATATCAGACTTAGAGCTTATTGTTCACTAACTCTTTACTGAGATCTTTTTGTTTATTAACCCTTTAATTACTAGATGGGTGTGGAACGCATTGCAAAGTGATGTGTTGGGTACACCTCTGGTCTTTAAAAGGTTAATGAGCAAGAGTACTGCTCTGCCCCATTGAAAGACATCTATGCACTTTAAGTATCTGTTTTTTATTCCCATTAACTAACATATATAACTTCAGCAAGGACCTGGGTTTATAAAATTGCCATATCTGAGTCTCTTTGTACTGGCTCATTGATAAATCGGCAAAATGTATATGTGAGGAAAACTAAAGAATTTCCAGTTTACGTAGATCTTGTTAAGGTTTAAGATATAAAATGTTGTTTGTTCCCCCATTCAGCCGTGTTGGAACATAAAGGCCATTGCAATACTTTGGTCACATGTCAGTAGTTAGAAGAAATAATCTGCATGCACTAGGTTTTTGAAGCTTTATTACTAGCACACAAACATTTCAGGGGAGATAGAATATTTTACCATTATATCTTACAAAAACTCTGTTAGTGTTAATGAGCGATGTCTTCTATTGTACCCTAAGACCAGGGCTTGTCAATCTCAGGGTCTCCAGCTGTTGGAAACTACAACTTTTATCATCAGAGATTCCCCCAAGCAGACACTGGTTGTAGGGGGGATAATGGGCATTACAGTCCCCCAAAACAGGAGAGCCCCTGCCTTAAAGCAGAACTTTAATTCAAAATAAAGTGCCCCCAAATCATTATTCACATAGAGATATGCATATCAGTACTTTTATTATCCTGAATAAATCTGCCATTATTGAGAAATCCAACTTGTTTGGAGACTCACCGACAGGCATCTTGCTGTAGAGGCATCTGGGCACCTGTGCCATCGGTCCCTTCCTGTACCTTAAGGTACAATGCAACTCCCCCTCACCAATCCTAAAGGAGACCGAGATGGACAGTGCAGACTCACAGATGCCTTTTCAGTAAGATGACTGTGCTAATGACTGCCGTTGAGTCTCACAATAATGCCAAACTTATTCAGGATAATACTAGTATTGATATGTGTAAAATTATTTGGGGGGCATTTTAATTTGAATGAAATTTCCCCTTTAATGCCATATGTACAAAGGAACAGGAGCTTCAATGCTAATGAATGCACACTGGGATTAAAAGCTCAATTTAAATCAGTGAAATTTTCATTTCCCCCTATAGCACAGTTGGTTTGTCCCAAAACCGATCTTCTTTTCTTTGCTCAAAAGACCCAAAAGGCCATATTCTGAAAGTCAAAGAGCAATTCTGGAGCAAATAAACTGTACTATAAGGGGCAAATACACAGTCTCCAAATTCCCATTGGATAAAATCTACCAATACAATTAATATTTAGGACCATAGGAACTAAGAAAAAGGGGAGCACTTCAGAGACAAACCAGCTGCAATACAGAGAACAAACAAAAATTCTGAAATTATCCATTCACTTAAATGGGAAATTCTAACTTCTTGAATGTTAAAGAAGTATCCAAGGAATTGATTTGTAATAAATTGAAGACCTCTATAGCATTCAAGGGGTTAAAAGCCATATGTTCAAATTTGTTTTTGTTCCTTATAGTACAGCTGGTCAATCATATGAGTGCCAGAGTGCTATGCAATGCGTTGCGTACTCCCCTGGCACTCACATGGTTAAACACACATAGGTTTTGGTGGAAAATGAAAACCAACTGGCCTGTTCAGTCTGTTTATTTCCCTATCTAGTTGCAGTTCTTAGGCTTACATACGTCTCAGAATAGACGTGTATTCCAAGTATTTCTGAATTCCCTTACTTTATTAGCCCCTACCATTTCATAGACTTGTGCATGACAAAAATTTTCGGTAAAATTCGATTTCGAACAAATGTTTTTTTTGTCGTTCGGTGGATCCGCATTTCAGACCAGACCTGTTCGACTCGGATGAAATTCGACAATAGTCCAAATTATTCTTTAAAAAATGACTCACCCTTGCAGTGGAAATAAGGTACTAGGCCTGCCTACCTGCCTACCCAACTGTGAGACAGGCTGTGTCACTCTGACAACTATTAAACCAGTTCCTAATATTGTTTATATTTTGCGCAGGAACAAAGATGACTCTCCCTTGCAGTGTGTCACGGTTTTAGATGAACACTCAGACAGAACGGTAAGGTTAAAGTAACTTTATTAGAATATAGTGCATACACGGGTGTAGGCTCTAGACCTACAAACAGAACAAGAAGATATACCAGGAGTACAGTAATAAGGTCTGAACTAGACAGTAGGATACTGATAATACGTCAGACAGGATCTGGCACACCTGGTGAAGTAACGACAATCCCAAAACAGATGGTAGGGTGCCAACACAGGAGGTACACAAAAAGCACAGACTGACCCAAACACCTGGGTACTGGAACCTGTACGGACAAATGGAAAGAACTGGAACTGGCTGACAATTCAGAACTCTGGCAGAAGCAGCAAGGAAACGAGTACACAGTGCTGGAATGGCAACAGGACTACCGGGGCATGGAGCCCACATTAGAGGACTGGCACAACCCAGACGCCTGGGCACTGACCCAACTGAAGCAAGGCAACACTGACCAAGGCCCTAGCCCACTGGCAGGAGGCAACCGTGTATATGCAGATCAACCCTAAAAGGGTTAACGGAGACCTAGGTAACTGCTACTGGGAAAAAGCGGGGGATCGAGCAGAGGTAAGTATAAGAACGCAACCAGTGTCTCTCAACCTGCAAGCTGCAACGCTGGCTCTTGAGCCCAAGACTCTGCAGTCAGAAACGGTAGTGCTCTATTACCTGGAAGCCCCAGGTACATACAGGGTTAAATGACAATGCCAAAAAATTAACTGCAACTCCCATAGGGAGTGAGCCCAGTGCTACTAGGGAGGCAGACACAAAGAATGATCAGAGTAACTCAGTCAGTGTGTAAAACACTGCACCGGTACTTCGATTGTACACACCACAGGATGGCAGTAGAGCAGCTTGAGCACAATGCTCAGCCTTTGGTCGACAGAAAACAGCGCCCCGCGGCTCACACCGAAAATTAGCTGCAAGGCTCTGGAAACCGGTGATCTCATGGGGTCACCTAGAGGCACAGACAAGACACGGTAATCACGTGGATGGGAATCCACGGTGGGCAACGGCCACAGCGCGGAAGGCAGCCAATTACAGTCAGCAATGGAGCGGGTTCTACAGCCAGCATACTGTCAGCAACAGAGCGGGTTCTCAGCCAGGATACTGTCAGTACCGGAGTGGGTTCTCAGCCAGGATACTGTCAGCACCGGAGTGGGTTCTTCAGCCAGATGTCTTCAGCAATGGGGTGGGTTCTCAGCCAGGATATGGTCAGCAACGGAGCGGGTTCTCTGCCAGGATACGGTCAGCAACGGTGCAGGTTCTCAGCCAGGATACGGTTAGCAACGGAGCGGGTTCTCAGCCAGGATACGGTCAGCAACCGAGCGGGTTCTCAGCCAGGATACGGTCAGCAACGGAGCGGGTTCTCAGCCAGGATACATTCAGCAACAGAGCGGGTTCTCAGCCAGGATACGGTCAGCAACGGAGCGGGTTCTCAGCCAGGATACAGTCAGCAACGGAGCATAGCAACAGGAGCTCAGGAACTAAATCGCAGTCAGGCAGGCCAGGTCATACACGAATCAGCATAAGCACAGAACAAACTCAGGAACTCGTACTCCACGAAAGGGCGCCTAAGGGAGGACATCCTAGGGTATATAAAGGCAAGCCCTAGTGGTGGCAATTAAAACCAGCCAATCAGAGAATGGCAGTGATAATAATGTCGCCGTTCAGAATAGGAAAGCACGGGCACCGTGATACAGTGGCAATAAGGTACTAATCCTGGTTGCCTGACTATGCTACCTGCCTGCCTACATAACAGCTGGACACTCGCTATCTCTTTCTGGTCTCTTTGAGCTCCAACAATGGACTAACAGGAAATGCAGGCTGCCTGGGTGCCTGACGTGTCAATAGTCCAACCCCCATCATGAAACGAAGAAGCTAATTGGACTAAAGAGGGAGGGAAAGTATGGAGGGAAAGTATCACGCGCACAACATTTTTGACGACATTCTGAACCAGGGCTTTTCGGATTCAGTTTTAAAGAATTTAACACTTTTTCCTTTAAGACGGCCCGAATGAAGCCAAATGACCCTTATTCATCTGAATTCCGATATCAGCCAAACTGATTCGCAGAAGTCTACCATCTCAGTTTGGAAGCTGTTCTAAGAATCTATCACACACATTATTTCTCAGTTTTCCACCTCCTAACGTTAGATCATTACCTTCTAGTTTTCCTATTTTTCTGAAATACACTGTCTTGCTGAACTGTATTAACTCCGTTAATATGTCTGAATTTTTCTATCATATCACCCTTCCCTCCTCCCTTGCAAGCTATACTTATGAATATCACATATGAATATATTTTAAGATTGTCCTTGTACCCTGTCTAATGGCAACCCTGCATCATTTTTGTAACTATTTTTTGAACTACCCACGAGGGGGATAATAACTATAGTGTGATAAAGTGGAGATGACTTCTCCAATTCCTATGTTATCCTAAGGAGCCTATGCACTGATATATGTAAAGCTGGAGATGAGTTATCACTGGAGAAGTCATCTCTACTTTATCACCTTTTCATCACACTTTAGTGAATAAATCCCCAGGTGAGGCCTTACCATCGAGAGTGGCAGTAGTACCTCTCTTCCTGCTGCTAATGCCTCTTCCTATACAAAAAGGAATCTGATTTGTTTTTCCCATTGTTTTACTGCATTGATTGCCTACCTTCAGGTCATCTGAAATAATAATTCCCAGGCCTCTCTCAGCTGATATTTTTGTTAGCAACATTCCATTAAGCCTGTATTCCACCTCTGGGTTTCTGTGCCCTGCATGCATTACCTTGTACGTCTCAGCATTACACTTAAGATACCATGCTCTTGTCCATTCTTGCAGTTTTCCTATGTCCTCATGCATTTAGTTTATCCTTCCTCCTTGTTTTTTGTCAGAATTGCAGGGATGTTAACCCCTTGAGGAACAGAGGGGTGCACATTATGAAGCAATGTGTTGCACACTCCCTGGTCTTCAATGGGTTAAAGCTCTGTACTAGAAAAATAAATGAAAAACAGAAAAATAAATAAGAATAATATGATATTGTGGTTTACCTTATATCAAGAGGTGCACTGTTGGACCCAAGACATAGACAATCTCAATATCTTCAACAAATACTTTATAAAAAAATATAGACAAAAAAATAGACAAAACAAAACCAACATTTCTGTCTCTACTGTAGAACCTTCATCATCACCCTGATTAGTTCTGTTTTGTCAGAAATATTCTCAGAATTGTTCCACTATATGCATATAGCCCTTAGTGAATGTGAAATAATGTTATTGCAAGAATGTGCCCTTTTCATCCCATCTGTACTTTCCCTGGTTATTTCTCCGTTGTCTCTAGACTTGTTATACGTCCCTGGGGAAAAAGGTTGTTTGTGTGAAACAGGAATTGTTAGCAGAGGAAACTGTTAAAACTGACATCTCTTGTTTTTATTACGGTTGCCACTGATTCACACTTGTTTGATAAAAGTTTGCAAGCATCTGCTGTCATTGTATTGTAATTCACGCTTCTCATAACTTCACTTACTTGCTCTATATATTTGTTCTGTTATTATTAAAATAAATGGTAACAATTTAATATTAATCGCTGAACTTTCATCAGATAACCATAGAGCCTCAAATGATAATTACGTTAGCGATACGCATATACCTAGTTTTATTGTCAAGAATAATTGCAGCATTAAACAAAAATAGAACCTTCTATGTTGGCAGACACCGGCTGGCATCTTGCTGTAGGTGCTCTCTGCGCCTGCGATGTCAGTTCCTTACGGTGCCGTTTGGCACAAAGGCCTTCAACTCACCAATAGGGGAGTTGAAGATGACAGTCAGCGCAGACACAGAGATGTCAGCTCTGCAAGATGTTTGCTGCCGTACCCTGGTGCCTGCCTGCATAGATGGTTCTATTTTGGTTTAATACCAATTACCTTCAACACATTGCTTTACAGTGATTTGTGGATGTCACTTGCATCCAAGGGTTTAATGTATGATTTAACCCCTTAGGGACCCGTGACGTACCAGGACCGTCACGGTCCTTGGTATACTCAAGGACCGATGACGGTCATAGTACATCACGTACTTTTTACTTACAGCGCTCTACCGGGAGCGCTGTAAGTAAAAATAGGGCATGAAATACACCGCTCCAAGATCGGAGCGATCTCTTTCAAGCCCCATAGTGACGCGCCGATACACGTGACAGGTCACGTGTACCGGCGCGTCAAATGTCCCATAACCTCCGGTCCTTAAGGGGTTAAAGCAGAACTTTCATCAGATAACCATAGAGCCTCAAATGATAATTACATTACCGATATGCACATACCTAGTTTTATTTTCAAGAATAATTGCGATATTAAACCAAAATAGAACCATCTATGCAGGCAGGCACCGGGGAACAGCAGCAGACGTCTTGCAGAGCTGGCATCTCTGCTTCTGCGCAGTCCATCCCCTTCAGCTCCCCCATTGGTGAATTGAATGCCTTTGTGCCGGAAGGCACCGGAAGGGACTGACAACGCAGGCGCAGAGAGCGCCTACAGCAATATCCCAGACGGTGTCTGCCTGCATAGAAGGTTCTATTTTTGTTTAATGCTGCAATTATTCTTGAAAATAAAACTAGGTATGTGCGTATCACTAATGTAATTATCATTCAGGCTTTATGATTATCTGGTGAAAGTTCCGCTTTAAATCATATATTAAACCCCTTGGATGCAAGTGACATCCTCAAATCATTGTAAAGCAATGCGTTAAATATGCCTCTTACTGCGTCTGGGTTAACCCTTTGAGTGCCAGAGGGGTACACAACGTATTGCTTTGCAATGCGTTGCGTACCCCTCTGGCACTCAAAAGGCTAAACTGAGTTCGATAGATATAAGAGTATCTGAATTTTTTAAACATCCATATCTTTGTTGTTAAATTACTATTAAAGTGGTATGCTTTCTTTAATTCAATTCAGAAGGAGACTGCTCTAGTTTAATGTTGTGTGTTTGAAATACAAGGGAATTTACTAGGGTAGCTTTGTTCATCATATTCCATTGTCACCACCCTGTAGAGTTCCCAAAATTAAAAGCTGGGGTGCTGGGGCGTACTAATATGATTCCAGACTAACGCTGGAATTCTAAAAATGGGTCCAGCACCTATATTCTAAGCTGGACATTGTCCTCTACCACTTGGTCCCATGGGAAAGAATTGGGGAAGTGTATTGGAATTTGGGGCTTTCCTCTCCTTTACACCTTGTTTAGAAAACTGCACAATGTGCAGTGGAAATATATTTAAACGTAATTGTGAATGTGGAAAAGGGGTTCACCTTCCTAAGTACATCTGCTTTAATCAAACACATTGGCAATTTCAAATAATTCCAAAGAAATCAGGTTGTATCAGGCACTGTGTCCCTTGTTCCTCCCACAAAAAGAACAATGAACACTGACTGGTAGTAGTGAACCATTGGGTGACTGATACTTCCCTTGCATCATTAGCACACTCAATAAAAATAATTTACTCTCCCCAATATGAGTCTGGGGTATTCTCCAGGTGGTTTACTTTTACTCCCCCACACTAATCTCTATCCTATTACAGATTTTTAACGCCTCCGTTGCCACTTCTACCTTTCCAGACAACTTCAAACATGCTTTAGTAACACCCATCCTCAAGAACAACTCCTCTGACTGTAACACACCCTCTGACCCGTTTCTCTCCTGCCTTTTTCCTCTAAACTCTTGGAATGCCTAGCCTACTCCCGCTTGCTTCCCTTCCTTAACACACATGACCTGCTCAGCCATTTACAATCCTCTGGATTTCACACTGCTCATTCCACTGAAACTGCACTCACAAGAGTGGACAATGACATTCACATTGCCAAATTGCAAGATCACTATTCAATATCCTACTTGATCTTTTGACACTGTTGATCATACTCTCCTCCTCCACATTCTTCACACCTTAGGAATTCATAACTTAGCACTGGACTAGATCTCCTCTTATCTAACTAACCGATCCTTAAGTGTCTCCTCTGCCACCTCTTCATCCTCTCCTGTCCACCTCTCTTTTTTGCTTATTAAACTCAGGCTTGCATATGGATAGCTTCCTCTTATTCTATGTCCTGGGACCCGACATGGACCGATATGGTTTTCTATGTTGTTCCATTTCGGGCTCTCAGGCTTTGAACTGTGAATTCTATGCCTTTGTATTTGTGTTTTTTTCATGTTTTTTTTTTTTCATGTTTACTATAGTCCTCCCTCGGCATGCCTATTTGTTTGTCTGAAGTCTCGAGAGAATTACTTTCTCTCGGAGGTGTTGCTTGGTCTCGTCCACACACATCCGCATTCCATTCGAGGGATCATGTGATTTATTATGAGAATTTCTCTCACAGGTCTGGGGACAAGAGTAGCATACACCATGAATCGATCGAGACTTCAGATTGGTTTTTCAAGCAAATTGAAACTGAGCCATAACCACTGTCCGTTATATCCCCTGACAAAGCCTTGTGACGATATGCATCGGGATATGTGGCTAGTTTGGAGGGGTAACTGACTGTACTGTGCTTTGGAGATTGGAGGTTTGATTATTTATTTTTATTCTTTTTTTCACTTCTTATTGTTTATTCCACATATCTGTTTTTGCATATCTGATATGTCACTAGTTGTTCAGAACATTCATATATGTCTTTGGGACAATTTGAGCACATTTTGGTAGGGTTAATATATGCACTATTTTGAGTGTGATTTAAAATGGGATTAGTACTGTAAGGAAAGTTATTTCTATATCCATACTATCTCATATATTAGGTTTACCTGCATGGTCTATGTTGGGATTCTTATTAGTGACAGATTACTCGGTATCTATATACTTTTTATGAATCCAATAGATTACATGTTGCAGTTTCCCATATGATATGTCAGTATATCCCTCCATTCATGAGATGTTTTTAATGATGTTTTAAATGTGAGTCTCTTGTATATTTTTTGTACAATAAATTTAATAAATCTCTTTTGTAATTTTGCTATATTTCGAGTGCCTCATTTTAAGGACTTCTGGTTTAGGGTTTGCTATACTCCCTACGTAGTGTTTATGTTTATTGTCCCTTGAGTGCACCAGACTATTGAGTTCTATTATTTATGAAATTTGGTTATAATTTAGCTGGTGCAGGCCTTCCTCTGCAATTATAGGGGTGAATTGACATGTCTCTCTCTTTCTATTCTCATATTAATGTAATCGCTAAATCCTGTCACTTCCTCTAGCGTAACATTGCTAAAATCTGTCCCTTCCTCTGTTCCTCCACAGCTAAAATTCTTATACAAGCTTTCATCCTCTCCCGCATGGACTACTGCAACTTTCTGCTCTCTGGCATTCCTGCCTCCCATCTGCATCCACTTCAATCCATACAGAATGCTGCAGCACAAATTACCGTAAAATCTCGGGTATAATACGCACTTTTTTACCCCATTTCACCATATGTGAAGTGGGGGGTGCGTATTATACACGAGTAAAAAAAAAAAGTAAATATGAAACGGAGTCCCTGTGAACCCGTTCAACTGGCTGCATGCTTGTCTTTGCAGCCCGCTTCCTCCCGTGCCTCTCTGCAAGATCCCCAGAGACTGCCGGAGTGTCCTGTTAGGACCTTCACAATGCATTATGCCTCCCACTTCCTCCCGTGCCTCTGTTCCCTGCAAGATCCTCGGCACTGTAGAAGGTGCCCGAGTGCCCTGTTAGGACTTTCACAATGCATTATGTCTCCCGCTCCCTGCCATGCCTCTTTTCCCTCAAGATCCTCGGCACTGTAGAGGGTGCCTGAGTGCCCTGTTAGGACCTACGCAAATGCGAAGGTCCTAACAGGGCACTCAGGCACCTTCTACAGTGCCAAGGATCTTGGAGGGAAGAGAGGCACGGGAGGTAGCGGGCGGCATAATGCACTCTGCCAGTCTGTACAGTGCAGAGGATCTTGGAAGGGAGATAAGCACGGGAGGAAGCGGGCGGCAAAGACAAGCATGCCGCCTGTTGAATGGATCCACAGGCTGTGTTCACAGGGGCTTAATCTCTGGTACGGCTAACAACATCAGGTAAAATGATTTTGATGCTGGAATAGATCCCAAAGGAAGAAAGGAAGCAGTCACAGGGAGGCAAACATTTTAATTTTTGGTTTTGAGTACAGGGGCAGAAAGGCAGTGCGTATTATACATAGGTACTTTAATTTTTTGTAAAATCTTGGGTATAATTTACACCTGCGTATTATACATAGGTGCGTATTATACCTGAGATTTTACGGTACTCTTTTGTCACCTAGGTTTGTCCCTGCCCCACTCCTCCTCAAATCTCTCCAATGGCTGCCTATCAAACTCCGGATATCTTAAAAAATCTTACTTCTCTCAGTCAAGACCCTTCTCTCCACTACCCTTTCTTACATTTCAATTCTGATCTTCCACTATTCCCCATCCTGCCACCTACATTCAGCCAATGACTGTCTTCTCTCAGCTCCTTTTATGGCTATAGCCCTCTCACATAGCAAACCTTTCTCTCTCATTGCTCCGTATCTATGGAATGTTCTACCTCCCACCCTATGCCACTGCACCTCTCTGATGGCCTTCAAGAACTGCTTGAAAATACACTTCCTGGATAAAGCCTCAACATGCTAGAAGGCACTGATGTTGTACAATGAAAGTGCTTATAAATTATTTACTTTACTTGTGTCGTCTATCATCATCAGAACTCTAGCACTGTATTCAGCACTTGAACCTTATGTACTCTGTATGCCTCCCATTACCACTTTAGATTGTAAGCCTTTGGGCAGGGATCTCGCACCCAGTGTTTCACTCTACAAAGCACTTGTAACCCTGTATTGTCAAAAGCCTTAAATTGTAAAGATCTATGTACACTTGTGGTGCTATATCAATAAACATATTAATTAATTCATTCATTCAGTCTGAAAAAGTGTTTGATCTTTGGTCTTGTTTTATGTTCAGGACAGCCTTATGCCTATGCATGCTTAAATTTTCTTGATGTAGTAACATTTACCTCTCTTGCTGGTAGGCTATTCCACTTATCTATCAACTTCTCAGTGATGTAAAACTTTCTAACAATACATCTAAGCCTCTGACGGTTTGCTCTGCAATGCATTAGAGACCTCTTTCTCATTTAAAGAGTAAAACATACCCCCCCACACTAATCGCTATGCTGTTTCCACATAACCCCCCTAAGAATAGAGACACCGAGGCTGATGCACTAAGGGCAAATGGATCAATTATAGGGCAGACCAGCTTCACTACAGAGGACAAATAGTTCCTTTTGAGTTAAAACTGAGCTTTTAACCCCTTAAATGTTAGAGAGGTCACCAGCTCTGTGCTTCACAATGAGTTGGAAACTTCTCTAGCTTTCAAGGGGAGTTATGCACTAAGCTGTAATAAAGAGGTGATAAAGTGGAGATAAATTCTCCTGTGACATCACTTCCCTGATTCCTATGTTATTCTGTGGAGCCTATTCACTAAGATATTGCCAACCTGAGAGAGCTTAGTGCATAGGCTCCATAGAATAACAATTTCTGGAGAAGTGATCTAACTGGAGAAGTTATCACTGCTTTATCTCCTATGTATTACACCTTACTAAATATGCCACAAGGAACTTAAAATCCCCCTTTAAATCAATGGGAATTTTGAAATTATCTAATCCCTAGAGTGCCATTTGTTTGCCTCAGAAATGCTCCTGGGGAAAATGCACTAAGTGTGATAACAGCTTCACTGTACAAATGATCAACAATCTGCTTCTCCAAAACTTAGCAAAGGCTCTCCCAAGTAAAGTTACACATTTCGAAGCAACCACAACAAAACTGAAGGAGAGCGCTAGACCTGTATTTAAAAATAAAATATACATAAGTATACTATAACACTCTTCAATATATACCTATTTATTAATCACAATGTAATAAAATATATCAATACACAATAACACTATTATTGCTAAAGAGTGACGTCACTCCTACAAAAAATACATACAGGAGTGACGTCACTCTTTAGCAATACTAGTGTTATTGTGTATTGATATATTTTATTACATTGTGATTAATAAATAGGTATATATTGAAGAGTGTTATAGTATACTTATTTATATTTTATTTTTGAATACAGGTCTAGCGCTCTCCTTTAGTTTTGTTGTGGAGAATTGTTATCTTGTGACTCCTGTGCACTAGGGGTCTAATAAGATTGTAGAGACAGATCTTTATTAGTGATGAGTGAGCATGCTCGGCCGAAGCTCGGTTCGGCTCGAGCATCGCTCTGCTCGGCACATGGCGGTACTCGTACGAGTACCGCATGTGCTCGCCCGCCATGTTCGGGTCTCCTCCCCGCACGTTTCGCGGCTGCTGCGCAGCCAATAAACGTGCGGGGAGGCTCTGACATCAGTGTAATGCCAGCAGCCATGTTGGCTGCTGGCATTACACTGATTGGCTGGCCAGAACCCGTGATCGGGTGCTGTATAGCACCTGACCAGCGAGTTCGGCTCAGTCTTAGCCAGGGAGAGATGAGGATAGGAAGGGAAAGTCAGTGTAGGGAGAAGAAAAGTGTTGGAACACCATATAAAGACCCAAAAGTCCTTTTTAGGACTGTTGTGTGTGGGGGCAGCAGTTATATTTTGTTTGGGGGGGCACAAATTTAAAAAAAAAAACGTCACATATTCCGTTCACTGTGCCTAGCCGCAGATTAGCAGCACATTCTGTTTAGTGTGCAAAGTTGCAGATTAGCAGCACATTCTGTTTAGTGTGCAAAGTTGCAGATTAGCAGCACATTCTGTTTAGTGTGCAAAGTTGCAGATTAGCAGCACATTCTGTTTAGTGTGCAAAGTTGCAGATTAGCAGCACATTCTGTTTAGTGTGGAAAGTGTAAAAAATGAACGTCACATATTCCGTTCACTGTGCCTAGCCGCAGATTAGCAGCACATTCTGTTTAGTGTGCAAAGTTGCAGATTAGCAGCACATTCTGTTTAGTGTGGAAAGTGTAAAAAATAAACGTCACATATTCCGTTCACTGTGCCTAGCCTCAGATTAGCAGCACATTCTGTTTAGTGTGCAAAGTTGCAGATTAGCAGCACATTCTGTTCACTGTGCCTAGCCGCAGATTAGCAGCACATTCTGTTTAGTGTGCAAAGTGTAAAAAATAAACGTCACATATTCCGTTCACTGTGCCTAGCCGCAGATTAGCAGCACATTCTGTTTAGTGTGCAAAGTTGCAGATTAGCAGCACATTCTGTTTAGTGTGGAAAGTGTAAAAAAATAAACGTCACATATTCCGTTCACTGTGCCTAGCCTCAGATTAGCAGCACATTCTGTTTAGTGTGCAAAGTTGCAGATTAGCAGCACATTCTGTTTAGTGTGCAAAGTGTAAAAAATAAACGTCACATATTCCGTTCACTGGGCCTAGCCGCAGATTAGCAGCACATTCTGTTTAGTGTGCAAAGTGTAAAAAATAAACGTCACATATTCCGTTCACTGTGCCTAGCCGCAGATTAGCAGCACATTCTGTTTAGTGTGCAAAGTTGCAGATTAGCAGCACATTCTGTTTAGTGTGCAAAGTGTAAAAAAAAAAGTCACATATTCCGTTCACTGTGCCTAGCCTCAGATTAGCAGCACATTCTGTTTAGTGTGCAAAGTTGCAGATTAGCAGCACATTCTGTTTAGTGTGCAAAGTGTAAAAAATAAACGTCACATATTCCGTTCACTGTGCCTAGCCGCAGATTAGCAGCACATTCTGTTTAATGTGCAAAGTTGCAGATTAGCAGCACATTCTGTTTAGTGTGGAAAGTGTAAAAAATAAACGTCACATATTCCGTTCACTGTGCCTAGCCGCAGATTAGCAGCACATTCTGTTTAGTGTGCAAAGTTGCAGATTAGCAGCACATTCTGTTTAGTGTGGAAAGTGTAAAAAATAAACGTCACATATTCCGTTCACTGTGCCTAGCCGCAGATTAGCAGCACATTCTGTTTAGTGTGCAAAGTTGCAGATTAGCAGCACATTCTGTTTAGTGTGGAAAGTGTAAAAAATAAACGTCAAATATTCCGTTCACTGTGCCTAGCCGCAGATTAGCAGCACATTCTGTTTAGTGTGCAAAGTTGCAGATTAGCAGCACATATTCCGTGTAATATGAAGAAGGCGGGTAAAAAGGGACGGGGAAGTGGACGTGATCCTGATAGTTCAGGGCGTGGGTCAGGACGCGTAGAAACTGTGCCTGGTGCCAGAGCACAAGAAAGAAAGACATCCACCATACCTAGCTTCATGTCTCAGTTTACAGGGCGTCGCAGGACATCACTCTCGAGGTCAGACCACTGCGAACAGGTGGTCGGTTGGATTTCAGCTGATACTGCTTCCAGTCGGTTAAGCACCACCCTGTCTTCCACCAAGTCCACTCTCACTAGCCAAGAGTCTGGTCAACATAATCCTCACCCTGATCATCCTTCCTCCCACCATAGAGGGTCTGGCCAAAGAAGTGATCCCACACTGGGATATAGTGAGGAGCTCGTCTCATCACCAATCCTTCATTTGAACCTCTCTCCAAGCACGCTTGCAGAGGAACATGACATCTTGTGCCCTGATTCACAACCTCTAGAGGGTACCCAATCACAAGAAGATGACAGATGTGAACGGCATTTAAGGTCAAAGGAAGTAGTGGATGATGATGATGATGAGACACAGTTGCCATTAAATCAACCACTATTACTGTCTCAAGACCTTGATGAGGAGGATGATACACAGTTGTCAATGACTGAGTATGTGGTGGGATCAAGAAATGAGGAGGATGATCAGAGTGAGGAAGTGGAGGAGGACTTGGTGGACGATGAGGTCACTGACCCCACCTGGGAAGGTGGAGAGCCGAGCGATGACAGCAGTCCTGAGGGTGAGCCATCTGCAGCACCACAGCAGGCTGGAAGAGGCAGTGGTGTGGCTAAAGAAAGAAGGCGGACCGCACCAAACCGGCCCGCAAATGTTCCACGGAGCACCCCCTTGCGTAAATCTCCCTTGCCAAGGGCTAGGTGTTCCGCGGTATGGTGTTTTTTTAAGGAAAGTGCGGACGACAAAAGAATTGTAGTTTGCAACCTGTGCCACACCAGAATGAGCCGAGGCATGAACACTAGCAACCTCACCACCACCAGCATGATCCGACACATGGCATCCAAGCACCGTAATAAGTGGGAGGAACGCCCGGATCGCCAATCTGTGTCTGCAGGCCACACCACTGCCTCCTCTTCCCCTGTTTTCGGTGCCGGCCAATCGCCTGTCGAAGGCGCAGGCCCGCATACCTCCCGCCCTGCACCTGTACCATCTGAAGCACCATCAGCGACCACATCCACTTCCCTGTCCCAGCGCAGCGTCCAAATGTCGTTACCCCAGGCATTTGAGCGCAAGCGAAAATACCCAGCCACCCACCAACAGGCCATAGCACTAACCTCACACCTTTCCAAATTACTGGCCATCGAAATGCTGCCATTTAGGCTTGTGGAGACTGAGTCCTTCCGCAGCCTGATGGCAGCAGCTGTCCCTCGGTACGCAGTCCCCAGCCGCCACTACTTTTCCCGGTGTGCCGTCCCCGCATTACACCACCATGTGTCCCGTAACATCACCCGTGCCCTGACCAACGCAGTTACTGGGAAGGTCCACTTAACGACTGACACATGGACAAGTGCTTGTGGCCAGGGACGCTACATTTCCCTGATGGCACACTGGGTGAATGTCGTGGAGGCTGGGAGCGACTCGGACCCTGGGATGGCACAGGTGCTACCCACGCCGAGGATTGCGGGCCCTACCTCCATCAGGGTTTCCGCCAGCACCTACGTTATTGGCTCCTCCTCCTCCGTTTCCACCTCCGAATTCTCTGCACGCAGCGCCACTCACCCATCAGCCGGTAGCTGGAAGCAGTTTAGCACTGCAGTGGGGAAGCGTCAACAGGCCGTGCTGAAGCTGATCTGCCTTGGGGACAAACAGCACACGGCCTCAGAGCTGTTGCAGGGGATTAGTCACCAGACCGAGCAGTGGCTCTCGCCACTCAACCTGCAACCAGGCATGGTTGTGTGTGATAATGGGCGTAACTTGGTGGCGGCTTTGGAGCTCGGCAAGCTCACACACGTACCATGCCTAGCGCATGTATTTAATTTAGTGGTTCAGCGATTTCTAAAAACCTACCCCAATTTGCATGATCTCTTGACCAAGGTGCGCCGCGTGTGTGCACATTTCCGTAAGTCATCAACAGCTTCAGCCGGCCTGTTGAAGCTGCAGCAGCGCTTACAATTGCCAGCTCACCGGCTGCTGTGTGACGTGAGCACGCGCTGGAACTCCACCTTCCACATGTTGGCCCGGCTTTGTGAGCAGCAGAGGGCAGTAGTGGAGTACCAGCTGTTACACGGTCGTCGCCTCTCCGTTCAACTTCCTGTAATCAGAAGTGAGGAGTGGGAATGGATGTCAGACCTCTGTGAGGTTTTACGCAATTTTGAGGAATCGACACAGATGGTGAGCGGCGATAACGCTATTATCAGTGTAACCATCCCACTTCTGTGTCTACTGAAACGCTCGCTGCTCACAATTAAAACCGACGCTTTGCATGTGGAAGAGGTGGAAATGGGGGAGGAAGAGCTTACACAAGGTGGTAGCCAGAGCACCCTCACTTCGTCTTCTCAGCGACAATTGGAGGAGGCAGAGGAGGAGGAGGAGGAGGAGGAAGACACTGTTGCCTCCGCTACAGAGGGTAGCCATGGAACTTTAGTTCCATCTCTTCAGCGTGGGTGGGCAGAAGAGGAGGAAGAGGATGAGGAGATTGAGAGTCATCCTCCTGGTGAGGACAGCGAAATCTTGCCTGTTGGTACTCTGGCACACATGGCTGACTTTATGTTAGGCTGCCTTTCCCGTGACCCACGCGTTATACGCATTTTAGACAACACGGATTACTGGGTGTTCACCCTTCTGGACCCCCGCTACAAAGAGAATTTCTCATCTCTCATTCCTCCGGTGGAGAGGACAAGCAAAATGGTGCAATACCAGAAGGTTCTTGTTGAAAAATTGCTCCAAAATTTTCCATCTGACAACGCTGGCGGCAGAGTACGTGCTACCTTGGCCAACCGAGAAGGGGAGAAAAGGGGAGCACACAGCAGTTCCGACAAAGGCAGGGCAACACTCTCCAAGGCGTGGGACACCTTCATGACACCCCGCCAGCACCCTCACCCTGATGCGCAGCCTAGTGTCACAAGGAGGGAAAAGTTTTGGAAGATGGTGAAGGAGTACGTAGCAGACCGTGTCAGTGTCCTCAATGATCCCTCTGTGCCTTACAACAACTGGGTGTCCAAGCTGGACACGTGGTATGAACTGGCACTCTACGCCTTGGAGGTGCTGGCCTGCCCTGCTGCCAGCGTTCTGTCTGAGCGGTTATTTAGTGCTGCTGGTGGCATCATAACAGATAAGCGTATCCGCCTTTCCACCGAAAATGCTGATAGGTTGACACTTATAAAAATGAACAAGGCCTGGATTTCCCCTGACTTCTCCACTCCACTGGAGGAAAGCCCCGGGTGAACATAAAGTCACTTTAGATATGTTATTTACAATGATGGGAATACTCTGTATTCCCATTCACCCCTTCCACCCAAAAAACGGGTATATGGTTGACTCTCTTCCATATACCCTGTGATATAATTTTTATATAGGGCCAGCTCACCAGCGGGCCCTGTGATATAATTTTTATATAGGGCCAGCTCACCAGCGGGCCCTGTGATATAATTTTTATATAGGGCCAGCTCACCAGCGGGCCCTGTGATATAATTTTTATATAGGGCCAGCTCACCAGCGGGCCCTGTTTGACAACTTTTTGTATAGGTCAGCTCACCAGCGGGCCTTCTTATATAATGTTTTATTGGGTCAGCTCTCTAGCAGGCCCTCTCATATAATGTTTTATAGCGTCAGCTCACTAGCGGGCCTTCGCATATAATGTTTAGGATGGTCAGCTCGGCAGCAGACCCTCACCCATAATGTTTTAGATGGTCGGCTCAGCTGCAGACCCTCATTCCTAATGTTTTAGATGGTCAGCTTAGCGGCATGCCCTCGCCCCTAATGTTTTAGAGGGTCACCAGCAGGCTATTAATCCTAATTTTTCAAGGGTGTGTATGATGCCCTCCTTTATGTGTAATAAAGGGTGTATTGGAGTGACATTTCAGTCTAATTTTTGGCAGCCCTTTCACTTCGTGCATCGGCTTTATGAGTGTTGGACCACTACCTGAACTATTGTACCACAATGTGAATGAGGCCCTCCATTTTGTGATATACAGGTTGTATCGGAGTTAGTGTTGAGCGAGCATGCTCGGCCGATGCTCGGATCGGCTCGAGCATCGCTCTGCTCGGCACATGGCGGTACTTGTACGAGTACCGCCATGTGCTCGCCCGCCATGTTCGGGTGGCAGGGATCTGTGCCGGAGGAGGCACAGATCTTGCAGACGCTCCGCTGGACCACCAGGGACTGGAGGTAGGGGGCATTGCGGAGATGAAGGGGGCATTGCGGAGATGAAGGGGGACATTGTGGAGATGAAGGGGGACATTGTGGAAGGGGGGCATTGCGGAGATGAAGGGGGCATTGCGGAGATGAAGGGGGACATTGCGGAGATGAAGGGGGACATTGTGGAAGGGGGACATTGTGGAAGGGGGGCATTGCGGAGATGAAGGGGGCATTGCGGAGATGAAGGGGGACATTGCGGAGATGAAGGGGGACATTGTGGAAGGGGGACATTGTGGAAGGGGGACATTGTGGAAGAGGGGCATTGTGGAGATGAAGGGGGGCATTGACCAGGCACCCTCCCCTCATCAGAGCAGGGGGTGCCTGGTGTAATGCTCGAGTCCTCCCATGTAATGCAATGGGGTTCGGGTGCTCGGCCGAGCACTCGAGCCTCAGGGGGTGCTCGGTCAGAGCACCCGAACACCCGAGCATCGGGGTGCTCGCTCAACACTAATCGGAGTGCCTCAGGTCCTCCCATTGAATTAAATAGGGCTGGGGTGTTCGACAGAGCAGAAGGTAGTTCTTGGCTTCATCCACTAAGTCACTTCGTCACTTTTACTGAATGGATCAGACCCCACTGTTCCGACTATAAATTTTGGACTTAACAAGGGCAAACGGACATGTTGTAAAACCTGTGGTAGCTGCGGCCTCCGTTCCTGAATGCTGTACCCTACCCGGGCCATAACCACGTTGAACACCTGCTTTACTCTGCGCACGTTTCCCTCTTAATCATGGCCCCAGTTCCGAGAAATCGATGAAATTTTTTGCAGAATTTGCCTCTGCGCACGTTTCCCTCTTAATCATGGCCCCAGTTCCGAAAAATCGATGAAATTTTTTGCAGAATTTGCCTCTGCGCACGTTTCCCTCTTAATCATGGCCCCAGTTCCGAAAAATCGATGAAATTTTTGGTAGAATTTGCCTCTGCGCACGTTTCCCTCTTAATCATGGCCCCAGTTCCGAAAAATCGATGAAATTTTTTGCAGAATTTGCCTCTGCGCACGTTTCCCTCTTAATCATGGCCCCAGTTCCGAAAAATCGATGAAATTTTTTGCAGAATTTGCAGATGATATACAAGTAAATATACAGCAAATACTGTTTGGTAACAATTTTTCGCCTAAAGTCGTTTTTATCTTCCTTTTTGTGTGTTTTACGGTCAGTCTGTAAAAATGGCGTACTACGGGCGAAACATCGTTCCCAGCAGCGACGTTGTAGTCCAAGATGCATCCAGACATCCTCCCTATGCTGTCCCTGAACCATTTCTGTGGTGTTTCCATCATTTTCTGTCCTTTTCCTATGGACCAGGCACCCTCCCCTCATCAGAGCAGGGGGTGCCTGGTGTAATGCTCGAGTCCTCCCATTGACTTCAATGGGGCTCGGGTGCTCGGCCGAGCACTCGAGCCTCCGGGGGTGCTCGGCCAGAGCACCCGAACACCCGAGCATTGGGGTGCTCGATCATCACTAATCTTTATTCTATTTTATTGTTATTTTTATATTGGTGTGCATCAGTTAGTGTTATACAGGGCGCCCTGCCCATTGGTGGGTTCGATATCTGTGGATATGTGTATATATATATATATATATATATATATATGATTACATATATATGATTTATTAGTTACTTATGTTGGTGGCACAGAGTAGCAATTTACGCTAATTCATTTATGTGCTGGGCCAATATTGCCACACACTGCTCTATGAATGAAACCAGGCAGAGCCCTCACACGGGAAGTGTTTCTAATAGCACATTGAGAGATGTTTGGCCTTGAATATAACTAACTAGTTAAAGAGCCTGTGTACACGGGTCACATTCTACCCAGCACAGTAGAGACTGCCCACTTTGCGGCTGATACGGAGCAGGGCGCTCCGAATTCAGACCGTAGTCCACTCTGCGCACCTATATTATTATATAGGATTAGAAATACAGTGGATATAATTAGCATAAAGTGCCACATTGTGCCACCAAAATATTAATGTTCTTTTCTCAAAAACAGTTTATGTAGTACAAGATGTATGCAGATTTTAATCATCTGTAAAACAAATTAAACTTGTCTTGAAGTGACAAGTCCACTTTAATATATAAAACCAGATTGCATGTAATTAGTGTTTCTACATATTTCAGTCACGGTATATGGAATTAGGCTGTGAAAGGATTTAGTAAAACTGTATTTTTTAATGGCTAACCCCACTGGGTTCTGTAAAATTAACCTAACTGCAGAGAAAGTAAGAAGACAATAGTCCTTAATGCAAGAGAGAAAAACTAAAACACATATTTTTATTTCCACAACATTAAGCTTGACGTGGTTGTGACACTACAGTGACATTACTAGCACTGCTGTTAATTAATAATTCTCTTTTTTAATTCTTTCAGGAAATGATCCTTTCAAAAGAACCCAAGCTGAATAGACTCAGAGAATTGCTCAGGAGAACATTCTGCTCATGGCTGACACCAACAGCCATGGGAGAAAAATTACTTTGAAAAATAATGTACATGAAAGGTTACTTGAAAAAGGATGATACTTTGAAAGTTGTGTCAGAAAAATAATAGCAAAACTTAATGTGTTCCAGAACTGCTTTCTTTCTTTCTTATTGGTTATAGCAAATAAAATCTCACACTGTGCTCCCATTAAAAATATGTGTCAGACATTAGATCTAACAACATACTGCTATGAAAAAGGGACAGTGCTTTAAACTGAATATATTGTATTTCAGTCATCAATAAGATTTATGTCCTGCCATGAACAGTAAAACTGACCATAATAATTTTATACTCTTTAGAGTATATAAACAGTGGAAAAAGTGGAGCAATTCTGGAACAAACCAACTACATCATGGGGAATAAATACAAATTCCCATCAAACTGGGCCTATCACAGTGAATTCAAGTTTGCATGTTAGAAAATATAATTAAAATTGCCTGTGTATCATGTTAGCCTAAAGACCAGAAAATACTTAGGATACTTAGCACACTTTAAAGGGATAGTAATTTTCATAATAAAAGCAGCTCTAATTAATCATCATAGTATTTGGACCTTGGAGAGTGTTATTTCAATTCTGTCAGAGTTGTAGTTCAAGAGTAATTCAATGACAAAGTATCCCCCTCCCGCCCCTTTTACTGGTGTAACACTGTTCAGCCATATCAGAAGGGAGCTGCCCAGGTAGACTGCAGAGAGGGACAATCTTCAATTAAGATACGGGAAAAACCTGAAAAACTTGTCAAGGGGGCAGGGGCGGACTGACCATACGGGCATTCGGTCAATGACCGAGGGCCCAGGACCTAAGGGGGCCCGCCGCCAGAAATTATCATTTTAGTGTAGCCTGTCCTCTTGCCTGCCTGCCCCTTAGAGGCCCGTCTATAGCTTAGCCGGCGTGCCGTTCTAGTAATACAGAGCGCTGGGAGATGACATCATCTCCCAGCCTCTGCATTACTAGCAACGCGCGGGAGCTTCAGCTCTAGAGATCTGTGCCGATAGAGGCACAGATCTGTCAAGCCACGCCGCTAGACCATCAGGGACTGGAGGTAGGGGTATTGTGGAAGGGGGAGGGTGGAGATGAAGGGCTGATGTGGAGATGGGGGTATTGTGGAGATGAAGTGGAGATGGGGGCATTGTGGAAGGGGAAATGTGGAGATGAAGGGGAAAAGTGGAGATGGGGGCATTGTGGAAGGGGAAATGTGGAGATGAAGGGGGCATTGTGGAGATGAAGGGGGCATTGTGGAAGGGGAAATGTGGAGATGAAGGGGGCATTGAGGAGATGAAGGGGGCATTGTGGAAGGGCAAATGTGGAGTTGAAGGGGGCATTGTGGAGATGAAGGGGGCATTGTGGAAGGGGAAATGTGGAGATGAAGGGGGCATTGTGGAGATGAAGGGGGCATTGTGGTAGAGGCAATGTGGAGATGGAGGGGGCATTGTGGAAGGGGCAATGTGGAGATAGTGGGGGCATTGTGGAAGGGGCAATGTGGAGATGAAGGGGGCATTGTGGAAGCAGAAATGTGGAGATGAAGGGGGCAATTTGGAGATTGGGGGCAATGTGGAGGAGGCCAGTGTGGTTGAGGGGGCCAATGTGGTCGGGAGGGGCCCACGGCAATTCTTGTACCAGGGCCCGGTGGCTTCTACTGGATTGCCAGGGGGGTACTGGATGGCTGTGGGGGGTCCTGGTCTGGATGGCCTGTGAGAGGTAATGGATTTCCTGGGGGGGGGATAACAGGATGGCTGGGGGTGTAACTGGATGGCCTGGAGGGTCGTAACTGGATGGCCTGGAGGGGATAACTGGGTGGCATGGAGGGGTATTTAATGTACTGGGGGTTAATGGATGGCCTGGGAGGTACTGGTGGGGCTACTGGATGTCCTGGGTATTAATGGATGGCCTGGGGGGTACTGGATGGCCTGGGGGTTACTGGACCTGGTCCAGTACCTCCCTAGGCCATTCAGTACCCCCCAGGCCACCACACTTTTGCAAATTATATATGAACCATTACTCACTACAGGCACAGCCACCAGGCCAGCCAGCCACCATCAAGCTATCTACCCAGTTGCCTAGCAGCCTCCAGCCAACCGGCAAGAAGCTAGCCAGCAGTGTAAGGTTAGTTTTTTTTTTTTTAATTCTTGTATATGCATGTCATGGGGTGGGGTCAATGATGTCATGGGGTGGGGCTTATGATGTAATGGGTGGGGCTTATGATGTCATGGGGAGGTGCTAATGATGTCATTTTGTTAGGGGGCCCAGACCTCTTTTTGGACCAAGGGCCCTGGGTCCTGTCAGTCTGCCCCTGAAAGGGGGGCCGGGCTTTCATTGTTCTCATAGGAAGAAGATTGTCCCCTTATGTTATCTGTCTGGTCTTACAACCAGATTCCACATCCATAAAGGTTTGAGAGATAAGACTTCTGTCGTTCTTCATGTTTTTTGAATTCCTACAAAATAAAATAAAGATAAAACTAAGTATTACTATCCCTTTATGCGAGGCATATCCAACTCGAATTGAGTTGAGGGTTGCAGATGCAACTATTCCATTCCAGGATGGCAACACCAGCTGCCTCTGTTTTCTTGCCAACATTACATTTCCAAATGTGAGTGCACATATATTTATACCTAAGATCTTATGAACAAAAGAAAAGTGTAGTCATTTTTGGGTAAACCAAGTGCTCCATATGGAACACATAAACATTCTCATTGATTTAAATGGGCATTTAAGACCACTTGAATTCTAGTGGTTAAAAGCCCAATTTAAATAAAGGAGCATTTGGGAAATTTGTATTTATCACCTATGTGGCAGCTGCTTTTCCCCAGAATAACTATTCTCTTTAAAAGGAGCTCTTAGTAACACACGCACAACACAATGACTCATTTTATCTTTGAACATAGGGGCCTTCATAATTTGTTTTGTGTATTAAAAATATCTTCCATTCCTGTACATATTAATGAGATGGGAAGGTATTCATACTCACTCTGCTGGTTCCACTACTATAACCCTCTTCTTCTCCTCATCACCACCATTACAGGTTTAACATCACACTGTGCTTTTTGAAGATAACACTTTGTTTACACCAATACTACCAGCTTCTTTCAAAATACTGTGGGCCCCAGCAAACACTGGTATATCTATGTAATTACTGTTTGTAGGTAATAGGAGGGTAGAACATTCAACTGGTAGTATCATGGAGGAATTCCACAGTACAAGTTAAAAGGCTTGTACCAGTGTACAGTAAGGTTGCTATGAGGTCCAGTTTCAAATCACTATAGAATGAGATTTGGGCAATATTAAAGAAGGGAAATATAACTGTGTTAGGTGTTGATGAGGTGGAGATGGGATGTTATGAGGGTAATGTTATGTTATCCCTGAAGATTTGGGTTTTGGGGTACCATTTACATGTCTGGAGGTGTCTGATGGAGTGAAGCACAGTTTCTGTAGATGGGAGAGAGAGTTGGTATTCAAAAAAATAATATAATAACTCACTTTCGAACTGCCAAACTCTTCAAATGTCTTGGATAAAACTGT
Source organism: Rhinophrynus dorsalis (assembly GCA_037306005.1). Classification (NCBI taxonomy): domain Eukaryota; kingdom Metazoa; phylum Chordata; class Amphibia; order Anura; family Rhinophrynidae; genus Rhinophrynus; species Rhinophrynus dorsalis. The sequence goes on along the minus strand of CM074723.1, from coordinate 384,192,490 downwards.
CTCACAGAACCTGTGTATACAACTGTCTCACAACATTCCTCTACTCTTATTCCCTGTTAGATGCCCTGCAACCTGGATTCTGCACACACCCCTCCACTGAGACCACCCTCAAAGTGGCCAATGATTTGCTCTCCAAAAAGTTAGAAGGTCACTACTCCTTCATTTTCCTGGATTTCTCAGCTGCCTTTGACACAGTGGATCACCTGCTCCTCTTCCAAGCTCTCTACTCCCTAGGCCTCTGTGACAATGCCTTCTCTTGGCTCTCATCCTACCCCTCCAATTATGGAGTTAGAATACAATACCATAATAAAATGTATTATATTTTTTCCAAGTTCAATCTTATTTGATGTTTTCTTCAAAAAGAGCCAATATCCCATATCAGTAAAATTGAATTTTGGATCATTTAGAGCATATTCAGTTTTTTCAATGAATGGACAGATTACTTTAATCTTTGTATCTCTAATCTGGGATGTAACAAAGGATGAGAGTGATATTTTATTAATTTACCCCAATCTGAATTTGAGAAAAAATATTTGCTATATCCTGAGTCCTAATTGTCTTTGCTTCTTGGACATCTGAATTAACCCCTTGAGTGTCAGAGAGGTATGCAACACATTGCACAGGAATGCGTTGCCTAACTCTCTGACACTCAAAGGGTTAAGATTCCTCTCAATATAGCATTAAGGTTGTTTCACACGATATTAGATTTGCTTATTCTCTAATAAAATTGTAACATGTATCCAAGTATTTTAACTCCATGAACATCCTTCTGGTCTTCAATGGGTTAATGATAATTTAGTAGTTTTTAATTAATATGTAGTTTACCCTCAAAATGCCATTAGTCAGTAATTAGTGAGGGACACAGTATCAATATCTTACATATTACATTTGCACCTTAATGTCTAAATAAGCTGGTGAAAAATATGTAAAATCTTTTTCAAGAGCATTTAGATACATACAGTTGTCTTATAACATATTTTTAATATCAATATTTAAATAAATTGCTGGCAGGCAGAGGTCACTAAGAGATACAGCAGGGTAGGTAGGAAGCTGGATGACAAAAAGCACCTTCCGAGGACTTGAAGGCCAGGTCAAACACAGAGAAACAGCAGGGTAGTCGTACAGGCTGGGTCGAACACAGAGAAGCAGCTGGGTAGTCCTACAAGACAGATCTAACATGGAGAGGCAGCGGTGTACTTGTATAAGCAGGTTGAACACTGAGATGCAGCGGGGCAGTCGTACAAGCTGGGTCAAACCCAGAGAATCAGTCCGAATACCTAGAACAAGATACACAGGCAAGGAGCACTGGAACTCAAGATTGGGCAAGGAAATGCCAGATATCATGCTGGTGAAAGTGAGGGTTATAAATGAGTGGGGGGAATGAATGAAAGGAGGAGAAAATCAGACTGCGACCACACACTGATACTCCACTGACACATTCTAATTTCACTTTTGTTTGGATTTAACTATAAACACATACATTTTATAATCTTACTAATTTTCCATGTGGATTTACATCTCAGAAGCTCCTATGCAGAACGTAAAATGGAGCTTTTTACCTCACCCATGGCCATACTTCCATTTCTCATTTGTCTTTACCCCATAACTCTATCCACTGTTGCCTAACATAAGAATACACTTAACCAGCTACATATGCAACAAAAAAGATCTTAATCACTATGCTGGTACAGATGTTGCAAACTATTGCTTCTGAATACACTGTAAATCTTTCTAGTAGTCAAGAGGGTTAAATAATCGCCAGCAAAGACTCATACTGTCTCCCCTCACAGTTTTAACCCTTTGTGTGGTATGTACTAACCAGGGCTATTTTAAACTGGAACTTCAAACCCCATGCAATCTCCCTGTACAAGTTTAACCCCCTATGGGGTTAGCCCTTTTCCAGTCTCCATACTGCTTACCTCCCCCATCCCTGTCCTATATCTCTGTGTCTGCTCCTTATCAAATGTTTTAATGGTCACAGCTGATCGCACTCAGGGCGAGTCCAGTGCAAAACAATTTGGAATTCCCTCAGTCAGTCAGTCAGTCAGTCTTCCTTGGGGCTCCATCTAGTATATATTTAGAGCCCAGTTAGGGGTGGCATTATGCCAGGGTGGCATTTGCTAGGGGTATTACCACCTTATGTATGTAACACCTTATCGAAGTATGGAGAGTTATACAAGAGAGTTGGACAGGAGAGTGGACAGGAAAGAAACACAGCAGCTGCAGCACATCCACTGGTGAAAAATGTTATTCATTGTTTAAAACATTGAACTTATCACAACTAATATCCTCCCCTACTCGCATAATTCTTAAAACATCCAACCATACTCTGCTAGACTGGATCCTTTCATCCTGCACAAGCAGAATCCAAGAATCAGGTGTACTAGCAAATGTGTTTAGCGATCACTCCATAGTTTTCTGTGTCCGCAAAATAAAACCAGTCATGTTCCAAAGTCATACTAACAAGATCATTTAGAAATTTTAATCTTCAGTCCTTCCTAAATGATTTAAGAAATTGCTCATGGCAGAGAATACAGCTAATACTAGACATAGACTCAGAGATGGAATTCTTTAACTCTGAATTCTTACAGGTCTGTAATACACATGCCCCACTAAGGAAGGTCAGGGTTAGGGGGGCACATCTACTCTGTGTCTCAGCTGACTTGATTCAATTATACAGTCTCAGAGATGCCTTCTGGACAAAATTTAAACAAACCGGCTCCGCATATGATCACACTGCATACAGACAATTAAGGAATACATGTACAAAACAAACAAAATTAGCAAAAGCACAATATTTTACTGACAACTTAAACAGTAACATTTCAAAGCCAGCCAACGTTTGGAAGGTTATTAAAAACCTCTATAACCCTCCTAATCATACTCACCCATCAACTATAATCGTAGATAATGAAACAATAAAGTGCCCCGTAGCCATAGCCAATGCATTTAACAGCTACTTTGTTGGATGTGCCACTACCCTGATTACACAAAACAAAGATAACTCGGAAGTTCAGCCATCTACTGAACATTCACTGGCACCTGTTGCCCAGTCCAATTCTGAAAATGAATTAAATTTCATGCCAGTAATTGAAAGCGAAATATCCAAAAATGAAATGCCAATCTAGCCCTGACAAACTATCAGCAATGCTATTAAAGCTCAGTGCTATGGTAATGGCCAAACCGATTGCATCTTTAATTAATACCTCTTTGGCAACAGGGTACATGCCCAGATCCTGGAAGGTGGCCACAGTTGTGCCTATCCACAAAAGTGGGGATAAAAATGTAGTATCAAGCTACAGACCAATATCCCCACTCCCCACTTTAATCAAAATCCTAGAGAAATGTGCACACGTGCAACTAAATAAATATTACCAACATACCAGTTTTTTCACCCCACTTCAATCAGTCTTTTGACCAAATCACTCAACAGTCACGGCCCTCCTAAAGGTAACCAACGATATCCAGATGGGCATGGAAAATGGTGACCTCACAGGACCCATTTTCCTAGATTTTGCCAAGGCCTTTGACACAGTAGACCATAATATTCTTATAAATAAACTCCAAAGATCAGGACTGGGTAATAATTCTCTAAACTGGTTCCGATCCTATTTATCAGACAGAATGCAGTATGTGTCAGTTGCTGGCAATGACTCCCTTCCGCTCAAAGTAACAAGTGGAATTCCTCAAGGCTCCATTCTCGGCCCTCTTCTATTTTCTCTTTTTATAAATGATCTGCCCAAGGTTTGCAAATCATCTTCAGTACACATGTATGCAGACGACACCATTCTCTATACTAAAAACTCAAACACATAACACCTTGAGGCCATATGACAACATGATTTCTATGAGGTTGAAAGATGGATAGCAAGGAACAAATTGTTCTTAAACACAGACAAATCTGTCACAATGATATTTGACACAAAGCACAAACTGCGTATTCTCGGCAATACCCACCTATCCATTGTAACGGAGTCTAATCGTAATTTGTCCCCAGTGGACTCCTACAAATATCTTGGTATGTGGCTTGACTCCAACCTCACTTTTGTACATCATATTGACAAGTTAACCTCCAAGCTTTATCCCAAAATCAGTACTCTTTTTAGACACAAATCATGTTTAAGTCCCCTGGTTAGAAAACGTATTGTGCAACAAATGTTGCTGCCTGTCATAGACTATGGTGACGTAGTTTATGCTCCAGCGCCAGAAATCCATCTTAGTAAACTTGACACCCTGTATAATTCAATATGCCGCTTTAGCCTCCAATGTAATTACACTACTCATCGCTGTGAGATGTTAAAAGAACTAAATTGGTTAACACTCAAATCTAGACGTGCCCTTCACCTTTCTTGCTTAGTACACAACCACTTCTCTGGAAAACTACCACACTACCTGAGCAGTTTGCTGACTCCTGCTCTCCATACTAAGTATAACCTACGCTCCACCGCAAACAACTCGCTACCTATACCACAATACAAGAAAGAAGCAGGAAGATCTGCCTTCTCCTTCAGAGCGCCAAAGGCCTGGAACAATCTGCCCAAATTAATCAAATATGCTCCCAGTCTAAAATCCTTAAAAGTACATGCTTCTCTATATCTAAAAACAGAGTGTAACTGTTTATAATTTTAAAATTTCCATATGTATGCATATTCGTATGTATATTTAATAACATGTAATATATAATGTTTCTCAGTTTGTGTAAATATGCAACCCTCTTGTGAAAACTGTCCAGGACATACTTGAAAACAAGCAAAATCTCAATGTATTCTTCCTGGTAAAACATTTTCTAAATAAAAAACTGTTGCATTATGGTGCAGGTATTGTAGAATGAGGCAGTATACAATAGGGAGGAGATTTAAGAACATGTAAAATAATTCCAGTCAATGAGTAGGCCGAGAGATTTTAAGCAATAGAGGAAACATCAGGGGTACTCAACATCTCCAGGCAAGCCCTAGAATGCAAGAACTCGTCTTATCATGGGCCAGGCCCTTACCTCCAGCCATTTGTATCACTCTCTCCTGCGCCCAGACAGGCTCCACAGGCATCACCCACTCCCTGAAGGTTGGAGGGGCAGTTTGCCTCCAGTGTAAAGGAATGAGCATTTTCGCTGAATTAAGAAGATGTATAGTTAAAGACTTCATATAGACACCAATGGCATGAGGTGTGTGGCGTAATAGTATGCTAGCTTGTGAATCCTGAAACCCATGCTCCCTAACTGACCGAATCTTTTTAAGAATCATCAACCAGAAATTAGATAAACTTGGGCAATCCCACCAAATGAGGCAGGGATTTTATAATTAAGTGTATTAAAGCTATGTAATTCTTTGCCTTGGGATGCTGTGCTTGCAGATACTGTAACTGCTTTCAAAAAAGAAATGGATACCTATCTAGCACAGAACAATATTGAGAATTTTGACAGTTGGGTTCAAAGCAGATAGATTGTTGATCCAGGGAACTATCTTATTTCCATTTGGAGAAAGGAAGGACTCCAACAGGGGTGATTTGGAATGGGCTGGACTTGATGGACGCATGTCTTTTATTCAGCCTCATCAACTATGTTACTATGTATGTTACTATGAAATCTGACCCAGTCCACTTGTGTTCTTGGGTTTCAAGGTAGGAGGTAGCTGAAAATGAAAAAATGAACTGAGCAGTTATTTCCTTATAGCGGTCAGAACTAGTCATCATTGATACTGTCCATTTATGGACTCTGAGTGTAATATATATGCTGCATAAAACACTTTAATATAGCAAAATGATCTCTCTGTAATATATTTTGACGATTTAAAGGCAGTAAAATCAGCATGCTTAAAATAAGCATGGTCCATTCATATCTACTTAGTTTGTTTACCTCACCTCATTATTTTTCTTGTAGATGTGATTCCCTTATGTAAATTCATTTCATTCCAAATATTTTTCCATGGCTTTTGATCCTACAATTACTAGACTTATACATATATCTATTGTTTTTGTTGCTATAAAATATGCAGCTGTTGTGGTGACCCAGTGGAAACCAGCAAATGCAAATTATCTTCATCAATGCACAATAACGTTACTGCCCGTTCCAGTTGGCAGAGAACAGCTGAGGCAGGAACACTAGGGGATAACATCAATTCCAATCCTAGACTTAGCAAAGGAAACAAGCTACAGTCACATTCACATTAGCAGTGTTAGAAAGAAATCAAACATACATACATGCACAAGTACTTAGAGATGTGGTTCACTACAAGCGAGTTACTACAGATTACAGATACATCTCTGGCCAGGGCTGGATTTCTCAATAGGCAGAGTAGGCAACTGCCTAGAGCTATAACATTTGACCACATCCACATTCTGAATTGTGGGCGTGTCCAGAACAATCTCAGTGTCCCTGCACCAGTTTCATACCCCTTTACAAGCTAGTATTTAACCCATTGGATGCTAGAGCGCTTTCCAATGAATTGCCTCACAATACATTGGAGAACTCTGTAGCAACCAAGGGGTGAAAACCTTTTTTTGCCCTTGCTTCTTATAGACCAAGGGCATTTTCTGTGCCAGGAAATAGTGGATGGGTGTGGGGTTGGGGCCCCATAAGAAACAAGAGTGTTGTCATGGGTGACCTAAGGGCACCTAAAGTGCCTTACCTAGGGGAACCTGGGATGTGAATCCAGCTCTGTGTATGGCACACAGAGGGTTAAAATATCCATTTCAAGCAGTTGAAATTTGTGTATTTTTAGTTCATCCTTATGGTGAAGTTGGTTTATACAGAAAACAAATGATAAGCAATTCTGGAGCACACCTACTGTTCCATAGCAAATAAACGAATGGAGTGTTTAACCCCTTGAATGCTACCAAAGTCTCCAAAGTATCGCTTCATATTCATTGAAAGTTTTCATTTATCCTCTAAGGTGCAGTTGGTTTAGTCCAGAATTGCTTAACGTTAGCTTCCTGGATACAGCCTTTAACCATCGTAATGCATTCCTCAACCATCTGGCTCATAACTGGTTAAAATATAAAAAGCTATATGTAAAACTGAAGTCTCTGTTGTCCTATAATGTTATAGTACACAGTATTTTCTTAATTTGACTTATCAAATGAACTCATAGACTAACATCAATATGTTTTAATACAGAGAATGAAATACAGTTTGTATTTTGACAGCATACTACATCATTAATGATTAAACTTAGATTTCTGGTTAGATAGTCTATGTTTTCCTGCCAAAAAGGAAACATTATGGACTGAATTCTACTGATTAAAATCATGTCTTGCTGGTAAGATGACCCAGAGACTTTACAGTGGCTTGGCAGCATGCCTTTTTTCCGAATAGCTTTGAGATAAACTGGAGTAAAACCGTTATCACAGCAGCACAAGGCCATCAATGAGAATCACAGATGATTCTCTGAGCCTGAGTTTGCTGCAGAAAATAGACACATTTCATAGATATATGTTTACTTTGACCTCTGCTTGCAAGGTTAACTGTCTTCAGTTTTGTGAAAGCAGAACAGAAACAATGGCCTACATTTATCAAGAGTGAAACAGAGTTGAACCATACCACAATATGAAAATGAATCACTTATTTTGGTAAATACAATATATTTTATACAATTCTATATCTTAACTAATATTTAAATGAACTAATATTAGTCATAAAGCTAAATTTCTGGAGGAAAAAAAAACTGCATAATAGGAGATTAATGAAAATTTCACAAATTCCCCTTGATTTAAACAGGGTTTTAACCATTTGAATTCATGAGAGAGCTCCAGATCTCCATCACATTACTTAGTAAACAATCAACATCTGGCATGATTATATGATATCCTATATAATAATTTGCTAGAAAGTTTGTAACGACGCAGTCATGTGCAGTAGAGACTGCTGCAGTCATGCTCAGTAGACACTGCCCATGACGAGGTTGATACAGAGCGGGGAGCTCCGAAGGAACGTCCTGCTCTGTATCAGCCATGGGGCGGGCAGTCTCTACTGAGCATGACTGCACCGCGACCGGCTGGCACTGTATCAGCTGCGCCGTGACCAGTCTCTACTGTGCATGACTGCCCCGTGACCAGCTGGCAGTGGCACTGTGGCCCGTGTAACAAGCTCTTAAACTAGTATTCAATATTTGATATGATTCGTCCTCTACTACCTTGTATTACTTTGACTTTTCTTGCACTGCCTAATTTACTCAATAAATCTTAAAAAAAAAATAAAAAATTAAAATAAACAGAAATCTTCATTCTCCCCATGGAGCAATTGGTATACTCCAGAAATGTACCTTTTTAAGTTATTGAATATGTTCCTAATTTTTTTAAAATGCCTTTGGGCATTTCAATCACATTCTTATAGTATTCAAGAATGTTCATTTGATATATGTAATTACATACCTCCCAACATTTCAAATGGCCAGATAGGTCTGTCTTTTTTATGTGGAGTTCCAGGATGCTGACTGGTGGGCTGGGAATTACTGATAATTATTAGGTTAGTTCATGACCTACTAACAGTTCTTTATTTAAATGAATACATAAACACATTCACTAGTTTAAATTAATGCACGTTTTATTGCTGTGGACAAATGTGATACCCTTAAATACACCCTGGGTCCGAAAGCGAGACTGTGCCTCCTAAATAAGGATACTAGGGAAGTAATTGCTCACAGTCACTGTTCAATTACATTACTTCAAACAACTGCAAATCTTTGATTTCTCTTTTCACATGTGCATGCTAAATTAGAAATGACTTATGTTTTAATTATAAAAGACAGTAAAACAAGTAGAGTTCTGAATAATCCATGTAAAAAAGGGACGCGTCAAATGATTTTGTAAGTCCTGTAAGATCTGAGACATGGCCTGAAACATGGGTATCATTTCACGTGATCCATGATCTTTAAAAGAAAAAAAAGAGCAGGTTTGCTTTCCCTCCATGTCAATGAAAATACATTCCTCTCCTGGGGGACCTATCCATCAAGCTAAAGAGGCACAGTTCTGAAGCAAGCTAACTTTAATTGAGGGGATGGGGAGTTGTAAAAGAAAAAAGAAAAGTAGTTAAATAATATTTTTATCCCCTTGAGTTCTAAAGAGGTGTCCAAAACATTTCAAGGCTTTATATGATTTGATCTAGAATTGTAAATCTTTAGCTTGATTAATAAGGCTTTTGGTCACCGCATCTCTGAACATGGCAGGAGAACTGGAGGAGCAGATTAGATCATTTATTATGTGGTCAAGACAGGATGGCCAGAGGTCTCTCTCTCTCTTTCTTTCTCTATGTCTGTCTGTCTCTCTCTCTTTCTCTCTCTCTCTTACTCTCCATAGATTTGTTCTGAACTGAGATGCCAAGAACTGGAAATTTCTCAATGTCCATTGAATCAATTCCTAAACAAAAGCTCAAATGTTGCAGTCATCACTACAGACAACCTAATTTCTCTATTACAATTTTAGTGTCCCAGGGGTTTAAAGTAAAAACTTTTTTTATTATACATACTGTGCAAGTGCATGATATACAAAGTCAAATTTTGTATTCTTTTCATTGTTTTAATAGTTTTTCATTGAAGCCTATTTTTTTCAGAAGTGGCGAAGGCAGGGATAATGTAACACTATTTCTGCAGTAGAAAAAGTGTGCCTCCAGTACTATTAAATGTAGGATACAGGTAAAGCAGTGCTGTAGGGATAGTATTACATCATATACCTATATCTGCTTTCACTGACAGAAAGTTCTCTGGAAATCTAAATTTGTGGATCTCAGACTCATGGACAAAAGTTAAAAAAAAAGAGATGAAAAAAATTAAAAAGTATTGTTATAGTGCAATACAGAGATTACCAGCTGCCCTACGAATGTTCAGTCCAGCTCTTGTAATTATCATCTGGACTGCATTAGAGAGCTGCCTCTTACTTGCAATGGTGCTTACAAAAAGCTGTTTGGTTCAGTGTATGCTGTTTGTAGTTTGCTTTGGATCTCCAGTTACTGACCAGATTTGTTCCTAACAACTTTTTTGTTTGCTGTTTGTTCTTGAATTGATCCACTGTTTCTGAACAAGTCCTGTATTCAAACCATTTAAAGCAATGGTGCTTGCAAAAAGCTTTCTGTTTGGTTCAGTGTATGCTGTTTGTAGTTTGCTTCGGATCTCCAGTTACTGACCGGATTTGCTTGCTGGTTGTTCCTCCATTGATCCACTGTTGCTAAGCAAGTCCTGATGGAGAACATGGTATTTTTGGCTGCTTGTGCCTGCAGTGATCCCCTCTTGCTGAACTGGTCCTGTTGTCAAACCAGGCCTTTTCCTGACCACAGAATTGTTTGCTGCTTGTACCTGCATTCATCCACTGTTGCCGTACCAGTCCTGTACCAAACTCCATATTATTTTCTGCTTGCTCCTGTATAATTCTGCTGTTGAAGAACTAGTCCTATTGCGTAATCAGTCCAGTTCCGGTCCACAGCATTGTTTGCTGCTTGCTCCTTTATAGATTTGCAATTACTGAAATGCATCTGTCCATGCTGCCTCAGGTTGCTTGTTGCAGTTTTGTCTGAACTGTTTGACTCTGCTTATGCTGTTTCCTGCTAGGTCCAGCCTGGTTATTGTCTCTTTGTGCTATACCCTTGGAATTGTTACAGATGATTATATTTTCTCCTGCCGCTCAGTTCTTGTACGCTTAGGTATTGTTAACCACTGGACCTTCAAGCATTTTTGGCACTGAATCCTGTTTAGGTGGCTCTCCAGCAGTTTTGCTCATGATTGTTTCGTCTACTCTGACACCCGTGTTCTGTACCTGTTCCGCATCTTGTCACCAGCAAATATATCCTATTGCAATGGTGTCTTCAGAATGACATGTTGAGATCACCCTTTTGATGCAGGCAATATTTTGATGTAGGCCTTTTTGCACTGTAACATTGCCATGGTAAACCTCCAGGAAGTCCACCTTGTGTCCAGAGTCTGTATTGCAGTCTGACTTCAAACCATTTTTACAGACCCTGCCCAGTCATCCTGAGCATAGTCTGTCTCAACTGGTCTGTGATAGAGGCCCGGCAATCAATAGAAACTGGGTATCAAAAGCATCCTGATGTTCCCAAAGAGGTGTAACCAATAAGCAAAGTCCAAGAGACCCTGATCATGACTTCAAGTGTTGATCAGCCCACCCTCTGAAAGATGATCACTACTTTGCCTGCCAAGCTTACAGGCAAATCAATGATCAGCTGTCAGTGAGATAGCAATCTGATCACCAAAATAACTGAGGAATACTGTATCAGGATCTCATAAGACCCCCAAACTGTTTGCCATGAATTCAAGGACTTCTTGGGGGATCAATACTAAATAAGTACTAAAAACAAATAAAATATAAATAAAAATAATAATAATAAAAAAGTAAGAAAATAAATAAAACTCGCTGGGGTGAATGCACAAATGTAATTCCATATTAATCAGACACTGTCATCAATTTTATAACCCTATGCCTGCCTAAGGCCAGTTTTATATGCTACTTATGTCCATAATTATCCCTTTAATGATGCCTGCATTGGGGTGGGGGCCACTGGGCCAGTCAATGGATCTTTCTGATCATACACTATATACTGGGCAATGCTATATACTAAACAAGAAGTAGAGGAAATGGTGTAATTTTACACTATTTTCCTACACATGCTATGGGGCATACATAAGGGGCTTGCTGGCATATTCTTATATTCATTGTGCCATTTACACCGGTGACTGTGCCAGGGTGACACTGTAACCATGTATAGTCACCCAAAAATAAAGTGCATCGTTCCCTAAACAGCAATTGATGAGGAATGCTTCAACTGAAAATCACCCATTATTGCAACATCTTACATCTTACTGGCAACTTCTGATGTTCTCCATGGAGTTGCAGCAGTGAAGACATGTGCGAGTACACATGTTTGCAGTGCAGTTCATTTGTAATTGATTGAACTGTTGTGATGTTCATCACAACTATCTAATCACTGTCTGTCCTCTATGGCTGACATCCACATAAACTAGGCCTCTCTATTGCAGTGCACTCATACTGCAGCTAGGTGTAGTTTAGTGTCCTGGCACCTCCTACAGTATATCAACCCATACCAATGGGGTACCATTTTTCTTGGGCTGGCATTAAGTTCTGAATGCAGCATGAAATTCCATGGTGTTGATAGATTTTAGTATCTTTGAAGGGAAGTGAAAACATATTTTCTATAGCACTACTTTCTGGAAAGAATTATGCATAGTGTAGGAGTAGCAATTCATGTGACCACCTCATATGCTGAGGCTGGCTATCTTCTTTCCCACATTATATGCTTTGCTTACCTTTTCTTCATTTATGTAGCTGCAACCATTTTAGTAGGGTCATCATGTCTGAAAATGTATGAAAAATGAAATAAATTGTAGATGACATTGTTTTGTGCTTCTGGTATTCCCCTACAGTATATTGACTTATAACATTGGGGTGCCATTTTTCTTGGAAGACCATTAGCTAATGAATAGGAAATTCCATAGTTTTCAGAAACGTCAGTACCTTTGAAGGTGTGGAAATGAAAATAAATGCATAATTTTTCTCCTTTAGTGCCATCTTCTAGAAACATACATGCACACCATGACAAGGATAGATAATCATGTGACCCCTCATGTGATGTAGTGATTAATCTTCTTTCCAAAATTGTATTGCTTGCCTTCCTTTTCTTAATTTATGTAGATATTACAACCATTTTAGCACAGGTAAGTCACATTTGAAAAATCTAAGAAAAAATAGAGATTACATTTGGTATAGTTTTGAGTATCTGGCACCATGGAGCCCCATGTTTTCTCAGAGAAGCAATGGCTAATGCATATATTAGGCAAAACAATCATTTTCAAAAAGTCATTACCCGTTTTTCCTAAAATGCAGTCTTTGGAAACATTTCTGCACTCCAGGTATGGATAGATAGACAGGTTGCTCCTTTGATTTGTGTAAAGTTTTAGGATTGGAGGACCTGTTGTGGTGCAGAGCACCCAAACTGTTTCTATATGGTGGTGAGTCCCTTATTTTCTTTTTTAGCTGCATCAATATATATTTGTGTATGGACGTTGTAGCGCCTTATTCTTTCTTTGCTCATAATCTGATGCAGTGAGTTTTCTTTCCAAAATGACATGAATCATCTAACTTCTCTTCACTCAAGTAGCTGTTACAACCATTATAAAACAAGCAAGTCATTTGAAAAATGTAAGAAAAATTAGAGATTGTAGTTAGCAGAGATTCTGCTTCTCTTCTGGCACCCCTACAGTAATGTCAACCAGTACAAAAGGGGTGCCATTTTTCTTGAAAGAGCAGTAGCTAATGTATGCAGTAGGAACTTGCATAGTTTTCAAAGACTGCAATAGCTTGTGGAAACATTTGTGGATACCAGGATATGGGTAGAAAGGAAGTGACCACTCATTTGCAAAAGTGGGATATCTGCTTTTAGGAAATAGTGATATTAGGTGTTATTTTGATATTATTGTATAGGTAAACCTTTAAACTATGTTAATGAATTTTGTTTTTTTTTCCATGACAATGTCTATCAAAATGGTGTTAAGGAAATTTGGCCCATATTTACATTAGCAAACCGAAGTTATTATGGTGTAAACCAACTGCACTACTGGGGACAAATAAAAATTCCTAATTTTACTATGTAATCAGTGTCATGCATTTTAGTTCATACAGGTGAAAATACCCTTTTGCATGCCTATTAATAATTGTTGTATTATTTTGTATTGATTACATCACAGCTTGTCTTACAATGAAAAATGTACTTCATGTGAGGCACCATGAAAAAGCTGGATATGTTCTGAACCAACATTATATAGCTTTTAACATATAACTACAGGAATCATGCAGAATTACATGGATAGAATTATCATGAGAACGTGTCAGTACTCCAGGGTGAAAAATAATTCCCCAAGCCTATGGCATGGAAAAGGTTACCCCCATGAAAGCTAGAGAGGTCTGTAGTGCATTTAGAGCATTCAAGGGGTTAAAACCCCCATTTAATTGGTAATTTTGTTAGTTCATGAGCCCAAGGTTTTCAATAAGATTGGGTATAACCACATGCAAGCATAAAAATGTCTTGGGCAACCAGCTGAATAAATTCAACATTTATTATAGATACACCAGAAGGCAGATGAGGTTAAAGAAAACATTAACCCACTGAATGCCAGAGGGGTATGCAACGCATTGCAAAGTATCCCTCTGGCATTCAAGGCATTCACACAGACATGCAGAAAGAGAAAAGAGAACTAGGAGTGCCCCAATATAGTATTAAAATGAATCATAGTGCATTGGTTATTTGAAATCTTATAAATACCAATAAATAAAATAGCAGAAAATGTATAATGTGTATATGACTGACTATAATATGAAACATATATCCATGTTGTAGCACAGTGGGTCTAAATGTTATTGTTGTGGTGGAACCCTTTAGTCTGAATAGTTTGAACTGAAATCTCAGTGGAATCCCAACAATCAAAAAATTAAACCCTTCGGATGATAGATTTCTAATGCATTGCTTCACATTGTGTTGGGGAAATACTTTGTACCATGGAAGCCTGACATATTATTGCTATCCATCTGTTTCTATGATTCCTGTAGTTATATATGTAAAACTGTATACTGTTGGTTCAGAACAAATTCAGCCTATTCGTGTTGCCTTAAGTAAAGTACATCTTTCATTGTGAGGCAAGCTGTGATGTAATCAATATAAAAAATGTAAAACATTTTAATAGGCCTGCAAAAGGGTATTTTTAACTGTATAAACTAAAATACACATGACATTGATTAATTAGTTTACTTAGGACTTTGTATTTGTCCCCTGTGGTGCAGTTGGTTTACTCCAGAATATCTCCTTAGGGCCTTATATTCATCCAGCTAAACAGGTGCAATTCTAGAGAAAACAAACTGCACCACAGGGGGACAATAAAAATGCCATTTGATTTAAATTGGCCTTTTAATCCCAGCGATTACATTACTACTGATGTGATACAAGGTGAGGCTTCAGAAAGGTAGGGGTTGCAGAGTAAGGATGGAAATTTTCAGTCTCTTTTTTCTGGATTTCCAAAGGAAGAGAGTGTATAGAGCCTGCTGAAAAGGACAAGGCCCAAAGATTTTGAAAGCTTATGTGCTTATGTGTCTTACCACAATAAAGTACTACCGAGATTTGCATGCTAAGGGTCTGAGATCCACACAAATTACTTTGTAAATTTTTAATTTGTTAGTCTAATGTGTATCCTTTAATTTGCAGCCTATTTTGTGTTTAACCATGGTGTATATATTTTCTATTAATGTATTACATGTGTTTACAAAATTATAGCCACCACTTTTGTCTAATGCTTTGGTAGAGCAAATAAACATTCCTTGACCCAGTTTAGAAGGTACCTCTATAGGTCTTAAGGCTATAGGAACCTCTCTGGGGTGTTGTTGATTGGTGAGATACCACACTACCAGTGTCTCCACTGTCACAGTAGGTTATATTAGACAATGTTAGTTGGTTTTAATGGACACTACCATGTAAATGCAAGTGATAAGGAAGGTTTCTGATTCCCTGTGAAGTTTTCCCTTCACTAGGAGATAAAGGATGCCATGCTATGGACAATTTAAACCCTTTGGAATATAAAGATGTCTCCAGTGCACGACTATGCAATGTGTTGAAGACATATTTAGTACCCAAGGGGCTTAGTGAAATATACATTGTTTATTAAATTATGGAAAATGTTTGATAAAAAGTGCTTAAATGGAGTGTTGCTGAAAACGAAAAGTGTTCATACTATTTATCTATCATGAATACTTTGTGCTACAAAAAAGTGAAACTGAAAGTTACCTGTGTGAAAGATAAAATGCAGAAGTAAACAAATGATTAGGGTTTGAAATAAAATAATTGTTTTATGACAATAGCAAAAAATTGTATCTCATAGGAATTTATTTTGGCATAAATGGTACAATTGTATTACTCATGTTCTGCAGACTAAAGAGTTGGATACTGCACATAACCCATTATTTTCACAAACACTTTTAAATATGTTGTACATCTGCCAGAGACAAAAGTAACAACATTTATGAGAATGGTTTTCTGTAGAGTTCACTTCACGTTAAATTTGAGATGACTTAACGTATTCAGACACTTGTAAACACCAATGAATTTCAGATAATAAATCCTCGTGAACAAGTCACAATTTCAAACAATGAATGGAAAACATTGCTCAATGAGTACTGACATGATGAATGACATGGTTAATATTATTAAATATATATATATATATATATATATATATATATATATATATATATATATTTATATATATGTGTGTGTGTGTGTAAAATGTTTAATAATACACATGACTATATGCCAACAAAATCCCAGACTGTATGTAAGTGTACCTAGAAAAATTGATGCTGTTTTGAAGGCAAAGGGTGGTCACACCAAATATTGATTTGATTTAGATTTTTCAGGGTTTGACTATCCCCTTTGTCAGTAAGATATATTGGAAGACAAGCAGAGAACTGGGATAGCAGAGATGGAAAGTGGATTTAGATGCATTTGTAACAAGATATAAGTCTGGTGAGTATATATATGAACTGAGTTGAGATGCTGTATAGATAAGAAATATTCCTGTAAGCTCTTTCATAGGAGAGGTGGATGATTTCCATCCCCTCTCTTTATTTCTCACACAGCAGATATCCCACTATGTCACATTTGCCACCATTTCCCTTAGTCCATTAGTCTATTCATCCTCCATAACTATCAGTCCCTATGCTGGTGTCCCTTTCTAGCTTTTTTATTAGCTCATACATATATGTGTTTTAGGCTTTACATTTTATGTAAGCCATTTTAGTAGGGTATTGTTATTTATAATTTCTCTAATACACCATATTTTATTTCCAAACCCTGTTATTTTTATTCTTTTTATCACAATAAAGCATTATTTTATCAGATATACTACACGCAGAACTCCTGTGTGCTGCATTTTCTTGTGTTTATTCATAAAGTGCCAGCAGTTTCTGCAGCACTGTACAACACAATGGGGTTACAGACAGGTTGACATACAATTAAACATTACATGAGATATGTAGGAAGCATACAAAATATGAGACAAAAAGGCTTGAGGGCCATACTCTTGCAAGCGTTCAATCTAGAAGGCGTATGGGGTGGTAGACACAGAGAGTAAAGGGCCTACTTGAAGGAGGTTGATCTATATTACACTGGAAGCATACAATGGATAAGTGAGATTTCTATACCTTATGAAATAGAGAGTGTTACAGAAGGCAAAAGACAACTCCAGACACCTGTATAGAAGTTTATATTGGCCTAGGTGCTAAGATTCTCTGAAAGGTGAGTTTGTGTTTAAAAGCTGTAGTATGAAGGTGAGGTCTCACATAGTGAGGTAGGAGATTCCACAGGATGGGGACAGCATGGGAGAAGCCCTGGAGACAGGTATGGGAGGAAGTGATGATAGGAGAAAAGAGCCTTAGGTCATGGGCAGAGAGAAGAGGGAGGTGGGGACTCGGGAGAGTATTTGGAGACAAGAGAGGATTTATAGGTAGGTGCAATGCTATGGAGGGCTTTGTAGGCTTGGAAAAGGACTATTAATTTTATTCTGGAGGCAATAGGGAGCCAGTGGAGGGATTGACAAGGAGGGACAGCTGATGAAGAGTGGTGGGTGAAATTTATGAGTCAAGCAGAGGTGTTCAGAATGGATTGGAGCTGGGATAGCTGGGTGAGTGGAAGGTCAATTAGGTGAGTGTTGCAGTGGTCTAGATGGTTTATTACAAGAGAGTGGACAAATATTTTGGTTGTATCTTGCATGATAACAGGCTGAATCTTGGAGATCTTTTGCAATTGAAAGCAGCAGGATTCAGAGAGAGATGGATGTGTGGTTTAGGAGAAGGGCAGACTCTAGTATAACTCTGTGGTAGCAAACTGGGGACACTCACTAACCCCCCATGAGCAAATGGGGGAGCAGAGAGGTTGCTCTCAGATTTCAGGGTTGTTGAACTGCTGGAGATGATGTGTTAAGGAGGGCATCCCTTACACATCACCAGCAATTTGACAGCCATGCATGCTAATGTGGAAATTCTCCCCCCTCTCCTTGCATCGCCATGGCAATGTGCTCGCCACACATCACCATAGTATCATCCTTTAGTGCATTTCCCCCAGGTCTTAATACTCAAATAGATGCATTTTAAAAGACTTTTACTACACAAAACCAATTCACTTGCTTCTCAGAAGTTAGTAGCTATTAAAGAGAGCTGAATTCACTTAGTGGGTGTACACACATGCATGAGCTGTCACTGCTGAAAGATCTGTTTGGTGTCTGTTGTGATCAATGAAAGCTCACAATGGTATAAAAACTACAAAGTCTTCTGGAAATTAAAGTAATCAGCTCCCAACAGTCATTGGTTACCACAGATGATCAGTTACAATGTAGTCAACAGAAGCACACTTCAGATAGCAATGCTCACTTCACACATTTTCCTCAACAAACCTTAACAAGCACACAACTTCAACAAAAACCTTAATTATCCCACAATTATTAAATAAACATACAAGAGGCATGGTAGAGTAGCAATAAAGAGCTCACAATTTTAATAATATTGATTTTATCTATTTATTCTTGGAGGGCACCCCCCAAATGCCCAAAACTAGAACAAATCCCCATAACTAGCTATAGACAGCATGGACCAAGCACCATATCCAACTGAAGCAGCATGCTCTGAACCCCCACACCCAGCTGCCTACTACTTGAGGCATGTAAGGACTTCTCAGGCACAGCTGCCTACCCTGGACCACCTCTATGGCACTACATCTTCACCACCTAAATTTTAATACTTTAAGCCCCTCTCCTCCCTTCTCTCCCTCCAATCCCTGGCTACTGCCCCAAGGAGGTAGTCCTGTGCTCAGAAAAGAGGGAATAAGGCAGGGCATTTTAATGTCCTTCAGGGGCAATTCACTCCTTCAGTCATTTTGTCACTGTTGACTGCACGTTTGTCAATCTAAAGAAGGTCAAACAAAGAGTGTTTTCAGTGGCCCACCAGATGCATCCTTGCACTCTTTTGTCCCTTTTAGTTCATAGTGATAAAGCTTTAGTACAACCATTATTGAGAAATATTTGCTGATTTTGTGCTTATGTCTATGCAATAAACATTACAACAGGCATGGCAAAAATTTAGCATGTAGTCTTCATGTGTCTCCCTATCTTCTAAAATCCTGTAGTACCTGTCCATTAGACTGCAGACCTTTAAAAATTATTCAGGCTGTCTGTGCTGTAAGTCACAGTGTGTCTTTGAACTTCAAGAGAAAAAAAAATATCTACTTTAGGCTGAGCTGCACTGCGTAAGAGAATTATAGTACGTCTATGTCTTCTTATTCACGAGTATAAGGTGAGCATTTAAGACTGTGAGTGGACTATTTTGTGAGGGGAGGAGGGAGTTTGGATTATAAATAAATCCAGATTTGAAAAGATAAACTATAGCACTGACATGGAAAGGAAACCAAATACAAAGGAAAAACCCCACTAAAGCAGCCCAGATAGAAGACCCACCACTACACCGGTTAAAAAGATAATATGTGAAGAAATCTTGGCACTTCTAGGTGTATTCAATATATAACAAAGAATATAAAATGTATTTATTATTAGAATCCATGACAATGAATAATATATGTTACACCAGTTAGACTCATATTGATACCATCAACCTTGTAATATTGTAACCCCGGAACATGAATAAAATATTAATGGTAAAGCACCTTTAAATCACCTAAAAATTGGTAATATATATTTATAGTCACCCCTGAAATTTAGGAAACAGTACTCAATCAGGGTATGACACCTAAGATAAAAAAAATATAAAAAAGAGATAAAATATCCATATACATGTAAAACTTGCGCTATCCTCAAAATCAAAAAGTGAATGAATAATATACGAAAGAGTAACCCTCAAGAAACAGGACAAAATGGCCTTCCATTTAGCACACTTACTATCCCCAACCCACTTTACTAATATGATCAAAATTATATCTTTCACATGATGTGAAGGGCAGTGCCACAAACACTCACAAACCATTCAACTGTATACTGGAGGCCATAATACAACAATGCAGTTATATTAAAAAAACCCCCACTGAGCTCTAATATACTTTGTTTAAAAATCTCCTAGCAATAGGGGTACCCTTGTTGTACCCAGAAGGAAAAAAATATATTGTGCTACATATTTTTTTCAAAAAGAATTTCCTCAGATTAGTCCAACTAAAAAGCCCTTTACACAGATGTCAGACTTGTGCAATTGCACTATAGGGAACAAAAAAATATTCCTCAAATTCCTCTTGATTTAATTACAGCTTTTAACCCTCAAATACTGGAGAGGTCTTCAGCGAACTGCTTAGCAATGCACTGGAGTCTTCTCTAGCATTCAATGGGTTAAAAGCCCCATTTAGATAAATGGGAATTTGTATTTGTTCAATATGGAGCAGTTGGTTTGTCCCAGTATTGCACCAGATTTCCTTACTGTTTAATTTCAGCATTTCTGTGCTGATATTAATATGTTAGCCATTCAAATCTGTTATATTACAAAGTCAATAATTCTGTCAGAGTTTTGCCAGCTATTCAGCAGTTTTTACAATGCTGTAAAATGTTCATCCTTTCTTCCCTGTGGGTTGTTAATGGAGTCCATTTTGGGCATTTCATCTGGGATTTCCTTGAAAATACGAAAGTGAAAAGTGTTAGTTTAAGGGAAAAAAAAGCTGTGTAAGTAGCAGGAAACTATTACATTTTTTCACTTTCTTGCTGATAAAAAATAAGTGGTCCCAAAGAGAAGGCGCAGCAAAACCTTTACATTTTATCGAAAGCATATACAAAAAAATCAACAATTTCTTGTCAGATCAAGGTATTAAAATATAGTTATAAAGCATCATGCTTAAAGGAACAGACACTTCCTGCTGAGTAAAACAAGAATATCCCTACTTCTGGAAGCTTTTTTATATAATAAACTATGAGTGAGCTTGAGTCATTGACAAACAAAATATGTGTGCTGCCCATAAAACACCAACATTTAAAACATTTGATAAGTAATGTTGATATTATAGAAGGGAGAATTGCCACCAAAAACAAGAAATATTAAACATAGTGTAATACAGTTGTATTATGAGATTAAAAGACACACAAAAGAGCTGTAAAACTCACAAACAAAGTGGCAAACAGGTATGCATTTAGTTGTTTGCTCAAAGTGCGTATACACAGATCAGCCAAAGAGGGGACTCCCTGCTGGAACTGAAAAGGTTCCACCTTGATCAATCACTTCAGATTCCACACTGATGTGATAGTGGTATTCTCCTCACAGATAGGAACAACACTGCTTGTAATTATGTTTGGCAGGCAACAGGAATGCACACACTATGATAAAACAGACTTAGTTGGTCCAAACCAAATTTAATCAGACAGCTTCTGAGTAGTCTTCAAACGAAATGTACTAAGAACTTGGCTTGTATAGCTAATACTGATGCTTTTTGTCCCAAATGGACTTGATCAAGGTTGAACCCTTTCAGTTCCAGCAGTTCTCTTTGGTTGAGCTTCAAATGAGTGCTTCAACAGACAGCTTTATGCATACCTATTGCCACTTTGTGTCCCAGCTGTTTTCTTTACCTCATTACGTTATTGCTTCATTCCTTATTGTTTTGAAGGAAATTTTCTTTCCTATATCACAAATATAAATATCTAATGTTCTGAATGTTAGTGTTTCATGGCCATAACATATTTTGTCTGTTTTTCTTGTAAACATTTGTGCTTTGTTTTACATATTGCTGCACTCATGTTAAACATTGTTTAATTTTTTTATATTTATGTTTCACCTATTTCAATATTTAAATTGCTTCCAGAGAGCTTTCTGTAAGGGATTGTGGAAGCGGATACAGTGTAAAGATGGTAATATGATGAGGAAAGTCTGGTATTTTATTAAAGCCGAACTTTCAGATATTACTAAGTCGCCATGCATTTATTAAATGCATGGCGACTAGCTTGGAAATCCATGTCTTACCTTTAAAAAAAAGCAGATTCTAAAGAAATCCTTGCCGTTTGGAGACTGACGGGCAAGTTAGTGCTATCTCGCCTGCACCGTCAGTCCCTTCCGCTTACCTTGTGGTCACTGCAGTGCCACTCAAAGGAGACCGGGACTGACAGCGCAGGCGTGAAGACAAGATGTCTGCGCTGTAGCCAGGGTTACGGTCTCCAAATGGCAAGGATTTCTTTAGAATCTGCTATTTTTTAAAGGTAAAATTTGGATTTCCAAGCTAGTCTCCATGCGCTTAATGAATGCTTGGCAACTTAGTAATATCTGAAAGTTCCACTTAAATACAGCATACAACGTACTTAGTGCTTCAGGGATAGTGTTAGTATTATATTGTACTACTATTCCTGTTCTCAGAGATATTGACCAGAAAACTCTTTAGATATCTAGATTTCTAGGGAGCTTACTGTCAAGAACATAAAAGTGAAATAAATAAATAGATGAAAATATAATAAAAGTATAGGCAATTTGACTTTATATACTATGTACTTGCAGAATATATGAAGTCAGAATAAAAGGTTATTCTCTCTTTAAAGGGTATACAGAAGGAAGTACCTTGGCTGGTGTGCTTCTGTCATGCTGCTCCTGACTGCTCCTCCTACCTATAATCCTATTGGCGGCTGTAGGCTTTATGTACCTGGATCTTCCATCAACCCTTGCTCGATTTTAGCGCCAAAAGTCTGAGAGAAACCTTTGTCGTTGAGTTCCTGTGTTTGCTGATTCCGTGTACTGAACCCTGCTTGAATACCGACCTAGTCTTGTCTTCTGCCCGTGGATCTTGACCCAGCTTTGCCTGACCACGTCTCTGTCTGCCCCTTTGGTTCCTGATTCGATTCCGGCCTGACCCAGTATTCTCGGACTACGCTTCCCATTCGGAACTTTCTGCCTCACAGCGAGAGTCCCTCCAGCTGCTCTCAAGGTTTGGTTCCAGTCTACCGTTCCTTCACCTCTGGGGCTCCGACTGGTTTGGGTTGCCATCACCGGCCACTCCGGTGACTGCCCCGGCCAGTCGAGGGTGTAGGAACTCGTATTCCCCTTACCTGCTTCCAGTTTCCTGGGCCTCGAGTCCAAACTCGATTCAGCAGAGAATAGAGGATTCGTAGTCCATAAACCTCGAACCTGCCTCGAACCTTATCGATACCCCAAGACCTCGAACCTGCCTCGAACCTTATCGATACCCCAAGACCTCAAACCTACCTCGAACCTCATCGATACCCCAAGACCTCGAACCTGCCTCGAACCTTATCTTAACCTTGAGACCTTCGATTAAAGGGAACTCTGTCCTGCAGTCTGAATACGGTCTTGAACCTTCCCGAGCCTCCTAGTACCTGCTGATCCAGTCTCGAACTCAGAGGAACTGTGAACTGGTTAACCTGAGTCCTTTACCTTGCTAATCTCTTGACCCTACTCAGAGACTGACAGTAAAATCTAGCCAGTAAAATGGATGCTGCTGAGGCTTCCCTCATAGCCTCCAGACAGGAACAACAGGAGCAAGTTCTGTCTACCCATGCAGCACAACTACAAACCCTCAATCATAAGCTGGATGCTATGATGAAAATGTTGCGAACATGCTCTCCATCTACCCCTGCTCAAGCTCCACCACAGCCCCCTGGGGCCACAGGGTCTACAGGAGCCACCTCAGGGTACAAGCCACCCAAGATACCCTTACCAGAGAGATACTCTGGCCGACCTGAACACTGTCGTGGATTCTTGAACCAGTGCCAGTTACATTTTCAGACCTTGCCTCATTCGTTTAACTCTCATTCTACTAGGGTGGCATTCATAATCTCTCTATTGACTGACAAGGCCCTTGCTTGGGCTTCCCCTCTGGTGGAGAACAGATCTTCTCTTCTTGATGACTCCAATGCATTTATCGCTGCCTTTAAGACCGTATTTGATCTACCTGGAAGACAGGCATCTGCTGAAGCCAGTATACTGGGCCTAAAACAGGGCACTCGCACGGTGGCTGAATATGCAGTGGAGTTCAGAACCCTTTCCTACGAAACCGACTGGAACAATGGAGCTTTGCGAGCTGCCTTTCGTAGGGGTCTGAGTGAGCGCATCAAAGACGCCCTAGTTAATCAAGAGATACCGGATGATCTGGAAGGCCTGATTTCCATCTGCTTAGAATTGGATCGTCGGCAAATAGAGCGACAGCTTGAGAAAGATCGCTTTCGCCGTCATAAATCTGAGTTTGTTCCACGTTCATCTTCTTCCACCGAGACACCACAGACTTCTGTTGAACCCATGGATGTTGGGTCTGTGACTAAACTCCCCGAGGAGGAGAAACATCGGCGAAGAAGTCAGGGACTTTGTCTTTATTGTGGACTCAAGGGCCACCTCCTACGCCAGTGTCCGACCCGTCCGGGAAACTTCTAAGCTTAGGGAACCATGGAGACGACTCCCTAAGCATAAGAAACGTAACCTCCTTGTCTAACCTAAACCGTATGATGGTTCCAGTTCGGTTAAGTTGGGCAGGAGGCTCGGTCTCCACCAAAGCCTTCTTGGACTCCGGTGCGGCTGGAGTTTTCCTTGATGCTGGGTTTGCTTCCAAGCACTCGATCCCACTAGTCCAGAAAGCCAAACCCTTGCGCGTCTCTACTGTGGATGGGGCTCCTTTGGGAAAGGGCTTCGTTACCCATGAGACTCAGCTACTACTTCTTCAGACCGGCATTCTTCATTCCGAGACTATTCACCTTGATGTCATACAGTGCCCTTCCTCTCCGGTGATTTTGGGACTTCCTTGGCTTCGCCTCCACAACCCAGTAATTAACTGGAGCTCTGAGCAAATAAACTGGAGTTCTTCCTGTTTTTCGAACTGCCTTTCTGAGATACCTGTACCTGGCCTTGTAGGTGGCATAGGAACCCCTGAGAATTCTATTCCTAAATCCTACAGAAACTTTTCCGATGTATTCTCTAAACAAAAGGCAGCAGAGCTACCTCCACACAGATCATTTGACTGTTCAATTGATTTATTGCCCGGAACCATGCCTCCTAGAGGAAGAACTTTTCTCCTATCAGAACCAGAGAATAAGGCCCTGTTGGAATATATACAAGAAAACCTGGCCAGGGGTTTCATTAGACATTCATCCTCGCCAGCAGGTGCCGGCTTCTTTTTTGTCTCAAAAAAAGATGGAACCTTGAGACCCTGTATAGATTATAGGGGTCTAAACAAGGTGACTATTAAAAATAGATACCCTCTACCCCTGATTCCAGAACTCTTTGATGCTCTGAAAGACGCCAAGATCTTCACTAAGTTGGATTTACGTGGGGCATATAACTTGATTCGCATCAAAGACGGCGACGAGTGGAAGACGGCCTTCAACACCAGGTACGGCCACTACGAGTACCTCATCATGCCCTTTGGGCTCTGCAATGCCCCCGCCACATTCCAACACTTTGTCAACGAGATCTTCAAGGATGTTTTGCTCTCCTATGTGGTGGTGTATCTTGATGATATATTGATCTTTTCATCCTCGCTCCGCGAACACAGAGAACACGTCCGTACCGTGTTACATCGCCTGAGAGAAAACCATCTTTACGCTAAATTGGAAAAATGCATCTTTGAAACCTCCCAGCTCCCTTTCCTGGGATATATAGTTTCTGACTCAGGACTACGGATGGACCCTTCTAAAGTAGAGTCCGTTTCTCAATGGCCACGACCAATCACTCTGAGAGCGGTACAACGTTTCTTAGGCTTTGCAAATTACTATAGAAGATTCATTAAAAATTTCTCTGCTATAGTTGCTCCTCTGGTAGCCTTCACCAAGAAAAACGCAAATCCCAAGGTCTGGTCCACTGAGGCAGTAGAGGCCTTTGAACGTTTAAAAAGACTATTTGTGTCCGCACCATTGTTACGCTACCCTGATCCTACACAACCCTTCCTCATTGAGGTTGACGCCTCTGAATTAGGAGCTGGAGCTGTCCTGTCTCAGAGGGACGAGGTCACTAACCGCCTTCATCCTTGTTCTTACTTTTCCAAACAATTCAGTTCTGCAGAAAAGAACTATGATACCGGAAATCGAGAACTATTGGCCATTAAAATGGCACTAGAAGAATGGCGACATCTCTTGGAGGGTTCCCAAGTTCCAGTCATAATCCAGACTGACCACAAGAATCTTCAATTCCTGGAACAAGCACAATGCCTGAATCCAAGGCAAGCCCGATGGGCTCTTTTCTTTACCCGTTTTAATTTCATTATCACATCCATTCCAGGATCTAAGAATCTGAAGGCGGATGCCCTGTCCCGACTCTTCACTACAGAGCTAGACCCTCCTCTTGAACCCATAATTCCTTCTAATCATATTGTGGCCTCTCTATCATTGTCCATAGTACAAAGGATCAAGTCCCTTTAACATCATTTCAGTGGACGTTTTCAAGGGAAACCCGCTCATCTGCTGTTTGTCCCCAAGCGATTTCGTTCCTCTCTTCTAAAATGGTCACACCGTTCTACTATGGCCGGTCACCCAGGCATTACAAAGAATACGGAATTTCTTCTTAGACGCTTCTGGTGGCCTTCCTTGAAACAGAATGTGGAAGCCTACGTCAAAGCTTGCATGCTTTGCACACAAAATAAACCATCCAATCAGAGACCTGTTGGGCTTCTTCAACCTTTGCCAATTCCTCAGTCTCCATGGATTCACCTGGCTATGGATTTTATCACGGACTTGCCACCTTCAGACCATTGTACTGTGATTTGGGTGGTAGTTGATCGCTTCTCTAAACAAGCCCATTTCGTTCCCCTCTGGGGATTGCCTAATTCTCAAACTCTGGCAGATGTCTTCATCAAAGAAATTTTCCGTATTCACGGAGTCCCTGCTCAAATTGTCTCCGATAGAGGTACTCAATTTACCTCCAAATTCTGGAAGGCTTTTTGCTCTCGCCTAGGGATTCAATTAAACTTTTCTTCCTCATACCATCCTCAGTCCAATGGCCAGACTGAAAGAACTAATCAGACCCTAGAAATCTACCTCCGTCATTATGTCAACTCACATCATGATAACTGGGCATCATTGCTTCCTCTGGCCGAATTCGCCTTCAATAACCGTTACCATTCTGCTTTAAAGTGTTCTCCTTTCTATGCCGCTCTAGGCTATCACCCTCAGACATTGCCCAACCTCCCGGTATCCGATGTTCCCGAAGCTGATAATAGAGTACGAAATCTCTGTCTTCATTGGTCTTCTGTTCATCGCTCTTTGACAGCCGCTTCTTCCAGTTATAAGTCCACGGCGGATAAGAAAAGGCAACCTGCTCCTTCATACCAGACTGGTGACCAGGTCTGGCTATCCACCCAACACCTTCGCTTGAAGCAGCCCTCTGGTAAATTGGGTCCCAGGTTCATTGGACCTTTTCCTATCAAGACTCAGCTCACTCCTGTCACCTATTCTCTTGATTTACCATCCACCATGAAGGTGGCCAATTCCTTTCATGTCTCAATTCTACGTCCCTTGGTCAAGAACCGTTTCTACCAACCGGCCACTCCTCCTGCTCCTGTTTTGGTGGATGGTCGTCCAGAATATGAGGTCAGCAAGATTCTGGATTCTCGGCTATCTCGGGGCCGATTACACTATTTGGTCGACTGGAAGGGTTATGGTCCTGCTGATCGTTCCTGGGTGCCAGCTACTGAGGTCCATGCTCCGGTCCTTGTACGGACCTTTCATCGCCTGCATCCTGATGCTCCAGGCCGTCCGGAGGTCGGCCGTTGAAGGGGGGGCACTGTCATGCTGCTCCTGACTGCTCCTCCTACCTATAATCCTATTGGCGGCTGTAGTCTTTATGTACCTGGATCTTCCATCAACCCTTGCTCGATTTTAGTGCCAAAAGTCTGAGAGAAACCTTTGTCGTTGAGTTCCTGTGTTTGCTGATTCCGTGTACCGAACCCTGCTTGAATACCGACCTAGTCTTGTCTTCTGCCCGTGGATCTTGACCCAGCTTTGCCTGACCACGTCTCTGTCTGCCCCTTTGGTTCCTGATTCGATTCCGGCCTGACCCAGTATTCTCAGACTACGCTTCCCATTCGGAACTTTCTGCCTCGCAACGAGAGTCCCTCCAGCTGCTCTCAAGGTTTGGTTCCAGTCTACCGTTCCTTCACCTCTGGGGCTCCGACTGGTTTGGGTTGCTATCACCGGCCGCTCCGGTGACTGCCCCGGCCAGTCGAGGGTGTAGGAACTCGTATTCCCCTTACCTGCTTCCAGTTTCCTGGGCCTCGAGTCCAAACTCGATTCAGCAGAGAATAGAGGATTCGTAGTCCATAAACCTCGAACCTGCCTCGAACCTTATCGATACCCCAAGACCTCGAACCTGCCTCGAACCTTATCAATACCCCAAGACCTCAAACCTACCTCGAACCTCATCGATACCCCAAGACCTCGAACCTGCCTCGAACCTTATCTTAACCTCGAGACCTTCGATTAAAGGGAACTCTGTCCTGCAGTCTGAATACGGTCTTGAACCTTCCCAAGCCTCCTAGTACCTGCTGATCCAGTCTCGAACTCAGAGGAACTGTGAACTGGTTAACCTGAGTCCTTTACCTTGCTAATCTCTTGACCCTACTAAGAGACTGACAGCTTCAAACAGCACAGCATTGTATCTGTATACTTTTTATTTGCATTTGATCTCATTTGTAGTTCAGTGCCAAGGGCTCTTTCACATCAGCAACTTTTGCAGCATGACATTTTTGAAAAACTACTTTTTTAAAGTAAGTAAAAAAGTTGGTGTATTTTAGTGGAGAATAGCAAGGTTTTCCTAAAAGTAACTTTTGTACTGGGTATAGTTCTATTTAAACGTGTTTACAATTCATTTCAGTGGTTAAAAAACCATTTACATGAATGGAAATCTTTATTTGTTCCCACTAGTGTTCTTGGATAAAATCAGAATTGCTTCACTTTTTGTCCATATGGTCCTTAAACAAGAATTAATTTGGTTTTTAAATATCATTGCATGGCCAATAGAGTTTCTAGCTCTGTAAGTATATATATTTTCTCTCGGAAATGTGATGCTTTGTGTAGATCAAGTACATGTAAGATTTGGCTGTCTTTGAAGTAGAATTGTTAACAAAGGTTTAGGAGAAAGGTAAAAATATAAAAGGTTTTGCTAATCGACCTGACTTTTTTCAAGCTTTCAAAAAACCATGTTGTATGCCTTGTTCCTTAAATTGGAAAGGGTAAAAACTTCACCCTGATTAGTACTCCATTATAACACCATTCCTTACATGCTTAAAAAAGATCAGTGTTTTTAATTGAATGTGTAATAGGACAGACATGTATCTGGTATAAAGTGATGTTTGGAATCATTAGATACATATTTTTAAGGTTTGAATTTCTTAGAAAAGGGGAACAGTATGTTTTGTTTCCTATACCCCTACTATAACATTGCACAGAATATTTAGTCATAAAAAGGCTTGGCCCAAACATCACACAATTTAGCAGATCTTTGGGATATTGGTGATGAATTCTTCTGAACCTGTTGTTAAGATGCAACTCTCAGGTTCATAGAACCATCCCTATTCTATAAATATAGTGTGTGGAATAGCCACATTAATTACTTGAGACCAAGTTTATATTTTTATGTTCTTACATCCCTATTAAACTGCTATGGTACTCAATCCTGCTTAGAAGGTTTGGATGAAATTTGCTTTCAGAAGTTTGAAAGTTGGTGTGCATCAGTATCAGTATGACTATCATGGTATGGGCAGTCTGATAAGGCCAGTCACTGCAAGGGAGGCAGAATTGTCCAAATACTTTTACTTGTGAATGCCTGAACCTTCATTTTAAAGGCTTGAGCCACAACTGCTTTTCTCACACCAAATGTGATAATCTCAAAATATAACAAAGGAATTATATTTAATATGTAAGTCAATATCTAGCAGGAAAAATATTAGAACTTCATGTGTAGGTACAGGTAAATTAAACTTCTACTGTTAGTTGAATGGATAATTTTGACAGACCTTGAAAAAATCCCAGTCAAAATCCAGTCAGAAAGAGATAGCTATAGAGCAGGAAAGAGGGAGATAGATTAAGTGGATGGGAGAAAGGGACAGGGTAGAGGTAAAAAAGCTTGAGAGTGGGTGAACTGGGGAGAGGGAGAGTTGCAGAGAGAGAGGAGAGGTGGAGAAGGAGACAACAGGAGGGGGAAATAGAGAGACCTCCAGCAATCCTGCTGTATAAGTCGTAGAAGTCCTCTGAATCATTAATCCTACCTATTTCAGAAGTAGCACCTTCTACGACAAAGGCTCATTGTGGCTCTGAATGCACAAGGATAGGTGTTGAGGAGAAGGAGACTTTCAGCGAATTAAAGGCTGCCAGTGCTTCTAGGGATCAATACTTGTTGTCCCCACCTTTATGGGACATTTTGGTGATAGGAGCCACGATCTTGGAAAAGTCCCTTATCAAGTGCCTATAGTAACATGGCAGGGGTATTACAGTGCCTAAATGGCATCACCAGGTATTCATAGTGTCCTGAATGGATATTGAAGACTGTTTTATAATCATTCCCCTCTCGAGTGAGGATTGTAAGCCCTGCAAAGGTCTAGCTTAGTAAATTCTGTAGATACTCAGAGTCGGTGGAATAATTCAGAGATGAGGGAAAGATCATAATGCCCATCCATTTTGAGAGAATGAGTTGAGGAGGTGCAGTCTGATCTACAGTTTCCTGAGTCTGGGTTAGGATTGTATACCCAGAACTGCTCTACAAGCTATCACACAA
Source organism: Rhinophrynus dorsalis (assembly GCA_037306005.1). NCBI lineage: Eukaryota > Metazoa > Chordata > Amphibia > Anura > Rhinophrynidae > Rhinophrynus > Rhinophrynus dorsalis. Next base: position 384,161,767 of record CM074723.1, on the reverse strand, counting down.
GTGAACTGATAGCATATTTGTTTGTGAGCACCCATGGGGTGGGATATTATTTGGTGGTGGAATTGTCCTTGTTTAGGTTTTTCCTATTGTGTGCTGGTTTGATTCATTGGAGGAGGCTGCTCATTCTAATCTTTGTAAAGGACTTCCACTTAGTACTTATTACTTAACCATGTTTGTGGATTTTATATTAAACAATTATTACTGGAGCTGTTTTGTTTCTTGGAATTTGGAGGATCCTGAACACACACCACTAATCTGCAGTCTGTGAGGTAGTAACACAAGCTTTGATTGTTAACTTTGGTATAAGCCATTCGCTAACTATATATAAATGTGAGTGTTATTGAATCAAATCTACTGATCACAGTATATGATACTGTATCACACTATTAGGCACCCCCTCTTTTTTTGTTTTGGTTGTATGGCCATCTGTTTTGAGAGAATGAGTTGAGGAGGTGCAGCCTGTTCTACAGTTTCTGAGTCTGGGTCAGGATTGTATACACAGAACTGCTCTATAAGCTATCACACATGTTAACTAATTAGCATATTTGTTTGTGAGTACCCACGGAGTGGGATGTTATTTGGTGGTAGAATTGCCCTTGTTTAACCCCTTCGCTTCAGTTGAAGTACCCAGACCATCACACTGGTCCTGCACTTAAGGAAAATTGATGGTCCTGGCATGTCAAGGGTTAACTTTCCCATCGCCACCGCTGTGTGTGATGGGAAAGATGCGGGCATGCTGTTACTAGGTGCTCCAATATTGGAGCATCTAGTTTCAGCCAATGCCCGAATTGTTTATACATGTGATTCGCTAAAATAGCGAATCACATGTATAGAATGCATATGATAGAAGCAGTGTTTTCAAAACACTGCTTCTGTCACATCTCTCTGTCACCCTCCTCCACAGACACAAATCTGAGGAGAACAGAGACAGAGAGATCGTTAGTGTGTCTTGTGTTCCAGCTACAGTTGCAGATTTGCAACTTTGTTTAAAAAAAAAAGAAAAAAAAGCTTTTTTTTCATTTGATCACTGTAATACAGTGATCAATTGACCCCCCCACCCCGATCACTCATTTTAGTGATCAAGTGCTGCAGATCAGCTTTTGCTGATCTGTGGTATCCCCCCCCCATTGAAATCCCTTTTTTTTTTTTTTTTTTAATAAAAATTGATTTTTTTTTTAATTTTTAGGTAGTTGAATAGTTTAGTTAGGTAATTTTAGTGGGGCTAGGTAGGTTTAGAGGGTACGTGGGTTAGGGTAAGTTTAGTGTTGAATTTAGGTCAGATTTAGGTTTAGGGAATTCATTATTTTTTTTTTAATAAAAAGAGAATTTATTAAAATATTTAGGCTTTTTAGGTAGTTTAGAAAGGGCTAGGTAGGTTTAGCGTGTACGTGGGTTAGGGTAAGATTTAGTATTGAATTTAGGTTTAAAGATTAAGGTTTTGTTAAAAAAAAAAAAAAAAAAAAAAAAAAAAAAATATATATATATATATATATATATATATATATATATATATATATATAGTTGTAGGAATAGTGAGTATTTGGGTTAAGTTAGGTAGGATTAGGATTGATGTGGTTATGGTAAAGTTTAGGGTACAGTTTAGGGTTAAAGCTAGGCACAGAACCCCCCCCCCAAAAAAAAAATATATATAGTTTTATTGTGGGAATAGTGAGTATATGTGTTAAGTTAGGTAGGATTGGGGTTGACTTGGGGTAGGGTACGGTTTAGGGTTAGTGTTAGGCACAGGACAAAAAAAACCAAAAAAAAATTAGGGTAGGTAGGTTAAGTTAGTTAGAAGTTATTTACAAAAAATGAGGGTAGGTTAAGTTAAACGATGCAGCGGATGTATTCTGTGGAAGAGGCGTATGCCTTTTTGGCTTCAGATTCAGAAGCCACAGATACTGCCTCTGATTTTGACATATCCCAGTTCACAGAGATGGACAGTGATACCTCCATTGATCATGCTGGGCCATCTCCTAAGAAGAGGCGTACTGCTCCAAGAGCTGCCCCACAAGCAGCCCCAAGACATACCCCAAGAGCTGCCCCAAGACATGCCCCAGAAGCAGGCCCAAGACATACCCCTAGAGCTGGCCCAAGAGCTGCCTCAAGACATGCTCAAAGACCTGCCACAAGGCCTGCCCATCATCCAGAACCTGGGGAATGGGTACCACCAATAGGATTAAGCCCAGAAATACCCAATTTCACAGGCAGCCCAGGAATAAATGTAGATGTGGCCGGTTTTAACCAGGAACAGTTTTTTAATTTATATTTGGTGGAAGACATTTTGGGGAAGATTGTAGCGCAAACAAATATTTATTCAGCCCAGTACAATGCAACCAATCCCACATGCTATATTTCAAAGGAACAATCATGGTACTCCACAGATGTTGATGAATGCAGGAAATTCTGGACCCTAACTATGGCTATGGGGATAATTAAAAAGCCAAGCATCAGGTCATACTGGAGCAAAAATCCTGTGTGTGTTACCCCCATTTTCGGCCAAACAATGAGCAGGAGATGCTATGAAGTGCTTTTGCGCTTAATGCATTTCAACAGTAACACCCTGTGCCTCCCCAAAGATCACCCCCAGGATGACAGGCTGTATAAAATTCACCCCCTTATAACTTATTTGCAAAAAAATTTTTCAGAAAACTTACTCCCCAAAAACAAATATCTGTTGATGAGTCCTTAATGAAATATAAGGGAAGGTTGGGTTTTAAGCAATATATCCCCTCCAAGTGCTCCAAGTTTGGCGTAAAATTGTATAAGTGTGAAAGTGCCACAGGATACATCTATGCTTTTCGCATTTATAAGGGCAAGGACGGCAAAATTGTTTGGGATCTCATTTCCCCCCTATTAAACAAAGGATACCAGTTATACGTAGATAACTATTACGCAAGCCCCCTTTTATTTAAATCACTTTTTTATTTTGACACTGTGGCCCGTGGCAGTGTTAGGAGAAATTGTAAAGAAATTGTAAACAAATGATAAACTGCAAGCTACAAAAGGGAACGTCCTTATCTTTGTGCCAAGAGGAGCTGCTGGCAATCAAGTTTAGAGACAAAAAGGATGTATACATGCTGACAACTATGCATGACGAGGAAACTGTGCCAGTCTCTGTCCGTGGCACCAGTCTGCATCAAAGACTACAATAAACACATGGAGGGTGTTGATCTTTGTGATCAGCTCATGCAGCCTTACCTCACCATGAAAAAATCTATTGACTGGTATAAGAAGATTGGCATTTCCCTGATGCAGACTGCCATTTATAATTCGTATATCATTTTTAAATTGGCAAACCCCACTCAAAAGATCACTTTTTTGCAGTTCCAAATGCATGTCATTTCCCGTTTTTTGTTTGAAGGGCCAACAGCAGTTTTACATCAGAAACCCGGTTTAGGACACTTTGCATTTAAAATCCCCACAACCCCCCAAAATAGTAAGCCACAGAAACACTGCAGGGTGTATTACACCAATGGCAAATGGACAGAAACCACCTTCTGCTGTCCTGATTGCCCTACAAAACCTGAGCTCTGCACTGGTGACTGCTTCAAACAGTATCACGTACATCCAATGCACTAATTCTGTAATGTAATTATTTGGCAACGCTTTTTTTCCCAAAACACATCCCTCCTTAGATCTAACACAATGAAAATATAATAGGAACAACCCTGCTTTTTCCATGTCTGAAAATGGAAACGTACATGTTCTCAACTGAACCCAGTAAATCCCCCAAACCCTGACAAACCTATGCATATGGGGCATTGCCATACTCAGAACATGTAGTTAAATTGTGGACAATGCATTTTTACGAATCTCCAAATATCCTCTACTTGAAATCCACAGCAACACAGAAATATAGCTGTGAAAATGAAGGGTTTTGTTTCTTACTGCAGGTTATGGAAGGAATTGGTGATAAAATGACTGAGAAAAAAATTCCAGAATGCACCTAGACTAAAACCCAGGGTTGTATTCCTTTCTAAAAAATATATTTTGGGGGATAAAATATTAATTGCAACATTGCTAAACACCCCAAATAATACAAAAGCACCAGTTAAGCGAGCTGTAAAATGGAACGCTCATGTTCCCAACTGGGCCCAGTAGATTCCCCAAACCCTGACAAACCTAGGCATATGGGGTATTGCTGTACTCATAAAAATCAACTGAACATTAATCAATGTATTTTTTTAAATGTTCACCTATCCTGTGCTTGAAATCCACATCAAAATTGAAATGTAACTGTGAAAAACGCTGATTTTTTAATTTAAATAACGTTTTACGAGGGATTGGTGGTAAAATGGCTGAGAGAAAAATTTGAAAATATGTCTAAAATGAAAGCCTGGGTTATCTGCTTTTCAAAACTATACACTTCTGGGGGAAAATCTTAAAATAGGGCACTGTTACACAGCCCCAAATGAGACATGGCAACAGTGACGAAAGCTGTGAAATTTCAACATGTGAAACTGGAAAAGCGCATGTTCCAATTTGGGCCCCGTAGCTCACCCAAACCTTGAGAAACCTATGCATATGGGATATTGCTGTACTCAGAAGAATGAGCTGAACACTAAAAAATGCATTTTTAAAAATCTTCATGTATCCTGTGCTTGAAAATCACATGAACATTGAAACCTACGTGTGAAAAATGCTGCATTTTTTACTTACATCAAGATTTATGAAGGATTCGTGGTAAAATGGCCACGTAAAAAAAATGTAAAACATACATAAAATGAAAGCCTGGGGTGTCTACTTTCCAAAAATATACACTTTTGGTGGGAAATTTTAAAGTGGAGCACTGATACACAGCCCAAAATGAGACATGGCAACAGTGACGCAAGCTGTGAAAATTCAAAGTATGAAACTGGAAAAGCGCATGTTCCAATTTGGGCCCAGTAGCTCCCCCAAACCTTGAGAAACCTATGCAAATGGGGTATTGCCGTACTCATAAGAAGGAGCTGAACACTAAACAATGCATTTTTAAACATCTTCACCTATCCTGTGCTTCAAAATCACATCAACATTGAAACCTAAGTGTGAAAAATGCTGCATTTTTTACTTTTTACGAAGGATTTGTGGTAAAATGGCTGCGTAACAAATTTGAAAACATACATAAAATGAAAGCCTGCAATGCATTGCGTACCCCTCTGACACTCAAAGGGCTAAAGTTTTTACGACTGTTCCAGGAAAACAGTAGTGAGTGCCGATGCCAGTTGCTGTGGCCTGAGGGCTGCCCTGTTACAGGAGCATGAGGGTGAGATGTACCCAGTGGCCTTCTGTTTTGCGAACCCTTAGGGATACCGAAAGGAGATACATCCAAATCGAGACTGAGTGTCTGACAGGGGTGTGGCGCTGTGATCGATTTGAGTGATACCTACTGGGCCTGGAGTGTTTCTGTCTGGAAACACAAGCCCCTGGTGCCCTTGATTAACTCCTTTGACTTGGATAGAACCCAGCTACAGTGCCAACGACTGCTGATGCGGCTTCTGAGATTCAACGTCAAGGCTCTGCATGTGTCTGAGAAGAGACTCTTAGTGACTGACACTCTCTTACAACACCCCCTGTAGATGGGTATCTCCTCAGATTCAGAGAATGAGGTACAGCTGTTTTTGGACTCTGTCTTGTCCTTGATACAGTCTCTGAATCCAGCTAAAGCAAGATACTTTACAGGGCACTATTCTTCAGGACGCTATCCAGTTCAGGCTGGCCATCATGTCCCTCAGCATGTGTATCCTGGAGTAGATACTACATGGAACGGGCCCATCTTTCTGAAGTGGATGGTCTAGTCCTCTTCCAGGACAGGATTGTCATCCCGGCCAGTTTGAGGCAGGAGGTGTTGCAGAAGCTACATGACTGTCATCAGGGTATTACCAAGTGCCAGGAAGAGCCATCCTGCCAGTTTGGTGGCCCAGTATCAACAAAGACATCACAGACCTGATCCTCAAGTGCACCTTTTTCCGGGAGAACCACTCTACTCAGAGGAAAGAACCCCTGATAACCATCCCATTGCCCGAGGGTCCGTGGCAAAGGATGTGGGCCTATGTGAGTTTGGGGGATGCAGATTCCTGGTAGTGATGAACTACTACTCGAGGTATATTAAAATAGCACCTCTCACCTCCATGACCAGTCTCTGTGTTACCTCTCACCTGAAAAGCATATTTGCTAGGTGGGGCATTCCCATGGAGCTCGTAAGCGATAATGCCATGCAATTTGCTTCTTAGGAGTTTAAAAAGTTCAGTAAGGAGTATAACTTCATGCAAACCACATCCAGCCCCCACTACTGCAGTTTAATGAAGCGGCTGAGAGGCCAGTCCAGACGGCAAAGTTTATTATGAAGCAGCAGAATCTGCACCGGGCTCTGATGACTTACAGGGCCACTCCACTGCAGGCTACTGGTGCAAGCCCAATCCACCTGATATTGGCCAGTCAAATCCACACCACTGTCCCTCAATGGAGTCTACAGGTACCTGCTGGTGATGATCTTTCTTGTAGGGTCCGAGAAAGTGATGCAGTGGCAAAGAAGTCTTATCGATTCTTCAAAACCATAAGACATTCAATACATCCTCTGCCAGAATTTTCTCCTAGCCAGAGTGTCAGGGTGAAGCTGGATGATGAAAAGGGATGGAAGGTCCGTTACTGTGTTTTGTCACTCTCCAGACCCACGTTCATATGTGGTCCAAACAGAAACAGGAACTGTAATTCAGAGGAACCACAGACATCCCCAAAGCTATCCCGGACTTAGACTGTGAAGAACCTGATGGGGAACACAGTACTGACACCCCACTGGTGGATAGTACAATGCCTCCTGTTTCGTAAGTGGAGAGTTATGTTGAACCTTCTGGAGGTTCCCAGATTTCCGCTGCTCCCAACGGTATTCGGATGAATTCTAATGCCGGAGTGGTGAAACCTCCAATCTGTTACAGAGACACTGACTACCTATTACTAGTTAGTGCTGCGACATGAAGAATGGGCAGAATACTCCAAATGTCACTGTGGGATAGGGTGGTCTATCCCGATGCTCAAGTAAGGAATGATTTGCTGTTTGATATTGCTGTTTGTTTTTTATTGTTCATATTGTTATACTGTTATGTACTGTTTGTTGTTCTTATCTGTGTGGAGGGAAGATATCAGGAGTAGGCTGACAAGCATGTGACAGGAAGTGGGAGGGGCTTAACAGTGCTTGGTTTGTCAGTTGGGATTGATGTACTGGTGGAGGCACCACCACCTCAGATTGTGTTCCTCGAATCTTTGGCTATAAAACAACTGCTACTTTACCCACTGGTGTCCCTCATTTGTGACAGAGACCTCTATGACCTGCAGTCCAGTGCAACAGTAACTGGACATATGCAAATGCCAGTGTTACACGTGTAATTATTTGTATTTTTTGTGATGTGTTGGCTGTTATTTTTAGTATCACAGTCATAACTGGAACATTGAAAATTAACAGACCCTCGTAATTATGAAATATTAAACCGTACATTCCTTTAGAATGTAGATTGCAGGTAATATGCTTTCTATAAAACAAAGCTGCTTCAATCAGTCATTAAGTAACCCCAGACATGCTATTCTATTTTGGTGGTGATATCACAAATGTAGAGATTAATGAAGCTGCCAGTTGTTGAAAATCATATAGTAGGTAATAACTGTATTCTTTCACTCAGAGAATTTGGTGTTTACCCTTAGATTTAGGTTAAAGCCTTGAGCTTTTAGGTATGATCATAATTTCTATGAAACTAAATAAGTGTTTGTATGTGTGTTATGAGAGGTTTATGTGAGATTCAGAACCTTAATTCCCATAAAGGTAAAGGCTTTTCTTCCTATTAATACTTCCAGACTCTGCTTGTGAAATGTAATCTGTTATTTTATGAAGGGATAGCTACAGGTCTCAAATACTATGAGACTGAATTCCCTGCAAGATTAATGTGTAGCTCTTTTTAATCAATGAATAAATGTAATTCCATCAGTTATTTTTTTGCCAATATCTATTGGCGGCTACAGTGCACTTCCATTGGTTAAGTTCCTGTAATTTTGTGACTGAAAACTTCTTGGGGGCTTATACACCAAACAAAGAGGAGCAATTCTAGGACAAACTAGCTGTACCATAGGGGGCAATTAAGTGTTTAACCCCTTAAGGACCCATGATGTCATGGAATTCAAGGGTCCCTGCACAGCTGCACTCTGTTCGGGGACTCCTGAATTGATTTCTCAAAAAAAAAAAAAAAAGTCTGTGGTCTTTAACTGCCAGCCGCGTCATTAAGGAGTGAAACCCTTAAATGCTAGAGAGGTCCCCAACACATTGCAAAACAATGTGTCAGATAAATATGTAGCTTTCAAGAGGTTAAAAGCTCTAGTTCAATCAGTAGCAATATTGGGAGGTTTTATTTGCCCTTTATTGTGCAGTTACTTTGTTCCAGATTTGCTCCTCTTTTCTTTGTGCATAAGGTTAATCAACAGAGATGTAGTAATACGATGATGCACTAAACCAAGTTATATAATGAGTTTCTTAGCAATACGCCTGCATATCCCCAGATTACTAAGCTAATTGCACCTAAAATCAACCTCTTAATATTGCTTGCACCATGGGGAAAGTAGTTTGAAAATGTATTAACATTTTGATGTTTCTTCCCTGTGTGCCATGCTTTATGTATCTTTACTCAAATTCATGCAACTGGGGGGAGGTGTTCAGGTCTTGCTGACATGACAGTCGAACTTTTTTGACTTCATGTATTCTGCAAATGCAGAATATGTGAAGTCACATAGCTTTTTTTACATCTTCACCTTATTTTTTCACACTTTCATGTCCCTGACAGTGAGCTCCCTGAATTTATTTTATTTAGAAAGTGTTACCAGGAAGAAAACATTGAGGTTTATCCAATTTTCAAGTCTATAAATAATAAAAATAATATATTATAGTTTATATACAGATACATGTTGCTTTTAAATACAAAGAAGCAGATATATTTGAGCTTTTAAATTGGCAGAAGATCTGGGCCTTGATTCAAATGTTGGAGTTAAGAAAAAAACAGGCATTGTTGTTTTTTAAGTCAGATTTCTGTATTCATATCCCCATGTTGCTAAAACAAGACTAGTGGTATTTCGACACACCGCCAGTCAAAAAAAAAGCCCATAGCAATCAACTTAAAACAACATGCAAGTGGTATTAAAATCTATGCGGTCAGTTTTAACGTGTGTTTTGTGGAAACATTTCTGCCAGTAATCATGCACGTCATTGTTGAGGTGTAAAAGTCACAATGACGGTTTTAAAACCATCTTTGTTTCAACAAAAGCAGAGCAGAATACATTCACACATGCTCTCTAAGGACAAAACAAATGTAGAAGTGTCAAGTTCACCCCTGAAAGCACCTAAACTAATGGAGAACTGTCAAGTTAACCCCTGAAAGCACAGATATCGAACCTGTAAAAGTAAATCAAGTGTCCATAAACCGGCACAGCTACCAGCAACACAAGAACCCCTTCAACACCAAAGGGGTGTGCAAAACAGCCCCTCCAGAGCAACAAGGGTTTAAGCACAGCACAAAAACAGATGCATACCTAATCAAGGTATTTCACACCTGTCTATTGCAGTGGGAGGGGGATGCAACAACCTCATGGTCTGTATCTGCTCAAAACACACAACATTTTAGCTGACATCCACCCTGATCCCCTTGATCCAGGCTGCCACAGCTATTGGAGGATGATACCCTCAGAGGTGGGAGACACAGGACATGGTCATCAGGGAATACATTGCCTGTGAGTATCATGCATACACCCACCTCAAGCCACCAACACCAGATCACCAACATGGCTTCACATTTCCCAAACCTCTAACATGTTTCATCTCCATTCCCAGGATGCTGATTGTCTGCTGGACACCTGCGACAGCACCTGAGTTTTGGAAGTGACTGTTTCTCCTGGACTTACTCTTCAGAGCTTACACTGACTCCAACAATGGCCTGAAACATGCAGCCTGTCACACTCCCAGGACATAGCCTTCCGTGGTTTCAATGGATCCAGAGGCCTTGCAAGGGATGGCAACAGGTGAGTCTGTACTGACACCTAACATGTGTGATATACCTCAGTGTCAGCTGTCCCCTATGTAACACACTTTACATAGCCACCTGTATTCGTTCACTGTCTGACATCTGTTTACTTCTCTTTCCCTATAGATTTCTTCATATCACTAATTGGCAGAGGACCCTGTGGCTCATGGATGTAGAATGTGTGTATGATTCACTTCCCCTTCTTCCTGTAATTGTATGTTTTCTACTCCTAGTACCATTAACACCTATACTGTGTTCATGAACGTGTCATGTTATGTCATGCTTTGTGCTCAACCCTTTGAATGCCAAGAGGGAACACTACGCATTGCTCTACAACACATGGCTCCCCCTCTGGCATTCAGAGTGTTAATGTAACAACTGTGAGAACTTACACACATCCACTATGCCACATTCCTCTGAACTCTGCTCCCAACCTGTTCAATAGTAGATATGTCTGCAACACAAAGGTATAAGGAGTGTTACAGACCAATCCACCATACTTGGGGGGGGGGATATCATTAAGGCGTGATGAATTCCATGGAGCCTATGCACTCACAAATATCTCCAAAGTTGAAGAAATCTTATTGCCTGGGCTCCATAGCACAACACAGGACCTGGAGAGGTGATGAACTGGAGAAGTCATCACCATCTCATCACCTCTTCATCAGAGCTTAGTCAATCCCCCCAAAGTTCACATGAAATGTCATATACACATATCCCATGTTGTATACCCCCACAAATCTGAACCACGGTGTGTGCAAGTGTGTTTTTCCCCCAAGCACAACCCAGTAAGACATGTTTCCTGATCTCAACACAGGCTCTGGAAGCAATCACAGTTCCATGACCATCGATCACATGACACCTGTGATGCACAAAACATCACATGTGACACACTGAAGGGATCAAGAACAAAAGCAGTGTTGGGATGTGTGAGATGTAGTTTGGGGAATACAAACTCAGTGATTGTTACCTAATCGACTTGTACTAGTGTGTTTGCCTGTGTCCCAGAGGTCAGCTGCCATGCATATTGCCATCCTGTCATCATGAAACATGTTTTGTTGTTCCTACACTGTCCCAATGAAATCGGAACATGCATGAACCCATATGTAGTTAACAATCTGTTTTTGCGTCAGTTGTTGTTGACCCACAGCTTACATGAGACCCTGTTGATGAGTCCCAGGTAATGGTCAGCAACAGCTGAGTATTGTTTGTTGCACTGATGCAACAAACATGAACTGACTGTGGAGTGCCTGAGTGGTGTCCATTGTATTGCTTTGCAGTGCATTGGATACCCCTCTGCCAATGACAGCGTGCACCCACAGTGAAAAACACAGACACCATCTTAACAAGGAAAACATATTTATTCATAGGAACACCACTTCCTTCCCTTTTTGCCGAGGGGATCATGAGGGGCTGTGGGGTCAGATAGTCTTCTCCTTCCAGACAGACTTGTGGCCACACCATGGGTTGGGGTTTGGGCAGGTGTTGCGGTGAAGGATGAAGGGGTGGAGAATCCGGAGTTGAGTCAGGATTCTGTTCTGTTCCCTGAACTCCGCAACCCTCTGGGCCAAAAAAGTCATCCAGCACACCGCTGGCATACCGTATGTCCTGTGTCAGGGTTGCCACTTATTTATGTGACATAGGAGTAAGGTTCACATTCCCATTTTTTGATAGAATACAGACCAGGAATCATCTTAGGTGTGAATTTTAGTGTAGAGTAATGGCACCATGTGCTTGATATATAGCGTTATTACCAGTATTTTGAAGAATTTCCCAAAATTATGATAATTTTATTCTGATTTCACTGCATAATGAGATGGCTCTTTAACCAATCAGAGCAGATTTTGAGTAGAGAAAATACACATTATAAATTCCTGCTATATACTTGGCTGCCTGCTAAAGAAATCCTAAGAAATCCACACTTATTGGACTGGTAACTATATATCTTTCCTTATTCAAAATCTGCAAAATTCAGAATCAAATATATATTTCTTCTGTATTTGAAGAAACTTAATTTTTCTTAATAATTTGTCTTAATTGGACTGGCCAACCATTTGGCATAAATTATAATAAGCTATATTAGCTGTAGTAATTCTGAATTAAGCGGAATTCATTAATTTATTGGTAATTTGTTATATTTTGCCAGATAAGTGTAATATAGTTAAATTGCTTGGTTTATATATTAGTTAATATAATTCTTGGTATTTCTAGAATAATATATTGTGTTTCTGGAAAGGTTATAATAGCTAATATTGATCTGGGGAATTCTTTTAATTAATTTATTAACCCTTTAACTGCTATTTGTCTATTTATTTTGAGCTGTTTCTTTGGATTTCTTTGTGTGTGTTTTGGGTCTAAACTTTTGTACAGTGAAAAGCTTTTAAACATCTCACTAAACAAAAGAAGTAGCCATCTTGGGTGTGGCATCCTATATTTTACTAGCGATTTAACCCTTGGAGTACCCAATAGGTTTTACATAGGACTGCTATCGTCATATTTGTGATATACATTGCACAAAGTTTAATATACTGTCTAGACATATATTATTGGAATGATTCTATGTATATTCTTGGTATAATCTATTATCGACTATATTAATTGCAATTTATGTTTTATTCAGAAGGTATGCAATTTTTGAAATCAGTACATAATTAAATTATAGTGATCTATATCTGGGATTTTATTCCAGTTAGTCTCTAAATTTGATTATTATATATGGTATAAGGGAATTGTCAGAGGACCTGGCTTATTCACCTGACAATATACCTTAAACCTCAATTAGCATCGTTTATACAGTTTCTGGGCAGAGGTATTCATATATACTGCTGCCAATTGTATTTTATTAATTATAGGATCAATTATCCTTTTCTATGCTGCTGGGTTCAGTTATTGTTATTTAATACCTCTGAATATAGCTATGTGCGGTTAACCCTTCAGTTGCTGGTAATCCTAATGGTGATAATTGTGGTTTGAGTTACTGTATATCTATTATAATTGCAGGTCACTCATTTACATAATTGTTGTTTACACTTTACATATAGTATATTGTATTTAATAAATTATATATATTTTTGCACAAATATGCGGGATTGATAATTTTAATCAATTCTTTACTGTGAAGTAGCATGTCAATACCTAATACAGTGTAAAGTTCTCAAATTTAATTTTATCTATGTATGTGAAGGTATCCAACCTAATAGGTTCTCTTGTTTAACCCTTTCTTGGATATTACCTTCAACATCATTGTTGTACATACCCAGAAGTGCTGTTATTGGAGTTGGAGCTGCACTGCTGGGTTTGTTCATTCCACACAGTGGCGTTCTAACTGTCATGTGATATGATGTATAAAGTATTTGTAAACTCATGACTTGTAACAGACTTCCATGAAAATGGACATTTCACTAAAATAAAGTCAGTTGTCTCATAAACTTTGTACTAGCTTTCATTTACAATGTGGCAAGCATAAATTTATTTGTTCATTAGCCAAGAGACTGTTCATCCATTTCATGATCATCACCCCATCTGTCAGGATTGTGACTAATTATACCAGTCTTCTCTGTAACAGTATGTGAATGTAAATTACGAAAACTACCAGAAGGGATAGAAAGGAAAAACAACAACAAATGCAAGTAAAAACAGTTAGACACTAACTATTTGCCTGTTTGTCCTTGCTTTCATCAATAAATTGTGTAGCAGATGTCTCTCATACTAGTCAGGTTTAGCCACTTCTCTTCCAGAGGGACTGCATATCAGTTGATTTTCCATGTAGTAAAAACCTCTTCTGCTACATTATACAAGTTCAATTCAGAATCATGTTTAACTAAGTAAAGCATATCACCAGTATAGAAACACGTTTATATAAAATATAATAAACTGATCCAAAGAAACAACAATTGCAATAATTAAACATAAGAAAGATGATTCTTTAATTTTGGTTTTCGTACTAAACAGGCTGTTTGTCAAGAGCCAAATCACTTCTAGCGAAACATAATTTTTATTACTCAGTTAATGTCAGATACATATAAACATATTCAATGTATATATAAAGATTAAAAAAGCAGGCTCACCTTCAGACATCATTCGCATCATGTTTCTGTTTGGGATACTGGTCTGAAAAGGTAGGTAACTGTGTTTTCCCTCCTCTATATTCAAACACTGAAAAATTTAAAAAAGAATAGCTGCTCATACCATTGGAGACAGCCCATTCAAGTTATGGTGTCCCTGTATATCATAATTAAATGACCATTGTCTGTAGACATAAATAATTTCTATAAAATGTAAAGTAGATATATAAAAGTGAGTCACTGAATGTGTCCCTGCATCCCTGCCAGACACACCCAGGGGAAGAAGTAGGTGGAGTTAGAGTAAGTGCATTCTGGGAACTGTAGTCTTGATTTCCTAAGATCTGCTTTATTTCTTGATGAAAAAAACTACACATAACTACTACATGTTCTTAAAAATGGCTCTATGCCCAGAATATAAAGATACATTGGGACATATGTGTCAGTGTACCTAAAAGTCCACTTATTATTGGAATAGAAAGATCTATAATAGCAACTGATAGACATCCATATGTATGATTCTTATAAAGACATTTTGATAACTATTCAAAACTGTTCAAAAAAATCTCCTTTGAGATTGTCAAAGTTTCAAGGACATTTGTATCAACATCACTAAAATGTCAGTATTCAGTAGATTATAGAGAATAAGACTTCTTGGGTGGTCTTTAATTTTAGGTGTTAAAAATAATTTTCTGTTGTCTCTATTTTACCACTACATTTGATCTCTTCTCAACAGGACGCTATTGAACTTTCTGGAAGTTTGTTGTTGATCTGTCATATGTGTCAATCATTTTACATTTCTGTCACTGTTCTGTTTACTAACTAGGTGCAAAGCAGTCTCATTTGCATTTGCAACCTATTTTTGAATTGGTGACACATTGATACATATGCCCCATTGTATCAAAGTCAAAGATGTCACAGACTGTTAAGAAAACATGTGCTGCTCCTACCACACAGACTAAATCAGGACTGGGCAACATGTAACTCTCCAGCTGTATCAATGTCACGTATCACACCTTTTTCTCTCATTGCTCCGTATCTATGGAATGCTCTACCATACAACCTGCGCCACTGCACCTCTCTGATAACATTCAAATCTCACTTAAAAACGCACCTCATGGATAAAATCCCAACATGCTAGAAGGCACTGATGTTGTACAATGAATACTCTTATAAAATATTTACTTTACTGATGTCTTCTATCAAGACCAGAACTAGCACTGTATTCATCACTTGACCCCTATGTACTCTGTATGCCTCCCATTACCACTTTAGATTGTAAGCTTTCGGGCAGGGACATCCCACCCAATGTTTCACTCTACAAAGCACCTGTAACCCTGTATTGTTTAAACCCTGAAATTGTAAAGCGCTGCGTACACTTGTGGCGCTATATAAATAAACATATTCATTCAGATGGACACCATTTTTCTGAACCAGATGACTTCATGAACAATAGTTGAACACCATTTTTCTTAACAAGACCACTCAAAGAACAATCTTAAAATCAGGATGCTTAAATGTAATCTTTCAGCATTTAAGAAAGGTATTGAATTGAACTAAGCATGATAGTTCTGTTTAACCCCTTAAGGCCCCATGATGGTCCAGGACCGTCATGACTTGTTTTCACTTAAGGACCGATGATGGTCCTGGACCTTCATGGAATTCTGGGCTCCCCGTGTGGCTGCACGCCATTTAGGGAGTCCGGAATCGGATTCTGATAAAAAAAAAAGGTC
Organism: Rhinophrynus dorsalis; assembly: GCA_037306005.1. NCBI lineage: Eukaryota > Metazoa > Chordata > Amphibia > Anura > Rhinophrynidae > Rhinophrynus > Rhinophrynus dorsalis. The sequence continues at coordinate 384,145,939 of CM074723.1, read as the reverse complement.
CCTGGGCCATAAGTGACTGCACCGTGCATGAGCGGCCGGTCCTTAAGGGGTTAAAACTCATGGAACAGGATTAAAAAAAAATCTGGGATTCTTATGTTACTATGAGAAATGTCTATAACCACTGCCTCCTCTGTACTTTTCCCACTCCCTCATTTTCTCTCTGCTCTGCATCCAAATCACTGCTCGGACACCCTTTATTTATTGTCCACTTTAGTTACATACAGTGGATATCACCTTTTTCACTCCTCCAAGCTTTTCCTGTAATAATCTTAGAGTGTAATTGTGTTGAACTGTGTGACTGATCAGACTTCGTCATTCAGTATTGTTTGACTTGAGGAAGAGAGGTTATCTCTTGAAAGCTAGTTTTATAAACTCTTAGTACAAATAAAAAAGGTATCACTAAATACCAGTGTATTCATACCTGTATTATTAAGACTGTACTAATAAGGCTACTACAAATTAATTCAAGTGTATCAGTGCAACGTCTCCCTAAGGTCCAATTACACAGATTAAGGGCTGAATCCAAATGTTGGAGACGGCTGTTTTTTCTGCCTACGGCTTTTTTTCAAGCACAGTAAGCTAGTCAAATGCCTGTGCTGTGAAAAATACTGGCAAAAAAAAAGTTGTCGTATGATATAGTTAAGAAGTGTTTTCACCCATAGCAAATGATGAAAACACAGTAATTTGGAATTCAAATGTCTGTGTTAGCCATGAACATCGGATAAGGGACACAAGTTATAGCAGGAAAGACCCCGTTTTCTTATGACTTGAGTCTCTTATCGGACCTTCAAACAGCCGATTGCAGAGCCTTGAAGGGAAAAAAAGTCCTCAGTGCCCTAAGCCCCATATCAATACATCCAAAGTATGAAAAATGTGTCAAAAGTTAGTAGAATTAACCCTATGAGTGCCAGTGGGGCATAATTACCCCACCGGCATTCATAAGGTTAACCCAATTAAGTTAAAAACAACATCCCATTAATCCTGATGTCTAGCGAGTTCCTTAGCTTCCTGATCCTCTTCTGTCCTTCTCTTCAGTCCTTCCCCTTCTATCTTCATTTCAGCCTTCTCTTCTTTCTTGTATCTTCTGCCTTCTCTTCATTCTTCTTTCTTCTTGCTGTAAGTAAAAAATAAAAGTATTAATAGAACACATAAGCTATTACATCGTTAACCCCTTGAGTGGCAGAGGGGTACTCAACTCATTGCAAAGCAATGCACCGCGGACCTCTCTGGGCTCAAAGGGTTAAGCAGTGTATTCAGTGCCCATGATCATATATATTGCCTCCATTATTTGTCTTTGAAATAAACCATTATAGTATGAAAACTTGCGCCAATATGATATATATATAAATATAATTATTATGCCCTTAGCTTTATTAATTGTCTCCGCCGCTGTGTGCAGCGGCAGAGGCGGCGGCAGCGGAGATATTGATGTGTGCCACAGGTTCCCCTCTTCTCCCTCTTGGGTCAATGCCCATTCAGCAATGAAGGAATTTGAACAGAGACTGCCTTTATATTTGGGCAGTCTCTGATCCAGTTCCCTCACAGTCATGTGCTGAGATGTGATTACAAACATCCCAGCCAGTCAGATTTGAGTGGCTGTGCTTTAAACTGATTGGCTGGGATGTGCCACTGGCTGTGAGGGATTTGGATCAGAGACTGCCCATATATAAAGGCACTGTCTCCGCTGCCACCTCCTCTGTTGCCACACACAGCAGCGGAGACAATTAATAAAGCTAAGGGCATAATTATTATATTTTGATATATATTATATTGGCGCAAGTTTTCATAGTGTATTGGCTTATTTCAACAACAAATAATGGAGGCATATATATATGATCAAGGCCACTGAATACATTGCTTAACCCATTGAGCCCAGAGAGGTCCACAACACATTGCTTTACAATGAATTGCGTACCCCTCTGCCACTCAAGGGGTTAAACGATGTAATAGTTTATGCTTTCTATTACTACTTTTAATTTTTTATGAAGAGAGAAGGCAGAAGATATAAGAAAGAAGAGAAGGCTGAAATGACGATAGAAGGCAAAGAACAGTGGATAACAGGTAAGTTTAACACATATAAGTTAACGATCGGTGCTTGACAGTCAGGCACCAATTTTTCCTTTGAAGTTCCCAATACTGCCGCTATTTAGTGGCATTTTGGGAACTTAACGCACAAAATGAATGTTTGGCCACAAGACCATTTGTGTGGCCTAACGTCCGTTGTGCTTTTAGCTGGCAGGACATTTGAATACCGACCAAGACATTTTCTTTTGTCGCTTGGTATCCATTTTTCCCTACCGGCTTTTTTATCTCCAATATTTGGATCAATCCCTAAAACAGGAGCTGGCAATATGCTGCTCTCCAGCTGCTGTATTTTATGTACCACCATCCACAGACAAAGACAGATTGAAATACACACAAAAGAGACAATAGAGAAAGGCCCATGGAAACAGACCATAAAATAGCACACACAAGAGAGCATATAAGCAAGAGGGGGAGCACAGGAAAGACAGAGATGTGCACACAAAATAGAACGCATGCAAGAGAGAACATGCCTGAAAGATAGAATGCTTGCAAGTCAGAAATATAGAAGAAGAGCATGAGAGCTCAAAAAGAGAGTGCATGCAAGAGAATGCACATAAGAGAACAACAGAACGTATGTAAAAGAAAGGGAGAGCACAAGCAGGAGAATGCACACAAAAGAACGACAGAATGTATGTAAAAGAAAGGGAGAACACAAGCAAGAAAATACACACACAAAATAATACATTCAATAGAGAATGAATATAAGCAAGAGAGTGCAAATGAGGGAGAGCTCGTATAAGAGAACATGCAAGAGAGATGCACAGAGAACCTGAGAGGTTTACTGCAAGACTGCGAGAGAGAGCAAAAGCGAGAGCGCCAGGAATAATGAACTTGTGAATGTAAGATAGGACTAACACTGTGGAGTGTACAATACTGCGAATGTTATATACCCTGGGAAACACCAGGGGGGGCATTTCACTAAGTGGTGATAAAGAGGTGAAAAAGTGGAGATAACTTCTCCAGTTTATCACTTCTACAATTCCCATGTTATTCTATAGAGCCTAAGCACTAAGATCCTACTAAAGTGTACATACAAACATTTGGGAATATAAACAGTGAAAAATAATCCAATTCAGTGCTACAGAAATAAGTAGTTATCTAGAGTGTAAGGAATTGCAATGCAGTAAACAGATTAACCCTTTGAGTGCCGGAGAGGTATTAAGTGCTTTGCACAATGCATTTCACAAGTTCATTTTTAATATATCAGCCTCATGGTGTGTCCATGCTCCAGGTTTGAAATGCAGCACTGAAACATTGATTCCAGCGCCTATTTTAGAACAGAATCTTATTAATACAAATATTTTCTTTGGACCTTTTTTTGCTATGGGTCCCTTTACTGTTATTATTTTCTGTGTTAATATATTGTTGGATTATTGTATTTTATTCATTTTTTTGGTTTAATTTTATTTTGTTTTACAGAAATTGCTTTCTATGTATAATACACCTTTAACTTTTCTATGGTCATGAATATTTAGATCAGTTATTGATATTGCTGTTCAAGTATGCCATTCTTCAGTGATAGAAGGTGATTGCTTTCTTTGAAAAAAATATGATAAAAAGTGTATTTGGAAGTAGAAAATCAGTGTCATTCGTCCATGTGGGCTTTGTTCGAATCAATCCAATTTTGAGCTCTTAACTAGTGATCCTGCACATTCATAACAAAAATATACTAAGGATATCTGTGCTTGACACAACACTTGAACAAAGATGAGGGCATGGGGAAGTGTTTCTTTTCTATGATCCTTGAAATGTATACTGACAAGCCACTAAAGAAACTGTTTCACCTTTACTCCTTTTTCCTGCAAAAGTTATAGAAGATGTCTTAAAGGGATAGTAATGCTTCAATTAAAGTTCAGGTACGAGGCTTCTTTATTTTGTTTCTAATACAATATAACATGCCTCCCCTTAGATCTGGAATCTGGTTGCAGGACCGGATGGATGCAGCATGGAACAATCTTCATTCAATTAGTATCAGGGAAACCCTGCCCCCCTTGACGAAGCAACCAGGATTTTCCTTTTGCTTACTGAAGATTGTCCCTCGCCTCCCTACATCCAGACCAGACTGAGAGGCAGAGTGACACAGGGGAAAGGGTTGGGAGTGGGATCCTTTCTGCTTGAATTGTGCTTGAACTGCAAAACTGTGTTAAAATATAGCACTACTAGTTGAACAGCCCGTGTACATGGGCCACAATGCCACCCAGCAAAGGCCGCGGTTCAGTCATGCACAGTAGAGACTGCCGGTGCCGCGGCTGATACGGAGAGGGGCGCTCCGAATTCAGACTGTAGTCCTCTCTGAGCACTTTCGGTGCGGAGAGAGGACTACGGTCTGAATTCGGAGTGTGCTGCTCCGTTAACAGCCGCTGAGTGGGTAGTCTGTACTGCACATGACTGCAGCGTGCGCATCTGTCTGTACTGTGCATGACAGCTTCTGACAAACATACATTAGCAAATTATTATATAGGATGTGTTAGAAAAAAGTATAAAGAAGACTCGGATCTGAACTTAATCCAAGTATTACTATCCCTTTAACACTGGCAGTGTGTGTGCACCTGTATGAGTTAAAGAGATCATACACTCTAGTACATATCCTGAGCAGTAACCAGATGTTATCTAAGGTATGTCCAAGCACAGCAAATAAGCCATGCCAGTGATTTGGTGCATTGGCGCCCTCACGGGACTGAAGTACTAAGAAGAACTGCAGCAATTCTGGGATAAACCAGCTACATATAAAATCACCCATTAATGTAATTGGGGTTTTTGAAACCTAATTCAAGGGGTTAAAATAAAGCTATTTTTAATGCAAAGAGAATTTTTATTTTTATCAAATGGTGCAAATGGTTTATCCAGAATGTTCCATTTCTACACTAAGGGAAATGTACAATATGATTCCATACTGAAATAGACACTGCAATTTTTTTTTGTTTTTACAAATTGTCCTAAAAAAGTAAAACTTAATTTAACCCTTTGAGTTCCAGAGGGGTACACAACACATTGCTCTGGCAGTCATAGGGTTAAAGGGGTTTTTTAAATTTGGAAATAGGAAATTTCCTACAAGAATCATTAAACAGCAAAATGTGCCCGCCTCACAAGTGTAGTGAAGTCTGGCTGTGAAAGAGCTAAGGATGATATTTATATTCTTGTATAAGAAAGAGAATCAACATACTGGGAACCCCAAGAGAGAAATGCAAGAAACGTGTGCAGTCACTATTTACAGTAGACTTTTTATGACAATAGCACCAAAAATATTACTGAATTGCGCATGTTTTTTCTCAGTTAGCATACGTTTGTTCATTTTTTAGCAAATGCATTTCAAAAAGTGGACGTGGCTAAAATGTCTACCGTAGAGAGGATTAGCAATTGCACCTAATTCTCCAAAGCAATTAACACAAATTTTCATACATCTGGCTAACTTTGCAGTTAATTTAGGAGCATCTGCAAACTTTGCTGTTAATTTATGAGCATGTGCTATTCAGAATCAAGGCGTTAATAGGTTTCATGCATCAAAACATGAGCAATCACAAATAGCACATAAATTTATGGCTTTTATAAAATAGTTAATGCTCACTTTCTTGCACTTCACTTGAAGAGACTTAAAAAATGAATTGAAGCCAGATTTTTTGTGTTTCTTGAGCTAAAATACAGAATCTATGAAAAAATGAACATATCATAATGTACATATTGGAATGAACCAATTATGTTTGCCTGTTTTTATTGAGGTATATGTTCTGTAGGCAAAAATAAAGTTTTGCAACTTTGAAGATGAGGTTGACAGATATATACTGTATTTCTTTTTACTAGAGAGAAATGTTGTGTAATACTAGCTGAAAGATGCCAAGCTTTTTTTAGTTCATTATGTATTTAACAATCTCTCAATGTGTTTCATTGGCATCATAGCACATTTTCTTCTTATAATTCAAAGAGAAATCACAGGGCAAGAACTGTGTAAAATTATTCAAACACCTAGAATTTCAGCTCAAGATTCCACTAAAATTATTTTAAGTCTTTATAGCTTTTGCCTGTGAAGTAAAATTCTCAAATAGCACATGTGAAAATTATGTGACAGTTGGGGTGTTATGTTTTTTTACAGCAAAAGTACATTTTAATTATATTGAAGTGAAAGGATTAACCAACTGGGAAATCCTCACTCTCAATGTACAAAAATGTGTTTTTAACCCTCTGAGTGCCAGAGGGGTATGCAACGTAATGTGAAGGGACCAAAAGGGTGCTTGTAATTTTGGTGCCAAGAGCGATCTCTAAACTGATCTTGCAGATCCTATATAATAATTCACTAGGATGTTTGTCAGAAGCCGTCATGCGCAGTAGAGACTTCCCGAGTTTGGGCAGTCTTTACTGTGCATGATTGCATCGTGTGAGTGAGGCGACGCAAGACTGCATCGCGTGGAGCAGTTAGGTAGCGGCCTCTTAACCCTTTGAGTGCCAGAGGGTACCCGGACCTTGGCCCATGTACACATGTTTTTACACTAGTTACCTATATAACACAAAATAGTGTTTGAGTTATTTCGATTAATAGGCTTTGATTTCGGATTAATTTTTTTTTTTGTCGTTCGGAGGATCCACATTTCGAACCAGACCTGTTCGACAACAGTTCAAATTATTTGGCCGAAATTTAACATACTGTAAAAATTTACTTTACCTTGTGATGACAATAAGGTACTAGGCCTACCTGCATACACAACTGTGAGACTGGCTGTGTCACTCTAAAAACTATTTAAACAAATTCCTAATATTTTTAATATTTTGCAAACAAACAAAGATGACTCTCCCTTGCAGTGGCAATAAGGTACTAATGCTGGCTGCCTGACTATGCTACCTGCCTGCCTACACAACAGCTGGACACTCTCCTTCTGCTCTCTCTGAGCTCCTGCAAGGGACTAACAGGAAATTCAGGCTGTCTGGGTGTCTGACGTGTCATTAGTCCAACCCCCATCATGAAACAAAGAAGCTAATTGGACTAGAGAGGGAGGGAAAGTATGGAGGGTAAGTATCGTGAGTGCAGGCAGTTGTCGCCGAATTTCCAATATTTTTGACGACATTCTGAACCAGGGCTGTTCAGATTCAGATTTAAAAAAACGAATGACATTTACCTTTCGGACGGCCCAAATGACGCCGAATGACCCTTATTCGTCCGAATTCCGAAATCGCCCAACCGATTTGCAAAAGTCTGATATTTATAGATTATTCAAATTAAGGCATGTACTTCTTGTCTCTGTGTAACATTACTTCACCACTCACTTGAATTGCTCAGTATTTACCAACCTCCCATAGCGCTGAAATAGTTGTGTCAGTGAATGTCGTTGTAGGGGTAATTTCTGGCTAAGACAGGAAGTGCTTACAAGCCGTGCCTTAATTACAACCAAATAATAGAAAAGCTAGTTTTCTACAGAGAAATGGCTAGTACAACATAAATCATTTTGAAAGTTCTTGCAAGATCAAAGTTGTTTTTGTTGCAGGGGAAAGTCACCTTAGGCTCTTCATATGTTTATCAAATTGACTTATCATGGCAAATGTACTTTATACTGCAGTCAGATATATGTTCTTACATATTTTCCATTGTATCGTCAGTTGCCTGCATATAATGATCTCTATTTAGGTCTGCCTTTACCTCGCACCTCCTCACTACACATTCTAGGTTTAAATAGACCCGAATGACTTGAAAGCAAGAATGACAAGCATCAGGGGGTTATTCAGTAAGGCGTGATAAAGAGGTGATGGCTTCTCCAGTGATATCGCTTTTCCAGTTTCTATGTTATTCTATGGAGCCTATGCACTAAGAGCTCCAAAACTTAAGAAATGTTAGTGAATCAGCTCCATAGAATAACATAGGAACTGGAGAAGTGATATCACTGGAGAAGTCATCTCCACTTTATCACCTCTTTATCCCGCCTTAGTGCATAACTCCCCTCTGATTTGTTTTGCAGATTGATTCGGAGTACCTGGAGAAAATTCCAGATTCGTTCAAACTGATTTGGGAGGTGAGGGAGAGTGGGGGTTATAGTATGGAACAGTAGTAGTAAATCCCCTATGTATATTTCCCTTAGATATATAAGGGGGATGTACTACTACAATTCCACACTAAAACATGTAGTGGAATCAATTTCTTAGTGCTATGCCTGCCTAACACCAATTTACTAAACTACTTAAGCTGAAAATGGTCCTTTGTATTCTGCTAGTGTCAAGGGGAGGGCAGTATGTAAGTGTATGGGCATATGAGGGCATTCCCTTTCTCTGGACCATGTGTTACTCCATGTACTAATAATAAGTCTCAGAGGAAAAGTGGTGTAACAATACTCCATTTTACTGTGCATGCTACAAGCTATGCATGTCAAACTCAATATAGGGCAGAGGGACACACACCTAACATTTTCCTCCAAGGAGGACCACAATATTGGCTGCTAGGGTCCACATAGGTGTACGTGTGTGTACACACAAATTGTCTGTCTGTCTATCTATCTCTGTATATCCATAGGTTTATAAATACAGTACTGTGCAAAAGTCTTAGGCAGGTTGGAAAAAATGCTGTAAAAGTAAGAATACTTTCAAAAATAGACATGTTAATAGGTTATTTGTATAAATTAACATGATAGTGAGATAACAGAAGAAAAGTCTAATCAAAAACAGCATAAATTCTTCTAGATACAGTTGCACACAGTTTGTTAAGGAACTCGGCAGGTATGTTGTTCCATATATATATATATATATATATATATATATATACTTTTCCAGCTTTGATTCAGTTTAATCAGAAATATAATACTAATGACACATGCTGGGATGGTACCGTTGCCAGGTTCTGATTTATAGTTCCAACATAGTCTATGATCCAAAGATAAGAACACGGTGCCCATGGTCCAAAAGGCAACCCTCTTTCCAATTTGTGTTGTATATGATCTATGCCTTTGAAGAGTATAGGTATCATGGTCCAAATTCAGACCTCCAACACACTCTGCTGGGTGGTGGATGCTGTCGGTCTCAGGTGTTTCTGCATCAATTCTTATTTGAAAAGCTACATGGAAAGACACAGTTCAGTGTCTAATGGGACACAAAAATTGCATTGTAGAGATTATCATTAAGAATGCCGTGGGGAAAGTGTTTAAAATCTTAATTTATCTTAATTCCCTTTGTGATAAAATTATTCCTCTGTCACCTCCTCTGTGTGGAACTGGTTCTTGGTTGATGAACATAGGTATCCTTTTGAAAGGTTGCAAGCAAAAGAGTGTGCAACCATTTAAGACTTTAACCATGTCACATTGATTAAAATAGTGACATGACAATCTCACAGTACATGACAGCGCGGGATTGTCATGTCGCCTAGTCAATGGTCGCGTACAATACTTATGCAGCCGGTGATTTGCTTATTACTTAGTTTGCCAATTGATCTAGTGAAGTCACTATCTATGATTCTTCAGGCATTCAGGACTGTATTTTTAGGCATCATAAGGCTTCCAATATACATTTATTTTCTTTAGTAACACTATCGCAACATTATATTAAGCATTAGCTGGGTATTTTCTCCTTATTAGTACTTATATTATTGTGTGCATTTCAAAATAACTATCTTGTGTCTCTCAATATTAGGAGGGAAGAAAATTCACAAATGAATATGGGAGTATTGTTTCAGTAGGTCTCTATAATATTTTAACTCATTTTATTATCAGTGTTGACATTGATTTTAAATTATTCAATAAGAGTTACATTTTAGAGTGCACCATGGAAAACATATTTCTTCTCTCATGTGTCTGAGCCAATCTTGCCTCTTTCCCCTGAGCCTGTTTGTCATGCTGCAGAAGGAGGCTGTCCCGGCAGAAAGGTAAGAAAAAAAAAGGTGAACCATGAACATAGATCACACTGATGCCACAAAGGTCTTATATTGAAGGAATAGTTTTGCTACAGGTTTATCTTTCTTACCACTTTGAGAACGCCCATTCTTGTGGTTAGCCATGTGGTCTCTAAGCATGGTTATGGTCTTCCAGGTGTACATGACCTTACAATGGCACATTATGTAGTTTACAACATAACTAGAAGTGCATTTTAGTCTTTGTTTGATCTTAATGTGATCACTGCTTTGCAAGCCCTTGAAGCTGTTGCCTGCTAAAAGATCATTTCATGTGGTACAATTAAGACATCTGCAGCACCCAAATTTATCATTCTGCAAGAATTTAGATTATAGAGCTGGTATAACAATGGGCTGATTCAGTTTTAACAATAAGGCCTCTCTGGCTGTGCCTTTTATTGGAAAATAATTGATCACAGGTCTTTTAAATGGTGCAAAAGGTGCAAAAGTATCTATTAAGTATTCTTGTTTCAGTTTCATCTTATTCCAAGTTGGGATAACAATGTGGCTACTCAATAAATAAATACAACACAAATACATATGATAATAAAAATGGAATATGTTCAATATTGTATTAACTGTCATATGTTGCATGATTATTCCTGAACTTTAATTCATACCACCACTTTGGTGGGGATATAGGTGGTATATTTTGTTTATGTGTGTGTTTCTATCTATCTATCTATCTATCTATCTATCTATCTATCTATCTATCTATCTACCTATCTATCTAGAGAGAGTGAGAGATAGATTGGGTGCTGGAGACCTCTCTAGCATTCAAGTGGTTAAACAGAATGAACATATTTGGCCTGTGAGCATGAGGAGTTTTACCATTAGGTTTGGCATATGTTTGTGGTCAAAATACCTAATGAAATGTCTACAACTGAACTATATTTCTTTGTCTAATTATGAAAACAAATGGACTTTGTGAGTTATTTTGTGTTCTGTTTTTGCTATTTAAGATTCGAGAACAGCACTCAAAATCCCTGAAAATTTTGGAAAATATGATACACATCTTTAAATTTGGGTAGAATCATATTATTTTAGAAAAATAATTTTGGATACAGCAATTTTGAATTAATCAACTTGTTAATAATCGTCCCTGCTCAATAAACAATTGTCCATTTGTATCCTGGAGACCAGCAAGTATTTTTTATTTCTTTGCATACACACAAGTCTCTGCAAAGTCATACATTAGTTAAAGACTTAGGAACAATGAGTTAGAGTAGTGGCTAACCAAACAGGGGCACTCAAAAGGTTAATTTCCAGCCAGTACCAGACTCGCGCACACACAAACATACATACACAAAATCTTAAGTGTATAAAGGAGACATAGAGCGTACAAAAGACTATGTGCAGAGCACAATGTAGGAGTTCACGTTCAACATTCAAATCCAGAATTGTGATAGAACTCCAAGCTGAAAATCCTGTACACAGGCTTCATAAAACAAATATTTTATTGGAAAGTTAAAACAAAATTCAAAATGTCCACTTTAATGATGATATTATTTTGACGTGACAAGGAGGAATGTGCAGTCTACAGATATTCAAAGTGAAAATCAACAAGAATGATCTGGCATAATATTTTGGCAAGGAATAGATATTATTCCTGGATCTGGAGATAAGCAGCAGTGACTCTTTGGAAATAACCACCCAAATGAATTATAAACTGGTGGATGTGAACTGTTCTACCTAGGCAAGTAGTAGACATATTTAATAGTAGATCCATAACATGCAAAAGAGATTCACAGAATAAAAAGTACCTGCACAAAAGAAACATACTTTTACAACCAGCAGAGGATGCTTTTGTGTTAAATTTTTAAATTTGGTTAAAATTAACAAAATTTAAGACCAAATGATATTTGGAAAATAATTGATCAAGCCAAGGAATAGGTTAAAAAAATCAAAAATTTTAGGATGTACTGGCAACTAAGCCAATAGAAGAAAACATCAAAAAGAAAAAGGAAACAGAGCTATCTTTCATAACTAGATAAAACAATATAGCAGGTGAGATAAGCAACATTCCAAAGATATTGACTGGAGTCAAGCACTTGAGAAAGCATCTGTCAAATTAACCAGAAAAAAAAACAAGAGATCTTAAAATCATCCTGAGGAAGAAACAGTGAAACAGCAGACATTTACTAGCATAGATGGTACTGAATTTCAAATGTGGCCACTCAATCTGTACCATTTGTCAACCAGAAATTTAGATCTTACTACACTCAATAGTAATTTGCCACAGAATATTTTTATCTGAATTTCAAATGTTGTTATATATTTACTTTAATGTCTCTGTGAGAAACAATATAAATAGGGAGGGCCTAAAGATCACTAAAAGAAAGAATCAGAGAACACCAAGGAGATATTCTGTAAAGTACAGTATTTCCAGATATTTCACTAAATATCATAAACAAGATCCCAGGGTATAAAAATTTAAAATCAGTAACAGAATTCACACATATCTAGAGAAGTAGATCAGTTTAACAAAATGGGACAACACAAGACATACTGGATATTTAAACAATACACTATGGCTACCACATGACTGAATGAAGAGATGGACCTGTGGTGCTTCTAACTAAGGTATCTGTCTCTGTCAATTACTTTGCTGCCAGATGCCATTACTAGACACCTATCCATGGCTTCTTAACCCTGTGTTCAATCATTCCACCAATGCTCCAGTACTTCAGTATCTGTAATAGAGTCTGTATCCCCACAGGCTCTGATTTGTAAATCATTGTGAACTAGCATTGCTATTTATTCTGTGTAATCCAGGGAAGTGTGTGTGTTTGGCAGCTCAATTATATGCCTATGCTTCACTATACATCTGGTCTCTCTGTGTATGTATTTGGGATGAGCTGTATTGAACTTTTATATGGTTGCTGTGATATGTTCATCTAACAGTACCATCATCATATGATCATCTCCATCTCATCTCCATCAGCGAGTTATATGTGTGCAATCTGACGGATTCATCTAATAGATATATTCCTAACGTACTGTTTCCATCTCATTGTTACGTCATTAAACTTCGTTATGGATTTCACCATCTTATTACTGTATTACTGCATCTTGATATATGGACTGTTTTGCTATAATTTCATTTTACAGAACCTTTTTAAACTGTTGGTTTCTTAGGAAATATATGCAGCTTCAATATATTTCATCCATGGATGTTTTTATGGCCATTTGTATAATTAGGGTGACTGTGTTAGTAGGTGGTCTTGTCCCTTTTATCAATATACAATGTTGTTTATTAGAGGTTTGGTTCTAATGGGATATATGTGATATTTGGAAGCTATATTCCATGTGGGAGATATTTATTGATTTATTGCGTTCTATAAAACATTTTGTATTTTTCTATATGATTTTGTGATATATTATTTATTTGTATTTAATTATTGAGGACACTGCGTGCCTATGTTGAGGTCCTCTATTTTATTCTATTATCTTCTTATTATCCAACATCAACATCATTACAGCTAAACCTCAGCACACTGGATGTCTATCTGCCATATGCTTGGGTGTATATACAAATTCTACTACCAAAATGCCATTAATATTCAGGTACAGTCTCATTCCCATACTCCCCCACTGAGGACTGTGACTGGATTCATGATTTCCTCCTACATTTAATATAATAACATCAATTCTTAAATATACTACAATCAATAAGTATGAAAAGTACATAGGACTTTATGTAAGATTATTATACGAGATTGCAATACAGTAACCTTTCTTACAGTATACCAAATATTTTTCCCACAGTATTAATATATGAATTCAATTGATTTCATGTTTATGAATATCAAGAAAGCACAATTGTGTCAATAGCCCCCCCTTGTATTTGAGTGACAGCACAAATGTTACAAATAGGAACAAGGAATGATACACACGTTCATTACTTAGGAAGAGGTTTCAAACCCTGAAATACTTTGGATTGTACTCAGCATTTGGCACTAAATGAAAGCAGTGAGGTGGCAAAACACAGATGTAAGACACTGAATGCAGGCTGGAAAAAATGTCTTCAAGTGTCCCAATCACCTCTTTACCAGAGTTGATTTCCAAAACCACAAAATCAAGTTGTAATGAAGTAAACACACTACCATAAGGGGTTCCCGTGAACCAATACTGGTACTGACTAATATCAAAAGGCATCTATCCATTTAAGATAGCCAAATACTTCCACAATTTATGTACTGACTTATACTATTGGAATATTAACTTCTGTTTGCAAGTAAGCACATAAAAGATTGGCACTATACAACCCCCTTTTAGTGTCCATAAAAGTGTCATAGCAGTGCTGATAATTTCTTACTACTTTCTGACACTACATAGGATGTGTAGTGCTCATATTTTGAATCCAACATATTTCAATTAAATTTAATACTTTATGACTAAATATTTTTATCTATATGATTCTTACTGATTTTTCAGTTATTTTAAAGGTTTTATATATTTAACACAAATATATTTATTAAATTATTTGCCCTATTACTACTAAGTATGAGCGAAAACTCTTGCCTCAAACCAAAATTGGTAAAAAATGGACCGTTACACTTGGTGAAAAAGTTCCTGTGAAAAGTGATATTTTACCACTTTTTTTGCCTAGCTGATTGCATTGAAATCAATGGGAAGAAAAATATTTCCCCACCACATGAAGGTTTTCTCTACTTTTCCACAGCTAAATACAAGGGTGCCTGGCTCTCACAGCATGCCATTCTGTGTTTGTGAGAGGAGACGGGTAAATAAAGGGGAATTGAAGCTTAGTTTAGGGAGTCTTTTAGGTAGGACATTTGTCCTCTGTATTGGGGGAGTCTGAAGGCACTCTGGGGGAGAAGAAGGGAGGAAGGAGGTTGACCCCAAATACCCCAAAAAGACTGGGAAGATGCAGGAAGCTGGGGTCCAAATTACTTGCTGATTTTGCCTTTATTATCTCTGTGCTGGGGACATCTGGGGAAAGAAATTGTTGATTTTGTTTTTTAGTTTTATATATTTGGACTGACTGTAATAAGATAGGGTGGACAACTTAAAAAAATAAATACAAATAAAAAAAATGAAAAAAGTAGTACATAAATAATCAAATTATCACAGTCTCCCCTTGGACTTCCTGTGCTTCCTTACCTCTGTAGGGTGGCCGGCATGGCCTCTGGCCACTTGCTCTTTGCTAAATCAGGTACTAGCACGGATGCTTGTTTATGGGCCTATTCTGGGTGGCCTAACTGGGTCTCGCCTCATTCTGCCCCTTTATAAACCTCCCTGGGCCTAGGAGTCATTGCCCTTACATAGTGTTTCTGCTATTGTGTCTTGTGGTTCATTGTGACCCGTGCCTTATCTGAGAATCCACTCCGTGTATGACCCCGGCTTGTTTGACTACCCACATTGGTTCTGACCTGTGGCTCTGGCTGACTAACTCGCTCTGTGTATGACCGTGGCTTGTCTGACTACCCACATCAGTTCTGACCTGTGGCTCTGGCTAACTACTTGCTCTGTGTATGACCACAGCTTGCCTGACCAGTGGCCCTGGCTGCTCCCGTTCAGTGTAGCCTCCAGTTGCCTTCCCTGTGGGCCTGGTTACTCTCGCTCCTTGTAGTCCTCGGTTTGCCTGACCATTGGCCCTGGCTCCTGCCTGCTCAGTGTATCCTCCAGTTGCCTTCCCTGTGAGCCTGGTTACTTTTGCTCCTTGAAGTCCTCGATTTACCTGACCAGTTGCCCTGGCTCCTACTCGCTCAGCATAGTCACCGGTTGCCTGACCAGTACCCTGGTTACTCTCGCTCCGTGTAGTCCCCGGCTTGTCTGACCTGTGATTCTGGCTGCCTACTTGCTCCGTACTCTCCTAGCATGCCTGACCATTAGCCTCTGTGTCAAGCGGCTCTGTCCGACTCTCACTCCCTTTTGCCTTAGTCTCTGGTACCTTGAGTAGTGCAGTACACAGTACAGTATGCAGCTCTGGAGGGACCTTGGGTCCTATTTGCTTGTCTGGGGTTGTGTGGGTTATACTATTATTGCTGTACATTATAAAAAAAGGTGGTTACATTTTCCACAATTGTGTCTGTCTTTCTTTTGCCTGCAAAAAGTGCCACAAATAAATATATTAGATGACAAACAGCTTACTGGAAACTTGATGTGAGCTCTGTGACTGAGGCAGACTTGATAGACAGCAGACAACACTGAGAATTTTGTTGAGGGCCAAGGCAATACATCACACTCCATCAGCAGTTGACTAATGTTCAGCAAATGCACAAGTGAGAGGAGGAAAAGAGGAGCAGTGCAGGGATGTGGGATTAAAGTGGAAGTTAAAAATTGAACTGCAGAAATGGTTGCTGCAGCATGTGCAATAAATGATGATGATCCCTCTCCTCCCGAGGTGAATGCAGTTTGTCAAGGTCCCACCAATCACACCACCCCCTACCACTACTAACATTCACATCTGCCACATTATAGGTTGTACTTTTATAATGCTTGGCATCATCATGAATATGTGCAAGTGTCACTTAAGCAGGAAGTAAGAGTTGTGGGCAAAGGACAAATGCACTCTGTATCCTAACACATTTTCCAAGGTATACGTTGCTGTAGGACTCACAGCTTTGACTTCCAGCTACTTATTTCTCCACTACAGCCCTCAGCAGAAGTAATATTGTGCTGGGAAATGTTGCTCCATATAAAACATCAGCAAAAGATGTGTCGGAATAGGAGAAAAATGTGTTGAATAGGAGAAAAATGTGTTGGAATAGGCAACAAATTTGCTCGAACAGGCGAAAAGGAGGAACATTTTGCATTGGAGAAAAAGAGAAAACTTTCATGAAAGAGAAAAATCGTCAATTTTTCATGAAAAGTCATGTGGGAAATTTTTCTCACTTTTTGCCCACTCCTAATTACTACACCAAGTACTTATTTTCCTTTGTTATGTCCTCTTTCTTTCAAACATTTTTCCAAGAGTTAATTATCAGTCCTAGGCAAGTGCAACAATGAGTATATTAAAAAAGAAAGATCGTGCTATTCTGAAAAGATATATATAGTTTTTATGGGTACATTAAACAATAAAAATAACTTGGTCTTTAAACTGTAAAATAGTCTTGGTCCTTAAGGGGCTAACATCCTGTAATTAATTGTTTTTAAAGTCCGTTCATTAGTCAAAACTGTTACCCAGGATGTGCCTCAAATTTTACCAATATTTTGCTAAAAGCTAGATCTGTAATATGCTGTCAAAGTATTATAGCCTGAGATTCCATCATTCCAAGTTATGCATTAGTTCACACATGCAGGGTTTTTCACCAGTTTCCAAACATTAACAGCCTCTGACACAGCAGTCAGCTTTTAGTGTGTGCTGTTTATAAAGGTCATTGTTTGACTGCCAATGATAAAGGTCATTCCAAGCCCTGATCCCTGGTGGCATGTTCTGTACTATCTCAGACAAATGAAATGTCTTGCAAAAACAAACAGTTTGTATACAAAGGTGCAGTTAATGAAAATAAGTTGATTAACCCTTGGATGCTAGAGAGGTCTCTATTGTTTGTTGAGCAATGTAGAATCCATGGTTTTAACATTTTTGCAACATAGTTAAATTAATGAAAATCAATCTGTTCAAAATAATTATTAAGAACATGAAAAAACATGTTTTTCATTTGCACTATTTATTTTTAAGCATGCTGTATCTCTAATAAAAATTGGATGACAGCACGCAGCACATATTTGAATATGATCACGACAAATTTTGTCCCAAGTAATGCATGGTTTTATTTCTACAGTTTGCTTGAAATATAAATCAGTCCCATTCACAACGAGCATATGTCGATGTAAACCAGTCCTAAACTATACATTTAATTTAGAGAGAAGAAATTAAGGCTTAGTCTGTGTACACTGACTAAGCCTTAATTTCTTCTCTCTTTCTTCAGTTGCCTGTTCAAGACTTTCACTCTCTGTCTCTCTCTCTCTCTCTCTCTCTCTCACATATATATGTATACATTTTGTGTGTGCATGTGTATGACTTCTCTGCAGCTACTATGGAGTATATTTGACCCGTTGGGGTTGCCTTTATATGAAGGTGGCTCCCCAAGGATTTTAGTAGTAGTATTCCTCAGACCCTGTTTGATGGCAGACATTCTAATGGCTGAATCATTTTAATTTTAGATGCCTTAAAGTGAATTTCTCACAGTACATGATGTTCAGATTGGTGGGTGCCAGTAGGAAACGTATTTTGTTTACCATTATGTTCAGTTTGTTAGAATTTCATCAAAATTTTTCATTGCTGGATAAATTTTGTTCAGCCCCCCTTCTCTGGACTGATATTTATACTAGATATAGTCAAATAAATTAAATTACATAAAACTTGTCGCATTCATACTAAATTTAGAGAAGCCAAATGAAAATGCTATTAGCAGAGTGAGAAGAAGTAGTATAGTGTAATTAACTGAAATGGTAAAAAAGTCTATATTTCTTTGAAAATGTTCATTTTAATGACAAAATTAAAGCCATATTTCAACATCAGAATTTCAAGGGCATTTTCATCAAGCTTATATTTTAAATTCTTTATGACATATTTTTAAATTTGAAGGAATTACTTCTGAAAAAACTCTCCTTTTATCCCCAACTCCTGATCCAACATTTTGAACACCTCACACCCACAGACCTCCTCCAGGACATTCCTCCAACCAAATTCAGTGATTCTAAGAAGGGGAACTGATTTGCAATTAATTAATGTTAACAGTTGTACATTTTTATGATTCTAACTGTGACTTCCTACAGTACTAGACTTAGATTTACTGAAAATGATCTTCTGGCTGCAAAATTGCAAGTAAGGAAAAGGTACTAGCTGTTGCAATATTCAATCACAGTTATAAACAACGAGACCGTCCCTCCACTTCATCCCAAGATTGTATTTGCTATTCCGTGTATTAATCTCTTCTTCTCTCTACCCTCAATCCCTTCCCAGTTTTCTGCACTGAAAGAGCG
This sequence comes from Rhinophrynus dorsalis, assembly GCA_037306005.1. Classification (NCBI taxonomy): domain Eukaryota; kingdom Metazoa; phylum Chordata; class Amphibia; order Anura; family Rhinophrynidae; genus Rhinophrynus; species Rhinophrynus dorsalis. Next base: position 384,127,050 of record CM074723.1, on the reverse strand, counting down.
CTAATGAATTATTCTATTTCCATGAAAAAATGCAATGTCAGAATTTAAATTGTGAATTTATGTACCTGGCAATCAGTATCTAATTTTAATCTTAATCTCACTAAACACATGATTTTCAATTAATTTCACATTTGCCATAAAACAAATGCACAAGGCTAATAATTATCAAATACTAGTAAATATTTTCATTCTATGTGATGCCAGCTTTCATCTGTGCTCAATAAATCTGTTAATTCAAATTCTGTGATTATAAATTAAATATATAATTGTAATCCTTGCTGTACTGATGCACTGGGGCTGCATTAAGAATCCTGGTGAGCCAATGTGGGAGCACAACTGGGTCAGAAGAAAGACCCCTGGTGAATCCCCATTAGTAACACAAGACTAGAGTCCCTTGGTTCAGTTTCCTGTCCTGCTCTATGTAAGTCCTCATTGATCATCTGCATCTGGCTTCAAAACCCAGAACATGCATGGAGATTGCACACAGTGAACGAAGTTTGTACCTGAGAGACACATACTTTTGGGTTGATTTGCAGCTGAGGGAGGTCAGTTTTCTGACTGCCCCCAAGTGGCTTATGTTAGCTCTTTGTTGAGCTGAAAAGTGCACCCCTGGGCTCTTTATTAAACCTGATCCCCTAGTAGCAGACTGATCAAAACATGCTGATTGCTCTTTATAGTAGTAAAATATATATTTGCTTCATAATGTTAAATTACTCATATTTGTGTGAAATAACGCACACTTTTAAAAAAAAACTTAAAATATGAAAATGGTGATTATTGCACATACTTTTAATCATTATTTTGTTAAAGTTTTTCAGATTACAGACAAAATGTTTTGGGGGGGGGGTCCATAAAAAAAATTGACATCTATAATATATTCTATAGATCAATGCATTAATTAGTTTATGATTTAGATTGTACAGTAAGTATTTCAGTTTAGCCAGTAAAGTATCACTTTTACACTATCAGTCTCCTCAGTTATTTATAGGATCTTATTCTTTATATTTGACTCTAGCCAATGTTTTCCTATGGCTTTAAACCCTGGGATTCTAAAGGCTTGAGCATTCAAAGGATTAACAATTCACCATTTAGCTTGGTTCAACAGGCTTTCTATCCTGTTATATAATTAAACTAGTTGAACAGCCTGTGTACACAGGCCACAGTGCCAGCCAGCAACAGCCGCAGTGCAGTCACGCACAGAAGAGACTGCCCATGCCTCCACTGATAACGGAGCAGGCAGTCTGTACTGCGCATGACTGCAGCACACGCAGCCATCTGTACTGCGCATGACAGCTTCTAACAAACATACATTAGTGAATTATTATATAGGATACTATACTAATGGAGCAGTAAACATGCATATTAGAATGTTTTATGGTGCTGAGTAAAATAAGGGAAATACCTGTTTTGGAAAATATTTCCTTAAAAAATGATTACAGCTCACACTTGCAGTTTTTAAATCAAACTGTTAACAAAAGCATCCCAAAGGCTTTTTGTAATATAATACACTCTATAGGAAATTTTGAACCATAGACTAGAACTGCACCACCTGGTGACCACAATTAAAAACTGCCACTTAATGGGGGAAAAAATGTAATACCTTTTGAATGAATAATCTCCCAGCAGTGGGAATATACAAATTTTTTATTGCTCGTTTAAGGGAAAAACAAACAATGTAATCAAAAAGTAGGGGTTTACATTTAATTGTCTTGTGTGGGTTAATGAAAGATCAGTGACTAAACACTGAGAAGTATAATGATAACATTACCATCTGGGAAGAGGAAAGCTTAACAAAGAGATTGAAATTAAAACAATGCTTGACATGTGTTGCCATGTTTATCTATATGACAGGGTGTGATTATTGGTTATTTGCTACTGGGAGCAACAGATGCTATGCAGCAACCCCATCAGCTGTATTGTCTATTGCATTTAAATAACAGCACACACAAGCAGTCTCACAATAAGATATAATAGATTCATATGAACAAATCATTGACTTTCATTCAATTAAGCTGATTTTAAATAAAGATGTTGAAGGATAAAGCTGTTAAATCAGTTGTCATTATTTTAGTGAATCTCTGTTTGAACACAGAGTTATCTGCATAGAATATAATTCAGTATTTTCATTTCAATCTGTTTTGTTTATAATTACAGCCTATTCATTAACCCTTTGTATGCTATTGCAATAATTTCATGCAGTAATAATGAAAAAAATTTTTCAGATACACAGAAAGTGATAAATTTGTCTGACCAGTGTGACAGCTATTTCAAATATGGAGCACAAAATATGTATTTCATGTAATTGCTATGCCAAAGTGAAATTGCCTCTTTAAATGCTGTTTCTGTATGAATGGGTGCTGTCTAATGAACAATGATATATGCATTTATGTTCAATATTGTATGTTTTCATGTGAAAATGCTACTAACTCAGTTGAAAATTAAGCTAGTTCTGCAAATACTGTATAATGTTTCTTCATTTTCCAGAAAGGAGCACTATTATCATGATTTTAGTTATATCTTCAAGTGTTTTTTTTTTTATCTTAGTGTAGGTTTGTTATAAAACTGGATTTATTCTTTGAATAAGCAAGACACTTAGCGTGCATGAACTGTATTGCTTGATGTCTTCCCCTGTCTTTCCAAAGCAAAACACTAGATTTGTTCTGCATGGCAAGATTTCTTCTTAAAGTTGCTTTTATAATGGCAGGACATCATGGTGCATGAAGTGACAAACCACAGCATCGATTTCCTAGTTGGCTTGTCTACCTGACACTACTCAATCACCCAAACACTGCATCCACTGTTATTCTGAAAGAATGGAACCAATGACCAAGGCAGAGAAGTAACAGTCAGGAAGGATAAAGGCAGAGAAGCTGCAGCTTATTAGTCAGGCAAGCAAGTTAATGGAGGCAGAGAAACTGGAAGAGATAGGAAGGGAAAGCTGACTGAATCTAACATGGAGATATGTTGCTAAGTAGGGGTGGGTGAAAGGTTCTGTCTTGTTTCTGCACAAAAAATCAGTGAAAACCACGTGGTTGTCTGCTTTTTTGAAGAAACTCTGCTTTAAATATAGCTATTAAAATCTTTGCAGTTTTCGCCCATTGCCAACATTTTTTTTTCTATTTTTTCAATGTCTGCAAACTTTTCACCCCTTTAATTATGTTTTTTTTCGCCTTTTCTCTATAAATATGTAATGTATTCCAGGAAGTGAAGCAGCTACAGAGAGAGAAAGGTGATAGGCTGGTTTGCTGTGAGTTTATATCAAAACTGTAGAAGGAGAGACTCATAGTGACTGCTATCACTATAAGCAAGTTGAATAATAATAAAAGGAGGAGCTGAAAGGACCATTATGGTTCCAGGAAGTCTGAGGAGGAGGAAGTAACCACTACCAACATGACAAGGTCTGGATGCCCTTGTTCCCCAGACCCATTATTTAATAGGGGGCAATATTCAAACCAGAAAATGATAAACCTGTGAGTATGACTTCCATAGTGGGCAAGATACTAGAAGGGTGACTAACTGACAGTATTCAGCTCTATGTGAAGACAGTCAACATTATTAGTAGGAGTCAGCATAGGTTTATGAAGGATAGATCATGTCAGACTAATTATCACAGTGCCTGTGATCTGGGCCTATGACTCTACCTGTCTGTTCCTTATGTGCTTGGTGGCAGTATTGCCGTTCACTGACTTCCTAGTTGCTACGTGTGTCATTCGGCGCGCTCGCTATTGGTCCCCTAGTGCTATCAGGACTTTTGAGTGGCGTCACCTATTTGAGGGGACAAGCTTCCCAATCCTGATTTTTACAGATCATAAGAACTTGACATATCTGTCCGAGGCTAAGAGGCTGTCACCACGACAGGCCAGGTGGGTGTTGTTCCTGTCCAGATTTAATTTTGTGGTCTTGTACCTTTTTGGTTCTGATGCTCTGTCCAGACAGTTCGGTACCTATCGGGAGGTCGAGAGTATACCAGTGCCTATCATTCCATCAGATTGGATTCTGGCTATTATATGCACCAGTATCACGTCTCATCTGGGCAAAGAGATTCTGGCCTCCCAAGTCGATGATCCTGCGGACAAACCTAGTGGCAAATGTTTTGTACCAGAGTCCCTTCGTATTAGATTGCTGGAGACCTACCACTCCTTGAAGGCCACTGGACATATTGGCCGTGATCAATTGATTTGGTCAGTCTCCCAGCTCTTTTGGTGGGCCAGGCTAAGGGCAGATTGCTTGGACTTTGTGGTGGCATGCTCAACTTGTACCCGGGCCAAGACCCCGAGACATCTTCCGGTGAGTCTACTCCAAACAGTTCCCAATGGCGAGTGTCTCTGATCTCACGTATCCATAGATTTTATGGTGGATCTGCCGGCATCCAAGGGTTGCACGGTCATACTGATGATAGTTGACCGATTTTTGAAGATGGCTCCCTTTGTCCCTCTTCAGGGACTTCCTTCCTCCAGGAGGGAGCCAGTTTGTGTCCCGGTTTTGGGGGTCCTTCTGTAATCAGATGGGTATCCAACTCTTGTTCTCCTCTGCCTATCACCCCCAGTCGAATGGGTGAGATCCAACCAGGGGTTAGAACAGTTTTTGCTTTGCTTCATTTTGGACCATCACGATAATTGGGTGACCTTGTTACCATGGGTCGAGTTTGCCAGGAACTGTGCCTTGAACTCTTCCTCTTAGAACTCTCCGTTCTTGATAAGCTATGGTTTCCAGCCATCCTTGCTTCCTGACTCCTTTTGGGCACAAGACATTCCGGCTCTGGATGAGCACCTTAGGCAACTCTGCTTCATTTGGGTACGGGTCCAGAGTGCCATAAAAAGGTCCATGCAGCGATATCAAAAACATGCAGACCATAGGAGACTCCTGTTTTTCAAGTTGGGGAGAGGGTATGGTTATCCTCCCGTAATCTGAACCTTCAAGTACCTTGTAGGAAGCTGGCCCCTCCTTTTGTAGGTCCATACTGGGTGCTTTGTAGAGTCAACCCTGTCAAATACGCTCTGGACCTCCCTGCTGGGATGCACATTCACAATGTGTTTCAAGTTTCATTACTCAAGCAATTGATCAGTTGTGTATGACCCTTGGGTCTGTCCAACTACCTAATTAGTGCTTGTACCTCTGGTCTCATCTGACTACCTGCTCCGTGCTTGACTCCTGGCTCTGTCTGTGTTACAGCTTACCTTGGTTTCAGCGTCATCTGCAGGCGCGAGGCTTCAAGCATGCAGCAGGCCTCTGTTTTATGTGTTTGCTTCCTGTAGTCTCCTCCTACCTACTTCCTCCCTCTGAGCTGCTCCTCCTACCTACTTCCTGAGAGTCAAAAAACAACAGAAAGGGCGCCCTGATAGTGCCTCTTAACCTTTTAGGAACCAAACATGAAAGTAATGTGAAAAGGTACTCACATTTAGAAGTGGCTGTCAGTGACAAATGTCAGAAAGCCAGCAATAACAGCATGCAGGGAAATTGGACCTGTCCCAGCTCAGGATAATAACAGGATCTTCACCAGTGGTATACAGGGGATGCCAAAAACGAACAATCTGCTCCAAAATCAATCTTCCAAAATATATTTATTTGTATATAAAATATATATAAAATCAAATAGACTAAAAACCAATTGCTACAAATAAAATAACATTTCGCAGCTACAAGGCTGCTTCTTCAGATCAACTGGTTTAAACAAATTCCAAAAGGACACTCTAGCTGCTCTCTCTCACTATATTTTCACAATTTATTCACTTGTAATTTATTTCAATATGACATCAATATGTATAAGTTATATGTAAAGTCACTTAAAGGCAATTTTTAAAAAAATATTGACTTCTTTACACTGTTTCAAATACACAATCACTTCTATATAATTTAGTTCACCCTGTTATATCTATCCATTTAAGCAAATATCTTAAAGGGGTTTCTTTTTTCTTATACAGCAAATGACCATGCTCTTTGATATCTCTCCAGCTAGGATATCCCTTTAAGAAGAAATGCATATGTCATGTGGCTTGCCTGGGTGGGGCGAGCACATATTTATAGATGGACTGGAAAATCAGGTCCTGTGTTTGTGTGCTCCTCCCACCCATTGCAGCCATTTTGAGTATGTAAGTCAGCATGTCTCTTTCCATTGTGCGTTTTTAGAGGGGGTCTTGGGTGTTTTTAATTAGGTTAGAGTATGAGGTTTTACCCTATTATATAGCCAATTGAGTAACGTTTCACAGTAATTTTAATATTTTTAGAGATGAATAAACCAATTAGAGTGATGTTTCGCAGTTCTGGGCCCAATTTTTGGAGACTTTCAAAATTAGAAAAGATGGAGTTTTTGTTAGGGACTCACTGAAATTGGGGTACCTTGGCGTGGTCAGTGAGCTTAACCATAATTTGGCCATTTTATGTACGAAACCCCCATATTTAAGATCTTTTTTTTGATCATATGAATCATGAAATAATTTTTGATATATGCTGGTTACAGGGCGGCTATGTTTTTTAGGTATTAGAATAGATAAGCGCAGGATGTTTGTTTTTGTTTTTTTCTTTGGCACTGGGCTAGCCCTGTTTGGGGACTGGGAGGGTTCCCACTATCCTTGCTGCTCTTCTTTTCCTATACACTTTTTACATTAATATTTATAATCAATTTTCACAATAAATGGTGAGTTTAGCTCTTTGAGTTTTTCTTTTCCTTTTAGCCTTGTAGCTGCGAAAAGTTATTTTATTTGAAGCAATTGGTTTTTATTCTATTTGATTTTATATATATTTTATAAACAAATAAATATATTTTGGAGCACTGATTTTGGAGCACCTTGTTCGTTTTTGGCATCCCCTGTATACCCCTGGTGAAGATCCTGTTATTATCCTGAGCTGGGACAGATCCAATTTCCCTGCATGCTGTTATTGCTGGCTTTCTGACATATGTCACTGACCAGCCACTTCTAAGTGTGAGTACCTTTTTCACATTACTATCATGTTTGGTGCCTAAAAGGTTAAGAGGCACAATTAGGGTGCCCTTTCTGTTGTCTTTTGTCTTCTATATGCTTCTGAGCCTGTGGCGGTTGATGATAAGGAGCAGCCCATATAATCTCCAGAAGATTGAGAATCCTGGAATGCTGTTTGTGGGGGCAGTTGAATAAATCCCACCTTCTTGAAAGTCCAGTGGGCACATATGTGCAACATTGGCTACTTTAAATTGTGAGTATATCAATTGAGATCCAAGGGAAGGGGAATATTTAAACTGAGGATACTACACTAGGAGCGCCTTCTGTTTGTGCATTTTTCACATACTTCCTGAGGAGGGATTTAAAGGGCAGAAAGAGTACTGACTCAGTTGCCCTTGCGTTGTTGTACAAAACAGTTCTGTTTCCCTTGGGCTCTGTGTATGACCTGGCTTGTCTGACCATCCATTCTAGTGTTGACCTGTGGCTCTGTCTGACTACTCTTTTGCCTGCTCCCATTGTGTAGTGGACTCCCAATCTGGTGCACACCTGTGGCTCTGGCTGACTACCTGAACTGTGTATGACCCGGCCTGTCTGTCCATCCATTCTGGTGTTGACCTATGGCTCTGTCTGACCATTCTCCTTGTGCATTCCGATTTGGCTTAGACATCCTTTCTGGTGCAAACCCGTGGCTCTGGCTGACTACCCGCTTTGTGTATGACCTGGCTTGTCTGACTACCCACTCTGGTGTTGACTTGGGGCTCTGTCCACTGTGCTTCCAGCATACCAACGCTTCAGTGGATATCCTATCTGGTGCAAACCTGTGGCTCTGGCTGACTACCCGCTCCGTGTATGACCATCCTTTCTGGTGCTGACTAGGGGACTCTGTCTGTTTCCTCCGTATGTTGGTCCCGCTCCACAAACACCCATCCTAGAACAGACCTGGGGCTCTCTCAGACTCATAGACTGACTGCAGGCTGAGTTAGTGCTAGTCCTTTGGGTGTTCCAAATTACCTAGAGGCTCCAGAAGGCTGAGGCCTAGTCTCGGAGAGTGTGGTGGATCTCTTGGCGGACTGCTATTTCTGATACAGTGTTTGCCTCTTTGATCACCCTCTGTGTGTTATCTGTTTACATGCATTACTGTTATTATTCTAATTAAAGATTGTTTTACTTTACCGTACTGACTCCTTGTTTATTCCTGGGAACCATGTGGCCCGATCCGTGTATGACCTTTGGCCTGGCTGACTACCTCGCTCCGTGCTATACTGTGGCTTGTCTGACTACCCGAATAGTGTATAATCCTGGCTTGTCTGCGACATTGTTACTTCCGGGTTTACACTGGTTGCGTTCTTATTGGCTCTGGGTTATTGCTCCTCCCAGGGCTTGCCTTTAAATACACCCTCCTGTCACTATACCAGTGCCCTTTCATGGTGTACCCATATCTATCAACTAGTTGTTCTTGTTTCCTGTTTCCGTGTATGACCCGGCTCACCTGACCACTCTTTGTGCCTGATGCTCTTGTGATCTGATCCCGTTGCTGACCTTGGACTGGCTGACTAACTCCTTGTGTACTGAACCGGCGTGGCTGAGTATCTGATTCCGTTACTGACTAGGACTGGCTGACTATCCAGTTACACCTATCTGGCTGGGCTAGTGTTGGTGGTCCTCCTGACTGGCTGTGAAGTCCGTGTGTGCTGACCTGGTGGTGCTGCTAGCTCCGTCGCTTGCTGGACTAGCCTATTACCTCCGAATACCAAACAGGGAGACACTGATCCAGGACCGGTTATGTTATGTGCCTATCTCCCGCTCGCTTGCCGCTCCTACTGTCTCCTGGAGCCTGTGGGAGTCCCTGCACTCACCAGTGTCTGTGTTGCCTCCGATAACCCTATAATACTTGGGTCAAGTCAATACCACACTGTTGCCCGTGTTGCTCAGTTTACTCTAGTGACCTAGAGTCGTTATATCACCAGCATCTGGTGTCTGTTGCCTCAGTTAACCCTAGCGTGCTAGGGTCCCGTCACTGCCCGAGTCCGGTCCGTGTTGCTTCCGCTTACCCTACCATTCTAGGGTTTGGTCACTACAAGTGTGTCATGGTTTTATTGAACACTCAGACAATTTGGTAGGATAAAATAGAAAAGCTTTATTAGAAAATATAAAGCACAACAAGGCCCTTCACGGGTCTAAACTCTACAAACAGCAGTAAGAAAGTTTGACACAGGTCAGGGCATACAAATAGCAATACAATAAATGCGGCTCTACCGGCCTTACCGATTACCGGGTAAGGCAGCCAGGTGACTGATGCGACAGAAATAAATGAGGCTCTACCAGCCATATCAAATACCGGGTAAGGCAGCCTGGAGACTGGTGCAACAAGGAACAGAGGAGGCTCTACCGGCTTTACCGAATACCGGGTAAGGAAGCCTGGTAACTGGTGCAACAAGGAACAGAGGAGGCTCTACTGGCCTTAACGAATACCGGGTAAGGCAGCCTGGTATCTGGTGCAACAAGGAACAGAGGAGGCTCTACCAGCCTTACCGAATACCGGGTAAGGCAGCCTGGTATCTGGTGCAGCAGAGAGAGTACTGACAGGTAGTAACACCATAGGCCGGTGCGCTCAGGAGGTAGTACTGGCAAAGGCCCCACCGGGTCACAGGCTGAGTGCTGACAACAGTAACCGCTAGTGACCAGATAGCACAGACTGGGTGTATGTAACAGAGGCCACAGAGAATCACATGCTGAGTGTAGTGTAATTGGCTGGCAATGGTAACCGCTAGTGACCGGATAGACAGACTGGTATCTCGTAACGGAGGCCACATTGATACACAGGCAGAGAGGAGCGCAACCGGAGGCAACAAATAAGAGAGGACTGACAACAATAGCGAGGGCAGCAGAAGGAGCGTAAGTCAGTCAATGCTTGGATCAATATCAGAGAGCGAAAGTCAGCCAAAGCCTGGGTCGGTACACAGAGAGCGGTAGTCAGTCAAAGCCTGGATCGGTACACAGAGAGCGGTAGTCAGCCAAAGCCTGGATGGGTACACAGAGAGCGGTAGTCAGCCAAATCCTGGATCAGTACACAGAGAGCGGTAGTCAGCCAAAGCCTGGATTGGTACACAGGAGTGGAACAGGAACAAGGTCAGACGAAAACCGGATCAACACGGAACAGGAGCACAGAATAACGTAAGGTCAGGAACACCACAAAAGGGAACCGGCCTAGTGACAGGAGGGCATATATAAAGGCTAGCCCTGGGAGGGGCTAGCCAGCTAGCACCAATAAGAGACAGCCAAACACAAACCCAGAAGTAAGAATGTCGCACAGTGAATCACGGGCACCGTGATAGTGTGCCACAGCCATGTTGCCTCCATTAACCCTAGCATGCTAGGGCCTAGTCGCTGCCTGAGTCCATTCTGTGTTGCCTCCATTAACCCTAGTGTTCTAGGGTTCAGCCGTTGCCAGAGTACTACCTGTGTTGCCTCAGTTAACCCTAGTGTTCTAGGGTCCCATTACTGCCAGAGTCCTGCCCATGTTGCCTCTGTCTACCCTACTCTCCTAGGGTAAGTCCTCTGCCAGTGTTTTGCCAGTGTTACCTCCGTTAACCCTAGAAGTCTAGGACCTTGTGTCCATCTGTACACTATCTGTGCCGCCTTCGTTAACCCTAGTCCACTGGGGATTGCCCTTCAGTCACCCATCGCCTGTGTCACCTATTGCGGTGTGGGGCTATCGAGGATATTATTGTTCCTGAACCTTGCTGAGAATCTGCTTACAAGTCCAAGATCATTATTTCTGTTTGCTGACTACTACAGTGTGTGTAGTTTTGCCCTGACCTGCGTCAGATCTGGAAAGTACTTGGTACGGACCTTATCTGGACCTGAGTGGGGCTATTGTACATTCTTTTCAATAAAGCTTTTAACCTTACCGAACTGTCTGAGTGTTCTTTTACAAACAGTAACAAACTGTGACACTGTCCCTACCTGTGCTTCCTTGAGTCTGGCTCGCTCTGCACAGGCTCAGGGGCCTGGTCGCTTCTGGGTGTGTTCACTTTATAGTCCAGCAGCGCTTGGTCCTAACAGTTGCTTGTAGTCCTAGCATTCTAGGATGTGGTGGCAGTTCCTTTGTCCCCTAGCATTCTAGGGTATTGTGTTGGTTGACCTTAGCATTCTAGGGTGTCTGGACCTTCAGTCTCTGCACACTAGTCAGAGCTCGTACGCTTACCACTCTGCGCTATTCCAGTGGTTCTGCTTTCCATCGTGGTTCGCTTCTTATACTCTGGACGCATTGCCTGGCTACGTTCAGTGCTGATCCTGGTATTGGACTGTGCACTGTCCTCACGCATATACCCAGAGAGGTTGGGGAAGTGCTTATTGCCATTTTGTTTTATTCTTAAATAAACTATTGATTTACCTGTACCTGTCAGAGTCTTTATTTGTCTAGTCACTCCGCATTTTCTGAAAAAATAAGTAGTAACTTGGACAAGGGAATTGCTGTTGATGTAGTATACTTGAATTTTGCAAAATACTTTGATACAGTGCCTTGCAACATGTTACTGCATAAATTAAAATGCTTTGGTTTGGGCTGTGTTAGATAGCAGAGAGTTGTTGTAAATGGAACCTTTTCAAACTGGTCTAAAGTTATTTGTGGGATAAAACAGGGTTCAGTTTTTTGAACTGCAAAAAGTGCAGAGATGTGCAACAAAACTGATAAAGGGAAGGGAGGATCTGAGTTATAAAGGGAGACTAGCCAAACTGGGTTTGTTTAAATTAGACGAGAGACATCTAAGGGATGATATGATTTCCATTTACAAATACTTTCAAGGTCAATACAAAGAACTATCTGATGAATGATTTATGCAAAGAGCTGAGCTAAGAACAAGAGGTCTTCCATTAAGACCAGAGGAAAGACGCTTTTGACTAAAACAAAGGCAGGTATTTTTTACAGTAAGGGAGGTAAAGCTATGGAATTCTTTGCCTCGAGATGTTGTACTTGCAGATAATGCAACTGCTTTCAAAAAAGCAATGAATGCCTATCTAGCACAGAACAACATTGAAAGTTATGACACATGATTGCCATTTGGAGTCAGGAAGGATTTTTTTTATTTACGCACTTGGGGCTAAATTGAAAATGGATTCAGGGGGCTTTTTTTCCTTCTTCTGGATCAAAAGGGGTGTTTTGGGCATGGGCTGGACTTGATGGACGCATGTCTTTTTTCAGCCTCATCAACTATATGTTACTATGTTAATGATATCCCTACATCACCCCTAGGGATCTTGGGGAAATTTATATCATGGGTAGAGGTAGAAGAGGGTAGTAGTGTGAGTAGGACAAGTCAGCTGCCTGTGTCTAATGCCATTGCTGTGCCTGCTGCCATTGCTGCACCTGCTGCCAGTGATGTGCCTGCTAGGGTGTCTTGTGATTCTCAGGATGGGGAAGGAGGAAATGATATTTGGGCTGTGTATTATTACTTTACATCTTAGACTGTCATTATCATTATCATACCGGGCAGGGCAGCCTCCTTTGGGCTGCCCTGCCCGGTATATTGGTAAGGCCAGTAGAACCTTCCATCATTCCATCTTAAGGTTGCCTTACCCGGTATTGGCAGGGCCGGTAGAGCCTACCCTCTCAGTGTTCCTTCAGGCTGCTTTGCCCGGTATATTGGCATGGCCGGTAGAGTCTGTTTCAGTTGGTTATCCGTTAGGCTGCCTTGCCCGGTATATTGGCAGGGCCGGTAGAGCCTGTATACTCCTGATTGTCGTTTGGCTGCCTTGCCCGGTATATTGGCAGGGCCGGTAGAGCCACCTTTCTAGTGCTTGCCCAGGCTGCCTTGCCCGGTATATTGGCAGGGCCGATAGAGCCTGATTCTATATTGCTATATCTACTTGCCATTCTATGTATTGTATGTACGTGTATAAAATCCTATGGGATTAATTTTAAACTTTTCAATAAAGTTTTGTTTTTACCTAACCTTACATCTGAGAGTCGTAACAAACCGTGACATAGGGACTATTGGGCGCCCTCTTTGTGTTTCTCTTGTATGTTTTACACTTCCGGAGAGTTGTTTTGAGAAGCAACCTGCCAGATCTACAAATCCATACTGTTGGGGTACAGTGTTAACATACCCCCTAAGCGATATTATCAGCAGTCACTTATGTGTTAAGCTGATCACTATATATTGTGAGTACATTTCTTAAACCAGTGACGGGGTGGTGAAACAGTGAATCATTGACGGTATTGCACCAGGAGCGTCTTCCTATTTTTTGTCTTGCAGGTATAATCAAGTGTTGGAACAGTTCCTCCGTTGCTTCATTTCGGACCATCACGATAACTGTGTAAACCTGTTACCATGTGCTGAGTTTGCCAGGAATTTTGCTCAGAACTCCCTGTTTCTGATAAATTACGGATTTCAACCTTCTCTTCTTCCAGAATCCTTTGAGGTACAGAACATTCCAGCTCTAGACGAGGATTTGAGTGCACTCCATTCCACTTGGGTATGTAGATTTGCATCAACATCTAGTAGCAGCACCAAGGACCCCTCAGTCCATGAAGTCCACAGTATGGAGATACTTCACTCAGGATCCACAATCTAAGCATGTTGCTATCTGTTGTCTGTGCAAAAAACACGTAAGCAGGGGGAAAGTAGGCTCACATCTAGGCACCTCCTCTATGACAGCCCACCTGAAGCACAAACATAGGTCTGACTGGGAGACACACTATCAGCAGGTCAAAGGTGCCACAAATAGCAGCAGCAGAAGCACTCCAAAACATTCTCAGGTCTCTGGGGCAGATAAGAGAAGTAGTGATGTTATTTATGTGTCAAAGAGTGTGCTACTGCCAACAGTTAGTTCATTCTAAGTAACACCTATGGTTCCTGCTGCAGAGGAGTATGGTTACTCTGGCTTTGCTGTAGCAGATGGCAAGAATCATAGACTGCCCACATATGCAGCCTCTAACTCCACCACCTCCTCTAGTCATGTCAAAGCAATAATGTTCCAGGCTTCTTTTGCCATGTCCTGCCAACCCACACTGACTAAGATCATGGGAAGTAGTAAAAAAAATTCACAGAAACAATCCTAAAACAATCCTGTGGAATTGCAAGGTTGCCAAGATGTTGGCAGTGGATATCCTGCTGTATTCTTTTGTAGAAAACTAAGGTTTTAGAGAACTGATGTCATGTGTAGTTCCATGGTGACATATCCCAAGTTGCAGTTATTTTTCCAAGATTTCTGTGCCTGAATTGTACAAGCAGGTGGTTAGTGTGGTGGGCAAAGGGCTGAACAGTTTCAATGGCAAGAAAATCCACCTGACAACAGATATGTGGACAAGTGGGCAGGGTACAGACTATATGACTGAGACTGCTCCCTGGATTTCCCTCCTACCACCAACAGTGGGCAACAATAGCTTACAGCATCACATGACAGCCAGTAATTGTGCTTACGTGCTTATGGTTCTGGCAGTGGTATTAAAGTGGATGTATTACCTTATACATTTTTTTTACCATAGCTTTTGTTAATACAGTAGTCATAGGAAAGCTCTGTTTTTATGTAAGTAGTTTAAAAGATATTTAATGTTCAGTGCTGTGCACTTCCACAAAATGTGCACAGCTCTTCTTCTCCTCCCACCTCGTGCTCCCTGGCACAGCTGGGAGGGAGGTAGGAGGAGAACTAGGCAGTCAAGCAGAGCTGTGCCGGTAATTCAGCATGCTGCATTATGATGACAGACACAGCTTGAACATAGTATATTTTTTAAACTACTTATATATATGAAAAAAACAGCTTTCCTATGACTACTGTATTAACAAAAGCTATGGCAAAAAAATGTTAAAGGTGATACATCCCCTTTAAAATGGAGCAGCAGCAGAATAGCCCACACCATCGGCATACCACCTTGTGAGACAGTCCCACAAAGCCATAGATGTTTTATGTAAGCTAGAGCAGGGGATAGAGGAATGACTTGTACTCCTTAAAAGCTGGTTTTGTGTCTGCTGATAATGGCTCCAATATAATCACTGCATTGTTGTGACCAGATTCCTGGCAGAATGCAAAACCCTCAGAGAGATGTTTACTATTGCCTGCAAAATCTGCGCCCATTTTAGTCACTCCTACAGTGCACACAATGCTCTATATTCCATACAAGACCATAATAACCTGCCCCATCACCTGCTAAAATGCAGGTCCCTACCAGGTGAATTCCACACTGTACATGCTAGAGTGTTTTTTACAAGTAGAATAAGGCCATTAGTATGTATAACATGCAAAACTAGCACCAGCTGGTAAAGGACATGTTAGCGTGCTTTGAACAAGATCCTCTCATAGTCTCCATTAAAAACAATGAGGAATACATTCTTGACACTTTGCTGGACCCCTGCTACAAACACAAAATTTCAGAATTTCTGACAAAGGGCCATCAGCAGTTTGTTAGAACAAGAAGTCATGACGATCAGCAGAAAGACTCTCTGAGGAATCAGATTATGTCAAGAAATATAGAAATATGCTTATTGATCGAATGGAGGGTTGAATTGTGTAGGATAAGAGAGAGAGAGAAAGTGAGAGCACAAAAAACATCTAGACAGCATAGTGAAAATGTAAACAGCAAGGCATTTCAACCAGCAGAAGCATCTACATCATCAACCAGAACATCCCATTCTGAACACAAGGAAATTCATGAGTCTCATCAGGGGCGCCAAAAACCCAGCATTGGTGGTGGTGGCACATCTCTTTGGGACTTGCTTCCTGAGAAAAGGTTGGTAACTGACACACAGGAACACCATGTCGCTCCTAGAAGTGGTCTCACATCATGTGAGATGGTTTCTGCATACTTGCAGGATAGCTACATTCTAGGCAGAAACAATGACTCCATGGACTACTGGTAAACAAAGCAGTGTGTGTGGCCAGCATTGACACGCACTAGCATTGGAAACCCTTAGTTGAGTCTGAGTGGGTTTTCAGTGCAGCTAGTTACATTGTCAATGACTGCAGGATGCGGCAATGAAGCACCAATGTTGGGAGACTAACATTCCTAAAAATGAACCAACATCTCCTACCATCTGAGTATCGGGTAGCAGAAACCACACATGGTGACAGAGAAAGCCAGGCCAAATGGAATAATAGCAGCACAGATGATAAGGAGGAGGGATTTAAAGAAGTATTGCTATTATCTACCACTCTTGAAACCACTGCTATGACCAATATATAATGTGTGTCAATAATCTGAGAAGAAGGATAGCGATTTGACACAAACATGACAATGGTAAAAACTGTTGTAGGAATATATATTTACACATACATATATACATACCTACATACATGCACATATAAATCAATCAGGCCATGCCAGTACCCCACCACAGCTACCAATCACATCTGCCACATTGTGGGCTGTACTTTATTTATTTTTTTATCACTTGACATCATCATGAATATGTGCCATTGTCATTTAAGCAGGAAGTTAGTGTTTTAGGCAAAGGACACATGCACTCTGAATGCTAAAACATTTTTCAAGGCATATTTTGCTGTAGGACTCACAACTTTGACTTTTAGCTACTTATTTCTCCACTACAGTCCTCAAAAGAAGCAGTATTGCAGTGGGAAATGTTGTATCCATAGGAAATATAGGTGACATATATGTTAAAATAGACGAAAAGGATGACAATTTGGCATTGGCCAAAAGGAGAACCAGAAAAGAGAAAAATCAGCCAGTTTTCATGAAAATTCATGCAGGAAATTATTCTCACTTTTCACCCACCCCTAGTCTTTACTCTTTAATTGGCTAGAGTTAGACTTTCCAGTTGATCTACCAAACAGTTTATAAACAGGCACAATTATTCTCAGAGATGGAAGATTGAGCCTTTGCCTTTCAACTAATTTTCTGTCCACTTTCACTTTCAACTTCTTTAGTATCTGAAGAAGTGAAGGATGATGGAGGGATATATTCTAGATCAACATCATCATTAATTATGTCATCCTCAGCATCACCCGGCGCTTCTTACCCACTTCTTGTTCATTCCTCTAGGCTTCTTGAATTGTAAAAAAATGTATCTTCATGTTTCCCTTCTCTTCTAAATGCAAAACACTTTTTTTTTTTACATTACTAACCCTTTAAATCTACGTTGCTTACTTTTTACACCCCCAGACTCCCCTAACACAGAGAACAGCCTGATGGAAGGAGCTTGGATTACAACTGTGTCTTCTTAGTCACCCAACATTTTGAGGTAAATCTCCTTTGCTCCCTTCACACACATCACAGATTCCCCAAGCACTGAGATAACAGCCAGATCAGGAAGTAATTTGGGTCACAGCTTGCTGTCTAACGCACCCAAGATTTGGGGGTATTTTAGGTTCATTTTCTTTCTCCCTTCACACCACCCAGATTCCTCAAGACTCCCCTAACACAGAGAACAAACTGCCAGCCTACAAGACTTCCTAAACTACATCTCAGGTGTGCTTTATTTGCCTATCCTAACTTGCTCAAAAATATGGTGCTTTCTCTATCTCTCACAAAACAGAATGGCATGCTGACACCCATGTTATACAAAGAATGGTAATGTGCCATATGGGGAAGGTGGGGAAATTTAATCTTACCCTTGATTTCAATGCAATGAACAAGGTGGAAAAAATGGAAAATCTGTATTTTTATTTGCAAAAAGTATCTCACTTGGCAGGAAGTGCAATGCTTTTCCTGTCTGAGGCAAAAAGTGTCACCTATTCCTAAACAACAGAAGCATAATCTCCCTTATCTTCTCTTAAATGTATCCACTGTATTCACCATTAGCACATACCCAATGTAATGGATCTTGTACAAATAACCTCTTTCTCTGCTAAAGTTGAAACCTCCTTTCCTTGCATATACAATTTAACGATATCCTTTCTTAGGTGTCATTTCTCCAGAGTAAGTAAACTATACGCTCTTCATGCTTTGATTCCTTCATTCCCCTAATTTTAATGCTTGCTCCAGTTCTAGAATATCATTTTCAAGAACTGTGCCCAAAACTGCACTGCATATTCTGGGTGTGGTCTTTCCAGTGATTTTTAAAGTGGCAAAATTATACTATCCACTCTTTCTTCAACACTCCTTTTTATACAGAATATGTTTTTGTTTGCCTTTGCTGCTTCTGTCTGACACTGATCACTATTGTTAAGTTTGTAGTTTAGATGTATTCCAAGATCTAGCAATGAGTCTCCTAGAAGGGTCCCAGTAAGTTAAAAGAGATATGCTTATTTGTTCATTCCAAATGCATAACTTTACACTATCTTAAATTAAATATCATTTCCCATTTGCTTGATCTCTCTGATATTTTATGTAAATTCATTGGAGGAGAACAAACATCCTGTTCTGAATTTATTAACCTGCAAAATTTTGTTTTGCTTTCTGTACCTATTTCTTGGATATTTAAAACTTTACAAAGCAGTGGACCAAGCACTGAATACTGAGGTCTTCCATTCTCCAAATTAATTATATTGTAGAACTTTCCATTTACAACAAAATTCTGTTCCCTATCATCCAACCCACTGGATATCTAGGTTATCCCCTAGACCAAATTTTCTTATTTTATATGTCTGCTTTATATGTGACTCTGTATCAAATGCCTTTACAGAACCTAGATTTATTATCTATTGCTTTACCATATTATAGCTTGATACTTACGTATTCATAGAACCTCAATAGACTTTTTTGGCAAGATCTATTTCTCATGTGTCCTTAGGCAAATATTTTTAATATTTCCCTATATTGTGTGTTACCTGCATTAGATGATATATTCAAACTAAGGATTGATTCTGTCTACAACTGCACTGCACAAGCAAATCAAATTATTCAGTATCTCTTTTTGTGTTTAAATATTATGTCATTAGCATTTATTAAAGTGAATCACAAATATAAATATAGTTATATACTCATGGTATACATTTTAATAAAGCTTCATAATTATACATGGGTATACAGTTTGGGTTTTCTTTTCCTCAGACAATACACAATATAACAATATAGGAATAGCACAATTAATGTGAACTGTGGAGAAGCTGTGCAAAGCAATCTCACAACCCTTCTGTCTAAATGATATAAATAATATGCATCAAACAGAGAAAGAATACAAGTATATCATCACTAAAATGAGAAAGCATTTAACCTCCCAAGCCCCAGAGAAACATCAAGTACAAAACCCAGCATGTGTGTCAGATGTCTCCACAGCATCAAGAGAGCCAAACCGATATAATCACATTGAACACACATCAGTCACCCAAGGAGTAAAGTCTTCAGACATTCAAAACAACAAATTCAGATAATAAGAGACCTAAAGGTTGTAAGATGCCAAAAACATATGTCCTTTAAATGAAAATTCTAAAATTCAGTGTTCAGATATTCACACAACATACTGGGGAAGATTCATTAAGTGGTGATAAAGAGGGGATAAAGTGGAGATAACTACTCCCGTTTATCACTTCTCCAGTACCTATATTATTCTATAGAGACTGTGCACTAAGACCTCCAAAACTGAAGACATCTTAGTGCAGAATGCAAAATTTTTTTTGTAAAGTTGATACCTTTATTGGCTAACTAAACAGATTTAAAATGCAAGCTTTCAAGACTTCTTAGGTCTCTTCCTCAGGCATGTTATACAGATGAATATGAAAACTTCTCTCTTAAATACAAGTACACATAAAGGTATCAACTTTACAAAAAAAATTTTGCATCCTGTATTTCTACGGCTAACACGGTACCAACTCTCATCTATCTTAGTGCAGAGGCTCCATAGAATAACATAGGAATTAGAGAAGTGATAAACTGGAGAAGTCCTCTCCACTTTATCACTTATCTATCACCACTTAGTGAATCTCTCCCATTGTGATTATAAAACACCTTAGAGGAAAAATTGGCTAGAATAAATCCATCTTCTATTAATTAAAAAGAACAAAGAAACATACAGTGCTAGCACACCTTAACATATATTGTGACAAACAGGATTGTCACAGGTCACACGGCGCAAGAGGTGGAGCCTCTCCTCCCCCTGGCTGGGATCATGTGGATACTAATACTAAATGATATAGGGAAAATAGTTATGGAAGCCTGTTCCAGCCATCCCCCCCGCCCAAATTCAGAGGCAGATGACTATCAGCTGAGATTGATAGTTTTATGGGGGGAACAGCTATTACTGTGAATGTATGTTTGTGCTAACTCTCCTTCCCCCCCTTGAAGTTTCTACAGGATATGACCAGAGCCTTGTGTCCACCTCCCCCCTTTTAGTAACCTTAGCTGATGTTAAACCCAGCGTGTCATGTTTTATCAATGTAGTGACTGCCCCTTTTCTCTCAACTGTGTTAAAATGCTGTGTTGGTTAAAAATAAAGCAGTTTGTGATTTACCAAGAAGGAGTGTGTTTGTCTCTCCCTGAAGTATCCAGGTATATATTGCTGTTTGTCATCCACTATAGAGCAGTTACTCATAGGGAAGTGCCAGGGGACTAGAGAGATAGAATATTCTATACGATCCAGATCTATCAGTGTAGTATATCCTGCATTGCCGGTGGATATATTGGAAATAAAGGTTTCAAGGGAGCACTCCTGCAATCCAAAGCAGGATAGAAAAATATCAACCAAAAGACTACCAATATGCTTAGAAACAATAAAAAATACCTGAAAGTGATAAAAAATATATATAAAGAAATTATAATATAAAGAAAAAATGATAAATCAAAAATAGAACAAAGAACAAATAATAATCAAGTGATATACTCCTGAACTATGATAAAAACAATAAATGATTAGAACATAGTCCACAAGTTCATAATCAATTGTTAGATGTTAGGCTGGAAAAACCAAAGTACAGATACCAAATGAGTTAGTAATATGAGATGGAATGAGATGAAGATACAATGATGCACAGTCAGGATGAAGATGAAATGATGACAAACACAGATGGTTTAGTAACTTGTAAAATACAGCAGAATATCTGAGCTGATAAAGTGGCCTTGTCCACTTAAAACAACAAATCTGGATCTGTAGCAACTCACAAAACAGTGCAGGAAACAGAAGAAAACCAATCTAAGTGTAGAGGTTTTAATAATAAAAAATAGAATAAAAACCAGTAAAAATTTTGCACTCACATTTGCCCTTCTTGGGCTTTATGCATATCACACGGTCCCCCTCTTTATTCGCCAGCGTTCTGTGTTCTCCCATCCTCCTGCCGACTTAAGTCCTCTATGGTCCTTCTGAAGTGATACAGCTATCCTTGTTGTTAACAGATAAAACGGAGATTAAAGAAAACCCCACCAAAGTTGGTATGTTGAATCCAAACCAAGAAATGGCAGCTTTGGGATATTTGGGGTATAATGATGCATAATGGCAGCAGTCCGGTGTAGAGCGTGCCTCATGGAGGGCTCGATTGAAAAGCCAGTTTTCTCTGACAAGCGGGATGCTGAGAGGGGCGGGGTGGAGGAAACTCACAGGGGGAGTGGAAAGGGACCGGTACAAAGTATCCCAAATGTGCTTTCACAGAATCCTTTCTGCTTCTTCTGGGGCAACAATGATTAGAGAGCGATACTCTTACCCATTATATAGGCTCCTAAAAGGGTCAGGTCAATGTGTGTGGATTCATAGTATGAGAATAATGTGTGAATATGATGAAGAATTTCTATATATAATAGTTTGAGGAAAGGAAGAAAGAAAGAAGAAGAGAAAAGAAAAAGGAAGGAAAAAGAAAATGACTAATAAAACAATATATATGTAGTATTTAGGAAGAAATATGAATGAAAAAATGATAATGATAGTAAAAAAATACAATGATGATAATGCTTGCTAATGATAAAATTGAAAATAAATAAATAAGTAAAAATAAAAATACATAATGAATAATAATAGAAATATAACAAATAATGATGAATGAGCGATAAGTAATAATAAAAAATAAAATTATTAATATGAAATAATACAAGAAAGTAATTGTAGAAATAAACATAGAAAAGGGAGAAAAGAAGAATAGAATGAACAAAGAAGAACTATAGGAAAAGGAGTAGAACTTATTGTAGTAAAATGTGAGATATACTAGTGAAATGAAATGATAAGTGGAAAATAATATGTGCTGGAGGTTGGAAGAACCCTATGAAAAATTAATATGAAAATAAAGTGTCGTAAAAAGAATGATCAATTAAATGAAATAGGAAATATTGTGAACGAATGTGAATAAAACTTATGAAAAAGATTACTTGTTTTATATGGTATGGTGGAAGATATGCATCTTGGTGATCCAGAGGATGGCATGGAAAAGAGACTCATGAACAAGAAGATTCATGCATCACCATCATAAACACAAGGAACTATGCAATAAAAACATCAATCTTTATTGAATCGTTAAAATATACCTGTATCTTCCGACCATATACAGAGACAAGGAGAGACTGGAATAGGTATGGCATATACAGCTAGATGTAAGGCAGCATGTTCAAACAGATCCACTAGTTTCGCGCACAAAACGCTTACTCATGATCTCTAAATGAAATCAAAAGCAACCGTCCTACCTTTAAATACAATTAGACCAATGAGAAGCCTCCAAATTAAGCGGACCTAATAGGAAACAGTCACACTTTAAAACTCAGCCAGTCAAACAGCCCCAGATAAAAGAGACACAAAATAAATTATGCTCAACAGTCCAGAGTCGCCCAAAAGGCGCAACATGTATAACAAATTCTCATGGAAAGCTCCACGATCACCAGTTAAATGGATGTTTAAAATATTATTAAATAATATATTAATATTTTAAACCTCCATTTAACTGGTGATCGTGGAGCTTTCCATGAGAATTTGTTATACATGTTGCGCCTTTCGGGCGACTCTGGACTGTTGAGCATAATTTATTTTGTGTCTCTTTTGTCTGGGGCTGTTTGATTGGCTGAGTTTTAAAGTGTGACTGTTTCCTATTAGATCCGCAAAATCTAAAACAGAAAAACAAACCTGCTCTTCTCAATATGTTACCCAAATATGAACCCCGTATAAAGCATATATTATACCAACATGTTAATACATTTCAGAATAATGAGGTTTTTGTTGCATAGTTTGGCCAAAGTATGTTTAAGATCTCTTACCTCACCAAGGTACCCCTTTACAGGGTAGTCCTATCTGATTCATATTGACAACTATATGATACATATTGACATCTCTATCTATGTTTCTATTAATTCCTATGTTTTATTTGATTAGAACCCTACACAACACAAAGTTATATATAAAGTTTAGTAAATAAAAGAGCCAGTAGGGTACCATCCTGTATAAAAAAGGGTATATATGCATGGGATTTGAATATACATCTACCTCTATATAAATCCTTTGTTAGGCCTCAACTGGAATTTGGAGTACAGTTACTGAACAGGAAAAATTGCAGATATGTGCAACAAAACACATAAGTGGATTAGATGAGCTGAGTTATGTAAATAGACTAGCCAAACTTTGTTGGCTTACATTAGAGAAGAGATCTCTAAGGGTTGATATGATTATCATTTAGAAATAAATTCACGATCAATACAAATACAAAGAACTCGCTAAAGAACTATTTACTGGGGGTAAAAACAAGATGTTATCCATTAAGACTAGACAAAAGATTCTTTTGACTATAACAAAGACAGGGATTCTTTACTGTAAGGGCTGTAAAGTTACATAATTCTTTGCCTTGTATGCCATGCTTGCATGTACTGTAGATGCTTTCAAAAATGTAATGGATACCTTTCTAACTCAGAATAATATTGAAAATTATTATAGCTAATTTTGCAGCAGATAGGATGTTGATGCAGGAAAATATTTGACTGACATTTGGAGCCAGGAAGGACTTTTATACCTATTTGGGGCTTAATTGGAAATGACTTCAGTGGGTTTTTTGCCTTTCACTGGATTAATGGGATGATATGGCATGACTTTTTTCAGATAAAACATGCAGTAGGGCTGAATTGACTACTGTCTAAGTTGGTATTCGATTGTCCTATCAGCTGAAAGCACAATAGACGTTAGGACACAGAAAAGGACGTGGCCAAATGTCTGTTTTGTGTATTAAGTTCCCAAAACTCACACTAAGTAGAGTGAATAATGGGAACATCAAAGGATAAAAGCTAACAATCGGTGCCTGAGGTACTTTCAAGCACTGATCCTTAGCTCAAATACAGTCACCATCCCAAACATTAACCCTACACTATCCCTAACAGTAAAGTGCAATAATACTACCCCTAATGCTAGCCTAACACCCAGATCTGTCTAATACTTACCTGTCATCCACTGCACATCTACCTTCTTTTGTTTTCTGTAATCTTCTTCTTCAGTCTTCTCTCTTTCCTCTTCTCTCTTCTTTCTCTCCATCTTATGTCTTCTTCAGTTCTGTCTTCTTTCTTCTGTGTTCCAATCACATACCTGTAAAACATAGAAAAGGAGAAATATTAATGATGTGCCCCAAACATTACTCGGACATACGTGCACAGTTTAATCCCTCGAGTGCTAGAGAGCAATGTGTTGAGTACCTCTCTGGCACTCAAAGGATTAAGTGTTGCACATATGTCTGAGTTCATATAATAGAAGAAGCTGCCAAAGTATAACTATTATACCCCATTTGTCCACTAATATGATATTAATGTTTCTAATAGCAAATCTAAGTTTTATCCACAACAATTATTATTAAGTAAATGACCCATTTGTGTTCTCTGCCACCGTCGGTGGAAGGAATACTGTTTCAGTATGAAGGAATTTGAACTGAGACTGCCTTTTTATATGGGCAGTCACTGTTCAAAATAACTTACAGCTATTGGCTTGGATATGTGCTTATGCACCTCCCAGCCAATCAGCTTCGAGGAGGAGATTAAAGGAACCTGCTAGAAGTTGATTGGCTGGGAGGTGTGTATGCACACATCCCAACCAATAGCTATGAGTCATTTTGAACAGAGACTGCACATATAAAAAAGGCACATATAAAATGTCTTTACACCGAAAAGGACATTGGCCCATGAAGTACTCTGTCATCTATTTCTTCAGCCACCACCAGTGCCGCTGACAGCTGCGGAGAACACAAAGGGGGATTTACTTAAGAATCATTTTTGGTTTTCTATTACAAACATTAATATCATATTAGCAGATGAATGGGGGAATAATATTTATACTTTAGCATCTTCTTCTATTATTTTATCTTGGACATATTTGCAATGCTTAACCCTTTGAGTGTCAGAGTGGTATGCAACTTATTGCTCTGCAATGAATTGCGTACCTCTCTGGCACTCAACTGGTTAAAATATGCACATATGTCCGTGTAAGGTTTGGATCACATCAGTAATATTTCTCCTTTTCTTTCTTTTATAGGACTGTTAATGGAAGATGGAAGAAAGAAGACGGAACAAAGAAACAAAGAAAGAAAGATGGAGGAAAAAGAAGAGAGAAGAGGGAAGAGAGAAGATAGAACAAGAAGATGGACAGTAGCTGACCAGGGTGCTGAAGGCCCCACTGAACATCAGGATTAATGGTGTTTCTTTTCAGGGGCTGTTGTTTTGGTTTTTTTTACCTTAGGTTAACCCTGTGAGTGCCAGTGAGGTCATTATACCCCACCAGCACTCATAGGGTAAATTCCACTAACATTTGACACATATTGTCAATGTTTTGGATGTACTGATATGAAAACTAATATACAAATATTCATATTCTAAATAAGACATTAATTGTCATAATATTAAATGTGGATCGAATTGGCTTTCAAAATGAGCAATGATATGTAAGCTATTACTTTGTTGTAATTAACCTTTTTCGATATATGATTTAATGCCAGATGTTTTAGTAAAGTATATCACCAAATATTACAACTGTTTTCTTTGTAGTCATAATCAACTGATATACTGCAAATCAAACAAATATTAACCCTTTGAGTGCCAGAGTGGTACGGAATGCACTCAAAGGGGTATACTTGTTTCACATTTCAGATTGCAATTTTCAGCCTCAAAAGTTTCCTTTTGCTGTTTCACTGAATAATGTTGCTCTGCTTTCCAATCTGCTGCAAAATTCAGAAAGTCTTCGCTGTTTGGTGTAAACAGCTTCTTTTCACAGATAGCCTTGGCTACACAGGGCTTAGAACCATGGATCTGAGGCCCCTCCCATACATTTAACAATACCTCCAGGATGAAAGACCATGGAAACAGACTTCCACTTTTTATCAAATCTGCTGTGGGAATACCATCTATTTCTGTACTAGGAATACCTGCTTTTAACAAATCAAACCAAATTTTCTTTCTAGGTATCCTGATACAACCTTTCCCCTTCAATTTATCTGCCTGATCTATCTTACATACCTCTTTTATAGGTGCTTCCTCTTTTTCCAATTCATTTATTTCTGCTAACAAAGAGGTCATTTGGCCCATGTTACCTAATCCACCTAGAGTTTATAACAGGGAGACTCTCATGGGCAGTAGAGCAATTTTCAAAACCATGAACGCATGCTGACAGTGAAATCCTCCATGTCTGGTCCTTCCCATTTGTCAGCATTAAGTCCAGCTACACATCCCATAATTCTCACTCTTGTAATACCATCCTTAAATGTAAGCTAGGTAGAAGTGGGCTCTATTTCAGTATATGAGGGGAACACTAGCAATGCTGCATGCATGATCATAAACAACAACAGTAAGTTACTACTAGTTTATCTACACTGTCCTCATTATCTGTGTAACTTGTGGCTGGAGGATAATATGTCCCATGAGAGCTGCTTCTGCTGCATTTAACATCTGCACCAATTCCTTCATCAACAGTTTGATTAAAATTCTTGTCACTTTCATAAAAATCAGTTTGTGTATAACATTACATTTCCCCATTCAGTTCTTCCTGTGCCCCATTCTTACTCCAAAAATAACATCCTGAACTCTATGCAGTCTCCATATCCTATGCTTAGTAATGGAAGGATGGCCTCTTCACTGCTCAGACTCATGCACAAAATTACATATCACTACATATTTTTTCTCATCTCTATGTAAGGGAATCTTCAGATTCCCCACCTCAGCCAGTTACAATTGCACAGAGCTGATTACAGAGTACAGGTTTTCTACCCTGTTGCTTTACTGCTAAAGTTGATAATTTCTCTTCTGTCTCTCCTGCTGTAGCTGCATTACTTTACTTGCATTCTTTAGTCATAATTACCTGATCTTTTATAACATGCAATTCTATCTCCATCTCCTCTTTTTTCTGTACCTCTTTCTGAAGCGCCTACAAAATGATCCATCCCGTCACACTTACGGCATTCCACTTTTTTTCTTGTACATACTTAAAACTACTCTCAAGGCTTGACTACCTAACTTTGTCCCAAATTCAGGGTGTATGGGGATAGTATACTTTATTAACTCTACGGGCTGCCAGAATCTGAAACTAGCCCATGCAGGAATGGAGCCGTACTTTGACCTTTCTCCCCTACTGCTGCTTGTTTCTTATTAATACACATCTTAATGGCTAAGCTTAACACACAAACAACTATACCTTTTACGCAAGAAATATAACAGGTTTAGTTGTATTTATTACAATAATCACACTGATAGCTTGCTGACTGCACCAAATGTTGTGGTTATGACTTGAATTATGAATATTAATATCCAAATAGTAATATTCTAATTAGGATAATCATCACATCAGTTATTTATTTATTTGATTTATCAGTTGATTATGTGGAAGGAATACACAGAAAACAGTTGTAATAGTTGGTGATATATTTAACTAAAACATCTAACATTAAAGCAACATATGGAAAAAGGTTAATTACAACAAAGTTATAGCTTACATATCATTGCTCCTTTTGAAAGCCAATTTGATCCACAAGTATATTTGTTTCACATTTCAGATTGCAATTTTCAGCCTCAATAGTTTCCTTTTGCTGTTTCACTGAATAATGCTGCTCTGCTTTCCAACCTGCTGCAAAATTCAGAACCTGGCTACATAGAGACGGTATCTACTATAGAATGCTTATCACACAGAAATACAATGTTACAATGAATAAATGGATGGTATTTAGCTTACAGTGAATTCAGCATATAAAAGCTTATCTCTCTATCCAAGGGAACCCTGCAAATCATCTTTGATATGACTCCTGGACAGAAAAAAGCCTATGTTAATGTTTTCCACTCAGCACCTTGGGTTCTAGCTTCAAAAATGGCTATAGCATCTTATATGCAACAAGTATTTTCCATCCATGTTACTTGAATAAGTCACATGGTTCTTGACCTCATGGCATATAGTAGGAGCCATTACACGTGCTCAGCCAGCCATAAACACTGCCCCTTGTGGGTCACATTCACTATGCACTTTCCATATAAAACTATATTGCTATAATTGTTTGAAATGAAGTATAGAATCATATCCAAAAAAATATAAATATATCCAATACAGTTAGCTTCAGAATCACCATCTGATTTCCATAAAAGAATAAAGTACACAGCAGCTGGTACAGTAACCACCACACCTCAGTATATGTTTGTCCCCTTTTTTTTTCTTGTGGATCTGGAGTAAGTGTGAGTAAGTAACACAGTATGTCAATTTGCCCATGTCTAATTGTCTTGTCTTGAATGCATGATGCTTTGTTTGTCTGCATTGTCGTATCTTTGTAATAGAAATGTCATTACTAAAATTATGAAGACAGTCTAAAAAACAATTAAGAATACTATTGAAACAATTACTTATTTAAAAGTATTTGACTCAACATACAAAAATGCCTACTGCTTATTAGAAATCAAATGTGTTTCTGCGCCCCATGATATTCAAGTTGTAAAAATAAATTTGGCTACAAATGAATTCATAATAAATTAGCTATTTAAAGTTAAAAAGTAATTACAAATGCTAGTTTTTTTTATATTATTAAAATTTCATGATTTTTGTTATTCTACTCTAAATGTGGTTTTATTGGTTCCATTGCATTATTAATCCATATTACTAAATAAGGATAAACTCAAATGCCCTGAATCAGAAATAATCTAAGCTTAAACACACGGCCAAGGAGAGGTTGAATGGGTTGAAAACTCTAACCTTTTCTCATAGAATGTCAGTGCAAGGCCAAAGAGAAAATAATAACCGAGGATCTAACTTCTCTAAATATCATAACCTTGGGAGTATATTATATAAAAGAACTGACATTACAAAGTGATTAAAACATAATCAGGATAAGGCAATTTGATTAGTTTAAATTTAAATGGATTTAAAGCCTTTAAATCCTAACCCAGCTTTTGGCCTTCTTTGAAGTTTAAACTGCCTGTTGCTGCAAATTATTGCTGAGTAATGTGTGCTAATCATGTTTCTTTCTTTCAGTTTACTTTACATTTCCTTTGCCAATAGTATTAGTCTTTGACCTTGGCTATTACTGAATAATCTCTTATTATTAGTAAAGCTTTCAAGTCTCTCAAGATTTAATTCAGGCTCATAAGATTTTATCACATCATATTTCCAAATTTTCTACATGGGCTCGTAGAGTTCTCCAAAAGAGAAAGAACAAATATATCTAAGAATCACAGCCAGCAAACTCACTATAATAGCCATACTGATGATATTAGAAAAGTATGGTACCAAAAGCAACTTAGCAGTAGAAGATAATGCCAATTCATGTGCTTGTTTCCAAAACAAACTGCAATTAAGTTTCATTCTCAGTTGTAATAATATCTAGGGATGCGTGAAAGATGTCGTTGTGTTCCCGCGAGAAATTTTGTGAAAACCATGTTGTTGTCCATTTTTTCATGGGAAAATCAGCTTTAAAACTAGCAATAAAAATGTTTGCATTCTTTGCCCATTTCTGCTATAAAAACGTGACATGTTTGTGGAAGGCAGACACAATAGAAGCAGCAACAGAGTGAGATAGACATGCTGTGCTGTTCTGCTGTGATATTTTGGCAAAATTGAGGCAGGAGAGGCTCATAGTGACTGCAATCACTATGAGCAGCAAAAGGAGGAAATGGAAGGCCCCTTATTATGTGTCCACTGATTCTGAGGAGAAGCAAGATGAGGAAGTGACTAGCAGTACTGAACCAATGCTGTCCAGTCCCACTAAATCACCCCAAGGGATCATGGTGAATTTAATGGGAAGAGAGGGAAACAAGGGAATGGGAAGGGAGGGAGAAAAGGGTGGTATTAGTGAGAGCAGGCCCCTGCTGCCAGTGCCACCATTGCTGTACCTGCAGCCACTATTGCTGTACCTGCTGCCAGATGTGCTTCCCCTGCTGCCACTAGTGCTGTATGTGCTGCCAGATGTGCTGCCCTTGCTGCCACTAGTGCTGTACCTGCTGCCAGATGTGC
Organism: Rhinophrynus dorsalis; assembly: GCA_037306005.1. Lineage (NCBI taxonomy): Eukaryota > Metazoa > Chordata > Amphibia > Anura > Rhinophrynidae > Rhinophrynus > Rhinophrynus dorsalis. Next base: position 384,096,890 of record CM074723.1, on the reverse strand, counting down.
TACCCATGCTGCCACCAGCGTTGTACCTGCAACCACCATGACTGTACCTGCAACCACCATTTCTGTACCTGCTTCCAGATGTGCTGCCCCTGCTGCCACCAATATTTTGCCTTCTGTTAGTGTGTCTGTTGTACTCAGGAGGGGGAAGGAGAAAATGATGCCAAGTGTGACAGCAAGGGACCCTAAATCACACTTGCCATTCCCAAGCAGTCCTTCTAGTGCTAGTACTACTGCTACTAAGGTCCAGCAGCTTGTTAGCATTAGGAGTGAAGGAGGGGGTAATCAACAATATCCTCATATTACTAGTGACTGTGAGACTGAGGAGGAAGACTCTGTGGCTGAACTTGATGTGGTTGGTGTTAGTAGCAGTAATGATGAAGCAGCCAGAGTGGTAGGGGAAACATTTGAGAGTGTCCAGACTAGTGGTCAAGGAAGCCCACATCATTCCACTGACCCTGGGAGTCCTCCCCTTACCTTCACTAAAGTGTCCAAATGGAACAGGATCCTGAAGACTAAGAGGCCAGAACTATTGTTCGGGGAGAGAAGGCACACAATTAATACAACCACCAGAAGGAGCACAGATCAGCTGCCTGTCCCTGCTGCTAGTGCTGCCCTTTCCAGTCTGCCTTCTTCATGTCACCAATAATTGACAAGTGTGACATTAGGGGACCCTCTATCACATTGCTCATCACCTCCTCCAAGCAGCAGCGATATGTCTGGAATAGAGCAGCAGCACATAGGGACTAGTGGGGGTGGTAATGATGATGATGGAAAAGCTGGAGTGGAACAGACATTGATGGCCTTTTTAGCAGAAACTGAAAAGGAATGGGAGATAGGGATGAGGATGGGCATTACCACCACCACTAGCAGTGAGATTTTGGAATTAGAGGAATTTGCATCTGCTCTAATTTCTTCTGATGCTGAGTTGCAACGGCAGCAGAATGCTGAGGAGCAAGCACAGACCACAGTGGACACATTGGGAATGGGGTCAACAAGTGATGCAGGACTAGGACAGGCTCCACTTGCCAGCGGCAGCAATACTCCTGGTCCTAGTTGCAGTGCTGAATCTGAGGCAGTAGCAGCAACAGTAGCAACATTATCCACTGCCACAGACAATGAAGGGGAATGTGGAGGACAAGAAGAAAGAGGCCATTCTTCTCCATCTGTTCCCTTCCTCCTGAAGTCATGGGTGTGGGACTATTTTTCTATTGGGGCAGGCACAGTGCAGTCATCAGCAACGGCGCTGTGCACAATTTGTGACAAGTCAGTGAGAAGAGGAAATGAGGGAGCACACCTTGGCACAAGTGCCCTGATATCACAATAGAAACACAGACACCATGACATTTACGTCAAACATGTTAAAGACAAACACTGACCACAGAAATTGCTGTCCCTGACTCTCCAGAAAGGCAACAAGAGATGAGGTGGAGATCAAAGAGGAGGAGGAATAGAGCACCGCAGGCAGAGACTGGAAGTTCAATGATGAGTGAAACAACTAGCTTGCCATCAGCTTCTATGGTAACTACATCTTCTGCCAATCTATCACGGTACCTGTGATTCCGCTTGCCTGTGATTCTGTCCGGTTGTCTGTGTTCCATGCTGCAGACAGGACCTGGCCACCTTCATACTTGTATTCGGCATGAGTGGACAATGGAGTCCCGCCCTCCGGCGGCAGCTTTTTAGTCTGCCTGCGAACTGGGCTTAGTTGCCCTTTCGTAGTGTTTGTGTGCGTTACTCCTGTGTTGCTTTCATTTGACCCTAGCTTGGCTTCCTTGTATTCTCTGGCTCGATCCCTGGCTTTGTCTGACTATTCTTTCTGGTTTTGACCAGTGGTTCTGTCTTACTACCCGATCTGTGTATAACCCTGGCTTGTCTGACTACCTGGTCCGATCTGACCTTGGCTGTGGCTGACTACCAGATTAGGATCATGACTGTGGCTTGTGTGACTTACACTCCATGCCTATTCCCGCTCCTGTCTACCACTTGTCTCAGTCAGCTTCAGAGGGCTCGCTCCATCATCCCAGTGCAACAGTTACCTCACTGGTACTGTTGCAGGTTGCCTTCCTCTCTGTTGCCTCTGCACTGTGCTTTTCCAGCAGTTACCTTACCTGTATTGTTGAGTTTTGCCCTCTGCTCTGTGGCCTCCGCTCCATGCTTACTCAGACCGACCGGGCGCTGTTATTCTTACTAGGATTCTCGTTACTTTCTGCCTACGTGACATTTACCTCCCGGGTACTGTTGCAAGGCACCCGAGGCTACAAGTCTGATATTGTCCCTCTTCAGGGATAACCCGGTTAAGTTCTCTTGATCTGGACTCCTGGAGCTCCAGGTTTCCACTCACTCTGCTGTTTAGAACCACGTCTGATTCTATATTCAAGATTTCCTAGGTCTACGGGTGGATCGGTTACAGCTCAGTGTCAGGTCCTGGGTACACATTGCAGTTGCTGATGAGAGCCACTGTTCCTGCTCTCAAGGGAAACATTTCTATTCTAATAACACACCCATGATTTTTGAAGAGGGGCAGGTGGAAAAGAAATATTGGCCAACTTCTTCTTTTCTCCACATAGACTGGGGGCTACTTATTGTGCTGCTACTGCCTCAGGTGCATCACTGGAGCCAGTTGTGGCAAGGGGAACCTTCATCATCCATCTTCCATGTTACTGCTATTGTTGATCCCATTCCCTTTCAGCTGCCTAATCATCCTGCTGCTTAAAAAACTCAGCAGCAGCAGTAGGAACAGCATTTGCAACTCGGGACACAGGAGGACATTTGACAATGGCCAGTGGCCACTGGCCAACATGACCTGCTGGCACTAGGCCAAATCAATGTTTCCTTAAGCTTGTTTGGAAAATTTGTCCTACAAATCAATATTTCTTCAGGTTTTGGGCCTCTAATAAGTCTAAGTCCTACAAAGGCCTCTAACAACAAACCTAACAAATCATACTCTATAACGTCAAATATCAGTCCACCCCAGTGGCAGCTTATGTCAGGGGGTTCTCTATCACTTTACATTATTATTAACTGTCCCCCCAATAGTAGTCAAGAAACCCCCCCAAAACAAATTACCTGTTCAAATAATTCATTCATTCACCAATACAGGAGCCTTCCTCAGACTCCTTTTATACCATGTCTTATGTTTTTATTTTATTTTATTTAAGGTTTATTTTTTATTAACTGGCCCCCAATCCCAGTAAACAACCCCCCAAAAAAATATTCCCTGTTCAACTGATTCCTTCCCCATTCCCCACCAAGACAGGCACCCTCATGCCTCTTTTATACTATGCCTTTGGGAAATAAAATAATATTTGCTATGTGTTGTGTGTAAATTCTTTGTTCCCATTTATTTCAATGGAATGAGCTATGCAAAAAACAGCGGGAAAAAGCTGCACTTTTCGTGGGAAATTCTTTGCCAAGTGGAAAGTGCCATTTTTTTCCGATTTCAGTTTGAGGCATACATTTTTGCCCATTCCTAATATCTTCTCTTGTTTTATGGAATTTCAAATTATCCGGAACAATTTCAATCTCATGATCACTTATAAGTAGTTTAGTTTGTACATGAGACTTGGATTGAGTTAGATTTTGTGATCTTTATCTAAAAAAGCTGTATGGTCCATATTGTTTCCACACAGTACATAAAGTAGACTTAGTTTACTGGGATAATATTGACCAAAAATAACTTTTTTTCTTGATTTGTTTATGAGGATTTGTATCTTAACTTTAAAGAATCATTAACAATAAGAGAATGCGTATCGCTTGTGCAACCTCTTGTTAAAAACATTATGGATCAAATGTTCAATTGGTGCCTGGTAACTCAAGGGTAAGTTTGAATTATTTTGACTTTTGAATTTGATGCATCCAGCAGTTCATTTATAAAGTGCAATTTGACACTTCTTACTCAGTCATCAGAATCTTAGAGCACACGGATCAGTCTGTGACTGGAAATCTGGACACAGATTTATGCCTGTGGTGCAAATCATACCTCAGTGATTAGAAGCAAATTTACCATCTCAGACATCTTTGTAACACCTTCTGATGGCAGCGTGTAGAAGAAAAGGTTGGGACTTGGAGGTCAGTATGGTTGGTTTTATGGCTATCATGGGACAATTCTGGTGGTCAATATGTATGATTCAATGGCTACTAGTGCAGTGTTACAACCAGGGGGTTCATTATGTGTGGTTCTATGACATGGTGGCCAACATATGGCCCTCCAGCTAAAGTCAGACTAAAATTCATATCATTCCCAGTCAGCCATTGGCAGCAGCAGTTGGATGGTCTCACAATGCCCGTCCCTATTGCTACTAGTGCAGTGGGAAAAGGTTGGGGGTCAGTATGTGTTATTCCATGGCTACCAGTAAAGTGGAACAAAACTAGGGATCAGAATGTGTGCTATGGAATTGTATGAATTCATGCATAATGCAAAGTGCTGTTTTTGGCACTTTTCTCTTTTGAGGTTAAAGTTTTAGCCCATCCCTGATGCCCAAGCCTCCTACATGGATTTGGTGTTCAGTTTGCAATGAGACGTAGGAAAGTTCTTTGGCTCCTCCAGGTCATAACTACTGATTGCCTAGTACTTGGCAGTGGCGATCAATAGCGTGGGAAGGTCCTGATGCCCGTGATCCCTGAGCGACATTGTTACTTCTGGGTTTACACTGGCTGCGTTCTTATTGACGCTGGGTTATTGCTCCTCCCAGGGCTTGCCTTTAAATACAACCTTCTGTCACTATACTGGTGCCCTTTCGTGGTGTACCAGTATCTAGCGACTAGTTGTTCTTGTTTCCTGTTTCCGTGTATGACCCGGCTCGCCTGACTACGCTTTATGCCGGATGCTCTTGTGATCCGATCCCGTTGCTGAACTTGGACTGGCTGACTAACTCCTTGTGTACCGAACTGGCTTGGCTGAGTATCTGATTCCGTTACCAACTAGGACTGGCTGACTAACTCCTTGTGTACTGAACTGGCTTGGCTGAGTATCTGAATCCATTACTGACTAAGACTGGCTGACTAACTCCTTGTGTACTGAACTGGCGTGGCTGAGTATCTGATTCCGTTACTGACTAGGACTGGATGACTATCCGTTTACACCAATCTGGTTGGGCTAGTGTTGGTGGTCCTCCTGACTGGCTGTGAAGTTTGTGTGTGCGGACCTGGTTGTGCTGCTAGTTCCGTCGCTTACGGGACTAGCCTATTACCTCCGAATACCAAACAGGGAGACACTGATCCAGGACTGGTTACGTTACGTGCCTATCTCTCGCTCGCTTGCTGCTCCTATTGTCTCCTGGAACCTGTGGGAGTCCCTGCAGTCACTAGTGTCTGTGTTGCCTCCAGTAACCCTATAATACCTGGGTCAAGTCAATACCACACTGTTGCCCATGTTGCCTCAGTTTACCCTAGTGACCTAGGGTCGTTATATCGCCAGCATCTGGTGTCTGTTGCCTCAGTTAACCCTAGCGTGCTAGGGTCCCGTCACTGCCCGAGTCCGGTCCGTGTTGCCTCCAATTACCCTAGCGTTCTAGGGTTCAGTCACTACAAGTGCCACAGCTGTGTTGCCTCCGTTAACCCTAGTGTGCTAAGGCCTAGTCGCTGCCTGAGTCCATTCTGTCTTGCCTCCGTTAACCCTAGTGTTCTAGGGTTCAGCCATTGCCAGAGTACTGCCTATGTTGCCTCAATTAACCCTAGCGTTCTAGGGTCCAGTTACTGCCAGAGTCCTGCCCATGTTGCCTCTGTCTACCCTACTCTCCTAGGGTCAGTCCTCTGCCAGTGTTTTGCCAGTGTTGCCTCCATTAACCCTAGAAGTCTAGGGCCTAGTGTCCACCTGTACACTATCTGTGCTGCCTTTGTTAACCCTAGTCCACTAGGGATTGCCCTTCAGTCACCCATCGCCTGTGTCACCTATTGCGGTGTGGGGCTGTCGAGGATATTATTGTTCCTGAACCTTTCTGAGAATCTGCCTACAAGTCCAAGATCATTATTTTTGTTTGCTGACTACTACTGTGTGTGTAGTTTCACCCTGACCTGTGTCAGATCTGGAAAGTACTCGGTATGGACCTTATCTGGACCTGAGTGGGGCTATCGTACATTATTTTCAATAAAGCTTTTAACCTTACCGAACTATCTGAGTGTTCTTTTACAAACAGTAACAAACCGTGACACAAGGTCTGATTACCACTGCGCCATGATCAAGGTTTATGAGACCCTAATCATGACCCCCAGTTTTGGACACCTCAGTCATTATGTGCTGATAATAGTGAGACAGATGATCCCATCAGTTCATGTGGAGCAAAGATCAGAGTTCCACTAGAGCCATCACAGTTCCCAAAAATGGAGGACCCATTCAATAGTAAAAATAAATAAAATAAAAACAAAAATAATAATAATATTAACAGAAAATAAAACATCAAATAATATTTTGAATCATGTTCAACTATTACTCTTCTGGTGTTTCATGACATTTGGGCACCTGTGTTAAGCTATCACTACATCCAAATATATTCAAGTATAACACCCTGAGTTCAATTGCAAGAAAGACAGGACTAAATTAGCTCGCTAGCTCAGTCCACCAGATTTCACATCCCAGTTCCCTAATGTACATCCCCTACATTGGTAGGGATGGATGAAAATGTTTGCTTTAATAGTGAAATGTGAAAAATGGCACTTTTTCTCCTTTTGTAGGAAATCCAGTGTTAAGTGCTGTTTCTGCTTTTTCTGTGTATTGACATGATGATAATCAAGCAATTCCTTCCTACATGTAGAGGTTTTTCCCATATATTCTCACATGAAGAAAAAGGAGTGAAAGTTTACTGCATTCTATTCTGGAGGAGAGAGAGAGAAAACTACTGAAAACAATGACACCCAAGTCTTATAGCCATACGACCACCCATACTGACCCCACCACCTTACTCCTCTGTGTCACACTCACAATGTTGAGTAGCAATAGAACTATAAGATTGAGCTACAGTGAGATGATTAGTGCATGAGGCAAGAGGGTTTTTCCAGTCAGTCAAGTGTGTTCTTGTTGTGGCAAGGGCCTGGAGAATAGGTGCTGACTGCAAGGCTAGATATCTGACCCCAGTTGAGCCAGGATCAGATCATGATGGATGCATCTGCAACTGGGAAAAATGAGGGTATTTGAAGCTAAATAGGCTCTTACAAAATAACCCACAGTGCGCACTAGGAGGCTGTTACCAACATTAATAAACACTGTCTCCTGTCTGACAGGAGGAGTAATCTGAGCTGGAGGAGGTATGTCTGACAAGATGGGTAGGCTGAGCAAGAATATATATTTGTCCACTAAGATGGGTTGGCTGAGCTGGTGGATGTCTACAGGATTTGAATTTTCATGTAGTTTGAAATTGCCATTGTTTTTTATACAGCTATTAAGGTATCCCTGTGAGAGAGAGAAAATATTTTTGTTCTTTTCTTTCTACTAGTCTGGTGCTTCAGAGGGATATATATGTATATGTGTTGAGACTATGTTTAGGTTATATGGTATTTTAGGAGCATATAATGTATATGTAAGTCCAGAGACCATTTGTATAATATTGTTTGGGATGTTTTCTCCTGATTGGTGGATTTAAGGTCACTTTGTCTATTTTTCCCATCATTCCATCTATTTTCTTTTTTTTTTATTTTTATATTATATATATCGTATATATATTTTAATTTTTTACATATATCTACATTTTTTATTTTTCTATCTGTTCTATCTTTTATGTCACAATAACATAAGTGGATATAGGTTTTTGAAACTAATTGCCATGAAGGTGGATGCATGTAACACGGACAATTATAATAAACTAATTTGAAACGAATATTCTTGTCTGTTGTATTGATGATCATAATTTTGGTCTGTAAGATCATTGGTTGTCTATTCACCCTATTTTTACATCTGCTGTTTCCAAGCTCCCAATATATATTAATCAGTTTGTTGTATTGTTTGGAATCGTAGAGCAAGGATTCTTATATTCTGGCTGCTGGATAACAGACTTGTTCCCAAATTTAAATTTTTTTGCGCAACCTATTATTTTTTTACTAATAAATACTGTTGTTCATCTGGATGAGTGTGGTCTCCTACATCTCCTGGATACCCCAGGCTGAGTACATATTGATTGATAGATAAATAGATAAGCAAATGTAAAAAAATTATAATGCACTTAAATACATAAATGGATGATAATAGAATATCATAGAGCAAAACAATACATACCAGCAGATACCATTTGCTGATTTATTAATACATTTTGTGCCCAAAAGTGGCATATACATATATCATTCTTGTTAACAATCACTGTAGAGGGATTCTGAACAATAGCTCCATAGCACAGAAAAGGAGCAAATGTTATTTATCTTCTATGCTTTGGAATTTCCCTGAAAGAGCTGCACACTGTGCTTTGTTAGCAAAGAATCCTGTGGAAAAAAAATTCTATACATCTTTATACATCACTCTGTCTTTACATCTCGTAGGCCCACTGAATATCTATTTTATCACACAAAATGGAAACAATGGCAAGCCTTGTCTTCTTTGGATTCTGTTCTAGGTGTACCTAGTTTGGGGATTTGCTGCTTCTCATATTTCATTCACGCTATTTTTTATTTAGATATATGCACATTTATGGTGCATTTAGGGCTGAGTTTTATTTTGTTTTGCACACAATTTTTCCTTTCACTCATTCTAGCTGCTTCTTTGCATCATATCTAATTTAATTTGCAATATTCACTTTAATTCACTTAAAATACTAATACATAACTTTAAAATGCTGAAGCACAAATGCACATTTTCTTAAAGAGGTGTTTTTAAAGGCATAGTGTTTGGCCATGCTCTTAATAGTTTGCCTGCTTAAATGTACCTTTAATGATTTATACATTAAGCATCATGTGGTTTGCAGTGGTAGGTAGAACAGACCTATAAAGAGGCTGGTGTCCGTTGTTCAGTCCTTTTGGGTCTCCCCCTACTTACTGCAAACCTTTCCTGCTTGAAAGTTAGCTTGTCTCTTCAAGATAATATGAATATAGAGGTGGGTGGTGTGATTTTAAGCAGGTTTTATAATCAGGTTTTAACTAGTCATAAAAAACATTTCGCATAAGACTGCTTCTTTAGGCTCAATTTTAATATTTACATTTTTTATTTGAGCCATTACGTTAACATTTCAGATAAGACTGCTTCTTCAAGATTTATTTAAATTTTTACTTTTAGTTCTCTATGTATATTTAGTTGGTAGGACTAGCTATAAATGATGTACTATGGCGTGGTAATTGAGCTTATACATTCTTTGGCCAAAATATGCTCCTAAAGCCTCATTATTTACATACATATTTACACAGAGGTTTAATATATACTCTAAACAGGGTTTCACTATTTTCAGGTAATCTGTATTGGTTAGCGCAGGATTGTTTTCTTCTAAAGCCTGGTCCTCCTGCTGCCTGAAATTCAAAAATCACAATTCATGATTTCTTGCATTTTCCACATTGACCATTATTGCCATGCCTCCCTACATTTCTATTACCTCCTCCATAAAGATCCACTATCACACGGGTGTCTAAGTTCAGTCCTCAAGGGCCACCAACAGGCTAGGATTTAAGGATTTTCCTAAATTAAGCACAGGTGAGTTGAATGGTGGCTTATTCATTTTGACTGACTCACCTGTGCTTATGCATGGAAATCCTTAAACCGGGACTTTCACTCAAATTAAAGTGCCCCCAAATCATTAATCACACAGCGATACGCATTTCAATACTAATATTATCCTGAATAAGTCTGGCATTATTGAGAAATCCAATTTTTTCCGAAACTCACCGGCAGGCATCTTACTGTAGCGGCATCTGGATGGACAGTGAAGACCCTCAGATGCCTCTTTGGCAAGACCTCTGCACTGATGCCTACCTGTGAGTCTCAGAACAAGTTGGATTTCTCAATAATGCCGGACTTATTCAGGATAATACTAGTATTGATATGATTATCGTTATGTGAATAATGATGTTGGGGACACTTTAATTTGAGTGAAAGTTCTGCTTTAAATCCTGGACTGTTGGTGGCCCTTATGGACTAAATTTGGACACCCTTGTCCTACTATGTCCTCTGCTCCATCCTTGTTGATCTTCTATTACTGTGGCTGCATGCATTTGTGTTTCTGTTTTGAAGAGTGTAATGATCATCATGGTATTAACCTCAATGTTTGACAAGCTGAGTTGCTCTACAATGAGACTAATCTCAGGCAGTTTTAGTAATAATATGAGGTTTTAGCTAAATTTGTTAATGATCAATCTAGTTTGTTTTACTTGGTTTCTGCTTTTCCTGAATGTCTTTTCTCATGGATCATTGTTACACAGTGATTACTATACATTCCCTTGTCATTTTCTTTGTATGTAAGCATAAAGGGCTAGATTCTATTGCACGTGATAAATGTTAACACCTGTTTTATCAAATATTTTCCTATGGAAGTCTATGGGGAAAACTGGAGATAAAAGCACAGATAAAATTAGTGCCTGCAATAGAATCCAGCCCAAAGTTGTTTAAAGGGATAGTAATACTTCATTTTAACTTTATTTTATTTTGTAGGCATTAAAAAAACATGAAGAATGATATAAGTCTTATCTCTTAAACCTTTATGGTTTAAGAGATATTCACAAAACAAAGAGTCCCCCTCCCGCCCCTTTTATTGATGTAACACTGCTCAGCCAAAGCAGAAGGGAGGTGCCCAGGTAGATTGCAGAGAGGGACAATCTTCAATTAAGATAAGGGAAAAACCTGAAAAGCTTGTCAAGGGGGACAGGGATTTCATTGTTTTCATAGGAATAAGAGTGTCCCCTTCTGTTATCTGTCTGGTCTATAGACTGCATTCCACATCTGAGAAGAGATGGCTTACACTAGGCAAAAGGGGCGGGAGGGGGAAACTTTGCTTGTGAATATCTCTTAAACTATAAAGGTTTGAGATATAAGACTTATATCAATCTTCATTTTTTTTAATGCTTACAAAATAAAATAAAGTTAAAATGAAGTATTACTATCCCTTTAATAAACATGGAATTTTCCAAAAGGCTCGATTTCAAGATGGTGTTACTATATTTGTCAAAGGGAACCTTGTGTCTTCAACACTTAGCTTTTTACAGGCTGTACAAACAACAGCGCCATCTGGCTGCAAAACATCTTGATTTCATGCTTATAATAACTTTTGAAAGAAACATCACAAAATATTGGGAATACCCATGTTTTGCGCTCTAAGAAAAGCCCTACAACATATATATTCATAATCTGCGTATAGTACCACTTTAAGAGCCATTTGTTCTTAGATTATAGTTCCCATTTTTTATGACAATCAAATTTAATATTTACAAATATTTTCTATGTAGTAGAATAAATTAGGTCAATCCTACCTTAGACTTTTAGCAAGACAAACAATGTGTATCTTCAGAATGAAATATTTAAAACCCCTATAAATACATATCGAAGATACATCAATTGGTAGTAAAATATTCACTGTGAAAGTCATCACTAAACTGGTACCAGACAAACAGAAAAACTCTCTGATTCAAAATTCAAGAGACATTCAGATCAAGTATGTCATTGTTTCTTTCAAGCAATCGCCTGTAACATTCTTAACCCCTTAAGGACCCATGACGGTCACCGTCATGGCTTGTTTTCACTTAAGGACCGATGATGGTCCTGGACCGTCATGGAATTCCGGGCTCCCTGTGCTGCACCTTTGACACCTAGTAGTAGTGGCAGAATTACATCAACATCTATCTCTAGTAGTAGTAGCAGAAACCACACATGACAGACAAAGCCAGGACAAATATATTAACAACAGCACAGATGAGGACGTGGAGGACAGATGGGACCACTGCTATGACTGATAAGTAATGTGTGTCAATAATCTGAGAAGGAGGATAGAGTATGACAATGGTAAAAATACATACACAAATCACACCATGCCAGTCCCCCACCACCACCACTGAAATACATATCTACCACATTGTAGGTTGTACTTTTTTATTACTTGATTTCATCATGACTATGTGTCACTTAAGCAAGAAAGTGTTGTGGGCAAAGGACAAATGCATTCTGCATGCTAACACATTTTTCAAGCCATATTTTGCTGTAGGACTCACAACTTTGACTTTCAGCCACTTATTTCTAAACTTCAGCCCTCAGAAGAAGTAATATTACAGTGGGAAATGTTGTACCTATAGGAAATATAGGTGAAAAATGTGTTAAAGTAGGTGAAGAATGTGTTCACATAGGTGGAAAATGTGTTAAAATAGGCAAAAAGTAGGACATTTTTGCATAGGCGGAAAGGCAAAATTTTTAGCGGGAAAAGTGAAAAATCTGCACGTTTTCACAAAACTTTTCACACTTTTCGCCCACCCCTACCTGTAACCTTATATATATTAGCAAAATTACTTTAAGGATAAAATAAACAATCACAGATAATCATTCAAGGAGGGATGTAGCTAGAAGATGATCACTTTGTTGACCACAAACACAGTGCTGCTTTAAAACTATACATGATCTGTAATCAAGAGCAAACCTCAGTTAGAAGAATCAATAGTAGTAAACATTTACTTCTATAATTCAGATGGATCAAAAGAATGTAGTCATTCTGGCGTTTTTTCCATTTTTTACAGATTTTCATTTCAACCCCATGTATCTTCTTTGTATCTATATCTGTATCTATAAAAGGGTAATTTTGTGTGGTCATTTGTCCTCATAAATCTCCAAGTTAGGACTAAAATATTTGCATCAATAAACATTGCATTGTTTTCATTATAGAGAAGCTTTCTCTCCCTCTTCAGAAGGATTAAAAAGCATTACTTATAACGCTTAAATCCAATTGGTCTTAGGTTAAAATTGGTGAAATTTACTCTCAATGTTTCAATGTACACACAGAGATCTTCCTCAGGACAGAGCCTGCCATATTTAACAAAATACCAAGAATCAGTGGCATCCTAAATCATTAGTCTGATTTCATCACTAAAGCGATTATGGTTTTGAGGTTAAGATATATATATATATGTATATATATATATATATATATATATATATATATATATAGATAGATAGCCTTACCAATGTTCTTCTTTTAACTGCATCACATCACAGAAATCATCTAACTCAGGAGTAGAAAAATGAGTAGAGAAAGAAGATCTGAAGGAAAACTGGAGTAAATGGAGATCAGCATAAAGATCTGGCTGCTCTTACCATAGAGGGAAAATGGAAGAAAAATGGTGAGCATAGAAAAGCAATACAATAGATTCCTCAAAGTACGAATGAACAGTGGAGGGTAATAGCCAACATGCAAAATTCTACTGTATATAATAAAGTAATTATCAGAATGATGATAATTACAGATTTCATATGAGGCTGCCTTTCCTAGGTCTAAAGTTATACTGCTCAGAAGCAAAACCTTTAAAGTACATTCTGTGTAAGAATATTTAGGAAACTGAAGACAGATGGAGTTAATCACTGAGTTATAATATAACAATGCTTACAGTGACCCTAAGAGCTGGATATGTGGCCACTAAAAGGTCAAAATATTATAGTTAAAATTTCTGAAAAGTTTATAAAGTAGATTAGCTACTTGGATTAACTGCTTGGATTTTGTAAAATGTCTAATATATTGCTAAATTGAAACAGTGTAAGTGGAAATGGAGGTATGTTCTGAGGCAAAGGAAAGAGGATACTTTGCCTATACTAGCATTAAGTAGAGATATGAGGGTATATTTTGGTGCTGTGTTGTCATTAAGGGGTTAATTGAAAGTTTGAGGATTTAGAATGCCCTTATCTTGTTTGGAGATCTATGGTCATTAGAGGTAATGATGGAAAGCTGAGATGAAGTCAGATGATTGGATGATAGATTTTTTCAAATGTACTGGTTTTTTCAAATGCACTGGTTTTTGCATTTTGGACCTTAGTTGGTCATGATTAAGTGTGGGTGCACGCAAAACATGTTGATCCAAGGTTTATGAGAGATATCTACAATATGGTGCTCGCCTATACTTCCACAATACTCGGATGAATTTGAAGGTATTTTTGTATATGTTTATAGTAAACATCTAATAAAGTATTGATGTTTTTATATTGCAACCAAGCTGTGTTTTGGATTATTTCAATAAGTGTAGTGCACTTCTTTAACATTGTATCTATTTAAGTGAAGGGTGGAGGAAGGCCCCTTTGAAGTAGCACACGCTTCAATAAAAGTCAGCTATGTGATTGCTTAAAGGGAATTCAAAGGTGATTTCCACACACATATATGGGACGACCTTCTGTTGTATACTTGCATTTGTAACGGATTGAAGCAGCAGTTTTTTTCTTTTCTGCAGCTTACTCCAGTTTGAGCAAGGATCGGCAAAATAAAAAATTCTCAGTAGAAGTGAATTGCAGTCTCATTGCATTTTAATCATTTGAGTACTTTTACTCTACCAATCTCCTGGAAAGCTAGGTGTAGCTGCAGTGGTCCTCTGCTCACATTTAACCATTTACAGAAGCAGATGACTGCAATGAGAACCTCTGTGGTACATGCTTGTTTTTTTTTCCAGCTGCCTGAGAGAGTTAGAAACCAGCGCTGTGACAGATGGAAATAAAAAAATATGCATCATGAACAGTTGTAGTCAGACCACATTTAACCCTTTGATTGCTAGAGAGGTATCCAAAGTGTTGTATTGAATACCTTTCTGGCAGTGAAAGGGTTAAAACATTTCTACTGGAGAGGAGGATGGGAGATAAGAGCCTTGCATCTCTAACAAATAACCCCCCCCCAAAAAAAACTCATGTGCCCATCCCATTCTCATGGAAGCAGCAGTGGTTGGGAGCTTTAAGTGGTTGACAGGCATTTGGCTGTGTGACGTTGAAGCTTAATACCAGCTACACATGCCTGCAAATCTAAGCGTGTAGCTGGAAACTTTAAGTTTAAAGTAGCCCACGTTACTCTTCAATCTTCATTACAAGAGGCGGAGGCCAAATAACACATTATGGTAAATACCTTCTAGGGGGCCCGATTCATGCACTACACCACTGCCCAGGTCACCAAAGATTGCCAGGTCATAAATCAGCTTGCCACTCATTGTTAACTGGAAGCATAAACAAAACAAACAAAAATCACTCTATACAAAATAAAAGCATGAGACGTACTTGCGTGATTGCAGGGCAATCTTTTCTCTTTTTGTTACATTTATTTTTTCCCCTATAGCACCTTGTTGCTTCCCCTGTCTCCAGATTTCACTGGAATATTGTTTATTGTGCGTAGTTTTCTGTGTCAGTATGGGAGTTTTCAGAAATTCTTTTATTGTCACTACACATAATAATTTTCATGATATCAGTAGACATTTTGTTCCGTACTTCTCTTGCACTATATGTCAGTGCCAGGGAGGGAGGTATCCAATGTAAGATCCTCCAGCTGCTGGACTAAAACTTCCACTATCCTTCATCAGAAGATAGATTATGGACAATATAGTCCAGTAATAGCTAGAGGGCCTCAAGCTTCCCATCTTTGATCAAAACTTAGAGTTATATGCTTAGAGTGACAGATCAGAACTTGCTAAAGAAACAGCAACATCCTGTACTCCTCTAATTCTTTCATTCAATCACGATGTCCATTTAGAACTTACAGAAATATATTTACGGTTGATGAGCTATATTATAGGCACAGGCAGCCAATGAGAGAGGAGTATTTTGTCAAAGCACTCCTTTCTAATTGGCTGCAGTGCAAAAATGCCTAAGAAGGTTGTACTGGTTGGCAGGGCACATCTAATGCAGTCCATAAGCGTATTTAACCTTGCTCTTACTCTGCACCCCCATAGATCTACACCCTAAGCCAGCGCCTACCTAGCCTCTAGGTGGTGCTGGCCCTGCATACAGGGCTGCAATTTCCACTTGACCTCACTCAATTTCTCCTTGACAAATGCGAGGAGGCGAGATGAAATTTTGAGCCCTGCACTACCAGAATAACAATATTCTTTGTATTTTACAGAAAATACATAAGTATTTGTTTAGACCTCCTGGATATCTTTTTTTTATCTGAAACTGGCTCTTTGACATTGAATTTAAGCCAATACATAGACTATTTCATATAGGACCAAAAAAAAATTATAATTATTCCTGCACCCTATAATCATATAATTATAAATTTAAGTAGGGTGGTGTCTGTTTGTCATTATCATTCAATACATTTTATTCTTTTTGTCTTAGGTGTGTGTCCTCAATCCTAGATTAATTTACAATTTTATAAATTTATAATTGTATGATTCTAAGGCGCTGGAATAATTATAAAGTGGTCGTGTTAGTTCTTTATTCCATTGCTGCCCTTTAATATATAATGATTATAATTTATTTTAGGTGATATATTTCTATACACGTTAGTTCTTTATTCCATTGCTGCCCTCTAATATATAATAATTATAATTTATTTTAGGTGATCTTTTTCTATACACTTTAGTGTTTTGCGCATTTAACTTTATTTCTAATAGTTTCATATAGGAGCCTGTGAAACAATTAATGGATATTTGAAGAAAACTATTCAAATTATTAACACTTCACATAATGAATGATTTAATGTGAGAAGAAGGTTATAAACTTGTCATGATTGATGTTTCATTTTTTGTACACTTATTGATGATCACAAAGGATGAGAAGGTTCAAATTGTTTTCTAAAAGCAGACATCGTACTGCATAATACGCAGATTGAGTTTGTTTGCAATTCACAATTACTTTTGGTTGTTTGAACAATTTTATTTACATCTACAAGGATCTGCCACGGACACCAGGTTTGCTCCAAGTTATGCCAACCTTTATATTGGTTACTGGGAGAACCAATATAGTTGGCAAAATAAACCATTCAATTATGATTATAACATGTAATTCATATCTTTTCACAGATTTTCGGAATTCACTTTTCTGGACATTATTGACTGTTTGTAGGAAGGAGTATTTAAACCTAAAACTTATTTAAACCCATAGCCTACACTTGCCATTTTCTCTTTGCTTTAAAAATATTCCAAAAGGAGAATTCATTAGTATTAGACTTTGCTGATCCATTGGATAAATACATTCTTTAGGCTTTAGAATGTCATAGAAAATATTTTGTTAGATAAAACATTATAGAGAAAAATTATTATGATAATAAGCATCCCTTATAATTTTAGACATATCTTTAGATATATTTTTAATAAACATGGACGCAAGAAGTAAAACTCAGGAACCTGGTTAAATAACAACAACTATAAATGTGGAGAATGTGTAGGTTGTTAAAAATGCATTATATAATATCAAGAATCGCCATTCACAGGAGAAAAAATTATAATGAAACATACAATAACATGCTATACCAAAGGAGTAATATATTCAATCCAATGTCAATAACAATACATAGGAGGAACAAAAAGATATTTGAGGGATAGGATTAAAGAACACATATAAAAAATTAAATTTAGGAATCATAATTTATCTGCTCATTTTATTGAACATCACAATTAAATTATCCTATATAATAATTTGCTAAAACATGTGTAATGACGCAGTCATGCGCAATAGAGACTGATGTGCGTGCTGCAGTCATGTGCAGTAGAGACTGCCCGCGTCACGGCTGACACAGAGCTGGATGCTCCGAAGGAGGTCCAGCTCTGTATCAGCTGCAGCGCGGGCAGTCTCTACTGCGCATGACTGTGTGTGCGACCGGCTGGTAGTGTAACGGGCTCTTCAACTAGTAATTATATAAAATGTATGTCCAGAAGAGAATATTAGTGGATTTTCAAATGAGATTGTTTAAATTATATGGGTTGAATTCTGATACAGAACTATTTAGCTTTCTAAAATGATACAAAAATCCAACCCTGATATATGTACAAATGGTATTGAATTGAGATATTATTTCAACTTTATCCTTGTTTTTTCTTCCATTTTTTGCTTTTTTCTTTCTTCTCCAAATAAAGAGGTCCACTGATCATGCATATAAAAAGTATGTTATATAATATGCTGCAATTATTATTTATGTCCGGATACAATGAATATTGAATATATGTGATTGTCACCATTAAATTAAGTTCATAAGATACAGATTGTCAAAGAAGTCTATGAAGGGATAATATGCATTTTAGGGTAGATGGAGCCTAGATGGCATTTAAGAAATCAGTTTCAACATGGATACTTATTTCCTGAGGATGAAATCAGTAAAAGATCTTGAAATACATTTGAGGGATCAAGGACACTCATGGTCATTTAGAATTAACTCAGAATTATCATCATACTGTCAGAGAAAAAGAGAGCAAAAAGACTAAAAAGCACAGAGTCATTCATGATACATAACATATAGAATGTGTAACTTCATACATATGTTCTTTCCTTTTTTTACATCTCACTATACATATGACTATTTGTGCTGGTGGAGTAGCCAAAATGCTGGTGTGGGGCTAGTTTTGCTTAGCCCTTGAACATACAAATAAGTTGAATTCATTTGATGTTGAATAAGATAGTTAACTATAAATATTTTTTTTGCTGCAATAATACAATTCCGGATGAATGACACATGATTGAATGAAGTGATCCTGATTATAGAATGAATAATGGATATTACAGACAGTGATACAATGTTTAATGAACTTACTTAAACATTCAATTATAGAGTGAAATGAGAAGACCAGTCATGTGAATAATCCAATGTATCACACACTCATATTGACAGTAACAAGACACAGGTCTGGATTCTAGGTGCTAATTTTATCACTGCTTTTATCTCCAGTTTTCCCCATAGACTTTGATAGGAAAATGTTTGATAAAACAGGAGGTAACATTTATCTCTTGCCATAGAATCTAGCCCACAGTCATGGGTGAGTAATTTCCGACCATAAAGCCAAGACATAATATCAATTACCAATATGTAATCACCAAAACAGTGTGTGAAGAGCAACCTATACACAGCATAATGCAGTCAGAGTCAGAAAGATCTCAGCCGGTATGACTGGCAGGCTCTCTATTATAAATATGTATTGTCCATGATGCTCCAAGGCAGGTCGATGTGATGAATCCCATCCAGCATCTTTCAATATAATAAAGTCAGTTTGTGCTTGTCAAACACAGTGTGCCGGTAACAACTAGAAACTAAGGTACATGGGTAAATTCAAATGCCTACGCATTTCACCCTTACATCTCAGGCTTCTTCCTTGAATATGGATGTAAATGGCAGTTGACCTATTGTCCACTCTGATCTTGGCCCTCTGAATCTTTAGCTGACTTGAGAAATGGAGTATTCCTTGACAAACTGCTCTCAACTCCAGCATTAAAAGTGTCTGCACTAAGGGATGTTTTCAGAGCCCTTAGGCTGAATCTGTACCCAGAGCTGCACTCTAGTCAAAAATACTTGTGTCCTTATTTAAGATCTGAGGAGATTCCTGTAAGTTAAATGTTTAGTGCATTGCCTTGACACTGAGGTAGCATCAAAACCTGATATGTCTTTTGTATCCTCCAATCCTGAATAGGATATAATAATGTACTCTTCATCCACAGTCCTACACACCATTTCAGAAATCTCATAAAAGAAGAAAGGGTGTTCTGAAATCAAAGATCATGATCTCGTTCTTGAGTGAGAGACTTCCCTTAGGCCTTGGACAGCCTTAATTATGAGATTATACATTTCAACAGACTGGTAGAAAGTAGAATCATTTCTGTTCAGCAGGACCTGCATACATTTTTCCCTCTCAGCAATCTTGTCACAGGCTATGTAAACCCTGAAGTAGGTCATGCAGAAGCCTTCTTGGGAGTTGAGAAGTTGGCAGAATATTCCTGTAATCTGGATAGGGAGCTGCAAAGACATTTCAAATAGTGTATTTTCTGTTAGCCTGTCACAATGTCTTAGAGAGTTTATTAGTATTCAAGGTGTTAAAATGCCCATTTAAATAAATGGGAGTTTATGTATCTCCTATGAAGCAGTTGGCTTGCCTCAAAATTGTACCTCTTTTCTTTTGAACATAAGGACTTTAGTCTATTTGAAACACATTCTACTGTTTTGTATTTAATTTTCTGGTAACTAGCTAAAAAATGGCAAAAAAAAAATTTACTGACATTTGCAATACATTAAATTAAGTAGAATAAAAGATTATCATAAACGTCAACTTTAGAGATCATAAAAGCATAACTTTTGTTTATTAAAATGTATTTTTAGATGTACATGTTCTTTATTCTGGCATCATGTCCTGCTACAGTCAATTTTATGCAGATAAACTCAACAGTGGGTTCACAATGACATGTCCTTGGATCATTAATTCTGTTGTCTTGCCAGACTTTGTTTTTTATGAGTAAAAAGGAATGTATGTGAATGCAACAGGACAGATGGCTTTAGACAAATACATTAACATTTTTGTCATTGTTGATTTTGTAGTCTAGAATAGATATGAATCCCACCTTAAAATGCAGTTATTTTTACATGTAATTATGTCTTGTATTGAATTTGTATTTTAGATCATAAACTTAGGTAGGCAACTCTGAGATTAAATGTTTGTCTTTCAACTGAAATATGTGAAATGTGTTTGTTTTTATTTTTGTTTAGTACTTGGGGTAATTCTTAAAAAGATGCATTTATGATTTACTTTGTAAGCCACATGTTCAGATCACTTTGTGCATAAAATATATAAGAAACAACTTTGCTAAGTCTACCCTGTGGTCCACATGCTGAAAAAAAATAGATGAACAATTCTACAGCATATCAATGTCACCATAGTGGTCAAATAAAAATTCTTAATTCCATACTGGTTTAAAATGTAATTTTAAATCCATGAATACTAGAGAGGTCTCCAATGCATTTCTTTGCAATAAGTTAGAGACTTCTTTAGCAATCAAAGGGGTCAAGCCCCATTTAAATAAATGATAATTTTTATTTCACCATGATAGTTTCGTTGGTTTACAGGTAGTAAATAATGGGACTGTAAAGTTATATGAATAAATCTTAAATAATTTGCTAATGAAAGCATATGAAAGAATATCCACAAAACAATAGCAACAAACCAGTGTTTCACCATCCCACCCCTGAACCCATAAAAGAAACAATGCTGTTATTAAAATCAACAAAAACATCCCATAAGTACCTAGACCATAAACCCTAATAGGGACTCACTAGTCTGCAATAAATAGCAACCCTGAAGCGTGCATAACGTTACTGACGGTCACACTGAAATGGAGTAAAGTTAGTAACAGTTATGATGAATTACACATGATTTAATGAAGTGATACTGATGATAGAATGAATAATGGATATTATAGACAGAGATTCAAGCATATGAAAGAATATCCACAAAACAATAGCATCAAACCAGTGTTTCGCCATCCCACCCCTGAAACCATAAAAGAAACAATGTTGTTATTAAAATCAATAAAAACATCCCATAAGTACCTAGACAATAAACCCTAATAGGGACTCACTAGTCTGCAATAAATAGTAACCCTGAAGTGTGCATAATTTTACTGACGGTCACACTGAAATGGAGTAAAGATAGTAACAGTTATGATGAATGACACATGATTTAATGAAGTGATACTAATGATAGAATGAATAATGGATATTATAGACAGAGATTCAAGCATATGAAAGAATATCCACAAAACAATAGCATCAAACCAGTGTTTCGCCATCCCACCCCTGAAACCATAAAAGAAACAATGTTGTTATTAAAATCAATAAAAACATCCCATAAGTACCTAGACAATAAACCCTAATAGGGACTCACTAGTCTGCAATAAATAGTAACCCTGAAGTGTGCATAATTTTACTGACGGTCACACTGAAATGGAGTAAAGATAGTAACAGTTATGATGAATGACACATGATTTAATGAAGTGATACTAATGATAGAATGAATAATGGATATTATAGACAGATTCAATGTTTGATAAACGTACTTAAACATTCAACTATAAAGTGAAATGAGACCAGTTGGCAGTAACCAGACACAGTCAGTGATGAGTAATTTAATTTAAATCAATGATGATTTTTATTTCACCACTATGGTGCAGTTGTTCTTCATGCATAAGGCTCCAAGTATGCAAAATCTTATTTCCAGTTTATGTGACATCCTTGTGATTAGGGATGGGCAAAAATTTTCTCCTCAAACTGAAATAGGTGAATAATGGCACTTTCCACTTGGCAAATAATTTCCTGCAGAAAGGGCAGTTTTTCTGCTTTTTCCTGCCTTTTTCACCTATTGAAATCAGTGGGAAGAAAAATATTTTTCCACCACACGAAAGTTTTCTACAACCATATAAAAGGCTATCAGGATCTCACAGAATGCCATTTTGTGTTTGTGAGAGGAGAGAGCAATACATTTTTGAGCCAGAGAAGATAGGGGAATTGAAGTTTAGTTTAGGGAAACTTTTAGGTAGGACATTTGTTCTGTTTATTAGGAGAGTCAGTGGGGGTACTCTGGGGAGAAGAAGGGAGGAAGGAGGTTGACCCCAAATACTCCAAAATTCCACGTGACTGACTGGCAAGACACAGGCAGCTAGGGATCTATTTGCTTGCTGATCATCTTGTTATTATCTCTGTGCTGGGTGGGGAAGTCTGGGGAAAGAAGTTGTTGATTTTGTTTTTCAGTTATAATTTATTTTTGGACAGACTGTGATAAGACAACAGGGTGGACATCTTAAAATAAATAATAAGTAAATAAATAAAAAATAAAATAAAAAAGAATAAAGAACTAAATATATTAAGTGACAGTGACAGACAGCTGACTGGGCTTAGGCAAGGCATCATACAGCTCCATCAGTTGTGTTATGTACCGTACAGTAAAAAAAACACAGTGCAGTTGCGTAATGTCCAGCAAACACACAAGGGGAAGGGGGAGGGGTGGAGCAGTGCAGGGATGTGAGAGTAAAGTATTAGTAAAAAAACTGACTGCAGCAATGGTTGCTGCTGCGTGTGCAATCAATGATGATGATCCCTCTACTCCAACAGAGGATGCAGTTTGTCAAGGTCCCAGCAAAACTAATTTCAGCACCACCAGTGCCAGTAGAAATAAAGATCCATTTAAGAAGAACACTGAAGACGACAACAAATTAAATTCAGGTGTTGATGATGCTGGCAATAACATAATAGAGGAAGGTGTAACAGCTAAACCGCCTGCTGCATCAGATAGTGAGTCAAACAAGTACCAAAACACCCATCCTCAAAGTAGTAGGGAACTTTGTTACAGTAAAAGTAAAAATAAATTGTTTGAAATCTCTAAAAGCTTAGAGGAATATAAGGGATAATAGTGGACAAGAACTGTCAGGTGATGCTGAGGATGACCTAATGATGACTGATGATGATGCAGATCTAGAATATATCCCTCCAACATTCTTCTCTTGTTCAGATACAGATGAGCTGAGAGTGAGGATGATGGCAGGGCTATAAGGTTAGCAGAAAGTCAAAGGCTGAATCTTCCACCACTTTTAAGGAGCACTGTGCCAGTTTATAAATTGTTTGAGAAAGCCCTTGGAAAGTCTGACCCTGGACAGGCACATATGTCAAAAAAACACAAAGTCACCCTATCAGTCATCAAGCAGCAATGTTGAGAGACTAACATTAATAATGAACCAACATCTCATACCATCTGAGTGTCAGGTAGCAGAAACCACACACAACAGAGAAAGCCAGGACAAATATATTCAAAGCAGCACCGATGAGGATGTGGAGGAGGGATGTGAAAAAGGGTTGCCACCACCTACCCCACTTGGGACCACTGCTATGACCAATAAGTAAAGTGTGTCAATAATCTGAGAAGGAGGATAGTGTAAGACAATGGTAAAAAAAATATACATACACAAATCACACCATGCTAGTCCCCCCACCGCCACCACCACTACCATACACATTGTAGGTTGTACTTTATTTTTTTTTATTACTTGACATCATCATGAATATTTGCCAGTGTCACTTAAGCAGGAAGTTAGTGTTGTGGGAAAAAGACAAATACATTTTGCATTTCAAGGCATATGTTGCTGTAGGACTCACAGCTTTGACTTTCAGCCACTTATTTCTAAACTACAGCGCTTAGAAGTAGTAATATTACAGTGGGAAGTGTAGTACCTATAGGAAATATAGGTGAAAAATTTGTTAAAATATGCGAAAAATTTGTTAAAAATAGGCGAAAAGGAGGAAATTTTAGCATAGGAGGAAAGGTGAAATTTTTCACGGGATAAGCAAAAATCGGCACGTTTTTGCGAAAAGTCATGCGGGAACTTTTTCACACTTTTCACCCACCCCTACTAGTGATGCATTAATGTATATTTCCAAGAACTTTACCTGTGACAAACTAGCAGGTAGCCATGTCCTTAACTGACTAGTACAACGATTACTATGGAATGTCACATGTCTATATATTTTTCTTGACATTTTGCTTTTTTCTTGGTCAAGCATATATATTATGCATTCCATGAAATTCATGCTTTCTTCAATTGTTCTTATCTTTACCATGCCAAAAGAATTAGCATGATAATCTTTCTATGCCCACACCTTTTTTATAATTGACACTATGCCAACATTTCAACAAACATATATTAAAATGTGTACATGTTGTTTGTTGGGTCTGAAAACAGAGGCAAGTTCAATAATCTATCCTTCTCTCTCTATGTCTCTCTCCCTGTCTCTGATTCGATATTAAATAAATGTTGTATCTAATTCTTTTGTAGAAGACTTGTAAATGTAAAAACTCTATGTATTCATTGACCACTACTCATAAAACAGTGTGTTCGTGTGTGTGTGGTGGGTTATGGAACAAAGATTTTAATAATATTGATGCCCAAAGAGGAATTTTGTGATGCAACATAGCTTTAACCTGCTCCGAGCATCAACATATCTATTTTGCATTTTCTTTTTCAGGCATGAAATATGTGTAAATTTATAATGTGCAAGACCTACCTATAAAGATTATACTTGGTAACAAACAAGTTCCTTTGCCTGGTCTAATTATTAGTGAATTGTCCAGTGAACATGCATGCAAATGAACACTAATAATGAAAAAATAATGTATTTAATATTGTGCCTGCATTTTGTACATGACTTCCAGCAAATCTTAATTCAACCAAATGAATTTGATTTTTGTAAAACTGATTTGCTTATGGATTCACTTATTGTTCATTTGATATGTGTACCTTGTTCAAGATTGATTAAAAGGTAAATATGTTATAAAGTCAACCAAATGTTGACAGCCAACATAATTTAGAAATCTCTAAATTAGCAGTCTGCGTGTTTCTTCACTATGAACAGTACATATAAACAAAAGTCTGCCTTGCTCTTGCAGTCAGCGATTGTGTGCAACAGTGTAAAAATGTAACCTCATACACAAACATGTTTCTTGTAGTAATTATAATACTAGTAATAATAATAATACCTGTTTATTTGCTGTATTCTTAGAAAGAAGTTCTCCATATCATGGCTTCTTCTAGCCTGATCTTTTCTGCTCCACTCTCTCAAATACTGATCTAAAGCAACAGTGAGGTTCCTGTACTAAGGTAGATTTTAGTCACAATGGCCTGCTCCTAGGTGTAAACTTGGGTACACCACTTTGCACCTATGTACAAAACAGTTACTTCTGAAAATACCTTCTTTTTGCTCTCTTTGTGCATTCTTTCTCTGCTAATGGAGGAATGCCAAGAAGGGATAACATACAGATGTAGCCAGACTTAACTGTCATTTCCAGTTTTGATATATCATTTTCTGATAAGCCCATAGGCGGATTATCCTATCAGGGGATCTGGCATCCCCACTGGGCCACTAGAACATGGGCCAGTGGGTGAGATCAGAGGATCTTACCTCACCGTCCCACAATATTTTGAAGGAGAGGTCTGTGTTGCCACCGGCACAGGCATTCTCTGTGACAGCCTTCACGTTCCTTGTTAATGCAGAGCGCCAGGATATGACATAATCTCCTGGTGCCTGCTCTCCCATGCCGCACAGGGACCACAAGGGGGCGTTGATAGGGACGTTGGTGCTGGAGGCTGCACTGACTTCTCACTCCCAACACTGGAACACCAGGGAATGCAAGAGAGGGGGAAGAGACACATAGCAAAGAGATATGTTGAGAGGCAGAGGAAAAGAAGACAAAAAAGACTAGATGGAGAAGGATGTGGGTAGGAGAAAGGCAGGGACTGAGGGGATCTGACTGAGCAATATTAGGAAAGAGGGGGAAAGCAATAAGATAGAGTGGAGGGGGGACAGGGAAAAGAGGGGATGAAATAGACTGGAGGAGAGAGGAAGCAGCAAAGGGGACTGTAGGTAGAAAGTGAAAGGGGGTAATAGGCTGGGAATGAGATTGTAGAAAAGGGCTGGGGAAGAGAGTGGGGGAAAGGGGGTGGGAGTTGCTAGGGTTGTATCTAACCCTATGAGTGCCAGATAAGTATCAAAAATTATATATATATATATATATATATATATATATATATATATATATATATATATATAAACACTAGCTAGTGGGCCGCTTTAAAGAAAAAAATGTCCGGACTAGTATTCCCCTACAATCCGCCCCTGATCCTGCCTAAATCCCATGATCTGCTTTTGCTCCCAAACAGTTTCTGCCCCCACACAAACTGCCTACTAATTGTAGACAATAATTTATATGGAATCCAGAAAGACCACATTTTAATTTAATTATTTTTTATCCCACCCTCTCTTTATTCCCTAACAACGGAGGCAAACATTCTGTACATTTTCATTTGTCATCTTATAAGAGAGGTCCCTCGGTGCCTTAATGATGAACTGGTTCTCTCTTTATTCTTGAAAAGAAATCTAGCAGCAAAAGGGAAAATATTCATTAAGAAATTATAGATCCTTGCGGGGCAGAGACTCAGACTAATTTGCAAATAATTCCAGACTAACAATTCAGAGATCAGTATTGCTGTGTTAAATACTTAAGAGTCTTGCACATAGCATCATATTTGCACAAAGAATTGTATTCAGGTTTAAATGTCTGAGATATTAGTTTAGAATTTCTATAGTTTTAAAGTATGCATATTTGTCATTATTTGTTGGTACCTAGGATCTTCCTACCAGGCACTCCTGATGCAGTCAGCCACTGGTTGTCATCTGCCTCAGATTCCTCTCTTTTTAGTCACCTAGAACACTTTTACTCACAGGTAGACTGGAAGAGTAAGTTACTTAGCTGCAGAACCCAGGGTGAGATTTCCTAGAGCTACTTACTACTAGACAGGTGAGCCAAGAGCTTTTGCAGTGGCTGAGGTGAGTTTTCACAGCCAAGGTCCTGCTGAGTAATACAGCTGAGACTGATATTAAAAGGTTAGAGCAGAACTTACTTTAGTGAACAACCACCCTGCTTTTATAGACTCTTTTTAAGAAAAAAATTCTAATTTGGCACTCAAACATAGTATCCAGTTAGAATGAGGATTCTGGATAGCAGAACAAATCAGGAAACATGCAGGCAGACCAGTCATAATTATCAATGCAGATTTTTCAGTGTGCAATGCAACATCCTTCTGAGCAAAACAGATTTACTATAAGCAACACATTTTTTAAGAGCAATGTAATTTTGTCAAGTGCCAAATTACTTTCTCTTGATAGTAAATGGCAAACAAAACCATAATCATTATTATTTTGTACTGGGCATTTAACGTGCATTTTTATAAAATGTGCCCCATTGACCCTTAGCAACAGAAAAGATAATTAGGCTGTGTCACGGTGCCCGTGTTATTGCTGGCGACATTACGACTGTGCTCCTTCCTGATACATTCTTATTGGCTAACGTGGTGTTGCTCCACCCAGTGATAACCCTTATATACTGAACCCTGTCACTTTAGCAGTGCCCTTTCGTGGTGTTTCCGTTACTAGCGCTTGCTCCAGAATTCCTGTGTTTCCTGTGTATGACCCGAACTGCCTGACTACTCTGCCTGTATCATTCCTGCTCTGTGTACCGACCCAGATTGGCTGACGTACCTGCTCTGTGTACCGACCCGGATTGACTGACGTTCCTGCTCTGTGTACCAACCTGGCCTGGCTGACGTTCCTGCTCTGTGTACCAACCTGGATTGGCTGATGTTCCTGCTCTGTATACAGACCCGGCCTAGCTGATGTTCCTGCTCTGTGTACCGACCGGTCCTGATTACTACCCCATCCGGGAATCCAGTTGAGGGCCATACTCCAGTTTCTCTCTGTCCACGGACAGATCCTCTGTTGCCTCCGTTGCTGCTCCAGCAGCCAGATACTGTGACCCGATCACTATTGTGCCTCGTGATACGACACCTGGTGTTGTAGCGTCCTTCGGTAGCACCACGGTACGCTTGACCTATACTGCTCTAGCTGAGTTTGGTCTTTCCTGGGCTCCTCAAGCTTTCTCCATACTGGTAATCGATTCTAGGTCTGAGCTATGGTTAATCCCTTGTGGGTTGGTGCCTGGCACATTGGGTACAGTCATTGCAGTCGCTGATTGGCGTTACTCCGTGCCTCTGTGGCAGTCCTCCTTTGGCAGCTCCGGTAGTCTACCGTTTGTCCAGGTCCTTCGTTGCTGTCACGGCCTTAGTCGCCATTGTGTCACTCTCTGCGTAGAGAGTGTACTAAGGGCCATTGTACTATTAGGGCCTGTCCGTCCTCCCAGCCTAATAGTAATCACACTATCCGTATTTAGTTTGGATTCACACGAATTGTACCTGACCCATGTCAGTATAGCATTATATATATTATATACTGGACCTGTGTGGATACTACTAATTGTAACCTGACCTGTGTCAGTAATGTATTGTATATATATACTGGACCTGTGTGGGTATTTTGTACTGCTACCTGTCCTGTGTCAGTAATATACTGTTGCATACATACTGGAGCCACGAGGGTTATTCTATTACTGTGGTTCTTCAATAAAATTGCATTTTACCTAAACCTTCCGTGTCTGAGTGTCCATAAAACCGTTACAGGCTGATATAATAACAAAAAGTGGACCAATTCTGAAGCAAAATTACTGCACCACTAGAGACAAAGGAAATCCCCCAAAATCTCAATGCATTAAATACCTCACCAGCATTAAAGGGGTTAAATTAGCCATTTAACTCCCCAACAGCATGACCCAGTAGAGACAAGCAAATGGCTTATGGACATCCCTGTCTGGACAGTGAACACCCTTCTGTCCAATTTACCAGATGCCTACGGAATGTTCTTTCATGAATTAACTTACAGACTGCTGCACAGAACCTGTCACTCTACCTATAGCCCACCGCATAGGCCTTTCTCCTCCCTCTGCATGCCCTAAACATACTGAACCCAGAGCCTCTGAACTACAAATGTTATACTCCTGCCCACACATGCGCTCATTTTGGTGTAAAATGATCAGTTATACCATTGAGAAAATAGGGATCCCTATTGCCCCCAGGATGCCAGCATTCCTGTTAGGGATCTATGACTCCTCTTCAATCCTCACCAAACACCAGCTTACACTACTGGACTTTATTATAATGGTGGCATTAAAATGCATTTAAGCCTTCTGGGTGATGCCCCAAGTCCCTCTCTTCAAACAGTGAATTCAGAAACTGCTTAATCTTACCAGGCTCCACTGGATCCTGGCCATCTCCAAAAAGAAACCCTCAGGGTCCACTTTGTTGGTCTGTGTGAACCCTTCATCCTCACCCTACCCACTTTCCAACAGATGGAATTCTACCATTGCTTTCGGTACACCAGCTGGTTGGAGGAGAGGATGCTGGGTGATGATAGACTAACAGCCCTATTGGAAGACACTACAATGGCTGAAACCCCACTACTTTCACTATCACTCTCACTGGGGGGGGGGGGCAGTGACGGCACATTCAGTACTATAAAACTTACGTATTACACCTGACTCCGATGTGACCCTGTCAATCTTTTCCTACAGTTTTATGTTTTATATTTTATGGTTTTTTTTAATGATTTTATTGAATTGTTTCACAATAAATTGTGTTAACAGTGTGTTAGCCCAATGCCCGTCAGCTATCTTTACAATTTAGGTACAGTTCAGATCTCCTAAGCAGTATGTCATATATATCTCTATTCAGTAAAGCTTGTACTATAAATGTCCACTCTAATAATATCTTGTATGCCTTGCTAGGACTTAGCACACTGGTGCTCAGTCTTCCGTTTCTACATATATATCATCATCTAGATAATGTCACATCTCTGACTCTATATTGTATTTGTTAAAAGAAACATTTAATAAACAGTTACAAAAAAAATAGCCATTTAAACTAATGGGCATTTTGAAAATGTTTACTTCATCTCTGTGGAATGGGAGATTTCCTCCAGAATTTCACCATTCTGTCTTAGTACAACAGCCTCAATGTAATGAAATATTCTCGTCCCTCTTCTATTTTCTCTTTTTATAAATGATCTGCCCACGGTTTGCAAAGCATCTTCTGTACATATGTATGCAGGTGACACCATAATCTAAGCTAAAAACTTAAATGTATCACAATTTGAGGCACTATTACAACATGATTTCTCTGAAGTTGAAAGATGGATAGCAAAGAACAAACTGTTCTTAAACACAGACAAAACGGTCACAATGGTATTTGGTACAAAGCACAAACTGCATAATTTCAGCAATACCCCCCTATCCATGGTAACAGAATCTAATTGTAACTTGGCCCCAGTGGACTTCTACAAATATCTTGGTATGTGGCTTGACCCCAGCCTCAATTTTGGTCTTCATATTTATAGAGTAACATCCAAACTTTATCCTAAAATAAGTACTCTCTTTAGAAACAAATCATGTTTAAGTCCTCCTGGTGAAAAAACATATTGTACAACAGATTTTGCTGCCAGTCATAGACTATGGGGAAGCAGTAGATGCTCCAGCTCCACAAATCCATCTTAGTAATTTTGACACTGTATAATTCATTATGCTGCCTTATCCTCCAATATAATTACTCTACTCACCTCTGTGATATGCTTAAAGAACTAAATTGGTTAACACTTGAATCTAGATGTTCCCTTCACCTTTCTTAGTACAAAACCACTTCACTGGAAAACTAATGGACTACCTGAGCGGTATGCTCACTCCAGCACTAACTTCAACCTCCCCTCCACTGCTAACAACTCACTGCATATACCACAATATAGGAACGAAGCCAGACTATCCGCCTTCTCCTTCAGTGCTCCAAAAACCTGGAATATTCTGCCTGAAATAATTAGATCTTCTCCCAGTCTAAAATCCATAAAAGTAAATTCTTCTCTATATCTGAAAACAGTATGTAACTGTATATATAGTTTTTTCCCTCTATGTATGTATTTTTATGTGTGTATGTATATATAATGATTCTCTGTTTGTGTAAATATGGAACTCTTACTGAAAACTATCCAGGACATACTTAAAAACAAGAGAAATCTCAATGTATTCTTCCTGTTAAAACATTTTCTAAATAAATGAGTTTATGAATGTACAGTGCATGTTATAAGAGATTCTTTAATGGGAAATGATCAGATCATTTTTATATAAACTTAAAAGTGTACTCCAAATAAATAGCTTAAGTTAAACTAATTTCCAGTTTCAAGTACAGCGAGGTGCCCTGGATAACCAGTCTGGTCAGTGGCCATTTCTTTTCTTAAAAAAGGAGGAACGTGCTTATTTTAACCTTGCAGCCTCTAGATATTATCAGCATGAACTGAATGATTGAATATGTTATCTCTTGAACAATGGCGGAAGGATACAAGTCATAGAGGAAATTAGAATTTCCTGGCCATTTTAAGGTAAGTGGGGAGAGGTTATTAATAGGTGGTGTTCCTTCACCTTTAATCTCCATCATTATCTTCATCCTCAGTTGCGTGCAGTTATGTATCATTTTTTTAGTAATTTACATTATGCATCAGTTAAAGTATTTTAGGGGACGGAGATTAATTTCATTCTTCATTTTAATCTCTTCAGATAAGTCTGGATTTACATTCTAATGATGAGCAACTGTATCTACAAATTTTAGATAAATACACATCCACACAAGGATGACTAACAAATCTGAAGAAAAATGTGTGGGTGATCAGTTACATAAACTCTGTATTTCCAGACTTTATAATTTCTTGGAAAATAAAGAGATTCCATTCCTGGCTTAGAAATCTTGGTGGGAGAGTGGTCTAAAATTATTGTTTTCAGACCAGGATTGGACACAAATATGACATAATGCACTTATTATATCTACAAATAGAATACAATAGAAATAACAATAGAAATTAATTTTAAAATAGTTACTAGATGGTATAACACACATACCTCCCAGAATTTTACCCAAAGTGGATGATACATATTGGATCATATTATATATATCTTGGTCTTGTCCTTTATAAACATCTTTTTGGAATAGAATATTAACTTTGATCACAAAGATTACTATCATTCTAATTCCCAGGAAGCCACAATTTATTGTTCTCAATCTATCCCATAAAAATATCCTAAGAGTCTCTAATGCAGGTGCTTTATATGATCATTTACTTAATACAGCAAAAATGTAATCCCCATGGAAGACAAAATAGGTCCCCAATGATAAATTAATTGGTATTAAGACTTTGTCATATCATTACAATGGAAAAATTAACAAATAGATGTGGAACAAGCAAACTGTCTTTTCACTCTGTATGGCAACTTAGTTAACCTTTTTGAATACTCGTTGATTTAGACCCCCAGATCATGTATTATATGAATATACAAGTATTTAAATACTGTTTTAATTAAAGTCACTTTGTCATTTTTAAGTATCTCCTCCTCTATCTCATGTTTTTCTATTTAAATTGATAAGATAAGGTTTTGATTCAAGTTTCATCTGGTAAAATGTCACTTCAGGAATAGCTGTGAAAATTATATATGTTTGTTAGTGATCTTGAGGTATTATGTGAAGACACTTGACAGATAATTATTCTAACTATAGTTTTTGAACATATTTGTAAAACTTGAAAATGTTATGTCCATATATTGTGAACTTCTCTAGCCATGCCATTTCATTGGATTTATGAAAAGAGGAGGACGAAGAACATGTGATGGGTGTAATTATATCCTGCTGGATGTTCTTGACAGGGGAGCAAGCATGAAAGTGTCCTTGGAAGTGACACATGAAGATTAAAGGAGCGATCTGGAGGGACAGGGTATCACCACCACCACCAACACCCCATATTTACAGAAATTAGGGTGTTAGCTGCAAATTTAGTTACTGTTGATGAATGCAGGGGAAGGAGTGGGTCACACTTTGGTACAACTGCCCTGAAAAATAATGGCAAACAAAACCACCATGAAATGCTCTGCAGACATGAACAATCCCACTTCCAGGCAACATCCAGTATCATTTGGTCTCAATCCCAGCCAGTAAACAAATTCAGCTGGTCTCTACCAGCAGGCGAGTGGAAACAGGTTCAGAGAAGCAGGCAAGAGTAATGCCACCACCACCTGCAGACAGTGCCCTTGCAGATGTGAAGATGTGGCAAATTCATATTTTCTTTATTACTGGCTTTATTTCAATTTTTGGTTTATTTTTTGACAAAATGCTTTTTATATTTTTGTTTTTTGTAAAAAATACTTGTGGATTCTCTGTCAAAACTGTTTTAAGTAATGGATCTTGTGTAAGGATGGGCCAGTGTTTCCTCAAAACAGACATGATCAACCTGTGGTGAAGACTATATTTGGTTATACATTTTGTATTATTATTTATTGATTTTTCTTTTTTTTAATATTCTTACTGTTAATATTCTTACTGTTAATAGATGTATCCATAACTTCCTCCTCCCCTTTAAATAATATTTGTTTCCTATTTGTGGACTTAACTTCATTATAGGCTTGTTTTATTACATTTTTTGGGGGTACCCTTTTTTTTATAAACTTGTTAATCAAGTCCTCAGATTGCTCTTCAAAATCTTTTGTCTCTTCACAATTTCTTTTTAGACGTAAAAGTTGACCCTTGGGGTTATTTTGTTTCCAAGCATCCTGTTGGCAGCTCTGGTAATGTAAGTAACTATTAGAACTAATTGGTTTAATATAATTTTTTGTAATGACTTCTCCATCTTTTTGCATAATGTTTAGATCTACATAATTTATAATGTACTGTAGAGTACTGCCGCAGAGTGTCCGAGAGGACAGGAGAGGTTATATATATAAGAATTTTACCACTAAGGGATAAGATACAAAAAATACATAAATACAAAAAAACCCTGAACCTGCACCTTTTCGATAAAGGATAATAACTACAAAATATACATAAAAGGAAATATAGAATTGAATCAAATCTGGGACATTGTTTATTATATATAATAATATTGTTGCACATTGAGAAACAGATTTAAGAGATTGTTATGTTTTAATCCTATGGATTTTTAAATTGTATCTTGATAGAATAAATAGTAAATATTATTCATATATTTATCAGTGGCGCTCTCTTTTTCTGTTATACACATCTGTCCTTTTGTTTGTCACTGTTCACACAGTGACAAACAGATAGTAGCAGCCTGATGAATATTTGTTTGTGAGGTATTCTGTTTCACGGTGAGGGGTGGGTTTAGGGTGCTATATGTGGGTGAGAGGGGTGCCAGACCAGGAATAGGCAGGACACCCCCTGGCACACACATATATATTTTTTTATATTCTTTTTTCTTTCATATTTTATTTTTATCTTTACACATATATATTTTTATTATTTTTTATATAATCTCTTTTTTTCTTCAGTTTTATAATTACTCACATATATATATGTATATATACATATATATATATATATATATATATATATATATATATATATATATATATATATATACACACAAGTGAGCTCAAAGACACAGTATAGGCTTCTGAAACGCATAGAGCAATCCTTTTAATTATTGTTACATTTTATCAAGCTTGTACTATAGTAGCTTGTATTATTGCAATTGATTTTTTAATGAAATATTTTTTTGATATCCCTTTTGGAGTCAATTTTATATACCTATGATTGTTGGAGGGTATTTTAGTCCTGCGCTATACAACGGATATATTTTATTGGCTTGAACCTGTCCATACAGACAACGGAGGAGTGAGGACCAGTAAGACCAAGTGGGGACGGTTTGGTGAATTATCCCCATGTGCCTTATCCCGAGAGTGGTCGACCCCTCGGGGGAATAGAATCCCATGAGTACTACTCTTTTCCATGTATACATTGGAGGCAAGTTGGACATATGTCTGTTGGCTGAGTGAGGGCAGTCCATATATACCCCACAAGCACCTCCAGCCTGTCTGATGTCTGCCAGATGGTGACGGCAAAAATGAGTGTTATACTGACTAAAGATAGTCTTCTTCAAGAGACCTAGAGATTTTTATGGGACTGTTGTGGGATTTTAGTTATATATAAACAGATCATGTTATGTGTCTATTTTGATTTTTTTACATATAATCAGCATATTGATCTTTAGAGACAAGTTTTGATCATTGGTCAAGTAATTCCTGTTATACATTTAACATTGTGGTTTGTGAATATAGTTTTGGGGGTACATGCATTCTTTAAAGCTTCCACAAACAACACATTTTTTTTCAGTCACCAAAAATCACAGTATGCTGCTTTCTCACTCACTCCAGTCCCCAACCACAAGTGCCAATGTAGTATGTGGCATCTGTCAGTATTGTCACATCACTCAGCCTCAGGATGACTGGCTGTGTGTGTCATTCTCTCTAGCACTTTTTTTTTGGTGGGGTGTTATCTATCGTTTCTGCTCACCTACACTCAGAAAACAATTGATTGTCTTCACTTTATTTTCTTATTTTTTAATATGTTTTTTTGAAAATAAACAACTGAACAAAAACACTTTTAAGCTCAAGACTATTCAAAAGTTAGATGCACATGAAGAGTCAATGGCAGAGATTCTAGAAATCAAAGTATGCTCCTTTCTTTCTCATTCCCAAGTACAGACTGACAACCAGGGGGATTCTGACACCCTTTTATTCTGGCACTGGGGGAATGCACAGGATATTAGAGGGAAATTTAGTTGTATGATTGAGTTCAATGCAGAATATCTGCATTTTTCTTGAAAGAATTCCATCTCTGCAAAAAGGGCCGTTTTTATCGTGTGACACTTGTGAGGAGGGAACTTTTGTCCATCCTTCGCCACAATAACAATACATTTTGTTGATTTACTAGCACATTTTGTGATTGCCTTGTGACACGATTGCAGAGTATTCACCTCCTCTTGTTCTAAAATATTATAGGGTGCCCTTTTAAGAAAGAGTGAATCAACTCTTTCATGATAGGGTACTCTTTAACCCTTCGAATGCCGGGTCGGTTGAGCAATATTGCTTCACCCATCTGGCACACAGAGGGTTAATAGTGTGCATCTTGAAGGGTCTAATGATCATCCAACATTATAACTGATTTATGAACAGGGGGTGCACTTCTGGGGCAAAACAACTGCAACATAGGGAGCAAATAAAAATTCCCTTCTATTTAAATCGGGCTTTTAACTATATGTTTTGAAGGTCTCTCTAGCAAGCAAAGTGTTAAAAGCCCCATTTAAAATACTGAGAATTTTTGAAAGTTTATTTTTAACTATTTTGATTTGCTTCAGAATTGCACCACCTTCTTAGTATATCAGTCTCTTCGAGAGCAAAAATTTGCTAAGCTTATTTTTTTTTAATATTACTCACCGAGAGATGGCTTAGAAGGATTAACCCTTTGTATGCCAGAGGGGTGCGGAACGCATTGCAAAGTTAACTTCCATGGCTTTATGATAAAAAAAAGACAGAAATGAACCCAATTCTTCCAGTAACAGTTTTGTATACACTTCCTCTACATTTTTATTTAATCAGTGGCTAACACTGTACAACCCTCTCTCTGTGTTATTATGGATTCTGCAACAGACGTTGTAATCACTCATTGCACAAGCTTTTTTTTTTTTTTGTTACAGCTGTAAAAGTGTTCACTTATATTTTCACAAATATTTAATGTGACTTATTTAAATCAAGGAAATGTATTTTACTTATTTTCAATATTCAATAAAAGTTATAATTTTCATCTACCATAACATTACTTAAAATGTATACAGCAGTAAATTATGTCAAAAAGCTGCAATATCCAACAGTTTTAATGAGAAATGCTAGTAATTGCACAACATAACTTTGGCATATGGAAAATATCCTGTACTTGCCTGCAACTATCTTTATTTTGAGTCACAACTCCAATGCAAGAGGTAAAACTAAGAAATAATTATACTTAGCTTACTACATGTTTTAAATAATACATTGGGCTTAATCTTCGTTCTCAATTCATACTCCCCCAGGGTCTCCCTCTGATTGAATATGAGGTCATTGGTTTATTGTTGTGCCAGTGTGTATGTGTGTGTAGAGGAACTGGTTGTGTGGGCATCTATGCATACTGGATAACATGCACCTGTATAGTTAGAGCAATCCAATCTTTATTCTGTGTTATGAAGCTGATTATCTATGTTGGTACAGTGGCAAATACACACACATAACAGAATGCTTTGTACAGTAAAATTGTGATTATCTAAAACACCCCTAAGCATCTCTATACACATACTGTATATTTTATAGTGCTTTCTATATGACAGGCACTAGTGGGTTAAAAGAGATTGCAACCTGGGTAGGACACAATTCCTATAGAGCTTTTAAATTTGTATTGCAGGTTCATTCCTAGTTGAGGATCTCTGATTTTTAATATACATATGCAAATTACCCTTGAGATTAGTCACCCCAAGTATAGTAGGGGAATACAGCATTGGACCCCTTGCTCACAGTGCTTAGAAAGAACAGCTACACCTCACTGATGAGGCCCAACAAGGCCAAAATGTACGTCTGAGGTTGGCTGCTTCTCTTGTTCAGAGAGGAATTGCCTGGCATTTCGTGGTTGAACTGCTGTAAGGGCAGGACCAATATGCTTTAGGATATTTCCTCTCTGTGAAAGGCACTAGTGGGCTAAAAGAGATTGCACCCTGGGTAGGACACCATTCCTATAGAGCCTGCAAATTTGTATTGCAGGTTTGTTCCTAGTTGAGCATCTCTGACTTTTAATATATTTTATATATAACAGGGCTGGGAACTTCTGCTTTAATGTTATTTTTTATTATCTTGCAGAATATGTAAAGTCAAAAAGGAGATTGACTATTTCTTTAAAATACCCTGTAATTGAGTAGTTTGACATTAGCCTGTTATTAGCCTGTCAGCAGACCTACCATTAGAACACAATGGCAGCTTCATGGCAGCATCATATGATGATGATCAGTGTCTCTCCCCAATCCTTGTATACCTAATTCTTAGTTCATATGGTGATGTATTTTATTTTCAAAAGCAAGGTGTTCTCATCACATTGCCAAAACAAATCCTCCACAGTATCCAGTCTTAATGCATCTCTCCTCCGGTGTTCTGATAGATATTGTATTGAATTCTGTGGGAGAGGCGAGTCGCCAACTGCTGTTCTGCATAGCAGCGTCATCACTTTCTGACAATTCGAGCGTTCATACAGTATATATTTAATTTAGCATTTTTATAATTTATAGTCTATGGTTAAAAATTTTTATTTTGTTATCTGGAACAATTTCTTGATTCCAACTTATCACAGAATGTTAAAAGACTAGTGTATGCTGAGAGGCAGGATACAATGGAGAAGAACAAATGCAGGTAACTACAGATGCAATGTAAAAAATATATACATAAATTAATATTCAAAACTGATTTATGAAGAACTGATACTTAAGTAAATCCCATATGAGCAAGAGAACCCTCCCACTCTGTAATATGTAAATGTCTTCATTTAAGAAATATAAAAAATAAAAGGGAAATTAGGCTTTGATAAAACAATACAATAAGGTGCCAGAAACAACTGATTAAGTGATTTACATATACACTAGTTGAAGAGACCATTACACTGGCCACAGTGCCACTGCCAGCCAGTCGCGGGGCAGTCCAGCTCTGTATCAGCCGTGGCGCTGGCATGACTTTGTCGTTACACACGTTTTAGCGAATTATTATATAGGATGTATCTATTTCCTACTGCATACATTGATGAAAAACTTCCCAAATGATTAGAATATGAGGAATATATTTATTTCTTTTATTCATAGTATGTATAATAAGTCTTAATCATGGCATGTACCCTCCTTCATAAGGGTAAAGCATAATTGTCATCATATACATAGTGAGACTGGTGTACGAAAAAGAAGTGGAAAAATGCTGGATCTGACCAACAACTGCAAATTCCCAAATCCCTTTCATTT
This sequence comes from Rhinophrynus dorsalis, assembly GCA_037306005.1. NCBI lineage: Eukaryota > Metazoa > Chordata > Amphibia > Anura > Rhinophrynidae > Rhinophrynus > Rhinophrynus dorsalis. Next base: position 384,057,744 of record CM074723.1, on the reverse strand, counting down.
AACTGGAGTTTTAAACAAATGCTTGAGAAGTCCCCAGTGCATTGTGGAGCCCAATTTAAGTCAATGGAAGTGTTTATTTCCACCTTATGGTTCAGTTGGCTTGCTCCACTATTAATCCAGTTCTTCTTAACTTACACACTTTCCTGAATATCAGATAACACATTTTTTTCCATTGCCTCCTGAATTAAAGGATGTCACACATTAGCATACTTCCAAACTAAACATATTTCCCTAATTGTGTGTAAATAATTAGTAATTTACTTTTAATATCCTGCAGACAATATGCTGAAGTTGTTCTTGGTTGTTTTATTTGAAACCTTTTATAATAGTCCTTTATAAGACAGACAGAAAGATAGATGATGGTATTAGATCATGAGAAAATCTACAATTTTTTTGATGCTGCCATAAAAATATATGAGAACCGAAGGAAACTGATTATTCATGGGCTATCTGAGCATTTCATGGCATTTGTGTCAAAGGTTTTCTTGTTCTGCTGGAGCCTTCCTGCTGGTTGATAAAATGATGATGTTACAAACAGATAGATATAGCAATGTATTTGTAGATGGAGATCATCATTTTTTCATTTAATATTTTTAATCTTTAATTATTTGTAGGCAACCACTTACAGTTCATTGAATGGCATTTGGGGAGACAAGCTTTTCATAATATAATGAGTGCAAATGAAATCCTCTACTATTTTAAAAATGTATTGAATTTATACATATAACTAAAAGAGAAAAAAATATAAAAAAGGATGATGATAAAACAAGGTGTGTGTATGTTCATGTGTGTGCAGGCATGTGTGTCTGTATATGTGTGTGTGTGTTTGTGTGTGTCATGATTGTACACAAACATTTTAGAATTTAGAGAGCCTTGTATATAAATTGTAATCTCAAATCCCTTGTATAGGACAAGAAAGAAGGAAGACCATTGGAGATATCTGTAAGATTGAATTGTTAATTGCTATTATTATTTTTACTTTAGATTTATAAAAGTTAGCAGGGTCCTGTTAATCACTGGTGAAGGACAGGCCAGATGTAAGAACAAAGGTCAGTGTTTCTAAATATTACATCAGCTTTCCAGGATTTTCTAGCTTAAAGTGATAGTAATGTTTCAAAATAAAAGCAGCTTTAATTAATTTTCATAATATTTGGGCCACAGAGAGCGTTATTTCAATACTGTCAAAGTTGTAGTTCAAGAATAATTGAATGATAAAGTATACCCCTCCTGCCCCTTTTACCAAATGTAAGCCACCTCCCTTCAGATGAGGAATCGGGTCCTTAAGACCAGACAGCTAATAGCAAGGGACAGTTTTCTTACTGTGGGAATACACAGTATCCCTAGGCAGCAGGGCCGGTGCAAGGATTTTTGTATACACAGGCGAAGGTGCATTTTGATGCCCCCCCCCCGACCTGGACACAATCCCCTGCCCCCCCGACCTTGCCACAATCCCCTGCCCCCGCCCACATATTTATCTCCACATTGCCCCTTCCACAATGCTCCCTTCATCTCCACAATGCCCCTTCCACAATGCCCTCTTCATCTCCACAATGCCCCTTCCACAATGCCCCCTTCATCTCCACATTGCCCCTTCCACAATGCCCCCTTAACTCCACATTTTCCCTTCATCTCCACATTGACCCTTCCACAATGCCCCCTTAACTCCACATTGCCCCTTCATCTCCACAATGCCCCTTCCACATTGCCCCTTCATCTCCACAATGCCCCCTTCATCTCCACAATGCCCTTCCACAATGCCCCCTTCATCTCCACATTGCCCCTTCCACAATGCCCCCTTAACTCCACATTGTCCCTTCATCTCCACATTGACCCTTCCACAATGCCCCCTTAACTCCACATCGCCCCTTCATCTCCACAATTCCCCTTCACAATGCTTCCTTTATCTCCACAATGCCCCCTTCATCTCCACAATGCCCCTTCCACATTGCCCCTTCATCTCCACAATGCCCCCTCCACATTGCCCCTTCATCTCCACATTGTCCCTTCATCTCCACATTGACCCTTCCACAATGCCCCCTTAACTCCACATCGCCCCTTCATCTCCACAATTCCCCTTCACAGTGCTTCCTTTATCTCCACAATGCCCCTTCCACAATGCTCCCTTCATCTCCACATTGCCCCTTCCACAATGCCCCCTTCATCTCCACAATGCCCCCTTATTTCCACAATGCCCCCTTATCTCCACAATGCCCCTTCCACAATGCCCCCTTCATCACCACATTGACCCTTCCATAATGCCCCTTCATCCCCCTACCTTGAGTCCCTGGTGGTCTAGCGGCGTGCCACAGCGTAGAGCTCTGTGCCTCCTTCTGCACAGAGCTGAGGCTCCCGCGGGCTGCTCTCAGTAATGCAGAGCGCTGGGAGATGATGTCATCTCTCAGAGCTCTGTATTACTAGCCTGGGTCTCTCTGCGGTGTGTAACACAGACGCTGCGAGGGAGCGCTGATTTACACTACCAAGCGCTCCCTCGTGGCATCTTTGTAACACACCACAGAGAGACCCAGGCAGATATATATATTATAAAAAAAAAACAACTTCCCTGTTTTTGGCGCCCCTCCATTGCGGCGCCCTAAGGCAGCTGCCTGTTCTGCCTTAATGGCAGCACTGGCCCTGCTAGGCAGCCTATCGCTCCTGTGCTTCCTTCTTCTGCTGTGCTATCGGCCTGCATGATGCCAGCTACTTCCGCATTGCTGACGTTCACTAGAGCGGGTGCAGTGGCATGTGCTTGTTTATGGGCTAGTGCTGATTTGCTTATTTGGTTCCTGCCTTGGCTAGCTCCTATTTAAACTTCCCTGGGCCTAGGAATAATTGCCCTTACGTGGTGTTCCTGCTAGTAGCTTTTGCATTCTCGTTGTGACCCATGCCTGACCTCCAAATCTGCTCTGTGTATGATCCCGGCTTGTCTGACTACCCACATAGGTTGTGACCTGTGGCTCTGGCTGACTAACTCGCTCTGTGTATGACTCCAGCTTGTCTGACTACCCACATCGGTTCTGACCTGTGGCTCTGGCTGACTAACTCGCTCCGTGTATGATCCCGGCTTGTCTGACAATTCACATCTGTGTACCAGTGGCTCTAGCTAGCTCTTGCTCCCTGTTACCTCCGGTTAGCTATACCTTGTTTGGAGACTCGAGCTACCTCTATAGCCTGGTTCTATCGGTGCTAGAACCATAGGTTATTCCCAGTATCCTCCGGTATAGTGTCAGTAGTGCTGTGCTCGTCACAGTGTGTGGCTACGGGGTAGTAGACTGTGGACAATCATCCAGTGGTCTGGGGTTGTGTGGGCATTATTATCATTACTGTGTATTATCAATAAAGGTAGTTATATTAATATTACTGTTGTCTGTCCTTCTTTGTCTGATTACTGTGACAGTACGTAAGGGCCACAAGTACTGAAGGTACAGGCTGTCCACCTAATCAGAGCATCCTGTCCAGGATGGATTCTCAGGACCAGAGAATTGATCAGTTGTCATTTGCTATGCAGACACTGTTAAACCGCATGGCGTACTTTGATCATTTTGCTCAGCAACCGGTGGCTTCCCAAGTGCCTGCACTGGTTGTTGCAACTACCTCTGAGTCTGGCATGACTAGAGAGCTGTATGTCTCCACTCCCAGAATGTCACCCGCATCAAAAGGGCGACATTCTGATGTTGCATGCTTAATGGTCGCAAATTGATTGAAAAAGTTAAAACAGAAGGGTTGCGGAGGTTAGAAGGGAGAAGTATTGGTCACTTTTCTGTTACTAATAGGGTTGCAGAGGATGGAATGAAGAAGCTTTGGAAATCTTTCTGGATCTGAATGGGTTTTCAACTGCAGTAGTGGGGAGAAGATCACCTGTCTGGCATAGTACTGGGAGCTTTGCAGAAAGAAGAGGAGAACAATGACAGGAACTGACAGGGATCACACTGTGACACTGGGGAGCAGGAAAGGGCTGGTAGAGGATGATGGTGGTGTGTGCCTGCAATTGATTTGGATAGTAGGGGCAAAATCACTGCTCCATTCAGTTATTGCTGCAGCTAGAATAGGTCCCAGGCAGCAGTGGAGAGAAATTTTAATAACTCCTCCTTATTGCCAGTCCAAGGGTGTGGCACACACAGAACCAGAAAATGACCATTTGATTTTCATAGTAACATAGTAATATAGTTGATGAGGCTGAAAAAAAAGACAACAAGTGTCCAACAAGTCCAGCCCGTGCCTAAACAACACTGATCCAGAGGAAGGCAAAAAAAAAAAAAATCACTGAAGCCATTTCCAATTAAAGTGATATTAATGTTTCACAAAAAAGTGGTTCTGATTAATCTTCATAGTATTTGGGCCATGGAGAATGTTATTTCAATACTGTCAGAGTTGTAGTTCAAGAGTAATTGAATGATAAATTATCCCATCCCGCCCCTTTTACCTAGTGTAAGCCATATCCCCTCAGATATGGAATCTGGTCTCTTGACCAGACAGGTCGCAGCAAAGGACAATCTTCTTACTTTGAGCATAAGGAAAACCCTGCCCCCTTGAGAGATTTTTCAGGTTTTTCCTTATGCTCACTGAAGATTGTACCTCTCTGTGATCCATCCAGGTAGTCTTTCTGCTCTGAGGTGATCAGCTTACCTCCCAACATTTCAAATTGCCAAAGAGGGACACTTGTGTTTTAGGGGGTGTTGCTGGGGGCGTGGCTGGTGGTTGGGGCATTACCGGGGATTTTTAGGCTATTTCATGACCTATTCATACCTCTTTGTGTAACCTAATAAATGACTTATAACAAGACCAAAGTATTTTATTTACACAGACTAAGTTATAAACACATATACTGACATTTAAACAAACAATAATGCAAGTTATATTGCTGTAGAACAATATGATACACTTATCTACACACCAGTCTGATCTCCTAAAAAGAGGGACATCAGAGTGGGAAAGAGGGACAGAGAGATTTGGGTCTAAAAGAGGGACTGTCCCTCCTAAAGAGGGACACTTGGGAGGTATGGATCAGTGTTATATCAGTAAAAGGGGCGGGAGGGGAATACTTATTCATTCTTTCTTGAACTATAGCTCAGGCAGTATTGAAATAACACTCTCCATGGCTCAAATAATATGAAGATTAATCAGAGGTGCTTTTTTATGAAATATTAATATCTCTTTAAGCTCCAAGTGGGTAAAAAATTCCTTCCTGACTCAAAATGGCATAAATGTGTATGCATATAAATGATATTTCATATAGTCTCATACAGTGAGGGTGTGACAAAGTGTCTAAGGGTGATTCAGTGTAGGCCAGCAGAAAGCCTAAACACATTAGTGGCAACAGAACAACTGTCTAAACCAGTGATTCTCAGCTCTGGTCCTCAGGGCAAACCAACAGGTCATGTTTTCAAGCTATCCCTAATTAAACACAGGTGAATAAATCACAGTGACTGAGCCACTAATTACTCACCTGTGATTAAGTAGGAACAACCTGAAAACCTGCGCTGTTGGTGTGCCCTGAGGACTAACTTTGAGAATCACTGGTCTAAACCACAAGTAAACTATAGTTTATCTTTGTGGCCACTAGAGGGCACAGTTAATATAAATGTAAAAAAAAAAAAAAACAGTTTAACCCCTTAAGGACCATTGACGTGGCAGGACCATCACTCTGGTCCGGCACTTAAGGACCAGTGACAGTCCTGGCACGTCACGTACTTTTACTCACCGCGCTCCTGTAGGAGCACGGTGAGTAATACCGGACACTGAAGTTGATCGCTCCAAGACCGGAGCAATCTCTTCCAGTGCCCCGTTTGGCGTGCCGCCCCAAGTGATCAGTCACGTGGGACGGCACGTCATAGTTTCCTATGTGGTCCTTAAGGGACAGCTTACCCCAGGACCGATGGTCCTTAAGGGGTTAAACATAATTAATTCTGGAAAGATGGATGTCCCAGTAGTGGAGGTACCTTTGTTTTACTCAACAGGAAAAGCCCTATGATATATGTTTTTTGCAAAAAAAGTTTACTGCACTTTTATGCAGGGCTGTCCTTAAAACCTGACCTGTTAGAGTATCCAAGGAGTTGGATTGGAGTTTAGTATCACTGAAATAGTGGATATCTACAAGACTGAATTACATCATTATTTTATTTTTTCTGTTCAGAAAATTGCTAATATTCCTTTTCTTTTCAGTTCAGAAAATATTTATCTTTGCTCACCCCACAGCTCTGTGGAAAATCCTATTTTTATATAATCTTAACCTTCTGATACATATGTACTCTGTTATGCAAAATGTTACCATCTTCTTTAAAATATTTATCATCTCCACTGTATACATTAGTTGACTTCTCATTCTCATTCTATCATAGTTACCCCAGTGCCAGTCCTGTATAGATCACCTTGCCTCTCCTGTTATCTAAAATTGTGCCATCTTCATGTTTCAAAGCATTTTATATATTTGGCCCACATGAAATTTCAGTCATACTTAGCCCTTGTTAAGATAATTTCCTCTTGTCACTATTCACTACCCTCTCTTTCTTATCAAGCTATCCTTGTACAATAAGCATCACTACAAAACATTTCAAAGCACTTGAATATGACTTTATGAGTTATTATGACGGCACTTAACCTTAAGAAAGACCTGGTATATGTGTGCATATTTTGCTCCTGCCAGTGTGTGACTCAAACAGCTCCAATTAGACTGTACATTTGTATAGTCCTTGTGTAATGTACATTAAGATAATCACATCATAATTATACGATATGTCATATATATATATATATATATATATATATATATGTGTGTGTATATACATTAAAACAAAGCCTGCTCCGTATAGTAGCTCAAGCCAACAATCATGAGACTGATGTACTAGGAGGAACTGGTACAATTCTAGGAAAAACAAATGCCAGGGCAAGAGCAGTGTAAGCATGTATGGGAGTCGCAAGGTGTACTGTTCCTCTACACCTTGATTAACTCCATATACTAAATAAGACACTGCAGAACTTAGCATAAAAATACTAAATCTCCCTGTGCATAGTTGCAGTAGCATAACTAGTTATTGGAAGGCCCTGGTGGCCACCTAACACAGGGACATAACTAAAACTTTCTGTACTCTCTGTAGCACCCTTTAGATACCTTGCCTAATGGAAGTGAATTGGGGTGTGGAGGTCAACATGCAGCACATAAGCTTACTCAGTCAGTGGAGCCCCTCCATGGGTTCTTGTCCGGGATACTCTGGATCAGGCTGGAGGCAGGAACAGATGTCCGTCCCTCTCCAGTAGTCCAGCGAGGCAAGAGAATTTAGCTCATGCTATGGCTGTGACAAGGATCTACCGCCAACTCCCTTTCAGCTATCTCCTCTAGAAATACAGACAATAGTTGTAGAACTCATTTTATTGAAGAAACACACAGCTTTTATATACTTCCAGCTGGAATCCTTATGTAGGTAGTAAAATTAAGGTGTGGAAAAGTGCTGACACAATGTTTCATATGGGGGGACCACATGGGGATCAATGAGAGACAATATTTTAGTCTCCATCAGAGCCTCCCCTTTAAAATTCATGAAAAATTCCTTGAAGCACAACTGCTCTCACAGCATGAGCTAATTATTGTTCCTTTGTTGCTGCTCTGCAGGGGGCTTCCTGGCCCAAGCCCTAGCCTTCAGAATCCTATCTACACATAATACACAGCAAAATATAGTACAAATGTAAGTAAAAAAGAAGAAAAAGAAAACACAAAACACCCACCAAATTTTAACATAGGGGATTCTTAAAACAGTGGACAACAACTTTTACAGTAGGGGATACAAGGGGCTGACCACCTGTTTCTCCACAGAGGGTTGCTTGCGCCAAAGTGTTAATGACAGAGGAGGGTGTGTGCCAGAATCTCTTGCATGACTGGTCATTGGAGGGCCCCAATGAAATACATTTTTGGGCCCATTAACACAAAAATGCTCCAACCCATGTGTAACTAGAGCTTATTTGGCCTTGGGGCTGATAGGCCCCCTTAGATGAAGGGTCTCATAACAGATGCACCCTCTGCAGTCCCACGCCTCTGGATGTTATGCACTAATACAATTATATGGCCTAGTACATACCCCACAGCACAATGCAAGCTAACATTTTAGTGCAGGTAATGAATCAGGCACTGGTAGATTTGTACTCCCCCCATAGTGTACTGTTTAGTGTACCTTTAATCCAAATGAGTTTCATGTACAACACTCTCTGGCAGAATGACAAACCTTCCATTAAGTATAGAACAACACACACACATATATTCCCTGACACCTTGATGAATAAGGCCCAGTTTGTTTTGCAGAGGATGAAAGCTGATGCACTAATAAAAAGTGGTGCAGTTCTGGGGCAAACCAAGGGCACTATAGGCAAACAATAAAATTGCTAATTTCCTTAAACCGGGTTTTTATCCCTTTGTAAGCTACACAGGTGTCCAATGTTTTGCCTATCTAGCATTTACTTTAAAACATTTAAAACAATAGGGAAAAGGGACATTTTTATTTATTCCCTATGCTTCACTTTGTTTGCACCAGAATTGCACCACTTTTCCATACTATATCTGCCCCAGTGGCATTAAAAAAGCACAGAACCACAACACACATATTATTCAGGGAATAAAGTACTCAGACGATCTGCTTTAGCACCCTTATGAAAGAGTTCCACATTATTTGAAAATACAAAGCCCAAACTGATCTGCTCTGACCATTACCCAAATACAATTCTGCATCTTCCATTCCTGTTTATAAACTTGTATCAAGATCAGTTGGAAAATTTGACTTTGACAAGTAATCATGCCTAAAAATGCAAAATCATCATGGTCATAATTAGCTATACTACTTCCATGTCTGCCCCACAACCTCTAGCTCCTGTAGTAATATGGTAAGCCCTCAATAAACCCTCTGTCTATGAAACCTACCTTATGGAGATTCTAGTCTCATGATCCAAAAGCTAAACATGTTGCTATCTGTTGTCTCTGTTAAAAACATGTAAGCAAGGGCAAAGTATAATGAGATTTAGCCACATCCTCTTTTAGATCCCACCTGAGCAACCACAGATCTGATTGTGACACACACCAGCAGCACTAAAGAAGCGCAATAACTATCAGCAGTAGAAACACTCCTAAAATAGTCGGGGGATACATAACAATAATGTGGTAGATGTCTCAGAGAGTGTAAGTACAATTTCCTCAGTAACAATACCACCCATATGCCATTCTGCTGGTGGGCAAATTCAAAGTGTGAAGACTGACTATGTTAGTTGGAGAAGATGACAAGAGTCATAGAGTCCCACACCCACTACCTCCTCCACCACTAGTAATGCTGTAAAAACATTGCTGACAGATCTTCTTCTATATGATGTCAACCGACACATACTAAGTTCTTCTAACAATGTCATAAAATACACAAAAATAATCCAAAAGTATGTCTGCACAGTGTGAAAATACTGGCAGTCACTGTGCTGCCCTATTCTTTTCCTGATAACAGAAATTTTAAACAAGTGATGTCATGTGCTGCTTGCTGCAGGAGTATCCCAAGCAATCATTTGAGTCCCTTTTGCCCATAAAAAAGCCATCAACCCATTCAACAAAGCTGCAAAGGCTTCAATGTAGCAACATGACAAGGAAAACCACTGATAAACATTAAATGAAATAATCATTAAGCTGAAGCCCTCTACAAACCCAACAAAGCCAACAGGAAGAAAAAGTAAAGGTCTAAAGGCAGACAGGGTATCAGATCTAGCCACTGATGGTCCTTGACATATCTCCTCTCCATAATGAGAGTTTCAACTAAAGACTAAGTCACAGAGCAAAAGTCTTCCTCCATATAATTTTTTAAGACATACTATTTTATAAAAGAGGGATGGCAGATTAAAAAGTCTCCAGATCCTTTCTACAAACTAAACTAAAGATAGATAATCTGAATTAAAAAAAAAAAATTATAAAAAAAAATGAATGAATGAATTGATATATTTATATGGCGCCACAAGTGTATGCAGCACTTTACAATTTAAGGTTTTAGGGTTACATGTGCTTTGCAGAATGAATCACTGTGAGGTCCCTGCCCAAGAGCTTACAATCTAAAGTGGTAAAATGGAAACATGCAGAATAAATAAGGGTCAAGTGGTGAATACAATGCTAGAGTCCTGGTCAGTACAGGAGACATAAATAAATAAATAAATAATGGGAGTCAGTACAAAGTCAGTGCCTTCTAGAATGGTTAAGTTTTGCTATGGAAGTGTAGTTTTAAGCATTTTAGCAACAAAAAAAATCAGATAGGATATTGGTACATAACATGACAGGGACCCCTTGACGTAGGCTGTGACTAGTTCAGATTTATACTTGATGGGATAAAGTATTTTGTAGAGGAGGATCATAAGCCCTGAAGAATCAAAGATAGGTGCTCATAGTGATAGCACACACTATGACCCTCTCCTGCCTCAATTGTGCTATATAAATCAAAGCAAAGCAGCGTAGCACCCCCCCCCCTCTCTAGCTGCTTGTTACCTCACAAGTCCTGATAAATCAGTGATTTGTAGGACTTAGGCTTATTAGAAACAAGCCCCTCCCCAAATTGTTTTTTTTGTAGGCTTCTGCTTTGTGTTCAAAGAACAAGCCCTGAGAAAAAAAAAATATGCCTAATGGACTAGTGCCAGCAGGTAGGTCACATTATGGTGGCTAGTGGCAAATTCCCTGGTGTCATTGTGTCATTTGCGACTGCTGTTCTTGCTGCTGAGTTGTTTAAGCAGCACAATGATTAGGCAGCAGTGATATGGGTAAAGATGATCATGGTTCCACTTGCCACCACTAGCTCCAGTGATGCACCTGAGACAGTAGCAGCACCACAACTAACCCCATCACTTCAGGTATATGTGGAGAAAAGAAATTGACAGATAATGCTTCTCCATCTGCCCCTCCTTCAAAATCATGGGTGTGTTGTTGGAATATATATGTTTCCCTTGAAAGCAGGAAGGAATTGTGCCTCTCATCAGCAACTACAATGTGCACAGTGTGTGTAGTAAATAAGGGAAGGACTGGGAAAATGGGCACATCTGCACTCACATCAAACACCTGGCACAACTCTAACCAAACATGATGATGCTTAGGGTCCCCAATGTGAATTAATTGCACCAGAAACCAAGTACTGCTGCTGTCACTATGTCCCTTGTCCACTCCTTAGTAAGGACACCTTGCAGTTTAAATTGTAATGATGAACCCTCCCTGATACTAGCTTAGCATATTCTGCGGGATGGAATCTCCTCAGATGCAGCTTGACTTCCTGGTTGCCATGTGTGGTCAGCGCACCGCACAGTGTGCAGTGGGTGGACACAAACTGCCACATCCTGAAATCTACACAAAGGCTATCAGTTGGTGGGTGAGGTAACAATGAATGAGGTGGATCGTCAGAAGATACAGTTACATTTTGATGGTGAGCCAAGTGTTTCACTTGCCATTGCACTTTCAGTCTGTGTCTGGGTTTCTTTATTCCTCCTCCTTTTTGATTTCCACCTTGCCTTTTGTTGTCTTTGTCTAGAGTCAAGGTGTATACTTTAGCAGCAATATTGCCCAATTTCTTTGGTGGGGGTTTTGCTTTAACACGCTTCACATACATGTCTGCGTTTCATATGTGTGATGAGGGTGGTTGTGCCAAGGTGCGTTCTTGTCACGGTTTGTTTTGACTCACAGACACAGAGTTAAGATAAAAACACAGCTTTATTGAAAAGTTAATAAGAACCCTCACAGGTCCTGAACATACATATATGTTACAGACACACGACAGGTTCAAGTAGCATAACATACAATGATACAATGTATAGGCTCTACCAGCCTTACCAAAATACCGGGTAAGGCAGCCTAGAGGATGGCACAACGGAACCTAGGAGGCTCTACCGGCCTTGCCAATGTACCGGACAAGGCAGCCTAGAGGATAGCACAAGGACTGAGGAGGCTCTACCGGCCTTGCCAATATACTGGGCAAGGCAGCCTAGAAGATAGCACAATAGGACTGAGGAGGCTCTACTGGCCTTGCCAATATACCGGGCAAGGCAGCCCAGAACCTGACACAAAGAACACGGAGGCTCTACCGGCCTTACCAATATATCGGGTAAGGCAGCCTATGGCAGAAGGAACATGGAGTAGTGGAAGCCCTGCCGATGCTATAACGGAGGCAGCAAGCAACCGGTGAAGGAGTGGAGCAAACCAGTACCACTTACTGGATAACACTAAGGCCCTACCGGTGTTATAACGGAGGCAGCATTAGCAACCAGTGTTAGAGTGGAGCAAACCAGTACCATGTCCGGGAGAAACACGTTGGGACAATGCAATGGGGGGAAGGGAAATCAAAGGATCAGGTGGATGTTGCGGGCTCCCTTGACTGCTAGTCTAGCTGCTCTGTGTCACTTACCCTTACACCTTAGCATCAGCAGAAGGATCTATTGTGGTCATGTTAGTTCCACCAGCTGCTTCACTATCACTAACATTAACCATAGCAATTTCAGTCTCAGAGTCATCACTATCACCAGGTCCCTTCACTCCCAACAGCTGGAGTCTGTAGCTGCTGGATCTTAGTAGTAGTAGTAGTAGTAGCAGTAGTAGTAGTAGTAGTGGAAGTGGGACTGATTGGCGATGACAAATATGACTTAGGATCCTCTGCTATAACACTTGGTGTCCTCCCCCCCCTCTGTGATCACAAAACAACCTAGCAGGCACAGCACTGGCAGCAGACACAGTGAGCTGACCTGTTCACACTGCTACGCTCTAATTTCTCAGCCTGTGACACAAATTTCCCCAACAATCACTGACTCAAACAATCCGAATTGTTGCCCTTATTGGATGGAAATATTGAGTATATGGCCTTCAACTGTATTTGAGTTTGACATGCCCGCTTTAGATGCTATAAATGTCTCAAATGTAGAGATGTTTGTAGCATTGCATGGCTAAACATACTTGTCACTTAAATCTATATAATGTGATTTATTTTGGCCTTTGTTTCTGATTTTATCCCTTAGTCTGAATTATCCTCTCTATTTTTGGGCCTCAACATTTTGCTTTGTAGTTCATTACATGATCATCCTTCAATAGATTGGATTAAATCTTACAGTGCAGAAGTGGGCTATTCTTTATTTTTTTAATTATTAATGACTTCATTCGTACCATTTTGAGACCTCGTGAAAACAGAAGCATTCATGATTTACAGGGTAATTTAATTGGGGGTTCAACAAGAGTTAAATAAGGAGAGCAGGTTTTTATCTCCTGTTAAACCCTGCATTGCCTTGCAGCAAATTATTATGTTAGAAGTCATTCTGGCAATAAAGGTTAAAAGAGAATCAGTGTATCACTGCCTTGTACTGTTGAAGAGAGGAATATCCATGTGCATATAAGTGTGTTCCTACAATTCCATTTCAAAGTACCAGATAAATTTGGCATTATACACCTAGCAGTGGCTTTGGAACAGGTGGCCTTTATCTACCAAGGTTCAACACAGACCTGTCCACCCAGTTATCCTTAACTTTATGGGATGAGAACTTCAAAATGAAAAACACATGTATGCCTTCAGTACTCTCCAAAATGTCCAGAGTATACATTTCAGCTTTTTGTCTCGTTAGTGAGGTACAAATGATCTATAGTCAGAAACATCAAAACAAAATCATAATGATTTTCAAGTGAAACACAATTGTTGGGTGACTTTAATCCTAAAGAGTACATAGCGGGTTAAGTATCATAGAAATTGCTGTACACCACACAAGTTATGTCTATCTATTTTAATATAAAACTTTGTTTAATTGCCTTTTTTCATGAAGTAATATATAGTGATAGGTAGGACTCAATAAAAGGATCATAAATCTCTATTCTAATTTTCTGTAGTTGGTTGTACTGTGCAGTAGTCATACAGTAGAACATGATTTATAGAACATATCATGGTGCATAATAGGTAGAATGAAATATGTTTCTTTCAGCCTAACTAAACGTCTAGTGACAATTATTTCAATCTCTAGTAACATTGAGAAATTATTTTCTCTCCATGGTTGTGATATATGATAAACTATTACCCAAGCAGATCTCAAAAGAGACAATTTAACAAGGTAATTACTTGTTTCAGATTTTAGTAAGACTTTTTAACTCTGGTGACAGGAAATCCATTGGGAGATGCTTCACTGGACAAAGAAATGTTACACATGAAAAGTGTAATGCTTCTTTGTGGATATTTTGAGGTTTTAGCTGTGAAGACATAGAATTGGCAAGTAAAATAATTGTTAGCAATTTGGTTCAGAATTATAAGCTACAATGTACAAATGTTTCCTCCAAAAATCATCCAAGCAATATGCTGAGACCTAGATTGTATTACAGCCTAATTTTTGCCTCTTTGTTAGATAAACACATTTTAAAGTTCAACCAATTCCATTGCAGATGCATCTGTCATTTATTATCCAAAAATATGGTGGATTTTGTAGGCAAAGCCACAATAGTGAATGTCAGCTGCTATCTTGTGTGATTTTTCTAAGCTAACACCTAACTTTAAGAAATGAGAAAATGGCTGAAAGTTTGTTGCATAAACTCTAAATCTTGAATGCCAATAACAAATTCCAGAATCATATCTGGTAAAACAACTGGTGGGGGCTTCTTGATGCCATACTTTGGCTGTGTAGTGGGCTTTAATGAGTTAGGACACAGTGCTCAGGAATTAGAGGTTTTTTTTTTAGTGTTGGAAAAGGTGATAGTTGTTGGATTGCTTTGTGCTTTGCATTTGAACATGCTCTCATCCACATAACCCACTACCCCACAAATTCCTCCTATGCTTTCACTTTTGCACTACATTGCCCTATTTTATTTCTCAATTGTTTCTGCTTCTTTATTTACTGTATCATCTCTATGCTGAAGTTGGCTTGTTCGTGAATTGCTCTAGTTTAGATTATTGGTCATGGTTCTTAACTACTGGTCTCTCCAGAGTTTTTTTTTTTTTTTTACATCTCACTTGATAGGTGTTGCCACTGGTTACATTTCACAGAACCTCACAGAAGTTCATGGAGGAATTTGAAAATAAAAGCCTTGATAAAATTGTCACCTGCAATTGAATACAGGCCATACAGAAAGATGCAACATTCCACCATGATTCATTTGTGCCAATGCCACAATTGCCCCTTTTAACAGTCCACTGATATGTTGCATTCATACTAATGCCATAATGGCCCTTTGAAACAGTTCACTTAGAGGTTCCATTCATGCTATGCTATGCCCTTGCAACCAATTACTGAGTCGTTCTATTCATGCATGTTAGAAAACTGTAATCACTGGGGACATTATCACTTAAAAATGATTAAGGTTCATGGCCCTCCTCCTATCATATATGGATGTAAAGATTGCTCATTGAGGCAATTTTTGCTATCTCTGTTATCTTTATTTGAGATCTGTTATATTTGTCACCTATGTAGTAAATTATGGCAAGCAGAGATAGTAACATAGTAAGTTTGGTTGAAAAAAACATAAGTCCATCACATTCAAACCTAGTCTCATAAACCAGAAAAAATGATAATTATATAGCTTTCCTGCTGAAAAAATGTCTATCAGAACTTGCAGTTTTGCTTACTAATACACAATATAACTCTGTATGTTCCCTTTTGAAATAAATGTATCTAATCTTCTCTTAGATACATTGTATCTGCCATAACCACATCCTTGAGCAAGGAATTCCATAATTTTACAGACCTCACTGTAAAAAACCCTTTCCTCTGCTGAAGTTGAAACCTTCTTTCCTCTAATCTCAAGGGGTGGTCCCTTGTTATTTGCTCAGTCCTTGGAATGAATAGTTCACCAGAGAGATCCTTGTATTGATCTTTCATATACCTGTACATTGTGATAAGATTTCTTTTTAGTCATCTTTTTTTTCTAGCATAAATAAACCAAGATTCTGTAGCCGTTCCTCCGAAATTAATTTTGTTGCTCTTCACTGTACTCTCTCCAGTTCTAGAATATCCTTTTTCATAACTGGCGGTCAAAACTGCACTGCATATTCGAGGAGAGATCTTACCAATGATTTGTACAATGGCAAAATGATGTTATCCACTCTTGCTTCAATATCCCTTTTTATGCAAGACAGGACTTTGTTTGATTTTGCTACTGCTATTTGACACTGGTCACTGTTTCCAAGTTTGTAATTTACAAGGATTCCCAGGTCTTTCTCTATCAACGTGTCCCCTAAAATGATTCAATTTAAATCATAATAGGCAATGGGATTTTTTCTTCCCAAATGCATGACTTTACACTTTCCCACATTCAACTTCATATTCCATTAGTTTGTCCAGTCTGCCATGTAAATCCCTCTGTAGAGAACAAATATCCTGTTCTGAATTTATTACCCAGCATACTTTAGTGTAATCTGCAAATATTGTTATTTTTCTATCTGTATCTATTTCTAGATTATTTATAAATATGTTAAAAAGCTGTATACCAAGTACTCCACTCTCAGACTTAACTGTATTAACTATTTATTGTATTCCCTACCATTCAACTAGTTTTCTATCCAAGTGCAAAGGTTATACACTAGCCCCAGTTTCCTTATTTTATACCCCAGCCTCCTGTGTGGCACTGTATCAAATGCATTTGCAAAATCTAGATATACTACATCAACTGCATTACTTCTAGGTTACTACTTACTTCTTCATCGAAGCTGAAAAGATTAGTTTGGCATGATCTATTCCTCATAAAACCATGTTGATTCCTACTAATAATCTTATTTTTTGAGGTGTAATTCTGAATATAATCGCTTATTATCCATTCATTAGGTCATCCTCAGCATCAGCATCACCCACCGCATCTTGCCTACTACCCTTATATTCCTCTAAAGCTTTTTAGGGGTGTCAAACAATATATTTTTACTTTTATTTTAAAAAGTTCACTACTACTTTGAGTATAGGTGTTTTGGTATTTGTTTGTCTCACTGTCAAATGCAGCAGTTGGTTCAGCTGCTACACCTTCCTCCATTATGCTATTGCCATCATGAAGACTAGAATGAGACTAGTGTCATCTTCAGTGTTCTTCTTACATTTTTTTTTTGTACTACCGCCGGTGGTGGTGGAACGTTTGGTGGGACCTTGACAAACTGCATCCTCCCCAGGAGGAGAGGGATCATCATCATTTATTCCAAACTCTGCAGCAACAATGGCTTCAGTTAGTTTTTGAATTACCACTTTACTCCTACGTTCCTGCACTGCTCCACCTTTCCCCCTTCCCCTGCCCCTTGTGCATTTGCTGGACATTACTCAACTACAGCTGTGTGTGTTTTTACTCTCTGTAGTACACAACTGATGGAGTGTGACATCTTGCCCTAGCCCTCAACAAATTTTTCTTTGCCGCCTGCTGTCTATCAGGTCTGCCTCCGTCACACTGCTCACTTCAGGCTCCCAGTTAGCTGTCTCACCTAATATATTTATTTGCTTATTTATTATTTTTTTTAATTTCATTTTATTTTTTATTTTAGTTTTCTTAAATTTTTTTAAGTTGTCCACCCTATTTTAACACAGTCCCAAAAAAAAAAAATTATAACTTAAAAACTAGGCTGACCAGACCTCACCTTTAACCGGGGACGCATAGGGAAAATGCATACTGCAGGACTGCATTGATTTCAGTGAAGTACTGAAAAATAGCTATTTCTTGTGTGTCCCCTGTTAAAGGTGAGATCTGGTCAGCCTATTAAAAACAAAATCAACAAATTATTTCCATAGACTTCCCAAGCACAGAGACAATAACAGCAAGAGCAGCAAGCAAATTGGACCCTTGTTGCCTTGGCAGACAGTCACACTGAATATTGGGGTATTTAGGGTCAACCTCCTTCCTCCCTTCTTCTCTCCCAGGATGCCCCCAGACTCCCCTAATACAGAGAACAAATGTCCTATCTAAGATACTCCCTAAACTAGTTTCAATTCCCCTTTATTTGCCTATCTTCTCTAGCTCAAAAACATGCTGCTTTTTAGTCTCACAGTTACTGAATGGTATGCTGTGAGAGCCTGACACCCTTTTAAATGCCTTCAGGAAAAGTAGAGAAAACATTCATTTGGTGAGAAAAAAAATTCTTCCCATTGATTTCAATGCAATGAGCTAGGTGAAAAAAAGTGGGAAAACAGAACTTCTCACCGGAAATTATTGACCAAGTGGGAAGTGCCGTTTTTCACTGATTTTCATTTGAGGTGAAATTTTTCACCCATCCATAATACAGACCCATCCAGTTGCAGCTGGGAGATCTGTTGAGTAGATAGCATGTTTAATTTTTCTGCCTGCTTAATTGGCTATGTCTTCTGGCCTCTCAGGTCCTGTCAGGATATCTTTCAGTGCTCAAACATTGAGAGTCTGCACATCAAAAGACATGTCCTGCCAGGACCAGAAAGGAAACGAAAGGACAAGAGAAGTAACCAAGGAAGAGGACTAAAAGTTCAAACATGCCTCCCACTAGACAGATGTACAGTCTGCCTCCAGATGGATCTTCAGCATTGAGCAGGATAAAGGCGGTGAAAGAAAGACAGAGGGGGGAGTAAATATTAGGGGGTTTTTTAATCTTTTTTTTTTTACTCATGTATAATACGCACTCCCCAACTTAAACTTTGCTGAAAAGGGTGGGGGGAAGTGCTGATTGTTATGGTAAATCATTTATTCGATTAAGAGCTGTCAGTAGGTCATGATTTAACCTAAAATGCCATACCCCCAGTCACTCCTACAGCAACATCACCTAAACTGTAAGTGTCAATCTTTGGCCATGTTAAATATTTGGAGGTATGCTACAGTCAGTTTTGGGCTCTTCAGCTGTCAGGGATATGTCTCCAGGCTAGTTAATGTCTAGATGGTGATTTCAGGAGTCATAATTTTACAGAGATCCCACATTTGTATGTACTTTGACCTAGTAATAGACCCCTATGGTCCCAATATGATATACAGTCAGCCCTGTGCTCCCCAGCTGCTTTGGGCCATGATTTCTAGCATAGCCAACTAGACAATTGATATTTGGGGATGATGGGATTCATGGACTACAACAGCTGAGTAGCACTCAGTTGAATACACCTTGAGTTAACCCATAGTACGTATGGCCTATTCCAAAATCAGGGGATATCAGTCTTGGGCTTGACAGCTGTCAGGGCCTATAACTCCTAATATCCACACCTAGTTTTCTAGATCTGCCAGGAGACTTCTGGTTTAACTGTTGATTAATAGGTTTCTGAGGGTGGAAGGTTTGTATCTAGCTGTGTGAGTTTCCTGGTAGCCTCTCCCTTTTCCATCTACTTTCAACCCTTTTTCCGCCCACTTCCCTACCATTTTTGTCACACTCTGCATGTTAATCCAGTCCACCAGGTTAAACCATGCCCACATTATGATATAAAAAGTGTGTCAGTTTAGACACTCCCACCACAACTCTTTTGAGCACCCCATTGGTTCCAGAAAATGTTCCCAGTTACGTTAACATCTCTTATTAGCCAGTGGTTAGCTGAAACATTTAGGCTGCAACCACTAGAGAGCAGTCAGCTGACTAGACCCTTACTAGAGCCTTTAGTACATGCGGTATATCCCTGAGTCAGTTACAGTTACTAAGCTGTCGACTCAACAGTTATTTGGGGATGCTGCAAATTATAACCCTCAACAGAAGAGGACCTCAAGGCTTGGATACATCCTGACTAAGGGATAGATCATATGTATCAAGTGCCCAAGTCAGTGTGAATTCAATTGTGGGCTGTCCAGTTGTTGGGAGCTACAACTCCCATCTATCTAATGCTTAGCAGGGGATGCTGGTAGTTGAAGGCCAAAATGGTGGTGCAGTCTAAGGTGTATTTATCCCTGACTTGGAAATAGTCCATTTGCATTAAGGGCTCACTATAGGGTGAAATCAGTGGGGACTCTCTAGCTGTTGGAGCCTGTTATTCATTCCATGTTGCCTTATTCTATTGGATACCCTATCTGGAGCAGACCTGTGGCTCTAACAAACGGTAGCCAATGGGAGCAAGACACAGGCTAGACTGAAAGAAGAAAAACAAAAAGAGCACGGGCACCGTGATACCTAGGTTCTGTCTGACCATCCATTCTGGTGGCTTCTCTCCTTCTCATTGGGACTACAGTCGGCCTAGTGCTTGGTTCCAAACAGAGAGATATCGTAGAAGTGGTCTCCTATTTCTGATAGAGTCTCTGGCTTCTTCAGGTACCCTCTGTCTCTCTATCTTACTGCTCATATTTTATATTGGCTTAATAAGGGTGATTTTACATTCAGTACTGACTCCTAGTTTATTCCTTGTTGACCGTGACAGGGAGTAGCATCAGTGAGGCCCTTAGAGGGAGATCTAAGAAAGTGGTGCACCTGGATAGGGGGTGGAGGGGCAGGAGGAAGGCTGCAACCACAGGGATAGAGCTGAAGGGTGTATAACTCACAGCCTGGAGACCAATGGTCCACTAACAAATCCCAAGAAATGAGGAAGCACATGGTCCAAAAATTCAGGCAGGAAGAAAATGAGGTGCTGAATGCTGTTCCATGGTATTCTAGTCAACTCATAAGTCTTCTTCAACCAGAATCCGTTCACTGTAGCAGATCCAGTACAATGTTCACACCCTCAACACCACCAGATGCATCATCAATGTTTTGAAACATTGGTACTATGTCTAAGCTGGTCAAGTGGAAGATATCTAGACATGCTACTGTTAGACAACCACCATAGGCTGTGAACTTCTGGGAACACATGCCGAGTTGGTACATGGTGCCCAAATTTCTTCCCAGATTGGCATGTGGGTTTGAAAAAGCAGACTGGTGGTAACCGTAAAATATGTCAATGTTGTAACATATTGTTCAACACCTTTTGGACCAAGGGGGTTTGCAGTGGAATAGGTTGTGCAGTGCTTGGCGGAGTAATGCATAGAACACCCCTTTGGTCCACCAAATATTAGTTTAAACCTTCTCCCTAAACCTTTAAGTGCCATAGGGATGTCCAGTGGATTGCTAAGGCAAAACTTTGGACACCTCTTGGGTAGGGATGGGTGAAAATGTTCACCTCAAACTGAAATCAGAGAATAATGGCACTTCACGCTTGGCAAATAATTTCCTGCGAAAGGTGCAGTTTTTCTGCATTGTTCGCCTAGCTCATTCCATTGAAATCAATGGAATTTACACACAACACATAAATATTATTTTATTTCCAAGAGGAGTGTCTGTGTTGGTTGGGTGTGGAGAAATAATTAGTTGAACATGGAATTTTTTTGGGGGGGTTTGGTGGGGTTTGTTTACTGGGATTTGGGGCAGTTAATAAAAAAATAAATCATAAATACATAAGACATGGTATAAAAGGGGTCTGAGGACGGTGTCTTTGTTGGTGGGTGGGGTCTGGGGGATGAATCAGATGAACAGGGAACTTATTTTGGGGAGTTTCTTGACTGATACTGGGGGGACAATTAATAAAAAAAATGATAATACAATAAGACATTTGTATGTTAAGTGATAGAGACAGGAACCTCCTGACATAAGCTGTCACTGGGGTGGACAGATATTTCACTTGATAGAGTATTTTGTAGAGGATGATTTGTTAGAATTGTTGTTAGAGGCCCAAGTCCTGAGGAAGCATTGCTTTGTAGGGCTTAGAGTTATTAGAGACACAAGACTGAAGAAACATTGATTTGAAGGACTTAAGCTTGTTTGGCACAAGCCCGAAGGAAACATTGATTTGTAGAACATTTTTTGTATGACTATGATTTTTTTTCTTTATTATTTGTTTTGTATTTTTTTTTTAAACACAAGCCCTGAGGAAAAAAAGCCCTACTGGCCTAGAGCCATCAGGTCATGTTGGCCAGTGGCCACCGGCCAATGTCAAATGTACTCCTGAGTCCATAATTGCGGAATGTAAAACTGCTGTTCTTGCTGCTTCTGCTGCTGCTGAATTGTTTAAGCAACATGATGATTAGGCATCTGAAAGGGAATGGGATCAACAATAGCATTAATATGCATGATAATGAAGGTTTCACTTGCCACTGCTAGCTCTAGTGATGCACCTGAGCCAGGCGTGTTGTTGTTAGAATATACATATTTCCCTTTAGAGCAGGAACTGTGCCACTCTGTCTCACACCCATGACTTCAGAGGATAGGGAAAAGGTGGAGAAGAATGGCCTCTTTCTTCTTGTCCTACATATTCCCCTTCACTGACTATGGCAGAGGATGATGTTGCTTCTGTTGCTTCTACTGCCTCAGAATCAGCACTGCAACTTGGGCCAGGTTTATTGTTGCCACTGACAAGTGGAACCTGTCTCAGTCCCGCGTCATTTGTTGACCCCATTCCCACTGTGTCCATGGTGGTCTGTGGCACACTAGCTTGCATCCTGCCCATTCTCCCACTCCTTCTCGGTTTGGGCTAAAAAGGCCATCAATGTCTCTTCTACCCAACTTCTCCAGCATCATCACCACCACCACCCCTAGTCCCTATGTGCTGCTCCTCCACTATTACAGACATCTCACTGCTGCTTGGAATAGGTGACAAGCAATGTGACAGAGGGTCCCCTAATGTCATACTTGCCAATTCTTGGTGATGTGAAGAAGGCAGATTGGTAGCAGTACCAGCAGGCACAGGCAGCTGATCTGTGCTCCTAGTAGTGGTGGTGGTATTATTTCTGCCCCTGCTATCCCCCAGCAGTTATGGTCTCTTCAGGATCATGTTCCATTTGCACACTGTAGTGAAGGAAATGGGACTCCCAGGGCCATATGAATAGTGTGGGCTCCCTTGACCGTTAGTCTGGATGCTCTCAAATGTTTCCCCTCCCACTCTTCTAAAACTAGTCCCACCGGCTGCTTCACCATTATTGTTATTACTACTAACAGCAACCAAGATCAGCCCCAGAGTCTTCCTCCTAACAGTAACTAGTTATATGAGGATATTGATTACCCCCTCCTTCACTACTAACAATAACAAGCTGCTGCACCTTCTTAGTAGTAGTAGTATTAGCACTGGTGGTACTGCTTGGGGATGGCAAATGTGACTTAGGGTCTCCTGCTGTTACACTTGGTATCATCTTCTCCTTCACCCCTCCAGATTATTACAAGACACAGCAGGTTCATCACTGGTGGCAGCAGGTTCAGCACTGGCAGCAGGCACAGCAATAGTATCAGCAGGGGCAGCCCATCTGACAGCAGACACAGTATTGGTGGCAACAGGTTCAGCACTGGCAGCAGGCAAGCACTGGTGGAAGCAGGAAGCAGGGCCAGCACATCTGACAGCAGGCACGTTATGGGTGGCAGCAGGTTCAGCACTAGCAGCAGGCACGACACTGGTGGAAGCAGGGGCAGCACTGGCAGCAGGCACCACACTGGTGGCAGAAGAGGCAGCACATCTGACAGCAGACACAACACTAGTGGTAGCAGGGGCAGCACGTCTGACAGCAGACATAGCACTAGTAGGAGCAGGGGTAGCACATCTGGCAGCAGGAACAGGCAGCTGACCTGTCCTCCTCTCACTACTACCCTTTTCTCCTCCCTTCCCATTAAATTCCCCAAGATCCCTGTGATTTAGGGGGACTGGACAGCATTTGTTCTGTAGTGCTCATTTCCTCCTCCTCCTCAGTCTCAGTGGACACATAAGGGTCCTTCCAATTCATCCTTTTATTAATTTTAAACTTGTTCATAGTGATAGCAGTCACTATGAGCCTATCCTGCCTCAATTTTGCTATAAATACACAGCAGAACAGCACAGCATGTCTACCTCTCTCTGTAACTGCGTCTATTGTGTTTCACTTCCTGGAATATGTCATGTTTTATAGCAAAAAGGTGAAAAACACGTAAATCAATGGATGGAAACTTTCTAGCCATTGAAAAAATGGTGAAGAATTTTGGTCAATGAAGATTTTAATCATTGGTTTTAAAGAGGATTTTTCCTTGAAAAAGAGGACAACAATATTTCTTGCAAGAACACAGCAAGAGCGTTCACCCACCCCTACTCTTGGGCACTATGTAGGCCCTAGGTTCACAAGAATATATATTTGTTTTACGCCAGAGTTAGACAACCTGAGGTCCTCCAGTTGTTGTGAACTACTCCTCCCTTAATGTTCATCTGACCAATGGCTAGCCAGGGATGACGGGAATTCTAGGCTTATAACAGTTGGGGAGCCCCAGGTTCTTGATCCTGGTTTTGGGCAAACCAACTGTACACTAGGGTTCAAACTCAAATTTCAAAATCAATCTCTGTTTTCAAAAACTATTGTTTTAAACCCCTTTCATCTTATATTGTCTCTAATGCATTGCTTCAGACTTCTCAAGCATTTAAGGTGTTAGAAACAACATCTAAGCTTATTCATTGTGATTGACACACCCATGCATGAGTTGGAAAGGCAAAGAGTCCTGGCCTACTATTGGTCTTTTAGGTCAGGGCTTGAGAAACATAAGCAGCAGCAGCCTCATTCCAGAATCACTCACCCCACCTGAAGTGGGGGAGGAGTGGTAACCTGGAGGAAGCTGAAGAGGAGAAGGCACAAGAGGTACTGGTTTCATTCCTGGTCTCCTCCACAACACTGAATCTGCTGGATTCCCATTAACCTCACTTCCAGTGGTGGCAGCTGTTGCAGCAACCTCCCTTGCTGCACCACTGACTGCAATCCTGCCATCACCATCAACTGGTTTACATATTGCCCCAGCCTTGGCACCACAAAGACAGTGATAGCCTCTGATCCCTGTACTGTATCAATCAACAACATGCCAAGACCCAAAAGCTCCCACCCAGCCTCCAGTCTAACAGCAGCCTCAACAGCAGAGGAGACACTGGAAAGGGAGCTGCTCCCTGCTTATTTTATTAAGATTAGTATATACCCTTCTTAAGTTAAGGAAGTATATATTATCTCTGAGTGGTTACATACTGCACTATCATGTCTGAGACACCTATCACGTGTGTTTATGGAAATGAGGATCAGGAAGCACTACACAAAAAGCATGACTGAATATCTCTACAGGACACATTTAAGACTTCAGACCTCATGTAACAAACAGATGATTTATATTACTTTTATTAATACTAGCTTGGAGAACAGAGTATTAAATATTCCAGTGATATATATTATTACAAGTAAATAGAGTGTTTTACATTTTGAATATCATCCTGTCATTAGAAGCCATTTGGAACAGACAGTTATTTCCTGCTAACTCCTGGTGACAGTTAATATGAGGTAAAAGCTTGTTCTGTTTTATTGTTCTGGTAAAAAGGCCTGGAATGTTATGCCTTGATATGGAAGGAGTTACAATAGACAGCACATAACAACGTGTCTTTGCTATCCATCTATCTGGTGTTACAGAACAAGAGAGAATGACTCATTCTTTATTTTCCAGACAAAATACAACCTATTCTCATTTGATGACTAACGCTAAGTTTTAGTTTAACACTATTTTGTGTCTATATTATTTGAGCTCAATAAGTGTTTTGTCAGCTGTGTTCAAATGATACTAGAAATAGTAAGATACGAGATTGGAAGGTAAAGTATAAATTATGTTGTTTATAGCTTTTTCTGAAAAGGTTTTTATAGCTTGTTAATAGTGTAGAATGGAAGCTGCATAAAAATACGATACAAAAAGGTATCATGAAAATTGCAATATCTCCAATATTTTCTGATCTACTGTTTGATAAATTACATTTGGAATCAGTTGTAGTTCATGAATAATTGAATGATAAAGTATCCCCCTCTTGCCCCTTTTACCTAGTGTAAGCTACTTTCCCTAAAATGTGGAATCTGGTCTCTTGTGAGAACAATGAAAACCCTGCCCCCTTGACAGGTTTTTCCTTATGATCACCGAAGATTGTCCCTCTCTGAGATCCATCCGGACAGTCTTGCTGTTTTGAGGTGAGCAGTGTTACAACAGTAAAAGGGACAGGAGGGGGATACTTTATCATTCAATTACTCTTGTACTACAACTCTGACAGTATTGAAATAACACTCTCCATGGCCCAAATACTATGAAGATTAATTGGAGCTGCTTTTATTGTGAAACATTACTATCCCTTTATCAGACATTTAAAATGCCCAGTATATGCTCATACTGAAATTGTCCAGTTTAGCTCATTAGACACAAACCACTAGAGTAGTTCACAGGAAAAACAAAGCCATCTCTGTTGACAATCAAATACATGTCTGACAAAAACATAGAGAAAATATGCATTTAAAATATATAAAAACTACAACAGGATGGTAAAATTTAAAATAATGAATCCCTGTACATTCATTTCAAGACCTACTGATATTATCTTCTAGATATCTATATTAATGCAGGATTAATGCAGGATTAGGTGAATAGAATAACATTTGCAATGGAAATGTAGGAGAGATCTGCTATATTTCTGTCTCCAGTATGTAAGATACATTAGCCTTAGTGATACTTCAGGGTCCCAGATTCCCAGCAGTCAGGGCTTCCTTTTCTTTCTAAATGATGATGTATTTTCCAAAGACATTAGCACATTTGTTGAAAAACTGTTTTATGTTTTGTGAATACTGTAATTTAAAATATGGTAAAATTAGTACAAATATACAACTATTACAATACTGTTCAAAGCCATCCATTTATTACTTCTATCAACATACGTTAGCAATTGTAATCATGCTAATCAAGGATTACTGACAAATTATGCATATTATTCAACAACTAAATATGTGCCCATCCTCTTTTTTTCTCTTTCTTTTTCCTTTGCCCTCTTTATATCTTTTTTTCCTTCTCCCCTTTGGTTAGAGGTTTGGGTATAGGTAAAATATGTAGACCTTATGACGGTTCAGAGTCATGTGTTCAACCATTTAGTATCTACACAATCTTTTTGAGCCGATGTATTAGTTTACACTGCTACTGAAGTGACATGTTTACTTTGTCTGTAAACTTTTTGGTCTTTGATAAAAAAGTATTTAAAAGAACAAAATATGTGTCCATCCGTGTCTGGGTCCAATACGCTTACTGTACTTGGCACCCTAATCTGAACCTATAGGCTGGTGCTCACCAAATAATTATTGTTAAAACTTGCCTCCTCTTACAACGCTTTTAGAAACAATTAATGCTTGAGCTATGAAAAAAATTCTAAAACAACACAAATGTTTATTTTAAAAGAAATATTAAGATATGAGAAAGGGATGAAACAGGCAGGGACTTTTTGTCCAACTTTTGAAATGACCCTCCTGCCTTCCACCTAATTATCACATCCTAGGAGGCTGCCTAGTTTGCATTGTGGTTGTAGAGCATCTATCCCATTAAATGCTAGAATGTTCTCCAATGCTTACAGTTCCTTGTTACTATTACTAATTAGAATGGAAGCTCTTTGGGCAGGGTTCCGTTCACAATAAATAATTTACTTAGTTACACTTATTCTCCCATAAAATTACATTTTTTTGTCAGATGCTATTGTCTTGTATTAACTGTGCTATGTACGTGCATGGCACTATATAAATAATTATACATACTTATATACCTCTCTATTAGCCAAGTGGTTAAAAACTATTTAAAGCTGATTTGTAGAGAAAAAATAATAGTATTAATATTTTATTTTGTAATGGAAATTTGACTTGGAAAAAGTAAACATTTTTAGAAATTAGAGTTCATGATAAAAAAAAGAAACAGAAAACAATAATAGTTGCTTCAGGTCATTTTCTTTGCACTGAAATGGTTACATTGTGTAAAAGGAGTTTCTAAACTTGATGGGGTTGAACTGACTGGCTTTTAGTAATTAAACTGTCAAGCTGCATGGAGCTCTTTTCCCTTTGGCGCTGTCTTTGGTACTGTGATGATCCTGACAGCCTGTTCCATGACCAACATAGTAGTACATACTTAATAGATCTATCTTAGATGAGTGCAAGAGGACAAACTGATTTTTGTCATTTTATATGCAACAACATGTCAGCTGAGATATGTCTACCTTTAACCAAAATATCTTATTTCAACAGTAATACAAGATATTAAAAACACCAAATAAAGCCCAAGAAGATTATGTTTCATTCTTATTTTTACATTTATCTTACATACTGTGAGCAAGTTAAATGATTAACATTTCAAAGTCATACTGCTCAAATGCTGCACTAAAGTTGAAAGGGAGTCAAAGGATTGTCTCTTTGAAGCTGAATGTATTACATTTTATAGAAATATTGTGATGCAAATCATTTAGTTAACAGCTGCAGCCAAATTCATCTGCTTCTTCACTACATAAAAAGCCATACTGTAGGTCTGCAAAGAAGAAATTTTGATTTGCAATCCCCACAGTTCAGATATCGTTGAGAACGAACCGCAGTGAGATGGTCAGGGAAAAAGTACATCAATAAGATTTCCTATGTTGAAAATTACCCTTTAACCCTTTGAGTGCCAGAGGGGTACGCAACACATTGCAAAGCAATGTGTTGCATACCCCTCAAGCACTCAAAGGGTTAAGTGCACTTTATCAATATATTGTAATTCCTTAGTTAGTTACTATGATAAGTTGTTCCTCCTCAAGTGCAATTCCGGAGCACACCAACAACATCACCATAAATAAACATTTCCAGAGATCTCATTGATTGAAATCATCAGTCAATCATTGGCTAGCTGGTGGGGTGACGTTATGCACATCTACCACCCATCCACCTAGATACTGATTGGCAGGGAAGTGAGGTTACTGTAGGGCACATTCTGTGCCCTGAGTAACTCCACAATCCCAGCTAATGGGAGTGTGTGAACTAATTTGTAAAGGTATGTCAAAGTCAAACCTTGTTCCATTTTTTTTGCTCGTGCAATGGCCTGAGCAGGATTAAGGGGTCAGGGTTTAGTTTGTATAGGTGGCAGCGAGTATAGTTTTGGTTTGTTTTAGAGTTTAATTAAGGTTTATTTGTTTTTGACAGAAGGATCTCCAACATCATGGTAAGTTTGGTACTTGTTATGAACGGTGTAAGTATATGAGTGTGTGAGTGAACAAATTAATGAATGGATTTGAATGAATGATGTAGATGTGCCATTCGTGTTTCTGAAATTGAGTGTTCAGTGTCACTCATTTGTCATTTAAACGTGAATGTCAGGATACAATTTTTGTTACATTTTGCTTTCTTTCCTAAGAAAATGTGTGTATTGTGATGGAGGTCACAAAATAAACACATGGGGAGAGGTACTTGGGGTTTCCATATATGACAAAATGATACTCATTGTATGTTCCAGGGTCCCTGGTGTGGAGTATTGCGAGAGCAGGGTGGGATAATACTCCATTCCAATTCAAAGTGGGAATGTGTCTAATAATCCAGGCCATGTTTTCAGAATTAAGTCCAAAGGTTGGATTCAGCTAACAGCTGAATGGAATGCACTGATTTAACAGCTTGCAATAGCAGAGTCCCAGACAGAGAGTGAGAGAATGCTATGGGGAGTGGACGGTTCTCTTCTTTCTCAGGACAAGGAGGCGCCCTGTTAATTTCCCTGTGCCATGGAAGATATTAACTGCCTGGCAGCTGTGTATGTGTGTGTGCTCTCTGAACCTGAGTCTGGCAGGGTCAATTAAATAGTATGTGTTTTAAGCTGGTCAGTCAGGATCTGAACATATAGGCCAGAGAGAACTCAAAAGAGAGCTAGACTTTTGTTTTATTATTTCATTTTGGGGTGTTATTTTATGAATAAACAGCTTGTATGCCTTAAGCAAATATACCTGTGTTCTGGTCCCTTACTGCCCTAGAAGTCCATGGTCACAGCATGTGTATATATATATATATATATATATATATATATATATATATATATCACCATAATCATCTTCAGCCATTGTCGATCCACTGCAGGATGAAGGCCTCCCCACCAAAGATAGTAATTTCATGTACCCATCTTGTCTTTGATCTTCTTCTTGGGTGTTTGTATCAAGTAGAATCCATTCCAAAATTTGTGTGGTCCATCTACCATCAGCTATATGGCCTGCCCATTTCCATTTCAGACTCTTTACTCTTTTAATTAAGTCATAGACCTTTGTTTGCTGACGAATCCATGCACACATTTTTTGTCTGTTTTTCTTATGTTTAGAATTCGCTGCTCCATACTTCTCTGTGTAACCTTAAGATTTTCTATGGCTTTGGCATTCAGTGCCCATATTTCACAGGCATATATAAGGACATAAGGTAAAGCACCTTTTTGCGAGAGGCAAAGTGGTAAATTTGTCTTAAAGACAGTATTACTAACTCTCCCAAATGCTTGTCAACCCAATTTTATTAGTTGCTCAATTTCTATGATAGTGTTTCCACCTGTTGACATTTCCTGTTCAAGGTAAACATGCGTGTCCACCTTTTCTAGTTGTTGTTCCTCTACTGTGATTTTCCGTGTTATGGTAATTTGTTAAACATGACTTGTGTTTTGTTGATATTCATCTTCAGACCAACATTTCTGCTATCCTGTGGTAGCTGTTCCATTCTTGTGGAAAGTTTTTCTAAACAAGCAGAAAATAGTTTTGGGGAGATTGTGTCTCATTGACAGACCCTTTTTATATGTTGATTTGGACTTTATCATTGTTGACCTGTATAATGCTTGCATTTTCATATATTGATTGGAGGATATTGGTGTAAGCTCTGTCTATTCCTTGGTTGATTAGGGCATTGATTATTGCTTGCTTTTTCAAAGTCAAAGGGCTTTTCTTAGTCAATGAAGGCTATACATAATGGAAGGTTGTATTCATTATACTGCTCTATAACTTGTTGCACTGTCTGGATGTGGTCCATTGTACTGAAACTGCTCCTGAAGCCTACTTGTTCCTTAGGTTGTAAAGTGTTGTGCCCATTTTTCTTGATAGAAACTTTGTTAAAACCTTGCAAACCACTGTCAAAAAACTTATTGGTGCGAAGTTTTTTGTGCAGTAGGATGGAATTTTGGGGCTTTTTCCAGGTTTCAGGCACTTTGCTGAGTAGTAGGCAGTTTGAAAATAGTTTAGCTAGGGCTCTGAATAAGGTATGACTTACAGCTTTCAATATTTCAATAGTAACTTTATCAGGTGAAGCTGCTTTGCCAATTTTCATTGATTTTATTGCAGCTTCTGCTTCTTCTACTAAAACTTCTGGTACCACTTGAGCCTCTGGCACTACATTCAGTTGTTGTCCTACATCGTTATAAAGATTTAAATACAACCACTCTTTTTATTGCTTGTTGCTGAGTTTTTGCTGTTGTACCATCTTAAAGGTATAGTAATGTTTCAAA
This sequence comes from Rhinophrynus dorsalis, assembly GCA_037306005.1. Lineage (NCBI taxonomy): Eukaryota > Metazoa > Chordata > Amphibia > Anura > Rhinophrynidae > Rhinophrynus > Rhinophrynus dorsalis. The sequence continues at coordinate 384,026,629 of CM074723.1, read as the reverse complement.
ATAAAAGCAGAGTGTTATTTCAATACTGTCAGAATTGTAGTTCAAGAGTAATTGAATGATAAAGTATCCCCCTCCCGCCCCTTTTACCTAGTGTAAACCACTTCCCCCCAGATGTGGAATCTGGTCTTGTGACCAGACAGGTCACAGCAAGGAACAATCTTCTTACTGTGAGAACAATGAAAACCCTGTCCCCCTTAACAGGTTTTTCCCTTATACTAATTGAAGATTGTCCCTTTCTGCAAGCCATCTGGACACCACCTTTCTGTTCTGAGGTGAGCAGTGTTACATCAGTAAAAGGGGCAGGATGAGGATACTTTATCATTCAATTACTCTTGAACTATAACTCTGACAGTATTGAAATAACACTCTCCATGGCCCAGATACTATGAAGATTAATTGTAGCTGCTTTTATTTTTAAACATTACTATCCCTTTAAAGCTTTAATGCAAACATTTAGCTCCTATGTGTGTGCCATCTTTTGTTTTGCTTCCTTTAGACCTTGATTTTCTTTTGATGAGCTCAGCATTGAATGTGTGCTTTCCTTCTTTAATGCACTTCCTTATGGTCTTGTACATTTCTACATATTCTTCCCTGGTTCTAATATTACCATCTGCATAAATTCTCTTTGCTTCTTCATCATGGCAACTGTTTCTTTTGATATTCGATTTGTTTTTTCTTGTTTTACAGTAGATGAATGGGCAGTGTCTATGATAGTCTCAGTAACTTTTTCATTGTGGGTTGAAACATCTGTTTCTGGAAGGTCTTGCAGCACACTGAAACGATCAATAGTGCTATCTCAAAATTCTGATGATTTTTCAGTAGCTGGCTAGAGTTGATCTTCACGTTTGTTGACTTGATCATTTTCTTTCTTGCAGTCAGTTTTGATTTTTACTCTCACTAGACAATGGTCACAATGTTAAAACGATGTAAGACTGATCAGTTGTCAGCTGTTACTCCTAGATTTAAGCACTCCTCTGTGACTTCTGGGCTTGGTGGACATCCACGTCACTGTATTCATAGACACCTAAATCAAGGTGTGACGTGAGTGCCGCTGTGCACTCCCATGGTGTTTCCTTATGTCTTTTCTAGCTATCTGAGCCTTAGTTCTTGCCCATCAGTGTATGACCCCATCCTGATTCTGGAATCCTGACTCCTCTGCTGCCTGCTGATTTTGCTCTGTTGTGTTCCTGTGTAAGACCTTGGGCTGTACCTGAATACTCTTCTGCCTGCTGATTACTCCATATTGCCTGGCTGTGTATGACCATTTGATAGTGCCTGATTACTCTTCTGCCTGTTGATTACACCAAATTGCCTGCCTTTGTATGACCACTTTCCAGTGCCTGAATTCTCTTCTATCTGATGATTACACCATATTGCCCGCCTGTGTATGACCTTGGCCTGTCTCTGATCCCTCTTCTGGAGACCCTTCTAGCTGAGTTCCAGCAGCCTGGACAGGTCAGTTGTCTATTTACTATCCGGTAGTCTGTTCACTACTTGCTTAGGAGAGTTGTGTCTTGTGGCCTACGTATCCTATCTACATTCTCTATTCAGCACACCCTAGCTGTAACTCTCACCTGCAGGAGAGAAGGTGCTGCCTATGAGGGGATCATCCTGGGCACACTTACAGCTTCTCTGGGGTTTGCCATCCGGGCTTGTGGCCTGCACCTCTTCATCGGCCCTAGCTGCAGCAAGTTCCCCCTGAAGTCGATTTCACTTGTAATACCATTCGGGCTTTTCCACATTTATTTTTTGTGGGCCTTTTTCCTGTAGAATGAATTCAAGATGTACAAATTTGGTTCTTCTGCAAATTTGATCAGTTGGTTGCTTCTTTTTCCAGTTAAAATGGTGCCATTATGGCTCTTACCAATTCTTCATTATAAATTTGTAGCGGTAATTCTTCTTTTCTGTTAATCAAGAATCCAGTTCCTCCACAGAGTCCATTTTTCTTTATAATACAGCCAGTGTCCATCTTCTAATTTGACTTTTTTTTTTTTTTTTTTTTTACGAGTCTGTCATTAGCCGCTGATGTACCAATTGATAAGATTTAGTTTTTGCACAAGTTCCTCTAAGCGTTAAACAGTACTCATAGATCAAATGTTAAGAGTTCCAATGTCTAAAAGACCAAAGGCAGCCTGATAGAACCTGGTAATACTTAGCACCCTCTTCTATTGAGCTGGTCTTCCCACTGCCGTAGGAAGTAGCTCCCAAGCCTGCGGGGAATGAAGGCCATTGTTTTTTTGTAAAGCCATGCTGAGGGAATGAACCATAATCAGCCATGCTGGTCCAGTGTGGGCTGGCAGGTTTTGGATCAATTTATCTACACTGTACAAAAATGTGTATATAAAAGAAGAAGGCCTTCATGTGACAGACATTCTCTGGCAACGCCCAGGGGCAGCAGTAAGCAAGAGATACATGGGGTGGGGTTTTTACACCCACACCCCCATGGCCACTCCTGTAAAAGTCTCTGCAAGGACTTTGTCCATGTCCTCCCTCACAAATTTCCAGCATCTCTTCTGTCTCTGCTCTCAACTATTATGATTTACTACTCTGCCCACGATGCCTCTAAATATTGCTTTCTCCATGCTGCACCCTCACTAGTATAATGAGTACTTTCTCCCTTCTCTGTATACAGCCTGATACACAGTGCATAAGAGTGCTGGTGTGATATGTCTTGGAGCAGTAAAGAGATTTGGATGGACACACAGGAAGTTAAGAGCTGTGGAGAAGGCCTGGTTGGTCAAGGGTCTATTCTTTATTTATATATGTATTGCACAGCAATAAGCCTCTGTTACCTCTTTGTTCTGTGTATCACTACTTTAATGAGATAGAAGGATTGAGAGCATGATTATACACACCATATATGCACTGAAATGAAGAGAGAGGAATATTGGGCTCTTATGTAAAGTTTTCATACTTCAGATAGTCCCAAACTTAACATTCTAAAATTAGTCACCCAGAACCAATTCATGTGCATTGGATAACCACAAAGATGAAGTGGTGGGTGTAATGCACTATATAAATGCCCAATATAAGCAACACTTTACTGGAAAGAGCACAAAACTATACCAGTAGAAAATATGAGTGTGGTGACTTTGCATATGGTAGGAAAGGGAGGGTATGAGAACTGTTACATAACAGGTGATAAACTCTAACACACGTTTAGTTTACTGAATTGTTTCCTGAAATTAATTTAAAGCCTCTTTGGCACTTTTCCTTCTGTCTATGTCTTCACCTGTAGGTGAAGAAAATAGCAGCATGAAGGAACAGTGTACTAGATTTTTTTAAATAAATTGCAGGAGACACTTCAATACATTATTAGCATGCTCTGCTCATTCTTAACTCTCAGAATGACAAGAGCTGAAGCAGAAGCAATTAAACAGTCACAAGCAGTCCTTTTCCTCAGAGAACCCTTTTTAGCAAATAGAACTTTCAAAGTGGCTGTGAGAGAGGGGGGGCATCATCATAATACTCAGTGGGTGAGGGTGAGACGGGCCTGGCATGTGTGGCACTGAATTAATCACCAGGTCAGCACAGTTTCCCCATTCACAGTAGAGTAGGTAATGCTTCTTGACTGATTGGCTGCTAGACTGGACCTCATGTTAATAATCAAGTGTCACGTGGAGTGAAAGGAACCCCAGAACACCATATCTGATATATAGATATATATATATATATATACATATATATATTAATATTGGCTCAGCTTGCTATTGAGTAAATGTGTAATTGTCTAACAGTGGGCTGGAATGTGATCAACCAGTCCCAGCCCATGCCAAGCTTAAGTGGTCTGGATTATGACCAAGAACCAGCCTACCTAAGGTTAGTTAATATTTGTATTAACCTCTTTCATATATGTGATGTCTCTGTTCATAGCAGTTAAAACATTTGTCAATTTTCACTGCATATATACTATCACCCCAGCCTTATTCCACTGAGTGCTATTAGTTTCATATTCAGGGATTTGGGGTGGGGATTTTTTTTTTGCACCTGTGCCAAAGGCTGGCTGGGAATGATCCGTGTTCCACTGGGGTGACATATATTCTGTGGTTCTGTGATTACCAGTATTAGAAAGTTAGAGTGTCACATATTTTTTGTGTTCTGTGGCTATTACTAATAAAAGGCTGGGAAGTCACACAGTATTTATGTGCTTCTACAACTACTGGTGGGAAGTGGAATCTCCCCCGACTCATTTCACATGGACAATGCTATGTTTATTTGTTTTTTGAGAAACATCATCTGTTAACATCAATGCGCATTTGATGAAGCTAGATCTGGGCACCCACAGACAGAAAACTCATCATTGGATGCATATATAAGTATATTTTAGCCCTCAAAAATCACACTATTTAGCCCTTTGAGTACATGATATCTTGATAAATGACAGCTGCACTCAGAGTTTACAAGGCTTGGAGGGGCTGGTTCAATACAAATAATGATATACATAGATTTGAGGTTCTCAAAATACAGGGATGGGTGGGGCCATATGACTCCGGCCGTTTTCACCCTTTTGCCGTATTGGGGCTGTAGGGTATAAAATCAACACAGTGTTTAAACACTATGGCAAATTAGTGAAAAGTGGGTGCAAGCCCACCTTGCTCCAAAAAGTTGACATTTCTGTTTCAAATGTGCTGCTAGTGATGGTAGTGCACACCCTCAGTTGACTCTAAAACATGTGAAATAGTGAGGCCTAAATCTGTTCGGCATGATGAAATATGGGAAACTTAATTCTCTTGAAAATCTCACCAACACTAATCAAACAGAATTTGGAGAAACCAAAGAGTGATAAGAAGACAATAATTTTTCAAAAAATGTTTGTCTTTTCCAAAAGGATAAAACCAGCAATATTTTTGTTAAGGACAAAAATACAATCATCAAAAAATGTATGCAATTCTGAGAGATGAGACGATCAGTTGTGAAATTCCCATTGAGAAGTGGCTATGTTATCTTTGACAGAACCTTTTTGTCTAGATGTCTGCATTTAAGATCACAAATAACTCAAATGAAGCTTTCAAAACTACTGTTTCACACATCTACCACATCTAATAGCCTTTCTGAACACATTACTCTTGAATGGATTGTGTTAGTATGAATAAGCTCTCATCTGTAAAAGCTCAGTGAAAGAATAGACTTTATTGTGCAAGCAAATGCCACCATAAGTCAGAATGTTTTTAGAGTACCATACAGCGTCTGAAATCCTGTTTAGCTTTATTTGTGTTATATGGTCTGAGAACATTCTGCTGTATATCAAAGAAAATAAACACTTGAATTTCTGTCTGCTAGCAGATTATGATGTGTTATAAAATGTTGTCTAAGCTCAGACAGTTGCTAAAAGTATAAGTTATGTGATACTTCGATGCACACTGAGTAGAATTACTGTTTCATTATTCTGCATTCTACTAGTGTGGTAAGGAAAAGTTAAAGAAAAAAGACTTAGTTCTCTCCTCTTGCAGATGAATTTAGTGCAAGTGATTGCAATCTGTGTGTGAGGTGGATGTTTCGTTTCTTTTTCTTTCTGGGATGTAATCTGGGGCCTTCTGCTATATAAGCGGAGGAAGAGTGAGTTTTGTAAAGTGATACTCCATTCCAAAGTTTAGCTTTCACTTGCCTTTTTATCTCCTGATCCGGCATCTGAATTTTGTAAGAGTCAGTTCCAGAGTTTAGTACAATTACCTGCTTAACTCTTGCCTTGCCTACCTCTCCTTCTTAAACCACCTACCTGCATTGTTCTGCCAGCATTCCTGTTGTATCTTTATATACTGATCTCCTGTGTACCAGCCTTTGCCTGTTCCAGCATCCCATTTGACTGTTGCCAGCCTTTTGGCCCTTTCCTACTTTGATAATGTTGACCTCTCCAGTTCTTTGAATTTTGTTTGTCCAACTATTCTGCTCTGTTATTCTGCCTACAGCCTCAATCCTGTTTACCTGCACTTATCTCCCCTCCTTTGAGTTGCTTTTACACTTTCTGTCTCTTTGTACCCCAACAGTCTACAGCTGATTTCTCTTGGACTTGTGCAGTTGTCTCCTCCACTCTTCGGTGGATGGCTTTGCTGATTGAGCAGCAGACCTCCTCCACTTGGTGGCTGGCATTGCCGTTAGTGTGGAGGTTCCACTAGCAGTTGTTCCCCTACTCTCATCATATGTCTGCTCCCATTTGCTGCTTTCCCTTCTCTCAGTTCCTTTGCTTTATTAGTCCTTCCCTGTGTGGCCCTACTGGTATTTATCTCTCTCTGCACAATTTCTTCCTGCATTTCCTCGGCATTTCCTCCTGAAAGCTTGACTATACCGTACTGGGTCCTACTCAACTGGGCATTATTAATTTGGTGTTATGGCTGACAACTTTACCTCCAGCCCTTGGACTGTATCAAGGTCTGGCTTAAGGCCATCTACATTCCTCAACATTGTACCCCAGTGTTACACCCTTGCATCACAGGATGCTCTCTTTTTCCTATATCTGCACTGTGGGACCCACCTGAAAAACCCATTATGTGTAAGCTGCCTGTGCTTGTATATTTGCAAAATACATGTTAGCAAATACTTCTGTTTGCATTGAATGAAATTACTGTTTTCTTGTTCCAAATGTGTTCTCCTAGTGTGGCAAGGTAAGAGTTACAAAAAAAGCCTTTTTTCTCTCCCTTTGCGGATGGATGTGTTATTTTTCATTGGTGGGTTGTAAATGGTCTCCTTCTGCTATATAAAGCAGAGGGAGTTTGTGGGTTGGTGGTACATGATTGCTCTTGCTTGGAAGGACTGTTATTTCTAACAGCTGAGAGAACAGCCTCTCTAGCCCTGATGGTATCTATGATACACAAAGACCTAGAAAATCAAATACTTTGATGTCTCCCAGGTGCTTGAGTTTGGCATAAAGTGGATCTGGTTGATATATTGCTGGGAGTTACTGGGAATGACAGCTGAAATGACACATGTTTCTATTAATGACAAAGTCAGTGGATGATGGAAGTCCGTCAAGAAGGATTTAAGGAATTTAGGTCCCAATCTTAAGCAAGGAACCTCATAAGGTGGTATTATTTGAAATACTACCAGTGCCACAGGTAACACCACAAAGTCACTGAAAGATTAAGGAATTAAATGTATGGCTAAAGACTTGGTGTAAGCAGCAGGGATTATGGTTTCTAGAGTACTAGGCTGTGTTTTCTAGGGATGGAAGAACAGTCCCTTTTTATTTTGTGGAAAAATATACATTTGCTGCTTATTTCTGCAGAAATTCCTGGGCATAGAAAATGTATTAAATTTATACCATTTCAGTACAACCAGTTTCTCTCAAGAATGTTTGCTGGTTTCCACTTATGCTTTCCCTGGCTAAAGAATCCCCTTCCCAATACTATAAAAACACAGAACTTTCCCCCATGCTGGGAGGTCTGTTAGTGAGATGTTACATTGGAGAGGGAAGAAAGTTGTCATTTAAAAACAGTTTGCAGATGTAGACTGTGTTACTGCAATTGCCTGATGCACTATGTTTTGTCCATACTAAGGCATTCTGTCCAAATGAGCAAGAAGAGTTTAATGACTGCTGGTTCTGCTGATAAGGAGGAATCCTCTAGCAGTAGCACCAGCAGCAGTGGGGCTCAGAACCCATTTGCACCATCAACATATTGTGCTGCCACCCTCGATACTCTCACCACATCACCAGGACCCTGGGGTTTTACTATACAGTAGGATACATTTTCCCCAGGTGGCAAGGAACAGATGCAGCACAGAGTTACAGATGCCTCAGCCAGATCCTTAGCTAGATGCTGTGAGAGTGACACCAGGTGCACCACCTACACTTATGTTACACCATCACCTCCAATAGTACAAGAAAAGGAAGAATCTGATTTTGGTGATAGTGCTGCTGATGGTGGCACTGGGGGTGATGATTCAGAGATGGTGATAGCTTTCCTAGCTCAGAACAATCAGGAATATGAAAATATATGAGTATCACTAATACTGATGACAGAAATCTGACTCACACCTGCAGTCAGAATGGAGCGTATATCTGACTCATGCCTGCAGTCAGTATAAAGAAGCGTATACTTAACTCACGCCTGCAGTCAGTATCATAGCTAGTCTGCCAGAGCCCCAGGTCCGCAGCAGAAAGGGTGTCTACTAGGTACAGGGGGAAACCAAAAGAACAGTCAGACAGAGCCAACGGTCAGCACCAGAGAGGGTAGTTAGACAAGCCAGGTCATACACAGTTCAAGTAGTCAGCCAGAGCCACAGGTCTGCACCAGATTGGGTGTCCATTATAAGGATAAGACAAAAGAATAGTCAGACAGTGCCACAGGTCGGTACCAGACTGGATGGAAGACAAGCCAGGTCATACACAGAGCCCAAGGTAATAGAACTGCTTTGAACAACAACGCAAGGGCAACTGAGTCAGGACACCGACTGCCCTTTAAACCCCTCCTCAGGAAGTAGGTAGGAGGAGCAGGCTCAGAGGAAGGAAGTAGGTAGGAGGAGACTACAGGAAGCATGGCATAAAACAGAGGCCTGCTTCACTCTGAAGCCTCACGCCTGCAGATGACACGTGGACTGACGCAGAGCGTCGCTGAAGTGGCAGCACTGGAAACAAGATAAGCTGTGACAGTTTGCTAATCTAGTAGTTCCTGATGCTGATGAATCCCAACATTTGCAAATTCCACAGCTGGATTAGGCTGGTGTATCCACCACACTGCTTATTAGTTAGTTAGTTGGGTGTGGAATCATAACCATTGCCACATATGGCGGTGTTGAAAATACCATGCCATCAGTGAAATGGGAAAAGTGCTTTTAAATCCTAGAACTCGTGTGGAGGCAGCAGTATCAGCACCGGAATCCACTTAAGGTGCATCTGGGTAGGTGCTATGCAGTCAAGAAGATCCTTCCTAACTCCCCCATACCATGGGGGTTGTACTTTTCATGGGAGTGTGAAAGCCTCCACTGTAATGTGCACACTCTGTGACAAGGTTGTAAATTGGGAGAAAAAGGGTCACGCCTAAGTACATCTGCCTTAAGACACATGTGAAGAATAACCAGGCTCGTATTGGAGTGTCACGGTTTTTTAGGACTCTCAGACCAAATAAGTGAAAATAAAACACACTTTATTAAAGTGAATAAAGCACAAGTACGCCCTCTAGGGGCGGTAGGTAATACACAGGAAAGTAAACTGATATATTTACAATGGTAATAGCACAAAAGACATAAATGCAAAACAGTATGCACTAGGGTGATATTGACCCCCAAGGGGTTAATGTCCATATAACAGTCTGTCTCAGATGTGGAGGTTTGACACGCCCTGGATGTTAAAAGGCTGTGCTGTATAGACAAAGTTCATCAAGTGCTGAGGATAGAGCTGCCTTGCCAAGGTGTTGGATAGTAAGCAGAAAGGGAAACAACTTAGCCCCCACGGGCGTAGTTACAGGAACTGCTTTCGTTCGTGCAAGTGCCAATAGCCCCCACGGGCGTAACGGAAACCGGCCGGCGGTGCAAGAGCTAACAGCCTCCAGAAGTGTGATCGAATGCTGTAATAAGAGAGCAAGAGCCACTAGCCCCCTCGGGCGCAGTACCGGATGAACCAACACTGAAGCCTTTCTGCCAACACTCTATGTCAAGTGATATCGTCGGTAGCCAATACCGGAGAGCCTTAAGCGCCCAAACGGCCCAACTATGTGAACACTCTGCACTGGTGGACTAGAGTTGCCGACGGAGAGCGGCCAACTCAGCAGCAGTATCACGGGTAACGAGGCTCGTACGAGAATGAATTCGAGTCAGCACTGCAAGAGTTAAAATGCACGTTTACTCGAGGCTTCAGCGCTACTGCAAGGCTCTGCACAGGGAGGAAGGCCCACAGCATACACACAACTCTGCACAAAGAATGGGGCACAGCACTAAATCGAGTGAAACACCAGGCAAGGCAGTCACTCTGACACGGCCAGCAGAGACTGGAAATGTTGCGGTGGCGACAACTGAAACGCAGGTCACTGGAACAAGCTGGAAGTCGATCTTCGGAGCAGGAAGTCAGCCGGGCCGGGTCGGAGCACGTAGGAGGCAGTCATACAAGCCGGGTCATACACGAGCAGGAACGTCAGTCTAGCCGGGTCAGGATCCAAGGGTGGTACGCAGACGACCCGGGTCATACACAAGCAGGTACACTGGAGAATGGTCAGGACAAGCCGAATCGGTACACAGGAACTCAGAATACTGGAACACAGCAACAGCACTACTGGCTCAGGAACACCACGAAAGGGCATCTGACAGATGTGATAGCCAGGTATAAAAAGGTCATCAGGGGGCGGGTCAAACTCAGATAGCAAATCAGTGCCGGCCACAACTGAGAGTGACAGGAATCACAGGCACTGTGATAGTACCCCCCTCTCAAAGACCCCCTCTCCCGGCCTGAGGTCTGGGTTTCAAAGGATATTTAGAGTGAAAGCTGCGTACCAATCTCGGAGCATGGAGATCCCCCTGATCAACCCAAGAACGTTCCTCAGGGCCATAGCCCTTCCAGTGAACCAAATATTGCAGCTTTCCTCTAAATCTCCTGGAATCAATAATACTCTGGACTTCATATTCTTCCTGGCCCTGGACGTCCACCGGCCCAGGAATCACTGGCGTAGAAGTATAACGATTGCACACCAAGGGTTTCAGGAGTGACACGTGGAACACATTATGAATGTGCATAGAGGGTGGAAGCTCCAGAGCATAAGAAACTGGATTAATCTTGTGGATAATCTTAAAAGGACCAATGAACCGGGGAGCCAGTTTATTGGATGGCACTTGTAAATTGAGGTTTCTGGATGACAGCCATACCCTGTCCCCAACCTGAAATGAGACCGCTGGAAGGCATCTGAGATTAGCGTGCCTTTGCTGCCGCCTGAAAGACTGACTGAGGGACCTTTGAACCTGTGCCCAAGTGGAACGGAGTCGTGCCAAATGCTCGTCAAGAGCAGGAATCTGCTGCGCCTGAAAGGAGTCCGGGAGCAGACAAGGCTGGAAACCATAATTCACAAGAAACGGGGAGCTCCCGGATGATGAGTTAACCGCACAGTTTCTGGCAAACTCTGCCCATGGCAACAGGTCAGCCCAATTATCATGATGATCGGTGACAAAGCAGCGCAGGAACTGTTCCAGTCCCTGATTGGCACGCTCAGCGGCCCCATTCGTCTGGGGATGGTAGGCAGAGGAAAATGACAATTGGATGCCCATCTGACCACAAAATGCCCTCCAGAACCTAGACACGAACTGGCTCCCACGGTCGGAGACAATCACTCTGGGCACTCCGTGCAGACGGAACACCTCTCTGGCAAAAACTATAGCCAATTCCTGGGCCGATGGAAGGCCAGTCAGAGGCACAAAATGTGCCATCTTAGAGAATCTATCGACCACCATAAGAATGAACGTGTAACCTCTAGATGCCGGTAGTTCTCCCAAGAAGTCAATGGATATGTGAGACCATGGACGGTCTCCGTTAGGGACTGGTTGCAATAAGCCCACGGGGAGACGCCTAGGGGTCTTGGCACGGGCACAAGTGGTAAAAGCTGCCGTAAAAGCGGCGCAGTCAGCTCTCAACATAGGCCACCAAAATAACTGCGAGAGGGACCATACTAGTTGGTCCCTACCAATATGCCCAGCCGCTTTAGAGGCGTGATAAGTCTCCAACAGACGGACACGGAAAGACTCATCTACGAAACACTTCCCCACTGGGGTTTCAGGAGGTGCCCGTGATTGTGATGCCAGTATCTCTTCCCCTAGTGGCGAGGTTATGGTGGTACGAATAGTAGCCAGGATCTGATCTGGCTGAATGATGGGTACCGGTACTTCCTCCCTCTCAGTGTCAGAGGCGAACTGACGTGACAACGCATCAGTCTTGATATTCTTTGAACCAGGAAGATAGGATACTAGGAAATTGAACCGGGACAAAAACAGCGCCCACCTGGCCTGTCTAGACGACAGCCTTTTGGCCTCAGAGAGATAGGTTAAATTCTTGTGGTCGGTAAGAATTAGTACTGGAGTCTGAGTGCCCTCCAAGAGGTGTCGCCATTCCTTAAGTGCTAGTATGATGGCCAAAAGTTCTCTGTCGCCAATCTCGTAATGACTCTGGGTGCTGGACAATTTCTTAGAGAAGAACCCACAAGGCATTAAAGTGCCACCTCCCACAGGACGTTGGGAGAGCACCGCCCCAACCCCAACCTCTGAAGCGTCCACTTCCAAAGTAAACGCCCCCACGGGCGTAACGGAAACCGTCCGGCGGTGCAAGAGCTAACAGCCTGCAGAAGTGTGATCGAATGCTGTAATAAGAGAGCAAGAGCCACTAGCCCCCTCAGGCGTAGTACCGGATGAACCAACACTGAAGCCTTTCTGCCAACACTCTATGTCAAGTGATATCGTCGGTAGCCAATACCGGAGAGCCTTAAGCGCCCAAACGGTCCAACTATGTGAACACTCTGCACTGGTGGACTAGAGTTGCCGACGGAGAGCGGCCAACTCAGCAGCAGTATCACGGGTAACGAGGCTCGTACGAGAGTGAATTCGAGGCAGCACTGCAAGAGTTAAAATGCACGTTTACTCAAGGCTTCAGCGCTACTGCAAGGCTCTGCACAGGGAGGAAGGCCCACAGCATACACACAACTCTGCACAAAGAATGGGGCACAGCACCAAATCGAGTGAAACACCAGGCAAGGCAGTCACTCTGACACGGCCAGCAGAGACTGGAAATGTCGCGGCAGCGACAACTGAAACGCAGGTCACTGGAACAAGCTGGAAGTCGATCTTCGGAGCAAGAAGTCAGCCGGGCCGGGTCGGAGCACGTAGGAGGCAGTCATACAAGCCGGGTCATACACGAGCAAGAACGTCAGTCTAGCCGGGTCAGGATCCAAGGGTGGTACGCAGACGATCCGGGTCATACACAAGCAGGTACACTGGAGAATGGTCAGGACAAGCCGAATCGGTACACAGGAACTCAGAATACTGGAACACAGCAACAGCACTACTGGCTCAGGAACACCACGAAAGGGCATCTGACAGATGTGATAGCCAGGTATAAAAAGGTCATCAGGGGGCGGGTCAAACTCAGATAGCAAATCAGTGCCGGCCACAACTGAGAGTGACAGGAATCACAGGCACTGTGATATGGAGCTAAGATATTGAGGGTTACTTGTTCTTTATTGTGGGATGGTAAAGGGACATAGTGACTGAGACCAGCTGATTTATTGGAGGATGATTTAAATTTGTCAACATGCCTAATTAGAGCCAACGTGCCAGGGTGTGTGATTGTAGGCCTTTCCCCTCATAAAAAAATTCACACACTATGCCCATTGCAGTTATGTTGTCGCAAACGATAAATATTCCAGCACTTTTGATTTTAGAACAGGTGGAGGAAGAGAAGGATTATGTTGAATGGGCAGCCTCTGTCATGTCGGCATTATCCATTTACTATTCCTGTATCCTGCGTCTGCCTCTAAGCACTGATTGATTATGACCTCCAGCTGTACTTGGCTTAGGACACTATTTAAACCAGCCTGCCTGAGCTCCCAGTGCTCACTTGTTAGCTCTGGTATTGAAGATCCAGTTTCCTTATCAGCCCTTTTTGCTGCCATAAGGATCAAGTCCCCTGTATTGCTGACAGTTTCTTCCTTGATGAACCTGAAGTGGTGGTGGCTTGTTGTGGTTCTGCTGCTGCCTCAGCACTAAGGCTAGTAGACACTACAACCATCATCTGTCCTTTGTCACCATTGGTACTGGTTCCAGAACCACAGTCTGTGGGGATGATTATGACAGGTGGAACCACCATTACTTCTACCCATGAGCGTGTTGGAAACAGTAGCCTGATCCCATGAAACATGATGCTCAGAAGTCTTAGCAACAGTAACCATGTCACTAGCATGCAAACAATTGTTCTAAGTTTGCTTTGCTAAAAGCCTGCAAGCAATTTTTTAAAGTCTTTCTTTGCTCTAGGCATCCTAACCTTGCTGCAAGCCTGATAAAAAAATGTCAAGGCTTGCCTTGCTGTAGGCCTGCTAATATTTTTCTACAAGGCTTAATTTGTTGTAAGCCTACTCACATTTTTTTCAATGCTTACTTGGCTGCATTAGGGTGTGCTAAAACTTTATGAAGGTTTTACCTTTATTCATAATTGTTTTTTCAATGTTAAGAAATGCAGGCCACTAATATAATGTTTAATGTTTTACATAGACTGCAAATTAGCTGTAAAAGAAATGCATTATTGAAAGGCCTGCTGGCTAACCCTTCTGTAAATTTCTTTCATTCATTTCTTATTATGTGTCCCTCCTTCTCTTCTGTTCTACTGTTGCTGTATGCTTCACTGTCTTGTGTTTTTTTCTTTCATATTTTTCCATAATACTCATATGGTATTAATGCTGATTCATTTTTAAAAACTTAACCCTTTGAGTGCCAGAGGGGTATGCAACGCATTGCAAAGCAATGCAAAGCAATGCGTTGCGTACCCCTCTGGCACTCAAAGGGTTAAGTTACCAAAATTGCTGTTGGAAAGACATGTCCTATCGTCATTAACTATATAACCAGCTGCACTGAAGCCCCCTTCAAATCCTTTTCTCATATAAACACTCCAGCATGAAACACTAGTTATCAACATCCACAACAGTAGCAATGAGTACTTCTGTTGCTGTTCAAAGTGCATTGATAAGCTAGGAGACAAATGCATAGCACCACTCAAAATCACACTTAAAATGATATGTAGGACATGTGGGGGAGCTAGTTACAATTAATAAAAAATACTATATGAGCCTAATAGTTTCAAGAAAGGGAGAGGGCAAATGATAAGCGTCCATTCAAACAGATGTATCCAAGTTGTGCAAATAATGTGAATTTTTTAGAGAGCGCTCCAATGAGCTACTTGCCAATGGGATACAACAATACGAAATTTGATAATGTTCCAAAATGTTAATAAGAATGGTACTAGCTATCCCTAAGCAAAGTCCCTAGTCACATTCTTTGCTGCTTGTCTCAAACAAAAAGAAACAATGCGGTATGTGATGGATATTACATCTTGTATCATAATGTACACTCACCTGGTGTTCCCTTTATGATTGTCTATATAAGCACTTAATTACTGCACATATTGTACTCCTTCTATACTAAATATAAACTGCAAAGTGCTAAGTACACCTGTGACATTATATAAATAAAAATATACATACAGACATATGTAACCAACATGGAAAAGCTATAGGGATAGGGGAGATACAGCTGAAAAAACATCTAAAAGCCAATCAGCTTCTATGGGGGAATGACAAAACCTGCAACAAGCTGATTCGCTTGGAGGTAAGTAAGCACACATCCCAGCAGGCTGGCGTCCATTTTGAACAGAGGCTGGCCATATAAAAAGCCAGTTTCTGTTCAAACTTCCCTCATTGGGAGTCAGGCAATGGCCCAGTACATAAGGAGGGTGGATCTGTGCTGGTAGACATCGCTGCCGCTGCCAGCGGAGCCAGTGGAGATGGTGGCAGTGGGATTTTATTGCAACATGGGAATGGATTTTTATTTTTAACAACACAGATATTACTTATTTATTTAAAATGGACTGTATGTATAAAAAAGAAAGAAAATTAGAGAATAAAGAAAAAGGAAGACTGAAGAAGAGTAACACAGATCTGGGTGTTAGGCTAGTGTTGGGGTAGCATTGTTGCTCTTCACTGTTAGAGGCTGTGTAGGGTTAGTGTTTGGGAGGATGATTGTGTGTGTGTTTTAGCTAATGATTGGTGCTTGTCAGTATGTCAGGCACTGATTATTAGTTTTTTTCCTTTGATGTTCCCATTATTCACACTTTGTAGCGTGAGTTTTGGGAACTTAACACAAAACGGAGGTTTGGCCACAAGTCCTCTTCTGTGTCCTAATGTCCATTGTAGTTGCAGCTGGTAAGACACCTGAATAGTTCCGCTAGCAGTTTTTGCTAACAGGCCATCAGGTAATATTACCCTACCGGTTGTTTTATCAGCCTCAGTTGAATGAAGATAATGAGCAGCAACAATAATAAATGTAAGGCTGATTTACTAAGAAATTTAGCAATTGCGGGACAAACCAACTGTACCACACGAGAAATAAACATTGCTATTGATGTAAATAGGGCTTTTAACCCCTTGAATGTTTGTGGTATCTATTTAAGGAGTTAAAGCCCTATTTTTATTCAAAAGAAGTGAAAGAATTATGGGGCTAATTAATTGCACTATAGAGGAGAAGTAAAAATCCCCCAAACCCCCTTTAATTCAAATGAGGATTTTAACCCCTTGAATGCTAAAGAGGTTGCTCTCTAGCATTCAGGAGGTTAAATTTACCATTTAAATCAATGGACATTTTTATTTCATCCCATAGTGCAGTTAGCTTGTCACAGAATTCCTCCACTTTTCTTTTGAACATGAGCCCTAATTGTGTGTTCATTCATGCTGCTAGGGAATCCTCTGACATTTAATCACCCATAACTGTGCAGTACCAATCCTGGCTCAAGAATTTGTAACAAATAGAGTCTGATGCTGGTTGCTATAAAAAGAAATATTCTCTAGTAGACACTGGGTAGGTCAGAATCACCTTGCATGCAATATATTTTTAGAATCACTAAACTTATTCTGAGTGCGTTCATTATTGATGTAACCTTCTCTGACCATTGCCTTTATAAACTCCCTGCATGAGTAAAATTCCTACCACATAAAGAATGACCACTATCAAGGGAATTATCAGATTAAGTGTTTTTCTGCCTTTATTGGTAAATCAGACATTCCAAAAGCATTTAACCCCTTAAGGACCCATGACAGTCCTGGACCGTCATGGGTTGTTATACCCTTAAGGACCCATGACGGTCCTGGACTGTAATGGCTTAAATGATAGCAGCGTGCCTCCGTGCACGCTGCTATCATTAATTCCAGGCTGAGACTGAACGTTCCGAGACCGGGGCGTTCAGTCTCAGCCCTTCTTGCTTGTGCCAGCGATCACATGTACCGGCATTCTGAGAGATAGAGGCAGTATGCAAAGCATGCTGCCTCTATGTCTCTCCTCTGCCTCTGTCTCTGTCTTACTATCAAAGTAAGGGAGAGAGAGAACTAGAGAGGAGACACCTATTGGTAAAAGAAAATACAGCAGCTGGGGGTATTAACACCTTCACTGCTGGTGCTGGAGGCTGGCTAAATGCAGGTCAATTTCTGACCTGCAATGATACACTTCTCTGTTTTTTTAAAAAAAAAAACACAACACACTTTTTTTTTGCAAAAAAAATTTTATTGAAAAAAAAATCTCATTAAACAATATTGGAAGTGTGATTGTTGTAGAGTCATGTAATACACTTATACACACCGCCAAATGTCAGGGATAAAAAAGTGACAAAATAGGGTGGGAAAAAGGGACATGGGGATTTCACCCAGGAGGGACAGTGGCCACTTTAAACTGCGCATCATGCAGGCTCCATAAAAATTTAACCCTTTGCGCCCAATTGATCCCAAGAGAAAAAACAAAAATGAGGTACAATTCTGGAACAAAACACCTGCACCATAGGGTGCAAATAAAAAAATCACCAAATTTACTTTAAGTTTATATAAATCTTTTAATCATGTTATGTGTTGGAGACCTTTCTAGAATTCAAGGGATTAAAATACCCATTTAAATCAAAAGAACTTTAAATCAATGGGATTGTATTTTCTCCCCTATGGCACAGATAGTTTGCCCTAGAAGTACTCCTCTTTAGGTTATTGAATTGCACCTCGAGACTGTTAAGCACTTCAATGCAAGGCTTAAATGGCAAGTAACATGGAGAAATAAAAACAATGAATGTAAATTGCCAATCTTTCTTACTAGTAACTTTCTGCTACTGTCACCCCAGGAAGTAGCAGGTACAACATTATAAACTTTCAGAACTTTGTGTACAGGTCACAGCATGCTCCTCCATAAAAAACTAGTATTGTGAGCTGTGAAGAGGAAGATAACAGTGTGATGTTGACGTGCCAACCTGGAAGACCAATAGGAGTAATTCTGCCACTGGCAACTTCAGCTCTTGAAGAAGGTGGGACAACAAGCTTAGTGTGGTCCAGTAAGATAATGCAGTAAATTTATAATGCTGCTAGTCCGTTACAGGGGTTAGACTAGAAACAATCAACTAGTAAAACACAGAGATTTCATGTTTTTTTTCTTAACCCCTTGTGGACCAAAGGGCGAGCATGATGCATTGTATACACCTCTGGTGATGAAGATAAGAAATTTCACAGCTTGGAAGCTAGAGAAGGCTCCAATACTTTGTAAACAGCAGTTAATGGTAATACAGAAGATCAACATTTCTTGGAAAAAAACATCCTTTCCTGCAGTTGTTTGTGTCTTCCCCCCAGCTTTAGGTCTGCAAAACAAACTGAATCCGGAAGTCAATAAATTCTCGTTAATTTTTATTATTCTACTTTCAGTGGTTAAGATGGGAGAAAATTACATTTATCCGTGTGCCAGATTGGTGTTTGCATGAACAATATTTCAGATTACTTGCCATTATCGGACTACATGCAATCTTGAGTCCCATTAACGCACACTGGCAAAATAGGCTCTGATAATAAATAAAGAGTAAATGGCCACAATTATACTTATTATATTCCACCTAATTGCGTTTTTGATGCCAGAATAGGTTTCAATTCATTGTAAATGAGTATTTAAGGGAGCAACAACACAGTGGGAGGCTTAAGGGTTTCTGAGATTGCATTAATACAGGGATATGTTTACAGGAAGCTTAGCAATTAGACATCCATTCATGTTCGCTAATGTTACTGCAGTATCAGCTGCTATCACATGTATTTCCCTTTGAATATTTAAAGTTTAAACTATAAAGGGCCTTATGTGGAAAGAAAATTATGAGACATTCTGGAGCAAACTTTATCTTTCCCAAAATGTCTATTGATTCAAAGGGGACTTTCATTAATCCTTGCAATCTAGAGACATCTCCATTGTATTACCTTGTAGGGCATTAGGAGACCTCTCTAGCATTCAAGGGGTTAAAATCCCTATTTAATTCAATGGAAATTCCCAATTCTGTCTATGATGAAGATGGGTTGAGCTAGAGTTGCTCATCTTTTGTTTTCTGCATGAAAAGTCATAGACGTATTTATTGAGCGCCAGATAGATGTCCAACACATTTTGCCTGGCACTCAAAAAGTTAAATGTAGAACGAAAATCCCTCTCAGCCCTACACATTCATAATAATCACTCAGCATTACATATCTGCATACATTCAGAAATGGGTATCTTTTTCCTCTGCCCTTTTCCCACTGCCCCAATTTCAGCAGAAAATCCACAACTTTCTGCTTTATAGAAAATACACATCATTTTTGCCTTTTCACTAACACCAGTGATGTTCTTGTGAGGAATTTGCCTTTCCCCCCTATGATTTCTATGTCGGCAGGAATTCCCACCTCTGTAATATAAAAACCTGGAACTTCCTGCTGTACTGCATGGTGGTAGATTAGCAGCAGATACAGGCAGAGATGATGGAGGGACAGGAACTGGAGATATGCGGCTGAATGTGGGGAAAGCCGCAAGCAGCAACAGTAATAGGCGGCCACTCAGCCCAGCAGATAATTCTGCCACCTCCGCAACATCCCCAGGACCCGGGGTAATATTTTAAAATTTGGAATGTTAGTTGTGGCTGTGGGCAGTAATAGTACAGTGCAGCTACCTGAGCCTGAACCTGCTGCTGCTTTCTCTGTGATGATGATGAGTGTGACACTAGGAGAACAATATAAACCAAAATATAATCAGAAAGTGCTAGCTACAATCCCAGTGACCCAAGTGTATTAGTCACAAAAAATCTAAAGCAGAAAAATAATATACAGGGAGAGTGCTTCTACTGGCTATATATCTTTAAATTAGTACAGCAAGGAAGGATATTGTGCAAATAGACTTTAATCTATATCAAAACAAATATAAGTAAAATACATATGAATACATCATCAACATGTATATATATATATATATATATATATATATATATATATATATATATATATATATATATCTAATATCCTAGGGTATACAATACAACCTATACAAAATTGGCAAAAATATATTCAGACCAGCTGGCTGAGCATAATGTAGTCCTTAAAGATACAGTCTGTAGTAGAGAATGTATGTGCAGTAGGATATTCTTATCATCTACCTGCAATTTCTTTGACTAAATTCAGAGTAACAATTGTTTCTCTACTATGGACTGTATCTTTAAGGACTACCATATGCTCAGCCAGCTGGTCTGAATATATTTGCAAAGCAGTGACGGTAATTTGTTTTATTAAGGTTATCATCTATTGAAAGTTTCAGTCAACCATAATCACCATTCAGTAACTTTGTCAACACCTCAAGATGATGGTTATGTTGGATGTGCTCAAGGAGAGACGTGTGTCAGGTATGTTTCCAATTCATCACCCATCTTTCACAATACACCGTGTAAACTGTAATTGTTGCTAACTGGTAATGGTGGTTTGTTGCAGTCCTGCTGCTACATCAGAACTAGGGCTATCAGGAGCCGTCACTACCACCTTACATGACACTACTGGTGGTAGTGTCAATGGGGTAGATGATTCCAGTTCCACTCTCCTCACCATTACTAGTACCTATGGGCATGGTGGATACAGTTCCTAATCCTTTGACATTTGATGTTCAGATGATTTAAAAGTCAAAACTAAGTTAGCAAACACCATAATGCCACTTGTGAGTAGGTGGTTGAAATTTAATATTCCTGGTTTTGGCATACCACATGGCACTGTTGGGAGCAAACAGTAAGCCCCCAAACATTTTTTCAAGGCTTGTCTTGCTGCAAACCTGGAAACAATTATTTTTAAGGCTTTACTAGTTGTAAGCCAGCTAACATTTTTCAAGGCTTGTATTTCTGTAAAATCTGTTGGTAGTCATTTTCAAGGCTTATTTTGCTGTAAGCTTGCTAACATTTTTTTTTTCAAAAAGATAAGTAAAAAAAAGTTTGAATTTAATTGTGTTTGAGGTGGTAGGGATTATATAATGGTGATGATGAAAAGAAAGGAATGATAGGCATGTGTTATCAGGTATGATCCAACTCTACTGAAAATTGCTTTGACTGCACGTTTGCTGGTGTAAAACTAAGAGTTTACACAGCAGTTCACATCAGTTCTGATCAGTCATACTGTTTTGTTGCCAGTACTCAAGTGGGTCATCATTTCAGTCTAGAAAATAGTTATTCTGTACGTATGCTGTAATCATATCATAAAAAGTGTTCATGTGCATCAGTTACCAACTCATATTCCCCAACCTATAGCAATGTGCCCGTACCACCACCACAAATGTTAGACTTTTTACCGAGACACATGTATTACTTTCTGTGGTTATAATGATTGATGATGTTTTGCAAAATGTAGTGATGTTGTTTCTGATATTGCTTACTGTATAAACCCTTTGCTGTCTTTTCATTATGCTTCTTAGTAGATTTTTTGCCCCATAATTTATGTTAACATATTGTAGTTGTCATATGATCTATTTAGTCACCTCTACATGTGAAAAATGCTGCATTGGACAAAACTTTGGACACATGAGAACTAGAAGGGGGAAGCACATTAATAATTTAAAGAAGGGTTATACAACTTCATTCTAGATTACGTGTTAGGGGTGCCCCAAACAAAAAAAGATTGAGAACCACTAATTTATAGCCACTAATTTTGTTGAAAACTCATGGAGAAGAGGAGGTAGTTAATATAATAATAACAAGGAGTTGTAAGAAATCCATCCATTATTCCTGATCTATGGGGAGACAGAGAATATAATGATTAGCACCTCCATTAATTCCCCTTGTGAATTTGGAGTAGGGGTTCTCTATTTAATACCACATTCTACTCCCATCCTCTGAAATATGAGTCTGTAAACAAAATAGCTGTAAATGACCTCTACATGTAATTTATTAGGGTAGCATGGTAGAACTGTCATAGTTAAATCAGTAGGAAGCTCATTGTTTAATTAGATTTTTCAGAAGCTGTAACTTTTTAATGAAATGATTGATTTGCCTAATATTTTGGATTCCAAGTCACATGTTAAAATGTCTATATGTTATATATAAATATATATGATAGTCTTCTCTCAAATGTCCCAACAAAACACTGCTCCCTATACTTCAATCACTTTTCCATCCAATTAAAAACAGAATCCCCTATGCATAGTTTCCTTATTTTATAGGCCAAACTTCTCTTGAAAAGTCTAAATACAAAACATTTACTGCAGTATCTAGGTTCCTAATTACATCTTCATAGATGACTCTTAAAACAATTTTGAGTTCCACTATTATTATAATAATAATAATAATAATTATTATTATTATTTGCAATTTATTCATAGATATAATCCATTATTATCCCATCAAACCATTTCCCCGTAGAGGTCCCAGTATTCATTCTTATTCCTTTTTTAAGGCATTGGATTAGCTTTGAGCCAATCTTGTGGCACTAAACCTGAGCAGATTGAGTCTTTCGATATGAAACGTGATCGTGCTGGGATTGTGTTAAGCTCCCAAAAATTTAGGTAATTACATCCATCCCATGGGGCTTTGATCTCTTCTTATGTTAATTGAATAACTGATAATGTGGTATGTTTGTGGATTTTAATTTTTCCATTATTTGTTCCTTAGAAAAATAACAGATTTGTTCAGACTATTAGGTTATCTGGAATAAGTGTCCAGAGTACAGACTATATGACTGTCATTGCTCACTGGATATCTTTTCCATCAATATGCAGCACATGCAGCAGCAACATGTGCAAGATGGCCCATACCATTGACATGCCATGTTATACATGTAGATCTTTGACAGACAATCTCACAAATCTGTAGATATGTTAAAGAAAGCGCAACAGGTCATGAATGAATAGTTTGTATGCCACTCCATGAAAGCTGGCTTTGTGTCTGCTGACTACGGCTCCAATATATTAGCTACTTCAGCAATGTACTATATCTAATTTTATTGCTCAGAGAACCTGCAAAGACATTATAAATATTGCCTCAAAAATGTGTGCACATTTCATCTGGTCCTGAATCTTTGTGTATATACTTGACCATTTGTATGTGCAGAACACCATAAGTGAGTATATACTGCATACATGGTAAGCTTTGTGGGTGGTTTTCTTGTCACCTGGCCAGTGATAGCTAATGTGTGACATATGTGGGCTCAGTTTGCTGGTTAGTTTTACCTGTGCAGGAATCAGTGATCTAGTCCCACTAATGTATTTATTACATAAAAAGTGAAGAGCATGTGTGATGATTTTAACAAAAGCAACACACATACGTTAACCATCTGGTGAATTTTCGGGTTAGCTTGCTTTCAGCAGGATGCCTTCAGAGTCTCCATTAACAAAAACATGCAATACATTCTCAAAACATTGCCTGATGCCACTTTAAACATAACTTTTCTGAATTTGTGCAAAGGCGTGAGTAGCAGCCATCTGAGGAACTGGATTCTGTGAAAGAATATAAAGAAATCCTTATAGATCTACATGAAGATTACATTGTAGATGAGACAGATAACCCTTACGGTTTGAGAGATATTATCTTCTAAAGTTCCTCCCTCCCTCCCCCCTTCTCCTGATGTCTACAGCAGTAGACCCCGGTCCTGAGACCAGCCAGCGGCTCTGCAGCAGAGCTGAAATAGCAATACTGGAAAAGAATTACTTCATTGCCATGGTCTGCAAAGTGTGCCTGGTTTGCAAGCACACTTTGTAGACCGTTCCATTGAAGTAGTTCTTTTCAAATAATGCAATTTTAGCTCTTCTCCTCAAGTTGGCCAATTCGAATCATATAGTTTGTACTCTGGCCACTTAATCTAGCTTTACAGCTGACAGCAGGAAAAGGGGAACTTTAGTGGTGAATATCTCTCAAACCGTAAGGGTTTGAGAGATGGCATTTTCTTCAAATACTTTATTTCTGTAACCTCTACAATATTAAATAAAGTTATAAACTGGCATTACTGACACTTTAATTTAAAAGGAGCTTCTAACAACCTTGAATGCTAGAGATGTCTCTAGCACATTAACCCTTTGAGTGCCAGAGGGGTACATTTCTTTGCAATGCGTTGCGTACCCCTCTGGCACTCAAAGGGCTAAGATGCAAAGCAAGATTTGATCCTTTTAGTGCCAGAGAGGTATCCAACGCATTGCAACCTTGTCATTCCTCCCTCTGGTGCAGTTGTTTTGCTCTGGAATTGCACCTCTGTACCTTGATAAAAAACACCATGTCCATAACAAGTTCACTTAAATGGAAATGAGTCACAGCATTACAGCATTGTCTAGCACAATAACTGGTCATATATCAGTCTGAAAACATTACTGCCCTATTTCAATTTAAAATGTAATCAAATGATATTCATTCTAAAATTATTGTACTGTTTTTATGTTTTTGTGATATTACAAACTGTCATTATTGTCATTCAAAATCAAACACAGGAAATGAAATTTTCATAACATAATTACAAAGAACAGCCTTGAATTTTTTCAGCCAAGCTCAAAGAGCACAGAAGATAAGTATTCTAATGGGTATTATCATGACTTAAATTTCAGTTATTTGCAGTAATGTATTTTGACTTCATTATTTACTAAATGTAAAATTTGCTCAGTTTAAAACCATTTATACTAAGAAAATATTCAAACAAAGACCAATCAGTCTTTGTAAAAATGACACTTTGAAGGATGGAGGGGTGTGGTGTATGAAACAAGGAACACAGCTCCCCCAAAGCATGTTTAGTGGTTCCCATCCCTTTCATCAAGAGTGTCATGCCTTTAGGATTTCACTACTTGTGCAAAGATGAGCTAATTAAATGACTAAGCCTCTGATTAACTTACCTGTAGTCAATCATAAAGATGTGGCATTTTAACAGTACCTGTTAAAGGGATAGTAATGTCCCAGAAAAAAATGTTTTGCATTGTGTAGAGCTTAATAAAATTGAATTGAATGCAAAAAAAGTACCTCTCAAACCGCTATGGTTTGAGAGATATCTGCATTCACAGTTTGATGTTTCCTGTTGTCAGCTGTAAAGCTGTCAGCAGGAGATACGTGTCAACCGACACGGAGGCTCTGCAGCAAAGCTTCAATCTCGTTATTTAAAATGAATTACTTCATTGGAATGGTCTACAAAGTGTGCTTGCAAACCAAGCACACTTTGTAGACCATTTCAGTGCAGTCATTCTTTTTTAAAAATGCGACTGCGGCTCTGCTGAAGAGCCTCCGTCTCGGCTGACATGGATCTCCTGCTGACAGCTTTACAGCTGACAGCAGGAAACATGAAAATTTTAATGCAGATATCTTTCAAACAATAACGGTTTGAGATACATTTTTTTTTGCATTCAATTCAACTTTTTAAGCTCTACACAATGCAAAATATTTTTTCTAATACATAAACCATTGTGGGGTTACATTTTCATTTCTACTTATTCTGTGCATGAAATGCAGAATGATAGAAAATGGGAAAGAGAGAAATTTTACCTTTTATTCTCCATTTTCAAATATTTATAGACCTCTTCATAAAACCATGACTCTTGACATTTTGGAAATTTGAGTTAGTACAAAATGTAGAAATATAAGCATATGTTAGATGATAAAAAATAGAATATGTAAAATCCAAATTTGCAAATGGTTGTTTTTCGTTTCATTTGTTGGAATATAAATAAAAAAGCAAACTTTTTTTTTCCTGTATTTTCTTGGTCATATTAGGGGATATCTGTGGTACCTTTGAAAAAAATGGTGTATGAAATGTGTGGATTGTTCACAGAAAACACCTAAAATAGTTATTTGACCATAAACTGCAACATAAGTGTACAAACATGCTTACCACATAGTTGTGAAATTACTTAGAAACAAAGAGGATAAAACATTACTTTTTTAGTTGTGCTTGACAAATGAGTTTCACTATCAGTGATCTAATTTGCTCTCAGAAGAACTAGTAAGTGTGAAATAATCTGAAAAATTCCTTGCCAAATGAAATACATTTCTGTATCACAGATTTTTAGTACGTCACATTGAGTATATTGCACAACGTTACTAAATTATCTTTTTGAACACTTTCTGGGGAATTTAGAAATAAGTGTTTCTTTTATTAGCTTGATATTTTCTTCTTCTGAAGAGGAGGAATTATGTATTATCACCAATCCACTTATTAAATAGAGATAATTTCACAGAAGGAACATGCCATTGTGCAACTCATGGCCTGATAGCTGTTGCCTTTAATTAACTGTTTACCCTATGATTGCAATCATTTACATGCTGAGTCAAAAATAAGCCTAATGATACAGAAGCAGAAGAAAGTTCCATTTTCATGCCAACATAATTCACATATATGCATTAATGACCTTTATAATGAATGTATTTTTGTAGATTGAATTCACTACAGCCAATGCATACATAACAACCAAGACCAATTTCCTTACCAGAGTGAGCAGTGTCTTCAAATTTAAACTCTTGAAAATATACTTTTAAATTTCTATAATGTGCATTTTCACTTTCCACATAAAATAGAATCCCTGGAACAGACCAGAAGCCTTGGATAAGTGTGGCTTGATGATTGTGGGGGGCCATAGGGGCTGCAGTTGGTTTAAGGACTGCAAAGTGGGAGGTCGAGACATGATAAAAACACAAAGAATGGTAGCTCACATAGCCATACTCTGGAAGCAGACGTGGAGTAAGGAGTTTTGAATTGTGGCTTCCTTGCTTAACAGTCTACCACTGTCTTTCACCATGTCAGGTGAGGATGGCTAGCAAACTAAGCAGCTGTTTATTGCCAGGTGAACTGAGGCCCAAAAGCAGGGAGCTGGGTCACTCAAGAGCAAGTTCTAGGAGTCACTGGCAGGAGGCCCACTAGTGCTGGAGAGGAATGGGCGAAAAGTCCGAAGCATTTCCTGCTTTTTCATGAAAATTCCTACCCATGGAAAATACATAACGTTTTTGCGAATACCAATACATTTCCCATGAGAACGTAGCTATTTTTGCCTATTTTCTATGACTGCATGATTTCCCTCCACAATATTACTTCTGGGGGCTGAGATGGAGAAATAAATAGCTGAAAGTAAAGGTTGTGAGCCCTACAGCATTGTTGATAATCTGTGTTGTTGCTGGTTACTCAGCACTAGTAGTGTCTGTGGCTGAGTGGGGCTTGATGATGCTGATGGTGAATAAAAGGATAGCTGTGTATTTATTGGCATATTTGCTTGTCCAGAGTCAGGTTTTCCAATTGTTTTCTCAAACAGTTTACAGTCAGGCACAGTGCTCCATTTCAGTTGTGAAAGACTGAGCCTTTGCCTTTCAGCTAACTTTCTGGCCATGCAATCATCTCTCTCACTCTCTACTTCATCTGCATCTGTAGAAGAAAATGATCTTGGAGGGATTTACACCATCACCATTATCAGTAATTAGTCCATCCTCTGTATCACGTGCCGCACCTTCCCTACTACCTTTATATTCTTCTTTAGAGGTCTCAAACAATTTATTTTTATCTTTTCACAATATTTGCTATTACTTTCAGGACAGGTGTTTTTTGTCATTGTAAGATGCAGCTGTTGGTTGAGTTGCTACACCTTCTTTCACTATGCCATCAATGCTAGACTTTGACTCCTTGTCATCTCCAGTGTTTTTGGATGAATTATTAATACTACTGGCGCTGGTTGTGGTGGAACTTTTGATGGGACTTTGACAAACTGTATTCTCCTCGGGACCTTAGCATTTTCAAATGTGATTTTGGAGATATTCTGTTAATCAGTTTGCCTCTGCATGTATGATGCATTGGATCTCATGGTGAAAGAGGCTTGGTCTAATCTGACAGAGAGTGACTCAGTTTAAATGGTTACCTTGGCTTCTCTTCTCTCCAGCAGGAACAATGGATCATATAGGCAGTTCTTTTTATTTGTTGATTCAGCATCATTGTTTTTGGTGCCTTATGCACTGGATGTTTGTGTGAGAGGTCTCTGATAAAAAGGACTGCTCACGTAACATCACATGCTAACTAATTGGTCTTATTTAATCTGAATCTGTGATTGGTGATTTACACGTTCTGAGATTGTGTAAATGGATTGCCTATATGTGATTGGTGAGTTTTCACTGCTGTTTGGGGGTATAAGAACCAGAGTTTTTTAACCACCGTTTATTATATGGTGTGTGGTAATCAACATAAAACACATCAGACCATGACCACTCGATGTTGAGCTGAGTATGGTGAGACACAGTGTTGCGTCTAGAAGCTACATATACATATCTTTAAACAATGTGCTTTGGCATTGTATTAGATTAATCTACTGTGCTGTTTTACTAATCAAATTGTGAGCTTTTTGTTAATCATCTTTTATGAATTTGTGCAGTACACTGTTATTTATATTAGAGTCAAGCTGTGTAAGTAAAACATTTACCATCTTTAGCAGTCTGATGTAATGTCCAGTGGAATGCATTATATCATACTTAGGCCAGTACTCTGTGGGGGTGCTTGTTGTTGGTCTGTTGAATTTATGCCTCACAATTTCAGTTTGTCATAATTTATAGGTGGGATTCTGAGAAGCTTCGGTTGTGAGTTTAAGTCTCACTCCTTTCACATCAAGGTGGCTATGGAAACATCAAGATGATGGTTGCCAGGATTTAGTTTAAAAACCTGGTAGATGGGAGTTGACTAGATTCTGGGTTTATAGCCTCTGATAACTGTTGATTTAATTTGTTTTTATATCTCTTTTTTTATATTTTCCCAAAATGTTTATTGTCTGGTTGGTTTGTTGGTTGGTTATTTGGCTGCAGTCTGGAGAGCCAGAATACTGATGGTTCAAGTGAAAGTGCAGTGGCTCAACTTGATCTAGGAGTAGGTTCATTAGATTGTAGTTACATATTTTAGATTAAGTTTCCTCTTGAAATTTTGTTGGTGGGTTTGGGTGGGAAATGTATGGTCTGTTTGTTCTAGAGGTAGGCTGACCATACGTACCATTTTAAATGGGACAGTACCATTTTTTTTTTCAAATTTCCAGACTGTTCCATCATTTTAATATAAATGTCAATTCTGTCCCATTTTTATGCTTTTTAATATAACTTATATATAAGACCAGGGAGGGGAATGAGGTAACAGCAGGGAGTGAGTGGACCGGTTTCATGTGAGACATGTTGGAGGGAATTGATGATATAAATACAGGAGGAGTTAATCCTCTCAGCGAGCACACACACAGTAATGGCTTCCCCTGGCCCCGTTGTGGGAATGTGTACATGTGCTGTCTTTGCAGCTAGTTTCTTGTGTGCATGCGTAGTCTCAGTCTGCTGTGGCACTGATATGCTGGGTATTTATTTGCCATTGCATAAGTTATGGCTCCACCACAAACAGTCCAGTCGCCAGGGAGCCAGCTGGTAGTGTCGAACCGGAAGCAGGTGATGCACCCCGGGACTGGGCACAGTAAATGGAAGCGACAGCAAAGGAGTGGAAACTGGAAGTGGGTCCAAACTTATCACGGTGCCCGTGTTATCGCTGGCAACATTATGACCAGTGCTACTTCCTGATGCCTTTTATTGGCTAACGTGGTTTTGCTCCGCCTAGTGCTAGCCCTTAAATACTGAGCCCTGTCACTTCTGCAGTGCCCTTGCGTGGTGTTCCCGTTGCTAGCGCTCATTCCTATATTCGTGTGAATCCTGTGTATGACCCGGACTGCCTGACTACTCTGCCTGTATATGTTCCTGCTCTGTGTACCGACCCGGATTGGCTGTCATTCCTACTCAGTGTATCGATCAGGCCCGGCTCACTGCTCCATCCGGTAATCCGGTTAGGGGCTGTCCTCTGGTGTCCTTTCTGTCTACGGACAGATCCTCTGGTTGCCTCGCTTGCTGCTCCAGCAGTCTTGTTACTGTGACCCAGTCACCGAGTTTGTGCCTCGTG
This sequence comes from Rhinophrynus dorsalis, assembly GCA_037306005.1. NCBI lineage: Eukaryota > Metazoa > Chordata > Amphibia > Anura > Rhinophrynidae > Rhinophrynus > Rhinophrynus dorsalis. Next base: position 383,996,777 of record CM074723.1, on the reverse strand, counting down.
ATCCTACACCTCGGTGTTGGAGATCCATCCTTTTGCACCACGGTACGCTTTACCTGTTACTGCTTGCAAGCTGAGGTTGGTCTGTTCCTGGGAGCCTCAGGCTGTCCCCACTATCTGGCAGTCGACTTCAGGTCTGAGCATTCGTTAACCCTTTGTGGGTTGGTGCCACTGCACATTGGGTCACAGTCTATTGCAGTCTCGGTTTGGTGTTACTCTGTGCCTACAGTTGCAGTCCTCCTCTCTGTTCTGGCAGTCTGCCACTTGTCCAGAGCCTTCATTTACTCCTGTGTCCTCAGTCGCTATTGTGTCACTCTCTGCGTAGTGAGTGTCCTGTGGGCCTTTATGCTATTAGGGCCTATCCGTATCTCCTGGCCTAATAGCAACTATTTCTCCATTGTCTTGTTTTGGATTCACACGAACTGTAACCTGACCTGTGGCAGTGTTGTACCTTCATGTCTCACTGGACCTGTATGGGTTATTGAATTCTACTGTAATCTGACCTGTGTCAGTATTATATTTGTCTATATATATACTGGACCCGTGTGAGTTATTGATTTCTACTGTAACCTGACCTGTGTCAGTATCATATTTGTATATATATATCCTGGACCCGCGAGGGTTATTCTAATTCCTGTGTTTTTCAATAAAACTGTGTTTTTACCTAAACCTTCCATGTCTGAGTGTCCATACAACCGTTACAAAACTGTGAAGAGCTGATCTCTGGAGATCAGGAGCCTGAGTTGTTCGAGTAAGCGGATCTAGAGCCTGGAGTGGAGGGTGCAGGGTTCGGTCTGACTGGGATTGGAGAGGTGTGTTGGGCCACATCTGTATAGACACATCCATCTACCGGGGGGGCCACATCTATATAGACACATGCACCTACTGGAGGGGCCACATCTATATGACACATGCACCTACCCGGGGTCCACATCTGTATAGACACGTACATATCTGAGAGGCCACAGCTGTATAGAAACTTGCCTACTGGAGGTGCCATAAATGTATAGGCACCCACCGGAGGGACCACATCTTTATAGACACACACCTGCAGGAGGGGCCACAGCTGCATAGACAAGCACCTATCAGAGGTAAGAGGTATGTATACAGACATATGTACCAGGGGAGGGCTGGCAACTTCTGATGCAGGGGGCAAATACATTCAAGTGGCCCATTTCTATTATCGTTCTAGCCCACTGTTCCAGCCCACCCTCTTTTGTTAATTTTAAAATTGGCATTAATGTTGTGACGTAAGTCACGTGATACCACATAGCTTACAGTTGAAATGGGGCTACACTAGTGCGCCACTACAAAGCTTACAATTTAAGTAAAGCTTACCTAGTGATACTATAGAGCTTACAAGGGAAATGGTTTATGCTACTAGTTTAGCTCTATTTGGATTGTACCTCTGTGGTATCATTTATGTAGATCCATTTCAATTGTAAGCTCTGTGGTATCACTAGTGTAGCTCCATTTACAGCAGCAATCAGGAGATTTAGTGAGGAGCAGTGGCCTACCACCCCAGACATATGACCAGCGCAGGGGGCAATTGCCCCCCTGCCCCCCAGGCCAGCCCTCCCCTGATATGCACCCACCAGAGGTGGGAGCAGAGATGTGAAAGAGCCCATGGTAATCCACATGTATACATACACCTAATCAGTTAGAGAAGCCATAACCTACTGGGATTGGGGGGACTAATGAGGAGCCTGAAGCTCAATTTTGTAGGGTCATGATTCTGCCCCTTTTGTGGCTCCTCCCTTTAATGGCTGCTCCCTTTTGTGGCTCTGCCCTCACCAAACCACAACTATGGCTGGTATTTTTTTGAGGAAAAGGTGGCAACCCTAGATATAGTTTTAAATTTCTTATAAAAAATTGAACCCGGCTTGTTTATTTCTGATAAGATAAGGTAAATCGGAGCAACCTTTTGTCAAACTAGTGGTTTTACTGGATGCTTTGATTACTATTGATGACTCGTCATATCACTGTCTAAGAGACTCTATGGTAATTTACCATAGACTTGAGAGTCTTAGTTATGAGTCACTTGAGTCATAAGTCTCTATGGTAATCAATGCGTACAGTAAACACAGTAAAACCACTAGTGTGAGTGATGGAGAGAGGAAGTTCTGATTTACTTCAGGGGCAGGTTTTTTGGCCAGAGAGAGAACACTGCTAGTAAGAAATGAAGCAAACGTGTTCTCGCTTCTTGCAGCTTACTACACGCCCCATCCTGTTTTTGTCTCAAGGAAATATGGTCAGCCTATCCAGAGGAAGCTGATTGTTTAAGATGGATTGGGAGAGGTTGGGGGGTTTGTAACTGAACAATTTTTAGATTTGGTCATAGACAGTTCTACAGTTGAATTGGAAGGAGGTGATGTCTATCAAAGCTTTGGAAGCTAGCAGGAAGAAGGTTTAAAAGGGAGCGGAGATGTGATTCATTACAGGTATTTACAGAATGAGCAGAACGTGGATCAAATGAACAGCATTCATTTCAATGGTGCGGAAAAGTATATTGCTATTTTACCTATTGTTGGGCTGATACTTGCCACATTCAGTTAGGCATGGGCCCTAGTCTAGTAACTGTTAATGTTTGAAGAACTGTGTTAGCATTAGTAGGTGATTCATTGTTTAGAAAGTGCTGGAAATGTGTAAGTTTCACCCTAGAAAAGCACTCACAAGTTAAAGTAACGTAGTATGTATAATTTATTGGTTGGTCAAAATTTAGTAGCTTCCTGGTATCTTTTTCAGTTGAATAATCTACCTTACACATGCACCTTCTATATGCAAAGGAAGATGTAAAAAAATAAAGGGACTTGAACAAAGGTACAAGTGTAAATTCATAAAGACCATTATAATTTTTTTACCACAGTAAGGTAAGTTGAGGTAAATTTTAGGTGGTGTTAGTTCTCCTTTAAATGTTCAAATATTTATTGAAGAAAAAAATCTAGTTTTGGCTAAAATTTAAGTAGAAAGTGACATTTTCATCCCACTGATAATGATTGTTGTGTTCTCACTTGCTCAAATACAAAAAAAGCCTGTCTACCACATGATAAGCATGGGCATTCAGCAACAAGGGAGGAATCTGAGATGTTTATTGGTGATTTGAAAGTTGCAAGCTCTAACACTGTGAGTAAGGAGCATAAGCAGCATTGTTAGTACTTGTGAGTGTGATACCATTCATTGTTTTAAAGTATGCTGTTTTATTAAAGAGACCCAATGGTACTATACTTGAGCTATTACTTTCATCCCCCCCTTCCCTTGCATTCTACATAATCATCTTCTTCTCCATCCTGTTGACTAAAGCTGGAGTATCATAATGCTGTATTGGTGTGAAACAATTGAACTGAGGTTTTATGACCTAGCAAACAATCCATAGAGTCACACAGATATAGTGTTATAAATTAGAAACACATTTTGATTGTTTGCTTTTATAAGGAGGGGTAGAACATGTCTCTTTCCAGGGATAACATATTCCCAGAAATATACCCTAGGTGATTCTGTCACTGACCTTGACAACAGCAAAAATTCTCACATCACCCCTCCCACAACCCACCTACAGTTGCATGACACAGAAAATACATTTATAGTAAAACATACAAACAGAAAGAAACTCTTAAATACATGGCCTAATACAGAGGTATATAAATTGGCTAAATTAGTATGTAAACTGGATATTAGATAATTTCCAGACTTTTAAATAAACCAAGCACCAAACGCTATTAATTGTTGTCTGGAACAGGGACAATGGGATTACCCAAACTATGTCAACAATTCAACATTGAGCACAGCTGATACTCCTTCCACATTTAGGCACCATAGGAGATTCCCTACCCTGCCTAATAGGAAATCCAACTCTACATAACTCTACAAACAAGGATTCTAGTTTAGAAAAACATTATGAAAAACATAAATGTGCCAGTTATATCTGTATAATGCCCAACAGCATTACAATATCAAACCTTTAACATTAAAACAAGAAACATGTTTTTTAAAAGTAAACTGCATTAAAATGAATGATAATTTCCTTTAAAGAAGTGTTAGTTCTTATCAAAGACATGCTGTGAGCCAAACAGCTCTGATTTTCCTTCTCTGATCCAGCAAGAAAAAAGGCTCTGCCTTGGACTGTTTGTAAATTCATCTATTTTTCTTATTCAAAGAGACAGACATAATTTTATCTGCATTGAAGTGTTTTATCTTATACTAGTTGAACAGCCCATTACACGGGCCACAGTGCCATTGCCACCCAGTCGCGGGGCAGTCACGCGCAGTAGAGACTGCCCATGCCATGGCTGATACAGAGCGCCCAGCTCTGTATCAGCCATGGCGCGGGCAGTCTCTACTGCGCATGACTGCAGCACGCGTAACAGTGTCTACTGCGCATGTTGCGGCGTTACACACGATTTAGCGAATTATTATATAGGATAATAATTCGCTAAGATTTGTCAGAAGCCGTATTGTGCAGTAGAGACAACTGCACACGCTTTAATCATGAGCAGTACAGACTGCCCGCGCCCTGGCTGTTATGGATCGGGGCTTTCCAAATTCAGACCAGAGTCACACAGAGAGGACTCCGGTCTGAATTCAGAGCGATTCGCTCTGTATCAGCTGCGAAGCTGCCACTCTTCTACTGCTCATGCCTACAGAGGTGGAACTGTGGCCTGTTTAAATCGCCTTTCAACTTGTATAGTTTATATATCAACAGAAACCCTCTGCTGTGCAAATTATGGTGAGCCGAATGAACATAAATTGTGGGTATTGTGGAGATGAAAGGGGCATTGTGGAAGGGGCAATGTGGAGATGAAGGGGGCATTGTGGAAAGGGCATTGTGGAGATGAAGGGGCATTGTGGAATGGGCATTGTGGAGATGAAAGGGGCATTGTGGAAGGGATAATGTGGAGATGAAGGGGGCATTGTGGAAGGGGCAATGTGGAGATGAAGGGGCAATGTGGAGATGAAGGGGGCATTGTGGAAGAGGCATTGTGGAGATGAAGGGGGCATTGTGGAGATGAAGAGGGCATTGTGGAAGGGGCAATGTGGAGATGAAGGGGGCATTGTGGAAGAGGCAATGTGGAGATGAAGGGGCAATGTGGAGATGAAGGGGCATTGTGGAAGGGGCAATGTGGAGATGAAGGGGGCATTGTGGAAAGGGCATTGTGGAGATGAAGGGGCATTGTGGAGATGAAGGGAGCATTGTGGAAGGGGCATTGTGGAGATGAAGGGGCATTGTGGAAGGGGCAATGTGGAGATGAAGGGGGCATTGTGGAAGAGGCAATGTGGAGATGAAGGGGCAATGTGGAGATGAAGGGGGTATTGTGGAATGGGCATTGTGGAGATGAAGGGGCATTGTGGAAAGGGCATTGTGGAGATGAAGGGAGCATTGTGGAAGGGGAATTGTGGAGATGAAGGTGGTATTATGGAAGGAGCAATGTGGAGATGAATGGGGCATTGTGGAAGGGGCAATGGGGAGATAAAGGGGGCATTGTGGAGATGAAGGGGGCATTGTGGAAGGGGCAATGTGAAGATGAAGGGAGCATTGTGGAAAGGGCATTGTGGAGATGAAGGGGCATTGTGGAGATGAAGGGAGCATTGTGGAAGGGGCATTGTGGAGATGAAGAGGGCACTGTGGAAGGGGCAATGTGGAGATGAAGGCAGCACTGTGGAAAGGGCAATGTGGAGATGAAGGGGCATTGTGGAAGGGGCAATGTGGAGATGAAGGGGCAATATGGAGATGAAGGGGTATTGTGGAAGAGGCAATGTGGCTATGAAGGGGGCATTGTGGAAGGGGCATAGGCATTGTGGAGATGAAGGGAGCATTGTGGAAGGGGCATTGTGGAGATGAAGGGGTATTGTGGAAGGGGCAATGTGGAGATGAAGGGGGCATTGTGGAAAGGGCATTGTGGAGATGAAGGGGCATTGTGGAAGGGGCATTGTAGAGATGAAGGGGGCATTGTGGAAGGGGCATTGTGGAGATGAAGGGGGCATTGTGGAAAGGGCATTGTGGAGATGAAGGGGCATTGTAGAGATGAAGGGGGCATTGTGGAAGGGGCATTGTGGAGATGAAGGGGGCATTGTGGAAGGGGCAATGTGGACTTGAAGGGGGCATTGTGGAAGAGGCATTGTGGATATGAAGGTGGCATTGTGGAGATGAAGGGGGCATTGTGGAAGGGGCAATGTGGAGATGACAGGGGCATTGTGGAAGAGGCAATGTGGAGATGAAGGGGCATTGTGGAAAGGGCAATGTGGAGATGAAGGGGGCATTGTGGAAAGGGCATTGTGGAGATGAAGGGGCATTGTGGAGATGAAGGGAGCATTGTAGAAGGGGAATTGTGGAGATGAAGGGGCATTGTGGAGATGAAGGGGCATTGTGGAGATGAAGGGAGCATTGTAGAAGGGGCAATGTGAAGATGAAGGGAGCATTGTGGAAAGGGCATTGTGGAGATGAAGGGGCATTGTGGAGATGAAGGGGGCATTGTGAAAGGGGCAATGTGGAAATGAATTGGGCATTGTGGAAGGGGCAATATGGAGATGAAGGGAGCATTGTGGAAGGGGCAATGTGGAGATGAAGGGGCAATGTGGAGATGAAGGGGAATTGTGGAAGGGGCAATGTGGAGATGAAGGGGGCATTGTGGAAAGTGTGAGGTGGGCAATGTACAGGGGAAATGTGAGTGGAAAGTGTGAGATGGGCAATATGAGTTGGACAGTGTGAGGTGGGCAATATGAGGTGGGCAATGCGGAGAACCAAAGTGAGTGGACAGTGTGAGGTGGACAATGTGGAGGGGCAATGTGAGGGGGGCAATGTGAGTGGGCAATAAGATGTGGGCAATGTGTGGTGTGCAATGTGAGTGGGACAATATGAGTGGGCAATAAGAGAGGGACAGTGTGAGTGGGCAATAAAAAGTGGGCAATGTGAGTGGGACAATGTGAGTGGGCAATGTGTGGTAGGACAATGTGAGCGGGACAATGTAAGTGGGTAGTGTCTGGTGGGACAATGTGTGGTGGGCAGTGTTTGGTGGTACGATGTGAGTGGGACAATGTGAGCGGGACAATGTAAGTGAGACAGTGTGAGTGGGCAATATTAGGTGGGCAATATGAGAGTGGGCATTGTGAGTGGGACAGTATGAGTGGGCAATAAGAGATGGGCCATGTGTGTGGGACAGTGTGAGGTGGGCAGTGTGAGTCACTGTCGTTGTCTCTCCCCTAAGCCTCAATCTCAGATGGCCCTGGGATCAGTAAGAGTGAGTGCTGAACCTGACTGAGACACACACTGAGTGCATCCAGTACATATTGTTTTTTATTAATCATTCCAGATTGCTGGATAATGCATAGAAAAGCGAAGCAATGCAAAATAATTGCAGAATACTTAAAAACAAAATAACCAACTGGATGATGGAGATGTCCCCAATGCATTAGAAAGCATCCAAGGGGTTAAATTACATTTAATCCATTGTATTTTATTTGTGTTCCATGTGGTGTAGTAGTGGTCCTTACAACAGGATTGTTATGCATTTATCTTGTAATTTATATTGACCTTCAGTTCAAAGGAAAATTGCTTACTTGTGTTAACCCCTTGAGGATCAGAAGGGAGTGCAGTTCATTGCTTAACTATGTGTTGTGCACCCCTCTGGTGCCCAAGCAGTTAAAACACTGAACAAGAATGGTAGGATTTTGATATCTCAAATGTATGTTAGATTCCAATATGCAGAGTGCAGGGTTGTGTTGTTTTCACTCCTTGGCTGTCACAAAGGTACCCAATCTATTGTGAGGTCTCTAACATCCATTATACTAGAGAACCTTTGCGGGAATTATACAAATCCCATTAGAATTGATGGTTTGGTTGTACTTAAATGGTACCTAACTTTAAAGGCAAAAGTTGGTGGTGTTAATGGTGTCCCATCCATCTCAGTGAAATGAAAACTGTCATTGTTATTGCTATAAATCTGGAGGATGACTGTCTGATTGCTCATTGTGTTTCCAGCTGAGTCAGTCAGGAATACCTGTGTGTCAGGGGGATACTGTCAGTAACGTCAGAGGTCCTGACAGACAATGAAAATGTATCAAAAGGGTCATTTCATTTGAATAGGTGTTTTCTACCTGGTCAAACAGCTGAAAATATAATTTCCAGGGGTGCACCCAGGTGTAAGCCCTCTGGCTTTCAGAAGGTTAAAAATGCATTTTTATACTGGTTTACAATGGAACTGTCACTTTGCAATAAATAGGTGTTTTTAACCATTTGAGCACACAAAAGGTATCCAACATATTGCATTGGATACCTCTCTGGCACTAAAAGGGTTAAAAGCTTTCATATTCATATATGTTTGTTAGCCATGTTTTATTTAAAGCAATAGTGTGAGAATGTAGCTTCATGTGCTGGTCAGTTTTTATTTGGTACTTTTTAATACTATATGATTTCTTTCTGGAAAGTTTAAATTGTAATATGATGTAAATGTATTGCTGTTGCACTAATTTATATGCAATTTTAAATGTCTTAACATCCTTATACCATTTGTGCATGTAATGTCATAGTGTGGCCACCGCGACAAGGCTGTGGCCGCAGTGCGGCCACCAGGACATGATGGTGGCCGCATTGGCGGCCATCAGAAAAAATACCTTGAGAACCACTGATATAGAGGCAACTGCAGAAACAATGCAAACATTATATAAATAAACTAATGTAAAAGCCCATGTACACTGGCCAAGGTCCAGGTGATGTTAACCCTTTGAGTGCCAGAGGGGTACCCAGGGTTAAGAGGTTGGTCCTGCCGCCGACGCATTCATGCACTGTAGAGACTACTGAACGCACAGAATGCTCCCAGCACAGAACTCATAGCATTCCGTACAGAATGCTCCCAGCACAGAACTCCCAGCATTCTGTGTGTTCAGGCAGTCTCTACTGAGCATGACGGCTTCTGGCAAACATCTTAGCGAATTATTACATAGGATATACCCGAATGCTTTATGAAAGACACCAAATTAGACAAGTTCTTCTGTTATCCCCCTTAAGGACCCATAATCGTCATGGGAAAACCTCAGTTAAGGACCCATGACAGTTATGTACGTCATGGAATTCAGGGGGCACCGTGCATCTGTATGCTGTTCAGGGACAACTGAATAAAGGGAAAAAATGCTTTGTGGTCCTTAACTGCCGGATGCACCGTTAAGGGGCTAAAAAAAACTAAGGACCACTTAGTCTTATAGCTACAGTTCCCTTAAAATATGCCAGATTTGTAAATGTTAACTCCAAGGTGATGCTGGAAATAACATTGTTTAGACCATAATTTGTTAAATTGCATCTAATTTTATATCAATAGTACTAAAATAAACAGCAGCTATTGAACCAAATTAAAATAAACACAAAGCATTGAACCAAACTTAAATGTGATTAATGCTATGTTATTTTATTTAAACTGTTACATAATGTATGTTTTAGTTTAGGCTGACATCACATTAAATATGCTAACAACACACATTTGTGGATTTGGGCCAAGTACATTTTAATTAGAATGGAAAACATTAGCTGTTGATTATTTTGCTCTGTTGAACAGGTTTAATGAATTTAACTGTTCATTGCAACAATACCTGTTTTACACCTTGTTACATATTTACTTATATTTTGTCCATCCATAGGGAACCTTTAGTATTGCAATATCCCTACAGACTTTTGAAATCAACAGGTGTAATGTGCTTCCTATTACAAAAATAAGAAAAAATTAGTAAATCATATAAATATCCATGGGTCTATTTTCTCTATCTTCTACTACTAAAAAGTAGCACCTAGCACCCTAGTGAATGTAAGTCTTGCTCCCATTGATGAAAGAGCTGTGTATACTGTAGCAACCTGATATAGAAATATAGAATTTGATGGCAGATAAGATCCAGTTGGCTCATCTAGCAGTGTTTCCTCTAAGGTGAAATAGTTAATAAAGCCCCTTAAGGACCAATGGGTCCAGGAGTGGGGTGCACTGGAACAGCAAGACGATTTTTTTGTGTGTGTGTTTGGAGAGCCGGTAGATGAGAGCTGGAGAGGCTGAAACTGACTGCTCTGATAGGTGTGCTGAGATCGAAAAAAGTCATGATGTACCAGAGTCGTCACTGGTCCTTAACCCCTTAAGGACCACAGAGCATTTTTTTTCCTATCCTATTCAGGGTTCCCTGAATGGTATGCAGCCTCACAAGGAGCCCTGAAATCCATGACTGTCCTTGCACGTCACAGGTCCTTATAGCATGTTGGACTCATGGCATGCCAGGACCGTCATGGGTCTTTAAGGGTTAACACAGGGACCGTTGTGACAGTTCTGGCATGTCATCAGGAGTTAAGGGATTAAAGAGAACTGTTTTGCAGAGCACAAAAAAATAACAAATACACTAAGCACTTAACTCTTTCAGTGTTGGGTTTCTCACTTTAGAGTGAATACCGCCATCTTGTCTGCCAATTTCCCAATCTAGTTATTCTTAGAATAGCCATATAGCTATCTGATGAGTTCATTCACTGTTTTAGCCTCACTCACTCCTGCTAGGAGGCTATTCAACTTTTCACTCCCTCTTTCTGTAAAATAGTTTATTCATATGTTTCCTTTTATTTTTTCTTCTTCCAATTTTAGTATTGCATTTATTTTGAAAAATAGATCATGAGATCATGAGCTTTATTACATATCTTAATATATTTGGTTTCAATCTTATTGCAACTCTACTTTCTATCCTCCAAGTTATACATACTAAGGTTCTGCAAACTTTTCTGACAGGTTTTATTTAGCTCATGCAATATTCTTGAATGTTTTGATGTCCTTCTGGAGATATAGTCTTCAGAACTGTATACCATACTGTAGAGAACATCTAACTAGTGATCTATAAGTTGGCATTAGGACCTCTCTTCCTGCTTTTAATACCTCTTCCTATGTAGCTACTGGCTTCCCCAAGGCTTATTGCTGCCTTGCTTTCCAACCAGTATATCATCATATATAACTATACCCAAGTCTCTTTCCTTTGATATTTTGGTCAGGAGTAGGGATGGGTGAAAATTATCACTACAAACCAAAATGGCACTTCCCAACTGGCGGAAAATTTCTCACGTAAATTCCCATTTTTCTGCTTTTTCTGCCTTATTGCATTGAAATCAATGGAACGACTGAATTTACACACAACACATAGCAAATGTTATTTAATTTCTCACAGGCATGGTATGAAAGGGTCATGACTAACTTTGTGGAGTCTGGGGAAAGAACAGGGATTTTTTTGGGGGGTGTTTGTTGACTGGGATAAATAAATACAATAATAATTTGGTAAAGTGACAGAGACAAGAACCACCTGGTGTAAGCTGTGACTGGGGCAGACAGATACTTGACGAGCTAGAGTATTTTATAGACCATAATTTAAAGGAATTAGACTTGTTGTTAAAGGCCCAAGCCCTGGGGAAACATTGATTTTCATAACTTACTCTGGTTTGGCACAAGCCCATAGGAAACATTAATTTGTAGGATTGTCTTTTTAGGCCAAGTCCTTAGGAAACATTGATGTGTTGGACTTAGACTTAGGCCCAAGCCCCGAGGAAACATAGATTTGTAGGATTTTGGCTTGTTAGCATCATAAACCCTGAGGAATCAGAGATAATTTTTTTGCACTTGGGCTTGTTAGTATTACAAGCCCTGAGGAATGAGAGCTAATTTTTTGGCACTCATGCTTTTTAGCATCACAAGCCCTGAAGTGATGAGTAGGACTAACCTAACTAACCAACCAATTTGATTTTTATATGCCTCTGGTTTATATAAAGAACAAGCCCTGAGATAAGAAAAAAAAACCTGTCCTAATGCCAGCAGGTCATCTTATGGGGGCCAGTGGTCTCTGGCCATTGGTAAATGTCATGGTGACATTCCAGCATTTGTAACTGCTGTTCTTGCTGCTGCTGCTGAGTTGTTTAAGCAGCAGGACAATTAGACAGCTCCAAGGGAATGGGATCAACAACAGCAGTGATATGGGTAATGATGATCAATGATACACTTGCCACTACCTGCTCCAGTGATGCACCTGAGGCAGAAGCAACACCATAACTAGCCCCCAGCACTTCAGGTATATATGGAGAAAAGAAGAAGTTGGTCAATAATGCTTCTCCACCTGCCCCTCCTCTAAAATCATGGGAGTGTTGTTGGAATATAAATTTTTCCCTTGAGAGCAGGAAGGAACTGTGCCTGTCATCAGCACCTTCAATGTGCATAGTGTATGTAAGAAATAGGGGACGGACTATAAGCAATGGACACATCTGCAGTCACATCAATAAACTGGCATAACTGAAGGCAAACACCTTGATGCTTAGGACCACATAGTAAAATGTATAAACCCACCAGAAACCAAGTACTGCTGTCACTATGCCCCTTGTCCACTCCGCGCTAATGACACGTAACAACTTGCAGTCTTAATAATAATTATGAACCTTCTCCGCTACCAGCTTAGCATATTCTGCTGGATGGAATCTCCTCAGTTGCCGCTTGATGCCCTAGTTGCGATTATCCTCCACCACATTGCCATGTGTGTTCAGCGCACCACAGAGTGTGCAATGGGTGGAAGCGAACTACCACATATTGATATCTACAGAATGGCTATCAGCTGGTGGAAGAGGTAACAATGAATGAGATAGATTGTCAAAAGATGTTGCTATTAGTGTTGAGCGAGCACCACGATGCTCGGGTGCTCGGGTGCTCTGACCGAGCACCCCCTGAGGCTCGAGTGCTCGGCCGAGCACCCGAGCCCCATTGGAATGAATGGGGCAACACCAGGCACCCCCTGCTCTGATGAGGGGAGGGTGCCTGGTCAATGCCCCCTTCATTTCCGCTATGCCCCCTTCATCTCAGAATGCCCCCTTCAGCTCCGCAATGTCCCCCTTCAGCTCCGCTATGCCCCTCTTCCACAATGTGCCCCTTCATCTCCGCTATGCCCCTCTTCCACAATGTGCCCCTTCATCTCCGCTATGCCCCTCTTCCACAATGTCCCCCTTCATCTCCTCTATGCCATAGAGGAGATGAAGGGGGACATTGTGGAAGAGGGGCATAGCGGAGATGAAGGGGCACATTGTGGAAGAGGGGCATAGCGGAGATGAAGGGGCACATTGTGGAAGACGGGCATAGCGGAGATGAAGGGGGACATTGTGGAAGAGGGGCATAGAGTCTATGCCCCTCTTCCACAATGTCCCCCTTCATCTCCGCAATGCCCCCTTCATCTCCGCAATGCCCCCGTACCTCCAGTCCCTGGTGGTCCAGCGGAGCTTCTTCGGATCTGTGCCTCTTCCGGCACAGATCCCCACCACCCGAACATGTCGGGCGAGCACATGGCGGTACTCGACGAGTACCGCCATGTGCCGAGCAGAGCGATGCTCGAGCCGATCCGAGCATCGGCCGAGCACGCTCGCTCATCACTAGTTGCTATATCTTCCTGCCCCCGGACCCTACAGCAAGAAGCTGATGGCAAGCCAGGTGTTTTGCTCATCATAGCACTTTCAGGCTGGGTTTCTCTATTCTTCCTCTTCTTTGATTTCCACCTTGCCTCTTGTTGCCTTTGGGGAAAGGGAGGGGTACAGCAACAGAGGATCCTGATTTCTTTGTTGTGGGTTTGGCTTTCACATGCTTCATGTAAATGGCACAGTATCTGTATTTCATATGTGTTATGAGAGTGGTTGTGCCAAGGTGTGTTTCCTCCTTTCCCCTTTTCACTGGCATCTCACAAATTGTGCACAGGGCCATTGCTGATGACTGCACTGTGCCTGCCCCAAGAGAAAAATAGTCCCACTCCCAGGACCTCAGGGGGAGGGGAGAGGTGGAGAAGAATGACCTGTTTCTTCTTCTCCTCCACAATCCCCTTCACTTGCTGGGGCAGAGGATGATATTGCTGAAGCATTTGCCTCAGAATTACCACTACAACTAGGACCAGGAGGAGTATTGCTGCTGGCAAGTGGAACCTGACCTAGTCCCGCATCACTACTGCTGGACTACGTTTCCACTGTGTCCACAGTGGTCTGTGACAAACTAGTCTGCTCTTCATCATCTTGCTGCCCTTGCAACTTAGCAGCAGCAGGAATTACAGCAGAGAAAACTCTGCAGTGTTGTCACTGCTGCTAGTATTGTTGATGCCCATCCCCATTTGTATCAAGGTCTCTCATACCTTCTCTCTTTGGGCCAGAAGGCCATTAATGTAGCTTTCACCCAAGCTGCTCCACCATCACTTCATCATCACTACCACCAGTCCCTCCTTGCTGCTGCTTCTCTATTAGAGTCTCACTGGTTGCCAATGATGATAAATTTGACAGAGGGTCCCCTACTGTCACACTTGCCATCTCTTAAGGTGTAGAAGGCAGACTGGCAGCACTATCAGCAGGCACAAGCAATTGATCAGTGCTGATGGTATTACTGCTGCTAGCCACCAGTTCTGCCTTCCTCAGTATCATGTTCCAGAGGCACAATGGTGGGAGAAGGGTTATCACAAGGTCAGGGGGATGTTATGGGCTCCATTGACCATAAGTCTGTAAAAAAGAAAAGAGGCGCTTCTTTGTGCAATATCTTTAGTACGATGTAAACAGTCACAGCACCGCCACCAGTGAAATACTACTCACAAAATTAGTGTCTGAAAGTACATTTATATGTAGACCAGCTAAACTGACTCAGGTATTTATCAAGCTGTTCCCTTAACAGCTATCATTTCACCTCTCTATGGTGGCTGCTTTCCCAAGGACTCCACTTTCAGTGTTTTTGTTCCGCTGACCACTGCTCGCTTTCCTTGCCCTTTCACCTCATTAGGAGGATCTACTGCAGTCACACTAGTCCCATCACCAGCTGCTTCAATACCATCACCTTCACCATCTCCTTCTCTAGCTGCTGTGTGGTAGTAGTAGTGGGACTGCTTAGGCTGACAGACCCCCTGCTTTCACACTTGCCATCATCTCCCTTCCCCACTGAGTATCACAATGCACTCTGGCAGCACTAGCAGCAGGCACAGGTAGCTGACCTGTCCTGCTCACACTGCTACCCATGTCTTCCTGTGCCTGTGACACTATTTTCACCAAGATCACCATGATTTAGGGGGACTGGGCATCACTGGGTCTAGGGAATCAGGGCTTCCAGGCCCTTCAGTGCTGATGGTGGTCACTTCCTTCTCCTCCTCAGACTTAAATGACACATAATGATCCTTCCAGCTCTCCTATCCTTTGTAATTCTGGTGCTCATAGTAATAGCACACACTATGAGCTTCTGCTGCATTAAAGTTTCTAAATAAAGCACTGAAAAACAGCCTAGCACCCTCTCTCTCTCTCTCTCTCTCTTCTTGTGTTGTGTTTCACTTCTTGAAACGTCACATTTTTGGCATGAAAACACGAAGTACATGTAAGTAAAGTGTCTGGGAGTTTATAGCCATTAAAAATATAGCAAAAACATTTTGGTAATAGGCGAAAATGGTGAAGATTTTAAGGGCCATATTTAAAGCAGATTTTCCGAAGAAAAAGCAGACAACCACATGGTTTTCTCAGATTTATTCGCAGGATCACAACATAGCATTTGATTCAATGCACTGGATACTCCTCTGGCATTCAAAGGGTTAAGTCTTTATTCTGCCTTTGGGTTTTTGTCTGCTATATATATTATTTGCATTTTGTAGCACTAAATTCTAAATCCCATACTTCTGTCCACGCCTCTTTTTTTTTCAAACTACTTCTCATTTGATTTATAACTTTTATACTTAGGATTAACATATCCAAATGTTGCTTTCTTTACTTGGTGGACCTGGAACAATTCCCTTTAGATCTATATTTCACCATCCAAGTTCTATAGTGTGTGATACAGTGCTTGGTGATGACGTTGCTTTCTCTGTTCTGTTCTGGTCTTGCACCCATGAAACAGCCTAACTATAGTAAGGTTACACAGAGTATGCAATGCTCCTCCATCTCCCAATAAAGTTCTGTACTCACAGAATACAGAGACTTGACCTGCCTCTAGGACAGGCGTGTCAAATTCAAATACAATTGAGGGCCACATACTCAACATTTCCCTCCAAGGAAATATGTGACATTGGCTGCTAGTATGTGATAGTCACAGAACCATACAGAACCACTGTCTTAAACCCAAGTCTTATTCCACTGTCCAGTGCTATGCAAAGATTCAAACATATACTTTCTGCTTCCCCAGCCTTGTTCCACTGTTCACTGATATCCACAGAACCACACACAAACTATCTGAAGCCCCAGCCTTGTTCTTCTGGTAGTAACAGAATCACACATACACCATTTCATTCTAATCTTTATTCTCTCCCTGTCCCTCCACCTATGTCACTGTGAACTGATTATCCATTCGCATGTCTCTTCCCCAACACAAACTTGCCATTTCTCCAACTCTCAAAGGATTTGCATTGCGTACCTCATTGGCACTCAAACGGTTAAAACATATTGTGCCATTCCATAATTTAGATGTCTCTATTCAATGCCAAAGTACATAAAAATATATTGTGCCATTCCATAAATTAAATTCCTCTATTCAATGCCAAAGTAATAAAAATGCCATGAAGAAATACTATACATCATGTAGAAATGCCATGCATAAATGTAAAGTAAACCTACTTATCTTAATCTTCATGTCTTCGCCGCTTGTGCAGCTGAGGCAGTGGTGGCTGAGACACAGATGAGCAGCACTGTGCCCTTCAGTCCCACATGGGCTGATGCCCGTAGCACGCTGAGGGAATTGGAAGTGAGTCTGCCTTTATATATGGGCTGTCTCACTTCTATTTCCCTCGCAGCCACTGGCTGGGATGTTCTTACGCACATCCCAGCCAATCAGTTTAAAGAACAGCCGCTCAAGTCTGATTGGCTGGGATGTGCGTAAGAAGGGAGGCTCACCTCTAATTCCCTCAGTGCGCTACGGGCATTGGCCCATGCAGAGCTGAAGGGCACCGTGCTGCTCATCTGTGTCTCCGCTGCTACCGCCTGTGTACCAAGCGGAGAACATATGAAGATTAAGCTAAGTAGATTTACTTAGCATTTATGTATGACATTTCAACATGATGTATAATATTTCTTCATGCCATTTTTATTACTTTGGCATTGAATTGAGGCATTTAATTTATGGAATGGCACAATATATTATTTATGTACTTTGGAATTGAATAGAGGCATTTAATTTACGGAATGGCACAATATATTTTAACCCTTTGAGTGCCAGTGAAGTACGCAGCGCATTGCTTTGCAATGGGTTGCACACTCTTCTTCCACTCACAGGGTTAAATGATGTCAATTTTAACGCTTTGTAACAATATTATTGTTTTATTTTACAGACAGAAGACAGAAGGAAGAGGAAAAAAAGAAGATAGAAGAAAGAAGAGAAGACTGAAGAGAAGGACAGAAGATAGAAGACTGAAGAGAAGGCTGAAGGAGAAGGACAGTGGATGACAGGTAAGTGTAAGACAGATGAGTTAACGATCGGTGCTTGGCAGTATGCTTGGCAGGATGTCAGGCACTGATCGTTAGCGTTTTTACTGGTAAGTTCCCAAAAAAACACAAAGTACACATAAATAAATGGGTCTTTGTGGCCGTTGAAAAAAAAATTCCAGAACATTTTGGCAGTAGGTAAAAAAGAACATTTTACAGAGTTTGTTTAAGGTGGATTTTCAAAGGAAAAAGCGAACAACCATGTTGTTTTCACAGATTTTTTGCAGGAACACTACGGGACCTTTCACTCATCCCTAGTCTTCTTCTATCTCACTCTGAACTTCATCTGTATCTGAAGGAAATGAGGATGCTGGAGGGATATATTCTAGACCTACATCATCATTATCAGTATTTAGGTAATTCTCAGCTTCACCCACCTCTTCTTCCCACTGCTTTTTTATCCCTTTAGGCTTTTAGAGGTCTCAAACAATTTCTTTTACTTTTTTCACAATGTTTGCTGCTACTTGCAGGACAGAAGTTGTGCTTGTTTGTCTCACTGTCAGATGCAGCATTTTTTTGAACTGTTACACTTTCTCCCACTATGCTATCAACACTAGACTGTGACTAATTTTTGTCTTCTGTGTTTTTGATGGTTTATTAATCGGACTTGTGCTGTAGGTAGTGGAACTTTTTGGCAGACTTTGACAATTTGCCTCCTCATTAGGAGAGGAAACACCATCTTTATTCCACATGCTGCAGCAACCATGGTTGCAATCAGTTTTTGGACTACAACTTTACTAACACGTGCCTGCACTGCTACTACTCCTTTCCCCATCCCCTTGCCCCTAGTACATTTGCTGGACATTATTCAACTACTATCTGTATTTTTACAGTGAAGTTCACAATAGAATTGATTGTATGTGATGTCTTGCCCTTTGCAAAATATTATTTCTCTTTTAATGTCAGTCTGCCAGAATCACAGCTCACATCAGATACATATCTGACAAACTATTTTATTTATTTTATTTTTTAATTAACTGCCACAAACTATCTCTTTTGCTAACAGACAAAAAAAACAAAAACATACTCCCTATTCAACTGCTTTTTTTCCCCAGACTCCACTAGCAAAAACGTAACAGCCAGATCAGGAAGAAATTGATCATGGCTGCCTGTGTCTACCCAGTCAGTCACAAAATATTTGGGGGTATTTGAGATAAATCTCCCTTCTCACACCCCCAGACTCCCATAGCACAGAGATAACAGCCAGATCAGGATGAAACTGGGATCATAGTTTCCTGTTTCTTCCCAGTCAGTCACACAGAATTTAGGGGTATTTGGGTAAATCTACTTTGCTCCCTTCTCACATCCCCAGACACGCCTAGCACAGAGATAATAGCTAGTTCAGGAAGAAACTTGGATCACAACTGATTGATATTCCCAGTCAGTCACACAAAATTATGGAGTAAATCTCCCAGGTTCCCCTTCCCCTTGGACAGAGATAACACCCTGATCAAGAAGGAGCCTGGGGTATTTTGGGTTACCTCCTTTCTTCCTTCCTCTCCCCCAGAGTCCCCCAGACTACCCTACCACAGAGATCAAATTGCCTGCCTACAAGACTCCTATCCTAACTAGCTGCAAAATTGTGCTGCTTTCTCAATATTTCACTAATACAGAAACAGCTGCTGGAACCTGACACCCCTTTTATACTATGCCTGTTGGAAAAAAAAGTAACACTTACCACCTGGTGGAGGAAATCCAGTCTTACCTTTGATTTCAATGCAATGAGCTAGGCAGGAAAATGTGGAAAATCAGCACTTTTTGTGAAATATTTCCCACTTTTGATGAGAAATGTTTAGCTGATCCCTAGATGTAGTGTGTAGATATATATAGAGAGATACATAACATAGTAAATTCAAATGCAGTAGACGGAAATACAAACAAAAATAATTTTTTAAGAATGACAAAAAACACAGAGAAGGGCGCTCATGGTGTAGAATGTATAGTCCATGTCAGAGAACATCCACTGAAAAAACAGACTACTCACAATATTGTAGTCTGTTAAGAACAGAAAGGAAAGAATTCTCACTTCCTCCACTCGGTGCTCATTCAGGAATCAGCTGCTCCTCAGAAGAAAGAAGGTTTTTCACCAAAATCCCTCAAAAAACAGTAAACAGAAGCCAGTGGGGGCACTAATAAAGATAATAATAATGCATATATAATAATAATAATGAAAATGTATAACTTACACATAGATTTCTACCAGTCCAGAATTCCTGGTCGGTGTAGCACTTGAAGGGATTACAACTCACCCTGCTCGAGTACACTTCTCTTTGGAACTCTAGTACTGGTGATACATACAAATGTCAGTGGTTGATATGAAGAAAGTTTACTAAAAGTAGCCAAAAACAATTAAAAACAGCTCTGTGAACTTAGCTTTCATTTATCAGGAGCTCCTGATGAAAAAACATTAAGTTTAGAAATGCATTGTGCTGTTTTTATAAATTGTTTTTGGATACATTTATTAAACTTTTTTAATATCAATCACAGACTTTTAGATTTATCACTGCTACAAGGGTTCCAGAGAGAAGTGTATTCAAGCAGAGCGAGTTGGAACCCCTGTAACTGCAACACTGGCCAGGAATTGCGAGCCATTAGAAATCCAGAAATTATAGATTTTCAATATTATTGCATATGTATTATTGATATTTTTAAAGAATGGTTCCAATCTCTCAATGAAATTATGTAAGTATAATCCATGTCACCAACCATTTCTGGTTCTTCCTGGAAAATTTATGAGGGAACAACAATACATACAAATTTCTTATATATATATATATTATATTTCTGAGGATTATCTATCCTTTCATATGTGTACAAGTTCAGCTCCATAAGCAAAAAAAATACAAAATGTTTGCATGGTGTCCATTTTTGGACATCTCTAAACCATTCCTTCTTTTTCCTAACAAACCTTTATCAATCAGCTTCCACTTACCAAGCTCCCACCTTCCTCCTATCAAACCACTGTCGCTCATCCTCTACCCTTACATACTCCCTCCTGCCTCCCAATAAACCTTGCTGTCATTCTGCTTCCGGCGAAATCTCTATCATGCATACTCCCTTGTACCAAACCTCCATCATGCAAACTCTATCCTGCCTCCTACCAAACATCACTCAGTCATCCTCCCTTCCTACAAACTCTGTCGTGCCTCCTAACAAACCTCTCTCAGTGATCTGTCCGAACGCCATCCTGCCTCCTAGCAAATCTCTCTTAGTCATCCACCCTCCCATTTTACTCTGTTTTGCCTTCTACCAAATCCCTCTCAGTAGGGCAGATGACTGAGTTTGTAAGGACGGAGGAAAGGTGACATTGGTTTGTTATGTGGAAGGAGGGAGTTTGGTACATGGAAGAATGATTGATACACTTTTGCTAGGAGGTAGAAGGAAGGATGAAATATTGATGTCCTAATATGACCACCGTATCTATGGTGTTTGTATGGATTCATCTTTGAAACTGCATGTGTGCAGTCTCATTCTTCATGCTCAGTGCTCCCAGGCTCTGTACACAAATATATGTAGGTGGGTGTAAATGTGTGTAAAATTAATGAGGAGGCCATACACTTGTCCTGGATAAAAAACAAACTGTACTGAAAAAGTGGTTTAGATAACTGAAATTTTGGTTTCCCAACTAGGACCAAAACATTGGTCTTCTAAACTACTGTATTTCAATACAATTTCTAAGACAAGCGTGTGGTCTCCTCAAGTAATATATCACGTGTTGAGGTCAACTTTAAAATTTGTCCAGATATTTTTTTATTAATAAATGCATTCAACTTGCATTCCTACTTTCTTTTATTACACATAGCATATCAAGGGCTCACTGGAAAAGATTCCATATTGGTATTATTCCTGCCGGCGAAAGCAAGATCAACAGGCAGACCATCAGTTATGTGTTCTATGGCTTAAGACACTGGTGATTTGTTTCAGAAGTACCTTAAAATCTGTTGCTCATGGAAGAAAAAAAAACAATTCTAAAAGAACCACATAATATTTATTTTTACGATCTCTCTCTGGGGAGCTTCAGCACATTTTGTTTGTTTAAACCAATATCAGTTTTGCATAATGGTCACTAACTTATAAAAATAAATCAGTTAAACCTGTTTTAATATATTTTCAAAGAATGATATATTACTATGTTTTACACAGTTCAAAGTTATGCCTTTATTTTCATATAAATTAAAAAAATAAATATTTTATTATTAAATAGTGAAATGCATTCTAACTTATGATTACATAATAATTTACTTCATTGGAATACCATCAAATAGACAACTGTGTACCATTCAAAGAAATATTATTTTGTATTGTTTCTAAACAGTGGCAAAATTCAGCTACTGCAAATTTTAAAAAGGCAAAAAGGTTTACAACAAACATCAGAACTAATCGTTGTTTGTTCTAATGATATCCAAATGTTTACCCATTTTTCATCTCAGTTTTTTATACCTTAAGTTTATACCACAGTGCTAATATCATCAGCTTCATCTGGTTTTTTTTGCCTGCTTGGCAGGGATTTCAAGTATTCAAGATGCCTTCTTGCATCTTCCTGGTTTTGCCGTACATAATATACCACATAAGATATCACCATGGTGAACCAGCCAAACATAGTGACCAACATGGCATAATCTGTAGTCTTTTTGGGGAGGTTACAAAGATCTGCATCATTTGCATTAGTCAGGAACGCCCGTCCAGCATGTTCATCCAATACAGATGTTTTGCAGATGACATTGCTAGCTGTCTCGTGGTTCGACACCATACTCCTCAGAACTTGTTGTAGTGTACAGTCACAATGCCAGGGGTTGTTGGCAATCCTAGCCCTTGCCTTTAAGTTATTAAAAGCATTCTTATGGACACTCTTAATCTGGTTGTCCGACAAGTCTAAAGTCTGCAGGGTTTCTGCTACACCTTTAAATGAGTGTTCATCTATAAATTCAATGCCATTTTTAGATAGGTTGAGAACTTTAAGTTGATGGAGATCTTTAAAAATTTCATTGGGAATGGATGTTATTTGATTGGAGTCTAGGTAGAGTAAAACTGTTTCAGGAGGAATGTCTCTAGGTATTTCCTTGAGATTAGCATTACTGCAGCTGACATTTAAGCCTCCTGAATGAGAGCAAAGGCAGCCTTTGGGACACATACTGGCAGAATGAAAGCACAGTATCATTAGAACAAAGCTTTGTAAGAGCAGACACATGGAGAGGGAACGTGTTAGCCACAGGTCTACCAAATTCATGCTTAGATGTCAGCATAATAACATGCCTACTCCTCATTTACCCAAAAGAAGTAATAAAGAATGATCCAAAGCAAATCCACAGCTTCATTTTCTATAATGTACCTCTGAATGGTTAGCTATGTGCACATCAGTTCACATTGGAGACCTGAAAGAAAAAGAGAACAGCATTTACTTGGACAGACTGTTTCTAGCTTCACAAAGAAGTCATATAACAATTACCCGTATCATGATTTTAGTTTTGTCAAGTTTTAATTTGCTACATATTTTTAGTAATAATATACTAAATGTCAATGCTTTATAAATAAGGGCATGAATGTACAAATCCTCCAATGGATGTCCGCTGGCGTTAGCCTCAATGCCAGTGGCTGCACTTCACGGTATACACTACAGTACATTATCATGCATATTAACAGACATATACACTGCTGTCATTTGGATATTAATTCCAGCAAACTCCCTTAGCCTGCCCCATATAGCATGCACAGGAAAATAGCATAATATAATACCATTTCCTTTACACTTTTTTGCTCCCTCCCTCCTTCATGTGTATTCAAAAAATAATCAGACCGCACTGGAGGGCATCAGGGCTGCCCTGACGCTCCCCTGGTATCACTCTCCTATCTGATCACTCTAAGACGTCAGTATAATGTCCCAGGAGGCACTTGCTTCATTTCCTTACCTGCAAATTCATGGGGGTATTGTGGATTTCAGATCCTAAAAATTCAACCTTTAAGTTTAGAGAATAGTGGGTTGAGTTTTCATGTAATGGAAGGCATTGATTATCTTCTTAATCACAGTATTGATAACTTACACAATCATGTTGACGATCAATACCAGGGGAGGAATAAGGGGGGTCCTGATGCCCCTCACTGAGGTTTTAGCATATTATGTGTACCAGAGAGGTGACAACACATGGCTTTACAGTACTTTGAAAACCCCTCTGGCAACTGTCCACTGGTAGGAATAAATCTGTACATACACCCAAGCTTGGTTCTATCACCCAATTGAAATTACAGATCCCCACATACACTGTATCACTCCCCAGCCTGGTTCCACTGTCCATTTGCTCTCACAGATAACCACACACACTGTCAGACAACAAAGCTTGGTTCCACCTTGCATTGGTAGTCATAGATCCACCCATACACTGTCTACCCCAAGTCTAATTCCATTGACCACTTGTAGTCACAGATTCCCACATACACCGGCTGACCCCCCCCCCCCCCGTCTTGTTCCACTGCTTACTGACAGTCACAGATCACCAAATACACTATCATCCAACCTTAACCCACTGCTCGATGGTTGTAATAGATTGCCATATACACTGTCTGACCCCAACCATCATTCCACTGCTCACTGGTAGTCACAGATCTCCACATGCGCTGGTATACCCCCCCAAGCTTTACTCCACTGCTTATTGGTAGCCAAAGATCCCTAAATATACTATCTTATCATCCAACCTTATTCTACTACCCAGTGGTAGTCCTAAATCCCATCATGCACAGTCTGAGCCCCACACTTGGCTCCACCTCCCACTGATAACCACAGATCACATTATACACTGTCTGCCCCCCCTCCTAGGCTTGTTCCACTACCCACTGGTAGTCATTGATTATATATGGTCTGACCCCCAAACCTGGCTCCACTACCCACTTGTAGTCACAATTCCTCAAATATGCTCTGATCCACTACTCACTGATAGTTACAGATCCCGGCATATGCTGTCTTACTCCCGGCCCGGTTCCATTGCTCAATTGAATTCACAAATCCCCACATACACTGTCTGCCCCCCCAGCCTTGTTCTACTGCCCACTAGTAGTCACAGATCCCCACATAAACTGTATGACCTCCCAGCCTGGTTCCAGTACTCACTGGTAGTCACAGATCACCATATATACTGTCTGACACCTTACCCTTGTTCCACTGTCCTATTGGTAGCCACAGAACCATACATGCACTGTCTGCTTCCCCAATCTTGTTTCACTGGTAGCCATAGAACCATGCAAAAACACTTTGACATCCTAGTCTTCTTCCACTGGCAGCTACAGAACCACACATTACATTGTCTGTGTCCTCAGCCTTGTTGCACTGGTAGCCATGCTCCTGTCACACACAATTATATGTCAACCCATACCAATGGGTTAATGTTTTTCTCAGGCTGGCACTAGGTCACTGAATACATTAGGAAATTACATAGTGTTGAAATATGTGTTTGAAGTGTAAAAAAAGTGTGTGTTTTTTCCTATAGCAGCACTTTCTGGTGTTGGTGTACTTTTTATATATGGCATCCCCTACAGTATGTCTGTTGATACCAATGTGATGTAATTTTTCTTGGAAGAGCCATAGGTAATGAAATATCAGGAAAGTCTTTGCTTTTTCAAAGTTATATGTTGAAGGTGTAGACTTTCCTATAGTGTTGTTTTCTGGAAACATTTGTGTATACCATCCCACAGGTAAAAAGGAAAGTGACCTCTCATTTGATGAAGGTGAATAACACATTTCAAAGGTGCTTTCTTTTTCTTCACGCGGTTGTGATCAATTTAGTGCAGGCAGGTAATTTTAAAAAAGAAAAGTATCAGCTATAGGTTAGTGTTCCTGGCACCCCAACAAGTATGTCATCCCATACAAACAGGATATAATTTTCTCTGTGGCTGCTAGCAAGTACTGAATACAGTAGGAAATTACATGGCTTTCAAAGATTTTAGTATCTTTGAAGAGATGGAGTAGAAAAAATTCCCCATGCCTCTGGTACTGAAAGGGTTAAGAGTTACTTATTCTTGTAGTTATAGTTTACCTCTAAAATCAGGAAAAACTGTCTGACTACAGTGAAGCATATGGAAAATCAATATAAAAATTAAAAGAGGTCTTAAATTACTGTCATCACTGGAAGGTAATTACAGAGTACAAACATTTGGAAGCACTATAAACCCATATGGCATCCACATGACCAAATTGTCTATTTTTACGATTGGAATTCAAACAAAACAACACGTCTAAGCTGTTTCTCTAGCTTTCCCAAGGTAATTACAAGATCTACTAGTGAAAACAGACTAAGTAAAATGAGATCATTAATAATACAAACAATAACCCCTTTAAATAATATTTGAGGGTGTTTTATTAATTCCTTAGATACTTGTACCATTGAATGGGGTTAAAGCTTTCTGGGGCAAGCTATTGAAGCTATTATATAAATACTACCGTAAAATCTCAGGTATAATACGCACCTGTGTATAATACGCAGGTGTATATTGTACCCAAGATTTTAGGGGAAAACAAGAGTGCCTATGTATAATACGCACCCTTGTTTTCCCCCTTACTACAAAAAAATATTAAAGCTGCCAGCTACCCTCCTCCGTCCCCCGGTGCAATCCGACATTAAAATAAGACTTACTTGGTGATATAGCCCAAGCCATTGAAGTGCTACATGTGAAAAAGCTCCCTCTCATCTTCCTTGCGGGCGGCATTCTTGCATTTGCCACCCGCTTCCTTCAGTGGACTACCAAGACCTTCCTCCTGCAGTATTGTCCTGTGAGGACCTTGAGATCCTCACAGGGCATTACCATTGGCTGGAGGCGGAAGGTCCTGAAAACCCATTAAAGGAAGCGGGTGGCAAATGCAAGAATGCCGCCCACAAGGAAGATGAGAGGGAGCTTTTTCACATGTAGCACTTGAATGGCTTGATCTATATCACCAAGTAAGACTTATTTTAATGTCGGATTGCGCCGGGGGACGGAGGAGGGTAGCTGGCAGCTCTAATATATATATTTTTTTTTATTCGGCAAAAATCTCTCGGGTATAATACGCACCCCCCACTTCACATAAGGTGAAGAGGGGTAAAATTGTGCGTATTATACCCGAGATTTTACGGTAGTTGAAGAGCCTGTGTACATGGGCCACAGTGCCACCCAGCTATGGTGCAGTGCAGTCGTGCACAGTAGAGACTGCCCATGCCACGGCTGATATGGAGCGGGGCGCTCCGAATTCAGACCGGAGTCCTCTCTGAACAACGCGGGCAATCTGTACTGCGCATGACTACAGCGCACGCATCTGTCTCTACTGCGCATGACGGCTTCTGACAAACTTAGCGAATTATAATATAGGATTAGGATTGCCACTCAGCCGGTATTTTACCGGCAGGCCAGTAAAAAATTGGCTTCTGTCCAATGATAAGTCTATGGAGGGAATGCTATGGCCGGTATTTTTTTTAAATAAAGGTGGCAACCCTATATAGGATGTCCCTTGTGTGTCTAGGGAACAGCAACTCTGTTACATGAAATTAACATAAAACATAGTTCCTATAACATGGGTTTCCAACATGGGGCCTGGAAGTCAAATGCATCCTGCCTAACCCAAGTGTTTGGACAACTTGAGATTTTTAACAAAAATAATTGTTTTACATGAATTAATAGGCCAATAAGGACTAACCACCTGCCTGTTGCTACTATACAGTTATTGATAATAGTTGTTTTGTAACCCTTTGCACACTGATCTGATCCTTAAAGGGTCAAATACCAGTATATAAATACCTCAATAACAATCCAGATTGGTCACTAGGTCTATAACCATACCTGGGTACTGTGCTGGCAGCAGCCCCCAGAGTGACAAGTATGGGTGAAGGTGCGGGTGCCAAATAATGCAATTTGCTCACAATATGGGCAGGACTTCATAGAAGTGTGTGGTACTGGGATGGTGGGGGTTTGTTACATAAATGGGTAGGACTAGGCAGGGATAAGGTGGAATGAGGAAGGAAGTGGGTAGATCAGGTGAGAACTTTACAGATCTAGCTTACCCAGTGACCCACCCTCTGTCCCCGGAGAACTAATAATTAAATCATAAAACTGTTGTCTCTGGGGCAGATCCAGGGAGTGCTTAGCTATGCCTATAATAATAATATAGATTAAACCTTTTTTGTATTTTGTTTCTATTATTGCTAAACAGTCCATATTTTCAAATAACTGACAGGATATAATTCACCATTGTTATCAATAAAAAAAATGTACACAGCTCTCACATGTATGAATTTCTGATCATGTGGCCCCCCAACTGAAAAAACTTAGATGCCCCTGTCCTACAGGCTCATTAAGGATTGCTAAAAGTTTAATATGAAAAAACATATTGCACAGCGTTCCTGCAGAGTAAAACAAGGGTACTCATAAAGCTGGGAAATGATTAATGTGAACTTTATTACGGTTCAATCTGTCACAAAATGGTACTTCTTTTACAATTACATTCCATGGCATGGGTAGGCAAATTTTGGCTCTCCAGCTGTTAGAGACTACAACTCTAACCATCCTGAATTAGCCAAAGCCTTGATAGGAATGATGGGAGTTGTTGTTCTCAACAGATGGCGAGCTATACATTTCCTACTCTTGTTCTAAGGCGAACAGTAGCCAGAGGCCCAGTTCTCCCATAGAAGAAAATGGCAAACTTGAAACTGCCAATAGTTTAATATAAAAAACACAAAACAAAAACAGTTTGAGTTGCAATAAATTTGCAATGAAACTTCTCCCACAAGTAGCATAACACTCTTTTAACTCTTTTAACAGTACAAGCAGTATAATATATATATATATATGCGATATGTTGTGGGCTAAACTTGATGAATGCATTTCTTTTTCAGCCTCATCAAATGTTACTGCTACTGTTAAAAATTCTCCTCTTAACACCTTGTGCACCTAAGGGAAGGAAATGGGGATATATATGGGTTCATTTGGTTTGCCCCAGAATTGTTCGGCTTTACCTTGATACATAAGGTTCTTAACCATTTGAGAGCCAGATGGGTGTGCATTACATTGCAGAGCAATGCACTGCATATCCCACTGGCTCTCAAAGCGTAAATGTAGCCCCCCTTTCATCTCACCATTTGACATTTTGCGATCTAGTTATGTTACTTT
Source organism: Rhinophrynus dorsalis (assembly GCA_037306005.1). Taxonomy (NCBI): domain Eukaryota; kingdom Metazoa; phylum Chordata; class Amphibia; order Anura; family Rhinophrynidae; genus Rhinophrynus; species Rhinophrynus dorsalis. Next base: position 383,968,216 of record CM074723.1, on the reverse strand, counting down.
ACAAATTTGGACCACATGCTCAAGGAAAATTGGAACAATTCAACTGTACCACAGGGGCCAACAGAAATTAACAATGATTTACAGTTAACTGGGATTTAACACCCTTAATTCTAAAATGGTCTCCAATGCATTACTTCACAATGCACTGCAATCCATTACAGACGTCTATCAAATACAGTGGTTAAAATCCCCATTAAAAACAATGGTACCTTTGGTTTGCTTCAGCCTTTTTCCACTTTTCTTTGTGCAACTGGGTTGGACACAGTGATTTATATGGCAAAGCTCTGGACAGAAAACTGGCAAGGGAAGCCAATTGGCCGCCATTACCTGTTGTAAACACTGATTTAAACATTTGTGACTCAGAGTCTCAGGGCTTGTAGCCTCCTCACAGACACCCCTTTCCCAAAGTGAACATATCCAGATGGTCTTTCCTCTCTCTTTTTGTCCTTTTGATACTTGCTGTTTGCATTAACTTTTATATATGTGTATAGATTTCACTGGCTGAACACTAAGGTTGCCATAAAATGAAAAACTCAGCATCCCACAGTCAGAATAAGTTCAAAATAATATGATGTATAATTGAAATTTATAATAATGATTACATTAAATAATATGATTAAGATAAATGCAATTACTAAGTTGATTTTGCAAAGAAAACCCATTTAAAAAGGACCGTATCAACTAAAAATAGCTTTGGTGATTGAGAAAGAGATATAAAAATTACCCATATGCTGATGCTAGTCAATTGTTTATTTCTAAAATTCATTTTTTAGATATTTTGATTTATTTATTAAACTAATTAATGCATGGTGTGTACGAGTTTCCTGCCTTGGTCCTCTATTACCTTCCCCTCTCCATGACGCTGCTCAATAATGCACTGCCCACCTCCCCTAGTACAGAAAGGCTAAGGACCATATGTTCAAAGGGATAACAACAAAAAATTTTCACATGATCAACAAAATGAAGTAATTATATGCATGAACAACATATTTTCTATAGTATATACAACAAAAAACTAGAAACGTCTATCATGTACGACAGAACTGTCAGGCAAAGGGGTGGGGCTAGACTATACACCAGCATCGTATAGAGGTAAAGAAAATTTGTTGTATATTTGTTGTATACAACGGCAAAAAAAATGTCGTGCACACAACAGAATTTGTATGTTAAGAACAGAGTGGAGAAAATGTGAAGTTCTGAATGTGAGAAACCTATAATAATTGAAGGAAATGAGAAAATTCTTTATTGCTATGACCTACACAAGCACAATTACTATACCTATATTCTTAACACTTCTCTGAAACAGAACACTAGAGAAGTCCTGTCATATTTGTCTTTACATACGACAGTTTCAGCCAGGAATCGTACATAACATATTTCTGATCACAACCGACACTCTGAAAGAAAAGTATTACCGAGCCCAACTACATTGTACTTTGAAATGTCGTTACAAACGACAAAAGCTATTTTACTACTTCTTTGAAAATCCGGCCCCTAAGTGTCAGTGTGTGGGGAGGTAATGCAAAGCTAAAAAGTATTAGTGATGACAGATACAAGCTGGGCTTGCTGCACAGTTACCGTTAATAGGTGAATTTGCATAATCTGGGAAATATGTTTTTGTGTGTTTTAAGTACTTTAACCATTTGAATGCAAGAGGGGTATACAATGCATTGCAATGTGTTGGATACCTTTCTGGCATTCAAAGCGGTCATGTAATATCTGTAAGAAGTAATGAAACAATCATTATAATGCTGGCAACTCTAATCGTACAATTAAAGCACACTGTAATAATTTAGTCATTACTCTTTTTTTGCCAGACACCAGAATATAGAATTGTGTACAATTAAATAAATAGAATGGCTTTATTTTGATGTTGCATTTATTGAATATATAAAAAGATGTTTTTTTTCTGAACAAACTGCAAAATAAATTACATGGTTTTGGTAATAAACAGAACTTCATAAACATAGAAAAGAAATAACTGAAATAAGATACACTAAAAATACTTACCAAGTGGTAAGGACTAAATCTTGGGTGAGCCATCTGCATACCTGGAAACTTTGTGCTCTAGGCTCCCTGGAAGGGTTAAAAAATGATGCGATTGGTGTTAAAAACCACCCTGAGAATCAGCCACTGTCCCCAGGGACCCAGTAATTAGCTACAAAATCCTGAGAGTTCGTAGCTATGGCATTCTGAGGCTCTCCAACTGTGGGATATTACAATTCCATCTAGCAGCTGGCTGAGGATGATGGAAGTTATAGTACTCCACAGCTCAAGTTGACCACCCCAGGGCTAAATGGAAAATGCTTTTAAGAACTCTTTAGAAATATACATGTATATTTCTCTTGTGTCCTATGTGGAACACGTGAACCATGGGGTAAAGTATACTCCAGGCAGGAGGGAAGGACACTCTTTAAAATTAACCTTCAGTGGGTCAGGGTAAAGCCTTCTGTTTTATTTTTGTTTTCGGGTAGGATCAGGCAGTGATCCCCTATTAGGTGGACTCCATTGCTGGTTTGAACCAGAACACAGACTTAAGAGACCTGAGTCTGTTAGAGAATGACTTGCATTATTGGCTCTCTCCTCACAGTTTCTAATTAGCTGTTATGAGATGACGTGTGTATGGTACAAATAAGCCGAAGACTGAACAGGACAAGCCTTCTTTCAGTCAGATGCACAGCTCCTGAGGGGGCAGACTGTGCTTCTCTCTTTGTACACTAAATATTGGTTCCCTGAGGGCCCCTCCCTCCTAATTTTGGTTTCAGTATGTAACACATGAGGGTGGTCTCGCCTTCCTTGCATACCGCATTAACCCTTTTCAGTTAGATAAGTACTTTTAACTACATTACAGGTTCTTTTATTCTGCTTTCTCTGTTCTGTTTTATATTTTAAAAAGTCTCTTTGGAGGTCCCCTTAACCCCTTTAACCCATTGCTCTTCATGCCAGTTTAGTCTTCCTGAGGAATTTTCTGGTATTCTGTGTTTCTCTTGTTCTGTGGCCCCATCTCAAATTCAAGGGCCCTCATGTACTGAACAGGAGCCAGCATTGGTCAATGATTACATTTCCTTTACAATCTATATCCCTTTCTCTATTCAAGGGATTTTATTGGTCCCAGGACTCTCTTGTGCCCCCTACAAGGCATTTAAGACACTTTTGCAGAGGGTACTGTTCCCATGGTTGGGGGTTTCTCTGCTGAGGAAAGCACCTCTGAGGTAGATGATCTGGATTTGTCTTTCTCTGTTAGCTCCCCTGCTTAGGGTCTTATCTGGGCTGGAAATACTAAATGTCTCAGAGACCTCAGATTCTAGTTCTTTGTCCCCTGATATCTTTAACAGATGCAAAAAGGAGGCTGCCATATTTCCTCCTCACCATTCCCTGGACTGGGTTGTCCTGGAAGAGTGGGGTACACCTGACAAGAGATTTTTCCTTCTTAAGTGTATCTCTCTTATATACATTTTATGCTGGGGCTTTACTACTGTGGGTAACCCCCCAATCACTTCCTTTTGAAGGCAAGCAGCTTTTTGGCCCAGGACTGGAGAAGGTTATATATCATGTTGCTGAAGGCAAAAGTTCCTCATTGTCTGGGGTTCCTCTTAAGCATTCCTTTTTTCTATGTAAAAAGTGTAGTTATTGTTACCCCTGTCATTATGTGAATGTGCCCAGTTCACCTATTCCTGAAGCAGCCCTGATGCACCCTACCCCAAAACACATACAGGACTGGACAAGCAAGAAGCCTGCTCAGAAGCCCATAGCTGGCAAGCCTACCTCTGCATTATTTGCAGTGGTCTGATCTTCATCAGACAATAGGAGGTTGTTTTCACAGTGCATGGGCCTTTTCTGTTGTGGATCAGTGTGTTCTGTAGGTAAATTCGTAAAAGTGCCATATACACTTCAAGTCCCTTCCTCCCTGTTGCTTCTTCTCCAAAGTTCCTCACAATTCTCTGCAAAATAATTTGTTTTAAGATGCGGTTTCTTCTCTGGTAGACAAGCAGGTCTTTGTACCTATTGCTTCTCAGGAAAGGTTAATTGGTTGCATGGGAATCCACAGAAATTTTTCAGGTGGGGGAGCAAGGTCATAATATGACCCCTAGTCTAGCCCATCAAGGCCCTATGTTTATGTGGAGAGGTCAAGTATGTGTGTGTATGGGGTGTGTGTGCAAATAACCCCCCCCCCGCCACAGACGCCCATGCTGGTGTCTGTTCCTAACTTTTCATAGTTGCTAAAAAACACTGCAGATATCAACACTAGTGATTGGCTTAGAAAGGTACACAACTTGTTTTCTCTTGGATACTGATTTGCTTAGAATAATTGGAGTAATTTCCGGGCAAATCATCTGCACCACAGGGACAAGTTAAAAGACCCACTTACATCAATTGGAGTTTTTAATATTTTTATCTGACTCTTGAGGTGAAGTTGGTTTGTCCCAGAATTATTCCAGGGGAAGATCTACTAAGGTGCGATAAAGATGTGATCTCTTAAGTTAGAGAAATTTTGTACATAGGCACCATAGAATAATATGGAGCTTGGGAAGTTTATCCCAGTGGAAAACTGACATACTTTTCATCATCATATTTATCACAACTGACAAAGACATAGACATAGGTTTGTTTTCAAGTATAATTGTTGCATTAAAGAAAAATAGAACCATTTTGGCAGACAGGCAGCGGGGAACAGCGTAGACATCTTGCAGAGCCGCCATCTCTGTGTCTGTGCTGTCCATGTCCTTCAACTCCACGACTGGCGAGTTGAATGCCTTTGTGCCGAAAGGCACCGGAAGGGACTGACAGCGCAGGTGCAGAGAGCACCTACAGCAAGATCCCAGCCATTGTCTGCCTGCATAGAAAGTTCTCTTTTTCTTTAATGCAACAATTATACTTGAAAACAAACCTATATCTATGCAATGATGATTTGGTGCTCTATATTAATCATGTGAAAGTTCATCTTTAATCTTTTGTCTATTAATATCTCAGGTTCGTCTGCAATTATAAAAGGTCAAAGTCAGAAAACTTAAATGCTTACCTTTTTAACATATATTAATAAATAATATTGCTATTTCCTGAGCGTGCACATCTGTCTACAGATTGTTCATGCATTATTCACTGTAGTGCCCCTTGCTTACTCAGATAGCCATGGCACCAATCGAATACTGCATTAGAACAAAGAGTTGTGTTAATTGCAAGGTGTCTTGTATGCATTAGTGAACATAATATGTGCTTTATAAATACTTTTTTTAAATTAATAATTTGCCTTTATATAATTATATAGCTGCTTTGCTAGAATGAAGATCACTTTGAAAATGTCACACACAAAAGAGCATGAGACATAAAGGTGCAATAACCAGGTCACGGTGATGAAAAAGCCAACATGAGAATCTTGCCCTGCATCAAAATTGCGACATTCTCGTGTCTCCTCATTAAACGTCGCTTCAACCCGCATGATTGCTTTAACCCATTAAACATCACTCCATTAAACTGTTGAATTAAATTTTCTCATGCATTCACAGATCATGCCAACTCTTACCACTTGGTGATACTGATGATCCATGACCCTGTAATACGATCAGTACTAGTCTGCCCTGGCCTGGCTGTGTCTATTTGTATGTGTTTCTCCGCTTCCTCTTCACTTCAACCCTCATGGATTGCCAGTGCACTCAAAGGGTTAAAGCAATCCACTGATGGCTTCGTCTTCACTTGTTCCTCCAAGGCCCAGTGCCTCCCACTATTGACAGCAATGACAACGCACTGCTCCAGAGCAATGTCATTTCACTGGGACACTGATACCCCGTACCCTCCAGTTCCCAGAAACCCTGTACCCTCCAGTTCAGTCTCTCACTGTGTCTGTTTCTGTTCCTGACTCTTTGCTTCACCCACATGGATTTCTTTAACCCTTTGAGTGCACTGTACCCTTCTGTTCAGTCTCTCACTTCAACCCGCATGGATTGCCAGTGCACTCAAGGGGTTAAAGCAACCCATGGCAGAAGTTTATTTCATCAACAATATAATCGGGGCTGGAAAAATATCAATCAGGGTCACCAGTCAGTTTAGTTAGACCAGACATGGAAATCTACTAGGCTACCCAATGATTAACATAGATAACAACAGCATGTTTTACTCACCTGCTGGACTTTTTTACAAGTCACGGCCAAGTGGACTAGTTGAAGATTCTATAAAGCTGATAAACAACTGACTGGCTGCTGTAGTATTAGCACTCAAAGGGTTTTCATATGTATCATTAAATTGTCTTGTACACAAAAATAATTTTACATACTGAGACTGGTAGTCATTCCCCTTTATCACTACTACTGTTACTACTGTATTTATACGTCCAGATAGGTATACAGATACATACTATAACTGTACATATAAATTCATCACAACCTACAAATGATATAATGTTAGTATCTACTCATAATGGTCAATGAAAAAGCACACAATCACACACACACACACACACACACACACACACACACACACACACACACACATACAATGCAGTGGACAGTGACACTAGTTTTGTGGTTTTGGCTCTGTACTTCCAGAGTCAATTCCAGCGATACAGAGCAATACACTACCTCCACCGTGTTTCTCATGTGCAGTTCCTTTCTTTCTCCACATTTCCTATTTCCATCACTCTGGTACAGTTTCATTTTGTCTCATCTATTCATAACAGTTTACTCTAGAACTCTACTGGTTTTATGTAGTTTTTAGAAAACTGTAACCTGGCCTTTCTGTTCTTGAGGCTTAATAGTGGTTTGCATCTTGTGGTTAAGCCTCTGTGGTTATGTTGGTATAATCTTCTATTTATGGTATTCTTTCACACTTCTATCCCTACATCCTAGAGAGGGTTATTGATCTGTTTCACAGTAGAAACGTGTTTTTCCTTCAAAACTGCAAGCATTCTTCAGTGATACACTTAAGTGGTTTACTGTGGTCTACCAGGTTGTTTGCTATTGCAGAGGTCACCCAGAGCTAGATTTCCCAGGAGATAACTGCTTAGAGTTCCAAATTTTGATGGATATCTTAGCTGTAGTGGTGACACTCACATACTCACTATTATTTAACCCTTTGGATGGTTGAGAGGTCTCCAGTGCATTGCAAAGAAATGCATCGGATATCTCTAGAGCAACCATGGGGTTAAAATATTTTTTGTGCTTGTGTGTTGTAGGCTAAGGGTATTTTCTGTGCCTGGGAACAGTGGATGGGACTGTGGGCAAAGTCATGTGAGGGAGTGCAGGTGTGACCATGGGTGGAGTTAAGGGTGCCTAGGGAACCAGGCCTAGGGGCACCTAAGATGTAAACCTGGCCCTGAGATCACCCGTGCATTCTTAATTCTTAACAATGTACAGCACAGTTCATTTTGACATACCTAATGTCTGGCTATGTCTCTGATCAATTTATTTTGAGAGAGACATACAGAGAGGAAGAGTGCAGATTGAGACAAACAGAGAGAGAGAGAGACAGAGAGAGAGATGGAGAGAGACATCCACAGACTGAGATGTCCACAGACTGAGAAAAATGTCCAGAGACACAAACAGATGCAGGGAGGCAGACTGAAAGAGAGAATGGACAGAGACTGAAAGAGAGACTGAAATAGAGTATGAAAGAAGAAGACATATATTGCAGGACATTTCTTCCTGTTTTTGTAAATAAAATTTGAGTATTTATTTACAAATCTCAGTTATGATGCATTACTATAGTTAAGGTCTATACTTAGGATTACTTAACTGTATTTTCAAGTAAAATTCAGCTGACTTCTTTCAGTTAACCCTTTGAGTACCAGAAGGCTGCATAATGCATAGCTTTGCCATACATTGAGTCCCCTTTGATATTCAAAGGATTAAACAGTTTCAAGCTTCTCATTACATTGAAGACCACACTAGTATCAGTTATTCATCTGGTAAAGCAAGATATCATAATAAATTATTATCTGAAGGCATTTAGTAAGCAAATTCAAGTGGTACATCCTTCTTTTATTAAACCCTTTAATGCATCTGAATGCACTGGAGACCTTTCATTCAAAAATGATCCATTGTGTGTTATTAATGTCAGTAATAGCATCTATTCATGATGGCCAAAGAAAAGGCACTTTGTATTCAACACACACACACACATATTTTTTTTTTTTATAAACCAGACTGGAATATCCACTTGGAAATCTCAATTTAGATACCCTACAAAAGCATCAATCCTACTAATGGTTTCATGATAGCAGTCTACAGTATGTGAATTACACCACTAACAAAGAAATTGGGTTAATTTTATTCAAGTGTTTCTTTAAAAAGTAAATAAGATTCAAGTTTAGGTTGGCTGAAGTAATGAAGTGTGAAATAGATTTTCCTAATGTAAATAATTATAAAACAGAATTGTTTATTTATTGAGGCAATTTTTTATCATATTGCTCTGATAAACAGAGAATGGGTTGTTAGTGATAAAAGGTTGCAGGCCATTCTCAGCAATGTCTACTAGTGAATTAAAGGCTTTTCCGCATTCATTATATTTTTTACTCTACAAATCAATGGTTTTTATTTGTTACAAATGCCTTTAAGCCAATGAATCAAGAATACAAAAGCAGTATACTATAAATATAATAGATGCATCGGCACAAAATTAGGCTGATAGATGTACTAAGATAGTGGTGGCCAACATGAGGCCCTCCATCTGCTGCCTCACTAAGACTCCTATCATTCCTCCGCCAGCTGGAGGAACTCACTGTAATAAGAAAAACTGAAGTGATTCTGGAGAAACCAACTAAACCAAAGGGGACAAATAATGATATGATGTGAATTGTAGTTCTGAAACATCTAATGGGCAAAGATTGACTCACCATGATCTAGTGGAAATGATGAGAGATATTAAAAAAGGTGTAGGTGCTTTATTGTGTGATATGTTCTAGCAGCATGACAGGTCTTATTAAGTGCTGAATAAGAAATCCTTTCAACATGTTCTTTAAGAAGCTGTAAGTGGTGAGCAAGAGTTTGTTGGCAAACAAATTTTAAAAGGTTTTGAAGGTTGCTGACAGTGCCCTACTTGGACTGTAGATGGTGTATTGAAGTTTTAAATGGTTTGTAAGTATCATGAGAAAGCAGTGTTTGGAAGATAAGTGGGTTTTTAAAATGTATTTAGACAATCGGTGTGCTTTCACGAAGAATATGGCTTTGATTATCATCTTTTGGTCTACGTCACATGGGTAACTATGTAAAAGAATAAAAAAATAGAAAACAATATTCTGTTCTATATGTATTTTTGCCAAAATAGTTGCTGTAACAAAGCCAACAACCATGTCAATTAGGCCTTATGTTGATGATATACATTTTTACATATATTCCTCTGATTTCTGTCACTCTGTTTCTTCAATCACTTGACATTGTTCTTCTATTCCCCTTGTAGGTCGAACCTGTACACGGAACTTACCGTATCAAAATATTCATAAGGTTTCCTTGCACAGAATTGCATTATCCCTACTATGAAATCCTAAATATAGTCATCCATACTTGCTCCCTGATCAAAGGCCATTAATAATGTAGTCCTTTTTTTAATTCTTCACATCCAGGCCACCCCTGAGCTGTCAACACTTAATGAGGATATATTCCCTTGTAATATACATATTTGGATTTGGATTTATCTAGGTATTAGTCCTTCATACAGCCATTCAATATATCTATATCTATTTTTTTCATTTAATCTCTGTTAACTGAAAAGAAAAACAGCACTAAACCATGATAATCCAATAAAGATAATGGACTATAAAGAACCATTCAAGCTACTGAAGAACATTCTCTATTATTAGGAAAATGTGAGCCAAAGAAAGACCATTATATACAGTTAACTGCATATATAAAACTAAAATATATAAATAGATATACCAGACAGCTACATGAAATATTTCAACCACCAAGTCTTTTTGTTAAAATTAAGAGCCACTTTTTTATTTAGATTTAATAACACGTCAACCATTTCACTGAATTCCATTTCTCATGCTCCAAAATATGTGTATGTGACTTTTATATCATAAAAAAGTTATAATTTTAGTGATGTCAATGGTAGCTACAGTATATGTTTGCATATTTGGCATCTTTGAAATTTTAGGTCGAAACCCAGTGAGTAATTGCTCTGTTGCTATTATACCTTTGCATTTCTCTAAAAACATATATGTTGAGACACTAAACCAAAGATTCTCAATCTTTTTATGGAACCCTTTAGTTTAAAAATGAAATTGCAGTAGGTCCTTTCAGCTAATGAATGCTAGTGATATATCCAAAACATTGCTTTTCCATGCAATGAACATCTCTCTAACATTTAAGGTTTTAACATAGTTTTGTTATAAACAATTTTTACGGTACCTGCTACTTACAATTTAAGGCTAAATTCTAAAAACAAAATAAGGTCTAATAAAGCAGATATTTTTTTCAGTCATATCTATTGCTGTTTTTGATCAATCTGAAAAAGGATAAGCAAGCCACAAGCTAATGTTGGACCTCAAATAAAGACAAAGCACTCTCTACAGTCATAGAAAATCTAACAACTTGTGCTGTACGATAATCAAGAAAGTAATAAAGAGAGAAAGATGGAATTAAAAAGCTAAGAGCAAGAATGATGAGTATAGAGGGGAGTGGATGACAGGTAACTATCCTACTGGCAAAGCAGAGTAACCAATATTAGTGTTATAACTATCCTGATCAGATATAACAATGCTCTCAAAATGGGCATCAAAAGGATATCAGGGCATTATCAAATATGTAAGGCACAACATGGCAGACCCAAGGGTTTCATATTTTAAAAAAACAGTATGTGTGTATGTGTGTGGAGGTAGGGAGGGGTTAAAATCTTTCAGTTCAGTTCTGCGCTTCTGTGTATGACCGCTTTAGTGCATATTGGCTTATACAATCCACCGTCAATAAGACTTTAATTCCAGTAAGTTCTAAATGCTCTTCCTATAGCATATGCACATAAATAGAGTAAAGTTACTCTGGCCTATTTTAATGTAAAACAAGGCACAAAGGAAATAACTTCCTTAAATGCCCATACACTGCCACACTGCCCTCCCCTTGGAACAAGACACATTAAGGGGAACATTTTAGGCATAAATATCTTAGTAAATTGACACTAGGCAGGTGCTGGGCTAAGATATCAGTCACAGCTCCTGGTTTGGTGTGGAATCATATTAGTTATTGTGCTTATGTAAAACTGTTAGTGAGTTATTCATTATCATTGACTTGGTTTAATTTATCTTCCAGTTTATCATCTCTGTGGATGACTTTTCTTTTTTTATTTATAACAGTGATAGTGTAAATCATAGTATAATGATCCAGAAGCTCCTACAATTGAGACAAGACTACAAATTATGAAAAATATCCCAAATCTCTGATAAAAAAAACACCCAGAAGGTTGATTGAGGAGAGTATTGCAGACTTTTACTGTTTCAGCCTAAAACAGAGATTAACAGCTCATATGCAGTTTGATCACTCCATCGAGACAGTCTGTGTTCATCAGTTGTCAACCCATATTCTGGGAGCAAGTCCCATAGAAATATGCCAGCGTCACCACCACCAAAAACATTAGTGACTTTGTTGCTGTTGCTGATGCTACTGAGGGTATAATCCTTTTTTATTTTTTTCTTATCAGTATTCTAGTAGTTTTGCCCCTACGTCTCTCTTTCTCATGCTCCATAATGAATTTCTTCTGCTTGATCTATGAAGATTTCTTCCTATGCTTTCACAGACTCCAGGGCCTAGATGCACTAAAGGTTGAAGAGAGCTACGAATGTCGATGTTCTGCCGGTGCAGTGTCTTAGGCACCTCCGCAGTATTCACAAAGTGTCTACGACATAACTTCAACAGAACTCTGACAAAAAAAAGACCCACATCGACATCAATCCAACATGCCTTCACCATGTCTACGAATTCATATTCTTATAATCGACAATTGCTCATTTCCATATGGAAATTAAACATAATCAGATACATTCGTATGCAAGGGGGTGTGTTCATATTATAATGTGACACTTCGACTCATTCAGTAAACTCCGATAGAAGCCTCTGCTGTTGGAGTTAACAGTCTCCACTTCACCTGCCTCAGACTGTTGTAGGTGGGATCTCCCCTTTACTTTCCTATGGAGTAACAGCAGAAACAGCTATGACAGTCTGAACAGCATTCTCTGTGCTTTCCTACCCAGCCAGTAGGGGAATACAAAGACGGATTTCAGCACCACGGACAGCAATGAATGCCATAGGGATGTGCATTGCTCACCCCTCTGGCACCCAAAGGACCAACAAACAGTGGAAATCAACAGACAAATGGAAGTTGTGATTTTGCTAGGACCTTAGCATAGGTCTGTTTTGTTTTCTTTTTTTTAAATAATATCTACTGGAGTCAAGTATAAATGATTGTGAGATTACCGCAAGTCTAGTAATTATATAGAGAAAATAAACAAAAGGAAACTACAGCGCTAATGGGTCCTTCACATCAAGGTGTGAATACCATTCACCCAAGATGGACAGAGTCCTTAGCTGCTGTAAGAGACCAGTTCGGTAAAGAAGAGGTCTGGGAGCTGATTTAAAAATTAACTTTTATTAATCTGTTTATAAAACCAACATAAAACAGACTTAGAGTGTTAAATCGAATATGATACACCCTATAAAAACACAATGCAATATTAATCAGTTAAAACAATATATAATACACAGTATCACATTAATAGTGGTGTTGGTGCAATACACTTCTCAGTCTGAGCTTGGAGAAGTGTAGCTAGAGATTTATGATATCGCTATATGTTGACATGACCTATCGTGCGCTTATACATATCATAATGAGAGCATGAGCTGTATGTTGACGTAAAACCTGTATGATGTAAATTGTGAGTAAATGAATGATTCACTTCAGACACTAAACATGCGTTTTAACACGTTAACTGCCGGCAACTATTATATCTGCAGACGCTCTGATAATTCAAATGTCACATATACATAAAGGTTAACGCTACACTAAACAGCAAAAAGTATCCTATATACTGCAGGCTAGATATGAGCAGGGTCAGTGCCGAAGATCTTGGAGGGGCGTGTAAGGTGACCAGATTTTTCAAATGAAATCCGGGGACATTTTTTCCTCCAAAGCCTGTCCACACTCTATCCACCTCCACACCTTGTTCACACACTGCCCACACTGTGTCCACCCTCACAGCCTATCCACACACTGCCCACCCTCATACCCTGTACACAGTCTACCCACCCTCACACTCTGTCCACCATCACAGCCTGTCCACACACTGCCCACCCTCATACCCTGTCCACACTCTGCCCACCCTCACATCCTGTCCACACACTTTCCACAGTCTGTCCACCATCACCACACGTTGCCCACACCCTGTCCACCCTCACACCCTGTCCACAAACTGCCCAAACCCTGTCCACCCGTAAGCGTATTAACATGTTAACTGCCGGCAACTATTATATCTGCAGACGCTCTGATAATTCAAATGTCACATATACATAAAGGTTAATGCTACACTAAACAGCTAAAAGTATCCTATATACTGCAGGCTAGATATGAGCAGGGTCAGTGCCGAAGATCTTGGAGGGGAGTGTAAGGTGACCAGATTTTTCAAATTAAATCAGGGGACATTTTTTCCTCCAAAACCTCTCCACACTCTATCCACCTCCACACCCTGTCCACACACTGCCCACACTGTGTCCACCCTCGCAGCCAATCCACACACTGCCCACCCTCATACCCTGTCCACACTCTACCCACCCTCACACTCTGTACACCCTCACAGCCTGTCCACACACTGCCCACCCTCATACCCTGTCCACACTCTGCCCACCCTCACATCCTGTCCACACACTTTCCACAGTCTGTCCACCATCACCACACGTTGCCCACACCCTGTCCACCCTCACACCCTGTCCACAAACTGCCCAAACCCTGTCCACCCATAAGCCCTGTTCACCCCTCACACAGTGTCCACCCTGCCCCCTCCACACTGCCAACCTCCACACTGTCTACCTCCACACTGCCCAAACTGCCCACCTCCACACACTGTCCGACTCCACATTGCCCACACTGGCCACCGCAACACTGTCCACCCCCCATTTTACTACATCTAGTTAGTACTATCAAAGTGAATCACAATAGGTTATGAATGAGTACAGCAATAAAATAAACTTTAGAGATTGCACCTTTTTATATGCACTAAAACATATAGAGTAAGTGTAGTGCGCAAGGAGGAAAGGTTAAGATTGTTTAATTTAACCCTTTGCGTGCCAGAGAAGGGTACACACACTTCGCAATGCATTGTGTACCCCTCTAGCTCTGAAAGGGTTAAGTCTGATAGTAGGAGGCATTGGAGGAAGCGGGTGGAGGGGAGAGAGGCATTGGAGGAAGCAGGTAGAGGGGAGAGACGCATTGGAGGAAGCGGGTGGCAAGCATGTCTCTCCCCTCCTCACTCATCGACATTGTCCCCTGCATGGAGTCGCACACTGAACAACTTTGTCTCTCCTCTCCTGCTTCCTCCAATGCCTCCTACTACCAGACTTAACCCTTTCAGTTATATTGGTTTAACTGATTAATAGGCAGATATTTATTGCACTGTGTTTTAATTGGGTGTATCATATTCAATTTAACACCCTAAGTCTGTTTTATGTTGGTTTTATAAACAGATTAATAAAAGTTAATTTTTAAATTAGCTCCCACACCTCTTCGTTACTGAACTGGTCTCTTACAGCAGCTAAGGATTCTGTCCATCTTGGGTGAATGGTATTCACACCTTGATGTGAAGGACCCATTAGCTCTGTAGTTTCCTCTTGTTTATTTTCTCTATATAATTACTAGACTTGCTGTAATCGCACAATCATTTATACTTGACCCCAGTAAATATTATTTTAAAAAAAGCAAACAAAAAAGACCTATGCTAAGGTCCTAGCAAAATCACAACTTCCATTTGTCTGTTGATTTCCACTGTTTGTTGGCCCTTTGTGTGCCAGGGGGGTGAGCAATGCAGATCCCTATGGCATTCAATGCTGTCCATTGTGCCGAAAGCCTTCTCTGTGTTCCCCTACTGGCTGGGTAGGGAAGCACAGAGAATGCTGTTCATAATTGTTGTAGTGTTGATGATGTGTGAGGGGAGTAGATCCCTTACACACAGGCAGTACTTCGAAAATCCTGTATGCTAATAGGGACCTCCTCCAACCTTCCCTTCCATCTGACAATTTTTGTGAATATGTCGATGTGTGCGCAGATCGAACTGTCGGAGTGATTCGAACACATAGACTCGATCATACAGACTTCACATCGACCTTTAGCGCATCTAGGCGCAGTTCTTCAGAGTCATGCTACTTATGCCTTTGAACATATTCAGAAATGTTATGTTTAAATTATGGGTTCAGCAATGTAGCTAGAATGAATTCCTCCTCATTAGTCTAGTGTAAATTGTGTAAGGATCCTGTTTAAGCATGGGAGCATGTCATGAAGCAGCTGGCTTATGATCATGTTGTCATTATTGTGAGAATCATTAGCCATGCTCTTCATCTTTTCTGAAATAAATATATTAGTGGGAGTATCACACTGATTTCTGCACTGGCACAAATAACCAACAAGCTGGTTCCTCAAAAGGCTTCAGCAGGTAACATAATTCACACATTAAAAGCATAGCATAATCACTATTAATGTACTGTATCACTTTCTGTAAATTTGGGAATAAAATAACATATATGTATCCTACTATTCCTTTACGTAATCAAACAATTCCTTATAGGGATTACTATCTATACACATATACAAGTATTTGTGACTTTTTAAAGGAATTTATCTAATTTGTTGTTTGCTTGCTTATTACTTTTCAGTTTATGTGGAGAATACATTTTATAAATGTACAGCTTACTACAATCAGAGTACTCTCTCCTCTCCTGAGCTGTCCCCACTCTATTTTCCATGCAAGATCTGAGATAATTTGAGGCTAGCAGCACTAGGAAAAAGAGTAACAGCAAGACTTACACTGGTATATGAAATAGGGCTAGCTTTAATAACAGTTTATGAACTATGTCATCAATAATATACTACACTAAAGTACCTCTGGTACGTTTTCTTAGTATTCTTTCTATATCACTGAATATTATTTGTGTAGGTGATTTTAGCACTGCTGTCATCTGTTTTTTTTTCTTTTGGAGTAGCTAGTTCTTTGTCCATGCTCCTCTAGGGAGTTGGGGGCCCTGGGATTAGGGCTCTTGTGGCAATTCCTAGATCACAGACAATGTTCCCACAGGGCACTGACCACAACACTGTCATTTTTATTTAAAGACATAGTAATGTTTTGATTGGAAGTTTAGTCTATTTAACATTTAAGAGTCTGATCTCAGTTGTACTCTTAAAATGCTATATTTAAAGAGAAGGGCCTAACATGGATGACTGGCCAGCAGTGCTGGTACTGCCATGGTAAGCTTACCCAAGTGATCTGCACATATCCCTGTGCTACAAATTAATTCTGAGTACCAACTACTTACTGTCATGGCAACATCAGCTCTATCGCTTTGTCTTCCAAATCAGCCCCCTTCCCAAGAGAAGGGGCTGACATCAGTAAAAGTGCAGGGGGTGGAGTAATAAAATTGTAATAATTCCATAAATGTAGCATTTTAAAACTGTAACAAATTGTCACACATAAACATAAAATAACAAGAATGATGTCAAAAACATGCATTACCAGATTTTTAAAGAGAATAAATGGACTTCTTGGGAAAGAAAGAGCAAGGCAAAATAAGCTAAAATAATATACAGCCACAAAAAAACTTTAAAAATGTAATTCATTGAATAAAACCAAAAGAGTTCACAATGTTCAATGTGTAAAGAACTAAAAAAATTGAAATGAGAGAGAAACTGATAAGAAATGCAGTTTTGCAAATTTAGTGGGAAATAGTTGGGACCATGTTTTTAGACAGAGCTTGGAAATACAGATTTGTAGTCATTCTTCCTGAAGAAAATGGATACAGTTCATGCAAAGTACCTAATGTATAACAGTGGACTAGTGCAGTTCTGGGGCAAACTAACTTCACTGCTGAAAACAACTACACATTTCTGTTGATTTAAATGGAACTTTTAACCTCCATGAATTCTAGGGAGGCTATCAATTGCAATCAGGAGTATTTGTGTCCACTATGGTTCAGTTGGTTTACCCCAGAATTGAACGACTTCACTTTTATACACAAGGCTCATAGTTTTTGACAAAATTTTCCAATCCTGGATCTAAGAAGTCAGTTATTGAGTTGCTGGAACTGTACAGCTAGTGACATTACAAGAAAATATTGGAATAAAACAATGACAGGTTTGCTGTCTTCTGTAATACTCATGAGCTTATCAAGTTTCATTTACTATTTTAAAATCAATAATAAATAATTCAAAATTGATAAAGTGCTTGTTTTCCTGGTTCATTCCCCTGTGAGAATGGTTTATTACCTTCTCTTGACAAAGCATCTATCTCACAGATAAGGCTAATAACATTTCCTGTGCCTGGAATGCATTGAATATTTAGGAACAATACTCTGACCATGCTTTTTTTTAGACCTATCTCTTAGAAGTGTTGTTAAGTATTTTACTATAATACAGTCTTTTATCTAAGGAATGTTCATTGGATCCATACATATGGATGTATATGTTTTATACAATTATATTTTTAGTGTGAATTTAGGACTAAATGAGATAGAAACAGGTATTGGTTTAGTTCTTTACATCCAATCAGGATGCACTGTTATCAGTTTGGGCTTTTTAACAAAGTATATATTTTATTTCTGTTTGTGGCAATATGTGCCTTGTAATACAAAGACACAAGCTTTGGTAGTTGGTGATACCCTTTTTACATGGACTAAAAGTTTTATATAAGTACAAACGTTTGAGAGATCAACTTTTTCTGGTAAAAGAATACTGAATCAAAAAACATGTTCAAAATCAGTCTCTTCAAAATAATGCAGAGTTCCCAGTTAGATAACAATCTAGTGTTCTTACAGGGAAAGCTGGGAGAGGATGAAAAGAATTACATCGATGTACCTGGAGTGGCCAATATATAAATGGTGTCTGAGCAGTGGTCTGGATGCAGAGCAAAGAGAGGATGTGGGGGATAGTAAAACAATGGACACATTGATTATAGAAATGTCTGGTAGTGAATTTCATGTATGTAAAAGAGAACTATCCTCCTTAGTTTAAATTCCTTTCTTGTGTAGATGCTTTTAAATTATCTTTCAAGATCCTGATTATAAGATTGTTTATTGAGCGATCTGGTTTAAAAAAAGTGTCCAACTGTAGCACAATCATTTTCTTCATTGTAATTTGTAATTGTGTATACACAGAAACACAATACCAAAGTACACATATCTCTGTATTATTAAAATTGGATTAATACGGCTCCTACTAATGAATTCTTCTCTGGTTTGGGAGTCCATCATAAATCGGTGGTGAAATCACAAGGCCCAATCCAGAGGGAACATGCTGCACTTGGCACCTGGAGTGATGATCCTGAATGTTGCTGATTGCAACTACATTGGCTGAAATTCTGGACTGTGTTTGTCTCATTTTAGTGTGTACAAGAGGGTCTGCCTGCAGTTATTGGGGGCATGGATTAATTGCACAAAGGACTACTGAAGAAAGGGATTTATGAGTGCAAAAGTGTTACTTTTTATTCCTTATTAAATCATAATGAACTATAAGTTCTTCATCTATTCTCTAGGTATCTTTTCAGCTTTTGGTTGAATAGCACAGTGAGACCTCTTGATGTTTAGACTCCTTTAGGGACTCTTTCTGGTACATGTATTATAGGTTTTTATTTTTGGCCATTATTTTCACATATATCTGTTTATTCATACACATAATTCATTTATATAGTTTCAGTTATCCTTCTATGCTATTGTTTATGTTAATATTCTAGGCCATATATGTTTTTGGCAGCACACGCTTTTTCTGTCATCTATCTTCTCAATGATCTGAGAATCACATGACTAGATTGGAGAATGGGACCGCAGAGAAGCAAGTAAACCTCTGCTCCTTCTGATAAAGCATGAACTTAGAGACTGACAACTAACAGCACAAATGCCAATATAAAATATTCAATATTTGACAAATGATAGGAAAACAAATAAACATAAGAAATACTTTAGGATAGCAGATATGTATTTGTGAATTCTTATTTATAATTCTGTGAATATAAATGTTAGAACATTATTTTATATTAAATGTTTTGCCTTCTTTATGTTTTCTGTATTTGTAGATCTTGGAGATAGTTGTCATCCAAATTCCTGTGCATATTCTATAATTCTTTCAGATTATAATTGGGAAATTAATTACTATACTGTACTAGTCAACATCTGTAAAGTGATAACAATGAAGAAAAAGTAAAACACAAACCAGAAGTAAAACTGTGCCTCACTACGGCTCAGAGTACATTGAAGGCAATAAATGTTTTCATCTCTTTAAATCTAAAGGGTAATTTGTAAGTAAGACCAATTATAAACTTATCTTCTGCAGTGGAATACAGGCCTACATTAGCAGATAACATTGCGCAATAAGATAGAATAATAATATCAAATTCTAAATAGTCAGAAATGTGTTTTTAAAGTAAAACTTAACTTCTGCCAGTTCAAAAGAATATGAAACTACAGGAAATTTTATTCTAGAATTTTTAAGTCAATCCATTGCTATCCATTATCCATACAAAAAGGTTTTGGTCAAGTGCATAATTAGCAAAATAAAAAATGGAGAGCATTGGACCTTTAAAAATTAGGTGGGTAAAGTGATTATGAAAGATAAGGATGTTGCATGTATCTAATATCAGAAATCAAGAGAAATGCCCTATAACCCTATCCAACATCACCACAAAATATATTGTTTTGAGAAGTGCTCAAGTTCATTGCTAGGGTGAGCTGATATCCCATTCCCATCCTTGCTGCAGCTGAGGCCTAATTAAGGTACCCACTCACCGGCTGAGCCAATGAGTTGTCAGGAATGGATGACTGAATCTGAGACATACAAGTGGTGTTGGTGGACGGTATCATAGGAGCTAACTAGATTAGCAAAATATTACCAACAAGGAACAGTGAATAAGGGATATCCTGAATCAGTGACAGGTCTATATAGGAGCAAATAAACTAGTTTTAAAGAATTACAAATACTGAGATAGGATACCCTTGCTAATGATACAGAAAATGAGAACAAGTCACAATAAGGGTCCATAATTAGAACATACCACTATGTAGCAGGGGCACAGGTGATTGGAACAAAGCTTAATACCACAGACCACACAATAAGCACTGAGACATGCCAGGCTTGACCAGAAACAGGAAAACCTATCATATGGTGATGACAGGCACTAGGAACAGACTGACAGAACTTGTACATTAACAAACAGCCTTCTCTGGAGCAGGAAAACAAACCTTTGAACACAACCCAAACACAATTACCAGGAGAAATTTACAGATAAATGACAACATATAAAACTAGCAGGGCAAGGCAAAAATGGAAACCAGGACTAAGGAAAATATTGATCTTCTGAACAAATTTTTTTCAAGGAACAAACAGTGGTAGGTATCGTTATGGTGTTAACACAAGAAGGGGTCAAGAGAAGTCTGTACAAAATTAAGAATGATAAAGCACCTGGTGCTTGTTTTTTGGGAATTTAGGTCAGTGTTAACAAGACCACTCTTTTTAATATTTAAAGATATACTCCACAGGCTTGGTGCCACAAGACTGACATAAAGCTGATGTGATGACTTTATTTAAGACGGGTACTAAAAGAGTGCCTGGAAATTACAGACCTGTGAGTTTGACCTCGATAATTGGGAAATTGCTTGAAGGTATAATAAGGGATTGCAACAATACATTATGATATTCAACATGTTTAGCACAGATCAAATTGGTTTTATGAGGAATGGGTCTTGTCAACCAAATCTATTGAGCTTCTAATATTTAGTAAGTAGGGACCTAGATAATAGGGAGTAAATGTAGCGAATCTAGTATCTACGAAAGCATTTGATACTGTGTTGCAAGAGGCTATTCTATAAAATAAGGATAGTAATTTGGAGAGTAAATTGATTGAAAGATAAGGAACAGTGTGCTATTAAAATTGAATATTCTCAAATACAGTTGAAGATGAAAGTGGAGTCCCTTAGGTTTCAGTACTTGTATCTATTGCTTTTTAAAGAGGAACTATCACCCAATAATAACATTGCACCACATAATTGCCTGATTAAAGAGAAATCGCTATTCTTCCAAGACTGACAGCAGGACTCCTAGGAGTTGCTAGGAGCTGGCCGGCTCCAAACGGGATTGACAGCACAGGTGTGCGGATGTCACTATGGCAAGATGTCCGCGCTCCCTACTGCTGTCGATTTCTCTTTAATCAGGTAATAATTCTAGCAACTAGCGCTACTGAGCAGCTAGTCGCCAGATGGGCAATTATGTGGTGTTATGTTATTATTGGGTGGTAGTTCTGCTTTTACATGCTTATAAATTATATGGAAATTGGTATAGAAAGCATCATATTAATATTTGCAGATGACAAGTATGCAGGGAAAATCAAGGCAGGATGTTTATTCTCTACAGAAGGATTTATACAGAATGGCAGATTGTGCAAGTGAACAGGATATGATATAGCTGAGTTGTTTAATGCACAAGCTGTAGAAGTTCAAACCTCAGGGTTACAATGTCAACCCAGCCTTTAATTGTTCTGAGATAGATAAAATGAGTACCCAGGACGTACTTGAAAGCAAGAGTCAATCTCAATGCATCCTTCCTGGTAAAACAGTTTAATTGAAATGCTACTTATGAACATAATGGGAGCATTGTAGGAGACTGGTGGCTAGAGAAAGATCGTGGAGAACTTGTAATCTTAGCAATAGCTAAAACTGGCAAAAGAAAACAAAATACTATCCTGCATATAAAGGGGTATTAATGCAAGAGTGGATATCCTAATCTGATACTGTGTAAGGATATTATAGTATTGGAGAGAGTATAGAATGAAGAGCAGCAACATTAATTAAGTGAATGGAAGGATTTAACCCCTTAGCGACAATGGACGTACATGTACGTCCTCTGTGGCTGTCACTTAGTGACAGAGGACGTACATGTACGTCCAGGAAATCTGGATCCCCGCGCGGCTGCACACCGTTCGGGGACTCCGGATTCTAATGGAAAAAAAAAAAAAGTTCGACGGGCGTTAAGTGACGGCCGCGTCTGCACGCGGCCGTCACTAAGGGGTTAAGTAAGAAGAACTTATTGTATAGCTAAACTTGGTTTTGATACATTATATGTGTATGTAAGGTCAATACAAGGATCTCTCTAGTGAGCTTTTCATTCCATAGCCTGATCATCCATTAAGATTACAGGAAAGATGCTTTCAACTTAAGCAGAGGAAGGGTTTTATTACACTAAGGTCTGTTAAATTGAGGAATTTTCTGCCCAGGAATGTGGGAATGGCAAATGCAATCCAATGCATATATTTACGAGAAGATTAGATACATTTCTAACAGAAGGGAACATACTCAGTTTTACTATGTATTAGGGATTTAAACAGGAAGTTCTAGTAATTAGACTAACACCCATGTTGGAGTCAGGAAAAATGTAATTCCCATTTTCTAGGCTATACTGTGTCAAAAGTTAAACTTGATGGACTTGAATATTTTTTAGCCTAATTTACTATGTAACTAGATATATGCACACTTACATACATATACATATACATTGCTTAAAATTGGAAGTCCTTTGCTACTAGCCAGACCTGAAAAGTTACTCGCCACTGCAAGCCATAACATACCCACCAGGGCTGAATTTCTACTCGCCAGGGCTAAATTTTCACTCGCCATTGGCTACTGGCGAGTGGAAATTTTGAGCCCTGATATATAGATATATTTTTTTTATAAATTCAAGTTTTATTGAGGTTTTATCAGAAAGTTAAACACAAAACAATACAGAAGACTAGATAGCCAAAAATACAAGATAAAGGAAAACGCATAGCATAAATAAGCTCACAATATATATCCAGCATAAGTGTGCATAGATAATATAAATTGTACAAAAAGTAAAACATAAAGTAGCACAGCAAAGGAGCATAGAGTCGAAGATAAGAAGCAAGATAAAAAGCACCAGGACACAAAGAAGACAGACAAAAACATAAGACCAACCAGAAGGGCACAATAGACAGACAACAAAAGAAACACACAAAGGGGGGGAGAGAGAAGGGAAAGAAAAAAAAAAAAAAAAAAGGGGGAGGATATATATATATATATATATATATATATATATATCCCCTGACTATTTCCTGAGAAAGAAAGAGAGGTGTTATAAGTGAAAATAACAGAGGGGATGTCTGGTTCTATGAAAAGAATATTAAGGTGCACCGCTAATGGGGATACAGGGTGTGTGCTAATGCGCTAATCTTCAGTTTAACAAGTAAATAATAATGGTAGATCACCCCTCTACCGCAAGAGATTGTATGACTGAGAAGTCCAGCATGTAGAGACAGTCCATGAGAAAGTTGCCTTCAAAAATCATTAGGTAACAGGCGCACATCTCATATGGAACATTATCCAGGCAAATGATGATCAAAAACCATCAGAGGTTGAATTATATAGGTGAATCTTAAATCCATGATGTACATTTCATATAGAGCATTTTTCAAAGGGGAAAACAAGCAAGCAAAGTAACTATGTAAGCAATAACCACACGTGGGTCATTGTAGCTAATAGTTTTTTACTATGTTGACAGCTGTTATACTTTTATTGTATCTCTTCATAGTTTTATGATATTTTAATCTATAACTAATTAAACAGGGGTGAATTAACACTTACTGCTATGTGCTTTCTTTTACAGAACAGCAATAAGATGATAATAATCCTAACTCACAAAATCATGCAACTAGTAATCATTAATTGTCATTCCGGTGTTTTACATGAATATAGTTGTACAACAGAATCACAGTTTTATTATATTTAAATTCATTTGCTCTTTACTATGTTCTTACATGATTTTTGTGAGACGTAATAAAAGTTATGTTTTATAATAACCTACATGCCCTTTATAATGGTCCTAACAATCTTTTTACTTTCTTGTTATATAGGGTTGTGCTTGGTGCTTTATGAATCTGTTCTTTTTCTTCAATTATTGATTATATGTCTGGCTGGATGAGCTCAGAATTCATTGTACAGTGTATCAGTTCTGGGCTACTTTGCATAAGATGATTGAAACATTATGCCAGCGTTTGTGATAAAATATATCAGTCATTCATTTGCAGAAAAAGCCAGCAGTGACAGTTTTCATTCCAGCAGAACTGCCATAAATGTACAGCAAACCAAACTGAAGGGTCAAGGAAAAACTACTAATGGGCCAGTTTTGGCTTAAGGGCCATAGTTTGTCCATCCCTGTTTTTTTTTTTTTTCTTGTGCAAGTATTTTACCAGGAAGAATACATTGAGATTGTCTCTCGTCCTGGACTCATTTTATCTACCTTAGAGAGGTGAAATGCTGAGTTGACCTTGCCGGGACTAGAACCTGCAACCTCACAGTCTAAGCAGATTCTACAGCTGGTGCCTTAACCAAATGAACCATCTCTCGAGCTTAGTTTGTTAAGGAACCAGCTGTTTTTAGAGTAATGTTATTTTGCTTTCTATAAAAAAATGCAGAATGCACGCCCTTCTTGTATACAATATGCTCAAGTCATGATAAAGATATATTAAAATATTTTATACCAGTTTATTTCTTTATTAAACCTTTGAATGCTAGAGGGATATGTAATGCACTGCTTTGATTTGCAACACGGTGCATATCCATCTGGCACTCAAAGGGTTCAAGAAGACAGCCAACCTCCTTTTACACTTTTTATATTCTACTAGTGCAGAATATGTAAAGGCAAATTGCCTATACTTTCTTTTTAATTACTTATTTTTTCCTAACTTTTGATTTTCTTTTTTACATTTATGTCCCTTTTATTGAGTTCAATGGTAGAAATAGCAAAAAAAAAAAGTATTTTTTTGTGCTGTGGGGAAAAAAAGAAAAAAAGGGTCATGTACCTTTTACATTGTATCTTTTTTTACATTGTCTCTGCTTTCACATTGCCCACACAGAAAGCTTTTTGAAAATTAATTCAGCGAGCCACGTTAGAAATATGAAAGTGTAAAAAAATAGGTGAAGATTAAAAGAAAATACATATATTCCCAAAATAAGGCTGACTGTGACTTTAATATAATTCTGTTCATATTTCCATAATATGTTTTAACTGTGTGCGACACAATGTTTTACTCTTTTTGGAAAGCATAGCCAGAAGGCATTCTAAGAATACTGATGCACTTATGCATCTTGTCTAAAGTACTGTAGATATAAAATATACAGAAACTGATGTCCTAAGAAGAACTGAAGCAATTCAGAGGCAAACCAACGCTACCATCCTATATAATAATTCGCTAAATCGTGTGTAATGCGTGACATGTGCAGTACACACTGCTGCGCGTGCTGCAGTCATGCACAGTAGAGCCTGGCCACGCCGCGGCTGATACAGAGCTGGGCGCTCTGAAGGAGCGTCCAGCTGTGTATCAGCCGCGGCGCGGGAAGTCTCCACTGCGCGTGACTGTCCCGCGACCGGGTGGCAGTGGCACTGTGGCCTGTGTAACGGGCTGTTCAACTAGTAGTAAATAAAAAAATAACTTCCAACACTTCCATTGATGTAAATGTAGCTATAAACCTGTCAAATGCAAGAGAGGTCTTCAGTGTATTGAATGCCAATCCATTTTAGTGGGTTAAAAGTCTAATTTACATAAACTGTTATGTTTAAATGATACTGTGGTACAGTGGGTTTGCTCCAGATTAAAATTTTATTAGAACATTAGTGCTTCAAAAATGAAAACTTAGTTGGGAGTTCTATGTCACCACCATATCCAACCCTGTGCCAGTCCCTTTGAGTTCCAGGTGTATGTGCAGCTAGCTGAATCATTTAAAGAGAAGGAAGACGAATCCCATTGTGGATCTAAAGCCCTATAGAGTGAATAGTGTTCTGTTTTAAATTCATTCAAATGGCAGTCTGCATGGCACCTAACTAGGGAACCATGAATAGAACACTAGTCAAGAAACTGTTCCCACCAGGTCAAATGAGTGAGACAGAGGGCATGTGTAAGTGCATGCCATCCCTGTTTCTACAGCCATGTCTGTTCACTTTAAGTGTGGGGACTACCTTCCTTCCAGCATACATCTGGTCCCTATTACAACGGTCTGGTTGTTTCTCTTTTTATCTTCTTGTATCCTTAATCTGCAAGGGACTGTTGTGTATTATGTGCTCTGTCATGATTCAGGATTGTGAGAGAAAGCACTGTGCCTCTGTACAGACAACCAGCAATTGTTATGCACTGTTATTAGCAGTTAGCAATGGGCAGGGCCATGAGAGACTCATTGGACGAGAGGCTGGGAGGGAACCGATGAATGGAGTGAATGCAACTTGTTGGGTGGATGATGGGTTGGTAGGGAACAAATAACATTCATTGGGTAGGTGGGTGAGAGGGAGGGGATGGTGGAACCCGTTGAAATTTAGGGAAGGAAGGAATGAGTCTGCACGTACAGACACATTTGCTGACTGCAATGGTGGTCTCAATGGTGCAGCACACCATGTTCTTAAGAATTTGTACATTCCAATAATAAGTTTGTTCATTAAGTTCAAAATTATATATAACAAGACAAAGTTAACAAAAAACCCATAAAGACACACATACCAAAGAACATGGAATATAGCCCATATGTGATTAAACACAGAAACATAGAATTTGACTGTAGAAAAGAATGATGCAGCTCATCCAGTCTTGCCTTTTTCCTATTTCCTACTTTCATATTTCCTTGATCTTATCTTATATTCAGGATAGCTTTATGCTTATCCCATGCATGCATAATTCCCTCACTGTATTAATAATTACAAAATCTTCTGGTAGGCTATTTCACTTTCTATCACCCCCTCAGGGAAGCAAAATATTCTTACATCACATCTAAGCCTCTGTTCTAGTAGTTTTAGAGGGATTCAATGGGACATACAATGGATAAATGCATCAATGCTCTTTATAATAGTGTTTCACTCACAAAAACTTGTGTATAAATTTCATATCCAGAATGTGTTATAGCTAATGACATAAAAATGTTTCTTTTTCTTAATTAGTGCATAGACATACTTTTATTTTGTGTTATGCAAACCTCAAGGACATAGAGCATCTAACAAGCCTTCATATCAAATGTTTATATTACATCCCCCTGTTTTGTTCCAAATTTGAATATGGCATTATTTTAACTGCTTCTATGTGCTACAAAATCAATTGTACCTTGCATTTGATAAACAATTGTAAAATAAGATGTATATTAGACTGGTAGTTCTAGTGTCGAATAAGTTATCCTAGTTTGGAAGTGAAGTTCTAGAATGGAGTATAGGAGTAGTGAAATGTACTGATGATTAGCCTATATAAAGATAGGAGTAACCTGCTGTGTTGCAAAGTGACATATTATGTAACCATACTCTGTTAAGTATATTGGATTAACTAACAATATATTATTATTTAATATATATTTTTATATTTCTGTGTACCTGTGGTATTTACATAATAAATCTGTTTAAGTATATATGAAACGCTCACCCCTTTCTTATATTGTGCTTACTATATTATATAATGAATATAAGACCATTCTATTTATATACATAGGGGGAGATTCACTAAGCGGTGATAAAGAGATGATACAGTGGAGATGACTTCTCTAATTCCTATGTTATTCTGTGGAGCCTATGCACAAAGATTTTTTCAATTTTGGAGAACTTCGTGAATAAGCTCCATAGAATAGCTTAGGAACTGGAGAAGTGATTAACTGTAGAAGTCATCTCCACTTTATCCCCTTTAACCCCTTAATGACCAGCGGTCGTGGGGTGTGTGGTCCTTTAAGGACCTGATAGAGAATTTTGGCGTGCCGCCCCACGTGACTGATCATGTGGGGCGGCACGCCGAACTGAGGGACTGAAAGAGATCGCTCCGGTCTTGGAGCGAGGTGAGTAATAGTACGTGACGTACCAGGACCGTCACTGGTCCTTAAGTGCCGGACCAGCGTGACGGTCCGGGTACGTCACCGGACGCTAAGGGGTTAATCACAGCTTACTGAAGCTCCCACATAATATCAGGGGTAAGGTGAACTTGTACCAAGAGTAGGGAATAACTGCCCCCTGAGTCCTTTGTATACGAGGAAAGGTATAACCTATTACACTATGGCCTCTTCTACTATTATTTCTACTTTGTGAAATGTACTTAGTTCCTGTATAAACCATACTATAAAGTTAAAAGCCTGTCCATAAGTATATATATTTAAGGGTAGAGAAGGTTTGGGTGGTAGAGCACTCACTTTGAATCAATAACTTGCCTGGGTGCCAGTTCCACAAGGATGAATATACACATGATGAAAATGAACCTGACACGCAGGTCTTGTTGATATATGAATTGTGCTGATGTATTGAATCAACATTCAATAAGACCTGTGAGTGAGGTACATTTCCTTCATTTATATTTATAAGTAGATATTTAACATCATAGTAAGGTTAGGTCACATTTGGGAAGTATTTTCCTTTGTTCTTTTGTACGCTTTTTTTTTTTCTTTTAACTTTGCCTTGGTGTTTTGTACTTAATAGAGATATTCATTATTTTTTGGCTTTCCACATGAGCTTACAATTCTGCTACCATATGCCCCTCCTGTAGAGGCTTTCTTTGGTTTCTGTTCAGTTTAGAAGTAGAGTCTCACATATGTTTTATTGTAGTGTGTGTGTCACAATTTAACTGATGACTGCAAGATCAAAGACAGACACTGAAAATTCTATATAATGAAGAGAAAAACCACTGGGCTAACAAAATCTCAAAGATGTATAAG
The DNA here is from genome assembly GCA_037306005.1 of Rhinophrynus dorsalis. Lineage (NCBI taxonomy): Eukaryota > Metazoa > Chordata > Amphibia > Anura > Rhinophrynidae > Rhinophrynus > Rhinophrynus dorsalis. The sequence continues at coordinate 383,939,327 of CM074723.1, read as the reverse complement.
AGTAATTCAATCTACAATTTTGTAATTTCCTAGTATTCTATAGACCATTTAGTTTACAAATCAGTATATTGGAAATGACAAGTCAGTGGTAAGGAGTCAGGAGTATTTTACTAGAAATGTTGATTTTGACCTTGACTAAAACATTTTAAAACCTGTCTCTAGCTGATAATGAAACCATTTCCATGGCAACCTTACATATTCTATTCCTTTTACTTTTTCAGTCTCCTAGTATTATTTGTGGCTGTTCGATTCTTTAGACCTGCAACAATTGAAGAAATGAGCCGTGATGGAAAAAGTACCAAGGATGCAGACATATTTGCTTTCATAGCAATAAAATTATCAACATTTTTTGCAAAAGAAACTAACAAGTAAATGCATTAATACATAAATAAAATAATAACCCATGCTCTCAATTCAAAAAGGAGGAATTTCAACTGCTTTTAGAATGGGAATTTATTAAAACCTTAGTTAATGATCGAAAAATACATTTTTATCTAGAGAGGGCTTTCTAGCTTTTGTAAGTACACGCTAAACCTCTTGATGACTAGAGGGGTGTGAAATGCATTGATTCACAATGTGAATGACCTCTATGATCCTCAAAGGGATTAAAACTGATTTTACTGTATTTTTCTAAAGTTGCAGAGTTTCATCATGCACATTCTGAAATAAAGTTGCACATAGCTGTGCACACTTTTGTAAACCAATAAAATATGTTAAATATGTAATTGCACCAAGCTCAGTTCTGCCAGTATTTATCCTTTGGTCTTATGTATATGTACTGAGTTACAAAAAAGAGGTAATGTAAGGACTACCTCGCTGAGCAGTGTACATTTTTATATAGCTTAAACACCTGCTTTGTTTATGTATGTCCTAGACCAGAGCCTTTTCAAACAAGACAATATAACCCTTTCAGTGCCAGAGGGGTACGCAACTCATTGCTTTGCAATGCATTGCGTACCCCTCTGGCACTGAAAGGGTTAAGTGGGGTAAGCAGAATCTCTGTGCTGCAGTGCAGACTGTAGTGTGACTTGAGCCCTCCACCCCCTGAAGAATTATCAAAAAAAAAGAGATAATGTATGTGATAACCCATTTAGTGCCAGAGGCTTGGGGCATTTTATGTACCTTAGTTGTCATACACATTTTCAACATTTTTGTTATCTATTGTTTAGGTATGATTTCAGTAGGTAACTATAGTTATATAATAAACTATATACTGTTTTCTTCAAAACAATTCAGCTTTTTCATGATGTAACATTTGAAATGAAATCTGCATTGTATGACAAGCTATGCTGTCATAAAGAGAAAAAAAATATATTTTGTTGTTACCATTTTTGCCTCAAACAGAAATCGGTGAATAATTGCAGTTCACGATTGGCGAATAATTTCCTGCGAAAAGTGCCATTTTTCAGCTTTATCCTTTCTTTTTTCTTAGCTCATTGTGCATTGAAATCAATGGAAAAAATAATTTTTCTCCAACACCCGAAACTTTTCTCTTGTTTTCTACAGCCATATAAAAGGGTGTCAGGCTCTCACAGAATGCCATTCTATGTTTGTGAGAGGAGAAAGCAGCACATTGTTTGAGCAAGAGAAGATAGGGGAACTTAAGTTTAGTTTAGGGAATCTTTTAGGTAGGACATTTGTTCTGTGTATTAGGAGAGTCAGTGGGGCACTCTGGGGAGAAGAAGGGAGGAAGGAGGTTGACCCCAAATGCCCCAAAATTCCACGTGACTATCAAGACACAGGCAGCTGGATACCTCTTTGGTTTCTGATCTTGCTGTTATTGTCTCTGTGCTGAGTGGGGAAGTCTGGGGAAAGAAGTTGTTGATTTTGTTTTCCAGTTATAATTTTTTTTTTTTGGACAGACTGTGATAAGACAACAGGGTGGACAACTTAAAATAAATAAATTAGGTGACAGTGACAGACAGCTGACTGGGCTTAGGTAAGGCATCATGCTCCGTCATTTGTGTTGTGTACTGTAGAGTAAAAACACACAGAGTAGTTGAGTAATGTCCAGTAAAAGAACAAGGAACAAGGGGAGGGTGAAGGTTAGAGCATTGCAGGGACAGGAAAGTAAAGTTGTAGTTCTGAAACTGACTACAGCAATGGTTGCTGCAGCATGTGCAATAAGTGATGATGATCCCTCTACTCCAAGGGAGGATGCAGTTTGTCATGGTCCCAGCAAAATTAGTTTAGCATAATAGAGGAAGGTGTAGCAGGTGAACCGTCTGCTGCATCAGATGTCACAAAATGGGATATATGGCACATAATTGCCCACAAACTGATGAGCCCATGGAATTTAACCTCAGGAGGCAGGAAAAATGTGGTACACTGTTGGTATACCAGTGCTATTGGTATTAACCATTTTACATCTGTAAAAGTGGAGGGAAATGGTTTTCAAGCACTTCTTGATTCTGGGAGTGTGATTACTTTAGTAACTAAACCCTAACTTTAGTCCAAAAGATTAGACAGGCAGCATATGCTTGATATTGTATGTATTCATGGAGACACCCACTCTTATCCTACAGCGGAGGTGGAAATTGTCACAGATGTTGCGACTGTGAAATACAAAGCAGGTGCAATACCCTCATTGCCTTATGATGTAGCACTAGGAAGAGATTTTCCCTACTCGTAAACTATGGATCGGTACTTCATCTAATCAGGACTGACCTGTAGAGGAGAAGGTATGAACAGAGGAAGCAGAGACTGGGTATGAGGAAGCCAGAACAAATTTACCATGTAAATTTGCTTAAACCAAAAAGAGAGATTTTTATGGGAGTGGTAAACAAGTCTACTCCAGCCAAAATAGAGAGAGAAACAGAGGTAAAAACAGCTGAGACTCTAGCTCCTCATCAGAAACCGGAGATCAGGGAGTTTGTTTCAAGTAACAGGGATGTGTTCTCCCCAGTAGCAAGAAGGACTCATGTAATGAAACATGACGTAATTACTGAACAAGGAAAAAAGTTTATCTTGAAACCCTATAGGATCCCTGAAGCTAGAAGGGAAGCAATTAGTTTAGATGTGAGAAAGATGCTTGAGATGGGGGTTATTGAAGCGTCCCAAAGTGAATGGAATAATCCCATTGTTTTGGTTCCTAAGCCAAATAAAGAAATCCAATTTTGTAACGACATCCAAAAATTAAATGAGATTTCTAAGTTTGATGCCAATCCCATGCCCAAGGTTGAAGATTTGATAGAGTGACTGGGAAGATCCTGTTTTTTGAATACTTTTTAATTGACCCAAGGGTTACTGGCAGATTACCCTGACCAAGAGAGCCAAAGAATAAACTACTTTCTCTACACCAGAGGGATTATTTCACTATAAGGTATTGCCCTTGGGGTTGCATGGTGCCCCAGCGACTTTCCAAAATGTAATGGATGTGATTCTTAAATTTCATTGTGAATATGCAGCTGCCTATCTTGATGATGTGGGCATTCACAGTGCAGATTGGGAGATGCACCTCCTATGGGTTCAGGCTGTACTGGATTCAATCTGGGCAGTAGGCTTAAAGGGATAGTAATACTTAATTTTATCTTTATTTTATTATGTAGGCATTCAAAAACACGAAGAACGATATAAGTCTTATCTCCCAAACCTTTATGGTTTAAGAGATATTCCCAAGCAAAGTTTTCCCCTCCCGCCCCTTTTACCTAGTGTAAGCCATCTCTTCTCAGATGTGGAATGCAGTCCATAGACCAGACAGATAACAGCAGGGGACAATCTTCTTTCTATGAAAACAATGAAATCCCTTCCCCCCTTGACAAGTTTTTCAGGTTTTCCCTTATCTTAGTTGAAGATTGTCCCTCTCTGCAATCTACCTGGGCACCTCCCTTCTGCTCTGGCTGAGCAGTGTTACATCAGTAAAAGGGGCGGGAGGGGGATATTTTGTCATTGAATTACTCTAGAACTACAACTCTGACACAATTGAAATAACACTCTCCAAAGTTCAAATACTATGATGATTAATTAGAGCTGCTTTTATTATGAAACATTACTATCCCTTTAACTGTCAACCCTGATAAATGCACTATAGGTTTAAAATAAGCTAAGTACCTTGGGTATACAATTGTAAGATGCCTCCTTAAACCCCAGAAAAATAAGGTAGAGGCCATCTGGGACTGGCCATGTCCTGTAACAAAAAAAACAAGTACGGGCATTTTTAGGCTTGACAGGCCACAATCATAGGTTTATCCCAAATTTGTTACTATTGCAAACCAAGTCCAGTAATGATAAAATGGACTCAGATGCGTATGAGTATGCGTTTCAAGCCCTAAAGGAGGCGTTGTGTGCTGACCCAGTTTTGCTCACTCCAGACTTCTCTAAGGATTTTGTGATACAGACAGATGAAGCTGATGCAGGCCTGGGGGCAGTTCTTTGTCAAGTACACGAGGGAAAAGAACATCCTATTATGTACTTGAGCAAAAAGTTGAATCCCCAGGTCAGAGATACTCAGTGGTTGAGAAGGAATGCCTGGACATAAAATGGGCACTTGAAATCCTGAAGTATTAACTGTTGGGGAAGTTTAAATTAGTTGAAGACCGTGCACCCTTAAAATGTATGAGGAAAAACAAGGAAAAGAACACAAGAGTGACTAAGTGGTTTCTTAGCCTTCAGCCCTTCAACTTTTCCATGGAACATAGAGCTGGTAAGGATCAAGGAAATGAAGACGGTCTCTCCAGAGTTCATTCCTTCTGGACAAAGGTCGCTAAGACCTATGGGTCTAAGCTGGAGATGGGAGAATGTGTGAAAAAGGTTATGGAAGGATTGTAGAGCAAATCCTGCATAGCCTCTACCCCTCAACCTGTTCCCATTCAGAAGGTTCAGCAAACTGTAAATCCCAGGATGTAAGCAGAATAGAGTATGACTTGCTGGGGGAAAGACATGCAGAGCACAGCAGTGCAGCAACATAGTATTTGGAAAAGGTTATTTAAACCAGTGCTAGTTTGCTAGCTTAGTACCCTGAAGTAGGAAGGGGATTTTCTGCAAGTACAGTTAGCGCTCAGATTGAGCTATGTTTTTGTTTATAGTTTTGTTTTTATTTTCGTCTTGTAAAATACTGCCTGCTTATTGTATTTCCTGCAATGTCAAAATAAACATGCACAATTTTTAAGAACTGCAGACTGTGTGCGATACCCATATATGACACAAATCTGTATGTATGCAATAGGTGCACAAATGTATATCCTTCCCTGGGGCACAAAACAGAATTTCGACTGATATTATTATACTATTATAACATTAGTATTATAATAATATCTAGCAATACTCCCAAATCATTCTATAGAAAGGATTTCCCTAGTAGTTTTCTATTTAGTTTAACATAGTTGATGAGGTTGAAAAAAGACATGAATCCATCAGGTTCAGCCTTTGCCACATCATCCTTGTTTCGTGGATCCCCCTAGGAGCCAAAAAATCAACACTGAAATAATGGGAAGAAAAGTGCATTTGGGCTGTAGAAATTAACATGGTACATATACATTAAATGGGAAACTACTATGGGAATCCTAATTAGAGAAAGATTTAGAAGTACTGATATGTGATAAACTTCACAGCAGTGTGCAGAGTCATTCAGCGGCTGCAAGAGCAAATAGGGTATTAGCCTGCATAAAAAGAGGCATAAATGCATAGGATGCTAATATTATTTTACCTCTATATAACTCCTTGGTAAGGCCTCATCTAGAATATGGAGTACAGTTTTGGGCACCAGTTCTTAAAAATACATTATTCAACTGTAAAGAGTGCAAAGACAAACAACAAAACTGATAAAGGGATTGGAGGATCTGAGTTATAAAGGGACTAGCCAAACTGGGTTTGTTTACATAAGCGAAGAGATGTCTCAGGGCTGATATGATCACCATGTACAAATACATTCAAGGTCAATAAAAAGAACTATTGAATTATGTACACAAAGAGCTCAGATAAGAATGTGAGGTCATCCATAAAGACTACAGGAAAGACATCTGACTAAAACAAAGGCAGGGTTTTTTTACAGTAAGGGCAGTAAAGATATGGAATTCTTTGTCTTGGAATGTTCTGTTGTAGATACTGTAACTGCTTTCAAAATGCAATGGATGTCTATCAAGCACATAACCATATTGAAAACTATGACAGATGGCTTCAATGCAGATAGGTTGTTGATCCAGGGAACTGACTGCCATTTGGAGTCAGGAAATCATTTTTTACCCACTTGGGGCTAAATTGGAAATGGCTTCAATGGGTTTTTTTACGCCTTCCTCTGGATCAACAGGGGTGACTTGACATGGGCTGGATGGATGCATGTCTTTTTTCAGCCTCATCAACTATGTCACTTTGTTAAAGGCAGTCTCAGATCAAATTAGATCACCATCTTAACTGCTTTGAAAACAACTGTGATAATTATCTATATTGTCCTGATCCAATACTTTTTGAAAGCAATTATATTATATGCCAACATAGCCTCCAGAGGCAAGGAGTTCCACATCCTTATTGCTCTTAGTGAAAAAAATCCTGTTGTTAAAGAGTTAGAATAAAGGGTATAGAGAATGTTTCTTATTGGCCTTGATTAGTGCGTGTTTCAGCAACCCAAATTAATAACTTTGCATTTATCTATATTAAACCTCATCAGCCACTTTTGCTCCAATTCAAACAGTTTATCCAAATGTTTCTGTAGAGGAAAAAACATCATGATCTGTATATACTTCCTTACACAGTTTAGTGTCATCAGCAAAGACTGAGGCACTATAGTGTATTTTTAATATCGACTTGAAAATCAATCATAAACACATTTTAAAAAGCACTGAGAACAGGACTGAATCCTGAGGCACTCCACTTACAACTTTAAATCAACGTAAAAAGGTTCCATTCTATAATTTAATCAGTTCTTTATCCATACACAGAAATCACTGCCAAAGCCTTTTAATTTACAATGAGCTGTTGTGAGGCATAGTATCAAAGGTGTTTTGCAAAATCCAAGTATTCTACATCAACAGTAATAAATTTTTTTCAATTTACTAAATACCCATTCATAGACTGTAAGAAAATTAGTTGGAAATGCTCTATTCTTCATAAAAGAATGCAGACTCTTCCTAATAATGTTGCTAGTTGTCACATAGTCCTCCTGAATACTATTAGTTAGCAATCCTTCTAATACCTTACCCACTACAGAAGTCACACTCACAAGTCTATAATTTCCAGGTTTAGATATTGTCCTTTTTTTAAATAATGGTATTACATCTGGTACTACTGTATTTTTTAAATTAACAGTCCCCTCTACAGCCACAAAGTTATTCTATAGGTCACTGGGTAAATGCACTAAGGTTTGATAAGGGCTTTGGATGGTGATGTTGTGTCAGATTTGTGTCGAAGGCACATTGTCAATACGTACAAACATGTCTATGCCATCAATCTGCCACCATTCTATCCCATATGGAGCCAGAGGACAACTTGCTGTCTCTGCTAAAGAGTAGACAGAAGCTGTCCTCCATTAATCCTTTCAGCCTCGTAGGGATTTGCAATGTACACCTCTGTGACACTGAAAGGGTTCCAAATGAAGAGAATGACAAAGAAGCTATATATCACAGTTTCTCTACCCTTCTAGAATCACAGAACCAACTGAGCCAGCTACCTGTTGCTCAGCTGATTCAGGTAAAAGAGAATGACTGATGGTGAGCAGAGAATAACAAAAGGAATAATGATACAGCAAACTGCATGGATTAGGCTTTGGGCTACCTGGCAGCTCCAAGGTTAGATTACTGTAGCAGGTAAGAATTAACTCCAGTCTCTGAAGATGCAGTAAATGTGGTTTAAGCCTGTCATTGGTGGAAAGTGTATGTTCATACTGTTAAAAGTAGCATAGGTATTAATCAAGATGTCTTGCAGAGCACATTGAAATTTTGCTCTGTACAATGGCTGTTATCACCTCATTTACTCATCTGCACAGCAGGACGTGATCATCCTTCTCTCTCTTCTACCTGCTACAGTCATCTAACCTGGGAGCTGCCTGGCAACCCAAAGCCAAATTTACAGTGTAATCTAAGGTTCAGTTTACTATATTATTACACCCTTTTGTTATTCTCTGCTCACCATCAGTCATTCTATTTTACCTGAATCAGCTGGTTCAATGTGTGGAAAAGGACATATAACATGTGATATATAGCTTATCTACCATTCTCTCAGTCTGAAACCCTTTCAGTGCCACAGAGGTGTGCAATACCCATCCCAATAGCACTAAAATGTTTAAGGGAATGATGATGTTTGTAGTGCTGAAGTCTTAATGCAGGGCTCAAAATTTCTACTCGCCACTAGCCAATGGCGAGTGAAAATTTAGCCCTGGCAAGTAGAAATTCAGCCCTGGTGGGTATGTTATGTCTTGCAGTGGTGAGTAACTTTTCAGGTCTGGCTAGTAGCAAAGGACTTAAAATTATAAGCCCTGTCTTAACGGATACCCTCTTCTCCCCAGCAGACATCACCAAGACAATGTGCTTGCCACACATCATCAGACACACATCGCCATATCATTGCCCTTTAGTGCATATCCTCCTTTGTGTTCAGTTAGTCACTCACTTACTGTCAGTTTGAACTGAATAAAACAATTTCCAGCAGCATGAATAGCCTCTTTTTACTCAGCAGGGGAAGCCCGATAAGATATAGATTTCATTTAAAAAAAGTCACAGAGTCTTTAAATTAGTGTCTAGAAATCTGACACAGGATCTGAAGAAGGAAAACAGGATTGGTTTCTCATGTCAGGCCTTCCATGTTGCATTAAATAAATAACAGTTACATTTTATTCTTAATATGTTTCCAGCTCATTGTGTTGCATTGGCAACCATGGATTCAAATCAGAGTTTGTTAACTGGTCACTCTCCATACAACTATATCATAGTCAGCCAGTCAATGGCTAGAGTCACAGTTTAGCCACACCTATCATAATCGGTAGAAGCTTAACCCCTTAACGTCCAAAGACGTACATGTACGTCATGTGTCAATGAGCGATAAGGACTAATAAGGACTAATGACGTACATCATGGATTTCAGGGCTCTCACCATGGCTGCATCCTGCTCGGGGGGACCTGAATCGGATCTAAAAAAAAAAAAAAAGCTATAGTAGTGAACAGTACTCTATCACTCAAAAAGGGTTAACAAAGGAGTGCAAAATCAATGCACTATGGGAAATATGAAACTCTCTCCAGAAATGTTGTGCTTTCTTTGTAGTTTTACTGAAAACAATGGTTTTCATTGATAAACATACTGCAATGGTTTTGCTTCTGTTACTAAAATTTTACCCTGATAAATCTTACACTGTGCCCAATTAGTTCCTCTTAACTATCACTATACTATAATAATAAGAAAAAATAACTATATGAATCAAAAATTGAAGAACAAATAAAAAACAATGTCACAATACCTGAGAAAATAAGACAAATAGTTTGCTCAGCTACAATTTTAATTCAAATATATTTTGTACAAACTAGATGCGAATAAATGTTGTAATGAACAGTCAACCAAGGATTTATGTCATGTAATTAGCAGGAAAAACGATGACATTCCTCTAAGTGTCAATACTGTAATTAATTATAGCATGTTTTACAAACTGTTATTGCATGTTCTGTAAAAATGTTATGATGAAAAATAAATCAATAAAAAGAAAACTAGACAGCTTTGCCACCTGCGTTAGAAAACTAATATGGCATTGACCCTTGGCTTTGAGACTAAGTTGATCCAAGGTTCACAAATGTAAAATGCAAAATCTGTTTGAATCACTAGATTTTTTTTGGTTTCAATTGTTAGCTTTTAAGATGAAACTGAATTATTTATTGGCTATAGAAATATTTTAATAAATAGTGTTTACCTGCTGTGAAAAGCTAGGACTGGAAAAATTTGGGGTGGTTTACACTTAAGAACTTGAGCAATTCTGACCTTTATGACAATGTCTTTGTTATAGTGTTTTCCCACTAAGTCATTTATTTCCACCCATACAAATTATATAGTATTTTTTCATGCACAAATAGGGCTTTCTTTTGATACCACACATATATGGATAACCCATGATTTATTTTATTAAAAATAAAGAACTGTAAAAAAAAAAAAAAAAAGTAAAAAATCCTAATGTTTATTGGTTTGCTGGTTATTATTTGTGCCCAATGAGATACATTTTTATGGAGACTGCATGAAAGGTATGGCCGGTCATTCATACCTATAAAATGTGCAGTTTTATAGGGGCACTGTCCCTCTGGGGCAAAAATCTCCATGTTGCTGTTTCACTCCCTATTTTCCCAATTTTTTGGAAATGTGATAGTGTGGTGTGTATATATATATGTGTTACATTGCTCCACAACTGTAAAACTTCCATTAATGTTTGATTAAACATAAATAAATGCATTTTTAATTAGTGTGAGCAAAAACAATAGTTTGGTCTTTTTTAGATTTATTAAAAAAAAAAAAAAAAAATTTGTTGCAAGTAGATCCTAAATGGACCTACATCCATCCTGTTCCCAGCTCCAGCACTGAAGGGGTTAATACCCCCATCTCTGGCCTCTATTTGTTCAATACTCTGTCTGTTCTCTGCTTCCCTCTCCCTTACGCATTACCTTTTTGAATGAAAAAGCTGAATGAAATGTGTAAAATGTGAATGAAATGTGTAAAACGCATTACCTTTGTGAATGAAAAAGCTGGTACACGTGACTACTGTAGGAACAATCACGTGTAACGGAAAAGCAGAGAAAGACTGAAACTGAGCTCTCCAAGCCTGGAGCACTCACTTTCAGTCTCTGCAGCATTATAGCAACACACACCGAGGTGCGCTGCTATCATTTAACCCCTGACGCCCAAGGACCGTCATGGTTCCTTATGGGAAGTTTACCCATGACGGCCCTGGCACGTCATGGACATTAAAGGGTTTAATTAAAATATACATTATGAAAAGTAATCTCTACTTTCATTACGTGAAAAAGCAAAACTTACTTTATAATAAATTGCATTTAACTATATACTGACTCCTGAACATCTTTTGGGAACCGTGACACTTCTATTGCAAGTAAAAGGCTGTAGAGTGCTCCAAATCTCTTCCCAAACCTCTCTGTATGTGACCTTACACTAGACATTTGCTTTTGCTTTTATTCTTGCTGTAATATACAGTTTCCTGACCAACATGCCCAATTAATTCAGACTGTGTATTTTGAAAGGAGGACATTGATTTAGGACATACATTTTGAAGAGAGCATACGTAGCTGGTGACAACCTTAGGATATGAAAATATATTGACAGGGCATAGTCAGTTTGAAACCTGGTACTGAGATCATTATACTGTGAGGCCACTTATTGCCTCTGTTATGCTTGAGAGTAATGCTGAACATAGTTGTTTTTATTGTTTTTAATTTCAGAATATCTACTTTAGAGGTACTTGCACTTTCAGCTTGCCTTTTAGATTGTGGTAGGTTTAGTTTTGTTCTCCAGACTTCCATTTACAATGTTAAGTATTAACAATGGTTTACCATTTGTAGAGGGGAGACTAAGTTATTTTACTTGGTATTGTAAAATATGCTATTATATTTAGTTCCATATTATATCATAGGAACTGAGACATGGAATACAAGTGGAAAGTTTAAACTGCAGAACTATGAATAAAAATAAAAAAGTTGATCCTATTATTAATTTGTTAAGATTTTATAGGAAGTCTGGCATGAAAAGCCCAGCTTGTTTATTGTTATGGAAAGACAAACTGGTACTAAACATATAACAATTTAAATATAGATTTTGAAAGCAGGTAAGAACAAACTGGCCAATTTATAGCTTGCCCATTTCACTATGTAATTAAAATCTTATATAGGTCTCAGAACAAACATATCTATCCCAGGAATTTTTGATTGTAGTCACCATATTAGTCTCTATCCCTCTGCTAGGAAGCTGTTTCAGCCTGTCACCCTTCCTGTATAATAGAATGGAAGACAATTCCACCCATTAACTTTAAATAATGCCTTCTTTTTCTAGCATTCCTCTTTTTCTAAAAAAAAATGTTCATTGCTGAACTATATTAAATACCTTGATATATTTAACTTTTTGATCACCAAAGTGCCAGAGGGTTGTTCAAGGCATTCCATAGCAATGTGCTTCATAAAACTATGGAACTTCAGTGACTATATGTTTCTATCAAATCACCCCTTTCAATTTTCTTTTCCAAGCTAGTGAAGTTTAGGAAAAACAACAGAATTTGAAATGACAACAGAACTACAGATTAACAAAACAGAATATTACACGTCTAAATTTAATTATAATATACATAATGCTGCATATATGTTTATTACTATACAGGAGTAAATTCAAAACATTCCATTGTACAATGGGCCACTCACGTTCACAGTTAAATGCCCATGTCTTATATATTTCTAAAACTATTATAAATTTAAAATTACTTCTGTTGAAAATTGTTTTCTTTGGCAGCCCAAGTTTCAAGGACTTATACTAGAGATCAAGTATAAATATCTTCATAATCCCCTGTATTGTAGGAATCATTGTCCACAAGTTAAAAATAGAAGAGATTATGTTGTGGTATCTCAAAGATCTAAATTTACTTGTGTGATCAATTGGGAATGTTATGAGTACTTGTGACTGAAATATGAGCCTTTCTGAGCTCTATTGATATTAAATAATACATAAATGTACCAATATGAGGAAAGAAGGGGAAGAATTATATAGCATTTATCACCTAAATACAGAAAAGGCCAATATAACTCAGTTCTACAACTTTGAATAAATTTCTAGATTTTTAAGTTATCCTACATTAAGATAATAGTTTAACATGGATCTCTGACTAGGATTCTCCTCTGAGTTTTTTTTTATTTCTGTATGTACTGTAATTAGGTCAATCAAGATGATAGAAACACTATCTATCTGGACCTCCAGAGGCCAAGGAAGCCTGGTAGATAGGGAGGCCAATCAAAAAAAGAAACCCCTGCTATACCATCTTAGGGAAGCCTACAGGACTAAAGCTGTTTTTGACTTACATCCATTTGCTATCTGATGGAAATCACAGGTTGTCCAACCCAGTATTACAGGAAACATTGCCTCAGTGGACAAGTGGAAATCACAGGTTGTCCAACTCAGTATTAGAGGAAACATTGCCTCAGTGGAGACTGAAATCATTTTTTCAAATATAAAAAGCATAAGAACAACCTGTAGTATTGCAACATCACTCAAATATCTATAAATATATGTGTGAGTGTGTGAGTATGTGTGTGCACGTGTGTGAGTATGTGTGTATGCATATGTCTGTGTGCACGTGTGTGTGTGAGAATGAATCTGTACTAGAAAAGACAATACAGTGATCCAGTTAGAAAAAGTAATATTCAGTTTATTATGCTGCATTATGATACAACACAAAGGATTACATGCAAACACTATATATAACTGCTGTCTTTAATGATACATGTGTTGTTCAAGGAAGGAAGACAACAGTGGGTATTGATTGCAGTTTGTAAGTCAGGATTCTATTATAGGTCAATTGTATAATACGCTTGATAAAAAAAACTATGTAATCCCTTATAGGAAATCCAGATGACACCAAATGCAATTGCCTTTCATAAAATGTCACTATATGTCAATTTGAGGAGTCAATATTACATAAATTTAAAATAAATTCTATTTCTTATCCAGTAATAAAACTAATAAAAAAATTCCTTGTGGACAAAAGCTGATATTAAATATTTTATACTTCACGTGCTTTTAGAAGTATGTTTCCAATGTTCCTGTTAGTGTTTTTTATATCTGTACATTTCCTGTATTAAATAAAGTCTCACATAAATTAAACTAATTTCTTGTGTTTTGTCATTATAATTGTATTTTGAAAATTAAATGGACATTTTTTTTACATATATACACAGTTATGGGACAGCATATGTTGGATATTAACCTCAAAGGGTTAACCGTGTGTGGACAGCATATATCAAATCTATCAGCATGTCAGATTGATAGAGGGGGGCAGCATGTCAGATTTCTATATTGTGGGGCAGCTTGTCAGATTTTACTGGGGGAAAGGGCAGAATGTTGGATTTCTATATTGTAGGGCAGCAAGGGGAACATCACCATTTTGTGTTAGCCCCACATACACTGCCTGACACCCTTAGCCTTGTTCCCTTGCCCAGGCAGTGTCCATGGAGATTTCTGGCTACCAGTAGGCAAGGGAACAAGGCTTGGGGGTCAGATAGTGTACATGGGGATCTGTGGCTACCAGTGGGAAAGGGATACTGCCTGCCCCCCTTGCTCCCTTGGGAATGCACAACATGTATGAAATATGGTACAGAGCTGAGGGAATGATTATTTACTGCTTTGTGTACTTTTTAACCCTGTGAGTGCCACAGGGGTGCACAATGCAATGCACATACCTATGGCAATCAAAGGGTTAAGGGAGTGATGCTGCTCATTGTGCTGAAGGGATCATCTTCACTCCCCTAGTGACCAAGTGGGGAAGTAGAGGGAATGCTCTAAGACTTCGGGATTGTCGTACTGCTGATGATAGGCAAGGGCGGGCATCCCTTCCACATCAGCAGCAGTTTGACAATCATGTATGCCAGTGGTGACCTTCTCCTATGGTGATGTATATTTACATCGAAAAGTCGAAGTGCTTTGAACACATCAACAAAATCATATCGGCACAACATCGACCTTTAGTGCATCTCCCTGCTAGTGTTATTACAAGTAGGCACTTAAATCCACCCTGCTAGGGAAACACTTTTTACTAGATCTTTTTCACCAAATAAAGGAATTGTGCTTTTTATATAAACAATAATTTATGGAAAAAATCTTAAAATATCAAAATGTATCCATTTAGTTGTTAATCAGCTCCTAATGAAAAACCATTAATGCTCAGAAATATGTAGGGGGAGACGCACTAAGAGGTGATACAGTGGAGATGACTTCTCCAGTGAAATCACTTCTCCAGTTCCTATGTTATAATATGAAGCCAATGCACTAAGATTTCTCAAGTGGGAGAGATCTTAGTGCATAGGCTTCACAGTATAACATAGAAACTGGCAAAGATATTGATATCAATGGAAAGGTCATCTCAACTTTATCACTCTTAGTGCATCTCCTCTGCTTGATGCAGAAACATATTGAACTCAAAGTATTAGAAATATGTCATTACATTTTAATAACTTTTGAAAGAAACATTTCCAAGCATTGGTTGTAAGCTTGTTTTACTTTACAGGAGAAGCCATATATATTTTTTTTCATATTTAGGGTAAATATCCCTATTAAAATGGACCCATCATTTTGATTTTTTTTACATATTTGAAAATGTAATTCAAAACTACCTATGTGTCATGGTAACCAAAATGTCAGAGGTTATATAATTTAGGAAATAGTCATATTTATTTCTGGGAAAGGTGAAAGTGAAAGTCTCACGGTGAAGTACAGTGCTAATTAGCATGTGAAATATCACTGAAACCTTAATTAGCATATGAAACATCCCTGAGATGCATATGAAATGCCACTGGTACTGCACAAGCACCACAAAGAGCACATTGTGCCAAGTATGATTATCTGCTTGTACATTTTCTGGTCTTTTGCTAACATGACACATAGGCAGTTTTTAATGAAATTTTCAAATATGCAGACGCAAGGTGGCAGGTCCACTTTAAGCACCAGTTATACATTATTTATAGTCTGGTTCATTTAGCAGATCAAATGACACACTGTACTTAAGACACATTTTAATGGACTATAAAATGATTTTCAATTTATACAAGAACATTCAAAATGATCACAGTATTATCCCTTTAAGATCCAGTGGGGTATGTTATATACCCTCTCTGGACCTTAAAAGCTTAATGAAAGTTGGAAAAAGGAGGGGTATTTTACTGAAAGAGAGGCTGTGCTGGTGCAGTGATCTGTTGGCATGTACATGGCGGGCACTGGAGCTGAGAAGAATTACCCTTTGAATAATACAGTACTAATACAGTACAATACTTAATAATCATACGGCAATTGAGATAGATACAGTATATTGAGGGTGTGTGTAGGTACTGATAATAATACTGGAAGGTATATAATCCTAGGTGTCATGTTACAAATACATTGTAGACAACTAGCACAATAGACAGGAAGGAAGGTAGGTAATGATACAATAATATCTGTGCATTGATGCAAAAGAGTTCTGACATAAACTCAAGCCCAAACTTGCAAGGGAGCAAAGGCTAAATACAATAACGTATTTAAGCTTTCTCCTGCCCTAGGTACATCCAGGTGCATGCACCCCTCTATACTCTGTTTTTTGTGCCCCTTCCAAAGAATACTCCCTTTCCACAGACATGCAACCCTCTGTATAAACTCTGATTAACCATTAACCACTCTACCATCTATGTATTAGGAAAGGCTGCATTTTTATTAACAGCACTTACTGTGGAATGCATAGACTCTTATACATTATGTATTGACTGTATGTATACACAGCAGAAGTGTAACTACAGTAGGAGCAGAGAGTGAGGTTGTCCAAGGTCCCAGAATCCACGTGGACCCCATCTGCCCCAGGATCTAGTAGGTTTTAGTTATGCCTCTGTAAAAATATTTTTTTGATAGGGGACCAAAAACATTTGCATATGAACACTCCAATGGCTAGTTTTCCCACTGACTCATACACTCATATATAAGTACATTATTAATTTTATATACACATAATATATAGTGTCATTGTGGTTGCCTTGGGCAGCTTTGGCCATGAGTAGCTTTTGTGGACAACAGAAAAATATATAATAAATTAAAACAGCATTTGCTTTTGCCTCACCCTGCTTCCTGAAGCTCAAGTCCAGATGGTCTAAATAAAATAAATTCCTTGCTGGCTAATCCTTGCATCTGTCCAGATTTATAAGTATAAAAAATAATCTAGAAAGGATTCAGACAGTAATATGTATGCGACTTGATAAATACCTATTGTAGAGTAATATAACGAAAACGTTGATGAATTGACTGCGCTGTATTCCCATGCTTCTATGTTTTTTGTCTAGGCTCCTAGGTTGTGCTGTTAAAGATGTGGTCTGGGTGTGTATGTGTTTCCCTCATGCCTATAAGTATAAAGAACGTTATACCTATAGTTAAGATCTGATTAACTCCTATGATTATCAGTTGCTGGAATAGGGAGTCATGTCCTTTCCTCAGCTTTGACTAGAAACCCAAAGTAATTGAGGTCTACTGATTAGGCAGACCAACAAAGAGGAAGTAGTGACTCATAGACATAACTTACATAGAAACCAGTCAATACCCAAAATATGCCAGATTTAGTGAAAGATCCAGAGACAAAAAAGCAGAAAGACCAATGTAAGGCTATAGTTACTTGCCATACATGTACAGACTGTTTAGATCTTCTACGGCCCAGACAATATTAGTTTGTTTACGTCAAAATGTCATCTATATTTTATACTCATAGCTGGGAACTCTCTGAATTTTCCCCTGAGACTCCGGTTTTGACTCTGCGTTACCGGGTCTCCGGGGTACAGAGTCTGATTCTCCGGATGTGGGGAATTCCTACTGAAACTCTGCCCACTTCTGCTCCTTCCCTGTCTGTATCTCCCATTTCCCTCCCACTTCTCCTTCTTCCCCAACCTATTCCTCCTATGTTTCTTAAGCCCCACCCACTCGTGATTAAGCCCTGCCCCTTTTTGGACACAAATCGCCTCAGTTCTCTCCCCCCAGAGGCAGCACAGGACTCCCTTCCTGGGATTCAACAAGTTCCCAGGTATGTTTATGCTGCTGGAAAGGAGACATATTTTATATCAGTTTAAATTTATTACAAGTAGTTTTAATGATGTATGTTACAAATGACATATTTATTGACAGGGTAAGAATAGCAGAGACAAATTATTGATTTCTGCTTCTTCAAAGAATGCTCTCTGCTGAATGGAAACATTTTTATGATACAACGGCCTAGATATTCATGAATGGGATATAAAGGGTTATACGCTTAGAACCATTCCACAAATGTAGGCCAGTATCTATGTGGATATATACTTTATTCAGCAAACTAACTCAAAGTCTGCAGTACCAAGGAATAAATGTTACTTATTACTTTTACCTCCAAGGTATAAAGACGTGATGAAAGTGCAATTAGCTTCAGATGATATTCTTTCATAAAATTTATAGCTGCAAAGTCAAACTGATCTGCAGTGAAGCATTCCATGGAACTTAGTAAGCCATAATATTTGGCTATATCAATTATTACAGCAATAACCAGAAAAAATAAAATCACTGCAACACTTATTATAATTGTATAGTCTTAGCAGTAATGTAAAATAAGTTTTCACCAGTACTGGAAGAAAATAAATGGAAATGTTCTACCTCATGATTACTATTAACCTACTGGATGACAGAGATATCTCCAAGGCAATGATTTACATCCCAGGCTTCACAAGGCAAGGCACTATAGGTACCCTTAGCTCCGCCTACGGGTACACACCCCCAACTCCTCCCTATACCATGCCCCCAATATCATCCGCTGTTTCCTGGCACAGAAAAAAAAACAATGGCCTATAACAAGCAAGAGCGATAAAAGCTTTAAACCCCTTGGTTGCTACAGAGATATCCAATGTAGTGCTCAGCAATGCACTGGAGATGTTTTTAGCAACCAATGGGTTAAATAGCCCATACAGAGGTATAACACTGTTGCAGGGACACTGAGATTGCTCTGCCCACACCCACAATTCAGAATATGGGTGTGGACAGCATAGCTAGGTGCCTCTCTGTTATTTAGTCTTAACCCTTTGAGAGCCAGAGGGGTATGCAACGCGTTGATTAAATGTATAGCATTCATTTGCATCATCTTGCAAGTTTGTACAAATATAGCTGAATAGTTTATGAGGTTGAACAAATACATTAACTCCTTGAATCCTAGAGAGGTCTCCAAGTAATTGCTTCACAATGTGTAGGAGACCTTTAGCACTCAAGGGGTTAATCCAGTGGGTCTCAACCAGTGTGCCTGGTGTTCCAGGGATACCAGCTTAGGATGCTCCACTTTTTTTTTATTAAGGCTTTGATAAAATGTTAAAGTTCAATTTCTAATGTATATTTGTGAAAGTTATTATGAACAATATTCTCCTTGTTGTCCTTTTTACTATGAGACCTAACTCTGCATTTTGTGTTGTACCATTCATTAAGTCCATGAGAAATTACCTAAAAAATGTAGGTAGTGCCCTGAAAATCCCAGTTTGTATGCTGGGTACGCCTTCGCACCATTTGGTTACTCAATCACATTCAATGGGGTAGATTCACTAAGCAGTCATAAAGAGGTGATAAAGTGGAGATGACTTCTCCAGTTTATCACTTCTCCAGTTCCTATGTTATTCTATAGAGCCTATGCACAATGTGTTGTATACCTCTCTGTAAATCAAAGGATTAAATCTCTGCTGGCATTCCATTAATAAAAAATAATGTTGGGCTCAATGCGGAAAAATATTGTCCAGATCCATGTTGCATGATAATATTTTCCCCACAGAGAATACTGCCGGCGGAGGCAGTATTGCAGAACAAAAATCCCCCCTCTTTAATACCATTATATGGCCAATCTGTTCAAAATGGTTTTTAGCATACCATTGGTTGGGATGTGTTTTGAACAGAGACTGGACATATAAAAGCCAGTCTCTGCTCAATTTTTTCACAGAGATGCTCGGAAAACAGCCCAAAAAGAATCAAGGGGGGGGGGATTTTTGGCTTACAATACTGCCACCACAGCTGGCAACAGCGGCAGAAGTGGCTGCATCTTTAAAACTTGAACTTCCTTAGGATATTTCGTATTAGGGGATACATAAAAATGTTTTTATGCAAATGGGTTTGGACAATAATTTTTCACTCACAGAGGATACACAACACATTGCTCTGCAATGAGTTGCATATCCCTCTGGCACTCAAAGGGTTTACAAATGCATCACTTGTAAAAATATTTTTTAATAAACAATTTTAATGTGGACATCTTTTCAAAACAGAAGAAGATCAGAAGAGAAGAAGACATAAGATGAAGAGAAGGAAGACGAAGAGAAAGAAGTAGGAAGACAGAAGATTACAGAAGAAGACCCTGCTAGACATCAGGATTACAGGTGTTTCTTTTTAGGGGATGTTTTTTAACTTAGTCTGATTAACCATGTGAGTGCCAGTGGGGTAAGCATACCACACTGCCACTCACAGGATTAATTCTACTAACATTAGACACATTTTTGAGTGCTTTGGATGCATTGATATGGGCCCCATATCAATGCATCCACTGGTTACGTAGGTTTTTTTTTTTTTTTCCTTCCTTTTTCACTTTCAGCTCCTGCGTCTGTAGGTTTAAATATGCGTTAGGGGACTCTGCGCCCAAAAAAACAGTGCAGATTTTAAACTGGGTCCCTTAATGAATGTTCCTGTCTAACACATGGAATTGAATGGAAATGGGAGACTCATTTTAATGGGTTTCAATGGCTGAGTTTTTTTTATGACAATAGACTGAATCTAGGCCCGAGCCTTTTAGGCATCAGAGGCCTCATTTAAATCAGAGGGAATCTAATATTCTCCAGAATTACTTGACTACTGCCTTGTACATCAGCTTCACATTGTCTTTTAGAACTAATAACTTCACAATAATGTAAGGAGAGACTACCTGAAACTGCAAGTACAGAAAGCCCAGTAGTCATAAGGGAACAGGAAGCATGACAGCAGATTTGATTTACCTGTATTCAGGTCTTATATATTAAATTTAATGGTCTATAAATGATAAGAAAAAAAACAACTCGACATGGATTTAGGAAGCATAGGGTTATGTTATAAGCATACTTGGTGTGGGGGTGGAGCTATAGAGGGAAATGAAGATACCTTAGAGTCTGAACATTGACATAATAAAGAGAATAATAGTTCATCCTATGAGATTATACGTATATATTAATATAGAACCGAAAACTTAAAATTCAAATCAAGTGACTATTTTTAAGGACATGTCAGCTCTACAATATAAAATCACTCAGTATAAGAAGCCAGAAATATCTCTTCAGAACATTCCTCTTAGAAGTCAACAGCCTTGGTTTAAGACATGAATTTTACAAAAGAAAATTCACACAAATATGAAATAACTGAATAAAGGTATGTTCTAAACCACATTTATACTTATGAATCACTGTATCCTTGACAGGTCATATCTTTATTGAACATCGCTCTAGCTCATGCCTTGTCCTCGGGTTTTATCACATGGACAAATGGAAAAAAGACCACTTAAGAAACTAAAAAAGACAAACTCAGGGCAGTTAAAGGGCCACTAACACCTACAATTAAATTGAGTAATATAATTCTAAATATAATGTCCAGTTAGCATCTATTAAAAATAATTTTACTGTATGTTAGATCCCGAAAATCTGATCATAAACTGCATTTCTAACCCCTTAATGACTGGTGACGTGTCAGGACCATCACAATAAACTTGCCTAAAGGACCGGTAAGGTCCTGGAATGTGACATATTTTGAACATACAGTGATCCTGCTGGAGCACTGTAAGCACTAGCAGGGTCTGAAATTGAATGCTTCAAGACTGGAGAGGTCTCTCTCAGAGCTCCGTTCGGTGTGCCGGTAAACTTCATCAGTCATGTGTGCCGGAGTGCCGAGCAACTTCAAAGCAGTTCCTAAGGTAAGTTACCTTCCCCGACCGCTAGTCCTTAAGGTGTTAAAGCTTGCTTTGTAGCATATTAAGGCCTAGTAGGGCAGGGGGATCGTATTTTTAGATTCCTTTACAAAGCTTTAGGGCTTAGCTTCTTTCTGATATATGGAAAACTGGAATATGCCCCAGTAATTTACATTAGTTCACTGATTCTCATATGTGGCGGCAGTCATTAGATGCATGTGGCTCCATGATTTATTTCTATATTCAGCTTAAGTGATTAGCCATTTTTTTACTTGTGGCAAACTGGAACATGCCCCGGTAATTTAGATCAGCTCACAGATTCATCATACATGTGGCTTCAGTCACTCGTTACATGAAGTTTCTATGACTGATCTCTAAACACTGCCTTAGCGATTAGCTATTTCGATCTATGGCAAACCGTAATTTACCCATTTTTTTCAGATTAGTGTGTTGACTTTAATATGTGACAAGTTATCAGTTACAGGTAGTTTTTATGATTGATTAGTTATTTCTTGATTCATGGCAAACCGGAACATACCTGGTAATTTAGACCCATATTTTTTATGCTTAGTTCTGTGCTATATATATCTCATTAGATTTATTATGGTACAGCATTCTAAATTACTGGGCAATCTAACAGGTGTACTACCTGTTAGTTTATCATCTGAACTAGAATTAACCAGTCACATTAATAACAGCAGTCTTATCTAGGATTAAATATCTGTGTGAAAGTGAATATCCTATATTAAACCAGAGGGAGGGAATTGGAGTTACACATTTTTTCCTTTTTCTGGCTATCGTAGTTGATAGCTTCCCAAGTAAATCAGTTAATGTCTCAGCAGCCAAGATTTTTTGCAGATCACTTATGTGCCACTCAAGTTTATTGATTGCCGGAGATATTACCATATGAGGCAAGAAAGATAAAGCCCCGGCAATCAATTACTTCTTGTTAGTTGACCTAGCATGTATAATTATTATACGAGGCAAGCCGGATGATGCCCTGGCAGTAGACATTTCATTATATCTAGTTATGTGTTATACATATCTTAAAGGGATAGTAATACTTCGTTTTAACTTTATTTTATTTTGTAGGCATTAAAAAAACATGAAGAATGATATAAGTCTTATCTCTCAAACCTTTATGGTTTAAGAGATATTCATAAACAAAGTATCCCCCCCCTGTTCAACCAGATCAGTAGGGAGGTGCCCAGGTAGACTGCAGAGAGGGACAATCTTCAATTAAGATAAGGGAAAAAGCTGAAAAACTTGTCAAGGGGGGAAGGGCTTTCATTGTTTTCATACAAAGAAAATTGTCCCCTTCTGTTATCTGTCTGGTCATACAACCTGATCCACATCTGAGAAGAGATGGCTTACACTAGGAAAAAGGGGCGGGGAGGGGAACTTTGCTTGTGAATATCTCATAAACCATAAAGGATTGAGAGCTAAGACATATCATTCTTCATGTTTTTTTAATGCCTACAAAATAAAATAAAGTTAAAACGAAGTATTACTATCCCTTTAAGTCAAACCAGTTATAGCTTTGGAACATATACTATTGATTTGCTTAGGGATCAAGTTAGGAGAATTTCTCCTTTTGATCTCATGAGGCTATACAGTCTTTGTGCAGAGTATATTGAACTCACTATATTCTAGTTTACAGTCCTATCTTCGATTTCTACCAACAGTCTAGTTATAAATTGTATTTATGTTGGAACTAGTACATCGATGTCCCTTTTTATTTATATATCTAGTAAATTTAAGAAAGGTTACGTTTTAGGATTTCTTTTATTATGGTTAGACCCCCTAGGTTCAATTGGTTGAGCTGATTGAGTTTGCTAGTACTGCAAGGTTTCCTCTGTGTCTTTATATTCTTGCTATATTTTTTCCCTGTAGCACCTCATAGGCCACCATTGACCAGATAGTGGAGGTTTTGGATTATTTTGGCTGAGTGCATGAGAATTGTTTTATCTGTTTTTCATGGAGTAAGGCAGCAGGGTGATCATAACAGCAAAATGTACTTCATACTATTCTACTTTATTATCTGCTGCAAAATTGTTGCAGTGATAGTTGCAGATCCAGCTGCCAAAGCAAAGTCCCACTGTTTACCTTGTTATTTCATGAAGTATTGTCACAGGTCACAAATTACCATGCAGGATTCCAAAGAATGAGAAACATGAGCTAATTTAATCTACTTTATTGAGATTACTACTCAATGCTTTTCTATTTATAAAGTCCGGGTTACCTTATCTCAGCCCAGGTACAGCCACACAATACTTGCACTTATCAGAGACCTTCTAAAGATTGCTATGCTAGTAAATATAGGAATGGAAGACCCCAGAGAGCACATATAAGATGCTGTTATGGAATGCAGTGCACCAAAGTGTGAACTACTCCGGATCATTTTAGGTGGTAATGTTATTTAAGAAGGTTTCACTTAACCCTTTAAAGATCAGAGGGATGTGCAGTGCAAAGTATCGTGAATCTCTGTTCCTTAAAGGGTTTAATCACGTACATAATAGAACAAAAAGGGAAGAAACAAAGTAAGTAAAATATGAAAAAGACAAAAAATATATTTTTATATATATTAAACACAATACAATGGCTCAGGACAATACACAAATGAAGCAGATAAACTACCTACTCATGTAATAACTAATTTATTTTGGTTTAAAATAAGTCTAACTTACTGAGCCCTAATTATTGAATTTCCTATCAATACTGAGTTCAAGAGATAATCATTTAGAAAATGAAGCCTACAGTCAGCATGAAATTAACTAGGATTTCTTTCCCTTATGCAATTAAAACAAAAACTGATTAATAGTTTCTACACCCGTTTCAATGGTCACAGCTTAAAGCAATGAGATAACACAATGGAATAGATCAGTGATTCTCAGCCAGGGTGCTGTGGCACTTTGGTGTGCCACGGACATTAGCTTACGGTGCCCCATGTTTTCTATGAAGACTTTGAAAAGAGGATTTTAGTCTTACCTGTTAAATCTTTTTCTCTTAGTCCATAAAGGTTACTGGTAACTTTGGGTAGGCGATCCACCCCTTTAAGTAGACAGGAACAATTCTAGAATTGACTGCAGGGGGTGGAGTCTACCTTCCCTCCTTGGCTGCAGCTAACCAACCAGCTCCAGAAAGATTTATAACACTAACTATTGACTAGATAGTGGAAGGGAAAGAAGACTCCTGTGAGCATGACCCCGAAGGACCCCCACAATCTGCCACAGGAGAGCCAAGCATGGCCCCTTGACAGCGTGGGAGACCAGTAACCTGTATGGACTAAGAGAAAAGGATTTAACAGGTAAGACTAAAATCCTTTTTTCTCTGTCATCCAATATAGGTTACTGGTAACTTTGGGATGGCCAACCATTGAGTTTCCCAGAGGCGGGAAGTAAGGCAAGGATCAGGCGCAAGGCCCCCAAAGTCACCAGAGCAGATATGAACCATCAGATCAGAGATAGCCCAACAAAACAACTGAAGTGTTAATGGACACGGAACAGGGGTAACAACACCCCAGGGACTGTTACACAGCACACTGAACTAGAGCGAACAGGGCTCAACAGTGAAGGAAGCACCAAGAACCGTAGAAGATCCTAGACAGGCAAGACTGCCTCCAGGATCTTCCTCCTAAAACTGGTGTCAGCTGATGCCAGCACATCAACAAAGTAGTGCTTCGAAAAGGTGTGCACAGACGACCAAGTGGCAGCCTTGCATAACTGATCAGCAGATGCCTGATTCTTGTAAGCCCAAGAAGCCCCAATAGATCTAGTAGAATGAGCCGTGACCCGAAAGGGAACAGGCTTCTTCCGCAGCTCATAAGCCTTAAGAACAGTGGATTTGATCCAGGACACAATAGTCACTTCCTGCCCTGGGACCCTCAGGAGTGACGAACAGCGTGTCAGATTGCCTGATAGACTCAGTGCGATGTGCATAAAACTTGAGACAACACACCACATCTAACAAGTGAAGATCTCTCTCCTTGTCAGAGGTGAGGTCAGGGCAGAAAGAAGGCACCACAATCTCCTGATTGATGTAGAACTCTAAAACCGCCTTCGGAAGAAACTCCTGCGAAGCACCACCTTGTTCTTGTGAAACACCAAATTGGGTGGTTTACAGGCCAAAGCATGTAACTCCCCGACACAGTGAACAGAAACAATCACCAGCAGAAAGGCCATTTTCCACGTCAAAAGGCGTAGAGGAATTGTAGCCAAGGACTCAAAGGGAGGGCACTGAAGAATGCCCCAAACCAAGTTAAGATCCCACAGAGGAGCGGGAGTCTTGAAGGCAGGACGAGAATGAGCAACGCCCTGGAAGAAAACCTTGACATCAGGAAGGATGGCACTGCACCTCTGAAAGAAAACAGAGAGAGCAGAAGTCTGAACCTTAAGGGAACTCAAACTGAGGCCCTTATTCACACAGTCCTGCAAAAATGCAGCTCCTACTCTCCTCTGTGCACTGTGTGTTGACTGAGGAAGTCCGCCATGACGTTGTCTACCCTAAAAATGTGCAATGCGGATATGGCAGGAATGTGTTCTTCTGCCCAGGACAAAATAGCCTTGACCTCTAACCAAGCAGCAAGACTTCTTGTTCCTCCCTGCTTGTTGATGTAAGCCACGGCCGTGGCATTGTCCGACTGTATCTGGACTGGGCAGTCTTCCAGCTGAGATGTCCAATGACGAAGAGAATGAAATATCGCCCGAAGCTCCAACACGTTGATGGGAAGGAGAGATTCCTCTGGAGACCACCACCTTAAGCACTCAGGTGACCCAGGACCGCTCCCCAGCCGGAGAGGCTGGCATCCGTCATCACCATGGTCCAGAAGTATACCAGGAAGGACTTGCCTTTCAGCAGATTGGAGAGGTCGAGCCACCATGACAAACTCAGATCCACATGAAGAGGGAGGGATACTGACGTCTTCAGAAGGTCCGGCTGACCACTGCACACCTGGATAACAAACCTCTGGAGTTCCCTGGTGTGAGCCATGGCAAATGGGACCGCTTCTATGGTGGAGATGAATTTCCCCACTAGAGAGGACAGCTTCTTGGCTGGAACTGGATTGTGAGCAAGAACAGCAGAAACCCTGTGGGCGATCCGGTGAGCCACCTCATCTGTGAGAAACACCATGCTCTTCTGAGTGTCAAAGAGAAGGCCTAGAAAGACCAGACACTGGGATGGGACAAGGTCTGACTTGACCATGTTGATGATCCACCCATTATGAGTGAGAGCACAAACGCAGTTCTGAACCTGCTGAAGAAGTTCCACAGAAGGGGCTTTCAGAAGCAGGTCGTCCATGTATGGGGTAACTCTGATGCCGTCCCAATGGAGGACGGACACTAAGGCTCCCAGGACACAGTTGAAGACTTGAGGAGCTGTAGTCAGACCAAAGGGAAGAGCTGAAAACTGAAAGTGCCCTTGGTCGCAGGCAAATCTGAGATACCGCCTGCTCTCTGGATGAATGGCAATATGAAGGTACTAGTGTTGAGCGAGCATGCTCGGCCGATGCTCGGATCGGCTCGAGCATTGCTCTGCTCGGCACATGGCGGTACTCGTACGAGTACCGCATGTGCTCGCCCGCCATGTTCGGGTCTCCTCCCCGCACGTTTTGCGGCTGCTGCGCAGCCAATAAACGTGCAGGGAGGCTCTGACATCAGTGTAATGCCAGCAGCCATGTTGGCTGCTGGCATTACACTGATTGGCTGGCCAGAACCCGTGGTCGGGTGCTGTATAGCACCTGACCAGCGAGTTCGGCTCAGTCTTAGCCAGGGAGAGATGAGGATAGGAAGGGAAAGTCAGTGTAGGGAGAAAAAAAGCAAAATTGTGAAAAAAAAAGAACCAAAAGTCCTTTTTAGGACTACTGTGTGTGGGGGCAGCAGGTTATTTTGTGTGGGGGGAAAAAAACAAAACAAAAAAAATTTCATATATTCTGTTTAGTGTGCAAAGTTGCAGATTAGAGCACATTCTGTTTAGTGTGCAAAGTTGCAGATTAGAGCACATTCTGTTTAGTGTGCAAAGTTGCAGATTAGAGCACATTCTGTTTAGTGTGCAAAGTTGCAGATTAGAGCACATTCTGTTAAGTCTTCAAACTAAAATATCAAAGTCACATATTCCATTCAGTGTGCGTCGCCGCAGTTTAGCAGCACATTCTGTGTACTGTGCAGAGTTGCAGAATAGGAAGAAATACTGTTAAGTCTTCAAACTAAAATATCAAAGTCACATATTCCATTCAGTGTGCTTCGCCGCAGTTTAGCAGCACATTCTGTGTACTGTGCAGAGTTGCAGAATAGGAAGAAATACTGTTAAGTCTTCAAACTAAAATATCAAAGTCACATATTCCATTCAGTGTGCTTCGCCGCAGTTTAGCAGCACATTCTGTGTACTGTGCAGAGTTGCAGAATAGGAAGAAATACTGTTAAGTCTTCAAACTAAAATATCAAAGTCACATATTCCATTCAGTGTGCTTCGCCGCAGTTTAGCAGCACATTCTGTGTACTGTGCAGAGTTGCAGAATAGGAAGAAATACTGTTAAGTCTTCAAAGTAAAATATCAAAGTCACATATTCCATTCAGTGTGCGTCACCGCAGTTTAGCAGCCTATTCTGTGTACTCTGCACAGTTGCAGAATAGGAAGAAATACTGTTAAGTCTTCAAAGTAAAATATCAAAGTCACATATTCCATTCAGTGTGCGTCACCGCAGTTTAGCAGCCTATTCTGTGTACTCTGCACAGTTGCAGAATAGGAAGAAATACTGTTAAGTCTTCAAAGTAAAATATCAAAGTCACATATTCCATTCAGTGTGCGTCACCGCAGTTTAGCAGCCTATTCTGTGTACTCTGCACAGTTGCAGAATAGGAAGAAATACTGTTAAGTCTTCAAAGTAAAATATCAAAGTCACATATTCCATTCAGTGTGCGTCACCGAAGTTTAGCAGCCTATTCTGTGTACTCTGAACAGTTGCAGAATAGGAAGAAATACTGTTAAGTCTTCAAACTCAAATATCAAAGTCACATATTCCATTCAGTGTGCGTCACCGCAGTTTAGCAGCCTATTCTGTGTACTCTGCACAGTTGCAGAATAGGAAGAAATACTGTTAAGTCTTCAAACTCAAATATCAAAGTCACATATTCCATTCAGTGTGCGTCACCGCAGTTTAGCAGCCTATTCTGTGTACTCTGCACAGTTGCAGAATAGGAAGAAATACTGTTAAGTCTTCAAACTCAAATATCAAAGTCACATATTCCATTCAGTGTGCGTCACCGCAGTTTAGCAGCCTATTCTGTGTACTCTGCACAGTTGCAGAATAGGAAGAAATACTGTTAAGTCTTCAAACTCAAATATCAAAGTCACATATTCCATTCAGTGTGCGTCACCGCAGTTTAGCAGCCTATTCTGTGTACTCTGCACAGTTGCAGAATAGGAAGAAATACTGTTAAGTCTTCAAACTCAAATATCAAAGTCACATATTCCATTCAGTGTGCGTCACCGCAGTTTAGCAGCCTATTCTGTGTACTCTGCACAGTTGCAGAATAGGAAGAAATACTGTTAAGTCTTCAAACTCAAATATCAAAGTCACATATTCCATTCAGTGTGCGTCACCGCAGTTTAGCAGCCTATTCTGTGTACTCTGCACAGTTGCAGAATAGGAAGAAATACTGTTAAGTCTTCAAACTAAAATATCAAAGTCACATATTCCATTCAGTGTGCGTCACCGCAGTTTAGCAGCCTATTCTGTGTACTCTGCACAGTTGCAGAATAGGAAGAAATACTGTTAAGTCTTCAAACTCAAATATCAAAGTCACATATTCCGTGTAAGATGAAGAAGGCGGGTAAAAAGGGACGGGGAAGTGGACGTGATCCTGATAGTTCAGGGCGCGGGTCAGGACGCGGAGAAACTGTGCCTGGTGCCAGAGCACAAGAAAGAAAGACATCCACCATACCTAGCTTCATGTCTAATTTTACAGGGCGTCGCAGGACATCACTCTCGAGGTCCGACCACTGCGAACAGGTGGTCGGTTGGATGTCAGCTGATACTGCTTCCAGTCGGTTAAGCACCACCCTGTCTTCCACCAAGTCCACTCTCAGTAGCCAAGAGTCTGGTCAACATAATCCTCACTCTGATCATCCTTCCTCCCACCATACACGGTCTGGTCAAAGAAGTGATCCCACACTGGGATATAGTGAGGAGCTCGTCTCATCACCAATCCTTCATTTGACCCTCTCTCCAAGCACGCTTGCAGAGGAACATGACATCTTGTGCCGTGATTCACAACCTCTAGAGGGTACCCAATCACAAGAAGATGACAGATGTGAACGGCATTTAAGGTCAAAGGAAGTAGTGGATGATGATGATGAGACACAGTTGCCATTAAATCAACCACTATTACTGTCTCAAGACCTTGTTGAGGAGAATGTTATACAGTTGTCAATGACTGAGTATGTGGTGGGATCAAGACATGAGGAGGATGATCAGAGTGAGGAAGTGGAGGAGGACTTGGTGGACGATGAGGTGACTGACCCCACCTGGGAAGGTGTAGAGCCGAGCGATGACAGCAGTCCTGAGGGTGAGCCATCTGCAGCACCGCAACAGGCTGGAAGAGGCAGTGGTGTGGCTACAGAAAGAAGGCGGACCACACCAAACCGGCTCGCAAATGTTCCACGGAGCACCCCCTTGCGTAAATCTACCTTGCCAAGGGGTAGGTGTTCCGCGGTATGGCGTTTTTTTAAGGAAAGTGCGGACGACAAAAGAATTGTAGTTTGCAACCTGTGCCACACCAGAATGAGCCGAGGCATGAACACTAGAAACCTCACCACCACCAGCATGATCCGACACATGGCATCCAAGCACCGTAATAAGTGGGAGGAACGCCTGGATCGCCCATCTGTGTCTGCAGGCCACACCACTGCCTCCTCTTCCCCTGTTTTCGGTGCCGGCCAATCGCCTGTCGAAGGCGCAGGCCCGCATACCTCCCGCCCTGCACCTGTACCATCTGAAGCACCATCAGCGACCACATCCACTTCCCTGTCCCAGCACAGCGTCCAAATGTCGTTACCCCAGGCATTTGAGCGCAAGCGAAAATACCCAGCCACCCACCCACAGGCCATAGCACTAACCTCACACCTTTCCAAATTACTGGTCATCGAAATGCTGCCATTTAGGCTTGTGGACACTGAGTCCTTCCGCAGCCTGATGGCAGCAGCTGTCCCTCGGTACGCGGTCCCCAGCCGCCACTACTTTTCCCGGTGTGCCATCCCCGCATTACACCACCATGTGTCCCGTAACATCACCCGTGCCCTGACCAACGCAGTTACTGGGAAGGTCCACTTAACGACTGACACATGGACAAGTGCTTGTGGCCAGGGACGCTACATTTCCCTGACGGCACACTGGGTGAATGTCGTGGAGGCTGGGAGCGACTCGGACCCTGGGATGGCACGGGTGCTACCCACGCCGAGGATTGCGGGCCCTACCTCCATCAGGGTTTCCGCCAGCACCTACGTTATTGGCTCCTCCTCCTCCGTTTCCACCTCCGAATTCTCTACACGCAGCGCCACTCCCCCATCAGCCAGTAGCTGGAAGCAGTGTAGCACTGCAGTGGGGAAGCATCAACAGGCCGTGCTGAAGCTGATCTGCCTTGGGGACAAACAGCACACGGCCTCAGAGCTGTTGCAGGGGATTAGTCACCAGACCGAGCAGTGGCTCTCGCCACTCAACCTGCAACCAGGCATGGTTGTGTGTGATAATGGGCGTAACTTGGTGGCGGCTTTGGAGCTCGGCAACCTCACACACGTACCATGCCTAGCGCATGTATTTAATTTAGTGGTTCAGCGATTTCTAAAAACCTACCCCAATGTGCATGATCTCTTGACCAAGGTGCGCCGCGTGTGTGCACATTTCCGTAAGTCATCTACAGCTTCAGCCGGCCTGTTGAAGCTGCAGCAGCGCTTACAATTGCCAGCTCACCGGCTGCTGTGTGACGTGAGCACGCGCTGGAACTCCACCTTCCACATGTTGGCCCGGCTTTGTGAGCAGCAGAGGGCAGTAGTGGAGTACCAGCTGTTACACGGTCGTCGCCTCTCCGTTCAACTTCCTGTAATCAGAAGTGAGGAGTGGGAATGGATGTCAGACCTCTGTGAGGTTTTACGCAATTTTGAGGAATCGACACAGATGGTGAGCGGCGATAACGCTATTATCAGTGTAACCATCCCACTTCTGTGTCTACTGAAACGCTCGCTGCTCACAATTAAAACCGACGCTTTGCATGTGGAAGAGGTGGAAATGCGGGAGGAAGAGCTTACACAAGGTGATAGCCAGAGCACCCTCACTTTGTCTTCTCAGCGACAATTGGAGGAGGCGGAGGAGGAGGAGGAGGAAGACACGGTTGCCTCCGCTACAGAGGGTAGCCATGGAACTTTAGTTCCATCTCTTCAGCGTGGGTGGGCAGAAGAGGAGGAAGAGGATGAGGAGATTGAGAGTCATCCTCCTGGTGAGGACAGCGAAATCTTGACTGTTGGTACTCTGGCACACATGGCTGACTTTATGTTAGACTGCCTTTCCCGTGACCCACGCGTTATACGCATTTTAGACAACACGGATTACTGGGTGTTCACCCTTCTGGACCCCCGCTACAAAGAGAATTTCTCATCTCTCATTCCTCCGGTGGAGAGGACAAGCAAAATGGTGCAATACCAGAAGGTTCTTGTTGAAAAATTGCTCCAAAATTTTCCATCTGACAACGCTGGCGGCAGAGTACGTGCTACCTTGGCCAACCGAGAAGGGGAGAAAAGGGGAGCACACAGCAGTTCCGACAAAGGCAGGGCAACACTCTCCAAGGCGTGGGACACCTTCATGACACCCCGCCAGCACCCTCACCCTGATGCGCGGCCTAGTGTCACAAGGAGGGAAAAGTTTTGGAAGATGGTGAAGGAGTACGTAGCAGACCGTGTCAGCGTCCTCAATGATCCCTCTGTGCCTTACAACTACTGGGTGTCCAAGCTGGACACGTGGTATGAACTGGCACTCTACGCCTTGGAGGTGCTGGCCTGCCCTGCCGCCAGCGTTCTGTCTGAGCGGGTATTTAGTGCTGCTGGTGGCATCATAACAGATAAGCGTATCCGCCTTTCCACCGATAATGCTGATAGGTTGACACTTATAAAAATGAACAAGGCCTGGATTTCCCCTGACTTCTCCACTCCACTGGAGGAAAGCCCCGGGGGAACATAAACTCACTTTATATATGTTATTTACAATGATGGGAATACTCTGTATTCCCATTCACCCCTTCCACCCAAAAAACGGGTATATGGTTGACTCTTAATCTTCTCATCCTCCTCTTCCATATGCCCTGGGATATAATTTTTATATAGGGCCAGCTCACCAGCGGGCCCTGTGATATAATTTTTATATAGGGCCAGCTCACCAGCGGGCCCTGTTTGACAATTTTTGTATAGGTCAGCTCACCAGCGGGCCTTCTCATATAATGTTTTATTGGGTCAGCTCTCTAGCGGGCCCTCTCATATAATGTTTTATAGCGTCAGCTCACTAGCGGGCCTTCGCATATAATGTTTAGGATGGTCAGCTCCGCAGCAGACCCTCATCCATAATGTTTTAGATGGTCGGCTCAGCGCACGTTTCCCTCTTAATCATGGCCCCAGTTCAGAAAAATCAAGGAAATTTTTGGGAGAATTTGCCTTTGCGCACGTTTCCCTCTTAATCATGGCCTCAGTTCAATAAAATCAAGGAAATTTTGGGGAGAATTTGCCTCTGCGCACGTTTCCCTCTTAATCATGGCCTCAGTTCAGAAAAATCGAGGAAATTTTTGGGAGAATTTGCAGATGATATACAAGTAAATATACAGCAAATATTGTTTGGTAACAATTTTTCGCCTAAAGTCGTTTTTATTTTCCTTTTTGTGTGTTTTACGGTCAGTCTGTAAAAATGGCGTACTACGGGCGAAAGATCGTTCCCAGCAGCGATGTTGGAGTCCAAGATGCATCCAGACATCCTCCCTATGCTGTCCCTGAACCATTTCTGTGGTGTTTCCATCCTTTTCTTCCCTTTTCCTATGGACCAGGCACCCTCCCCTCATCAGAGCAGGGGGTGCCTGGTGTAATGCTCGAGTCCTCCCATTGACTTCAATGGGGCTCGGGTGCTCGGCCGAGCACTCGAGCCTCAGGGGGTGCTCGGTCAGAGCACCCGAACACCCGAGCATTGGGGTGCTCGCTCATCACTAGAAGGTACGCATCCTGAAGATCCAGAGAGGCAAGATATTCCCCTGGGTACATAGGAGCAATCACCGTCCTTAGAGACTCCTGGTGATAATGAGTCCGGATCAGAAAGGAATTGAGATCCTTCAAGTCCAAACTGGGATGACAACCGCCGTCCGTCTTGGAGACCACAAAGAAGTTTGAGTAAAAACCCATACCTCTGTCCTGAATTGGAACCGGCTGTAGGACATCCTTGTCCAGAAGGGCCTAGATAGCGCCGTTAAACAGATGGCGTTTCTCTGTGCCCTGAGGCATATGACAAGGAAAGAAGCGAAAAAGAAGGAAAAGAGACGATAGGGATCCTGTACCCTTCCGTCACCACCTGTAAAACCCACGGGTCCACCACAGAATCCTCCCAGATGCTGTGGTAGTGATGCAGATGGCCAGCCACAGCAGAGTGGAGACATGGGTTCGGTGAGTCATGCTGAAGAAGGCTTGCAAGCCTTAGGCTTGGAGGAGACCTTGGGCTTCTACTGCTGTTTGGGCTTGGAAGGAGGCACGTGGAGCTGAGGGAACAGCCTGGTTTGCCGGACGTGTCTCAGTATGAAAG
This sequence comes from Rhinophrynus dorsalis, assembly GCA_037306005.1. Lineage (NCBI taxonomy): Eukaryota > Metazoa > Chordata > Amphibia > Anura > Rhinophrynidae > Rhinophrynus > Rhinophrynus dorsalis. The sequence goes on along the minus strand of CM074723.1, from coordinate 383,904,915 downwards.
GAACAAAAAAAAATGATTACGCTTGAGAGGTGCTTTCTTTTTGGGGACCAAAGGCAAAAGTGTACTTTTACCCCCTGTGGCCTTACTAATCAGATCCTTAAGATCTGTCCCAAACAATGAAGTGCCTTGAAAAGGCAATGAGAGCAAGACTTTCTTGGAAGCAGTGTCAGCAGACCAGATCTTGAGCCAAAGAGCCCATCTGGCAACCACAGACATGGTGGAAACCCTAGCCACCAAATGGATGGCATCAAATAAGGCAGCAGAAACATAGTGCTGGGCCTCAGAAATGTTGGCGAGAAGTCTCAACATATCCAAAGTAGGAGTACCCTGACAGACAGACAGGGTGAGTTGTTCAGTCCAGACCGCAATGGCCCGGTTAACCCATGCCATAGCGAACGCGGGATGCATGGCAGTACCAGCAGTGGCAAAAATGGACTTGAGGGAAACCTCAACTGTCTTGTCAGTTCAATCTTTCAGAGCGGATGCTCAGAAACTGGCAAGGCAGTAGACTAGATAGCCTGGAAATAGGAGCATCCACTTTGGGGGGATGAACCCACTAAGTAACCGCTGCCTCAGAAAAAAGGTAAAGCTTGGCAAATTTCTTGGAGACAGAAGGTTTTCTGTCCAGGGATTTCCACTCTTCAGACACAAGGCGGTCAAGAGTGGGGTTAGGTAGAAAACAAGTAAGGGGCTTTTTAGGCTCCTGGAAAACATCAGAGGGATCAGAAGGAACCTCCTGAACTAAGGGAATGTTGAGGGTAGCCAAAACAGCCCTGATCAGGCCCTCAGCTGAGGGCTCAGGATTAGCCTCAAAGGGGTCCCCAAAAAACTTTGAGGAGCCCATGGCAGAACATTCATCAACATCTGAATCCACCAGCAGTTCCTCCTCAGATAAATCTGATATGTCAGGTACTCCCTGTGGTTTTGGCAGGGAAGACTTGACGGAAGAGGGGGTCTGTGAAGAATGGAAGTACCCCTGTAACTGGGATGGAAAGAGTTGCAATGTAGACCTAAGGTCTGCAGTAGCAGTCTTGAACTCTTGCACCCAAACAGGCTCTATGCCTGGCTGGAGATCCCTGGGAGACTCTCAGGGACATCAGAACATGCTGGGCATAAATGACCCGAGAATTCTCTAGGTAACCCTGAATGACAGGAAGAGCAATGCGCAATGGAGATACAGAGACCCCAGCATCCTTAGTCTTAGGTCTGGCCCCAAGCTCCAACGGATTAGACATTCTCACAATGTCAAAAAGTTTACATTTTAAGAAATCACCCAAGTACCGTGTGTAGGATTAAAGTTTCACCTCAGAATTGCTAAAACAGACTTATCTGGCAGGCGAAGGGTTAATCAGCAGAGGAGAGAGAGAGATTCCAAGCCCTGCGTAGAATACTCATTCTGGAAATGGCACAAAATGGCTGCCGCGGCAGGAGCCAGTCAAACGAGCGTGCGAACCAAGAGCTCATGGGAAATGTAGTTTTCCCAGAAAAAGTACCTCAACAGTGCCTGAAGCCCCCTGTGCCCCCCCAACACACTAGAAACATGAACTGGATGATAGAGCAAGGGAAGACAATAAAAATGAGCCATCTTTGAAGTTGCTAGGTGGAGCGGTTGCAGAGATATGTCCCAAACTGTACAGGCCCATAGGAGTGAAAGGAGCAATTGCGCCTGTGCAGTAAAGCGCACCTTTACTCAAATTATACAAAGTTGAAACAGTAAAATAAAAATACATGAAACATAACTAGAACATGTTAGGAGACCCAAAAACACTGAACCAATAGGGAAAGTGTCAAACCTCCCCCAAAAAAGATGCAAAACCAGCAGTTAAAGGGTTAATTATCACATAAACTTGCTCCAAATACCCAACAGACAGAGAGACCCAACAAGCGCAGGAGTGTGCAAAAGGAACTCCAAAGGAAAAAAACCCTGTGTGGAGGGGGACTGTGGGACATGTGGACCTGCAGCACTCAAAGGGTTGCTCACCTTTCCTGCAGATCTTCTGTCTTCAGATTACCATGTAGTAAGGTGAAGCCTCGGTGGGCAACTCCTGAGGAAAAAACTTGAACCCAAGATTTTCCCCCCCAGGGCTTAAAGTCCACAAAAAGCACCTGGATCCTGAGCTAGCGACATCTAAGGGCATTGTCAGTTATGGTAATCCGCCTAATGGTGGTATTCCATTTCTAACAGAAAAATAAAAAATGTTCTAAAACTATAGCAGAACTGTTCTCTTGCCTGTGTCTTCACCACGAAACAAATCTTTCTGGAGCTGGTTGGTTAGCTGCAGCCAAGGAGGGAAGGTAGACTCCACCCCCTGCAATCAATTCTAGAATTGTTCCTGTCTATTTAAAGGAGTATATTGCCTACCCAAAGTTACCAGTAACCTGAACTGGAAGACAGAGAAATAAAGATTTATAGAAATTGTTATGCACATTATGTTTAGTTTTGTTATTATAATTGTAAGACCTAACAATATTGTATATTTATGTATTGTACTTTGATGATGCCCTTGTTAAAGTACATTAAATATGTTAGAGCTGCCCCGAATGTTCTAGATAACTTGTAAGGGGTGCCCTGAACAATAAAAGATTGAGAACCACTGGAATAGATGCATACAGATAATAAAATATTGACCAAGCCACTAGTAATTTGCCTCTTGGTAAAGTCCCAGTGTAATGTTCATTGCTAATAACATTCAATGTAATTTGACTTTATCTCTGATTAATGGGTACCTGTAAAATGGGTTATCAGGCTAATTAGCCTTATTCAGTTGGATGTAGTGGAAGTTATAGGAATTTAGAAGGTCGTGTCCCTTGAGGCACATGGGGAGTTGACGTATTACATTCACCAGTTGTTACAGGGGAATAAATAAGTGATGTTATAATTCACAACATGAATATAGAATGGTTCGATAAACAATTTGTTTACATTCCTAAACACTGTATTCAAAAGAGAATATGTCATGTTTTCAATTAGGATCTTTATTCTCTATATCAGGTCAGTTCTCATGAAAGACCTGGTATGAAAGGTAATTGCTTCTCTAGTTAATTAGCTGAATTAATAAACTATTATAATCCCTTAATAATTGTGTGCATGTGTTCATTTGAAAAGTTGCTTGGTCTGTGCTTATTAGGACTGAACTCCTACCATATAGTAGTATAAGTAGGGTTTCATTTTGTTTGGTTATTAATACTTTAACTTTTATTAACCCAAATAGCAAGAACTTCACAGATTTCTGAAGTGGACTGATTTGCAACCTCAATGTTCTAGATAAGACAAACAAACATATAAACAAAAACAAAAAGGAACACAAATATAGGCATTGATTCTATTACATAAGAATGGATCTTCAGCTCAGAAAGGTCCAACAAAAAGCCTATATGTTAGGCTTCTTGCAACTTAAGCCATCACATACCTCTCACTATGCATCCTGTGTAGGTTTGTTTGGGTAACATAGCAAGATTAAAAAAAAATAAGAAATAAAAAACTGATTGGAATCAGTCAGTCTACTAATCACATACTGCCATAATGACCATTCCAATGTTCTGTTTTAAGGCTGATGATGAAGCCTTTTCTGCCTCAACAACTCAGGGCTGATGAAGCAGGAAAAAAGACACAATCAGTAGTGAGGGCAGTTCAGAGATGTTGCAGAAGCAAAGTGTATCCAAGAAAGGAGAAGAAGAGAAGCCCGATAGAAACAGTAAACTGCAAAAATAGAACTGACACACAAAGAAAAAAGACACTAATCAAATATGCCTAACAGAGAACTAAATAAGACATACAAAAAGAAATATACATAAAAAAATTAATGAACAAACATATCTAAATACCAGCCACAGACTTAACCCGTACACAAGCACAATTATCCACTTCTGGCAGTGTCAAAGAAAGAGAAAGTCTTATAAAGATAACAGCAGTTTATAAGGGTTCTTGTTTTTTTAAGCATGTTTTCTTTGCTGCTGAGGGACAGTAAAGAGAGTTTGAAAGCAAAAAATCAAGCCTCAATTCTTGCAATAAAAATATATGATAATATTACATCAGGATAGCTAATGTGTAATTTTTATGTTGGTTAACCCTTCTGTAGTCGATGCAGCAAAATCTAGCAATCTGGTAGCAGAGAGGTTAACGATTGTATCCGTGTATGTGAGATAGATGCTTGGGAACATTAGTGATCAGGCACATGATTGGGTGGCCTATAGCTTCCTGATTGTTTCCTGCCTGGTCCTAAGGGAAGAGGAAGTTGTCCACCTGCTAACCTTGTGACTTTCGGGCCATCAACATTTAGATACATCAACATTTACAGACTTCTTAAAAAGCATTTATAAGAGTTATAACAATGTTTTCCAATCTGTTGTATGCCATTGGAAACAACCTTGTGCTATCATTGAGTTTGATGTACAAAGAAGAACTGGAGTAACTGCGGGGCAAACTAACTGTAACATATGGGAAAAAAAATCTCACTGGTTTAAGAGGAACATTCACCCCTTTATTCTCAGAGAGGTCTCCAATATATTGCTTCAAAATGCACTGGAAACCTCTCTAGCATTCAAGAAATCTCATTTAAATCACTGCAAATTGTGGATTTTTTATTTCTTCCTAGGGTGCAATTGGTTTGCTCCAGAATTGTATAATCAGTAGTGTTGAGCGAGCGTGCTCGGCCGATGCTCGGATCGGCTCGAGCATCGCTCTGCTCTGCACATGGCGGTACTCGTACGAGTACCGCCATGTGCTCGCCCGACATGCTCGGGTGAAGAGGATCTGTGCCGGAAGAGGCACAGATCCGAAGACGCTCCGCTGGACCACCAGGGAATGGAGGTACGGGGGCATTGCGGAGATGAAGGGGGCATTGCGGAGATGAAGGGGGACATTATGGAAGAGGGGCATAGACTCTATGCCCCTCTTCCACAATGTCCCCCTTCATCTCCGCTATGCCCGTCTTCCACAATGTGCCCCTTCATCTCCGCTATGCCCCTCTTCCACAATGTCCCCCTTCATCTCCTATGCCATAGAGGAGATGAAGGGGGACATTGTGGAAGAGGGGCATAGCGGAGATGAAGGGGGACATTGTGGAAGAGGGGCATAGAGTCTATGCCCCTCTTCCACAATGTCCCCCTTCATCTCCGCTATGCCCCTCTTCCACAATGTCCCCCTTCATCTCCGCTATGGCATAGGAGATGAAGGGGGACATTGTGGAAGAGGGGCATAGCGGAGATGAAGGGGGACATTGACCAGGCACCCTCCGCTCATCAGAGCAGGGGGTGCCTGGTTTAATGCTCGAGTGCTCCCATTCATTTGAATGGGGCTCGGGTGCTCGGCCGAGCACTCGAGCATCAGGGGGTGCTCGGTCAGAGCACCCGAGCACCCGAGCATCGGGGTGCTCGCTCATCTTTAATAATCAGTTTCCCTGATCAAATATCAGTTGAGTAGAAACTTCCACCAAATATTAATTGTTGCATGGAAAATTGGCAGAATGAAATTTTAACAGAAAATGTGATTTAAATCAGAACCTCAATTCTCTCCCTCAATGGAAACCAGCATGTAAATGTTTCTCAAACTAATATTTAATTTACCAACTATTTAGTTCAAAGTACCACTGGACAAATTATCTTAAATCTGTCCAGTTGAAAATCTGGTCAATTCTTTGTACTCATGCACTTGACTTAAGGATCTCACAATCCAATTTTTTCCTACAAATGGAAAATCTGTTAATCACACTAGCAAGAATGGATAGGAAAATGTAGTAGGCAGTATCCTATATAATAATGCGCTAATGTATGTTTGTCATGCGCAGTACAGACATCTGCTTGTGCTGCAGGCATGTGCAGTACAGACTGCCTGAGCCGCGGCTGATAACGGAGGGGGGCACTCCGAATTCAGACGGTAGTCTTCTCTGCACAGATAACGGTGCGGGGCACTCCGAATTCAGACCGTAGTCTTCTCTGCACAGATAACGGAGCGGGGCACTCTGAATTCAGACAGTATTCTTCTTTGCACAGATAACGGAGCGGGGCACTCCGAATTCAGACCGTAGTACTCTCTGCACAGATAAAGGAGCGGGGCACTCCGAATTCAGACCGTAGTACTCTCTGCACAGATAACGGAGCGGGGCACTCCGAATTCAGACCGTAGTACTCTCTGCACAGATAAAGGAGCGGGGCACTCCGAATTCAGGCCGTAGTACTGTCTGCACAGATAACGGAGCGGGGCACTCTGAATTCAGACCGTAGTCCTCTCTGCACAGATAATGGAGCAGGGCACTCCGAATTCAGACCGTAGTCTTCTCTGCACAGATAACGGAGCGGGGCACTCCGAATTCAGACCGTAGTACTCTCTGCACAGATAAAGGAGAGGGGCACTCCGAATTCAGACCGTAGTCCTCTCTGCACAGATAACGGTGCGGGGCACTCTGAATTCAGACCGTAGTCTTCTCTGCACAGATAACGGAGCGGGGCACTCCGAATTCAGACCGTAGTCTTCTCTGCATAGATAACGGAGCGGGGCACTCCAAATTCAGACAGTAGTCTTCTCTGCACAGATAACGGAGCGGGGCACTCTGAATTCAGACTGTAGTCTTCTCTGCACAGATAACGGAGTGGGGCACTCCGAATTCAGACCGTAGTACTCTCTGCACAGATAACGGAGCGGGGCACTCCAAATTCAGACCGTAGTACTCTCTGCACAGATAAAGGAGCGGGGAACTCCGAATTCAGACCGTAGTACTCTCTGCACAGATAACGGAGCGGGGCACTCTGAATTCAGACCGTAGTCCTCTCTGCACAGATAATGGAGCAGGGCACTCCGAATTCAGACCGTAGTCTTCTCTGCACAGATAACGGAGCGGGGCACTCTGAATTCAGACCGTAGTCTTCTCTGCACAGATAACGGAGCGGGGCACTCCGAATTCAGACAGTAGTCTTCTCTAAACAGATGTACTGTGCATGACTGCATCTAGGCCGTTGCTGCATGGCACTGTGGCCCGTGTACACTGGATTTTCAACTAGTACCTATATAAGTAACACATTTTACATTTCCAGATTTAAGCAGCTTGTTAATTATTTCCAGATGTGAAAATATGCATGTCTATCAAATATATTCCCTAAAAGCTGAAAATCACATAGGATTTTACTAGAAACTGCAACAGGTGCAGTGTATTAGTTATTAATTAATTCTGACTGAATAATCAAATTAAGCATTTTAATTTACCTTTTAAACATTGCCAGCTAAACACTGTGTTCCCCAGAAAGCATAGCTTACATTTGACAGCCATAATCACTTAAAAATTGATATCCTTTTTTCAATAACTTTTTAAACTGTAATTCTTATAACCAGAATCAACTCTAAATAAACATCTGAGAGGAGATAAGCCCTCAGATTTCCCTTTGAAACACCTTACTCATTAACACTGAAACATATTCAACAAGAAGCAATCAAACATAGGTTTTCCAGGCTGAAGCTGCTCAGTGTATACAGGAAGCAGCTGATAGTGCTCCCCCAAGTTCTGACCCAGGACTACACAGAACAGGAGAACAATCTGCTGTTGATCCATGTTGAGTGAGCTGCTTTTGTGGACAATACATACCTACAGCCAATGACCAATACATTATTTGTGACAAAATGGTTGCTTGTGACATGTGTGCTAAGGGTGGATATTGTGGAATAGTGTGTGTGTTTGTTTTGATGCATTCCATTCCTTTGAGCCAATGCACCCACAATACATGACCTATGCACTGAGGAAATCAGAGTATATTTCTTACTCCTCCATATGTCAGCTATAGGGGTGGTGTTAGGAGTTTGTTCTTAGAATCTGTGAGTTGACAGAGTTATGCATCCATAAGTACTAATGCATAAGTACAGTTGCAGGACTCCAGTACAGCTTTGTATTTCTGATTCACTCAGGTGAATGTCTGGATGAGTTTTCCTGTTAACATGGGCATTATGGACCTGTTTTGTGTGCTGCACCTTCCTAACAAAATATTTACACCAAACTCCTCTTTGTCCCAACGAGGAGTGTAGACAGTGTAGAAATGTATGGGTATTTTGAGGGTATGCCTTTCTACTGTTCCTTGTTTTAAACCATGTGATAACAAGTGGTAGGAAATCATTAAAATGTACTTTTATTTTTCAGTGCAAGTAAAGGGGTGGCATTCAGGTGTATTTATGATAGAGGCATGCAATGATGGAGTAATGTGAACATGCATGCACTGAAGGTGTTTGCACATTAGCATAAGTACAAATGAAGGATTTCTAAGTTTATGAATAATGACAGAAAATTTGCTACAGATTAATATGTTCCCTTGAAAATGTGTGCATTATTGTACATGAAAAGTCTTTTTTTCCTCAGCATTTGCCTCACTACTCTACTCTATCTAGGGAATTAAGCTAAATAATCAAAAGTACATAAAAGGAATGTATGTTGGGCTAATTTTTAACCAGGCTTGTAACCTATATATTTTAACCTGTTATTACTTGATACCAGCAGAGGATAACACCATTACATGCCAAGAGCAGGAGAATACACCAGTACATGCCAGTACAAGAGCAATACATCATTACAACATGAGGTGACCATGTTGTAATGATATAATAATTCGCTAAGTTGTGTGTAACACCCGACATGCGCAGTAGACACTGTTGCGTGTGCGGCAGTCATGCGCAGTACAGACTGCGCGTGACTGCCCCGCGACCGGCTGCCAGAGGCACTGTGGCCCGTGTAACGGGCTGTTCAACTAGTCATCCTATGTTTTCTCAGCTTCTTTCAGAAATAAACACACAGCTTGGTCAGCTTGGGTCAGAGAAAGACAAGCCATGTGTGCATAAATGAGCTGCTGATGAGGGCCACAATGATATAGGTGCATTACTGGAGCCTCTCCAACATCAGGAATGACATCTGGGGGATCCAAAATGGGCATAATATAAAGCATACAGAGATCTCTGTACAGTTGTGCAACTACTCATTGAAGAGCTCCAGTGCAATAATATACAACAATATTATACCAAGGACATATATTGAATGTACTGGGCTCTGGGCATCCTTGCAAGCTGGACCCATCGTAACTGCACCCTCTGCATCTCCTGTGGTTATGTCCCTAGCCCTTTATACTGTATATAACAGAGTGGGGGAAATGAGCTCCATACAAAACAAAAGAGGGAAGACAAGTGCACACTGGGAACAAATAAAACTTTGTAGTTTATTCTTGGGAATACTACTCCCTCAGGTGCTGCTAAGTCACAGTTTTTTCTCCCATGTGAAACTTCAGAGAAGAAATCTCCATATTCATATCAACCTGGTCTACCCACAGATGAATCAGTCAGATTTAAGGTAATTTACATTAATAGCAAATAAAATTTAGTGATTTATTATAGTGCCCTCTCAGGTGCTGCATTGTCACATTTTCACTCCTTTGTGCCCCTGGAGAGGGGACATCTCTGTATTCATTATTTTGATCCCACCCACAGACAGCCAAGGCTGAAATATCAGGCAAATCTCTGTAAAAGAGAAATAGCAAGACCCATACATGTGACACCATTTCACTTAGGGAGACTACAGAACTAAAGAGACGTGACAAGCACAGGAATCATGATAGATTCTACCACTATCCTTACTTCATTGTCCCAAACAGTGAGCTATTGGGATAATATATAGTGAGAGCTCACAATCAGGGACATAAAATGTAAGTAGATTAAAATTACTAAAACATTATAGTAATGATACTTTAAAAAATCTAATCAATTTTATTTTGTCCCTTCTCATTGTCTGACAAACCTGCAGTTCCAATGACAATCTTTATTAGTGATCCGCTTAATTAGACACTTTCAAGTTCTGTAAATTAGTTATGATCACTTACTACAATAAAGCAACTGGTCATGACAAGTTTACAATGCTGAGAACCTCTGAAGTGTCTCACTTGGCAGATGTCTGTGTAGGGTGCCAGTGTCACCACTAGCCCTGTGATCATATGTCCAGATCCATACTTTCCAAAGAGAAGGGGTTGAGGTCACAAAAAGTGAGGAGGGGGATAATAGACATTAAACAATTTGAGAGAGAGTGACAATGATCAGTCACAAATAAATATCTAACTATTGAATTAATGTAGCTGATTTCTAAGTATTACTATCACTTTAAAGAGAATAAATGCAAATATCACATACATTCACATTTCGTAAAAAAGTTCTGAGTTCATACCTATTCATATTTGTTGTTGCTGATATTTATTTGCTGGAATGAAAATGTTCTTTTTGTCCCCAGACAAGAAAAGGGATTATTTGACAGCATTTAAACAGGCAGCATATGTTTCCTGTACTAATCGTAGAGGCAAAAATTCTAAAGAGAAAGGTTAATGGATACAACCTTTCAAAAGAGGATAATAAAAAGTGTAATGCATAACTACTACTCAGGTCGGAAAAATTAGTTTAAGATACAACTTTGAAAACATAGCTTCCTGTGTATTATACTGCATCAGAAACCTCTCGCTAGCATTCAAGAGAGATTATACACTAAGCCATTAGAAAAAGGCGATAAAGTGGAGATGACTTCTACAGTGAGATCACTTCTCCAATTCCTATGTTATTCTATACAGCCTATGCATTAAGATCTCCAAAGTTGGAGAAATCTTGATGTATTGGCTCCAAAAAATAACAAAGGTCTAGGAGAATGAATGAATGAATGAATGAATATATTTATTAGTGTTGAGCGAGCATGCTCGGCCGATGCTCGGATCGGCTCGAGCATCGCTCTGCTCGGCACATGGCGGTACTCGTACGAGTACCGCATGTGCTCGCCCGCCATGTTCGGGTCTCCTCCCCGCACGTTTTGCGGCTGCTGCGCAGCCAATAAACGTGCAGGGAGGCTCTGACATCGGTGTAATGCCAGCAGCCATGTTGGCTGCTGGCATTACACTGATTGGCTGGCCAGAACCCGTGGTCAGGTGCTGTATAGCACCTGACCATCGAGTTCGGCTCAGTCTGAGCCAGGGAGAGCTGAGGATAGGAAGGGAAAGGCAGTGTAGGGAGGAAAAAACAAAAATTGTGACAAAAAAGAACCAAAAGTCCTTTTTAGGACTACTGTGTGTGGGGGCAGCAGGTTATATTGTGTGTGGGGGGAAAAAAACAAAAAAAAAAAAAAAAAAAATATTCTGTTTAGTGTGAAAAGTTGCAGATTAGAGCACATTCTGTTTAGTGTGCACAGTTGCAGATTAGAGCACATTCTGTTTAGTGTGCAAAGTTGCAGATTAGAGCACATTCTGTTTAGTGTGCAAAGTTGCAGATTAGAGCACATTCTGTTTAGTGTGCAAAGTTGCAGATTAGAGCACATTCTGTTAAGTCTTCAAACTAAAATATCAAAGTCACGTATTCCATTCAGTGTGCGTCGCCGCAGTTTAGCAGCACATTCTGAGTACTGTGCAGAGTTGCAGAATAGGAAGAAATACTGTTAAGTCTTCAAACTAAAATATCAAAGTCACATATTCCATTCAGTGTGCTTCGCCGCAGTTTAGCAGCACATTCTGTGTACTGTGCAGAGTTGCAGAATAGGAAGAAATACTGTTAAGTCTTCAAACTAAAATATCAAAGTCACATATTCCATTCAGTGTGCTTCGCCGCAGTTTAGCAGCCTATTCTGTGTACTGTGCAGAGTTGCAGAATAGGAAGAAATACTGTTAAGTCTTCAAACTAAAATATCAAAGTCACATATTCCATTCAGTGTGCTTCGCCGCAGTTTAGCAGCCTATTCTGTGTACTGTGCAGAGTTGCAGAATAGGAAGAAATACTGTTAAGTCTTCAAACTAAAATATCAAAGTCACATATTCCATTCAGTGTGTTTCACCGCCGTTTAGCAGCCTATTCTGTGTACTGTGCAGAGTTGCAGAATAATAAGAAATACTGTTAAGTTTTCAAACTCAAATATTAAAGTCACATATTCCATTCAGTGTGTTTCACCGCAGTTTAGCAGCCTTTTCTGTGTACTCTGCAGAGTTGCAGAATAATAAGAAATACTGTTAAGTTTTCAAACTCAAATATTAAAGTCACATATTCCATTCAGTGTGTTTCACCGCAGTTTAGCAGCCTATTCTGTGTACTCTGTACAGTTGCAGAATAATAAGAAATACTGTTAAGTTTTCAAACTCAAATATTAAAGTCACATATTCCATTCAGTGTGTTTCACCGCCGTTTAACAGCCTATTCTGTGTACTCTGTACAGTTGCAGAATAATAAGAAATACTGTTAAGTTTTCAAACTCAAATATTAAAGTCACATATTCCATTCAGTGTGTTTCACCGCCGTTTAACAGCCTATTCTGTGTACTCTGTACAGTTGCAGAATAATAAGAAATACTGTTAAGTTTTCAAACTCAAATATTAAAGTCACATATTCCATTCAGTGTGTTTCACCGCAGTTTAGCAGCCTATTCTGTGTACTCTGTACAGTTGCAGAATAATAAGAAATACTGTTAAGTTTTCAAACTCAAATATTAAACTCACATATTCCATTCAGTGTGTTTCACCGCCGTTTAACAGCCTATTCTGTGTACTCTGTACAGTTGCAGAATAATAAGAAATACTGTTAAGTTTTCAAACTCAAATATTAAAGTCACATATTCCATTCTGTGTGTGTTTCACCGCAGTTTAGCAGCCTATTCTGTGTACTCTGTACAGTTGCAGAATAATAAGAAATACTGTTAAGTTTTCAAACTCAAATATTAAACTCACATATTCCATTCAGTGTGTTTCACCGCCGTTTAACAGCCTATTCTGTGTACTCTGTACAGTTGCAGAATAATAAGAAATACTGTTAAGTTTTCAAACTCAAATATTAAAGTCACATATTCCATTCAGTGTGTTTCACCGCCGTTTAACAGCCTATTCTGTGTACTCTGTACAGTTGCAGAATAATAAGAAATACTGTTAAGTTTTCAAACTCAAATATTAAACTCACATATTCCATTCAGTGTGTTTCACCGCAGTTTAGCAGCCTATTCTGTGTACTCTGTACAGTTGCAGAATAATAAGAAATACTGTTAAGTTTTCAAACTCAAATATTAAACTCACATATTCCATTCAGTGTGTTTCACCGCCGTTTAACAGCCTATTCTGTGTACTCTGTACAGTTGCAGAATAATAAGAAATACTGTTAAGTTTTCAAACTCAAATATTAAAGTCACATATTCCATTCAGTGTGTTTCACCGCCGTTTAACAGCCTATTCTGTGTACTCTGTACAGTTGCAGAATAATAAGAAATACTGTTAAGTTTTCAAACTCAAATATTAAACTCACATATTCCATTCAGTGTGTTTCACCGCAGTTTAGCAGCCTATTCTGTGTACTCTGTACAGTTGCAGAATAATAAGAAATACTGTTAAGTTTTCAAACTCAAATATTAAACTCACATATTCCATTTAGTGTGTTTCACCGCCGTTTAACAGCCTATTCTGTGTACTCTGTACAGTTGCAGAATAATAAGAAATACTGTTAAGTTTTCAAACTCAAATATTAAAGTCACATATTCCATTCAGTGTGTTTCACCGCCGTTTAACAGCCTATTCTGTGTACTCTGTACAGTTGCAGAATAATAAGAAATACTGTTAAGTTTTCAAACTCAAATATTAAACTCACATATTCCATTCAGTGTGTTTCACCGCAGTTTAGCAGCCTATTCTGTGTACTCTGCAGAGTTGCAGAATAATAAGAAATACTGTTAAGTTTTCAAACTCAAATATTAAAGTCACATATTCTGTGTAAGATGAAGAAGGCGGGTAAAAAGGGACGGGGAAGTGGACGTGATCCTGAAAGTTCAGGGCGCGGGTCAGGACGCGGAGAAACTGTGCCTGGTGCCAGAGCACAAGAAAGAAAGACATCCACCATACCTAGCTTCATGTGTAATTTTACAGGGCGTCGCAGGACATCACTCTCGAGGTCCGACCACTGCGAACAGGTGGTCGGTTGGATGACAGCTGATACTGCTTCCAGTCGGTTAAGCACCACCCTGTCTTCCACCAAGTCCACTCTCAGTAGCCAAGAGTCTGGTCAACATAATCCTCACTCTGATCATCCTTCCTCCCACCATACACGGTCTGGTCAAAGAAGTGATCCCACACTGGGATATAGTGAGGAGCTCGTCTCATCACCAATCCTTCATTTGACCCTCTCTCCAAGCACGCTTGCAGAGGAACATGACATCTTGTGCCCTGATTCACAACCTCTAGAGGCTACCCAATCTCAAGAAGATGACAGATGTGAACGGCATTTAAGGTCAAAGGAAGTAGTGGATGATGATGATGATGATGAGACACAGTTGCCATTAAATCAACCACTATTTCCGTCTCAAGACCTTGTTGAGGAGAATGTTATACAGTTGTCAATGACTGAGTATGTGGTGGGATCAAGACTTGAGGAGGATGATCAGAGTGAGGAAGTGGAGGAGGACTTGGTGGACGATGAGGTGACTGACCCCACCTGGGAAGGTATAGAGCCGAGCGATGACAGCAGTCCTGAGGGTGAGCCATCTGCAGCACCGCAACAGGCTGGAAGAGGCAGTGGTGTGGCTACAGAAAGAAGGCGGACCGCACCAAACCGGCCCGCAAATGTTCCACGGAGCACCCCCTTGCGTAAATCTACCTTGCCAAGGGGTAGGTGTTCCGCGGTATGGCGTTTTTTTAAGGAAAGTGCGGACGACAAAAGAATTGTAGTTTGCAACCTGTGCCACACCAGAATGAGCCGAGGCATGAACACTAGAAACCTCACCACCACCAGCATGATCCGACACATGGCATCCAAGCACCGTAGTAAGTGGGAGGAACGCCTGGATCGCCCATCTGTGTCTGCAGGCCACACCACTGCCTCCTCTTCCCCTGTTTTCGGTGCCGGCCAATCGCCTGTCGAAGGCGCAGGCCCGCATACCTCCCGCCCTGCACCTGTAGCATCTGAAGCACCATCAGCGACCACATCCACTTCCCTGTCCCAGCACAGCGTCCAAATGTCGTTACCCCAGGCATTTGAGCGCAAGAGAAAGTACCCAGCCACCCACCCACAGGCCATAGCACTAACCTCACACCTTTCCAAATTACTGGCCATCGAAATGCTGCCATTTAGGCTTGTGGACACTGAGTCCTTCCGCAGCCTGATGGCAGCAGCTGTCCCTCGGTACGCGGTCCCCAGCCGCCACTACTTTTCCCGGTGTGCCATCCCCGCATTACACCACCATGTGTCCCGTAACATCACCCGTGCCCTGACCAACGCAGTTACTGGGAAGGTCCACTTAACGACTGACACATGGACAAGTGCTTGTGGCCAGGGACGCTACATTTCCCTGACGGCACACTGGGTGAATGTCGTGGAGGCTGGGAGCGACTCGGACCCTGGGATGGCACGGGTGCTACCCACGCCGAGGATTGCGGGCCCTACCTCCATCAGGGTTTCCACCAGCACCTACGTTATTGGCTCCTCCTCCTCCGTTTCCACCTCCGAATTCTCTACACACACCGCCACTCCCCCATCAGCCAGTAGCTGGAAGCAGTGTAGCACTGCAGTGGGGAAGCGTCAACAGGCCGTGCTGAAGCTGATCTGCCTTGGGGACAAACAGCACACGGCCTCAGAGCTGTTGCAGGGGATTAGTCACCAGACCGAGCAGTGGCTCTCGCCACTCAACCTGCAACCAGGCATGGTTGTGTGTGATAATGGGCGTAACTTGGTGGCGGCTTTGGAGCTCGGCAAGCTCACACACGTACCATGCCTAGCGCATGTATTTAATTTAGTGGTGCAGCGATTTCTAAAAACCTACCCCAATGTGCATGATCTCTTGACCAAGGTGCGCCGCGTGTGTGCACATTTCCGTAAGTCATCAACAGCTTCAGCCGGCCTGTTGAAGCTGCAGCAGCGCTTACAATTGCCAGCTCACCGGCTGCTGTGTGACGTGAGCACGCGCTGGAACTCCACCTTCCACATGTTGGCCCGGCTTTGTGAGCAGCAGAGGGCAGTAGTGGAGTACCAGCTGTTACACGGTCGTCGCCTCTCCGTTCAACTTCCTGTAATCAGAAGTGAGGAGTGGGAATGGATGTCAGACCTCTGTGAGGTTTTACGCAATTTTGAGGAATCGACACAGATGGTGAGCGGCGATAACGCTATTATCAGTGTAACCATCCCACTTCTGTGTCTACTGAAACGCTCGCTGCTCACAATTAAAACCGACGCTTTGCATGTGGAAGAGGTGGAAATGGGGGAGGAAGAGCTTACACAAGGTGATAGCCAGAGCACCCTCACTTCGTCTTCTCAGCGACAATTGGAGGAGGCGGAGGAGGAGGAGGAGGAGGAGGAGGAAGACACGGTTGCCTCCGCTACAGAGGGTAGCCATGGAACTTTAGTTCCATCTCTTCAGCGTGGGTGGGCAGAAGAGGAGGAAGAGGATGAGGAGATTGAGAGTCATCCTCCTGGTGAGGACAGCGAAATCTTGCCTGTTGGTACTCTGGCACACATGGCTGACTTTATGTTAGGCTGCCTTTCCCGTGACCCACGCGTTACACGCATTTTAGACAACACGGATTACTGGGTGTTCACCCTTCTGGACCCCCGCTACAAAGAGAATTTCTCATCTCTCATTCCTCCGGTGGAGAGGACAAGCAAAATGGTGCAATACCAGAAGGTTCTTGTTGAAAAATTGCTCCAAAATTTTCCATCTGACAACGCTGGCGACAGAGTACGTGCTACCTTGGCCAACCGAGAAGGGGAGAAAAGGGGAGCACACAGCAGTTCCGAGAAAGGCAGGGCAACACTCTCCAAGGCGTGGGACACCTTCATGACACCCCGCCAGCACCCTCACCCTGATGCGCAGCCTAGTGTCACAAGGAGGGAAAAGTTTTGGAAGATGGTGAAGGAGTACGTAGCAGACCGTGTCAGCGTCCTCAATGATCCCTCTGTGCCTTACAACTACTGGGTGTCCAAGCTGGACACGTGGTATGAACTGGCTCTCTATGCCTTGGAGGTGCTGGCCTGCCCTGCCGCCAGCGTTCTGTCTGAG
Organism: Rhinophrynus dorsalis; assembly: GCA_037306005.1. Classification (NCBI taxonomy): domain Eukaryota; kingdom Metazoa; phylum Chordata; class Amphibia; order Anura; family Rhinophrynidae; genus Rhinophrynus; species Rhinophrynus dorsalis. The sequence goes on along the minus strand of CM074723.1, from coordinate 383,887,915 downwards.
CGGGTATTTAGTGCTGCTGGTGGCATCATAACAGATAAGCGTATCCGCCTTTCCACCGACAATGCTGATAGGTTGACACTTATAAAAATGAACAAGGCCTGGATTTCCCCTGACTTCTCCACTCCACTGGAGGAAAGCCCCGGGGGAACATAAACTCACTTTATATATGTTATTTACAATGATGGGAATACTCTGTATTCCCATTCACCCCTTCCACCCAAAAAACGGGTATATGGTTGACTCTTAATCTTCTCATCCTCCTCCTCCTCTTCCATATGCCCTGGGATATAATTTTTATATAGGGCCAGCTCACCAGCGGGCCCTGTGATATAATTTTTATATAGGGCCAGCTCACCAGCGGGCCCTGTTTGACAATTTTTATATAGGTCAGCTCACCAGCGGGCCTTCTCATATAATGTTTTATTGGGTCAGCTCTCTAGCGGGCCCTCTCATATAATGTTTTATAGCGTCAGCTCACTAGCGGGCCTTCGCATATAATGTTTAGGATGGTCAGCTCTGCAGCAGACCCTCACCCATAATGTTTTAGATGGTCGGCTCAGCGCACGTTTCCCTCTTAATCATGGCCTCAGTTCAATAAAATCAAGGAAATTTTTGGGAGAATTTGCCTCTGTGCACGTTTCCCTCTTAATCATGGCCTCAGTTCTGAAAATCAAGGAAATTTTTGGGAGAATTTGCCTCTGCGCACGTTTCCCTCTTAATCATGGCCTCACTTCCGAAAACCAAGGAAATTTTTGGGAGAATTTGCAGATGATATACAAGTAAATATACAGCAAATATTGTTTGGTAACAATTTTTCGCCTAAAGTCGTTTTTATTTTCCTTTTTGTGTGTTTTATGGTCAGTCTGTAAAAATGGCGTACTACGGGCGAAAGATCGTTCCCAGCAGCGATGTTGGAGTCCAAGATGCATCCAGACATCCTCCCTATGCTGTCCCTGAACCATTTCTGTGGTGTTTCCATCCTTTTCTGCCCTTTTCCTATGGACCAGGCACCCTCCCCTCATCAGAGCAGGGGGTGCCTGGTGTAATGCTCGAGTCCTCCCATTGACTTCAATGGGGCTCGGGTGCTCGGCCGAGCACTCGAGCCTCAGGGGGTGCTCGGTTAGAGCACCCGAACACCCGAGCATTGGGGTGCTCGCTCATCACTAATATTTATATAGAGTCACAAGTGTACGCATCGCTTTACAATTTCAAGGTTTAAACAATACAGGGTTACAGGTGCTGTGTAGAGTGAAACATTGGGTGGGAGGTCCCTGCCCGAAAGCTTACAATCTAAAGTGGTAATGGGAGAAATACAGAGTACATAAGGGTCAAGTGCTGAATACAGTGCTAGTTCTGATGATGATGATAGGCGACACAAGTAAAATAAATAATTTATAAGCGCTTTCATTGTACAACATCAGTGCCTTCTAGCATGTTGAGATTTTATCCATGAGGTGCGATTTTAAAGGGATAGTAATACTTAAAATGTAAAAAAAAATATGTTGTAGGATTTATCCCCCTGAGTAAAACAAGGGTACTCCCACTGCTGAAAGGTGTTTCATTCAAAAGTTTTTAATTTTCAAACTTGAATTTTTTAGGTGCAATATCACAGTGGCCTGAAATTGTACAGTGGCGCTGTTGCTACACCTTCCTATGGACAGCTCTGGTCCCGGGACCATAAATCTCCATAGGATGGTGTAGCAACAGCGCCACTGTACAGTTTCAGGCCACTGTGATATTGCACCTAAAAAATTCAATTTTGAAAATTAATAACTTTTGAATGAAACACCTTTCAGCAGTGGGAGTGCTCTTGTTTTACTCAGGGGGATAAACCCTACAACATATTTTTTTTATATTTTAAGTATTACTATCCCTTTAAGTGAGATTTTAATGTTATCAGAGAGGTGCAGTGGCGCAGGTTGGATGGTAGAGCATTCCATAGATACAGAGCAATGAGAGAAAAAGGTTTGCTACGTGATAGGGCTGTATATACAGAAGCAGCTGAGAGAAGACAATCATTGGCCAAACGTAAGTGGCGGGATAGGGTATAACAGGAGATTAGAGTGGGAATGTAAGAAGAAGTAGAGGAGAGAGAGGGTCTTGAATAAGAGAAGTAAGATTTTGTAAGATATCCGGAGTTTGATAGGCAGCCATTGGACAGTTTTGGGGAGGAGTGGGGCGGGGACATATCTAGGTGACAGAAGAGTAACTCGTGCTGCATTCGGAGAAATGATATCATTGCTGATGTCATCTCCGCTTTATCACTTCTTTATCACGACTTAGTGCATCATTCTCAAGGGGTTAAAGTTGAAAACAAGCACTTACAAACAAGGATTTACAGCTTTATACAATGAGTAAAATTGATTCCAGGCTATTTAGGGTATAAAATAAAGAAATGGCTGCTACAAATAAATTTAGGTTGTTACAGTTCTTAGGGCATCGGTGAGCAATAAATATCTATTAGACTTCTCCTGTGGCACCTAGTCTGTTCCCTGAAGCAGTGGAGAAATGAGATAATTTTGCTCTACTGCAACACACACCTTATTATCACACCAAAACCAGCATTCATTTTTATTTTGTCTACCTTTACACTTACTGTTCCACATTAGCCCCTTGGGTGCTAGTGAAGTCTCTGAAGCATTGCAAGTCATCCAAAAAGGTTAAGTCACCTTTTACAAATTCTGTTTAAAATCTTTAAACATAATGTCTGGTCATTGTTGGACTTGAGGGCCACATATGAGACACATGGGTGCATGTTTAACTGTCACTGTCTTAGTGTTATTTAGTAAAACTACAACAGATTATAATCAAGTTATAGCAGAGTGCAAAAACATGTAAATGCACTGTAAGGTAAGAGAAACTTAAACAAATTACTATACAAAAATTGCAATATATAAATCTCATATATATTAAAGGAATAGAAAACCATGAAACTTAACTATACTGTTTTTGTTTTTCATTTAAGCAGCATAGGGATTTATTAAAGAAACAGAATGGAGCTGCAGGTTTTGGGGGGTGAGGTTGAAATACTACCACTAGATGTCTCGCTAATTGCAGGTTGGTTTGGTCTCAAGAATTTGTGAAATGACCTGCTAGACTCACAAATGTATTGTCCTGCTGTCTCAATAAATCATGTATTGTTCTGCTGGTCTCTTGTAATTCTCTGATACAGTTAATTGATTATATTACAAGAGATCACAAGTATGATTAATAATGACATGATGCCTATTGTTCTGGACACAATGAGTCTACTTGTGTTTTGCCCTGCTAGTCTTGTGCATTACTTTGTTGGACTAATGTGACAGAATATTGCCCTGATGGTCTCATGTAATTATTTCTGACTTGTTGGTCTCATGTAAAACTCTGGTAGACTCATGGAAAGCTCTTTTCCATGTGGTCTCATTCAATATAGCAAAAAAATCTTCCCACAGGCGGAGAGAGAAAGATTACTTTAAATTCACTACAAAATAAACTCAGGATGACCCTAAACTGTGAGTCCAAAAGGAGAGAAAAACATTTCAGAATCAAAAATTAAAAATGTTGCAATCTTTATTAGAATGATTAAATAAGAAATCTAATTTGTATATGTATAACTCAAGCTGTTGTGAGTTCTCTAAATTCATAATTCAATACAATTCAGAAAAGTGTTAATGTGAAGTAAAGATTGATATCCAAGTCTAGCTGACATAACTAGACTGGTAATCCCCGTCAATAAATTACTATAGGTAGAATGTCCCACGTGAAATCAGTATAATTATGTTGTATGTTGCCACTTAATGAGGCAAACAAGAGAGGACAGCTAATTAGGATCAACATAGGTGACAAAAGGTTTAATGCTCTTCAAAAACACAGTTGTTTTCTATGAAATATGTGAGAAATTGGTGTGAAATTACTTTATTGGAATGTAGACAAATAACTGCTCGCATATATCTCCACTGAGAAATCTGGCATGTTATAAATATATCCTGTAGATTCCATTTAGCAAGCAATGACCTTATATACATGGTTCATTGGCTCACACTTGTAAAGCCGATTACCACAGTCATCAGATTAATTTAAAAGCAATACATGCATGGTAATTAGTGTAAGTTAGGTGCTAAAGATAAACAATAATCACTTGCAGTATCATTTGTTGTCAGTACTCACAGGGTTAAAAATCATGCAACAGTGATCCATATGTTCTCTTAACAATTTATCTCACATTCCAGTCCTGTAGCACATTTGAGTGGTGGGAAACTCAGAGTGGTGGTCACATTGTAAAAAAGACAGGAAGATGGATGCTTAGGCAGTGATTTATTACACAAGAAAACCACAATCAATAGCATCCTTTACTACTCTAGTCATCATTTACTGAGTGTTAAGAATAATATTCCTTTTGGTGAGTTCTTGGCAACAGCGAGAGATTATTCTGATATGAACATCTTTAAAAAGAGGGCAAAATAACTGTTTGAGGGACTATAAATGAGTTGGTTCTCCAAGAGAAAGCAAAAAGTTGCTTATAACAGCCTTACAGCATTACAGAACTGCTGAAATGAAAAGTGACGCTCACCACATTAGATTTATCATGAACTTTTATAACCAGTGTAATAAAACTGCTGCAATCCTAAATACATATCTTCTTATCATTACACAGGACCTCGAATTGGAAGAAATATTAGTAGAAAGAATTTCCGCCTGTTATTGAAGTGCTTCTAATGTAGCGCAGAGCCATTTTCAACTTACACACAGGTGTGTACCACTCACACAGGGATCCCACCTATGTAAAAGATGTAAACGGTGTCCAAGTATGATTAAACATAAAGATGTTAAGGATAGAACAGAACGTATACATATAAGTCATGATTTCATCACATATTACACTACTGGAGTAATCTACTATTCAGAATGCCCCTGTGAATATAATGTATGTTGGGATGACCAGCAGCATGTTTATACAGATGGAATTTGAATGCATTGGAAATGCTGTCCATGTTAGGTCAGATTCTGGATTCTGACCAATGCCAGGCATGATTTGCACTTAATGCCTCTCCTAAACGTTCTAAAATTTTGGGCATTAAAAAAGTCAGTCTGGGTATTAGAGGAGGTGATTTAGAGAAGACACAAAAGAACTGTACAATCTCCTCTATGTGAAGCCAGTAAAACTAGAAGAACATATATTCACAAAACAATTTCAGAGGCAATATCTGCCTCTCTCTATTTGCATTGGTTGGATAAGACCCCAACCTAGGTCTCCTCTTTGTACCTCCACTCACTGCATTCCTCAGCAGTTCTCTCTTTCATATTGACCACAATATGTGGACTCCTAAACAGTAGCAATAATATTACATACTAGTACATATATTGAGATTTTATCTTAAGTGTGTAAGTATGTACTATAGATATATGTTTATCATGATTCCCCTGATAAAGTGATCATCTAGTGGTGACCTTTTAGCGCTCCTGTTTGATGGGGTATATCCCTTTTTATCTCTAACTGTGTAGGTAGACAGTTAAGAGTACATATGGATACTTAACCCAGTGAGTAATGAGAGCAAATGGTCCTGCAAGTAATTAATGTTTATCTGTAGCACCTACCTTATACTAATTACCATGCATGTACTGCTTCTAAATCACTGTTTATTACTGTGGTAATCATTATGACAAGTGCAAGCCCACAGACCATGCACATAAGGTCAATGGTTGCTTATGGAATCTATGGATTTATTTGTTACACACTGGATTTCTCATTGGATTATATAACACTTTTCACAAATGTATCTAATTACAAATGTAGAGAACTCACATCAGTATGAGTTATACATATAATAATTAGATGTTTTTAATCTTTATAATAAAGATTACAACCTTTTTAATTTTTTGAATTCCACTTGATTTTCTCTCCTTTTAGATTCATAATTTAGGATTCTCCTGGGTTTATTGCAGAGTGCATTCAAGGTAATCTTTCTTTCATCATCTGTGGGGAGATTGTATTGCCATAGTGACGTTACGACCATTGCACCAACAATAGGCATGGATGAAAAATCCCATTTTGTTCCCAAGAGAATGTTCATGAAAAAAACATGATTTTCGGCTTTACCTGTGGGAATTCCCACCAATAGAAAAACCCATAGATTTTCTGCCATTTCGCTAACATCACAGAATTTCCTGCAAAAATGTTCCATTTACTGATAATGTTTTTCAATAACAACGAAACTTCCCACCTCCATACTATAAAAACCAGCATTTTCCGCCATACAGAGTGGTACAGTTTAAGAAACAAAGAACTAGAAACAAGCAGAGAGAGAGAGAGAAAAAAAAATTAAAGTTAAACTAAAAATATTATTTGGAATGCTGGCTGGCAATATGACCAGCTTAGTGGATGCTGGTGCAGGTGATACAGAGGTGGAAGAGGAGGAGGTCAGCGGCACAAGTGGTAAATGACGCCCACATACCCCTGACCCACTGATTTCTATTCCTCCTGTATTGTCACTGGAGAATTGGCTATAAGTATGCGCAGTAGCACACATCAGCTGCCTGTCCCTGCTGCTCTGCTGCCATTGTGCCTTCTTCTAACGAGATGGCAAGTGTAACAGCATGGACCCTTATATTTGTCATCCCTAACCAGTCCCTGAGAGCAGCATGAGACTAGTTTTGGTGATGATGAGAGTGAGAGTTGCCTCTCTACACATGAAAGTACTACTATATCTACCCCTGATAAAGTCAACAATTTATGTTTCAGAGATATGTAGTAGACATGGCTCATGAAGTAAAATGCACCAATTAAAGTTCAGGATGCACAGATTACATCTGCTGATTAAGGAGGAATTTTGTTCAAAGTACTAATCTAGTCATAGTTTTAACAATTTAAGGAACACAGGACCACCTACACTTAGAATCAATGAGTTGCACACCTCTCTGGTTATTAAACTATTAATAAGAAGTAGATGAAAATGTAAAAAGAGAGTTGTAACATATGAACGGCGTGAGCAAACCCATCATGGTTTGGTTTGGAAGTTGATTTGTCAGATTGCCTGAAAGTGTTGGGTTTCGAGCGCAAATTATTTGGTAGGAAGTGTGTGTGTGTTTCTTCTAGAAAGAAAAAAGAAACATATAGACAAAAAATAAATAACTAGGAAACATTTATGAGCATTCGCAGTTAACAGAGCATGCCTTGTCCCTTCTAAAAAATAAATTCAAATCAATTCCCTCCCTCCACCCACCTCAATGTGGTCTCAGCTTCCCCTCCTGCTACTAACCCACTCCGGAGTCATCTGTTATATCTGCAAAGAGGGCGGCATGCTTGCATTTGCCCCTCACTTCCCACATTGCACTCTGAGGACCTTTTAATTGGAGCTAGCAGTAATGCCCATTTAGGACCTGAAGGTCTTCACAGGGCACCACCATAGATCCAAGGCATAGATCTCTGCAAACTGGATATATGGTAGTGTTCTGCGAGGACCTGAAGGTCCTCAAAGTGCATTACCATTAAATTCAATTAAAAGGTCCTCACAGGGCAATGTGCAAAGGCAGCTCCAAATGCAAGCATGCCGCCCGCTGTGCAGATGTAACAGATGTGTCACTCCATTTGTCTGATTCCCTCCTCCCCCTCACTGCTGATTTGGTGTTAGCCCTTTAAATCCTCCTGGTTTCTGGCTTTCTGCACTCGATCTTCGAGCTTCATAGTGTTCAAGGTGAAACTCTGCCCAATTGATTTATCACCGACCCTGGCCCATCCATGGCTGATCCCTAATGTTTGAATACCTGTTATGATCCGGCTTGATTCCCGACTTCCAACTTCATCTGACCCCAGAGGTGATTTGAGCTCCTGTTGTGACCCAGCTTGTATACAGACCCACCTACTCCTACCGTCTACAGCACAGTTGCTGACTACTCTGCTTCTGCTTCACCCAAAGACTTTGGTTGATCTTCGACTTAGCAAGTTGCTAGATATCGGTGAGTTGGACGGATTCCGCTTTTGCTTCCGGTAGGTTGATCTCCTGCAGTGCCTCACTTCTTCCAATAGCCTGCGGTACTGATCCCTGCCTAGTCCGGCAGGTTGATCTCCAACTGTTCCCAGGCTGGTCGGATAGAGCCCAGCCTCCATCCTTGCTCTCAACGGGCTGAAGAAATTATCCCATCTCACCCAGCAGGTAGATCTCCTCAACAGCAGTGCACTCAGACTGTGAACTGCTTCTTGCTGAACTATACTGTGTTCTGTTCTTTCTGGTCCTGCAACAGTCCTCTACTCTCTTCCTAGACCTAGATACAAGAAGACTCTGGAGGGTGTGAGTAGCAGGAGTGGAAGCTAGGAGCAGACTGAGATGGGTGAAGGGATGGGGGGAGCAGAAATAAGTATAAGACTTTGTCACATAAGGTGAAGAGGGTCAAAATTGCTCTTATTATAACTAAGATATTACGGTAAATCAATTCACTCATCTCTAATTAGAATGGACAAAATTAAAACATGAGGAAATTGGAACTCCCTACCATACTTGGGAAGTCCAGCAAAAAGTAAAATGTTTCCACCTTTCTCATCAATGATAATAATGTATCCCCCACCACTTGGACAGTTTAATATTGTATTCCTGCTATGCTAATATAAAAGGGATGCCAATGTGTTCTTGGGATAGAGAGAGAACCAAGCTGAATTTTGATTTTAGAAGCAGGCAAAGAAGGAACAGGAGTTGCATGATATGAGTCAGTTCTTCTCTTAGTGTGTTTGGTGTGAAAGGAAATAGGAGAGTTAAAAAAATAAATTAATTAAATTAAAAATGTTGACTACTAAGTGACAGTGACATTCAGACAGGCAGGTTATACCCATTTGTACCTTATCTGGCTAAGCCTCCACTGAGACTGAGTGAATGAAAGCTACTTTGCTGGCAGGCATAACTACATCACACATTCAACAGACAAACAGGTACAACTTTCCTGACAAAATGTTTGAACTCACGCACACACACTCATTCCTGCATCCAAAAGAACAAGAGGGACAGCAAGCATATACTGCTGTGTGGAGTCATACTCTAATGTTATTGTCATAGTGGAAGAAACTGTATCAATGGCACCAACTGCGACATCATACCTCAGACTGTGACAGTAACAATCCACAGCAAACTAGTTGTCAGGAAAAAAGAGAAACTTTTTCAGACTTTACCATCATCCCATTCTTCTGATACAGATTAAACAGAGTGTGAGAGCAATTATGATACGGCCAAAAAATTAGCTGAAAGGAAAAGGCTCACTCTTCCATCACTGAAAAAGAGCACTATGCTGTTTATAAACTCTTTGAGAGATCAACCGTAATATTGTTTTCTGGACTAGTGAATATGCTTAAACATACAAAATCATTATCTCGGTTATCATCATCAGCATCATTGCTTCCAATTCCACCAAGTCACACACACTGTTGTTCAACAAGCAACAACAAACATTATAAACAACCACCACCCTAGCTTTGAGTGCTTTTGCTACTGTTAAAAGCTCAGTACAACTGACACCTACTGCTAGTACTATTGCAATATCTAGGCCCCATAGTAATGGTAGTATTCGTAGGGGTGGTGGTAGTAGTAGTAGTTGTTGTTGTAGCTCATACCATCAGTATGTTATTGTTCATGTACAGCATTGAGTTACAATCCCACAAAACTGCACGTGTTAAATAAACTGCATTTGGCTTTGTGCCTGTTGACAATGACTCCAATATAAAAGTGCATTGAGAAGAGCAGCATGTACCTTGTTTCACCCATGTCCTAATTCAGTCCTATACTGCATGCAATGCTTTACATCCTTGCAAAAGCATAACCACCTGCAACTTCACCAGCTTGAAATGGAGGTCTCAGCCAGGTGTAATTCCACATTGTACATGCTGGAGTGATTTATGAGCAGAACAAGGTAATTTACGAATATACAATGCTTAACCGAAAGGCTTTGGAAGGAGCTTCATTTTCACCTGGTTAGTGACAGCTAATGTGTGACTTAAGTGAACTGCTAAAGCCTTTTAAAGATGTTACCTTGCTGGTTAATTGTGTCAGGCAGGAATAAGTGAGATACTTCCACTAAAATACATCTGCTACAGAAAAGAATGTAATAGCATGGACAATGATTCATATAATAACTAAGGCATGATCCAGCTTGTGAAATAAATGTTGGAATGGTTTGAGTAGGTTACTAACAATTTCCATTAAAAGCAATTAGGAATACATTCATTACAGAACCTTTGCTTTAAACATAACATTTCTGAATGTATGCCAAAGTGTGAACAGTACTCTGAGGAAACAGCATATAAAGAAATCCTTAAAGATTGAATGGAACATTGCATTGTGGGGATTAGAGAGAGAGACGTAGGGTAAAACATACTAGAAAGCATACTGAAAAGGAAGTAGGCAAATGGTTTATACCCTCAGCAGCATCACCTAAACATCACACCACTTTGCAAAACATATTTCATCACCATCACAGAATGCAATTAAGCTGTCTCAGGTGTGATAGTCTAATATTTGAGGTGGTACTGGCACATCTCTGTGGGATTTAATCCCATAATATGGGTCGGTAATAGATGAGTGTGAACATTGTGGCCTCACTGCATGGGGGATGGTTTCCTCATACTTGCAGGATAACAGTGTTGTAGGGAAAAAGTATTACATACTTTAGTTCTGGTAAACAAAACAGTGTGTGCGGCTGGCAATGATGCATGCTTCTGTGGAAACCCTTAGCAGAGTATGACTGACAAATAATAATGGAATATTATACTGGAATAATATAGAATACTGTCTAGCATTCTTTCCTATTTATCATCATGATATATTAACAAAAACCATCCACATCCAACACAGTAAATTCAACATTTGTAATGACCTTTTTGAAAATATTGTTTGCATAATCACAACAAGAAAAGTCTTGAAAAAATTGTTAGCAGGCTTTAAGTAGAGATGTCTTGAAAAAAAATATTAGCAGTCTTAAAGCAGGGCAAGCATTGAAAAAAATTAGTGAACAGTCAAGCCTTGAAAACATTTTTGAAGGCCTAAATGGGTAGGTGGTAAGCCACCATCAGGAAAGTTATACACCACCCACCAGTGACATATGGGGCTTCCTAATTTAGCTTCTGCAGCTGAGTAATCTGAACATGAAATATCAAAGGTTTGTTATAGTAGGGGTAAACCAAAGGTCTAGTCATGTTCCTGCAAAAAATCCACAAAAACCACATGGTTGTCTGCTTTTTCATGGGAAATTTCACATTAAAGTAATTAAAATCTACACCATTTTCACCCATTGCCCAAAATTTTGTTGCTATTTTTTCAATGTCTAGAAAGATTTTGCCCCTTTAATTATATGTTTTTCATATTTTCCCTATAGAAACATGATGTTTTCCAGGAAGTGAAACACATTACAAGCAGCTACAGAGAGAAAGAGAGGGTGCTAAGCTGTTGTGCTGTGATTTTAGTAGTAAAATATAGGCTCACAATGACTGCTATCACTATGAGCAAGTGTAATAATAAAAAGGAGGCGCTGGCAGGAATGTTCTGCCTCCAGTGAGGAGTGACCACTAAGAGCATTGAAGGGTATGGATGCCCTGATTCCCCAGGCCCAATGATGGCCAGTCCCCCTACATCATCCCTAAGGATCTTGGGGAAATTTGTGTCAAGGGCAGAGGAAGAAGAGGGTAGTAGTATAAGCAGGATGGGGGTCTTGTGATTCTTAGGAAGTGGGAAGGAGGAGATGATGGCAAGTGTGACAGCAGGGGATTCTAAGACACACTTGACATCCCCAAGCGGTCCCAACACTTCTACTAGTACTAAGAATGTCCAGCAGCTACAGATTCAGAGCTTAAACAGTGAGGGAGGAGGGGACCATACTACTAGTGAGGAGGAAGACTCAGGGACTGAAATTGATGTGGTTGGTGTTTGTAGTAGTAAGAGTGATGGTGAAGCAGTTGGTAGAACTAGCGTTACCACAGTAGATACTCCTACTGATGCTGAGGTGGTAGGGGAAGTACTGCAGAGTGGCCAGACTCTTGCTTGCAGCTGCAGCAGCAGCAAGAACAGCAGTCACAAATTCCACAATGACCACTGGCCACCACAACATGACTTTCTGGCACTAGGTCAGTAGGGCATTATTTTTCCTAAGGGCTTGTTCTTAAAAAACAAAAAAGCAAAACAAAGGACTACAAAAAAAAAGCAACAACAATATTTGTTGGCTTATTTCTAAGTCCTACAAATCACTGATTCCTCAGGGCCTGTGCCAAACAAGTCTAAGTCCTACATATCAGTGTCTCATCATGGCTTGGGCATAACACAAGCCCAAGTCCTACAACAAATCAGTGTTTCCTTATGGCTTTTGTTAAACAAGTCTAAGTGCTACAAATCAATGTTTTCTCAGGGCTCGGGCCTAACACAAGTCTAAGTCCTACAACAAATCAATGTTTCCTCAGGGCTTGTGCCTCTAACAAGTCTGAGTCCTACAAATCAATGTTTCCTCTGGGCTTGGGCATCCAACAACAAATCATCCTCTACTAAATTGTCTATCCCATCAAGTATCAGTCTGCCTCAGTTGCAGCTTACGTCAGGTGGTCCCTGTTACGTTACGTACCAATGTGTTTTATTTAATTGTATTTATTTTATTAACTGTCCCCAAATACAAGTCAATAACCCACCCACAAAAATGTCCCTGTTCAACTGGTTCTTTCCCAATACTCTACCCACAACACAGGCACCCTTCTCAGACCCCTTTTACCATGTCTTATGTTTCTTTTTAATGGTACTTATTTTTAATTTTTATATTAACTGTCCTCCCAAACAACCCCCCCTAAAAAATGTCCCTGTTCAATTGATTCTTTCACCACACTCCACCAACACAGGCACCCTCATACTCCTTTTATACTATGCCTGCATGAAATAAAATAACATTTGCTGTGTGTTACATGTAAATTGAATGTGACCGTAGATTTCAATGCAATGAGCTAGGCGAAGAAAGTGGAAAAAATGAACTTCACAGGAAATTATTCGCCAAGCGGGAAGTGCCATTATTCACACACTTACACTCTTACATAATTTATATTATTACACTTATGTTGATGTCGGAGGTACAGATGTGTCCTTAGCACACTCGTTCTCCTTCATCTTCTGCCAAAAATCAGATAAACAAAAAAAACCTGGCTTCCACCATCCCCGCTGCCTATACAATCTAAAAAAAGAAAGAAAACCCTTAATCCTGCTTGGGCAGTTGCCAATCTAGTATGAGGAAAAAATTGAACAGGCTTTAATGGCCATTAGCCATCCCTGTTTGAATTAATTTCCACACTCCCACTGTGCCCTGCAGGAATCTCACCTCTCAACCAATCAGCACAGATGCAAGTAATGTCACCACTTCCTGTTACTCAATGATTGGCTAGCTGGAGGTGTAACATTATGCCTATTTGTGACCTCGCCAGCTAGGTGCTGATTGCCTGGGAGGTGAGGTTACTTCAGGGCACTTTTGGAACAGCCATGTAAAAGACAATTCCTGTTAATTTTTTTCTCATTCTGGCCTGAGAAATGTAAGGGCTTTTTTTTAGTTAGTTTAGGCAACAGTGGAGATGGTGGCAGCAAATATTTTTTTACACGTTTATTTGTTTTTTGACAGAAGATGCAGGAGGACCAGGATATATAGGGTACAGCTGGACCTCTGACATGAAGGAAAGTGTTATGGTTGAGGAGGGGACATAATATTCAGAATACTGGTGAACAAATTTCTTTTGGCAACAAAAATCTTCACCGAACTGACTAACCGAATGAGGGGAGTTAAATGAAATTTGTTTCATCCGAATGTATAAAAACATTTTTATCTAATAATTTGGACGAAACAAATGTTTTTGCTGTGCACACATCTATTATTTTATTGCCCCTTTAAGAAATATCTTCTCTTAATTCCCTGCATTCAAGGAAAGTCACCAAATAATTGCTTTGCAGCACCTTAAAGTTGTCTCTAGCATTCAATGGCTTAAAAAGGAAAGGTTAACACTCTTCTTAAAGAGATGAAACAAACAGACTATTTGCATGTTCCAGAAGTCAAAGACTAATAGCACCGTGTGAAGTCTTACATACAAACATTTACATATTATTGTTAAGGTGCCTCATTTTGTTTTATGTATATTAAAAGTCAGAGATGCTCAACTAGGAACGAACCTGCAATACAAATTTGCAGGCTGTATAGGAGATTGCACCCTGGGTAGTACACCATTCCTATAGAACCTGCAAATTTGTATTGCAGGTTCATTCCTAGTTGAGCATCTCTGAATTTTAATATACATATGAAAATTACCCTTGGGATTAGTCACCCCAAGGGTAATAAGGGGAATCCAGCACTGGACCCCTTGCTCACAATGCTTAGAGAGATCAGCTACACCTCACTGATGAGGCCCAACAAGGCCGAAATGTACATCTGGGGTTGGCTGCTTCTCTTGTTCAGAGAGGTATTGACTGGCATTTCATTGTTGGACTGCTATTATGGCAGGACCAATATGATATGCTTTAGGATATTTCCTCTTTGTGAAAGGCACTAGTGGGCTAAAAGAGATTGCACCCTGGGTAGGAAACCATTCCTATAGAATCTGCAAATTTGTATTACAGGTTAGTTCCTAGTTGAGCATCTCTGACTTTTAATATTAATTTTATTTTATAGCAGCAAGTTCTAAAGGCTTACTGAGTTTTACAAATTTAAAAAAAAAACTTCATTAATATGTTTCTTAAGCACAGCTGCAATTAAATTATTTTTATTATTAAAATCAGCAATACAAGCAGTGGCTACCATTTTTGGTCAGATGGCCACTCTTCTGAGCACTAGGCATATCCATGCCAAGATTGTTAAAGTGAACACCTTTACACATTTAATAGTACCAAGTTATAGACATGGATTGATTGGCCTGTTATCAAATCCTACCTACACCCACCATTGGTTATCCTAAATATTTGCTTAAGTGTATAAATTCAAAGAACCAATATCATTTCACCCTACATTTTATGCTATTCTTCACTTCTACATTGTGTAGACATAATTAAACCTGCACAAGTTCAAAGAGAAGGTAAATAAATTATATCCTTTATGATACAATACTTTACATAGCAACTGTATCACAAATAGGTTAAGTGGTTTATTACTCACCAAAGACAATATAATTGTGGAGGAGGGCTGGTATATACAGTAATGCTATCTTTAGTCTTCCAATTGTAAACAGTGTGGCATCATAGACCATAAAATCTAAATGTTGGTGCTTGGGACACACGGATATAAAATGACTTACCTAAGGTTACAAGGAGCTGAGACAGGAACTGAACCAGGTGTACCATGCTTCACGGTCATGGTCTTGCCTTTAGAGTCAGTCAATTATACTAAAACTAACACTTACACATACTAATCCTCCCCATAACTTACCATGGCCAAGCAATCCTAATTACTAGTGTTGAGCGAGCATGCTCGGCCGATGCTCGGATCGGCTCGAGCATCGCTCTGCTCGGCACATGGCGGTACTCGTACGAGTACCGCCATGTGCTCGCCCGGCATGTTCGGGTGGCGGGGATCTGTGCCGAAGGAGGCACAGATCTGAAGACGCTCCGCTGGACCACCAGGGACTGGAGGTAGGGGGCATTGCGGAGATGAAGGGGGCATAGCGGAGATGAAGGGGGACTTTGTGGAAGAGGGGCATAGCGGAGATGAAGGGGGACATTGTGGAAGACGGGCATAGCGGAGATGAAGGGGGACATTGTGGAAGAGGGGCATAGAGGAGATGAAGGGGGACATTGTGGAAGAGGGGCATAGCGGAGATGAAGGGGGACATTGTGGAAGACGGGCATAGCGGAGATGAAGGGGGACATTGTGGAAGAGGGGCATAGCGGAGATGAAGGGGGACATTGTGGAAGAGGGGCATAGCGGAGATGAAGGGGGACATTGTGGAAGAGGGGCATAGCGGAGATGAAGGGGGACATTGTGGAAGACGGGCATAGCGGAGATGAAGGGGGACATTGTGGAAGAGGGGCATAGCGGAGATGAAGGGGGACATTGTGGAAGAGGGGCATAGCGGAGATGAAGGGGGACATTGTGGAAGAGGGGCATAGAGGAGATGAAGGGGGACATTGTGGAAGACGGGCATAGCGGAGATGAAGGGGGACATTGTGGAAGAGGGGCATAGAGGAGATGAAGGGGGACATTGTGGAAGAGGAGCATAGCGGAGATGAAGGGGGACATTGTGGAAGAGGGGCATAGCGGAGATGAAGGGGGACATTGTGGAAGACGGGCATAGCGGAGATGAAGGGGGACATTGTGGAAGAGGGGCATAGCGGAGATGAAGGGGGACATTGTGGAAGAGGGGCATAGCGGAGATGAAGGGGGACATTGTGGAAGAGGGGCATAGCGGAGATGAAGGGGGACATTGTGGAAGACGGGCATAGCGGAGATGAAGGGGGACATTGTGGAAGAGGGGCATAGAGGAGATGAAGGGGGACATTGTGGAAGAGGGGCATAGCGGAGATGAAGGGGGACATTGTGGAAGAGGGGCATAGCGGAGATGAAGGGGGACATTGTGGAAGACGGGCATAGCGGAGATGAAGGGGGACATTGTGGAAGACGGGCATAGCGGAGATGAAGGGGGACATTGTGGAAGAGGGGCATAGCGGAGATGAAGGGGGACATTGTGGAAGACGGGCATAGCGGAGATGAAGGGGGACATTGTGGAAGAGGGGCATAGAGAAGATGAAGGGGGACATTGTGGAAGAGGGGCATAGCGGAGATGAAGGGGGACATTGTGGAAGACGGGCATAGCGGAGATGAAGGGGGACATTGTGGAAGACGGGCATAGCGGAGATGAAGGGGGACATTGTGGAAGACGGGCATAGCGGAGATGAAGGGGGACATTGTGGAAGAGGGGCATAGCGGAGATGAAGGGGGCATAGCGGAGATGAAGGGGGACATTGCGGAGATGAAGGGGGACATTGCGGAGATGAAGGGGGGCATTGACCAGGCACTCTCCCCTCATCAGAGCAGGGGGTGCCTGGTGTAATGCTCGTGTCGCCCCATTCAATTCAATGGGGCTCGGGTGCTCGGCCGAGCACTCGAGCCTCAGGGGGTGCTCGGTCAGAGCACCCGAGCACCCGAGCATCGGGGTGCTTGCTCAACACTACTAATTACCCCTTTGGGTTCTAAAGAGACTATCTTAAATCAGTCCTTGATGCCAATGTCCATGGAGGCAGGCATGTCAGTTGCTAGCAGGACTCCATGACCTCAAGCTCTTCCCACTGTACAATGTGATCTTAACTCTTTAAAGAGTAGAGGGGTGGGAAATGCATAGCTTCACCATGAGTTTTGTATCACTCTGGTCCTTTAAGGGATAAACAGGCTCATACACTCTGCTTACTTCAGTTTGCCAGAAACTACCATGTCTGCCTTTATGCATATGACTTTCAGAACTGATTAAAGATTATATAAAGTTAATATATGTTGAACAAAGAAACAAGGGCAAAACTCATAGGAACCATTGGGATTTTCTGGCCAGAGTAAAGTAAGTAGGTGGTTAATATGATCTCTTTTAACCAACTGAGCCACTTCTACCTGCTTTCTGATTCTCATGCCATACAGACTCACGCCTGGCAGTGTAAATAAACAGGAGCAGTGGATGATGTTGAACTGCAACAACCATCATTCTCCTCCAATCACTGGCTGACAGAGGGGGTAGAATTTGTAGTTCAACAGCAGCTAGAGAACCTTGTGTTGTCCACTGCTGGGCTGTATTTTACAGTTAATATTAAGATTCTGGGATAAAAAAGGGTTGCTTTCTTTTATTATCTTTCAATTTCATTAGTGCAGTGTGAACTCTGTATCTGAATTTTAACCATTGTATCTAGGGTATAATGTATGCAAAGGTTTGTTTCCCATTTATACCTTTCCTCATTAGTTATTCTACCAATTATTGTACTTATAAGTACTCTTGCAGCAGATGTATCTTCAGTCCCAAGTAACATAGCTCTGACATTTCAATTAATTTCACACTCTCAGACTCCAAACCCCCCCCCATTCATATCATGTAATTCAAACATCCATCTCTAGATTCCTCAGCCTGCTGCCTCTCTCATTATAATCATGTGTCGAAGGTTTGTTATTCTTCCTCTATAAGCAGCATTTATTTAAACCATTTTAATTTACCACCTTAATAAGAGACTGAATAAATAATCATTTCATTAGGCATGCTTCCACATTAATTAACGTGTCTTCTTACCGGTATTCCCAACTGTGGATAAGCAGCTTCAGTTTCTCTAATGTTTTATGCAAATATTTTTCACTTAAGAATGTGTTCCAAAGAGCAATGGAGTAACTCTGGGGCAAACCAACTGCACTATAGGAGAAAGCAACAAACTTGCAATGCACTAGAGAACTATCTAGCACTCAAGGGGTTAAAGGTTCATGTTAAATTATTGTGGATTTGATGAATTCTTATTTCTGTTTTATGGGGTGCTTGATTTGCTCCAGAATTGCATAATTCTTTGGAACATACAACCTTTATGCTCTGTGAAGATCCAATCCATTGAGTTATGTGGACCCATTTTGATTCTAGAACTGTAAAGGTGACTGTAGCACAGTGTTTCTCAACTCCTGTCCTCAGGACCCACTAACAAGCCAGGATTTGATGATTTCCTTGTTAGAGCACAGGTAAGTTAATCAATGTGAATGAACCTCTGATCACCACACCTGTGCTCTAGCAGAGAAATCCCAAAGTCCTGGCCTGTTATTGGGTCTTGAGGGCGGCCGTTGAGAAACACTGCTGTAGCATATGGTAGCCAATCCAGGTCCTCAAGAACTACCAACAGTGCATGTTTTCATTATATCCCAGCTAAGGCACATGTTAATGGCTCAGTTACTGTAATTGGCCTGTCCTAATTCAGGCATATCCTAAAAACATGCTCAGTTGGTAGCTTTTGAGGACCAGTTTTGGCTAGTTCTGCTTAAAGCCTAGGCAAGTGGTGAACCACCTGTAGCACAAGCTAATCATTTATTGCTGGCCTACAATTCACATCATCCTCAGATCTGGAAAGCTACTGATTGCCTGTCCCTCGTGTAGAAGATCACTCTTTATACTAAAAGGACAAATATTTTGCTGTCATTGCTGCACATATGGTATCTTTTAGGCAGTGACAACATTTAGGCAGAAGGCCACATCATTTCTCAATTTTTTTCTGGCTCTTATCATCTTCATTTTGTAATTATGTTTTTTGGTTGGTTATTAAGAGGATGCAGCTCATTTGGCAGTTCTACTTATTTCCCACTCTTTGTAAGAACAGGTTTTTAGTCATTTTCTGTGGAATATTTTTATCAAGTGTTGTGATTGTGTATTTATTACTGTAAAAGACCCCAACTAGACACTCCTACAGTACTGCACAGCTCTCTAGAAGTAAAACAACAATCAACAATGTGACCCTTGCATAAACAAAATTGTAGGTTTTTAAAAATAAAAATCTGCTGAACTTGCATCTACTGAGTGTGTCCAAGCTGGCTGCATCACCTCTACTCTGCTCCTGAACATCCTAAGAAAACATTTTCAATAAATCCTTTGTATCTCAGCACAGGGTCTCAGAATCATTCTAATCTATTGGCCCCCTGAAGTTGGGAAGCAATTTTTGCAAGAAAATGCAGACCTTGTTGTAAGCTAATTCCCGGAACACCCTAAGCAGATAATTCAATGCCTGGATTGTTGGTAATCTATCATAGTTTGATCAAGATCTCCTCAATGTAATGGATGGCTTGGGCATTAAACAAATAATTTTCCCTTCTATCCATAAAAGTGACAAAACACTTGACCTTGTTCTCCATATTAGTCTGGAATTCCATGACATAACAATTCATCATGTCATTTGGTCAGATCAACACCTAACTGGGTCCTTAGAAGCAGCCTTATCAAATATGTCTGTCTCTATGAAGATATCTGCATCATGCCCTGACCTCCCAGTTTCTGATAAGGAAATCTGATCTTTTGGAAGTAATGAGTGATTGTCAGGATCCCTGCTCTCTTGCCACTGTTGTAGAAAATTGAGTAACTGCTGCACTGGATAGTATTGCTCCTGTTCGCCTGTGACCCCACACCTTATACAACTACCTTTCCTTGTTTGACAATGCTGTAATGGAATTAAAAAAGGAGTAGCACAGGTCAGAATGGCATTAGAGGAAGATTAGATATGTTCAAGCCTAGATTAAACTGTTGAAACACAGTGCAAAATACCAATCAATAATCACCCGCAAACCCCATATAGAAAATCACACCAATCCCAAATAATATTTATCTGACATTTAAATTGAATTCAAACATTCCAAAGCTTCTTTCCACAGAATATGGAGTTAAAAAATTAATCACTTTACTCAGATTGCCTCTGTTTCGTTTTTATTAAAAACAAACATATTAACAAGCAGAAAGTATGTAAAATGTGAGAAATGGTACAAGAAAAATTACTTTTGCATAGACATTACTTTTGCACAGACATTGCTGTTAAACATGAGGAGAAAACAAAAACAATTACTCTTAGCACACAGAAAGGGCCGGATTTACATCTCAGGTGTCCACAGGCAAGGCAATCAAGTTGTCCTTAGCCCCACCAATGACCACACCCACTTCTGCTAAATTGGCTCCACCCCTAGCCCCCTCTGTTCTACTGGTATCCAAAAAACAGCACATACACTATCTGCTATCCAAGTCTTTGTTCCACTGGTAAACACAAAAACATATATAAACTTTCTGCTTCCCCATCCCTTGTTCTATTTCTAGACACAGAACCACATTTACATTGTCTGCTTCCCCAGCTTTTGTTTCACCAGTAACCACATACTGGCTGCTTCCCCCAATCACACACACTGTCTCCTTCCCCAGCCTTGTTCCATTGTCCATTAGTAGCTATATTGAACCCCACAAACTAAATGTAGCCCTCTCTCTTGCTGTATCTATTACTATTTTGAAAGCAATTACAGTATCGGTATGCAGAGCATTCCGAGTCACAGAATTACATAACTTACTGTACTAATACTACTACTACTATAGTGACCTAATTAGCTAAGCCCTTCAGTTAAATAAATTAAGCTTCTGATTTCAAGTGTAAAATTCCTCTTTATCCTTTAGGAGATATACTATGATCCCATACAGTTTAAAAGCAAAAAAAAGTTATATGTTGACTTTACATATTCTGCAACTAAATAACATGCAAAGTCAATGTCCTTCATTTTTTTTCTTTTTACAGTTTTTTTCTCTTTTGTCCAATACAGGTTACAGGTAACTTTGGGTAGGCGATCTGCCCCTTTAATTGTAGGCAGGAACAATTCTAGAATTGTATGCAAGGCGTGGAGCCTACCTTCCCTCCTTGGCTGCAGCTAGCCAACCAGATCCAGAAAGATTTGTTCCTTGGTGAAGACACAGGCAAGAGAACAGTTCTGCTATAGTTTTAGACATTTTTTATTTTTTGTGTTAGAAATGGAATACCACCATTAGGCGGATTACCATGACTAACAATGCCCTTAGATGTGGCTAGCTCAGTAACCAGGTGCTTTTTGTGGGCCTTAAGCCCTGGGGTGGGAATCTTGGCTACAAGTTCTTTCCTCAGGAGTTGCCCACCAAGGTTTCTTCTTAATACATGGTAGTCTGAAGACAGAAGATCTGCAGGAAAGGTGAGCAACCATTTGGGTGCTGCAGGTCCACATGTCCCACAGGTATTTTTTCCTTTGGAGTTCCTAATGCACACTTCTGCACTCATTGGGTCTATCTGTATGTCTGTTTGGTGTTTTGGAGCAGGGTTACGTGGTACTTTAACCCTTTAGCTGCTGTTTTGGAATTTTTTTTGGGGGGGGGTTCTGACACTTTTACTACTGGTTCAGTGTTTTTTGGATATCCTAACATGTTCTAGTGATGTTTCATGCATTTTTATTTTACTATTTCAATTTTATTAAATTTGAGTTCAAGGCACGCTTCACCGCATAGACGCCATTGCTCCATGCACTCCTATGGGACTGTACAGTTTGGGACATATCTCTGCAACCGCTTAACCTAGCGACTACAGACATGGCTCATTTTTCTTGTCTGCCCTTGCTCTATCATCCGGTGCATGTTTGTAGTGTGTTGGGGGGCTCAGGGGGCTTCAGGCATTCTTTGGGTACTACATTTCCCATGAGCGCTTGCTTCACGCGCTCGTTTCTGAGAGGCTTCTGCAGCGGCAGCCATTTTGTGCCATTTCCAGAACAAGTATCCTACACAGGGCTTGGACTCTCCTTCTCTCCTCTGCTGATTAACCCTTCGCCTGCCAGATAAGTCTAGTTTAGCGATTTCTGGGGTGAAACTTTAATCCTACACACTGTACTGGGTGATTTCTTTTATTGTAAGGTTATTTGACACCGTGAGAATGTCTATACCGTTGGAGCTTGGGGCCCAGACCTAAGACTAAGGATGCTGGGGTCTCTGTATCTCCTATTGCGCATTGCTCTTCCTGTCATTCAGGGTTACCTAGAGAATTCTCAGGTCATTTATGCCCATCATGTTCTTATGTCCCTGAGAGTCTCCCAAGGACCTCCAGCCATGCATTAGAGCCAGTTTGGGTGCAAGAGTTCAAGGCTGCTACAACTCTTTCCATCCCAGTTACAGGGGGTCTTCCATTCTTGGCAGACCCCCTCTTCCATCAAGTCTTCCCTGCCAAAACCACAGGGAGTACCTGACGTATCAGATTCCTCTGAGGAGGAACTGCTGGTGGATTCAGATGTTGAGGAATGTTCTGCTGTGGGCTCCTCTCAGCTTTTTGGGGATCCTTTTGAGGCTGATCCTGAGCCCTTGGCTGAGGGCCTGATCAGGGCTGTTTTGACTACCCTCAACATTCCATTAGTTCAGGAGGTTCCTTCTGATCCCTCTGATGTTTTTCAGGAGCCTAAAAAGCCCCTTACTTGCATTCCAACTAACCCCATTCTTGACCGCAGTGTATCTCAAGAGTGGAAATCTCTGGACAAGAAACCTTCTGTGTCCAAGAAATTTGCCAAGCTTTATCCCTTCTCTGTGGCAGTGCTTGCTCAGTGGGTTCATCCTCCCAAAGTGGATGCTCCTATGTCCAGGCTATCTAAGTCTACTGCCTTGCCAGTTTCTGATGCGTCCGCTCTGAAGGACTGGACTGACAAGAAACTTGAGGTCTCCCTCAAGTCCATTTTTGCCACTAATGGTACTGCCATGAGTCCAGCATTTACTGCAGCATGGGTGAACTGGGCCATTGCGGTCTGGACTGAACAGATCACCTTGGCTGTCCGTCAGGGTGCTCCTACTTCAGATATGTTGCACCTTCTTGCCAACATTTCTGAGGTACAGCACTATGTTTCTGCTGTCTTATTTGACGCCATTTGTTTGGTGGCTAGGGTTTCCACCATGTCTGTGGTTGCCAGACGTGCTCTTTGGATCAAGAACTGGTCTGCTTACACAGCTTCCAAGAAAGCATTGCTCTCCTTACCTTTTCAAGGTACTTCTTTGTTTGGGCCAGATCTTAAAGATCTGATCAGTGAGGCCACAGGGGGTAAAAGTACCCTTCTACCTTTGGTCCACAGGAAGAAAACGCCGCTTAAGCGTAATCGGTATTTTTGTTCCTTTCAGACTGAGATGCGTCTGGTGCACCAGATGGTTCCCTCATAACGTGTGCCTCCTTAAAGCCCAAACAGCAATGGAAGCCTCCAAACCCAGGTCTCCTCCAAACCCAAGTCTTCCAAGCCTTCTTCGGCATGACTCACCGAACCCAAGTACCCACTCTGCTGGGGGTGGTCATCTGCGTCACTACCACAGCATCTGGGAGGATTCAGTGGCAGACCCGGGGGTTTTACATGTAGTGACAGAGGGGTACAGGATCCCTTTTGTCTCTCTTCCTCCGTTTCACTTCTTTCCTTCTCATACGCCTCAGGGCGAGGAGAAACACCGGCTGTTCAACAACGTTATTCAGGCTCTTCTGGACAAGGATGTTTTAGAGCCAGTTCCAGTTCAGGACAGAGGTATGGGTTTTCACTCGATCCTCTTTGTAGTCTCCAAAAAGGATGGCGGTTGTCACCCCATTCTGGATTTGAAGGATCTCAATTACTTTGTGATCTGGACGCATTATCTACAGACGGTGATTGCTGCTATGTCCCCAGGGGAATTCCTTGCATCTCTGGATCTTCAGGACGTGTATTTACACATCACCATTCATCCAGAGAGCCGGCAGTATCTCAGATTTGCATGCGACTGAGGGCATTTTCAGTTTTCAGATCCTCCCTTTGGTCTGACTACAGCTCCTCAAGTTTTCAACCGTTTCCAGGGAGCCTTAGTGTCTGTCCTTCACCGGAACGGCATCAGAGTTAACCCATACATGGACTACCTGCTTCTGAAAGCTCCTGCGGAACTTCTTCATGCATATACGCTCTCACCCATCACGGGTGGATCATCAACATGGACAAGTCAGATCTTGTCCCATCTCAGCAGCTGGTCTTCCTGGGTCTTCTCTTCGACACTCAGAAGAGCATGGTGTTTCTCACGGGAGAGGAAACTCACCAGATCGCCCACAGGGTTTCTGCTGTTCTGGCTCAAGATCCAGTTCCAGCCAAGAAGCTGTCCTCTCTAGTGGGGAAATTTATCTCCACCACAGAAGCGGTCCCGTTTGCCATGGTGCACACCAGGGAACTTCAGAGGTTAGTGCAGGGGTCAGCCGGACCTTCTGAAGATGTCTGTGTCCCTCCCTCTTCATGTGGAACTGAGTTTGTCATGGTGGCTCAACCTCTCCAATCTGCTGAAAGGCAGGTCCTTCCTGGTATCCTTCTAGACCATGGTGATGACGGATACTAGCTTCTCCGGCTGGGAAGTGGACCTGGGTTGCCTGAGTGCTCAGAGTCGGTGGTCTCCAGAGGAATCTCTCCTTCCCATCAACATGTTGGTGCTTCAGGCGATATTTCATGCCCTTCATCATTGGACATCTCAGCTGGAAGACTGTCCAGTCAGGGTACAGTCTGACAACGTACAGCCGCGGCTTACATCAACAAGCAGGGCGGAGCAAGAAGTCTCACCACTTGGTTAGATGTCAAGGCTATTTTGTCCTGAACAGAGGAACATGTTCCTGCCATATCTGCGGTGCACATTCCTGGCGTAGACAACATCATGGCGGACTTCCTCAGTTGACACACAGTGGACAGCGGAGAGTGGGAACTGCACCCAGAGGTGTCCACCCTCATTGTTCAGAAGTGGGGTCTTCCTTACATCGACCAGATGGTGACAAGACACAACAGGAAGGTTCCGAGGTTCTGCTGTCAGTGGAGGGACCCTCTAGCTCTGGTGGTGGATGCAATGTCCATTCCTTGGTTATTTCCTCTGGCCTATATCTTTCCTCCCCTCCCCATGTTGCACAGGGTGTTACAGAATTTGGGACTCGAACGCTGTCCAGTCATTCCGATTGCTCCGTACTGGCCTCGCCAAGCTTGGTTTCCGGAGCTGGTGGATCTATCAGTGGCAGAGCCATTCCAGCTCCCTTGCCGTCCAGATCTTCTTCTACAGGGTTACCTGTGGAAGGAGGATGTTCATTGGCTAACTTTGACAGCTTGGAAATTGAATCCTCAATATTGAAGAAGAAAGGTTTTTGTCTCAGGAATTTGATCTGCCTACGGTCCTGGCCTTCTTGCAGGACGGTGTGGATAAGGGCCTTAGTTTGAGTTCCCTTAAGGTTCAGCCTTCTGCGCTCTCTGTTTTCTTTCAGAGGCGCATTGCCATCCTTCCTGATGTCAAGGTTTTCTTCCAGGGCATTGCTCATACTCGTCCTGCCTTCAAGAATCTCGCTCCTCCATGGGATCTTAACTTGGTTTTGGGCTTTCTTCAGCACCCTGCATTTGAGTCCTTGGCTACTATTCCTCTACGTCTGTTGACATGGAAAATGGCATTTCACCTGACGAACGTGTCCATTTGCCGTGTCGTGGAGTTACATGCTCTGTCCTGTAAGCCACCCTATTTGGTGTTTCACAAGTTTCACAAGGACAAGGCAGTGCTTCCCACTTTTCAGGAGTTGTCTGTGCACACCTTTTCGAAGCACTACTTTGTTGATGTGCTGGCACCGGTTGGTGCCAGCTTTGGGAGGAAAATCTTGGAGGCAGTCTTGCCTGTCTAGGATCCTCTTAGGTTCTTGGTGCTTCCTTCACTTTTGAGCCCCGTTGGCTCTAGTTCAGTGTGCTGTGTAACAGTTTGGGGTGTTGTTACCCCTGTTCAGTGTCCGTTCATTGTTTTGTTGGGCTATCTCTGATCTGATGGTTCATATCTGCTCTGGTGACTTTGGGGGCCTTGCACCTGGTCTTTGCCCTACTTCCCGCCTCTGGGAAACTCAATGTTTGGACATCCCAAAGTTACCAGTAGCCTGTATTGGACGACAGAGAAAAGAGGATTTTAGTCTTACCCTTTTCTCTTAGTCCATACAGGTTACTGGTCTCCCACCCTGTCAAAGGACCGTGCTTGGCTCTCCTGTGGCAGACTGTGGGGGTCCTTCGGGGGCCATGCTCACAGGAGTCTTCTTTCCCTTCCACTATCTAGTCAATAGTTAGTGTCTCAAATCTTTCTGGAACACAGGTTCATTCTGTAAAATAAATTAAATTAAGATTTGGAGTGTAAAAATAAAGCATTTATACATAATCAAATGAATTCTGAACATATTGATTAAATCCCAATAAGTCTACATTTACTTAATGCACTGTATCTGATACTAGATTTAATTCCTTAATGTAAGCAATTTGTGCTAGGTCAGAAAATGCAATTACACTGGTTTAGCATATTCCGATCAGTACAGAAGATAAGATTTGTCACTTCCAGTAACTATCTAAGATAAGATTGTTAAATGCTTTCAAACAAATAGGCTCATATTACCTGTATTCTGATGTGGTGTCCTCTGAGAAAGCCTTGGTTCATTTTCCTCTACAGTACAGCATACATTTTCCTTCTATAGGCATTATGCACAACAGAGAGGAGTCATTATGGGTCAAACCCATAAAGAAATACAACATTTCCATTGTTTTAAATGGGACTTCTAACCCCTTGAAGGCAAGTGAAGTCTCCTATTCATTGCTTCATAATGCATCTGAGACCACTCTAGCATTCAAGGGGTTACAATCCCCATTTAAACGAAGGGAAATTTGGGGGGATTTTTTATTCCTCCCCTATGGTGCAGCTGGTTTGCTCCACCTTTCAGTGTAAGGATCCAAGTGTATATATGGGAATAAATTGTATGTTCCAGTTCTATGAATGAATGCTTGAATGAACGCATGAATGAATGAATGAATATGTTTATTTATATAGCTCCACAAGTGGACACAGCAGTTTAGACAATACAGGTTTAATTTGCTTAGCAAAGTGAAACACTGGGGTCCCTGCTCAAAAGTTTAAAATATAAAGTGTTAAAGGAAGAGATACAGAGTACATAAGGGTTAAGTATGAAATACAGTACTGGTCAGGATAGGGGAAACATAAATAAGAGCCTTTGATGTATTAAAGTGTTAGTAATGTCTAAAAAAAGTTTTTTTGCATTTATAAGAGCTTAAAAAGCTGAGCTAGATGCAAAAAACCGTATCTCTCAAACTGCTATGGTTTAAGAGATACAGACATTTAAAGTTCGCTGTTTCCTGCTGACAGCTGTAAAGCCAGTAGGAGACAGCGAACTTTAAACGTCTGTATCTCTTAAATCATAGCGGTTTGAGAGATACAGTTTTTTTCATTTACCTCAGCTTTTTAAGCTCTTCTAAATGCAAAAAACTTTTTTTAGACATTACTAACACTTTAAGTTAGTACCATCTAGTTGTTGACTCCTTGTTAAGGAGGTGTAATTTTAAGCCAGTCTTGAAGATCTCAAGAGGAGTGCAGTGTCTCAGGCTGGAAGTTATAGCATTCCAACAAAGTGCAACAATACAAAAGGTTCTGATGAGAGAGAGAGATGTAGACTAGTGATGAGCGAGCGTGCTCGGCCGATGCTCGGATCGGCTCGAGCATCGCTCTGCTCGGCACATGGCGGTACTCGTCGAGTACCGCCATGTGCTCGCCCGACATGTTCGGGTGGCGGGGATCTGTGCCGGAAGAGGCACAGATCCGAAGAAGCTCCGCTGGACCACCAGGGACTGGAGGTACGGGGGCATTGCGGAGATGAAGGGGGCATTGCGGAGATGAAGGGGGACATTGTGGAAGAGGGGCATAGACTCTATGCCCCTCTTCCACAATGTCCCCCTTCATCTCCGCTATGCCCGTCTTCCACAATGTGCCCCTTCATCTCCGCTATGCCCCTCTTCCACAATGTGCCCCTTCATCTCCGCTATGCCCCTCTTCCACAATGTCCCCCTTCATCTCCTCTATGGCATAGAGGAGATGAAGGGGGACATTGTGGAAGAGGGGCATAGCGGAGATGAAGGGGCACATTGTGGAAGAGGGGCATAGCGGAGATGAAGGGGCACATTGTGGAAGACGGGCATAGTGGAGCTGAAGGGGGACATTGCGGAGCTGAAGGGGGCATTCGGAGATGAAGGGGGCATAGCGGAGATGAAGGGGGCATTGACCAGGCACCCTCCCCTCATCAGAGCAGGGGGTGCCTGGTGTCGCCCCAATCATTTCTATGGGGCTCGGGTGCTCGGTCGAGCACTCGAGCCTCAGGGGGTGCTCGGTCAGAGCACCCGAGCACCCGAGCATCGTGGTGCTCGCTCAACACTAATGTAGACGCAAAAGGAACTAAGAGAAGAATTTCACTGGCTTATCATAAGTGACAAGATGGGGTGGGAGATGAGAGTGGAAACATAGGAAAGGGTAGAGGAGAGAAAATTCTTGGTTGATAGAAGAAGTGTTTTATAAGATATTCAGAGTTTAATAGTCAGCCACTGGATAGTTTGGAGGAGAAGGGGAATAAGAACAAACTTAGGTGACAGTAAGCTAAATCATGCTGCTGTGTGGCTTGAACTGCATGGAGCTGGGTGGCAGGAGGTTGTCCATATGGTATACGATGAGTGCTTGTGTAAGAATTTTAGCTGAGGAGTAACAGCAGAAAGGACAGATTTTTGGTATCATACTCAAGAGAAAGCGGCAGGATTTGGTTATAGCATTAACTCCTTAAGGACCTTTGAAGGTCCTGGCATGTCATGGGTTGGGGAGCGATAAGGACCCATGATGTGCCAGGACCGTCATGGAATTCAGGGCTCCCCACGTAGCTGCACACCGTTTGAGGAATCCTGAATCGAATGCTGAAAAAAAATTAGTCCGTGGTCCTTAAGTGTCGGCGATTGGCCGGTCCATAAGGGGTTAATATGAGAATAGAACAACAGAGAAACATCAATTAGTACCTTTAGGCACAGTGTGTCTGATACTGGATTTATGGAAGTGCCATTTGCTGTCACATCGAAGGACACTAGTGGGTCAGGTGTAAGTGTAAAGAGGATTAGCTCAGTTTTAGATGGTTTACTTTTAAAAGGTCGCACATGAATGATCATGCGACCAAATGACAAGGTTACCATGTTGCCATAATAAAAATGTCGACATGATAATGTCTCACTGCATGACAGAGCGAGATTGTCATGTGGGTTACTGAAAGGTCACATCAAATAGCACACTGTTGCAGAAGGAGAGCGAACTCCCCGGCAGTACTGTTTTAACCCTTTGCGGGCAATGACTACCCCATCATGCTGCCCGAGCTCTAACTGTGAACATGCCTCTTGTCCTCATTTTGTCCTCAGCAAAGCTGTCATATTCACCAAAGAGGAATATGGGAAACATTGCATGAGCTGAAAGATGGGCCCAGTGCAGATCCCTGAGGTACCCCACTAGTAACACTCCTTTCGTCTGAATATTCTCCATTGACTACCACCCTCTGTCTCCTGTCACCCAGCCATTATCTTACCCATTTAATTATTTTTACATCCTGACCCAAACACTGCAGTTTATTAATGAGTCTTCTATGAAGGACAGTGTCAAATTCTTTACTGAAATCTAGATAAGCTATATCTACTGCTCCCCCTTGGTCTATTATTTTAGTTACCCAGTCAAAAAAATCTATGAGGCTAGTTTGACAAGATCTCCCTGCTGTAAACCCATGTTGTTTGGTATCTTGCAAGCCATTCACATTCAGATATTCAACAATTCTTTCCTTAATTTTCCCACTACTGATGATTCTGATGATGACTGACAGGATGACTGTGTAAATTTTGACATCTTTGCTTGTCCATGGTTAGACTTTCCAATTGCTTTCTCAACCAGTTTAAAGACAAAGTGCTCCTTTTCAGTTGTAGAAGACTGAGTCTTTGCCTTTGAGTTAACTTTGTAGCCATGTCATCATCTATCTCACTCTCAACTTCATCTGTATCTGAAGAAGAGGAGATTGCCTGAGGGATATATTCTAGATCTACATCATAATCATCAGTCATTAGGTTATCCTCAGCATCACCCACTGCTTCTTCCCCAATACTTTTATATTCCTCTAGGCTTTTAGAGGTCTCAATTTATTTTTACTTTTCCCCCTTGAAGGGTTTTCACAAAGTTAGCTACTGCTTTCAGAACATGTGTTTTTGTACTTGTTTGTTTCATTGACAGATGCAGCAGTTAGTTGAGCTGCTACACCTTCTTGCACTATGCCATCAACACTGGAATGCAACTCACTGTCATCTTCAGTGTATTTAGATGGTTTATTAATTGTACTTGTTGGCGGTGGTGGAACTTTCGGTGGGACTTTGACAAACTGATTCCACCTCGGGAGGAAAGGGATCACCATCATTTATTGCACATGCTGCAACCATGACTGCAGTCAGTTTTTGAACTACCATTTTAATCATGTCCCTGCACTGCTCCTAATCCTTTAACCCTACCCCTTGTGCATTTACAGGCCATCAACTACTGTGTAGTAAAAACAGAACTGACTGTCTGCAATATCTTGCCTTCAATCTCTACAAAATACACTATATCATCTAGTATTAGTCTGCCTCAGTCACAGATCACACCAAGGTCCCTGTCTCTGTCACCTATCAATTGTTTATTTTCATTTTTATTTATTTATTTATTTATTTTAATTAACTGCCCCCCTCTCCCTAGCATTGGCAACAAAAAAATACTCCTTGCTCAACTGCTTCTTTCCCCAGACTCCCATAGGACAGAGATAACAGACAGATGAGGAAGGAACGTGGGTCACAGCTGCTTGTATTAACTTGGTCACCCAAAACGTATTTAGGGTAAACCTCTTTTGCTCTCTTCTTACACCTGCAGACTCCCCTAGGATAGATATAACAGCCATAGCAGGAAGAAACTTGAATCACCTATGCCTCTGTGTCTCCCCTAGTCAGTTACACAGAATTTTGGGGTAATTAGAGTCATTCTCTTTTGCTCCCTTCTCACACCACGACACTCCCCTAACACAGAGATAAAATCCAGATAAAAAGGAATTTGAATCACAGCTTCCTGTGTCTACTCTAGCAGCCTTTTCTCCCTTCTCACACCCTTAGACTCTTATAGGACAGAGATAACAGCCAGATCAGGAAGAAACTTGGAACATGGTTGCCTGTGTCTTCCCAGTCAATCACAAAGAAGTATGGGATATTTGGGGTAAAACTCCTTTCTCTCTTCATGTCCCCCAGACTCCCTAATACAGAGAACAGATTACCTGCCTACAAGAGTCCTGAAACTAAGCTGCAACTCCACTTCATTAACTTGCCTTCTTTAGCTCAAAAATGTGCTGCTTTCTCTTTCTCTCACAAACACAGAATGGGAAATGAAAATTGCCATCTTCTGGAGAGAAATTCTGTCTTTCTATTGATTTCATTGCAAAGAGCTAGGTTGAAAAAAATCTAGAAAACTTAACTTTTTTGAGAAATATTTCCTGCATGCAAAAAATGCTTTTTTTCTCCTGTTTCTCTTTTGAGGCAAAACATTTTGCCCATCTCTACTTTTTCTTATGTGGTGCACTTCTCATCTGCCCTCCTTTCAGTTCAAGCCATGTACAGAGGGCAATCAGTAGCCTAGTAAAGTGGATCTGGGCAAGAAATTAGCTCAAGCTTCTCTTTTATTGCTGAATTGTTTTAGTACAGCCCCCTTTTTTGTGTCCCAATAAAGATTCAATACAACAAATATATATTTTGTATTATTTTGAATTCTGAATCCTCCTAAAGAGATTCCACAGAATACATACTCAAATACACAATTCTATGAAAGTTGAAACACTTCATAGATTTCTCACTAGGAGGCATGCGTACGCTCCTTAATTTGTCATTTTTATTAATATGCAAATTGCCTTTTCTGCTCCTTTTCACTTATTTTAGGTATAAATTATATTCTCATATTTATGAATGCAATTATCACCTATTCTATAAGTGTTTTTATATATATATATATATATATATATATATATATATATATATATATATATATATTCTTTTTCATACCTGGGAGTTCTTTTCCCAGTCACATTTGAGCAAACATAATATTTATCATGAAGCAAAATTTATTTTTCAAGACATTTTTTACACTGGATTATATACGTCATCTAACTGTGAACAACTTCTTGTGTACTGAACTGGGGATACATATGGAATATGAATATTACAGGCCTGCACTCAAATAGCCCTGCAGAATGCATTTTCATATATGTCCGTAGTTAAAGAGAAGGTCTGGCCATCCTAATGTATGTGACTGAACTTCCATTAGGCAGAGAAGGCAATTTCATAGAGCACAAGGTTTTGAGGGACACCGCAGCTATGCTGACCATTCTGAGTTGTGGGTGTGGTCAGAAAAATCCCAAAAGTCTCTGCACCAGACACCTGTTCCTGGTGTGTAATAGCTAGTTTATTTGCAAGTTATCTTACTTTATTTTTGGTCAATATTTGACCCCTTGGATACTAGAAAAGTCTCCAAAGCATTGCTTTGTAATGTGTTAAAGACCTTTCTATCAGCAAGGGGATTTGGAGTTTTTTTGCTTTTAAGTTACAGACTCAGAAATTCATCAAGATGTGAATGGAGCTAAGTGCAAGGAAATCAGATGGTTTCCTTGCATATTAGCAATTCATTTATTCTGCAACAGGAGGATCCTATAGATAGATCTGCCAATTCATCTACCAGATTAAAGCTGGTGGATTCCATTGCAGTCAGTGGGGGCAAACACATGCATACACATATGCTGTATGTGTGTGTGTGTGTGTATTGAAGAAGGTCATAATTTGCACCATTTTGTTGTATTCCCCTGCATAGCATACATAGGGCAAGTATCCCTCAATAATTGAGGAGTAGAACAGTGTATCTGATACTGATGCTTTTCCCACAGTCTTTCCAGGGAAGACATGGATGGCTGGCATGGAAGGCGACACAGGGTAGGGTGATAGCAGGCAGAGGAGGAGAGATGTATGGGAAAGGGCAGGACACAGAAGGGAGATATAGAGGAAAGTGGGCAAGAAATGGATGGTGGTGGTGGAGTATTGTTCTGCAGTGATTTGGCCAAGCTACAGCCTCCTGCAAAAACAAAAGACCCAACCATCTCTTCACTGTGGCAGGGGCTATAGGCTGGATCTGGCAGGTGGCAATAGGAAGGAATTTACATAACTCCTCCCTACTGCTGACCAGGTTGTGTGTGGAAGAAACAAAGAATCAGCTAGCCTACCCTAGCAGCTAGTTGTTATGGAGGGAAATGTTGAGTATGTGGCCCTCAAATGTATTTCAGTATGACAAGTCTGCTTTAAGGTTACATACATACAAATTAAAAATCAAGAAAGAGGACAACCATAGGCTGTTTTCCATTGCTGGCAATAACTTTGTTCTTAATTTCACATACTGACTATCTTATCTATCTATCTCTAAAACAATCAGCAGTAGAATATAACAGATGAAATGCAGAAATCAGTGAACAGAAATAAATGGAAGTCCCTCAGTAAGTCCTTATGATAAATTAAGAGCTGCTCATTCTTAGTGTAGAGCTCCTCTTCAATGTCTACTGAATTAGTCATGCAAAATATGGCATTAGAAGGTACTACAGTGCAAAAAGAAAATACAAGTATCTTATAAACAATCATTTTATTTTATGAAATCATAAATGGTATTAACCAGTCACAAATTATAATTAATATTACACATTCAATAAATGCTTCCCTAGATATTGAGATGTATTGCCACACTGTAGAAAGACCAGATTTGGTCTAAGCCACTCTTTGTTAACAGCATTTAATCTTTAGATAGCATTAGTGTACCAATATTAACCGAATGGACTATAAAAGTACAAATCCTAATAAACATTGTTACCTTTTGTTACTTTATCACCTGAAGTGTGTAAACCCTATTCCTTTCTACAGCGTCAGACAACCTCCTTTTTTCTGCACGTGCATAATATACAAAGTTAAATTGTCTGGGTTTTTTTTTTAATTTTCCCCTACTTATTAAACTTTTATGTCCCTGATAGGGAGATCCTTGAATTTCTCATTCCAGAGTGTTTTCTATCAGGGACTGAAAGCAGAGACAGTGATATAATGCTCCTTATCCTTGCAGCACTGAATGCTCTGTAATTTGTAGTGGAGACAAGTTTTTCTGCTGCAGGAATATGCAGCTTTGTATTACTGTCCCTGCGTTCATGGTTCGCCACAGGAAGTGCTCAAGAAACTGTAATTCAGAGAGCTCAATCTCAGGGACATGAAGGTGTTAAAAAAGGTGTTTACATGTCACCCTTGTTCTTCCAGAGGAAGGCAAAAAAAAATGTAACCCATTTCCAATTAAACCCTAATTTTGTAAACAACAAAAAAAATCCTTCTAAACTCTAAAAGGCAGCTATATATCTCCTTGGATCAACATTTAACATAATATCTGCATTGAAACCAACTGTCACGATTCTCAATAATTGTTTTGAGCTAGAAAGGTAACAATACATTTTTGAAAGCTTTGAAAATGTCTGCAAACAGAAGCTTCCAACGAAAAGAATGCAACAACCTTATTGCCCCTTCAAAAACAAATCATGCCCCTTTACTCTTGTCTTATGGGATGAATTCTAAATAGTTTCAAAGAGAATTATTTTTTGGCACACAGCACGAAAAGACAGAAATGCATCTAAGACCCACCCTGTTATAGACCATTTCTTGGAAGGGTACTCACTAGAATGATAGAAATCACCAGCCTCTTGGTATTCTTTCTCACTCCATTGTGAAGTTACTTTGTAATGAAACGCATAGGGCAGTTTAATGATTTTATTTATTCTTTTAATAAGATTTTTTTAACACTTGTTGGATATTTCTCTTATTTTAAAATATGTCCTGGAGAGCATTTACAGTAAAAGTTACATGTTTACACAAACAGGGAGACAGAATATATATATATATATATATATATATATATATATATATATATATATATAAATAATAAATAAATATAACATTGTCATATACAGTTACATGTTGTTTTTAAATACAAATAAGCATTTCTTTTTAGGAATTTTAGACTGGTAGAAGATCTGATTTTTTGGGGTGGGTTATTCCAGGCTTTCAGAGATGTGAATTGGAAGGCAAATTGACTGGCTTCTCTGTTGTAGTGTGGAATACTCAGTAAATTGTTAGCAGAGAAGCATAGTTTATAATTAGTAAGGAGAGCTGGGGTAAGCATACTGCTTAGGTAGTCTGGTAGAGAAGTGATTATAAACAAATCAAGAAAGGGGAAGGGTATGTCTAGATTTTGTCAGTGTTTAGAAACAGCTTGCTTTTAGAGATCCATCTTTCAGCTTCAGGGAAATCTTGTAAAACTGACTTAAATGTTGATATGATTGGATTTTTAGTGTAGGTTATAGTGTAGTCTGTTTATAGTTTGAGATTATATGTCTGACAACCAAGAGGCTGGTGAAGCCTCTCCTTTTAGTGAGTAGCCAACATAAAGTGGACTGGAAGAGGATGGTAACCATCAGAAGTCACTCTGAGAAGCTCCTTTGCTCTGGGTGTCATGTGTTGGGTGCCTCAAAAAGTGTTTCTGGATCTGTGTCATCCACACTCAGAGATGGGCTTACTAACAATAGCCAGCCAATGGCATTTGTGGGGTGGGGTTTAAGTTGCTGAGGAGGAGGCAGGGGGCGAAAGCCAAATGCACAATGTCATTTGGCATACACGTCAGCTTTCACTATCCCTGTATAAAGTCTTGAAGAGGCAGAGGGCTCTCCTCAGCAAAATGAATACACATTGACTTTCACTCGCTCTACTTCCCCTGGAAGGGGTTTGTTATCGCTACAAAAGAAAATATCAGACCTCGTGAAGACTAAGCTTCAGTGGCCTTTCGTGGTGTACCAGTGCGTTAGCTTATAGTATTCCACTCTCTGTTGTGACCCTTGCTTGGCTGCTGATTCTGCTACGTGTTTGAACCTTGGCGTTGTCTGTCTACCCGCTCCATGTATGAACCTTGGCCTGGCCTGACTACCTTTTCCGTGTATGTACCCTGATCTGTCTGACTACCTGTTCCATGTATGACCTTGGCCTTGTCCATCTCCACTTGTGTATGTACCTTGGGCCTGTCTGACTCACTCTCCATGCAGGAACTTGGGCCTGGTCTCTACCTCTTGTGTGGCCTTGGGTTAGTGTGCTGCCTTCTAAGCCTTGCCAGAGCTCTAGGTGTTTACCATGGGTATTGGCCTTGGACCTTAGTATTCTACGGGAACGCCTATCTGCTTGGGACCCTAGCGTTCTAGGGTATCGCTTATCTACTGTGGGCCCCAACGTCCTAGGGTAGAGTATGACGTCTCCCAGCCACCCTCTCTCCATTTCGGGTAGGCTGCAAGATCCGTGTCTAGGTTCTTTCCCATTCTGCTTTACCTAGTTCCAGTAGTGCAGGCTAGGTTCAGTGTTCAGCTCCTGGGTAGTGAACTGTAGGACTGTCCTCACGCCTAACCCCGGGAAGGGTTGGGGAAGTGCTTATCTGTATATTTTCATTAATAAAGTGGTGTTGAGCTTACTGTACCTGTCTGAGTCATTATTTATCTGAGTCTCCACGACACTCATTGACTTGAGAGAGTTTCCCGATCCCACCCACTTCTACCTGGGCTCCAGGTTGAATGGAATCAGAGGAGTTCTCTTGCTCTCTTGTATCTCCCTCTATTGATCTCACAGACAAATTGGCAGGGAGATCAGTAGCTGGGAGCCATCAGGAGGGTCCTAATGCCCCACCACAATGTCTGACTTTTAATAAAATTGAACCCTTTAAGTGCCACAGAAGTATCGAACACATTGCAACACACTCAATAGGTTAAAAAAAAAAGTTTGCCTCATGGGTGAAGCCATGTCACAACATTCCTGCTAGTGTTATACTAAAGTATAATTTCATGTAGAGCTCTTTGGGGAATTTGAGAATGAGTATTCATACTTGTGGACATGCATTCACACTGTTTTATCTATAGCTTATGGAGTTATTTTTATTGGCCTGGAATATGTATGTAAATAGTAATCATATGTAAATAGTAATCATATCCACCCTTAGACATCTGTTCTCTAATGTAAACAAACCCAGTTTGTCTAGTATCTCTTTATAACTAAAATCGATTTTGTTGCACATCTGTAT
Source organism: Rhinophrynus dorsalis (assembly GCA_037306005.1). Classification (NCBI taxonomy): domain Eukaryota; kingdom Metazoa; phylum Chordata; class Amphibia; order Anura; family Rhinophrynidae; genus Rhinophrynus; species Rhinophrynus dorsalis. The sequence goes on along the minus strand of CM074723.1, from coordinate 383,850,411 downwards.
TTTTTACACTTCAATGTCAACAATGTGAAATAAATAAAAACTAAGGGCAATTTGGCAATACATATTATGCACCTTCAGAATATATAAATTTAAGATGGAAGTTGACTGTCACTTTAAGGGATACTGGTCTGTATTCATCAAGCTACAAAGGTGCAATTTTAGAGCAAACTAACTGTCCTATAAGAGTAAATGAAAATCCCAATTGATTTAAATAAGATTTTTAACACCTTGAATGCTAGCGAGTTCTCCAGTACATTGCTTCACAGAATTTTAATTTCAGCCCTATGTTGCAGCTGGTTTGCTCCAGACCTGCATCTCTTTAGATTGAAGAATAAGGCCCACTGTTCGTATAAGTGTATCAAAAATATAAACATTAATTCATTACATTTATCTCCCCTTAATTTATGCCCTTATGTCTAAACCCTCACTGGACTCCTCATAATCTATTACTTTACTACTCTGTTATATTCTTTACTCCAGGACTGTTTAGAAATCACTCTGAACTGTAAAGTATCCTCATCGTGGCTCCCTGTCAGTTCCCATGATCTGTACAAATCTGAAATGTGTGACTGGCCAAGCCTTGGGCCTTATAGGTACTGTACCTAATAATATATTTTGGGATATGTACTTCAACAACTCCTCACTAAACATGAACTGAAATAACTTTTTTGTGCTGCACCTGCCTAACCCATATGTACTAAGCTGTGTATGCAAAACTGTGTTGGAGTGTATGAGCATTTCAAATTGTTCCATTCCTGTGTCTTTTCTTGTTATCCTATATAATAATTCGCTAGAATGTTTGTCAGAAGCTGTCATGCGCAGTAGAGACTGCTGGAACACTCAAAATAATGGGAGCACGGAATGCTGGGAGCATTCTGTGCTTTCGGGCAGTCTCTACAGTGCAAGACTGCGTTGGCGGCAGAACGCAGAGCAGGACCAACCTCTTAACCCTTTGAGTGCCAGAGGGGCATTGCTTTGCAATGCGTTGCATACTCCTTTGGCACTCAAAGGGTTAAAATCACCCGGACCTTGGCCTGTGTACACGGGCTTTTAAGCTAGTGTACTATAAAGCACAGAGTAAACTTGAGTGCAATTAGTCAATTTTCCTGTGAGTGCTATAGCGTTTGAGGCTGGCTCACATAAAAGTCTTAATGGTACACATTAAGTAATCATACATGCTCATAATACACTGATATGATTTTTACTCTGACATGTAAGAGCAGAAAATGAGCTGCACTGGAAATGGCCAAATAGTCACTGGAGGATCCCTGTGCAAAAAAAAAAAAATGTTGCCCCTTCCCAAGACAAAAAATGTTTTCACAGATGCATAACCTGAAATGATTGGACTTTTGAAAGATGGAGCCCCCTTGGGTGCTGAGATCCAGCACAGCTGCACCCTCTGCACCCCCTGTGCTTATTCCCTTGTGTGCTGCTGGATTTATACATTTCCCACTATTGTGCTTCATTTGTTTATCTCATTTCCCCATGAATGTTAACTCTAAAGAGCAGGATCATCAGTATCATTTATATCTGTCTATAACCATGGTAGACATCCCTTCAAGAGCTACACTCAATACATGTTTCAGGATATCCCTTCTTGGGTACACGTAGATCAATGAAAATGACGAAGCCTCTGAAGGATCCACTTGTATTCAGGCTGAGAGATCCTGAAAACATGCATTGTTAGTAAAACTTGAAGACCAGGGTTAGCTACTCCTGATCTATATATAATAATATTTTCTATTAATGCCCAATTCTACATATCAGCAAAATATTTTGTACTCTATAAATAAACAATATATATATATACCACTTTAGGAAATGGTCACTGTACGTTTTTTCTACATTATGATCAGTTCATTTATCATATTGAAAAACACATCTATTGACACAAATGGAATTCATTCAAGTACCACTCAAGTCAATCCAATTCCAGTCATTGGAAGCTGTATATTGCACTGTAATAAATTAATGGGTTACGCTGCAGAGAAAGATACAATAACACATACTTCATCAGTTTATATTAAGCAGATATCTATGTAACTGTTTGCTTTAATCATTATCACAATGTAACCTCTTATATGCTAAGAGATGTTTCCGGTGCTTTGATTTACAATGTGTTAGCAGTTAGAGACATCTCATATCCATGGTTTAAGGTACACTGCGGTTAATTTATTATGAATAACTGGATCAATTCTGGATCATAACAAAAGCACTACAGGGGAAAAATGGAAACTCCCATTGACTTATTAAAGTGCAACTATCACATGGATAGTGCACTTTCAACCAATCCGCACCCTTGGAAGCTGACTTGCAAGTGGAGCCTGGGCTGTACTGTAAGCCCCAATGGATGAGCATATTGGAGTTGGAGCTTCCATCCTCATTAGTTCCACAAAAAGAAACTAAACTGCAAGACTGAAGTTTTACCTATGCTAGCCTATGCAATGCAGTCCCCAAGTGCCCTTTGTATCTTTCCTGAGAGCCCAACATGGAGGCAGTGCACACAACTTGGGAAGTTTGCATTTGGTAGATACTTAGCTACAGCCCACTGTCAGATGGTGAGATAGATCATTTTTTTCATCCCTAACAACTGACATGAAATGTTTTAGGGCTGCATAAAGCAGATAGTAAAACATTATAAATAGGAATTTTAACCACTTGAATGCTATAAAGGTCTACCTTTCTAGCCTTCAAGGGATTAAAAGCCCAGTTTAACTCTTTGAATGTCAATGCTTCAAAATGAATTGCACAACCCTCTGGCACTCAAAGGGATAAATCAAGTATTCCATATGGCGCAGCTGCTTTGTTTCAGTATTATTCCGGTACGTCTCAATGTCAAGAAGGAAAATACATTGGGTTTTTTTTAATTAGGAATCATTTTCAGAAAATGTTGCTGCAGCTATCAGAAGTGCCCTCTGAAGTGAGGAAAATATATTCCAGTCTATTTACTTGCAATATCGTATACTATTATGATACACAAATGTGCAGAAATATTTTATAATGGTGTAGTGCATTTTGGGTTCTGAAGAAAGGTTGAGTAGCATCTCTCTGGATCAAATGAGTAATACTGCTATATTGCTGCTGCATACCGCAAATCACACTGAAAGAAGTAATCATTCATAAGGCAGCTGACAGAAGAAGATAAAAATGGATTACATCAGACACGCTTTTGCTACAGTAGCTAGGGGTTGGCATGTGATTTTCCAGCCAGTCTGATCAAGTTCACACAAATGAGTTGGCCAGTTAGGAGTACATGATTCCTGTACCTTTCATGGAAGGTGACACTGGGTAATTTTTTTTATCTGTCTTAAAGGTCATTTTTCATGTTTTCAGCTACCATCTCCTTATGAAGTACCACTCATCACTTTTTGCTCAGTAATCAGGACCTTCAGTGCCACTGCAAATAGGTGTCAGTCTGCAGAAGATACATTTATCACTGTGTTGGGGAAGAGGATTTACCAACATCTCAAAGAGGTCTGTAATCCTCCAACCCTGCTTGTAGTGACAGGAAATTATTCATCAAGCAAGCAAGCAGCAGCTTTGATAAATACACCTTTATGTAAAAATCAAAAGCTATTTTGAAGGATTTCCAATATTGTACTGTTTTTAGTAAACCCAAGATTTTTTACATTCACCTCTCTATCACATAAAAAGAGGTTAATCCTTGCAGGCCTCTGTTTCTATATTGTGATTTAAGTAGTGCCTACAAACATATTAACATTGGTGACAACGGCAGCTAAGCCTGTGAGTGCCAGAGAGAAATCCAATGCATTGCACATCCCTCGGGCACTCAATGTATAAAGAACCTCTTGGCCCACCTCCTGATCCACCAATCAACTTTTATTTTAAACGCCTTGTTACTAATGATGTCTCCTGTCCACGGCTTTGCACTGGAGACCACTGTAGTATTGAAGAAGTTAAGCGAAGAGATGGGAGCGATTGTTTCTTGTGTAGCGTCTCAGACATATCCTTTGACAGTGTAGTTCAGTTGGTCAGGAACTGTGGCTAGGGGCACTTAATGGTGTTGAATCAGCCTTGCAGTTACTCATTTTTCACCCTGACTGTGCATTTGCTTGGTTCCCATTGGTAAGGTGAATATGATTTTAATATGTACCTTCCAATGGATTGATTTATTATGCCAGCTTATAGAAGTTTGGTTTTATTTTTGAGTGGCTGGCACATTCTGAGACAGCATCTGATTTGATCATCCATTATTTGGTTGATTCCCCTTTGTATTAACCCAGTGAATTCTTACCATTTTGCAGTTTTATTGCAAACTCTTCAATGAGTGGCTACTTCCTTTGGCAGTCTTCAAATTTCTAAGATGAATGATGACCCATGTGCAGTTATCAGCTTCCCAGAAATTGAGACTGATTCTTTGGAAATGGTAAGCAGGCTCATATATGCTAATTTGGAGAAATTGTCAGCACTGGCCCAGCATTGCTTGGAGGTGAAGAATGTTTAATTGTGTTATATGCAGTCACTGTTTAGAAGGCTGAATTTTTGCCAATAGAATCATGCCCATGGGTAAATATTTTTGAAGGCATTTAGTTGTGGTGACAATGGGCATTCAGGAGCATCATCATATTCACATCAGTAGAATGTTAAAGATCGGCCTTTGTTCCATTTTTTTACTGATGCAGCAGCATCTACAGGACTTGGACTTAGTGGTTGCTGATGGACTGAGTCTTGGCCTGGGGTCTAGAGGGAAGTGGGCTTTGTCAGAAAATTGGCTTTGTTCAAGCTCTTTCTGATTCTGGTGTCTGTAGGGTGTTGAGGAGATACTCTATGTGTCCTCCTTTTCCTGGTGACTTACTTGCTCAGCATGTTCCTGGTACTGATAGCATGACAGATATGTAACTCTTTAAGTTTCAGAGCATGAACAATCAGAATCTTAGCACACATACTGTTAACCTTCCATGGCACTTACCCCATAATACTGCTAGGAGCCAAGCAGCAGATCACCCTGGCGTCAGGCATAAGAAAAGCAGAAGTACCATATGAGGCCAAAATAGTCCCTAGCCACTTGTGGACAATGTGTATTTGGTGGAACTAAGAAGAGATCTCAGCCCCAGCACAAGTTCTGCATTAGTATATGTGTGCACACGCACACACCAGCAGCCCTGATAATGGTTGGGACCATGACCCTAATTGTACACCCCTTCCTAATGCTTGGTTATACCACACGAGGCAGTCCAGAGGAGCACTACTTACACACAGCCTGTGTATCAATCATACAGGCTGTGCATAGAAATACAACTTAAGAGAAATATGTTGGAGCAGGCAATCTGGGCAGCCATATACTTGCTGGCAGGTTCCAGCTAATGAAAGTTTGGACAACCTGCTTATCATTTCAGACACAAACACAATCTCTCCTACATACTGCAGTGCCCATCACTCCCCCCCCCCAGATAATCTCTTAGTTTGCCTATATGTTTGGGATGCCCTACCTGTGCTAATTTGTATATTATTACAATACATGAGGGAGAGATGCACTAAGATGAGAAAAGTAATCCCAGTGAGAGAAACCTCACCATTTCCTATGTTGTTCTGTGGAGCTTATGCACTAAAGTGCATCTGATTTCTCTATCCTAAAAAATGGGATCTCTGTAGAAACATAGGAACTGGAGAGATTTGTTTAACCTTAGTCAATCTCCCTCATATAATCCAATATATAATCTTTTTCTCGGAGTTAGATTTTTACCTTAGACACCAATAGTCAAGGTCAGGGCTGGATTTCTCATTATGCAGAGTAGGCAGTTGTCTAGAACACCAAGTTTTGAAGGTTGTCTCAGCTGTGATGGCCACGCCCATATTCTGAGTAGTGGGTTTGGCCAGAGCAGTCCTAAAACCCCTGGTTTATGGTGGCCAATTTTTAAAATCAGTTTGCATACTCAATATTTAGCAGTCAAGGGATTAAGAGCTTTTTTGTTATTCTGTGTTGCAGTCTGAGCATTTTCTGTGCCAGGAAATACTGGATGGATATAGGGACAGGGTCATATGAAGCATGAAAATGTGGCCATAGTTATGACTAATGCCTTGGATGCATTTTGCACTGGAGAACTCTGTAGTTTCAAAAGGGTTAAAGAAGGAGTAAACATTTTTAAAGAAAACCTATTATGAGGTTTCTTCTGCTGAGAAAAACAAGGGTACATTCACTTCTGGTAGCTGTTTCATTCAAAAGTTTTAACTGTTGAAACTGTCCACATTCAGAAATGAGTAATCATCATCACTTCCTGACAGTCTGAACACATTCTAAGAAGAAATGTTGTCAGTGACTCGCCTCTCCCACAGAGTTCAAAAGAATAACTGCTGAACAGCAGGTGAGGTTTAGATTAACTTTGTGGTCAGAGGGCACTTATTAACATAACAAACTACTTTTTAAACTGCGAAAACACTGGAAATATTGTTCTCCCAGCAGTACTGCTGATTTATTTAACAGAAAATGCACTGCAATCTATGTTTCTTCCCATAAAAATGTTTACTGCTCCCTTAAGTTGATATCAATATTAGATGTACTGGAATGTTAGTCTGTACTAAAACTAGTATTAAAACTAGATTATTTGGCTAAAATTTTAGATAACCATTACCATAATCTTCTACCCATTCAATGGTAGTCACAGAAAACACATACACTGTGGCTGATGTTCTAATAAAACTAAAGCAAACCAACTGCACCTTAGGAAGCAAATAAGATTCCCCAAAACTTCCAATTGATTTAAATAGGGATTTTTAACTCCTTGAATTCTAGAGCAGTCTCCAAAACATTTAGAAGAAATGTGCTGGATTATTTTCTACACTGTGTGCACAATTATTAGGCATGTGAGTATTTTGACCACATCATCATTTTTATGCATATTTTCTAACTCCAAGCTGTATAAACTTGAATGCTTATTGGACATAAGCATGTCAGGTGATGTGTATTTGTGTAATGAGAGAGGGTGTGGCCTAAAGAGATGAACACCCTATGTCAAGGTGTGCATAATTATTAGGCAGCTTAATTTCCTCTGGCAAAATGGGCAGAAAAAGAGATATAACTGACTCTGAAAAGTCAAAAATTGTAAAAAGTCTTTCAGTGGGATGCAGCACTCTTGAAATTGCTAAGATATTGGGGAGTGATCACAGAACCATCAAACTTTTGTTGCAAATAGTCAACAGGGTCTCAAGAAACGTGTTGAGAATCAAACATGAAGCTACCAGGAACCCATTATCCTCCAGTGCGGTCATATTCCAGAACTGCAACCTACCTGGAGTGTTCAGAAGTACTAGGTGTTCAGTGCTCAGAGACATAGACACGGTAAGGAAGGCTAAAACCCAACCACCACTGAACAAAACACATAAGTTGAAACGTCAAGACTGGGCCAAGAAATATCTGAAGACAGATTTTTCAAAGGTTTTAGGGACTGATGAGAGGAGAGTGACTCTTGATGGTCCATATGGATGGGCCCATGGCTGGATCAGTAACGGGCACAGAGATCCCCTTTGACTCAGAGACCAGCAAGGTGGAGGAGAGGTACTGGTCTGGGCTGATATTATCAAAGATGAGCTAGTTGGACCTTTTCGGGATGCAGATGGACTCAAACTCAACTCCCAAACCTACTGCCAGTTGTTAGAAGACCCTTTCTTCAAGCAGTGGCACAGGAAAAAGTCTGCATCTTTCAAGAAGACCATGATTTTTATGCAGGACAATGCTCCATCGCATGCATTGAATTACTCCACTGCATGGCTAGCCAGTAAAGGCCTTAAATATGATAAAACAATGACATGGCCCCCTTCCTCACCTGACCTAAACCCTATTGAGAACTTGTGGGTCCTTAAATGGCAGATTTATGCTGAAGGAAAACAGTACACCTCTCTGAACAGTGTATGGGAGGTTGTGGTTGCTGCTGCACAAAAAGTTGATCATCAACAGATCAAGAAACTGACAGACATGAATGGAAGGCTTATGACTGTTATTGAAAAGTTGGGTTGCTATATTGGTCACTGATTTTTTTTGGAAATGTCACAAATGTTTATTTGTAAATTTTGAGTTGTTTGTTTAGTATTCTCACTATAATAGATGAAAATAAACATGTAAGATGGGAAAATTATTGTTTTTCATTTAGTTGCATAATAATTCTGCACACAAATAGTTGCCCAATAATTGTGCACAAATAGATATTCTCCTAAGAGAGCCAAAACCTCACTTTTACTTTCTTAAATATTCAGGTTTAATGTTTCTTAACATTTTGGATTGACGGAGAGCACTGTAGTTGTTCAATAATAAAATGAATCCTCAAAAATACAACTTCCCTAATAATTGTGCACACAATGTAGAATTCAAGGGGCTAAAATCCCCATTTAAATCAATGGTGATACTTATATGTTCCTTATGATGCAGTAAGTTTGCTTGAATTGTAACTCAGCTTCATTATTTGCCACCCAGTCTTGTTCCAGTGTCCTCTACTACGAAGATTTGTTCAGTAGAAACCCTTGTACCTATTCAGGTAACTATGGAGTTCTTTGGAACATAATTTGAGAACCACTGCTTTTAGTGTAGCCTGTTACAAGTTGGCAAAATATGGACATATGTGGAGAATGTTCTGCTTTTGCACAAAGGACAACATTTCACTACATACACTGAAGGAGTGTACAATCTGATATCCTCAACCGAAATGATTAATTTGCTTAAAGGGTTAATTGGCTGTAATCCTCATAATATGAGCACAGAATGCAAATGGCTGAGACCCAGATGCATTTCAAGGTTCCCAAGTTATTGCAAAGTGCCAATGGCAAGAAATGTCTCTTATTTTAGTCTGAGGAAAACCTAATGAGTTTGTTAACTGACTGTAGGAAGTATGACTTGGGCATGCAAATCACACACACAAACACACAGCAGTCCTAAAATTCTTGCGGATTAAGTTGTAGTAGCTCAATCCAGTGGTTATTTTATTTCTCGGATTGTTGGTGTCCTGGACAGGTAGGCATCCTTCATACAGGGCTCATGTGCATGTATTTTTGTATTTTTTGATTAATATCTGTAGTTTTCTGTATATAATGATCTCTATTGAAGTTTGCTCTAGTAAATAGGAATAACCAACTTCTGTTTGAATGACACCTCTCTAGGTCAGTCCTTTGGCAAAACATTCTTATTAAATTACATTATACCATGATTTTAATGGTACAATTCACAGTTAAGCACTTTTTACACATTGATGTTTTGTGTTGGAGGAGTTGTGCACTAAATTATACAAATCCCCCATTTTGTGCATTTCCTTTGCTATTTAATTGTATGCTTCAATAATGAAAGAGGAGTCTTTCAACCTTTTGTGTGTCAATCTCTGTCTCTAACAAGGAGAATGAAAATGTTTCGACCACATTCTGAAGCATTCAGGTGACCAGGGGACACCCCTTGAGATTAGAGGAAAGGAGGTTTAAACTTCAGCAGAGGAAGGGTTTTTTTACTGTAAGGTCTGTCAAATTGTGGAATTCATTGCCCAGGGAGGTAGTTATGGCAGATACAATAGATACATTTACGAGAAGATTAGATACATTTCTTTCAAAAGGGAACATACAGAGTTATACTGTTTATCAGTATGCTGATCAGGAAGGTCTGATAAAGACTAATTTAATTGGTAGCAGGAAAGCTATAAAATTCTCAGTTACTGAGGTATGAGGCGAAGGTTGAACTTGATGGACTTGTGTCTTTTTTCAACCTAATTTACTATGTTACTATGTTACATTTTCTTTCTTATCCTTGGAATCAGTCACAGGGCGAATATAAGTAAGAAGCATTTCATTGATAAATATGTGAAAAGCCAATGCGTACAAATATAAGCGTTTCTTCTTGCTTCTCTGGCCATTCACTACACCCATCTATGTATCCTTCCTTCCATCCATTTATATGCAATAAAAACAAATAACCAAACAAAAAAAAACCTCATCAATGTGTATTTTCCATCTCCATATAAAGTGAAGAGTATGTTATGTGATTTGACACATTGAATGCTATGGAGATGTACTTCTGTAGCAAACCATCTGATCAATAGGAAACAAATGAAAATCCCAATTGATTTAATCCTTTGAATGCTACAGAGAGCATTCTACCATTTAAAGGGATAGTAATACTTAATTTTATCTTTATTTTATTTTGTAGGCATTAAAAAAACATAATGGTTTGAGAGATATTCACAAGCAAAGTTTCCCCTCCCGCCCCAGGGGACAATCTTCTTCCTATGAGAACAATGAAAGCCCTGCCCCCCTTGACATGCTTTTAAGGTTTTTCCCTTATCTTAATTTAAGATTGTCCCTCTCTGCAGTCTACCTGGGCACCGCCCTTCTGCTCTGGCTGAGCAGTGTTATATCAGTAAAAGGGGTAGGATGGGGATACTTTGTCATTGAATTACTCTTGAACTACAACTCTGACAGAATTTAAATAACACTCTCCAAAGTCCAAATACTATGATGATTAGAGCTGTTTTTATTATGTAACATTACTATCCCTTTAAAGGATTTAAAGTTTATATAAACAGGAATTTGAGGAATTTGTAGGTGCCCCCAGTGTGCATTTGGTTTGTTCTGTATTTACTCTAGTTCCTCAGCTCCACTGTGAAGAAATTAGTAGAGACAACTCTAGCGCTCACAGGGGAAGGCCACAAATAATGTTTTTTTCTGTCCTTCTCTTGCTTTTACTGTGTGTTTATTTCCAAATTCCATCAATAGTTTATCTATTGTAATTTAGATACAGATTGCAAGTTCCCACTTGGAACAGATTCTACTGCATTGTTCAGATTTCCATATTGCTTTTTATTGGCAGAATAACTGCATATTTAAGTGTGTTAATAGAAAATTCTGCTCATTGTGTATTTGCAATAACAGGTTCTTATGTTATTTAGCACAACAAAATGTGTTTAGATTTGTATAAAACTTTGGAATGGTGCAGCTGAACCTCAATAGATTTAGTTTTATTCAATAATGGATTTTAATATGAGAGTTGCCCTTAGTTCATTGCTAAGTGATATAGTTTCACAAAGCCAAATGTGTCATTCAGGTTAAAGAGATATTAAGGTTTAAAAACAATCTGCTATAATATGAAAGGATTGATTGTCTGCTTGTTTTTAAAGAATCTGAGATAGATGTTAACTTGGTGGATTTGTCAGCACTGGCCAAACATTTCTTGGAGGTAAAGAAGGTTTCCTTGTGTCCTATGCAGTCACTGTTTGGAAGGGTGAATTTTTGCCTATAGAATCATGCCTATGGGTCAAAATTTTGAAAGCATTTAGTTGTGTTGACAATGGGCATCATATTCAAATAAGCAGAAAGTTAAAGGTCGGTGTTTCTTCCAACACTAGGCCATTTAGAGTTTGAAGTTGCATTTGTTTACTGATGCAGCAGCATCTTCAGTATTTGTAAGCTACACTGGTGGTTGCTGGTGGGCTGAGGCCTGGAGTGAACTGGGCTTTATCAGAAAATTGGCTTTGTTCAAGATCTTTCCGATTCTGGTGTCTGTAGAGTAAAGGGGAGATATTCCTTCTGATCGACAAGTTGTCTTTCATTTTGATAATGTCCTCTCTTCCTGGTGACTCACATGCTCAACATGTTTATTCTCAAAAGAAAAAGATTATTCATTTATTACATGTTGTGAAAAATTACTAGACTGGAGACAGTAAACTGTCACATAAAAATTATAATATGGCAGTAGCCTTTGGAGGATTAGGCTAACTCTTTGTCAAATATCACATCACAGACAGTAACTACATTTATCCACTTAGATACTAGCTAGATTTCCAACCTGGAGAACTTTCTAATATCTAAGGCACTAATGAAAATAATAATTGAACTAGCAGGGATTCACTCCACAGACTAATTCAGCAAACCAAATGAGAAATCCAGGTTTCATTAGAGTATTTAAGATTGAATCTGTGATGGTGTAGTGCACCCATACTGCATCAGTATTGCACCCAAATTGCATCCTTAATGCATCAGTATTGCACCCATATTGCACTCAAATTGCATCCTTAATGTGTCCTTATTGCACCAATATGGCACCCAACTTGCGTCAGTATTGCACCCAAACTGTGTCAGTATTGCATCCTTAATGCGTCCTTATGGCACCAATATTGCACCCAAATTGCGTCAGTCTTGCACCCAAATTGCGATATGTTAACCCCAAATTGCGTCATTAATGCACCCATATTGCGTCCTTAATGCTGCGACATGTGAACGCATGATATGGTGAATGTGCCATTCAGAATGACGTGAAATGTAGAAATTGCGACACTTTAAGATGCATAACTTTAATTGAGACAGTTTAAATGACGCGGCCGAATACATGCGTCATTATATGACGTGAAACTTTACATGCAACACTTCAAAAGGATACCAATTACTAGTGCCCTCTCCCAGACACAATCAGTGGTTTTGAGATGGACAGTGAGACAGTGGAACAAGGCTAGAATGTCACACTGTATACATTATATAAGTAATCCTCAGGATGACACAATTTAGCTTGGGGAATGCCGCTTGCAGGCCAACTCTACAGAAAAGACTCCTAAAAGTTTATCTTTTATGTCATAGGTTTAAAGTAAAAGACATGATTTTTATGAGTCTTGTGGCCTTGATGCGGAGATTGAGTTATTTGGGTATTTATAGGATGAAATATGATGATCGTGGAACCTGTGCATGTAATTGGCTGGAATATACACACACATATATATAGATATGTGCATGTGTGTGCATGCATGTACATGCATGTATTTAAAAGAAATGGCAAGATTTCTAGGATCAGATGTTTGTTTTTTTTCTCATTTATACATGTGTATGTAATATATATGTGTGTGTATATGTGTACACATGAATGGGAGTACATTTTAGATATACTTGTGGTTCTGGATTTATTTTGATGGGAGCCTGGAACACTGTATCCTAGTAGGTAGTATTCGTATTGTAATATGCTTGTATATATCAATTTTTGTATAGTCACCTTTTTACCCTGGTGAGAGACCGTACTGGTATTAGGAATACTTTTCTCTATTAAAAGTGGAGCTCTTAAGTATTTAAACACTTTTCTCTTAGAGAGGAATTTTCTCTAAAGAAGAGGTCAGAACTAGAACTCAAAACTCATTTGAAGAGAGAAAAGGATGATATAAACGATCTTTAGTTAAGATCTCATAGCCACATACAACAAAGGACAGCAAAGGACGAACCAGCAGTTGGAGAACAGCACACTCCACTATTTGAAAAAGAAGCAGGAACTCTGGGACAGTGGATGCCAAAAAAGCACTACATTGCACTACAGTGTTTGGGGAATATATTGAAAACAGTGAGTCACAAAGCTTTCAAGTTTAACCCCTTAAGGACTGAGAAAATCTGAGGTGGAATTCACTTAAGGACCAGAGCAATGCTGACCTTTTTGACTATGTCTTTGTTCAACAGTATTTTCCCTCTAAGGCTTTTATTCCAGCCACAAAAATTATATACTGATTTTTTACGCACAAATAGGGCTTTCTTTTGATACCACACTTATATGGGTAGCCCACCATTTATTTTAGTAAAATTAAGGAAAACGGTAAAAGAAAAGTAAAAAAACAGTTTTTTTTTTCTCTTGTAATCATTTGGGCACAGTGGGTTACATTTTTATGGCGACTGCATGAAAGGTATGACCAGTCAGTCTTACCTACAAAATGGGCAGTTTTAAGTGGGCACTGTCCCCCCTGGGTGAAAATCCCTATGTTCCTTTTTCCCACCATATTTTCCCACTTTTTTATTGATGACATTTGGTGGTGTGAATGAGTGTATTACATGGCTCCAAAAAATCACACTATCAATTTTGTTTCTTGACATGTTTTTTTTTTTTTTATAAAAAGTTATTTTTGTAAAAAAAAAAAAATTGTTTTGTTTAAAAAAAAAAAAAAAAAGTGCATTTTGCAGGTCAGAAATTGACCTGCATCCAATCAGCCTCCAGCACCAGCACTGAAGGTAATACCCCCAGCTGCTGCATTTTTTTTCCACTAGGTGTCTCCTCTTTGCTTGTCTGTCCCTTACTTTGATCGTAAGGGACAGAGAGGACACACAGAGGCAGTATGAATTTCCTACTGCCTCATTCCTTCAGAATGCCAGTATATGTGATCGCTGCTGCAGTGATCACAAAACCCGGCACAAGTGAGAAGGGCTGAGACTGAACGCTCTGGTACCAGAGCGCTCAGCCTCAGCCTGGGGTGAATGATAGCAGCGTGCATGGAGGCCCAATGGTATAATTTAACCCATGACGGTCCAGGACCGTCTTGGGTCCTTAACAGGATTCTACCCATGAATGTCCTGGACCGTCATGGGTCGTTAATAGGTTAAGAAACTGTAATAGAGGGATTCACTTGTGGTCTCTGTAATCCACTGAATTGATATCATTTGCACTTCAATGGTATGGGACTTTTTACATCTATAGTCCTGCAAGTGGTCACGTATATAAAATAAATCATATAGATTAAATCCATACTGTTGTTAACTTTTGCTGTCTATAAAAAAATATACTCCTTGGTAGCGGGTGATACAGATATTCAAGATATATAGAATATTATATTTTTGCAGTGTACAGTGCATGGACTTTATATATAACCTACATGGATTCCAGTTGCTTAAATGCAGCATAATGACTGAGTTCTTTAAACTTCAGAAGATGGTAATCTGAAGAAGGTAATGATTATATTATCTGGACAGCGATTTAGTTTTGATTGACTCTGTTTAGGGATACAGTCTCTCTAGGTATTTTAGTATTATAGAATTTAAAATGTTTATATTTTTATTTTATTTTTTGTTTTTATGATGATGGATCATTTGTATGTTTATGCTTATTTAATATTGTGGGTCTAAGAATTTTGTGTGTGTTTGGATATTTTTTCTCTACATATACTATAAACATTTAATATAAATAAGTGTATGTTGAGAATTATTTTGCTCAAAGATACTTTTTAATTGAGTATATTTCCTGGTGTGCATGTTGATTTTTTTTCCTGTGGTATATGGTTGTATTGTTTCATCTTATATCATTTTTGCTAATTTGATTATATGTTAATTGATGGAACAGACCATAGAGTGGATATGTATATGTATGAATTACAGTACATGGGTGTCATTTCCCACACGTGGTGAGGAGGTAGGAGCTGTATCTCTATTGGAGGTTTCACTTTACTGGATGACTGTAAGTATTGGTTATGTGTGCTATAGATTGCCTATATATACACATCATTTTGTGTGTTTTATGTGGTGATACAGACATTAGGATTATTTGCCACATCTAGAGTAGCATTTTAAGCTCCTGTCATATAACGTTGGATTTGTGGGATGCATTGTTTATATTTATGGTGTGGGAATTAATCATAGTGTATTTGCAATGTTTATTTTTTAGACCTTCAAGAAAACAGTTTACTATACCTGCTACTGTACTAGTTTCTGAAGCACCAAGACATAATTTCTTTATTGCTGATTTTTAGCCGAAGAGTGGGTATTTTTCTCTGGGCTGCTAGTTAACTAGTTTTTGGTTGTGGCCTCTCCCACGCACACTGATTAATGTGCATCTAGGGCTAGATTCTATTGCAGGTGCTAAATATTAACACCCATTTTATCAAACATTTTCCTATTGAAGTCTATGGGGAAACCTGGAGATAAAATCATTGATAAAAGTAGCACCTGTAATAGAATTTAGCCCCTAATTTTCTATTCTGGTGGTGGTGCTGTTCCTATAAATTATTACGGCAGTTACTCAAACTCTCAGAGTGCACTAAAAAAATCTGTCTTTTTTGCATTTTAAATTATCTGTACAATTTCAGTTTTATTACTCCTATATTAAACTATCTATTATATTTTACTGGAGCCATTTTCTGTATACACCTGCTTCTACATCAGTACATCTTATCACAACCATGAAGTGAGCAGTGACCTGAGTGTCCGGTGTGGAGATGGGCTGTACTCTCCTACATGATTGCTGCTTGATAGCATTTTCCTCTGGTCATTGACAATGTAACCAGCAGCACTGAAAACCCTCTCAGACTCAACGCTTGATGGAGGACAACTAAGGGTTTCCACTGCAGTATGTGTCAATGCTGGCCACACACACTGCTTTTTTTGCCAATGGGGAGTTATTGTTTCTACATAGAACGTAGCTATCCTGTAAGTAAGTAGAAACCATCTCCCATGCAGTGTGACCACTTCTAGGAGCGACACGGTTTTCCTGTGTGTCAGTTACCAAACCATACTCAGGGAGCAAGTCCCAAAGATATGTGCCACCACCACCACTACGAATGTTGGGTTTTTGCCACCACTGCTGAGACCCATGAATTGCCCTGTGTTCAGAATGGGATATTCTGGTTGATGATGTAGCTGCTTCTACTGGTTGAAGTGCTTTGCTGGCTTCCTTTTCAGTATACTGTCTAGATGTTTGTTGTGCCCTCACGTTCTCCCTCTCATCCTACTCAATGCAACCCTCCACTTAATCAATAAGCATATATCTATATTCCTTGACAGAATCCGATTCCTCAGAGAGTTGTGGCTGATCGTCATGGTTCCTTGTTGTGACAAACCGCTGATGGCCCTTTGTGTCAGGCATGCCTAACATGTACTTTGTGAGTATCATTTTTTGTTTTATTGTAATTCCACTGATTTTCACTATTGGGCACAATCTTTCTTTTAGTGTTTCTAATATACGCATTAAACAATTATAACTTGGATATTAGTAAACACTGCTACTAACAGTCTGATTAAAACAAATAAGTTTGATATATAATAACATTTTAATTAAAAATATTCCAGCATTTGGAATACCTTTGTTTTAACTTAGCAGGAAAGGCTTTATAACAAATTTTCTTTCATAAAACAAATACTACTCCTTTAATAACTATTTCAAAAGTTTTTTTCTATAACTGAACAGCTGTTTATTCACAAAACTAATTTGCCCAACAAATGGAGGGCAAAAAACTGAATACCCCTGACAAAGAAGCTACTGGGTCACCAGAAGGCCAATAGATGTCAACAGAGATAGCTATAGTTTGCACTGGCAAAGAACAATATTGGTTGTATCTTTTGTATATTTTGCTACAATCAAAGACTGCAGATCAGAAAAACTTAAACTGTAATTTTAGTTCCTGTAATACTGAATTAAAGGACACTAATCACCATTTAAAATTTGTGATAACTTCCCATTAAATAATGCATATGAAAAAAATGTGAGGAATTCCTGTTGAGTAATACAAGGGTAATCCCACTGCAGGGAGATGAATTGTTACAAAGTTTATACAGTTTAAAATGTTGTTTTGTTTTTCTTTTTTTACATTAAAGCGGAACTGCCACCCTATATAAAGTCGACCCCCACAATTATTAGGCATATGGTGCCTAACTTCTTAATAGTGCTATTATCTCACACAAGTACCTGGTTCTGAAGTAATCCTTTTTTGTTCAGAGACTGACGGCCAGGCTTCTTGCTTTAGAGCTGTATGTGCGCCTGCGCCATCAGTGGCTTCTGGTGCCTTAAGGCACTATGCAATGCCTCATAGAGGAGACCGAAAGGACAGCTCAGGCACGCAGACGTCTCTAAGCAAAGATGTCTATGTGCAAGCCTGGCTTCTGGTCTCAGAAGAATAAGGATTACTTCAGAACCAGGTTTCAGATAATAGCACTATTAAGAAGCTAGTCACCATATGCCTAGTTATTGGAGGGCGACTTTATAAACAGTGGTAGTTCTACTTTAACAATGTCATCTTGTATCCAGGTTATGTACCATTCACCAGGAACACATGCAGTTCTTCTATTGCATTCTGGGTGAGTCACAGCCTACAATTCTAAATAAAATGTGGTAAATTTGAGTAAATCAATTGTCTACAGTAGAAGAATCCTTCTTTTACACAGTAGGAAATGTCCTGAAATGTACTTTAATTCCTTTAAAGGGATAGTAATGTTTCATAATAAAAGCAGCTCTAATTAATCATCATAGTATTTGGACTTTGGAGAGCGTTATTTCAATACTGTCAGAGTTATAGTTCAAGAATAATTCAATGACAAAGTATCCCCCTCCCACCCCTTTTACTGATGTAACACTGCTCAGCCAGAGAAGAAGGGAGGTGCCCAGGTAGACTGCAGAGAGGGACAATCTTCAATTAAGATAAGGGAAAAACCTGAAAAACTTGTCAAAGGGGGCAGGGCTTTCATTGTTTTCATAGGAAGAAGATTGTCCCCTGCTGTTATCTGTCTGGTCTATGGACTGGATTCTACATCTGAGAAGAGATGGTTTACACTAGGTAAAAGGGGTGGGAGGGTAAACTTTGTTTATGAATATCTCTTAAACCATAAAGGTTGGAGAGATAAGACTCATATTATTCTTCATGTTTTTTTAATGCCTACAAAATAAAGATCAAATGAAGTATTACTATCCCTTTAAAACAAGTTTACTCCTTTAATTGCATTGAATCTGTAAAATTTATGGAGGAACAAACTCAAATAGAAACAATAATTGTGTTTTCCTAAAACAGACTGTTTTAAATTTATCATCAAAATGTGATGCTCATACCAGAAATACAAAACATGTTCCCTACTTAAATATAATTTCCATACATATTAATGATTAATATATAATCTCCCCATTTATCACTGAGTCTGAAACAAATCAGTTGAATAATATTTTGCTGCATAAACAGTTTATTTTGAAAGGAGCTATTTACTGCTTTAGGAGAAAACATGTTATTTTGTTTTTTCACAGAACCCTAAAGAAAATGTATCACTATAGTAAATAGCCACAATTTTTAAGCTGCTACAATAACTCTGAGGCTATTGTACAGCTCTGTACAAAGAAACCACAGGCATACAATTTCATGTATAATAATAAGTAAATGTGAGTTTCATAAAAAAATGAATGGAAATGACTGTTTCAGAGTGGCTCTGAACATGATCAATAGCTAAATAGAGCTCAGTGCCACAAATGAATGCAAAATAAGTATTGTTTAGCTGAAAAGACATTAACCCTTTTAGTGCCAGAGGGATGTCCAATGCATGGCTCCTCAATGAGTAGGACATCCTTCTGATACTGGAAGAGTTAATGGGAATATCATAATCTGGGTGAGAAACAAAGTTGGAAAAAGCCCCAGTCCTTGCCAAGCAATCACATAAAAAATAGCGCCACATAGGAATTAATCTTTTGGGGATTTATAACTAAGAGGTGATAAAGAGGTGATAAAGCTGAGATAACTTCTCCAGTCATATCACTTCTGTTCTTATGTTATTCCATGTAGCCTATGCGCCACAGAATAAGACAGGAACAGAAGAAGTGATAACACTGTAGAAGTCATCTCCACTGTACTTCTACCGTGTTATCACTTCTGTTCACCTCTTTATTACTTCTTAGTGCATAACCCTCTTTGAATTTTACCACATGACAGGAGGCTTCATATTTTGCTTATCTTCCTTTACTGAAATCTCCATAGCAGCACAGATCATTTACATAACCAATCAAAAAACAGCAATCAAGGCCATATAAGACCCCAACTCCACCCACTCCTCCTCTTTCTTGCTGCTCCAACAAGCTGCACAGGTCAGAGTACTGTTTCTCTGTATATATTTTTACACAAGCTGCATAGGTCAGAGTACTGTTTCTCTTTATGTGTTTTACACAAGCTGTATAGGTCAGTACTGTTTCTCTGTATATGTTTTTACACAAGCTGCACAGGTCAGAGTACTGTTTCTCTGTATATGTTTTTACACAAGCTGTATAGGTCAGAGTACTGCTTCTCTGTATATGTTTTTACACAAGCTGTATAGGTCAGAGTACTGTTTCTCTGTATATGTTTTTACACAAGCTGTATAGGTCAGAGTACTGTTTCTCTGTATATGTTTTACACAAGCTGCATAGGTCAGAGTACTGTTTCTCTGTATATGTTTTATACAAGCTGCATAGTTCAGAGTACTGTTTCTCTGTATATATTTTTACACAAGCTGTATAGGTCAGAGTACTGTTTCTCTGTATATGTTTTATACAAGCTGCATAGGTCAGAGTACTGTTTCTCTGTATATGTTTTATACAAGCTGCATAGGTCAGAGTACTGTTTCTCTGTATATGTTTTTATACAAGCTGTATAGGTCAGAGTACTGTTTCTCTGTATATGTTTTTATACAAGCTGCATAGGTCAGAGTACTGTTTCTCTGTATATGTTTTATACAAGCTGTATAGGTCAGTACTGTTTCTCTGTATATGTTTTATACAAGCTGTATAGGTCAGTACTGTTTCTCTTTATATGTTTTTATACAAGCTGTATAGGTCAGAGTACTGTTTCTCTGTATATGTTTTTACACAAGATGCCTAGGTCAGAGTACTGTTTCTCTTTATGTGTTTTTACACAAGCTGCATAGGTCAGAGTACTGTTTCACTTTATGTGTTTTTACATTGTTTGTCTAATGTTCTTTTACACTATAATTGGTTTTCATGGTATGATATAGTATGGGGCCTTTGGGCTCAAGTTCTGTTTTTCTTTCTTATATATACATAATTTGTTTTTTCTAATGTGCTCATGTATATGTATGTTTGTGTGGGATTTTTTCACAAAGCGTTGCCGTCCCTAAAATCCTGTTACACGTGTCTTATTTCTGAAGTGCTGTGTGTGTATGTGTGGGGTCCGTTGTTTCCCTTCTAGCGGGGTTAGCAGGGCCTGGGACCATTAGTTTCTTCTGTGTCCCCTTTGGAGTTGCTCGGTGGTCTGTGGCCCACTCGTAGCTTCGGCGGCCATCTTGGATCTCGCATCTCGCGAGATCTCGGCGGCCATTTTCTTTTCTGGCTGAGTGGTTCTCGGTCGTTCTGAAGTCTCTCCCTTCAGTCAGGGTGGGGCTCCAGTGTGACCGGGGAGCGCTCAGCCTCTGTCTACACCTCATTGGTAAATTACAGTCTCACTACTGTAAGGTTTTTGCTTGTTATAAACCTCACTGGTTCATTACAGTTTTGATTGTGGGTGAGCCCCACTGTTGATTGGGGTGAGCCCCCTGCTTACATTGCTACTTTTGAGTAGTCCTTGTGCCATGCCTTGCATGGGTTTTCCCCTGGAGGAGTTTCTGACAGCATTTGCAATTTTTTTGGATCATCCACTGCATTTAAAAAAAAAAAAAACAAAAAAAAAACAAACAAACCACTTTTACTTCACATTCTGGGTGAGCCCCAGCTGTTCTTAGCAGGTATTCGCCCTATACCTTTCGGTTTCTTTATTTTGGAAGGTACTTACCCTGCAAATATATTAGTCTGTTGGTTTCACCAGGGTGAGCCCCTGAGGTGTATCTGGGGTGAGCCCCCATGTTAATGCTAGGTGTCTTCTTCCATGCTTGACATGGGTTTTTCTCTCGGAGAGTTTTTACTTTCCTCTGTCCCTTATATATTTTTGTATATTTGCAATGGCAGGGTGTGCCCTCTGCTGCACCTGGGGTGAGCCCCCATGTTATGGATATTATTGAAAAAAAAAAAAACAAAAAAAAACAAAAAAAAAAACAAATACTGAACAGGTTGGTTATGATCACTTGGGGTGAGCCCCCATTTTTTTCCTGATAACAGGGTTGAGTGAGGTATATGGGTGGGGTGAGCCCCCATTTCCAACTTCTGGTTATTCTGGAGGAAGCCATTCCTTTCCCTCTTTGTCCATGTGATTTAAACTATCTGCTACAGTTCTTCTGTGGCTATTGGGGTGAGCCCCTGCATTACATCTAGGGTGAGCCCCTTAACATCCTGCCTTAGGGCATGTATACATCTGGGGTGAGACCCCATCCTAGCAGTCCATACTATCCTGCCTTCTTTCTGGTGTGCCCCTGGGGTGAGCCTCATTGTATCCTGTTGTGGGATGGGTCTATTTTCATGTGCTGCATAACAAAAAAAAAAAAAAAAAAAAAAAAAAAAATTCTGCTTTGTGTTTCTTTTACACCTACTTGGTTAGAGGAATATGCCTTTCTCTGTTTTTGCTGGGCCCTCTGAGGTGAGCCCTCACTTATCGGACATACCTTAGATATGCTGAGGATGAGCCCCTCTCTTCTCTGGTTTATATACATATACTGAGGGTGAGCCCCTCTTCTATGCTCATGCTTTGGGGGTGAGCCCCCCTTGAATCTCAATTTGTGTATGCACAATCTTTCCCTGTGTCAGTCTGGTTCTTTTTATTATAAGGTCCAAATTTCTGCCATCTGTTCGGGGTGGGTTTTCACTGGGTGAACCCCAGATGTCCCTGACTGGTTTGCTCCAGCGTCTGGTTCCTGAATTCAGTTCTGCATTTGTGATAGTCAGGGTGAGGCCCTGTGGTGTCACTGCGGTGAGCCCCCATGTTAAGGATATTAGGGCTTCCTGTTTATTACTTTGGGTGAGCCCCATTCTGTCCTTGGGGTGACCCCCCTTTTTTTTCCTTGGTTCTGTTACTTCAAGGTTCCTTGGGATTGCGTTGTGTCGGATGCGCCCTCCTTCTTTTGGTCATTGACGTTGGTTTTTTCTCCTTTCTGGTTTTTCCATATTTACGTTTTAATTGGGTGAGCCCTTTGGGAATATTTAAGGGTGAGCCCTTTCTTTCACGTTATAGGCTATTGGGGGTGAGCCCCTGTTAGGTTCTATTTGCGACTATTTTTGGGCCTCCTGAGATAGTCGGCCATTCTGAGGTGATCTCTCAGGTTAATTTTGCCCTTGGAGTTTGGCCATGCTCCTTTACGGTGGGAGTGCACCCTGGCTATAGTTTCATCTATGTGTATGTATATGTGTATATATATATATGTGTATGTATATATATATGTGTGTATGTATATGTGTGTGTATAGTATTTTCTGCGGTAGTTTTTATGACTGGTTATATTTATATATAGATAGTTCTATATCTGTGACTACTGAGTCTGTCGCTAAGGAGGCCGCTTTCTGGTACACCTGGGGTGTTTGGTTCTGTCCTATATATCTCCTTTTCCGGGACTCAGGTGATTCTTTCGGAGTCTGGATCGGCTTTAGTTCATGTGTTTGGTGTACCAACCTCGGTTGTCTATGCTTTCTATCCTCCAGTGTACACGTATCATACATAGCGTCCATGCGTACCAAACCCTAGTGTACACATTTCCCTTCTGTGTGGGGGTTATATTTATGGGGATTATATTGTTTATATACACTATCCGTAGATGTTGGTTTTGTTTTACTCATATTCATTTTCTGTAGATTCTAGTGGGTATTACACGTATTCATTTTCTGTGGATTCTAGCTTGTATTTCACTTCTTCATTCCTCTACTTTGTATTTTCTTATATACTATCTGTACATACTAGTGTGTATTGCACGTATTCAGTCTCTGTAGATTCTAGTGTGTCGTACACTTATACATTATCTGTAGATTCTCGGGTGTAGTACACTTATACATTATCTGTCCATTCTAGTATGTATTACACTTATGCATTGTCTGTAGATTCTAGGGTGTAGTACACTTATACATTATCTGTACATTCTAGTGTGTAGTACACTTATACCTTATCTATACATTCTAGTTCGTAGTACACTTATACATTATCTGTAGATTCTAGTGTATATTACACTTATACATTATCTGTAGATTCTAGGGTGTAGTACACTTATACATTATCTGTACATTCTAGTGTGTAGTACACTTATACATTGTCTGTGGATTCTAGTGTATATTACACTTATACATTATCTTTAGATTCTAGGGTGTCATACACTTATGCCTTATCTGTAGTTTCTAGTGTGTATTACCCTTATATATTATCTGTAGTTTCTTGTGTGTATTACACATATATTATCTGTGGTTTCTAGTGTCTTTTACATTTATACATAATATGTAGATTCTTGTATGTGTTACACATCTACATTAGCTATGGAGTCTATGGTGTCTGACACGTATACATTGTCTGTAATTTAGGGTGTGTGTTACACATTCATTATTTGTAAATTCTAGGGTGTTACAAGTCTACATTGTTGGTAGATTCTGCTTTGTCTTTTGGTTTATTTGTCACCCTAATTCGTAGGATTTTTTTTGTAGGCTTGTTTTGCTTTCTTGTGCGGAGGTTACTACTTCTCCACGTTTGTTTCCATCGGGTCCGGTTTTGGTTTCGTAGGTCAGGCCCAGGGTTTTAGGTGACATTAGCTAGAAGGACTTCGTTGGGTTTTGACTCTGGCAGGAGTTCATGTTTCGTTTGGTGTGCATTCAGTTTGGGGAGCAACTGCTTTGTGGGCTCTGTCTGCAGAGGTGCTGTGGTGGACCTTTTGTCTTAGACGGACTAGTATTGGGAAAACTTGTTTCACATTTTCTTTTTTCCGTCCTTTTCATGCTCGTTTTTCTTTGATGTTTTAGCGTTAAAAAAGCAAAATATGAAGCCTCCTGTCATGTGGTAAAATTGTAGATTATGTTAGCGTAGTGTACTAATAATCTTAATTTTAGTAATGACAGGAGGCGAATATTTTCCCTCCCTTTTCCCTCCCTGTGTGTTTTGTTTTTTAGGTTTTATTAGGGAAGAATGGTGGAATTTGGTTTGGAGTCAGTTATGGGTGTTTTTGTACATTTATTTATGTTTATTCATAATGTCTGTGTTTCTTGTATGTATTATTGGTATGTCTATTGATATTTCCTGGTGTACTTTCATACATTTCTTTTCTTTCAGTGTCTCTCCTACCGCAAGGTCAGTTTGCTTGAATGGTCCTGGCATCTTGTTTTGCTGCTCCGAGGGGGATGCGGAATCTTGAAGACGTCATGTTGGTTGCTGATGTTAAGATGTCATGTTGTTTGCTTGTTTGTGCAAAGAAAGAGGAGGAGTGGGTGGAGTTGGGGTCTTATATGGCCTTGATTGCTGTTTTTTGATTGGTTATGTAAATGATCTGTGCTGCTATGGAGATTTCAGTAAAGGAAGATAAGCAAAATATTCGCCTCCTGTCATTACTAAAATTAAGATTATTAGTACACTACGCTAACATAATCTACAATTCCAGAGGAGTAGAGAATGCATGAATGGCACTGAAATTGTTAGGTGGAAATTATCTCACTGTCGGTGGAAGGGGGTGGGGGTAAATACGTTTTAAAACATTTATTAACTTTTTGAGTGCCAGAGGGGTACACAACGCATTGCAGAGCAATGTGTTGCGTTCCCCTCTGGCACTCAAAGGGCTAAACAGACAATTAGGGTTTTTTAGGGAAAATCTTTCTAGCACTTGTTTTTGCCTATATTTGGTTTTCCTTTAATCAGATGAACACAGCCACACATGTTAGGAAATTTCATTTATACATTAAAAACTGGATACATTTTAGTTAATGTTAAAATAAAGTCAAAGTTAAATAAATATTAAAAGTATTTTTTTAAATGGCAGTAACCTGCTACAAGTATATATTTATATTAAAGTGCATATGTTAACAATGCTCTGTTCCTTTAAAATCTCTGCTTGGAAATGAAAAGGGCTAAACATTAAAAACCACCCTCCAACCATTCAGTGTTAACCCTTTAAGTGCAAGAGGGGTATGCAACGTACCCCTCTGGAACTCAACGGACTAAAAAAAGAAGAGCTCATATAAAGGATGTAAATGTGAGGCGTTATAATTCTATTTATATTCAAATTCAAAGATATGTAAGTCTTTACTGCTCCTTTAAAGGGATAGTAATGTTTCACAATAAAAGCAGCTCCAATTAATCTTCATGGTATTTGTACCATGGAGAGTGTTATTTCAGTTCTGTCAGAGTTGTAGTCCAGGAGTAATTGAATGATAGATTATCCCCCTCCCACCCCTTTTACTGATATAACACTGCTCACCTCAGAGCAGCAAGGTGGTGTCCAGGTGGATCGCAGAGAGGGACAATCTTCAATTAGCATAAAGGAAAAACCTGTCAAGGAGGGAAGGTTTTTCATTATGTTCATATTAAGAAGATTGTCACTTGCTGTGAGCTGTCTGGTGTCAAGACCGATTCCACATCTGAGGGGAGGTGGCTTACACTAGGTAAAAGGGGCAGGAGGGGAATACTTTATCATTCAATTATTCTTGAACCACAACTCTGACAGTATTGAAATATACTCTCCATGTCCCAAATACTATGAAAATGAATTGGAGTTGCTGTTTTTGTAAAACATTACTATCCCTTTAAATACACTTCTGCCTAAACAAGAACTAACACATCACTATGAACATTGGGTTGTTTTTTTTTTTGTTTTTGTTCAAATGATAACATCTTCAGTCACAGAGGTGAACATTACATCCAGGACTGACGGAAGTTGTTATCTTTTCAGCAAAGACACAAGGGAAAAATGCATAGGGGGCCACTAGGATTTTCTGTCCATAGTAAAGTAAGTGGGATATTATTAGATGGAGGACCAATGACGTGCCAGGACCATCACAGCTGTCCTGCACCTAAGGACCAGTGACAGTCCTGGCACATCATGGAATTCAGGGGTCCCCACCCAGAATGCCAAACTGCTGGCTGTTAACCAATTATTTTAACACTTTTATTAACTCCCCAACCCCCATATTTTGAAACCAATGCTTGATATTAATCAGAATTTAGTGCAAAGACTCCAGACACTGCCCTTCAACCATGAAGGCTTGGGGAGGCTGAACCTCCCCAAACATAATTGGCTGACTTCTTCAATTTCCGTAGAAAAGAATGGAGACACTGTCTGAATCAGCACAATTAAAGGAACACCAACACCTAAAATGGATCTGGGGTTATACATACTATACCTTCTACTTCATAACAGATTCTGTAAAAATCTAAATGTTCTGAGGCCTAAAATCTAGTCTTACATATGCTCTCAGATGGATCCCACTTCTGTCTTTTCCAGGACTCACATTAATATTGCCATCAGTGGCTACTAACCTCAGTACATTAATATCATTAGCTGCACACTAACAATTAACTGAATTGCAAGTTTAGGAGTAGATTTCAGAGATCTAACAAAAAACAACTAAATTTTACAGATGCCAGCTGGAAGTACATGATATTTAAAATTATGCAACCCAATTAAATTTTTTGGTGTTAGTGTTCATTTAAAATATATCAACATTAATAGGATTTAATACCTGCTGCTCCCGACATTTTAGATGCCAGTTCATCCTTCTATGTGGCACCTGCAGGGGTTCAAATGGGAGGACCAATTTTTTTTGCTACCAGACTTTGCATTCAGGTCCAAAAGTAGCCCCAAACAAGTTTGCCAATAGCCTACGTTGGCTATTTCATAACCATTGCCACAGCCCAGCAGTTATACATTCTCTCAACAACTTTCTTCTCATGGAACCAACAACCCTCATCCCACCCCCAGCCTAAATAAACTTTTGTCCATATTCCAGGACTTGAACATCCTGGTAACAATGGATAAAACATGCTGTCCCTCTTCAGCCGTTGATTTCCTAAATATGACTCTCAAGTCCGAGAAACTAGAGGCCAGGTTGCCAACTGATAAAGTCCTTCATATTCATTCCGTCATACACCAATACTCTGCCCAAGAGTCCCTCACTCATGTCCAACTCCAAACCATTTTCGGTCACTTAACTTCACCATGAGAATTATCCCACAAGTCAGATCCTTCATATCCCATCTCCTTTCCCTTCTCTCAACAGCACCAGACTCAGCTTCTTATATCCATTTTAACCAATCAATCAGCCCAGTCAGTCTTAACCATGTGGTCCCATTGTCTCCAAGAATTGAAAGGCAGCTCCTTGTTTCCCCCATCCCCATACCTAAATTACCACTCCATCCAAACAGAAGCAGCAGCAGGTTTTGGTTTGCAGCTATCAAAGGCAGTGACCGATTCACAGAACCTTGGCCTCAAGATGCCCTGGACCTGAACCTTCCCCCTTTCACCTCCACATCTCCACTATTTCAAATATACCCAATTGTAGCAGGAGCATTGTGGGACGACCAATAGTTAGGCAAAACGGTCACCTTTTTTTTACAGACAACAAAGCCACTTGCCATATCATTAACAAGGCAGATCCCCTTCCCCAATTATAATGTTTCTTTGGAAGATGACTTGGCTCACAATGCAATACAAGTTTATTTTCAGCTCATTCATCCCAGGTTACAGTAATTCGGCCTCTGATGCTTGTTCCCATTTTAATTTCCAGGTATTCTAAAGCATCCTTCCCTCTGTGAACTCACTGCCCTCTCACCTCCCTCAGTTCAAAGGCCTTATTATGCCTTGAAATCATTAATTTCAGTTATAGACCAAGCTTTAGCCCCCAGGATCCGCAAGACATAGACAAGCTTGGTCCTCCTTTCTACATTTCATCACTCAACCAAACCCTCCTGCCATTCTCACCTCAGTCAGTCCTTCTTTCACTCAGCTCTCAGCTAGCCCCAGTTACCATCACTATATCTTTCATGAATCCAACACTACATAGCTTTCAAATTCCCCTGCTCACCTTCCATATTTTCTAACTAGAGCATCAAATTGTTATTCAGAGGCCTGTTCACATGCCCTCACCACTACCCCGTACTCGTTTGCCTATCACAGGCTCCATTTTTAGGCAGATACTCAACCACTTTTATACTCACCCTTTTGACTCTGCCACAAACATAGTTCTCACAGCAGCAATCAGCCTACCTTATTTTGGCTTAATGAGGCCAGGAGAATTCATGGCTCGTTAACCTAAATCTAACCTAACTTTTCACAAAGATCACTGTTTATTATTTCTGCCTCTATCCAAGACAGACCAAGCAGGCATTGGTTCCCACATTCCATTTTATCCTACTCACGACCAGTGGTGTCCCTTCAGAGCCCTCCTTCCCTTAGCTTCCTTTTTCAAAACTAAACCAGCAGGCAATTCCCCTCCTGCCAAAGTCAATTGGTCCCTTAACCACAGAAGAATTCACCAAACATCTCAGAACTATTCTAACTCATCTAGGTTTTAAAGGGACACTAATGTTCCATAAAAAATATACTTGTTTTTTAGAGGTTAAAAAAATAAGATATTTGGCACAAAATCCTATCTCTCAAACCTTTACCGTTTGAGAGATATTCGTATGTAAAGTTCCTCCCTCCTCTTCCCCCTCCCCACCGTCTAGCTGACAGCAGGAGACCCCTGTCTGGGGACCAGCCGGCAACTCTGCAGCAGAGCCACAATCGCGTTATTTAAAAATAGTTACTTCATTGGAAAGTTCTATAAAGAGTGCCTGGTTTGCAAGCACACTTTGTAGACCGTTCCCATGAAGTAGTTCTTTTTAAATAATGCGATTTTGGCTCTGCTGAAGAGCCTCCTCAAGTCGCACGACTTGAATCTCCTGCTGTCAGCTGTAAAGGGAAACTTTACAAGTGAATATCTCTCAAACCATAGCAGTTTGAGAGATAGGATTTGTGCCAAATAACTTATTTTTTAAACCTCTACAAAACAAGGATACTATTTATAGACATTACTGTCACTTTCAAGGGACTGTAATGTTTTATTTCAACATGGTATTAAAAAAAAGAAATCCATTGCTTATATCCGATCTCTCAAACCTTTATAGTTTGAGAGATATAACCGGCTAAAGTTACCCCCTCCAGGGCGTTTCACAGAAGTCAGCTCTCTAGCTGACGGCAGAAGATTTCAGTCATTTGACCAGTGGGTGGATCTTCAGCAGAGCGGAAATAGTTCAATCCACAAATAAATACTTCATTAGAACAGTCTACAAAGTGTGCTTGTAGAATCAGACTGCGGGTGAGAAGAGAAATAAAGTAGGCTGTGCCTATTTATTTCCAAAACATATTCATAGTTCAGAACCACTTGTGCTGAGGTGTCATTGATGAACTATATATTTTACCATCCCATCACTTGTATTGAAACATGGTCAGCATGTGATCATTGCTATCCTTACTAATACTACACTGTTGACCACACACGCTGTAGTAAAAGCTTGTGTGAATGGCAGAATGTTATATACTCATGGCAGAAGGTTTGATATGGCATCTTGATACCTCCACTGTCATCTCCACCTACTTTCAGTAAAGAAGTACACAGACATGTTGAAATTCCCATACAGTGAACAACCAACAGACATGGTCACACCTCCTACTTCCCATCTGATTTGCTACACTGACTATAATTGGAGACCGATTGCAGTGGTTATTCTGACATCTAGACAGTATTACACCATGTCTCCTTGTAATCTGGGCATATGCCTAAAGTCTGGAAAGTGATTTGACCTGTGCCTAGCCACAAAAGCGGGGATAAAAATGTGCTATAAAATTATCGACCAATATCCTTACTCCTTACTGCCCACAAGCAACTTTATAAGTATTACCGACTGTCCAAATTTTTCCCCTCGCTTCAATCAGGCTTTCGTCCAGATCACTCAACAGTCATGGATCTTCCAAAATTATCAATGATATCCACTGGTAGGAAAAGGTATTATTCAACAGATGTTAATGCCAGTCCCAGACTACGGGGATGTAGTGTATGCACCTTGCCCAAAAATCCATCTTGGTAAACTTGACACTGTATAATTCATTATGTTGTTTTGTCCTCCAATCACAATACCCATCACTGTGATCTGTTTAAAGGTATAGTAATGTTTCACAAAAACAGCAGCTCCAATTAATCTTCGTAGTGTTTGAATCACAGACAGCGTTATTTCTCGAATGATACAGATTCCCCCTCCTGCCCCTTTTACCTAGTGTAAGCCACCTCCCCACAGATGTGGAATCTGGGCTCTTGACCGGACAGCTCACAGCAAGGGACATTATTCTTACTGTTAGAACAAAGAAAACCCTGCCCCCCTTGACAAGTTTTTCAGGATTTTCCCTTATGCTACTTGAAGATTATCCCTCTCTGAGATCCATCTGAACACCACCTTGCTGCTCTGAGGTGAGCAGTGTTATATCAGTAAAAGGGGCAGGAAGGGGGATACTTTATCATTCAATTACTCTTGAACTACAGCTCTGACAGTATTGAAGTAACACTCTCCATGTCCAAATACTATGAAGAATAATTGGAGCTGCTTTTAGTGTGAAACATTACTATCCCTTTAAAGAGCTAAAGTGGCCAGCACTTGAATCTAGATGTACAAATGTTACAAAATCCAACGGCTTGTGTGTACTCAATAAATGCCAAAACTATAATGTGAATAAAATCCTCAAATGTATTAAAAAATCTATCTACGGCAGTAGAATATATATAATAAACATTAGGAAGAGTGGCAACTTCCACAATATACAAACAAAAAGAACTCTAAATACAAGAGTGGCCACACTATGAATATAGAATATAGAAGCAGTACAAACAACCTAACCCATCCTATAACATAAAGTGATAGAATGCGTTGCTCCCTGTGAGTAGAGATTGTGCATGTGTGGTTTCGCACACAGGGAGCTTCGCTGTGAGCCGTCTGAAGCTTCCCGTTGAGTCTCTCACAGAACGTGCTGATCCGGAGCGGAGAGCTCCGGACGGCTCACCACCTGTCTTTGCTCCGGGGCAGTAGCCAGGGCCGCTGGGTGCACTTTAACCCGTGTATACAGGCTTTGATACTAGTTACTATATAAATCTAATAATCGGCTTCAACAACCAACGGAGAATGTACAGAAAGCCTAACCCGTAAATATGTGTACACAATTACATGTATACTTCTACGGAAAAGGTACAGACAACCCTACCCACGGATGTCTAATGTATACAATCTATATGATAAAATATGAAGTAGGGATGGAACAAATCAAGGTACTAATAACCCTGACCGCTCCTAACCCTACAAAACCAAAAGTGTATATATATATTTTACAGAATACAGCATAAATGGACCAACATTCAAATAGAATCCAATACTTAGTCCCACGTCCACTCCCTGATTAAACAGTGCCCTAGATATGTTAGAAACAACTGCCCATCCAAGGATCTGCTAAATATCAGACAGTAAATGACACATTGATCAACCTGTCTTCCATAAATTAATATCGGTCCCTCCACTATGTATCTGGGAAATATCCAATGATGCACAAAAAAATAAAAAGTGAATATGAAATAAAAATAAAAATAAACCCTAGACTACTATCTCAACATTAATCTACTAATAACTAGTGATGAGCGAGCACCCCAATGCTCGGGTGTTCGGGTGCTCTGACCGAGCACCCCCTGAGGCTCGAGTGCTCGGCCGAGCACCCGAGCCCCATTGAAGTCAATGGGAGGACTCGAGCATTACACCAGGCACCCCCTGCTCTGATGAGGGGAGGGTGCCTGGTCCATAGGAAAAGGGCAGAAAAGGATGGAAACACCACAGAAATGGTTCAGGGACAGCATAGGGAGGATGTCTGGATGCATCTTGGACTCCAACATCGCTGCTGGGAACGATCTTTCGCCCGTAGTACGCCATTTTTACAGACTGACCGTAAAACACACAAAAAGGAAAATAAAAACGACTTTAGGCGAAAAATTGTTACCAAACAATATTTGCTGTATATTTACTTGTATATCATCTGCAAATTCTCCCAAAAATTTCCTTGATTTTCTGAAGTGAGGCCATGATTAAGAGGGAAACGTGCGCAGAGGCAAATTATCCCAAAAATTTCCTTGATTTTCTGAAGTGAGGCCATGATTAAGAGGGAAACGTGCGCAGAGGCAAATTCTCCCAAAAATTTCCTTGATTTTCTGAAGTGAGGCCATGATTAAGAGGGAAACGTGCGCAGAGGCAAATTCTCCCAAAAATTTCCTTGATTTTCTGAACTGAGGCCATGATTAAGAGGGAAACGTGCGCAGAGGCAAATTCTCCCAAAAATTTCCTTGATTTTATTGAACTGAGGCCATGATTAAGAGGGAAACGTGCGCTGAGCTGACCATCTAAAACATTATGGGTGAGGGTCTGCTGCAGAGCTGACCATCCTAAACATTATATGCGAAGGCCCGCTAGTGAGCTGACGCTATAAAACATTATATGCGAAGGCCCGCTAGTGAGCTGACGCTATAAAACATTATATGCGAAGGCCCGCTAGTGAGCTGACGCTATAAAACATTATATGAGAGGGCCCGCTAGAGAGCTGACCCAATAAAACATTATATGAGAAGGCCCGCTGGTGAGCTGACCTATATAAAAATTGTCAAACAGGGCCCGCTGGTGAGCTGGCCCTATATAAAAATTATATCACAGGGCCCGCTGGTGAGCTGGCCCTATATAAAAATTATAGCACAGGGCATATGGAAGAGGAGGAGGAGGATGAGAAGATTAAGAGTCAACCATATACCCGTTTTTTGGGTGGAAGGGGTGAATGGGAATACAGAGTATTCCCATCATTGTAAATAACATATATAAAGTGAGTTTATGTTCCCCCGGGGCTTTCCTCCAGTGGAGTGGAGAAGTCAGGGGAAATCCAGGCCTTGTTCATTTTTATAAGTGTCAACCTATCAGCATTGTCGGTGGAAAGGCGGATACGCTTATCTGTTATGATGCCACCAGCAGCACTAAATACCCGCTCAGACAGAACGCTGGCGGCAGGGCAGGCCAGCACCTCCAAGGCGTAGAGTGCCAGTTCATACCACGTGTCCAGCTTGGACACCCAGTAGTTGTAAGGCACAGAGGGATCATTGAGGACGCTGACACGGTCTGCTACGTACTCCTTCACCATCTTCCAAAACTTTTCCCTCCTTGTGACACTAGGCTGCGCATCAGGGTGAGGGTGCTGGCGGGGTGTCATGAAGGTGTCCCACGCCTTGGAGAGTGTTGCCCTGCCTTTCTCGGAACTGCTGTGTGCTCCCCTTTTCTCCCCTTCTCGGTTGGCCAAGGTAGCACGTACTCTGCCGCCAGCGTTGTCAGATGGAAAATTTTGGAGCAATTTTTCAACAAGAACCTTCTGGTATTGCACCATTTTGCTTGTCCTCTCCACCGGAGGAATGAGAGATGAGAAATTCTCTTTGTAGCGGGGGTCCAGAAGGGTGAACACCCAGTAATCCGTGTTGTCTAAAATGCGTACAACGCGTGGGTCACGGGAAAGGCAGCCTAACATAAAGTCAGCCATGTGTGCCAGAGTACCAACAGTCAAAATTTCGCTGTCCTCACCAGGAGGATGACTCTCAATATCCTCATCCTCTTCCTCCTCTTCTGCCCACCCACGCTGAAGAGATGGAACTAAAGTTCCATGGCTACCCTCTGTAGCGGAGGCAACCGTGTCTTCCTCCTCCTCCTCCTCCTCCTCCTCCGCCTCCTCCAATTGTCGCTGAGAAGACGAAGTGAGGGTGCTCTGGCTATCACCTTGTGTAAGCTCTTCCTCCCCCATTTCCACCTCTTCCACATGCAAAGCGTCGGTTTTAATTGTGAGCAGCGAGCGTTTCAGTAGACACAGAAGTGGGATGGTTACACTGATAATAGCGTTATCGCCGCTCACCATCTGTGTCGATTCCTCAAAATTGCGTAAAACCTCGCAGAGGTCTGACATCCATTCCCACTCCTCACTTCTGATTACAGGAAGTTGAACGGAGAGGCGACGACCGTGTAACAGCTGGTACTCCACTACTGCCCTCTGCTGCTCACAAAGCCGGGCCAACATGTGGAAGGTGGAGTTCCAGCGTGTGCTCACGTCACACAGCAGCCGGTGAGCTGGCAATTGTAAGCGCTGCTGCAGCTTCAACAGGCCGGCCGAAGCTGTAGATGACTTACGGAAATGTGCACACACGCGGCGCACCTTGGTCAAGAGATCATGCACATTGGGGTAGGTTTTTAGAAATCGCTGAACCACTAAATTAAATACATGCGCTAGGCATGGTACGTGTGTGAGCTTGCCGAGCTCCAAAGCCGCCACCAAGTTACGCCCATTATCACACACAACCATGCCTGGTTGCAGGTTGAGTGGCGAGAGCCACTGCTCGGTCTGGTGACTAATCCCCTGCAACAGCTCTGAGGCCGTGTGCTGTTTGTCCCCAAGGCAGATCAGCTTCAGCACGGCCTGTTGATGCTTCCCCACTGCAGTGCTACACTGCTTCCAGCTACTGGCTGATGGGGGAGTGGCGCTGCGTGTAGAGAATTCGGAGGTGGAAACGGAGGAGGAGGAGCCAATAACGTAGGTGCTGGCGGAAACCCTGATGGAGGTAGGGCCCGCAATCCTCGGCGTGAGTAGCACCCGTGCCATCCCAGGGTCCGAGTCGCTCCCAGCCTCCACGACATTCACCCAGTGTGCCGTCAGGGAAATGTAGCGTCCCTGGCCACAAGCACTTGTCCATGTGTCAGTCGTTAAGTGGACCTTCCCAGTAACTGCGTTGGTCAGGGCACGGGTGATGTTACGGGACACATGGTGGTGTAATGCGGGGATGGCACACCGGGAAAAGTAGTGGCGGCTGGGGACCGCGTACCGAGGGACAGCTGCTGCCATCAGGCTGCGGAAGGACTCAGTGTCCACAAGCCTAAATGGTAGCATTTCGATGGCCAGTAATTTGGAAAGGTGTGAGGTTAGTGCTATGGCCTGTGGGTGGGTGGCTGGGTATTTTCGCTTGCGCTCAAATGCCTGGGGTAACGACATTTGGACGCTGTGCTGGGACAGGGAAGTGGATGTGGTCGCTGATGGTGCTTCAGATGCTACAGGTGCAGGGCGGGAGGTATGCGGGCCTGCGCCTTCGACAGGCGATTGGCCGGCACCGAAAACAGGGGAAGAGGAGGCAGTGGTGTGGCCTGCAGACACAGATGGGCGATCCAGGCGTTCCTCCCACTTATTACGGTGCTTGGATGCCATGTGTCGGATCATGCTGGTGGTGGTGAGGTTTCTAGTGTTCATGCCTCGGCTCATTCTGGTGTGGCACAGGTTGCAAACTACAATTCTTTTGTCGTCCGCACTTTCCTTAAAAAAACGCCATACCGCGGAACACCTACCCTTTGGCAAGGTAGATTTACGCAAGGGGGTGCTCCGTGGAACATTTGCGGGCCGGTTTGGTGCGGTCCGCCTTCTTTCTGTAGCCACACCACTGCCTCTTCCAGCCTGTTGCGGTGCTGCAGATGGCTCACCCTCAGGACTGCTGTCATCGCTCGGCTCTACACCTTCCCAGGTGGGGTCAGTCACCTCATCGTCCACCAAGTCCTCCTCCACTTCCTCACTCTGATCATCCTCCTCATGTCTTGATCCCACCACATACTCAGTCATTGACAACTGTATAACATTCTCCTCAACAAGGTCTTGAGACGGAAATAGTGGTTGATTTAATGGCAACTGTGTCTCATCATCATCATCATCATCATCCACTACTTCCTTTGACCTTAAATGCCGTTCACATCTGTCATCTTCTTGTGATTGGGTACCCTCTAGAGGTTGTTAATCAGGGCACAAGATGTCATGTTCCTCTGCAAGCGTGCTTGGAGAGAGGGTCAAATGAAGGATTGGTGATGAGACGAGCTCCTCACTATATCTCAGTGTGGGATCACTTCTTTGAACAGACCGTGTATGGTGGGAGGAAGGATGATCAGAGTGAGGATTATGTTGACCAGACTCTTGGCTACTGAGAGTGGACTTGGTGGAAGACAGGGTGGTGCTTAACCGACTGGAAGCAGTATCAGCTGACATCCAACCGACCACCTGTTCGCAGTGGTCGGACCTCGAGAGTGATGTCCTGCGACGCCCTGTAAAATTAGACATGAAGCTAGGTATGGTGGATGTCTTTCTTTCTTGTGCTCTAGCACCAGGCACAGTTTCTCCGCGTCCTGACCCGCGCCCTGAACTATCAGGATCACGTCCACTTCCCCGTCCCTTTTTACCCGCCTTCTTCATCTTACACGGAATATGTGACTTTAATATTTGAGTTTGAAAACTTAACAGTATTTCTTCCTATTCTGCAACTGTGCAGAGTACACAGAATAGGCTGCTAAACGGCGGTGACACACACTGAATGGAATATGTGACTTTAATATTTGAGTTTGAAAACTTAACAGTATTTCTTCCTATTCTGCAACTGTGCAGAGTACACAGAATAGGCTGCTAAACTGCGGTGACACACACAGAATGGAATATGTGACTTTAATATTTGAGTTTGAAAACTTAACAGTATTTCTTCCTATTCTGCAACTGTGCAGAGTACACAGAATAGGCTGCTAAACGGCGGTGACACACACTGAATGGAATATGTGACTTTAATATTTGAGTTTGAAAACTTAACAGTATTTCTTCCTATTCTGCAACTGTGCAGAGTACACAGAATAGGCTGCTAAACGGCGGTGACACACACTGAATGGAATATGTGACTTTAATATTTGAGTTTGAAAACTTAACAGTATTTCTTCCTATTCTGCAACTGTGCAGAGTACACAGAATAGGCTGCTAAACGGCGGTGACACACACTGAATGGAATATGTGACTTTAATATTTGAGTTTGAAAACTTAACAGTATTTCTTCCTATTCTGCAACTGTGCAGAGTACACAGAATAGGCTGCTAAACGGCGGTGACACACACTGAATGGAATATGTGACTTTAATATTTGAGTTTGAAAACTTAACAGTATTTCTTCCTATTCTGCAACTGTGCAGAGTACACAGAATAGGCTGCTAAACGGCGGTGACACACACTGAATGGAATTTGTGACTTTAATATTTGAGTTTGAAAACTTAACAGTATTTCTTCCTATTCTGCAACTGTGCAGAGTACACAGAATAGGCTGCTAAACGGCGGTGACACACACTGAATGGAATATGTGACTTTAATATTTGAGTTTGAAAACTTAACAGTATTTCTTCCTATTCTGCAACTGTGCAGAGTACACAGAATAGGCTGCTAAACGGCGGTGACACACACTGAATGGAATATGTGACTTTAATATTTGAGTTTGAAAACTTAACAGTATTTCTTCCTATTCTGCAACTGTGCAGAGTACACAGAATAGGCTGCTAAACGGCGGTGACACACACTGAATGGAATATGTGACTTTAATATTTGAGTTTGAAAACTTAACAGTATTTCTTCCTATTCTGCAACTGTGCAGAGTACACAGAATAGGCTGCTAAACGGCGGTGACACACACTGAATGGAATATGTGACTTTAATATTTGAGTTTGAAAACTTAACAGTATTTCTTCCTATTCTGCAACTGTGCAGAGTACACAGAATAGGCTGCTAAACGGCGGTGACACACACTGAATGGAATATGTGACTTTAATATTTGAGTTTGAAAACTTAACAGTATTTCTTCCTATTCTGCAACTGTGCAGAGTACACAGAATAGGCTGCTAAACGGCGGTGACACACACTGAATGGAATATGTGACTTTAATATTTGAGTTTGAAAACTTAACAGTATTTCTTCCTATTCTGCAACTGTGCAGAGTACACAGAATAGGCTGCTAAACTGCGGTGACACACACTGAATGGAATATGTGACTTTAATATTTGAGTTTGAAAACTTAACAGTATTTCTTCCTATTCTGCAACTGTGCAGAGTACACAGAATAGGCTGCTAAACTGCGGTGACACACACTGAATGGAATATGTGACTTTAATATTTGAGTTTGAAAACTTAACAGTATTTCTTCCTATTCTGCAACTCTGCACAGTACACAGAATAGGCTGCTAAACTGCGGTGACACACACTGAATGGAATATGTGACTTTCATATTTGAGTTTGAAAACTTAACAGTATTTCTTCCTATTCTGCAACTCTGCACAGTACACAGAATGTGCTGCTACACTGCGGCGAAGCACACTGAATGGAATATGTGACTTTGATATTTTAGTTTGAAGACTTAACAGTATTTCTTCCTATTCTGCAACTCTGCACAGTACACAGAATGTGCTGCTAAACTGCGACGAAGCACACTGAATGGAATATGTGACTTTGATATTTTAGTTTGAAGACTTAACAGTATTTCTTCCTATTCTGCAACTCTGCACAGTACACAGAATGTGCTGCTAAACTGCAACTTTGCACACTAAACAGAATGTGCTCTAATCTGCAACTGTGCACACTAAACAGAATGTGCTCTAATCTGCAACTTTGAACACTAAACAGAATATATTTTTTTTTTTTTTTTTTTCCCCCCACACAAAATAACCTGCTGCCCCCACACACAGTAGTCCTAAAAAGGACTTTTGGTTCTTTTTTTTCACAATTTTGCTTTTTTTCCTCCCTACACTGACTTTCCCTTCCTATCCTCATCTCTCCCTGGCTAAGACTGAGCCGAACTCGCTGGTCAGGTGCTATACAGCACCCGGCCACGGGTTCTGGCCAGCCAATCAGTGTAATGCCAGCAGCCAACATGGCTGCTGGCATTACACCGATGTCAGAGCCTCCCTGCACGTTTATTGGCTGCGCAGCAGCCGCAAAACGTGCGGGGAGGAGACCCGAACATGGCGGGCGAGCACATGCGGTACTCGTACGAGTACCGCCATGTGCCGAGCAGAGCGATGCTCGAGCCGATCCGAGCATCGGCCGAGCATGCTCGCTCAACACTACTAATAACCAATATATCTAAAAAGTCAGGATATTCAAAAATAGATGCAACTCAACTTTCAAAGTTTATGTCTGGTTGCAACTTATGCAGTATGTCTAAACCTGGGATTATGGTCATAAACAGACTGTTGGAAATACATCAGTCCCACAAATACTTTTGAAGCAACACTTTGTGTTGTGGACTACAGTTTTCTTTCAAAGATGAAATGGCATAGTTAGAAACATACGGTGGGGAGACACAGACGGCAATAGTTACTCACGGCCCTTTTTCCAATGCTCCTCCTTAACCTGTTCTGTGCTGAGACTTGGTTCATCTTTAGAAGAATAATATAAGTAACATTCAACATATTTCAAAGTGGAGCTCACATCTTCCTCAGGGACAAACACACATATTAATCCATAGTAGTTGGAATGATTATATCTGATTCAGACAATTTCTCTTCCAATCATGTGTTAGTTAGAGCTCATTAGCGATAACCATATTATTGTTCTTTCTACTAATAACACCTATTAACACTGTGGAAAGAGAATTCTATTCTAGCTACATCAGACGTTAGTTCTCTGTACATTATTATAGAACATGCATATGGAACTGAGGCTTCAAAATATTTTTCAGAAAATACCACTTTTTTGTTGGAAGATCAAAAAGAATTTATAAGTGTGGTTATCTTATTCATACTTAATCATAACTATTTTTGGTATGAGGATGAAATACTTTCATCCAAACCAAAAGGATCAGCAGTGGGCCCAGGTTTTCACCAAGTTATGCCAAGTTGTATATATGGGTTATTGGGAACTCAATCACATTCGGCGTAACAACCCTTTTGGCGCAAACCTGGTGCTCTGGCACCGATATATAAATTATGTTATTTTCATTTGGGAGGGATCAATGGAGTCTTTAGCATTATTTATTGAATACATAAACAATGATGAATATAATTTAAAATTTTCTGTACAAAGCAGCAAAACACAAGTACATTTTTTTGGATTTCACAATATATATATATAGAGAGTAACCAATTGAAAACAAAAACATACCGTACTTTAAGCCCACAGATATGAACAGTTACATTGATTTAAATAGTTTTCACCATTCATCTTGGTTAATTAACATTCCGAAAGCAGAATTTTTGAGAATAAGATGAAATTGCACAGATTTAAATGTTTTTCAAGAACAGGCAGAAGTTATAAAAGGAAGATTTATGGATAAATGATATGAGAAAAACATGTTAGATACTAATATTTGTAAAATTTCACAGAGAAATAGAAATCAAATGTAAGAAGAGTCAACAGCAATTAAACCTAAAGATAGACAATTAAATATAATTATGCCCTATCATGCAGGCAATACAATTATAAGAAAGAAATATATAAATATTGGGGAATATTAAAAGAAGATAAAACCCTTAATTCAATATTACCAGATAAGCCTAATATAATATATACTAAGGCACCAAATTTAGGAATAAAAATTCCTCCAACTGTAAGACACACTTTAAAAAAAATTGGCTACAAATGGAGACGGGGTTTTATAAATGTGGGGAGTGCATGGGATGCAAAAGCTGTGATATCCCTAAAAAATTAAAACATTTAAATCTGTTTCAAACGGACAAAAGTACAATATCAATAATGTAATCTCTTGCAACACAAAAGGAGAAATATATTTGCTCCAATGTACTTGTAATAAACAGTATGTAGGTTGTACTAAAAGAAGACTTTGTGATTGCTTTAAGGAACATATTTATAATATTAAAATTAGATTGAAAAGCCATAGCATATCAGAACATTTTTATACACATCACCAGTCTAAGGTTAAGGATCTTTCTTTTATAAGAATAGATATTGTAAATAAGAATTGGAGGGGGGGTTACAATAAATCCATGTCACACAAAGAATAGGAGTGGATATATAATCTAGCAACCCTACAACCTTTAGGGCTTAAGGCAGAATTAGAGTTATTTGGATTTTTGAGTTAGAAAAATGTACTTTTATTTAGGTCTATAGATAGGTGATGGTGTCACTATTGGGGGATAGGATGTATGGGTTTATTAGACATTGTGGGTATTGATCAGACCATTTTTTTGGGTAAGCTATATGTGAGATCTTGAATTATAATGTTTAGATATTTGCATTACTTAAATAGTCATGATATTTCCCCTGTTTATGCGGGTTAATGTGATGACTATTTTTATAAATATATGTTATTATGGAGGGAGGGATACTTTGCAGTCCAATTTTTACTTCTCCTGAGTTTTTTCATTAATATATAGGGCTTCTTCTATTTTTGTTCATTTCTTGTTTATCATTTTTTGAGGGTGTGTGTATGTATGTATGCACATGTGTTTATACACATGTGTGTATGTGTATATATATATATATATATATATATATATATAGAGAGAGAGAGAGAGAGAGAGAGAGAGAGAGAGAGATAGATATATATAGAATCCATTGGTGGAAAGCACTCACTCTCATAAGGAATTTCTGCCCAAGTGCACAATCCTAAATATAGATACAGAATGTCAACAGAGAGGGCAGCACACGTGGGTCTTTTTAAATAAGCTTTTTAATTTATTTAGCAACAAAAACCGTCAACGTTTCGGTCCACGCAGAGACCTTTCTCAAGACTGTCTTGAGAAAGGTCCCTGCGTGTACCGAAACGTTGACGGTTTTTGTTGCTAAATAAATTAAAAAGCTTATTGAAAAAGACCCACGGGTGCTGCCCTCTCTATATGTGCAGGTATTATATCATTGTGAAATCTGTCAGTTTTTCTTTTTGATAATATTTAGATTTGTTTACTCCCATTTCACATGACTGTAATTGTAGATGATATAAAGGTTCCTTGTTTAGGGTTTTAGGGTATTAGTAATGCACCAATTTATATATCTGTTTTTTATTTTTATATTTATTTTTATATTAATATGTGGGTCTTGATAAACCATTATAGGTCTTGTTCAAACACATCCATTTGGATGTTTTTGATGATGAAAGGTTAATACATATATGATTAAGTTGGTATGTTTGATTTTAAGATAGGAGCTGATTTTTTTATTATATCCTTTTTATTATATTTTCTATTATATGTTTCATTATATGTGTATTTTATAATTTTATAATTCTTCTAAAAAAGAAAGAACACGGCTATACGAGTGGAGAGGAGGCTGAAGAGATAACTAGAAGACCGACCCTAATATATGAAAAACGGAAAGCTCTCGACAAAGTTCCTAAATGTTGCACATTCCTGTGGTCCTTAATGACTTAAAGTCCCCATTTAACAATACTTTATATTTGATTCTTGTGGTGCAGTTGGCTTTATCCAAAATAGCTTAACTTTAAGAGAAATTAGGCAATTCTGGAGCAAACTGCACCAATTTAAACATTTACAAAAAAAACTGTGGCAATACAATGGCAAACGTCTTACATTAAAGCCAAAGTTAAGTTTTTACTCAATCACACAGAAGCCAGAACATACAGTTTATTTTCATCTAACTGAACAACATGCCCCATGTGCTTTGCTGATGATGTCAGACTTGAGATCCCAATTGCATCACAGATTACCTAATCAATGGCATCACTGGTAACATCACACATTATCTTATCAGTGACATAATTTATAACAATAACTTGCAGAATGGCTGTCTCCTATTTCATCACTGCCTCTTTTTCCATATTTTTATGCAGGATAGATCTATATCACTACTGTTTGACACTGACCAATTATTGCCAAGTTTGCAGATTACAATTAGTAAAAATACTCCAAGATCACTTTATGGGGGAGATTCACTATGCCTTGATAAAGAGAAGATAAAGTGGAGATGACTTGTCCAGTTCCTATGTTATTCTCTAGAGCTATGCATCAAGATCTCTAAAGCTGAATAAATCTTAGTGCATAGGCTCCACAGAATAACATAGGAATTGGAGAAGTGCTAAAAAGTAATCTCCATTTTATCACCGATTAGTGAATCTCCTCCCCCATGTGTTCCTTATGATGCAGTTGCTTTGCTACTGAATTGCTCCAGTGCCTCTTAGCACATTAGCCTCAGTGGAAACATCAGTAACAGTAATGACTACTGTACATGTGAAAAATATAAAAAAATTCCATACAGAGAAATGCATTATGCACTGCTGTAATCATAGGAAAGTTAATGATTCTAATAAGCAATGATAAAATGCACATATGTGAATTTAATATACATAATTCTGTTTGGTAGTAGTAATAGATCAAAGGGTAATGCCTTCATTACTTTGATTTGACATATTTTATCACCAGCGCCGCTTTACAATGTTGGACAACATGAGCAGTACCTAATAGAATTTTTCTTCTATAATTAAATTCTATTTTAATGCTATTATCGAGAAAACATTTGATGTATGTTGTGAAAGGAATGCATTAACTCCATAGAATTGTTTACAATCACAGACATATGAGTTGTGACATCTAATCACCCCATGTGCATTAAGTAGCATGCACTTCTTGGCGGAAATAAAAAATACATG
The DNA here is from genome assembly GCA_037306005.1 of Rhinophrynus dorsalis. Classification (NCBI taxonomy): domain Eukaryota; kingdom Metazoa; phylum Chordata; class Amphibia; order Anura; family Rhinophrynidae; genus Rhinophrynus; species Rhinophrynus dorsalis. The sequence goes on along the minus strand of CM074723.1, from coordinate 383,806,603 downwards.
ACATACTGATTTATATCCCAATACAAATTGATAATGGGAAAACACTGTTAAAAGAAAGCAAACCAAAAGTGAAAATAAATAGATTAGAAGAAACGGTGGCAGGTCGAAGGGACTGAATCTGATAGAGTGGGGATTTATTTGGGGTACAAGCTAGATGACTGAGCTACAAATAAAGAACTTTATCATGTTAATCATTTAGTAAAAACATGTTTCTTTGTACCAGGGAACGTAATTCCAGTCCTTATGAGACACTAAAAGTCCATGGCTTAGATTCACTAAAGGCCGATGCTGTGGCGTTATGATCTTGTTGATGTGTTAAAATCACTTCGACATTTCGGTGTACATTCACATCGACATTATCACTAAAATGTTCAGATGCAAGGGGAGGAATGGATAAGGTCCCTATTAGCATACAGGATAGATGAAGTGCTGTAGATGTGGAAGGGATCTCCTCCCCTCACACATCACCAACACTCCGACAAGTTTGAAGTGAACAGCATTCTCTCTGCTTCCCTACTTGGCCAGTAGGGGAGTGAACCGAATGCTTTCAGCACCATGGACAGCAATGAGTGCCATAGGGATGTGCATTGCTCACCCCTGTGGCACTCAAAGGGTTAAAATAAAAATAAAAAGTACACCAAGCACTACACAATTATTCCCTTAGCTATGTATCATATATTATATATGTTGTGCACTCCCAGGGGAACTGGGGGTTACGCAGCATCTATGGGGATGTGCAGCTACCACTTGCCCCCCCAGCCTTGCCCAGTGGAAGCCATAGAACCTCATATACACTGCTTGGCCCCAACACTTGTTCCCTTGACCACTGGTAACCACAGATCCCCATGTACACTGTCTGACCCTCTCCAGCCTTTTCCCCTTGCCTGCTGCTAGCCACAAATCCCCATGGCCTCTGCCTGGTCAAGGGGAAAAGGCTGGGGGTGTCAGGCAGTATATTTGGGGCTAATACACAATCCTGTTGTTCCCCACATTATAGAAATCTAACATAGAGTGCCCCTTTCTACATACTAACCTCCCTTGTGTAGTGCTAGCATCCAACATAATAGTTTTCACCAGTCAAATCAGATATATAGTGCTCCCATCCGACATAATAGTGTTCATCTGTCAAATACGACATACATTGCTTCCATCCCTAGTGCCCCCTTGTATATGTATTGCATCCTTAATCTTTGAGTACCAGAGACGTAGCAATGCATTGCTTTGCAATGCATTTGCTACCCCTCTGATACTCATAGGGTTAGTAGGCAAGGTATGCAGTTGCATACCTTGTCTTTATATGTGTAATACAATTTATTTTACTTTTTATTAAAAAGATATAGCTAGACCTTGTGGGGGCATTGGGACCCCTCCTGATATCCCCCCTATCATTGATCGATCCATGGGGGTGACATGTAGGGCATTTGCTGCCTTCCATTCTTCTACTCCAGCCTCTATTAAGCTGACTGGAGTAAAAGTGCTAGTAGTGAACCCTGTCACTGGGGTCATTCATGAGAAGCTCAGTGCTGCGCTTTCATGAATTAATCAATCACCCGGTCATTGGCCGGGGGGGCAAGTGATAGCCATATATTCCCATAGATGCTGAGTGACCCCCAATCTTGTTCCCCTGGGAGTGCACAACATGTATAATATATGATACATAGCTAAGAGGATAATTGTGTAGTGCTTGGTGTACTTTTTTTTTATTATTATTTTAACCCTTTGAGTACCACAGGGATGAGCAATGCACATCCCTATGGACCTCAATGCTGTCCATGGTGCTGAAAGCATTCTGTTCACTCCCCTACTGGCCAAGTAGAGAAGCAGAGAGAATGCTGTTCAACTTCAGAATTGTTGTAGTATTGGTGATATGTGAAGGGAGGAAATCCCTTCCACACTGACAACAGGTCACAGCCCTCCTTGTCTACAATTGCTTGATGGCTGTTACTGCATAAGAAAGTACAGGGAGGTGAAGCTGTGACTGTGAACTCCGACAGCAGAGGCTGCATTCCCTGTAGTTATGCTCTTGCAGCCTCATTTTCAAGTTGGAGATCGTACAAAGACAGTGAAATAGATATCACAAAATCTCAGGTATAATATGCACCTGCGTATAATACACCGGTGCAAATTATACCCAAAATTTTAAGGGAAGAAGAGTGGCTATGTATAATACGCACCCTTGTTTTCCCCATCTACTCCGTCTTCCCCATCGATGATTTCTTCCCTCCCTCCACCGACCACAATCCAAAATCAGCTTCCCTGTGCCTGCTCCGCTTCAACTCACCCCCTCCAGAGTCAACTTTGATCTCTGCACAGAAGGCGGCACTCTTGCATTTGCTGCCTGCTTCCAGCAAATCCCTGCAAGGACCTTCTCATTTAAGCCAATGGTAATACTTCAAGGTCACCACAGGGCAATACATTAATTCCAATGCATCTGTGCAATGGATGTACTGTATTGGTCTGCGAGCAGGGGCATCGCTAGGGTGGGGCTAAGTGGGCTGAAGCTCCGAGTGTTTTTGCTGCAGCCCTGAATCTGCTGCCTCTGCCCTTTTATGACTTCAAAGGCTGTGATTCCCTGTACTTCCGGGTTGCACTAAGTCAATGTCAGTGCAACCTGGAACTACCACTGAGGGCAGTGTGGTGCCGGTGAGTCACTTCCATGCTGCATGCTGTGTTACTCAGGGGACAGCACAGAACACAGACATCACCACTAACTACAGAAATGTTGAATAAAAAGGTAAGGGAACAGGAGGGCATTGTGCTGGCATGAGTAGGGGCATAAGTATAAGGGGCATAAGCTGCAGATTTGAGTGCTCAGAGAAGAATGCAAGGCATTTGGTCTACAATGCCTTGCACACCACTTTGGCTCTCAGACTGTTAACTTACTGTGGCCTTGGCAGAATAAATGCATAACAGTTAAAACATTTCTGTCAGAAAGCAAAACTAATACATATTGTGCTGCTGTGAGTGAATTGCTCAGTCTCTGGAACTCTTAATAAGCGTATCTGCACCCTTTCAGTGCCAGAGCAAAGAGAGCGTCAGAGTGTGTGTGTTAGAGTATAAATTAATTTGTGTAAGAGGGAGTATGAGTGGATATGTTAGTCTTGTATATATAAAAGTGTATTATGAGTATATGAGATAAAACAGTTCTACATTTGGTGCCCTGGCAATGTATATATAAACCCCCAAGGGCATAGGAATATATGCACTTTTAAAGGGATAGTAATAATTGTATTAATCTTGAGGTCCGAGTCTTCTTTATGTTTTTTTATCACATAGCACTATATTTGAATACTTACAGTTTTGTAGTTCAAGAATTATTCAATCCAAAAAGATCCCCCTCGCACCCCTTTTTCTTGCATCACGCTGCCTCTCAGTCTGGTCCGGATGGAGCTCAGAGAGGTACAATCTTCAGTAAGAAAAAGGAAAATCCTGCCTTCCTTTGTCAAGGGGGAAGGGTTTTCATTCATACATGAATGAAGATTGTCCCTTGCTGCATCAGTCCGGTTCCATGACCGGATTACAGATCTGATGGGAGGTGGCCAAAAGGGGCCGGAGGGGGATCTTTTCTGATTGAATAGCACTTGAACTACAAAACTGTAAGTATTCAAATATAGTGTTATGTGTTAAAAAAAAAACATAAAGAAGACTCAGACCACAAGTTTAATACAAGTATTACCATCCCTTTAAGTACTGAGTGCAGTAGGAATCATAATGTGTGCCCTCCTTTCCTACCTTTCTCACCCATGTGGCCCCACTACAGTGTGATACATTGTGCCACACAGCCCTTTTTTCTGTGCTCTGTATTCACTGACAGCATGCCCTACTGCTGCAGTCCAGACCCCCTTATCCCTCAGCCCTCACCTGCACAACTTACTGTACCAACATATTGTTCTGCTCTTTTCTCTTTCCTCTCTCCCTCTTCTTCACTCATCAATCCATCTCCATGCTTCTCTTTTATTCATCTCTACATCTTCTTCCTTCCCTCCCTCAGCTTTTTCTATCCACCGTCTCCAGCTTCTTCCACCCCTCTATTATTGTTATTATGAATTATAATAAACCAACAGATTCCACAGCAACTCTTTATCCTCCACTCATCCATCTTCTTCATTCCTCCCTCCTTCCTTCCATCATTCCTTCCCTCCACATTCTTCCTTCCTTCTTTTGTTTACCTCCATCCATCTACGTATTTCCCTCTAGACATATATTCCTACTTAGCTAAGTCCTTCTGTTGAACACAGCAGTTATATATATATACGTGATTGCTGTGTGATGGGCTCCTACCTAGGTAAGTCTTTCTGTTACACACAGTAATTATACAGATACACCTAACTGCCGTATGATGGACTCCTACCTAGGTAAGTCTTTCTGTTACACACAATAATTATATAGATATACCTGACTGCTGTATGATGTCCTCGTACCTAGGTAAGTCCTTCTGTTACACTAAGTAATTATATAGATATACCTGACTGCCGTATGATGGACTCCTACCTAGGTAAGTGCTTCTTTTACACACAGTAATTATACAGATACACCTAACTGCCGTATGATGGACTCCTACCTAGGTAAGTCCTTCTGTTACACTCAGTAATTATATAGATATACCTGACTGCCGTATGATGGACTCCTACCTAGGTAAGTGCTTCTTTTACACACAGTAATTATATAGATACACCTGACTGCTTTATGATGGACTCCTACGTAGGTAAGTCCTTCTGTTAAACATAGTAATTATAGATACACCTGACTGCTGTATGATGGACTCCTACCTAGGTAAGTGCTTCTGTTACATACAGTAATTATATAAATATACCTGACTGCTGTATGAATGACTCCTACCCAGGTAAGTGCTTCTGTTACACACAGCAATTACATTGATATACCTGGTTGATGTATGATGGACTCCTACCTAAGTCCTTCTGTTGAACACAGTAGTTACATATACCTGACTGCTGTATGACACAAACATTTTCTAAAATGCAATAATTACCAGAATTATCTAGGGCCCCTATACTCCTGACTAAAAGTGGAATAAGACTGGGTGTACTTCTGGAACTACCACTGAACAGTGGAAAAGGCTGGGGTGTCAGAGTATGTGTATTTATGTACCTACCAGTGGATGGGGAATAAGACTGGGGTGTCAGACAGTGTTTGTATTGTTCTGTAAATACCAGTGGACAGGTCAACAACCCTGGGTGTCAGACGGCGTATGTGTGGTTTTGTGACTACTAGTAGAACAAGCTGGAGTGGCAGACTGTGTGTGCGCAGTACTGTGACTAGAAGTGGGCCCTTTATCTTCCAGCGGCATGGGGCCCTCTCAGAATGTGCAGTGGGCCCCAGCATGTGTTATACCACTACCACCTCACTTACGAGGGCGAGATGTCCAGAACGTGGTGGTAACTGAAATTGTCTGTAATCAGAATAAAAATGTTCTTACACCCTAATCCGTCAATTCTCAGGCGTTTCCATCATTTTTTGCATCCAATTCCACCATCTCCGTCAAAGGGAAAAAGCTGTCTTAAAAGTGGGTGTGGCTTAATCTTCCGCCATAATGTAAGGTATTTTCAGAAAAAAATATTTGTTTGAATGTCATTTTTTTGTCTGATTAATGTCATTTTTTCCCGACATGATAAAAATGGTCTAAACTTGGAAAAGAAAAATTTGTTTCAAAGACAAAAAAATGTATTTGTTTCTTTGAAAATTTTCATTTCAAAGACAAAATGAAAGACAATTTTTAAGATAATTTTTAATTTTCAAACATGACGGATTTATTTCTGAAAATATTGTCCTTCTTTTACCACCAACTCATGATCCGACAAGTTTTTCATTATGATGACTTTTTGATCATCTCGCCCTTAGTGTTGCAGTTTGCTGCACTATGTGAAGAAGATGGCACCGTGCCAGATGTGACATTATATGCTCAGTTAAATAAGAACATTGCCCCACATAATTGCCCATCTGGTGACTAGCTGCTCAGTAACACTAGTCACCAGAATTATTACCAGATTAAAGAGAATTCGCTATTCTTCCAGGACTGACAGCAGGACGGAGCGCGGACATCTTGCCATAGTGATGTCCGTGCGCCTGCCCTGTCAGTCCCAGTCGGGTCTAGTAGGCGTTGCTAGGAGCTGTTCGGTTCCAAAAGGGATTGACATCACAGACGCGCGGACGTCACTATGGCAAGATGTCTGCTCTCAGTCCTGCTTTCAGTCCAGGAAGAATAGCGAATTCTCTTTAATCTGGTAATAATTCTGGCGACTAGCGCTACTGAGCAGCTAGTCGCCAGATGAGCAAATATGTGGGGCAATGTTTTTATTTGGTGGTAGTTCCACTTTAAACATATTTATAATGTATGTACACATATATACAATATAAATGTAAGTGTGTATGTATGTATGCTCATGTGGTTGTCATCAGTGCTATGGGAGGTGGTCACACTGTTGAATTTTGCCATGGGATCTAGCCCCAGATCTTTTTGGAACCTAGGAATGCCCCTGCCTGTGAGGAACTTTTTTACACATGTATAATACACACCCCCATTTAACAAGAAGAGTGGCAAAATTGTGCATATATATGCTTGAGATTTTATGGTACATAGATAGATAGATAGATAGATAGATAGATAGATAGATAGATTGATTCTATCTATCTATCTATGTATCTATCTATCTATCTATCTGAGTTGATAACTGGTAGGTAAATTAAAGCCTCAAGTGTCAATAATACTCCATGTTTTCAGTAATTCCTTTCTTGAGCACATGTTTCAATGAGTGGGTCAGTCACTACTTGTGATAAAAAAGGGGATATCCTGAAAGCCCGTAGTTTCCCCTGCAATAGATATTATGGGCTGTATTCAATAACCTGAAACATACAAACTGCACGATAGGGATAAATTAAAATTTCCAGTTATTTAAATGGGGCTTATAAACCATTGCATGCTAGAGGGGTCTCTAATACTTTGCAAATCAATGTGTTTGAGACTTCACTAGTGTTCAAGGGGTTAAAAGCTCCATTTATAACATTTTGGAATTTAGGCATTTTTATTTGTCCCCTGTGATGTAGTTGTTTTGCTGAAGAATTGCACATTTTAGGTTTTTGAGCCACTCTGTGTTTTACTTCAATATCAACAGAGGACAGAAATATTCATAATTGTTTACCATATATTGTGTACAAGAGTACTTGGATCTTTAATTGACATTTGCAATTATCTCTGGAGATTGCTGACTATGATGAGCACCATTGGGGACAGCTATTGAAATAGCAAGGAAGCTTATTTTAACGGACAATTACTACATGCACTCAGAAATATAATTGTTTCAATGAAAAAGAGTATTGATGCAATTATCAAGCAGGGTTGGCACAAAGCATAATCTGCCTACCTCCAATTAAATAAGGTAATGAATTCTGACTTATATCATCATAATCTGCTGTATTTGTGCTAAAGGCAAATAAACAGCACCGGAAAAAAAACTAAATAAAATGGCTGTAGGGTACTCAAATATCTATTTTTAAATATTAACACTTTGAGTGGATGAAAGCGGAACTATCAACCTCATAACATTGCCCCCTAATCCATTACTAATATAGCGATAGGTAAAGCCTACTTCTATTATGATGAACTAGTTGAAGAGCCCATGTACACAGGCCACAGTGCCACCCAGCAACGGCCGCGATTCAGTCATGCACAGTAGAGACTGCCAGCGCCTGATATGGAGCGGGGGGCTCCGAATTCAGAAAGTAGTCCTCTCTGAGCACCTTTGGAGCCCCACTCCGTTATCAGCCACGGCGCGGGCAGTCTTTACTGCGCATGACTGCAGTGCGCGCAGCCGTCTTTACTGCACATGATGGCTTCTGACAAACACACACTTAGCAAATTATTATATAGGATAAATCCGCGGTATTGAAGAAAATCAACTTCTTATGCAGGTATCTCTGCACAGAGCTTACAAGAAAAGCTGTGCTCCTGCACTGTCAGCAACTTCTGTTACCTTAAGGTAACCAACGAACGTCACCACCAATCCAGGAAGTGCACAGGACAGACAGAGCAGACTCAGAGGTACCTTTCCTCTAATATGTCTATGCTGTTGTCTGCTGGTGGCTGCAAAAGAAGTTTATTTTAATCAATAACGCAGACTTATTCATCATAATAGAAGTATGGCTTTCCCTATCGTTGTATTAGTTATGGATTGGGGGGCAATGTTATGACGTTGATAGTTCCGCTTGAAGGGTATCCAACGCATTGCAATGTGCTGGATACATGAATGTCCGGAGCGGGACAAGGGGGACACACCCTCCCCTACACTTGCCCCCTCTATATAAACATAGGGGCTGGACAGGGCTGGCCTGGGAGGTCATATTATGGCTTTGCTAACCCCACCACCACAGAACACTTTCTGCGGATGCTCCCTGGTTGGATAATACCCTTCTGACACTCAGAATTGTAATAAAAAAAAAGGTGGTCCTACTGTGGGAAGAGATTTCAATCAAACACTATTCAAGCAGAATTTTGTTTCCAGTTTAAAGGGATAGTAATACTTCATTTTAACTTTATTTTATTTTGTAGGCATTAAAAAAACATGAAGAACGATATAAGTCTTATCTCTGAAACATTTATGGTTTAAGAGATATTCACAAACAAAGTATCCCCCCCCTGTTCAACCAGATAAGAAGGGAGATGCCCAGGTAGACTGCAGAGAGGGACAATCTTCAATTAAGATAATGGAAAAAGCTGAAAAACTTTTCAAGGGGGGAAGGGCTTTCATTGTTTTCATACAAAGAAAATTGTCCCCTTCTGTTATCTGTACTGTCATACAACCTGATCCACATCTGAGAAGAGATGGCTTACACTAGGAAAAAGGGGCGGGGAGGGGAACTTTGCTTGTGAATATCTCATAAACCATAAAGGTTTGAGAGATAAGACTTATATCATTCTTCATGTTTTTTTAATGCCTACAAAATAAAATAAAGTTAAAACGAAGTGTTACTATCCCTTTAAATGCAATATTCTGCTCTAGTCAGAAGATGGTGCTGTTCCTTAACACTTACTATGAAGAACCATAGGCAATGACTTAAAGGGGTAGTAATGTCTGAAAAAAAACTAGATCGCCAAGCACTCTTTATAATAATAGAACACACTGCGCTATTTTAAACAACTTAAATTTCTGTAGTTCATAAAATATTAACTGTAGAAGAATCCCCTGCCCTCCCCTTCTGTCCATGTACAACTGAAGCTGCAGTCTGGTCCAGACAGATGCGTCAAGGGACAAATTTCAGTATGCGGTATCCTTAATCAAGGGGGACAGGGTTTTCCTTATACTTACATTCTGAAGTTTGTCCCTCGCTGCATCTGTCTGAGCTCACAACCAGATTAGAGATTCAATGGGAGGAGGCCAAAAGGGGAGGGAGGCAGATCCTTCTACTGTTAATATCTTATGCACTACAGAAATGTAAGTTGTTTAAAATAGCGCAATGTGTTACTTTTACTATAAAGAAGACTTGGCGATCTAGTTTTTTTTCAAACATTACTATCTCTTTAAGCTCTCTTGTTGAATCTATTATTTAAAAAAAATCCTTTTTGAGTACTGAGACACATTGCCTTTGTGAATGAAAATGCCGGTACATGCGATCGCTCCAGGAGAGATCACATTTACCGGCATTTTTCATTCACAAAGGCAGAAGAGAGAAGGAGTCTTGGAGCACTCCATTTCAGCCTGTAAAGCATGATAGCAGCGTGCACTGAGGCACTCTGCTATCATTTAACCCATGACGTGCCAGGACCATCATGGGTCCTTATGGGAAGTTTACCCATGACGATCCTGGCACACCATGGGTAGTTAAGGGGTTAAACACACTTCTAAGAATGGCGTTTTTATACACCTGCCCCCTGATGGTTGTATGTAAAAAGGTAAAGTGGAATATATATCTTTACCACTTTACTATAAAATCTCAAGGACAATACCTGTATATAACACACAGGTGTAAATTATACCCAGGATTTTTCATAAAAATGTAAGTACATGTGTATAATATGCACCCCCTTTCTTTCCTTCTACCCACAAAAAAAAAACACACACAAAAAAAAAATTAAAATGCTGGTCTCCCCTCAACACCATCCCCCTTTCTTCCTTACCTCCAGCTTTAAATTTGTCATGAGCCCACCACTTTCCTTCCCTCTGCCCACCCATACCTCTTTCCATATGCAATATGAGTCCCTGAGGAGGCAGCCAGGAGCTCCATCCAGCGGTAGCATGCTTCCATTAGCCACCTACTTCCTCAGTGGCTCTTTGATCTATTGAGGACCACTGCCATTTGGAAAATGAGTTAGTGCCCTGTCAGGACCTGATGTGTATTTGCACACTGAAACTATGGTAGTGCCATGTTAGGATCTGAAGGAAGTGGGTGGGAAATGGAAGCATGCTGCCTGCTGGAGGGAGCTCCAATCTGCCTCCTCAAATGCTCATAATGCATTTGGCAAGAGGTATGTGTGGTCTGCTGATAGAGACAAATTTTAATCCAAAAATACAGTGTTGAGATAGGGGAAGGGAAAAATGGGGCTTGGGGTTGAGAGGAGACCAGCGTTTTCATTTTTTTTGTGTGGAGTTTTTTTTTGTGGGTAGAGTGAAAGAAAAGGGGTTCATATTATACACATGTACTTAAATTTGTATATAAAATCTTTGGTACAATTTACACCTGTGTATTATACACAGGTATATAATATACCCAATATTTTATGATATATATATATATATATATATATATATGCCAGAATTCAAGGACATACTTGAAAACGAGAGAAATCTCAATCTATTCTTCCTGGTAAAACATTTTCTAAATAAATAAAAATAAATGGAAGCACTCTCACTTAACTCAGTCTCTCTGTGTGCTGTAGTTGAGAGGAACAGGATCCATGTGCACAACAAATAGTTGAAACAACCAGCACTCACAGCCAAATCTTAGTGAACTAGTGATTTAATTGAATAGTGTCAACGGTTCAATGCATCTTAGAGCATTTTCATCAGGACAATTAGATGAGCCCCCATCCGCTATTATGTACAGTGTGAAATTTCTGTTCACCAAACCTGCAGTGTCGTCAGAATGATATCAGAAGAGTTCATGTGGTAAAGTTCAAGTTTAAGTTCCAATGTAAATAGTCCACAATGGAGTAAATGTCCATATATTAAAGCACCATCAGTGTCCAATATAATGGATGCAAATGTTTTGAATGGTGAGATGGTGAAATACTTATATGTACATATGCACACAGTCCATCAGTCCATGATAGCAGAGGTTCTGATTATTAAGACGGCTGCTACCTACTCTGGGGCTCCCCCGCCTGATTCAACTGGGAAGTCATTCATTCAATCAGAGAGATGAAAGAGCTACAATTGTAGCAACCATGGGGATCACCATGCAGGCTCAGTCAACTTATCTCAGTAAAGAATAAGGCTTCAAAGTGAACATATGTAGTTCAGAGCACAGCATATGGAATCATCTCAAACATTTCATAAGGGCTATGTCTGTCACTAGTTGGGTGATTATGTAAAATGCACAAGCAGCATTTCCAGTACTGGACACCATCACATCACAACACTCTCGGGCATGTGTACAAAGCAAATATATCCCCATGCTTGTTGCAATTGTAGCAAATTCATCTCGCTGATTGAATGAATGACTTCCCAGTTTAATCAGGCGGGGGAGCCCCAGAGTAGGTAGATACAGTATATGATAATCAGAACCTCTGCCGTCCAAGACTGCTGGACTGTGTGTATTCTGATGACACTGCAGCTGCATAGGCCCAGGTTTTTAAGGTAACATATGAGTACCAAAAGATTTGTACATACTCCTCATTGCTTCTCAGTACGTTGGAGACATCTCTATCATCCAAAGTGTTATATAATCATCATCATCGTATTGCCTGAGAGGTCTCCAACACCTAGCTTCCTAATGTCTTGAAGAACTCTCAGGCATTGAAGGGACCTATACTACTATTTAGATTAATGTGAATTTGGGGAATTTGCATTTTTCCCCTATAGTGTAATTCCGGAACAGTCAACTTTTGGACACTAATCTGTTTGAGACTATATATCCCATCATTGCCAGCCATCTGCTGTCTGCTTGTGGATGATAGTAGTTGTAGGAGTTGTAGACCCCCAACAGTAAGTGATAAAAAGACTGATTACCCCCAATGCAGTTGGTTTGTTCCAAAATTATTCATCTGTTCTCTTTGTATATATGGTCCCCAGAGCACACATCCTCCCTTCTATGGTTCCTCATTACATAGTACAACACTAGATAAAAAAATAACATTTTGCTCACCCATCTGATAGATATAGCCAATCTGTGAAGGCAACAGAATGATAGTTGTCTAAAAAACAGCATAAATAAGAGAAAGGGTAATGGGTCCACTAATCTGAAAACTGGTTTTCCTGCATTTAACTACTGCAGAAGGCTAAAACTATACATAAACATTTTACTACTAGTGTTGAGCGAGCACCCCGATGCTCAGGTGTTCGGGTGCTCTGACCGAGCACCCCCGGAGGCTCGAGTGCTCGGCCGAGCACCCGAACCCCATTGAATTAAATGGGAGGACTCGAGCATTACACCAGGCACCCCCTGCTCTGATGAGGGGAGGGTGCCTGGTCAATGCCCCCCTTCATCTCCACAATGCCCCTCTTCCACAATGTCCCCCTTCCACAATGTCCCCCTTCCACAATGTCCCCCTTCATCTCCGCAATGCCCCCTTCATCTCCGCAATGCCCCCCTTCCACAATGTCCCCCTTCCACAATGTCCCCCTTCATCTCCGCAATGTCCCCCTTCATCTCTGCAATGCCCCCTTCATCTCCGCAATGCCCCCCTTCCACAATGTCCCCCTTCCACAATGTCCCCCTTCATCTCCGCAATGTCCCCCTTCATCTCCGCAATGCCCCCTTCATCTCCGCAATGCCCCCCTTCCACAATGTCCCCCTTCCACAATGTCCCCCTTCATCTCCGCAATGTCCCCCTTCATCTCCGCAATGCCCCCTTCATCTCTGCAATGCCCCCTACCTCCAGTCCCTGGTGGTCCAGCAGAGCGTCTGTAAGATCTGTGCCTCCTTCGGCACAGATCCCTGCCACCCAAACATGGCGGGCGAGCACATGGCGGTACTCGTACGAGTACCGCCATGTGCCGAGCAGAGCGATGCTCGAGCCGATCCGAGCATCGGCCGAGCATGCTCGCTCAACACTATTTACTACCTTAAGAGTATTTACATGGCCTTTTATAATCATGGGTGGCATTCTCTCTATGTCTCTAGTCATAGAGACCAGACCAGATCATAATCCTAAACAGCCAAGTAAAAATCTTCAGGGTTGTTATTATGTTCCTGTTCAGTTAAATATTACAGCACAGTTTAAGTACAAAATATAGTAAATTGATATAACTGACTGTGTAAAGGACAAATATCAAGTAAGACCTTCTATAAAACTAGTTAATATCCACTTATTCTAAGGGTGTAGTTCACTAATACAATGTCAACAATAACACCTAAACTAAATGCTGGGATTATACACCTTCCCCCATCAGCCAATGAAATGTGTAGTTTTGAATATTCTATTTGCTTATCTTAAAGCCACATCTGAAAGATAATAGAAGTATTATGAAGCTAGTCGCCATATGCTTAATTATTGCAGGGCGGCTTTATACAAAGTGAAAGTTCCGCTTTAAGTTTAAATAGAACAATAACAAAATCACTAATAAGTAATTAAATATTATAGCATCGGGTGAATAATAGTAAATTAATATAATATTGGGTAAGTTTATTTTAGGGTATACTCATGCTTTGATTTTCTGCAATATTAGTAAACGTTCTCTGATATTAGAATAATAAACATCTTGATATTGTCAGCCACTGTGGAAAATTACAAACCAACATCTGCTACCAATAGTTTCCATAGCATTCTTTCCATTCCCCAATATCAGAAATGTGATTTAGAGGTTACCACAGTTAATGCATGTTATGCATGGTATTTGTAGTGAGCATACAACTGTGATCAGCATGTCTTCCACCCAACAAAGGACGCTACAGTACATGACAGTGACATTGTGATCTTTAAACCCCAGTTAGTCTTGGTTAATGAAGGTTTAATAGTGGGATTGTTATTATTTTGGATTAATAATAAGAATCATTTGTGAAGCACCAACAACCCGTCCTTTACAATGAAGAACCAGGAAGACATAAAGAATACAAGTAAACACAATCATTGTATTGTATTCCTAACAGGCATGACAACATATTTTTCTGTTGCAGCACTAAATTATTGAGTTGAACCATCCCAAATACATTCTACCTGTTATCCTGACATCCTTGAACCCATAAGTAAAATGTTCCATTTACATGTGTCACAACTGTAGCAGGACCTTGAGACTGATTTAATGAGAAGACATTGTGCAAGTCAAATTCACCAAAATGGTCACATTTCCCAAATTCCCATTGACTTTAATGGAGATTTTAACCCCTTTAATGCTAGAAAAATCTCCAATACATCACAAAGTAATGTGTTGGAGAGAACTCTCTATCATTCAAGGGGTTAGAATTACCCATTTAATTCAATGGCTATTTTTATTTGTCCCTTATAATGTAGTTGGTTTACTCCATAAATGCTCTGGTTCTTTTTCTTAAATTAGCCTCTAAATCATTAACACGCTCCTGATGGGTACCATATGTCAGAAGGGAAAGTCTGTATGGAGGGCTATAGGGGGCCTCATGATGATTTTTTTTTAAATATCTGAGGTTGCAATACTCAATGCAATGTCCAGTGACTTGCCAACTCAAGTAAACATCAGTCTTTCATGTATGTTTAAGAATAAAGTGAGCTGAGCATCTCTCATACATACACCCAAGCAATCAGCTTCCTGGTGGAATGCAGGGCAATGAAGGTAAATAAAAAGGGTGGTTTGAGTGTATCAGCTTCTTTTAGGTTGTACAAGTTAACACAGAAATAAAGTCAATGCAGCTGATAAAATGCTTTAGCCGTTTCCTCTGTGTCCATATCTAAGTTGATAATACCTCCTCTTTAAAGTGGATCTATCGCCTCTACAAAAGTTATGCTTATTATGTAGAGGATATATACATAAGGGTGAAAACGTTATTGATTTTTTAAAAAAAAACAAGCTATTTGTGTTAAACCCATAGTTTATAGAGTGCCCTGCACCCTACTTCCTCATAAACTTCCATTGCTGCACTGTCCCTTCTCCCTTCCCACTACACAGCCTCCTCTAATGACAGAAGCTTCTGTCTGTAAGCTGGAGCGATCTCATTGGCAGATATCGATATCTAGCCAATGAGATTGCTCCAGCTTACAGACAGACAGCCTCCGTCATTGGAGAAGGCTGGGTAATGGGAAGGGAGAAGGGGCAGTGCAGCAATATGCGGCAACGGAAGGTTAGGAGTTTAATCAATTACGTTTTCACCCTTATGTATATATCCTCTACATAATAAGCATAACTTTTATAGAAGTGATAGGACCGCTTTAATGTAGGACTCTTTTAGGGGAATATATCCTAATAATAATTCAGTCCTAATTTGTTTAAAACATTCACTTACCTAGTTAGGTGTCTTCCATACAACAGTCATGGATCTTTATCTTATCTATTTATTTTTTGCATTATATCTATATAGATTGATCTCTGTTAAAGTCTGTCTCTAGGTCATACCTCTTCACAACAAACAATAGGCTTCCACAGATCTGAATGACTATTAATCAGATTGAAACAGATTGCAAACGAAATAGCAAAAGTCTGAAACAGAGATGCAAACAAAAACAATTAATATAAATTACTGATTGCTGTTTGAATGCCACCTACTTATATATGTCTTTCTGATGAACAAATTAAGAGCCACTCTTTTTCAATCTAAACATGCCTGAGGAAGAGACCTAACTTGCCTTGAAAGCTTGCATTCTAAAAAAGAACAGGACTCCCATGGAATGAAAACAGCCATGCAGTATGTATTTTCAATATTTGTTTTGAATTAAAGGGGAATTAAGGTCACCTTACTCTTAACACATAAATCTGACACAGTGGTTCACCAGGTGGCGAGAGAGGCACTATCTAATCATGCAGGTTATAGAAGAAACATTGGCAGCAGGACTCTGGGCATAAACACATTATACAGTAACAGATTTCTCTATTATTGAAACTCAGAATTGTGTGAAACTCTAGGCAGCTTATTTATCATGCTGAGAACATTTTAAGCAATGTTGATAAATAGCATTCCTAGACTAGCATAATATCTAGAATTTTGTTGATCAACTCTAGTTCTCAATGGCGAGTAAAATTGTATATTTTAACACCATGTATACTAGACAAGTCTTCTCAAAGTGCTGAGGTTTTATCTAGCATCCAAGGAGTTAAGGGAATTTCTATCTCAGCAAGCTAATCTAAATGACTGAACCTCTAACAAACACCTCTGTACACTGCACTGTTACTGGTCCTTGAAAACTTCTATTGAGAAACATTGATTTAGGACATAGTTTCTCAAGCTCAGCAACACATTACGAAAAATGCATTTTAAAGATCCAGAGACTAGCACAGATAGATCAAGCAATGCCTCAGTGTTCTGGACAGATTCAGCTGTTAACCCTTTAACCCTTTGAGTGCCAGAGGGTAATCAATGCAAGATTGTTGTGCACAGGCCAGCACATACTGGGAGAGATGCACTAAGGGGTGATAAAGAGGTGATAAAGTGGAAATAACTTCTACACTGATATCACTTCTGCAATTCTTATGTTATTCTATGAAGCCAATGTACTAAGATGGCTTAAAGGGATAGTAATACTTCGTTTTATCTTTATTTTGCTTTGTAGGCATTAAAAAAACATGTAGAACGATATAAGTCTTATTTCCTACACCTTTATAGTTTGAGAGATATTCACAAGCAAAGTGTGTAGTAAGATCTTTCCAACTTAAAGGGATAGTAATACTTCGTTTTACCTTTATTTTATTTTGTAGGGATTAAAAAAACATGAAGAATGATATAAGTCTTATTTCTCAAACCTTTATGGTTTGAGAGATATTCACAAGCAAAGTTTCCCCTCCCGCCCTTTTACCTAGTGTAAGCCATCTCTTCTCAGATGTGGAATGCAGTCCATAGACCAGACAGATAACAGCAGGGGACACTCTTATTCCTATCAGAACAATGAAAGACCTGCCCCCCTTGTTAAGCTTTTCAGCTTTTTCCCTTATCTTAATTGAAGATTGTCCCTCTCTGCAGTCTACCTGGGCACCTCCCTTCTGCTCTGGCTGAGCAGTGTTACATCAGTAAAAGGGACGGGAGGGGGACACTTTGTCATTGAATTACTCTTGAACTATAACTCTTCAACAATCTTCAATTAAGATAAGGGAAAAACCTGAAAAACTTGTCAAGGGGGGCAGGGTTTTCATTGTTCTCATAGGAAGAAGATTGTCTCCTCCTGTTATCTGTCTGATCTATGGACCAGATTCCACATCTGAGAAGAGATGGCTTACACTAGGTAAAAGGGCGGGAGGGGAAACTTTGCTTGTGAATATCTCTCAAACCATAAAGGTTTGAGAAATAAGACATATCATTCTTCATATTTTTTTAATGCCTACAAAATAAAATAAAGGTAAAACTAAGTATTACTATCCCTTTAAGTTGGAAAGATCTTACTACATGAGCCCCATAGAATAACATAAATTGTAGATGGGGTGTCATTGCAGTTTATCTCCATTTCATCACCTCTTTATCACCCCATAGTGCATCTCCCACGTTATGTTAAACTCCAGCTTTGTTCCACTGCCCACTGGTAGTCAAAGGGCCATGCATGCATTATTTGACACCCCGGCCATGTTCCACTCTCCTACTTGCAATCCAAAACCCATTGTCTGATACCACAGCCTTTTCCCACAGGTAGTCACACACACATACGCTATCTACCACCCCAGCCCTGTTTGGGTTTGACCCTTTGAAAGCAAGAGAAGTATTCAGCACATTGCATTGCAATGTGTCATATACCTCTCTGGAACTCAAAGAATTAACTCCTTTGATGATAGAGTAGTCTGCAATGGATTGCAAAGCAATGGTTGGAGACCTTTCTTGCATGCAAGTGGTTGATGCAGATACCCTCTCCCACTGGGCAGATCTCAAACACTTATTTTCTTCATGCAGCTAGCATCTAATATGGCCCCATCTAGCATCTAACATGGTGAGTCTCTCTAATCTGTGAGTTACTACTTGTGAGTAGTGAAGACATAAGACGTTACTCAGCGGAGAGATGCCGAAGAGAGAGAGAAGCTTACTGGCTGGGACAATTTGCAATGTTAGCTGCAGAGGGAAACCAAAGGCTTGAGATCTACACCGGGGGAGAGTGGGAGATCTGCATCAACCACTTCCAAGCTAGATCAGTCTCCAGTACTTTACTTTCCAATGCTTTTAAACCTAATCTAGCATCCAAGATGCCGCAAAGGGCCACAGTGAAGGAGTAAGAGGGCCACAGGCAGGCCCCATGTTTGATATGTCTGGATTATAGAATGTTTTGTCCATGTAAAATATTCTTGAAACCACTATTGTTGAATGAGGAAGTTTAAATCAATATGAACCTGAGCAACTAATACTGTAAAGTACACTCTTCTAATAGTTGATGACCACCCTCCCACCTCTAGGAATAGCAGTATTTAAACTTAAAACCTGAAGAAACAGATTTCCTCCACTCCCCAAGGATTCATCTCATCACAGATAGTGATGTGAGTGCTGCAGAGGCATCTGATGAATCCATTGAGTTACTATGTCTCACCTTCTTGTCTCATCTCCAAAAAGGGGTGAAGTTGCTGATAAGTGGATATAATATTGAAGCATCCAACAGGATTCATGATATGCCTCTCTGGAGTTCATAGCATCAGCTCTGGAAAGAAGGAATTAGAAGGTAGACCTATACACTGACAGCTGTAAGTTTATAATGGTGATACTAAGAGTGTCAGTCCCATTCTTTTGTTTGTGCTGGTAGATTGTATATCACAGCAGACAACAGGAATCACCAGCTGTCTTTCCTGAACTCACAACACCAGCTCTGCGGACTAGGGGCTGGATTCAAATGCAGGCGCTAATTTTATCTCTGCTTTTATCTCCAGGTATCCCCATGGACTTTAATAGGAACATTTTTGATAAAATGGGAGGTAACATTTATCTCAAGAATTTGAATCCAGGCCTTGAAGTCAGAAAGGGACATGTACACTGAGGGTTGCCATTTTATAACGCTGTGTCTCCCAGAGGTGGAACCAGCACTGTTTAACTAGTACCTCATTGGGCTTTTTAACCCCTTAAGGACCAGCAGTCCAGGAAAGTTACCTTCCCTTAAGGACCACTTTGATCCTTGCCGACGTGCCGGTACACGTGACTTGTTAAGCATACCGGCGCGCCGCTTTGGGGCCTAAGAGAGATTGCTCCAGTCTTGGAGTGGTCAATTTTAGGCCCCATTTTTACTTACAGCGCTCCCTGTAGAGAGCTGTAAGTAAAAAGTATGTGACGCTCTGTGACCATCACTGGTTCTTAAGGGTAAAAGGACCGTGACTGTCATAGCATGTCATCTGGTCCTTAAAGGGTTAAAGTGACTGTAATGCCTATTTAAAATTATTTGCCTGAGTCTTCTGTATAGTAAAAAGAACATATTGTTCTATGTCTACGTGCTTGCTTCTTTGTAGTTCAAAATTTATGAAGCACTGAAGATCCACCACCCTCTCCTTCTCCCCGCAGTCTGGTTGGGACAGCTGCAGCGAGGGACAAACTTCAAACTTCAAACCTCGTCAAGGGGGGCAGGATTTCCCTTATACTTACTGAAGTTTGTCCCTTGCTGCAGCCAATCTCAGATTGCATGGGAGATGACCAGAAAGGGGTGGGTGGTGGATCTTCAGTGCTTCATCACATTTAAACTACAAAGAAGTATGCACTTAGACATAGCACAATATGTTCCTTTTACTACACAGAAGACTCGGCAAATAATTTTCCATAGACATTACTATCACTTTAACATATTTTAGTTTAGTTTTTTAGATACTTAGCTTCTTTCAGAAGCATCTTAGTGAGATAAACCCTGTGCAGTCTAACTGCACCATTATTATCATTCTTGGGAACTCTCCGGATTTGCCCTGGAGGCTCCGGTTTTGACTCTGCTTTACCGGGTCTCCTGGGCAGAGGCTGATTCACCAAATGTGGGGAGTTTTTACTGAAACTCTGCCCACTTCTGTACCTTCCCAGCCTGTTCCTCCCACTCCCCGCCCACTTCTACTCCTTCCCCAGCCTATTACTCCTGTTTTTTTCCTATGTTTTAAGCTCCACACACTCATGATTTAGCCCCACCCCCTTTTTTTATGCGAATTGCATCACTTATCCCTGCCAGCAGCACACCAGGACTCCCCTCCGGGGAGACAACAAGAGAAGGTCCGCAGGTATGATTACTAGTAGGAAGAGTAGTACCATTACAAGCTCCAAGCAACAAGAACCGGGCTATAAGTCTGAGATCTTGGAATGTAGCCCTTTCAGCAAGTACCCAGCAACTCCCCTGGCTATTGTCATTCAAGAAAATAAGTTGTGCCCCATTTAAAATAATTACCTAGTAACTGCAATGCTATTTTATCAGCAAGCGGGAGAAAAAGAGAAAACAGCAATTATTTGTATATTCTATCATAATCCAGATGAATGTGATGCATGCTTCATTAATAGCATGGCAAGCTTGTTATTTTAATGGCAGTTTTCCTTTCATAAAATGTTCCAATCATAAGAGTCTAGTGAAGCTATACAGAAATTGCTTATTTCAATATACTGTGTATTTAGTCTAACAGCTTAGAGCAGCAAGAACTCAGTCAAGCATTATAGAATAAATAATTTTTACTGTATATAGCAGCTTAAAGACATCTCATTCAAATGCCCCCTATAGTGCATATGTAAATTCTACACAGAACACAACAGCTATAGGATTAGTATCAGTTTAACAACTGAATGCATCTGGTTGCTGTACTAAGCATAGCAAAACCATTCACTGAACAGTGCAACACATTATTACTTCTATAGTCATGTTACATGAATAACATTCAAAATTAGATTCTAAGAATAGTATGGTAATCAGTGTAAACAAAATCAGATTTCCCAGTAGGCAGAGCAGGCAACTACCCAGAGCTGTGCTGACCACAACTACCTTCTGAGTTGCAGGTGTGGTCATCGCAATCTCATTGTCCCTGCACCAATTCATATTCCCGTTTGCTGGTTATTATTTAACCCTTGGATTTGCAAAGGTTTAGAAATGTCTCTAGCAACCAATGGGTTAAAATCTGTTATTTTGCTTGGAGAGATATCTAGGAACCAAGGGGTTACAGCTTTCTTTCTTGTTTTAGGCTAAGGGTATTTTCTATGCCAAGGAACAGTAAATGGGACTGTAGGCGGGGTCATATGAAGAGTGGGGGTGTGGTGATGGGCAGAGCTAAGGAAGCCTAAGGTGCCTTGCTTTGGGGTGCCTGGGATATGCCCTAAGCATAAAACACATTTACTGCTTCTTAGCGCTGTGACATTAATTTTACTATAGACATCTGTATCTTCAGGCAAATAACATATACAAAAGGCCTTCCTCTAAAATGGAAACTGAAAGGTAACAGGACTAAGACACACTTAGGGAAAAATAAGAATGTGATTCCTTAAGGAAATAGGCACAGGAACTGATGTTTGGATGCTGTACCTGCCTTACCACTGTGTACTGAGCAGGCTATAATGAACATTAACACTGTGCATCAAGGAAGGGGCAATAGGTCCTATGTACAAAAAAAAGAAGAGAAGCAATTTTGAATCAAACAAATCAGGGCCATTTTAACAAAAGAGTCCACTGAAAGGAAGGGGCCCCCAAACAATCTGAAATTCTGATTCTTACTCATCAAAGTTTGGATCCCTCTGCACTTCACATTCCCTTGTGATCTGGAAAGAACAACACAGTCTGCTCAATGTGTGAAGTCAGGTTTGAAAATGCAGTATTATGTGGCGATTGGTATGAAAACTCAGAATTATATGCAGTTAGATAAGAAAACTCATTATTTTCTCAAGTTACAATAGGTGTAAGTGCTTGCCATTGTGTGTGACCAGGAATGACCTTAACATCGTATGAAGCGCTTATAACATAAGTTAAAAATTATATTGTTATTATAAGCTTGAGTGTTCAGTTTTGGCAGAAGAACAAAATAGATATAGTTCATATTTAGCACCCCCTTGATGTTAGAGATGTCTCCATTGCATTGTGAAACAGAGTGATACAGACGAGTTTAGCATCCGGGGGTTAATAGGGCCCACTACCTTTTACAGGGCCCAACAATGGCTTAACCCTTTGAGTGCCAGAGGGGTACAGAACACATTGCAAAGCAATGCGTTCCATACCCCTCTGGCACTCAAAGGGTTAAATCATCCTTGAAACCAACTACACTATAGGAGAGAAATCCAAATGTCCAAACCTCCCATTGATTTAAATGGAGCTTTGAATCCCTTGAACGTGAAAAAGTTCTCAAGTGCATTGCTGAGCAATGTATTGGAGAGCCCTCTAGCATTCAAAGAGTTAAAATGAGACTTTTAGAGCAATGGGAATTTTTGGCCCCCTTTGGTGCAATTGTCTTTCTCCAGAATTTACTGTACATAAGGCCCAGTGTGCATTTCTGGGCTTGTTGCCTCTATGGACAATATTTAGCAAGCTGAATAGGGCAATTCTGGATCTCCCCAGTTGCACCATAGTGGAGATCTGAACATTTCCCATTGGTTTAAAAGGGCATTTTAACCCCTTGAATGTTTCAGAGGTCTTCAACATAATACTTTGTGATGCATTGGAAACCTCTCTATTATTCCTGGGGTTAAAAGCATCGTTTAATCATTTGAGTGTCAGAGAGGTATCCTATGATGCAGCTGGTGTCCTTTATAACGGCACCTTTTAAAGGGATAGTAATACTTTGTTTTAACTTTATTTTATTTTGTAGGCATTAAAAAAACATGAAGAATGATATAAGTCTTATCTCTGAAACCTTTATGGTTTAAGAGATATTCACAAACAAAGTATCCCCCCCCTGTTCAACCAGATCAGAAGGGAGGTGCCCAGGTAGACTGCAGAGAGGGACAATCTTCAATTAAGACAATGGAAAAAGCTGAAAAACTTGTCAAGGGGGGAAGGGCTTTCATTGTTTTCATACAAAGAAAATTGTCCCCTTCTGTTATCTGTCCTGTTATACAACCAGACTCACATTTGAGAAGAGATGGCTTACACTAGGAAAAAGGGGCGGGGAGGGGAACTTTGCTTGTGAATATCTCATAAACCATAAAGGTTTGAGAGATAAGACTTATATCATTCTTCATGTTTTTTTAATGCCTACAAAATAAAATAAAGTTAAAACAAAGTATTACTATCCCTTTAAGGTTGCTGAATAAGGCCCTATGGGGCATTTTTATCAAAACCAGCATGAACTTATTCTGGAGCAAATTAATTGCTCCATATTTAGCAAAGAAAAAGTACAGTTAAAAGTACTAAGACTTTTTTAAATATGGTGCAATTATTTTGTTATGAAATTGCCCCACTTTATCTATCTATCTATCTATCTATCTATCTATCTATCTATCTATCTATTTAGTTTATCAACAAATACTAACAAGGCACAATGAAAATCAGTATAAAATTCTTCCTTTTTACACACGTTATAGGGGTGGTATTCAAGGGTTGCTCACATTAAATTCATAACAATGACAGATTTCTTCACTAATGCTTTCTCACATAAGCATAGGCCCAGGATTTTTAAGGTAATGTATGCGCACTGAAACATTTATACATCATCATCACATTGCCAGACAGGTCTCCAACATATTGCTTCTTAATGCCCTGACCTCTCTGGAATTGAGGGGACAAAACCACCATTTACATTAATATGAATTTGGGGAATTTGTATTTTACCTCTATGACGTAGTTCAGGGACAGTCAAGCTTTGGACATTGATTGGTTGGAGACTATACATACCATCATCCTCAGCCATGAGGACGATAGGAGTTATAGGCCCCAACGGTTAGTGGTATAAAGATTGACTACCCCTGGTGCAGATAGTTTGCCTCAGAATTATTCATCTGTTCTTTTTGTGCATATGGTCCCCAGAGTACATGACCTGCCTTCTACTGTTCCCTATTAGATAATAAAACACTAGATAAAGAACCACATATTGCTCACCCATCTGATATATTTATCCAGTCTGTAAAGGGAGTAGTAGAATGATAATTATTAGTGTTGAGCGAGCGTGCTCGGCCGATGCTCGGATCGGCTCGAGCATCGCTCTGCTCGGCACATGGCGGTACTCGTACGAGTACCGCCATGTGCTCGCCCGACATGTTCGGGTGAAGAGGATCTGTGCCGGAAGAGGCACAGATCCGAAGACGCTCCGCTGGACCACCAGGGAATGGAGGTACGGGGGCATTGCGGAGATGAAGGGGGCATTGCGGAGATGAAGGGGGACATTGTGGAAGAGGGGCATAGACTCTATGCCCCTCTTCCACAATGTCCCCCTTCATCTCCGCTATGCCCGTCTTCCACAATGTGCCCCTTCATCTCCGCTATGCCCCTCTTCCACAATGTCCCCCTTCATCTCCTATGCCATAGAGGAGATGAAGGGGGACATTGTGGAAGAGGGGCATAGCGGAGATGAAGGGGGACATTGTGGAAGAGGGGCATAGACTCTATGCCCCTCTTCCACAATGTCCCCCTTCATCTCCGCTATGCCCCTCTTCCACAATGTCCCCCTTCATCTCCGCTATGGCATAGGAGATGAAGGGGGACATTGTGGAAGAGGGGCATAGCGGAGATGAAGGGGGACATTGACCAGGCACCCTCCGCTCATCAGAGCAGGGGGTGCCTGGTTTAATGCTCGAGTGCTCCCATTCATTTGAATGGGGCTCGGGTGCTCGGCCGAGCACTCGAGCATCAGGGGGTGCTCGGTCAGAGCACCCGAGCACCCGAGCATCGGGGTGCTCGCTCATCCCTAATAATTATCTAAAAAACGACATGAAGAAGAGAAAGGATAATGGGTCTACTAAACAGAACAAATAGTACAGCCAATACCTATAACACTTGTTCCTAACCCTGTCCTCGGGGGCTCCTAACAGGACATGTCTTTAGGATTTGCCTGCTTGTGCACAGGTGAGATCATTAAATGATCCAGCCTCTGATTAACTCACTTGTACTCAAGCATGGAAATCCTACATACATGTCCTGTTAGGAGCCCCTGTGGACAGAGCCAGATTAAGACTCCATAGGTCGCTAGGCAGCATCCCAAATTGAGCCTACCCAGACAGCTTGCCCACCCCCTCCCCTTTGCCACAAATCTTTCTTGGTTTACCCGTTGTTCTTGTAGGTAGAGCTACTATTACCAACTTAATAAAAGAAAAAACAGATGCTTCAACCCCTTGGATGCCAGAGAGGTCACCAAGTCATTGCAAAGCAATGCATTAAAGGGATAGTAATACTTAAAATGTAAAAAAAAATATGTTGTAGGGTTTATCCCCCTGAGTAAAACAAGAGTACTCCCACTGCTGAAAGGTGTTTCATTCAAAAGTTATTAATTTTCAAAGTTGAATTTTTTAGGTGCAATATCACAGTGGCCTGAAATTGTACAGTGGCGCTGTTGCTACACAATCCTATGGAGATTTATGGTCCCGGGACCAGAGCTGTCCATAGGATCGTGTAGAACAGCGCCACTGTACAATTTCAGGCCACTGTGATATTGAACCTAAAAAATTCAACTTTGAAAATTAATAACTTTTGAATGAAACACCTTTCAGCAGTGGGAGTACTCTTGTTTTACTCAGGGGGATAAACCCTACAACATATTTTTTTTTACATTTTAAGTATTACTATCCCTTTAAGTACCACTCTGGCATCCAAGGGTTTAAAAATATTAAAATAAAAAAGTACTACAGAGCTTAGAATTGAAATGGAAGTGCATTTGTTATATCACAGAGCTTAGAATTGAAATGGGGCTTAACTGCTGACACCACAGAGATTACAGTTCGAATAGGGCTAAACGACTGACACCACAGAGTTTAAAATTAAAATGGGCTTTATTAGTGACACCACAGAGCTTAGAATTCAAATGAGGTTACTCTAGAGACAACACACAGTTTACAATTGAAATGGGGCTACACTAGTAACACCACAAATAATAAACTGAAATGGGGCTAAAATAGTGATACCAGAGAGCTAACAATTGAAATGCAGCTACATTTGTGATACTATAGAGCTTGTAAATGAAATTGGGCTACACTAGTGATACCACATAGCTAACAATTGAAACAGAGCTACACACGTGACTCCACAGAAACTGTAATTCTATACTGCCAGTGGGTAGGCATAGATTTGTAAGATCTGTGGTATCACTTGTGTAGCTCTGTTTCAACTGTTAGGTCTGTGGCATCACAGAAGAGACAAGGGAGTGCGACAGAGAGAAGGAGAGGGAGAGCATTGTGGGGAGAGAGAGGCATGGGGGAGAGTATGTGGAAGAAAGGGAGAAGAGTGGAATGCAAGGGGACAAGAATGAGGGAGGAGAGAGGGACTGAAGTATGGCTCTCCAATACAGGGCCCATTGGATGGATGTTCTGGTGCTCCCAATGTACTGTTTAACCCTTTTGGTCTTGGGGTGTTAAATAATATACATATTCACAAACACATACACAATCAGACATGCCTACATACATAAATAAATATGTAATAAATACATAGACCACCTCCCACCCATACCTCTGGGCAGCTTGGGCAGATATTACTCCGAAGACACTGGGGACCCTGACTCCAATACCTGGTGCGCTTCCTGAGATAGTGTGCCAAGCTATTTATGAAGTCCAGCCCACGTCTCCTCTCACATGCCTTTATGTGTGCAGGCTCATACTGCACAAGGCTAGATCTGTTGCTGGGCTCCTTTTTTTGGCTGCGGGTCCCAGTTCTTTGTGGGTACACATGTGGTCCCACATGAAGGTCTGGAGGCTGTGGTCCACCTGGGACGCCGGGCCCATGTGCAGCTAGTTACACCCCTGTACCTCAGCTTGCAGGTGGGGAGATCTGCATCATCTTCACACCGGACAGCTGTTTTGTTTCAAACTGGATCAGAGGTGCAAAGTTGGCCCCCCACGTTGACAGGGCCCTATGAGCCTTGCCCAGGATCCGGCTCTGACTGAGGAGAAGGTTGAAAACCACTGACCTATAAGTACATTAAAGATATAAGGATACATGGCCTTTTGGGGGGGGGGGTTATTGGATTGGATGGCACACAGTACTAGTAGCCTTTCTCCAAAAATAAAAAATACATCATCCTATTTGGTACATTTCTCAAAAAATATATATATAATACCAGTACTTTTTTTCAGGAAAAACCCTGTAAAATATACGAACAGTGCAAGCCTCTTAAGGATTTATAGATGCGCTAAACAAAATGAACCCCATGGATAAAGAGACTAGAAGCTAACAGGTAAAGAGAAGAGCGAGGCTATGTACTAAGTAGAACTGGAGTAAATCTGAGCTAAACCAGCTGCGCCACAGGGGAAAAACAAATAATCCTAACATTTTCATAGATTGAAATTAAGCTTTAGACTATCCATAAACACACAAACTGTGCTCTGCTGACTTCCAATAGCATGGTACTGTGCTGTTTGTAATAATGCCTACTTTGGGGATGAGGGAGACAAAGAGAACAGAAATGGGTGTCAGTTTAAATGGAGCACCCAGTATATATGTATCTATTCTTAACCCTCTGAGTGCCAGGCAAGTATCCATCGCATTGCATTGGATAACTCTCTGGCACTCGAAGGGTTAAAGTGGACCTGACAGTCTAAGACAGGTTACATCTGTTTCAAAGAGAATTGAAATCTGCCTTTATGTTTTACAAACTATTTTTTTTATAACACGATTTTGAGAGACTCACCATTTTTATTTGTCGCACCAAATGGTAGTTTATGCTGATCTGCTGCATATTATGCTGATTAGTTACATTTGAGGCTAAACTGATTCTTACTTAGAAAAGGCCCCAGTGTGTGGACTCTGCCTAGATTCATATATAGCACATCGTGTTTAGTAATATAGACGCAGCACAGAAAAAATTAGAATAATGACCCAGACTGTTTGATTAACACATAAATATTAATTTCTAAAAAGTATTTATATCGCGAAAAAGCTAGTACAGCATAAAGACAGTTTTTAATTAACTTTAAAATCAACTAAGCACTTTAAGGAAGTAAAAAGCAAGGACAATGAAGAACTGCTACAATGAGCTACTGTGTAACAGTTATGTCTATATTGTTAGAGCTATAACACTTGATACATTGTAACCATCACATAAATATAACTACAAACTGAATTTCTAATTTGGTCGCTCATATAACCAGACTGCAGCATCTATGCTGATACATAACATGGGCCATTTCTGTCAAGACACAAAACTACTTGGAGGTTAATTGTATGTCTCTAACCCCAGAATTAATGGGGTAACTTTTTATTCACTACAAAGAGATTAAGACTTTCTAAGGGATGAATGATACACACAAAAATGGAGGATGCTGGGTTCCATAGATATTAAAGGGATTGTAATGTTCCAAAAAAAGTATCTTCTAAATGGTAGCTGCACTAAAAAAACATTGTATGCACTTGTATGCGTTTGAGAGATGTAATAAAATAAAGACCACCGCTCCCTCCCCCTTCTCATGCGTCCGCTGCACAGCGGACGTCATGAGATCCTGCTTCCGGGACCAGACGGCGGCTCTTCAGGAGCGCTGTCATCTAGATATTTAAGTATAACTACTTCATAGGAATGGTCTACAACATGTGCTTACAAGCCAGGCACACGTTGTAGACCATACCGATGAAGTAATTATACTTAGATATCCCGATGACAGCGCTCCTGAAGAGCCACCTAAAGTCAGGCGACTGGATTCTGCCTCTGACAGCTTTACAGCTCATCAGGCAGAAAGGGGATGAAGCAGAGGACTTTATTTTCTTATTTCTCTCAAACCATAACGGTTTGAGAGATGGGAATAAGGACATTACATGTTTTTTTATTGCAGCTACCATTTAGAAGATACATTTTTGGGGACTTTACTATCCCTTTAAAGGGTTAGTATAGGGCCCATGGAGTACCCATTTAAATGTTAAAATGTGCCCCAAGAGCTATGGGAATTAAGGTTCCACATCTCTAAACTCCTCCATTGACTTCAGTAAGCGTTTCAGCTCTTGCTCTTCAGGACTGGGTAGCATCAGTGCCACTTGGGGCTCACATAGAAGATTTCTCTCATCTGTATTCAATTCAATAGAAACCCATGTCAGTGAATCTGAAGTCATTAGGCTTCTATATAGAGCAGAGCAATCTCCTATGAGTGCCTCACTCAACTCTGATGTCAGCCAGATTTGCTGATCACTGTGATCTGCAAGGCTTAGTGGAGGGAAAAGGATGAGCTTAGAGTTAAGGGAACTCTGTTACCATAACTTTTCGGGCACAGCCTAGCATTTTAAAAGGGCCTTATGGACATAAGTTACCCCTCTGAGAATGGAAATACTCTTTCTGCATGTATTTCACTTATAGAGGTTGAGTCAATGGGAGCCCTACTCCCATTGGCGAATGCTGATTTTGCATTTGGTCTGAGGTACAAGAGGTTATCATTAAAAACATACCAGTGCCTGAGCAAAATTAAGCTAATAATCAGGACAGAATATGATATGAGCAAAAACTGTCTCTCTTCCCATAGCTCACCCCTTAGTAATTACAGCCCATACAGTACCCATCCCAGACTTACCCTGAAACTATCACTCTCAGGTGATCTCTTTTGAAGGCTGCATTGTGATCCCCAGCTGACCAATGGGCACAACAGAAGTCTGAAAAAGTGAACATTGTTGCACCCCTGCTGGTCCCGAAGGCAGAGACTGAACTGCAAGACTAAAGTCTCACAGTTCAGTTTCCTGTCCTGCACGATGAAGCCTGACACAATGAGTCTATGCAGGACTGTGAACACAGCCCTAGAGATTGTGTTAATGAGGCACATATTTCTTTGTTGGAGTCATGTTTCTGAACCCCTGAACAGCAGATTGGGGTCATTTTGCACACTGTAGCCTCAGACATTTTACTTATACTGCTCTGATAGAAGCAGAATTACAAAAATGTGATAATTATTTACCCTTTAACACTGACTGAAGCTAATGAACTTGGAGGAAATAAAACATTTCTGGGACAAATCAGCTATACCATAAGGGACAAATAAAATCCCAAATTGATTTAAATTGTGCTTTTTATAAGTAGAATGCATTGGAGAACTCTGTAGGATTCAAGGCTTAAAGACCCTTTACATTTTATGAAAATGTGGAGATTTTTTCACATATGGTTCAGATGGTTTGATCCAGAATTCATCAGTTTGCTTCTTAATACATAGCCTCATTGCTGTTTATTACATAATTAAGGGCTAGAAGTGTGTGCAGTTGAATGAAAGAGTTAATATCAAACCAAAGCATTTATCATTTATTTAACAAAAACTGTTAAAGGGACAGTAATGTCCCAGAAAAATATTTATCATTTTGTAGTGCTTAAAAAGTTGTACTAAATTAAAAAAACTATCTCTCAAATCACTACGCTGTCAAAGTTCTCCCCTCCCTCCCCTTTCCCTGACATCAGCGCTGTGCTAACTGCAGGGGAATCCTGTCCGGGGACCAAATGGCGGCTCTACAGCAGAGCCGCAATCATGTTATTTAAAAAGAATGACTTCATCGGAAAGGTGTACAAAGTGTGCCTGGCTTACAAGCACACTTTATAGACCATTCCAGTGAAGTAATTTGTTTTAAATAACATGATAACGGCTCTGCTGAAGAGCCTCCTCGTGTAGGCCGACACGGATCTCCTGTTGTCAGATTGTCACATTGAAAGTTTCAATGTGAATATCTCTCAAACCATAGCTGTTTGAGAGATAGTTTTTTTTTTTTGCATTTAGTTCAACTTTTTAAGCACTACAAAATGATAAATATTTTTTCTGGGACATTTCTAACACTTTAAAGGGGAGCTATCACCCCCTATACAAGTTTGGCCAATAAGTTACTAATTAGAGCAACTAGCATGAATAATTGTGTCGTTTTTTGTTTTTTTTTCATGGTTTGTCTAAAATTAAATGTTTAAAAATGATCTGTGCCCTTACTTCCAGAAAGACTCTCTGAGAGCACTCCAGCTTACAAGGAGAAATCCTCTATCACTGGAGGAGGCTGGATCGAGACACTACATGAGAGGGGAGCAGGAGAAGAGTGACAGACTGTGGTGCAGAGCTGTACCCGCAGTCAGTCTGGAAGGGTACAGATCATTTTTAAACATTGAATTTTAACCAAACCACGAATTTACAAAAACAAAAATTACATAATTATTCATGCTAGATGTTCTATTTGGTAACTTATTAGCCAAACTTATATAGTGTGATAGTTCCCCTTTAAATCCAGAATAATGATTGAGTTAAGTATAAAGCAGGTTCATGCAGAATTCCAATCCACTTTTCACTCAGCTCCTAACATCTGGATTTGCCTTTTAGCTATGCAGTAAGGGTTCCTGATCTGTCCCCTTTATACTCAGCCAAGTGTCATTCCCATATTTACAATTGATATGGTTGGCCACTGGGCACCCGAGACTGCACTATGAAAGAAATGGAGCAATTTTGGGACAAGCTAACTGTACCACAGGAAACATAAATTCCAATTAATGGGTTTTTTTAACCTCTTGATTGTTAAAGAGGTCTCATATTGTGTTAGGAGTGAGACTTCTAGGATACACAGGCTTAAAAGACACATTGGGGGTGATTCTCTAAGGTGTGATAAATTGGTGATAAAGTGCAAATGACTTTTCCAGTTTATCACTTCTCCAGTTCCTATGTTATTCTATGGAGCTTACTCACTAAGATCTCCAAAGCTGAAGAAATCTTAGATGTAAGTTGCATACGATGTTATGATTCCAACTCATGCTGGCACTTAAGCAACTTGATCACACTATTTCCATGAATGAGAAGCAAGCTACTAACAATTAATTGGGGATAGCTTATTGTAGCATGAAAGTCCCACTTTAATCACTTCTTTATCACACCCAGAGGCATAAGAATAGGAGGTGCCAAGGGTGCAGTTGAACCAGGCCACAGCATCCAACGGGAACTCATCTGCCTTAGGGTCCAACAGGTGCTAGCTATGCCTCTTTGAAAAATGTTTGTGACAGGGATCCCAAAAATGTTGGCACCAAGTCCCTCCATTGACTAGTTATACGACTGATCACAACTTAGTGCATCTCCTCCAGTTCTTTTTGGTACACCAGCCTAACTGTGCTCTTTTGGATTTTCCCATGGTCCACAAAGGGCAGGCTGGTGCCTGAATCAATTGGTAAATGCAAATTCTATATCTACCACTTTGCTAGAAATGAACTTTTACATCAATGCTCTATAAATACATTATAAATAAATATAACAACATCTAAAACTAATAAATCTTTGAACTTCATTGCTTGCATTTGATTTACATTACAGTAAATCTATTATAAGCATATATTCACACAAAAAATAATTAATATCTGCATGATAAATAAAAGTAGCTGTATATTTGTAATTTTCCCTTTAGGCTGTCAAATGAAATGAAAACTAATGTAGGCTGATTCCCTTCATTTTTAATCACAGCTAATCTCATTGAGGCTGATGTACTAGGAAGAGCTGGAACAATTCTGGGGGAAACCAACTGCACCTTAGGGGAGAAATATGCTTTCCCATTGATTTACACTGGGGTTCAAGGCCACATTTTCATTCCAGGTGCCATAGGCAAGGTACTCTAGGCACCACACCTCCACTCACATGACGCCACCCCAAGTCACACCTGCTGTGTTCTGGCACAGCAAATACCTTTGGCCTATAATAAACAAGGAGAAAAAAGCTTTAACCCCTTGATTCCTTGAGAAAGCAATACATTTTAGATCTCTCTAGCATCCCAGGGGTTAAATAATGGCCTGTAAAGGGGGTATAAAACTGGTGCAGGGACACTGAGTTTGTGCTGGACACGCCCATAGTCCAGAATGTGGGTGTGGCTAGCACAGCTGAGGATTCTCCTTTTTGAGCTCTAGGTAGCTGCCTACTCTCCCAATTGGGAAAATCTGGCCCTGCAGGGGTTTTAACCACTTTAATGGTAGAGAGGTCTCTAATGCATTGAGGATGTCTGTATCATTCAACGGGTTAAATGTCCCAATTGAATCAACAGGAAATCAGGGCATGATTATCTGCCCACTATGGTGCAGTTTGTTTACTCAGAAATGCTGCATTATTCTTAGTGCACGAGCCTTGGTGACTTCCATCCTTTCAGTCCTTTTTCTGCCTATATACATATACAATTTGGCAGTGACTGCAAAAGCAACCAGCATAATAAACAGTGGAAATCAAACTGCTCTCAGGTTGTTCAATCCAAGGCACGAGTGAATTAATAAGACTTTGTTGTGGCTACTGTACTGTAGGGTGTGTTCATATTATTGTTAAGAATCCACAGGCTGTACCTTTGTATAACATTATTTTTTTCCTATCAGTGCCTGATGCTTTTCATTTCTTAACCAACACCATAATTTTAATCAATTACCCACTCAGTGGTATAAATGAATTCAATCATACAGCCCTGCAAATTTATAGTTAGAAAAATATGTTCTTTCCTCTTATTTTTCCCAGGCTCAGTAGCTCAGTGGCCTGAAGTGCAGGGTTTGAACAAGGGGCACGGTGCCCAGCGTTGGCTTCTTTCTCTGTAATCACCAGCTGTATTCAGCATACATAAATAACCTCATCATATCCTTCTCTCTATAAACAACATGCTTCATGTACCCTTTGAGTCCATGGAATACTAAGCCTGGGCAACATAATTCAAACAGATAATGAATGTGTGTGTGCATTTACATACATGCACAGATAATACACATATGTGTGTGTGTGTGTTCTTGGTCTTTCTGTATACAGTAATTAACCCTTTGAGGGTATCTGCACTCAAAGAACTAACCCTTGGGTGCATGAAAGGTCTCCAATCTATTCCCTAGCAATCAATGAGTTAAAATAAACCATAAACATAAACAGAATATAATAATGAACATTAGCAATTCTGTTATGGACCAGTACACAATACCTTACCCAATCCAAAACAAAATGCTGCTGACATCAATAGAATGGTATTATGGCACTACTCTGTTTCTAGAAGGAAAATTACCAGTGAAACAAAAACTGAGAACCCACAACAATAAATTAAACATATGCACCTTACGTTCTCAAGAAAAGAAAAGTAATTATGGGGCAAACCAAGTACACCATATGGAAGAAATAAACATTCAGGAGATCTGAAATGGGGTAACCTGGTGAATGCTATATAATTATTGCAATGCACTGAATATCTCTATAGCAGTCAAGGGGTTAAATGGCCCATTTAAATCAATATGAATTTGGGGAAATGTTATGGTGCAAGTGAATTGTTAAAGAATTACTCTTAATGTACATACTTGAGTGCCACATAGATCTGACCCTCTGGTTTAAGGTATGTGAGTGTGGTGTCAGTCAACCACTGTGTATGTTATGTATGTGGTACATCTTGGACAGCAGTGTGGCACAGCACCCTCATCCAGCAGATGCAACTCCTGGGTGAAACTAGATGGAGTTGAATGAATACCAATGCACATTCAACCATTCTTACATACCACAGACTGAGAAACACAATAAGGCCATATGCACAGGACCAAAAGAGCAAACATTAGGTAGCAAATCACTGCTCCACTGGAGACAAATCACAATTCCTGTCTGAGGTAAATACAGCTACTTTGGCCTTATGCACAAAAGAAAAGAGGAGCAATAGAGAAGAAAAATAAAAAACCCAATTATTAAAACGAGGATTTTAAAATCTTTGAATACTGGAGAGGAGTTTAAAAGCCCCATTTAAAACAATGGATATATTTGTCCCATATGAGGCAGTTGGTTTGCTCCAGAACTGCTCCTGCTTTTTTCCTTCTGTGGCTTTTAACCCACTGAATGCTACAGATGTCTCCAACGAACAGAGAGGTCCCGAGACCTCTCTAGTATTCAAAGGACTAAAAGCCCAATATCTTCAAATTAGATTTTTATTTGTTAGCCCTTGGTGTAGGTGGGTTTCCCCGGAATTGTTTTGTGCATATATACCAATAAACTCAGATATCATCTCATAGCCTGAAAGAAACAGATCAGGAAAATAATGGGATAAACTGGCTTTCCCAAAATTGTTCCACTTATGTCTTATGCATATCACATAAAAAGATCTGATATAACCTCATTGTTCAGAGAAACAGATCAGGAAAAATAAATTAATAAAAAGGCAACAGATAACTGGAAAGAGACAGACACAGACTCCCCCCAGGAGAAGAGCAACAGGCGTCACATTAGAAGCGGCAGCTCCTTACCTGGGAAAACAACTACCTCACGCCACTGGAAGGAGATGAGCAGGGAGACAACATGCTGCTTGTAGTCTGTTTGAACTGTATGAAACCAGGATGCCTCTGAGGCTCAGATCCTTTGCTTTGGGTATCACACAGCTTCTTGATGCATCCTGAGGCTTGACAAGGTTTAGAGAGCGCTCCCTCCAGCAGCTGCCGCTGCTCCCTCTGCTGCAACCCAGGGGAGGAGAGATCGGGTGAGTGTGGAGCAGACAGACAGCGGAGAAGCTGCACACATACACATTCACACACAGCACAGTCTGACTGGATATCTACTGCTCAACAGCATTCAGCGGCTGATGTGGGTGTGACTGTGACTCCACACGAGTGTCATGTCTCTGGTGTGTTTTTGATCTTCTGGCATGACCCTACTTCCAGCTAATCATCTCTCAGCAGCCATCATCCTGTGATTGGTGTGTGCCAGACACAATTGTGCTGTGGGTTTTCTTCTCCGCTTATTTATCTACCAGCCACAGAGATCAGTCTAGCATAAATAATTCCAAGAGCTATGATGGATCGTGCTGTCAGTTTAACCCTTTGCGTGCCAGACGTGTATGCTTCACACCTCAGGAACACAAAGTGTAAAAATTTGCTAGAGACGTAAGCTGATGTACTAAAAAAGTGGACGGTAATTGTAGGGTGAACCTCATTTAAATAGATGGAAATCTGAGGAGTTTTTGTTTGTTCCCTATGGTGCACCCCATCATTTCCCATACCCTACCAGTCTTGAAAATCCTCCAGTGTCCTGTCCCAATCATTGCTCATTATTTACCCTTCTAGAATATTGTCTGTACAGTTACTCGTTGTTTTACCCTGCATGCCTCTGCTTGGCATGTTGGCTGTCAATTTACCCTCATGTTGCCTATCTTTAAACTCTAGGTTGCCAATAATTAAACCATTCTCTATCATGTCTCCAAAGTTGCCCGATTGGTTTACATGATGCTTTTAACACCTTGAATGATATTGCAGCCTCTCTAGCATTCAAGGGGTTTAAACAACACTTTAATCCCCATGGGAATTTGTGGAATTTCTATTTACCCCCTATTGTGCAACTGGTTTGCTCCAGAATTGCTTAACTTCTTCATAGTATACCAATATCTTGGTATTTATTGTTGATACTGTGAAAACCATTGTATGATAAGAAGTATGACTTCCATCTTCTGCGATCTGAACACTCCACATCTTCCACTTCTTGCAGGTTGTCTTCTGGGCATACAAAATCCAGGAGAATAATTAGCTGTTTTGCACCCTGTAAGAGACCCAGGAACTACCCCCCCCACACACACACACACATCTTGTAGAGCCAAACAACAGAAACCTTAAAGGAATAGTAAGGCTTATAATGTAGAAAAATATATATTTTAGGGTTTATCCTCTTGAGTAAAAGAAGGGTACTCCCACTGCTGAGAGTTCTAGTCAAAGGTTATTGTAGTTCGAACTCAAATTTTTTAGGTGGTCAGTTGACAATAAACCTCCGTAGGATGGTGTAACAACAGTACCACTGTACAATTTCAGGCCATTGAGATTGCACCTAAAAAGTTTATATCTGAGCTGCAATAACTTAATAAATAATAAAAACACATCTCAGCACTTCAAGTGCTATTGTTTTACTCAGAAGGATAAATCCTACAATATGCATTTTTCTACATATTAAGTGTTACTATTCCTTTAAATCAAAAATCTATATAAACATACTGAGGGGAATGTATGGATTGAATGCAGTGCTAAAAAGTGCAAAAAACTGCTTTTGTGCACCACGCCTTCTTAATGTGTATGTACAAAGCTTTTTCAGTGACAAAATGGCTGATTTGCACTATTTGTGACAAGGGGTGGGAAATTTGGTAATGTGTTTTGGGACATGCTGAATCTATTGCTCCTTCTTCCATGCTATGTACCATCACAGCGCAGAGGAAATTTTTTTATCTTAGCTATAGGAGAGGAGTTAAAGTGATAGTAATG
Organism: Rhinophrynus dorsalis; assembly: GCA_037306005.1. Lineage (NCBI taxonomy): Eukaryota > Metazoa > Chordata > Amphibia > Anura > Rhinophrynidae > Rhinophrynus > Rhinophrynus dorsalis. Next base: position 383,769,143 of record CM074723.1, on the reverse strand, counting down.
TTTCATAATAAAAGCAGCTCTAATTAATCTTCATAGTATTTGGACTTTGGAGAGTGTTATTTCAATTCTGTCAGAGTTGTAGTTCAAGAGTAATTCAATGATAAAGTATCCCCTTCCCACCCCTTTTACTTATGTAACACTGTTCAGCCAGATCAGAAGGGAGGTGCCCAGGTAGATTGCAGAGAGGGACAATCTTCAATTAAGATAAGGGAAAAACCTGAAAAGCTTGTCAACGGGGGCAGGGCTTTCATTGTTCTCATAGGAAGCAGGTTGTTCCCTGCTGTTATCTGTCTGGTCTATGGACTGCATTCCACATCTGAGAAGAGATGGCTTACACTAGGTAAAAGGGGGGGAGAGGAAAACTTTGCTTGTGAATATCTCTTAACCCTTTGAGTGCCAGAGGGGGTACACAACGCATTGCTTTGCAATGCGTTGCGTACCCCTCTGGCACTCAAAGGGTTAAACCATAAAGGTTTGAGATATAAGACTTATATCGTTCTTCGTGTTTTTTTAATGCCTACAAAATAATATAAAGATAAAACGAAGCATTACTATCCCTTTAAGGACTTGTTAACATACTAGAAGTTGTGCACTGTTTATATGTAAGTAGAGGTGCATAAGTTAGAGTATCAAACCTATAAATAAGCACAACACTTGTGCTGTACCTGTACAAATCTTAGGAGGTGTGAAAATCAGCAGCTGGGGATATTATCTAAAAGCGCTAACCTCTTGCTCTGTACTCTTTTGGAACCTGTAGTCAGCGCAGGTTTCATTCTTGCCTATCTCTAGTCAATCACATGAGGAAAAACTGCATGCATAAAAATATAAGTAAAATATTCAGTTACACAGCAGAAAATAATATTATTAGTAGGAATCAACAGGGTTTTATGAGGAATAGATCATGTCAAGCAAATCTTTTGAGCTTCTATGAAGAAGTGAGTAGCAATCTAGACAATGATAAACCTGTAGATGTAGTTTATCTACATTTTGCAAAGGCATTTGATAATTGCCACACAGGAGGCTGGGGTATAAAATAAGGAAATTAGGGTTTTGTAATTAGATAGAAAACTGGTTGAAGGATAGGGAACAGTGTGTTGTTGTAAATGGAAAATTCTTCAATACAGTTCAAGTTGATCTTGAAGTACCTAAGGGTTCAGTACTTGGACCAATGCTTTATAACATGTTTATAAATGACCTGGAAATAGATATAGAAAACAAAACGTTAATATTTGCAGATGACACTAAACACTTATGCAGAGTAATAAATTCAAAACAGGATATTTGTTCTCTAAAGAAGGATTTACATAAAATCGCAGATTGGGCAAACAAATGGAATATGAAGTTTAACCCTTTGAGTGCCAGAGGGGTAAGCAATGCGTTGCGTACCCCTCTGGCACTCAAAGGGTTAAAGTGGGTCTATCACCTCTTTACAAGTTTTGATCTATATTTAGAATACTTAGCGAATAATTATAAAACTTTATTATTTATTTATTTTAAACAGTATTTGCGAGAAAATTTCATTTGAAAGTATGCTCAGCAGCTTACTTCCAGGTACATGGCTCTTGCCGCTGCTCCTATCACTCTCCCCAGCATCCTCCGCTGACTGAGGCGTTCTGTTGGTAAGCTGGAGCGATCTCATTGGCAGAGATCTATACCTAGCCAATGAGATCGCTCCAGCTTACTAACAGAACGCCTCCGTCGTCGTCGGATGCTAGAGAGAGTGACAGGAACAGAGTCTGTGCTGGATGGACGATTCACTGCCAAGTCCTGTGGGAATGTCTTCTGCACCATACGGTGCGCGGCGGTACAGCTCTAACGTCATCAGGTAAAGAATTCATGTATCTTGTTGCTTAATTTATACAGAATTTTAGGTGAAAAGAAACAGAGCAATATACACAGGGGACACAAAGGAAGGGATAAAGCCATGATCATACAGGGGTGAAAGTTCCCCTTTAATGTAGTAAAGTCATGCATTTGGGAAGAAAAAATCCCAATGCTACTTAAGAACTTCAACAAAACAAAAAGGTGGTGCCAATAGTGCCTTACCACACTAAAAAAGTATCAATTTAAAATATATTGCACTCACATGATATAATGACTGTAAATATACATATACACATATACAGCAAAACAAGCATTGCAGAGAATTTTCTACCGTCTCTACTCGGTGCTTACGGCAAACTGCTCTTGTCCTCGTAAGTGAAACAAACAGGAACCGCTGCAATGCTGCACTGCAAAACATTTTAAATTGATACTGTTTTTAGTGTGATAAGGTACTATTAGTGCCCTCTTTTTGTTTTGTTGTATTTCATGTAAGGCTTTGTGAGTGGAGTTCCTGGGGGATAGCAGCCTAACCATTGGACTGCCAAAGATGCTGACAGGGAACAGCTCAAAAAATACCCCGAGCCTTTGTGCTGGTCTGTATATATGTGCATTTCCAGCAATTCCCTTTTTGAGTACGTTTTCACTGATGATGGTATGGTGATCATTTAATTACATCAAAGATATTGCACAAAGAAGTGCCTCTGTTCCTTTTGTTCTCTCCATACTAATGAACTTACTGGAATCATTTTAGTGGACTTGTTGCTAGAGAAAGACATGGGAATCCCTGTAAATTACAAACTTAGAAGCAGTGACCAGTGCCAAACAGCAGTAGCAAAATCAAACAAAGTCCTGTCTTGCATAAAAAGGGGTATTGAATCAAGAGTGGATAACATCGTTTTGCCACTGTACAAATCATTGGTAAGACCTCCGCTTGAATGTGCAGTGCAGTTTTGGACACCAGTTCTAAAAAATGATATTCTAGAACTGAAGAGAGCACACAAAAAGCAACAAAATTAATCAAGGGAATGGAAGACTTGACATATGAGGAACGTCTAGACAAACTTGTTTTTTTTATTCTAGAGAAAAGATGACTAAGAGGAGATCGTATCACAATGTACAAGAATATGAGAGGTCAATACAAGGATCTCTCTGAGGAAGAGGAAGGGTTTTTTTTAACAGTAAGGTCTGTTAAATTGTGGAATTCCTTGCCCAATGAGGTGGTAATGGCAGATCCAATGGATACATTAAGAGAACATTAGATACATTTCTTTTATAGGGAACATACAGGTTTATACTATGTAATAGTAGGAAAAACAGGATGCTCAGATAAAGACTAACTTATTTGACAGCAGGAAAGCTTATATAATTCTAATTTCCCTGGATTATGAGGCAATAAACCAAGTTTGTGTATGAGCACAAAGGATAGTACAGGAATGGCAACCTTGCACAAAAGTAAGAGAATGGAAGTAGGGAATGATCCATAAAGAGAACGTGATAGTGGAGCCTGGTGACACAGGAGGCAGCAGCAGGTAGGCTCTGGAGAAAGGAGTTAGCAGAGTGGGGGGCATGGGAAGAGAGAAAGTAGCAGTGGGGAACCTGGACATAGAAGAGGTTGCATCAAGGAGCTTGAAAATGTGGCAGTGTGGCTATCAGGAGACTAATGTCGACTGAGACAATGGCTAGATCAGGTGCTGAAGTCCAGTGGTGGGGTCTCAGCTGATGGAACCAGAAGGGAGGGCTATCTTGCAAAGCTTGGAAATTATTCTGTGGAGTGGCACTAAAGGGTGGAATTGACTGCAGGAGTACCCTTGTTCTGGCCACTTGCTGGATATCATCATCAGGATAGGTTCACCTGCTGGTCAATAAGATAGCCAAGGGTGGAATGCCCTTTCTGGTCCTACGCATAGAGCCAAATCATCAAAGACAAGATCTGCAACATGCTAGTGGGCAGGACAAGAAGAATAGTTCTTAGCTGAGTACAGTTCAAGTGGTCAGGATAAGTTGAACAGGATCATACACCAGAAAACAAGCCTAGGTCAGGCAAGCAACACATGATCGCCAAGAGAGGAAAAAAATCAAGGTCACAACAGGAGATCAGAACTGGAATAAACACAGCAAGTTTCAAAGTTGGAAGTATAATGGCTGTCCTTGGGCAGGGGGCAATTGACCCCAAGGCCAGTCATATGTCTATGTTTACAAGCTACTGCTTCCATCCATCTCTTGTTTGCTGCTGTAAAGTAGAAAGAGGTGTGCATGTGCAGGGCCAGCACAGCACTTAAACGGGCTTCCCATCTGGCCATCCAGTTTACCCCTCCTGCAGGTGGCAATGTTACATTTGCTATCTGCTTTGTTACTTGCCTCTCTCTCCTCCCCTAATATGCCATGCCCTGTCTTCCATTGGTACAACCAGATGTCCGGTTGTAAATGTGAGTCTGCACACTGGAAAACAGGACATGGCAGGTCCTGAAAGACCATGGAGATGCAAGCAATGAGTTGGGCAGAAAATTTAAACAGAGACTCACTCTAGACACACAGAACATACAGTTGAAATTGTAACGGATGTCATCCGTTACTTGGGCCCTTGTCTGGACCTTGAACGCTTTACCTATAGACTATGGCCCTTTGGCCTCATTTGAACTTTGATGAGGGCTTTTTCCTATCTTTATGTTAAAAGTTTTATGTTGTATATATTGTCGAATGTCGTACGTTTTATATATTGTCGAATGTCGCATGTTTAATGTGTTGTATAGTATGTAATATGTACTAGGGATACACGAACACCGAAGGCGGTGGTTCCCCGGTTCCTTTGTTCAAGGCATCAAAGCGGCCGCGAGTGCAGGAACCGGAGGCAGTGAGTCAACGCTGGATTGGCCGATGTACGACTCACTGCGCACCGATTGGCCAGGGTTGAAGCCGCATAGTCAAACTAGTGTGTACGTGCTTCAACCCCTGGCCTAGTCCCCTAGATGTGTATTCCCTCTCATCAACCCTTTGTCTTTGTCTAGACAGTAATCAACCATGTTTGCCTTAACCTCGTCAGTATTGTGTTTAGTAGTTCATCTGCCATTGGCCCTTTTCCCTTAACTGCCATTGGTCCTTTTGTCACCCTCTGCCATTGGTCCATTGTCTCCAGTTACCACTGGTCTTTTGTTCCCTGTGTCATATGCCCATTGTGTCTGATTGGTGCCTGGGCCAAGCCCATATTAGAATACCTGGCCCTTCCCATCCCTATTGTGGTATTATGTTGTAACTGTATAAAAGATGTGGTTGTTGTTCAATAAAGTGTGTCATGTTTGGAGTGAACCAGAGTCCTGGAGTCTGTTTGTTCCCATGGTTAAAGTGGCCACTCTGCCGCCCATCTGAACCAGGTTCCTGTAACGTTCATCCGTCTGCTGCCAGGATCCCGCTACCGGACTTCGTATCCTGTCAGGCGGCAATGTGGACTCTGCCCTTTGGTTTCCCTGTACAAGTTTCAACCTTCGAGTCAACCACCGGAGTGCTCGAACGGCGTGGCTACCGATCCTTTTGTTCTTGCAACACTTTTCCCTGATTCGGTTCTGTGAACACTCAACGGTGTTCGAGTGCCCGTGACCCCTCCGGTATCCGCAGCCTTCGAGTCGGTCATCCCGGGGTTCAACGCCACTCTGAGTCGACCACCGGAATGCTGATTTGCTCGACCGGTACATTCGACGGCGCCAGTCCGGTGTAGAGAAGGAGAGACCCGGGAACGACGGCGGAAGGTGACCCTGTCCCCTTCGTAGCTTCCGTTACAGAAATAGAGCTGCACTATTGTTACCACAGAGCTTACAACTGATATTATGCTATACAGTTGATACCACAGAGATACAGCTTAAAGAGCTACGCTACGCTAGTGATACAACAGAGCTTACAACTGTGAAATTGTGGACCAAATAACATTTCCCAAAATTCCCATCGAATTAAATGAGTATTTTAACCCCTTTGAATATGAAGCAACGCATTGGAGACCTTTCTAGCATTAACCCCCTAATCCTCTGCATTCCAGAGGGGCCCACAAAGCATTGTTTGGCAGTGAGTTGCATAAACCACTAGCACTCGAAGGGTTAAGGACCAGAGGTCCTGGGAAGTTACCTTTCCTTAAGGACCACTTTGATCTATGCTGACACACCTGCACCTGTGACCTGTGATGTGTACTGGTGTGTCTACCTGGGGTCTGAGAAAGACAGCTCCGGTCTTGGAGTGGTCAATTTCAGACCCCATAAAAAGTATGTGACGTGCCAGGACCATCAGCGGTGCCTAAGGGAAAAATTGGTGATGGTCCGGGCATTTTACAGGGTCATTAAGGGGTTAAAGGGTTAAAAAGCACATTTAAAACATTGGAATTTTTCATTTTCCCCTAAGATGCAGTTGATTTATTCCAGAATTTACTGCTTTAGCCTATTAAATTGCCCCTTTAGTGAAGTCTCATCTTTTCATAACTTGTATGATCATTCCACTTATTCCTGCTCACTAGCATTATAGAGGTAAACTCTTTTAAGAGGCAGATGGGTGTCCAATGCATTGTGAAGTGATGCACTGGGTGCGTCTTGTGTACTCAAAGAGTTAATCGATAGCTGTAAGTGAACTGTACTTGTACAGTCTTCCATTGTTAATACTGCATTGTTCTTTTGTGTAGTACTTTGTAATACAATAGAGAAACCTCATATAATTGTACTTGATACTAGAAGGTGTTATGAGTCAGCCTCAAATGTAGAGCTCTTACGACACTTCGAGGAATAGTACACGCTCTGTGACTGTGCATTGGAAAATCTCATATCAGAATAACATTAACAGGGCCATTTATCAATGCTTTTCCTCCAATTCTGAACTTTTGACAAAATTACATTTTTATGTAGTTCATTCTTTTAATATATAAAGTAATTTCTTGGAAATATAGAAAGAAAAATACTAACCTTTTGTTCATACCATAACATTTGAAATGTGCTGAAATAACATTAGAGCAGTATTCTATTATATTTGTTTTAACTGACAAGAAAACTAATATTTCCTAACAAACTTCAATGTACCTTCATTTATTAGGAAATCTATATGGGAGTTATAAATGAAATCTGTGTAAATTATTTCTCACAAATTAAAGTAGACATGTTACCTTACAAGTTTAATTACTTTTAAATATAATTAAAGCTACATATATGTTCTGCTAGCCATTTGTGTGTAATGTTATTATTTTATATAGCTACATACATGTTCTGCTAGCAAATTGTGTGTAATGTAAATTAACTGTTGATGGAACAATCTGTAGCTTTATGCAAATTAGTTTTTGTGCTTTGCCACTATTTTCACACACACACTCTACACACACACATACACTCTACACACACACACATACACTCTACACACACACATACACTCTACACACACACACATACACTCTACACACACACACCACTCTACACACACACATACACTCTACACACACACACATACACTCTACACATACACTCTACACACACACACACACACTGTGGTTTGAATAAATCTAGGAAAATACCACTCACTAGGTTAATGTGTAATAAGTTTTGTCTTGAGCTAATTAGCATACTTTGAAGGAAATTAGCATTAAGTGCCATATTATGCTGTCAAGCTATAAATGTTAATTTCTCCAAAAATATAGTTTAAAAAATTGTCGAGACCATCATAATTATAGATTTTACTTATCTGTAAAGCACAGTAAATGTTTCTAAGGGTGACAGGAACGATTCTGAATAGCATGTCCATTGGATTAGACATGATTCTTTGTTGCCAAACCCCAGGACCTCAAACAGTTACCACTGAAGATTTCTTAGGAGTTCAGCATTGTAGAAGTGGGGCGATGCACTAAGGTTCGATATTGTGTTGATGTGTGTCTGGTGATGTATGTGGCATCACCTTGGTGAAATGGAAATAGCTAATTAACCTGCATTTAAATATGGAAATGAGCTGTTGTCAATGTGTTCCATCAAAAATCATAAACCTGTCAAAGGCATGACAGATTGATGGCAGATTGAAGTGCCTTCAACACAGATGGAATGCCCTTTCTGTTCCTAAGCATAGAGCCAAATCATCAAACAGAGACAAGATCTGCAACATGCTAGTGGGCAGGACAAGAAGCAGTAGTATTTGGTTGAGTACAGTTCAAGTGGTCAGCACAAGTGAAAGAGGATCATACACCAGAAAACAAGCCAAAGTCAGGCAGGCAACACATGATTACCAAAACAGTAAAAAAAATCAAGGTCACAGCAGGAGATCAGAACTGGAATAATAACAGCAAGTTTCAAAGCTGGAAGTAATGGCTGTCCCTGGGGCAATTGCCCCCAAGGCCAGTCGTAAGTCTGTGCCTGCAAGCTACTGCTTCATTCCATCTCTAGAGAGAGGTGTGCATGCGCAGGGCCAGCACAGCACTTAAATGGGCTTTCCATCTGGCCAGCCAGCAGCCCAATAGATTACCTCTCCCGCAGGTAGCATTGTTACATTTGCTATATGTTTTGTTACTTGCCTCTCTCTCCTCCCCTGATATGCCATACCCTGTCTTCCATTGGTACAACCAGATGTCCGGTTGTAAATTTGAGCCTGCATAGTGGAAAACAGGACCTGGAAGGTCCTGAAAGACCATGGACATGCAAGCAATAAGTTGGGCAGCAAATTTAAACAGAGACTCACTCTGGACACAGGTAGATGAAGAGTTAAGGAGGGGGTGAAGGAGCATACCTGGGAACTTTCAAAATATGCTGACCTGGTGATTTGTGAAATATTGATCCTTAATATTTCACTAGTGTATCTCAATAGTAATTCTAAGCTCGGTGGTATGACTAGTATTAAACTAGTCATAACACAGAGATTACAAAAGGGATACCATCGGTCTTGCAACTGAAATGGTGCTACACTACTGATAACATAGAGTTTATAATTGAAATGGAAATACACAATGACATGGCAGAGCTTACAGCTGAAATGGAGCGTCACAAGTGACACACAGAATATACAGTTGAAATAGAGGTGCATTATTGTTACCACAATGATGATGTGCCTTCAACACAGATCTGACACAAAATCTCCATCCTGAGCCCTCATTGAACTTTAGCGCATCTAGGACCTGGTGTCTTGCAGCAAAGAATCATGGTGACCTCCGTGAACATAATATCCAGTATTTCCTCCCTCACACACTGACACATAACACTTTGTGAATTGCCCACCTCCACAAGGGATAGTTGTCAGTGAGTGGTGGAGATAATTTTGGGATAAGTCAGGAAGTGACTCCATGACATACCCTAATTACCATTATCTATATGTCTACTTAACAAAAAAAGGGTCTAAATAAAAACTGCTAATAAAACATATAGTGATTTATTAAAGCTCTTTCATAATCACCAAAGCTGTTTTTAAGTGATAAGGTTCCTTTGTGCATGAGTAGATGGAATTGTTGGACCCAAGGCAGCATCCCATCTGCCTCTCTGTTAATTTATCAGTGGAAAGGTTCATACCATATAGTGGCCAGTTCATGCACTATTCACACTTTTAGCATATAAATAGATAAATACTTAACTAACTTGTCCTCAAGTCCCAACAATTTTTCAGGTTTCAGGATTGCTTTACATTACAGGTGGATCAATCAGTGGCTGAGTCATTCTGATGGATTGTCCTGTTCAGTTGAGGATGTCCAGAAAACATTCAGTGTTGAGGAGGCTTTAGAAACCAAGCCACAAAGACTGAGCCTAACTTGTTTTTTTATTTCTTATACAAAAACTCTGACACGTTCCTACCGTCTTAAATCTGTAATTCCCAAAGGAAAGCCCACAGTAAGTGGAGGGTATGTTCAACTAATAGGAGACAGGCTGCTGCAACTGCTTTCCTAAATATTCCCAACAAAAAAAAACACTTTTTTAGAGGCTTAATTGCATCAAAGTAGTAATTTTTTGACAGATGTGCAAAGGTGTCTTAATATATTTAAACAAGGAAATATCTTGCATAAACAACAGTTTTCTGTATAAGGAAAGGTGAGCAAATGTAATATTTAAACAAATGATGGTAAGGACATCTGAATACATAAGCATTTAAAATAAACATCGATAGCCAGTAGGAGGTGCTGTCATGCCTATACAGATAAATAGAAAGGTGAGTAAGGTTTTGCTCATATAGGAAATATAATTGTATATACTGTGTAGGACTGGTGCACCATCAGGAGTCCTGTGTAGGACTAACCAACTCTGAGGCTTCCTATGTAAGACTGGCCAATTGAGAGATAACACTCTGTAGGGCTTTCCAATCACAATGTTTCCTGTGCAGATCTGGCACACCATGAGGTGTCTTATGTAGGAATGGCCTACCATGATGTATCCTGTGTAGGAATGGCCCACCCTGAGGTATCCTGTGTAGTACTAGCCTATCATGAAGTATACTGTGTATGAAAATCCCACTATGATATCCCACCATGATATATTCTGAAAAAGTGAAGTTATGGTAAACATCTGGTGCACTAATTTAAATTATTGTTTTTCTGTTTTAATTGTGTTCTGTTAGTGTGGTAAGGGAGGTGTTAAAAGACATAAGCCTGTTTTCCTTCCATTGAAAGTATGCAAGTAATTGCAGTCTGTTTCTGGGACGGAGTATTTCTCTCTGAAGGATTGTAATGAGTAGCTTTATGCTATGCAGATCAGAGGATGAGAAAATACTTGAACCCATGAATCTTGAGTCAGTGTCTGAGTGCAAGAGTGGGTTAAGGGATACAAACATTTATTACTTAATAATTGTGCATATGTTTTGTTTTCCTGCACTAACTGGGAAAACGAGTGAAAGCATGACTGTCTGTTTACCTCAGTGTACAAGCTGCCATATGTTTGCACACCTGGAACAATAATTCCAGGGTGTGCATCTTTTGGAAGATGTGAGCAAGTAGCCTCTTTGGAAGATCAGTAAGTTGCAACACTGAGGGAGATAGACAATCTTGAGAAGGAATTTCTGCTCACTGAGTAGAAGGAAGCTGGCATAGGAAGTACTGAGTTTGGAGAATGTGCAAAAGGGGAGGAGCAAGTAGCTAGATGGGCAACAGTTAGACATAGCAAGGAGGTGCAGATGAGTAGTCGGAACACTCCTCTATTTACTCACCCAAACAGATTTTGTACAGTGAGTGATAATGTTGGGAATGTTACAGGAATGCTGGAGAGGACTGTTCTCTCTAACAGCTGGGAGAACATCCCCTCTATTGCTGACGGGATCTGGGATGCAGGGAGACCAAGCCTGTTGGTGGTGGTAAAGGCTTCCATAATTTGAATGGCAATAGAAGGGCAATCTGTCACCAGGATCACTAAAACAGAACAGTTTGCTTTCTCCCAGGTGCTTTGGGTCAACATGAAGTAAATTGGTTTGGGAGGGGCTGGGCATGATCCAGCAGTCATGGTACATGTTGGAACAATTGACAAAGTCTGTTACAAAGGATTGCAGAGAGATAGGGCATAAGCTTAATCAAAAGACCTCTCAGGTAGCATTTTCTCAGATACTACCTGTTCCACAAGCTACACCAGGGAGGCAGTGGGAGATAAGGGATTTAAATTTCTGGAAAAAAAAAGAAAGTCTAAGGTTATAAGTGGGGTGCTGCAGGGTTCGGTCCTGGGACCAATGCTTTTTAATTTGTTTATTAATGATCTAGAAGTGGGAATTGAAAGTAGCATCTCAATATTTTCTGATGACACTAAACTATGTAAGGAAATACATACAGAGCTTGATGTTTTTTCCCTATAGAAGGATTTAGATGAACTTAGTGAATGGGCAGAAAAGTGGCAGATGTCATTTAATGTAGATAAATGTAAGTTTATGCATTTGGGCTGTAGAAACAAACTTGCTACATTTACTCTAAATGGGAAACAACTTGGGAAATCCTCATTAGAGAAAGATTTAGGAGTACTGATAGACAATAGACTTCACATCAGTGTTCAGAGTCACTCAGCTGCTGCAAGAGCAAATAGAGTACTAGCCTGCATAAAAAAGAGATGTAGAAGCAAGGGATGCTAATATTATCCTACCTCTGTATAAATCCTTGGTTAGGCCTCATCTAGAATATGGAGTACAATTTTGGACGCCTGTTCTAAAAAAGAGACATTACTGAACTGGAAAAGATGCAGAGACATGCAACAAAACTGATAAAGGGACTGGAGGATCTGAGTTATAAAGAGAGACTAGCCAAACTGGATTTGATTACATTAGAGAAGAGATGTCTAAGGGGTGATATGATTACCATTTACAAATACATTCAAGGTCAATACAAAGAACTATCCAATGAATTATTTATGCAAAGAGCTGAGCTAAGAACAAGAGGTCATCCATTAAGACTAGAGGAAAAGAGCGTTTGACTAAAACAAAGGCAGGGATTTTTTACAGTAACGGCGGTAAGGCTATGGAATTCTTTGCCTCGGGATGTTGTGCTTGCAGATAATGCAACTGCATTCAAAAAAGCAATGGATGCCTATCTAGCACAGAACAATATTGACATTTATGACAGATGGCTTCAAAGCAAATAGGATATTGATCCGGGGAACTATTTGGAGTCAGGAAGGAATAATTCCACCCCACACACAAACTTGGGACTAGATTGGAAATGGCTCCAGAGGGCTTTTTTGCCTTCCTCTGGATCAACAGGGGTGTTTTTGGCATGGGCTGGACTTGATGGACGCATGTCTTTTTTCAGTCTTATCTACTATGTTACTATGACTAAAGACTTATTTAAAGAAGGAGGAGCGTAGGTTTCTAGAGCACTTGGCTATCTTTTCCCTTGGGGCAATCTTTACAGTAGAGATGGATAGTATCTTAGTGGAAGGTGGGCTACTTATAAGGAGTTAGGTTGTTTAGAGGGTTAGGGGAGATTTTAAACTAGTAGAGGAGGATGGTGATGCAACACAGGATGGGGTAGGCAGTATACAAGAGGAAATGGAATTAGAGAAGGGTCATGGGATGGAGATGGGTTGGGCTAGTTCATCTAAATGGCAGGTACAATTCTAATTTATTTTTTCATGTATAGGTGAGAAGGGAGGGCAAGGAAATGGTGGAAAATGGGTCACAGGATAGAACTGGTAGTATGCAATGCAACAGAAGAGGCATCAAGTGTCACCCACTCCTCACTCAGCAGCAGGACAGGAAACTCAGGGTCACATCCTGGAACACTATGATTTCACCCTGCCCAGAAGCACAGAGGCTCTATAAATGATCAGAGCAACAACAAACAGGGAACCAGTATCCGGATAACAAAGGAAGCAAATGGAAAATCAGACAAGGAATCACAAGAGACAAAGAAAAAGGGGCAATACCTGACAACCTGATACTCTTGTGTTCAGTCATTTCTGTGAACTATATATGCAGATAAGTGATCTTACTGTTAATGCATTCAATCAGATTATTTGCATAATGTGTTTGAGGCAAGTTATAAAAGTGTAAATGATTGTTAGCTTATACATTATGCATGTTTCTGAGCCTATTTATTATACATGTTGCAGAAACAAAAGAAGCCCACAGCGCTAGCTCACCATAATAAATACATGTAGTATATAAGGTATTGAGGTATTCTTAATTGTGATTCCGTTACTGAATTTTTAGATTTGGAAGAATCAGAAATCTATACTCTTTGGTCATGAATAAGCATTAAGTCGAGTCTGGTGGAAGGGTATTTGTAAGTCTTCTTTCTCTGTCATCCAATACAGGTTACTGGTAACTTTGGGTAGGTGATCCACCCCTTTAAGTAGGCAGGAACAATTTAGTGAATGCAGGGGGTGGAGCGTACCTTCCCTCCTTGGCTGCAGCTAGTCAATCAGCTCCAGGAAGATTTGATCCTTGGTGAAGACACAGGCAAGAGAACAGTTCTGCTATAGTTTTAGCTTATTTTTTATTTTTCTGTTAGAAATGTAATACCACCATTAGGCAGATTACCATAACTGACAATGACCTTAGATGTGGCTAGCTCAGTATCCAGGTGATTTTTGTGGACCTTAAGCCCTGGGGAGAAAATCTTGGGTTCAAGTTCTTTACCCAGGAGTTGCCCACTGAGGCTTCTTCTTAATACATGGTGATCTGAAGACAGAAGATCTGCAGGAAAGGTAACCAACCCTTTGAGTGCTGCAGGTCCACATGTCCCACAAGGATTTTCCTTTGGAGTTCCTATTGCACACTCCTACACTCATTGGGTTTGTCTATATGTATGTTGGGTAGTTTGGAGCAAGTGTCTGTGGTAACTTAACCCTTTAGCTGCTGGTTCAGCATCCTTTGGTGGTTGTTGGCACTTTCCCTACTGGGTTCAGTGTTTATTGGGTCTAGTGACATGTTGTAGTTACAACTTTGCAAAATTTGTGTTCGGTGCACATTTACCGCATAGACGCCATTGCTTCATTCACTTCTATGGGACTGTACAGTTTGGGACACATCTCCGCAACCGCTCATTGTAGCGACTTCAGAGATGGCTCATGTTGTTTGTCTGCCCTTGCTCTATTATCCAGTCAATATTTTCTGTGTGTTGGGGGCTCAGGGGGCTTTGGGTACTGTTGGGGTACTTTTTCTGGGAAAACTACAATTCCCATGAACACTTGCTTCGCGTGCTCGTTTCTGATTGGCTCCTGCTGCGGCAGTCATTTTGTGCTTTTTTTGAAAGAGTATCCTACGTAGGGCTTGGACTCTCCTTCTCTCCTCTGCAGATTAACCCTTCCCCTGCCAGAGAAGTGCATTGTAGCGATTTTTGGGTTGAAATTTTAATCTTCCACACTGTATTTGGTTGATTCCTTATACTTTAAATGTTTTGACACTGTGAGAATGTCTAATCCGTTAGAGCTTGGGGCCAGGACTAAGACTAAGGATGCTGGAGTCTCTGTGTCCCCTATTGCACATTGCTTCTCATGTCATTCAGGTTAGAAAATTCTCAGGTCATTTATGCCCAGCATGTTCTGATGTCCCTGAGTCTTCCCCAGGGACCTCCAGCCATGCATTAAAGCCAGTTGGGTGGAAGAGTTCAAGGCTGCTACTAGAGACCTCCGGTCTACATTGCAATTCTTTCCATCCCAGTTACAGAAGGTCTTCCATTCCTGGCAGACCTTTACTTCCATCTGATCTTCCCTCCCGAAACCGCAGGAAGTTCCTGAGGAGGAGCTGTTGGTGGATTCGGACATTGAGGAACATTCTGCTGTGGGCTCCTCTCAGTTTTTTGGGGACCCCTTTGAGACTGATCCTGATCCCTCGGCTGAGGGCCTGATCAGAGCTGCCTTAAACATTCCCTTAGGCACTACCACAGTGTCTGGGAGGATTCAGTGGTGGACCCATGGGTTTTGGAAAAGTACAGGATCCCTTTCGCCTCTCTTCCTCCTTTTCGTTTTTTTTCCCCTCTCATAAGCCCAAGGGCTTAGAGAAACGCCATCTGTTCAATGGCACTATCCAGGACCTTCTGGACAAGGATGTTCTGGAGCCTGTTCCAGTTTGGGACAGAGGTATAGGTTTTTACTCAAACCTCTTTGTGGTCTCCAAGAAGGGCGGCGGCTGTTGTCCCATTTTGGAAGTGAAGGATCTCAATTCCTTTGTGATCAAGACTCATTATCACCAGAAGTCCCTAAGGGCAGTGATTGCTGCTATGTTCCCAGGGGAATTCCTTGCCTCTCTGGATCTTCATGACACGTATCTACACATCGCCGTTCATCCAGAGAGTTGGCAGTATCTCAGATATGCCTGTGACCAAGGTTACTTTCAGTTTTCAACTCTTCCCTTTGGTCTGACTACAGCTCCTCAAGTCTTCAACCGTGTCCAGGGAGCCTTAGTATCCGTACTTTATTGGGATGGCATCAGAGTTACTCCATCCATGGGCGACCTGCTTCTGAAAGCCCCTTTTGCGGAACTTCTTTATTAGCAGGTTCAGGACTGCATTCATGCTCTCACCCATCATGGGTGGATCATCAATATGGACAAGTCAGATCTTGTCCTATCCCAGCGGCTGGTCTTCCTGGGCCTTCTCTTCGACACTTAGCAGAGCATGGTGTTTCTCACGGACAAGGTGGCTCACCAGATTGCCCACAGGGTTTCTGCTGTTCTGGCTCATAATCCAGTTCCAGCCAAGAAGCTGGGGGAGTTCATTTCCGCCATAGAAGTGGTCCTATTTACCATGGCTCACACCAGGGAACTCCAGAGGTTTGTGATCCAGGTGTGCAGGGGTCAGCCCGGACCTTCTGAAGATGTCAGTGTCCCTCCCTCTTCATGTGGAACTGAGTTTGTCGTGGTGGCTCGACCTCTCCAACCTGCTGAAGGGCAAGTCCTTCCTGGTATCCTTCTGCACCATGGTGTTGACAGATGCCAGCCTCTCCGGCTGGGGAGTGCTCCTGGGTCACCTGACTGCTCAAGTTCGGTGGTCTCCAGAGGAGTCTCTCCTTCCCATCAACATGTTGGAGCTTCGGGCGATATTTCATGCCCTTCTCCACTGGACACCCCAGCTGGAAGAATGTCCAGTCCGGGTCCAGTCTGACAACGCCATGGCTGTGGCTTACATCAACAAGCAGGGAGGAACAAGAAGTCTCGCCGCTTGGTTAGAAGTCAAGGCTATTTTGTCCTGGGCAGAAGAACATGTTCCTGCCATATCCACAGTGCAAATTCCCGGCCTAAACAACGTCATGGCAGACTTCCTCAGTCGACACATGGTGGACAGCGGAGAGTGGGAACTGTACCCAGAGGTGTTTGCCCTCATTGTTCAGAAGTGGGGTCTTCCTTGCATCGACCTGATGGCGACAATACACAACCAGAAGGTTTCAATGTTCTGCTCTCGCTGGAGGGATCCTCTAGCTCTAGCGGTGGATGCCACGTTGTCACGGTTTGTTACTGTTTGTAAAAGAACACTCAGACAGTTCAGTAAGGTTAAAAGCTTTATTGAAAATAATGTACAATAACCCCACTCAGGTCCAGATGAGGTTTGTGCCAAGTACTTTCCAGATCTGACGCAGGTCAGGTGTAATGGTTTTCAGACACTCAGACAGAGGATTAAAATAAAACACAGTTTTATTAGAAAGAAAAACAATAACAAGATTGCCCTCTACAGGCAGTACTGTGAATAGCAGAATATAGGCTAAATAGGCCTTCTCAGGACCAGGATACAGAAACAGGGATATTACATATACTGTCACAGAATAGGCAAAACAGCGACTGGCAATGAATAGTTAAGTACAAAGAATCATCAGTCTCAAATGTGGTGTTAGGTACGCTCTAGGTGATAAGAGGCAGCAATAGGTGCTAGATCACACAACACCTTTAGTCCATATATTTATAGAGCTGCTGGATAGAGCTTAATCAGAGACTGAAGCTGCAGGGTAGTTGTTTGATAGCCCCCACGGCGTATAACGGAGACCAACAGTATTGGGATCGCTTGAGCCAATAGCCCCCATGGCGTAACGGAGACCAACAGTATCGGGATTGCTTGAGTCAATAGCCCCCACGGGCGTATACCGGAGACCAACAGTATCGGGATCGCTTGAGCCAATAGCCCCCATGGACGTATAACGGAGACCACCTGTTGCTGCACTGCTTGAGCCAATAACGCCTCCCACGGGCGCGTTAACGGAGAACTACTGCTCTGTAGATGACAATTGAGCCGCCGACAACCAAGGCCCACAATGCGGCCGACTCAACAGAAGCAGTGTATAAGGTAACGGCTCAGCAAGAGTTGACAGTAGCAGCGAGGTAGGGGTAAGCACTACAAGTGATCGGAGGCTCAATGAGTAGTGAAATAGCACTACAAGTGCCAAGGAGACTCAGCTATACTTAATACAATGTACCAGAGAAACGGAAGGCTCAGCTCAGGAGACACGGCTCAGCAGGAGTTAAGGTAGCAATTTCGAAAGGCTCAGACACACACGCTGCAGCGATCAAAATGTCGCCGAGGCGACAACAGGAGCTGTAGACTGGAACAGTAGTAAGCCGGAACAGGTCCAAGAGCAGGAAGTCAGCCAGGCCGGGTCAGATCACGGAGGAGATTCGCAGACAAGCCAAATCAGCAACGAGCAGGAACGTCAGCCAGGCCGGGTCAGATCACGGAGGAGATTCGCAGACAAGCCAGATCAGCAACGGGCAGGAACGTCAGCCAGGCTGCGTCGGATCACGGGACAGGAACACACGAGCGTAGTCAGTACGGGCCAAATCGGTACACAGGAGATCAGGAACACTGGAACATGGAAACAGCAACACTGGCTCTGGAACACCACGAAAGGGCACCTGACAGGTGCCAATGGCCAAAATAAAAAGGTCACCAGGGGCAGGCCAAACAAGCTCAACCAATAAGGGAGCAGCACAAGTTAGAGTGACAGGGAGATAACGGGAGCCGTGATATCAGGGAAATAATATAAACACTTAAACAGTCAGCAAACAAGTATAGTGATCTTGAACTTGTAGGCAGATTCTCAGCAAGGTACAGGAATAATAATCTGCTGAACAGTCCCACAACGCAATAGGTGGCACAGGCGAAGGATGACTGAAGGGCAATCCATAGAGAACTAGGGTTCACGTGGGTAACACTGGCAACACACTGGCAGAGGACTAACCTTAAGAGAGTAGGGCAGACTGAGGCAACAGGGGCAGGACTCTGGCAGTAACGGGACCCTAGCACGCTAGGGTTAACTGAGGCAACATGGACAGGACTCTGGCAACGGCAATACCCTAGGACACTAGGGTTAACGGAGGCAACATGACATGGACTCAGGCATCGACTAGGCCCTAGCACACTAGGGTTAACGGAGGCAACATGGCAGTGGTACTTAAAGTGACTGAACCCTAATACAATAGGGTGAGTGGAGGCAATTCAGACTGGACTCTGACAGTAACAGGACCCTAGCACGCTAGGGTTAACAGAGACAACAGACACCTGATACTGGTGATGTAACGACCCTAGGTCCCTAGGGTTAACTGAGGCAACACGGGCAGCAGTGTGGTATTGGCTAGACCCAAGTATACCGGAGACAACACAGACACTGGTTAGTACAGGGACTCCCACAAGCTCTCGGAGGCAGCAGAAGGAGCGAGCGGGAGATAGGCACGTAACATCACCGGTCCAGGACCGGTGTATGCCCAGATAGTATATGGAGGTAATAGACTAGTCCAGTAAGAGATGGGACTAGCAGCACTACCAGGTCGGCACACACGGACTTCACAGCCAGTCAGCCAGGCCAGTTCAGTACACAAGAGGTTAGTCAGCCAGTCCAGGTCAGCAATGGGATCGGAGCGTCAGGCACAAGCGTAGTCAGGCAAGCCGGGTCATACACGGAAACAATAACAACTAGTCACTAGATATGGGTACACCACGAAAGGGCACAGGTATAGTGACAGGAGGGCGTATATAAAGGTAAGCCCTGGGAGGAGCAATTAACCCAGAGCCAATAAGAGCGCAGCCAGTGTAAACCAGGAAGTAAGAATGTAGCTCAGGGATCACAGGCACCGTGATAATACCCCCCTCTCAACGACCCCCCCCCCCCGTCTTGAGGGAGGTCTGGGTTTAGCTGGAAACATAGCATGGAACCTGCGCAACAATAGTGGAGCATGGATGTCAGAGTGGTTTATCCATGAGTGTTCCTCTGGGCCATATCCCTTCCAGTGTACCGGGTATTGGATCTGTCCACGGAATCTACGTGAGTCTAAGATGCTCTGCACTTCATATTCATCGTGATTCTCAATATGCACTGGAGCTGGAACTGCCTGAGTGGTGGTATAGCGGTTACACACCATGAGCTTGAGTAGGGATACATGGAAAACGTTATGAATTCTCATAGAGCCAGGCAACTTTAAAGCATAGGCCACAGGGTTAACTCTACGGAGCACCCAGAATGGACCCACAAATCGGGGAGCCAACTTGCCACATGGAACTTGCAATTTTAAATTATTGGAGGACAACCATACCCGGTCCCCCACTTGGAACACGGGAGCCACCAGACATCTATTGTTGGCATGCCGCTGAACTCTTTGAAACGAGTCCCTGAGAGAACTCTGGACTTGTGCCCAAGTGGCGTGGAATTGCCTAATATGTTCATCTAAGGCTGGCATCTGCTGTGCTTGAAATGTGTCTGTATCATGGTCCCTGTGATTCCCTGTCCATCTGTGACTGTGTTACCTTTGCATTGGAGGAGGCTGATTGGCCCGCCCAGGATGTTCCTTTTTATACTGGCTCTTGGGCACTTGTCAGTTGCCATTTCGTGGTGTTCTTGTTCCTGCCCCTCGTTGCTGAGTTCCAGTGTCTCCTGTGTACCAACCCGGCTTGTCTGACTCCTCTCCTGATCCTGCTCCTTGATTGACCCGGTTCTGGCTGACAACCCTGCTCCGTGATTGACCCGGTTCTGGCTGATGACCCTGCTCCGTGATTGACCCGGTTCTGGCTGATGACCCTGCTCCATGATCGACCCGTTCTTCGGCTGTTGTTCCTGCTGCAGTATTGATCCGGTTCCGGTTGACGCTCCGGTCCTGTTTGCTGCTCCGGTGTTCCAGTATTGCTCCGGTCGCTCTGGCGACATTCTGAACTGTCTAGTGACTCACTGTTCCTCTCACTCTCGTCTAGCTGTAGCCTGAGGTTGCTTTGCCATCCGCTGTTTACTAAGCTGTTCTCTCCTGTACAGAACCAATTAACCCGTGCAGTGCTTGTAGTCTCCGGTTTCGTGCCTCCTATATCGCTTGCCAAGCATATGGTTACCCGTTTGAGCCGGTACTCTGAGTACCTCTAACCAAGCCATATTATCTCCCGCAGAGCACTGTCTGTCCGGTGTTCGGTGTGCACCGTGACCGCACCGGCTGGCTCTGGTAGTCTGTTCGCTCTTGCTGTGAAAATTCTGTGCGACACCGGAAGGGTGTCCTGGCTCCAGCTCACATACGCTCAGGGTGTACGTTATCCTCTGCACTTCCCAGTGCTTTGGCTCTTGTTGCTTATGCAGCAACCGTCATTCTTGGCATCCTAAGGGTGTCAGGGCACAATCCATTTGGCACACGCAGGGTTACTACCAATTCAAGTTAAGGGCGATTCTGGTTCTGGTTACTTCAGCTCTGGCAGTAGCATTCCTCTTAAGCCCACGGAGGTGGTATTGGCTCAGCTCTGGGCACTAGGTGTGCTCCCCTTTTCTACCTTGAGAGTGATTCAGTGCAGACACTTTACTCCTTGTTCACTATTCAGAGACTGTTTTCCAGAGACTGTTATCATATCCTGGGCGTTGGCCAGTCTAAGACTAAGTTACTCCAATTGCACCAATTCCCTGTCTATACATATCATATATTCCTATCTTTGTATTGCATTCACTTAGTCTGTAATTGTCTATACTGTTTATTCCTGTGCTGGCCCCTAGGGGCACTGTTCTATCCTGGTTCAATAAAACTGTGTTTTTACTTCATACCCTGGTCTGAGTGTCAGAAAACCGTTACAGTCTGGGAGCAAGCATGGTTGGAACCCATAGTTGATGAGAAAGGGTGAGCTCCCAGAGGCAGAGCATACCGCACAATTTCTGGCGAACTCAGCCCATGGCAACAAATCCATCCAGTTATCGTGATAGTTGGAGATAAAGCAACGTAAAAACTGCTCCAATCCCTAGTTGGAGCGCTCGGCAACCCCATTCGTCTGGGGGTGGTAGGCAAAGGAAAATGACAACTGGATGCCCATTTGGTTACAGAATGCCTTCCAGAACCTAGATATGAATTGACTCCCATGATCGGAGACAAGGACCTTGGGTAGCCCATGAAGCCAGAATACTTCTTTAGCAAAAACCATAGCAATGTCTTAGCTGAGGGCAACCTGGGGAGTGGCACAAATTGTGCAATTTTTGAGAATCTGTCAACCACCATCAGAATAACTGTGTAACCATTAGAGGCGGGCAGTTCTCCCATGAAATCTATTGACATATGTGACCATGAGCGCTCACCATTAGGAACAGCTTGCAGGAGCCCCACTGGGAGGTGCCCAGGAGACTTGGAGCGGGCACACACTGTACACGCTGCCGTGAACGCTGCACAATCCGCCCTTAGCATAGGCCACCAGAACATTCGGGACTGCGACCATATTAATTGGTTCTTGCCTACATGGCCGGCAGCACGGGATGCGTGATAGGTCTCTATTAACTTAACCCGAAAGGGTTCATCCACAAAGCATTTCCCCATGGGTTTCTCGGGAGGGGCATTGGCCTGGGCTGCCAAAATCTCTTGACCCAATGGGGATGTGATGCTGGTGCGTAGAGTGGCAAGGATGTGATCTGGAGGTATAATAGGTACTGGCACCGCCTCGGACTCCGGATCTGTACCAAATTGTCTGGATAGGGCATCTGCCCTAACATTCTTAGTACCCGGTAAATAGGATACTATGAAATTGAAACATGACAAAAACAAGGCCCATCTGGCTTGTCTAGAGGATAACCTTTTGGCCTCCGAAAGGTAGGTAAGGTTTTTGTGGTCTGTAAGGATCAGGATCGGCGCCCTAGTGCCCTCTAACAGATGGCTCCACTCACGAAGTGCCAAAGTAATCGCCAGTAATTCGCGATCCCCAATGTCGTAGACACTCTGGGCCTTAGTCATTTTCTTGGAAAAGAATTCACATGGCATCAAGGTCTTCCCTGGAACCGATCTCTGCGATAGCACTGCCCCTACACCAGTCTCAGAGGCGTCTACTTCCAGGGTAAATGGCAAACTGGGTATCGGATGAGACAGGACTGGTGCTGAGTAGAATGCAGATTTCAGGTATCCAAACGCCTTTACCGCTTCCGGGGACCATACTGAAGCATTAGCAGCCTTGTGCGTCATGTCAGTTAATGGCTTAACAATCAAGGAATAGTCATGGATAAATTTTCTATAATAATTAGCAAAGCCCAGGAACCTCTGCAAGGGCTTGAGGCCAATAGGACGTGGCCACTGCAACACGGCCGACAGTTTGTCTTTATCCATGGCAATGCCATCTTTGTCAATCACGTAGCCTAAGAACGGCACCTTAGATCTATGGAATTCGCACTTGTCTAGTTTGCAAAATAACTTCTTTTCTCTCACCCTCTGTAGTACAGCTTTAACATGTTCCTTGTGAGTCTCCAGGTCAGCGGAATAAATCAAAATATCATCCAGGTAGACCACTACACAAGACTATAACATGTCCCTAAGGACGTCGTTAATAAACTCTTGAAAAACAGCTAGGGCATTGCATAGCCAAAAGGGCATCACTAGGTATTCGTAATGCCCTGTTCGAGTGTTAAAGGCGGATTTCCACTCATCAGCCTCCTTTATTCTGACCAGATTATATGCTGCCCATTAGTCGTGTTTGGTGAAAATGGAAGTGCCCTTGAGTCGATCAAACAAGTCAGTTATGAGTGTAATGGGGTAGGCATTCTTAATCATTATCTTGTTCAGGCCCCTGTAATCAATACAGGGTCTAAGTTCCTCATTTTTCTTTTTCACAAAAAAGAATCCAGCCCCCGCAGGCGAGGAAGATTTAAGAATTATGCCCCGGGCCAGGGCATCAGAGATATACTCCTCCATTGCTTGATTCTCCTCACAGGACAATGGGTAGGTTCTACCCTTAGGCGGCATTGAACAAGGCACGATATTAATAGCACAGTCATAAGGGCGATGTTGTGGCAAAGGGCTAGCCTCTCCCTTACTAAATACATCGCTGAATGATTGGTATTCAAGCGGTAAGGAGGGAGAGGTACGCAAAATCTTGGTAGGTTGGAGTAAACATTGCGTCGTACATAACTCAGACCTGGCCAGTATCTCGCAGGATCTCCAATCTATTCTGGGGTTGTGTTTCTGCAGCCATGGGAGACCCAGAATAATTGCATAATGTGGAGACTGAATAATCTGGAATTTCAGGGTCTCCGTGTGGAGGGCTCCAATACGAATAACCAGGGGGCATGTCTCCTGGGTGACCTGAGGAGGTACCAAAGGTCTCCCATCAATGGCTTCAATATTCAGGTGGGATTCCATCTCAACCAATGTAATCTTTTGATGGCTAGCGAAGTCTTTATCCATAAAGTAACCGGCAGCGCCGGACTCAATCAGGGCGGAATCGACAAAGGAGGACCCGTCCCAGGATGCCAGGACCTCTACCACAGGTTTATTCTGGGTGCCCTCTGGGGACTGGTATACGCCACCTAGGATCTGTCCCCTACAAGATCCTAGGTGCGTTTGTTTCCCGGCCGTACTGGACAAGAGCGTAATATGTGGCCAAACTTGCCACAATACGGCACAAGCCTTGCCTGCGTCGGAATAGTCGCTCTTCTTTGGATAAACGGGTGAACTCCAATTGCATAGGTTCACTACTACAGTTTGTGGTGCCCGGAGGCATGGGAGGAGAGGGAGGAATGGGTGGGCAATTCAGGTTAGGCACCCCCGTCATGGATGGCCTCTGCTTGAGGTCTTTATACAGGCTCCTCTGCTTTATGCGAGTATCAATTAAGGTGGTATACTCTATGAATCTGTCCAGCCTTTCAGGCAATTCCCATGCGGTTATCTCATACTTTATTTTATCATCGAGACCTTGTGCAAATGCCGCCACAAGGGCCTCATTGTTCCAACCGACCTCTGCAGCGAGTGTGCGAAATTCTATAGCATAATCTGCCACTGTACGTGCGCCCTGCTGAATTCTCATCAGACATTTTGCTGCAGAAGTGGCGCGTCCAAGAACCTCGAATACATTACGGAAGGCCCTTACGAATTCATTAAAGTTTGTCGTGATAGGTTTGGCGGTCTCCCATATCGTGTTTGCCCAGGCTAGCGCTCGACCAGTCAACAATGAAATCCTGAATCCCACCTCGGAAAAGCCTGGGGTACCAGTTCCAAAAATTTTTTTAGCTGGTTTAGGAAACCCCAGCACAAGGTGGGATCCCCATCATATCTCAATGGGAGGGAAGCGTTGGCTGACAACCCTCTATTTGGCATACTGAGGGTCAAGGCCTGTGCTATTGGTGCCAAAGCTGGGGTGGCCACCGATGCTTGCACAGGTTTGTCTAGGTGAGCGGTGATCCAAACGTTGCTCATGCGCATCCATTCTCCAGTGGATGTTCTGGGAAGTACCTTCACCTGAACTGTCTGAGGTCATTGGCCCTTTCATACTGTCACGGTTTGTTACTGTTTGTAAAAGAACACTCAGACAGTTTGGTAAGGTTAAACGCTTTATTGAAAATAATGTACAATAACCCCACTCAGGTCCAGATGAGGTCTGTACCAAGTACTTTCCAGATCTGATGCAGGTCAGAGAAATAATATAAACACTGAAACAGTCAGCAAACAAGTATAGAGCTCTTGAACTTGTAGGCAGATTCTCAGCAAGGTACAGGAACAATAATCACCTCAACAGTCCCACAACGCAATAGGTGCCACAGGCGAAGGGTAACTGAAGGGTAATCCCTAGAGGACTAGGATTCACGTGGGTAACACTGGCAACACACTGGCAGAGGACTGACCCTACGAGAGTAGGGCAGACTGAGGCAACAGGGGAAGGACTCTGGCAGTAACGGGACCCTAGAACGCTAGGGTTAACTGAGGCAACACAGGCAGTACTCTGGCAACGGCAATACCTTAGGACACTAGGGTTAAAGGAGGCAACATGACATGGACTCAGGCATCGACTAGGCCCTAGCACACTAGGGTTAACGGAGGCAACACGGCAGTGGTACTTAAAGTGACTGAACCCTAATACAATATGGTGAGTGGAGGCAATGCAGACTGGACTCTGACAGTAATAGGCCCCTAGCACTCTAGGGTTAACCAGGACAACAGACACATGATACTGAGGCAACACGGGCAGCAGTTTGATATAGCTAGACCCAAGTATAATCGGGTTACCGGAGGCAACACAGACACTGGTTAGTACAGGGACTCCCACAAGCTTTCGGAGGCAGTGGAAGCAGAGAGAGAGCGGGAGATAGGCACGTAACATCACCGGTCAAGGACCAGTGTATGCCCGGATAGTATATGGAGGTAATAGACTAGTCCGGTAAGAGATGGGACTAGCAGCACTACCAGGTCGGCACACACGGACTTCACAGCCAGTCAGGAGGACCACCAACACTAGCCCAGCTAGATCGGTGTAACAGAGTCAGTCAGTCTTAGTCAGAAACAGAATCAGATACACAGCCACGCCGGTTCAGTACACAAGGAGTTAGTCAGCAAGTCCAGTCAGTAACGGAATCAGATACTCAGCCAGGCCAGTTCGGTACACAAGGGGTTAGTCAGCCAGTCCAGGTCGGTAACGGAATCGGATACTCAGCCAGGCCAGTTCGGTACACAAGAGGTTAGTCAGCCAATCCAGGTCGGTAACGGAATCAGATACTCAGCCAGTCCAGTTCGGTACACAAGAGGTTAGTCAGCCAGTCCAGGTCAGCAACGGGATCGGATCACAGGAGCGTCAGCACAAGCGTAGTCAGGCAGCACACCATGCACGGAAACAGGAAACAATAACAACTAGTCGCTAGATACGGGTACACCACGAAAGGGCACTGGTATAGTGACAGGAGGGTGTATATAAAGGTAAGCCCTGGGAGGAGCAATTAACCCAGAGCCAATAAGAGCGCAGCCAGTGTAAACCAGGAAGTAAGAATGTCACTCAGGGATCACGGGCACCGTGATACATGTCCATTCCTTGGTTATTTCCTCTAGCTTACATCTTTCCTCCCCTCCCCATGTTGCACAGGGTGTTACAGAAATTGAGAGTGGAGCGCTGTCCAGTCATTTGATTGCTCCTTACTGGCCTTGAAAGGCTTGGTTTCCGGAGCTTCTGGATCTGTCAGTGGCAGAGCCATTCCAGCTCCCTTGCCATCCGGATCTTCTTCTACAGGGTTACCTGTGGAACGAGGATGTTCATCGTCTAGCTTTGACGGCTTGGAAATTGAATCCTCAGTACTGAAGAAGAAAGGTTTTTCTTCTGGTGTGGTGGCTACTATGCAAAGTGCCCGCAAACCTATTTCTTCTAAGGCCTACCATCGTGTCTGGTCGACCTTTCTATCTTGGTGTGCTGATAGGGACCTCTCTCAGGATTTTAATCTTCCTACGGTCCTGGCTTTCTTGCACGATGATGTGGATAAGGGCGTCAGTTTGAGTTCCCTTAAGGTTTAGTCTTCTGCTCTCTCTGTTTTCTTTCAGAGGCACATTGCTATTCTTCCTGATGTCAAGGTTTTTTCCAGGGCGTTGCTCATACTCGTCCTGTTTTCAAGACTCCCACTTCTCAGTGGGATCTTAACTTGGTTTTGGGCATCTTTCAGCACCCTCCCTTTGAGTCCTTGGCTACTATTCCTCTACGCCTACTTATGTGGAAAATGGCCTTTCTCCTGGCGATCGTGTCTGTTTGCCGTGTCGCGGAGTCGCATGTTCTGTCTTGTAGGCCACCCTTTTTGGTGTTTCACATTGACAAGGCTGTGCTTCTCAGTTCTCAGGAGTTTCTCCCGAAGCTGGTCTCTGAGTTCCACATTAATTAGGAGATTGTGATGCCTTCTTTCTGCCCTGACCCTGCCTTGGACAAGGAGAGGGATCTCCACTTGTTAGATGTGGTGCATTGTGTCAAGTTTTATGTACCTTGCACTGAGTCCATTAGACAATCTGACGCGCTGTTCGTCATTCCTGAGGGCCCCAGGGCAGGGAGACCTGCATCCAAAGTAACTATTGCGTCTTGGATCAAGTTCACTATTCGTAAAGTGCACAAGCTAAGGAAGAAGTCTGTTCCCTTTTCGGGTCACGGCTCATTCTACTAGATCTATCGGGGCTTCTTGGGCTTACAAGAACCAGGCCTCCGCTGATCAATTGTGCAAGGCTGCCACTTGGTCATCTGTGCACACCTTTTCAAAGCACTACCATGTTGATGTGCTGGCATCGGCTGACACCAGCTTTGGGAGGAAGATCCTGGAGGCAGTCTTGCCTGTCTAGGATCTCCTTCTGTTCTTTGGTGCTTCCTTTACTTTTGAGTCCTGTTGGCTCTACTTCAGTGTGCTGTGTGACAGTTCCTGGAGTGTTGTTACCTCTGTTCAGTGTACCTTGACACTTCGTTTGTTTTTGTTGGGCTATCTCTGATCTGATGGTTCATATATGCTCTGGTGACTTTTGGGGCCTTGCGCCTGGTCCTTGCCTTACTTCCCGCCTCTGGGAAACTCAATGGTTGGACATCCCAAATTTACCAGTACCCTGTATTGGACGACAGAGAAAAGAGGATTTTAGTCTTACCTCTTAAATCCTTTCCTCTTAGTCCATACAGGTTACTGGTCTCCCACCCTGTCAAGGGACCATGCTTGGTTCTCCTGTGGCAGACTGTGGGGGTCCTTCGGGGTCATGCTCACAGGAGTCTTCTTTCCCTTCTACTATCTAGTCATAAGTTAGTGTCTCAAATCTTAGTGGAGCTGATTGGCTAGCTGCAGCCAAGAAGGGAAGGTAGGCTCCACCTCCTGCATTCACTTCTAGAATTGTTCCTGCCTACTTAAAGGGGCGGATCACCTACCCAAAGTTACCAGTAACCTGTATGGACTAAGAGAAAAGGATTTAAAAGGTAATACTAAAATCAAAGAAGATTGTTTGTATATTTTACACTTTCATTAAAATGTGTGTTCGATGGTGCAGCCTTTTTTTGCTTCTTTTTGCCAGTATATTGGGCTGAGGGAGCCCTTGGAGAGCACATAAACCTAAAGAGCGTGACATGGCAACCAATACATTCTTGTTATTCTTTGTATCCTGATTGCATACCTATTGAGCCTCTGAACCTTTTCTCTAGCTTCCCCAAACTGCTCTGCTGGCATCATCTCTCATCCGGTCACCTTGCCAGATGCTGTTTAAGGCTTAAGAGGTAAAACAGGTGGGGGTATTAAAGATGTAGGCGCAAGTGACCTATATATTACATTCACCTGTTATTCGGTTAACCATAAGTTTCCACTGCATATGTTCTGTTCAGCATGCAAATTTTGTTCTGCTATTCTTGCAATTGAACCCTTATCTGCCAGAGGTTCAGATAAGAGACAGCACTCCAGCAGCAGAAAACATATACAATGCACATGAACCCCTGAAGGAACAGAGAGTTGTGCAATGCATTGCACATCCCACTTGTCTTCAAGGGGTTAAGCATAACTCTTTTACTAGAAAATATTTACACTTTTCAGTACCACAGGGGTATGCAGAGCACATGTCTATGGCACTGAGAGAATTAAGGGAGGGCAGCTGTTGTTTCTGCTCTCCAGAGTAGAGATCACAAACTATACTCTGGCTCCATACGGAGCTGTAGTGAGATTCCAACAGGCTGACGATATTGGGACTGTGAACTCCAATAGCAGAGGCTTCTATTGGAGCTCAGTGTATGTGGTGATGTGTCCCTTTGACATAAAAACACATCCACATGAATACTGCAAAGACTCATGGACCTGTATTTCTATATGCAAATTAGCCATTCAAACAAAATAGTAAACCTGTCAAAGACATGGCGGATTCATGGTGTATTGACTGATTATGTCAGATTTGTGTGGGATTCACAGGGATATTTTGGGGAAGATTCCTTAGTGCATGCCGTCATATTGCTACACTGATATTTCCCTTTAGTGCATCTCCTCCATGTTGTTTTTTTATCAGTTATACATATTCTGAACAAAACATCCTAAGCAACATTTCAATGTGTCTGAGGCTGAGCAAAGACGTAGTAAAAATGCTAAAATTGATCTTGTCCTGCTGTACTAAATAATTCTGGTCCTCAAGGGCTTAAATTTTATTACCTTGAATTTGTTTATTTTTGCTTTCCTGAATATGGATCTAAATATTCAGCACTACAACTCAGAATACAAAATGTTGTTTCTATTTTTTTATCTTATGCTATTATTTTCATTTTGAATTCTATACAATGCCCTGTTACTTACAGAAAGAGCACATCCATTTCCATATTAAAAGTACTTTGATCAAGGCCAGCCATTGAAACATGCTTTGACAACTTGAATAACCAGGAAACTGTTGGTAGTGCTTATATGTTTGACAAATAATTGCGCACTAGAAACAAGAATTGAAGCTTGATGTGAGAGAACAGAAGGTACATTACTATAGGAAAAGGCAATGCAAAGATCAGCAGAAAAAAAATGAATTTACTGGCAATATCGACTTAACATTGAGAACAATCGGTGAAGCAAATACAACAGAACTTCAGAGTAGGAAGAATTCATTTGTGTCATGTTTTTCCCAGCATCAAACTCTTTGTAGGATTTCAAACACAGATCAAACAATAAGGACATAATAGCAATACAGCATATAAATTGTTCAGTATGTACCTGAAAGACACTGGAGTGAATGGGCAAAAATTATTTCACTATACAGCAGGATCTGGAATCTAATTTCTAGCCCACACTTTAATGATGTCAATGTAGTAAGCAATATGTCAATATGTCTCCCCTTAACACCACTTGCATCAAGTGGAGCACAGAGTGCAGTATATGAGAGTTTTGGGGTATACTTGGTAGCTCCCCAGTGGGGTATAGCTTATTAGGGAAGGTATAAATACTTCCCCCATTTCCCTCACAAAGGTTTTGTCCACAGTACATGTAAAGTTGCTTTTTAATTGCATTATATTAAATACATGTTAACAGATTGTAGGAAGATAGGGACTTGCTAAAATTTGGGGTGCCTTGACGAGGCAGGAGGGCTTACCATGCCTTTGGCCAAAAACATGCAACTAATTTCCCACTGTTTTATTTATAGTAAGTCATGGGTTTGTTTATTTGTAAAAGTCAGGATTTGATGTGCAGACTCTACTTTTGTATACTTTCTATATGTAGCCAAGATATGTCTTGCTGCTCTCCTGACCATATACATATGTAACTATTTGAACACTACTAATAAAGGCTATTTTGAGCTTGCCAGGAATCTGTATATTATATACTTTTTGTATTATTTTGGGAGGTTTTGGCTCCTCCTCTCTTGCTTGGTAGCTCCCCAGCAGGGTATAGCTGATTAGGTAAGGTATAAATAACTCACCATTTCCCTCACAAGGGTTTTGTTAACAGTAGAGGTAAAGTTGCTTTTGAATTGCATTATTGGGGTGCCTTGGCAGAGCAGGTGGGTTTCCCATCCCTTTGGCCAAAAACATGCAACTAAATCCCACTGTTTTATTTATAGTAAATCATGGGTTATTTATTTGTAAATGTCAGGATTTGATGTGCAGATGCTCTTTTTGTTTACAAACAAGGAGATAATGTTGTAGATCCCAAATCGAAACGGGATGGGGTAAGGCCAAGTCATGTCCATGTACAGGTTTAAACTCCTTGGTACTGTGTTGATCAAACATACCTACCTCACACAAGCAATGACTGCCATCATGTTATAATGCAAACATCTTTTTATGTTCGTCAACAATGTTACATATGTAGCCACAGGAAGTTCAGCACTTAAACCTTTGAGTGCTAGAGTGATACACAACTCAATGCTCTGAAATGTGCTGGGTGCCCCTCTGGCACTCAAAGGGTTAACAGAGGATGAACACACAACACCAGGGTTAGGCTGCACAGCTCTACATGGGTCAGCACACACATGATAGTTCGACTAACACAAACTGATTGCATGTCCAACACATAGGCCATAACGCCATGGTCCAAATCGCACATTTGTCCCATTCACACAACAACGACAATTAAGTTGAAACAATGACACTTCTGCACACAGGCAACGCTACTCCACAAACACACATTGATGTGGGAACACAGCAACACAAGCAGCTGGAGGACACATGTTTTACCCACCAGGAGAACCATAACAAACACACATGCAAAATGTGATGCTGGAACAAACACCCAAACTTGAGTTTGCAACACTGTCAATGCAGACTATTAGGGAATTACAACACACACATCTTAGCAAACACATGATGTATGATTGAGGATGATGGGTATGGTGCTCACAATATCCACAAAACCACTGTTGACTACCCCTGGATTCAAAAAGATATATCTTCTAAATCACATAAAACATACCCAACATGTATGTATACCTCCTTGCCATCTCTACTGTTCAGGATGCATATTATAACCAAAGTTCAACCACTGTAGGTTGCTTCCATCAATGTACAGGATCTTGTCAAGCTGTTCAACCAATGAGTGCCATACCATTCTGTCAATCAAGGGTTCACATGTCTATCAATGTCATTGTCTTGCATCCCGGTTGTCATTGTTTAGGTTACTAATCAAACAGTATCATTTCCCCACACAGCATCCATGCCTACAGCTAAGCAGGAGGAAAGTGATCAGCATCAAAGTATGACCATCAGTGACATTCATAGTGACAGCCCCTGATGACCCAGTACAGTGCACCAGCTGGATAACACCACCTCATTCACAGTATGGGCTGCCACCAATAACAGCCCAGTAGTGGATGCCCCAGGATACAGACCACTGGATGCAGCAACAGAGGTGGATGCTACCAACAACATCAAAACAGTACTGGATGCCCCTCCAACACCACCACCGCCAACGATGGACCTCTATTGGATGCCCAGCATGGTCAGCACCCCGCAATATGGGTCATATGGCCCCACACCACAATCATAGCAACACAGCTGGATGCAACATGAGCAAAAGAACAGTCTTTAGCCACAACCCAGGTGGGAGGAGAATACATCCTAATGGCCACAGTATGAACCATGGCCACCATGGAAACATGGATCAACAGTCAGTGAGGAGAGCCTAGATATGGTGGGTGCACAACACTCACCCTCTAATGCATCACATCTGGCCCCCTCCCACCTGTGTACAAATTTTCCTCAACAACAGTTGCAGCATCAGAGGAGACACACTCAGACCATGAGGGAAACACCGTTCAAGGGCCAAACACAGAACAAGGAGGAGAGGCATCAGCAGCACCTCCATGTGCACCATCCACACCTTCATCATGTGCCACAACTATCTTAACCAGCAGGATGGATGAGGAATACATCACCATACAGAGGAGGCTACTGAGAGAGACCAGGCACTTCTCCAGGAGGTTTCTGCATAACATGGAGTGGACTGTAGTCACTCTCAGTGGTATTGATTCCCAGCAAGCCCTCCTACACAGAGAAATACACTATACTGACACAGTGACTTGTTTGACCAGATGCTCATTGAAACGCACAAGCAAAATCAAAGGAGGCTGTTGGAGAGAGCTGAACAGTCAAATGAGGGGTCATCTGCAGCAACCTCCCCCTCAAGTGTGACACCCACAACATCCCCAATACCCACAAGAGTCACCAGACAGTCGGTGAGTGCATCCACATCTGCACCCTCTTACAATAAAAAAAAATGAAATAAAAAAAAGCCCTGTGTCCTGTTTTCCCTAAAAAATGCACATATTGAACCCAGTCATGTCTGTGATTCCTTCAGGTATCTAGCAAGGTCAGTGGCAGAGATGTCTCCAAGGCTGGTTGAACATATGCAAGATCCACATGTTGTTCTGACAGAAAAACTGGTCACACTTCACTGTTGAACTGTCTTCATGATGGGTTCCTTCTCAGTTATACTCTGATGAGGAGGTGCATATCATGACTGTCCAAGATTCCAAAGAAGGGACATGCATGGATTACAGATGATGCCCCTTGAGTTGGAACAACATATGGATGTTGTTTGGATCCTCAACACCTTGTTCTTCATTGTGTGGATGACCTCTGATACAGCAACATTGTGTCAGGGCAAACACATAGCAATGGGGATTGGTCATATCTCTCTTTTGTTCCATTGTATTGGAACAGATGTGCCCTCATCAAGTCCTACCACATCACTCATGTCAGTGAAATAACATTATACCATTAGGTATCAACATACAGTAGCACTACGAAGCAGTTGGAGGAGCACTATATGGAAGTGGGGTCAGCATTTCACCAGGGTAACTTGGACAGCCTTCTGTTTCATGATGGGTCTTGCCATGGGTGCCTGTAGGACAGAATGACTGGATTTGAAACTGCACTACATAACTCTCTGGAACTCAAAGGATTACCCATCATTATCATATTAACCTTTTGAGTTCCCGAGGGGTATGCAACCCTTTGCTTAGCAATGGGTTGTATACCACTCTGAAACTCATAGGGTACAGAACGAGGGGAAGCTAACCAGCCATATGAATGTGTGAAGGGGACATCACAGCAATATATCACCTAGTTAATTAACTAACCCCCATGGAGCAGAAGCTGGTGTCTGGTGGTGGCCCATTGTCATTGTGCTGAATACACACAGGTCATTGTGCTGGGCCTGTCAACCTCCCTCTCAATTATTTACTCCTATGCAGTAACCAACAGTTTTACCCAGGAAATCCATTCCTATTCAGCTAGATTATGCATCACAAATCTCAGGTTTCCTAATACCTCTGATATGCCAGAGGGGTATCCAATTAATTGCATTTGAATGCATTGGATATGTCTCTAATGCTCCAATGGTTATGTGCTTTAAATGAATATGTTCAACACTAAACTTGATAATTTGTTATGTAATACTTCCAGAAAATTATGGACATCTTTCCATAGTGACATCCATGTTCCTGCTCTGTCAGTCCCTTTTGGAACCAACCAGCTCCCAGCAACGTCTCCTAGAGCTGTCTGGGACTGACAGCGCAGACGTCACTATGGAAAGATGTCTGCGTTCTCTACTGCCTGTCAGCCCAGGAGGTGGGTATCATTCCCATTAACCAGGTAATTATTCTGGCAACTAGCACTACTGAGCAGCTAGTCGCCAGATGGGGAATTATTTGCCATAAAGTTTAAAATAAGTGGTACTTCCACTTTAAAGGGATAGTAATGTTTCACAATAAAAGCAGCTCTAATTAATCTTCACAGTATTTAGACCATGGAGAGTGTTATTTCAATATAGTCAGACTTGTAGATTAAGAGTAACTCAATGATAAAATATGCCTCTTCCTCCCATTTTACTGATGTAACCCTGCTCACCTAAGAGCTGCAAGACTGTGGATGGATCGCAGCAAGGGATGTTCTTCAGTGAGCGTAAGGAAAAACCTGAAAAACCTGTCAAGGGGGGCAGGATTTTCCTTATGCTCATAGTAAGAAGATTGTTCCTTGCTATGACCTGTCTGGGGAGGTGGCTTACACTAGGTGAAAGGGCCAGGAGGGGAATACTTTATCATTCAACTAATTTTGAACTACATCTCTGACAGTATTGAAATAGCACTCTCCATGGCCTAAATTCTGTGAAGATTAATTTGAGCTGCTTGTAATGTGAAACATTACAATCCCTTTAACTGTTTTAACCTTAAACACTATTGATGGGAAATTATTCCATTAATCTGTCACCCTTTCCTTAAAGTAGTTTCTTCTTACATTTCCTTTTATATAAGATATATTGCATATTAGGTATATCACTGGATTATCAGGAGTCATGAGGTGAAGGCATTGGCACTTTATTATTTCCTCAACCTTGGGTTGATAATATTACATTCTACACAAAACTACAGTCAACCCAGCATGCATAAGACACAAGCAACACCATAGGGAGGGGAATTTTATATCTGCGGACACTAATTAAAGACATCCTTGGGGTGGCTTTTCTTATCCAGCACCTTATCCAGCACCTACTTGAGTGGAAATTTGACAATCTTATTATTATTATTTTTTAATTAGGCCTAAATATTTTGATATACCACAGAGCTTACAACTGAAATGGAGCTACACTAGTGATGCCACAGAGCTTACAGCTGAAATGGAGCTACACCAGTAATACCAGTGAGCTTACAATTAAAAAGGAGCTACTAGAAATATTACAAAGCTTACAACTGAAATTGTGCAACACTGGTGTTACCACAGAGCTTACAGTTGAAATTGAACTACACAAAAGATGTCACAAGGCTTACAATTGAAATGAAGCTACCCTAGTGATGCCACATGCTCTGGTATCTCCAGCTGTCTATCCTGCCATTTTCCACCCTTCTCAGTATCAGGCCATCTCAATGGTCTGAGCAAACTTGGACTCTTCAGCCACCATCATGATGGCTGTTTGGCTCTCACAATGTCCAGGCTCCTACTCCGCTGTTGTGAAGTCCCACCTCCTGGTCTGAGCCTCTTCAGAAGTCACATTTTATTCCACCGCACTGGCCTTCAGTTTTCAGATCCCGCTGCTGTACCAGGCGCCACTGTACACTGCAAGGAGCCACCATCCTCCTCTTCCAACTCCCAAACCTCCTGCAACAAATCCTCTATGGAAGCCATGCTGCAAGGAGAACAAGGTATATGTGTGCCATATCGCTCAGTCATACAAGGTGAATGCCATTAGTGTTTCCTAGATTTAAACCTAAAATGATGACACCTAGTGTTGAGCGAGCATGCTCGGCCGATGCTCGGATCGGCTCGAGCATCGCTCTGCTCGTCACATGGCGGTACTCGTACGAGTACCGCATGTGCTCGCCCGCCATGTTCGGGTCTCCTCCCCGCACGTTTTGCGGCTGCTGCGCAGCCAATAAACGTGCAGGGAGGCTCTGACATCGGTGTAATGCCAGCAGCCATGTTGGCTGCTGGCATTACACTGATTGGCTGGCCAGAACCCGTGGTCGGGTGCTGTATAGCACCTGACCAGCGAGTTCGGCTCAGTCTTAGCCAGGGAGAGATGAGGATAGGAAGGGAAAGTCAGTGTAGGGAGAAAAAAAGCAAAATTGTGAAAAAAAAAGAACCAAAAGTCCTTTTTAGGACTACTGTATGTGGGGGCAGCAGGTTATTTTGTGTGGGGGGAAAAAAACAAAAAAAAAAAATTTTTATATATTCTGTTTAGTGTGCAAAGTTGCAGATTAGAGCACATTCTGTTTAGTGTGCAAAGTTGCAGATTAGAGCACATTCTGTTTAGTGTGCAAAGTTGCAGATTAGAGCACATTCTGTTTAGTGTGCAAAGTTGCAGATTAGAGCACATTCTGTTAAGTCTTCAAACTAAAATATCAAAGTCACATATTCCATTCAGTGTGCGTCGCTGCAGTTTAGCAGCACATTCTGTGTACTGTGCAGAGTTGCAGAATAGGAAGAAATACTGTTAAGTCTTCAAACTAAAATATCAAAGTCACATATTCCATTCAGTGTGCTTCGCCGCAGTTTAGCAGCACATTCTGTGGACTGTGCAGAGTTGCAGAATAGGAAGAAATACTGTTAAGTCTTCAAAGTAAAATATCAAAGTCACATATTCCATTCAATGTGCGTCACCGCAGTTTAGAAGCACATTCTGTGTACTGTGCACAGTTGCAGAATAGGAAGAAATACTGTTAAGTTTTCAAACTCAAATATTAAAGTCACATATTCCATTCAGTGTGCGTCATCGCAGTTTAGCAGCCTATTCTGTGTACTCTGCACAGTTGCAGAATAGGAAGAAATACTGTTAAGTTTTCAAACTCAAATATTAAAGTCACATATTCCATTCAGTGTGCGTCACCGCAGTTTAGCAGCCTATTCTGTGTACTCTGCACAGTTGCAGAATAGGAAGAAATACTGTTAAGTTTTCAAACTCAAATATTAAAGTCACATATTCCATTCAGTGTGCGTCACCGCAGTTTAGCAGCCTATTCTGTGTACTCTGCACAGTTGCAGAATAGGAAGAAATACTGTTAAGTTTTCAAACTCAAATATTAAAGTCACATATTCCATTCAGTGTGTGTCACCGCAGTTTAGCAGCCTATTCTGTGTACTCTGCACAGTTGCAGAATAGGAAGAAATACTGTTAAGTTTTCAAACTCAAATATTAAAGTCACATATTCCATTCAGTGTGCGTCACCGCAGTTTAGCAGCCTATTCTGTGTACTCTGCACAGTTGCAGAATAGGAAGAAATACTGTTAAGTTTTCAAACTCAAATATTAAAGTCACATATTCCGTGTAAGATGAAGAAGGCGGGTAAAAAGGGACGGGGAAGTGGACGTGATCCTGATAGTTCAGGGCGCGGGTCAGGACGCGGAGAAACTGTGCCTGGTGCCAGAGCACAAGAAAGAAAGACATCCACCATACCTAGCTTCATGTCTAATTTTACAGGGCGTCGCAGGACATCACTCTCGAGGTCCGACCACTGCGAACAGGTGGTCGGTTGGATGACAGCTGATACTGCTTCCAGTCGGTTAAGCACCACCCTGTCTTCCACCAAGTCCACTCTCAGTAGCCAAGAGTCTGGTCAACATAATCCTCACTCTGATCATCCTTCCTCCCACCATAGACGGTCTGGTCAAAGAAGTGATCCCACACTGGGATATAGTGAGGAGCTCGTCTCATCACCAATCCTTCATTTGACCCTCTCTCCAAGCACGCTTGCAGAGGAACATGACATCTTGTGCCCTGATTCACAACCTCTAGAGGGTACCCAATCACAAGAAGATGACAGATGTGAACGGCATTTAAGGTCAAAGGAAGTAGTGGATGATGATGATGATGATGAGACACAGTTGCCATTAAATCAACCACTATTACTGTCTCAAGACCTTGTTGAGGAGAATGTTATACAGTTGTCAATGACTGAGTATGTGGTGGGATCAAGACATGGGGAGGATGATCAGAGTGAGGAAGTGGAGGAGGACTTGGTGGACGATGAGGTGACTGACCCCACCTGGGAAGGTGTAGAGCCGAGCGATGACAGCAGTCTTGAGGGTGAGCCATCTGCAGCACCGCAACAGGCTGGAAGAGGCAGTGGTGTGGCTACAGAAAGAAGGCGGACCGCACCAAACCGGCCCGCAAATGTTCCACGGAGCACCCCCTTGCGTAAATCTCCCTTGCCAAAGGGTAGGTGTTCCGCGGTATGGCGTTTTTTTAAGGAAAGTGCGGACGACAAAAGAATTGTAGTTTGCAACCTGTGCCACACCAGAATGAGCCGAGGCATGAACACTAGAAACCTCACCACCACCAGCATGATCCGACACATGGCATCCAAGCACCGTAGTAAGTGGGAGGAACGCCTGGATCGCCCATCTGTGTCTGCAGGCCACACCACTGCCTCCTCTTCCCCTGTTTTCGGTGCCGGCCAATCGCCATACGAAGGCGCAGGCCCGCATACCTCCCGCCCTGCACCTGTACCATCTGAAGCACCATCAGCGACCACATCCACTTCCCTGTCCCAGCACAGCGTCCAAATTTCGTTACCCCAGGCATTTGAGCGCAAGCGAAAATACCCAGCCACCCACCCACAGGCCATAGCACTAACCTCACACCTTTCCAAATTACTGGCCATCGAAATGCTGCCATTTAGGCTTGTGGACACTGAGTCCTTCCGCAGCCTGATGGCAGCAGCTGTCCCTCGGTACGCGGTCCCCAGCCGCCACTACTTTTCCCGGTGTGCCATCCCCGCATTACACCACCATGTGTCCCGTAACATCACCCGTGCCCTGACCAACGCAGTTACTGGGAAGGTCCACTTAACGACTGACACATGGACAAGTGCTTGTGGCCAGGGACGCTACATTTCCCTGACGGCACACTGGGTGAATGTCGTGGAGGCTGGGAGCGACTCGGACCCTGGGATGGCACGGGTGCTACCCACGCCGAGGATTGCGGGCCCTACCTCCATCAGGGTTTCCGCCAGCACCTACGTTATTGGCTCCTCCTCCTCCGTTTCCACCTCCGAATTCTCTACACGCAGCGCCACTCCCCCATCAGCCAGTAGCTGGAAGCAGTGTAGCACTGCAGTGGGGAAGCGTCAACAGGCCGTGCTGAAGCTGATCTGCCTTGGGGACAAACAGCACACGGCCTCAGAGCTGTTGCAGGGGATTAGTCACCAGACCGAGCAGTGGCTCTCGCCACTCAACCTGCAACCAGGCATGGTTGTGTGTGATAATGGGCGTAACTTGGTGGCGGCTTTGGAGCTCGGCAAGCTCACACACGTACCATGCCTAGCGCATGTATTTAATTTAGTGGTTCAGCGATTTCTAAAAACCTACCCCAATGTGCATGATCTCTTGACCAAGGTGCGCCGCGTGTGTGCACATTTCCGTAAGTCATCTACAGCTTCGGCCGGCCTGTTGAAGCTGCAGCAGCGCTTACAATTGCCAGCTCACCGGCTGCTGTGTGACGTGAGCACACGCTGGAACTCCACCTTCCACATGTTGGCCCGGCTTTGTGAGCAGCAGAGGGCAGTAGTGGAGTACCAGCTGTTACACGGTCGTCGCCTCTCCGTTCAACTTCCTGTAATCAGAAGTGAGGAGTGGGAATGGATGTCAGACCTCTGCGAGGTTTTACGCAATTTTGAGGAATCGACACAGATGGTGAGCGGCGATAACGCTATTATCAGTGTAACCATCCCACTTCTGTGTCTACTGAAACGCTCGCTGCTCACAATTAAAACCGACGCTTTGCATGTGGAAGAGGTGGAAATGGGGGAGGAAGAGCTTACACAAGGTGATAGCCAGAGCACCCTCACTTCGTCTTCTCAGCGACAATTGGAGGAGGCGGAGGAGGAGGAGGAGGAGGAGGAAGACACGGTTGCCTCCGCTACAGAGGGTAGCCATGGAACTTTAGTTCCATCTCTTCAGCGTGGGTGGGCAGAAGAGGAGGAAGAGGATGAGGATATTGAGAGTCATCCTCCTGGTGAGGACAGCGAAATCTTGACTGTTGGTACTCTGGCACACATGGCTGACTTTATGTTAGGCTGCCTTTCCCGTGACCCACGCGTTGTACGCATTTTAGACAACACGGATTACTGGGTGTTCACCCTTCTGGACCCCCGCTACAAAGAGAATTTCTCATCTCTCATTCCTCCGGTGGAGAGGACAAGCAAAATGGTGCAATACCAGAAGGTTCTTGTTGAAAAATTGCTCCAAAATTTTCCATCTGACAACGCTGGCGGCAGAGTACGTGCTACCTTGGCCAACCGAGAAGGGGAGAAAAGGGGAGCACACAGCAGTTCCGACAAAGGCAGGGCAACACTCTCCAAGGCGTGGAACACCTTCATGACACCCCGCCAGCACCCTCA
Source organism: Rhinophrynus dorsalis (assembly GCA_037306005.1). Lineage (NCBI taxonomy): Eukaryota > Metazoa > Chordata > Amphibia > Anura > Rhinophrynidae > Rhinophrynus > Rhinophrynus dorsalis. The sequence goes on along the minus strand of CM074723.1, from coordinate 383,728,469 downwards.
CCCTGATGCGCAGCCTAGTGTCACAAGGAGGGAAAAGTTTTGGAAGATGGTGAAGGAGTACGTAGCAGACCATGTCAGCGTCCTCAATGATCCCTCTGTGCCTTACAACTACTGGGTGTCCAAGCTGGACACGTGGTATGAACTGGCACTCTACGCCTTGGAGGTGCTGGCCTGCCCTGCCGCCAGCGTTCTGTCTGAGCGGGTATTTAGTGCTGCTGGTGGCATCATAACAGATAAGCGTATCCGCCTTTCCACCGACAATGCTGATAGGTTGACACTTATAAAAATGAACAAGGCCTGGATTTCCCCTGACTTCTCCACTCCACTGGAGGAAAGCCCCGGGGGAACATAAACTCACTTTACATATATTATTTACAATGATGGGAATACTCTGTATTCCCATTCACCCCTTCCACCCAAAAAACGGGTATATGGTTGACTCTTAATCTTCTCATCCTCCTCCTCCTCTTCCATATGCCCTGTGCTATAATTTTTATATAGGGCCAGCTCACCAGCGGGCCCTGTGATATAATTTTTATATAGGGCCAGCTCACCAGCGGGCCCTGTTTGACAATTTTTATATAGGTCAGCTCACCAGCGGGCCTTCTCATATAATGTTTTATTGGGTCAGCTCTCTAGCGGGCCCTCTCATATAATGTTTTATAGCATCAGCTCACTAGCGGGCCTTCGCATATAATGTTTTATAGCGTCAGCTCACTAGCGGGCCTTCGCATATAATGTTTTATAGCGTCAGCTCACTAGCGGGCCTTCGCATATAATGTTTAGGATGGTCAGCTCTGCAGCAGACCCTCACCCATAATGTTTTAGATGGTCAGCTCAGCGCACGTTTCCCTCTTAATCATGGCCTCAGTTCAATAAAATCAAGGAAATTTTTGGGAGAATTTGCCTCTGCGCACGTTTCCCTCTTAATCATGGCCTCACTTCAGAAAATCAAGGAAATTTTTGGGATAATTTGCCTCTGCGCACGTTTCCCTCTTAATCATGGCCTCACTTCAGAAAATCAAGGAAATTTTTGGGATAATTTGCCTCTGCGCACGTTTCCCTCTTAATCATGGCCTCACTTCAGAAAATCAAGGAAATTTTTGGGAGAATTTGCAGATGATATACAAGTAAATATACAGCAAATATTGTTTGGTAACAATTTTTCGCCTAAAGTCGTTTTTATTTTCCTTTTTGTGTGTTTTATGGTCAGTCTGTAAAAATGGCGTACTACGGGCGAAAGATCGTTCCCAGCAGCGATGTTGGAGTCCAAGATGCATCCAGACATCCTCCCTATGCTGTCCCTGAACCATTTCTGTGGTGTTTCTATCATTTTCTGCCCTTTTCCTATGGACCAGGCACCCTCCCCTCATCAGAGCAGGGGGTGCCTGGTGTAGTGCTCGAGTCCTCCCATTGACTTCAATGGGGCTCGGGTGCTCGGCCGAGCACTCGAGCCTCCGGGGGTGCTCGGTCAGAGCACCCGAACACCCGAGCATTGGGGTGCTCGCTCATCACTAATGACACCCTCCAAGCCTTATAAAAGCAGCTGCACTGCATGTCCCTGTAGAGAGGTCTCCAAGGTGAAACAGTGCCTTAGAGACCTTTCTACCATTCAAGGGGTTTAAAAGCCCCAGTTATATTAATGTGAGTTTTAGGGATTTGTATTTCTCCCTTATGGTATAGCTGGCATGACCCAGAATTGCTCCTAAGGTCCACATGCACAAAATAAAGAGGGATAATTCTGGTGTTTTCAGCTGCAACATTTGGGTAAATATTCAACTGATTTAAATTGAGTTTTTACTTTCTTTAATGCGACAGAAGTCTTCAACAAAATGTTCATCTTAGCATTCAAGGGTTAGAAGCTCCATTTAAATCAAACGGAATTTTTATGTGTCCCCTATGGTGCAGATGTTTTGCTTTAGAAATGCACCTCTTTTTTTGTGCATTAGTGACTTGATTCTATTCCCTCCAGTAAAACAGCCAGTAAGGGAAAAAAAACACAGATCGAGAAACCTAGCTGTGTACCACACCTATTCTATAGCTGTACCAATACACGGCCCAACAAGCACTGTTGGCTCAAAGCCACATTGTGGCTGTTATGGACATGAAAAATGAGTAACATTTTGACTTGTGCTTTTGCAACCATAATTCATTAAAGTTATAGCCTTTTTATGTTCATCACTTAAGCAGATATTCCCTAGATTAAATGCCAGTTTTCAGCACTGGAAGGGTTCATTTGCTCTGTTTGAAATTGACTTTTGCCGGCCAGAAAACAAGCATGGCCAAAACCAGTTATTCCAGGTTTAGGAAGGCAGGAAATGGGCAGAGAGAGTGGATGGAACATAGGAGGAGAGAATAGGGAAACTACTGATGGGGAGGATTAGTTATTTAATCCCATACCCTGAGCTTGGGGGAAGCAGTCTTGGAGTGGAACAGTTGAGTGATGGATGGGGGGTAGATGGCTGCCATGCCTTGACTAGGCCCCAAGAATTTTTGTAGGATCCTGGCATGCCTTTTTCCTGCTGCACCATCCTAATTGTTAAAGGATTAGATGAGTATCTACTTTATTGCTTTCTTTTTATATTATATTTCTATGAAAAACACACTAGTAACCAACATATATTGTTTCTGTTATAACTGTTGCATAGTGTGTTTATTTGCACTGCAGTAAGTAATTGTCTAGTTAGTATTATTAGGTATTTAGCTAGAATATATTTGATAATATACAGTGTATTGTTCTTATTATAATATTATTGTTTGTTATTAAATATTATTGCTTATTGCTAGTACCAGGCCCGGATTGGCCATTGGGCATACCAGGCATTTGCCCGGTGGGCCGGTCCGGGCGTTTAAAAAAAATTAATCATTAAAAGAGTTTGGCCCGTCATTCACTTTCTGAAAGACGGCCACCTTGTTACAAGTTTCCTGGTGGATGGGCAATCAACGTGCAGCCGTGCGGTGCACCGCACGTGATTATAAGCTCCGGCCACAATCACTGTCAGCCGACAGCCCAACCCTGCAAGTGCCCCCCCCCATGGGCTGCTCAAAAAATAAAAATGGGCTGCTCAGTCTTAAATGCCCGGGCCTATTTTTTGTCCCAGTATGGGCCTGGCTAGTACTGGGGTGTTATTGTGTTAATTGTGGTATTGGTCATTAGAACAAACTTCTCTGGGTATATCCTAAAATGAATGGGTTGGGTTTTGAGATGTTGGCAAATGCATGTTGTTTCCAATAACTGTGCTAGTGTCTGTTAGTTTGAGCATACTGTAAGCCTCTCTGTTTGTACTAGGCCCCAGTGTGTGTTTTTGTTCTCAAGCCACATGGTCTGACACCATCTTGCTAGGCCTCAGCCCGTGTCTTTGTTCTCAAGCCACATGGTTGAGGATGCCATTTTTTAGAAAGCACATGGTATGTGAGTACATTAATTTTAACACAGATGTTATTGTGAAACCCTTTGTGCCAGATTAATGCACCTAAAACCACGAACTACAACAGTGGACACACACCTATTGTAGATTTTTGTTCCCACAACTCAGTCAACCCCCCCACACCTCCAAAACACTAACCCTACACTATCCCTAACATGACAGTTAAACAATACTACTCCAACATCATCCCCGCACTAGGAGCTGACTGGCTGGGAGGTGCGTAAGCACACATTCCAACCAATTGGAGGCCGGCATCTATTTTGAACAGAGACTGGCATATAAATAGCCAGTCTCTGTTCAAAATTTCCTCGTTCAGATTTGGGCAAAGGTCTGCAAGGTATGGAATGGGAAATCTGTGAGCATATGCATTCCTGCCATCTCATTCTGAGACATATTTGTAACATTAAAAGCCTTTTATACAAGAAGGAATGACTTAAACTTGTTTTTATAAACGGAATGGCAGAATATTATTTTTAAAACATATGCCACACTGCAATAAACCCTTTGAGCTCCGGAGGAGTAACCCTCTGGCACTCAAGGGTTAACTGTGGCATATCTTGGGGGCATTTTTTTTTTTAATTCAATTTTCATTGCATTTTATTTTTTATTAAACAGGTATAACAGACAGAGGATTCAAGAAAACAGACAGTAGCTGGCCATGGTGCTGAGGATCTTGCTGGATATCAGGATTACAGGTCCGTTTTTATTTCTCAGGAGATGTGTTAATTCTAGGGAGATTAACCCTGCGAGTGCCAGTGGGGTATGCAAAGCTGTGTAATGCACTGCATGCCCCACTGGCACTCATAGGGTTAATCTTCTTTTGTTTTTGTGTTGAAAAGCACTTTTCTAACACACCGGTGATTTTCACCTCACGTTAGGGACTCTACACCTCCTTTTCACTGCACAGTTTTTTCACCATAAAAAGTGTGTTACTTAATGTCAGTTGAAGCCACCAGGTGTAATAGAATACAAAATTCAGCTAGTTGTACATGGTGTCCAAAGGGTGCAAATTTTGCATCCAATGGTTTTTGACAATGCAGTTAAAGAATAGTAAACTCTGCTGTCAAAACCACTGTCGCCAGTTTTTTAAAATAATGTGAGTGATAGAATCGAGCCTAAAATCCTTATAACAAATACAAGCAAGAAACCTTTTTATTCTTTATAAATTTTATAGTTATGGATTAATGCTAATTCTTCTGTTTTGGCATAATATAAAAATGCAAGAAAATGATCAGAGAGAATTTACACTTTATTTGATCTTACCTTGTTTGGGGAAAAAAATAAAACATTAGCATTCCATGGCATTTAACATCCGGGTTGATAAAGAGGGCTCCAAGGCATTGTTTTCAAGGAGTTGAAGAACTTTCTACCATTCACTGAGTTAAGGGCTGTAAGGCGTAGCGCCTTATTCAATCTGCTTTTAAAATTTTAGTTATGTCCCTTTGCCATCTGGTATAAACATCAAATGGAGGTGATGAAATACAATTATAGGTCCCCTATGTCTTCCCTTTGTTGTTGTTTCTAGAATATAGTATGGTTTTTTCACAGTGTAATTGGCAGAGCTCATTGCAATCATGCACTTTCTATTGGGTGAACTGATATTGGTGGCCTGGAGCACAAATGTGTTTGCTAGTTTGCTCATTGTAGGGAAGTAAATATTTTCTTTCTAGCTGTGCAACCCCTGGTTATTTCAGTGCAGCCTACAGACCTATTATATTTCCCTTGGGATACATCACAGTTGTGCGGGCCAATGCCGGCATAACACCACCTGGACCGGGAACCAAACATAACTCTAATGGGACACGTCTAGTGGTGCACTAGACGTGTCCCATTAGTCTAGTGACGTGGCCCGGCATCGGGCCACGTCACTCTCAATACCTCCTAACAATCAAAACTAAACAGATACAAATATATAATACTTGAACTGTGGACAGAAAATGGTCATTGGCCCACCTGATATATATAACCTACAGAACACAAAATAGGATACAAATCAGGATATAACTGGACCAAAATAAAATGATAGAAAGAGACCTGACAGAGTAAATCAATAATAATAAAATGAACTAAAAACACAAACCAAAAAACAGGATAATGCTGGAACTAAACTAAAATACTAAAACAATGAATCTAAAGAGAAAGAAATATAATACAAAAAATAATGAATAATAAAGGATTGAAAGCAAGAAAATGACTCAATGTTATATATATATATATATATATATATATATATGTTCAAATAGTGATATTAAACTAATGTATATATACGTGTGAAAATGTGATTACTCAATATTATGAATATATTTATATAAACACTCCAATGGTGATATTGTACTAATATAATAGACTACAAAATTACCTAATTGATGTGAAAGAAATGATTAGTCAGCAGTCTTTGGACAGCTGATACTATACCGTATAATGGAGTCACTTTATATTAATTGTTCCTGTTGTTTTTGTTCCCTTTCTCTTACTGCATATTCTATAATGAATTGTGAGACCATTCTATATATATAATATCAGGGAATAACTGCCTACTTAGTCTTTATATGGGAAGAAATGTATAACCCATTGCAATATCCAAATTAAAATACCAACATGATGCGACAATAAAGAATACAAGAAGTATTCATAAGGATTTCTTTTTATGTATGTAAAAAACCATAACAGAGTAAGAAGGGTTCCTCCCAGAAACACAACTTCTCCATGATGTGCTGACTGGGAGTACTGGATACAGCTCCCAGCCCAGGCACTTACATAGTAACATAGTCAATTAGGATCAACAGTCCATCAAGCTCAATCTTTGCCTCATAATCAAGAAAAAAGAGAATTATATCAGCCTGCTTGCCTCCAAAATGAGTATTAGTCTATTAACCGGAACTTACCATTTTACATAGTACTGCACAGTATAACTTGCTAACATTGGTTGCCAAAAGGGTGCCAAATCTAAGAAATAAACTAGTTCATAGTTACTATGAAAAAGAAGATAAGAAAAGTAATTGGTTGGGTAGAAGTCAGATCTGGGGAACCTTTCCCTATGGTGCATGCACTGCATGCAGATTCATAAAGAGGTCAGATGTGTTTGTTCATTTTGATTCTACGAGAGAGTTCAGGGTGAAACAGAGGATTAATTGTCATACGAAAGGGGTGGTATATCAATCATCATGACCATGTGGTAAAATCTGTGTGGGCAAAACTATTAGATGGTTACGACGACGTATATTGGAACATAAGTGTGACATTGAGAGGGGGTCTATTGAGAGTTCAACTGTGAGACACTTCTTGGAATTCCACGGAGGAAAATCAGAGAGTTTGACAGCAGTAGATATAGAACATATTGTTTATAATCTTAGAGGAGGAGAAATTGATAAAAAATGATTACAACAGGAGTGTAGATGGATTTATATTTTGGATTCATTATATCCTAAGGGCCTTAATGAGGATATCCAATTTAGTGCTTTCCTATGAATGGTTAGTGTTAGTGTTTGAATATGAGGGACTTAGTCATTTTCTCAGTGTCACTTAATACTTCACAGTGATGTTTCTAGTTTAATTAATATTAGTGAAGTAGTCATTCAAATGCTTGGTATTGACTTATGTTGTGGGTGGAATTCCATGGATGGATGTGTTGTGCATATAGTTGGTAATACCTATTGATTAATTATGTCTCTTATCGATTGATTTACTTTGTGTAATAACCTTGGAGGTTGTATTTTATGCATACATACATCCATGGTATGGAATGAGTTATAGTTTCGCTTATGCCCATGTGTACATTAGTGATGAGCGAGCATGCTCGGCCGAAGCTCGGTTCGGCTCGAGCATTGCTCTGCTCGGCACATGGCGGTACTCGTACGAGTACCGCATGTGCTCGCCCGCCATGTTCTGGTCTCCTCCCCGCAAGTTTCGCAGCTGCTGCGCAGCCAATAAACATGCGGGGAGGCTCTGACATCAGTGTAATGCCAGCAGCCATGTTGGCTGCTGGCATTACACTGATTGGATGGCCAGAACCCGTGATCGGGTGCTGTATAGCACCCAACGCGCGAGTTCGGCTCATTCTTAGCCAGGGAGAGATGCGCTTAGGCAGGGAAAGTCAGTGTAGGGAGAATAAAATTGTTGAAACTCTTTCAAGACCCAAAAGTCCTTTTTAGGACTGTTGTGTGTGGGGGCAGCATTTATATTTTGTTTGGGGGGGCACAATTTCCTTTTTTTTGTGGGGGGGATATTTGTAAGGTGACATATAATACTAGATGCACAGGAAGTCAGTGTAGGGAGAATAAAATTGTTGAAACTCTTTCAAGACCCAAAAGTCCTTTTTAGGACTGTTGTGTGTGGGGGCAGCATTTAATTTTTTTGGGGGGTGGCAGAATTTCATTTTTTTGTGGGGGGGGACATGTTCTAAGGTGACATTGTACTAGGTGCACAGGGACAAATATTTCACAGTGCAGTGACAAGCTGACATATTCTGTTAGGTGCACAGGGCCAATGATTTTACAACGCAGCGACAAAAAGGGCCATTTTAAATGTGTGCCTAGCCATAGATTATTGTCACATTCTGTTTAGTGTGCAAATTCACAAATTAACGTCACATATTCCGTTCACTGTGCCTAGCCGCAGATTAGCGTCACATTCTGTTTCGTGTGCCTAGCCGCAGATTAGCGTCACATTCTGTTTCGTGTGCCTAGCCGCAGATTAGCGTCACATATTGTTTAGTTTGCCTAGCCGCAGATTAACGTCACATATTGTTTAGTGTGCCTAGCCGCAGATTAGCGTCACATATTGTTTAGTGTGCCTAGCCACAGATTAGCGTCACATTCTGTTTCGTGTGCCTAGCCGCAGATTACCGGCATATATTCCGTTTAATATGAAGAAGGCGGGTAAAAAGGGACGGGGAAGTGGACGTGATCCTGATAGTTCAGGGCGCGGGTCAGGACGCGTAGAAACTGTGCCTGGTGCCAGAGCACAAGAAAGAAAGACATCCACCATACCTAGCTTCATGTCTCAGTTTACAGGGCGTCGCAGGACATCACTCTCGAGGTCAGACCACTGCGAACAGGTGGTTGGTTGGATTTCAGCTGATACTGCTTCCAGTCGGTTAAGCACCACCCTGTCTTCCACCAAGTCCACTCTCACTAGCCAAGAGTCTGGTCAACATAATCCTCACCCTGATCATCCTTCCTCCCACCATAGAGGGTCTGGCCAAAGAAGTGATCCCACACTGGGATATAGTGAGGAGCTCTTCTCATCACCAATCCTTGATTTGAACCTCTCTCCAAGCACGCTTGCAGAGGAACATGAGATCTTGTGCCCTGATTCACAACCTCTAGAGGGTACCCAATCACAAGAAGATGACAGAGGGGAACGGCATTTAAGGTCAAAGGAAGTGGATGATGATGATGAGACACAGTTGCCATCAAATCAACCACAATTACTGTCTCAAGACCTTGATGAGGAGGATGATACACAGTTGTCAATGACTGAGGATGTGGTGGGATCAAGAAATGAGGAGGATGATCAGAGTGAGGAAGTGGAGGAGGACTTGGTGGACGATGAGGTCACTGACCCCACCTGGGAAGGTGGAAAGCCGAGCGATGACAGCAGTCCTGAGGGTGAGCCATCTGCAGCACCGCAACAGGCTGGAAGAGGCAGTGGTGTGGCTAAAGAAAGAAGGCGGACCGCACCAAACCGGCCTGCAAATGTTCCACGGAGCACCCTCTTGCGTAAATCTCCCTTGCCAAGGGCTAGGTGTTCCGCGGTATGGCGTTTTTTTAAGGAAAGTGCGGACGACAAAAGAATTGTAGTTTGCAACCTGTGCCACACCAGAATGAGCCGAGGCATGAACACTAGCAACCTCACCACCACCAGCATGATCCGACACATGGCATCCAAGCACCGTAATAAGTGGGAGGAACGCCCGGATCGCCAATCTGTGTCTGCAGGCCACACCACTGCCTCCTCTTCCCCTGTTTTCGGTGCCGGCCAATCGCCATACGAAGGCGCAGGCCCGCATACCTCCCGCCCTGCACCTGTACCATCTGAAGCACCATCAGCGACCACATCCACTTCCCTGTCCCAGCGCAGCGTCCAAATGTCGTTACCCCAGGCATTTGAGCGCAAGCGAAAATACCCAGCCACCCACCCACAGGCCATAGCACTAACCTCACACCTTTCCAAATTACTGGCCATCGAAATGCTGCCATTTAGGCTTGTGGACACTGAGTCCTTCCGCAGCCTGATGGCAGCAGCTGTCCCTCGGTACGCAGTCCCCAGCCGCCACTACTTTTCCCGGTGTGCCGTCCCCGCCTTACACCACCATGTGTCCCTTAACATCACCCGTGCCCTGACCAACGCAGTTACTGGGAAGGTCCACTTAACTACTGACACATGGACAAGTGCTTGTGGCCAGGGACGCTACATTTCCCTGACGGCACACTGGGTGAATGTCGTGGAGGCTGGGAGCGACTCGGACCCTGGGATGGCACAGGTGCTACCCACGCCGAGGATTGCGGGCCCTACCTCCATCAGGGTTTCCGCCAGCACCTACGTTATTGGCTCCTCCTCCTCCTCCTCCGTTTCCACCTCCGAATTCTCTGCGCGCAGCGCCACTCACCCATCAGCCGGTAGCTGGAAGCAGTGAGCACTGCAGTGGGGAAGCGTCAACAGGCCGTGCTGAAGCTGATCTGCCTTGGGGACAAACAGCACACGGCCTCAGAGCTGTTGCAGGGGATTAGTCACCAGACCGAGCAGTGGCTCTCGCCACTCAACCTGCAACCAGGCATGGTTGTGTGTGATAATGGGCGTAACTTGGTGGCGGCTTTGGAGCTCGGCAAGCTCACACACGTACCATGCCTAGCGCATGTATTTAATTTAGTGGTTCAGCGATTTCTAAAAACCTACCCCAATTTGCATGATCTCTTGACGAAGGTGCGCCGCGTGTGTGCACATTTCCGTAAGTCATCTACAGCTTCAGCCGGCCTGTTGACGCTGCAGCAGCGCTTACAATTGCCAGCTCACCGGCTGCTGTGTGACGTGAGCACGCGCTGGAACTCCACCTTCCACATGTTGGCCCGGCTTTGTGAGCAGCAGAGGGCAGTAGTGGAGTACCAGCTGTTACACGGTCGTCGCCTCTCCGTTCAACTTCCTGTAATCAGAAGTGAGGAGTGGGAATGGATGTCAGACCTCTGTGAGGTTTTACGCAATTTTGAGGAATCGACACAGATGGTGAGCGGCGATAACGCTATTATCAGTGTAACCATCCCACTTCTGTGTCTACTGAAACGCTCGCTGCTCACAATTAAAACCGACGCTTTGCATGTGGAAGAGGTGGAAATGGGGGAGGAAGAGCTTACACAAGGTGATAGCCAGAGCACCCTCACTTCGTCTTCTCAGCGACAATTGGAGGAGGCGGAGGAGGAGGAGGAGGAGGAAGACACGGTTGCCTCCGCTACAGAGGGTAGCCATGGAACTTTATTTCCATCTCTTCAGCGTGGGTGGGCAGAAGAGGAGGAAGAGGATGAGGAGATTGAGAGTCATCCTCCTGGTGAGGACAGCGAAATCTTGCCTGTTGGTACTCTGGCACACATGGCTGACTTTATGTTAGGCTGCCTTTCCCGTGACCCACGCGTTATACGCATTTTAGACAACACGGATTACTGGGTGTTCACCCTTCTGGACCCCCGCTACAAAGAGAATTTCTCATCTCTCATTCCTCCGGTGGAGAGGACAAGCAAAATGGTGCAATACCAGAAGGTTCTTGTCGAAAAATTGCTCCAAAATTTTCCATCTGACAACGTTGGCGGCAGAGTACCTGCTACCTTGGCCAACCGAGAAGGAGAGAAAAGGGGAGCACACAGCAGTTCCGACAAAGGCAGGGCAACACTCTCCAAGGCGTGGGACACCTTCATGACACCCCGCCAGCACCCTCACCCTGATGCGCGGCCTAGTGTCACAAGGAGGGAAAAGTTTTGGAAGATGGTGAATGAGTACGTAGCAGACCTTGTCAGCGTCCTCACTGATCCCTCTGTGCCTTACAACTACTGGGTGTCCAAGCTGGACACGTGGTATGAACTGGCACTCTACGCCTTGGAGGTGCTGGCCTGCCCTGCCGCCAGCGTTCTGTCTGAGCGGGTATTTAGTGCTGCTGGTGGCATCATAACAGATTAGCGTATCCGCCTTTCCACCGAAAATGCTGATAGGTTGACACTTATAAAAATGAACAAGGCCTGGATTTCCCCTGACTTCTCCACTCCACTGGAGGAAAGCCCCGGGTGAACATAAAGTCACTTTAGATATGTTATTTACAATGATGGGAATACTCTGTATTCCCATTCACCCCTTCCACCCAAAAAACAGGTATATGGTTGACTCTTAATCTTCTCATCCTCCTCCTCCTCTTCCATATGCCCTGTGATATAATTTTTATATAGGGCCAGCTCACCAGCGGGCCCTGTGATATAATTTTTATATAGGGCCAGCTCACCAGCGGGCCCTGTTTGACAAGTTTTGTATAGGTCAGCTCACCAGCGGGCCTTCTCATATAATGTTTTATTGGGTCAGCTCTCTAGCGGGCCCTCTCATATAATGTTTTATAGCGTCAGCTCACTAGCGGGCCTTCGCATATAATGTTTAGGATGGTCAGCTCCGCAGCAGACCCTCACCAATAATGTTTTAGATGGTCGGCTCAGCAGCAGACCCTCATTCCTAATGTTTTAGATGGTCAGCTTAGCGGCATGCCCTCGCCCCTAATGTTTTAGAGGGTCACCAGCAGGCCATTAATCCTAATTTTTCAAGGGTGTGTATGATGCCCTCCTTTATGTGTAATAAAGGGTGTATTGGAGTGACATTTCAGTCTAATTTTTGGCAGCCCTTTCACTTAGTGCATAGGCTTTATGAGTGTTGGACCACTACCTGAACTATTGTACCACAATGTGAATGAGGCCCTCCATTTTGTGATATACAGGTTGTATCGGAGTGCCTCAGGTCCTCCCATTGAATTAAATAGGGCTGGGGTGTTCGACAGAGCAGAAGGTAGTTCTTGGCTTCATCCACTAAGTCACTTCGTCACTTTTACTCAATGGATCAGACCCCACTGTTCCGACTATATATTTTGGACTTAACAAGGGCAAACGGACATGTTGTAAAACCTGTGGTAGCTGCGGCCTCCGTTCCTGAATGCTGTACCTTACCCGGGCCATAACCACGTTGAACACCTGCTTTACGCTGCGCACGTTTCCCTCTTAATCATGGCCCCAGTTCCGAAAAATCGATGAAATTTTTTGCAGAATTTGCAGATGATATACAAGTAAATATACAGCAAATACTGTTTGGTAACAATTTTTCGCCTAAAATCGTTTTTATCTTCCTTTTTGTGTGTTTTACGGTCAGTCTGTAAAAATGGCGTACTACGGGCGAAACATCGTTCCCAGCAGCGACGTTGGAGTCCAAGATGCATCCAGACATCCTCCCTATGCTGTCCCTGAACCATTTCTGTGGTGTTTCCATCATTTTCTGACCTTTTCCTATGAACCAGGCACCCTCCCCTCATCAGAGCAGGGGGTGCCTGGTGTAATGCTCGAGTCCTCCCATTGACTTCAATGGGGCTCGGGTGCTCGGCCGAGCACTCGAGCCTCCGGGGTCGCTCGGCCAGAGCACCCGAACACCCGAGCATCGGGGTGCTCGATCATCACTAGTGTACATGCATGGTTATTTATGTATGTATATATGTGAATTGGAACATCATTGGGTAGTATGGTTATTATTCTGGACTGGGGATACATGGTATCTGCTACTTGTTGCAGAAATGTGATGTGCGCTGTGTCTGACGCACTCGCTGATGTCAGTGAGGATGTGTCTGCTTTGGTGTGCATGACTGGTGGCCTAATCGAGTGCTGGACTGGATGATCGGATATATAAACAATATAAAGATTGATGTGGATCAGTCATGTAACAGGGATGGTCCATGAAGTGATTTAACAATGTTATGTTCTGATCTCTTGATTATGTTTTTTGCTTTTTTCTTTGAGGTTTATTATGCTGATTATAATTTGAATGTTTATATTTATATTGTGCATATATGGTTATTTGATGGTGACTTCCGGTATGGAAGTTTAAAGCTGCCAATATAGGGGATTATCTTTGAAATTGTTTGTCATGAGATGAGTGAAGATGGGTGAGAATGTCCCCTTTATACTGTTTCAAGCCTACCGCACTAACCTACTGTATGGCCAGACTCGGTTGCTGAGTGGATGTCATGAAAGTATCATATCATTATATCATTTTGTCTCCATTAACTCTCATGTTCATCTTCATTTAATCAAATTTAGAGTACATATGTGTTTTGGATGTGTGATCTACCTAACTCAGTTGTGACTATTATTTCATTGAAGGAGTGCGCATTTCACTTTTTTCAATTTTATGGACGTTTTTGGTTGAAATTTATATTTTTTCAGTGCACTTACATTGAAATTTTTCACATGGCCATGTGAATAGGAAGATCTAGACAATATGTATACACTTGTAGTATAGGCTTGAGATTGATATTGGGGTCAGCTTTTGGTTCTTGTTAGCATTTAGGGTTGCTTTTTTAACCTTGGTGGGTATGTGATTGAGGGGTATTGTATTTCTTGTGCGGGGAATACTGCCTAGCGGGGTGGGGAGTCTGTCCAACCACCATTTTATGATTTATTGTTAAGATGATAAGTGTTTGAATAAATTTTGATATTTTTTTAAATTATATTGTGTATATTGTTTTTATTGGTCTAGGGTAATAGGTGACAGACAGCAGGCTATGAGGGTGTCAAGTGTTGTGATTACAAGTGCTGAGTTTGCCAAAATGTAGCGCATGGTATTAGTGGTCCAGAAGATAAGATTTCTGGGTAAACTTAAAGGCAGAGGAGAATTGTACTAGATGATTATGGGCTGGATTCTATTGCAGGTGATAAATGATTAACACCTGTTTTATCAAACATTTTCTTATTGAAGTCGATAGGGAAATCTGGAGATAAAAGCAGTGATAACTTTAGCACCTGCAATAGAATCCAGCTCCAAATCCTGAAATATCAATAAATAACCCGTGACTTACTATAGGTAACAAACAGTGGGGTTTATTTACGTTTCTGGCCAAAACCATGATAAGCTTGGCTGCCGCATCAAGGAACCCCAAATTTGGGCAAGTCTGTATCTACCTCAAATCCAAATGAACATGTATTTAGTATAATGCTATGAAAATACAGTGATACAACCTCACCTCTACTGTAAGCAAAACCTATGTGAGGAGAATAAGGGATGTATTTATACCTTTCCTAATTAATGCTAACACCTGAATACCAACAAAGAGGGGAGGAGCCAAAACCTTCCAAAATACTTACAAAAATATAATGTACAGGTTCCTGGGGTGCTCAAAATAGCATTTTCAATAGTATTCAGTTAGTAGTAAATAGCTTTTTAATTGCATTATACTAAATACATGTTCATTTGAGGCAAATTGGGACTTGCCTGAATCTGGAGTTTCTTGATGGGGCAGGCAAGTATATCATGGTTTTAGCCAAAAACATGTAACTAAACCCCACTGTTTGTCATTTATAATAAGTCACAGGTTATTTGTTGGTTAAGGTCAGGATTTGATGTTCAGAATTATTTTTGTTTCCTCTGTTGATGTAGTATATTAGATTTTTCAAAAGCCTTTGATACTGTAACACACAACAAATTAAAAGATTTTAGTTTGGGAGGTGATATCTGTGTAAAGAAATACATACAGAGTAGGATGGGTTTTTTTCTCTGCAGAAAGATTTGGATAAATTTAGTGAAAGTGGGGAAAAGTGGCAAATGAGGTTTAATATAGATAAATGTAAGGTTGTACAAAAACAAACATGACATACATATATATATATATATATATATATATATATATATATATATATATATACTAGTTAGAAAGCCCGTATACATGGGCTGATCCGGAGCGGGGAGCTTTGGACAGCTCAAGCCTGTCTCTGCTCCCAGCTCCGGGGCAGCAGCAAAGGAACTGTTACCCAGCGGCTTCCACTGCTGCCCCAGAGCCGGGAGCACAGACAGGCTGTGAGCAGTCCGAAGCTCCCTGCTCCAGATCAGCCCATGAAGCCAGTCCCTACTGCTCATGACTGCATAGCTCCAGCAGTCTCTACTGCGCATGTGCTGTTTAGCACACAGGGAGCTTCGCAGGCTAGCATTTTATATATATATATATATATATATATATATATATATATATATATATATATATATATAAACTAAATGAGAAACTACTGGGGGAATCCTTATTTGAGAATGATTTAGAAGTACTGATAGACAATAAACTAAACAGCAGTTTGCAGCGTCTCTCACCTGCTGCAAGGGCCAATACTAGCTCTATCTAAATCCTTGGTAAGGCCTCATCTAGAATATGGTGTACAGTTTTGGACACTATTCTTAAAAAATACATTATTGAACTTGGCGAAGTGCAGGGGCATGCAAAAAAAATGAAAAAGTAAATGGATTATCTGAGTTATAAAGAGAGACTAGCCAATCTGTGTTTTCTTACATTAGGGAAGATGCCTCTAAGGCATGGGCATCCAATGTGTCAGACCTCAGTGTACGGAATGCCTGAGATTTAAAAAAAAAATCTATTTTCATACCTAATTAAATAGCACACATGAACTAGCAGGCCAGTAAGACCTAATTCCCTGGTTGGCAGTACAATACAGCTCAACAATAGACAATTGTATCAATAAAAAATAATGATGCCGTCACACTTATGGATTTCTGATCATGTGGCCCATGGCTGAAACCCCCCCTGGTCTAACTGTTGATATGATTACAATTTACAAATATATTCAAGGTCAATACAAAGAACTCTCTAAGGAACTCTTTTACTCAAAGAGATGAGCAAAATACAAGAGTTAATCCATTAAGACTAGAGGAAAGGCACTTTTGACTAAAACAAAGGAAGGGATTTTTTTTACAGTAAGGTTATAGAATCATTGGCCTTAGTATGCTTTACTTGCAGATACTATAGGTGCTTTCAAAAACGTAATGGATACTTTTCTAAATCAGAACAATATTGAGAATTATGAAAGATAGTTTCAAAGCAGATAGGATGTTGATGTTGATCCAGGGAAAGAGCCGACTGCCATTTGGAGCCAGGAACGACATTTTTTTACCTATTTGGGGCTCAACTGGAAATGGCTTAAATTAGTTTTTTTTTTTTTTTTTTTTTTTGCCTTTCTTTGTATCGACAAGGATTATATGGCTGAATTTGATGGACATGTCTTTTTTTAGCCTCATCAACTATCTTACCACGTATGTTACTATGTAGAACAAAAGGCATCTGCAGTTGCATGAAGGCATTAGGGCCAATGCATTGCTCATAGCATACTTTCAAAGCTTGTAAGGAACCAGCTATGCTTGACTGATTGCCACATCTCATACATCCAACATCCTATCTGTGTCTGTGCCTGGAGGAAACTGAACACCACCATATTTTTATTTCTGGTGAGCAAGGCCATAGACACACACAAGGCCTTTTTTTTATTTTTTTATTAAACAAAAAAACGTGGAGTGATTCTGGGGATAACAAACTGCCCCAGAGGGGAGGGGACAAATACAAATTTCCCCAAAGCCCATTGATTTAAATGGGTCTTTTAACCCTGTGAATGCTAGACAGACTTTTCTAGCATTCGAGGGGTTAAAATACAAATTAACTCAATGGGGAATTGTATTTCTCCTCTATAATCCAGTTGGTTTGCCCCAGTACTGTTCTTCTGTTCTTTTAAACACAGTGTCCTAAATCAGCTAGTGATGAGCAAAATGATTCTGTAAGTCAGGTTTGGCAAACATCTGTTTCAGTTCTAAATTTCTTGTGATAGGTATTTTATGGAATTACTATAGTGTGTAATTTTCTTTTAATTTCACACATTAATTAAAAAGTGGAGTTATTTCATGAAATGAATGAATAATACACCTTATCTGTAAAACATCATCCAATCCATGGAATAATTTGACTTCAGCTGGGACACTAGTAGAAAGGACATTTATGTAATATATATATAAGTAATGGGTGTGCTCACTGGATAAAGGTTGAGAGAAAGTAGATTTAAATAATTTAAATGCCAAGTGTGACAACCATGAATACTCAAATGCGATAATTGCGACTTCCCCTCAGTAATAAGTCCTTCACTTCGGATAAATAGTTACAAGCAAAGAAACTTGCAGTCAAAATAACACTTAACTTCTGATAAGGTAGCAATGAACCATTCTTGTATAGTGTCAATGAGGTCCTAAATAGTCTCACTATAATGTCCAGTCTGTCAGTGGATGAGATGGGATGATGATGAAAAAGATAGATATGATAAAGATGCAGATGATGAATAAGTCTGATGTAGGGCAGGGATGTTTGCTAGCTGGTGCTGCTGCCATCAGAGGCCTGTAGTCCTCGAGCCAATATGTATATGAAACAACAAAAAGAGAAAGAGCACAGGAGTTCTAAGTGTAGTAAGAGTTGTTCAGAGAATAAACATCCATGTAATAATGTTATTGGTCACATCTGATAAATAGAAACGTGTGGGGAAACACTAAGAAAATATATTTTATTGGTTTATTCTGTTTTTCAGTCTTCCAGAGGAAGGGGCTGTGGATGCACCAAAACGCACTGAGGAACACAACAGAAATGCATCACCTTTTTACATATTGATGATCGTGAAATTTTTTGTGGCCCAGAGGGAAAGGAGTTTCCAACACTAGAGGAATATACTGTATGAGGAGCTGCCTCAGAAACTTCCTCAGCTATATGGACACAGGCTGCACCCAGGGAGAGACCAATTTTGGTGCCGGAGCAAATCCAGTGTTTTTGAATTACAGATCCAAGTGGGCTTTTGGTGAGCAGATATAATTGACTTTATAATACATGGCATATCAAGAAAATATCTTGTAAGCATCTCACTCTTGGGGGGGGGTAGGGGCTCCTACCCCTGTTTCATCTATATTGTCTTCTCTGCCAACCACTTGTGTCACTATATTGAGTTACCTCAATATATTGTAATTTGGATATATACAACCGAGCTATAATTATCCCACTGATCCTCTCCTGGTTTTGTTCACTGAGATATATCCCTCTGAGCCCTTCATATGATACATTGTATTGAGTCTTAGATTATTTATTTTTCTGTAGAGTATTTATTCTTAACATTTTTAAGTTCTATGTTATGCCCCTTTTTTATCCAATAATATATATTTTATTAATATTTCCCCACAAGTTTTATTTATCAGATGTAACCGTTAACATTATTGCATGGATGTTTATTCTTTGAACAACTCTTACTACACTTAGAACTCTTGTGCGCTGTCTTTCTCTTTTTGTTATTTATGTAATAATGTCTGATATATTTAGAACAGATAATGGAATATACCGCTCTAAAAAAGCAGAATGCAATCTGTGAATATTCTCATTAGATCTGTTTGGGACTGAATCAGACTTCCCTAATTTAGAACTAATCTGCATATCTATAACCAGCAGCTCTCAACTTAAAATTGTCAGCAAATATATAGCTGGTATATTTAAGAGAATTACATATGACAGTAAAAATGTTTCAGATTTTAATTTTAAAGAGGAACCATGCCCAAGGAATATCTGACTCTTCATTTGCATAACAGAACTACTCACTAAGGAAGGTATCCTTAAAATAGCAGTCAGTTCTATCCATGTAACTTTTTAGCTGTGTTTGATCTTTATTGTAGTTCATTGCTAATTGTTTCAGTTTACAATTTGATAAAGACTAATGGCTCTAATCTGTGCTAAAACTTAAGTTCAGCATTTATAAAATTGATAACGCCAGTTTTGGAAGTCATAATGACCTCTAGTTGAGTTTTTGTAGAACTGACATTAGAGCGGGAAAAAAAATGGTGCAGTGAATTTTAAAGAAATGTTGCAAATTTCGACAAATTTGCAAATTAATTTTCACCAGAATTTTAGCATCAGGCCTGTTCTTAAAAAAGTGGCAGAAATGTATTGCTAGGATAGTGATTAATACCATATTTAAAAAGCTGCTGTTGTTCATTTATAAAGAGCACCAGACTTTGCATGCATTAGCAACATGTTGATGACCAACATGCAGATGCTTTAAGAATACTTTTTATAAATATCCCCCCATATGACTTGCCACAGACAACGAATTGAAAAACAACCAGTTTGATGTAGAGTTGGAACTGACCAATGTTGAACTTAGGGTGTGGCATCAATGGTTACTTATAAGTCCACAGTTGTTAGCAACCAAGATGAAGCTCTGACTTAGCATGAAACAGCTGTGATGAAGACCCGTGCTGTAAGTGCTCACTGCTTTTACAAACACGCTTTGTGCCACCTGTAATTGTTTTTATTTTAACTAGCAAGCTAATAAATCTGTTTTTACCGAGTCAGTACTCCTACTCTTCTAGCTCTTACTGTCTTCAATTGTGTTTTAAACCAAAATATTACAGTGTATGGGTACATTAATTCCAAAATAATTACAGTGCAATCATTTTGTGAGTTAGACAGTAGGATTGTTGTGGCCATTCTACTTTATGGTGGCCCTCAGTGGTGTAAGTAGTCATTGGAAGGCCCCAGTGCAAACATACAAAATATATTTTCATTGACGCAAAACCAGAGCATATAGATCCTGGGGCAGAATGGCACCTCTTGGATGCTGGACTCTCTGCACCCTAGTGGTTACTCCCCAGGTGGCATTTTTTCAACTGCAGTCTATGGAGAGATTTAATTTATGTGGAATGGCCAGAAAAGTGTTTCTGTTAAACTCTCAAAACATGCATGTTTACACTGTAATACATTTTAAACATAAGGATCTATATCTTGATAGATAGATAGATAGATAGATAGATAGATAGATAGATAGATGGATAGATAGATAGATAGATAGATAGATAGATAGATAGATAGATAGATAGATAGATAGACAATGTGTGTGTGTTTGCTTTCCAATACATTGATCACATCTAGCACCCAAAGGTAGGATAATTGAGGGCTAATTTAGAAGCTAGAATCTATAGTTAGCCCTAAGACTTCCTGTTGCCAATTTAGTTAGCTGCTTACACCATTAATTCTCCCCTTAACACCATTTATGCCAAGAGGAGGTCAGTGTACACTATGGACATTTCAGGGCATTCCTTTCCTCTACTCATTTAACTATATGTACTAAATAAAGGGCAGATGAAATTGTGTGATTTTATTCTATTTTCCTGAAAATGCTCTGGGGCAGTTAAAAGGATCTTGTTGTCATTAAAATCTTTACAACCACATACTGTGTCCACCAGTATTCATTCTAGTGATCTTACATTCTAGTGCAAAACCCCAAAGAGCAGCAACTGGTGCTGGAGGCAAATGTCAGTGGACCTGATCTGACAGTTTCATACATTCACCCCACTGTCTGAAAAAATAAACAAGATTGACTAGAATTAGTTCAATAACCAAAGTATAAATTGGCACACAGAAAATGGGCTGTGAGCAGCAAACCAATTGCACCATAAGGGACAAATAAATATTCCTATTAATTAAAAGGGGCATTTAACCCTTTGAATGCTTGATAATTCCATAGTTAATAACTCTGCAATGTGCTGGTGAGCTAGCTAGCATTAAATCAATTGGAAGTACGGGAATTGTTATTGGTGCAGTTGGTTTTCTCCCGAATTGATCCAGTCTACTCTGGGCATATGGCTCAATGAGCTAGAACACTTTTACATATATAAAACAAAGAAACATGCTAATAAGTGCATGTTATTCCAGCACATAGTTGATTGCTGAACACTTTGTGAGAACAACATATTTACGTTTTCTTCTTTCCACCAGGTTTGACAGGCTGCCAGGTGAATACATTAAAATCTTGTCTAATAGATACATATACTTGGAGTAATTGTTTTCATTACAGATCGTGGATCTATAAGGAGGCACTGGCCAATGTGAGAGACTTTATTGGCGCTATCACCTTGAATTTTTGAAAACGTAATTAAAAACTGTCTATGGATCATGTTAACCAGCAGATGTATAGTTTAGGAGATATTCTCACTTTGAGTTACTGGAAAAATGAAAGTGAAAGTATCCTGGTGCAACACATGGCTTAATTAGCGTATGAAACATTACATAAACCCTTAATTAGCATATGGAACATCACTGAAAAATGCTTAATTAGCATATGAAATATCACTGAAAAGCTTAAATAGCATATAAAATGTCACCGGTACCACACATCTACCACAATTAGCATACATTAGCATACCATACCATGTACGAATATCTCCTTAACTGTACATTTGCTGGACTTTTGGCTAACATGACACATACTTTTCAAATATGTAAATTTGAATCATGGAGACAGGTCCTTGACACTTCCTAATATAAACACTTTGAGTGTCGGAGGGGTATGCAATGCATTGCTTTGAAATGTGTTGTGCACCCATCTGGCACTCAAAGAGTTAATCCCCCCACTTGTCTTATAATGGCAGAAGATCATAATAAGCACAACTTAAATTACCTTATGCTTTGATCCAGAAATAATGACGTTGACTTAATAGTAACAATTGGATTAATTATTGGGCAAACCAGCTGTACCATAGGGGACAACAAAAACTAACCCCTTAGATCATAGCGAGCTAACCAATGAATTGTTTTACAATGTGCTGAGTACTTCTCTAACATCCAATAAGAAAAAACAACAACAACAAAAAAACATTTAAACCAAAGGGAATTTTTTGTTTTCTCTTATAGTTCTGTTAGCTTACTCATAATTACTTCTTAATATTAATTCAGCCTCACTATCTTTAATCAGCCCTGGATGCCTTGTCCATGGAGGAAGACATGGTAGTTGATAGCATGACCCCAGCACCTCAACTCTGCTCACTGAACATTATAATATTAACCCTTTAAGGAACTGAGGTCCTCAACCCTTTGAGCCCTAGAGAGGTATCGAATGCATTGAAATGGAATGCATTGGATACCTCTCTGGCTCTTACAGAGTTAAAGAGTTAAGTAAGTTCATGCAATCTGCATGACTCAGTCTGAAACTGCAACTGTCATGTCTGCCTCCATGGACATGGCATGCAGGACTGACGCTTGATAGATAGATTGAGCACAAGGTCAAAATTCTTAAGGGTCATTGGGATTTTCTGACCATAGTAAGGTATGGGTGGAATTATTATTAGGAGGTGTTAGTTCTCCTTTAACTATTTGTCTGCGTGTGTACATACCTCATTTCAAATATCTATTTTTATTAAATATAATACTTGCAGCAGAGAAACTTATACAATTATTTATTTTGAATTAAATACACAGACAGCACTTATAGCATTAGTTTATCCACTCCTCAAAATGATGATACTTTTTAATTGACTACAAATATAGTAGCATTCAAAGAGGTCTATTTTCTACGCATGGGAGAAAAAACTACTTATACACTGCTGTCCAATTTTCTTCTACACAGTTATTGAAATAAATCCTTCTTGGATTTGTCAGTGCTTGGGATTTAACAGTTTTGGAATCATTCTATACTCGTTTCCTAAATTACCAGCAGGTCTGGAGAAGACTAAGACTGGCATGCATCAAACAGTGAATGGATGAATGAGCAAGTAAATATTCTAAAGTCCTTGTGCATTTTCAATTTCCAAACCCATTAATGGTTGGATCTTATCTGGTACTCCTGCATTCGTCATATAGCAATTACCAGGTAAATCTAACATTCTCATCTGCCAGATTCAGGCTGGTAGAGCCCACAGGCACTTGATTACACCTCCACTCTGTGTGAATGCAAGTGTATCTCAGTAAATGCAGGACTTTCTCCATATTTGACTCTTATTTCACGTCTTGTATAAGACATCAGAGAAATACGATCTGTCATTGATGAATACCTGAAGTTATCGGTCAGTAATCATGGAGAACAGCAGGGTATTAGTCACTTTCCTTCGCTTGCACTTTAATGACTTCTGTCCTTAACATTTCAGGCTTTGTAATTTTGTTTCCTATAACATTTTGTTTTGAAATAAACAGCCTTATATAGCCCCTCTATAATAATATACACACCTGACAAAATGACATGGGAACTACTACCCAATAACATTTTGCCTAATAATTTTAAGGTGCATTAACCAACTAGCATTTAAATGCATTTGATAATTATTAGCAGGGATCAACATGGTTTTATAAAGAATAGATCATGCCAAATTAATCTTTTGAGCTTCTATGAAGAAGTAGCAATCTAGATAATGGTAAACCAGTAGATGTAGTATACCTAGATCTTGCAAAGGCTTTTGATACACTGCCACACAGGAGGCTGGGGTATAAAATAAGGACATTGTGGCTAAGTGATAACCTTTGCAATTGGATAGAAAACTGGATGAAGGATAGGGGACAGTATGTGGTTGTAAATAGAAAATTCTCCAATACAGTTAAAGTTGAGAGCGGAGTACCTCATGATTCAGTCATTGGGCTACTGCTTTTAACATTTATAATAAATTACCTGAAAATAGATATAGAAAGTAAAATATCAATATTTTCAGATGACACTAAATAATGCAGGATAATAAATTCAGAACATGATATTTGCTCTCTACAGAGGGTTTTACATGAAATGGCAGATTGGGCAGACAAATGGAATATGAAGTTTAATGTGGAAAAGTGTAAAGTCATGTATTTGGGAAGAAAGAATCTGAATACTACTTATGAATTTAATGGAATCGTTTTAGGGGACTCGTTGCTAGAGAAAGAGCTGGGAATCCTTGTAAACTATAAATTTGGAAGCAGTGAAGTTTGAAGGCTCTGACTTTGTACAACCAAGGCTCTTTATAAATTATTTTCTTTATTTATGTCCCCTATCCTGACCAGAACTCTATCACTGTATTCCACAATTGACCGTTATGTACTCTGTATGTCTCCCTGTACCACTTTAAATTGTAAGCTTTCTGGTAGGAGCCTGACTTCCAGTATTTCACTTTGCAAAGCACTTGTAACCCGGTATTGTCTAAACCCTCAAATCGTAAAGCTCTGAGTACACTTGTGGCAGTATATAAATAAACATATTCATTCATTCATTCATCCAGTGACCAGTGTTAAACAGCAGTAGCAAAAGCAAACAAAGTCCTGTCTTGCATAAAAAGGGGTCTTGAAGCAAGAGTGGATAACATCATTTTGCCACTGTACAAATCGTTGGTAAGACCTCACCTTGAATATACAGTATGGTTTTGGGCACCGGTTCTAAAAAATGATATTCTAGAACTGGAGAGAGTAACAAAATTAACCCTTTGAGTGCCAGAGTGACACTCAAAGGGTTAATTAAGGGAACGGAGGACTTGACATATGTACAATGTCTAGACAAAGAGGACTAAGAGGAGATCATATCAGAATGTACAAGTATATGAGAGGTTAATACAAGGATCTCTTTGGTGAGCTTTTCAATCAAAGGACTGATCAAATAACCAGGGCCACCCCTTGATAAGAAGTTTTTTGTTTTTTTTTTTAAAGTAAGGTCTGTTAAATTGTGGAATTTCTTGCCCAATGATGTGGTAAAGGCAGAGAAGATTAGATACATTTATTTCAAGGAGAAGCATACAGGGTTTTACTGTGTATTAGTATGCAACACAGGAAGTTCAGATAAAGACTAATATATTTGGCAGCAGGAAATCTTATATTACTCTGATTTCTCTGGGTTACGAGGCAAAGGTTGAACTTGATGAACCTTTTTACTATGTTACAGTGTTACTATGTGATGGTCTATGTGAACCCTTTGGCTGTTAGAGATCTTTCCTGGGCATTACTTAACAATGTGTTGGAAAATTCCATAGCAGCCAAGGGGTTAAATATCTTGATTGTAAATGTTCCACTAGGGTTTCTTTTGAAATGATAGGTTTCCTTTACAGAAAAAATATGAGAACCACTGCCCCATAAAGATTAAAGTACAATTCATTTGACTGGCCTTCATGTAAAAAGTGCCTACACAATGACGTGCAAAATGGTACAATATAATGAACAGTAACACATCAAAATAACATTGGTTGAAACGTCTTTAAATATAATATACTTACAGCTAGGATGTGCTTTTTAATGCATATGCAAACTCTTCTGTTTGGGTACTATTTGGTTCATTTTGTTTGTGCTTTTTGGAAAGTGAGATAACAGCTAATGCAGTTAATGTTTTGAGATTTGTACCCACTGCTCTTTTATTCCAAACGTCTAGTACCTTATTTCAGGCCTTTACCAAACAACACTAGCACATACCTTCCAAGTGTCCCTCTTTGAGACCCAAATCCCTCTGTTCCACTTTCCCACCCTGGTGTCCCACTTTTAGGAGATTAGATTGTGTGGTGTGTATGTAAGTGCGTCACATTGCCCCACAACAATAAAACTCACATTAATGTTTGCATACACTTCAATATATGTGTTTATGAATTAGTCTGTGCAAATCATTTATTCAGTTACACAAAGAGGTGTCAATTAGTCATGAAACAACCTAAACATTTTTGGTAATGCCCCCCACCTCAACAATTTCCCCAGTAACATCACATACAACACTAGCACTTCTCAGACATCTATCAAATTTTCTACTTTTTATGAAAGCATTTTGCCAGAAAGTATACATTGATGTTGTATATCAGTTTCAAGTATCTTCCTGGACTCATTTTAGTTACAGCAGAAAGTTGAAAGACTGAACCAACTTTGCAAGGCCTAAGACCTGCAACGCTGAGGTCTGAAGATAGTCTACAGCTGGTGCATTAACTGAGTTACCAGCTGTGGAAAGCAGAGGAGACCTGCAAAAGGTATCAATGGAATCTCCCACAGAGAATGTTTAAAACTACATTTTAGCCTTTACAAAACAATTAGAGAATATTTACAGATGCTATCGTGAAGTACTGGATATTTATGCATTTAGATTTCAGCTCACATATTGTGCCAGTGTTCATTTAAACCACACATTCAAATGAGAAAATGAATTAAAATATTTTACTGGAAATGGTTCATTTTATTGGTGTACTCCACATTAATTGGAAGATTAGAATCTATCTCATAACTTTCCAAACTATCTGCTTTTTACATTTTACGAAAGCCAAACAGAAAGGCAATTGTAGTAACTGCAATTGAAGTAAATTAAATACAGAATGCCAATTTACTGCCAATCATAAGATCAGAATCTCTTTAGCAAATGCTTTTATCAAAAAGCACAGAACTATGTGTTCATAAATTAGCTTTTAGAGACTCATTGTGTGAAATATTACTGTCATTGCAGCCATGCATTGTGCCAGGAAACTCTTGTCAATTTTCAATTAAAATTAAATTATATTAATGTTATTGTAGTTAGCATTTCCGATTTTAAAAAAGATGTCCTAGAGCTTTTTATAGGTAAAAATGAATGTTTAAAACTATTTTTAGGATCTTTTGTATTTATTTCAATTGTATTATTTGCATTATACAAGCAAATCAATTGAATTTGAGGCAGGTCTCAAACACATTGTGTTGGATAACTCTCATTCATGGAGTTAAATGCCTTATTTCAATATGTCATTTGTGTATCTCCTCTGTACTTCACTTTCCATGTGAGCATAAGACCTAAAATTGGGTATTTTAATGAATATGCGCGTGGCTTTTATTTTCATATTTTAATGTTGGTGATTTGTAAAGAACATTTAAGACATTTAAAAAAATATAAAGTCAACCTAACTTCATGAATCAAATTTCTGAAAACTTAAAGGGATAGTAATACTTGCAAATTACTAATCCCCAAATTGTAGCTTTGTTAAAAAGAAACTTATTGCCCCCAGTGTCCTCTCTCAAACACTTATAATTTGAGAGATGATAGCGCTCAAAGTTCCCCCCTCCCTCCCCCTTCCCTGACTGAACGTGACTGCAGGGGAAGCTGTCGTACGTCATATGTGCATCAGGCGGCTCTGCAGCTAAGCCAATATTGCGTTTATAAAAAATAATTCTTTCACTGAAACGGTCTTGTACGTGTGCTTGGTTTGCAAGCACACATAGAAGACTGTTTTAGTGAAAGATTTATTTTTTATAAACACGATCTCGGCAATGCTGTAGAGCTGCCTGAGGCAAGTAATACCTGATATCCCTGCAGTCAGTGTTCAGCGTTTAGTCAGGTAAGGGGGAGGGAGGGGGGAATTTTGAGTACTATCATCTCTCAAGGGTTTGAGAGATGACACTGGGAGCAATAAGTTTCTTTTTAACAAAGGTACAATGTGGGGATTAGTAATTTTCAAGTATTACTATCCCTTTATTTCAAAATGGATTATGCATCAAGTTTACTAAAAGGTCAATACACAGTGGAAGCATAGTTGGGAAACTATTTATAATCTTATTTCTGGATAGTGATCTCAATCATTGCAGGACCATAGGCTCATTAAGGGCTGGTTTCCAATGCAGGTGGTATATTTTATCACCAATTTTATCTCTCAGATACTTATTGAAATCTAACATAAAATCCAGAAAGAAAAATCAGAGCTAAGGTTATCACTTACAAAGAAATTCATCCTGTTATGTCCTGCATTCAGATTCATTAGTATATGGTGCTACACTGAGAGAGATCACCTTCCAGAAATAAAATATTTCCTAATCTATGCATGATATAGTTAATTGACTAATACTACTCATATGCAGTTTTGAATATTAGATTCAAATATGCAAATTTCATTGACAATGACAGGCCCACTTTTCAAAAAAATGTATGGAATAAAATTACATAGCTTGTTGCCAGTGGAAAACTTGCCATCTGAATAGTCCACAGTAAATCATTTTAGTGTGTCATGAGCCAATGTTTACTGTGTTTATTGTGAAAGGGTACAGTAAAATGTTTCACAGAGAAGGAATTCCAGCCAAGTCTGTTTGCTTCTCTGGTTATAGACCAGAGGTTCTCAACCCATGCCCTCAGTGGCCACTAACAGGCCAGGACTTAGGAATTTCCCTGCTAGAACACAAGTGTGTTGATCAGAGGCTCAGTCGTATTGATTAACTCACCTGTGCTCTTGAAAGGAAATTCTCAAATCCTGGCCTGTTAATAGCCACTGAGGGCACGGGTTGAGAACCACTGTTATAGACCTTATTAACTCTTTCTAAACTGAATGAGTGACATCTGTGAAAGGTGATGGAATGAGAAGAATAAAACTTTAAAAACTTCAGAAGGGTTAGATTTCAAAGAGTGAGACTGACACTTGTTACACTTAAAAATTAAGCACCGCATTTAAACAGTTGTTTTCAGGCATTACTTTCCCATTAAGATTAAATATATCTCCCACCGGTGAGTAAATGCACTTCAACACTTATATAACTGAGAGGTGTACTTTATAGGAATGGACACACCCAGGAGATTTGATGTTAACCTAATGAATTATTAGATCACCTGGAAAAGGAAGACAAAATGACAATTGGATACAGAATTGATTAACAAAAGATTTAAATATTGTATGTAAATACAAAATCCACACATGAACTGTTCAGGAAATCTTATGTATTATTTTTGATAGGTATATTTAAGTAAGGAAGACTAAGCTGGTAGTCAAATGAGTGTAAAGATGAAAAACCAATCACTGGATTATTTAGCTTCATACAAAATATATCCATCAGTGCCCTTTCATCCTTTAACTCTCAGAGCAACATAAGACTATCCAACTTATTGTGGAGCAATGCTTTGGACACTCCTTTGGCTCTTAAAGGATTCACACTTTCACTTAATTAATAGTTTTTACACAAGTTTGTGATCAATAGTACAGTTTATTGAAAACATCAGATTGTACCTGACTAGTAAAAACCATCAACTGATTTCAATTCATTAACCCCTTAACGACCCATGATGGTGCAGGACCGTCATGGGTTGCTATAATGTTAAGGACCCATGATGGTAGTTTAGGTAGGTAGTTGGGTAGGTTTAGTGTAGACGTGTGTTAGGGAAAGGTTTAGGGATAGATCTAGGTTTAGGGAAAAAAAATATATATATATATATACTGTTTAGATAGGTAGTTCACTTGGGTTAGGTAGGTTCAGGGTATATGTGGGTTAGGGTAAGGTTTAGGGTTAGATTTAGGTTTAGGGGTAGCGTAGGGAAAAAAAATAAAAAAAAATAAAAAAAAAGTTTATTTTATTAAAAAATATATTCTATATTATAAGCTAGTTTAGATAGATAGTTGGGTTGGGTAGGTTCAGGGTATATGTGGGTTAAGGTAAGGTTTAGGGTTAGGTTTAGGGGTAGCGTAGAAAAAAAAAAGTATTAAAAATGTATTCTATATTATAAGCTAGTTTAGATAGGTAGTTGGGTTGGGTAGGTTCAGGCAATAAGTGTGTTAGGGTAAGGCTTAGTGATAGATTTAGGTTTAGGAGTAGAATAGGGAAAAAAAATATTTTAAAAAAATTCATCATAGGAATAGTGACCGTTTGGGGTGAGAGTTAGGTATAGTTAGTTATAGAAGTTAGTAATTTATTTAGTTTAAAGTAGGTGTGTACAATGCAGCGGCGTTATAGTTTAGAAGAGGTGTATTCCTTTTTTGGCATCTGACTCAGAAGCCACAGACACTGCGTCAGACTTTGACGTCACTCAGTTTTCTGAGAGGGAGAGCTCTAGTAGTGATGACGCAGGGCCTTCTGTGAAAAAAAGACACACTGCCCCAAGAGCTGCCCCAGCAACTGCCCCAAGAGCTGCCCCAACAACTGCACCAAGAGCTGCCCCAGCAACTTCCCAAAGAGCTGCTCAAAGACCTTCCCAAAGAGCTGCCCTTAGAAATGCCCCAAAATCTGCCCTAAGAAATGCCCCAAGAGCTGCCCCAAGACCTTCCACAAGTACTGCCCCAAGACCTGCCACAAGTACTGCCACTCCTGCTGATGAATAGGTATCACCAGCCAATTTATGCCCACAAATTCCTGAATTCACAGGCAACCCAGGAATTCAAGTGGATGTGACAGGATTTACCCAGGTTCAGTTTTTTGATTTATTTTTGGGGGAAGAAATTTTGGGGGAAATCGTGTCTCAAACAAATTTATATGCAGCCCAACCCATCAGCGTTCATTTCCAAACAAGAAATATGGCAACCCACAGACCTTTTAGAATTTAAGAAATTCTGAGCCCTTACAATGACAATGGGAATAGTTAAAAAAACAAGTATTAGATCATACTGGAGTAAAAACCCCACATATGATACCCCTATATTCGCCAAAACAATGACCAGGACTAGATACAAAATGATTTTGCTCTTTATGCACTTTAGTGATAATACCCTGTGCCTCCCAAAAGAACACCCCCAGTATGACAGACTGTTCAAAATTCGCCCCTAATAAATCATTTGCAGGTAAAGTTTGCCCAAGTATATACCCCCCAAAAACACATAAGTATAGATGAATCCCTCATGAACTATAAAGACAGGTTAGGTTTCAAACAATACATCCCCTCCAAGCGATCCAAATTCAGCATTAAATTTTATAAATTGTGTGAAAGTGCCACAGGCTATACCCAGGCTTTTCGAATTTACAGGGGCAAGGACAGCCAACTTGACCCTCCTGGTTGCCCCAAATCTCTGGGAACAAATGGAAAGATAGTTTGGGATCTGATTTACCCCTTGTTAAATAAAGGATATCATTTATATAGAGCTTACAAGGGAATGGGTTATGCTACTAGTGTAGCTCCATTTGGATTGTTCCTCTGTGGTGTTGTTTGTGTAGCTCCATTTCAATTGTAAGCTCTATGTTATCACTATTGTAGCTTCATTTACAGCAGCAATTGGGAGATTTAGTGAGGAGCAGAGGCCCACCGGCCCAGGGGGCAATTGCCCCCCTGCCCCCCAGGCCAGCCCTCCCCTGATTGGAATTTGTTTCCTTGGGACCATAGAGAGACTTAGTCTTTCTCAATTACTGCAACGATCACATTGTATGAAAACAAACATGATAAGGGACAGGGACTGGGATAATTCAAATGGTAATTCATAAAGCATGTCCAAATTACCAAGATCAACCTCAAAGTGCTGGTTATATTAAAAAGTCCCCTAAGATATTACACATTGTCACTGACTGAGGCCTTTATCTGTTCCACAACAGATAACACAAGGGGTCATTCATCCATTCCTATACATGAGTGAGTGCCAGAGGAGTGTCACCTGAGGATACCCCTGTGGCCAAATGTACAATAATTTTTCTTACTACATACTCCTGATGCCCCCTGGCTAATGTTTGCCCAGATGATAGCTCTAGGCCATCAATAGTGCTATTGACCATACCAGGGAGTATAAATGGTCTACCTCCACTCAACCTGAGCTTTCAAGTTCAGTGGGTGTAATCAGGCCTCCCATGTCATCTGTAATATTACCAGTGTCACTGAGGATGTGAGCAGCTTCCCCAAATTACACCCACTCAGTCTGGAAGACCAGGGTGATTGAAGGCAGTGGAGATACTTTACCTTGCATGGATGCCTCAATTGACTTGCCAGCTGGGCAATCAAAAGCACTGGGGGTCTTCAGGAAAGACTAGATGCACCCTCAAATAAATCTCATCTTCTTAAAAAAAAAGTTTAATGGGTTAGTAATGATATAAAAGGATAGTACAGTTATTATCAGCTGGGCAATTGATAGCACTGGGGGTCTTCAGGAAAGACCAGATGCACCCACAAATAAATTTCATCTTTTTAAAGGCATAGTAATGTTTCACAATAAAAGCAGCTCTTCATAGTATCTGGGCCATGGAGAGTGTTATTTCAATACTGTCAGAGTTGCAGTTCAAGAGTAATTGAATGATAAAGTATCCCCCTCCCGCCCCTTCGACTGATGTAATACTGCTCGCCTCAGAGCAGCAAGGCTTTCTGGATGGATCACAGAAAGGGACAATCTTAAGTGAGCATAAGGAAAAAAACTGTCAAGGGGGACAGGAATTTCCTTATTCTCACAATAAGAAGATTGTCCCTTGCTGCAAGCTGTCAGCTCAAGTGACCAGATTCCACATCTGAGAGGAGGCAGCTTACACTAAGTAAAAGGGGAGAGAGGGGGACACTTTATCATTCAATTACTGTTGAACTACAACTCTGACAGTATGGAAAACACTCTCCAGGGCCCAAATACTATGAAGATTAATTGGACCTGTGTGAAACACTACTATCCATTTAAACCAAGTGAATCTATGATTCCTCCTTATACTGTGCACTAATGCTCTTTTACTTTCCTAATGCTGACATTATACAATAATAATTATATTATTAATTGTCCTCCTCACATCCCTTTTCATGTGGGTAAACCACATCCCCTCAGATTTGAAGTACGGTTGCTTGACTGGACTAATCACAACATGGGACAATTTTCCTTCATCCAGTGTAAGGAAAATCCTGCCCTCCTTGGTGAAGAAAGTATTGAATGATGGAGGGGGATAATTTATGATATAATTTCAAAGGAAATATCGCGATTCAGCATTAGGAAGATAACACAGCAGTAGTAAACAGTATAAGGAGGGATCGTAGCTTCACTTGATTTGAAACATTACTAACCTTTTAAGGAGGCTGGGAAGGGAAACACAGACACCCCCCATGAACGTACAGCATAAATCCTACACATAAAGGCATCACGTTTTTGCAGATGTACTCTGTATGTGTTTGGCACTGAACTGCATTGGAGACTTGTCTAATATTTATAATAGGTTAACTCTTTAAGGGTCAGCAGGTTAAAACACAGATGGTTCCTTAGTACATTTAACACAGACCTACAAAAATACATAAACAGGTCAGATGTTAATTCTGTGAGATATGAACCATTTTCTGTAAGTAAAAAAAACTAAAAAACTTAAACAGCTGTTAGCTGAAACATAGTGTAGCTCAGTTAGGCAAAAATTATGTGACAGTTGCTTATAACAGCTGTTACAACATTGATATTTTTGTGCAGTAAATGTAAATAACCTTACTCAGATGCCCATAAGCCATTTATTGTATGGGTATAGGCATAATGGTATAACTACTGATTTGTTGTCAAAATTAGACTGAAAGTGGCTTCGCTGGCATTTTTCATTAACAAATGCAACATAAAATGTGAATTACAAGATGTCAGATATGTAGGGTGCAGATATTTACTTATCCCTAAATCTTTCCTTTAAACACGTAATTTTATCCTTGTAATAAGAATGAATGAATATGTTGTGCAGGGCTTAGATACTACAGGGTTACAAGTGCTTTTCAAAAGTGAAATACTGGATGTGATGTCCCTGCCCAAAAGCTTACAATCTAAAGTATGCAAGTTTAACAGTGAAATAAATCCTTATAATAATCCCTGGGATGATAGAGATGTCTTCTACACATTTCTTCTCCGTCTGCCCTGGTCTTAGTAATAGCAATTAAAAGTAGCAACTTCATTTCAGGGTACGAACTATAGTGTATGGTTTCTTTACTACATACTGACATGGAGCTCCGCAATTCTTAGGAATTTGATACCACTAAGCAGTGTATGCCTGTCACATACAATGAGTAGGAATAAAGTTACATCATATCCTCTGCTACTTGTTTAATATATGGTGTTAAACAAGCCATAGAGCATTGGTTATGAAACAGGGTTCTGTGGCACGTTTTTGTGCCATAGGCTGCTGCTCAGGTGCCCAACTTTTTCTATGAAGGCTTTAACAAGAAATGTTGAAGTTTAGGTTAGAATGTATAATTATGGAAAGATTACACAATTTTCTCGTCAATGTCATTCTAACTGTGCAACATAAAAAAGTATATGTATTGTACCCTTCATTAAGTCTTGGAGAAATTACCCATAAAATGTTAGGGGTGACCTCAAATTTCCAGATTGCATGTTAGGGGTGCTGTGACCAAATACAACTGACAACAACTGCCACAGAGTAAAATAACGACCTGAAATACACATACAACACCCCTTGCCCTCCTCTTGGCATAAGCAGAGTTAAGGGTAGGATTGTTGGCATAAGTAGCTTAGTAGCATTAGGCAGAAGCAGAGTCAGAAAAATCAATTTCAATGCCTGTTCTAATATAGAACTGTCCTTGTAGAGTGTATCCACATCAATATGTTGGAGATGTCTCTGGCACCCAAAGTGTTAAACTAACTAAAGCCCCAACCAAAATCTCTCCATGTAGAACACTGGATAAAGTGCTTATTGGTGACCAGACCAATTAATGATTCATTCCAGGCCACATTAGCTGAACAGAGCTAAATTATTTATCACAGGGGAAATATTGTACTTTCGGAGCCTCATTTATCCAGCTAAAGAAGTGCAATTCTGTAGAATAAACCATCTATGCCATGGGGGAGGGGGGTGAATACAAATTCCCATTTAAATAAATTGAGTGGTTTAACAAAATTTAAAAAGCTTTAGGTGTAATCATTTTGAAATTATATTTCTCCCAGCAGAGAGTCTTTAGCTTTACTATGCCATTAAAAATGTTATGAATTGATTTTAAGTTTCCTTTGCATTATATGTAGCTGTAATTTACTAACAAAACCTTCTTGTGTTGTAGGTATATTATTAACCACTTTATAACCAGAGGGGTGTGCAAAGCAATGCATTGCGTACCCCACTGGTGCTTAAGGGGTTAAACTACATATATATATAAATATGCTGCTCTGGTGTTTATTGTGTTTTTTTTGTTTGGGTTGTATTTTAAATCAAACTTTATGAACCTTATGCTTGTTTTTTGAAAATTGACTCTGTATATAATATATATTTTTGCCATTGAATTGCTTTTCCTCAGGGAGAAACAGCAACTATTGTTTTCTTCTTAATTGGCATGCACTGTTTTAAATGTGAGAAATGTATACCTCTGGGGATTTCTTTACAGAATCACTGAACTGCCTGTCATTTTCTCCTCACAACTGTATATTATAAATCTAAGAAAAGCTATAGGTACTGGGTCAAACATATAGATTGCTCTAATTTGTTATTATATTCCTACATCCTTAGGTCTTCAGAATGACTCACAAAGACAGAAGGTCAGGGAAATGCATATGTCAAAACGACAGCACAAAATATTTTGACACCATGGGCAATATCCAGTAAGCTAAAGGTTTGGTCATTCTAGAGCAGACTACTGGTAAGAGAAGCATAAGGGACAATTAAAAAGTGTGAAATTCCCAATGATTTAAACAGGTAAAATGAAATGAGGTCACCAGCACATTACATTCCAATGTTCTGGAGATCATTTTAGCATTCATGGAGTTAAAATCCCCATTTAAATCAAACACTTGTTTGTCATGGAACTGAACCTCTCTATCTTCCTAATTAAGACCTCATATTTCTATAAATTCTGCAAAGAAAATAGGAACTTATATAATTAAAGTGTAGATAAAATGAAAATAGGGTTATGCAATATATTTAAGTAATATACTTTAAGATAGTATATTTAATCCTTACTGTAATCCTAAATAATCTTTTCTAATACATGCTTACAAAGCAGTGGTTCTATAGTTTGCTTACTCTTATTTGTACAAGATAGAATAAGCAACAAGTTTAAAGGCAGCTAATTTAATGAGATTAGTTAATACCTTCTATTAAAAAATAATGTTCTTTTTTTCTGACAGTTTAAATGCAATACTGTACTATCACTTCTGAGACAAATATCAAGGTTTGGTTGTGCTAATGGGGTCAGGGAGCCCTGCACAAAACAAGAATGAATACCTCTGCAAGCTTAATTTAATACACAGAAGAAAAGGCGCTGGCCAATATGTAAAATCAGAACAATATCTAAAAAAATAGTATACAAGTGAACACTTTGTAGAATAGTCAGTTCCTGTGATGATGTCCAACACCAGTAATAGCAAACAGGGATATAGGGGCTAACCTCCCCTGCTCGAGGCTTCAACTTGTGGGTGTGGAAGGGGAAGTGCAAACAAAGGGGAACACCAGATATAAATGTCCACATATGTAATATAAATAGTATTACATCTATATATAAGAGAAAGCCTCATTGCATAATTTATGCTTCCTCAGGACACAGAACATAATTTATGTCTCCTCAGAAGACACACACACATAGAACAGAATAGCTCAGTGCATAATTTATGTCTCCTTAGGAAACACACACATCCATGGGGCGGCAGTAAGGAGGAGTTACTGCTCCCATTGGGTGATTCATCATGCAGGGAGTTGGCCTGCCCCCACTATCCAGTCCGCCCACAATTATACAACTTACAAAAAAAACAAAATGGCTGCCACTTGATCCTACACCACAGACAAACACACATACACTATCCAACTTAGGAAAGAAAAGGCGCAAAGCACACACACACACACACACACACACACCACCACACATACACGCCACCACACATACACACCACACACATATATACTTTGATACACACAGTCACTCATTCTGACCCCCAGTGGCCTCAGCAGGACGTTTAGTACAGCCACTGAAGGGAAGCTGTAGCACCAGAGGAACAAAATGGCACTCAAAGGGTTAAGGTAGGTCCTCATTGCTCAATTATTTCATGACTGCCATACAACACAGAGGACAGGCAGCCATCAGGTACACACTTAACCCACTGACTGCCACATTAACTTTTACCCCTCAGGGAGTGTGTTCAAACCCCTCACATGTAAATTTGTATTTCACATTTCCACTTCTACTCCTTCCCCAGCCTAATACTAACACTTTTCCACATTTTTGTTAAGTCCCGCCCCCTACTAGCGATTAAGGTCCACCCACTTTTACCCCAAATTGCCACATTGGTCTCTTCACATCAGCACCACATGAGTCCACTTCAGGGACTCCACAAGACAAAGTTCCCAGGTATGAATACACTTCCCACTGACCACCACTATCCAAACAAGGAAAAAAATAAAATGGCTGCCACTTGCTCCTACACCACCCTAATACACACATGCCCCACTCACACAGCACCAAACACAAACACACTCACTTACTCACTCTGACTCCCAGTGGCCTCAGCAGGACCTGTTGTACAGCCACTGAAGGGAAGCTGCAGCATCAGGGAAACAAAATGGCACCCAAAGGGTTAAGGTAGATCCTCATTGCTGAATTATTTCTTCACTGTCATCATTTGCAATACAACACAGAGGACAGGCAGCCATCAGGTACACACAACTCAGTGACTGCCACAGGGTTGTGTATCACATTTTACCCCTTGGGGAGTGTGTTCACACCCCTCATACTGTAAACTTGCATTTCCCTCCCACTTCTCCTACTTCCCCAGCCTATTACTAACACTTTCTCACATTTATGTTAAGCCCCGCGCCCTACTTTCTATTAAGCCCCGCACACTTTTACCCCAAATTGCACTATTGGTCTCTCCACATCAGCACCATATGAGTCCCCTCCAGGGACTCCACAAATCAAAGTTCCCAGGTATGAATACACTTCCCACAGCTATTTAACTGTGACATGCCTCTCTATACACTAACCCTTTGAGTGCCAGAGGGGTGCACAATAGTGTTGAGCGAGCGTGCTCGGCCGATGCTCGGATCGGCTCGAGCATCGCTCTGCTCGGCACATGGCGGTACTCGTCGAGTACCGCCATGTGCTCGCCCGCCATGTTCGGGTGGCGGGGATCTGTGCCGGAAGAGGCACAGATCTGAAGACTCTCCGCTGGACCACCAGGGACTGGAGGTACGGGGGCATTGCGGAGATGAAGGGGGCATTGCGGAGATGAAGGGGGACATTGTGGAAGAGGGGCATAGACTCTATGCCCCTCTTCCACAATGTCCCCCTTCATCTCCTCTATGCCCCTCTTCCACAATGTCCCCCTTCATCTCCGCTATGCCCCTCTTCCACAATGTCCCCCTTCATCTCCTCTATGGCATAGAGGAGATGAAGGGGGACATTGTGGAAGAGGGGCATAGCGGAGATGAAGGGGGACATTGTGGAAGAGGGGCATAGCGGAGATGAAGGGGGACATTGTGGAAGAGGGGCATAGCGGAGATGAAGGGGGCATAGCGGAGATGAAGGGGGACATTGCGGAGATGAAGGGGGCATTCGGAGATGAAGGGGGCATAGCGGAGATGAAGGGGGGCATTGACCAGGCACCCTCCCCTCATCAGAGCAGGGGGTGCCTGGTGTAATGCTCGTGTCGCCCCATTAATTTCAATGGGGCTCGGGTGCTCGGCCGAGCACTCGAGCCTCAGGGGGTGCTCGGTCAGAGCACCCGAGCATCCGAGCATCGGGGTGCTCGCTCAACACTAGTGCACAACACATTGGAAAGCCATCTGGCATTCAAAGGGTGAACATGCTGGTATAATGCTCCCACTTCTCCTCCTTCCCCAGCCTATTACTAACACTTTCCCACATTTACGTTAAGCCCCGCTCCCTACTCTCTATTAAGCCCCGCACACTTTTACCTCAGATTTCACCATTGGTCTCTCCACATCAGCACCATATGAGTCCCCTCCAGGGACTCCACAAATCAAAGTTCCCAGGTATGAATACACTTCCCACAGCTATTTAACTGTGAAATGCCTCTCTATACACTAACCCTTTGAGTGCCAGAGGGGTACACAACACATTGGAAAGCCATCTGGCATTCAAAGGGTTAACATGCTGGTATAATGCTCCCACTTCTCCTCCTTCCCCAGCCTATTACTAACACTTTCCCACATTTACGTTAAGCCCCGACCCTACTCACGATTAAGCCCCACCCACTTTTACCTCAAATTGCCCCATTGGTCTCTCCACATCAGCACCGCATGAGTCCCCTCCAGGGACTACACAAGTCAAAGTTCCCAGGTATGAATACACTTCCCACTGCTATTTAACTCTGATGTACCACTCTATACCTTAACCCTTTGAGTGCCAGAGGGGTACATAACACATTGCAACGCACTCTGGCATTCAAAGGGTTAACATGCTGCTATAACGCTCCTTTTATTTTCTCATTTCCATTTGCACAACCCAAACACACACACAGGAAAAATACTGCAATTCTGGCCCAAAGTAAAGGAGAAATAAAACAACATTTATGTAATGGCGTACCTCCCAAATCTCCCTCTTTAGGAGATATTACTGCTTCATACCTCCCAAGTGTCTCTCTTTAGGAGATATTAGTGCCACATGTCTGTGTTTATCAGTGTGTCTACATTTCAAAAATGTACACCCAACGGTCATAACATGATGGGCAGCTCCGTCCCACATTGCTAG
The DNA here is from genome assembly GCA_037306005.1 of Rhinophrynus dorsalis. Lineage (NCBI taxonomy): Eukaryota > Metazoa > Chordata > Amphibia > Anura > Rhinophrynidae > Rhinophrynus > Rhinophrynus dorsalis. The sequence continues at coordinate 383,688,937 of CM074723.1, read as the reverse complement.
TATGTAATATAAATAAAAAAGAATATCAAACATGGATACAATGAGAACAATATACAGTGACATGCTCAACATGTTTTTTTTAGCTGAGACTCTATTTCTTCAGGAGTGAATCGTTACAAATTCACATGTATCGTCAAACAAATACTGGAGTTGAAACTCTATATATAAATGACCCCTGATGATCACATGCTACAATACTAAATAGCTAATTGGTTAAATACAAACTTTATATATCAGATCCAAACTGTTGTTAGATGTTAGATGCAAAATATTGCAGAACAATAATGAATCGAAAAAAGAGAAGATAAACCTTACATTCATACCTAAATATGCAATATTAAATTGTGAAAGTTTATGCATGTATTATCAATTACCATGTACATACAAAAAAATAGTGAATATTTATAATCTATTGATACAAAGGATAAACTAAACTAAATACATTTGAAAATGAAGTGCCTAACACATGAAATAGATTTACAAAATTATAACTGTAAATCTAATTATCATTAAAGATATTCCATATAAACACAAAAAATATAGAAATATTAAGAGAGCAAAGGAGATAAAACCTATAAAGTAGTCTCAACAACTTCATTCAAACTCTCAAGGTGTAGCATTTTAAGATTTAAAACCAAAACAATTCTCTATTGTATAGCATCTGTAGATGATCATAACTGTCAGAGAGATGAATATGTTCAATGGGTAAAACAGACATGATACTTTAATTCTTTTGATGTTGTTCAAGACAATGTCTAGATACACCATGAAACAGGAATCCCCTCTCTATATTCCACATTGCTGACTAAAATGAGATCTAAGTGTCTGACTAGTGTGCCCTACACATTTGTGATCATCAGGGGTGGGTTATATATAGTGTTTGATGTTCAGTATTTGATTGATTGCCCTTCTTAACACTCATCATTGAAGAGCACAGATCTCTGTTCCTGTCTCCAGTTGCATTTTGGCCATCACCATTCTTGTTGATGCGTCTTGTGTGATAAAATGGTAGTGGACCTTTGAATGGTCACCACACCTATAGAAGGTGATGAAAGCAAATTGTTTGAATTGATGCAGTGGTACTAATTGCTTCCTGGTGGACACCTTGGTGTATGCTCGCCATTACAAATACCATCTTCCAGTGATGAGGATCCTAATGAGCTGTGGTCCAGCAATGTGAGTCAATCCCTGGATGCTAAGTGCTTTGATGTTCTCAAAAGAAATGGGATCAACATTGTTGCATAGTTCCAACATCTTGGTCAACCCATAAAGCAATCTATGGCTAGCAGGTTTTCATGTATGCCATATTTTTATTGTATTTCCCTGCCTGACATGTGCAATGTAGAGACATATAAATGAGAGTGGAATAACTTTATAGCAAAGAAATTGCACAAATGGATACAAATACAATTCCCATTAACTTGTTAAAGGAGTAGTAAACCTTTTTTTTATGAAAAAACATATACTGTAGGGCATTTCCTGTTAAGTAACATAAGGGTACTCCCACTGTTGACAGATGCATATTTCCAGATTTATTACAGTTTAAATCCGTGTTTATTTACATTAGCAGTGCCCTCTAGTGGTCAAATTCCAATTAGTTATTCTGTTACTTTCTAATGGAGACGAAAGTCAGTGACATACACTTCTCCATAGAATGTGATAGAAACTGTCTGTCACTTTCTGTCAGTTAGAACTGTCAGGAAATAAACGCCCAGAAATTCACTTGCTGATTATTTGAACTTTTGTAACTTCTGAATAAAACAACTGACAGCAGTGGCAGTTGCCTTGTTTACTCAGCAGGAAAAGCCAATAAGATTTGAGTGACTGTGCTTTAAAATGATTGGCTTGGATGTGCATAAGCACATTTCAGTCAATGACTGTGAGGGAATTGGATCAGTGACTGCCCATATATAAAAGCAATCTCTATTCAAATTGCCTCATTGCGGATCGGCATTGGCCCGAGAGGGAAAGGAGGAGAAACTTGTAGCACACAATGAGCTGTCTCCACTGCCACCTCTGCTGCCGCACACAGCAGCGGAGACTATTCAGAAAGCTAAGCTAAGCATTATATTATTATATGTATTTTTGTCTTAAAAATTTTATTGGCACACATTTTATTAGTATGATGGCTTATGTTCAGACACTTAATGGCGGCATATGTATTTATTCCTGGGCACTGAATACATAAGATAAGAAGAGAAGAATGAAGAGAAGAATGAAGAAGGGCAGAAGAGGACCAGGAAGCTGAGGACTGTGCTGGACATGAGAATGAATGGTAAGTGTTACTTTTATAGGATGTTTTTTTAACTTAGTCGGGTTAACCTTATAAATCCTGGTGGGGTAATTATACTCCACTGGCACTCATAGGGTTAATTCTACTAATATTTGACACATTCTTCATACTTAGGGCCCCATATCAAAACATCCACTGAGGACTTAGGTTTTTCTAACTTATTTTTTTATTGAGGTTTCTGCATCAGATGTTTGAAGAGCCAATAAGGGACTCAAGTAAAAAAACTGCGATAACTTGAGTCCCTTATTGGATTTTCAAGGCTAACACAGACATTTGAATTGATAATTACAGTGTTTTCATCATTTTCCATGGGTGAAAACACCTCTTAACTATATCACACAAAAGCTCTTTTTTGCCAGTATTTTTTCACAGCACAGGCATTTGAATAACTTACTGTGCTTGAAAAAATGATGTTGGCAGAAAAAACAGCCATCTCCAACATTTGGATCGAGCCCTAAAAGTCCCATTTACTCAATTAACATTTTCATTTGTCCCCTATGGTACATTTGGTTTGCCCCAGAATCACTCCAGTTCTTAATACATTGGTTACATGGGGCAGCAGTAGTCAAATGCTGGACTTCTATCTGCTGAGGGCTACAACTCATTTCCACTGATATGTTGGCTCATTGCAGAGATGGGAATTGTAGCTCCCAATAACAGAGATCTAACAGTTGAATACCCCTGCCCTAGGGTATAGGTTCCCCTTTAAGAGTAAACAGAAATGGATCAGAACTCATATGAATAGCTGCCAACACCGTATTAACCCTTTGAGTGCCAGAGAGGTATCCATCACACTGCATTGCAATGTGTTGGCTACCCATCCAGCACTCAAAGGGTTAAAATACATTAATTCCATTTAAATTATTCTGTTACACTGTGTTTGGAATTAACTAAATATAAATTCCCCAAAGGTTATGATTGCTTTTCTATTACAAAAATAGCTGGCAGGATTTTGTGGAACATTGCCAATCCTTTACGTTTTTCAGCAGCTAAATCCCAAAGTACTGTTTAGTTTTGCTTCACCAACTTCAGTTTAGTGGAGAAGAGCTTTGGTATTACCAATTGATTCATAATTTGCTGGAAACAATGTATTGACTACAATGTAACCTAAAGCATAATCTTACAAGAAATAATGTCAGTGTGCATCAGTAGGTGCAGATACAGCAAACTGTTTGATCCCGTTATTCAGACTTTTCTGTCCATGAAAAATAGCACTGGCATATATGTGTGTGTGAGTGTGTGTGTGTGTGTGTGTGTGTGTTTGTGTGTGTGTGTGTGTGTGTGTTTGTGTGTGTGTGTGTGTGTGTGAGTGTTTGTGTGTGTGTGTGTGTGTGTGTGTGTGTGTGTGTGTGTGTGTGTGTGTTTGTGTGTGTGTGTGTGTGTGAGTGTTTGTGTGTGTGTGTGAAAAAGAGGCAAAAATGTTCAGTATGATATGCTCTTCAATTCATATATTATTCTATGAAACATACTGACTTAAATACAAACATAAAGGGGATCTATCACCCCTATACAAATTAGCATTAATAGGTAGGTTAAATAGTGAATAGGTGTATTATAGTAGTATTTTCTCTTTTAAAATTTCTGTTTACCTGATATGCAGTGATTAAAGACTGCCCTGGCTCTACTTCCTGACAGGCTGCAGTTATCTGCTCTGTACCGCAGTCTATCAGTCTGCTTCTGCTCTCCTCCCTCTATCCAGCCTACTCTGATGATGGAGGCTTTCTGCCTGTAAGCTAGAGCGATCTCTGGCCAATGAGACCGCTCCAGCTTACAGGCAGAATGCCTCGGTCATTGGATGAGGCTGGATGGAGGGAGGGGATCTGTAACGGTTTTGTAGGACGCTCAGACCAGCAGGTTAAAATAAAACACAGTTTTATTAATAAAACAAAAAAGACCGCCCTCTATAGGCAATACAGGATAATAGAAAGAACAGTGGCTACAGATGCCTTCTCAGGCTCAGTATACAGATGCAATAAATATACATATACTGTCACAGGACAGGCATAGAAACATGGGTACATGGGTACTCAATGGTTAAAGTACATGTAAATCAATCAGTCTCTGTTGTGCTGTTTGACACGCCCAAGGTGGTAATGGAGCAGCAAGTGGTGCTAGATGAAACAACACCGTCAGTCTATTGAACAGAGATTGCTGCTTAGGCAGAACAGGAACTGATGCCAAATACTCTGCAGAGATGAGCTAGAGCCACAAGCCCCACGGGCGTTGCAACGGAGATAACCTCTCTGCAAGAGCTAGAGCCAATAGTCCCCACGGGAGTAGCAACGGAGACAAACTACACTGCAAGAGCTAGAGCCAATAGCCCCCACGGGCGTAGCAATGGAGACAAACTACACTGCAAGAGCTAGAGCCAATAGCCCCCACGGGCGTAGCAATGGAGACAAACTACACTGCAAGATCTAGAGCCAATAGCCCCCACGGGCATTTAACAGAGACTAATATCACTGCAAGAGCGAAGCTATTAGAGCCAATAGCCCCCACGGGCGTAGCATCGGAGAGTAAACACTGCAAGAGCTAGAGCCAATAGCGCCTCCTGCGGACGCGGTAATGGAGACCGACTACACTGCAAGGTAGACAGAATGAGCCACCACCTATGCCAGGCTCTGTAATGTAACCGGCTCAGCAAGTGTAGCGGAAGATCAGGGCAACGGCTCTGAAAGTGTTAATGGAGGCTCAGTGAATCGAGGCAGCAGCTCTGTAAGTGTTAACGGAGGCTCAAGGAATGGAGACACAGCTCTGCAAGTGTAAACGGAGGCTCAGGGAGTGGAGATAACAGCTCTGCAAGTGTTAACGGAGGATCAGCGAACAGAGGCACGGCTCTGCAAGTGTTAATGGAGGCTATGACACGATCAGCCCTGCCACAAGCACAGCGGAAGTCAGAATGTCACCTAGGCGACACCAAGCAGCAGAGGCAGGAATGGAGGCAGGGTCAGCAGCGAGCCGGTTCAGGTCATGGAGCAGGAAGTCAGCCAGGCCGGGTCAGATCACAGAGCAGGATTCTCAGACAAGCCAGATCAGGTCACGAGTAGGAACGTCAGCCAGGCCGGGTCAGATCACGGAGCAGGAAACAAGGAGCGTCGTCAAACAGGCCAAATCGGTACACAGGAAGCAGGAACACTGGAACACAGCAACAGCAACACTGGCTCAGGAACACCACGAAAGGGCACCTGACAGGTGCCAAAGGCCAGGTATAAAAAGATCACAATGGGAGGGCCAAACAAGCTCAGCCAATGGGAGCGCCCACAACCAAGAGTGACAGACAAGGATCACGGGCACCGTGATAGGATCAGAGGCAGAGTGATGACTGCGGTACAGAGCAGGTAAACGCAGTCTGACTGGAAGTAGGGCCAGAACAGTATTTAATCACTAAATTTCAGGCAAACAGTGATTTTAAATGCGAAAACACTACTATAATACACCTATTTCTATATAGCCTACCTATTAAGGCTAACTTGTAAAGGGGTAATAGATCCTAAGGTACTTTTATCATCTGTTCAGACAGTCACATTAATTCAAGTGGTAAATATTTAGCGAAAAGTGCATTTTTTATTTTTTTTTCACCTAGGTTCTCACAGCATGCCATTCTGTGTTTGTGGGAGGAAGAGAAAGCAGCACAATTTTTAGCTAGAGACGACAGGCTAATAAAGTGGAGTTGAAGCTTAGTTTAGGGAGCCTTCTAGGCAGGAAATCTGTTATTTGTATTAGAGGAGCCTGGGGGACAGGAAGGGAGAAAGGAGTTTGACCCCAAATACCCCAAAATTTGGTGTGATTGCCTAGGAAGACACAGGCAGCCGTGTTCCAAGTTTATTGTTGAACTGGCTATTATCTCTTTCCTACGAGAGTCTGCAGGTGTGAGAAGAGAGCAAAGGAGGTTTACCTCAAATACCTCAAAAATGTTGTGTGACTGAGTATACGCAGGCAGCTGTGATCCAAATTCCTTCCTGATCTGGCTGTTATCTCTTTGTCAGGGGAGTAGGGGGTGTGAGAAGGGAGTGAACAATAATTACCCCAAATACTCCAAAACTCTGTGTAACTGGGAAGACACGTCAATCATGATCCAAGTTTCTTCCTGATCTGTCCTAGGAGAGATTGGGAAAAGAATCAGTTGAATTGGGAGTGTGTGTTTTTTTTTACATTGATAGGAATGGAGGGGCAGTTAAAATAAATCGATAAAATTTTAAAAAATGATATGTGACAGAGACAGGGAGTTGTGACCGAGGCAGACTGATACTAGACAGAGTATTTTGGAAAGATTTCAGGCAAGACATCACACAAAATCAGTTCTATTGTGTACTTTACAGTAAACACACACATGCACAGTAGTTGAGTAATGTCCAGCAAACTCAGAAGGGGTAGGGGGAGAGTGAAAGGATTAGGAGCAGTGAAGGGATGTATGAATGAAGTGGAAGTCCAAAAACTGACTGCAGCCATGGTTGCTGCAGTGTGTGCAATAAATGAAGGTGATCCCTCTCCTTCCAATGAAGATGTAGTAGTCCCACCAAAAGTTCCACCAGCACTAGCACAATTAATAAACCATCTAAAAGCACTGAATACAACAATGAGTCACATGCCCGTGTTGATGGCATAGTGCAAAAAGGCGTACCAGCTCAAACAAGTGCTGCATCTGACAGTGAGACAAACAAGCACAGAAACACCTGTCCTCTTCTTCATATACAGTGAGAGAGAGATGATGGCATGGACAGAAAGTTAACTGAATTAAGATTTATGTCATAAATGCAGCCATTCCCACAACAGAGCATATGTCTATGCATGGATCCTCCTCACAGAGGTCTATTGGATCAATTAACCAGACCCTGACATGTGTGATTGGGAGATTTGGCTGGTATTTGCTCACTGATGACTAAGCGAGTACCACATGTAACCCTGCCATTGATGAATTTATGAATGGCAAACATACCAGGAAATCAGAGTGTTTTCTTTGCTTATTTAGTCCTAAAATCTGCACAATAAACTAAACTTATTTATGAAAATTGCACGTCTGGTGACATTCAGATTTAATTAAGAGCTGAATGACATGGAACATGCATTTCCAGAAACACATTCAGCACTTTTGTATACATACATTGATTTTATCCATTCATTTGTTCGTTTATTCATTCATTCACATTCATACTTGCATACTAACATACTTTTGCAAAAAGTATAACATTTACATTGATGTCGGAGGTCCAACTGTGTCCTTAAATTCCTGGTCCTCCATGGGACCAGGTGTATTTATTGTAGATGCACAGAGGTGACAGTGGCAGTGGGGTAGAACTTTTTTATTATTATTATTATTATTTAAGGCATTTTAGCTACAAGATGCTGGAGGACCAGGGTGTTGAGGACACTGCTGGACCTCCAACATCAAGATGTGTTATGAGTGGTGTGGTTAGAATTTTGTGAACAAATTTTGTAAATTAATGAAAATCATTTCACCAAAATTCTGACTAACTAAAAGAGGCGGTCAACTACATTACCAAAACACATTTTTTGCTGGGTACAAGTCTGCTGGAGACTTTTACAGTGTCCAATGGGTTAAATCAGGAGGAAGAACATGTGGATTTACAGATGTTGTTGAAGTGCAGCTCTCATCACCTAATGGCAGGCTACAGATAATGGGGAGGTGTACTACAATAACCAGCTTAAAGGAACACAAACACCTTCTAAAAATAACCCATCATTTACCTGAATCTTTAAATAAATTTATAATGGCAGTATGAATCCATTTTGCATGGATTAGTTCCCCAATATGAAACTCTGATGAGTGCTAAATCAAATGAGATGCTAGAGAGGTATCCAATGCAATGTGAAATAATGTATTGGAAATATTTCTAGTATACAATAGGTTCATTTTGGCATGATGTTTAGTATCTGATAATTGTTTTCCAATGCAATGTATTGCTCTGCAATGAGTTGCACACTCTACTGGAATTCAGAGCGTTATGTCCATACTGTTTAGCTACAAGTAGATGAAAAAAAGAATGACAATACTTTTATGTAGTAAAACTGGTAAGCGATGATATCATGGATTAATGTAAGACAAGAATGTTTGCAATTACAATTTGTCTTTTCTTTGGATCCTAATTGCTGGATTTCATAAGATCCCACATGCATGAACACACATGCCTTTAATGTACACATAATTTCCTCAAACCCCGAGGCATACACCATCTATTATTGTACAAGAAAATATATATCAAAATGTTACCAGCTTGACTTATCAACATACATTCAACAAGAAAGAGAGAGCAAATCACCTCTAGGTGTAGTATTGCAAGTGGCTGGGTACTCACTAGAACTAGAGGCTATCTCATGCCTCCAGGGGGTATTCACAGGTACTGGCTCTGCCCCAGGCTGGCAAGGTCTGTGTGTGCTCTGGTGTACGTTCTCCAATCACCGCCACAACACTGCTACCACTGGATATTTTTAACAACTAGTTTGTTAGCCAATTCCAGTTCAAGGCCTTGAGAGATAACTGCCTTGACTTTCTCACTTTCCTGTCTTGTTCAAACCTATGTAAGTGCAGAGGTAACATCTGTTGTATTTATCACTGCTTCAGCTCTATCTACACCAATGATATTATTGAATATGACAGTCTCTCATGTTTAACCCAGTTTTCTAGGCTCATGTTCAAGTGAGTAGTCCAGTAAACCATAAGTGTCAGCTAGACAGTCTGACCCTCTGATAACTGATGAAGGAAATGTTAGAGCTTCATGTTTCAAATGTGTTTTAGAAGTCTGTTATTTGGAAATACAAAACACTTATGTCAAAGCACCAGCTGCAGAACACTTTGATTGGAGTTATGAATTTTAAATAGATATCTTACAGCTAGAGAATTATGGAAGGTAGTTGCTTAACACTGGATAAATACTATTGGGTTTTGACTGATGCTAAGGCTACTAATTAAAATCTTCGCAAAATAACTTATGCCAATATATTTAAGGCAAAGCTTAGGCACAATAATGTCTAATTTTACATTACAGCCCTTAGAGACAGTGCTTAGGAAGGAAATTAGAATGCATCTGTGAATGTGTCAAATAAGTAATGTAATCCAATAAAGCTTTCTATGTAATCAAGTAAATGGCTTTATAAAGAAAGTGAATCATGGTGTTCATCAGGGTTTACTGTGGAAAAGGTGAAATTTACTCACCAATATTTGTTTTTCTTCTGTGTCCTTCCACGGCATAGACTGTGGGTAATTGGCTCTACCCTCCAGCTGGTAGGACCAATGCAAAGATTTTACACACTGCTAGCTCCCTCACCTTATTCAGTTATACAGTTGTCCAAGCTGCAAGACATAATATAAAGGAGGTTAGAGAGCCCGAAACAGATAGCCAGCACAAGGGTAGCAGAGATACAGAGGAAAAATAAATATTGGTGGGTAAATTTCACCTTTTCCTCTGTGTCCAATCCCCGGCATAGACTGTGGGACTTACCAATGCAGTACCTCAGCAGATAGGGAAGGGTTGGTGCAAATGTTAGACTGGAAAGCTGCTTCAAGAACCGTCCATCTGAATTTTGCATCTTCTGAAGTCTGGATATCCAATCTGTAGTGCTTTATGAACGTGGATACAGAAGAACAGGTTGTGGCTCAGCAGATCTCGTCTGGTGATGCTGAGGTTTTCTGCACCCATGATGTTGCCATGGTGCGAGTGGAATGTGCTTTGATACCTTTGGGAGGCTCCAATTGTGCAGAGTCATATGACAATTGAATACAATCATGTATCCAACGTGATATTGATGGTTTGGAGGCTGCTGTGCCTATAAACTTGCCAGAAAAATGGACAAAAAGCATATCTGTCTTACGCCATAACTGAGTTCTGGTCAGATAGATTTGCAGTCAACGAATAAGATCTAGGTTGTGAAGTTTCTTTTCAAGCTCATGAGTAGGATTTGGGCAAAAGGACGGCAACACAATTTCCTGGCTCATGTGAAACTGGGAGACAACCTTTGACCTAAAAGATAACTTTGGCCGCAGGGTTACTTTGTCTTGGTGAAAGACCAAAAAAGGTGGACTGGCAACCAGGGCCTGTAATTCCCAGGTGAAACAATGTCTCTAATGGTTGGTTTTATTTTTTGAAACTGATGACATAAATCTTTTAACAAGATAATTGTCAGCAAAAGGCTGTATCGGGATGAACTAGTGGCCCCTGAGTGAGAAGATCGTGGGTGACTGGTAGAAGAAGTGGTCTCTGAACTGACTGAAGAAGATCGGTGTACCAAGACTTTTGAGGCTAGTTTCGTCCAATCAGTATTACTTCTGCCTGGTCTCTTCTTATTTTGCAGATTATATCCGTGATTAGAGGTAGAGGTGGAAACACATATGCTAGATGGAACTTCCATGGAACTTTTAATGCGTCCTGTGCAAGAGCTTGAGGGTCCCGCCAACAGGATATGAACTGTTGACGCTGTTTGTTTTGTTGCCATGAGATCCATTGATGGTTCTCCTAGATGTTCGATCACTTGATTGAATATCTCCGTGCTTAGACTCCAGTCCCCTGGATCTAGCTTGTGTCGACTTAAGACGTCTGCCTTGACGTTCAGTCTTCCCAACAGGAAGGATGCGGTTAGAGCCAGCAGATTTGATTCTGCCCAATACAATATTTTTTGAGCTAGACTGTGCAATTGCTTGCCTCTGGTTCCACCCTGGTTCAGCAGGTACTGGATAGCAGACATACTGTCTGATCTGATCTGGACAGCTTTTTTCTGCAGCTGGGTGCTGAAATAAATGAGTGTTTTCCATACTGATAGTGTTCTTTCATGTTTACTATATATGAAGCCTTGATTTGTGAGCTCGCCAACTACCCTGAATCGACTGTAGATCCCATATTCCCACCCATCCTGAATTGCTGGCGTCCATGTGGATGATGATCCAGTCTGGTTCCAGCCTAGGCTTGCCTTTTGAGAGATGACTCTGCTGAGTCCACCATTGTAACTCCTTCCTTGTCTGTTGAAAGACAGAGATTTTCAGGTTGGGGTTGAATGCATCTTTTTTGTAGAATTCCAGAAAGTTCTCCTGAGTGTGACAGGCATGAGCCCGAGCCCAGGGAAGAATTTGTAATGAGGAGGACAGATGCCCGAGAAGGCACTGAAAACTCCTCAGGCAGTGTACTTTCTTTTGACAGAACACAGATACAGAGTGGCGGATGTGATTCTGCCTGTCTAGAGACAGAGTGGCTTTTCCTTGATTGTGCCGAATTCTATCCCCAGAAATATGAGTTTCTGGAAAGGAGATAGAGCACTCTTCTGTAGGTTGATGATCCAACCCAATCCTGACAGAAATTGCACGCAAAGGCGAGTGCTTTGAACTGACTTCTCCCTGGATGATTCCAGAATCAGGATATCGTCCAGATAAGGTATCACTTTGACTTGATGGAGTAACCTGAGATCTGCCATGGCTACTGCCAAGATTTTGGTGAAGATCCTCGGAGCCGATGCTAGGCCAAAGGGGAGGACTCTGTACTGATAATGCTTCCCAAATCCATGAAACCTCAGGTACTGGAGATGAGATTCCCTGATGAGGATGTGATGATACGCATCTTGTAAGTCCAGCCTGGTGAGATATGCTTGATGGAGTATCAGCTTCAAAGCTGACGATAATGTCTCCATCTTGAACTGTTTTATCCGAAGGAAGGTGTTCAATTTTTTTTAGATCTAGTATTGTCGGACTATTTATATGAAGGTATCCAAAGGCTTAAAACAAGAGAACCACTGAGGCTGGATTTCTTCACTTAAATAGGCAAATGACAATATAAAATAATTTGAGAACCTTATACTTTAAGTATTGACACGGTACGTCACAGTAAAGAATTGATAATAATAATAATCAATCCCTCATAATTGTGTAAAAATATATATATTTTTATTAAATACAATATACTATATATATAACAAGTATCAGCAACAATGAAATATATGAGTGATTAGCAATTCAATAGATACATAGTAAACAAACCACATGTATTACCTTGAGGATTACCAGCGGTGTAAGGGTTAACCACATATAGGTATATTCAGAGGTATTAAATAACAATAATTGCACTCAGTAGTATAGAAAAAGGTTAATTGATCCTTACAATTAATATAATACAGTTGGCAGCAGTGTATATGAATACCCTCTGCCCCAGAAACTGTTTAGACTATGCTAATTATGATGTTAGGTATATTGTGAGATGAATTAAAATAATTCCTCTAACAATTATCCTTGTACCATATAAAAATAATAATCAAATTTAGAAAATAACTGGAATAGAATTCCAGATTTAAATCACTATAATTTAATTATATACTGATTTCAACCACTGCATACCTTCTGAATCAACATATAAATTGCAATTAATATAGTCAATCAAAGATTATATCAATAATCTAATTATAATTAATCCAATAACATATGTCTAGTAAGTATACCAACTTCATGCAACATATAATAAATTTGACTATAGCAACATATATAAAACCTATAGGCACTTCAAGGGTTAATACACTGATTTAAAATAGGTGCAACAAGCAGAATTGTTTATTTTGTCTATTGAAAGTGAACACTTCCAATTTACAAAAGACAAGCCTGGTACCTTCACAGCCTGGTACCTTCCAAAGAGAACACCACTAACAACAAACAAATGGCGGTTAAAGGGTTAATGACTGGATTCAACGGATTTCCTAGATCATATATTAGCTATTATAATCCTCCCAAAACCACAAAACTTTATTCTAGGAATACCAAGACTTATATTAACTAATATAGATAACCCACGCTATATACTGTATTACACTGATTTGGCAAAATATTTCCCAAAAAATATATATAGATTCTGTTAATTTCAGAAATCTAGAGCTAATATAGCTTATTATAACTGATCCCAAATGGTTGGCCAGTCCACTTAAGACAATTAAATTTCTTCAAACAGAAGAAAAATTATGAAATTCTGGATTAAATGAATCTAGATGAATAAATTATATAGTTACCAAATCCAAATCTCTTTGTCTTTCTCTGTTAGGTAGCAGGACCAGGGTCAGATGTTGTTAGGAATTCAACCAGGAAGCCAAGAGCGCAACCAGGAATCTCAGCCTTCTTCAATCAGGAACCAAGAGAGTGAAATCATCCTCTCTTGGCATTATATTAGGCAATTTTGCCTTATCAGTAATCCCCACCTATTCCCAATGATTGGACAGAGATCCATCTCATTATACAGTGACATCACTAGTATGCCCTGATTGGATACTTATATATTAGGCTAATAATTCAAGTAATATAAATAATTCAGTCATGACGCTCTCAAAACTATAGAGGGCACTCTTACTCTACCTTAAAATTCACACCAAAAATAATAACTTGGTGTGTATTTTTTTAAACTCAGGAATTTAAACTTTGACCTATGTCATATAAAGTTGTCACGATTCAAAACAGGAGGCTTTCTCTGTTTAAACCTTGCAGATTCTCCCATAAAATAATCTTACTGCTTGGCACCATGGTTGTGTGGCATTCTCTATTTATCACCATTACTGTCAGTTAGTTATTTTTCCCCCAAAGAGGCCCATGAGTATTCCTTTGTCTGAAGGATGAGGTAATTTGAACACATCCTAAACAGAATTTTCAGGAACTTCTGCTATTAGAGTTAACCCTCTATGCTCCACCAGGACAAAGTCTCTGACAGTATGAGTCGTAAGTCCCCGATAGGCTTGGTAACTGGAAATAGTGTTGAGTAAAAGCCTGTGAATCTCTGGTGTAGGTGAACTTCCTCCATAACTTGGTTTTGTAAGAGCAGCTGGATTAATTGTCTCATCTGATGGATCCTTGTCTTTTGTCTCACCACTGATGTTTGGAATCAGTGTACTCTTGGGACAGATTGAAATTCCAGTACATATCCCTTTTTTATATTTTCCAACGTCTAAGGGTCTTGATGGAGAAGACACCAAGCATGCTGGAACGCCTCCAGTCTGCCCCCCACTGGAGGAGAGGAAGGGATAGCACTGGCTTTATTGCTGGAATTGGCTTTTTCGCTGGAAATCCTTGCGATCTCCAGTTCTTGGGGCCTGATAGGATCCACGCTTTTTCTGGTTGTAACCTCTGTCTGGCCTGTATTTTCTGGATTCCTGAAAGGACTGGCACCAAAATTGCCATGAACTAGCTGGTGAACTTCTAGTCTTCTTCCCCTGAAGGAGAAAGCCTGCGCCTGGCTGAATGGCGCAGGCTGAGGTAAGGCACTGTAACACCCACACAGAGTATCAAAGGGACTTAATGGATGGTCGGGTGCAGTATGTCTTCCTCTACCTCCACCGTAATTCTGGGTGGTGAATTGTCCCCCTCACTGCCAGGTTCCTACACCTATCTTTGCTCTACCAAGTCCAGGTGCAGAGCTGATGCTGGTCTGTTATTATGACAGAGCTCTATTATAGGAACTCCATAGTGCTGATTTGCCAATACTGTACTAAAGAAGAGCTGAACCACGCATTTCCTTGCAGTGATCTGAACTTATCACAGCATGGCAGAACACGTGGGCAAGCACTCACTCAGTATGGTATGGGCAAAAGGAGGGCTTTGGAGCTTCAAGAACTGTCATAATGTCAGACCAGCAACAGCTCTGCTCCATGGGGCACCCAATCCACATAAAAAAAATGCTTGTTAAACCTTTGAGGTCTACAATGAGAAGAGTTTACCTTCTCTCATCTGCAGATGCCGCTGCTCTCTGTCTCCCTCTCGGGCAGTAATGTGTGGTGTGAGCTTGAGCAGCACACCAGCCTAAACTCGTTGGCCAGTTCAGCTGGGACTGGGGAGTGGGGAGCAGAAGAAGCGCAGTTAAGAGCAAGTTAGTCACAGGAGGCAGCACAAGTGGTGAGGAGCAGAACAGGCACAAGCTGGCACCAAGCAGCGGCAGCAGTTAAAAAAAACAATGGGCGGCAGCCTCATAAGAGGAGATTTTACATAAAATACATGGGGCAAATGGAAGTGGGCAGGCTGGTGGGTTTCTATATACAACCTTATGCCATGGTGGGGAATTGGGGAAGAACGCTCGTTCGGTCTCCCGCTCAGTCATTCAAACTTCTGATGAACAGTAGTACTCTGTGCCCCACTACACAATATAAGTAGCCACACAAGATACAGAACAGACAGTGTAGTGCGAAGCTGCAAGAGTTTAGAGACTCACGGGGGGGCCCAGTGGGCGCAGCCAACTGAAGACAAGCAAGCGGAAGATGACTAGCTGAACAGTGCATTTTCTGGGGGCTCTAAGTAGGCGGGCCAGTGGGAGTACCGAAGGACATGACAGGTCATTGCCAGGCTCCCCTGAAAATATTGCGCCCTAGGTAAGTGCCTCGTGTGCCTACTGGTAAATCCGGCCCTGGTGATGTCCCGTTGACGAAACTCACTAGGCGGATGGTTATTATATCTGTATTACCTCTTCATTACTATTTGTGATTTTTTTAAGCTGGGTTCTGGCAGTTATTCTCAGTGTATCGACCCGGCCTGCCGGACTACTCTGCATCTTGTCTCCTGCCTGTGAACCAACCCGGACTGCCTGACCATTCTGTTTCTCCTGCTCCTGTGTACCGACCCGGCTTGGCTGACATTCCTGCTCCGTGTACCTACCCGGCTTGGCTGACATTCCTGCACCATGTACCGACCCGGCTTGGCTGACGTTCCTGCTCCGGTTTCCTCTGTGTCGCCTCGGCGACATTCCTATTGGCTTGTCATTCTAGACGTTTCCGGTTGGTTGCCACCTTAGGGTGAGTTGCTCAGTTGCTCATTCTGCTACTGTCATGGCAGTGCTCAGTTGCACAGTCTCCATTACTGCCATGGCAGTCTCCAGTCGCTTAGTCTCCGTTACTGCTACGGCAGAGTGCAAGTGGCCTAGTCTCCATTTACTGCTACGGCAGAATGCAAGTGGCCTAGTCTCAGTTACTGCTACGGCAGAGTGCAAGTGGCTTAGCCTCCGTTTACTGCTACGGCAGATTACAAGTGGCCTAGTCTCCGTTACTGCTACGGCAGTGTGCAAGTGGTCTAGTCTTCGTTTACTGCTACAGCAGAGTGCAAGTGGCTTAGTCTCCGTTTACTGCTACAGCAGAGTACAAGTTGCCTGGTTTCCGTTACTGCTACGGCACTGTGCACGTCTCTCAGTCTCCGTTACTGCTACGGCAGTGATCACATGGCCTAGTCTCCATCACTGCTCCAGCAGTGCTTATGTTGCTCAGCCTCTGTTACCACTCAGGCAGTTCACCATTGTCTCCTAACCTATTACTGGGCATTACTCGTATTTAAGCTCTCTATCCTAGGTGAGCTTCTTATCAGACCTAACACACATGGGTCTGTCTACACTTGCTGAAGGCCATTAACCCATGCAGTACTGATACACTGGGACTCCTTCAAACTCTGCCTGACCTGTGTCAGTATATCGTGTTATGGACTCTATGTTTATACTGGACCTGTGTAGGCATATGTAAATGTAACCTGTCTTGTGTCTGTATTATACTGAGAATATACTACAGGACCTGTTGCTTAATAAAGCTGTGTTTTATCCAAACCTACTGTGTCTGTGTGTCAAACAAACCGTTACGTAATAACAGCAGAATCTTTTATGAGCATCCACTGACTGGTCTCTGAAGCCTTGGCAAGTCCGTTGAGTGACTTTACACTGTGCCTTCTTGTTTGCTGGAATCTTGCTGGGACTGACTGGCTGCTCAGAACTGCAGCATTATATGTGACTGGGTGAGTTGCTATAATTATAGCACCAGTACTGAATGATGTTTCTTTGGAAATAAGTAGGAACCGTTTTGCTTTTCCTGTTTGCAGATATAGGATATACAACTGTTTTATTTGCTGTTCCCCAAAAATGTTTCACTAAGATGCTCACTTAATAAAAGCAGCTTTGCTGAATTGAAACTACAATTCTCCATGTGTCACTCTCATGAATACTCTGTTGAGCATTTTGATGGATATTTTTTCAGCATCCTAGGGAGCTTCAGTTCCAGCATCTGGAGATAACTTCAGACAGGTATACACCAAGAGGAATTGTTCCTGTTTCAGTATTGCTGCCTTCAATGCAAGGGCCCCATCACGGCAGCGTACCTGTCTGTATTAACACACAGCGGGGTTGAAACTGTATTCTGGGACACTGGGTTTAGAGACTGAGGATGCAGCCTTACTGAAACACGTCTATAACAATTCTTATAATTGGTACTGTCCTACTTTTTATGTGAGATCACATAACTTGCAATATTGTGTTTTTTATGTTCAATGTCTGAGCTGTATATCAGAGTGTAGACACCAAATAGCTCCTACTATCCTGCTGGTCTCAAACAGACAGATATTTGTATCTCCTTGAATGCATGAGAAGTAAGAAGATGAGTGGTATGTGGTTGTGCCTGTCCCATTAGCTATGAATACATCAGTATTAATAAAAAAAATAACTAACATCCTAAGGTATTTTCCTTCCTTCTCTTTTTCCATTAGGTGCAAAGCAACCTTTCAAGGATCCACCAAAGGAATCAGATTTTGCCGTCATTTCACCTTGCATCAAAACTCCAATGATATGTAAGTGTTTTCCAATGGATGTGATGCAAAACATTGTGACTCCCAACCCCAACCCCCCATTCCAGAACTTTCCTCAAGCATGCCGGAAACTGAATGCATGATTACAGGGCCCCCATAACATTTAGATACTCATCCTCTGTCTATATGGATGGCAACAGAGCATTAACCCCTTTGATAACAGAGTATTGAATAGTTCGATACAATGTAATGGATTACACAGTTCTCCAGATCTAAAAAAAAAGTATGTGTGTGTGTTTATCCTTTTATATATTTGCCTCAGTCAAATTAAAGAGTTGGTCTGTGAAATTTATATAAAAAAACTGTGAACCTGCATGCTTGCAAAAGCTACCAAAGGCAATCTTTCAAACTGGCACTGCATAATGCTATTATCTCCAGTGAAATGGATTTTTCTTTCAGTGAAATCATTATCAAAACAAAATACACTTGGACATTAGAGGCATTTCAAATGCATTGGTTTGCAATACATTGGTGATTTCTCTAGCATTCAGTGGATTAAAGCAAGGGTATATCCAGCTATTGGAGGCTGCTATTTGTAAAGAGAAGCTTTTGTGCATTTGAACATATTCACCATTTCACCCCTATAGAAGGAGTAAAGAAAAGCAAGACTTTGCACTGATCTCCTTTTGGACCCAGTTCATACATAGCCTCAGCTCAACTATCATCTGGGTGCGGAGGAACATCACAATCCAAAACTATTTCATGTTCCCACATTGTCCACCCATAGGCCTATGTGTAGTAAAGTGGCTCTTTTGTCATGCAAATATATTTGAGCAGTGGTGGTAGGCAGGCACAGGACCAATTCAAGGAGCAGTAAACTATTTTAATGAAAACCTTTATGTAATAGAGCTTTTTCTGCTGAGTAAAACAAGGGCACTCCCACTGCTGTCAGTTGTTTTATTAAAAATGTACAACAGTTTAAATAATCAGGAAGTGAATGTACTTGTCGCAGGCATTCATTATTGGACACCACATAAAAATTTTGGGATATTGAAAGGCCACAGCTTTATGTTCAACCAAACTGAATATTATTTAAACATTATTTCAACCTTATGCCAAACTTGTCCTTGCCAGCTGTAGGGTGACAACTAAGAAACCAACCTTTTTATGTCCAAGCCTGGACTTTCCAAATTTCTAAAAACAATTTTCCCAGTAACCCATCGGCAGGCTACACACCTAAGCCCAACGGGTACGGCCAGGATAACCCACTCCAAAGCCCGGTGTGTGTACATCCCATAAGGCCATTGACCTGTACCTTTTCCTCCAGTACCTGCATCCCTTAGATTACCCTATCTGCTTGGCAAGGACTCACTACCACCTAGTCGGGCTGATTACCTCCTAATCTAGTCTGACTCCTCCCCGTTGAAAATAAAGCTATGGTCCTTTCTACGGCACCCATGAATTCCAGGTTTAAAAAAATCCAATCCAACCTAATTAGGGTGCACCCCATCACTCTCTAAGAGACAGTGATCCTTCTCCTCAAAAGCTTGGTGCCTAACCGTGAATCCTCCCACATAAAACACAAAATTTGCTACCCTCCTGTTTAACTTAATCCTGGCTTTATTCACTGCTCGATGATCTCTGGCATGTCTCCAGCTATTTCTCGGGATTGTTTCTGACCAAATATATATAATATCAGGAAACCTGAGTAACTGGCCAGTAATATCCATCTTAATTTTTTTAGACAGGAAACGTACAAAGATCGTTGCTGCCCAGATGAACCAACAAGATATCAGGACCTTTTCCCTTTAAACTTGCTACTTGCATAACATTCTGTATTAACTGGTCCCAAATCATCCCCCTTTTACAAAACCAGGAAAGCTGAGCCTTGGAAGCATCAATGGACAACTGTAGACCTGACACCAGAAGGGCCGCCTGTTTCCTGGCCAATATAAGTAGGAATGTCCCAGTATCCAAATTTGCCATGGTAAATTCCCTACAACAAGAAAAAACATTCAATTGACAATGGTTAACATAAAGGGATATGTCTGATCCTGTGAACCACCTCTTCCAGGAAACCTAACTGCTCGCCTGCTGTTGCCGTACTGATTCGAAAGGAGTGGTCCCCAAAATCAGCAGCTCTCAACCCCTATTTTGCAAAAACCATGTTTAAAACTCTTGGGAATTGGAAAACCGTCAGCGGTAAGCCTGTCTGATGAACCAAAACTGGTCCATCCACTTTTGGGTGAACTTCCCCAAAAGCATAAGTCAGTGATACCGGACAGAAATCAATTTTTGTGTAGCGTCACCCAAAACCCTTTTCCACAAATATCTGACTTGGAATGAGTGATCCTAAAGGACAAAGAACTGACCGACATTACTATATCCTCCCATTGTATACCCCTGGATGAGTTTTACATCTACTCCCCAGCTCTCCAATCCACATGCCTCCAAAGATTGCAAGGCTGAAGGCCAAGAGAAAGAGTACAGTTTCATATGGGGCAAACATACCTGGGGGAGAATGCACTCAAAAGCTCCAAAGTGACTGGCCATCTCATATTTGTACTGCCCTTACCCTTCCTCACATCCCTAAGGGCCATGCATATCATGAATTCTTTAGTCACATCCCACCAACCCAAAAGGTTGAACCAAAATGCCAGACCTGCAACTTTACCACTCAAACTTGAGGGTGACAATCTCTTGTTCGCCCAGGACCACACCAACCACAGTACTCCTTGCATTCTACCTGCGTCATCAGCCAAGCCACCCACTAAGTCTTCCAACTCCATCCACTCCTCATGGACCTTGCAGTACCACTCCCATGTGTCCAGTGACACTGTATTCTGCACCAGGCTGCTACTTCTCCAACCCAAGCTCCCACAGGAATTCTGGACACACCTCCCCAGTCTCCTTTGCTTCCAGACACACCCTTCGAAACATCTCCATCTGAAACTGGGAAAGGGATTCAGCAGCCACATTCCTTACCTCTGGTTCATGTATTGCACAAAAATGAACATTGAGCATTAAGCAGAGCAACACTAAATGCCGTAGCAAGCGTAATACTGGCTTTGAAGAGGTTGTCAGGTTATTAACAACTTCCACGAGCCCCAAATTGTCTGAATATAAATTAATCTTCCTGTGCCTAATAGAGCTCATCCATATCTCCACGGCCACCAAAATCAGAAACAGTTTCAGGAAAACCAAGTTCCTCATCAGTCCAGTTTCTATCCAGTCCTCCACCCACCAACCCTGGCTCCATCCAGTTCCTAAGATTGCCCCAAAGCCCAGAGCCCCTGATGCATCTGTCTATAGATCTAATTCCCCATTTGACACTACCGGAGACTGCCATAATGACTTGCCATTATACGTGTCCAGGAACTGCAACCACACCTTAAGATCCTCCCGCATGCCTGTCTGAAATGGTGCCATCTCCAAATGCCAGCCATGGCGAATACCAAGCAGTGATTGAAAACTCACCACATTGTCAGGATGTGGAATGCAGAATTAAGTTTTCCCAGTAGTGATTGCAGCCCCCGTTGTTTTACTTTTTTGGGCGTCATACACTCCTGCACCAAACTTTTCAAATACACCAGTTTTTCCTGTGGCAACCAGCATTCCATCACCACTGAATCTATCTCGATTCCAAGTAAAAACCATGCAGATGGTTGGGTCACCTGTATTGTCATAAGCTAGGGGCACTCCCAATTCCTCCACCACCCACTGTAATAAGCATATTAACTTCCCACAGATATCCAATCATCCTGGTCCGACATACAAAAATTATCCAAATAGTGAATAATGGACTGATAACCTGCTTCCTTGCACACCACCATTTCCAAAAATGAGCTAAAAAAAGTCTCAAATAGGGAGCACAACAAGGAACATCCCGTCCCCTGTTGTTGTTTTGCTATTTTCCTGTACCCTGACCTGTGTCAGATGTGGAAAGTGCCACGGTATTGTCCGGATCTGCTGGCTGTGTGTTTGGGTTGTGCAAATGGAAATCAGAAAATAAAAAGGAGTGTTATAGCAACATGTTAACACTTTGAATGCCAGAGTGCATTGCAATGTGTTGTGCACCCCTCTGGCACTCAAAGGGTTAAGGTATAAAGTGGCGTGTCAGAGTTAAATAGCAGTGGGAAGTGTATTCATACCTGGGAACTTTGACTTGTGGAGACCCTAGAGGGGACTCATGAGGTGCTGATGTGGAGAGACCAATGGGGCAATTTGGGGTAAAAGTGTGTGGGGCTTAATCATGAGAAGGGGTGGGGCTTAACACGAATGTGGGAAAGTGTTAGTAACATTCTGGGAAAGGAGGAGAAGTGGTAGCGTTATACCAACATTTTAACCCTTTGAATGTCAGATGGCTTTCCAATGTATTGTGCACCCCTCTGGCACTCAAAGGGTTAAGGTATAAAGAGGCATGTCACAGTTAAATAGCTGTGGGAAGTGTATTCATACTTGGGAACTTTGACTTGTGGAGTCCCTGGAGGGGACTCATGTGATGCTGATGTGGAGAGACCAATGGTGCAATTTGGGGTAAAAATGGGTGGGGCTTAATCACGAGTAGGGGTGGGGCTTAACATAAATGTGGGAAAGTGTTAGTAATAGGCTGGGGAAGGAGGAGAAGTGGGAGGGAAATGCAAGTTTACATGTGAGGGGTTTTAACACACTCCTTGAGGGGTAAAAGTTAGTAGACAACCCTGTGACAGTCAGTGGATTAAGTGTGTACCTGATGGCTGCCTGTCCTCATTGTTGTATGGCGAATGATGACAGTCAAAAAATAATTCAGCAATCAGGACCTACCTTAACCCTCTGAGTGCCATTTTGTTCCCCTGGTGCTGCAGCTTTCCTTCAGTGACTGTACTACAGGTCCTGCTGAGGCCACTGGGAGTCAGAATGAGTGACTGTGTGTCAAAGTATATATGTGTGTGTGGTGTGGGGTGTGGTGTGTGTGCTTTTTCTTTCCTGAGTTGGATAGTGTATGTAGGGGCGGATTACCCTATTACGGGATCGGACACACCACTCAGATGATCTCTCCTCTCACGCCCACAACTCTATGGATGTAAGGCACAACTCACTCCCCAGAGCGGTGCAGCACTGAAGACCAGGTCTTGTTCTCTGTACCTGCCCCCAAGGCTGACTAAGCTGGCCCTCCTCTGCCCGAAGTGTGTGTCCTGGTGCAGTGCATGATTGATTAGAAGGCAGAACTTCTGGGACCTAATTGCCTAGCAGATTAAATAGGTATTATTTTATTATTCTTAACTAATTGTACCCATTGCTAGAGAGGCTTAATTTATCTTCTGTTAACCCTTTAACCCACTGTATGCTTTAGAGAGTTCTCGATCAGTTATTAACCCTTTGCATACCAGACAGGATTACAGAAATGTTTTATTCTGTTATTAACCAATTTAATTCCTCATAGGTGCAGTACCTCATGGATTAACCCCTTGTATGCTACAGAGGCATAATTAAGCAGTAATCAACCCCTTGTGTTCCAGAAAGGCGAATAAAGATGTTAATTACTGATGAATTATGCCTCTTTAGCACACAAGGGGTTATTCATTGAGGTACACATTCCTGTGAAATGTGTTGAGCACCTATGAGACATTGAATGGGTTAATCACAGAACACATTGCTGTACACCTCTCTGACATGCAAGGGGTTAATAACTGATAATTTATTGCATACAGTATGTTAAGGGGTTAATAGCTAACCATTTATGCCTCTTTAGCAATGCATACAGTGGGTTAGGTTAACCCTTTGAGTGCCAGAGGGGTAAGCAACACATTGCACAGCAATGTCTAAGTACCCCTCTGGCACTCCAATGGTTTTAATATATGCATACAGATTAGAATACTAGCTAGTGAGCCAGTTAAATAAAAATATCTCCCGGGCTGGTACTGCACCACAATCCGCCCCTGAGTGTATGTCTGTTTGTCTCTGGTGTAGGATCAAGTGACAGCCATTTTGTTTTTTCGGTAAGTTTTATAGTTGTGGGCGGGCTTGATAGTGGGGGCAGGCAAACTTCCTACATGATGAATCACCCAATGGGAGCAGTAACTCCTTCTTACTGCCGTTCCTGGATGTGTGTGTGTCTCCTAAAGAGATATAAATGATGTAATGAGCTATTCTGTTCTATGTGTGTGTGTGTCTTCTGAGGAGACATAAATTACTCTTTGTCTTGAGGAAACATAAATTATGCAATGAGGCTTTCTCTTTTATATATATATATAGATTTTCATAAAAAAAAGTTTACTGCTCCTTTAAGGCTCAGTTCTCTGTGCTTATTTTTGCACAGCATTTCATGTGTACGTGCCACTTCCAGCCTGTTAGATACTTGAGGACAAGTTTGGGAACCCCAGCATTTATGAATTGCACACAGATGTTAAATATTTAAAGGAGAATAAACACCTACTAAAACAACCCCCAATTTACCCTGTTTCTTGTGCAAAATCATCAGTCCTTGATATCAGGTCCACAAAGGAGGACATGCAAGATGCTGGCAGTTTTTCAAACTGAAGCAGGCAAAGTGCACGAGCATAGGGATTACTAAAGGGATAGTAATGTTTCAAAGAAAAATGCAGCTCGATTTTTCTTTATAGTTTTTGTAGAGCATTATTATAATTCTCTATGATGTGTAGTTCCAGAGTAATTGAATCATATAGTTTTTCCCTCCCACCCCTTTTACCTATGTAAAGCTGCACAGCAAGACCATCAGGATGGATTGCAGCAAGAGACAATCTTCTTCAAGGGGAGCAGGGTTTTCCTTATGATCATAGCCAGAAGACTGTCCCTCATTGCAATCTGTCCTTTGAGGGGAGGCGGCTTAAAATAGGTAAAAGGGGCGGGAGGTGGACACTTTATAATTTAATTATTTTTAAATTACACATCATAGAGAATGATAATACCGATGTACATGGCCCAAAACCTATAAAGAATAATTGGAGCTACATTTATTTTGAAACATTACTATCCCTTTAAACATTTAAGGAGTAATGCATTTCATTCACACTGGTCCTTACAAGGTTAAGATTAACATGCTGTGAGCAGAGTTATGATAGATAGATAGATAGATAGATAGATAGATAGATAGATAGATACATACATACATACATACATACTGTATATATATGTAACTGTTTCTTCTTGTTTGAAGATCAATCTACTATTGATCAGTGGGGAACAGTTGGTGTAAAAAATTTGTGTAATATACTCCACATGTTTTTATTGCTACTCTATATATTTTAAACAGCTTATTCTGAAATGTGAGGATACTTCTGTTTTTAATCAATTACAAAGAATGTATTTACCCTATGAGAGCCTCTCCATGGTCATGACATGAAGACTGATTGAAAATGTATTTTCTTGAACCAAGGAGCAAGTGAACAAGTCACAGGATTTTCTGTCCACTGTAAAGTTAATGAGGATGTATTAAAAGGAGGTGTTAGTTCTCCTTTAAACTGCAGTGTTGAGCAGCTGAGTAAAGTATTTGGCATTCCAGAATCCTTAGCACTTACTGAAAACTGGGCATAATTCCTTTAAAAAGATTACCTTCAGAAGTGGTAGCTGCACTAATAGTACAAACAGAAAAAATAATGAGGAAACATGCAAGATGAAAACAACGAACGCATCATTATGAAGCAACAGTTTTCAGAAAGTAACACATAAGGTGTAATTTGTCTTTATAAAAGCAGAGGCTGTGATTCAATTTTCGGCTTTCACTACAGATTAAGGTGGTGTCAGGTGATAATAACGTATGTTGAACTTGGTAGCTAGATAGGACAAGTAGCTTTTTTCACTGATGTGTTGAATGTAATAGTTGTTAGAATCTTATAAGAAAAGATGGTTCTGAAATAAGGAAAAGAAGAAATCAAGAACTGAGTCAGTATTGAATACCAGACTTAAATGAGGCCATATGCTTTATATTTGCATTAAATTGTCTGCTTATATTTCAGTAAGTGTTTATGCTGCTGCACTATGCACATCTATTAAAGTAAATTAAATACAGGATATTCTGCTACAAATCTAGCCAAGATTGCATTCTAAAGTAATATGCAAGATTTCATAAGGTTCTAAAATACAAAGAGAGAGGGAAGAAAGACGGAGAACATATACCATATTTCACCATGAAATTTAGTAATGAATCCTATAAAATACAGGATATTGGCATATTTTACAAGAAGACCCAATAGTAGGCCCCCATTTAGGATACAGACCAAAGGCTTCCTTTAAAAAAAAAACAGGAACATTAAAGAAACTGTAGCCCCTTCAGATATCTGGTATAAGAGTAAACCTTGTGACACTAAGGATAATTTTCTGATGAAACCCAAAGGCATGTTTTTGTGTGGAAGAAAAGAGTGCACTACATGTGCACATCATCCTTTGTACAATCCAGTCTTTACAATCCCCAGAAAAAAAGAAATATGAATATTTCCATTCTTATTCCACTGAGAAAGAATATACAGTGAAAAGTTGCTTGATTGTAATTCCATATACGCAGTCTATTTATTAACCTGCAGATATGGATTACAATATGCGTGCAGAACCACAAGAAAATTAAAAATAAGATTTTCCGAACATTTGCGGACTATAGCAAACAGGAAGGAGAATCACAGTGTACCAAACCATTGCAAAAACTGTGAAGTCGGTAAGAAAAACAATCATGACTATAGATCACGTTCAACAGGATAGGAGATAAGGAGATAGAGAAAGACATCTAAGACAATTGAAGACATTCTGGATCTATGAGCTGGGAAAATTGACCCCAAAGGGTCTCAATATCGATATAGACCTGGCTGCGTTTATCACCTAGTGTCTCTAGCTCCTAGCTTCATATATGAAGGAGGTTTAAAAATAGGTCTACACATTTTTACATACCCTCCATAAGAATGGGCAATTTATTTTATTCCAGCTTGTTGATTGTATTGTCTTGATGTGGATGCATGTTTTATGTGAAGTGATTACTCATTATATAATTCTCAGAACCATGGTGAATGTATTTGATCAATATCGTACAATCGTACAATATTGTACAATCTACTAAACATTAGAAATCTATTTTACAGAATTTATATTTTTGAAATACAGCAAAAAAACTCTATGTAGACAGTGAGAATATACATTGTATCTGGAACTTTAGGTTGAAGTAATCAAAATACATCTTTGTCACAAAGGAGTAGAGAATAGATTCTGTATCAGTTTGTATGTAGAGATGATCAGGTATGAGATAGTCACTTGAAACGACTAGGCAGAGAGGAATTAATGGTATAAGGAGATCGTATAGTATACTTTTTGCACAATTTTTTATAAAGTTTACATTATTTTTTATTATATCATACATGGTCTATTAAGTTTTTTTCTGTCTTAAGTAATTCCAAGTGATTCAATGTGAGATAATATCTATTTTATTTGTTTTTTATTGGCAAAAGCTTACTTGTATTATTGTGAATTGAGTGACGGGTTTACTTCATCAACAGGCGCTTATTTAGATGGACATGCAGATGGGCAACCGTAACTACCCTTGAAAAAGAGAACAGAGTGGCATATGATACGAGTGGGGTTTAAAAAACATATTTTAATAACTTGTCATCTCCCAACTAGTGTCCCTGTGGGAATTTCCGCCCCATTAGTGCCCTTTATATTGGTGACAAATATCAAATACACCAAGGTGACCAGTGGATTAGCTCCTGTTTTATAAGGCCTCCTGGACATCGCACAGAGGCTACAGAAATGGAGTGGAAGTGGACACAGCATCGAGGACTTAAAGAGTTGGGAGACAGATAAGCGATTCTTTAATTTTATTCCTGTAAGTGTTTATGATTACATGCACAGAATGTTTTATGAATAAATACATTCCTTTTAGTTGGATCTCTTTTGTGTTTTGCTCCGTTGAGCTGTAGAATTCAATTTGCACATGTGGAGAAGGCTATTTTCAAGGTGCAGCAACAAGGTGTTTGTCTAAAGCAGAGTCAAAAATCTGATATCATCTTCACCATCAACCATTTAACATCCATCTCATCACTTCATTTCATCCATTCATTCATCTGTTTGTTGTTCCATTAATGATCACCTTTGATAGACTACAGTTCTGATTCAGATAAGTGAACTATAAGAGCTTTATTCTCATCATATCAACTTTACTTATGTGTATACCTTTGGTGATACTTGCATTTACATTTTGTTATCATCACTGAGACATCTGTTGTTCTTTTTAGTTCCACTGGGTATACATCAGTACCGATATTGGTTTATTTGCTTCTCATTCACATCAATTAGCAATTTATTTATTCTTAGCAACAGACACTTATTGTTGTCTCTAAAATAATTTCACATTTGTTTTTGAAGAAGCCAGAGGTGCATTTCTTTGTGTATTTTTAGTACTTTCTAAAATTGACATATTTTCATTTGAATAGAGAGGCATCTCTCAATATAGATTATGAAGTTTCCACTGGCAGTGGCGGGGAGAACCACTTTAGTTTCCCTGGTTATTGTCATTATTTGTTGTACTCATATGTCTTGATAATCGCCCAGGGACGTAACTGTTGACAGAGCTGCTGAGAATAAGTTTATATTTTGCACTGTGTACACCCCATTGATCGGGCCCATAGAAGATTGAAACTGATGACCTCAGTTTGCCATTTCTCTCATACAGAGGAGGTTTACTTTGTATTTCTGGGCTGGACTATCCTTACGGTCAAGGTCATATGGAAATCTTTTTACTGGCATAAAAGGACATAAGAACAGTTATCACATTTCTCTTTTTCTTTTTGAGTTCCTCAGTTCCTATTATATGATGTTTTCTAAACTGCTTGCTATGTAACATTTGTTACAAAAACATATTTTTTAAATTGAAATGCTACTCTACCAACACCAGTGATTATGGATTGCTTGGTGAATTTGCTATCAAGAGTAGGGGTGGGTGAAATCTCTGTTGTGTTCCCATGAGAAATTCCACGAAAACCTCATTGTTGTCCTCTTTTTTGCAGGAAAATCTGCTTCAAAACTAGCGATTAAAATATTCGCATTTTTCACCCACTGGCCAAAATTTCACCATTTTTTCAATGGCTACACAGTTTCCTCCAATTGATTTACGTGATTTTTGCCTTTTCGTTATAAAAGCGTGAAGTATTTGCAGAAATCAAACACAATACAAGCAGCTACAGAGTGAGGTAGACGTGCTGTGCTGTTTTGCTGTGATCTTTTTCCAAAATTGAGGCAGGAGAGGCTCATAGTGACTGCTATCACTATGAGAAGGTTTAAAAATAATACATGGAGGAGCTGGAAGGACCCTTATGTGTCCACTGAGGAGTAGGAGGAAGTGACTAGCACTACTGAACCAATGCTGTCCAGTCCCGCTAAATCACCCCAAGGGATCTTGGGGAATTTAATGGGAAGGGAGGGAGAAAAGGGAATGGGAAGGGAGGGAGAAAATGGAAGGGAGGGAGAAAAGGGAAGGGAGGGAGAAAAGGGTACTAGTGGAAGCAGGACAGATCAGCTGCCTGTGTCTGCTACTAGACGTGCTGCCTCAGTTGACACCATTGCTGCCCCTGTTGAAACCAGTGCTGTGCCTGCTGCCAGTGCTGAACCTGCTGCCACCAATACTGTGCCTGCTGTCAGATGTGCTGCCTCTGTTTCCAGTGCCACTAGTGCTGTTCCCGCTGCTTGTTTTGAAGCTGCTGACACCAGGGCTGAAGCTGCTAGTGTGTCTTGTAATACTCAATAGGGGGGGAAGGAGAAGATGATGCCAGCAGGGGACCCTAATTCACACTTGCCATCCCCAAACAGTCCCTCCAGTGCTAGTACTACTACTACTAAGAAGGTCCAGCAGCTTGTTAGTGTTAGAAGTAAAGGTGGGGGTGATCTATATCCTCATGTTACTAATGACTGTGAAGAGGAAGACTCTGGGGCTGAACTTGATGTGCATGATGTTAGTAGTAGTAACAGTGATGGTGAAGCAGCTGGTGGGACTAGTTTTAGTGGAGTGGTAGGGGAAGCATTTGAGAGCATCCAGACTAGCGGTCAAGGGAGCCCACACCATTCCTCTGGCTCTGGGAGTCCTCCTCCCCTTCCCTTCAGTCCAGTGTCCAAGTGAAACATGATCCTGAAGAGGCCAGAACTGGTGTGGGGGGACAGCAGGCTCAGAATTAATACCACCACCACCAACAGGAACACAGATGAGCTGCCTGTGTCTGCTGCCAGTGCTGGAAGTCTGCCTTTTTCAGGCCAAAAATAAATGACAGTTGTGACATTAGGGGACCCTCTATCACATTGCTCATCACCTCCTCCAAGCAGCAGTGAGATATCTGTGATAGAGCAGCTGCATGTAGGGACTACTGGTGATGGTGATGATGGTAGAGAAGCTGGGGTGGAAGACATGGCATTTTTATCAGGAACTGAGAAGGAATGGGAGACAAGGATGACGATGGGCATCACCACCACCATGACCACTAGCAATCAGCTTTTGGAATTTGCAACTGATCTAATTCTTGCAGCTGCTGAGATGCAGGGGCAGCAGGATGCTGAGGAGCAGGCTAGTGTGCCACAGACCAATGTGGACACAGTGGGAATGGGGTCAACAAGTGATGCGGGGCTAGGACAGGTTCCACTTGCCAGTGCCAGCAATACTCCTGGTCCTAGTTGCAGTGATGAATCTGAGGCAGTAGCAGCAACATCAGCCGCTGCCAGCACAGACAGTGAAGGGGAATGTAGAGGATAAGAAGAAAGGGGCCATTCTTCTCCACCTTCCCCCTCCCCCCTGAAGTCATGGGTGTGGGACTATTTTTCTCTTGGGGCAGGCACAGTGCAGTCATCACCAACAGCACTGTGCACAATTTGTGACAAGTTAGTGAGAAGGGGAAAAGAGGGAACACACCTTGAAATGAGATAGGCAAAAAAAATGGGGAAAAGCGGAAAATCTGCACTTTTTGTGGGAAATTTTTTGCCAAGCAGAAAGTGCCATTTTTCACCTATTTCAGTTTGAAGCGAATAATTTTGCCCATCCCTTATCAAGAGCTCATTCAGTAGGGCTTAAGTGACAGTTTCTAAATGATAACTGCATGATGTAGATGTTGATAGTTAAATACATCCTTCTGAAAAGAAGAGCACTCACTGGAAACAGGGTTTGAAGCCTTCAGCTGGGGCCTGTGGAAGAAACCCTGAAAACTGCCAAATGTCAGGTATAAAGAGGCAGGGATAATACAATGCCGGTATTCTTCCCACTGTAGGGGCAGATAAAACTTCAGCTTTGTCTGTAGAAAAGGAGAGGAACAGTTCTGGAGACCAAATCAATTCTAGGATTCAATGAGAAGACAGCATTCCAAATGCAGTGGGGAGGTGAATTTCCTCCTCTCTCTCCTACACTCAAGCCCACTTTCCTATGACTTGCATGCTCTGCTTCAATGCTTCCCAGTCTCCTCTCATTGTCCTATGCATTGGCATGCTCTCTTCCCATCCACCCCCATTATCCTCATCTCATCCATGCCCCTTGTTCATTCTCATTCCTGTCCACTCTTAGTTTTCCACACTTGATTTCCCACAATCCTTTTGCTGCCAGGCCTGCTTTAAGACACTGGTGGATTTTTGGCAAAACTCATTCTATTGCACTCTCCCCCTACAATCCCACTAAAAATAATAGTAATAATAATAATAATTGCAAAACGTATGAAAAAGAATGCCATTCAAGATTATTTATTTGTACGTATAAGTATGAACTATGTGAACAATATTTTTCACAACTTTTTCTAGCAATTTATCTTTTGGTGCAAAATCACCAACTAATTCTGCATGATAATAAAAGCAGCAACATTTTTAACACCATTTTCTGTTTTTTTGTTTTTTTGTTGCAAAATGACCATATAAATAGTAATTCTGTACAGTTGCAACATATTTCACAATTTTTTTATTACTTTTTTCTTGCAAACTCTTCAGTTATTTCAGATTTAATCAATCTGCTTTAAAAGTATCTCTTTATTGGCATTAATGTTAAATAATTGAGGCATTGTTCTTGCACTATGGAAAGTAACTTTAATGAGCTTTAGCATTGAGAAGAGACACTCTCCTTCAACCACAGACACATGTAATGTCAGATACATGCATGGGGCTATGTCCACATTTGGATAGACTGTAACAATCCAATTTTTCCTGTCAGAATTATAGTATACAGTTTAGAATTCCTTTTGGCTCTTTATTACTGCCAGTAGAGTTGTTGGTGGTGCAGGTAAAATAGGTATGCTGTAAACTCTGAAAGGCAACATCTTTATCTGGAGAAGTTGTTTCTAGATCATTTGGCTACATTTGTTGTAGAGCAGCTTATATTCACAAGGCCTTTTTTCTAATGCAAGATCAGACAGGAATTCCAAACCTCTTGTTTAGTGAGGTATACCATTATATTATGTAATGGAAACAATTAACACGTTTCAATAATAAAAAAAAATGAATGTTTCAACCTGAAACTTTTTGTAAACCTACTAGAACAACACCTGGACTGTCAGTCATGAAAAATAGTTTGTGCTTACACCACTTTGTCAAGAATGATAGCAACAGTGTCTATTTTCCCACCTCTAAAACTCATCTCTAAGACTTTGAACTTAGTTCAATTCTGAAGCTCACTGTACTTGATTGCAAATAGACACTAACTTTACTGAATTGTTCTAAAATCCTCCTCCAAAGAATCCACATGAAGGTATTTTCAAGTTTTCTAAATTTTTTAGCAACAGATTTCCCTTAGCTTTGTGTGTTTGGTTTTTAGTCTTAACTTTTTTGCATTTTCTGTAGATACTTTTGAATGTTTCTATATTTTAGTTGCACAGCATTCATAGCATTAGCATGACTAGACTAGTGAGTGTCTCCCGGCTTTTCAAGTGTTCTTTTTTTCATTTGGTTTCAGGTGATTCAACTGCAATCCACAACAATGAATAGATGTTGTGAAAAAATATACAACTTCTGAACAGATAATTTTTTTTTTAAAGTGAATGAGCAAGCACTTGCAGCTCATTGTCCAATGAGATTGAAGGAATGTGCAATGCATGGAACATATTCTGCCAGGGGATTCATATTTTATATGCATATTTTATACATTCAAAAACATATGAACTGGTTCACAACTGTTTCTGTCAAAATATAAATGCCAGCTGGTCCACATGATGACTTATTTTGGGAGACAAATCCACAATTTCCGAGTAATTGCAGCTCATTGTCCAACAAGATTGAAGGAATGTGCTATGCATGGAACATATTTAGCCAGGGGATTTATATTTTATATGCATATTTTATACATTCAAAAACATATGAACTGGTTCACAACTGTTTCTGTCAAAATATAAATGCCAGCTGGTCCACATGACGACTTATTTCAGGAGACAAATCCACAATTACCGAATAATTGCAGCTTATTGTCCAACAAGACTGAAGGAATGTGCTATGCATGGAACATATTCAGCCAGGGGATTTATATTTTATATGCATATTTTATACATTCAAA
Source organism: Rhinophrynus dorsalis (assembly GCA_037306005.1). NCBI lineage: Eukaryota > Metazoa > Chordata > Amphibia > Anura > Rhinophrynidae > Rhinophrynus > Rhinophrynus dorsalis. The sequence continues at coordinate 383,655,658 of CM074723.1, read as the reverse complement.
AACATATGAACTGGTTCACAACTGTTTCTGTCAAAATATAAATGCCAGCTGGTCCACATGACAGCTTATTTTAGGAGACAAAACCACAATTTCCGAGTAATATTTGTATATTTGATTTCCTGCAAAATGGCAACCTATAGTTTAATATCCAGCAGATTAACAAATTAGACATAGCCAAAGAGAGGCAAGAGGTTTATGTTTACCTTTGTTACCATATTTTTCAATGTGGGAAGCCAAGAAAGGATCAACCTGAGATGCATGCTCAAACAAGCCAAAGGAATTACAAAAGGTCAACAATTCAAATGTTTTACATTTCCAAATAATGCCAGGCCACTTAGTAGCATCTGTCTTGGATTCACTTCAATATGAAATTGATGAAATATGCACTACCATCAAATCACTAATGCTGCAAAGTATACAATACTTATCTAATGAGTAATGAAAGTGGATAACTTCAAAAAAATAAAAACATGTGATAGTATAATACAGTTTAGGGTATTAAAATACCCTAAAAACACATAGAACACTCACACACATAGAGGCAAACAGATACGGTATGTATATATCTGTTTGCAAATGCTCTATTTGGTTTCCGTTATGGGGGAGTACCATCATCTGGAACTGTGGAGATGTTAGTTGATTCATGATAACAATCTGTATATTTCTGGAATATCTTGGGTGTATCTTTTCATCCAAAGGCAAAAATATATACTCAAGATTGTCCATAGATACTGAACTAACATCTGCACAGTTCCAGGTAATGGTACTCTCCTTATAGGGGAGTCCAAATAACATATTTGAAAACAGCTGTATAACTGTATGTTTGCCTCTATGTTTGTGAGTGCTCTAGCTATTTTTCAGTGTATTTTAATACTTCTAATAAACAATATTACACCATCATACATTTTTATTTTTTTGAGGTTATCTGCCCTCCTGAGTCAATGGATAAGTATTGCACACTTTTCAACATGGTGATTTGAGGGCAGATCATATATTATTGATTTAACAGTTGATGTAACTGTTGTACACTTCATCATAATTTGCTTTTTTACTATAATTTAATTCAATATTGTTATCATTACACAATTATTTTGGTTGTTAATTCACATTTTGGATTCACTGCTGCTTTTAGCATGGCATATTTGTACATAGTCCTTCACACACTATGGTGTTTAGCACTGTTTTCATGCTGTATCATATGCTGTGATGCATGTTTATAATCAATGAATCCAGGGTCTAAGAAAGTTGTTTTTTTGTGTGGCAAACAGGCTGCACTAAAAACAATAATTATTTTCTTCTGAATGCTTAATTAATTCCATCTTATCCTGGTTGATTACAGCAGCATTTTAGTTCTCTGAAGCAGAATTTCCTGTCATATTTCTAATAATTTCACAACCTTGTTGTTTAGGCCATAACAGAGGATCGGTGAGTGCTAGTTCTCCACCACTTCAATTTCGAGCCATGTAGCAGTATCAGTATATGAGAGATCTGTAATATTTCCTCTTCAGTTCCAGGACATAAAGCAGGATCAGTAAATAACATACTGGAAACTTCTAGAGCTCTGCACTGTGAGAAAATGTAATCTGAACCACGTGATCATTTTTTTTTTCCTTTTCATCGAAAATGAACTTCGTTTATTTTTCTGTTTGGTTAGGCAGAATTTTATTAAAAGGTTTCGTTGCTGGACAAAATTTGTTTATAATACAAAGTTCTTCAAAGATTGCTCTTGTCGTACTGCAGGACTTTAAATTTACAATTTACTGTCCAGGACAAAATAGGGGACAGGAACAAATCATACCTTATAGGGTTAAACGGAATTAACACCAGGTATAATACAGACCAGTTCAGTACTTTTTCTACAGACAAACAGTTTTGTGTTGCATGTACGTTTGTTATGAGGAATAGAACTATTAAAACTTTAATGTCCTCAATCAGAGAGGCACCATCATTACATACTTTTAAAAAAAGCTAATTAAGAAGCTCCCATCATAGTAGTTCAAGAGATTCACAAGAGGAACAAATGAAGAGTTAGAGAATAGGTATAATCAAGATAAAAGAATAAAGGTGGAAGGGAAAAAAATGGGAAAAGGGGCGATTGCGGCAATGCCAGGGGAGGTGAGGAGAAAGAGCGACAGGGCCAAGCCCAAGTCTCTGGGCCCCTGAGGCCAATGTAACTAAATGAAGGGATGTTCCCTCAAATTACCCAGTGCCCCAGATAACTTACATAAGTAACAACGATAGACACAGAAGGGCCCCATGAACCCAAAGATGGCCTAAAAGGGTACCACCAACACCAGGAGTCCATTAATGTTTTAAGTTAATCATTGTGGAGTAAAAACAGTTTACAACCACTGAAGACTAATAATATAGTCGAGACCAATATTTAACTAGGAAAGACTTGACTTGGAGATTTAAAAAATAAGAAAGTAAAATTTCCTAGATACAGAAATTTTAGACTTAAAGGGATAGTAATGTTTCATAATAAAATCAGCTCTAATTAATCATCATAGTATTTGGACTTTGGAGAGTGTTATTTCAATTCTGTCAGAGTTGTAGTTCAACAGTAATTCAATGACAAAGTATCCCCCTCCGTCCCCTTTTACTGATGTAACACTGCTCAGCCAGAGCAGAAGGGAGGTGTCCAGGTAGATTGCAGAGAGGGACAATCTTCAATTAAGATAAGGGAAAAACCTGAAAAACTTGTCAAGGGGTCAGGGCTTTCATTGTTTTCATAGGAATAAGAGTGTCCCCTGCTGTTATCTGTCTGGTCTATGGGCTGCATTCCACATCTGAGAAGAGATGGCTTACACTAGGTAAAAGGGGCGGGAGGGGAAACTTTGCTTGTGAATATCTCTCAAACCATAAAGGTTTGAGAGATAAGACTTATATCGTTCTTCATGTTTTTTAATGCCTACAAAATAAAATAAAGATAAAATGAAGTATTACTATCCTTTTAAAGATCAGAAAATACTGCAGTATATGAAACAATGGGATGATATAATTTTTAAACCGGAATTGGTTTTAATGGATAGAATGCAATATAAAAATGAGATTCTGGGCCAACTTTCTGATTGAAATTATTTGCAAACTTTTCAGGATCCAGGACCCAGGATAAAATAAGAGCTAAAAGGTATTGTAGGAGAGGCAATGGAATGTAGTGTGTTATTTGATAGATTGGCTAAGTTGTTTTTTGTTGAATAACCTATCACGCCAGTCTTCTACTGCCTCCCAAGATACATACATCTTTAAAACATCTGCCTGGAAGACCCATTGTGGTGTGCACTAATTCTATTTTTCAGCCTGCTGTTGTCCTCTTGGACCAGTTGTTGAGACAGTGGTGGTGGATGCACCTTAATTTTACAGGATACTACAGACTTTTTATGGAAGTTGAAACACTGGGTTGCTATACTGACAAGTGCTACTATATTGCTACATTGAGCTATCAGAAAAATTTTGTAATTAATGGGACTGTTTATGCCAAGAAACAAATGTTTGTTTGGGATATTTTGGATGTGATCCTGAGGAACAATCCTTTTCTTTTGAAGACTAATGGTATATACAATTTAAGGGGTCAGCCATTGGATCAAATGTGGCCCCCACTTATGGGAACATTTTTATGCCTTGGTTTGAGGCTCGTTTTGTTTATACATCTTACAGTTTAATAGATGTGGCATTATGTGGGGATGTTACATTGATAATATATTCCTTATTTGGAATGGGTCAGATGAGGATCTGGAGCCATTCATCAGTGATAGTAATATGGCTCATCCAGATATATTGTTCACTGATACCATAAGTAGGGAGTGTGTGAAGTTCCTGGACATCAGGGTGGAGTTGAGAGATGGAGCTATCGCTACCGATATTTTTCATAAATGCACTGATCGATGTTACTCCAATTTTCATCCCACTAAGAAAGATATTAAGAGTCAAAAGTATTGTCAGTGATATGGAAAGGGATGATTTACAACTGGACAAGATGGTGAAAAGATTTAGAGATAGGGATATCCTTCTGTTTTACTGGAAGAACATAGAAATAACGTGTCTCAGATGGATAGAGACACGTTACTGTACCAACAGGCAAATAAGAGGAGAGAGCAGTAATTTTCTGTAATTTTTCTTTCTAGAATTGAAACATTTGATATTGAAGGATTAGAATATGTTACAACATGATACTTAGTTGAAGGATTTGTTTAAATACCCCACTGTTTACCTATAAGAAGAATAAAAACCTATGAGGTGTATTGGTTCTGGCTGATATCAATATGGGCAGTAAAGGCAATAGGAGACAACAGGCACATATTAGAGGATATTTTCCATGTTTTGACTGTTTACAATGTAGTAGTATGATAGTGGATGTTCGTTTTCTTTATCCACAAAGGGGGAAGAGATAGTATATAAAACTTAAGTATGATTGTAACTGTAAATACATAGTTTACCTGATTATATATGACCTTGTGGAATAGGATAAGTTGGGGAAACTACACAGAGTGAAGGGCAGAATCTGCCAAAATGACTGTAAGGAGAGGTGATGTGGAGGCTGCTGTTGCATGTCACTTTATTCAAGTAGGTCATGCCGTGATGCAGCTCAGGTTTCAAGTTATTGATAAGGTTGGTAATTTGCTAGGAGGGGGTGATAGGCAAAGATTTTTGTTTAAAAAAAAACTAATGAATGTATGCATTGGAATTTGGATCTTTGCTGTGTCTTATACTCCCAAAATATATGATAGTTCAATATATAACATAACCCAAAGTACCTTTTCAATATTGTTTTGTTTAGAACTCTTAAAGCCCTTCATTTCTTAAGGTTTCCACTGAAGGGGGTGCCATTATTCCTATCACTGAATATCTGGATTGGTTTAATAATAATGCTTAGATTTTAGTGCTTGTTTGCCTCTTTCACCTCATTCCCATTCCCATTCAATATATAAGTGGACAATATATATTATAGGAATGTATATGAGATTATTTTTATGTTATGCAAGATTCAATTCCGCTAGTTTTTTGCCTCAAAAAAGAGGCTGTGTTTATGGTGGAATGCATGGTTGCCATGCTACCTCTATGGAAATCAAGGAATTGACGTATCATTGATTTTCATCCAGAAGACCTTTAAAGGAGGATGCTGAGAAGTGGTTGGATTCAAATGGCGGCTTGAAAAAAGGCATATGAAGATAAAATGTGTTGTCACTGTTGAATATACTACATGTGAGTTGTATATGTGGAATAAGAATCTATATGTATGTGGATTTACAATTATTATATTTTATGGATCAGTTTTCTATTTGTATGTGTTTAGTGTGTTGGCTAGCATGGGTTTACTGTATGTGGGGATGGTGATATAGTTGCCAGGAACTTTATCCTCTAGTCCAATAAAGTATATTTTGTATTTTTTTTTTTATTTCAGTGGTGCGGAGTCATTGTTATTAGATATTACCTGACTTAGGCATGCTGATTTTATTTGTTTTCTTTTCTTTATGTTGCTTATCTGGTTTGGTTTGTCTTTTATTTTGAGGTGGTGATCTCTTTATATACAATTTTGTATTTTTGGGTCTCAGATGTTGGGTCATACCAGAACTAGTGATGTCCCCACACTTTCCGCCGACTCTCTTCCTTATGACATAACTTGCACCTTTCAGTGCCCCCATCTCTCACACTCTCAAAATGATCCCACACTTAACTATAGCACTCTCACTCTCTCTCTCTCTATTTTTCTCTCTCTCTTTCTCTCTCTCTCTCTCTCTCTCTCTCTCTCTCTCTCTATATATATATATATATATATATATATATATATATATATATATATATAGTGGCCATAGGCACTGTAGCCACAACCTGGTGTGAAATTGATGAGGTACTGCTTTTCTGAATGACAGAGGTGGCATTGGTGATTGTGGTACAGCTGTGGCCAGGCTGCTGCTTCTACTGACATTTAGTATCCCCAAATGTAGGAGTTAAGGTAGAAGGAGCAGAGAGGTTGCATTTTTCCTCTTCCCCAATTTCTTCTGGCTCATAATCCAGTCATCACTAGGATGTCATTTAGCACTTGGAAAGGGCTGGGAGTAAGGCTTACTTCTGATGCAAGATTCCTTACTTTCTTCTGGTCCAAAAATAGACCCACTGCTACTATAAACCAGCCCATCTTTGATCTGGGAGGTTTCAAACATCAAAGGGATAGCAGTGCTTCTAGTAGGGGTGGTGCTGGCAATGGTGGTGGTAGTCATAGCACTGGTGGCACTGGTCGTGGTAGTTTTTATTGTCTTCTGTTGCTCACCATGACTATGGAAAAATCTATGTGTACAAAACATCTTAGTCTTCTTCTTTGATCCAACTAAAGCACCAGTGTGTGACCCCTCCTTATGGTCTTGATAAAAATTGAGCATTATTTTGTTTGTGAAGTTGAGATTTTGCCAGGATATTCACTGCTGATGTCTGAGGTTGATAGCACACTGAGGAAGAAGGCTTTTGCTTAGAGGGGGTTGATGTACTAGTGTTTATCTAACTGTTGCTATCCTGTGGCTGCCTGCAGGCTCTGACCACAACATAAGAAGTGGAAACACGGCCATACATTTTAATTACTATTAACAAAGAAAGTTATTAAATAAATATTCATGTTTATTTAAACTTTTTTCCTTTTAATTTTTTTTTCAATTATAACTCTTGAAAACAACTGCCTATGTGCACTTAAGTTTGAACAGTAAGTCTACTTTTACTTTTTTTAACCCCTTTGAGTGCCAGAGGGGTATGCAGCACATTGCAGAGCAATGCATTGCATGCCCCTCTGGCAATCAAAAGGTTAAAAATAAAACAGTCAGAAACAACAGTCATATTTGCTGGAGATAGCAGTGGCATGTCTGGAACACTGTGTGTGCACTGTGCCTTTACGCATTTAAGTTTGAATAGAAAATGTTGGTAATTTTTTTTGTAAGTAAAACATGCTGAGACAACAGGTGCAGTTGCTGGAGGCAGCAGTGTAGTGTCTGGCACACTGTACCTGTGCAGTGCCTATGTGCACTTTTGTTTGAACAGTGAATCTATCTGTTTTTTTGTTTTTGTTTTTTATTAAACACTCAGGAACAGACGTAGTTGCAGGAGACAGCGGTGGCTTGTCTGGAACACTGCACATGCACAGTCCTTATGTGCACTTAAATCTGTACAGGATTTTTTTTACAAATTTTTTTTTTTTTTTATAAAAAACACTCAGGAACAAAATGTGTTCTTTGGGTGAGACTGCAGTGGCATCTCTGGATACAGAAATTGGTTTTGGAAAAAAAATGCAACTGGACAGTGGCAAAACAATGTATTATGGGTACATTATGTTTAGAATTAACCTGCTATGATTGTTCTTAGTCACCAACAAACCAAAAAAAATCCCACTAGGAAGGGCAACAGAAAAGCACTGGAGTGGACTGGATAGTGGACAACATGAACAGTCCGCTAGGGATTGGACAGACAATTTTGATTTAGTTACTGCAGAATGATGCTCTAACGATAGTTCCTTATTCTTAGTCCCTGGCTATTAATTATTTGCTAGTTAACCTAACACTAGCTGCTTCTAAACTAACAGTACTTTCAAAAAGAAAGTACTGGTAGGGCTTGTTGAATAAAAGTTCAGCCTTCTACTGCAGTCCCACGAAGAGGAACAGTGATTGAAGTTTGTCCAGCTACCCAATTGTACTATGGCATTTTTTTTTCTCCTTCTACAATAAACTCTAGTATAGTCTACAATAAACTCTAGTATAGTCTCCATTCCAGCATTAAAAGGAAGGCAGGGAGATGGGGGCCATCCCTTTTGGAAATCAGGATTGGCCAGAGTATAAAATGCATCAGAGATACACTAGAGATTTCCACTCTGTTGCGACAATCAATCACAGCCATATCCAAAGAGCCTGTCCTTCCATTTCATGCCAGGATTGTATTAGCTATACTGTGTTTCAGTCACTTCTCTCTGTACCCTCTCACAGAGTTCCTTACCACGCTCCCCACAGTACATAATGAAGAACAAATGAATAAGTCAACTTGCTCAAAAATACAGAAAATGTTCTGGTTGTTCAGATACTTCATGCACCGTTCCATTAGTATTTTGTTTTTATCAAAATCTCACAAGATGCATAATTTTCAGTTATTTTAAATTAGTTATGAAACAAATGCATGTTTAATATCTTCCATTTCAGTCTCATGCATACAGCAGGACCTGCATTTTCCCCTTCAACTTCAGACCATATAGCAGGATCAGTAAGTTCCACTACAGCTACAGATCATAAAACAGGATCTGTATATTTCATTTCAACCGCAGACCGTACAGAAGGATCTGTATCTTCTCTTTCAGCCTCACCCCATACAGCATGATCTGTATATTCCACCTCAACCTTAAACCATATAGCAGGATCTGTATCTTCCATTTCAAACTCAGACAACATGATGATCTGTATTTTTCACTTCAGCTTCAAGCTACACCAAAGCATCTGTCTCTTCCATGTTTGTAACCACAGGCTATACAGCAGGATCCGTATCTTTTGCTAAACCACCAGTAGCAAAATGACAGACCTATATCTTCCTCAATTTTAGAGCAGCTTCATTTTACCTGTTATTGGGCTGTGCACATAGTTTTTCTGTAAATCACACCCCCTTTCTTCTGTAACAGCTTCTTGGTTTTCAGGTATGTAAGGATCCAAATGAGACATTGGCAGGGGAGGACTGGCCTGAGGGGCAGGAGGGCAATTGCCCCCTGGGCTGGTCATGTGTCTGGGCTGGTGGGCCACTACCTCACTCAATCGCCCACTTGTAAATGGAGCTAAACTAGTGATACTACAGAGCTTACATCTGAAATTAATCTAAATACAAATGATAACACAGAGCTACAATCCAAATAGAGCTACACTAATAGTATAGCCAATTTCCCTTGTAAGCTCATGGTATCAATAGTGTAGCTTTACTTAAATTGTAGGCACTGTAATATCACTGATGTAGCCCCATTTCAACTGTAAGCTCTGTGGTATCACTTGTCTTACTTCACAACATTAAGGACAATTTTAAAATTAACAAAACAGGGGTGGGCTGGGACATTAAGTCTCGGGCGATACTAGAAATGGGCCACTTGATTTTATTTGCCCTCTGGGCTGTATGTTGCCAGCCCTCCCCTGGACATTGGTGCTGCAGCTTTGTTTCTAAACAGATACCAATCAGGGTAGCTTACTTTAAAGCCACCTCTTATTCAAAATTCTTAAGATTCTCTTTTGAAAGATCCAGATATTTTTGTTGTCAGTGACATATGGATCTTTCACTGTTGACTGTTATATTAAACATATTTGCAATAGTATGGTTGTATATACAAACACTAAATTAAAAAGCACACTTTCTTTTGAGGAATACATAAAGGTTTCATAAGTATCCATAGTCTTCTTAATATGCCCCAATTGCCTCCCAAAGCAGAAATATTGGTAGCCACACAGATCTGATCTGATTTGCCTATCAGTTATAAATCCATTCGTCATCAAACATAGTTGCAGAAGGATCACTAGTAAGTACAGGACACGCATATTCAGTAGTTTACTGTGAAGTACTGAGACATTACCCTTGTAGCAGCAGTGACTGAATAATAAATCTGCCCTGTGGGCCATATTTGTCGTTATTTTTAACCCACAAAGAAAACAACAGTTTTCCTACTGGGATAATTATCAAAAGCAGCTGCAACTTCTTGATAAATATCCCCTGTATTGTTCCCCAGAGAGATGGCTTACTGGCACCCCTGAAGTGTAGATAATTCTTCCCTGCTGATCACTGCATTTTTTTTTATCTTAGTGATAAATCAGTTTGTGACTTTTGTGTGTAAGTATTTTACCATTTAAATTGTCTCTTGTTTTAAAGTATGTCCTGGACTCATTTTATCTACCTCAGAACGGAGAAAGGCTGAATTGATTTTGCCAGCACTAGAACCTGTGACCCTTAGGTTTGAACAGATTCTACAGCTGGTGCATTAACCATCTAAGACATCTCAATAAAATATCCATCACCTCTGCCCATGAGGGAGGAATACTGGTACCGCTGATTTTTTTCGTAATCGTCTCCTGCAGATTACTGAGGGGTGATTTATACTTCAGAGATAAATCAGTTTTTAACTGTTAAGATAAATATCCCCCACCTCTGCCCACAAGGGAGGAACACTGATACCTCTGAGCTTTTGATAATCCTTCTCTGCAGATCACTGAGATGCGCTTTGCACCTCAGTAATAAATAGTTTGTGACTCCATAATAAATATCCTCCCCACGTCTGCCTATAAGGTAGAAATGCTGGTACATCATATGTGCTGATAATCCTTTCCTATAGATCACTGTAAAGTGTACCAAACTGATAAATCAGTGTACACTCTACAGCTGAACATTTGATCACATACTGATAGATATTGTCTAGTGGTGGGACCACAAGTTTCTCTGTGTTTTTTTTCCTGAAGTGCAGATTGTAAGGCCACCCCATGCTGTGCTTTAATATTGTGCAAGTTGGGGTCAAAGAAAAATGAAAATATATAGAGATTGTGCACTTACTGTCTCATCCAGAAGAAAAGAGGAACAGTTCTGGGGTAAACCAACTGAGCATGATTGGTGTTAAAAATTCACCAAACTGCCATTGCTCTAAATGGGGCTTTTAGCCACCTGAATGCAAAAGAGGTCTCCAATTCATTACTGGAAATGTTGCTTCAACCCCTTAAATGCCATATATTAGATACCTCTCTAGCATTCAAGGGTTTAAAAGCCCATTAAAATAAATTAATAAATGGGACTGTGGGAAATTATTATCTGTCCGCTATGATTCTCTCGAAGCGTAACTCTTTATCCTATTGAATTACACCTCTAGTAATAAATAATACTGAGGAAACATTTCTTGTTACACGCATGTTATACAGAAATATACAAATATGGCTGTGTGCCTTTTCAAATAAAATATATACATAAATAGTAGTACTAACATTTAACATATAGGAGACTACTTAGTGGTTACAATCAGCCAGTTTGGAAAGCAACACAGAGATGTAAGCTTGAGAACCAGCTCACTAGGTCCACTTTCACAAAGATCACTTCCTTGCTGATATTCCTTATTGGAAGGTAGGTACGTTTCTTGGACAGACCTACCTGTTGCTATGCAACAGACTTATAGCATTGAGTATTTGTGTAAGATCAGGACAGAACAAGAATTGTTACCTAAAAATGAGACAAGGCAGGGAAAGGGATGTACCTAAAATGTGAGTAGGCATGGGGTGGCACACTGAGCATAGAGTTGAGGAGAGGGGATCAGGGCAGAGGAAGGGGTATTAGCCTGTTGAAGACCAGAGGAATATGTATGTTAAGCATCCATCTGGTCTTTAATGGGTTAATGGATAAGCCAGCAAGAGTACTTTCTTTGCACTCAGCATGCAATTGATTACATAATTGATAAACTGCCAAGGCAGGGCAGCTGCCCTTACTGTCACTTACTTACTGCTAGTGGACCAGCCTAGCTAGTAGCAAAAACAGGAGCAAGTAAGTGCAGGCTTGAAAGCCATAGAGAACTCATGGGGTATGTGCCAGAAGAATGAAGCACACTCTTCCTGGCCTGGTTCACTATCAAAATGTCGCCCACTATTGGGCCACAAGAAAATGGTGCAGAGGGTTAACATACATGGATGTAAGCACTAGCAGTAGTTGGAGGTGTGATTCCTACATGTCCTGTGGGTAAGTCCAGTATTGCATCATTTCATTAACAACATTGTTGTACATGTGCAGCATGTAGGTTATCATTTTATAAGTGAACTATTAAAATGTGTGACGCTTAAGCCCGTGATATCAGAATCTAGCATTTTGATGCAGGTGAGATTTTGATATTGCCATTTTCATGTTTAATGCTCTGTTTTTCAACTGTGGGCAACCTTTCAAAAGGAAAACAATTCTCTCCAGGTCCTCTAAATAGATCAGTGTAAGGAATCCAGGATGTTTCTCTCACCTTTAAACGGAAGCAGAAATCCCATTGGCAGGGCTCCTTTGCAGGCAATATGAACAGAAAGTTACATTTTCACCTGTATTGCCCAATTGAAGCTGTTTCTCTTCAATTCTTTTTTCTACTCATTGATTCATTCATAGAAATTCATATGCACTAATTAATAAACTAACAATTTCTGTGCTGCTTTCTCAGCAATTACAAGCACGAAATTACGTACAATGCAAATTTCCCTGCTTAAAAAGGTCCATATAAAACCTCCATTATGTTCTGGAAACACTGGAATGTGATAGGCGTGCCGTTAATAATAAAATCTTCACACATTTGGCCATGCTTAAAGAATGAATATGTTTATTTATATAGCACCACAAGTGTACACAGCACTTTACAATTTAAGGGTTTAGTCACTACAGGGTTACAAGTGTTTTACCAAGTGAAACACTGGAAGTGAGGTTCCTTCATGAAAGCTTACAAAGCCAGTGCTTTCCAGAATGTTAAAGTTTTGCTAAGGAGGTGTAGTTTCAAATATGACTTTAAGAGCATAAGAGAGGTGCAGTGGTACAGGGTGGGAGTAATGGTATTCCATAGATAAGGAATTGGAAAAAACGCCATCTTCAGTTTCTATTTGTGAGAATAATTCTATTCCTGGCTTCAGCAAGTGAAATGCATGGTAAGTTGAATTCAGGTTGGGTGATTGACTTGACCAGGCAAAAACATTTCACTTTTTAGGCACCAAAAATTACTTGGTTGCTTTAGCAGTATGTTTGGGATCATTGTACTGCTGCAAGGTAAAGTGCCTTCCATTGAGTTTTGAGGTATTTGGTTGAATCTGAGCAGATACAATGTTTCTGTACATTTCATAATTCATTCTGCTGTTGTTGTCAGAGGTCATATCATTAATGAAGACAAAAGTCCCAGTTCCAGTGGCAGTCACACATGCCCAAGCCATAACACTTCATCCACCATGTTTGACAGATGAGGTGGAATCCTTTGGATCACGTGCAGTTCCTTTTTTTTTCTTCACTTTCCTTTTTCTGTAACTCTGATACAGCTTCATCTCATCTGTCCTCATGACTTTGATAGAGAATTCTAGTTTTTAGCAAATTATAGTTTTTAGCAAATTATAACCTGGCATTTGTGTTCTTGAAGCTTGTAGGTGGTTTGCATCTTGTAGTCAGCCCTCTATGATTATGCCATTGTAGTCTTCAGTTATGGTACTGTTTGACACTTTTATGCCTTCATCCCGGGAAGTGTTCTTGATCTGTTCAATAGCTGAAAAGGGATTTTCTTGACAAATGCAAGCATTCTTCGGTCATCCATTACAGTCGTCTTTTGTGGTCTAACAGGTTGTGGTCTACCAGGCTGATGCTGAGCTCACCTGTGCATTCTTGCTTCTTAACAACATACCACACAGTTGATTTTAATATACCTAATGCTTTGTCTGTATCTCTTATCAATTTTTTTGGATTTTTCAGTCTCATGATGACCTGCTTTACTGGCATTAACACTTTTTTTGGTTAAGATTAAGAGGGACCAAGCTCATATATCACATGTAAAAACAAAGAAAAGTTAGCTGTGAAAAAGATTTATCATATTTTAGACTCCTTCAGAGACTTCTACCATGGTCTTTATAGCCTCTAAATATATCCCTCCCCACCACTCTCTTACCCCCCCCCACACACTTTCAAGCTTGCCTTAGAAAAGCCAATATATCTAAACTGATCCCTGAGACCTCTCTCTACCTCGAAAATCCCTTTTCCCTTGAAGAACTAGATCTTTACCTGGAAAGTCCCTTTGTCCCTAAAGAATAGACCAAGCCCTGAAGACTCCCCGACAAGAGTAAGAGTCCCAGGCCAGATGCTCCTGAATCATTTATTATAAAACCTTCTAGGACATTCCTGAGTCCTCGCATGTTAAATGCATTCAGTGAGATCCACTTGCTGAGCCTTGCCCTTGTCAATCATTGGAAACCTACATAACATTTGTCCATAAACAAGAAAAGGACCCCTCTCCTATAGCAAATTCAGACCCAAATGTTTACTTAAAAATGATCTTAAACTATTTTTCTAGATAATTGAAATAGACTTAAAGCATCCATATATGGCCTGTTCCAGGGGTGCAGATTGGGTTTTTCCAGGAAAAAGAAAGCAAAGGCCACTGCTCTTATATCTTGAATGTTTAAATTTGTTGACATTGATAGGGTGGGATTGAACAACATTTTGGTGGTGCTTCAGTGTATTGGCTTGAATCCCAGGGCCCTCTTATTTATTGTCTCCCTGTATTCTAAAACCTCAGCAAGGGTCCAGGTCAATGGCTCTAACTCTGAAGCTGTCCCAATCACTAATGGTACACAGCTGGGTTGCTCTTTATCTCACCTTATTTTTGGGTTCATTCTGGAGCCCCTTCTTTTTGAAGATTTTGTCATCAAAATTGGCTCCAGTGAAATTAAATTAGCTATACAATTAACTATACAGTTACTGGTATAATTCGACATACAATGCATAATGGATAGACTAATACTGATAGTTGAGGCAACAGTTTAATTTTAAATACTAAGCATTCAAGACAGTCTGAAGACAACTGATAAGCCTCGCTATATGTCAGCGATACTACTATGTAGTCATGTTGTTTAGCAATGACCACTCATGGATGGATATTATTAGTAAAAAATAATGGTATTGTGTGAATGTTAATTAAGACAACCAAAAATTGTACAGTGGTTGTTGACTTCTACAGCTGTCAAAGCCTATATCACTTGGAGAAATAACCCACCTTTTCTCCATAGCCTGGATGCCTTCACAATATCCTGGAATAGATGGATGGATTATTTCTATTCACTCTCCATCTCCACAGGTTGAAAGCCCAAAACTGATACTTTTCATTACCATTTTCTCATTTTTATGTTTATTTTTATAATTATAGTTCTTCTTTGGGTGATGCACTGTGGTCTCTCCCTGGTCCCCTTTTTTTCTTCTACTTCTCCTCTTTCTTTTTGCTGTAGTTATTCACTCTAGCTCTTGTAAATTTTAAGTATGGCTATTTCAGGGATACTAGACCCAATCTGTGATCAAAGAACTACAGTGACATCATAGCTTTGTATCCCTATTATTATGTCATTATTCCTGCGTTCACTGTTGCTATACTAACACTGCTAACACTGGGTGTTATACTTTGCATAAGCATTAAGATGTCATCCAAAATATATATTCAGTAAGACATTTCCAAAACCTATACTGGGTAAGACGAACAGGAGAAAAGTTGTAGTGAATAGAAATGCTAGTAAGGAGGGGAAGAAGTGGTGGCTGGGAAAAAATATGCTTTTATAATGAGCTCAGTTCAGTTTCCCTCACCTTTTCTTCTTTCCTGCCTCTTCTCTTACCTCAACTAGTTATTTCAACTAAGACCTCTACATACACAAAAACATTAATAAATAAAATGAAGCTAAATACTGGTATTAATATACAAAACTGAAAAAGAAATATATAATCAAAATAATTAAATAGAGGGTTTTTTTAACGTTAAACAGTCAACCCCTTTATTTGCTTAATATATTCTGCAAGTGACTAAAATGTCAATTCAAATTGCCTATACTCTTTTTCTCATACTTGCCAGGTTTGTTACACTGGTATGTCTTGCTGTCTATTTCCAGAGAGCGATCTAGTTAGGGACTATGAATGCAGATAGTTATACACTGTTGTAGTTTCACTTCAACACTGATTGATCTGCATACTGTCGTGGCAGGCTTTTCATAGAAGAAATCCGTTGCACTCAAAACTGCTTCATTAAAATAACTTCTATATTCACAAATTTGCAATGGAAATGTGTGAGACGGTTCTGTCCAGTGTTCTGCAAATTTGTGAATAAAGAAGTGATTTAATGAAGCAGTTTTGAGTGCAACGGGTTTCTTCTCTGTTTCCTCCTTGTTCAGTTGATGGTGTCGGCTCATCTTATTCGTTCAGCACCCTGCTTTCATGTTATAACAATGCTGGTGAGTCTTACTTTTTACTACGTCCAAGAGTAGTGCTGCTATTTGTTTTTTGTATTACGTGGCAGGCTTTTCTACATGATTTAAGTGTCTTTTTAGGTTGTATACCTTTTTGCACTCTCTTTGATTTCACATTCTCATACACAAAGCTACCTGGAAACAAATTCAGAGAGCTCCCAGTCACGGACTAAACTAAATAAATAAGAAGCATATATATATATATGAATATGTAAAGTCAAAAAGGAGATTGACAATCACTTTAACCCTTTGAGGGCCAGAGTGGTATCCAACACATTTAAAAACAATGCATTGGATACTCCCCTGGCACTTAAAGGGTTAAATATTTTACAAACGTAATTTTAAAAATAGAAAAACACTATATTGTGGCATACCACCTTTTGAGAAATATGTATTAATAAATTATTCTACAGTATAAATAATAGATATGAATCAAGTGAATAAAATATATTTGTAATACTTTTTAAAAGAAACTGAAGAGAGAAATTTAAAGGATCAGAGAGGGGGAGACAAATGGGGGGAGATGCCCTAAGGTGTGACAAAGAGGTGATAAAGTGGAGAAGACTTCTCCAATGATATCACTTCTCCACCTCCTATATTATTCAACGGAGCCAATAAGATGTCTCCAGCTTTAGCAATCTTAGTGCATGGGCTCCACAGAATAAAACAGAAACTGGAGAAGTGATATCACTGTAGAAGTCATCTCCACTTAATCACCTCTCTGTCATATGTTATGTGAAGTTCCGGAGAGAGGAAAGTGAGAGAGAGAGAGAGAGAGAGAGAGTAAAGTAGATAGGGAGGTTTGTGCACATAGATCCTGTACATTGTCATATAACTGTCTCTACAAATATTTTTGGACTTTTCTGTCTTCTGTAGTGTGTCTAATATGGAAAGCAGCAATACCAGAAATAAATGGGGGCACTCTTCAATATATATTATGATACATATACAATTCAATCTGGAATATATGTTGGAGAAAAACAGTGCACTCACATAAATGAATCAGTCGGCTGTGAAGGTGACAAGCTACATAGCACAACAGGGGTTAACCTGCCTCTGCACAGGTGATCTTCAGACAGAGCAGGAATCTCGAGAAGAAATCTCAAATGTAAAAAGATCAGCCAAATAAACTGGATGCAAATAACATCTTAAAAGATAAGTAATAAAGTAACAATGATAATCTGCTTAAATTCTCCTGCAATATTTCAGGATTCTATGATCCTTTCATCAGAGATAATCAACCTATAATAATAATTTTGAATGTTGTTATTTTTATTTATTTTTTAAAACATTATATGCATCCACTTTATTTGGCTGATCATTTCCATCAGGAGATCACCTTTCCAGGGCAGGTTAGCTCCTGTTGAGCTATGATTTTGAATATTGTTGTTATTTTTTTACTTATGTTTCAATAAACAATTTGATTAATTTTATTTACCTGATAATTTTGTATTAGAGATTTCTTCTGGAGATTTCTGCTGAGCAAGGGCAGGTTAACCCCTGTTGTGTTATTCTGGTGGTCACCTTTTCATTCGACTGATTCATTTATGTCAGTTCATTGTTTTCTTATCAACAAGCCAAAGTATGTGAGAGGCTCTAAGGACAAGCAAAAGCAATGTTGCCTGTTCCACAGCTAGTCACCGCTCAAGAGCATCACATTTTAGTTCTTTAGAGCCATTATAGAGGAGAAATGTCCATATATATATATATATATATATATATATATATATATATATATATATATTGTACTACATTGTTTTCTTTTAACATATATATACATATTGGATGGCATATGTATCTTAATATATTGAAGAGCTCCCCCAATTTTTTATGGTGTAGCTGCTGTTTTTTTCTTTTTTTTTGTGAGTAATTTATATCTATAATGGAACATGTTTCATGAAGACTTATTAATGCTACAAGTGCCTCTTATTTTGTTTGTTTGTTTTTTTTAACATGGAGAGAGATCCTTGGGTTATCACTGAAGGATTGCCCCTGCAGCATGATCGGTGATTGCATCTCTCAAACTACAGTACTGTGCAAAAGTCTTAGGGAGATA